>OZ017738.1:154867314-157567314 GCA_963969285.1 Odontomyia ornata | reverse complement strand
TTGATTAATTTTTGTCTGTTGAGTTTTGGTTTATCTCATTTTCAACTGTTCGTTCTCAAAATAATTCTCTGCATTTTTCAAGTGTTGAAATGCTAATTAATCATTTCTTGCGAAATGTCTTAAACGTGCCAATTGCATTAGAGCTTCATCAAATGAATTTATAGGATCGATGTTTTCATCGATCAGCTCGTCTTCGAAACTACTTAAACTTATATTGTCAAGTGGATCATCGCACCAAATTTCAATGTTGTCAGTTTCAGTGGAAACATTTTCATTGATGTTCAGATATTCTGTAATGTGACGCCTACGCCCGGGAATCGAAGTGATTCCGATCCCGAACCCTGGCACCCGGCCAGATATGTATGACTTCGAAGTGCAAGCAGACTTTATCTTTCGTGCAGATATCATTGCGCCGAAAATATTTTTCTTCAAATATTTATATTTGTGGAGAAATATTTTCTGTCAATGTGATCCGCTGTAATTAAACACTGATACATTTCGAAGCATATCTATCTGGCAATGCCTCCCACAGTTGCCATCCAAACGTCAAAAAGGTAGAAAAGTGGAAACTGGTTTAAAGTGTCAAAAAAAGCACATGGGTTTTTCTATGAGCATCAGTTATAAATTTTAAGTGGTAATTTGACTTCACAACCTGCAAACCGCCTTTATTTGAAGTTTTAGAACATACAAAAGTGTGAAAAGGAATGCAACATAGAGCAGAAAACCGTTATTTAATGTGTGAGTAAAATAAAATCATTGCTCCAAGTATTGAAATAAGCATTTAGATCTTAGGAAGAAATTCATTGGTCGAGTTTATTCAAGTATTGTGATTTTTCAAATGAATTAGAGCGTGGACTCCTGATCAGCATGGTTGTCGTTTTTTTTTTTATCGCTTCCTCCTGCTCGGGCAATGTTGATGAACTTTGCATAAATTATCTGATGGAATGACATGCGAAAATCCATAGCGAAGTTCGATTATGTGATTTGAGTGTTGCTGTTCAAACAATAAAAGGACACACGCATGCCAAGCAAAACGTCGTTTGTCGGATATTAAGTGAATGTAAACGAGTTTTCGATAAGCTGAGTTCGCAGTCCTATCGCATTCCTATGCTCGACGGTGAAGTTATAAGGCGAGTTCAAACAAAACGACGTCGAAAACTTCATTTTCCATTCGGAAAGAAATCCAACAAAAGTAAGCTTGCATAGTTCGCACAGCGCTGGCTGCATCGAGCTTAGCAAGAACTCGAATCTGAACGTGGATGAAGAATTGATCGCGGGCATTCTGGATGAAGTGGAATGCGATCGTGACGGTAGGGATGATGAAACAATTCGTATCCATGGTATGTAAAATTTGTAATATTTCATGTTTGTAGCATATTTCGCAACTGAACTGGGACAACCGCCACCGGGGATACAATAGAATTTAAGATGGAATGCAATTTTTTAGAGAAATATTGTTATTTGTTTTTAAATTTCTTTTCCAATTATGCTTTGTAATTTATTGCGACAACTTTGCGCACTAAACAAAATATTTCCTTGCGGAAAGCTAAAACGTTTCTAGAAGGAAAATGTATTTTGGTCGTTCTAGAAGTTATACTACCTGTGTGCCCCCCTTATATTTATTTTGAACGCAATTGTTTGAGGCTTCTATTAATAGAAATAGCATTTCATTTGGAGTAGTCTATCAGCATCAAAAACTATCAACTTTTGAATAGAGTAATTGCTGAAATTCCAGTGATGGACAAAGGACAATGGCTGATATTTTGACAAATACCAAGAATGTAATAAAAATCAGCAATTAATCTTACGAATTTATTTCACTGAGTACACTGACTTGCCTACATATACACAAACGTTGGTTATTTTGTTGTGTGAATTAAACGTAAACGTTAAAATATCATCATATCTATCACTGACAGATCAATCAAGAATTTATACTAAACAAAATCTTTAACACCTAATTTTCCACAGACGTCGGTTTGGACAATAATGCAGGAAAAACTCGTTTATCGGCCGAATGATTCGAGTATCATAGGTTTTTAAACGCAATAAATTGCTGGCACTGATCTTTTAGACAATGAATTTTTTTTTCCTGCATTATTCTGAAAATTAACACTTTCTAAACACTTCTTACGACCTTAATTTTGAGTGAAATATGAGTAAAATCCAAATTTAATAAGTGACCCGGTCCACAAAACTCTATTCAGAGCTACCTTAACTATTGCAAACAATCAACAAGCGACTCAAACTACTCGAACATTTAGATTCCTCTTTTTCGTTATTTTTAATTGTGACGAACGTGCAATATTTACCAATTTTATTACTTTCTCTGTTTTAAATTAGGAGCATGTCCACATTTGGAAACAAAAAAATCCTTTTTCCTTTAATAATTTTAATATGTAACTATTATTCTTGTAAATATTCCTTATTAGTTACTTTGGTAAATTTAGTGTTAGTTGAATGCATGCGATGAAAATCATATGGTTAATCCCTTTAACACATGGGCATTTAACCATTTATTTTATAGATCAGGGAAACTAAAAGTGTATGGGTTTTATTATCAACTGAAATAGCAGCTCAATACAGAGCTTCTTTGTTTACTATTCTTATAGAGTTTAAAATGACAAAATTCGGCAAATATAGACTAATATTACCTGAGAGGAATCTACCACTTGGTACAATCATTCGGTAAATTTGTTAACAAGCCCGAAAATACTTTGACATTGTTTTTCTTCTATAATTGTGTTGAGTCTTACTTTCTTATACCCTTCCAATTATCTGAAGGAACTATGAGATCAATCGCTTTTGTTGACGTACTTGCAAATTTGGTATTTAATAAGTATGCTGTAGATTAACAAGGGTTATGTGACTTTGACCTTATTATATAAAATTTATTTGGTCATGTGTCAGCCTTTTTTCAAATTAATTACAGCAGGTTTTCCAATTCGTCAGATATTCAATATTATAAACCAAACATATTAAAAGGAATTCAGCTGGAATATTTTGCACAGCATAATCTCAGATTTGTCTTAAAGTAATAAACATCAACATAAATTAAATTCGTCGTATTTTTTATTCTACTTAAATATTAACAGTCGATCATATAGAATTAAACGTCAGCTCAGCATTTCGATTGGTATTTGAAAGAAGAGACACTATACTATTATTTTTATGAAGAAAAAAAAAATCAATATGTTATAATGGCAGCCCATCTTCACCTCTTCGGTTATATTCAAGAGTGTTAACAAGCAAGAAAAAAAGGTTAGGCTAATTTATTTCATAACTTAATGCAGAGAATGACCACTTTACTAATTAATTTGTTAACAATACAACTAAGTCGTAAACCATAACTGAATTTTATCGGTTTCATTTCAATGAAAAAAAAAAATATTTCTCTAAAAAAATAATATTCCAAAATGCAGAACAAAAAAATAAAGTGAAAACTCTAGGCATAAATATCCTTTAAACATTAACGATAAAAAACTAAGGGCACATTTACTAAATCTTAAAAACAAACTTTTTAAATTAACTAAATAAAATTAGGAATATTCAATTCAATGTTAAAAACAACATAAACTTTATGTATGTACATTCTATTACAATGAAGGGAAAAGAAATTAACATTTGCATGGTTTCAATGTATAAGTAACTAAAATTATACAAGAAAATTTCAACCCATCATCAAACAAAAGAAATGGTTTAAAAGATTCTAGTATAGGTATGATGCCTGTTATTAAAACAATTCAGAAAAAAATCAAAAAAATTTAAGATATACTCAAAAACAGTAAATATTCATTATATGCTATATATCGATATATATTTAGAATTAGACCTCAAGAAATACATTTAGAATACAATGTGCTCAGTGATTCACCATTGAAGTACAAAAAAAGGTTAAATAATATTTTTTTAAACAAAAAAAAAAAAGAACATGAAATAATGTAAAATCGAATTCTAATAACATGAAAAATACAATACAAACGCAGCTAGGCAAACAGCAAGAAGTAAATAGAATTATCAGAGAATTAAATTCATATGAACCAGAATATTTGACGAATCCATTAATTGCCAAAAATAATTGATGAAGAAAATATTTTTCATGATATAAATAAGCATAAAAAAATATATTTTTCTGAAAGAAATCAAACAAAGCATAACAATAAATGTACATCGTATTTTATGTGCACATATCCAGGCGCTCAGGTATAAAAAGCAACAAACAACTGAAATTGTTCTTGCAACAAATGCATATGAAATAAACAATTAGGACAGCGTAGGTTAGACCTACATATTTCATCAAATAATATACATTTATAATTTTGTAAAATTACACTATACGAAACAATAATATGAATTGCTAACAAAAAAAACGGATTTTCCTTTCCAGTAGTTCTGCTTTTCAGCGGCCAATGGGGTGCAGGGTAAGTATGCCGTCGCGAGGGTAGGGTTTGGAAAAAATCCGCTGAGGTCAGTTTCGCGTCGTGCGCGGTACGCGGTACCTTAGTTGTTTTTGATTTTTCCTTAACGTAGCATTCGTCGGGTTGAGTTAACGTAGTATACTTTTCGGTACCGCGTCGGGAATTCGGGAACGCGAAAGAAAAATTAGATTTTGTTCTTTTTGACTGGTTAGGAGAAGAAATACGGAGTAACGTAGAATAGGTTTCCTCTCCGTATGGTTTTGTTTGTAACGCGTTTGAAAACGGGCGTGTATAGGTGGCTGAATTATGTAAATGAGCGTAACCCATTCGGAGAACCGCGACCGAAATCCTCTCCGATCTAGCTGGCCGACAAGCAGCCACCGCGTGAATGGGTTACGGTGCACGGATTGGTTGACCGGATCTTACCATCCGTTGGCACTACTCAGACTTAACGTCTAGAACCGATGAGAGGTCGGTTCCGCGTTCGGACGTAAATTGTTAAATCATTACAAATGGCGCCCAACGTGGGGCCCGAAGGGGAAACAACACCACTCTCCTTCGGGTTCTCACATTTTTAATTTTGCTGTCGGCAGATGAACCGATTCAATTTTTATTGTCGCCCTCATTATTTGATATTAACGTAGCATACTTTGGAGGGTTCCGTAAAGTAAAGATAGAGTCACCGATAAACTCTCTTTTGGTGTTGTTTGTCTTGTCTTCGGTATAATAAGGTCTATAGCATCTTCTGGAGTTCTTCGTTCGTGGTGGCTCAGTCGCCTGAACATGCCGATGATGTTATAGAGTAGTGCTTCCCTTAATGTTACCAAAAGAAAGGTTTGCACATTTTTATACAATTTGAAGTCAGACAGTTCTAATTTTGAACAAACTGATGGTGCCAGGGGTTTTCAAAAACATTGCTTGGAATTGCGTCAGTTTTTGCTGGGAGCTAATCTGATGACCGGCAGTGATAAAATCCGCATCATCAATTAGTGCTGACCGACACCCGATTTGTTTTTATGATTGGTTAGCGGTTTTTATCAGCATACTTTCGTAGAAGACAGGGACTTGTATTCAAGGAGAGGGGCCTAAAATTATAACAACCATTTCTCCACTGCGGAAACAATTGTTTCTTCACTAGTGTAGAGCGAAATCCTTCAGTCTCTCCATGCCTGGGTCGGCATCGAAGAGACTGCCCTGTAATAAACATAAGCAGTCGAGCAGCCCCGTGGTGATCAGGAGTGGCTGCTCCTGAAGAGATAAGGTGGTCACCCCGTCGAAACTGCTTAGTTTGTTGTTTTAATAGTGTAAAGTAAACTGCATCCGTCAAGTTTCCATCCTTTAGGCAGAGATGAGTGGTTCACTTCAGCCACTTTAGCATCTTTAGGTTTGACATTCCCCTTGTAATGCAACGACCTTCTTCGGTGAAAGTAACGGTTGCTTTTTGTGTAATGTTTGCATTTGTCTCAAGCCTCCGTGTCCGCTAACTTTAACGAGGCAAAACAATATTGAATTTCTGTAGAATAGATTAATTGACACCTAATAGAACTTTTCTAAAGACAATAAAAATTGATCGGTGCGTCTTGTAGAGTAGAGTACGCGTGATAAGTATTTTGTAGTGTAGCTTCGTGGCTCGACAAGAACCCGCCTCATATGATCCCGCAAATGCTAGTCGTCAAGCACGCGTACGCGGTCGTTAAGCGAAGCTAGTTAGCTGAGCTCGGTGTTGTTTTAGCTCGCTGACACTTGTGCCAGACCATCGGCACCCGTGTCCTACACGGACATTTCGAAATTCATTACAATGGCGCCCAACGTGCGGGCCGAAGGGGAAACAAAACTCTCCTTCGAGTTCTCACATTTTTAATTTTGCTGTCGGCAGATGAACCGATTCAATTTTTATTGTCGCCCTCACCATTCGATATTAACGTAGCATACTTTAGAGGGTTCCGTAAAGTAAAGATAGAGTCACCGATAAACTCTCTTTTGGTGTTGTTTGTCTTGTCTTCGGTATAATAAGGTCTATAGCATCTTCTGGAGTTCTTCGTTCGTGGTGGCTCAGTCGCCTGAACATGCCGATGATGTTATAGAGTAGTGCGTCCCTTAATGTTACCAAAAGAAAGGTTTGCACATTTTTATACAATTTGAAGTCAGACAGTTCTAATTTTGAACAAACTGATGGTGCCAGGGGTTTTCAAAAACATTGCTTGGAATTGCGTCAGTTTTTGCTGGGAGCTAATCTGATGACCGGCAGTGATAAAATCCGCATCATCAATTAGTGCTGACCGACACCCGATTTGTTTTTATGATTGGTTAGCGGTTTTTATCAGCATACTTTCGTAGAAGACAGGGACTTGTATTCAAGGAGAGGGGCCTAAAATTATAACAACCATTTCTCCACTGCGGAAACAATTGTTTCTTCACTAGTGTAGAGCGAAATCCTTCAGTCTCTCCAATGCCTGGGTCGGCATCGAAGAGACTGCCCTGTAATAAACATAAGCAGTCGAGCAGCCCCGTGGTGATCAGGAGTGGCTGCTCCTGAAGAGATAAGGTGGTCACCCCGTCGAAACTGCTTAGTTTGTTGTTTTAATAGTGTAAAGTAAACTGCATCCGTCAAGTTTCCATCCTTTAGGCAGAGATGAGTGGTTCACTTCAGCCACTTTAGCATCTTTAGGTTTGACATTCCCCTTGTAATGCAACGACCTTCTTCGGTGAAAGTAACGGTTGCTTTTTGTGTAATGTTTGCGTTTGTCTCAAGCCTCCGTGTCCGCTAACTTTAACGAGGCAAAACAATATTGAATTTCTGTAGAATAGATTAATTGACACCTAATAGAACTTTTCTAAAGACAATAAAAATTGATCGGTGCGTCTTGTAGAGTAGAGTACGCGTGATAAGTATTTTGTAGTGTAGCTTCGTGGCTCGACAAGAACCCGCCTCATATGATCCCGCAAATGCTAGTCGTCAAGCACGCGTACGCGGTCGTTAAGCGAAGCTAGTTAGCTGAGCTCGGTGTTGTTTTAGCTCGCTGACACTTGTGCCAGACCATCGGCACCCGTGTCCTACACGGACATTTCGAAATTCATTACAATGGCGCCCAACGTGCGGGCCGAAGGGGAAACAAAACTCTCCTTCGAGTTCTCACATTTTTAATTTTGCTGTCGGCAGATGAACCGATTCAATTTTTATTGTCGCCCTCACCATTCGATATTAACGTAGCATACTTTAGAGGGTTCCGTAAAGTAAAGATAGAGTCACCGATAAACTCTCTTTTGGTGTTGTTTGTCTTGTCTTCGGTATAATAAGGTCTATAGCATCTTCTGGAGTTCTTCGTTCGTGGTGGCTCAGTCGCCTGAACATGCCGATGATGTTATAGAGTAGTGCGTCCCTTAATGTTACCAAAAGAAAGGTTTGCACATTTTTATACAATTTGAAGTCAGACAGTTCTAATTTTGAACAAACTGATGGTGCCAGGGGTTTTCAAAAACATTGCTTGGAATTGCGTCAGTTTTTGCTGGGAGCTAATCTGATGACCGGCAGTGATAAAATCCGCATCATCAATTAGTGCTGACCGACACCCGATTTGTTTTTATAATTGATTAGCGGTTTTTATCAGCATACTTTCGTAGAAGACAGGGACTTGTATTCAAGGAGAGGGGCCTAAAATTATAACAACCATTTCTCCACTGCGGAAACAATTGTTTCTTCACTAGTGTAGAGCGAAATCCTTCAGTCTCTCCAATGCCTGGGTCGGCATCGAAGAGACTGCCCTGTAATAAACATAAGCAGTCGAGCAGCCCCGTGGTGATCAGGAGTGGCTGCTCCTGAAGAGATAAGGTGGTCACCCCGTCGAAACTGCTTAGTTTGTTGTTTTAATAGTGTAAAGTAAACTGCATCCGTCAAGTTTCCATCCTTTAGGCAGAGATGAGTGGTTCACTTCAGCCACTTTAGCATCTTTAGGTTTGACATTCCCCTTGTAATGCAACGACCTTTTTCGGTGAAAGTAACGGTTGCTTTTTGTGTAATGCTTGCGTTTGTCTCAAGCCTCCGTGTCCGCTAACTTTAACGAGGCAAAACAATATTGAATTTCTGTAGAATAGATTAATTGACACCTAATAGAACTTTTCTAAAGACAATAAAAATTGATCGGTGCGTCTTGTAGAGTAGAGTACGCGTGATAAGTATTTTGTAGTGTAGCTTCGTGGCTCGACAAGAACCCGCCTCATATGATCCCGCAAATGCTAGTCGTCAAGCACGCGTACGCGGTCGTTAAGCGATGCTAGTTAGCTGAGCTCGGTGTTGTTTTAGCTCGCTGACACTTGTGCCAGACCATCGGCGCCCGTGTCCTACACGGACATTTCGAAATTCATTACACATTGGCCACGTAGAACAACTCATTTCGGAGGACCGTAGGATGATTGTTCGAGACATTTCGGCTGAGCTCGGTATCAGTATTGGTAGTGTACAGTTTATCATCCACGAACACCTTCAATTTCGCGAAATAACGGCGCGATGGGTTTCTAAACCAGCATGAATTGCGAATCTTCTCCAGGATAATGCGCGCCTTCATATCACGCGTCTGACGCTCGATACAATATCGTAATTGGGATGGCAGGTACTGGAACACCCCCTATAGTCCACATATTTCGACACTGAAAAAAGCCTTCGGAGGTCAAAGATTTAACACCAACGACGAGGTAGAGGAGTTCGGGCGCGCATGGCTGTCCAAGTTGCCCAAGGAATTCTTCGATTCCGGCATCAAAAGACTTCCGGAAATATGGACAAAATGTGTAACATGCAAGGGGGGGTACCTAGAAAAACGGTGAATTTTTTGTAAATTTTTGCGATAGTTAATAAACGTGTCAGAGCATTTGTCTCGATCATATTTGAATCGCCCTCGTATCAGGGACAGTGCTCGAATTAAAGTTATTTAAATTATTTATTTGAAAAAATAGTGTGATTTTTAAAAAAGGTTATTTTATTTGATATTGCTACTGGCATCATTGTTAATGTTTATGTCAAGTGGCAACACAGGATACGTGCGTCATTTGTCAAGTCTGTGACGTTTCATCTCATTTAGTCATTGTTCGTTGAAAAGTGCGGTTTGCAGCATTGTGGCTTGTTGTATTAGCTTTTTGTTTTTCTTAGTTTTTAACCGATTTTTATGTATAAAATAATCAAAAGGTAAGTAATGCTTTTTATAGCAATACATTTGCTGTGTTTTGTCCATGAATTTACATTTGATTAATGGTTCGATACGATAAGCTCAAATTTTATACTTTTTAGAATGGGTAAGCCATCGGATACGTCTTCAAGGAAATGTGGAGGGATACAAACATTGCTACTGCACTCCACACATTCCCGGAGAGACAAAGCGGCTATTTTTGGGGTTTCAAAGTCTGTCGTTAATCGGATCAAAATTAAAATGGGCGGTAAAATATCTCTTGAGGCAAATCTTGTTGGTAAATGTGGCAGAAAAAGGATCACCACACCTCGTACCGATCGCAAAATTAGGGACATCTGCCTCGAAAATCGTAAAAAGAGCGTTGTCTTTTGACTACAATGATGAACCACGAGGGTGTAAAGATTTTTGAAAGGACAATGCGGAGGCGGTTGGTGGAAGAAAATTTGCTGAGTCGGCGGCGTACCAAAAAACCACGTCTAACCAACAGTATGAAACAGGAACGACTGAAATGGGCTTGACAACATCGTAACACGACTGTCGCGGAATGGAGTCAAGTAAGCATTACTTTTTTGAATTGTGCGATTGGTCAATAACAATAACAATTTCTTTTTTGGCTATTTTTGGGATTTCAAAGTCTGTCGTTAATCGGATCAAAATTAAAATGGGCGGTAAAATATCTCTTGAGGCAAATCTTGTTGGTAAATGTGGCAGAAAAAGGATCACCACACCTCGTACCGATCGCAAAATTAGGGACATCTGCCTCGAAAATCGTAAAAAGAGCGTTGTCTTTTGACTACAATGATGAACCACGAGGGTGTAAAGATTTTTGAAAGGACAATGCGGAGGCGGTTGGTGGAAGAAAATTTGCTGAGTCGGCGGCGTACCAAAAAACCATGTCTAACCAACAGTATGAAACAGGAACGACTGAAATGGGCTTGACAACATCGTAACACGACTGTCGCAGAATGGAGTCAAGTAAGCATTACTTTTTTGAATTGTGCGATTGGTCAATAACAATAACAATTTCTTTTTTGGCTATTGAAAAGTGTGCTTTTCTGACGAATTAACGTTTCAAGTTTTGGTTGACAAAAGTTCTTTTGTAAGACGGCACCCTGGAGAACAGTTCTCCGTAGATTTCCTTGTACAGAGGGTTAAACATCCGGTTAGTGTCATGACGTGGTCGGTCATCTCAGCTAAAGGCATGAGGCGCCTCCATATCGTAAAAGAGACAATGAAGCAAGACCAACACAAGCGAGTACTAGTAACCCGGCTAATGCCACATGTCAATGAATGGTTCCCTGATGATGAGGACTACATTTTTATGCATGACTCGGCACTATGCCACAAAGCCAAATGTGTAACTACATTTTTGGCTGAAAAAATATCACTGTTTTATCTTGCCCAGGAAATTGACCCGACATAAATCCCATTGCAGCAATGGGTGGCATCACGAAATATTGAAATTTTTTTTATTAACTTTTAATTACTATTAAAAATACTCATACGCAAAATATAAACAGTTTTCTTTAATTTTGTTGTAGTTTTTATGATACCAATCAAATACAGGTACAGATAAAAAATATCTAAGAGAAAAATTTGTTACAGAAATCCAATTAAAGTAGAAAATTCAAAAATTTCAGTACTGTCCCTAATAATATAGCCAACTCCATAATATATATATATATATATATATATATATATATATATATATATATATATATATATATATATATATATATATATATATATATATATATATATATATATATATATATATATATATATATATATATATATATATATATATATACAAAATTTAATGAAGTGTGGCTTGGTATTGCGTGGATTTAAATCTTACGAAATTGTGTATGGTTGTGTTCGGGGTGAGCAACACTATGAGACCTCAATGTTCACGCGTAACAATGTTCTAGGATTCTTTGTTTATGGTGGCGTAGCCGCTTGAACATGCCGATGATGGTTTAGAACATTACATCCCTAAATGTTACCAGAAGAAGGGTATGCAATTTTTATACAGTTTGAGGTCGGACAATTCTGATTTTGAACAAAATGATGGTACATGGGATTTTCAGATGTTGTTGCTCGCCAGTCAGCTCCTGCATCGCTGATTGCGGTTGTCGGTTATTCACCATCTGAAAATGAAAGAAAAAACACAAAGAATCGATGTTTTAGGTCAACTAAATGAAGTCACTTATCTGATAACAGCTGGACGCACGAATCCCGGTCACTTTCCATGGATACTATTGTATTCAGTTGTTTATTCATTCGGAACTTCACTCCCGCACTTGTTTATATCAAACAATAACAACTATGACATTTAAAGTGAAATGTCAAAGTAAATGTCATTAAGAGATTACAATTCAGAATAGTAGATTTAAAGTAGTAGAATATCGTAACATTCACAATGACAATTATAGTAAATAGTTAGATAGAGACAACTCAATTTGTTAAAGGAAAAGTACCGAAATCCTTTGTTCAAATTGATATCTTTGTTTGAAAATTTCGGTACTTTCTGCAATTTAGAGACTAAGTTTCAGTAGTATTTTGGAAATTGGATACGACAGAACTATCGCTCGCGAAATTAAATCGTTACGAATTTGAATCGTTTTTTACTAAAGTGAATTATTACCCGTTTATTATTTTTAACGTTCCTTTTTGAAATAAAGTTTTATGTTAAAGTGTAGAAAGTGTTTTCTTGGTTTTTGATTTCATCAGTATTTTAAATTAGAGTTTTCAGTGCAACAGATGTACTGCTTGCGATTGCGTCAGTTTTTGCTGAAAGCTAACCTATTGACCGGTAGTCGTGAAATCTGCATTGTCAATTAGTCTTGAACGACACTCAGTTTTGTTGGTTTGCGGTTTGCATACTTTCGAAGAAGACAGGGAATTATATTCAAGGAAAAGGGGCCTAAAATTACAACGACCATCTCTCCAACGGCTGTTTCTGTAGTAGTGGAGAGCAAAATTCTTTAGTTTCTCCGTGCCTGGGTTGGTATCGAAGAAACTACCCTATAATAAACATGAGCTGTCGAACAGCCCGTGCTTATCTGCAGGCGCTACTCCTGAAGAGAAAAGCTGGTCACCCCGTCAAAACTGTTTAGTTTGTTGCTTTACTAGATTAAAGTTAACTTTACCTGTTTCCATCCTTTAGGCAGAGATGAGTGATTTTCTTCAGCCACTTTAATATATTCAGACTGGAAAATTCCCCTTGTAATGCAATGACCTTCTTCAGGGAAAGTAACAGTTACTATTTATACAATGTTTGCGTTTGTGTCAAGGCTCCATATTCGCTACATTTAATAGAACATTTCTAAAGATAATGATCGCAATGTCTTAGAGTAGAGTACGCGTGATAAATATGTTGTAGTGTAGCTTCGTGGCGCGACAAGAACCCGCTTCATATAATCTCGCAAACAGCTAGTCGGCGAGCACGCGTTCGCAGTCGTTAAGCGAATATTGTCAGCTGAGCTAGGTCTTCTTTATAGCTCGCTGACACTTGTACCAGACCATCGGCACCCATGCGCTTCACAAACTTGAAATCATTACAATAGACAGGAAAGACCGCAATTTCAGTTGGGGTTTGTAATTTAGTGCGAAGCTCTAAAAGCATTAAACTAAATGCATATACGGGCGGTAATGACAATCTTTACTTCTTTGAAACTTATTCAAGTAGGCAACTCTCAACAACTCTGTTACTAAGCTGCCAAAAATACCGAAAGTAAATCAGACTACATTTAGTCATGGTAGATAAATCCCAATTCCATCAAACACAATATTCGAATACTTTCAAAAACTTTTCCCATTTTTCTTCTCCATGTTACCTTGGTAGCAATGATTCAGAAACTTTGTAAGCTTCTTAACTAAACTTCATTACATACGAATGTCTGTTATCTGTGCTTGGAATTGGTTTTTCCGACTTCCGCGCAAAATCTCATCTTTAGCACATTTGAACAAATTGTCTCAATTATTGTTAACGTAGATAGATTACTGATGGAATCAAAATCATTCAACCGACTTATTTTAAGGTCTCTCAAGGGGTGTCTAAAGATAAAATTCCATGTTAATGGATGGAATCGATGGAAAAATTATTTTTAAATGCATCGTTGGTAACTTAATCTATTTGAAAGAAAAAAGAAAAACACTTTAGAAAAATAAAAAGATAATGGCACGTATTTAAAATTTATCCTATCCATGGAACACATAAATACAATCAAAACTTTTCTCATTTGTCTGAGCGCCAACAAACCTTCATTAATCTTAAAAAAATAACTAAAGTAGCGAAGTATGCTCCACATGAAACCTTTTTTCCACCGGCGGAATGCTTTTCACCTTTATCTGCTTTCTCGACTATTTGATACTTTAAAAGTCTGTGGCATACTCGTACACCATCCATCCCATTCCAGCCGAGTAATGGGCGACATGTTTGCAACACAATTTAAAGGGGAAAATAAAGGATTTGGAAATACGTGTCTGCCATGGTTGTAATCTGACAAGGTGTAAAGCAAATAATCGGTGTAAACTGTTTACACCCACATATTTTCACGTTGCGAGAATGCAAAAGGAGATAGGGAATCAAATGTTGAACGTAATTTGGTAGCGGCTTAGGTTAATTTTATTTTAATAAATTAAGTTAAAATTATTAGTTTGACTGTCGAATGGGGAAATGTTTAGACACTCTTCCTTCAATAATCCCTGCATAACGATAAATGACCTTGGCCCTATGGATTTGGAACTTTTTGAGTCGATGGATATAATATCCAAGACTAATTTGCATAGCAGGATATCGCTGAGATGAAATTCGAACAGAAATACATAGAACTTATTCAAGCATTATGCTGTATTTTCCCCCGGCAAAATTTTGGCAGTTTGAACCATTGAGTTGGTGGCGCGCATTCCATTGAGATGGACTCTCGATAAACGCTACCCTTGAGCGCCTATACCCATAAGCACTCGAACCTATCCCCGCAAAGCTTCTCTACTTTGCATAGATAAATATTGTTTCAACAACAAAGAAACTAGACACATGCATGAAGAAAGCGGGTCCGAAGGAATGCTAAGACCACTTCTATCGAACATAACGAATACAGCAGACTAAATGAGCATACCAGGTATAGGCGCAACGAAAATTAACTATAAGTAACAAAGAAAAGTTGACCAAAACTGAGCTACAATGAACATAAGTAGACATAAAGGAAATGTCAAAAAAGTTGAGCCCGAATATTTTATAAGGCATTGAGTACATTTGACATTAGGATGACATACGCAACATGAAAGGTTGAAATCGAAACAACTTTTTATGTCAGTATGTCAAATACATTGTTTACTTTAAGTGACAATGATACATTGTTGCTCGCCATTTGAAAGGGTGAGTAAAAATTTATCCAGCTGTGAGTAATTACGCAGAAAACATGTGTTCTCATCTGTTAAGCACAATTCCACTCTGGTATTGAAATATTTAATTTGATATTTCTTCTACGCCGTTGAAGACTTTCATCAACAAAATTATAACACATTATCAAAAACATAAACATCAAAATCAATTCGAAATCATCCATTTTCTTCAATAACTTTTGCCACAATGACACTTCTCTTATCTGTCAACATCACATAAGCGCGAATCTTATGTAGGCGAACATGTGAGCGCTACGTAACTTGACGTTCCTTATTTTGTGTTATGCTGATTGTAGCACAGCGGTATGACCGTAGATATTTTAACGGACAGACAGAAGCAGCAACAAGGTATAATCTTTCAAGCCAAGATTCAACGTCCAGCATTCGATGCATATAAACGTGTTTTGGTTCACTCCTGTCAAAAGTTTTCAAAAATTAAATTAATTTTTAAAAAAATGTTAGTCCGAAGTTAATTGGAAAAAATTTTTATCGTCGAAGCAATCGACTCAAGGAATTATATCGAATATCATTTTACTTCGATCAGTAAGGAAAAATGAAGAACCCAAGAAAACTTCAAGACCGCTGGTATGGAGGAGCCTGATGGCTTCCTACCGTGGGGATAACCCAGGAAAATGACGAATACGGAATTGGCGACAGTCAATAAAAGAAAATATAATGTAGAAAACTCCCCAGATGCCGGATGCGAACTACAAATAATAGCGGACAATGAACAAGTAATTAAACTGCAAAAATAAAATTGCGATCTAAGGTACAGTCCTTCAAAGATCTATTCAAGAAGGATAAAGCCTCAAAAGTCGCAGCAGAAAAATCAAGTGCAACAGGAATCAAAGGCGAAGAAACGTGTTAAACAAGCGATTCCGGAAGAAATCTTGATTGCTGGTGGTACCAACGAGAGTCACAACTATTTTGCAGCGCTTGACGGATTAACTAAGGAAATGGAAGTTGATGAAAGTATTGAAGGTAACTCTAATAAAGATAACGACATAAATTTCATTCAGTATTTAAAAAATCAAAATAGAGAGAAGAAATGTAGTAATCGAGCAGTCGCCTAAGAAACTGCTCAAAAACCTTCATAACATGATCTGAATTTTATTTAATTGCTGAATTGAAAATACAGTTTATAAATTATAAAATATTTTTTTATTATAAATATAAATTTTA
Source organism: Odontomyia ornata (assembly GCA_963969285.1). Lineage (NCBI taxonomy): Eukaryota > Metazoa > Arthropoda > Insecta > Diptera > Stratiomyidae > Odontomyia > Odontomyia ornata. Next base: position 157,551,128 of record OZ017738.1, on the reverse strand, counting down.
TATTATCTTTTTTCTCTATATTAAATTTAAATAATACAGCAGAGTGAATGAGAGGCTCGTCGAGTCCCGTTGGATATCTAGCGAGTGGACGATTGACAACAAAAAGGGGAGTCTATTACGGAACGACATACAGGAAGTACGCGCCGACAACGCATGAAGATAAAGTATAATTTGTCGGGAGTTTTCTCGTTCCAAAACAATCCAATTCGTATCAAAATGGAATTTTGCGGTAGTCGAGAAAAAAAGAGGAAAGAAATTGCTTGCGACGAGTGTACTAGCCTTTCGCAAATAATTACCAAATTTTCCCACTTCGCGAAGTGACCGCCAGAAATCTTCTCGGATCTTCATTTTTCAGTGGTAGAGCAATCGCTCAAGTATATGAGGTTCAAGTGATCCATATGGTGTAGTGTGGAAGCAAACATACGGGAAAATTTATGGCTCCTTAGTGCAGTGATTAAACACGCATTTGTGCTAAAGAAATTCCCCCCATCGAAGCCATACTCAACGGATAACGAAAAAAACAGCTGGAGGCGACCAACCAGCCGGCGGTGATTCCTAGAACATCATTTTGCTTTGCGGCATTCGAGAAAACGGACGAAGAAATAAACTTTTGGTTGCATAAATACCACGCAAATCTGATTTTATAACGACTTCTTGTTTTGGTGTGTACCGTTCACCATCCGAGGACAAAAGCGGCAATAAATGTGTGTTGCATCTTTAATGACAACAAGATAAAAGAGGTTGAAGCGGTTTGTGGTAATGCGCTCAGAAGTTGATAAACTTATTCTCGATTTAGCTTCTGACTGCAATCATTTAAGTAAGGAATCCGTAGATTTTAAGCAATACGTAGTAGCTTACAGTTTTAAGGGGTTTTATACATCATCGTAGAATGTTAGTGAAATTAACATTTTATTTACCAGTGCGATTCGCTGAAAATTTTTAAAAAAGAATTAGACAGTCAAATGATTGTGAGGAAATTCTTGCACAGATGAGGTTATATAGCAAAACAGCTGTCTTGAATTTTTTGTTTGGTTCAGCGCTTAAATGGAATATGAGGAAACCGGACTGAACTGCCGGTGAGATACTTCACCGGAAAAATACGGTCAAAAAACTGTTGGTCCGCGTATCGTCTTACAACTAATTATGTGTAGAACCTATTGAAGAAAACTACTGTGCGGTTGTAACTTGGGATCAACACCAAAAGAAAACGTTAGATAATGAGAGGATAGAACTATAGTAGCAGTTTTCTTTTGTTCCGAAATGTATGTCTAGTCAGTTTAGCTACGAATCCTAGTCTGACAACAAAAGCATAACGAGTATTGCTGAAAGTCCTCTATCTCGGTTTTGACCTATCAAATAAAGCCTGTTTATTTTTTAAACTATCAAACCCGACTAGAAAAATCTAAATATTCCCGTGCCAAACAACAAAAAGTCGAATTTTTTCGTGAATATGGGCCTATTATAAGTATTTTCATGTAGGGTATTAATCACAAAATGAACGAACTTAGTCACTTAAATATTAATTTTATGTTATTGCCAAATTAACTTCCAAACAGACATAAATGTTAAAGTTTCAGGCATCCTCACATCACCAGCGGGCGCCCGGCGAGGATGTGGGTAAGTACCCTCTTTTTTCTCGTTTATCGTGTACAATACTTGATGCATACACATATATATATATATATATATATATATATATATATATATATATATATATATATATATATATATATATGCACATTAATATAATTTTAAGTTACATTCGAAAAAAGATATTCGACTAATTCTAAAATAATGAAAAATTTATGAGATAAAACATTTTGGAAAAAAAATGCTTTTTAAATATTGTTGGAATATTGAAAAGTATTTTGAACATGGAACGCGGACATATATTGTGTTGAGAATTCGAAGAAAAAGTTAGAAAATTATTTTATTAAATTTAGAAATAACGTTTGTAACAATAAATAGGGCTCTTTAAAGATCGATTTTTAACTGTACAGCACGGAAAATCCCACAGAGTAAATAACCGAAATAATATGGCTGTAACTAATTTAATTTGATAGACTTTACTAGTTGATTAGTTGATTAGGAAATGGGTAGTTAGAGGTTGAAAGAAAAATTATATGGGGGACGTATCTTGTGCCACTCCAAAAAGGTTCTGTACCTTGATACGGTTGTTGTTATGGAAATGCGAAATTTTATTCTTGCAAAATTTAAACCGCTAGCGGCCAATAGGATAAAGAAAAATAAAGAAATTTTGAATTAAATATACCGTCGGCCTTTCCTTTTCCTTTGAGCCTGATCGGGTTTTCTATGCGTTACAGGGGCTCTTGGCCGGGTAGAGTGGCCTTTCGCTCGCGTGCCTTTTTATGATATAGTGTTATGTGATTCCATCACATAATACTACATATAACATAAATTGGCCATCCTTATATTTTTCGTTTAAGGGAAAAATTCATACTCATTATGTTTGTATGAGTTTTTCACTTATATGGGAGAATATGGCCACGTCTATATTGGATCTTGATCCGGTTGGGAGAGTGCGACGGGCACCGCTTCCATCGGGATCCCCACTCTTATTTGTTGGCCATAAGTATCGTCGGTAAGGACGAAGCCCTCTTCAGTCCGTCTGCATTCTCCAGGCCCGGTTTGTCCTCCATTTCAGCAATTTAATTACCCTTAGTAGGTTACCTCCTTCTCGACTCCAGTCGATACTTATTTGCCTCTTTTTAAATTGGTAGATGCGAAAAAAAATTTTTTTTGTGGGTGTTGTGCTGGGGAAAAGAACCCGCCTCACGACACCGCAATGCTAGCCTGTAAGGGCATTCACGTGTCCCCAGACACAACTTATCTCAGCGGATCTTACCGAGGCAGCAGACTATCGCTGCAGTTCTTGAAGGACATTTTATCTACCTATTTCACTAGAGAAACCAGCTCGCAGTTCTGCTGGTTCCTCTGAAAAAATCACCGAAAAGGGAGAAAAAGCTTCGTCAACCAATCCATTTGGACAAAGCGGAAAATATATGATTTGGCTATTGGCAGCCGAAAATAAATTAAGTAATTTCGAAATCAAAAGAGTGAATGCAGGAAAATTAACTACTAAAACGAAATCATTGGCTGATTTCAAGTCAACTAAAGATGCACTGAATTCTGAAGAGATTCCACACTTCATCTATACCACAAAAAGTGAAAAAATCAGGCCTTTTTGTTGAAGGGTCTGGACTATGGAAAGGATACGGTCGATCTTCTTCAGGCGCTTCAGAAAGCTATATCAGAAATTGAATGTATTACCGTTAAATCCTTTGTAATGAGAAGATTACCGTAGAAAAGAAGAATTTACCACTTTATTTAGTACAATGTAGTAATCAAGCAGTTACCCTATTAAACTGCTCTAAAACTTTCCTATCTCCTTCATCCTTACAGCATGGTGATCAAGAAAATTGAAATTCCTACTAGAAAAAGTGAAGACAGGTCGATGAAACGCATATTGCTATAGGCGGCGACAAGTACATTATTACATTAATGATTATTCAGTTTAGATTTTTTTTTAAATATCTAATGTCTTCGTTAAAATGATCAAGAACTAACAAACACCTTGCATATCAATTTTGTTTCAAAACAACGAGATATCACAAAAAAAAACTGCGATATATTGTTACGCATTATTCATTATTGTATCTTACCGTTGAAAATGAATTCAAATTTATCAATAAAACCGTATGATAATAATTTTAGTTAAAAACACAAACAACCACCAAGAAGCAATTCTGTTTATTCGTCCCTAATTTTCCTTTATACTTATTAATTATACGCACCCACACATATAAAAAAATACAATATGCAAACTCATTCGAGGCCTGCATCGAAAGATAGGAGTGAAGTGGTGCACGCTTACGGCGACGCAAACGCTGACGCGTTTTTATGTTCCTCGACGGATTTATGAGTTTGGCGAAGGTGGAAAGACGTCAGTGTTGTGGGCTGTGTCCTTTTCTTTCCTCGCGCTGTCATTTTTTTGTATCAACTATGGAAGAATTACATCAATGAAATTTCACGTAAAATATATGCCATCGACTTGAAACCTCTATGGTGACATATTTTGCTGTGAACTAAAGGAATTTAGTCAGTGCTAGAAATTGAAAATGTCCGACATTTGACGGCCATCTTTCCTTGATCGTTCTGGACGTTGGTACAACAATTATCCAAGTGATAATGAACTCTGCTCATTAGGAGTGCTAATGTAGTGTAGAGCATGTTACGTAGTCGAACGTTACGTACTGGAATCTAGACAGTGGCATAATTCTCATTCATCATTCTCAAAATTTCCAACAACCACAACACCATTATCTGGACGCAAGTCTAGTTGGCAGGCGGTCACAATCGATATATGTTCAACAATATTCGGGTCATGCTCCTCCGCCCTCGTTGAAACCTATCTAGGAACGTGTCTTACTCGTTTTAAAACTTTACAATAAAATTGATCCCGCAAAGCTGACTGTCGATTCTCACTTTATCAACGACTTGGGCTTGGATTCACTGGATCATGTAGAAGTTATAATGGCTATGGAAGACGAATTTGGTATCGAAATTCCAGATTCAGATGCCGAAAAGTTATTGACACCTGCCAATATCATTCGATACGTAGCCGATAAAGAAGATGTGTATGAATAGAATTATGAGGTGAGAGGAAAATATTAACGAATGAAGCTCTAAATAGTTGGAATTAAAATGAATAAGAAGCTTTAAAACCAACATGAAAGCAGTGTTATAGAAAACTGATGATATCATAAACAAATGCAGTGACAGCACCAAGCAAAAGTACAAGTAAAAGCCCTGAATTATTGGCGAAATATTGTGAATTATTGCTGAAGAATTTAGTAAAATTCCAGTTATAATCGTGACCTTGGCGGTGGGAAATCGCGTATCGGGGACTTGTAAAGCGCAACTTTGTTTTGGTGGCACGTGTTGAGGTTAGCTGTCAGTGTTAAACAGGACGAACTTGAGGTTTAGTGGAGGGCAGTGAAAATAGCTCATAATATCGGTTGTGGCCTTTTATATGAGTTTTAATTAGAGAATGGAGGTAATCGGTGCAGCAAATAGTGGTATATTCTCATTAAAAACAGAGATAATGTTTGGTTCATTTGGTGCAAAGTCGTGGAATCATCTGGTTTGTCTTGAATCATGGATTGTGCAATAATAGTTTAAAATCAATCGTTTAAGACCTTAGTATTCAAAGAACCGTCTTTGAAAGAAGTGATTACCGGAGTTTTGATCAGTTTAATTGATCCTTAATGACCTGTGAATCATAAACATTTCAAGTTCGTACTAGTTAAACAAGCACTAGCGGTTGATTAGTACATTATTTGGAAGTAATTCAAGGTTTTAATTTTCGGTCCAAGGATTTAGGTCTTATTGGAAGTCGAATATTCTGGATTTCGCTTCTTTGAATAATTCGAAAAAGAAAGTCCATCGATTTTGGACTTATCGCTCTTATCGCCGGCGGCTTCATCTTTCTCTCAACTACCATCTGTAGCTTCAACAGTTTTTTCAACCTTTTCAAAGGTAATTAAAGATTATGCACCAACCAGCCAACATCTTGAAGATAGTAGTGTTTCGAACGCGGATATCCAAGTGAGTTCGACATTTGACCATTTTTATTACCAGAACAACCACTAGAACTGCCAAAATTTTATTCACCTACGGAAATACTATCACTCCCAACTGCACCAAGCTTACAAAATACGAATCAGAATACATATCGTTTAAGTGTTAAAAGAAAAACACATGCAACAATTCCAGAACTCCCCCCTAATGTTCATCAACCGACCGCTAACGTGCTTTCAACGCCTGTAGCTACATTGCCACCGCCGCCGCCTTTACAACCATCAACAGGAAGTGAAGTTAGTCTTCCTTCTAATGAACAGAGCTTCGACAGTTTCGCCAATAGTGGACCTGTCTTCAATTTACAACCGGGAGTAGTAAATATTCAGCCATTTGCAGAACAACCTTCAAAAAAGAAAAGAAAAGAAGAACGAAAAGGAGTATTCTCACTATCTAATGTTGTTGCCCCTGTATGGCAGAATTCATCTGGGCTCGTTGGTAGAGTAGGGGGCCAAAAAGATCAATCTTACATTCAAACGCCCCAGTTCGGATCAACATTGAATTCCCCTCAGGCAACTGTGCAACAGCCTTCATTTTACTCACCACAATATCAGCAGACACTGTCCATTCTTTTATACCCTAATAAATCGCAACACTATTCATTTGGTGTGGATAAAGGCAATCTACCACCACAGCCAGCTCAATTTTTTTACGCAGCAGTCACCACCACCCTTTCAAAATCTTCCTGGAACTGAGAACTCAACATCACGTCCAGCAGCAAGTACTCCGCATACAAATCCTATAAATTTTGGGAAAGCAACTTCACCGCCTGCAGCTATAATACCACCAACTGTTGGATTTTCTAGCCTAAATTTAGTAAACTCGCCTCGTTTGCCAGAAGCTGATAGTCGACCTGTGCAACTATTTCCACCAGCGGGGACAGGAAATACATTCATACTTCAAAAAGGAACACATCCGTTTATAATTTACGACTGTCATCATTTTCTAAGCAACCGTTGTCCTCAAACTGTGTTTATCTAATGTTTCCTTGTGAACAAATTTCCAGGACTTACATCCCCTGCTTCGTCAACGAGCGCTCGTTGTCGGACAAGGTTCAGTAAGTACCTTTTGCATATACTTATTACATTTTTCTGAACATTTTTATAGAAAAAAAAATTTTTTTTATTATTATATAAAATAAATAATTAATGGATATATTTTATTTTTAAATTTTATAAAATTTTATATTTTTAAATAATATGATTATTAAATCTTATATGTATTTTAAATTTATTATTTTATATCTTTAATATTTCTAACATTATTTATTTAATTACTTAAATTATTTTTCTTATAAAAAAAATTTTGACTAGCTAACCCTTCGGTCTTTCCATTTTGATTTGTCAGACCATGTATAGGACCAGGTACGGTGGAAGGCTCTCACCACCAAACATGAGCCAGCCATCGGGCACATAATAACCTTCTTTTTGTTTCAGGAACTCTCGCGGGTTGAGTGGCCCCGAACAAGGTGCCTTTTTATGGCATAGGGTTATGTGATCCCATTGCATAACTCTATGACATAAATTGGTCACCGGGGTATTCCTCCTCTGATGGGAAGGCTCATACAATTTATGTTGTATGAGTTTTCCACTCAGAAGGGAAATACCTGGCCACTGCAACATATATGGATCTTGATCCGGTTGGGCGGGTGCGAGGGGGCACCATCACCACCCGGTTGTCCCACTCTTATGTGTGGGCCATGAGCATCGTCGGGTTACGACGAGGTTACCCTAAGTCCGTCCGTTTTCACTTGTTTAACTTGTTCTCCGAACAAGTCATTTCCCTTGTTGTAGTAACCTACAATTTTTCGACTTCGGTCGCTTTTCAGTTGAGACCCGAGAATTCGTAAATGCGAAATTCTTTTGTAGTGGGCTCTTGTGCTGGGGGAACGAACCCGCCCCACGACACCGCAATGCTAGTCTACCAGCGCATTCACGCGTCCCCAAACAAGGGCATTCTCGGCGGATATCAACATCTTCTTCCGCCGAGGCAGCAGACCATCGCTGCAGTCCTTTACGGACATTGATACCTATCTATTCACTACAACAAACCTCAAACAAAAGCAGTCCAAGGGCCCTTCAAAAAATAAGGCACTTGAATTTCAGAGTGATGAGGTGGGAAAACCTTCAGAAAAGAGAAGTCAACCAATATTGCCAATTTCAAAGATCTGGTCATTCACCATGCACTATCGGTGCGTAATATGCAAAGACGTTCATGCTCCCAGTGAGAGCAAAGTAGCTCAGACGAAGCCTAAAGTAAAATTATACTGCGTCAACTGCGGTGTTTTGGTCATCCGGAATCATATTGAAGATCTCCCGATATCAAAATGCAAAAGTTAAATTTATTTCAAAAGGAACACAAGTACGACGTAGTGTAATACCTTCCAACTTCGTCAAGCCTGTAGCATCATTTTCACTCACCTCCAGAGGACTAGTAGATAATGCTATAAATAATGCCAATAATATCAGTGGCAATAATGAGCTGCTTTTCTAAATTTATCCGCAACTTAGTTTTTTATCGGAGAAATTAAATATTTTAAATACCACAAAATAACTTGTCATCCAGTCACATTCCCATGGATAGGCTCCGTCTTATCTCGAGCAACGTCAACTCCATTATTACTCTACGTTGACGTGACTATCTCCTTGAATTTATTGTTAAGCAAAAGCCAGACATTATGCTTCTCACTTAAACTCCCTTCAATTCATGAAACTCTATGACATTCAAGGATTTTGAATTCGTGAGAAACTGTAGTGCTACAATTGCACATTGCTTGAAAACGCACTTTCAGCATTGAACGCTCTAAAAAGAAGAACGAAAGAAGAGATTCGGAACAAGCTTGAGGATGACATCCAATCATTTGACGGCGATCATTTGGTACAGATGATTTCTCCGATGATGATAAAAATAAACTGTTCAAAATTCTAGCCGATTAATTTTTGATATTCAGTTTTAACGATTTGTTTATCCTTCCTGTGTAACCATCATCTGTAAATTAGTGAACCCGCCGAAACAAGTTATTATGGCTAATAAATAGTTTCACGATGCAGACAGCGGCTGAAATAGCAAAGCAAACACCGGAACAAGAATGACGTAAGAAGGGGAAGAAATCCAAGCTGTCCCCTGTAAGCCCCCACAATTTTTGTAGAGCAAACCGGGCTTGTGGTTCCCTCGTGTAGTGACGCGATTCCGGGCGAATACAATTATGAGCGATTCGGCCCGTTTCGACAAGTTGGTCTCCGAAATGGATATATCAACCATTACAAAAATGGCTGACGTAATAGAGTCGCCACTCGCTACTAGAAAATATGAGGATCTTAAAGCGTGATAATGATCATATCACCTTGTGGAGTGCCAATACATTCGATAATGGCAATGGAATACTCTAACTATCTCTAGGCGAAGGCCCGAAAGGAGCTGTAGTGCCACAAAAAAAACAATACTTTTGGCTGTTTTTGCGCTCCGGGTCCACGAATATGTTCGGGAGGTTTTGCATACCCTGGAGTTTGAGAAGCAGTCACCATCTGAATTGTTGGGCCCAAGTATAGTCGATGGCTGGAAATTTCATATCCAACGTCATGTTAAAAGCATTGTGGCTTCAATGCCTTCCCACGCACATACGATCAATTCTCGCTGTAGCAGATACAAACAAATTGAGCAAGCTCACTGCAGCTGCAGGTAGGACCGCTAGTTGTTCTGTAAGTGATGCTATTGCCAAAATGTAGCTTCGTAATAATACACAGCCTGTCGCAATTTACACAATGAAAACGTTGCCCTACAAACGTCTGAACTGAGAGGAGAGATCGACAGAGTCCAACAACCTGTCAGAAGTAGAGGCTTGCAGTGCAATCAGTGTCGGCGTCGAATATGATGGTCCCGAGAAAGTAAGAAGCGAACTGTTTTTTTTAAGACACTAGTTTCGGAGTGGGAGGTATATGCTGCCGCCCATCATGCCGTTTTCATGTTTCATCGATGGAAAACTTCTCAAATCATTAGCATTAGCTCGTCAGAACCACCTGGAAAAAGGAGATACAAAATCAACATTAAGACTTTTAATCGATACGGACACAGGCGTGAATATCCTTCCTTTGAAGGAAATTATTCACTTCAAATGGCACACCAATCGATACTTACGGAAAAGTAACTTTAATCATGTCGCTTGGCCTTCAACGTTCTTTGCATTGGCAATCCTACGCTGCACAGGTTGCATACCCTATTCTAGGACCGGACTTCCTTAACCATTATGGATTATTGGTGGACATAAAAAAGCGACGGCTACGCGATCCTGCGTGAAAGTTTGCAGTTAGAGGATGGATTAGCACAGTTCAAAATGAATCCGTATTGAGTATCTTAAAGAACTGACAATACCACGAGATCCTCAACGAGTTTCCGAGTGTATCCAATCTAGCCATTAAAGCTAAAATGTCCACGCATATGATCAGGCAGCACATCGTTACTAAAGGCCCGCGTATGGCTGAGCACTCTCGATGGCTTAGTCAAGATAAATTCAAGATCCCTAGAGCCGTAATCCAATTTTTACAGAACAGGGGATTGCCCATCAAGTAGCCTGTGGGCGAGCTTCCTACATTTCGTTCGAAAGAAATGTGGTTCTTGGCAGCGTGTGGGACCTACCGATGGCAAAACGCCACCACTAGGCTAGACAGTTATCGAATGCGCCACAATCAGGATATAAATTTTTATTTGCCCGAAAAACGCATCTTTTCCAAAATAGACTGACTAAAGGCGTTTTACCATATCCAGATTAGAGAAGACGACATTCCAAAACAGCGATAGCGATAACTTTCGGCCTGTGTGAGTTCACAGCAATGACGTTCGGTCTATGCAACGTCGCCGATTGTTCCAGCGGTTTTTGGATCAGTTACTTCAAGGGCTTGACAGCTGTATTTGCTACATAGACGATATTCTGTTCGCTTCCGAATCAAAGGACCTACATAGAATCAGAGGATCAACATAGAAAGTTTGAACGTCTCGCTGAGAATGGACTTATGATCAATATAACCTAGCAACAGAGCAACAGAGGTCAAATATTAAGGTCATGTGATCAACGCACAAGGTATGTCACCGCACCTTCCCCGGTACAGTTAATTTGAGACTGAGCACAATCTACGATAGTAGCGGAGATTCACCATTCTAGGATGCATTAACTACTATCGACGCTTTATTCGAATTGCAGCCAGTTTGCAACCACCATTAAACAATTACTTCACCTCTTCAAAGAAAAATGACAAGACACCATTCATTTGGCCACCAGCAACAGAAAACGCGTTCCAAAACTGCAAACACAGTCTGGCCGACGCCGTTCTGTTGCTGAGGCTTGCTACTGATGCGTCAAACACAGCGGCAGGTGCAGTGCTCGAGCGGCTGCAAGCAAGCAAGTGGCTACTGCTTGGTTTTTATTAGAAAAAGTTATCTGAATTGGGAACCAGTTTCCGCGTGTATGACCGCGAACTACTGGCCATGTACAGCAGCATACATCACTTTCGGAACTATTTGAAAGGCTCGATGTTTCACATTCTCACAGACCACAAGCCACTTACCCACGTGTTTGCACAACAATCCACTAAAGCATCATCTCGGCAACTTCGCCATCTGAACTTCATTTTCCAGTTTTTTACGGACGTTAGATACATCCTAGGGCTACCAACAGCATCGCAGACTCTCTGTTATGGATTGAAGTAATCTCAGCCCCATCTGTTGTTGATATGAACGAATTGTGCTTGTGCAGCAAAACAATGCAGAACTGCAGTAACTCCTCCGCTATAATACCACGTCACATATCTTACAAAACGTTGGTGATAACGTGGTATTGATGGCTGACACGTCATTTTCAAAAGTGTGCCCATTCGTTCCATTAATATTGCGTAGAAAGTTATGCGACGTTTTTCATCATCCATCACTTCCAAGCGGCCGAGCAACTTTCAAGTATTTATCAAGGAAATTCATATGGACAGACATGAAGAAAGACTTTCGGTTATGGGCACGAAATTGCATACAGTGCCAGCGATCGGAAATTGGCCGCCACCAAAACAATCTGACCCAAAACTTTCCAATGTCCGATTTCGTCATGACATCATCGGCCCTTTTATATCATTCCAAGGTTGCAAATATTGCCTTACGGTGATCAACCGTTCTTTAAATTGGCCCAAGGCAATTCTGTTGACTAGCCAAACAGCTGGAACCGGTGCTTCAGCATTTTCCAATAGCTGGGCAGCGGGGTTCGTCGTGCCACGCACAATTACAACGGATCAAGGTACTCAGTTCGAGTTGTCACTTTTCAAGGCGCTTACCCACTTCATCGGATGTGATCGAAACAGGACTTGACCTATCACTCCGCTTCTAACGGGTTAATTGAACGCTGGATCCGCACGCTCAAAGCGGCAATCATGTGCCACGAGCAAAATTCGTCTTGGTCGGAGATACTGTCCACCGTTCCAGTAGGATTACGCGGAACTGTCAAGGAGGACCTGGCAGCATCTTGTGCAGAAATCCTATACGGAACGACGATCAATTTTCCCGGAGAATTAATAGCTCCCAGCGTACAACAATCAAACCACATGAGTTTCTAGTTAAATTACAAGAAACTATGAACCAACTGCTTCCTTCCACCACAGCCCAATGAAACTTGTGGCCACCATTTGTAAACAAAAGTCTCAGGACTTGCTCTCACGTATTTTGGAGGACTGACGCAGTCAAAAAACCATTGATTCAGCCATATTCGAGGTCACATAAAGATCTTAGGACAATTTTTGACACCCTTTACACCATCGACATCAGCTAACACACAGCCAATATCTCGACCAAGCGGATCAAGCCTGCCTTTCTCGAAAAGGTACACTGTACTGCAGCTCAACCGGTTCAGGGTATTCCGACTGAGGGAGCACCGCAGAGCACAATAGCCATTATTGGTCAGCATCGCAATCAACAGCAACCGAAGGGACTGCGTCGTGCGGAGTCCAATTTAGATAGGTAAAAAATCGGATAAGTAAACAAATCGAATGTGTCCCAAATTTTGGAATTACAGTACTTCCGGTATAAGAATAACTTTTGTAGGTAATTACAAGCCTCGAATTTTATATATTTCTAAAAGCGGTAAATGTCCCCGTTTTTAGAAAAATGCGAGAAATAATTTTTTAACATTTGACTTATAGTGTTAATATTTCAATTATCTTTTATTAAGTTACCAAAGTACACAAAATAACATACAAAGCGTCACAACTTTTGGGCAGAAATTGGCAGTAGTAATGGATTAACTCACAGCTACTTTACTCGAGCACGAATTCAGCCACACAGCTACATGTCAAAAGCTCCAGCTCCTCCCACTCCAATTTCAACGAGACAATTCGGCCATCCCGCTCTAATAACGTCCCGGCATTAGTTGTGTTTAATTTTCTTCGATTTTTGGTGGCAGCAAGCATTGCCATAATCTATTAATTCAGCAATATAAATTTCATGTTAAACTATAAACAATGTTAAGTGAAATAAAGTACTGTTAGATTAAGTTAGTATATAATACGAAAAAGATCTCAACAAAATCTCATTCTCTCGAATATGCTGATCTTTTTCATTTGACTGATTGCGTAAGTACTATATAACATATCCTTTCGCTAAGGGCATGAAAACGCTAGTATAGGATTCTTTCTTCGTTAAAGTAGATGCACACTGGAAAGTGTTCCACGCTTGTGTTTGCATTCTACTTGTACAAGGTGCGAATAATTGTAAATTGAAAAAAGAAAATAAAAATGATCTAAGTCGCAAACAAACAGAAAGGCGTTTTAAACTTCTATTTTTTTTACGTAACGCGAGCGTTTCGCATACAATATTAACCTTCGTAAAAAGGAAATTCAAATAAATAAATATAAATAAATTTGTCGCTACAGGAAAATTGCTGGAGTTTCCCGCGAAAGCGTATCACCACACTGCCCTACAATTAGCTCTTTGCAAATATTAAAAATTATTCAAATATATCCGAACGATGCATATTTAAATTACACATTAAGTTCAGACGCTAAAAGCTCCGATCCAGACTTTTCATTTAATACCCCACTCACCTCATAAAATATTCAAAGGGCCATGTTAGTATATTGGAAGTGCCCTCTTAACATTAACCCCTTTGAAAACTACTTTAAGCATATGTATCTGAAAACTTGCTCTGACGCAGGGACAGAATAACTGATGGGCAGACAGGACGAGAAACTGGTGGGTCTAAAATCACCCGCGAATTGATAAATTTGGTCCAAGTCGAAATTCTCTCAGTGCACGCATTCTTACGAAATTATCTGTCCTACATTTAATCCATTGAACCTTGCGATTCTGATAATCATGAAAAATCATTAGCAGACAAAAATGTCGACTCTCATACTCCCATGCAACCACATAAAACGCATAAATTCAGGCTACATCGCAGATTCATCAAGATTACATTTTATGATGTGCAAATACCGAGCGGCTTTTTAAAAATGTCAAACAAACAGCGCTTTATCAAACTTCCACCGTAGTCGGTTGGTACAATCTAAAATACTTTCCTCAGCCTCTGTGCAAGATATATTATTGAGGAATGTGATGTAGGGGACACGACAGATAAAATTGAAAAGTTGAGAATTTCAGCGCGGAAACAGAGGCAGGCTTACAAGTACTGCCAATAAGATGGACCTGAAACGCTTGCGGGCTTTCGAGTTTTTTCCAAATCTCTTTTTCATTTGCAACCCCATCAAAATAAAGTCGCGTGCTGTGATGAAATTTCGAGTTATTTTTGTTCGTTTTCATTCTGTTATTTTGTATGCTGTGAACTGAAAGCACGTTGCGAATTGAATTTTTACGATTTCTGCGTTTATTTACGACTGACTCTCTAAATTGAACTTGAAACAGGAAAGTTTCACCAACCACAATTAATTTTTTATTTTCGTTAGAAGGAAAGTAATTAGAATTCTGTTTGAATGGGTTTGCTTCAGAAAGATTTATTCCTTGATTGCTAATAAATTTCTAATGGGTAAATTGGGTTGAAAGATTGATTTCTTCTCGATTTCTTTTCATCTGATATCGGTTTGTAAAACAAATATATTTTTGCTTTTCTTGTCAAACAACGTCAATCAACTGATTTGTATTTCCGATCAAGCTCGGACTTGATTGGAAAACAGAATCTCCACGAATAAAAAGATGAGTAAAAGGGAGTATACTATTGGTAGAAGGGGATTTTACCCACTATGAAATGCAGACCCCTGTCTTAAGCATTTAATCTACACAAAGTAGAATCACTTCGCTAGTATGGACATGAATAAAATCAATTGTTCTTACCCCATTTTAAGCATACAGTCTGATTTCGACCTTCATCGTGGACGGTTGTTCAGTGCGAATAGAAAACGTATAGTGTAGTGATACAGTGAATAAGTGTGTGTCTATGTATGAGTGTACATTGCACAATACAAACAGCGAGCCAGTTGAAGCGGAAAAGAGCCAGGTTCAATTCAAGATTCTTGGGTGTGTGTGTGTACTCGCTTTACTTAGATTTAGTTAGTTCGACGAACGGACAAATACTTTATTATCAGACTCGGCTAATCAACTCTGCTCGGTACAGAACATTTTTAGACAGTGTAAGGCAGAGTGGAGGGGACGATGGGACCTGGACATGACCCAACGGACCAGCCAAATGTATTATTTCTCGAGCAATTTAGAAAATTGCAGAACCAACTAGACCAGGTTCTCAAGGAGCTTTAGTTCACGAGAGAGCAGCTTCAGACCTCTCAACAACAACTGCTGAACGCTCAGGCCGAACTTGCGAAACAACGTCGCCCAAAAAGGGTACGGAAAAACGAAGGTTGTTGAACTCCCCGACTCCCTCGACCAAATCGGCCTCCTCTTCAGAAGAGGAAAAACAAGAATCGGTGGAATCGGTTTCCGATGAAGAAATGGAGGAGGAACTCTGTGAAGAGGAGGCAGAGGAGGAACCGGAAGAAGGGGCATTTCTAACCCTCCCTTCCCCACTACATGACTACATGGCCTCACCTGTGAGGAAATTAAGGAAGACTTCGAACTACAAAGCCATCATCCATTTGAAGTTTTCTTCATAAACTTACAAAATGGTCCATGAAGGCTTGTCAAAGTCCTCCTCCCAAAGGAGGAAACTTCCATCTATAATATAACCGCGGTTTGCCATCTGATCTGCAAGGTGGAAGCTTTGAAACCTAGAAAAGGTCTATCGATGTGTCACAACTGCCAACAATTTTGTCATTCCTCGGGCAATTGTCATGCACAGGCCCGGTGCATTAAATGTGATGGCATGCATCACCACAAAGAATGTGTCAAGGCGAAAGATGACACATCGAAATGTTTCAACTGTAAAGGAGAGCATCTGGCCAACTATGGAGGTTGTCCAAAAAATCCTAATAATATGAGGAAGACGTTTGCACAGATGGCTGCACAGAAAGCCCCCAACACAAACACAAGCCTTCCCACAGCCGCAAAAACGAACAACATCTCAAGTTCAGCTGATGATGCAAGATATGATGGCGAAGATGTTACAGGGAATGTTCTCTGCCCAAAACATGACACCAAACACAAAAAAAACGATAATGGATCCAGTGAATCACATTTCCATGCTCACGTGGAATGCAAATTCCTTGCTTCCGAAGGTTGGAGAGTTTAAACAATTTATACTAGATTATAAATTTGATATTATACTGCTCCAAGAAACCTTCCTGAAGCCCGGGATTCGTCTCCACATCCCCAACTACATACTGTACAGAAACGACAGAATGACTGGTAGGGGAGGTGGAACATCCATTCTCGTGAGAAGAAATGTGAATCGCCACATAATTACAACACCACAAATGCAACGAGCAGAAGCCACCGCCATTAAAGTGCAAACGCCTGCCTTCGAATTTATCGTGATTTCTTTGTACCCCCCCCCCCCCCACAACAACAAACACCTAGCCCAAGACCTTGCTTCTCTCTTCAGCCTCGAAGGCCCAGTCCTCGTAATAGGTGACTTCAATGCATATCCTCAACAATGGGGAGCTGTGAGAAGAAATCAAGCAGGAACTGTGCTAAGTAGATTCATCACAAACATTGAAGGTAGCCTGCATATCCCTGATGAACCAACTCACTTTCGACGAACATCTAACATCATTCTGGATATTGGAGTCTCTCGAGAATTCTATCAAGAATCCTCAATGAGCTCTCCTCAGACCACCAATCAGTTCACTTCTTAATAGAGGACGTTTTTGGAAGGCTTTCCAAGACTCGCTGGCAAACGAAAGTTTCACCCAAGCATTAACCACAGCTAGTGACGTCTGAAAAGTTATTCAAGAAATAACAGAGAAGATTAAACAGGCAAAAGAGGACCACACAGTCACAACTTCGGCAAGGGAACACAACCCCTATGAACTCCCTTAGGAAATAAAAAGCTTGATAAGGAGGAAGAACCAAGCCTGGAGAAGAGCTAGGAGCACGGGTGATCCTAGACTTAGAACGAAAGCCAACCAATTAACAAACAAGATCCAAAATAAAATCCACGAATTTCGTAACGAGCAATGGGAGAGCTTCTTACAGAGCCTAGAGCCTGGCGAGAATGCCTTTTGGAGGACTACTAAATATTTTCGAACGAAAAACAAGGTAGTTGTGCCACCAACCCATGGACCAAATGGCCTCAAATTCGAAAATGCAGCGAAGGCGGAAGCCTTTGCAGACACACTAGAACTTCAGTTCCGCGAAAATATCTTCCAAGAGGAGGACATTGACGAAGAAGACCAAATTTTAAATAAAGATAACACACACGCAAATTCAGGCAGATAGTACACTAGAACCAATCAACTTAGACGAGATAAAAGACCTTATACTAAGACTCAACAAACGTAAAGCACCTGGTTTTGATACACTGACAAACACAACACTTAAATGGCTACCTGACAACCTGCTACTGACAATCACCGATGTCATTAACGCAATCTTCCGTTTGCGGAGATACCCCAAAATATGGAAGTCGGCAGTAGTAATAATTATCCTCAAACCAGGGAAGGACCTTGCTTTTCCACAGAATTGGAGGACAATCAGTCTTCTCTCATCTCTTTCCAAAATAGCTGAAAGAGCTATTCTCAAAAGAATCCAAATAATATAAACAGAAATCAAACTCTTCCTGACGAACAATTCGGGTTCAGAACAGCTCACTCCAAAGAACTCTAGCTAACAAGAGTGGTCCAACATATAAGAAACGGGATGAACCGCAAGAAGTCAACGGGCTTAGTTATGTTCGACATAGCGAAAGCCTTTGACAAAGTCTGGCATGCAGGACTTATCTTTAAGATGCATGAACTCAAAATACTACTCGCGTTAATACAAATAATACATTCATTCCTACAAGACAGATTTTTCCGTGTCAAAATCGACAACTTCTTCTCAAACCTGCGACCAATTCTAGCTGGAGTTCCCCAAGGATCACCTATTTTACCAGTCCTTTACAGCCTATACACTTCTGACTTACCCAGCCTTCCCAGCAATGTTCAAGTTTCCCTATATGCTGATGATACATGTATATACTATTCAGCTCGACAAGCAGAAGTCATCACCTTAAAACTGCAACAATCCATCAATACTTTCCTGGAATACTTCCGCAAATGGAAGATCAAACTAAATAACGACAAGACGCAGGCAATTTTTATCTCAAGACGTAGACATCAACAACCACCAACTTTACAAATAAATTCAGACATTATACCTTGGAACAGAACCACAAAATACCTAGGACTAACCCTGGACCACAAACTGACATGGAATGACCACATACGAATAAAACGACAGCACTGCATTGGAATCCTATCCTCATTAAACCCTATCCTAAAACATAGCCGGCTCAATATTAAAAATAATTTGCTCAGATATAAGCAAATAATACGCCCGACTTTACTCTATGGATGCATCGCATTCTGCCAGACATCAAAGACCAACAAGAAAACCCTCCAGTCACTGCAAAACAGGGTCATAAGATGGATCTTCCAAATCCCATGGTATATTAGAAACACAGACATTTACAAAGACCTACGAATCGAGACTATTGACAAATATATACGCGACCGTGCTTTAGAACTGTTTGACAAAATAGACGAACACTCTAATAAAACCTTGGGATTTCTAAAGATCTCTGATAGGGCACGAGTGCCTTGCCCGAGCCTCCGATCTATATTAGACAGTACAGAAACTAACTCGCAATCATAGGTAATAGTGAGTGCATAAGCACTCGCAGACAGGAATGGAGTAAAACTGCTCAATCGCACTAGCTCCAAGGACCCCCCAACTCCAGGGCCATTTTAAGCATCCGTCATTTAGCTCCAGTATTATGGATGGTTTTGTCAGAGGCAGATTTACCCTTGCAAACTTACTTTCTTCTACCCATCATATTGCAGCTGCCCTCGATCAGTAGCAACAAGTTGCCGTTATTTTTACGGATTTATTTATTTATTGTCAAACACTACCTTATAGGTTAATGCCTAATTACTAGTGTATATAAAATAATAAAACCAAAGTCCAAAGAATATAAAGCAAATTCCAAACAATAATAATATGAAAACTAACTATCAGTTAAACACATTTAATCAAAAAACCTATAGCAAATTCAAATTGATTAAGATTATGACATATTTTATGATTTGGTATGAAAAAGGAGAAAAAACCAACCTACACTATTCAAAAATTATTTATAATTTTTATAATTTTAACACAACAGTGAACTTTAATCCCTCCACTAATATGTTATAACCTAATTCTAATAAAATTCAATCAAAAACTTTATCTTATTTTAAAAAAATGCTTCCAAAATGTTCCTAACTTTAGCGTCCTCCGGTCTTTAGGGGCCTCCAAATCTTGCGGGGTTCTTCAAATCATATTCTAAACAAGACTGAAAATATGTTCAGTAACTTAGTAAGTGGCACTTTAAAGTATCCGGCGTCGTAGATAAAAATGAAAAACAGCTAAGAAGAATAGCACAGCAGAAGATATGTCAAAAAAAAAATTCAGCAGAGCTTGAAAAATGGCCTAGATACTGCGTTGTGCAGAGCTCAAGGTTATGACAATGCCGCGTCACTGTCAAGTGTACATGGAGGATTGCAACAAAAAATTCGAGAAATCAATCGAAGGCTGTATTCAGTCCCTGTGCGAATCATTCCTTGAATCTTTGCGGAGTTCATACATTCTCATGTGTTTCTTCCAGCGTCACATGTTTTGCAACTGCAGGAAGGCTATATTCATTCTTCTCATCATTTACACAGAGGTGGGATTTACTTAAAGAGAAAATACAATATGTAAAATTTTGAAACATTTGTCTCATACTCGCTGGAGCGCTCATTACGATTCAGTTAAAGTCAAAGACATATAAATAAATGGACGAGCAACGAGAATCTGTGTACTCGTCCATGTGAGAAGCAAATTCGCCACATAAATAAGTTATAAATAACTTACGCTCTCAAAACTATATGATTCCCTCTGCTTCTCCTTCTCTTTTTTTCCAGACAGGTTTTTCTTTTCTCTCTTCAGAAGAATCGCTTCCCCCACTGACACCCGCGCACACCAACGAAATTTGATTTCACGCGCACACGATCGCGCCTTGTTTATCATTCGGAAAACAGTTTGAGTACAAACAACAAACGACTCTCACGGAAAACTCGAACGTCAAAGCAAAAGAAAATCGAAAAGAGCGCGAAACACGCGGGAAAAATCATGTGCCAAAGCGGATGGAAATTTCGTAAATTTTTAATTAAAACAGTGAATTAAAGTTCCGATTACGTACGCGCGATCTTTGAAATTAAAAACTTTTTAAATGTGAACGTGTTTCGCCGTTAAAAGAGTGCTAAATCAAAAGCATATCACTTCAAACATCAACTTCACACAACTTTAGCGAAGGTTGCCAATTGCTTCGGCTCTCACGACTGGTTACGAGTCCAGTACTCTTTATATCTATGGTTAAATTCGTAACAGAAAGCGTGGAAATAATTGTGAGTACTTTAGATTATATGCAACATCCATCAAAATCCAATTTTGATACTAGATCCGCAGCAAGCTTGCTTTTGCCTTCGATTTGTGACTTTAGCTTTTTAACATATATTAAATTTTGGCACACGATACTAGAAGAAGTTAATTAAGTGCAATAATACCCACAGTCTCCTAAAATGACTTTGGACAAAGGACTCACTAAACTAAAAGCCCTGAACAACTATTTAGTGACAGAACGAATACTGATTGTAGACAATGCTGTTACATTTGGCATATATAAATGTAATGATATGGATATTGATATCGAGCGAAGAGGAAGAAGGAGGGTAAGAAAAATAATGCCGGGTGAACTAGCTTTTGATGCTGCTTTGACGATTCAAGAGGAAGTAAGTCGATCAATGTTCGAATGCATTGATCGATTTATAAAATAATTGCCTCAACGATACGTGGCAATGAATGATATCAGCAAAGTTTTCAGAATTGTTGAAACAAGGTTCATACTGGAAGCTGCGGACGATGCTCTGGCTTAAGCAGCAGACAATCTGGTACAAAATTACGATGAGTCCAATAAAGAGCAGGTGCTGCAAAAAATAAAGCGATATCGTAGGTATCTACCTGCCACCAACACGAGTGTGGACATTGCTGCCAGCTGGGTAGCCCAAGAAATCCTGCGATTCATAATAAAGTGGGACTTCAGTGAATCTTTACCCAATACAACGGTCACTACTGTCACCAAAAATAAGGTGACATTAGAATTTAAGCTGCGCTCGTTGAAGGATTTGGAGAATTATTTTTTCAGGTTGGTAGTACTGTCAGTGACATCTATGCCAAATTTACATGTCAAAATATTCATTTGTGTTTGAGGTACGCGTCGTTTGCAGGATGGCCTTCAGTTCCGTCTTCGCTGCGGCTTGAATCTCCTCTATCGTATCAAAACCAAAGGCTTTCTGCATCATCCTCAACGTATCCTTAGCAGAAAATTGATTCCGCGAACAAAATTTAATGCAAATTCAACAAATTTCGCCATCGCAAAAAACGAAAATCTCACTTTCAGCAGCTCACAAAACGACGCGTATCTCAAACACTAATGAACATTTTGACATGTAAATTCGACATAGATTTCTATGACAGTACCACCAACCATAAAAAAAATAGGTCTCCAAATCTATCGACACGCGCAGTTCAAATTCAAATGTCACCTTATTTTTTGGACACAGTAGTATATATTATATATATATATACTCGTATATATATATATATATATATATATATATATATATATATATATATATATATATATATATATATATATATATATATATTTATATATATATATATATATATATATATATATTTATATATATATATATTTATATATATATATATATATATATATATATATATATATATATATATATATATATTTATATATATATATATATATATATATATATATATATATATA
Organism: Odontomyia ornata; assembly: GCA_963969285.1. Classification (NCBI taxonomy): domain Eukaryota; kingdom Metazoa; phylum Arthropoda; class Insecta; order Diptera; family Stratiomyidae; genus Odontomyia; species Odontomyia ornata. The sequence goes on along the minus strand of OZ017738.1, from coordinate 157,529,011 downwards.
TATATATATTAAAAAACAAAAATTTAACATCAACATTATTCCTTTCTCCGACATGTACTGTGAAACTACATCAACTTTTTCGGATGGGGGGCCTCATTTAGATTTAACGCCCCGGGCCTCTGACAGCCTTAGTCCGCCACTGCCTAATATAATAAACATAACATATACCTAACCTATCCCTAATTTTTAACACAAACAAACAACACTAAATGTAGCAATAATGAGCTGAAATTAAAAAAAAAAAAAGAAACGAAGAGGACAAAAACTGAAAATAAGCACGACTAATTTAGACATTGTCATTCAGCCACTTATACTTATAGTAGATTCCTCCGTCTCAGCTTGACCAGCCTAAACGAATTTAGCAAATAAGTATCTCCAATGGAATTGTTGGTCTCGTGAACTCAAATTCGGAGGATATTTTATCTTCTTATCGATGGCGCGTCTATATATGTGATATATGATCGGGACGCCGTCAGAATCAAAAACATATCGATTCGTGTCCAAATTCACGAATGCTTCTGGAGTAAGGAAGCCAGTAGCGAGGCAAGTCACAATATACCCGTGTGTATGGTGGAACGGCTGTGAAATCCAGGGATTTTCGCTCACAGTTACAGATCTTGCGATATAATTCCGAAGAAGTTTCAATATGAAGATATCAACTACCAACAACGTTTCAGGTCTTGACTGATCCCTGCAGAGTTGTCCGAAACAAGACTTTTTCGCACTTCTTTGCATTGATTTTCATTCGCCAATGGTCAATGTACAACTGCACATCATTGAACACTTTTGGAAGATTGTTCTAAACTGTTGTAGATTTTCGATCTGCCGTAAAGATAATCAGATCATCAGCAAACGCTACCAATGATCGCGTTGGCGAGACGTTAAAACCAAAGCCGTTCAATAGCTTGCGAATGAATATTGAGAAACCCAGAGGCGCAGTAACTGTTCCCTGCTGTAGACCATTCGAGACCTTGAATTTGCGCATTGTCGTCAGATTTCCATCAGTTACAACAAATGATTTCCCGTATAACATATTGCACATCATAGCGGCAAGGTGTCTGGGGAGCCTGCCCTGAAGGAGTTTAAAACTAGTCCATCTAACCACACCATATCGAAGGCTTTCCCTACATAAATGAGACACGCTTGATTTGAAGTCGGAAACTTTTGCTTCAACGACCTCTGAAAATATTTTATTCCCTCTCTCAGGATTTGGTAGATGAACCGATTCAAAGTAAGTTTCAATCAGGGCAAGTTTCTGTAATCCATCACATATAATTCTGTTTCCATTTCTATCGTACTGTTAACAGCACTATCAATTTCGATACCAGCCCTATCGAGAAGATTTACCTTATCACTAGCGACTTCAAGATTCGATACCTTCCCCAAGATTTCTTACGGAATAAACGATTCACTTTCGGGAAAACGCCATCTGGGTCCTATGGGCTAATGCCCCTCAGTTTTTCCGCCCATTGATTGCTGACCTAACTCCTGAAGTATGAACAGATTAAGTTCCGGACATTCTTCAGGTGTAATTTCAACATAGCCAACGAGGCATGGTTGTAGTCCAAAAATCGCCGACAAATATTGTTGACGCATATGAGAAGGAGGCTTTTCAATCTTTCTAACCTTACGATGGTTGGTGTTTCATATCCTTCCATACTGTTTCGATGTTTAATCTTGGGAACTACTTTTTCAAAAGTTTTAAACGTCAGCTTCCCTAGCTTCGATAAATAGAGATCTATTTCATCGTTAAACAATAAGGTCGATAAACAATCATATGATTGATATTTTGTTGACAATTCGGGGGTTAAGGTGTAAGAGGAGTGGGGTTTTCGTGAGAGCAACTAGAGAGCCACTTGAGTGTGTAGATTCTCTAGCGGCGTGAAAGGTAGGGGGATTTCAATTCGCATGCGAGAGGAAGGCATGTATGTAGTTAAAGTACTTCACTCACGTATGGATGAAAATAAGCTCATTTTGCGTCCATTACTTTATATGTCTTTGTAATTTTCACACTCATCATAATGCTTTAAGCTCGTATCTGCATTTCGACCACTTGAAGGGAGGTGTGCGTTTTGTACTATTGAAGTACGCATTTGCATGTAACTTTTAACGAGAGGACTCGGTTGTTGGTAAATCGTATCTTGAAACAGATGAGATGTTGGAGCTGCGACATTTGATTGTTGTAGAGTGGGTCGACATGTTTGGTATGATTGCATTTGGGGTTGCTGCTTATTTCGCTGTGGGATATTTATCTGATGGTAATCCATACCTGAAGAACTCTTTTTCAGTGTTTGTGTCGAGCAAAGTGACATTTGTTTTTGTCATGAGATTATTTTTGATTTTCAATAGCATTGAATGCAATGAACCTTTTGGTCTCATTTTCGATGACGACTTGCTCGGACACTACTACTGATGGATGCATATTTTGATTTGAATCATCGATGCTTTTCCGAAGGACAGAAAAATGCTTATGACTAGAATTCGTAGAAGAATCTTTTTCTTCGGCGATACGCGGCAGAAGCTCTCCAGGTGGTTGAAATGCAATTGAAAGCGCACCCAGTTGTTGCGAAGAATTTGATTGTTGGATTTGGTGGTCGGATTGATCCGATATCTTTTGGTCCCTGTTCAATGAAAATTCACATCGAATTGCGCGCATCAACAAAATCTAATTTCCACGCGCGATTTACGTTCAACGTACTCTGGACTGCACCTGAGCCGACTTAATATGCAATTTGCACATTCCAAACATTTTTTATTTCCGCGCGCGATCAATGCCCCAATAACAAATAAATTAATTCGTGTAATATGCATACTCCGAAAATTTCATTTCCACGGAGATCATGAACATTTTGCTAACCACGACATCAAACATGTGGCAAGCTGCAATGAACTCTAGGAATTCGTCTCCCAACTTCTTCTGCTTGGTTGCCAGAAGTGATAACTGTGATTCCTCCATCCTGATCCTGAAGCTGGAAGTAGATTAAAATTTGAAATATGACGTTGATCACGTCGGGGTCACCAAATTTTCAAAAAGCAAATATATAAAATAGTTGCCCTTTATTCAGACGGCGTTTCGTCTGGCTTCTCAAAAAAGACCTGTTGAACAACTGATCACATAATAAAAGGGATTCCACGAGACAACCGAAGAGTGCTTCTTAGGACTAGCAACCTTGGGCATTTCAGCAGGAGGCTGGGACCCCATCATGCTTCACCTCCTGCTCCAAAAAATTGACAGAAGAACACATACGCTGTACGAGCAAACGCTTCAACGACCTCGTGAATTCATTCATGGAAACTAGATTTCAGTCGCTGGAGGCTTTAGGCAAGGAGAGACATTCACATCCACGAGTGAAACCAACATCCCTTGTCTCATCTAACTCGGACGAAAGCTGCAAGGTATGCACTGGGAATCACAAGGTTTTTAAGTGCTTAAACTAAGCCCACACGATCGACATACTAAAATCAAGAGCCTTCAGCTGTGTATTAATTGTCTCAAGGCAGGCCATGGTGTAAGTAACTGTCCATCAAGAAGCTGCTCTAAGTGTCAAGGCAGGCACAATACATTGCTCCACCATGAGAAGACAATTAAAAAGACAAAGAGATCAGCCATGACAACCAGCAGCTCCCAATCGGTTACTCCTAGCGACACCACTTTAGCAGCCCTTACCAAGAAGACATCTGGTAGCAAGTACGTTTTATTGGGCACAGCATCAGTCAGCATCACTGATTATGCTGGTTCAACTGAAGTTTGTACAGCCGTTTTATATTCCGGATCTCAGCTCAACTTCATTAGTGCTCGAATGCTAAAGAGGTTGAAAATATCCGGATCAAATTCCAACATCCATATCTGTGGAATAGGGAAAACAGAAACAATGTCTCGAAGAGAGTGAGCATCGCCATTTCCTCAAGACACTCCGGATATTCAACCCGATTGGAGGCATAGGTCATACCAACGATTGCTTCTACTCAACCGCCGTCATTCATCGATGTTTCTTCATGGCCAATTCCATCGAACATTCACCTTGCTGATTCAAGGTTCAACACTCCGAAACGAATCGACCTACTGTTGGGAGCAGAGTTTAACTGTGAGCTTCTTTCCATTGGAAAGATAAGGTTAGGACGAAACCTATCAACCTTGCAGAACACCGTGCTTGGATGGATTGTGCTTGGCCGTGTCGCAACAGGCGATACATCTGAATACTTCTGTGGAATCGGTATCAATAATCTTGAAGAACACATGGAAAGATTCTAGGCCATAGAAGAAGCACCGTTGACAACGACCTCTTGTACTGAAGAGCCTGCGATCAATCTTCGACGAGACGGTGACGGACGCTTTGAAGTGAAACTTCCTCTGTGTCAGAACCCATCCGTGCTTGGCCAAACGAAAGACATAGCAATTAGACGCTTCCTTGCTCTCGAAAGGAAGTTCCAAAAACACCCAGATGTCAAACGGGAGTACACGAATTTCATCAAGGAATACGCCGCTTTGGGTCACATGGAAGATGTTAAGTCACCGATACCAGAGCTTAACTGTTTCTTGCCTAACCATTACTCAAGCCATCCAGCAGCACCACTACGTTAAGAGTCGTATTCGACGCTTCAGCAAAGGCATCAAACGGCATCTCACTCAACGATATCATGTTGAAAGGCCCAGTAATACAAGATGACTTATTCTCAATCTTTCTACGTTTCAGAAAACACAAATTTGCCTTCTCAGTGGATATTGAGAAAATGTACCGCCAAATGAAGGTAACAACGGAAGACAGCCATTTACAGTTCATCGTCTGGAGAGATAACCCTTCAGATGGCGTAAGGTATTATCGTTTAAAGACAGTGACGTACGGGACCACTGCCGCATCCTACTTAGCGACTCGATGCCTGATGGAATTGGCCAATACATCGAAGAAGTCACATCCACTAGCGTCTAGGGCTATCAAAGACTTCTATGTGGACGACCTAATGACTGGAAGCAACAGCCTCAAACAAGCCGTAAAGATTCAGTACGAGGTGAAAACGCTTTTGAAGTCAGCAGGGCTTAATCTGCGTAAATGCTGTGCGAATCACGAGCAAGAAGATAGAGAAATAGAGCTCTCGGTCGATGGAGACACAGAGGACACCGTGAAAACATTAGGATTAACATGGAATCCCAAGCTAGACCATTTCCGGATAGCTACCATTTTGAACGAGCTAACTAAGGTGACAAAACGGACAATTTTGAGTGACGTATCACGGTTGTTCGATCCATTGGGATTTGTGAATCCAGCAATAACATTGGCCAAGATCTTTTTACAGGAGTTATGGTCACTAAAACTCGACTGGGATGAAGCCATACCAATGGAACTCCACACCCGATGGCTTCAATTTCGCAAGGAGCTTACAGACCTGGACAGAATTCGGATACCCAGATACTTGGAAACGAAAGATGCCACACTCAGTTTGCATGCCTTTTTTGATGCAAGTGAAAGGGCTTACGGTGCAGTAATATATCTACGTAGCGCAAACAGCCGGGGAGGCATAAAGATGATATTTCTCTGTTCCAAATCTAGGGTTGCCCCAGTGAAAACCATCAGCTTACCAAGACTGGAACTGTGTGCTGCAACTCTCATGGCCCACTTAACGAATCGTGTTAAGAAAATCCTCAACATAGACATAAACACTACACATCACTGGACAGATTCACAGATCGTATTAGCCTGGATCCGATCCAGACCGTCATCCTTTCACACCTTTATGGCCAACAGGGTCTCATCAATACAAGGACTAACAAACATATCTGACTGGCGGCATGTGAATTCTAAACTCAATCCTACAGACTTGGTTTCTAGAGGAACACGGCCTAGTTTACTCATCAATTCTACGTTCTGGTACCATGGACCTGAATTCCTGCAAAAACTCGAGACTCATTGGCCATGTGAAGTTATCGGAGATCCGGGAGAGCTTCCAGAGCGAAAGACAATTCACACTGTCCTCACAACTAGCATTATCCAGGAGCATTTTATCGACAGAATCGATCATCGAAACTCCTTCACACATCTTAAGCGAATCGTAGCAACAGTTTTGCGGGCAACTCAACGCTTCAAGGCAAGGAAAGATTCATGGGAAGGAAGATTCCTTACAGTCGCAGAATTAGAAAAAGCTCTCACACTTATTATTAAATTCATACAGGCCGGGAAATTTGGAACCGAGATAAAAAGATTACAACAAAAAACACCAATGGACTCGAAGAGCAAACTCCTTACACTCACACCGTTCCTGGATGATGACTTCATTCTTAGAGTCGGAGGGAGATTATAAAAAGGCCAATATACCACACATCGAAAAGCATCCCGCAAGTTTACCTGCTTCACATCTATTCACTAAACTATTACTCACTGATCTTCACCTAAAGAACTTACACATGGCGACTCAAGCTCTGCGAGCAACAGCACGACAGCAGTTGTGGATCCCTCGAGACAAGCGTTTGGTATCTGCAGTGGTGCATGAATGCGTTCGATGTTCCAGACTAAACCCACAAAGCTTCAAACAAATCATGGGAGCCCTTCCTGATACACGCGTTCAACCAGCCCGTCTATTTGTCAACGTCGGCATCGACTTCTGTGGGCCGGTCTACACCCATTACAGAATTCGAGGCAAGAAACCAACGAAAACATACATCTGCGTGTTTTGCTGTTTCACAACAAAGGCTTGTCACTTAGGAGTGGTTTCAGACCTTTCCACCGACGGATTCATTGCTGCTCTGAAGTGGTTTATCGCTAGACGTGGCTGCTGGCAAAACGTGTATTGCGACAATGCTACCAACTTTGTTGGGGCTCGTAACCAATTAGAGGAGCTAGAAAATTTACTGCAAAATGAGCGTTCTCAAGAGAAGATTTACGCAGCTGCAACTCAGAAAGGGATCCAATTCCACTTTATACCACCGCGCAGTCCACACTTCAGGGGTATTTGAGAGGTGGCAGTCAAATCAGCAAAGAAATTATTACAAAAGACTATCTCATCTGCATCTCTAACTTACGAGGAGCTATGCACCGTCACTACGGAGGCCGAGGCTGTGCTCAACTCACGTCCGATACAGCCATTATCAGACGACCCTAACGACATGGCAGCACTAACACCGGGACATTTTCTTATTGGGAAACCACTCACTACAACAATACATAGTCGCGCATGTGACACTAATCCAAACCTACTCACCAGGTGGAAACTCGTGCAGCACATCCGACACGAATTTTGGCGCAGTTGGTCAATCGAATACCTTTCTGAACTACAACAGAGAGCAAAGTGGGCCCTAGGTTGTGACAACGTCAAACCAGACACGCTAGTTCTCATCAAGGATGATAATGCCCCTCCCTTGAAGTGGCAACTGCGATGGATTGTGCAAACAATTGAAGGAACTGACGGACGTTGCCGAGTTGCAGATGTCAAAACTAAAAGTGGCATCTTTCGAAGAGCAATACACAAACTCAGATCTCAACCAAGCCACGTCAGCCACAACTAAGGTATCCGCAGAAAATCCCAAGCCTAAACAACTCAAAAAACGGCATCCTAACCAAGGTAGATTCCTTCCAATCAACTAAAATTGGGGTGAAAATCGGAAGAAGAACCATCCAGAATTAACAAAAAGCGAAGTCCCTGTAAAGCGTTCTCGCCCTACATCCATGCTAGCAGCAACCTTAATAACCCTACTCGTTGTGCCTGCCATTAGCACCGCATCTCCGCCTATAACTGTTGATCCATTCACGAAGGACCCTTACTTCGAAGCAATCGGAAAAGCAAAGCTAGTAACTAACGAATGGAACGTAACTACCTTCTATGATTTAAAACACTACTGGGAAGAATTAGATGGGATTCGCAAGGGTATACTCAACATGAAAAAGCTGTGTGCATCAATCACTATTCAAGGTCAAGTATCCACTCAAACCTTACAGCAGTTCACACACCAACTATCTCATATTGAGCAGCTAAACGAAATCCTTTACAAGGGAGGAAAAGGCAGAAGATACCCTACCAGAAGAAGAAGAGCACCACTGGATATCGTGGACAACATCACTAATAAACTTTTCGGTATTCTAGATTCAGACTACGCAACATACCTTGAAGATGAAATTGAAAAATTACGAGCCAACGAACATTATCTAAACTCACTCATGGAGAATCAAACCTCACTTCTCGAGACCACCACAAACCTTTTTAAAAAGGAGCCTTACCATATCCAGGAACAATTTAAGGTAATTGACGATTACTTAAAACAACTGTCAGACTGTATAAGCAGTGTATCTCAGCAACAAACTTTCATCACATTTTGCTTCCGCACCATGATGGCACTGCACAGTTACCAAGAAACACAAAGGGCATTATGGGATATACTGCTTGATCTACAGCACGGCATCATCAATCCATTACTTGTCACTCCGCGACAGCTTCAAGAACAAGTAACGCTCATACGAAAGGCACTTCCTCCAAGTCTGAATATCCCGATCAGTCGAACAGTACAAGACGTTTTCGGTACATGTCAAGATGGCCAAATCCTTTGTAATTTTTCAGCTGAACTTGCCACTAATCAACTCCGAAGAATTTCAACTGTTCAACCTGATATCTGTTCCCATTAGACGAGCTCAAGAGTCATATCTCATCCAACCATCTACACGATATCTGCTAGTAAATCTCCAGAGAAACCAACACTACCCGATCAACAAACACGAATTGGATAAATGTACACTCACCAAGGACAACACATTCCGGTGTGTTCAACATTATCCATTGTACAATCGGCGATCCAGCATCAACCAATGCGAAATCACTCTCTAAACCACGAGGAACCATCTTCTCGGCAATGTATCTGGCTACTTATCAGGAACACGAACTTTTGGATCCAAGCCCACCAACAAAACACGTGGATCTATGCGCTACAAGGGACAAGAGTATTTGACACAATATGTGGACAGGAAGTCACCACACAAACACTACAAGGAAGTGGTGTTCTACATCTAGAACCTCAGTGTGAAATCAGACACGATACCATGACGATTAGGGGATTGAACACATTCACGTCAGTTATGAACTACACGTTTACACCATCAGCCAATTTCACACAGATAACCTTCAACAAAACCGACTTCATAAAATCATCATCCACCGACTTCCTTATCAACACAAAGGCTGCTGACTGGAACGAAATCGTAAAGCAACTCTCGACGCATCATTCTCCACAGTTACTACCTTCTGATAGAATAAACAATCATCACATCACCACTATACACTCGGCTACATCCTAACAACCACAACAATTATTCTGATCATCTGGACTGCGCTGAAGAAATTCAGACGAACGGAAATAAAACCTATTCCTGCGCAGCGCAAGGTCATCAAAGACGACTCATTTTCATTTGAACTGAGACAGTTCAAGGACGGGGTTATCGATTTATCGATAGTGCCCTCAGACCGGGGAACCAAACGCGTTCCCAGGGTTGCGGTTAGGGGCAGACCTTTCTCGAAAGGTTCGCTGCGAATAACCAATAAGCAGCCGCGGACAATGGTCGGCAGTGAAGGGAGAGTGTCAGGAAAAATACCTGAGTGTCAATGATCTTCACTGTGACATGACGAAATATATGGCGTCATCAATTATCCATATATCCTGGCAGTAGGTAAAATGCTATGGGAACGGAAAGCCAGACAGAAAACCAAACCATGCAGGTCCACAAGGGGAACCAAATTACGGTGCAGGGGGTCGGATCCCCAGTACCGGCGGCAGAGGGTAGTGAGCGAGCAGGCTCCCGGCCGTCGTCATCCAGCGACTGCAATGTTATAGAAGTGGTGAACTTGGCTTCTGTAACAGATATAACTACAAGCAAACAGGACGCTAGCACGGAGAACCCTTTCAGGCAAAAACCGCTGTTGGCAAGAACACCGATAAAACAAGTCACCGATTGCGGGGAGAGGCAGCAAACCCCAGAAACACTGTCAAAGTCAACATCACAGGGTAAATCATCGGAGACAGACCACAGACGGACTAACGAACGAAAGAAGGCAGAGTGCGTTGTGCAACCTGGCATCATTGCGGCCTTTGGGCGCAGTAGAAGGATTACGCGCACCCCGGAGCGTCCAGTGCAAGACGTACACAATCCGGATCAAGCTGCGACACCAACAGAGGCCAGTGTAAGACTGGGGGAGGGAGAAGTTTTGCCGTTGGCCGACGCCACTTCAAACGCGACCCAAGCGATAGAAGCAAAAGGGCTAGGAAACGGGGGCCTCTCCCAAGAGGTGGCGCCAAATAACACAATCGCCCTTGACCGCGCCGAAGAGGAGCGGCTTACTCGGAAAGCAGGGACAATCGTCAAACAACTGAGGGCTGCCTGCGAAGTGCAGAAAAACATAGGCAAGAGTGTCAGGAATGGCATTCTTGAACTGGAGGAGCTTTTTGGCCGCATAACGCACTGCAGGCGGAGGTGGCTTGCAACCGAAAAGCACCAAAAAGACACGCTCTCCCTCGAGGCATCAGTGGGTCCTAGCAGCAGCAACAGAATGGCCGGTAGCCCAATTGAAGGCGACCGTGAGAAAAGGAGGAAGGACGAGACCATAAACGAAGTTGTCACTCCAGGCGAGGAGTTTCATGTGGTGCGAAACAAGGCAGCGAAAAAAGCGGCTAAAAACCTACTCCTAGAAAAAACAGACAAAGAGCTCAACCACGAAAAGAACAAAGAACCCCCCGATATACCGCAGAAAACAAAAAGCAAACCGCGGCGCAAACCCTTGCGAGAGGCACTGCTTATTAAACCCACTAAGGGCCGAACCTACGCAGATGTCCTCCGTGAAATTAAAGGAGCGGTCAAGCCAGACGACACCAAAACTGTCATCAAAGCAGTTTGACCAACCCGGACCGGTGGCCTGCTGGTGGAATTCGGGCCAGAGGCCACAAACTAAGATGCATTCCGTGACGCGGTTCAAAATGTTCTTGGAGATGCGGCAACCGTTGCCTCGCTCGAACCAATGGCCACCCTGGAAATCCGGGACCTCGACTGCGTCACGGACAAAGCTGAAGTAGAGGATGCCATTAGGAGGGAGTTCCCCAACTTAAGTGAAGTCAAGGCAAGATTGACACGTGAAAGCACAAGGGGGCAACGCATGGCTATTGTCGAACTAGCTGATAAAGACGCCCAGCAAATCCTGGCGAAAGGCAAAATTAAGATAGGTTGGGTGATCTGCAGGATACGGAGAAGAACGATCCCTATCCGCTGCTTCAGATGCTTCGAATACGGACACACCTCGTATGGCTGTAGGGGACCCGGCAGGAGATCTCTGTGCTACAAATGTGGTGAAACGGGGCACAAAAGGAAGGAGTGCACGAACGAGGCAAAATGCATTCTTTGCAAGGATGCTAAGCTAGCACCCGGCGACCTCAAACATGAGCCGGGGACAGGGAGATGCTGGGTTTTCAAGGAGGCCCTAACTAAAGCCAAATCGATACTCAAATGATCCGTATCCTGCAGGTCAATTTGCACCGAAGCACAAACGCCCAGGACCTACTTGAGCAGTTTGCGAGGGATAAGAAAGCTGACCTGCTGTTGCTGAGCGAGCAACATCATAACAAGGACTCGCAAGCGTGGTACCCTGACGAATCTAGTACCTTGGCCATCTGGGTTCGAGACAGCGCCCGCCTTCAGGTGCAGGGCCATGGACGCGGGGATGGTTTTGTGTGGGTGCGGTGTTCAGGGATAACATATTTCAGTGTTTATCTGACGCCTAACGAGGCAATGCGATCTTTTCGAACCAAACTCGATGCCCTGGAGGACGCTGTCTCGAACACAGAGGGCCACATGCTGGTCGGGGGAGACTTCAACGCTAGAGCCATTGAATGGGGTATGCCACAATCCGACCGAAGGGGAAAGCAAATCTTGGACATGGCGGCCAGAACAGCGCTTTTTGTCCTAAATACTGGTAACCCCCCTACTTACCGCCGCTGGGGTTGCGTAGGAACCATACCCGATGTGACACTCGCTTCGGAGTCCCTGGTACCTAGAGTACACAACTGGCGAGTACTAGAGGACTACTCGGCTAGTGATCACCAGTATATAGCGGTTGAGATTCACGACGGTGCCACTCTGCGTGCATATGCCCAAACTTCAATCCTCGGATGGAGGACTGGGAGGATGGACGTTGAGAGGTTCGCTGACGCGCTTACGGCAGGCGCACCGTTGCTGGGAGCTCCGCCAGGGAGTGGAGGGCCTACAGCCAAGGACTTGGTGAACTCAACTATGAGTACCATCATAACTGCTTGCGAGTCTTCCATGCCCCGTCGGAGACCCCAACACGGTAAGCCTCCAGTATACTGGTGGCCAAACGAGATCGCCGAACAAAGAAGCGAGTGCCACAAACTTCGGCGAGAGGCCCAGCGGGCGCGAACACGGGAGGAGGCAGACACTAGGCTAGCAGCATACAGGTCCGGCAGGAAATATCTTCGCAGGCTTATTAACAAGAGCAAGGCCCGATGCTTGCAAGAACTCGTGGACGATGTAAATAGGGATCCGTGGGGCCTAGGTTACAAGCTGGTCATGCGAAAACTTGGTGCCCAACGGAAGCCCTGCTTACATGAAGCAGAGAAGATGGACGAGATTGTACGGGCACTATTCCCCACGCACCCTGTCCGTGTCGATCCAGCTCATGCACAAACACCATTAGAATGCTCACCTATCACAATGATGGAACTGGAGCGGGCAATTCTATCCATGAAAGCAAGGAAGGCACCGGGACCAGATGGCGTTCCTGCTGAGGTTTTGCAGCTTGTTTACAAGCTTTGTCCTGACTTGTTGCTCAGTATGTTCAACGCTTGCCTTTACGAAGGTGTATTTCCGGAACGCTGGAAAGTGGTGAGGCTCGTACTGATCAGCAAGGGGAAGGGAAATTCCGAGTTGGCGTCTGCATACCGCCCGTTATGTATGCTAGACACGGCTGGGAAAGTGCTCGAGAAACTCATCAAGGGAAGACTCACTGACGCGGTCCGTTCTGCCGGGGACCTATCTCCACGGCAGTATGGTTTTAGAGCAGGTCGCTCCACTATTGACGCGATAGCGGAAGTAGTGAGCGCGGTCCAAAGAGCGGAGGCTCACTGCCAGTCAAACAAAAGGGTTGTGTTACTCGTGACGCTTGACGTCAGAAACGCCTTCAATCCCGCTAGATGGGCGGATATTCTGGAAGTACTGGAGAACTCTTTTCAAGTTCCAGAATATCTGATGCGGATTTTGAAGAACTACCTGACAGACCGGAGCCTGCTCTATGAGACGAAGGAGGGTCGGCGGAGGATGGAAGTTACATCGGGTGTTGCACAAGGCTCCATCCTTGGCCCAGACCTGTGGAACATCACGTACGACGGGCTACTGAGAATCAAGCTGCCGGATGAGTCGCGCTTGATCGGCTATGCAGATGATGTCGCGGCGCTAGTTGCGGGACGCACTGTTGAACAAGCGCAACTCAGTCTCGGTATGCTAATGCGCCGAGTGAGGGACTGGATGACTGCTCGCGGGTTCAGCCTAGCTTTGGAGAAAACCAAAGTAGTCATCTTGACAAAAAAGAGAATCCCTAGAGTAAGGATGATCAACATTGGGGAAGCACTCGTTGAGACTAAACTAGCAGTGAAGTACCTGGGCATTTTGATCGACTCGAAGATGCGTTTCTCCGAGCAAATCAGGGCAAAAGCTGACAAGGCTGCAGCGAGTTTTTCTGCTCTCAGCCGACTAATGGCCAACATAGGGGGTCCCACCTCATCAAGAAGGAGACTTCTGATGAGTGCAGTACAATCTGTGCTGTTGTACGGATCGGAAATATGGTGTGAGGCTCTCAACAAGGAGCTGTATCGAAAGCGCTTGGCACAGGTGCAGCGACGAGGAGCGCTGCGGATTGCATCTGCATATCGGACTGTCTCGGAGTCGGCAGTGCTGGTCATCGCGGGAGTGATACCCATTGCCCTCCTTGCCAAGGAGCGCCGCAGAATCTACCTACGGAGGAACGAATGCGACAGAGATGCTGTCGCCCACGAAGAACGAGAACGCTCACTCAGTGATTGGCAACAGTCCTGGGTGAGCGATACAAAAGGTAGGTGGACCGCACGCCTTATTGGTGACCTGAGGCCGTGGCTCAATCGAAGGCATGGTGAGACTGACTTCTATCTAACTCAGCTACTGAGTGGACATGGATACTTTCGGTCTTACCTGCACAAGATTGGTAAGTCACGGTCTCCTGACTGCATATTCTGTGCTGGAGAGATCGATGATGCCTACCACACATTTTTTGTGTGCAAGAGGTGGGAAATGCAGCGCGGTGACCTCATTGAAGAAATGGGAGATCTCTCTCCGGATGAACTCACTGGAAAGATGCTCACATCCGTTGACAAATGGAACTGTGTGGCACATTACGCTCGGACAGTCCTTAAGACAAAAAGGAAAATATATGAGCGCCTGGAGGCGTCCAGGGCGGAGGGGTCTCTTTTCTAGAAATCCCTCTCCCTTCCCCTCCTTCCGCTGGAAAAGGGATCCCTGTAGCCCGGTGGCTGGCACCTAAACACGTAGAGAAACGAGGCTTAGCCCGAAGTAATGTGTCAAACGGTTCCAGGCTAAGTTCTCAGATTGACAGGGGAGGTGTTTAGTGGGTAGTCCAAGGGTATCCTCCATGGGAGTCCCACACTGCCAGACTCGGCGGGCGTAAATGCCTTCACCTCCCTACCACAAAAAAAAGGACGGGGAGAATGTTCAATGAAAATTCCTATAGAATTGCGCGTATCAACAAAATCTAATTTCCACGCGCGATTAACGTTCAACGTACTCTGGACTGCACCTGAGCCAACTTAATATGCAATTTGCACATTCCAAACATTTTTTATTTCCGCGCGCGATCAATGCCCCAATTACAAATAAATTAATTCGTGTAATATGCATACTCCGAAAATTTCATTTCCACGGAGATCATGAACTTTTTGCTGACCACGACATCAAACATGTGACAAGCTGCAATGAACTCTAGGAATTCTCAACGACTCAGCACTAAGGCAATGACCGCGCTACGGACTTTGCGATACTAAAAATTGAACACTTGTAAAAATTGTACCATAAAAGACTTTAATAATAAAATTATGTGATCAGTTGTACAACAGGTCTTTTTTGAGAAGCCAGATGAAACGCCGTCTGACTAAAGGGCAACTATTTTATATATGTGCTTTTTGAACTGTCCCTTTTATGAATGACGACCGGCTTAAAATTATCCACCTCAAAATTATTTGTAATCGGCTGCAAAGCATATTTCTGTGGTAGTGTACACAAGCTTATGATAGGTTGACTTCGTGGCGAAGCGGAAGATGGGAAGGTAGTCGAGCAGTGTGCTAGTGTGACTGCTCGATTACTACATAGGTTGAGTACGAAATCCTTCTGACATGAGCATACTCTAATCTAATCGACTTGCTCCAAATTGTTGAACGTGTTGCATGTTGTTTTCAGGTCGAGATGGAAAAATTAATATGTCTTGAATTTCATTTATAAACTATATCTTGGAAATTTACATTTAGCCAATCTTGTAAGAAAAAAAATTCAATGAGCTAAATTTCTCTAAAATAATTAAGAGCTCTGAAAATGAATTCGTTTCTCCACCTCAAACTTCAAATTTGATACATACTTCAAAAGAAAACTTTTGGAAAGCATTTCATATTCTCTTCGCAAAACTTTGACAAATTTGGAGATTCCTTCAATCAATTATTGCATCTCATCCTTAGCCTCTTCACTAAGCATTCAGGCAAATCAGTTCTGATTAGTTTGTGGAAAAGTATAAAGATAAACAATGACCCGATTCCGAAAGAGACTACATTAAATTCATATTCTTCTCTTGAATTCCTAGAAAAAACAACGTAAGCCAACTAAAAGACGATACCATAATACCTGGCAGAATTATATTATGTAAATCTAGTTATACGTACTCGTAGCTTATAAATCTGAATACAATCAGCAATAATATCCTGCCTGAACATTTCCAACGAAATTAAAAAGGAAAAGTTTTGAAGACAGTCTTCCTAATAAAATTCAGGGGAAGATAGAATGACAAGGAAAATGTTCACTTTTATCTCTTTGTGCATTATTTTGAGAGAGCATAATGAAAGATGTTATCAGAATCATTCACAGGAAATCAGATTTCTTGAATTAGCATTTCCCTTAGAATAATTTTTGCCCAAGTACATACCTAAGTTTGGGCATTTTATGTTTGTCCCGAAAGAATAGAAGTTGATTCGGCTAAAGTACAATTGTTTACGAATATAGACATTCTTTCCTCGTGCAAGGAGCTTAGCAAATGTTATTTGAAAAACGAAATCGACAATTTCAAGGGAAATACAAGCAAACTTTTAAAGGTAACAACAAAGATCAATTTTCTGTTCCGTTTCTTCTTGCCCAATTTTTTGTTTTGAGAATACAATGCTAGTAGTTTTCATTTAATAGATCGTTAAAAAGAAAATAAGTTTCCAAGGATTTACTTTTGTCCCAATTCCGTGTGCCTGACGAATACTTGGGGGCTTGGGGGACGAGACTTGCTGACAACTTTGCTGTAACCTTCCGGAATAATGGATGGATACACGTTCAGCTTACTCTGACTTGTGATGAAATTTGCTAATGGCACATCTATGTACACTAAACAAGGACTTATGCTGACATACAAACTGAATTCCTTGCGGGACGTTGTCTATCATCCAGAGACCCGAAGACTTGGTAGGTTGGCAAAACAACTTTAATTCGCTTTACTCATTTAGATTCAACACTGACTGCTCACTTTAATGGAAATCGTACCTGACTTATGCTGTCTGGAGGTGCTTCGAGCATAATCACTTAATAATCTGATAATTCCATCCTTTTGGTGAGTAATGAACTCATTATACTTTGAAGGTTCTTAAGCGAGTAAGACTCCATGCCATGCAAAGGAGTAAACTTTTCAATCACCAACTGTGTGGGCGTTGCAGATTATCGTGGAGCATAAGAAGACTCCCAATTTGCACCAGAGCCTTGTGGTGGATAATGATTCTGTTTAGGCAGATGTTACCGCTCGTCGTCAAGACATTACGTTTGACGTGTTGTGTTGAGACTTCTTGTATTTCGAGTGCGAACTTGGCAAGACGAAGCCGGATTTCTTTGTCATTTATTCTTATATCCGCTTGAGTTAGCACTCATTCAGGATCATCCGTTTTGATCCCACTTTTTCGTCTTTAGCTTTGCTACGTCCTTTATTGCTTGATGTTCGCATGCAAGGTGAGAAAAATGCGGAAAGTGACTACATGCCTGCTTCGGGCGCTGAATAAACATTCCTGTGCACGTTGATAGGGAGATAACCTTTTGAATTAAAATGTTTTCTGCCAAACGAGAACGGAAAAAAGGCAACGGAAGGCAATGCTACAGCATTTTCGCTAAATTGGATTGCAGACTGACATATATGTGAATGAATGTTCCTGTTTGTCGAATTTCAACATCACTAAAAGCTCATGTAAGAGCATTGTATGGATTGGCGCAGCAAGGATGAAACGTTTTGCATTTTCATGGGAAAGAAAATATATGTTCAAGTGGTTTACATTCCGAACTTTCTGTGCTCTATAATCCATGGCGGTAATCATTTTCGTAGAAACTTCAACATACTGTGAGTGTCAAAAGAAAGTAACCACCAACTTTTCTTCTTTAAATTGTTACATTACAAAGCTATTATTGACTTACGATAAAAAGTAATATTAATGAGTTTACTACTGAAACATTTAAAGATTGATTACTACTAAACATGAAATCATAAGTGGCAACATTTCACAAACCTCACCAAAGTGGAAATGCATGAGATTTTACACGTCAAAAAAAAGTAAACAGTGGTAACACTTGCTTCGCTTCTTTTATATTTTGGGGAAGAACCTTAACTTTTGGTGCTGTTCGCGTGCTTTACTTCACCAAATATCGTTTTAAGTACATTTGTTCTAATTAATATTAAAAATAAAGACGTAAAAGAAAATAGTTTCACTATGGGAAAGCAAACATCGCCTGATACTCGGAAAATTATAATAGACTTAAAAGGAAAAGGTAAATCCTTGCGTGAATTTGGCGAAATCGTGGGCAGAAACCACTGCACAGTAAAAAAAATTATTGATAAGTATGCCAAACATCATCTCGTTGAAGATTTACCGAGATCTGGATGCCCAAAGCGGCTTAGTGGTACTCAAGTTAGCGGTATAGTAAGAGAAGTAAGGGCATATCCAGCCTCAAGTACAGTTAAATTGTCAGAAGACATAACGCAGGCATCAGGCAAACCAGTAAGTGCGAGTAGTCAGGAGAGCGCTTCATAAAAATGGTCTACATGGAAGAATACCACGGAAAAAGCCATACATATCCAAGGCGAATCGGATCAAGCGCATGGACTTCGCTAAAAAAACAAAAACGAGGCTCCATCTTTTTGGGAAAACGTATTATATACAGATGAGGGCAAATTCGAAATTTTCGGCGCGAAAAGGCTCCCAAAAATATGGCGTACTAAGAATGAAGCTTTCAAAGAAAAGTGTGTTACCAACACTGTTAAGCACGTTGGCGGTTCAGTTATGGTATGGGGGTGTATGGCGGCAACTGGTGTTGGTAATCTTGTTTGACAATGTTGCCCCAAGCGTCGAAAAATTAGGCTTGTCAGGAAATTGGATCTTTCAACAGGACAACGATCAAAAGCATACGTCCAAAATTGTGAAAGAGTGGCTACTGTACCGGACTCCTAAGACACTTGATCATCCACCGCAGTCCCCAGATCTTAGCCCGATAGAGCATCTGTGGGAACACCTTGACAGAAAAGTGAGACAAAGGGTCATTTCAAGCAAAGCGGACTTAAAGAAGGTTATAAAGGAAGAATGGAGCCAAATCAAAAAAACTTGTCACGTCAATGCCTAGAAGACTAAATGAGGTGCTTAAGTCCAAAGGAAAACAAACGAAATATTGAAAAATAAAAAAAAATCTACTTTTTCGATTGAAGTTCTGTTATGTTTTGTTTGCTGTTTACTTTTTTTTTGACGCGTGAAATTTGTTCTTTTTTTGGTTAAAGTCAGTTTATCTCTGTTGTGTATTACTTTTGTTTAATGTTTATGTTGTGTTCAGTTCTTATTAAATAAGTCTTTGATTCCTTATGCACATTTTTGATATTGTGTTAATAACCTTGTTTTAATAAAATTCTTAATACAAGTATCTAAGGTGTTTACTTTGTTTTGACGCTTACTGTACATGCATATGTACATTAAATGAAGGATGCAAAAAAAAGGCAGGTTTAAAAACAAATCCAACTCAGTTGAACATTATTTTCGACAAATAAAATCAGTACTTTATAAGTCGGTCCTATGGAATGTATGATTAGTTGGTATATTTGCGGGAACAAAATTAAAACATTTAAATAAAATTTTATGTTAAGCTTAATCTATCCTTCCCTAGCACAAACACAATCTATCCTTCCGTGGCAGTAGTGACAAATTAAATACACCAAAGAATGACAATTTTCTCGGTTTGGTCCAATTATTGAGAAAATTTGATCCAGTCATGACAGAGCATTTGCGACGAATAACGCACAAGGAAACCAATCACTACTATTTCAGTAAAAACATACAAAACGAGGTTATAAAATTATTAGGAAACGAAGTTCAAGGGCAGATCATATCAAAAATCAAGAAAGCCATATATTTCTCCATGATATTAGACTGCACACCCGATATAAGTCACACCGAGTAAATGAGCATCACATTTAGGTTTTTTGATGTTGATGAATTTTATATGCGTGAATGTTTTTTTAATCTTATATCCCGGTAACAAACTCTAGTGGAGAAGGGCTACCAGGCATATTTTTTGATGAAATTATTAATAAAGACGACATTGATATGAATGATTACAGAGGACAAGGATATGAAAGTGGTGCTAATATGGTTGACCAACGAAATGGAGTTCAGAGTCGCATAAACAAAATGTTTTCCCGAATATTTTTTAATCCATGTGGCTGCCACAGTCGCAACCTTGTTGTGGCTGATGCAGCTAAAACTTCAGTCAAATCAGTTTCATTATTTGATATTCTTTAGCGCTCTAAGTCGGTAAAAAGCGCACATTGTTCCATAGCCATATGTTTCCATAGTAATACAGCGCATATTGTTTCATAGTAATACAGGAAAATTCAAATCGCTATAACTTCGTTAAATACCATTTGCTCTTTATGAAACTTTCAGGATAGATGAATCTTATAAGTAGTCATCTGTTTATTGAATTTAAGGGTACCGTTTAGATTTTATTCAAGAAAACATAAAATCTATAAATCATACTCTTACTAACAAAATTGACTGAATTTCGACTTTCGTTGTTGTTGTACTCATAAAGGCCTACATCCATGAATTTTTTCAGTTTGTTCGAATGAAAGGTGTCCAATCGCGAGGGGAGGTACGCGAAAAGTTCGTACATTTCCCCTCTCCCTGCCCCCTTCGATACAGATAAGACAATTTTAAGCCTTGTTTTGAAAAGATCTCATTAAGACCTTTCCAATGACACCCTACTCGACTACCAATGGTGAAAAAAATGTTAAAGGGTCAACTCTCTATATGGGGAGACCCCCTTAAACCCCTTTGAACAATTTTTCCCCCCAAAACTTGCAAGAAGTCGCCACTTCTGACCTTTCCAAAAAGTTTTATACTGTATCTTCTATAGTTTCGGAGAAAAAGTGCTGTGACAAACGGACTGACGGACGCACGGACAGACGGACACAGGCCGTGATTGCAATAGGGTTTTGTATTTTATTAAAAAACCCTAATAAAGGGATATATATATATATATATATATATATATATATATATATATATATATATATATATATATAACGCTGGATAACGCTCAATCCTAAAATTTGCCTCAGGCCGGCACTGAGAATGAATTTTTCGTAATGAGCTTCATCAGAAATTATTTCTTCTCAGCAAAAGGTTCATGAGAACTTCGAACGATTTGAAGAAGACTTAAAACGGTACTTAAGTAAAAGTCTTCTATAAGAATCAATCAACAATTCATGGGTTCCGGTGTTCTTAATTCTAGTTCTAAGCCCGAGGCAATTTGAACTTCGCTGAACCGCATCGTGCAGCTAAACCTACACCGCAATTCAACCGCGAAAAATCTGCTTGAGTAGTTTGCGAGGGATATGAAAGCCTACTTTTTGCTACTGAGTGAGCAACACCATAATAAAAGTTGAGATCATGGTATCCTGATGAAACTGGTACTGCCGCCATCCGGGTTCGAAATAGTGAAATAGTACCTAACGCCGAACGAATCAATATCATCTTTCCAAGCCAAGCTTAATGCTTTGGAGGGCGCTGTTTCGAACGCAGACAGGAACGTGCTCTTCGGGGGAGACTTCAACGCGAAAACAATCGAATGGGGCATGCCTCAAACAGATTCGCGGGGAAGACGAGTCCTAGAAATGGCGGCAAGGACGGCGCTCATCGTAATAAACACCGGAAATACGCCGACTTTCCGCCGCGTTGGCTCTGAAGGAACCTTACCGGACGTGACATCCGCCTCGGACTCCTTAGTACGGAAGATATACAACTGGAGAGTATTAGAGGTCTATTCAGCCAGTGATCATCGGTGCATTCTGCTTGAGATAAGCGATGTTGTCTCCCGACGTCCTTGCTCTCGGCTTTCTACAATTGGATGGAACATAGGAAAGATGAACGTCGAGAGGTTCGCCGAGGATCTCACAGCAGGTGCAGCGCTGCAGGAAGATCTGGAGGGGACGGAAGAACTGGCAGCTCAAGACGTGGCGAACCCGGCTATGAGCATCATCACGACTACTTGCAATGCTTCTATGCCCCGTCGAAACCCCCGGCGCGGCGAACCACCAGTGTACTGGTGGTTAACTAGAATCACTGAAAAACGAAGGAAGTATCACAAGCTTCGGCGTGAGGCCCAACGGGCGCGGAACCGTGACGAGGCAAGCAACCGCGCAGCAGCATATAAGTCGGCCAGGGAATGCCTTCGCAAATTGATCAACAACAACAAGGCTCGCTGCTGGCAAGATCTAATAGACAATGTGAGCAAGGATCCGTGGGGCCTTGGCTACAAGCTAGTCATGCGGAAGCTTGGTGCCCTATCGAAACATTGTATAAATGATGCGGAAAAGATGGACGCCAATCCCGTCCGTGTTGACGCTGCCCATGGTGAAACAGCAGTCGAGTGTCAGCTCTTCTCACAGCCGGAACTGGAAGAGGCAGTCCTTTCGTTGAAAGCGAGGAAGGCTCCAGATCCAGATGGTGTTTCAGCTGAGGTGTTGCGGCTTGTCTATCACCATTGTCCTGACTTGCTGCTCATCACATTCAACGCTTGCCTACGGGACGGGGTTTTCCGATACGATGGAAGGGAAGTCCCGCATCGCCGGTATGCTAGTGCGCCGAGCGAGGGACTGGATGACTGCCCGCGGGTTCAGTTTAGCACTGGAGAAAACTGAAGTGGTGATCTTGACAAAAAGAGAATCCCTAGAGTAAAGATGATCAGTATTGGAGATATGCGATTTGAACCAAAGCCATCGGTGAAGTACCTGCGGCTACTGATCCACTCGAAGATGAATTTCTCTGAGCAAATCAGGGCAACGGCTGAGAAGGCTGCTTCGGGAATATCGGCTCTGAGTTGACTTATGGCAAACATATGGGGACCCAGCCCATCAAGAAGACGCCTCTTGATGAGTACTGTAGGGTCAATGCTACTAGACGGAGCAGAAGTATGGGGCGACGCTCTCAGTAAGGAGGTATACCAAAAACGTTTGGCACAGGTATAGAGAAGAGGAGCACTGAGGACTGCATCATCGTATCCGACAGTCTCTGATTCGGCGGTGAGAGTTATTGCAGGCGTGATACCTGTCGCCCTCCTTGCTAGAGAGCACCGCGCTATTTACTTGCGTCGAAACGAGGATGAGAGGGAGATGGTTTTCCGCGAAGAGAGACAGCGCTCGCTCAACGATTGGCAGCAGTCTCGGGTGAATTGCACGAAGGGAAGGTGTACTGCGCGCCTCATCCCGGATGTGAGACCGTGGCTAAATCGAAGGCATGGTGAGACTGACTTCTATCTGACCCAGCTTTTGAGCAGGCATGGGTGTTTTCAGTCTTACCTGCACAATATTAGTAAGTCACGATCCCCCGATTGTCGGTTTTGCCCAGGAAAGGAGGACAATGCCTGCCAGACATTTTTCACTTTTACAAAATGGGTCAGGCTGCGACGGAAACACTACAGGAAGACGAGAGAGCTCACCCCGGATAATATAGTTGCGGTGATACTCGAACCGGTTGACAAATGGAACCAGGTGGCACATTATGTTCGGGCAGTCCTAAAAGATAAAAGGGACTCACAACAGCCGAGGGCGTTGGGGCTGGGGGATCGCTTTTCTGGCACTTTCTCTTTCCTTCTCTCCTTCTGCTAGAAAAGGGGTCCCCCAGCTTGAAGGCGCCTCACGGCGTAACGAGACGAGACCTGGCCCGAAGTAATGTGTCAAACGGTTCCAGGCTGGGTTCTCAGGTTGACAGGGGAGGTGTTTAGTGGGTAGTCCAGTCGCCTTCTTGCAAGCATGGGAGCCCCACACTCTGTGCGTAAATGGCATTCACCTCCCAAACACAAAAAAGAAGCCCGAGGCGAAAGTTGGTTTTTAATTAGAGAACAATTTTGCAGCAGTTCAAGGCTTTTCAAGATTGTTCTCGCCTCGTGAAAAATTATGCAGAGAAGTGAGAAGGAAACCATGATGTATTCAGCATCAAGCCGAGCCATTATTTAGTTGATGATTAATGCTGACCCTAAAAATCATGAAATGAAAATCCGTTTGAAAAAAAAACAAAAAACTGACTTTTAAGTCCAAGTCAAAAGCGCTTCATCCAATACCGATCGTTATAAACTTTGAAAGAGTATAAGTTAAATCCCAAACAATAAAAATTCATAAACCTTATGGCCCAAATAGCTCTCCGAATTTATACATTATCAAATAAAAAACATTCAATGTGAAAACAATATCAAACTCAATTTAATTAAAATTGCAGCCAATTGTTTTGTTTATTTGATATTCGCAATCCAATTCTCGTTTTTCTTGAAAAGCCATCGGGCCTTGCTTTGTTGTGTGAGCAGACGCGTTTCGACTTCTTTGAGTCATCTTCAGTGTCTAAAGGATGTGATGAAGGGAATGACTTTATATAGTCGTAAAATGGGTTAAGCAGGTAGTATTAAATTGCGTTAGGTACTAAATTAGGTCAGGTAGAGGGATATTAGGTTTTGTGTTCTTGATTGTTGTATGTCCGTTTGTTCTGGTTCATCTCGTTTTTGCTTTCGGCGGTTAGTGTGTTCTAGTACTGCGAAAATTGCGTCAGAATTTGAAATTAGTTGTTCGTTGATAATGTTACCGTCATAGATATAGAGAGTACTGGATTTGCAACCGGTCGCGAGAGCCGAAGCAATTAGCAACCTTCGCTGAAGTTGTGTGAAGTTGAGGTTTGAATTGATATGCTAATGTTTTTTTACTTAATTCACTCCAAAACACGTTCACGTTTATAAAGTTTATAATTTTGAACATCGCGTGTACGAAATCGGCCCTTTAGTTTACTGTTTTTATGAAAAACGTACGAATTTTCCATCGGCTTTGACACATGAGTTTTCTCGCGTGTTTCGCGCCTCTACGAATTTCTTTTGCTTTGACATTCAAGTTTTCTGTGAGAGTCGTGTGTTGTGTTGTACTCAAACTGTTTTTCGAATGATAACGAAGACCCGATCGTGTGCACGTGAAATGAATTTTTGTCGGTGTGCGCGGGTGTTGGTGGGGGAAGTGACTTTCGGAAGACAGGAAAAAAAAACCTGTCTGGAAACAAAGGGGAAGGAGAAGCAGAGGGAATCATATAGTTTCGAGAGCGTAAGTTATTTATAACTTATTTATGTGGTAAATTTGCTTCCCACATGGACGAGTACACAGATTCTCGTTGCTCGTCCATTTATTTATATGTTTTTGGTTTATACTTTTATTTCAAGCCTTTCTAGCATTTCAAGACTCGGTCGTTTGCTTTACTTGTGTTTGTCTTATCGTCAGCATTGTGTGCGTGGTTTTGTAGGTGCGTCGCAGAATTGGAGTCTACATTGTTGTGTAAGAAAAATTGTAAGTGCTCTTTGTATTTGGTCGTCAGTTTCCGTGTTGTCTTTCCTATCTATACCACGTTGAAGTCCTATACGTAATAATTAAAATTATGACAAATGTTATGATTCAATTGGAAAAAGGAGAAAAAACAAATAATATTCAAAAAATAATTTTAATACCAACACAACCGCGAATTTTTATCCTATATCTAATATGCTATAATATACAATAATTCAAATAAGATTCAATCGAAAACTTTATCTTGTACTAATAAAATGTTATCACATTGTTCCTAACCTAAACGTTAAGCCTTATCTCTGAACTCAATATAATAAACATCATATAGATCTATTCTAAACATTGAAAACTATTCGTAATATTTAACGTAAACAATCAACAACACAAAATGTGGCAATAATAAGCTAAAACTCAATACTACGCATAAGTAACGAAAAACATAAAAAAATAACCACGAATAATTTCCATCTAGCAAACGAGTATCTCCACTGGAATTGTTAGTCTTGTGAATTCAAATTCAGAGGACATTTTATCTTCTTATCGGTCGCCCGTCTATATATGTGATACTATATATAATTGGGACGCCGTCAGAATCAAAATATGTATAAAGATTCATATACAAATACACAAACGCTTTAGGAAGAACAAAGCCGTAAGCGAGACAAGTCTTAATATACCCATCTTTAAGATGGCATGGCTGTGAAATCCAGGGGCTTTCAATATGAAGATATCGACTTTTGTCACTTCAGCAGTCTGGTAAATTTATCTATTCGATATCCAGTCAATCTTAGGCTTTCTGTACAAACCAGTACATGCACGAAGACATTTAATTTCGAAAACTCTTAATATTTCCATAGAATAGCACTCTGGTTGTAACAGATCTGTCATCCATATGTCGAAACAGGTCTAACAAGGGTTTTGTAACAGATAACTTTGACCTTTTGATCAATGTACCTGGAATGAAAGAGTCATCGAAGGACCATGACTACTTTTTGTGCTTTACTATGCATAATTTTGACATGTTCAGTATAGTACTAACACTGATCAGGATGAATACCGAGGAATGAAACATAATATAGATGTGGAACGTGTTCAGAACCACCCTCACCAGCCATGATGTGAAATAGCTTGGGAATGAATATTGAGAAGAGCATAACGTTGAAGTCATGCATTGTCGTCAGATTTCTATTGCACATCATGGCGACAAGGTGTCTGAGGAACCTGTCCCGAAGAAATTTAAATATTAGTCCCTCGGACCACACCGTATGGAAGGCTTGCTCCATATTAATAAGACCCACTCCAACATATTCTCTATCATTCAGTTTCCAAGAGATTTCTGAGGTTACATTTGTTATCACATGTATGCTCGAATGCCTAGCACGAAAACCAAATTGGCAATCCGGCATCAACTCATATTTCTCAATGTGGGCATTTGTTAATGTTGGGCAGCAAGCTGATCAAGCGATAGCTTTTAGGGCACGAAGATACATTTCCTTTCTTCAAGATCGGAAATACCGTGGCCCTTTCCCACTCATGTGGGAAATATGAATTGCTCGAAATTTTGTTGAACAATATGCAATAATTCCTAATAACAACTTTAAGCAAACGTCTAAGAACTATATTTGGAACACTGGCAATACCACATGATTTATTCTTATTTATTCTGCCAAATATGAAATACAAGCCTTCATATTTGACAAAATTATCAATGAGATCCAAGCTCGATATGAGGTCAGATGTCAATGATTCATTACAATGAAGAATTGGTTCACCGTTCAGGCTTAATTTGAAGTTGGAAACTTTTGCATCAATCCATGAAAGTATTTGATTCTCTCTCTCAGGATTTGGCACATGGAGAAATTTAAAATTTGTTTCAATCAGGTAAGTTTCTGCAAACCATCATCAATAATCCTGTTTCCACCCAGAGTCGTACTATCCGGAGTCGTACTATCAATCTTGATACCAGCCCTATCGAGAAGATTTATCTTATCACTAGCGACTCCGAAATCCGATATCTTTACTCAACACTTCTTACGGGATAGGCTGTTCACTTTCGCGAAAATCCCATCTGGGTCCTGTAGGCTAGTAAGAGTTTTCTGGATTATATTTTCTTTTGTCGATTATCGCCAGTTTCGTATTTGTCATTTTTCCAGGTTTCTCCGACGGTGGGAAGCCGTCGGGCTCCTCCATACCAGCGGTCCTGAAATTTTCATGGGTTCTGTAGTAATTGAGCAGTCACAAAAGCCAACTGCCCGAAGACCGCATAACACCACTCCGAAATTTCAATTGCAGATTTGAAAAATTTAGTCACGCAAATTTAACTTTTTGGTAAATTATAGAATTTTAATTTTTTATTATAAACTTAAATTGATATTGTTTCTTTTTTATTCCATTCCATGTAAATTTTTTCTTTGTATTGATATTCGTTATAATATTTATCCTTTTATTATGATTTAAATTTCCAATCAATTGCTAATTTTATTAACTTAATTATACAAACCTGCAAATTGAAATTTCGGACATGGGAACACTGATTTATTGCATCATATCCAAGGATTGCATTGCGAATGCAATCTAACCTGTCTGAGCTAGAAGCTTAGAAATTTACTGTTGCGACACGTAGAAGTGGACAACGGACAGAAAAGACGGGGCGGTGATGAATCTTCACGGCGGACACGTCGCGACGCCCAAGGAAGTGCATACGGATTAAACCTAAAAGAATCATCTCATTGGATTCTTCTTAGTTACAATGTTGTAAAGGAAGTTCTCGTCTTTTCTCGGCTCTTTAATGAAGTCTTTCGATGTTGAATTCTGAGCAATTTTTGGTCATCAGTAAACTTGTGCGGAACAAAACCTGCACAAACCTTTCGTAAGCTCGGTTAAAATGCGATAAATCGATGTTTTCATGATATTCAACTCCGATTCCATGAATTTCAATGATGATTTCGGCTTATTTGTGATAAATTAACGCACGATTTCGTTGGAGTTTTCAGTGATCACTGATTTTGGGCGGCCCATGTGTTCATCGTCATTTATGTCCTCACGATCATCTCTGAAACGTGTAAACCACTCATGAGCTCTGGTACGAGATAGATAATCATCGCCTTAAACATTTTTCATCAATTCAAATTTTTCGGAAAACGTTTTCGCGACTTTAAAACAAAATTTGATATTAGCTGTTTGTTTGAAACTAATTTTTGTACCGATGCCACAAACATAGGGGAGAGTTGGATAAAACGGGATAGTTTGATAAAACGGGATACGTTGCGTTGTGACCAGACTAGTGCTGCTATAATGCAAGAAACAAAAGAAACTCGCTCTCAGGTGCCATACGAGCATTTGCAGTTGACCAGTCCAACCACACGCTTGTTTATGTGAAGTTGTGTTGCGAAGAAGTGTTTCGAAGAATTTTCGTGTGTTTTTCTTTATTTTTGTGGTGCTGTTCTCCTGTGCTACTGCATTTATTTATGGTAATATTTTTCTGGTAAGTACTACAATTTCTTTGGAGTTTCTTTGTGAATATTTTCACTGAATCAGTTCTACTTTTGCTTTACTATTCGGGCAGTAGCCATGTTTATTTGAATCATTGTTATAGTTGGAAAAACGGGACACTTTGGAGATGGATAAAACGGGATACGAATTTTTTTGTATCCCGTTTTATCCAACTATTTTGTGCATTGCTTTTTCAGCCCAGTTTGAATAAAAGCCGTACTGTAATATTTATTTTTCATCGGCTGTTTTCCTTAAACTAAACTTTACTCTCATTTTAGTTGAAATACTTAACCTGTCCTGCATTTTGAGCATAATATCGTCAGACCTATAGCCCGTCTATAAAACAAAACATTGTATAACTATTCCATTTTTCAATCTAGAGCTGCCCATGGTATTAATAAAAATTTGATCACATTTATGAATTCAACTATTAATAAGGCAAGACATACATGGGAAATATCTTTTTCAGGTACTCTTTTCAATCGTTCAAGCTAATATTTTTTGTGTACCAAATAGTTTTGATACAGGTCTAAGCCTTTCAATTCTTTCTCGCCTAGCCTACAAATTAATTATGATAATATTGATTTCCTGATTGTTTGTTACAGATAACATAATGTCTCAAAAATATCAAAGAAAATCTACAAGAAACAGTTGGAGTGATACAAATATGGCTCAGGCTGTTCGAGTAGTTTTAGACGGAACTATGGGCTGTAAAAAAGCAGCTACGTCACATGGAGTTCCGAAAAGTACCCTTGAGAGGAAGGTGAAAAAAGCTCGTACCAATAGCTTAACACCAGAAGCTGCAGCAGTAAAAAAATTGGGCAGGTATGAAACAGTTTTTAGTGCAGAACAAGCGAAACAGCTTTTTGGTCATGCTTTGGCTTTGGAAGAGAGGTTATTTGGTATAACCTTAACAGATCTGCGCATGCTAGCATTTGAGTTAGCTGAGAGGAACAATATCCCCCACAGTTTCAACAAAGAGAAAAGGATGGCTAGAATGTGTTGGATCTATTCGTTCGTTGCCAGAAATAAGATGCTTAGCCTCAGAAATCCCGAACCTACAATTATGGCTCGAGCAAAGGGTTTCAACCGAACTTCGGTTCAAAAATTTTATGAGCTCTTACATTCCCTTATTGAAAAGCATGGATTTGCTTCAAACGATATCTATAACGTAGATGAGACAGGGATACTCACAGTACCCAACAAGCCTTCAAAGGTGCTAGCACTGCGAGGCAAAAAACAAGTCGGTAGTCTATCTTCTGCTGAACGCGGAGTCTTGATTACTGTTGAAACATGCATGAGTGCAGCAGGGATTTTTATTCCTCCGATGTTTGTATTTCCTAGAGTAAAAGAAAACCCAAGGCTTATGGATGATGCTTTCCCAGGGTCATTTGCAGTATACCACAAGCCTGGCTGGATCAACAAGGACACCTTTATAGTATAGTATAAGAAATTTGTCGAATTTTCAAATCCTACCACAGAGAAGCCTGT
Source organism: Odontomyia ornata (assembly GCA_963969285.1). NCBI lineage: Eukaryota > Metazoa > Arthropoda > Insecta > Diptera > Stratiomyidae > Odontomyia > Odontomyia ornata. Next base: position 157,498,870 of record OZ017738.1, on the reverse strand, counting down.
ATTGTTGCTACTCGATGGTCACTGCAGTCACACTAAAAGTTTAGAACTTGTTAACTTGGCAAGAGAAAAGAATGTCATCATTCTTACCTTTCCTCCATATACCACCCATCATCTTCAGCCTCTCGATGTCGCCTTCATGGCTCCACTTAGTTCATATTATGAGCAGGAAGTCAGAAAATGGCTGTTCAATCATCTAGGTAAGTGTGTTACAATATTCGAGGTTGGAAAACTATTTAACGCAGCCTTTTCGCGTGCAGCTCTTGCAGAAACTGGAGTAAAAGGGTTCCGTAAAACTGGTGTAAGTCCTTTCAATCCTGATATTTTCCCAGACCACTTGTATGCACCCTCTCTAACAACAGATCACCCAATGCCGAAAGTTCCGAATACTAGCATTATTCAACAAAATCAAGCCACTTCAGAAAGTTCTACATTGACTGAAACAGAAATATCACAGCATCCATCAAAAGAAACACCAGGCTTGCTCCAAGAGCCTCTTCACACTGAGCTCCGGAACAATAATGCCACAACATTCAAGCTAGACCAACCTACTACCTCCGACTCGACGGTGAGAGTGATTGCAGGCGTGATACCTGTCGCCCTCCTTGCTAGAGAGCGCCGCGCTATTTACCTGCGCCGAAACGAGGATGCGAGGGAGATGGTTGTCCGCAAGGAGAGACAACGCTCGCTCAACGATTGGCAGCAATCTTGGAGGAATTGCACGAAGGGAAGGTGGACTGCGCACCTCATCCCGGATGTGAGACCGTGGCTTAATCGAAGGCATGGTGAGACTGACTTCTATCTGACCCAGCTTTTGAGCGGGCACGGGTGTTTTCAGTCTTACCTACACAAGATCGGTAAGTCACGGTCCCCCGATTGTCGGTTTTGCCCAGGAGAGGAGGACAATGCCTGTCACACATTTTTTGCGTGTACCAAATGGGCCAGGCTGCGAAGGGAACTCTACAGGGAGACGGGAGAGCTCACCCCGGATAATATAGTTGCGGTGATGCTCGAATCGGTTGACAAATGGAACCAGGTGGCACATTATGCTCGGGCAGTCCTAAAATATAAATGGGACTCACAGCAGCCGGAGGTGCTGGGGCTGGGGGATCGCTCTTCTGGCAATTCCTCTTCCCCTCTCCCCTCCCGCTAGGAAAGGGACTCCCCAGCTTGAAGGCGCCCCACGGCGTAACAAAACGAGACCTGGCCCGAAGTAATGTGTCAAACGGTTCCAGGCTAGGTTCTCAGATTGACAGGGGAGGTGTTTAGTGGGTAGTCCAAGGGTATCCTCTATGGGAGTCCCACACTGCCAGACTCGGCGGGCGTAAATGCCTTCACCTCCCTACCAAAAAAAAACCTACTACCTCCTCAGGGAACACAGGCTTAGAATTCACTCAAAGTCAGCCTAAGCTGCCATTTTCGATCTCTCCGATGTTTGTTCTCCCTGTTCCGCAAGTTCAAGGGCCTCGACCTGAAAAAAAAGTTGATAAGAGGACGGGGAAAACTGTTGTGATAACATCATCTCCGTATAAGAATGAGCTACAAAAAGAAGAAAAGGATCGAGAGGATAAGGAAAACAGAAGAATCAGTAGCATCAGACCGAGGGAAAGGAAATCCTTATTCAAGGCTCCAAATAAGAAAAACAGTAAGTCACAAGGCCAAAATATGTCAGTTCCTAAAAAGCTTTTACCTGCTAACCGGGAATCTCAGGTGTCCTCGTCTGAAGATGAAGATGCCAATGAAGTAACATGTATTTTTTGCAACGCTCTCTGCATTGAGTCGAGGGCCGGTGAAGGTTGGATTCAATGTTTAAGATGCAAAGGATGGGTCCACGAAGCATGTTCTATGGTGGAAGAAGACGACGAAACCTTTTTGTGTAACTTTTGTTCTGTGAAATGAAAGGTCCAATCCAAAAACAGATTTTCGTATTAAAAAAAAATGATAAAAATTGTTTTTCACCATTTAAATGAAATGTTTGGAATGTGTTACCTATGTATAAAGTGTGTTGAAATAAAATTTTGTCGAACAAAGTACGGTTTTGAATTATTTTGAAGCTACAAAATCCCAATCCCGTTCTGTCCAACCTAGGTCGGATAAAACGGGAACTGTTGACCCTTGGAAATTTTTGTTTTTAACTATGTTAAAAAGGCTTCATCTGGTAAAAAATATTATTTTTGTAAAGTTATATAAGAATTTACTTAAGAAAAAAGTTAATTTAACTATAACATATTTTAACCCAGAATAAACCGAAAAAACAAGAATGGTATCCCGGTTTGTCCAACTTTCCCCTACTGTCACTTTAGACGCAATAACTTCGCTTCCACTCAACCGAATGTCACCAAACATTCACTGGAAGTCAGGGAGGGATGTGAATTTTCAACGCGCTATCTCATTCACAGATGGCGCCACCAAAAAAATTTTATGCCGAAAGTCTCGTTTATTTTGGAACGCGCCTTGTATGTTAGCTTTTGCCAATAAGAATTAACTTCGGACTGAAGTTTTAAAAAAATTAAGTTAAGTTTTGAAAACTTTTGGCAGGAGCGATTTAAATCACGTTTAAACGCAACGAGTGCTAGATGTAGAATAGAAAACCGACTTCAAAACGCACCAAAAAGAATGAAATAAGGTTTATGGAATCAAACTCAAATCAGTTTCTTCGTGATAAATTGGTACTAAAAGCGGGAAAAGCTGATTTAGTACTTTTTGAAGTTGGTTTTCTTTTTTCAAAAATATTTTTATTTAATAATGCTTTTCATACGTGAATATATTTAATTAAAAGACTAACTTTTACCAATGATTCCTTTTCTATTCAACAGATTAACAACCCTCACGGATAGTTGGTTGTTAACATTTCGAACATATCTACCTCTATTTCGTCTTCTTTTTCCACTGGGAGGTCTTTTATCGTAAGCAAATTAAAAGTGTAAATTCATGTAGGAGCGAATGAAATACTACCCACAAAAGGACTATGAATAGTCTTGGAATTCATTATCTGAGTAAAATAATTAAAGTGAAAGCTGGTATTTCAATTCATATGCCAAAAGCTTCTCCGATTCCGAAATCAGTAATAAACGTGGCTGGCAAATGAAATGAAACTAATGCTTAATGAATTCATGACACAACCAGCGCCCATTACGTTGTTTCGAATTAATTGCAAGTTGGACAAAGTGACAACAGGATTCTGTCCTTGATTAACGTGCGTTCATGAGAAACATAACATTACATTCTCTGTAAACGGCAAAGTTTGTTTGCCGCGTTTAGTTAACATGAGATATAAGATACAAAAAGTTAGTTGTGAGTTATTTATGTGTCCCGAACCTTTTGGAATGGCAAAGACGTCAGATGATATTTACATATCTTTAAGGTGTTTATTAATTTTGATGAGTAAGCAAAATTTCTTAAGGTTTGCATGTAATTCTTACATCTCTTGAAATCTATGAAAGATGATGAGGCTTGAATTTTAGGGAATGAGTAAAGCCTAATTCCAGCATTTATAGATTCATTGCATCACAACCCTAATTGGTAAAGAAAAAAAATAAAAACGTTATTTCAAAATAAATTCCAAACATTCTATTTATTTCACTGCCTACTCGACATTATTTACAGAATTTTAAACAATGTAGTAATCCTGGTTCAGTACACTTCAATCCATGCCATTCAATTTTGAAGAGTGAATCGTCGTCCTGTACAATTTAATTTCACACCTGACCACACACACGATTCACAAATGTCCGCGAGGACAACTGAGAAGACTGTCCAATTCCTCGCGTGAAGTTCTGTAGTATTTTAAGTACGAAATCGTATTGATCGATAAAACATGCATCCACCTGATTTTAGCCTTAAAGAGAAAATTTCGGCACACGCAACCAAGACCACAAATAACAAACTGATATATAATAGCGCACACAACAAAAAAAGGTTCGACGGCTCTCCAAGAAAAAAAATGATGTATAATAATTTGAAATATTTTTAAACTGTTTTTCCTGAATTCTTTTGTAGACTTAACTTTGAGTATCCAAACATAAATGCTTTATTAGATTAAATTAAATTACAATGTATTTTCAATAACATGAAATGGATTTCTTTGATCGGAAAAATGTTCAACATTTTATTTCAATGGAAAAAATTAATTACTACTCCAGCTCAATTTAATTAAAATTCCTTCGAAATTTTTTTCAATTACATTTACTACAAACAATTAAAAGCTTTCCATCCCTTCCATTTTCGGGAATTTTAGATAAAAGGTAATCGCGTTCCGAATGCTAAGAATTTTTCCCTGATTTTCTTCTTTTGAACATATAACGTGCATCTGCTTCAGACAGCATTAACATTTCTACAAAGACTGAGGAAGTATCCTGATTGTATTTGTACTTTGGTTCGTTTTAAAGGTAGAGGTAGTAGAAAAACAGAAGAATGTCTGCGAACGATTTGCCACACGTGTTGACGAATCCAATTACGTTCATTTTCAGATAACACGCAGCGACCTAACTGAAGGTTTAGGAAATTACTTATCATTATGGGGCTCGAGATTGTGCTTTCATTCAAGGAATTGATAACCCGTATACAATAAAATTGCAGGGTGAATTTAAATTTTCATATAAAGCTAGAATGGCAAGTTTAAACTGTCATACTTAAATACGGATGTACAAATGAGCACAAGAAATAAAAATATTACTTTTTTTATGGCTTGTACAGGACGTAGTATACTTGTAAATATTGCCATATGTTCATATTGTCGCGTGTTATTGGTTCGCGGCCTATAATTTTAACGTTCCGGGAAAGTGAAAACGCAATGTCTTTTAATTTAAGTTAAAAGAGTTTATTCAATTAAATAAAATGCACGATAATCGGTTAACACTTTCACTAATTTTAATTGTCACTATTAAAATTATCTAACACTTGTCCATAAATTTATTATCGCTATTGTCTTCTAAATTACTTCACTATTACGAAACACACTTTTCTACTACTCGAAGAATATCGCTTCCCACACACAATCGCAGTTCTTCTCGCGGTCGAATGAATGATGATCCCCCCATTCATTCAGCTCGCCTTTATATAGGGTCTCTACCTATTCACCCATTTCTCGTTTATTGGCGAATGTTCTACCGAGAGGTACCTGGTAGATTCGAGCAAATTCATGAATGGAGTGACGTCACTTGCAGATGTTGATCATGCTTGTTGGGTTCTCGTGGTTTCGAGTGAATTCGTGTTCTTCATTGTTGTGAAAACAATTGCGACAGTAGCTCGCAGAATTATTTGTTCATGTAATTATTTGTACATGTAAAACTGCCCCCACCTCAGTTCTTTTCGCCCCGAAAAGATGTGTCGCTATTTCTAGTCAATTCTCCCTGGGTGTAATATGGGGCAAGACGGTCCAGATGCACGACTTTCATTTTAGCTCTCGGCTTACGATGTTCCTGTATTCGGTATACGACGTCGTTGATTCGCTTTGTAACTCGGTATGGTCCCTCCCAATTATGTTGCAACTTTGGAGACCTACCCTTTCGCCGTTGCGGGTTATAAAGCCACACCAAGTCATCTTGCTGGAAGCCAGTAGAATTAGCCTTTAGATCATACCTGGTCTTCATGCGGTCAGTAGCCGATTCGAGGTGTTTTTGCACTGTCCGATGTATCTGGTTCAACCGTTGTCTTAGATCACTTGCGTACTCCGAGACCGTTTGGGGTTTCTCAGGGGGTGTTCCGAACTTTATATCGGCTGGCAAACGAATAGTCTTTCCAAAAATGACTTTGGCTGGGGCTTGGCCCGTCGATGCATGTTCGGCAGCTCTGTACGCCATCAAAAACAGTGGGATATGTCGGTCCCAGTCCCTTTGGTTCTCGTCAACCATTTTGGCCAGATGTTTATTGAGCGTGCCGTTGAACCGTTCGACCATTCCATCGGATTGGGGATGCAGCGGTGTTGTCCTCGTTTTCCGTATTCCCAGTAGTTCACACATTTCGCCAAAAACTAGTGACTCAAAGTTTCGGCCTTGATCTGAATGTAATTCGCAAGGTACGCCGTACCTACTGACCCAATTTAACACTAGCTGTTCAGCTACGGTAGTTGCTTCCTGGTTGGGAATGGGGTAGACCTCGGGCCACTTGCTGAAATAATCGGCTACAACCAGCGTATATCGATTTCCCCAATCGGATTCAGGAAAGGGTCCTGCGATGTCAACAGCAATCCTTTCGAATGGCACGCCTACGTTATAGGTTTGCATTTGTCCTCTCAGTCGTCGCTTTGGGCCTTTGACGGAAGCGCAAATTGTGCATCTGCGACACCAATCCTCTACGTCTTCTCGAGCGTGGAGCCAGTAGAACCTTTCCCGCAATTTCGCTAAGGTCTTGTTAACACCAAGGTGGCCTCCCGAGGATCCTTCATGCATTTCCTTAACCACATCGTGGATTCGGCTTTTGGGAAGTATAGTTTGCATCCTATAGGAGCTACCATCCGCCGTTTCCCATTTTCGCTTGAGTACGCCACCCTCCACCTGAAGGGAGTTCCATTGTGCCCAATAGCTTTTCAGGGTTGCGCCATGCGTTGAAACGTCCTTCCACTCAGGTCGCCCAGTCGTCTCCTTCCATACGAGCAATGGTCCGATGTCTTCATCGGCTAGCTGGGCATTTCGAATCTCCTCCGATGACCAACCTTCATCGAATTCGGCCGTTATCAGTCGCAAATCAACGGGCGGTTCCTTTTCTTCAATCCGTCGGCAATGCTTGCAGTTAGCTGGACATGGGCGACGAGATAGGGCGTCAGCATTTCCATGAGCTCCGCCCTTTCGATGAACAATTTCGTAGTCGTATGACTGCAATCTTTCGATCCATCTCGCAACTTGTCCCTCGGGGTTTTTGAAGTTGAGCAACCATCTCAGTGATGCATGGTCCGTTCGAAGAACAAATTTCTGGCCATATAGATACTTGTGGAACTGCTTGGTGGCCTCTATTATAGCCAATAGCTCCTTCCGGGTCACGCAGTAATTCCTCTCACTTTTTGAGAGAACTCGACTGTAATAAGAGAGGACTCTTTCTTCGCCATTGATCTGCTGGGAGAGTACAGCTCCAATACCGCCGTTGCTTGCATCGGTGTCAACTACAAACATTTTTCCGGGTTTCGGATACGCCAGCACGGGTGATTCACACAGCTTTTCCTTCAGGGTCTCAAAGGCTGTCTGGCATTGTTCATTCCAGACATATGGACGATTTTTCTCGGTTAGCTGATGGAGACACTTAGCTATTTTGGCAAAGTCTTTGACGAATCTTCGATAGTAGGTCGCCAGACCCAGAAAACTTCGTAGTTGGCGCTTGTTGTTTGGTGTTGGCCAGCTTTTCACGGCTTCAATTTTCTCAGGGTCTGTTTTGACCCCTTCTGCTGATACGACGTGTCCCAGGTATTTTACTTCATCTGCGAAAAGAGTACACTTCTCGGGACTAAGTTTCAAATTTGCCAGTCGTAATCGGGAGAAGACCTCTTCTAAGTTCCGCACATGCTCTTCGAACGTTCTACCGATGACGATGATGTCATCTAGGTAGACCAAGCAGGTTTTCCAGGTTAGACCACGTAGCACATATTCCATCAAGCGTTCGAAAGTGGCTGGAGCATTACAAAGCCCAAACGGCATCACCACAAATTGCCACAATCCGGTCCCAACTGAAAATGCGGTCTTCTCTCGGTCCTTCTTGTCAATTTCTACCTGCCAGTAGCCACTCTTGAGATCGAGTGTAGAAAACCATTTTGCGTCGGCTAAAGTGTCCATGATGTCATCGATGCGTGGGAGTGGGTAACTATCTTTCTTAGTGACGTCGTTAAGCTGCCTATAGTCGACACAAAAGCGAGTGCTACCATCCTTTTTCTTTACTAGAACTACAGGCGCGGCCCATGGACTGACAGAAAGTTCAATTACGCCTTGTTTTTCCATGTCCGAGATCAGCGCGCTCACTTCTCCTTGTTTGGCTATAGGGAGACGTCTCGGTGCTTGTCGAATCGGCTTGGCTCCCTGTGTATCTATGACGTGAGTTACCATACTCGTTCGGCCTTGGTCATCCGGGCTTGTTGAGAAGATGTCACTGTACTTGGTGACCAGATGAGAGGCTCGTTTGAATAGCTGCACTGGCAATTTGACCTGCTTCAATATTGCAGACGTGGATTCCCGGGCTTTGTCTGTGTCTTGCCTCCTTTTCCAATGATGGTCGTGAGTAGCTTCCAAAGAGGTGATGGTGGAAACAGGCTGGCAGCTGCCGATGACTTCTCCCGCTTTGATGCTCGTGGTTGAGTCTGCGGTGTTAAGGACTCTAACCGGCACATATCCGTTCCTTAAAGATCTTACAAGGCTTCGTCCTACAATCAAACTGCGCAATGCGGACGTCTTCGTTGGCTCTATCAGATAAGATCGGTGGTCTCCAGAATCACCATCAAGCTTGGCCCATACAATGCTTTCGGAAGAATTCGGTACATCAGTGTCAGTACATACCATTACATTCATCTTGGGAATTTGGACGCTGGGATCCTCCATCAGTACTTCTACATGCCATTTCAATACACGTTTGCCCAAATCCAACGTGATTCCATGTGGTCGCAGAAAATCCATTCCGAGAATGCAGTCATCCATAATGTTCGCGACCAGAAAATTATGTCGGAACACAAGGTCTCCCAACTGTATCTGGAGGTTGACCTCTCCATGAACAGGTGCAGTTTCTCCCGTAGCTGTCCGTAGTGAGAAAATTCTGCCCTTGGGAAGTTGTTGCTGTCTAACTAGGTCTGGTCGGATAATCTCCGTTCTCCGTTCTCCGTCAACTTGACCCGGAAGGCATAAGTCCGCTTCTCCACGATGTAGTCTTGACACGATGATGGTGGTGCTGGGGACGTCGATCCTCCTAGCCAACCTCTGCCCCACGAAGTTGGCTCTTACATGTTTCCCGACCCCTCTGTTTGAAGGGCTTCCATTCTGGGCTCCTGACTCGGTCTGGATCTCATCCTAGCTGCACACCCTGGACAATAGCTCGGTTTTCTTCGCTTCTTGCAGTCTCTTTGCAGGTGCCCCTTCTCTCCGCAATTCCAGCATCTAGGCGCACCATTTACATGCGGATCTCGCTCAATTTCCACGCGCTCACACCTGCACTCGTCTGTCACTACCTCGCGAACCCGGGCAGTGGTACGAGTCACATTTTTCGCTGCCTCAAAGTTCAGACTATGAGCCAGTGCGTCCTTAACCATTTGCTTTTGAGCTAAACGCACGGCTTGTTGCAATTCCGGGTCCTTTAGTGCGCTGATGAATGCTTCTGTCGCTGCATCATCTCGATGTTCTGGGTCGTAGGCTGGATAAGCCAAAAGTGCCAGTCGCTCAATGTCTTGGGCTAGCTGCTGTAGGGTTTCACCAGACTTCTGCATTCGATGCCTTAGCTGTGACCGATAAATCTGCTTCAGATGATCGTCTCCATAACGCATGTCGAGCGCATTCATTATAGCATTCGGGTTTGAGTGCAATTCAACGGGGATCGTCTGCAGCAGCTCGGCAGCTGGGCCTCTTAGAGCAAGAATCAATGCAGTTGCTCGTTCCTGCTCATTCCAGTGATTTATGCGAGCGGCTGCTTCGAACTGGGTTTTGTAAATAGTCCAGACCGTTTGCCCATCGAATATTGGTGCTTGCACATTTCTGGATGTGCTTTGCGCTGCGGTTATAAGCGGGGCTGGTGAAGTGGTTGCTACTGCCTTCGCTGCTTCCAATTCTTTTTTCACTTTTTCCATCTCATGGTTCATTCTTTCTTCGACCTGGCTGACCTTTTCCTCGACCTGGTAAACCTTTTCTTCGACCTGGTCAACCTTTTCCTCGACGCCTTTAATTTGCTTGTTAAGACTACTGAGCTCCGCTTTTATTTCGGTGGACTATTTTTGAAAATCTGCCTTGATTTCGATCGCTTGTTGATCCAGCTTCACTGATTGTTCATTAAGCTTCGCTGATTGTTCATTTAACTTCGCTGATTGCTCATCTAGCTTCGTGGTTAAATTGGACGACTGTTCATTGAGCTTCGCAGTTAAATTGGATGACTGTTGTCGCTGCTCCTGCTGCATCAGCATTAACATTTGCATCAGCGCATTTTCTGGTTCCTTTGGTTTTTTTGTTTCTGCTTCACCACCTTCTGCGCCTTCTTCTGCATCTGAGGGCTCACCCGAATCCAGATACGCGCCTTCCGATTCAATTGCGTCACGCAAGCGTGCAATCAGTGTGGCCTTTGTACCTTGCGTATCCAGGTTTCGCTGTTCCAACTCTTCCTTAAGCTCCGACATGGTCAATTCATTAGTTTTTAAGTTTAAGCTTCGTGGCATTTTTAATGTTTCTTTAAATTTTTCTATTGTGCACTATAAAAATGTTCAAATATTCACTTTCAAAATTTTTCTTTCGCACTTCTTGACACCACTGTCGCGTGTTATTGGTTCGCGGCCTATAATTTTAACGTTCCGGGAAAGTGAAAACGCAATGTCTTTTAATTTAAGTTAAAAGAGTTTATTCAATTAAATAAAATGCACAATAATCGGTTAACACTTTCACTAATTTTAATTGTCACTATTAAAATTATCTAACACTTGTCCATAAATTTATTATCGCAATTGTCTTCTAAATTACTTCACTATTACGAAACACACTTTTCTACTACTCAAAGAATATCGCTTCCCACACACAATCGCAGTTCTTCTCGCGGTCGAATGAATGATGATCCCCCCATTCATTCAGCTCGCCTTTATATAGGGTCTCTACCTATTCACCCATTTCTCGTTTATTGGCGAATGTTCTACCGAGAGGTACCTGGTAGATTCGAGCAAATTCATGAATGGAGTGACGTCACTTGCAGATGTTGATCATGCTTGTTGGGTTCTCGTGGTTTCGAGTGAATTCGTGTTCTTCATTGTTGTGAAAACAATTGCGACAGTAGCTCGCAGAATTATTTGTTCATGTAATTATTTGTACATGTAACAATATGTTAGAATTTATGAATCAGTGACAGTAGCAATACTCTAGAAGGTGTCTTCGTCTGTCATTTATTGTATGCATTGAAAAAAATTATGGAGGCAGGTTTTTATGAGTATAACAGCAACAAAAACTTTATAAGTTAACATTTACTCAACTATGTTAATAATAGTATGTTCCTTGAATTTAACATTTCCTCCATTAAAATCGTATAGATACCCTCAAACTCAAAAAATTTATCTCACCAAAGTTCTCAGTAATCTACAAGTCTGATGAAAATCGAATCATCACGGAAGTCATAGCCATTTGAAATTTCTCCAGTTACAACAACAATAACACACAGTTTTGGTATTTTATAGACTTTTCATCGAATCAGACACTACAGATAAGATCAGTAACATGAATATTTTGAAAATTCATGATTTTCTGTTGATGGCAACCGTTGAATGTGGAGAAACAATGGATTTTCTCTTAAACGTGCCCATCTCTTTGACATGTTTCTTGACTTTATTCATTGGTGGTAGCGCTATCATGCGTCTAGAATTTCCGAAATTGTCCTAGTTTAGAGGGCGTCTGGGAGGGGTTTCCAAAAAGTGTCCGGGTAAAACACGGACAATTTTTATGTCAGGGGAACCCCAATTGATTGAAATATAAGCATTAATCAAAACAAATCTTATAGTTAAAATCATTCATAATCTTAGGGCGTTTTCAGACGTGGAATGATTTCCCTCCTATATTTGGGCGTTAAACAGGTTATACAAGTATATAGAAGAAGAGTGAGGGGCATTGAGCAATGAGTCATTGTCACTTACTCTTCTTCTCCATATTACCTGTTTGACGTGTAAATAGAAGAGTGAAATCACTCCACGTCTGAAGACGGCCGTAAGCCGCATACAAGCTAACTCTGGCAATGCAAAATAGCTGGCGATTGCCATCGCCAACCGAAGGTTTTTTGTGGGCACCCGCCGCAACTTTCGATCACGCACTCAGTCTAGTCAGTGGCGGATAGGTTACCAAGTGCATTGTGTGTGTCTTTCGTGTGTTGACTCCACTTCGAGTTTACGAGTTAAGTTGTTTACATTGTACTTGTGATTCGTGTATTCCCTACATATTGGTCAAAATCAGAGAGGTGAGCAATTTTTGGTTTTTAATTTTCGAAATAAAAATATGCGAATTGAAAAGTAATTTTAATTTAGGATTCTAGAACTACATTTCGTTGATTATTTATGAAAAGGCCAAGCCAAAGGATTATTTATTTTATACTTATAGAATAGAACAACTAAGTTGGGATTAGTATTAATCCTTTCGGGAAGTTTTTTAAATATCGAAAAATGTGTTTTGATAGATATTTTAAACAACTTTTACATATTTTAAAAATGATAAATATATGAAAAGTGAGTAGCATTAAACTTTTATCAAACTTCAAAAAACGGGAACAGAATGCCAAAAAAAACTTATTTCACACGAAAAAACAAACTTTTGAAATGAGAAAATACACACATAAAAAACCAAAATAAACGAACACACTTCACAGCGTCACAGTGTTAGTATCTACTTCTCTCATATCAATTTCATCTTAAAAATGATAATAACTATGGCTGCTGTTGGTTCCTGTTGGTAGCGTCGTGGATTCTCGACCGGGGGACTGCTGGCACCCTGAGTTCAAGTTCCCTGAGCACAGGGAAGTACTCTTTTTGGAGTATCGGCAAAATCAAACGCTTCTTTGATCATACAAATTGCTTGTTAAGATATAAGGAGATAAATCACGAAGGAACCTTTTAAATTATAATTAAACCTTAAACCAATTTAATTTTCAGGCGAACTGTTCTCCTTTCTTTTATTTCTTCCAATTACAAATTATTTAATTATTTCAATAACATGCGTTTACAAATACAAATGAAAAGGTAGATGACCACTGAATAACTGCGTGATCAGACTAATTGAAATGAAAATGATAACCTGCTGGTCTAGATTGAATTGAATTTCTAGCGATGGTCCCAGCAGGCCTAGTAAAAACTAATATGATAACCTACTGGTAGAGATTGGTCGGATTGGTTCCAGCAAGCCTGATGAAAAGTGAGTTGGTTACTTGCTGGTCTAGGTGATTGTACTAGCTTGATCGTTGCTCCCAGTAAGCCTGATGATCACTTGCTGGTCTCGATTGATCGCAATCACCTTTTCTTGATTCCCAGCAAGCCTAATGAAATTTACTTTCGTTAATGAAAGTTAAGAGCAACTTTCATTGGGTTCCAAGCAGACTCAAACTAAATTACTGTCTAAGGGCGTTTAACCAAAATAACGTTCACTTTGATAGTTAAAACCAGATGTGTCTCAGTTCTAAATGGAAAGGGATGGTTATGCGGCACAGATCTTCTCTTCACGAGACTTCAAGAAAGAAAATAGATATGCTCGCGGCACAGATCTTCTATTCGCGAGATTTCAAGAGAGACTTGAATTAAAAAACACAAATAGATATGTTCGCGGCACAGTTCTTCTCTTAGTGAAACTTCAAAAAAGACTTGAATTAAAAAACACAAATAGATAGGTTCGCGGCACAGGTCTTCTCTTCGCGAGACTTCAAGAAAAACTTGAGTTAAAAAAACACAAATAGATATGTTCGCGGCACAGGTCTTCTCTTAGCAACTTCAAGAAAGACTTGAAATAAAAAACCCAAATAGATATGTTTGCGGCACAGGTTTTCTCATAGCGAAACTTCAAAAAAGACTTGAATTAAAAAACACAAATAGATAAGTTCGCGGCACAGGTCTTCTCTTCGCGAGACTTCAAGAAAAACTTGAGTTAAAAAACACAAATAGATATGTTCGCGGCACAGTTCTTCTCTTAGCGAAACTTCAAAAAAGACGAATTAAAAAACACAAATAGATAGGTTCGCGGCACAGGTCTTCTCTTTGCGAGACTTCAAGAAAAACTTGAGTTAAAAAACACAAATAGATATGTTCGCGGCACAGATCTTCTCTTCGCGAGACTTCAAGAAAGACTTGAATTAAAAAACACAAATAGATATGTTCGCGGCACAGGTCTTCTCTTAGCGAGATATCAAAAAAGACTTGAATTAAAAAACACAAATAGATAAGTTCGCGGCACAGGTGTTCTCTTCGCGAGACTTCAAGAAAAACTTGAGTTAAAAACACAAATAGATATGTTCGCGGCACAGGTCTTCTCATAGCGAGATTTCAAAAAAGACTGAATTAAAAAACACAAATAGATATGTTCGCGGCACAGGTCTTCTCTTAGCGAAACTTCAAAAAAGACTTGAATTAAAAAACACAAATAGTTAAGTTCGCGGCACAGGTCTCCTCTTCGCGAGACTTCAAGAAAGACTTGAATTAAAAAACACAAATAGATATGTTCGCGGCACAGGTCCCCTCTTCGCGAGACTTCAAGAAAGACTTGAATTAAAAAACACAAATAGATAAGTTCGCGGCACAGGTCTTCTCTTCGCGAGACTTCAAGAAAGACTTGAATTAAAAAACACAAATAGATATGTTCGCGGCACAGATCTTCTCTTAGCAAAACTTCAAAAAAGACTTGAATTAAAAAACACAAATAGATAAGTTCGCGGCACAGGTCTTCTCTTCGCGAGACTTCAAGAAAGACTTGAATTAAAAAACACAAATAGATATGTTCGCGGCACAGGTCTTCTCTTAGCGAAACTTCAAAAAAGACTTGAATTAAAAAACACAAATAGATAAGTTCGCGGCACAGGTGTTCTCTTCGCGAGACTTCAAGAAAAACTTGAGTTAAAAACACAAATAGATATATTCGCGGCACAGGTCTTCTCTTCGCGAGACTTCAAGAAAAACTTGAATTAAAAAACACAAATAGATATGTTCGCGGCACAGGTCTTCTCTTAGCGAGATTTCAAAAAAGACTGAATTAAAAAACCCAAATAGATATGTTCGCGGCACAGCTCTTGGTCTTGAATTTGATCACAGGATGCATTATGATAAGAGGACCTTTCGTGGAAATTATCCTCACTTTATGAGGGTTAAGAGAAGACTCGAACTAATTATGATAAGAGGACCTTTTGTGGGAATTATCCTCACTTTATGAGGGTTAAGAGAAGATTTATTAGACAGACGGGACGCCAGGACGATGGTTGGAAAAAACGTATATTTTGTGTTTATGACTATGATAAAGGAAGAGCAATAAAAAAGGAAGGTCCACAACAGCCCAAGAGGATAGTCATGTGCGCGCCTCATGTTTTAACAAGTTCCTAACATTTGGAAATTAGGATGCGCGGAAGATTTTGAGACTTAAGTTATAAATTTTGCATATGTATGCTTATGGTCTATTTTGTTATGGGTTTTTTTTATTTTGTTTTTTTCCATGCACAAAGTACTTTGATTTTCGAGTACTTTGATTTTCTAACATTGCTATATATGCAGAATGGAAATTGTTGAGTTTGTCGGTATGAAAAATCCTGCAAAGTTTTTGGTTTGAATTAGAATTGTTGCATTAAATAAAACGGCCGTGTCGTATTAAGACGATAATCTTTCATTTCTCAAGATGACCTCCCCTTTCCCGTTCTTTTCCCCTCTGTGTTAGTGTTTTTATGTAAGGTGGCTCAGCACGTGCAGAAGGAGACCCGGAAGTCCCACGACACGACTGAGTGCTAGCCGGCCTCAGTATGCCACCCCGGGCTACACACCCCTCTGCTAAAACTTAATATCTGCAACTACAGTGACTTTCGCTGTTGCAACACTGCTAAAATGGCGTATCCATACATGACGTTTTTTTCTGTGTTGGTACATTTATAAGGAAAAATTAAGTTTGGATGTACATTTTCTGAAGTACTCACATCATTCACGTTATCGTGTCTACAGAGGTGATTTCAAAGGGTTTGTAAATTCTCATCACCTGAACTACTTGAACTACAGCATTATAAAAACTTTGCCTGTTAATAATAAAAAAATGAACCAGTTCTTCATCGCCGTGTGTTTCGATGCTCCATAAATTCTGGCGTAAGAGCTTCATTTCGCTCCCTTCAGTTGAAATGCCTTAAGTTTTATTTCTTTTAGCAATTTAGTATATTAGTCTAATAGGATCGACACATCTAATGATCTTTGCCACATAATTTTTGTTACATTCATGATACCGAATATGGGGTCTAAATTTTCAAGGACTAACTTTTTCATAGCTTCAATTTAATCTTCCGTTATTTCATGCAGCAAAACAGAGGAATTTTTTAAAACACTAACAAACCCCGCAGCAATTACCGCATCTTTTCCTTTCAAAACATAATCAGCAATTTTTTGAGCACACCACCTACACAATCCATTGGCTCTTTTCCGTGCCCTAGTTCACTATATGTCCAAGAAAAATATTCCAATAAATGTTTTATCCGCAAGTAAATGTTAGTGTGGTTTCGGTATTGTCAGGTTTCACCGTCTGAGAAAATATGAGTTTGAACATTTTCTCTAGTATTTAAAAAAAAAACAAAAATTTAAGCATAGGCGTCATATGTCCATAAATAGCATGGGCTTGGGGGTCCAGATTGTTGCTGACTGTAGCAATCGAAATTCTTTGAACTGAATCAACAGTTTTTTCATAAAAAAAACATCCTTGTGGATTGTAAGTTTTGTCCCAAAAACATGTTTCTTCATATCAAAAATCTTTCTACGTAATAACATTCTTAGATTCTTCACTGTTCTAGTAATACAAATCTTTGAAGTTAAGTTAACCACTTTTTCCGCTCCTTTTAGAATTTTGTCTTCGTTTATCACTTGCCACTGAAAATATTCAACTGCATCTTGATTATTACCAAATAGTACATGAACCAAAGATACAGTCATAGGAGGTAACATCGTATATTACCTATGCAAGTTTAAGGTATATTCTGGTAATCAACCAGATGGAGAATATCAAGTATCTAATTCTCCATATGACCGTGAAACGCCTTGTTGGACCAATAAAAAACAGTGGCCGTAACATAATAACTGACAATTATTACACTATTATGAAACTGGCCAAGGAGCTGCTAACATCTGAATATAAACTGACCCTGGTTGGTACATTGAATAAAAGGAAACCTGACATTCCATCTGAACTCTTGCCAAACACGACTAGGGAACAATTTTCTTCGCTTCAAATCGAATCCCTATGATCTCCTATGTCCCTAAGCCTAAGAAAGCTGTCATTTTACTTTCTTCCATGCATTATGATGCCCCATTGAAGAAACAACAGCTGGCGTTCAGAAACCACAAATATTTACCTCTTATAATAGTACCAAAGTTGGTGTCGACAGCAATGATCAACTATGCGCTAACTATAACGTTGCCAGAAGAACAAAAGGAGGGCCGTTGGCGGTATTTTTCTACTGTCTTAATATATCTGGCACCAATGCATTTGTCATACTCAGGGCGAATACTGATAAGAGTAGCACACATATAAGGCCAATTTTTCTGAAAAAAATTGTAGTAGAATTAGTGGAGGACCACCAGAAATGTCGCATTCAACAGCGTGCTACCCCTTCGCAGACTAAAAAACGACTCCGTGAGGTTCACGATATGCAGGAAGTCGTGCCTCAATCGACTGCTAAGCGTGGTCGCGGTTCATCATGTCCTATAAAGGACGAAAAAAAAGTGCCAAACAAATGCCATAAATGTGGTAAATTTATTTGTCAGCAGCACTTCAAGGCTTACTGCATTGGGTGCATAGTAGATGAATGTGCTCCTCGCAAACGAAAAACGGACAATGGCATTGGATCCTGGAATATCCGATCACTCAATTACCCTGGCGCTGTTAAGGACCTTTTACAACAGGCCAGTTAATATCAATTAAAAATACTGGCAGTACAGGAAACGAATTGGACTGGAAATGACATTCAAGACATGAGATCGCACACAATATCTAAAAGTGGGAAGCCTACTGAAAAACGAGAATTCAGAGTGGCCTTCATTGTGGATAGGGAGTTCAAATCGCACGTTATTGATTGTAAGGCATTAAACAAACGGTTGTGTGCGATCCGTATAAAAGCGAAATTATTCTAAATCTGGCTGATTAATGTTCACGCCTCGACCTAAGAAAAGGACGAAGAAACGAAGGAATCGTTTTACAATCACCTGAAAAGACTGGTCGACTCATTGCCCCCAAACGCCACAAAACTTATTCTGGGTAATTGTAACGCTAAAGTTGGCAATGAGCTATCTCATCGGGGAACGACTGGAGGATATAGCCTCCACGATGAAACAAATGACAACACTTGACTTCGCATGTAGCAGAAATCTAGTCATACGTTCGACTTGCTTCCCACATTGACGCATTCATAAAATGACCTGGGTATCACCGGATGGCAACACACAGACCAGATTGATCCTGTTCTGATCCAACAACGTTCGACCTCGAGCATACTTGACTTCCGTACATACCGAGGAGTCAATTGGAACTCAGATCATTACTTGATCAAATTAACCTATCGATGTCGTATGTCAAAGGCATATTCAGCGAAGACCAGCCCACTACAAAAATTGGACATCGAAAGGCTCCAAACGGCATCTGTGGCCGAAAATTTCACGGAGACCCTCGACAATCAGCTCGCTCCCATCTTAACAGACGCATCGTTAAAGACGAGCCACGAGCGGCTATCAGGACCGTAACAGAACAGACGATCGGACATCAAGCCCGGCGCAAGAGGAATGATTGGTTCGATGATGAGTGCCAGAATGCATAAGATAAAAAGAATCAGGCGTACAAAGAAAACGTAGGTAGGAAAACCAGGACGAAGAGAGAACACAATGAAAATCTCAGAAGATTAGCGAATCAGACAATTAGGATTAAGAAAAGAAAATACTATGACGACCAATTGAGAGATACAAGTGTAAGTTTAGCGAGCAATAACACAAGACAAGCATACAAAGTAGTGAAAAGCCTGAAACGTGGTTATCAGCCCAAAACCACGCTCTGCAATGATGACAGCGGCAATATAATCGCTGATGAAATCAAGATTAAGGAAAGATGGGCATCATATTTCAAGAACCTCCTTAATCCTCCATACAGCTCCAGAACATCGGAGCCTATAGATGCCTGCGGAGAGCTTCCATTGGCCCCACCAACTCTGGATGAAGTTTGTTCCATCATCAAAGCCCAGAAGAATAATAAAGCGCCGGGCATTGATGAGATTCCAGTGGGGCTCATCAAATATGGTGGCAGTAGTGTTCATGAAGCTTTTTACAAAGTCATCCAGTACATTTGGCAACAAGACATATGCCGAAAGAGTGGAGCCAATCAATTATATTCCCTATCCACAAAAAAGTTGACAAGCTACAGTGCGAAAATTATAGAGGCATATCACTACTTTGTACGGCGCACAAAATATTTTCTCAAATCTTAGAAGATAAAATCGGATCATATGCAAACAGTATTATTGGGGACTATCAAGGTGGTTTTAGGGCAGGTAGGTCAACAATAGACCAATTGTTCACAGTCAAGCAGGTACTTGAAAAATGCTGGGAGTTCAACATAGACGTACACCTAATTTTCGTTGACTTCAAGCAAGCATACGACAGTATTGATCGTACCGTACTGTACCAAGTAATGCTTGGTTTTGGCATCCCAGCCAAATTAGTCCGTCTTACCAAAATGACAATGACGTCGACGACCTCCCAAGTACGCATCAATAACCAACCCACCGATGCCTTTAACACAAATATCGGACGAAAGCAGGGAGATGGGCGGGCCCCACTGCTATTCAATTTGGCTCTGGAGTACGTCATACGGAAGCAACCTGTCGATACGCGAAGTACATTACTATACAAGTCGAGCCAAGTAGTGGCCTATGCGGACGACATTAACATTATTTCGCGGTAATTAACAACAGCCAAAGAACTCTTCCTGAAACTCGACAGCGAAGCAAAACTAGTAGGGCTACAAATCAACGAAAATAAAACAAAGTTCATGACGCAGTCGAGGAAAAATACCTCAAATACACAAAATATCACACTTGGCGAATACAGTATCGAAAATGTTAGCGAATTTGTGTATTTAGGCGCCAAAATAACGAAAACGGGCAATGAAAAAGACGAAATACGCCGAAGAATACAGCTCGCAAATAAAGTATTTTATTCAGTATTGACGATCTTGAAGACCAGCCGCATACACAGGAAAATAAAGCTCCAAGTATACAAATCTGTGATAAGACTCGTGTTATACTATGGGTGTGAAACATGGACCCTAACATAAGCATCCACAAATATATTGAACGCCTTTGAGCGACGGTTCCTGAGGCGAATAAACGGAGCAAAGCTAGACGGGGACCAATGGCGAATTCGATACAACCATGAGCTGTATGAAATTTTTGACGATCCAGAGGTCTCAACGATTGTAAGACTGCGGAAGCTGCAATGGGCTGGACACATGAATCGTATGGACGAAGAATGGATACCCAAGAAGGTATTCGCTGGGAGAACTGAAGGCCGGCGGCCAGTGGGGAAACCGAGGAAACGCTGGTCTGACCCGGTTGACGAAGACAGTTCATCGCTGCTCGGATTTCGGAATTGCATGGCGCGGTCAACGGACCGAGACAGTTGGAGGCGCTGCTTGCAGGAAGCGAAGGCCCGAGAGGGGCTGAAGTGCTAAGAAGAAGAAGAAGAAATATGGATGATAAAGACGAGATTTTCTCGAATCTCGCTCGCTAGCGCCAAGCCCAGTCAGTCGTTTTGCTTTGGCGATCTATCCCCTTTGTAGGTTACATCGGCCTCGACACCGTCGAATCGAGTGTTTTATGCCCTAATTCGAGAATGCGAAATTTTTTTGTAGTAGGCTCTTGTGCTGGGGAAAAGAAGCCGCCCCACAACACCGCAATGCTGGCCTGCCAACGCATTCACGCGTCCTCATACAAGGCGAGCCTCTTCGCTCGCCGAGGCAGCAGACCATCGCTGCAGTTCTATACGGACATTTATATTCCTTCATTGCACTACAATGTGCTGTTCTATGGAAGTGAAATATGGACCTTGATGAGCGAATCCGAAGACAGTGGGCATATTTAAACGTAAAGTGCTTCGGATAATCTACCGTCCAGATAAACAAAGAACAGAGTGGAAATTACGTTACAATGATGAGTTGTGTGAACTTTTTGGTAATCCACCTGTTTCCTCTTGCGTAAAGTTACGTAAATTTCAATGAGCTGGCCATGTACAAAGAATGCAAATACCGGCTACCCAAAAGAACATTGACGGGTAGAGCACAAGGTAGACATCCAGCGGAAAGACCGACGACTTGATGGGAAGACACGATAAAAGCTCACAGCAGATCCTTGTTTGCAGTGAACAACTGGCGGACAAGATCGCGCAACCGTGATGATCGGAGGAGATTAATCCTGGAGGCCAAACCCCCCCTTGGGATGTCGCGTCAAAGATAAAGATGATGAAACACATCTCACAAGGGCCCATTTTTTCAATTAAGCTACCATAAATAGAGCATAATTTGGGCTTCAATGCGTCCCAATTGAAGATGAGATATTAACAACTTTAGTTTGTACATACAAAGACATAAAATAATAGATTTTTGAATTTTGAAAAATTTGCGAGTTTTAATTTTTTGGTAGTGCGATTGCACCCGAAGTGAAATTTTTTATTCAAAATGAAAATCACAGTAGCACTAAATTTTGAACAAAATAAATTCTTCAAGAAAATATGATCGAGATTTAAAATCACCAAAATCATTATTTTGAAGTGTATGTATCTATGTGTTCGGTATTTTGCCTTTTTGGAGTGCAATCGTATATTTTTTGTTGCTGGACAGTTTATTGCATTATCACCCAACTTTAATTAAATTCCAATCGCAGTTTCAGTAAAGCTTTAAATTAGCGAAAATGTTTGCGCCATATCATAATAATTACTTGAAACAAGTTGAGTAAGCAGCAGAGTGCTCCTACCAGGAGGTCTTTGTAAACATCCTAGGGTTAGAAACAAGTTTTCTAATAGCGTGAATCGATAGCTTGAATTATTCATCCAATACTTTGATATGAAGTCGTTCAAATTTATACAAAAGATGCACAATTTCTTTCATAAGCACAGTGCAGCCGCCATTTTAATCTAGCTTAAATGATTTTTCTGAATGCTCGTTCGATTGAACATGTTCAAGTTAAACACTATTCCTTAAATTTTCATGAAAATTGAAAGAAAATAAATATATAGGGTTTTCCAATAACAGGTGCTATTTTGAATAAATCTTGTGATTTAACACCTTGCGACTTCTTCCTTTGAAGCTACGTGATAGAAAAGGCCTACGCCAATAGCCCAGCGTCGATTCAAGATATCAAAGATGAAATTCGTGAGGCTATTGAGCACATACGGCAGCCACTTTGTGATTTGGTTATGGAAAATTTCATGAAGAGGATATGGTCCTGTAAGCGTGTCGCAGTGGTTATTTGCCTGATGTTAGTTTTTGCTGTTAACGGCATATCTTCTTCTTTATAATGAAATAAACATCCGAGCATTTATATTAAAAAATGGCATTTTTCTTTTAATATCAAAATAACACCTCTTATTGGAAAACCCTATATCAACCATAAACACGTGTTATTGTTGTTGTAATTCTATATAATTGAAATGGCTATAACTCACTTGATTATGATTCGATCTGGATTATATTTTGTGAACATATATACAGTGAGTCACTTGGGTTTTCGTACAGACCTAAACATACCGTTTGCACTGTAGATAATTCAGTTTTCTACACTGATTTCCTTAAAATTTATGGATGATAATATATTTTAACACATCTGCACTTAGGTAGGAAAACAATTTCCAAAATCTATCAATTCTTTAGATTTTATTTTGTTTACAAATTTATGTCACTTGGTTATTCGTACAGTTCTTAATGCCCTGGTAAAACATATTTTCCCGTTATTTTTCTGGTTCATAACAAACAACCCAGTTAGATATTGTAGTTATATGCATGCAGTGAAGGTGTGCAGTTGTCGATTGAGCGCGTTTGAATGAATATATACGGAAAAAGAGAAAAAATGGGTCGTAAACCAAAAAACCATTCTGTTGCGGTTCGCGAAATAGTAATATCGCATCATAAAGCCGGTAAATCTTTGCGGGAAATAGCGATTATACTTAATATAAGTCATTTTACAATTCAATACATAGTTAAGCGCTTTAAAACAGAAAATCGTGTTGTTGATAAGAAAAAAAAAGGCCCGATGTTTTTGTTGAATGTACACGAAAGTCGTTGGCTAGTTCGAAAAATGCGTGAGGGCCCTAAATTAAGTGCACCTAAGTTAGCTGCCACATTTGAGGAGCATTCAGGTAAGCGGGTGTGTGCGGAAACTATAAGGAGAGTACTGAGGAGAGCTGGTTTTAACGGACGAGTGGCCATATCTATCGGAGAAGAATAGGAAGCAGCGCTTGATGTTTGCAAAAGAATACCTTACCAAAGATGCGGAGTTTTGGAACAACATTATATTTGTAGATGAGTCCAAATTTAATATATTTTGTTATAAACCATAATTTCGCCTTGGAATATTTCAAGCTCCGTTCGTTCGAGACGCCAATTAATTATTCAATTTAATTCTATATCAATTAAAATTAAATCGAATAATTAATTCGAACTCACCACGATCCGACGTTGAAATGTCCCAAGCGCGAAATGCGCACCTGGCAGCACCAAACGCCACAAATGACACTCTAACTGGATGTTCATCTGACCCAGTTAGAGGCGTCAGAAGTTTGGGCGCGAAACGAAAGGTGGTGGTGACTGCAAACGGCGAGTAATGAAAATCGAACAACTTGTCGGACTCGTGCTAATCGTCTCAATTTAAATCTGGTTTCGTCACAGAAGTGATGAATGTCGTTTGGTTTTGAGTGGAACGTGCGGGGACGTAGAGTTTTGCCTTACGCGGAGGTGTTTTAATTGTGTACGGGTGAAAGCAGACTTCGGGATCTGTCACGGGGCCAAGTAGCGTGAAAGGCGAGACTTTCGTAGTCAAATCCATCCGCATGAAAATGGCAAGCCAACCGGATGTCAGAGTAAGTAAATTTAGTAGTAAAACAAAACTGAATGTCCAAGTGCACGCGAGTGGAAAATGTCGCTAATTTAATGAGGCTGACAGCACATTTTTCCCTCCACAGCACCTGTGAAGAGTCGATCGGAACCGAAGTAAAAGTCGGTGTAAAAGCTACCGGCGTAGCACAAGTAAGGGACGGTATCGTTCTAGTAGGTCACGCTCTCCTCGTCACAAGTATCAGTCCTCGAGGCACACATCTTCGAAAAGTCGACACCATCGTAAAAGCCATTCAAACTCGAAATCTCCATCGCCACTGCGCCCATCACGATCAAACAAAGATCGAGAAAATTACCAGACTGGTGCCAAAGAAGAATTAATTGCTCCGCCATCCCCCCCCCCCCCCCCCCCCCCCCCCTCCCCCCCCCCCATATTTCTCAACAAATCACGTTAACGGCATTAGTGATAGTGAAAATTATGAAAACTACAAATCGGATTCAAATAAACATTTTGACCACACAAGTGAGGGTCCGAGTGGCAGTTCTAGTTTGAGTATGTTTTCGTCAAAATGCATCGTAAACATTTATATGGATAAAATGAATCAAGAACACTCGTCATAATAGTTGCTTGAAAAGAAAATTTATGAAAGTACTCAATTATAGTTGTAAATTTTCTTCAGTTTTTCTTTCATGACTCCGCAACTTCTTATTGGTTTTAAATCCATACTTTACTGGTAGTTTGGTTGAAATGTCTATTTGATTATGTAGTTGAACAAATGTTAAGTTAGTCTCACATAGCTTTAAATTTAATTTACCTCATGAGCACGTCATAATTTCTCCTAGCCTTGACCACGTGTAGACAACAGTATGATTGAGTTTAATATTTCTGATTCGCTTGAGGTAATTCTACAGGCATCTTGATACTATTAACTTACAAAATTTTCTTTCAACTTGAAGGGGATAATGTGTTGCCAATATTATTTTTTTTTTTGCTCTAGCTCCAATCGATACAACATTCGTTTCTTTTACTTCGAATACATTCGTTTATTTTCCTTTGCGTTTGTCGAAATTATTAAAAGACTTAAAAATTAAGCTTATCTCTGGCGAAAGTTAATCAATTGTTCCGGGGTAAATTAGTTCATTGTCCATTAAAAACGAATAGGCCAGAGTTTACTTGGACACAATGATTTTAAGTTATTTCCGTACTTTTTTTTTTGAGAACACATTGCGCAGGACAAAGTACCCCTTATATTTGAGAACTGACAACATTCCTCCGACACAAATGTACTTAAAAATTAGTTCGTTGCTTTCATACTGAGACATTTATAGCAGGTTCGATGACTAATTTTTTTTTTGTTATAAAAGGTATGACTAACCTTGATAAATCCCATCCAATATCCTTTAGAATATGACCCCCGGTATCCGTTTAACTTATATGAATGTTAACATTTTATCCAGATATATCAATTTTCTCAAATCACAACTAGAGAAGTCATTGAAATAAAATAATTATAATACGTTAAGCACGGACTCTTATACGAGGTGTGTTCAAAAAGTATCGCGAATTTTGAATTTTCGCGGGTTACGTATATTCGAATTTCGATTTTTTTGTGGCGTTATGTTGGTACTCATGTCTGTCACTTATGCCGACAAGCTCGGCCATTTTGAATGTTTACTTAATTGGTGATAGCTGCTTTACTTGCACGTGTTTTCAATCGTCTTCGATTTTTACTTATTCAAAAAAATGGATCAAAGAACGTGTATCAAATTTTGTGTGAAAAACGAAATTAAGTGCGCGGATGCATTCCGAATGTTGACTGTGGCATACGGAGAAGCTACCTTGGACCGAAGCAACGTTTATCGGTGGTACAAAATGTTTTAGAAGGCCGAGAAGATGTGAACGACGAAGAGCGTGCCGGACGCCCGAGCATTTCAACAACAGACGAAAAAATTAATGAAGTGGAGAAAATGGTATTGGCCAATCGTCGAATCACCGTTAGAGAAGTTGCTGAGGACCTAAACATATCGATTGGCTCGTGCCATTTGGGCATGAGACGGGTCGCCGCGAAATTCGTACCAAAATTGCTCAATTGCGACCAAAAACAGCAACGCATGAACATTGCTAATGAGATGTTAAACTCTGTCCGCGACGAACCAAATTTGCTCCAGAGGGTCATAACTGGTGACGAATCGCGGGTTTATGGTTATGACGTGGAAATCAAAGCTCAATCATCTCAATGGAAGCTGCCGCATGAACCAAGACCGAAAAAAGCGCGCCAAGTTCGGTCGAATGTGAAAATTTTGCTGACAGTTTTCTTCGATTGCAGGGGCGTGGTGCATCATGAGTTCTTGCCACAGGGAAGAACGGTCAATAAGGAATATTACCTGCAAGTTATGCGCAATTTGCGCGAAGCAATCCGCCAGAAACGCCCGGATTTGTGGGAGAACAAAAATTGGCTTTTACACCACGATAACGTCCCTGCTCACACATCGTTGCTTGTGCGCGACTTTTTGGCCAAAAACAACACACTAATGATGCCGCAGCCACCGTATTCCCCAGATCTGGCCCCCTGTGACTTTTTCTTGTTTCCTAAACTGAAGAGGCCCATGAAGGACGACGTTACGCTACGCTTGACGAGATAAAGACGGAGCTGAACAAGATTAAAAAAAATGATTTTTTGAAGTGCTTCGAAGATTGGAAAAACCGTTGGCACAAGTGTATAATATCTCATGGGAATTACTTTGAAGGGAACAAAATAGATATTCATAAATAAATAAATAATTTTTGAAAAAAACAAAATTCGCGATATTTTTTGAACACACCTCGTATATCTTTGATTAACCAATTTTCATTACTTTTTATGGAATTGTTTGCAGCTACATATAAATGAGTTGCATATTTTGAATAATGCGTGAAAAGGGTGAAATGATCCAATTAAAAAAAAAAAAAGTTTAGCTAACACAAGTACTTACAAGAGAAATTTACCTTGAATATAACTTGCAGATACAAAAACATATTGAGTTTGCATAAGTAGAAAAATTAAAAATTCACTCCCTCACCTCTGAGCATGGTGGTCGCCATCACCGGTGTGTATCTAAGTGTGATGGCCTGAGGACAATTAGTGCACACGTCGAAACCACCTTCTTCTAACATTTTTCTTCTCTAATAATTTTTCAGAAAATTTATTATTCAAAATATGCAACTCATTTATATGTAGCTGCAAACAATTCCATAAAAAGTAATTTAAAAAGCTATCGGAGCCATCCGAAAGAGTGATCGATATCCGCGCGACGTTAGATAATGCTTCAAATGTAGAGCAAATTTGTCGTATAGATTTACATTAAATTGATGTGAAAAGGGTGAAATGATCCAATTAAAAAAAAAAAAAAAAAAAAGTTTAGCTAATACAATTTTCATTATTAATTATATTAAAGTAAATCGTTTTACATAAGTGAGAATGTGAGTCAAAATAAAAAGAAGACACAAACACTAAAGAGCTTCACCTCTGAAAAAAACCAAAAACAAAAGAAAAGAAACGTATGCCATTTCATGACAAATGTATGGAAGGAAAGGAAAGTAATAAAACCAATGCAGATATTTGAATATACGTAAAAATTACTTTCTATAGTAGAAAGCTCCTCAAATATCACCAGCTCAAGCCTGCATCAAAGAAGGGCAATAAACAAAAAGTTGTAATACATAAATCATACATTCGAACAATAAAATAGCATTGAATATTTCTCACATATTTTCCATGAAAATATGCAACCTGGTTTAATCCATTTGCAACTTTCCAATCAGCTTCCCTTTCCATGGACACTAAGAATACCACTCGCTTATTTAGGTTTTGCAACTTATGTTTTACAAAAACAAATCAATGTTCTTCCTTTTATAAGTAATGTTTTACGTAGCACGTGTGGATAGATGTTAAGTGCTTCAGTTTATATAAATTAGTGAACTAAATGGATATATTGAGCTCGTTTCATCTCATTAGTTGTTACTTTCACACATTCAACGTTCGAATATTTTAATTGTAACGGAAAGTTAGCATATAAATTCCTGCAAAGGGTCTTAATTCTAATATTATGCTTAAAATGTATTAAAAACTATATTTTTCAATATGAAATTCAAATACAAATGATATTTTTAATAGAGTTTAAAAAAAAAAATATATAGAACAATGAGGTCCAGCAGCAAATAGACTCTTTCATTTCACAGGCACTTTCATTTTCAGGTCACAGGAAGGTAAGTGACACCTAATGCTATTCTTTTTTCAGGATGTGAGGAGCTAACTTCGCCTGTTTCGGGTCTGGTCCGGTTCGGAGGCCACGTTTGTTTGATTAATCGCGTCGCGTTTGTTGGAAAATTTTATCACAATAGTATATCGGCTCTGTGAACTTTTATTCTGTAAAGTAGAGTACTTTCGGTGGTCTCCGCGACCTCGCGTTAGAGTCGGTCTTCCCCTGTAAATGTGTAGAGTAGAGTAACGTCGAGATGACGGTTGAATTTGTTGAGTTGTATTTGTTCAGTTCTCTTGTAAAGGGCATGGAAGTGGCTGAGGATTAACGATGGGCACTCGATCTTATATTAAAGACCCCACGACCGCAACCCTCGCCGAGCCTAGCTAGCCAGCCAGCAGTCACAAATGATAAGATCGAGTAGCGGAAACTGACGCGCTTCGTCGCCTGGATGTTCAGTTCTCGCCCGCTGGACTTCACGTCCATTTTAAGTCGCACCGGCGGCGACTGTCACTAGCCAGCCGTCGAGGCTAGTTGACTTGTTAAAATGGGACCTTTAAGTCCAAATAAAATTTCGTTACAATTTGGCTCAGATGGACGGACAATGGTTTGGAGAAAACCAAATGAAGAGTTTCACAAGATAAATCTGCGCGCCACCGTAAAACATGGTGGTGGATCCGTCTTAGTTTGGGGTTGTATGTCGGCACATGGAGTAGGAAATTTGCACATTATCAATGGAATAATGGATAAGATAGTTTACCTCAACATTTTGAAACAAAATTTAAAGCAAAGTGCTATCAAAATGGGTTTTATTAATAGTTTTAAATTTTATCAGGACAATGACCCCAAACATAAATCACACATTGTTCGAGAGTGGCTTCTTTATAATTGTGCAAAAGTCATAGAAACTCCAGCACAATCGCCCGATTTTAATCCGATCGAGAATGTTTGGAGCGAACTTGATAAACGCCTTCGAAAACATACCATTTCTAATAAAGAAGTTCTTATAAGTAAGCTAAAACACGAATGGTCATTCTACGTCTAGCACTCGTTGCGTGTAGACGTGTTTTTAATCGCTCCTGTCATTAATTTCAAAAATTAATTAATTTTTCGCAAAAGTCAGTTTCAAACAATTGCAATATTTTTTTACGAGCCAGTCAAAAGCAAATTTTGATTTTATTGGGAAAACCATCACCGTCGAATTATTCGAGCATTTATCGAATACCTGAAATTCATTTCCTGAAGAAATATCAAAAGTGGAAATACATTCAAGGGAAGTCCCGGTCTGAGAACATTCCCTCTAGAAAGCGACGAGATGGAGGAGCCCGATGGCTTCAGCCATCAATCAGGATCATGCCCATCGCCAATGATGACGGGTGAAAAAAAACTAAAAAGAAGTCACGAGAATAAAGTAGAAAAACCGACAATCCTATCGGTTATCGAAATCGAACAGCTTATCCAAGAAAAAGAGAAAGCTGAAAAAATCGAAAAAGAAAATGAAGAACTCAAGCTTCGAGTTAAATCGTTAGAAGCACTTGTTGGAACGTTAACGTTCAACAAGGATAAAGAAAGCAAGAAAGGCCGACAAGCAAACCCAAAAACCGAAGACAAGAAAATTAAAAAGCCACAGGAAGAAGCTAATCAAGAGGATGTCCTCAGCGCAGGAGGCGCAAACGAGAACAGAAATTATTATGCAGCGCTAGCTGGTCTTGAAGAAACGATGAACGTTGAAGAGGATACAGGTAAAACGTCAAAATTAGATAATGATTTCATTGAATGTCTTAAAATTAAAAATCGGGAGAAAAAACCAAAAGGTTTGTCTGCTGGTCTGTCCGTTAACATTAATGAAAAAAAATAAAAAGTCCCACCAAACAATGTGTTTGGGCAAACGGGCAAAGATATGGTTCGGCTTTTGGCAGCCGAAAATAAACTAAAAGTAAGATAAGTTGACAATAAGGACTATGTCGCTGGTTGATTTCCAGGCAACAAAAAGTGCCTTAAATTCTGGAGATGTTCCGCATTTCACGTACACCCCGAAAAGCGAAAAGAACCAAACCTTTTTATTGAAGGGTCTGGACTGTGATGAGGACACAGTCGATCTCCTTCAGGTGCTCCAAGAAGCTGCACCAGAAATACATTTCATTACAGTCAAAAACTTTGCAACGAGAAGATCGATTGTGGAGCGCAAAAACTTGCCTCACTACTTAGTCCAGATTTCCAGCAAAAGTAGTTCGAGTGCCCTGCAGAAAATACGGTACTTGAACTTCCGCGTGGTGAGGTGGGAACGCCTCCAGAAAAGTGAGGTCAACCAGTGCTACAGGTGTCAAAGATTCGGGCATTCGGCTGCCAATTGCGCCATGAAATATAGGTGTGTGAAATGCAAAGACATTCATGCTCCCGGCGAGTGCAAATTGGCTCAGGCGGAGCCAAGAGAAAAACTATATTGTGTGAACTGCGGTGCTTTTGGTCATCCAGCATCATATCGAGGATGCCCCCGGTATCAAGATGCAAAGATTGAAGTCACTCCGAAACAAAGTCAAGCACACCGCAGTGTGATACCTACCAACTTCGTCAAGCCCGGGGTGTCATTTGCACTTGCTGCGAGAGGACCAGCAGACAATGTAAATAAAATAAATTATGTAAGTAGCAATTCCTTATCGGAGCGAATCGATAAACAAGATTCGAAAATTAACATTGTTTTTCAGCGTTTAGGGCTTTCAAATGCCTCAAAATAATTTGTCATCCAGCCACATTCCCACGGATAGGATTCGTCTCATCTCGATCAACGTCAACTCCATTGTTACTTTACATCGGCGTGATTATCTCCTTGAATTCATTGCCAGACAAAAGCCTGATATCGTGCTTCTCACCGAAACCCACCTCAGTTCATGGCACTCCATGAGATTCAAGGATTTTGAGTTCGTAAGAAACGATAGGGTGACAGGTGATGGGGGAGGTGGCACCGGGATATTGGTTCGAAGACCCTATCGTTTCCAAAATATTGAAAAAGTCGAATTCAAAAGCTTTGAATCTCTTGAAGTGTCCGTTATCAAAATCTCACTGCCAGGTGGGGATAACCTCTTCGTTATCTCTGCCTATGCAACTGGTGGAACTGTTCTCAAGCTCAAGGAGGAGCTCAATTCCTTGATCGAAATACTCGAATTGAACAGGCTACATAACTACTAAATTCTTGCTGGTGACCTGAACGCCAAGCATACAGCATGGCTAAACGCCACTAATAATCCAAGAGGTGTATTCCTGAAATCATGGATAACAGAGAATCAAATTGAATACAGGTGCAATCTATATGGATCGGAGTTCCCAACATAGCCTAGGACAAATTCATATTTGAACCTCTGCATTGCTGACGCAAGACTTGAATTCAGCTTTAATAGTCCTCAACGGAAACTGCAGGTGCTTCCTTATGATAGCGATCATAACGCAATCGTAATGGAAATCAATCATCACAGGGATGATTTCTTCCTCATTCCAGTTCAACATGAAAATCATCGGTTGAACTTCAAAAAAACAGACTTGGGAAAGTTTCAAAAGAAGTTTAATCGCGAGTACCAGAAGCAATGTCCCCCTTCTGATGGTGGCAACTCTTGCTCAATGGTTCCTAATGACAGGAATCTAACTAACGATGAAATATATATCTATTTGTCGAAGTTAGAGAAGCTGACGTTGGAAACGATTGAGAAAGTAGTTCCAAAGATTAAACATCGAAACAATATGGAAGGATATGAAACACCAACCATCGCAAGGTTGAAAAGATTGAAAAGCCTCCTTCTCACACGCGTCAACAATATTTATCGACGATTTTTGGACTACAGCCATCCCTCGTTGTCTTTGTTGAAATTACATCTGAAGAATGTCCGGAACTTAATCCGGTCATACTTCAGGAGTGAGGTCAGCAATCAATGGGCGGAAAAATTGAGGGGTATTAGCCCACAGGACCCAGACGGCGTGTTCGCGAAAGTGAATAGTATATTCCGCAAGAAGTCTCGAGTGAAGGTATCGAATCTTGAAGTCATTAGTGATGAGATAAATCTTCTCGATAGGGCTGGTATCGAAATTGATAGTACGACTCCGGATAGAAATGGAAACAGGATTATTTGTGAAGGATTGGATAAACTTGCCCTGATTGAAACACATTTTGAATTGGTTCATCTACCAAACCCTGAGAGAGGGAACGAAATTTTTCAGAGGTCGTTGAAGCAAAAGTTTCCGACTTCAAATCAAGCCTGAACGGCCAATCAATTCTTCATTTCAATGAAACATAAACATCTGACCTCATACCGAGCTTGAATCTTATTGATTATTTTGTCAGCTATGAAGACTTGTGTTTCATATTTCGCAAGACAAACAACAAGAAATCATGTGGTACTGATGGTATTCCAAATGTAGTTCTCCGACATTTGCCTGAGGTTGCTATTAGGAACTATTGCATATTGTTCAACAACATGTTGAGCAATTCAATTTCCCAAATGAGTGGAAAAAAGCTAAGGTGTTTCCGACCTTGAAGAAAGGAAAAGAATCTTCTTGCCCCAAAAGCTATCGCCCAATCAGCTTGCTGCCTAACATCAGCAAGGTGTTTGAAGTGATACTCTACAATAGTTCAGAGCGATTTCCAAAAAATGATCAATGATGTACAGCTGTACACTGACAATTGGCGAATGAAAATAAATGCGCAAAAGTGTGAAACAATCGTGTTTCGGACAACGCTGCAGGGGGTCAGTCAAGACCTGAAACGTAATTGGAAAGATTTCCACATCATGGCTGGTGAGGGTAGTCTTGAACGGGTTCCACATAAATCCTGTGTTCGATACCTCGGTGTTTATCTCGATCAGTATCTGTACTATACTGAACATGTGAAAATCATGCTCAGTAAGGCACTTAAAGTAGTCATGGCCCTTCGAAAGCTCTTTCATTCCAGAAACATTGATCAAAAGGTCAAAATTATCTGTTACAAGACACTGGTTAGACCAGTTTTGACATATGGATGTCAGATCTGGTACAACCAGAGTGCTAGTACTATGGAAAAATTAAGAGTTTTCGAAAGGAAATGTCTTCGTGCATGTACTGGTTTGTACAGAAAGCCTGAGACGGATTGGAAACATTATATATCGAATAGAAGAATTTATCAAACTGCTGAAGTGACTAGAGTCGATATTTTCATATTGAAACTTCTTCGGAATCATATCGCAAGATCTGTGACTGTGAGTGAAAACCCTTGGATTTCATAGCCGTTCCACCCTACAGACGGGTATATAGCGACTTGCCTCGCTACTGGCTTCATTCCTCCAGAAGCTAGGTGTATTGGACATGAATCGATATGTTTTTGATTCTGACGGCGTCCCAGTCATATATCACATATATCGACGGGCCACCGATAAGAAGATAAAATATCCTCCGAACTTGAGTTCACGAGACCAACAATTCCAA
The DNA here is from genome assembly GCA_963969285.1 of Odontomyia ornata. Lineage (NCBI taxonomy): Eukaryota > Metazoa > Arthropoda > Insecta > Diptera > Stratiomyidae > Odontomyia > Odontomyia ornata. The sequence continues at coordinate 157,465,253 of OZ017738.1, read as the reverse complement.
TGGAGATACTCATTTGCGAGATTCGTTGAGGCTGATCGAGTTGAGACGGGGCAATCTAGGTATTGGTGGCTGAATGACAATGTCTAAATTATTCGTGTTTATTTTCAGTTTTGGTGTTTTTCGTTATTTAGTTTTTGAGTTTCAGCTCATTATTGCTAGATTTAGTGTTATTGTTTATTTTTGTTGAAAATTAGGTATAGGTCAGGTTTATATTATGTTTATTATATTAGGTTAGAGATAAGGTAAAACGCTTAGGTTAGGAACATAGTTATAGATTTTTTTAGTATAAGATAATGTTTTTGATTGCATTTATTAGAATTAAGTTAAAACATATTATGTGTAGGATCAAAGTTCACTGTAGTGTTAAGACGATAAATAATTTTAGAATAGTGTTGGTTGGTTTTTTCTCCTTTTTCCAATTTAATTTTAAAAATATGTAACAATCTTCATTGATTTCAATTTGCTATAGTTTTTTTTTTTTTTTAATGTGTTTAATGATAACGTACAAATTTAGAGAGCCATTTGGGCCATTAAGTTTTTTATTGTTATTGTTTGGATTTTGCTTTATATTCTTTTAAAATTTATAACGATTAGTATTAAATAAAGCGCTTTTGACTTTGACTTTGAAACACGAATGGTCTAATATATCAGTCGAATACACCAAAAAGCTAGTGGATTCTATTCCCAGAAGACTTCAAAGCGTTGTTAAAAACAAAGGACTCCAGACAAAATATTAGTTTTTTCTCACAGTTTTTATTTCACTCTAGTTTTTCGTTGTGTACGAATATCAACGTGACGTGAATTTCTAAAAATATATATTCATTTTTGTATTTTCATTGAAATTATCACGAGAAGAGCGATATTTTTTTTTATTTTTGTATTACATAAATGAAAATAAAAGATTTCTTTTAAAAAATTGCAACTTTTTTCATCCAGTCCCAAAATAGCGCTACCTAATGCTTAAGTTCTCAAGTGTACGAATAACCAAGTGACTCACTGTATCTTATGTTAGTCTTAATAATTGCAAAATTTCAAGAAGTTTAAAGGTACCGTTTTGATTTTATGGGCACAAATTTAAAATCTACAAATCATACTATTATTAACAAAGTTGAGCGAATTTCGATTCCTAAGGTATTTGTTGGCCTTGTACTCATAAAGGCCCACGTTCGTCATCATTTTCAGATTTTTCGGCTCAAATGTGTCCAATCGCGAGGGGGGGGGGACACAAATTTTGGGTACATTTTGCCCTCCCCTGGACCCCCTAATTCATAAAATGATTTTTTTATTTCAGATTCTAAAAGTTCTAATTAAGACCTTTCATTCGATACCTCACTCGACTACATTTGATAAAAAAAAAATTTAAGGGCCAATTCGTTATTAGGGGGGACCCCCCTTAAAAAAATTTTAAATTTTTGCAAAGGCCTTAACTTTTGAGAGACCATCACTTCTGACCTTTTCACAAAGTTTGAGCATTCTAGCTTCTATAGTTTCTGAGGAAATCAGCTGTGACGCACGGACAGACGGACGGACGAACAGACAGGTCGCGAAACTAGTAGGTCTTTGTAAAAAATTTTTTACCAAGACCTAAAAAATACATGATGCTGACTGTCGTGAACAAATTCTTGCTAAAAAACAATTGTCAGCCAATTCAGATCTTCGTTTGATTTTTCTTGAGTTTTCCGCACCAAAGTCAAAGTCAAAAGCGCTTTATTTAATACTAATCGTTATAAATTTTAAAAGAATACAAAGCAAAATCCAAACAATAACAATAAAAAACTTAATGACCCAAATGGCTCTCTAAATTTGTACGTTATCATTAAACACATTAAAAAAAAAAAAAAAACTATAGCAAATTCAAATCAATGAAGATTGTTACATATTTTTAAAATTAAATTGGAAAAAGGAGAAAAAACCAACCAACACTATTCTAAAATTATTTATCGTCTTAACACTACAGTGAACTTTGATCCTACACATAATATGTTTTAACTTAATTCTAATAAATGCAATCAAAAACATTATCTTATACTAAAAAAATCTATAACTATGTTCCTAACCTAAGCGTTTTACCTTATCTCTAACCTAATATAATAAACATAATATAAACCTGACCTATAACTAATTTTTAACAAAAATAAACAACAACACTAAATGTAGCAATAATGAGCTGAAACTCAAAAACTAAATAACGAAAAACACCAAAACTGAAAAATAAACACGAATAATTTAGACATTGTCACTCAGCCACCAATACCTAGATTGCCCCGTCTCAACTCGATCAGCCTCAACGAATGTAGCAAATGAGTATCTCCATTGGAATGGTTGGTCTCGTGAACTCAAGTTCGGAGGATATTTTATCTTCTTATCGGTGGCCCGTCGATATATGTGATATATAACTGGGACGCCGTCAGAATCAAAAACATATCGATTCATGTCCAAATACACGAATGCTTCTGGAGGAATGAAGCCAGTAGCGAGGCAAGTCGCTATATACTCGTCTGTAGGGTGGAACGGCTGTGAAATCCAAGGGTTTTCACTCACAGTCACAGATCTTGCGATATGATTCCGAAGAAGTTTCAATATGAAAATATCGAGTCTAGTCACTTCAGCAGTTTGATAAATTCTTCTATTCGATATATAATGTTTCCAATCCGTCTCAGGCTTTCTGTACAAACCAGTACATGCACGAAGACATTTCCTTTCGAAAACTCTTAATTTTTCCATAGTACTAACACTCTGGTTGTACCAGATCTGACATCCATATGTCAAAACTGGTTTAACCAGTGTCTTGCAACAGATAATTTTGACCTTTAAATCAATGTGTCTGGAATGAAAGAGCTTTCGAAGGGCCATGACTACTTTAAGTGCCTTAGTGAGCATGATTTTCACATGTTCAGTATAGTACAGATACTGATCGAGATAAACACCGAGGTATCGAACACAGGATTTATGTGGAACCCGTTCAAGACTACCCTCACCAGCCATGATGTGGAAATCTTTCCAATTACGTTTCAGGTCTTGACTGACCCCCTGCAGCGTTGTCCGAAACAAGATTGTTTCACACTTTTGCGCATTGATTTTCATTCGCCAATTGTCAGTGTACAGCTGTACATCATTGAACATTTTTTGGAGATTGCTCTGAACTATTGTAGCTTTTCGGTCCGCCGTATAGATGATCAGATCACCAGCAAACGCGACCAATGATCGCGTTGGCGAGACGTTAAAATCAAAGTCGTTCAATAGCTTGCGAATGAAGATTGAAAAGAGCAGAGGCACAGTAACTGTTCCCTGCTGTAGACCATTCAAGACCTTGAACTCGCCCATTGTTGTCAGATTTCCATCAGTTACAACAAACAATTTCCCGTATAACATATTACACATCATGGCGACAAGGTGTCTGGGGAACTTGTCCTGAAGGAGTTTAAAAATTAGTCCATCTAACCATACCTTATCAAAGGCTTTCTCCATATCAATGAGACATGCTCCAACACATTGTCTATCATTTAGTTTCCAGCAGATGTCTGAGGTTACTTTCGTTATTGCATGTGTGGTCGAATGCCTGGCACGAAAACCAAATTGGCAATTCGGCATCAACTCATTTTCCTCAATGTGGGCGTTTAATGCTCTGTTGAGTATCACTTCAAACACCTTGCTGATGTTAGGCAGCAAGCTGATTGGGCGAAAGCTTTTGGGGCATGAAGATTCTTTTCCTTTCTTCAAGATCGGAAATACCTTAGCCTTTTTCCACTCATTTGGGAAATATAAATTGCTCAACATGTTGTTGAACAATATGCAATAGTTCCTAATAGCAACCTCAGGCAAATGTCGGAAAACTACATTTGGAATACCATCAGTACCACATGATTTCTTGTCTTGCGAAATATGAAACACAAGTCTTCATAGCTGACAAAATAATCAATAAGATTCAAGCTCGGTATGAGGTCAGATGTTAATGTTTCATTGAAATGAAGAATTGATTGGCCGTTCAGGCTTGATTTGGAGTCGGAAACTTTTGCTTCAACGACCTCTGAAAAATTTCGTTCCCTCTCTCAGGGTTTGGTAGATGAACCAATTCAATATGTGTTCCAATCGGGGCAAGTTTATCCAATCCTTCACAAATAATCCTGTTTCCATTTCTATCCGGAGTCGTACTATCAATTTCGATACCGGTCCTATCGAGAAGATTTATCTCATCACTAGTGACTTCAAGATTCGATACCTTCACTCGAGACTTCTTGCGGGATATGCTATTCACTTTCGTGAACACGCCGTCTGGGTCCTGTGGGCTAATACCCCTCAATTTTTCCGCCCATTGATTGCTGACCTCACTCCTGAAGTATGACCGGATTAAGTTCCGGACATTCTTCAGATGTAATTTCAACAAAGACAACGAGGGATGGTTGTAATCCAAAAATCTTCGATAAATATTGTTGACGCGTGTGAAAAGAAGGCTTTTCAATCTTTTCAACCTTGCGATGGTTGGTGTTTCATATCCTTCCATATTGTTTCGAAGTTTAATCTTGGGAACGACTTTCTCAATCGTTTCCAACGTCAGCTTCTCTAACTTCGACAAATAGACATCTATTTCATCGTTAGTTAGATTCCTGTCATTAGGAACCATTGAGCAAGAGTTGCCACTATCAGAAGGGGGACATTGCTTCTGGTACTCGCGATTAAACTTCATTTGAAACTTTCCCCAGTCTGGTTTTTTGAAATTCAACCGATGATTTTCATGTTGAACTGGAATGAGGAAGAAATCATCCCTGTGATGATTGATTTCCATTACGATTGCGTTATGATCGCTATCATAAGGAAGCACCTGCAGTTTCCGTTGAGGACTATTAAAGCTTAATTCGAGTCTTGCGTCAGCAATGCAAAGGTCCAAATATGAATTTGTCCTAGGGTATGTTGGGAGCTCCGACCCATATAGAGTGCACCTGTATTCAATTTGGTTCTCTGTTATCCACGATTTCAGGAATACATCTCTTGGATTATTGGTGGCGTTCAGCCATGATGTATGCTTGGCGTTCAGGTCACCAGCAAGAATATAGTAGTTATGCAGCCTGTTCAATTCGAGTATTTCGAACAAGGAATTGAGCTCCTCCTTGAGCTTGAGAACAGTTCCACCAGTTGCTTAGGCAGAGATAACGAAGAGGTTATCCCCACCTGGCAGTGAGATTTTGATAACGGACACTTCAAGAGATTCAAAGCTTTTGAATTCGGCTTTTTCAATATTTTGGAAACGATAGGGTCCTCGAACCAATATCCCGGTGCCACCTCCCCCATCACCTGTTACCCTATCGTTTCTTACGAACTCAAAATCCTTGAATCTCATGGAGTGCCATGAACTGAGGTGGGTTTCGGTGAGAAGCACGATGTCAGGCTTTTGTCTGGCAATGAATTCAAGGAGATAATCACGCCGATGTAAAGTAACAATGGACGACGAAGCCTATCCGTGGGAATGTGGCTGGATGACAACTTGTTTTGAGGCATTTGAAAGCCCTGAACGCTGAAAAACAATGTTAATGCGGTGTGCTTGACTTTGTTTTGGAGTTACTTTAATCTTTGCATCTTGATACCGGGGGCATCCTCGATATGATGCTGGATGACCAAAGGCACCGCAGTTCACACAATATAGTTTTTCTTTTGGCTCCGCCTGAGCCGATTTGCACTCGCCGGGAGCATGAATGTCTTTGCATTTGACACACCTATATTTCATGGCGCAATTGGCAGCCGAATGCCCAATCTTTGACACCTGTAGCACTGGTTGACCTCACTTTTCTGGAGGCGTTCCCACCTCACCACGCGGAAGTTCAAGTACCGTATTTTCTGCAGGGCACTCGAACTACTTTTGCTGGAAATCTGGACTAAGTAGTGAGGCAAGTTTTTGCGCTCCACAATCGATCTTCTCGTTGAAAAGTTTTTGACTGTAATGAATTGTATTTCTGGTGCAGCTTCTTGGAGCACCTGAAGGAGATCGACTGTGTCCTCACCACAGTCCAGACCCTTCAATAAAAACGTTTGGTTCTTTTCGCTCGGGGTGTACGTGAAATGCGGAACATCTCCAGAATTTAAGGCACTTTTTGTTGCCTGGAAATCAACCAGCGACTTAGTCCTTATTGTCAACTTATCGGCATTGACTCTTTTTATCTGAAAATATTTTAGTTTATTTTCGGCTGCCAAAAGCCGAACCATATCTTTGCCCGTTTGCCCAAACACATTGATTGGTGGGACTTTTTCTTTTTTTTCATCAATCTTAACGGACCGACCAACAGACGGACCAGCAGACAAACCTTTTGGTTTTTTCTCCCGATTTTTAACTCTAAGATATTCAATGAAATCATTATCTAATTTTGACGTTTTACCTGTATCCTCTTCAACGTTCATCGTTTCTTCAAGACCAGCTAGCGCTGCATAATAATTTCTGCTATCGTTTGCGCCTCCTGCACTGAGGACATCCTCTTGAGTAGCTTCTTCCTGTGGCTTTTTAGTTTTCTTGTCTTCAGATTTTGAGTGTGGTTGTCGGCCTTTCTTGATATCTTTATCCTTGTTGAACGTTAACGTTCCAACAAGTGCTTCTAACGATTTAACTCGAAGCTTGAGTTCTTCATTTTCCTTTTCAAATTTTTCAGCTTTCTCTTTTTCTTGGATAAGCTGTTCGATTTCCATAACCGATAGGATTGTCGGTTTTTCTGCTTTATTCTCGTGACTTCTTTTTAGTTTTTTTCGCCCGTCATCATTGGCGATGGGCATGATCCTGATTGATGGCTGAAGCCATTGGGCTCCTCCATCTCGTCGCTTTCGCAGCGAGACTAGAGGGAATGTTCTCAGACCGGGACTTCCCTTGAACGTATTTCCACTTTTGATATTTCTTCAGGAAATGAATTTCAGGTATTCGATAAATGCTCGAATAATTCGACGGTGATGGTTTTCCCAATAAAATCAAAATTTGCTTTTGACTGGCTCGTAAAAAAAGATTGCAATTGTTTGAAACTGACTTTTGCGAAAAATTAATTAATTTTTAAAATTAATGACAGGAGCGATTAAAAACACGTCTACACGCAACGAGTGCTAGACGTAGAATCCTTCCGCACCATATTTAGGCTCTTTTCGTTAGTCGATCCTTATTTAATAAATTTTTTTGACCTTGTTTGAATTAAATTTTTGGTCAGTTTTGGACCCTTTAAGCCAGGTAAAATTCAATGAGGCACTATTTGGGTCCTTAATATTTTTCGCGATAAACCCAACTGAATTCCTCAGGATTATTTACTATCATAATAGGCAACATACTTTGGTACAGTTCAAGGAAGAAAATGTTTTACGAGGTAAATTAATGTTTTTGGTGGCAAATAAATATTTTTAAAGGGTCTCTAATTTTCCCAATTGGTCCTATTTGCTTTTCATTTTAAACTATACTTTTATCTTGCCACCACCCACAATAGTTGCAAACAAAATTTCGATGCAGCAAAAAATTGTAAAGTGAGTTGTTCTGTAAATAGACCCATTCTATCATATTTTTACAACCCAAGCAATATGACGTGCAATTGATTAATTATATCTTATCAGTCAAATCTTATCAAATGTGTCATAACTTGCTCATTCCAAGAATTTACTCGAGGCAAGATAAACGCAACAATGCAGCACATTTCCCTGTATGAGAACAATTTTATTTGCTATCACTACAGCAAAAGTTTAGATTCTTGACCCCTGTCGAGGAGATATTTCAAAGATGCAAATTATTCTTAAGCTTTCTTGGCAGCTGTTCCATTTCAATGCTACAACGCACCCCTTTACAGCGAGCGTTTGTACTGATGTGCGTACCGCGGAGATAGATGCAGCAATTAAGTATTTAAGTAAGAATGAAAAGGGGATGAGTTATGATCATTAATAATTGTAAGAGCATGGTTTTCATTATGCCGGCAAGTGAAATTGTGAAAACAATTCGCATAGCTCCAGTGTTTTTCTCTCAGCTGGATAATATTTTCTTAGTAAATAAATTTGAATTAAGTGAAAGACTTTAACATGAAAAAGCGATCAATTGAATTTATTTTATTTAAATGCAATCGTACTTTAAACGCCTAGGAGAGTATCACCCACCTATATTTCTGCTTAACAGTTTCTTTTTTATTCCAACGATTCAAGTCTGATATTCAACACTAAACAACACTTGTAACATATAAAATTCTTCCGTTGCGTCACAAAACAATCATAAATACACTAACTACTCACTCACTGCACAACAATTCTCAAACAGCACTAACACTTCAAAATCGAATCACTGTCATGCGATTTTTTCCCACGTAAGACTGACCACCTTGACAACTTGTCTGTATCAAATTGAAGAATTACAAAAATCACACACTGACCGCACAAATTTCCCAGGTAAACAAACTCCACACCGAACTCCCGTCAAAACAAACTTCCGTTTGCACACCGCTCCCGGTTCGGTATCTAAAGTTTAATTACGCAATGTGCGTCAAATTTAATACGTACCGAACGCGACTAGAAGAATCCGGAAATCACGACGAAAATTGCATACAAAAAAGTGATAGCTGCAATAAAGACTTTTCCGTATCCGTGGGAAAATTTCACCAACACTTGGAAATAGTTCAAGTTCTCGGTTTGGTGACAGTGAAAAGGAAAACGCGTCCGCACTTTGTGTGCGATCTGACACTTCTGCAAGACGACACCGAACTTTGACAGCAGACTGCGACAACCAGCTGGCTGAAGAACAAAGCACAGATGATAAAAAGTAAATAAGCAGTTGAGACATCTTGCGGCAAAATTCATCGATATGTGCCATTTCTCCCCAGTCTGGAGTAGATTGTCAGTGAGTCGGCGCGTGAATTTTGACTTGTGAGGGAATTTGTGTGCAGTGGCAGCGAAACCTAAAGATATGCAATTACAGAGAATTGTGCAGTAAATAATTGTGCATTGTGATATCTATGGGTTGTGTTTGTTGTTTATTCAAATTGATGTTCCTCATTCATGTATCAAATCATGTGTAAAGTTGTTAGTGAAATATTATTGCCATGTTCCGACTGAAATAAAAGTTGTTCATTGACGCCAAACGTTACATTAAGTGGTTTGATAAATCTGATTATTTTCAAATGTGAGAAAAATTAATATGATTAAAAGACGTGTTTGCAAAAAATCAGGTTATTCGACATAGAAACATGTTACAGAACTACTTACGTCTAGCGTTCGTTGCGTATAGACGTGTTTTTAGTCACTAATTTTAAGAAGTTGGGTAAACAGACCTACGGTCATGTCAGAAGGGTTTTGTACCCAACGTGCAAAATACAGTCACCATCAACGAATAAAGGCAAGAAACATGTCAAAGAGATGTGCACTTTTATAAAAAAATCCGTTGCTTCTGTACGTTCAACGGTCGTCACTTTGTTGCAAGCTAACAAAAATCACGAATTCCCCAGAAAATTTATATTATTGATCTTATTTGAAAACTTCAAGAAGATCAAATCAAAACTGCAGTATCTGATTCAATGCAAAGCCCGTAAATTTTTCAAAATAGCGTGTTATTCTTGTTGTATTTGGAGAAATTTCAAATGGCTATAACTTCTATGAATATGATAGGATTTTCATCAAACTTGCAGAGTACTAGGATCTTATGTAAAACTACTTAAATATCGGTTTACATTGAATTAAAGGATATCCATACAATTTTACTGTGGAAAATGTAAAATTCGGTGTTTATACTATTATTTATTTATTTACACTACTTTAGAGATCCGTGAGCTCAATTACAAAATAGGTAATGAAACACAATATAATACATGCGAATAAACCAAGTTATATTAAGAAAAAAAGAACAAGAATATAAAAAACGGATAAACTATTGGAAGCTAAGCAGAATATTATGCAGTATGCTTTTAAAAGCGTTTAAGGAATGTGGCAGAGGACCCAGCTGGAGCTCATTATAACGACGTGATATGCGTGCTAAAAATAAATAAAAATAAATATCGGTACGAGCAAAGGGTACAAAGAGTTGAACGCGTTCTTGAGGTGGGACGTAAATAAAGCCTTTCACGAAGGTTGGATGAAAGAATACCGTTATATAATTTGAATAAGCAGCACAGGTCTAAGAATCCTCGCCTATTTTTGAGTGATGGAATGTTTAGGATCTGTAAGCGCTCAACGTAGGAGCTGTAAGTGAGGTTATATTTGTAGAATAGAGATCGTGTGATTTACGCTGTACAGTTTCAATAGCATCCAATAGTTTGGTATAGTGCGGAGATCATACTTGGGAGGCATACTCAAGGATTGACCGGGCTAGAAGTACGAATAGATGCACGCTGGTTGAAATGCTAAAAGACTTGCAAGAGGATCGTAAAATAAAACCAGCGACACGTGAAGCTCTTGTGGTTATGGATGAAACATGCATGTTAAATTTCAAACCTGGGTCGAATACTACTCCCAAATCTTTAAATTTGTCCACAAATGCGAGCACCGATCCATCAATCTAGTATTCATATAAAACTGGATGAATTTTGATGGTGAATCTCATGTGACAACATTTAGAAATGTTAAGAGGAAGTAAATTGCCTTGACATCAATTTTGGAGATTGTCAAGATCATTTTGGAGGTATAAGCAGTCTTTGCTGGAGTTAATGGGGCGATAAATTTTTAAATCATCAGCGTAAAGAAGACAATTAGAGGACAGGCATTGGGGAAGATCATTAATGAAAATTTTGAATAGCAAAGGGCCTAAAATGGAACCTTGAGGAACACCAGATTTTGGGCTATATGGAGCCGACGAAAAAAAATTGTTCCATGTAACGGTGCCGGAGCGATGGGATAAGAAGGAGAAGATCCAAGTGAGGACAGAGTCGGAAACGTTAAATCGGAGTTTGTTAGCCAAAAGGCTTTGATCAACACTGTCAAAGGCTTTAGCAAAATCGGTGTATATGACATCGACTTGTTGACTCTTGTCGAAAGCAAGAGAGATGGTATTCGTAAGTTCTAACAAATTAGTTACTGTCGAACGACCTTTAATGAAGCCATGTTGTTCATTTGCAAACAGGATACTGATATCATCGTACATTCTGTTATGCACAATTCTCTCAAGGAGATTGCCGAAACAAGATAGCAGAGAAATCGGACGATAGTTAGAGATTTAGCTTCGATCTCCAGACTTATGGATCGGAAAGATGTTAGCATGCTTCCAGACGTCAGGGAAGCAGGAGGAAAAAAGGCTAGTATTGAAAATAATTGATAGTGGGGTAGATAATGAAGAAGATAATGACTTAACAAACAGATTTGGTATTCCATCAGGACCCGGACCACCATTAATGTCAAAGGTAAGCAGTACATTTTCAATTTCCGAAGGAGAGGTCACGATAGAATTCATAATAGGGGAAGGAGAAGGACACGATGAGTACATAGTGGGGGTCGAAACCTTAAATATGGAGGAAAAAAATCGAGCGAAAAGGTCACAGATAGCTTGCCCATCAGAAGCTTGGCTTATTAACAAGATTGAGTGAATTTTGACTTCTAAGGTTGTTATTGTAATTGTACTTAAAAACGCTTACCTCAACAATTTTTTTCAGTTGTTTTGGATTACAGGTATCCAATCGCGAGGGGGGCAATAATTTTTCGTGTATTTCCCCTTCCTATGCGGCCCCTGAAGCAAAAAAATACCAATTTAAGACCTGTTCTGAAAAGTTACCGTTGAGGCCTTTCATTGGATACCCATATCGGCTACCTTCGAAGAAATTTTTTTCAGTGGCCACCCCCCAATATGAGGAGACCCCCTTAAACAACTTGTAAATTTTTTCTGGTGAAATTTTGAAGAGGGCATCATTTTTCACCTATATACAACACACGGACGGACAGGCAGGCGTGATTTTAGTAGGGTTTTGTAAGATTATTTTACAAAACCCTAAAAATTAAATAATTTTTCACAAAATTTAGTAAAAATTAATTTTTTAATTGAAAATCAACACCATCGAACATTTATCGAATACCTAAAATTCCTCTCCTGAAGTATCAAAAAGCGGAAATACATTCAAGGGAAGTCCCGGTTTATGAACATCCCCTCTAATCTTGCTGCAATAACAACGAGATGGAGGAGCCCGATGGCTTCGACCTTCAAATAGAACGATCGTGCCCATCGCCAATGGTGACGCGCGAGAATGAACTAAAACGAAGATTTGATAGCAATGAAGAAAAAACGAAAATTTTATCAGTCATCGAGATTGAGGAATTAGTCATAGCTTACTAAAAAGCTGAGAAGTTTGATAAAAAAAACGAACTAGTTGGAGAATTAACGTTCAACAAAGTAAATGAAATCAGCAAGAAAGAAAAAGAAGTAAAGTCAAAAGCGACCAAAGACAAAAAATTTAAGAAACCGCATCAAGAACCTGATCAAAAAGATGTCCTCAGCGCAGGCGGAGCAAATGTCAGTACGGACTCTTATGCAGCGCTAGCTGAGCTAGACAATTCCATGAGCATTGAAGGGGTTAAAGGAAGCAAAAATTCTGAACAATGTTTTACTAAACTTGAGAGCAAAATTATCCAATATTTTAAAATTGAAACTAGGGAGAAACAACCAAAAGTTTTGTCTGCTGGTCCCTCTGTCAATTTTAATCAAAAGAAAGAAAAAGTCCCACTAGTCAATGTATTTGGGCAAACAAGCCAAGATATGGTTCGGCTTTTGGCTGCCGAAAATAAATTAAATGATTTTGAGATTAAGAGAGTCAATCCCGATAAACTAACAGTTAAAACTAAGTCATTGCTTGATTTTCAGGCAGCAAAAAGTGCGTTCAATTCCGGAGATATTGCGCACTTTATATACACTCCCAAAAGCGAAAAAACCAGACCTTTTTGTTGGCAGGCTAGCGTTGCGGTGTCGTGGGGCGGGTTCTTCCCCCTAGCACAAGAACTCACTAAAAAAATTTCGCATTGTCGAATTAAACCAGGCAAAAAAGCCGATCAATTGGTGTCGAGGCTGAGGTAACCTACTAAGGGTTGAACTTGTTTATAGCCAGTAACAACCTGGGCCGAGAAACATAGACGGACTAAGGAGCAGACTTTGTCATTACTGACGATATTTATGGCCCACAAATAAGACTGGACCGAGACGTGGCCGCATATTTCCCAATTTAAGTGAAAAACTCTTATACATTTAGTTCGCATGACTCTTTCCCTCAAATGAGGAATACAAACGTAACCAATTTATGTCATAGCGTTATGCAATGAAATCACATAACTCTATATCATAAAAATACACGTGAGCGGAAGACCACTCTACCCGGCAAGAGCCCCTGTTGCACTAAAAACACGATGGTATAAAGAGAAACTCAAAAAAAAGAAAACACTTTCTCTAAAACTTTGTTTATAAAAACGTTTAAATAATAAAACCGCGCAGCAATTTATTTAGCAAAGACGATTCAATTCACTATTCGATTTAACAATCGCAAAGACTTATTTTTGAGAGAGATAATTCCGTACTGTACAATTTCCAAGATGCAACTGAACGAATTTTCAAATTGCCAAACAGTACCGAAATTTTCAAACAAAGAAAGCAATTCAGACAAAGGTATTCGGTACTTTTCCTTTAAAAAATTGAGTTGTCTCTATCTGAATCATAATTGTCATTGTGAATGTTACGATATTCTTATGTTATAAAGTCTACTATTCTGAATTATAATCTCTTAATGGCATTTACATCGACATTTCACTTTAAATGTCATCATTGTTTATTAGTTTTACAAGTACGTTTTACAAAGGTTAAGTTATAATATAAAGTTTCAAGTGGAAAAGTGACCGGAATTCGTGGTTTCTGCTGCTTTATTGGATAAGTAGCTTCATTCAGTTTATTTAACAACGGTTCTTTGTGTGTTTTTCTTTCCTATTTCAGATGGTGATGCAGACCAGGTGAAGTTGAAGGGTGCAGAAACGACAGGCGGGGAGCATACTCCCCCAGCTGAGGGGTAATAACACCTCAGAATAATTGAACAAGAGAACCGTCCTGTAAGTATAATGGTTAGTTATAATGTTTTTACTTGGTATACTTTCTGTGTCGTTTTCTTATCGTCTCGCTTCCATTCGCAATGTGAAGAATTTCTTTGTCATATCCATGTCGGCCTTTAGTGGTTCCAATCGTTCCCGGCGGGTTGTTGCGTGATATGGGCGTGGTTAATTTATCCCACCTTATGCTGGGCATCCACCTACACCTTTTTTAAAATTCGACATTTGTTAAACATTAGTGTATATATTGTCTGACGTCAAGGTCCGATAGAAACAAAGGAAATAAGGGATCTATCTTTGGATGAGTGAGTTCTATATTCTAGGGTGCAATCGTGTTAGGTAATTGGGAAAGGTATACAAGCCAGGTGGATAGCATTATAACAAATGAAGTAGGAAGAATACCGTCGGCGATATGATACTTCGTGCGCTACTTTGCACTGGTTTGAACTGGCAAAAGTGCAATTTTCGTGATTACACTTTTTAAAACTTGCCGTTTGAAAGCACCGTTACAACTCGTACTACCACATCATGTCCTGGGTGGACTTGAATGATCCTGACTAGAGGCCATCGGCAAGACGGAGTTCTTTCTTCCTTCCATAAACATAAGTCCCCTACTTTGGCATTATTTTCATTTTTGATCCACTTCGGTCAGCGTTGTAAATGGCTTAAATAATCCATTCGCCACTATTTCCAGAAACCTTGGGTGATTTTCTGTGCCAGTTGCCATCTATTGAGGTGATTAATATTCACTTCCTCCAACGTATTCTCCGGAGGAGCTATCATCGTGTCCCCGATTAAATAATGAGCAGGAGTTAGAGCTGCAATGTTCATCGGGTTGTCACGAAGGGGGCACAATGGCCTGGAATTAAAGCAATCTTCTATTTGAACGAGTACACTGGTCAATTTTTCGTTAGTTAACGATGCATGACGTAAATGTGATTTTATAGATTTGACTCAAGCTTCCCAAAGCCCTCCGAAATGGGGTGAAGTTGGAGCATTGAAATGCCCCGTTATTCCATCCTGTGCCATAGTTTCAGGCGCTCCCACACTGATTTCCGACATCTTTTTCAGCTCAGCAGCTGCACCAACGAAATTAGTGCCGCAGTCAGAGTACATATGTTCCCTGTAGTTATTCTATTCTATGACAGAGCTTCAGCCACTCCCACACTGATTTCCGAGATCTTTTTCAGCTCAGCAGCTACACCAACAAAATGAGTGCCGCAGTCAGAGTACATATGTTCCCTGTAGCCGCGTCTACCCATGAACCTCCGAAAGCCTGCAAGGAAAGCGGGCATAGACAGGTCGCTGACGACTTCGATTTGAATGGCTTTCACTGCCCTACGAATAAATATAGCCACATATCCTTTGGTGGTTTTGCTTCCTCTTCCTCGCCTGTCCTCCATATCAAAGGGTCTGCAAAAATCAACTCCCGTGTGAGTGAATGGACGGGGCACGGTCACTCGTGGTTGTGGTAACGGAAACAACGGATGTAACTATGTATAAATCGTTAGATGCAATTGCAGGCATCTATCAACCAGAATTTCCTTCTGAGCGTATTCAGCATCAGTTGCGTTTGTCCATGTAAAGTCAACTGATGAATCTAATGTAGTATTAGATCGGCGAGTTTCCCATTCCGTGGTAGAATCATTGGCTACTTTTCATCGAAAGGTAACTGTGCGTGTTTTAACCGTCCTCCAACATGCATGATTCCTTTGTCGTCCAGGAATGGATTCAAGCTAACCAGTTTACTTTTATTCCCTACGGGCGCTGAATTCATAAGATGTGTTATTTCTTGTGAGCATTCAGTTTGCTGGGCATATTTGATCCAGAATTCAAGAGACTGGCTTAACTCATCGCTAGTCAAGTATGTACGACTGCCTGACTGGTTTGCTTTTGATTTGATGAAGCGGAAGCAATATGCCGTTACCCTTATTAATTTCGCCAATGTTGAATACCTTTCCACCAGGCCGTTCAAACAATTTTCTGCTTACCAACTGACATTAACCATTATATGTTTCCTCTTCTAGATATCAATTGATAGGATCTCTTCAATATTAGGCCATCGATCAACTAGCCAACTTGGTCCATTCCACCAAAGTTGATTTTTGATTAAGTCCCTGGGTTTGGCTCTCCTCTACGCTACGTCGGCTGGATTGCATTTGGACGGGACATAGCGCCACGGAATATTGCCAGTATTTTCTAAGATATGGGCTGTTATATTGCTCATTAAGACCGTCCACCGAGCCGGATGCCCTTTCAAACATGCTAGAGCAACTTTGAAATCGGTCCACAATCAGGTAGGTATTTTCTCGAATTCAAATGACCTTGTGATTTCTTTCAGTAGTTGTGAAAGCAAGACTGCACCGCATAATTTTAGATGGGGGACGCTAATTGGTTTCACTGGTGCAACTTTGGTCTTGGCTTTTAATAGATGGCTGTTGATCAATGACCCTGGTTGCACCACTATATAAATTACTGCTGCGTACACCCGTTGAAATACATCACAGAACCCGTGGAGTGATACTGCTGAATCTTGTTGGTATGTTAACCGTTTTGGGATTTTAATGTCTTCAATATTATATAATTATTCCGGTAGATTGACCCATTCTGTAATTATTGCATTTGGTATTGGTTGATCCCAATCTTGTCCAGATAACCATAGGCTTTGAAGTAGGATTTTTCCTATTATCATGACAGGTGCTATCCTCCCACTGGATCGTAAAGATGTGCTATTTCAGGAAGAATTGAGCATTTTGTATATGTTGTTGATTGTTCCCCTCTTTTTAGTCGATATGTAAAATAATCTTTCAGAGGGGACCATATAACTCCTAGTGACTTATATCCGTTATCCAATCTGAAATCTTTTAAATTTTTCATTTGAATGTCTTCAGCAGGGAGATCTTGAAGTAATCGCTTGTCGTTTGCAATCCATTTCCTTAGTTGGAAGCCATCAGATTTCAAAAATTTGATCAGTTCATCTCTTTTATTCACGCTTTCTTGTAGTTTGTATCCCCCTGATAATAAATCATCTACATAAAATTCCTTTAATACTGACTTACTTGCAACGGGATACTTTTTCATTTCATCCATTGTCAATTGATGTAATGTGCGAATTGCAAGAAACGGGGCAGAAGTTGTTCCAAAAGTGGCAGTGCTAAGACAATAATCTTTAATTGGCTCATCTGGTTGTGGACTCCAACGATTTTCTAGTAATTTGCATCTTGAGGATGCATATTCACCTGCCAGTACATTTTAGTAATATCAGCCATCATTGCGAAACGCTTTAGTCTCCAATTGATGATAATCGATGTCATGCTATTCTGGATGGTCGATCCAGTTAATAATGTGTCGTTGAGGGACGAACCAGAGCTTGTCTTTCGTGAGGCGTCAAATACCACTCGCAACTTTGTTGACGTACTTTCTTTGAATACAGCATGATGTGGCGAAAAATTGGCTCTACTGATCCTTCTTCCTTAGGCATACGTTACTTTCCTAGCATATGGCCCAAATATATGCATTCTTGAATTACTGCCGAATATTCTTCCCAGAGTTTTCAAGTTCCCACAGAGCGTCTTTCTAGATGTAATAAGCTTGCCATTGCATTTACCCTGGAACAACCTAGTTAATGTAGGCTATCTGGACGTTTGAAAGGTAATCGAACTTGATGCCGCCCGTTCGGTTCTCTTTGCACATTTGCTTTGTAATGCTACTCGCAGGCTTCCTCCTCTTGCGTCATATCGTTGCCAACTCCAACTTCTTATATCTGCCAGAATCGTTTTAGCTGTTCGCTGATTTCCACGTTTCCATTTGTTTCTATTTTGAAAGTGTGAATTGTTTGCGCATCATCACTATCAACTTTCCCTGATATTATCCAGACTAGTTTGGTGCACTGCAAAACTGGACCTAGTTTCAATTTTCGAACTCCTCCGAGTACAATTTGAGCATAAACATCTGCTCCCAATAGAAGATCAATTTTGCTTGACTGATCAAAGTGAGGATGAGCCAAATCTAAATTTCCAATGTACTCTCGCAGTGGTGTGGAAATTGTCTGTGATGGAACACAGTTGGTTAACTTGTTCAGTATGAGAGCGCCTATTGTCAAACATTCGTTTGTTCTAGTATGTAGTCTAATTTGCAAGTTTCCGTTAGTTGAGGTACCCTTTGTTTTTCCAATTCCGACTATAATAATATTCGTAGACTTTGTTTTACGTCCCAACCTTTGGGCTGCGCTCTCAGTGATGATTGATGTTTGTGACCCTTCATCCAGCAAAGCACGTAGAGTCACACGTCCGCCTAAAGCATGAACCTTTACTAAAGCTGTCGCTAGCAATACCAATTGTTTAGTGTTACGTGTAGCAGAGCTGGCTTTAACAGCTGTTGTCGATGAGCTCGCTGATCCATGATCAAAAAGAGATATGCTAGACATTTCAATTCAAAAACCTTTAATGTCTTGAAGTGCTCGTTACCAAGGTTCCACTGCTAGGTGGATATAACCTTTTCGTTATCTCTGCCTATTCAACTGGACGATATGTTCTCAAGTTGAAGGAGGAGCTCAATTCCTTGTTCGAAATACTCGAATTGAACAGGCTACACAGTTATTATATTCTTGCCGGTGACTTGAATACCTAGCATCATGACTGAAAAACCAAAATAATCCCAGAGATGGATTCCTGAAATCATGAATAACAGAGATCCATATTGAATACAGGTACAATCTCTTTCGGTCGGAGTTCCCAACATACCCTAGGACAAATTCACAATGGGATGCCTGCATTGCTGATGCAAGACTTGAATTCAGCTTTATTAGTCGTCAACGGAAACTGCAGGTGCTTCCTTACGATAGCGACCATAACGCAATCGTGTTGGAAATTAATCATCAAAGGGATGATCTCTTCCTCATTCCAGTTCAACATGAAAATTATTGGTTGAATTTAAAAAAAACAGACTGGGGAAAGTTTCAAAAGAAATTTAATTGGGATTACCAGAAGCAACGCTCTTCTTTTGATGATGGCAATGCTTGCTCAATGGTTCCTAATGACAGGAATCTAACGATGAAGTATATATCTATTTGTTGAAGTTCAAAAGCACCGACTGATGAACCGATTCGCTCCAACTCACTGCCCAACAAAATTGATTCCTCCACCGATGAGGTGGACCGCATTGAAAGTTGCTCCTGATAGTAAGGAGCTATATTGAGGCGTAAGATGTCGACTTCTCCTTCTCCCAATACTTTTCGACAAGCCTTCGGAACATACCTTCCATCACCGCCACATAAGCCCCAATAGACTATTGCTCCCTTGAGTGCGGTGTGTAATTTCCTTGCAGAGCTTATCATTGTAATTAGGAGGTTAAAAATTCCTTCTTTAGCTCCACACAAATTTCGTCCCCACTATCCACCTTTGCAGCCGCAGATTGGAACCAAATCAGTGCTCTAATCTCAAACAACTCACTATCCGGAACCGTTATGCCTTAGATACGCCTTTAACCATTCGCAGTTCTTCAACCCTTTCCAAAAAAACATTTACAGAGCCAGGCCATCTACTGAAAAATTTTATTTCCCATTCAGGAATATCCGGTTGCTTAGTCACAATATTAAAAATTGGGAAGCCTACTGAAAATCGAGAATAAGGACTGGCTTTCATTGTGGGTAGGTGATTCAAATCGCACGTTATTGATTTTAAGGCAGTCAATGAACGGTTGTTTGCGATCCACATAAAAGCGAAATTCTTCAAAATCTGGCTGATCAATGTGCCAAAAAATAGGAAGGAGAAATGTAGGAAATGTTTCCCTGCAAAGACGCATAAGTAGGAAAATTAAAAATAACTCTCTCACCTCTAAGCATGGTGGTCGCCATCACCGATGTGTATCTATGAGTGATGGCCTGATGAGAATTAGTACACACGTCGAAACCACCTTCTTCTAACGTTTTTCTTCCGTAATAATTTTTCAGAAAAACTTATTAAAACAATATGCAACTCATTCATTTAGCTACAAAAAAAATCCATAAGTAATTTTAAAAGTATGGTTCATGCAAACATTGTGGGGGTAAAAATCACGAAGAACCCAAATGCAAAGTGAGAATCTATACACGTTATAAGCAGGTATTGGCAATCAGACAGATGGATGCTTTGAAAGTTGCGTGCGTATAAAAGGTGTCGCTATTGACGCTATCATTGATAGTGGCGCATGTGTATTGGTGTTTAGTAGAGCAGATATGATGGTTTGGACCTAGTTACTTTGCGTGGTAGCACCGAGGTGACGGACTTCCGATCAGCGCTGATCTGGTTTTGAGCACTTGTCCCCTGGACACACACGCGAACGGAGATAGTGGCTCGAGGGGCACCCAACCAAACTGGAGCAATTTTAGCTAAGAACCCCAAAAACAGGTAAAAACAATCCAAAAAAGGAAGTAGAAACAAAAACAACGACAACAAAAGCAATGGCAGCTACGATATTTACAGCGCACTGGGAGCGGTAGTAAAGATTACAAAAACGAGCATGAATGCAATGACAATAAAGATGAACGAAAAATAGGATCAAATGATATTCTTGTCAAGACTAAGATTCCTGCGGCACTCGTCTGCGGTAAAAAAAAAATCAAGGCAACGCCATAATGTCCTAAAAAGTAAGAGTGAGAAATTCTGCAGGATGCGCCAGATATTCGAGCTGTTGGGGAAAATATAAAGACCATCTATAATTTGGTAGTTGTATGAAACGAAGGCCCAGGAGGTGCTGTAATGCTAAGAAGAAGAATTTGATAGTTACTGCTGCGAAAGCTACCGAAAAGACCGAAGGAAGGGCCTTCAAGACCGAAACAATAACGAACCATCCTGAAGTCCACAAAGTGATCACGGTACACAAATGAAGCGCCATGGTGTGATTTTGCTGTCACCGTCGGAAATGTGGCTGTACTATTGCACTCGGAAATAGAAGCCGATAACCCCTCCAAGGAATAGAGATTGAAAATACTATTGTCGTCCAGCAACATCACAAAGAAAGGCTGACCTGAAAAGCGGGAGATGTTCTAAAAAGAATTAAATCTGCACGCGATTCGCCAAAAATCAACAAAGGTGTGAAGAATGGGCTCTATGAACTAGTAGAGCTCCTAAACCAGATAGGGCATTACAGAAGGAGCTAGTAAAAGACCGAAGAAGACCAGCAGCTGAAAGAAAAGCAGGAAGCTCGTTAATTTTTTCTCTAATGTACCCACTAGTACAGATTCCAAAAAGTCAAAGCCCATTGGAGACTCCCGATAGAGGTTCGATTGTAGTGTGTCTTGAGCACTAAAAGTTCATATGCTCTGAAGAAAGTTTTAGACTCGGTTGCATTTTTTCGAAAGTGAGTTATTCCGATTGCTTTCAGCTCATTGACATTTGTATATTGCAATTGTGAAGGAGAATTACATTTAATTTTCAATACGAATGGAAGCAATTTATGCTACTTTGAGGAAAATACAATATAAAGTAATAGCAACATTTTGAAACTCTTTATTTTTACCAGACATTTTTACAGCTGAAATAATCGTCACATATGATGAACCAGTTATTGTTCTGATGCATGTATATAGTGCACCCGCTTTTATATTTTTTGCTACAAGACCCCTACAAAACTTTGATGATGGATTTGACATGAACCAGTATCACAGAATCAAAACGTAATATGTATGTTTCCGAGTAGGGAGAATGTCAGCCAACAGGAATATTCTTGGAGGCTAGCATTCTTTGGTGAGACTCACTCCCCACGTACCCGAGGAAATTCCCGCAGGGAGAATGTGAGTTAACGGGAGTGCTCTTGGAAGCTAGCATTCTTTGGGGAGCACCGATCCCATGGACTCGAGGATATGGGCATTTGTAAGTGGATGCCACAACGGGAAAGCACACAAATTGAAATTGATTGTTTTCGAGTTGGGCAAGCAATTTAAATTAATCAGCGGTAGGAATAGGATGCATGTGTCGTGGCAACGTGAGAGTATTGTGAAAGAGATGCGTATGAAAACCAATACGTCGACAATATCAGCACTGACATCAGAAATATTGGTCAACGAACTGTGACAAAAATACGAAAATGTGTTTACAGACGACGGAACGTGTATTAATAATTATGTGGTGAACATTGAATTGAAATCTAATGCAATGCCAGTGTATAAGAAGGCATATTCAGTACCATACGCATTGCGCGAGACTGTCGAAAAGGAATTAAAATATATGCAACGAAAGGGCATATTGAAGCCTATAGACCATAGTGATTGGGCAAGCCCAAAGGTAGTCGTACCAAAGAAGGAAGGTGAAATTCATGTGTGCACCGATTTTAAGCAAAATGCAAACAAAGTTGTTGAGCTCAACGCGTATCCGTTGCCGACGGCAAAAGATGTTTTCCCAACAGTAGCAAGTGGGAAGGTTTTCGCAAGAATCGATTTGAAAGGAGCATTCCAGTAATTAAAAGTTAGTGTATTTCCCCTCCTTGTGCGCCTCTTGAAGGAAAAAGTGTAAAATTAAGACCTGTTTTGGAAAGTTCTCATCAAAACCTTCCATTTGATTCTCATATTGGCTACCTTTTTTTCGGGTGCCACTCCCCTATATGGGGAGACCCCTCTTAAATGCTTTATAAAATTGTTTTTGTAGCTGAAAGCTACTTTACACCTGCGTGCAAAATTTGATGTTTCTAGCTAAGGTAGTTTGTGAGAAAAAGTGCTGTGACACACGGACGGATGGACGCGTAGACAGACAGACAGGACGTGATTTTAGTAGAGTTTTGTAAAATTATTTTACAACCCCCTAAAAAGGTCCCTTATTAGCTGTGGCTCATGCACTCTTGAGACTACCAATGAATGTGAATTTGGAGAAAGATTGTAATGTGTTGGCGATTGAAGGAGACGATGACTCGGAGGTCGATGCGTTTTATGACGCACACTACACACCAATAGATTTTAATCGAATATCGAAGGCTACAGATGAAGATCTTGTCTTGTCAAAAGTGCGGCAAATGATAGAGAGCGGTTGGCCAGAGAAATGCGTAGAGGAGATACTTCGTCCATATTTTCTACAAAAGAGCGAAATGTATATTGTACGCAAAAGTGTGTTATCGGGCATGCGCACAATAATCCCTAGAGTTTTACAATACGAGGTTTTGAAACTGTTGCATGACCAACATATGGAAATGGTACGAATGAAAATGCTTGCAAGGAGTATTTGTTGGTGGTCTGGCCTCGATTCAGATATCGAAAAATTCAGCAGAAAGTGTTTAACATGCCAACAACTAGGTAAAATGGAAATATGTCAGCTTGGCCAAAATCGAACCGGAATTGGTATCGTGTGCATGCAGGTTTTTTTCTTTGCCGAGGACAAAGTTTTTTGTTGTTAATTAATAAACATACCAAATGGTTAGAAATAATATGGATGCATCGGGTATCGGCTGCAGGAGTAATCGCAGTACTTAGAAATGGTTTTTTCAGTTTGGAGCCTACCAGTAGAATTTGTCACTGATAGTGAACCTCTTTACAATTCAACAGAATTCAGTCGACGAAAAGTCCTCCATATCATCCACAAAGCAACGGTCAGGCAAAGCGAGTAGTTCAGACAGCTAAGACAATGCTTGGAAAAGCACAAATTCATCCAGGTGTGTGTTTGTTTCAATTGCAAAAATTAATAGATCAGTTTCTATTCAAGTATTGGAATACACCCTGTACTGCAACAGGAAAGGCACCAGCTGAAATGATGCTGAATAGAAAGCCAAGTGATTTAGTGCAAATGCTGAAGCCTCCTGTTGAATGGAATGAGTCTGAAATGAATGAAAAGGAATTACCTGCGGTAAAATATTTTAAAACTGGGTGCGATTAAGTAAAAATGAGAGATGGCAGCCGGATACATTGGTGAGAGTCTAAGTTTATTTGGTTAAAGCCTACGGCATCTGCAGATTAGCTCATATTGATGAAATGAGGAAGTATATACCATCAGCGAAGCCTCCACACATCGATGACGAAGAATGGTCTTGGTCAACATTATAGGATAAGCCAACTGAACCAGTATCACAACTATTAGTGTTCACAAACGCTGTAGGCCCATATTGCAACCCGAACGCACCCACGGCTGAGCAGCCTACGCCTGTTTGACATAAAAATGTTCAAGAAGATATATGTTCACGAAGACAACCTAACCGAGAAGGCAACTTGATCGACTGACGTACCAATAGAGTTAAAAAAAATGTATATTGCTATTGAATCAAAATCGCGAAAGGTGTTGTGTATTACTTACACGCCATTGCATTCTATAGTGAATAAAATAGTCAATTGATTACTGACAGTCTTAGCAGAAAGTTGGTACCTTATTCAAAAATAAAAATCATGTGCCGAAAGATTGGAGCCAATCAATTATATTCCCTATCCACAAAAAGGTGACAAGCTACAGCGTGAAAATTATAGAGGGATATCACTACTTTGTATGGCGTACAAAATATTTTCAGAGATATTGAAAAATAAAATCAGGTCATATGCCAACAGTATAATTGGGGAGTACCAAGGTGGTTCTAGAACAGGTAGAATGACAATAGACCAATCGTTCATCATCAAGCAGGTACTTGAATGATGCTGCAAGGTAAACATAGACGTACACCAAATTTTCGTTGACTTCAAGCAAGCATACGACAGTATTGATCGTAACGTGCTGTACCAAATAATGCTTGGTTTTGGCATCCCAGCCAATTTAGTCCGTCTTACCAAAATGACAATTATGTCGACAACCTCCCAAGCCCGCATCAATAACCAACTCACCAATGCCTTTGACATAAATATCGGACAAAAGCAGGGAGATGGGCTGGCCCCATTGCTATTCGATTTGGCTCCGGAGTACGTCATACGGAAGCTACCTGCGATACGCGAGGTACATTACTTTACAAGTCGAGCCACGTAGTGGCCTATGCGGACGACATCAACATTTTGTCACAGTCATTAAGAACTGCCAAAAAACTCTTCCTGAAACTCGACAGCGAAACAAAACTAGTAGGGTTACAAATCAATGAAAATAAAACAAACCCCATGACGCGGTAGATACAATATCAAAAATGTGGATGAATTTGTGTATTCAGCCGGTTAAATAACGAGAAGCGGTAATGAATGAGATGGAATACAGCTCGCAATTAAAAATTTTTATGCACTTTTGACGATCTTGAAGACTAGCTTTATACACAAGAAAACAAAGCTCCAAGTAAACAAATCGGTGATAAGACCAGTGTTATGCGATGGGTGTGAAACATGGACCGCGAATATATTGAACGCCTTCGAAAGGCGGGTCCTGAGGCGAATAATCGGAGCGAGGCTGGATTGAGACAAACTGTGAATTCGATACAACTATGAGCTGTATGAAATTTTTGACGAGCCTGAGGACTCAACGATAGTTGGACTGCGGAAGCTACATTGGACTGGCCACATGATTTCTATGGACGAACAACGAATACATAAAAATGAATTTGTTGGAAGAACTGAAGGGTGGAGACCAGTGGAGGACCGAGTAAACGCTGGTCTAACTCGGTCGACAAAGACAATTCGTCGCTGCTCGTATTTCAAAATTGAAGGACACGGCCAATGGACTGAGACAGTTGGAGGTAGTCCTTGCAGGAAGGCCCAAGAGGGGACTGTTGTGCTACGAAGAAGAAATATAACTAAACTTATAATATGTATGTTGTACATACGGAGCAGTTAGTTAAGGCACACTCCACTTCCGAAGCAGCTCCTAAGTTAAAACGTCGGTGGCGGCATCGAGTTTGAGCTTCTGATGCTGCTGCGGGCTATCAGCCCACCCAGCTGTGATAAGTACTAATTGAAAAATTAGGTCATAGTCACATGGTTGAGCGTGATATTAACCAATTACCTCAAATACCGTTACGGTCATGGAATGAGATACCCTAACAATAAATCTCAACGTCATGGTTCGGATTTGGACTGTTGTGAGATGGATTATTTTTATTAGTAATATGTATGTATAGTCTGCGTACCGTAGTGGTTAGAGCGCTCACTGCGTAAGTTCGAGACCATTGTGCCGAGTCCCGTTAGCGACAATGAGATTTGTTTTGAGCGATTCTTCGAACGGACTATAAGACCATTGAGTTATGATATGTACTAGTTTAAAATCAGTATGTATTGCAACTGGGTGGACGGTCACAAGGCTAAAGCGTGGTACTGACTATATCACCTTTTTTTTCTATCAATATAATAAGATACTCTAATGATCTCCAAGCAAAGACCCGAAAGGCGCTGTAGTGCCAAAGCAAAAGAATAATATGTAACAAACATCAATCATAATAAATACGGAACAAAGTCAAATTCGGTCAAGTTTAATTGTTGATAGACATAATGCAAAAAATTAGAAAGAATCAATTACAGAGAAACAACTGATTATTCTTATGTGGCCCACTTGAGATATATAATTTTTTACCTGCCTCTTCCACACACAATCTAGTTTGATACTAAAGTTCGCTTTTTAGACACTTTTCAGATGTTGTCATGAACGTTTATTTCCTTAGTTTGTCCAGGAGCGTTTCGTATATTTCATGTCAATGAACCCACATACTTCCTTTCACTTTCAGCAAAGTGAACCGTTTTTAATTAAAGTTGTAAGCTCGTATGTAATTAATCCATTTGGAAGTCATCGCGTACTTGCTTAGTGACATAGTTTTTCCATTAACATTCGCTTCGTATGACTTTTGTATTGAAATGAGGCTATTAGTTTAGCTCTTATTTTAGGGGAATCTTGTCTTTTGCATTTGTAAGGAACCGTTTTTGATTGAAATTTTAACTATGACTCTAGGCAAAAATTCATGATTAATTAAAATTTCAACTCTAAGTGGAAATCAACTTAGATATCAAACGATTTAACACATCGCAAAAACCCTTCACATTCCCTTAAACCTCAATTAAAATGTCTTACCATTCTACACAGACCTATATTAAAACCATTATTCAACCCTAATAACTCCGTTCTTTCTTAAACGTTGAACTTTTTTAATCGCCATCGCACAAACCCTATTGTTAATCTTCACGAAAATTCTGAAAAGTTTTTCACGCCCCATTTTCACAATTCTTCGAGACAGGTCTGTAGTATGTAGGAGCGTAGAACAAACTGCAAAGTTTTAAATACCGCTGTGAAAAAATGAATTTTTCATTTTCATTTATTCGTTCCCGTTGATGATTCCCTCGGATTCAGTTCAAATCATTTATTAGGCTGTTAGGAAATTTTCTTCTAAACGATTTACCCTTTTATTCTTCTGAGATACGCGTACTTCCTTACTGTGAATAAAGGAAAGGGCAGATAAGCAAAGAAAATTTACAGGGCATCAAATTTTCAATACAAAATTCTTTTGTTTGCACGATAAGGCGGCGAGGATGGATCAGTAAATATTGGAGATTGTGGATTATATTGAGAATATTTATGTCAACAGAATCATTTTGTGCTTTATGCTTCAATAATAGTGTACATTCATACGAGTATGTAAAGGAAAATCCAACCCTTGAAAGAAAATACGTAGGCTTTATTTTGGATTCACTGGAAACTGCTACGTTGTGCTTCAGAACAATCACCGGCATCAGTCTTAGGGTAGTTAACGAACTTTTACTAAGTTTACGACCATCGATTCGTCTTCGACATGGTGACTTATAATGGAACCACCTTATTGATACAAAGGTATTGTGTTAAATTTACATTCTTGTAGTGAAAGTAGGTACATTAATGTCCGTGAAGGACTGCAGCAATGGTCTGCTGCCTCTGCGGAAGAGGATGGTAGTATCCGCCGAGATTAGCCTTGTCTGGGGACGCGTGAATGCGCTGGCAGGCTAGCATTGCGGTGTTGTGGGGCGGGTTCTTTCCCCCTAGCACCAGGACCCACTACAAAAATATTTCGCATTCACGAATTACATGGATCGAATGCCGATCGACTGGTGTCGAGGCCGAGGTAAGGGTTGAAATTGCTTGTTCAGAAAACAAGTTGAGACGAGCAACAACGGACGGACTCGTGGGGGCTTCGTCATTAACGACGATCCTTAAGGCCCACAAATAAGAGTGGGACATCCAGATGGAGGTGGTGCCCCGTCGCACCCTCCCAACCGTAGGCACGGCCATGTGTTTCCCATTTGAGTGAAAAACTCATACAAAAGCACTCTCAAATGAGAAGCACAAACGTAACCAATTTATGCTATAGAGTTATGCAATAAAATCACATAACCCTATATCGTAAAAGGGGCACACGAGCGGAAGGCCACTCTACCCGGCAAGAGCCCCTGCTAATAACGAAAAAACGAAGGATCGTGCCCGGTGGCTAGCCCGTAGTAGACGAAAAGCCTGGCATCGTTGCGGGTCCTATACTCGGTCAGGTACACCGAATGGAAAGACCGAGTTTCAGGGTATTCAGTAAGTCATTATTTTTCTGTTGCTTTCAGAAATACAAATTTTGTATTTTTTGGTTCAATTAATCGTAAAAAAATGTAAAAAAAAACATACAAATTAAGGACAAAACTAATTAAACTTTTATTTTTACCTTGATAAAAAAAATCAGAAATAAAAATGAGGGAAATTTATATAACAAGCGAAAAAAAGAAAACCTGCAATGTTAAAAATTTGGAAAGAAATAGGAAATGAATCGGAGTAACAAGCAAATTAAAAAAAGAAATCAACAATATTTAAAAATTTTAAAATGAATTTATCAAATATAAAAAGGGTTATCAAATATAAGATTCAAGAAAAAAAACAGGTACTCACCAACATCCTCGATCATGTGGTGAAATGCTACTAAAGATGAAGTAATTATTTCTTAAAAACGCTTTATAATACTGAAACTTCCTTTTACTGCGAGCACTTCAATTATTTATTTCTTAATCGCAACTTAAAATGATGCGGTGGGTGTAACTATAACGTAAATATAAATTAAAATCACACTTGAACAGTTTTAGGTCGACTTCCACTTTTCGTTCAAAACAACTGCTTTGTATATCTTGCAGACGACTGTTCAGTTGCGCACTAAACTTGGGCTTTTTCTTCTGCTGCTTTGTAGCACTTTCTGGTATTTTTCTACTGTTGTTGTTACTGTGGTATGGCTACTGTACGAACAAACTTTAACCATGCTATATAGGATTGAATTTCTGCCCGATGCACTTTTTCCAATTCAATATCAAATCGAACGATACTAAACCTTCAGTTTGCGTAGTCTTTATCTGCGACTAAGCTTGAGCTAACGGTTGCATTTTGAATTTGAATGGTTTGCTATCAACATTATAGTTTTCATTATCATTATATTTTCGATTGGACTGTAACTGCTATCGATAAGCACATTTACCAACTGAGGATTCGAATTCCAATTTGGTTGTGGTAAGTTTGATGGGTAGTTTTGAACTGACCAGCACTGATATCTTGGTGACGTAATAATGTGGTCTGATGATTGAATGTTGAGCTTCATACACTGACGAATTATTTCCTTTGATAACTGATTTATATATAAAAATGCGGTTTTTTTTGAATTCCACTCATTTATTATAGGTTTATATGTGTGCAAAAATATTTGAAGGCAGGGAAACAGGCCCGCTATCACTGGTTTTTTTATGTTTTTGATGGCGAAAACCTCGATTGGAAATTCGGACAAAACCAAACATTTTTCACTGCGATTTTGGTTGTTGAAAGAGCTACTGCATGTAAAGGAGCAGGCCTGATAGGACACTTTTCTATTGCTCGGTACTGCACTAGATATGAATACACGGCATGGAGACAACAAAGGAAAAACACTTCGCCAAGTCTCTCCACAATTTTCCATACGTTTTTTCCAATCCGATGCCGTTTCGATCACCTGAACTTTACAATCCTCGAAGTAATATTCGTTTGCTATAAATTCCTATAGCGACACGCAATTGGATCACTCCCGCAACGTACCCCGCTCATTGTCGCAAATCGAACCCCAGTTTTTCCGCCGCGTCCACGCTGCTTCACGATCTCAAGCAGACTTCTCGATCCGTCCCAAAAACTTGTCTTTCTTCTTTCCGCATCCCGTGTGTACAACGAATCACATCAGCTGAGCTCTATCAGCCCAGTTAGCTTGCCTTCCGTGATGTAATATACCGTTGGGGAGTATTACGTCAGGATTCCCCAAATCGGAATTTCACGTGCAGATTTGCAATTTTTAAAACAAAATTTAACTGAAGTAGAGAAAAGTTAAATGAAATAAAGAAATTTAAATGAAGCAAAGAAATTTTAACTAGAGTAAAGAAATGAAAATTTAAATAGTTATAAAAGTTAAATCTAATGACGAATAAAATTAAAGGGAGGTATTTAAATTTTATATAAAGGAAAATTGATATGCAACGACATTTAAAAAAATAATTAGAATAAAAAGTATCCTACAAAATTATGATTACGAAGAAAATTAATTACATATTTTTTCAAATCTGCCACCGAATTCCGAGTAGGAGATAGGAAGGCTTTCGAGCAGTTTGCTTGTGTAACGGCTCGATTAACACATTCTGTTGAAATTCTTGTTATTTGTCGATAAACAGTGGCTCACAGTTTATTTCAACTGCATTGCATTCAATTTTTCAAAACTTTAGGCGCTATAAATGCGATAAAAGATGTTAAAAAATTTAAACTGCAATTAATTGAATAATGCTTTTATTTTCAACTAAACAGCAAAAACAAAATTTTAGGCGAAATTTTATGCCACAATTTGTTTAATGCGGTATAAGCTTACCTAGAAAATTCTACGTCTAGTAGTCGTTGCGTATAGAATTAAAATAAGTTTTAAAACGTCAATTTGAAGTAAATTTTCTAACAAACTTATTAAGTCGTCGAATTATTCGAACAATTTATCGAGTCTCTGGATTTTACTTGCGAGGAAGTCTCAAAAAATTCAAACAAGTTGACGTAGCAGGAGAGTGCTCCTGCCAGAAGGGCATTGTAAAACAATTAGTAAATCATACAATATATTCTGCATATCAAAACTTGACTAATATACAGATTCCATAAATTGAGTCCGAAAAATTATTATGGTTATTATGATCTTAAACTCTCCACCATTTTGTTTCAAGTGTTTTGACCCCATTGCTTGATTAGTCATGATAACATATCAATGTTTTAAGCCATTTCTAAAATTTTTATCAAAATTCCTACATATTTGTAGTGTCTAGGTCCGTTGCAAACGTGTATCTCCCTAGTATCACGTGGTAATGTTGTTGTAATTGTTAAATTTTCAATCGGCTGTAACTTCGCTGATTGTGAAATTTTCGGAACACATGCAATTACTGACCTTAAATCGTAGGTTTTGGGAAATTTAAGGGTCCCATCTTGATTTTATAGGCAAAAAAGTAAGATTTATAAAATATCCTATTAACAAAGTTGATTGAGTTTCGACTTCTGAGGTATTTGTTGCCCTTGTACTCCTAAAGTCACACCTCTGTGATTCGTTTCAGATTTTCCTGGTCGAAGGTGTCCAATCGCGAGGGGGTGGGGGGAGGTGCACAAAATGTTCGTACATTTCCCCTTCCCCTGCATCCCTCAAAGCAAACCTTGTTAGTTTAAGACCTGCTTTGACAGGTTCTTATGAGGACCTTTCATTTGATACCCATATTGCCTACATGCGATGAAAATTTTTTTTTCGGCGGCACCTCCCCTATATGGGGAGACCCCCTCCCCTTAAAGACCTCATAAATTTCTTTTTGTAGTGAAACTTTGAAGCGGGCATCACTTCGCACCTACTCACAAAATCTTATATTTCTAGTTTGCGAGAAAAGGTGGTATGACACACGGACGGACGGACAGACGGACAGACGGACGGACAGACGGACGGACGGAGAGACGGACAGAGAGGACTCAATTTTAGTAGGGTATTGTGAAATGATTTTAAAATACCCTAAAAAGAAGAAACGTTTTTTTTCGCCGGGAGCATGGAGGAGCCCTACGGCTTCGTACCCCTGGGGGATCCAGGGCCAGGCATTTCAAATGCTACAAATGAAAAAATCATTAAATGAAAAAACGACCAAAAAAGCTTTTAGCGTATTCCAAGCGAAGAATTTAAAGGAGTAACCAAAAAAAAACGCAAGAGTTACTAGAGAAAATGAGGAGATGAAGCTTCGAATTCAAAATTTGGAAGAAATTGTAGTGATCGAGTAGTCACCCAAGCCAACTGCATGAAAGCCGCATGACACTGCTCCGAAATTTCAATTGCAGACTTGAAAAATTTAGTTACTCAAATTTAAATTTTTGTAAATTATAAAATTTGGAAAGAAAAAAAAAAATTTTTGTTCCAAATATAAATTTATATTGTTTTTTCCAAGCATTATATTCATACAGTGAACTTTACTTTCTAATATTCATCATTTTCAATTCATTAAACTCGATGTAATACTTATCATTCTCAATTCTTTGTAATATTTAGCATATCCAATATCAATGAACTCTCTGTAATATTAAGCATTCCCAATATCACCGAACTCCCTGTGATATTCAGCATTTCATTATTTCTAAAATTGCAAAATTCCAAATACATTGAATGGTTAAGAAATGCATAAATTGCAATTATCGTAAAGTAATTGAACTTATAAACATATCGGAATAGGCTTGTTCATGAATTATGTACTTGTTAATATTAACATTATAGAATAGCTCTGATTATGAACTATGTATCAACCAAATTAAGCAATTTTGTTGAATCATCAGATTTAGGCTAAGAAAAATTGTATTGATTAGAATAAGCATGAATAAATTATTATTGCATTCACGTAAGTCTACTTGGTTGCAGTGTTATTTTCTAGGATACATTTTTGGTCCGTCGAGCAAAACTTTTACCTTAACTGATAGATTATTTTCAGATTCATAAACATACGAGATGGCAAATAAAGTTCAAAACTTGAACTTGGCTGCAACAAAACGAATTATTTCAAACCGTCGGAAAGATAGCGAGAGCAGGCATGGTTTGGCATACTTCGAGACGAGATTGAAGAAGCTACAAGAACAGTGGGAAACTTGTGAGCAGAAACATGCTGAAGTACATGAAATACTGGAAAATGATCCGGAAGGCTTAACAACTTACACCGAGGTGTATGAAGCATTGGAAAACTTGGTATTGGAGTACATTACGCTATTCCGGACCAAGATTTACGGATACAAGGGATCCAGAGAATCAACCTCAGTAGATTCGGTGAAGTTGGAACGAATTCGAATCCCAACATTCAACGGGCAGTATTCATCATGGTTTGGATTCTGAGATCTGTACAAGACTATGGTGCACGAGAATTCTCAACTGAATTCGGTGCAAAAGCTACAGTATCTCCAGAATGCCGTACAATACGATGCAGAGAAGCTCATCAGCCATCTAAGCATCACCGAGGCCAATTATAGCGCCGCTTGGAAACTATTAAATAAGCGCTATGATAACCATAAAGCAATTGCGCAAGAGGTGCTGCATTTTGGGATATTCAGAAATGTGTGGTTAACGATATACAGGGGTTCAAACGAGTGTAACAATTTTCATCTTAAACCAGAAATTGGATGAAGACATACGCAAAGATTGGCAAAAAGAAATGAGCGGACTAAGTGGGATGCCAAAACTTTCAACATTCTTGGAATTCGTCCAAAAACGCTTGCTGATGCTTGAAGCTCTAGCGGGGAGTTCCAAATCAACGGGAAAAAGAGCGGTAACTCTGCAGGCGGCACCTGTTGAGGTCAAACAGTGTTGTCCAAAATGCAAATTAGGCCATCGACTTTTAAGTTGCGATTCCTTTAAGCAACTTCAAACTCATGCAAGACGCAATTTTGTCACATCAAAGCAGCTATGTTTCAATTGCCTTAGTGAAAAACACAAAGTTACTAGTTGCGCATCTAAACACAAATGTAAGGTATGTGGCAAACGCTATCATACTTTGCTTCATAACAAAGAAGTTAAAAGAACAACAAGTCACACCGTTGAAGTTAAAGCACAGTGTGCACAAGCCAACCATGCACATAAACGCACGAATGTTTTGTCATCAACGTCAGTTATCCGTGTACAAATACGTTTCGGAGAGATAGTAACGCTACGTGCTCTGCTCGATACTAGAGCACAACGACCTTTTATCACCGACTCAGTGGTAAGGTATTTCGGAATCCAAACGAAGAAAGTAGATGCTTCAGTTCTGGCCGTCGGAGGAAACCAGAAAATTCTAACTAGCGGGGTGACGTCTATAACTGCAGTGGCAGAGAATAAGACGGGATACCAGAAAACATTAAATTCAAGCCGCTTGTATTGGAAAAAAATTACAGCTTCAATTCCACCAGTTCAAGTGGCTCATACACTACCAGATGGGTTACAGCACTTGGATTTGGCGGATCTATCGTTCGATGTCCCATCTGAGATTGATGTACTAATTGGCGCAGATGTCTATGGTGGTATTTTGCTACCAGATTACCGTCCAGGAAACCCAAGTACACAAAAAACAAAGTTTGGTTGGGTTCTGTTTGGTACAACTGCAACTTAATTCAAAACAAAGTCAGTCAATGCTTTGATTTAATTTGGAGAGTTTGAAGAACACCTGAAACAGTTTTGGGAAATCGAGGATGTACCAGAAGAACAATCATTAACTACGGATGATCTACGAGCTGAGAAACATTTCATCGAGCATATCAAGCGTGCGGATTTTGGGCAATATACTGTAAGTCTTCCCTTTAAAATGCGGGAAGATTTGTCTCTCTGCAAAACTACTCAAATTGCTTATATGCAATTTTGGAGATTGGAACAGGCACTGATTCGAAATCCTGACTTGTACAGCCAATATAAAGAGTTTGTGGCAGAATACCTAAAGCTTGGACATATGCAGTTAGTGCCAGTAGAGCATATTTATTCTAAAGCAAACTGCTATTTACCACATCATGCAGTCATGAAAAGCAGCAGTTTCACTACTAAATTGAGGGTTGTTTTAAATGCATCTCAGTGAGGATTTGGTGGGAAATCATTGAATGACATATTACTAACTGGACCATCCATTCAACAAAACACTCTTCATGTGCTCATGCGATGGAGACAACACGGCTACGTCATGGCTGCAGACGTTGAGAAAATGTACCGCCAAATATGGGTCAGTGAAGAAGACATGGATTTTCAGCGCAAACTTTGGTGTTTTCAACCCGATTCAGCACTACCAATTAAAAACCGTCACATAGGGAACATCGAGTGCACTATTTTTAGCCATCAGAACACTCCACTAATTGGCAAAAGCTGAACAATAAAGGTATTCTGAAGCTGCTGTAGTCATACTCCGAGATTTTTACGCCGATGACGTACTAACAGGTGCAGGAGAGATGGTCATGCTTTTGAAACTGCAAAGTGATTTACGACATGTCATGCAAAGGGGAGGCTTTCATCTCCGGAAATGGACATCAAATCATCGTGACTTGCTAAAACATATCCCACTTGAAGACCGAGAGACACAAACATCATTCGACATCAGCCTTATGGGAGCCGTGGAAACATTAGGCCTACAATGGCATCCTAAAGAAGATCATTTTACCTTCTCAATCAACAGATGTACACCTCAGGATATCACAAAACGAAACACTCTGTTCGATGTATTCAAACTTTTAACCCATTAGGCTGGATACAACTATGTATAATAATCGGGAAAGTCGCAGTACAAAACCTATGGCTTACGAAATGCGGCTGGGATGATACAATACGAGAAGAAGATATACTGGGTTGGCTCACCGTACATAAACAACTACCAGCTTTAAACAAATCAAAAATTCCACGATGGATCGGTTACTCCAACCAGGGGAAGATTGAATTACATGATTTCTGCGATGCGTCATCAAAGATATACGCTGCTGTCACCTACATAAAAGGAAAATCCTCAAAAACTACAAGTATTACTCTTGTTACATCGAAAGCAAAGGTGGCACCCCTCAAAACGTCAACGATTCCCCGTCTTGGATTGTGTGAAGCTGAATTGCCTGTAGGTCTTATGGAAATTTTACTGGACCAACTCGTCAATCTTACTAGACTGGGTTCCGAGTCCTGCGTCTAAGTGGACAGTTTTCGTTGCCAATCGAGTTGGACGTAGTCAACACAAGACCAACATAGAACAATGGCCTCATGTTGCAAACAAGGATAATCCAGCAGATTTCGCAACTTGCCACCATCTCGACTACGCTTCGAGAAACCTTTTATGGAGACAAGTGTAGACTATACAGGCCCAATCAACATACGTTGGAATTCAGGACATGGAGCAAAGATATGTAGTCATATTTGTTTGCATGGCTACCAAAGCCTTTCACCTTGAGCTGGCATCTGATTTGTTTACGCCAACTTGTTTAGCAGCAATTCAGAGATTCATCACTAGAAGTGGAAAATGTCGTATCCTCTACAGCGACTGTAGCAGCAAGTTTTGTGGAGCACAATAACATCTACAAGAAGAATATATTAACGGAACACGAAATGCAGGAGCAGAGCTGGCACAAGAAGGTATCGAATGGAAGTTCATCCCTACTGGCAGCCCGCACTTTGGGGGTCTCTGGGAAGCCGGTGCCAAGTCGATCTAATGACGCCTCTACAAAAGAATTGGCCAGCAAATTTTAACAGTAGAAGAATTTAACACACTTCTCGCTCAAATAGAAGCCTGCTTGAATTCTAGACCTCTGACTGACATAAGTTCTGATCCGTCTTATGTGAGCGCCTTAACACCAGGTCATTTTTTTGCTGGAAGCAACCTTTTTGGAATCAAAAGCCACCCCAGTGAAAGTAATGCTACTCTGTTCAAAAGATGAAAGCTGGTACAATACATGAAACATTCGTTTTGGCATAGGTGGTCACGCGATTACTTGAATCACACAACCAAATGTCAAAGAAGGCGATATTCTATTAGTAAAAACAGCTAATATACCATCCATGCGATGGCCACTGGCAAAAATAGTTGCGACTCATCCTGGAGAGGATGGGTTGGTGAGAGTGGTAGCTTTGAAACTCAATGGGAAGTTCACTAAATGTGCAATAACCAAGGTGTGCAGTCTTCCTTTTAATCACAAAAATCAGCATACATTGACTTCAGTAGAAGCTAAATCACCATCAACTCACCCAGAAGCAGTTAATACATTGATTATGTCTCCAACCACAAAAACATCGACTCCTTCAAATAAGCGAAATTTACACGAAGAGAGCCCAGTTGAACCAAAGCAAAAGAAATCGAGGCAAAAACCAGTCACCCTTGCAACCGTACTATTTTCAAATCTTTTAGCACTAGGAACCTGTATATCTCCAAGTTCAGCTACAGTCAGCATTTCTCCGTTAAATGATGGATTATATATTGAGCACATTGGAGTGGCTAATATGCTTTGAGGAACGCTGCAACTTCATTTCTAAATTACCTCTGGACGATCTGAAACTTGATGAACAAAATATCGGACAGGTGAATGTAAGCTTTCGAACGATGTGTACAGCTGAGAAGCAAGCGAATGATCAGATTCATTGTTGGGAACTCTATCATCATCTTTCCGAGCTATGCCACAAAACTTTAGAGTGCATCAATACCATCCATTTTTTGCATTCTCAGAAAACACGAGGGCTTCTGGGCCAACTCTAACTTCATTATTTGGTGTGAATGATGAGGTTAGCATGGATGTTAATCGCCTTGGCGAAAATCAGGAAAAGCTAGAACAGCTGGTTCTAAAACAAGGAAAAATTGTACTTAAAGTGACACGTGACAACAAGGAAAAATTGTACTTAAAGTGACACGCACCCTAAATGCAGCGGCTTCACGAATTAACAACCAACTTACAAGATTTTCAGAACAACTTCAACGAGGGTTAAGTGAGATTCAAATATGAAAAGAATGGTTTTCGAAGATTGACCATAATCAACTCAGCATTCGGTCCCTAGCGCTCTTTCAACACGCCAAAAAAGACCTAAATGGCTTATTCCACAAACACGACAGTATCCTGCGAACCATCTTCACTAAATCTGGAATTTGGGAATGTATAAAACTAGCGGAATTGGAATCAGCCATATATAATCTCCAACCTCTTCTAACAGCTTATCCTGAGATTTTACACGCCACCACATCAAAAATCACAACCTCTTACGAAGGAGATCATCTACAAATCAGTGGTCAGCTCCCAATAATCGACATTCGCAGGTACGATCTGATCAAGGCATCCACGATTCCCATTCAAATTCACGCAAACTTTGTTTGTATAAGTTTTTCACTTAAATGGGAAATGTATGGCCACGTCTACATTTTGATCTTGATCCGGTTGGGAGGATACGAGGGGGCACCGCTTCCACCTGGATACCCCACTATTATTGGTGGCCATAAGTATCGTCGGTAACGACGAAGGCCCTTTAAGTCTATCCGTATTATCCAGGCCCGATTTGTCCTCTGACGTAACGATTCTTTTGACCCTTAGTAGGTTACCTCGTTCTCGACTTTGGTCGATATTTATTTGAACCCTTTTCCGAAATTCATGGATACGAAAAATATTTTCGTAGAGGGTCTTGTGCTGCGGAAAAGAACCCGCCCTACGACATCGCAACGATAGCCTGCCAGCGCATTCACGTGTCCCCAGATAAGGCCAATCTTAGGGGGGGGGGATTCTACCATCCTCTTTCGCCGAGGCAGCAGACCATTGCTGCAGTCCTTTATGGATATTTATATCTTACCCATTTCACCACTAAATGACCCGGGCATTAACAAACGTCAAAAAAACTGATGAAGCCACAAATTACGAACAGAAAAGCAACAACAAACAAGACGAATGAAAAAAAAGTAGCGACGCAAACTCAGCGTTATTTCTCTGGCGCGTTTGTCTGGTCAGCAAATTGCGTTAGAAATTGAACGTGGATGAAATGTTCGGCCGGCTCAGTCGCTGAAGGAAGGCGAACGAGCGCGGATGAATGTAAACATAAAATCGCCTATTATTTTCTTTGTATAAATCCTAAAAATAGTGACTTTGCATTTGATATCTATTTTCTATATTCAGGAGAAATAATTTTACCTTTAATCAAAGCTGTTAAATAAGTTGAAATAAAGAGGTGAAATAATAATTGCCATTGCTGTCGACGCTTTTCAAAAAAAAAAAAATAATAAAATCAAAGGTCGGGACAAAAGAGTCCCGGCTCAACAATAGCTGAGAAAGTTCCTCTGATTAATGTCTTTGGGTAGCACGGAGGGGATATTGTTCGGCTATTGGCAGCCGAACATAAGATCGATAATATCAAAGTTAAGAGAGTGAGCGCTGATAAAATCACAATTAAAACAAAAACATTGGCTGACTTCAAGCTAGTAAAACATGCTCCTAATGGTGCAAAAGCTCCCCACTTCACCTACTTGCCAAAGGCAGAACAAAATTAGACCTTCCTGATGAAGGGCTTGGACTTTGGGGAGAATACAGTTGATCTCGTTGAAATGTTACAGGTCAAGTTCATTAGTGTGAAAAGTTTTGCTACCAGGAGATCAACTGTTGAAGGCCAAATATTACCATTTAGCTGAATTCAGAACAAAATCCTTTGTTATATGTACTTTCACTGTAACTTTTACCCTGGTTTCAAGTTATCCCTTAAACTTCAAATATACGAGTATGAGAGAAATAAATATAAAATGAATCAGGAGTAGACATTTTATTTTATCTGATTAATACCAATATATACGTGTCAGTATAAATATCACCCTTCACATATGCACACGCCCAAATAAGTGATCAACTATCTAACCTGTAGCTCGACTTCCATGCGAAGGACATATTTATTTAAACCGACGGCTGCAATTTTCTTGTCTATCCATGAGGAGGACCTTGTTCTGAATTTGCAATTCAGAAGGACGTGGTTTAAAAATTATAGTGTTTCAATCCGTCCTGGTATATTTATTGCTTTATATATTAGCAGGTGCAAGGTGAAAACCATGTGAAGGCTTTATTCTATTTTAACCTAAATTCCGCATGCAGGATTAGAAAAAGAAAGAAATATTATTCAACTAAGCAAAAACTTTATATCAGTACCATTAATATCAATGTATGATTTTATGTATTGAAACTGAGTATAACATATCATTGCCTCAAATTCTGCCGCAACTACTAGGAAAACTCTTTTAATTATATTATATTTTTAAATAGTTTCATAAATCTTTCACCCCAGTAATTTCTGCTACACCCAAAACGATTTAGATCGATTGTCCCAGGACTGAACCAATTTTCACTAACATGCTTTGAATTGAACTCTTTTGGTTGGCAGTGGCCTCCTTATTAGCCCAAGAACGACATTCAAGGTTGTTCATGGCATGCTAAAGAACCCAAAGCACGCGATTGTTTGGCTTTCAATCGTGACTACGTGAGCTTGTGACGCCATGCAAATGTACATACAAATGTACGAGTATCTACCTGTTAGCTTCGCAAGCACTGAATTCCCAGGAATAGATTGTATAAGATGCTCTCCTTGTATTTTTCTCAATCGAAGATGAATAGTCCGTAGAATTTACAATGAATTGGAATGGCTTGCGTGAAATTTCAAGTGATTCTGATTGAATAATGTGTGCAAGATACGGAAAATCTTTTCCTTATATTTTGCGGGACAGTAAAAGAAAAAGCTACAAGAATTGGCACGAAAGTCCCGTGTGTTTGTCTTTAGGGCTAAACTATTTTTTCACGTCCTGTTTGTTCGCCCGTCGGCCTGTCCAACTGTCTGTGCATCGCAACAAGTTTCCTCAGAAACTGCAGCAGCTACAAAGCTCAAACTTTGTGGAAACGGCAGAAGTGGTTGTCTTTCAAAAGTTTAGGTAAGTGTTCCTTAAAAAGTGCTGCTTATTAAAAGTTGTCGGGTGGAGGGCCAAATGAAATATCTTGCTTAGCTTTTTTGGATTTTGAAATAAAAAAGTCATTTTCCAGGGGGAGGCAAAATAAACGAAAAATTGGTGTCCTCCCCTCGCAATTGGATAACCTTGAGCCGAAAAATCGGAAAAACTCACGGAGGTAGCTCTTTATAAGTACAAGGGTACTAAATACCTCAGCAATCAAAATTCACTTGAGTTTGTGAATAATAGTACGATTTTTAGATTTTACGTTTTCTCCCATAAAATCAAAACGGTTGCCTCAAACTTTTTAAAATTTAACAACTCCGTAGATTACTATAAGATCCTTATCCTAATTAAATTTCAGATCATAATCAAGTTAGTTATAGCCATTTGAATTTTATGTAATTACAACAGCAATAACACGTGTTGGTGGTTGATATTTTATATCGACCTAAGCACTCTTATTTTCTTCGGGTTTTCATGAAAATTTAAGAAATAGTGTGTAATTTGAATATGTTCAATTGACCTTGCAATCAGAAAAATTATTTAGGCTGGAATAAAATGGCGGCTGCTATTTGCTATGAAAGGAACTCTGCACCTTTTGGACGAATTTGAACGATTTTTAATCAAGTATTGGATGCATAATTCAAGTCACTGATTCATGCCGTCCAAAAACTTGTTTCCAGCCCTAGGATATTACAAGGCCCTTCGAGACCACAGGCGACTTTAGTTGCCCACAGTCAGCACTGTTTTAATAACACAGCCAGCACTGTTTTAATAACTCGGCAATCGGTGG
The DNA here is from genome assembly GCA_963969285.1 of Odontomyia ornata. NCBI lineage: Eukaryota > Metazoa > Arthropoda > Insecta > Diptera > Stratiomyidae > Odontomyia > Odontomyia ornata. The sequence continues at coordinate 157,423,704 of OZ017738.1, read as the reverse complement.
CGCAATTTCGCTGCGACAAGTTGCCATCTGTTGGGAAAAAGGTGAACTACGTGCTGGTGGCGTGACACCTTGGCGGGAAACCATCGCTTGGAGCGGGGCGGGTGGGGGTAAGAGGGAGGGACTGGGAGGAGCTTATTCAGTGGCCCATCGAAGCCGATTAGTCAACAGACGTGCGCGGTTGCGGATACTTATTTTTTGTGCCTTTCGCGACTGTATGAAGTAGTGTCGTTATTCAACCGGCTTTTTCTGTGTTTTTTGACTATGGCGCTCTCTCCGAGAGAGATTGAGAGACTTGTGAACGACGATGATTTCGTCCCAGCTGAGGATTCGGAAAGTGATTTGGATTCAGATAGTGATGTAGGGTTGGATGAAGGTGTGGATGATTCTACAGACGACGAAATAAATGGAAACAGTGAGGAAAATGAAGGTGATCCGTTACCAAGAGGAGCAGCCGATACGTGGCGGGATATTTTTGGGACTGATGAGGAGCCTAAAACGATCAGTTTTGAACCTCAGCGGGTGGTGTTTACTGGGTGTGTTGGGGTGTGCAAAGTGGCAAACGATTTTTTCGGACTCTTTTCCGACGACAGCTTATTAGAAGCAATATTGGAAGAAACAAATCGGTTTGCTCATGATATAATTGTAAAGAGTGCTCCTGAAAGTCGGCATTCACGATGGTACGGGTGGACAGACGTAAACGTGGAAGAACTGAAAGTTATAAACATGTCCTTGAACGAGAAACCGTTAATCTGCCATTAATTCAGCCAAGACAACCTGTATAAGCAGGACTTTTTCACCGCGATGTTCACTCGTCGCAGATCCTTCTAGATTTATCGCGCCTTCCAATTGGCTCCACCCCTTCCACTCCAGGACCGAAATTTGCAAACGCGAGGGCATTAAGCCAAAAATCTTGTTGATCACGTAGATAAAAAATGCAGGGAATTCTTTTCGCCCGGACAAGACATTGCCATAGACGAGCAGTATCAAGGGCCGGATTGTCTTCAAAATGTACAATCCTCAGAAGCCTACGGAATGGGGGCTCGGCGTTTACACTATCGCAGATTCCACGACCGGTTACATCGCTGGGTTTGTGCCTTACTTTGGCAAACCAGCAACAGAATCCCTGGTTCGTCCTGGCTTGCCCTTCACTTCCTGGATAGTGCTGCATTTGATGCAAAAACTGCTAGGCAACTGCGGGGCGCAGGGGCGCCTCCACTTTACTGACCGATTTTACACAGGCCCGGACCTCGCGTGTGAATTGTTGTTCCACCAGGGGAACAGTCATGCCAAACCGAAAAAATTTGCTTTATGAGGTAAGCCGACTTTTACCAGATAATGCTAAATTTAGTTTCGAATCGTACCGGTATTTACAAAGTTTTTTTTAAATTTCAGGTAAAAGGGGGGCAAGTTAAGAAAATGAAAGTTAGCACCATCCTCGCCCTCAAAAAGGACAACACCTCCGTCATCGCTTTGAAGGACAAGCGGTGTGTCCTTGTCCTCAGCACGTACCACGGCGCCACTACGGAGATGTCGGTGCGCCACAAAGCTGGAGGAGAGGTTGAGGAGGTTACGAAGCCGGTAGCTGTCCTAAACTACACTGCGAAAATGGGTGCGGTGGATCATGCTGATCATTACTGCGTATCCTACAACTTCGCGCGAAAATCCAAAAAATGGTAGCAGAAAATCTTTTTTTGGGTTCTAAAAGTCCCCATTGTAAACGCATATCTGCTCTCCAAAATGGTCAATGAAAAACAGAGAGTGAACCCGGCAAGCGGTATTGTTTTGAAACATTCACTTAATTTTAAATTTTCTAGAAGGTAATTGCCAAATGATTATTTCAGATCTCGCGCCTCAAGTTCCAGGAGCAGCTCACCAAGCAACTCCTTGGCGACTTTCGAGCTCCAGTCTCCGAAAAACGCCCCTGGTCCTCGGAAGGAGACATAAATCGCTTGAGCGGGTTGTTCCACAAGATAGGAAAGGGGAAAAATAGAGATTGTTCAGTTTGCAGCGACCGAAAGAAGGGTGTACGGAAGCAAAATAAGTACTTCTGCGAGACGTGCCCGTTGAATCCGGCGCTTAGCCCTGAAGTGTGCTACAACACCCACCACACTGTGGCTAATTTTAACAAGTAAAATGTGTTAGTTATTTGCCAATCAGTGTTATTTTCTAGTTAGTTTTATTAGTTTTGTACTTCAGTATGTGTTTTGGACTTTATTACAACGCTCTAGTCAGCTGTACCAATGTAAAACGAAATATTACTCCAAACGTGCCAATTTTAATAAAAAATCTTATTATGCACTGTGTTTGTTTTTTTGCTCTAAAATTCTTGCGTCAAGTCGTAAACCAAAAACAAATACACCATTCAAAAGGTAAAAAAATTCCCAATAAAACTGTAGATCCAAAATGTACTTTCTGAAAACTTTATAGGGACAAAAAATTACATGAAACAAAAAAATGTAAAAAAAAGCAATTTGTTTAAACAAAAGAAAAAGTGTTTCAAATTTTTTTACAATATAACTAGAAAAAAATATTATTTATTATATGTAGGAGAAAGCCTGAAGTCTAACGAACAATTTAAGATCCACGCCAATATTCTAAGTCAAAATTTGGTCAGGCTATGTTTAAAAAAGTAACGGCTGGTCACGTATCGCTTAGCACACACTCAAAAGTGCTGCGCCGGTTACGCGCAGAATCGGGCTACAGGCGCGGTCTCGAAAGGGTTAAAAGATAATTAGATTCATATGACATACGTTGGGTAGGCTGCATTCATCAATTTACAACGGGAGTAATTCAAGAAGGCGTACTCGCGATTCAGGCGGAGAATTAAAGCGGTAACTAAAACAAGCGGGGATTAAATTTCAGGAGCATATCTAGAATTAGGATATAATAACTTTTGTGGTAAATATTAGTTTATAAGTAAAAATTAATAATTATTAGAAACTGCATGTTCTTTCCGGATTTTTATGAAGCACTATGTCTATATATATATATACATACTTATATATATATATATATATATATATATATATATATATATATATATATGTATATATATATATATATATATATATATATATATATATATATATTGTATATATACATATATAAATATATATATATATATATATATATATATATATATATATATATATATATGTATATATATATATATATATATATATATATATATATATATTGTATATATACATATATAAATATATATATATATATATATATATATATATATATATATATATATAAATATATGTGTGTATATATATATATATATATTGTGTATATACATATATAAATGTATATATATATATATATATATATATATATATATATATATATATATATATATATATATATATATATATATATAGGGTTATCCATTTCATGCTTGGGAAAGAAAAGCTATAGAAAACACAGGCCTCAATCCTTTTGACGTAATTTTCAATGATTTTCCGGCAATACCTCGGCCATAACTTCACGAATATTGGTTTTCAATTGCTCAAGATTTTGAGGATTGTTCACGTAAACACGATCTTTCACATAGCCCCATAAAAAGAAATCCAAAGGTGTTAGGTCGCAGGATCTTGCAGGCCAATTGACATCACTCAATCTCGAAGTTACGCGTCCTGGAAATTTCTCTTGCAAAAGTGCTCTATTAGCCTGTGTTGTGTGGCTTGTGGCTCCGTCCTGTTGGAACCACATGTTCTCCAGATCATAATCTTCAATTTCCCTCCAAAAATAATCGGTTAACATCCGTCCATAGCGGTCAGAATTGACTGTAATGCCTCTTCCTTGATCGTTTATAAATAATACGGGCGAATAACACCACCAGACCATAATGCACACAGCACACAGCAAAGACACGACGTTGTCGATGATTGATCGGCTTGAGCTCTTGTGTTTATTGAACTTTATAAGCCTTAAGACACAAACCTTTATGCGAAATAGGGTGTAATGATGTTTGTGGAATGCCTAATTCAAAGAACAACGAGGAATGGGCAAACCTGGGTTTTCTTCAACACTTTCGGGCACAGCAGCAATATCTGTTCTTGAGTGACATGCACGTGTTTTATTCTTCATATTACTAAGTTGTCTCAACAGCTCGAGTTTTACCACCAATTTCTGTATTGCGGTCCGGCAATGTGCTTCACGACGACTGCAAATGTGCGAGTTTTACGAACCGTCTTTTCACCATTTTTATGTTGAATTTTAATAATTTCAATGCATTGTTGAAGCATGTATTGTTCCATTATTATAAATGGTGTAGTTTTTACTTGTCAAATGTCAAAAAATGACAGCTTCAAAAGTGACATCTACCGAAATAGAGGGCTATTCAAAATAACACCTCTCATTGGAAAGCCCTTCAGTTTTTATATTTAGATTTGATATTTGTTTAAAATAAATATTAATAAAACATATTCAAGTGCATTTCTTCTTTAGGGTTCTACTTTTCAGTAACGATAGTGCAACATTTACCTTTATTCTTCATGCTGGAGACGATTCGGATCGCTAAATATTAAGCAAGGGACAGAGGATATTTGATATCCCAGTCGATTAGTTTGGAATAAAAACAAGTTGGGTAGACAGACCGACGCTCATGTCAGAAGGGTTTTGCACTCAATTTCTCACAAATGCAGTCACCAGCAACGACTAAAGGCAAGAAATAAGTCAAAGAGATGTGCATGTTTAAAAGGAAATGTATTGTTTTTCTATTTTCAACGGTCGCCATTTTTTTTGCAAACTAACAAAAATCACTCAAATCATGAATTACCAAAAATATTAATGTTATTGACGTTATTTGAAAATTTCAAGAAGATCAAATCAAAACTCCAGTGACTAATTCGATGGAAAGTCCATAAAATATCAAAATCAAATGTTATTGCTGTTGTAGTTGGATAAATTTCAAATGGCTATAACTTCCGCGTTTATCATTAGATTTTCATCAAACTTACGAACTTTAAGGAACTTTTGTGGGACTACTTAAATATCGAATTTCGTTCAGTTCGCTCTCAGCAAGGAGGTATACCGAAAACGTTTTGCACAGGTACAGAGAAGAGGAGCACTGAGAACTGCATCTTCGTATTTGACAGTCTCTGATCTGGCGGTGAGAGTTATTGCAGACGTGATACCTGTCGCTCTCCTTGCTAGAGTGCGCCGCGCTACTTATCTGCGCCGAAACGAGATGCGAGGGAGATGGTTGTCCACGAGGAGAGACAGCGCTCGCTCAACGATTGGCAGCAGCCTTGGGTGAATTGCGCGAAGGGAAAGTGGATCGTGTGCCTCATTCCAGATGTAAGGCCGTGGCTAAATCGAAGGCATCGTGAGACTGACTTCTATCTGATCCAGCTTTTGCACAAGATTGGTAAGTCACGATCCACCGATTGTCTGTTTTCCCCAGGAGAGAAGGACAATGCCCGCTACATATTTTTTGCGTGTACAAAATGGTTCAGTCTGCGAAGAGAACTCTACAGGGAGACGGGAGAGCTTACCCCGAATAATGTAGTTGCGGTGATGCTCAAATCGGTGGACTAATGGAACCAGGTGGCACATTATGCTCGAGAAGTCCTAAAATGTAAAAGGGACTCAAAGTAGCCGGGGTCGTTGGGGTTGGCGGATCGCGTATCTGGCACTTCCCTTTCCCCCCTCCCCTCCCGCTAGGAAAGGGATCACCCAGCCTGAAAGCGCCTCACGGCGTAACAAAATGAGACCTGGCCCGAAGTAAAGTGTCAAACGGTTCCAGGCTGGGTTCTCAGGTTGACAGGGGAGGTGTTTAGTGGGTAGTCCAGTCACCTTCTTGCGAGCATGGGTGTTCCACACTCTGTGCACAAAAAAGGATACCTATACGACTTCATTAAGGAAAATGCTAAATTCGAAAATCATACTATTATTAACAAATTTGAGCGGATTTTGACTTCTAATTTGTTGTTGTCGTGCTCATAATCACCTACCTCCATAGTTTTTTTAGATTTTTTGAATCACAGGTGTCAATTCGCGAGGAAGGAACACCATTTTTTCGTATATTTCCCCTCCCTGTGCGCCCCTGGAAGCAAAAAGTATCAAGTTCAGGCCATTTTTGAAAAGTTCTGATCAAGACCATTCATTTGATACCCATATTGGCTACCTTTGATGAATGTTTTTTTTGGAGGGCCACTCCCCTATATGGACCCCTTTTTAACCTTATAAAATTTTGCTGTAGTTGAAATTTGAAGAAAGCGCCACTTTACACCTGCACAAAATTTGAAGTTTCTAGCTTAAGTAGCTTGGGAGAAAAAGTGCTGTGACACTCGGGCGGACAGACGGACGGACGGACAGACGGACAGACAGGACGCGATTTTAGTAAAAAATTAAAGGTGCATTTCAACATAATGGGAGCCTTCAATTTTGAAATTTTACAAGACCTAAACTTTCAGGTGACTTCCATTTTTAGGCTTTTGTAAAATAATTTGACAAAACTCTACTAAAATCGCGCCTTGTATGTCCGTCTGTAAGTCTGCCCGTATGTCCGTCTGTCCGTCAGTCCATCCGTCCGTCTTTTATAGCACTTTTCCTCGCAAACTACCTAAGCGAGAAACATCAAACTTTGGAAGCAGGTGTAAAGTAGTGCTCTCTTTAAAGATCAACTGCAAAAAAAATTTTATAAGGTATTTAAGGAGGTCTCCCAATATAGGGAAATGGCCACCATAAAAATAATTTCATCAAAAGTAGCCGATATGGGTATCAAATGAAAGGCCTTGATGAGAACTTTTCAAAACAGATCTTAATTTGACACTTTTTCTTCGAGGGACGCACAGGGAGTTGAAATACACGAAAAAATGTGTGTCCCCCCTCGCAATTGGACACCTGTTACAAAATCTGAAAAAAATTATGGAGGTAGGTGTTCATGAGTACAATAACAACAAGTACCTTAGAAGTCAAAATTCGCTCAACTTTGTTAATCTTCTTCTTCTTCTTAGCACTACAGCCCCTTTCGAGCCTTCGCTTCCTGCAAACAGTGCCTCCAACTGTCTCGGTCCATTGACCGCGTCATCCATATCCGAAATCCGAGCAGCGATGAACTGTCTCCGTCGACCAAGTCAGACCAGCGTTTCCTCGGTTTCCCCACTGGCCGCCGACCTTCAGTTCTCCCAACGAATACCTTCTTGGGTATCCGTTGTTCGTCCATACGATTCATGTGTCCAGCCGCAGCTTCCGCAGTCTTACAATCGTTGAGACCTCGGGTTCTTCAAAAATTTCATACAACTCATGGTTGTATCGAATCCGCCATTGGTCCCCGTCTAGCTTCGCTTCGATTATTCGCCTCAGGACCCATCGCTCAAAGGCGTTCAATATATTTGCGGATGCTTGAGTTAGGGTCCATGTTTCACACCTATAGCATAACACAGGTCTTATCACAGATTTGTATACTTGGAGCTTTGTTTTTCTGTGTATGCAGCTGGTTTGCAAGATCGTCAATACTGAATAAAATATTTTATTTGCGAGCTGTATTCTTCAGCGTATTTCGTCTCTTTCATTGCCCTAAATACACAAACTCGCTAACATTTTTGATACTGTATTCGCCAAGTGTGATATTTTTTGTATTTGTGGTATTTTTCCTCAACTGCGTCTTGAGCTTTGTTTTGTTTTCGTTGATTTGTAGCCCTACTAGTTTTGCTTTGCTGTCGAGTTTTAGGAAGAGTTCTTTGAAGAATGTTGATGTCGTCCGCATAGACCACTACGTGGCTCGACTTGTATAGTAGTTTACCTCGCGTATCGACAGGTAGCTTCCGTATACGTACTCCAGAGCTAAATTGAATAGCAACGGGGCAAGCCTATCTCCCTGCTTTAGTCCGAGATTTGTGTCAAAGGCATCGGTGAGTTGGTTATTGATGCGGACTTGGGAGGTCGTCGACGTCATTGTCATTTTGGTAAGACGGACTAATTTGGCTGGGGTGCCAAAACCAGGCATTATTTGGTACCGTACGTTACGATCAATACTGTCGTATGCTTGCTTGAAGTCAACGAAAATTTGGTGTACGTCTATGTTTACCTTGCAGCATTTTTCAAGTACCTGCTTGACTGTGAAATATTGGTCTGTTATTGATCTACCTGCCCAAAGCCACCTTTATACTCCCCAATAATACTGTTGGCGTACGATCCGATTTTATTTTCTAAGATTTTAGAAAATATCTTATACGCCGTACAAAGTAGTGATATGCCTCTATAATTTTCGGACTATAGCTTGTCACCTTTTTTGTGGATAGGGAATATAATTGATTGGCTCCACTCTTTCGACATATGTTCACTTTGTTAATAATAGTGTGATATTCGAATTTCACATTTTTCCCAATAAAATCGTATAGATACCCTTAAATTGACTGAAACTTACAACAGCAATAATAAATGATTTTGGTATTTTATGGACTTTCCATCGAATCAGTCACTGGAGGTTTGATTTGATTTTCTTGACATTTTCAAATAAGATCAATAACATTCATATTTTTGGGAACTCATAATTTGAGTGATTTTTGTTGGTTTGCAACAAAATGGCGACTTCATTTCTGAGAGTTTGAGTACAAAACCCTTTCGACATGAGCGTAGGTCTGTTTAGCCAACTTTTTTATCTTCCCATAAAGTTTGAGTAGGCTCTTTAGTTTCTGGGAAAGTTTGCTGTAACGCATGGACGGAGAAACTAGTAAGTCTTTGCAAAATTTGTTTCACAAAGCCTTGATTGATAAGACTTATATGCGAGTACATCGGAATGGAATGGTGAACCTATTATCGATGTTTCTTGCATTGAGAAATATGATACTTTTTAATAAAAAATGAAATTTGATGTAAGTTCATACAATTTTGCTTTATAATTTCAATGTCTAATGATCTGTATATATTGTTTTTTGCTCTGAATATGGGCTCTCAGATGCACAAAACGTATCAAATACCCATCAAACACCGTTAACCCGAGATACCTAGCCTGGAACCATTTGACGCATTACTTCGAGGCAAGTCTTGGTTTGCTACGCCGTGGGCCCTCTCAATTTGATTGATCCCTCCTCTAGTGGCAGAGGAGGGAGAAATAGGAATTGCTAGAAATCTAGTTCCCTGGCTCCAACGTCCGCGGCTGCACTGCGCCCTTCTTGTCTTTTAGGACTGCCCGAACATAATGTGCCTCATAGTTCTATTTGTCTACCGATTCAAGCGTCTCTCCGATTGAACTATCCAGGGAGAGGTCTCAGTGCAGTCCATAATATACTCACCCAGTATCCACACTCAATCTAACCTCCGGTAAAATCCGAACAAAAGCCGAATAGCGACCATAAATCTCCGGTAGCAGGTAGGGAGGTAAATGCTGACGCGAAGATTGGCGTGAATATAAACAAGTGCTTCGATTAGAGTTTTCAGGATTACCAGATCTCAAAAAATCAATAACTTTGCAGAAAACAAATTCGTTCCATACAACCTTTTAGGTTTTTATTAGGATCTGGCAGCACTCGCATGTTCTGAAATGCGGAAAAGAGCACGTGCGTCGGAAATTTTATTTGCTTTTTGTTTTGTTTTTTGAATACGACAGGCCTCGAGTCAGCTGACGTGCCTCGGCTTAGTTGACCGACCCCTGGGAAAATTCAGAAAGTGTGCAACACAGGGTAAATGAGGGTGTGGATACTATTTGAATGTATTATGGTGCAGCAAAAATGTTTGGCGGGCATCATCTTTCTCTACTGTGCAAAACTTACAGGTGGGCTCGAGTGAGTGCAACTTGCCAATCTTGTGCAAGTACGACTGATAACACCCATGCCCGCTCAAGAGCTGGATCATTGATTTTAGTGACTAAGATTATATTTGAGGTAATATAATCTCAAGGAAAAAATTGTAAGTATTGTAAATTATTCCTAACAACTAACATAGCATAGCATAGCATAGTTTTTATCGGCATATTACTGCGGAAAAAAGATATAATGATCCCTCGAATTTTTAGAAAACATTTCTGTTGGTCTCAGAAAATGAATAAAGGTAATCACAGTTGGGGCATGGAAATGCAGTACATATCCTGATCTTTATTAAAGTAGTCCATTTGGTGCAATGGCTTGAGTTATCACCCCCCTTCATCCGAAGATCCCTGATTCCAACCCGTTGATGAGAACGAAATTTATTTCAAGTGATTTTTCGAACTATGTTACGTGTTGGGTTAAAATCAAAACTTATCGTAACTGGGTGTATGGATTAACGGCCATATCACCTTCTTGAGCGCCTATGATACATACGATCAAGATGATGAGATATAGTAACTCTGTCCAAGCGAAGGCCCGAAAGAGGCTGGAGGCTGGCTAAAGCAAAACTATCTCCAAGCGAAGGCCCAAAAGAGACTGTAGTGCATGAAAAGTTATTATTCAGTTCCTTTTTCTGGACAACTCAGCTGAAGAAACACAAAAACTTGTCTCTTACTCAAAAAGAATTCATTTATTATCCAGCTCGACTTAGAGCTAGTCTCTAAAATACATAAATTAAAACATTAACAATAAAATCAAAGCTAACTTCAATATGTCCTAATAATGTTGAATGAATTTCATGTAATGAGTTTCAAATAAATTCTTCCGTTTTGACAATAAAAGAATATTAAAATTTATCGCCGCTTGCATGAAAACATCTTAAACGTTTATGTATTCCTTTGAGCTAAAGCCAGAAGATCTGCAGCCAAAGATTTTATGCCAGAAATTAATAAAAAATAGGGATCAAAGATGAATGCTCTAAATTTTCAAGATTCATAGGTTTTTCTTCAAATTTTTAAAAACCTTCCAATCCCACGATTAAATGGCTTTTCTATACCTCAATCAACTCCACTTCAAAAATGTCCGCATTCTGGATAAACTTTGCTGGATGCAATTCAGGTGAGGAAAAATTAAGAAAGATCATAATCAAAACACTTCAAATCCTGAAAGTTTACTCTGGCTGAAATTTTTTTCTAATTCTCTTCGGTCTAATCCGAACTCCCAATAATTTTATTCAAAGTTCGGCTGACCTTTTCCGTACCCATGTTAAGTATTGGGCATAAAATATTTGGAAGTCAACCATTTCGTTTATGGTTGAAGAAAATCTTCCTTGAAGTTTGAGAAAAGTTGATGTTTCAAAGAAATCTATTGCATATGAATGATGTTAAATTCCTCAGAAGAGTTAACGTATCTGCTTATGAATGATGAATGAAATGAAATAAACACTTTAGTATTCGTTGCTAATGTCTTTGGGGTTAATGAAACATGGAAAATCGAAATTGAGATGGGATTGGATCGCTAGTATACGAGTATTTCAATATACTTTTAATGAGCGCTCAACCTGGTGCATTTATATCCATCACCTCAGTACAAGTAATTCATTTCGTATCAACAAATAAATGGCTCATAAAAATTCACTTATGACATTTTCTGCAGTAAATTTAAGGTGTAAGCTTCATAAACACCTTCTAGCATCACCACATTGCCATAACAATCATCACTTGCCAGGACAATTTACCTCAAGCTAAACATCCCACTTAATGGGACGTTTCACAAATATCATCGCTTGCAAGCGTTTGTCGAACATTTGAAAAGTTATCACAAACTTCCACAAGCCAGTTCATTGTTCAGGATATCCTTCTAATAAAAGCATTATTCTTTAGTACACACATTCCCTCCACAATGTCTGATTTTGATACAAAATGGAAGGTTTAAGTGTCGATAAAGAGGATGCGGTCGCCTCCAATGTTGTGTCCTACATATAAGTCGTCTCACAACGGTCTCGATCATATGAACTTTCTCATAAAATGCAAACACAGATGCTACCGCTCACAGAACAGATGAAAGTTATATTGAATGGGACCTTAGAATGAAGTGAAAACTGTGAAATTTATGACGGATACGAGATTGGAGCATCAATCCATAACTGAGTTTGTGGCCTTCTGAAGTTGCCTTAATAATTCGGCTCGATAAAGTCAATGTAAATTTTTAATATCAGCAAACAACCTGTAGAATATTTAAGGGAGTGTGTGTGTCGTAAAAAAAGGAATTGAAACAAGTATGAAAGAGATATTGGCAAATGTAGGTACGTGTAAGATGAGTGAAGATATTAAAGAAATTTATATAATACTATTTCGATGGGACTCTAGTTTGATTGAATCATGGTAGCATTCATAGAGATTATATTGTAAATGCTTTCAGGAATTATTTGAAATGTTGGGATGAAAAGTATTAACCCGTAGTCTGGGACGTGGATTTTTTGTCACATGACCAGGACGTGGTGTCAGGGTGAGCAATAACTTTTTCTTAAAATTTCCTTGCTGTATGCGTACCGGGTTCGCCAGATTTTTGTTGTTGAAATCATTAAATTTGATATTCATTTTTAAAATTCATTCAGTATTTTTACAATACACATACTTATTATGAATGTAATTCGGTGTTTGAATGATGTAATGATTTTTCCGCCTAAACTCACGAACGAAGTCGGAACCGACCTCTCATCGGTTCTTGACGTGAAGTCTGAGTCGTGCCAACGAATGGTACCAACCGGTCAACCACTCCGTGCACCGTAATCCATTTTCGCGGTGGCTGCTTGTCGGCCAGCTAGATCGGAGAGGATTACGGTCGCGGGTCTCAAAATGGATTACGCTCAATTACGTATTTCAGCCACCATTAAACGCCCGTTTCAAACGCGTCGAAAACACAAACATACAGAAAAGGTACCTATTGTACTTTATTCCGTATTTCTTTATTATTCCAGGCAAGTACAACAATCTAATTTTCTGTAGTAATAGAGCAGTTACCCTATCAAACTGTTCTAAAATGTTCCTATCTCCGTCACCTCTACAGCATGGTGATCCGGAAGGTTGAGATTATTACTAGAAAAAGGAAGACAGTTCGATTAAACGCATATTGCGATAGGCGGCGATAAGTAGACATTAATGATTATTCAGCGTAGAATTTTTCTTTTCTAAATATCTAATACCTTCTTTCTTTTTTTTTAATAATCCAAAACGAATAAACGCCTCGCACACCGATTTTGTTTCCAATCAACGTGATACCAAAGAAAAACTACGATATACTATTACGCAGTATCGATTAGCTGTGCGCACCCACACATGGAAAAAATCGTATGCAACCTACTTTGAGGCTTGCATCAAAAGGTGGGTGTTGGGATGTTGCGATGTTCCTCGACGCATGGAGTCGAAGGGCAAACGTCAGTGAGTGAACGCACGTGGGTGGTTGGAATTGGCAGCTCGCAGGTCGAGATTGCTCCAACTAAATTTGCATCGCTAAATGTGTTTTAGCAGTGTATAAATTTGTATCGCCTCGATCGCGACTCGGGGGTTCAACCAGGACGAGAATATCGGTAGCTGTCAGTGCGCAAGAGAAAATGTGAATTCGAGGGAATTCACAAATGGTAGGTTAGGGTACATGTATAGTATCAATTACAGAACTGATTTCAGAAAATAATAGGCGTGTGTGCAAAAGGGTGTCGATTTATTTTACCGTTGGTCGAGTTTCAGTGAATACATGGTGAGATCTGCTTCTACCTAGACACGGGAACATTCAGAAAAGCTCCTACTGCCTGGAACTCGGTCGACCTAAGCCTCTCTGTCCTGTGTACAAATTACCATCAATATCTGGAAAAATCGCTTACTCTGCGATGGATGCAATCAATTAATCCTTTTCGATACTGGAGATCGCACTCGAACTGCAGAATGGAAAGTAGTGTTCAAGTCGGAGATCTCACTTGACCAAAGGAAATTTATAATTCGTGACGCAAGGTTGGATATGGTAGCAGGAGAGAAACGTGTTAACCTTATATTGCATCGTATTAGCACTGGAAAAGATAATGGACATATAAGTGAACTATTCTGGTATGTGACGTTATTTAAATGAAAACTATTTTTAATTTCTTAAGCCGGTTGTTCAATTCGACACACTGTTTGGACGAAGAAGCTAAATCAGTTTAAATGCCACTAAAGTTTATAGAGTTAAGGCAATATTGGAGTTTTATCAAGTCCAACTTCGAAGGCTACGAGTTTCCACTAGAAGTAGCTCCAACTATAAAACAGGAACTCTCAACAGCACCACTTTACGCTCAGCCAAACGAAGAGCACTTTTCGTTTCTTCATGTGGAACTTTTCTCTACACATAATCATCTAATTCAAGATCCATGGCAGACAATTTCCGTTTATTTTGCGATTATTTGATCTTAATTAAGGTAATACAGTTACTTTAAAGGGTAACGCTCCGAAGTTCCGTGGAAATGATTTGATAAAACGTAAATCTGTTCGTGCACGGCTGCAACTGTTTCCTCAGAAATTACGATATAAAGACTGCGATCATATAATTTTGCGTCAAGATCAGAAGTGATGGATAAATGAAAATTTGATAAAATTGATTTAAATAAGTAGTAATAATTTACAAGCCAGAGAGTTCCCACCACAAGAAAACGTGTTCGGAGTTTGGTTCCGCGAGAGTTTTCGGCAGCAATTATTTCCGGTTCATGTTGCGCAAGTGCCGGACCTTCTGAACTTGCCTTGAACGTGGCTAAGGCCTTTGAAGAATATCGTAATGTGCGCGGACCTTTGCCATCTCGTACTCCTTTCTATAGAGATAGTGTTGGTGATCAGCAAGATTGAAAGTCATACAATCCGGAAACGTCTCACGGAAGTTTCTACCCAGGCTGGGGTTGCGGAAAGCCTCACATTTTGCTTTTGTAATCGTTTCCGAGCGTATTAAGACTCGATATTTCCTGAATCAGGACAATCCGCCTCCGAGGACAGTTGTTGATGATATTATCACTCTTCCGGGGGAGATGTAATTTCATCTCAGTATCTCGATCAGTTCGCCAAGGTACTGTAACTCTAACTCACTATAGCATTGTGGATGACAATATTGGGGCTGGATCCCGATAAAATGCAGATTCTCACTTATGACACATTTGTATAATAATTGATGGGGCACAACTCGTGTTCCGGGCGTTCGCCAATACGTTCACAAACTCACATTTTCGGAAGTAGGGAAAATATTACATTTTGGTTTTTCTTGATTTGATTGATCAATGAAGTTCTCGTTATTTTTTTATATTTTTAGTCTTTAAATTTGCTTATATAATCATTGTTAAAAGGTTAATCACATACAGGTTTTGCATCTAAAGAGTATGTTTATGATAAGAGCGTCCTATGTAAAATTGATCGTTGTTCCTACCGGAATAATTCCCATACTAAATACTTCTGACGAACGAGTAATCATCCGGTTCTCTCTTTTTGGCCAAAAAGTACTCATAACATTTTTGAAGTTACAATTTACTCTTTTTCCCAACCCTGTCGCAAAAGTAAGAACGACGGCAATTTACCATTTTGGAAACTAGTTAAAAATTATAGGTATATATTTATTCATACATCGGTATTATAGCTTAGTTTCCAACAAATTTCTTTAAGTGAATTTATTAAATTTATTGTTTTGGCTTATTTTAATATATATGTATATTTTTTGTTCAGAATAAAGCAATGTGGAGTTAAATGGATCCTTCGGTCTTTCCATTTTTACCCTTTTGACCGTGTATAGGACCCGGTACGGTGGCTCTCTCACCCCAAAACATGAGCCAGCCGCCGGGTACACACTAACCTCTTTTTGTTTCAGGTGACTTCGCGGGTTGAGTGGCCCAAGCAAAGTGCCTCTTTATGACATGGGGTTATGTAATCAACTTGCATAATTCTATGGCATAAATTGGTCACCGGGGTACTTCTCTTCTGATGGGAAGGCTCATGCAAGTTAAGTTGTATGAGTTTTCCACTCAGAAGAAGAATACCTGGCCACTGCAACAATTATGGATTTTGATCCGGTTGGGTGGGTGCGCGTGGGCTCCATCACCACCCGGTGGCCCCTCTCTCATTTGTAGGCCATGAGCCTCTCCGTGTGAGTAGAGGTTACCCTGCTTCCACTTCTTTGTACTTGTTTCTCTTGTTCCATGAACAAGTCAGTTGTCCCTGGTGCCGTTGCCTACGATTTTTGCGACTTCGGTCGCCTTGCTTTTCTCGACCCCAGAAATTCATGAATGCGAAATTCTTTGTAGTGGGTCCTTGTGCTGGGGGAATGAACCCGCCCCACGATACTGCAATGCTAGCCTGACAGAGCATTCACGCGTCCCCAGACAAGGGCATTCTCGGCAGATACTGACACCTTCTTCTGCCGAGGCAACAGACCAACGCTGCAGTCCTTTACGGACTTTTGAAATTACCTTCTTGCACTATATTTCATTTTGCGTTCCCGAATTTTACCGACGCGGTACCGGAAAATACAATACGTTAACTTGAACCCGACGAAAGCTACGCTAAAGAAAAAGGCAATCCAACAAAGGTACCGCGTACCGCACGCGACGCGAAACCGACCTCAGCGGTTTTTTTCAAACCCTACCCTCTCCCCGGCATACATACCCTGCACTCTCACTGCCTCTGGAAAAGAAGGACCACTGGAAAGCAAAGTCTGCGTTAATTTAGCACTTCATGTTATTTAATCTCTTCAACATGGACATTTATATAATAGTTATATAGTATTGGTAGATGTATATAGTGGTAGTTTTTCTCTATGCTAGTTATATTTTCATTTTCAGTCGTTCCACCTATAATTTCAGTTATCTTTGTTTAGCTAAATAAATAAATTGCTCAATTATGCCACTTACTAAAAATATATATGAATCTTATGTCTAGTTTTAACATTTCGTTTTGTGTGTTTTTTTAGGGTTTTGTACTAAAATACAAAACCCTATTGCAATCACGACCTGTGTCCGTCTGGCCGTCCGTCTGTATGTCACAGCACTTTTTCTCCGAAACTATAGAGGCTACAGCCATGAAACTTTGTAGAAAGGTCAGAAGTGGTGGCTGCTTGAAATTTCAAGGGTGGAAAAATTTTTCAAAGGGGTTTAAGGGGGGTCTCCCCATAAAGGGAGGTGATCCCTTAAAAAAAAATTTTCACCATTGGTTGTCGAGTAGGGTGTCATTAGAAAGGTCTTAGTGAGATCTTTTCAAAACAAGTCTTGAAATCGCCTTATGGGTTCCAAGGGGGGCAGGGGAAGGGGAAACGTACGAACTTTTCGCGTACCCCCCCTCGCGATTGGACACCTTCCATCCGAAAAATCTGAAAAAATCATGAATGTAGGCCTTAATGAGCACAACAACAACAAATACATGAGAAGTCGAAATTTAGTCAACTTTGTTAGTAATAGTATGATTTATCGTTTTTATGTTTTATTAGAGTTCATTAAGTATTTAATTATTTATTTAATATGAGTAATCTAGAGATCATCTGAGTCATTTCGTTGCAGGAAAACTCGTCGCCCATTAGACAATCTATGAGGTTAAACCACTGTGTTTTGTATTTTTCTTTTTGTTTTCGAAACCTGTTGCAAGTTTTCTGCCTATGATGGTTAGTGTATGAATCAGTCAAATCTACTCGAGAAGATAGACGAAAAACCGATTCAGATGGTAGAAATTTTTGCAGGCTGAACACAAATCGTTCATATAGTCTTTCGGACAGGGTTCTCTAATTGCGAAATTGATATTTTGCAGAAAAAAAAAAAAATTTGAGACCTACTAACGCAGGAACTTGAAAGGAATTGCACGGACATAAGAAGAAAGGGAAATAAATATCGGATTTTTTTAAAGCATATTGCTAAAAATTTTAACTGGAACACAATTTGGATTTTCCATTTTTAGTTTTAATCCCATTTTTCAAAGAGTCCCACCTGTTGGCACCGACAGTTTGAGCCCCACAAATTACCTCTGCACGAACTTTTGTAGCAGCAGTCATTTGGCCGATGGTCACAATTTCTACAACGACGGACATTAGCTCGCTTATCAGCTGGTGCTGCATTCAGTTCTATGTCATCCCTTTCATACAAAGAATTTTCAAACGCCGTATTTCTCTATGAGAATTTCACCATAACGCGAAAAAATTATATCCTAAAATCATATCCTTATTCTATTCAAGAGCGCGTGAAACAGAAACTTCGCTTTTGTACATTTGATTCACCACCCTCGGCAAATTAACATTGCGGCACTGTCACTTATTTACTGGTTCCATTAAACTGTTTTAGACAACAACCCTTTTTTCTTTCCCAGGCACTTCGCCAACTAACCTATCTGACGACTCACTACTCACACACACCCGCCATGTGGCTGTCACTTGACTTTGACATCCCAAGACAAAACTGACGTGGGATGGGAAGCCGTCACAACGAACATGAGATGGACAGCCACATGGCAGCAAGGTGTATTGGTAGTGGTCGCCAGCGGCGTGGAATGATTCATTACAATGAACTTGACAAAAAAATCTTTAAAAAAGTGAACTTAAACTCATGAATTTCTAGTTTTTTTTTGTTTTATTTTCATGCAACTTTTTTTTCCTTTTTCTTACCCTAGATAAATCAATTGAATAAAAAAATTTCTTTTTTAAGGAACATTTTTTCCATACGCTTCTTATTTGCAGTCCCTAAATAAGCGCTATCGTAGCAATAATAAAGAGATCAACTTGTTACGGATGGAGTAGAGAGGCATCAACATTACCTCACGCCGAACACTACCATATCAGTCGCGTGACTCGTTAAACTAAGCAATCCTAAGCCGCATTGGGTTAAGGTTTTGATTAACAATTCTAATTGTACCCGTAGCAGTAATTTACGTACGAGTACTTGTAGCAATGATTTTTAAAAAGAGAGAAAAAAATAAATATCACCCATGCTGGTAGATAGGTAGGTTCCTGCGAAAGTATATGTCACATCAGGTCCAGCGTTAATCGGACAACAACTTAATTTGGGAGGAATGTCTTGAACCACTGGCCAGCAACATTCACATCCTGAACGAGAAAGTTCAACACCGTTTAGGGACCAAAAGTGCCCGAATGAGACGAGTTGTGGAAATGTACCGACTGACTACAATATTGTGCATCATGACGAAGGATTTCCTGCAGCTAAAGATTAAGGAGGCGAGTCAACATCCGAAGCTGATCAAAATTCCGGCAGCGATAACGGCGACGACGAAGATAACGTAAGTGAAGAGGATAAGAAAGCAGAAAAAGCGAAAAGCTGATTAAAAGTTAAGTCGCGCAAAATCGAACAACTCCATCAAAGGAGAACGCGAAAAGTGGAAAAGCTTTACGTGCCTTCTACAATAACAGGTTAGGAGACATACATGAGTAAATAAACTTTAATCGGATGAAAGGAACTAAATCAAACAGGTGGCATTTTCCATCCGTCTATTCTCTAAAACATACGACCGTAACATTTAGTAGCAATTATTTAATTCCCCCGAATGACTTGATACGTTGCCTGCAAATAAACACTGCTCTCGACTGGCTTTTTACAAAATTTGTTAAAAACTAAAATAAAAAAATAACACTTTACCGAATATTTTCCTCCAGGCGTACTTAATCGAGTGTCGTGCGATCTGTAGCACTAGGTAAACCACGTCGATTAAAATCTGGAAAAGTACTATTAAAACTCACGCAATTTTATCTCGCGACATCAATAATTATTGATAAACAATTCAATCTGACATTACAAACTGTCAGAGAAGATGTTCAGCCGATTCAGCCGTGATTGTAGTGATCACCACCAGAGTGGTTGAAGGTGGAGTTGAACTCACGCTGAGTTTGGGTGAAATCACTCCTCGGGAATAGGAAGAACCACTCCGAAGAGATGGCTGAACCCGAGGCAAAGAACTCAGTCGGAGAGCGGTTAAGTGGCCATCAGAGGGAGATTATATAAGAGCACGCAAATGACGCACCTCCTCTTTTAACTTGGGTTTGGCGAATCGAAGGTGGAAAGGTGAAGCAACGGCGGATAAGACAGAGGACGAGCGTCGGCTGGATTTTGAAAGCAATGGTAACAAGTGCATACTAGATTGATGACGACATTGTGGAGCACCAGAATGAAGTAAAGCGACGAGGAAGTATTTTGAGCAGCAAGTGGCAAAGTAGTTTCAATAACGTCGCCGGAAGCAGCGAAGAAGTGACCCTTTATAACTTTTAGACCAGTAAGTTTTTTTTAAAGACTTCTTCTTTTTCATTCTATTACAATTGTTAATTTTAATTAGTTATTCAAATAACGAAACTTTAAACAAAACATGAGTTTGTGTAATTGAAGTTTATCTCATAACGTAATTAAAGTTAAATTCCAGAAAAAAGGTAAATTTTTTTCAGATAACAGAATTGAATCTGAGTTTCAGGTTGTAACGTTTGCGGCTTGGGCGGTAAATCGCGGGAAAGTTTAATGTAAGTGTTCTGGGGAGGTGTGCAGAGGGTGGAAAATTCTGGAGATATTAATTTGCCTTCGCACGTCCCGCAATAGTAAAAAAAGGAAAGTGAAGCGTTTGACTATATAAATCCAGAAAAATTTAGACAATACTTGTAGTGTTGAAAATAGAAAAAAGAAAGTATGTTTATTTGTAGCCATTCGAAATTTCTGGCCGAAAAATGCTTGCGCTAAATTGCATGAGTGTTCTCAGTGACCTAAAAAGTGTAGTGGTGAAGTTGCCTTTCTCGTGCTGCGAGAAAGAGAAACCGGCTAGCCGCATTCTCGCTTGGCGGCTTGTTAGGGCCTTGGTGGACAAGCGAGTACCACCCCACGCCCGTCTGCGGACGAGCTGAACTGGGTCTGTAAGCCCCGCCGGAGCACCGGAATTTCTATTGGGTGTAACAAGCTGAAGCAGATTGGGACTTAGCACTGGTAGCACAATAATTTGGTCTTCTTATCTGCGCCACGAGGGACCTAGCTCTTTTACTCATATCCTCTCGAGGTTCAAATGGTATTGGTTTTCAAAAAATCCTTCCTATATTTTGCCTTATTTCCCGAGGCATCCTTGAATTTTTCAGGCGATTTTTAGTTGTGGTTCTATGAGCGCTCTTGCTAGAATTTTGATGAAATTCATTTGAGATATTTCCAAATTTCCTGCACATGAAGAATAGATAACATAAGCGTTGACCATGCTTATTTTAAGCAAAGTATAGAAGATAGCCATGGGAAACCTTCTGGTTCTTCAGCTAGCTGAGTAGACAGTGCATTTTTCGTCCAAGGCATCTATGGCACCCGTGGTACTGTTGTAGAAAATAATTATCTCTGGTTTATTGGTTTCTTCATCCGTGGTTGCTGTGCGATGCATAGATGATACTTGTATCACAATCTAGTTCTTATTGGGCACGTATGAGACCAATGTCATACCTCTTGTGACGCTATAAAAAGAAGAACCTTCTTCTCGTCCTTTCAAAGGAAGAAATTCTTTTGAGATTTCCAGTTTCCTTTTACGCATCGTACCCACATATGTCAGCTTTCTTGCCTTCAATTTCGTCACTAAGTCAATTGAGCTGAACTAATTGTCCGCCGTTATATTTCTGCTGCTTTCGTTTATTGGCTCAGCGAGGCGCAGCATAGACTGCATGAGGTTAGAAAAAGTTTTTTCTTCGTCGCTTAGTGTTTTTCGTCACTGTCCTTTCCTGTATAAATATACATATGCATTGAGGAGATAATGAATTTTGGCATCGGTGAGGGCCATAGTTTTTATACCGTATTTCCTGGGTTTATTGGGTACATACATTCTGGAAGAAGATTTTCCTCTAAAGCCAACGAGCATTTCATCCACATAAGGGTTTTGGCCGATGCAATAATTCAGTTGGCAGTTTTTAATGAATTCCTCGAAGTTGTTAGAAATTGCTGCACTCATGTCGTCAACTCTCTTATGTCTCTAACAAAAGGGTCGTCAAAACGGAGTCATGTCAGAATGAAAGTTCGCCTCTTCAAGGACATAATAGCACGGAAGATGTCTCGTCCTGTGCCATCGATTGAAAATAGACTCTATATCTTCATTATTTGACTTGAATATGGCGGTCATACCCATAACTCCAAACATCGCTTTTAATCTAACGACGCACAAGTCCTTCTATTCAGTTTTCTAGCCATTCTCAAACTTTGCCCGAACTTTTGCTAGCTTTTCGTTGCTGTGGAGCAAAATTTCATTCAATATGTTATCATCAAAAAACAGCGTACAAGCAGAATTTGCCCTACAAGTGTCATCAGGGGCTATCGCAGGACTAATTCTTCCAGGAAGGTGTGTTATTAAATTGTGCTCTCTATTTCGCGTATTGAGAGAAGGTGAGCACTTCCCCCAAACAAATCGCGTTTTTCCCAAAATCAGGTATTGCAACTTTTGACAAGGGCTCATCAGTATCAGAAGAATATTAAGATTCGACACCAGGAGCTGTAGAAGAAGTAGACCGGTTGGATCGTAGATTAGTAATCGGAGAACTTCTAACGCAATGAGTAAAATTGTTTTCACTATCAGAAGTTTCAAGCTCTGAGTTTGAGTCATCATCACTTATTGTTGAATCAACGTCAGTGTTGCTGTCATCACTTTCAGTATTGAACACAGATGTCGCCCACTCATCGAAGCGAGAGAAACCGATCCTGAAAGGAAATCGGTTTAAAGAAATTTGAGCACATGAGCAAACACTACGAAGTAAAAATATGAAAAAAATAACATAAATTAAAAAACAAAATGTTACGTTCGCTGGGAATTGTGGTCAATGTGACCCAAAATAAAATTAATTGCAAACTAACAAGAGTATCTTTACCACGAACAGCGGGTGTGGTCTCGTAAACTGTTGACACTCAACTGACTGAAAGGTACTAAGACTCACGTCTGCGCAATATTCAAAGTCGAAGAGACTTGAAAACTGGTAGATTCTAAATTACTTTTTATGGAATTGTTTTCAGCTACATATAAATGAGTTGCATATTTTTGAATAATAATTTTTCTGAAAAATTATTAGAGAAGAAAAATGTTAGAAGAAGCTGGTTTCGACGTGTGCACTAATTCTCCTCAGGCCATCACTCTTAGATACACACCGATGATGGCGACCACCATACTCAGAGGTGAGGGAGTTAATTTTTAATTTTTCTACTTATGCAAACTCAATATGTTTTTGTATCTGCAAGTTATATTCAAGGTAAATTTCTCTTGTAAGTACTTGTATTAGCTAAACTTTTTATTTGGATCATTTTACCCTTTTCACATCAATTTAATGTAAATCTATACGACAAATTTGCTCTACATGATCGATATCCGTGCGACGTTAGATAAGCTTCAAATGTAGAGCAAATTTGTCGTATAGATTTACATTAAGTTGATGTGAAAAGGGTGGTAGATTCTGTTTGATTTCACAGACCTCACGTTCCAGGTTACGGGTTAAGGAAAGAGTTGCTGTGAATGTGCTGCATATTAGAAGTTATTGTTGTCTTTTGAATTGCACGCAACCAAGAGCTAATTGTTTAAGAAATTATGAATTTCCAATATTCAGCAATGTCAATTGAAATTTATCAGCCTGATTCCAGATAAAAACGTTTCTTTTTTATACGACAGACGTTCAGATTTGCTGAACTTTTGTCACTCATTTTGCGTTCGTAAAGTTTGCTGCGAATAGTTGGTTTAGTCTTTGTGAAGTATTAAATTTATTCTGATATTGAATACTTTCTTGAACTATGTATCCCAAATCAAAAATATTAAGGCAACGGACGTGAGATGACGGAAGCAGAAATAGAGCCAGATATCACCAATGGCACCCGCAGCATATATTTTCACGGAGGGAAAACAGGTATATATTTCCGGGTGATTGTTAGTGTGGAATAGTTTCACCAAGGAGAGGATCCAAGGACTAAGCCTTGGACAACGAACTGGAATTGATGCTTTGAGCTGGCGAATATGATGGTTTGGACCTAATTGCTTTGAACAGTAGCGCCAAGGTAACACTCGTGTGTGAATGGCTCCAATTCAACTATCATACCGTCTCCGTCCCGGTAAAACCTTAGCAGGCCTCGAAGTACGTTCGAAGTTTGCACCATTATGTTGTTGGTGTAGGTTCGGTTGAGATGGACTCCCGATTAGCGCTGGTCTGGCTCTGAGCACTTGTCCCCATAAGGGCTTGTGCCAACCCTCGCATAGCCGCCCTGCTCTGCAAAAGTAACCATGCGACCAAAAAGGCGACTACACACACGAACGGAGATAGCGGCTCCGAAGGGGGACACATATAAAAAAGATAAAAAAAAACAAAAAGAAGAAATAAAAAATAATAACAACGACGACGCAACCAGCGGTTGCAGCCACGATGTTAACAGTACATCGAGAGCGGTACTAACAATGACAACATGACGAATAATACAATGACAGTGAAGATGTAAAATGGAGATTAACAAATAGTCTGGTTCAGACTGAGATCCTATAAAGGAAAGGCGGGAAACTCTGCAGGACGCTTCAGGTGTTCTAGCGGTGGAAGAAAATGTAAAGAACATCGAGAATTCGATGGTCACTGCTGCGATCGTTACCGGAGAGATCGATGCAAGGGTCGTAAATCCCGACATAATAAAGAATCACCCTGAAGCCAAAGAGGAGATCACGGCAGGAAAAGAAACGAGTGACCAGACAATTAAAGCGACGTTATGTGATTGCATTGGCAACGTCGAAAATGTGGTGGAAGTACTGTATTCAGAAACGGAAAGCGATAACCTCTCCCAAGGATGGTCGCAAAGTACAATTGCCCCCCAGCAACATGAAGCAGAAAGGCTATTCCGAAAAGCGGGAGATGTTCTGAAAAGAATACAATCTGCATGCGACTCCCCAAAAATCAGCAAAGCAGTTGGGCTCCTTGAACTAGAGAAGCTCCTAAATCGCATAGGGCATTATCGGAGGAGCTGGTTAAAGGCCGAAGACGAGCAGAAAGCTAAAGATGCGGTGGGGGCGAAATTTAAAGGCTACATGCAGAGGGCTCCACCAGTAAAAATCAATAAAAGAATGGCGTCTAGCACAATCGAAGGAGATCAAGATATAAGGAAGAAGGAAAAGCACTTGCTGGGCGTGGAGCACCAGATAACGGTTCCAGACAGTGCTTACAAAAGGAGCGAAGGAAGCCGCAAATAAACTCCTTCAAAAAAGCCAGAAATGAAAGTTCGCGCGGACGCCCAACAAGAAGAAGGACTTGATGTAAAACAGGAGAGACAGAAGTCCCGACAAAGACCCCGGTAGCAGGCACTGCTCTTAAAACCCAAGATGATCGATCCTACGCGGAGGTGCTGCGGGACATCAGGGGAAACGTGAGGACCGAAGACACTAACACTACTATTAAAGCTGTACAACTAACACGGTCGGGCCACAAACTGGTCGAATTCGGAGCAGAGGTCGACAATAAGGAAGCATTCTGCAGTACAGTAAAGAAATTCCTCCGCAAAAGCGCAACTATGCCCTCGCTCGAGCCGATGGCAACGATCGAAATAAGAGACATTGACTGCATAACGGATCTGACAGAGGTAGAAAAGACCATCAAAAGGGAGTTCCCTAGCGCGGAAGGGATCAAAGCGAGACTGGCACCAGAAAACAACAGGGGACAACGCATGGCCATAGTTGACTTGATCAAAAGGACGCCAAACAATTCCTGAACAAGAGCAAAGTACGATTAGAGTAGGTTGTCTGTAGGACATGGTGAAGAGCAATGCCTCTTCAATGTTTCAAACGCCTTGGCTATGGACACGCCACACAAGTATGCAAAGGACCCGATAGGAGTTCCCCATGCTACAAATGTGGTGAAATGGGACATAAAAGAAAACAGAGTACGAAGGAGGCACACTGTATTCTTTGCAAGGGTGCTGATTCAAGACCTAATTTTGGGCACGTCTTGGGATCTGGAAAATGCCGAGTTTCCCAGGAAGCTCAGTATGGAGGATACACAACTGGAAAGTATTGGAGGACTTCTCAGCCAGTGATCATCAGTGCATTCGGCTTGAGAAAAGTGATGTTGTCTCCCGGCGTCCATGCTCTCGGCTTCTACAACTGGATGGAAAATCGGAAGGATGGATGTCAAGAGGTTCGTCGTGGTGCTCACAGCAGATGAGCCGCTGCAGGGAGCTTCGGAAGGGACCAAAGAATTGGCAACACAAGACGTGGTGAAGTCAACTTTGAACACCTGATGGTGATTCGCAGCAAGCAGTTGTGATCAACTGCTTGCTGCGAATCACTGAAAAGCGAAGAAAGTGTCACAATCTTTGACGTCAGGCTCAACGGGCGCGGAACCGTGACGAGGCATGTAACCGGATGGCAGCATATAAGTCTGCCAGGAAATGCCTTCGCAAATTGATTAACAATAGCAAGGCTCGCTGCTGGCAAGACCTAGTGGACAATGTGAATAAGGATCCGTGGGGCCTTGGCTACAAGTTAGTTATGCGGAAGCTTGGTGACCTACGGAAGCATTGCATATATGATGCCGAAAAGATGAATGAGATAGTGTAGGGACCCTTCCCTGCCCATCCCGTCCGTGTTGAAGTTGTCAATGGTGAAACAGCAGTCGAGTGTCCACTCTTCCCACAGCCGGAACTGGTGGAGGGAGTCCTTTCATTGGGAGCGAGAAAGACTCCAGGTCCAGATGGTGCTCCAGCTGAGGTGTTGCGGCTCGTCTGTCACCATTGTCCTGACTTGCTTCTCAGCACATTCAACGCTTGACTACGGGACGGGGTTTTCCCGGTACGATGGAAGGTGGCGAGGCTCGCGCTGATCAGCAAAGGGAAGGGAGATCCCGAATCGCAGTCTGCATACCACCCGTTATCCATGCTATACACTGCTGGAAAAGTGCTACAGAAATTCATCATTAGAAGACTCACTGACGTGATTCGCGCTACTGGGGACCTATCTCCTCGGCAGTACAGCTTTCAAGCAGAATGTTCTACTATCAATGTGATTGCAGGGGGAGTGTGTGTGGTCCAAAAGGCAGAGGTACATAGTCGCGACGGATCGTCCTGTTGGTGACACTCGTCATCAGGGACAAATTCAACTCAGCTAGATGGGTGGATATTCTGGATACGCTGGAAAACCCATTTCAAGTTCCAGAATATCTAATGCGGCTTTTGAGGGACTACCTGAAAGGCCGAAACCTGCTGTACGACACGACGCAGGGCTAACGAAAAATGGTGGTTGCGTCGGGTGTTGCCCAGGGATCTATCCTTGCGCCAGACCTGTGGAACGTGTCTTACGATTGGCTACTGAGACTGGAGATACCAAGTGAGTCGCGCTTGATCGGCTATGCGGATAATGTTGCGGCTCTGGTCGCTGAACAAGCGCAACTTAAGCTAGGTATGCTAATGCACCGAGTGAGAGTCTAGATGACTGTTCGCGGGTTCAGTCTAGCTCTAGAGAAAACCGAAGTGGTCATCTTGACAAAAAAGAGAATTCCTAGAGTAACGATGATCAGTATTGGAGACTTGCGAATTGAATTGAAGCCTTTGGTGAAGTACCAGGGGCTGCTGATCGACTCGAAGATGAGTTTCTCTGAGCAAATCAGGGCAACGGGTGAGAAGGCTACTTCGGGAATATCCGCTCTGAGTCGACTTATCGCCAACGTAGGGGAGCCCAGCCCATCAAGAAGACGATTCTTGATAAGTGTTGTAAGGTCAGTGCTACTGTACGGAGCTGAAGTTTAGGGTGACGTTCTCAGTAAGGAGGTTTACCGAAAACTGGCACAGGTACAGAGAAGAGGAGCACTGAGGATTGCATCTTCGTATCTGACAGTCTGTGATTCGGTGGGGAAAGTTATTGCAGGCGTGATACTTGTCACCCTCCTTGCTAGAGAGCGCCGCTCTATTCATCTACAACAAAACGAGGATGCAAGGAAGATGGTTGTCCGCGAAGAGAGACAGCGCTCACTCAACAATTGGCAGCGGTCTTGTGTGAATTGCACGAAGGGAAGGTAGACTGTGTGCCTTATTCCAGATGTGAGAGCGTGGCTGAATCAAAGGCATGGTGAGACTGACTTCTATCTGACCCAGCTTTTGAGCGAGCATGGGTGTTTTCAGTCTAACCTGCACAAGATTGGTAAGTCACGGTCCCCCGACTGTCTGTTTTGCCCAGGAGAGGAGGACAATGCCTGCCACACATTTTCTGCGGCTACAAAATGGGACAGTCTGCGAAGGAACCTCTACAGGGAGATGGGAGAGCTCACCACGGATAATATAGTCGCGGTGATACTCAAATCGGTTGACAAATGGAACCAGGTGGCACATTACGCTCGGGAAGTCCAAAATGATAAAAGGGACTCACAGCAGCCGGGGGTGTTGGGGCTGGGGGACCACTTGTCTGGAACTTCCTCTTCCCCTCTCCCCTCCCGCTAGAAGAGCGATTTCCCAGCTTGAAGGCACCTCACGTTGTAAGAAAACGAGACCTGGCCCGAATTAATGTGTCAAACGGTTCCAGGCTGGGTTCTCAGGTTGACAGGGGAGGTGTTTAGTGGGTAGTCCGGTCGCCTTCTTGCAAACATGGTAGTCCCACACTTTGTGCGTAATTGGGCATTCACCTCCCTACCACAAAAAAAAAGACTCTTGCCTGGAAAAATATTTAAGATTACTATAAATCAACTTAAAACATTTCTAAACGACTTCCAAAGGAAAGAAGGTTATCGATTCATCACGTATATATTTTTTTTTTGCTTTTTTTGAAATGTATGTTCACGTGTAACTTTTAAACGGAGATACATAGAAGAGTCCTGTTTTGGGCAAATGATACGTCTTGCTTCCTATTAAATTCCGTTTAAAGGAAAAGAAATTACATTAACTGTAAAGGACTTTTTTTCACTCCGACATTTTAGCATAACTGATATATGCGTGTAAGGATCTTAATTGTAGACGTTTCAAGTGAAGGATAATATATTGATTTAAAATTTGTCGGTGCAGAATTGTTATCCTTTTCAAGAACTTTAAAGATATTAACAGTTCAATATGATACATCGATGTCGATAAATTGAATTTGGATAATCTTTTTTATGAAAAGTGCCAATTATTATGCACTCTTCAAGGATTATAAGGGGATACCGAATCCTTTGGTGGCGGATGGTAAAAATGATCAATCTTCTTAATTTTGTGCATAAACGGTACATTTAAGTCGATCATTTCTCCCGGAAATGAAGAATAGATTAACTCTCAATGCAGCATAAATACAATTCAAAAATATTCTGAGGAAAAATTTCAGGATGCTTCTTTCATCCTTAGACGTAAACGTTACGCAGCGTAATCTCAAAATTGATTCATTACTTTCCAGTAAATATTAAACATTATATAGTATGCCCAAAAATCTAAAATTAGTGTTTTTCACACTAAAGACCGACGAGAATCGCAACCCAAAAGGATGATACTTTTCCGTCTATAACTAATCTTAACTTTAAAGATGAACATGAAAACGCTTAGTCGAGTTTTTATTGGGTTATAGGGTTTAATTGTCATGAAACTTTCATGAAAATTATGTGCCATAGTTAACTGAAAACGAAGGCGATGAGTATCGAATAAACGTGAATGAGTGATGCGGCTAAGAAGGATCTTTTTAAGTAAATTTCTTGAGATTGATGTACATTTAAATATATAAATATATATATATATATATATATATATATATATATATATATATATATACATATATATATATATATATATATATATGTATATATATATATATATGTATATCTATATATATATATATATATATATATATATATATATATATATATATATAAATGCATACAATATATGTATACATAAATATATAAAGGGTGGTCCGACCAAAACGCACTATGTTAATTGCAAATAAAACAAAAAGGTCTCAGAGAAATATGTTAATAATTTTTATTATAATAGAAAGATCTATGGCAATTATGTGTAAATGAAAATTTGCCCAAATACTCGCCACGGCTACGGTGGTATACTTCTATCCGATGGTCCATATTTTCAATGACCCTGAGACATAATTGAGGTTCAATGTCGTCAATCTACAGAATTATCTCATCCTGGTAAATCACATGATCATGGCGGCCAATTATCGCCACAACTTGAGATAACATGGCCATTGAATTTCTGGCGCAAAAAAGCCGTTGTTTCGTTTGCTGTGTGGCAAGTGGCACCATCCTGTTGGAACCACATATAATCCAGGTCCATAACCTCTATTTCTGGTCACAAGAAGTCCGTTATCATCTCGCAATAATGAACACCATGAGCTGTAACTGCTTGGCCATCCTTTGTAAGGTTACCATTCCTTTCTGTCTGTTCAACCAATCATTCGGTGTATTGCCGACGCTTGAAAGGGTCAGCTGTTGAGTCAATTGAACCTTGTAAGCGTGTAAATTCAAATATTTATTCAAAATTTGCATCAGTGATGTTCGTGAGATGATCAATTGTTGGGCACGACGACGAGTCGATGTTGATGGCTCTTCTGCCACACTATCGCGAACAACAGCAATGTTTTCCTACAGACCTGGTTTGCTAAAATTTGCGCACGATTCTCCCGATTGTGGACACATTTGGTCGATTATGCTGTCCAAAAAATCAGTGAGTGCATGAAATGCATTTTGATTTGAACGCCCATTTCCATAAAAGGCTTCGACAACCTTAATGAACTGCTCAATAGTGTACCTCTCCATAGTTGAATTTGCCAAACACCGAAACAAAGAAATGTCAAATTAAGTTGGGCGAAAAACTTTACGTTAAGGTGTGACTCACAATTAATATCATGCATTATGGTTGGACCGCCCTTTCTATATATTTTTAATTCTTTTGTAAACCATCGGGGGACGCCATTTTGAACTTGAGCGTTTGATTTATGATTATTTTCACAGATGTCAGTCGTTTAGTCTGAACTGCTGAGCTGAATCTTATTAAAATTGGAGTTTCACTCTGTACAGCACAGAAATTTCCAATACTGAAAACGGCTGCTAAACATATTAAGCTGTAAATTTTTGACTTTTTTATTTGTCATCCAATTTGGATAATTTTTCGCAGGTTAAATCAACTTGCCTTAATAACTTATAATTTCAAGTTTCATCGGAATCTGTTGAGGAACTTGGCTGCTAGAGGGCTACAATTAAATTTTTTTTAAATCACCCGCCTGTATAGGGAGCCATTTCATAAGCATAAGCACACCACTTTTGACCTACGTAGAAAATTTGTAGGTATCATCCTAGCTCATGTGGTTTGGGAGAAAACATGCTGTGAACACGAACGGACGGACGGACAGACAGGTCACGATTTTATAATTTTTTAAGGGTATATTATCCTAAAAATGGTCTGCTTTATCAATAATTCCAAGTTAAGCCATATAACACGTTTCCATGAAAAAAAATCATTATTTCAGTTGCGACTAAAATAACGAATTGCGCTTTGCTTCTGACATTTGTGGACCGCCACTTTGAATGTATGCATTTCATTTTGGATTATTTTAAATATTTGTGTGTTAGAATCTCATCAATCAATGTGCCAAATCTCGTTCAAATTGTGGTTTCACTCTAGACAGTTCAAAAGTATTCAAATTTTAGTGAAAATGGAAGCTATGTTAAAAATATTAAGTTTTAAATTTCAAACTATTTTATTTTTCATTCAATTTTAGGTAAATTTCTCGAGAGAAATTTACCTATTGCGGAGAGCATCATATATATATATATATATATATATATATATATATATATATATATATATATATATATATATATATATATATATATATATATATATATATATATATATATATATATATATGGGATATAACGAAATTTGTGACCACGCTAGAGGTTGCAATTTTGCTTCGATTTTCACCAAATTTTCAGGAAAGGTGTATTGGGTAATTATCTCGGTTAAGTTCGTGAACCAGCTATATCGGCGGGGCAAAAACAAAATGGCGGCCATTTTAGACGAAAAATCGCGATTTCTGTTCTGACCAAAGTGTAGCTCCGATTTGGGTGAAATTTGGTACAAAGGTTCATTGAGATGTATGTGATGAATCTCACAATAAAAAATCCAAAGTCGGTACGGCAGAAACAAAATGGCGGCCGCTCAAAGGTCGAAAAACGTGCAAAATTTTGTTGTTGCAATAGTGGTCAAAGCTTTCAACAGATTTTCATGAAATTCGGTAGTTTGATAGAAATTATAAGTATCTAAAGAATTTCGTAAAAAAACTGGAGGTCAGGTTGCAAAAAACAAAATGGCGGCCAGTTGAAGGTCGAAATTTCAAAGGCTTTTAAAAGTCGCAATTTTGATCCGACATATACGAAACTTGGTTTCAAGATAAACATTACTTACACCTACAGTATTTGATATTTTGGTGATCATGCATGTGAAAATTTCAAAATGGCGGCCGTTTAAATATGCGTTTTTTTCATGTTTTTGTGGCCCTCTAGCGGTCACATTTTCCAACGGATTTTGATGAAACTTGAGATTATGAATCCCTGTACTATGTTTTTGTATTTTGCAGGAAATTATTAAAATTGAATGAAAAATAAAAAAGTCAAAAATTTAAAGCCTAATATTTTTAACTGCGATTTCCTTTAAAAATTGAATTATTTTGCCCTGTTTAGAGTGAAACTCCTATTTGAACGAGATAGTACATTGATTTATGAGGTCCTAGCATACAAAGATTTTAAATAATCCAAAATCAAATACATGCATTCAAAATGGCGGCCCCCAAAGGTCTGAAGGCAAGCGCAATTCGCTATTTTAGTGCCAACTGAAATAATGAATATTTTTCATTCAAACATTTTAAATGACTTTACTTGAAAGAACTTATAAACCAGATCATTTTTAAGATATTGTAAAATATTTTTAACAATACCCTAAACAATTATAAAATCGCGACTTGTCTGTCTGTCCGTCCCTCCGCCCGTTTATTCGTGCGTCATAACAAGTTTTCTCGCAAACCACATGAGCTAGAATGAGGAAATTTTCTACGTAGGTCAAAAGTGGTGCCTCTTGAAATTTGCAGTGCAAGAAAATATTTTAAGGTATTTAAGGGGGGTCTCCCCATACAGGGGGGTGGCATACAATGTTTTTTATTTCTGTAGCCCTCTAGCAGCCAAGATTCTCAACAGATTCCGTTGAAACTTGAAATTATAAGTTATTAAGGCAAGTTAATTTAATTTGATTATGCAAATCGAATGACAAATAAAACAGTCGAAAATTTACAGCTTAAAATTTTTAGCAGCCGATTTCAATAAAAATCAAAATGACGGCCCTCACAGTTCAGAATAAAATTGAAATGTATATATTAATGGCAATGCAAGTGCTGATTAAACTTTCATGGAAATCTTTTGAAATTAACCATTCGAGCTATTTAAGCCTTTGTGTGGTTACCACTGTGAACTGTGTAAACAGCAGATGCGAGAAGGGCGAAACCGGTATTTATATGTTTACAACAATATGTAATCCATACGCATGCAACTCAATTTAATTAGCAAAATATTTGCGCCCTGATAAAAGGTTTCTAAAAACGAACGTGGCCAGATTTTTTTTATGTTAATAAATACCCATGTGGTACTACGAAAATTGCAGAAAGAAGTTTAGTAGTAGGTAAGCCAAATTCTTTTTCGAAACTTTACGCTATATACGAGAAATTTACCTTTCCGGCTGGTGCTGCCAACGGGGATTTTTTATAGTTACACAATATAAGAACTTAATACAGACATTTATAATCTCAAGTTTCATCAAACTCCGTGGGAAAATGTGGCCGCTAGAGACCGATGAAAGTCGGAAAAAATCGCATATTTAAACTGCCGCCATTTTGAAACTTTCACATGCTTGATCGCCAAAATAACAAACTCTCTAGATTTGATCGATTTCCATCTTAAAAGTAAACTTTATATACATCAGATCAAAATTGCGAGTTTTAGAGGCCTTTGAAGTTTTGAGTTTCAAGTAGCCGCCATTTCGACCTCCAGTTTCTTTACACAATTCTGTGGATACTTATAATTTTTATCAATCTTTCAAATTTCATAAACATCGGTTGAAAGCTTAGGTCACAACTACAACGACAAAATTTTGTACGTTTTTCGACCTTTGACTGGCCTACATCAATAAATCTTTACAACAAAGTTCATCCAAATCGGAGCTATACTTTGGTTAAAACAGAAATCACGATTTTTCTTCTAAACCGATATAGCTGGTTCACGAGCTTAACCGAGATATTTACTCATTACATCTTTCCTGATAATTTGGTGAAAATTGGAGCAAAACTGCAACCTCCAGCGTGGTCACAAATTTCGTTATATCCCAGATATCCCAGATATATATATATATATATATATATATATATATATATATATATATATATATATATATATATATATATATATATATATGTTTTCAGTTAACTATGGCACATAATTTTCATGAAAGTTTCATGACAATTAAACCCTATAACCCAATAAAAACTCGACTAAGCGTTTTCATGTTCATCTTTAAAGTTAAGATTAGTTATAGACGGAAAAGTATCATCCTTTTGGGTTGCGATTCTCGTCGGTCTTTAGTGTGAAAAACACTAATTTTAGATTTTTGGGCATACTATATAACGTTTAATATTTACTGGAAAGTAATGAATCAATTTTGAAATTACGCTGCGTAACGTTTACGTCTAAGGATGAAAGAAGCATCCTGAAATTTTTCCTCAGAATATTTTTGAATTGTATTTATGCTGCATTGAGAGTTAATCTATTCTTCATTTCCGGGAGAAATGATCGACTTAAATGTACCGTTTATGCACAAAATTAAGAAGATTGATCATTTTTACCATCCGCCACCAAAGGATTCGGTATCCCCTTATAATCCTTGAAGAGTGCATAATAATTGGCACTTTTCATAAAAAAGATTATCCAAATTCAATTTATCGACATCGATGTATCATATTGAACTGTTAATATCTTTAAAGTTCTTGAAAAGGATAACAATTCTGCACCGACAAATTTTAAATCAATATATTATCCTTCACTTGAAACGTCTACAATCAAGATCCTTACACGCATATATCAGTTATGCTAAAATGTCGGAGTGAAAAAAATTTTGTACGTTTTTCGACCTTTGACTGGCCTACATCAATAAATCTTTACAACAAAGTTCATCCAAATCGGAGCTATACTTTGGTTAAAACAGAAATCACGATTTTTCTTCTAAACCGATATAGCTGGTTCACGAGCTTAACCGAGATATTTACTCATTACATCTTTCCTGATAATTTGGTGAAAATTGGAGCAAAACTGCAACCTCCAGCGTGGTCACAAATTTCGTTATATCCCAGATATCCCAGATATATATATATATATATATATATATATATATATATATATATATATATATATATATATATATATATGTATATATATATATATATATATATATATATATATATATATATATATATATATATATATATATATATATATCTATATATATATATATGTATATATATATATATATATATATATATATATATATATATATATATATATATATATATGTTACATGTACAAATAATTCTGCGAGCTACTGTCGCAATTGTTTTCACAACAATGAAGAACACGAATTCACTCGAAACCACGAGAACCCAACAAAGCATGATCAACATCTGCAAGTGACGTCACTCCATTCATTAATTTTCTCGGTAGAACATTCGCCAACGTGCGAGAAATGGGTGAATAGGTAGAGACCCTATATAAAGGCGAGCTGAATGAATGGGGGGATCAGTCATTAGAACCGCGATAACAAACAAATGCGAAAGTGTGGAGTGAGAATTGATCGAGTAGTAGAAAAGTGTGTTTCGTAATAGTGAAGTAATTTAGAAGACAATTGCGATAATAAATTTATGGACAAGTGTTAGATAATTTTAATAGTGACAATTAAAATTAGTGAAAAGTGGTAACTGATTATTGTGCATTTTATTTAATTGAATAAACTCTTTTAACTTAAATTAAAAGACATTGCGTTTTCACTTTCCCGGAACGTTAAAATTATAGGCCGCGAACCAATAACATGCGACA
Source organism: Odontomyia ornata (assembly GCA_963969285.1). Taxonomy (NCBI): domain Eukaryota; kingdom Metazoa; phylum Arthropoda; class Insecta; order Diptera; family Stratiomyidae; genus Odontomyia; species Odontomyia ornata. The sequence goes on along the minus strand of OZ017738.1, from coordinate 157,387,861 downwards.
ATGGTGTCAAGAAGTGCGAAAGAAAAATTTTGAAAGTGAAAATTTGAACATTTTTATAGTGCACAATAGTAAAATTTAAAGAAACATTAAAAATGCCACGAAACTTGCATCTAAGAATCAATGAATTGACCATGTCGGAGCTCAAGGAAGAGTTAGAACAGCGAAATCTGGCTACGCAAGGTACAAAGGCCACACTGATTGCACGCTTGCGTGAGGCGATCGAGTCGGAAGGCGTGAATCTGGATTCGAGTAAGTTCTCAGATGCGGAAAAAGGCGCAGAAGGTGGAGAAGTAGAAACACCAAAATCGAAGGAGCCAGAAAATGCGCTAATGCAAATGTTAATGCTGATGTCATCGAGTCTGACTGCGAAGTTAAATGAACAATCAACGAAGCTAAACGAACAATCAGCGAAGCTGGACCAACAAGCAATCGAAATCAAAGCAGACATCAAGGCAGACATCACACAGAAGCTGGAGAAACAGTCAACCGAAATAAAAGCGGAGCTCGGTAGTCTCAACAAACAAATTAAAGGCGTCGAGGAAAAGGTTGACCAGGTCGAGGAAAAGGTTTACCAGGTCGAGGAAAAGGTCAGCCAGGTCGAGGAGAGAATCAACAATGAGATGGAAAATATGAAAAAGGAATTCGAAGCAACAAAGGCAGTAGTAACCACCTCACCAGCCCCAATTATAACCGCAGCGCAAAGCTCATCTAGAAATGTGCAAGCACCAATATTCGATGGGCAAACGGTCTGGAGTATTTACAAAATCCAGTTTGAAGCAGCCGCTAGGATAAATCACTGGAATGAGCAGGAACGAGCAACTGCGTTAATTCTTGCTCTAAGAGGCCCAGCTGCCGAGCTTTTGCAGACTATCCCCGTTGAGCTGCATTCAAACCCGGCTGCTATAATGAATGCGCTGGACATGCGTTATGGAGACGATCATCTGAAGCAGATTTACCGGGCACAGCTACGGCATCGGATGCAGAAGTCCGGTGAAACCTTGCAGCAGCTAGCACAAGACATTGAGCGACTGGCACTCTTGGCTTACCCAGCGTACGACCCAGAACATCGAGATGACGTAGCAGCAGAAGCATTCATCAGCGCCTTAAAGGACAAGGAATTGCAACAAGCCGTGCGGTTAGCTCAAAAGCAAACAGTCAAGGATGCATTGGCTTATAGTTTAAATTTTGAGGCAGCCAAAAATGTGACCCGTACCACTGCCCGGGTTCGCGAGGTAGTGGCAGATAATTGCAGGTGTGAGCGCGTGGGAATTGAGCGAGAGCTGCAGGTGAATGGTGCGCCTAGATGCTGGAATTGCGGGGAAAAAGGTCACCTGCAAAGAGACTGCAAGAAGGGAAGAAGACCGAGCTATTGTCCAGGGTGGTGGAGATCCAGACCGTGTCAGGAGCCTAGAATGGAGGCCCATCAAACTGCAAGGGCCAACTTCGTGGGGCGAACATTGGCTAGGAGTATCGACATCCCCAGCACCGTGGCAAGGCAACATCGTAGAGAAGCAGACAGATGCCTTCCTGGTCAAGTTGATGAAGAACAATGCACCCTAACAAACGACACTGGTGCAACCCGATTGACGATCCGACCAGACCTTGTGAGGCCCCAACTGCTTCACAAGGGCAGAGTTCATGGAATTGCTGATGCCCTATCTCGTCATCCATGTCCAGCTAACTGCAAACATTGCCAACGGATTGAGGAAAAGGAGCTGCCCGTTAATCTGCGAGTGATAACGGCCGAATTCGATGAAGGTTGGTCATCGGAGGAGATTCGAAATGCCCAGTTAGCTGATGAAGACATCGGACCATTGCTCGTATGGAAGGAGACGACTGGGCGACCTGAGTGGAAAGACGTTTCAATGCATGGCGCAACCCTGAAAAGCTATTGGGCACAATGGAGCTCCCTTCAGGTGGAGGGTGGCGTACTCAAGCGGAAATGGGAAACGGCGGATGGTAGCTCCTATAGGATGCAAACTATACTTCCCAAAAGCCGAATCCACGATGTGGTTAAGGAAATGCATGAAGGATCCTCGGGAGGCCACCTTGGTGTTAACAAGACCTTAGCGAAATTGCGGAAACGGTTCTACTGGCTCCACGCTCGAGAAGACGTAGAGGACTGGTGTCGCAGATGCACAATTTGCGCTTCCGTCAAAGGCCCAAAGCGACGACTGAGAGGACAAATGCAAACCTATAACGTAGGCGTGCCATTCGAAAGGATTGCTGTTGACATCGCAGGACCCTTTCCTGAATCCGATTGGGGAAATCGATATACGTTGGTTGTAGCCGATTATTTCAGCAAGTGGCCCGAGGTCTACCCCATTTCCACCCAGGAAGCAACTACCGTAGCTGAACAGCTAGTGTTAAATTGGGTCAGTAGGTACGGCGTACCTGGCGAACTACATTCGGATCAAGGCCGAAACTTTGAGTCACTAGTTTTTGGCGAAATGTGCGAGCTGCTCGGAATACGGAAAACGAGGACAACACCGCTGCATCCCCAATCCGATGGAATGGTCGAACGTTTCAACGGCACGCTCAATAAACACCTTGCCAAAATGGTTGACGAGAACCAAAGGGACTGGGACCGACATATCCCACTATTTTGGATGGCGTATAGAGCCGCTGAACATGCGTCGACGGGCCAAGCCCCAGCCAAAGTCATTTTTGGAAAGACTATTCATTTGCCAGCCGATATAAAGTTCGGAACACCCCCTGAGAAACCCCAAACGGTCTCGGAGTACGCAAGTGATCTAAGACAACGGTTGAACCAGATACATCGGACAGTGCGAAAACACCTCGAATCGGCTGCTGACCGCATGAAGACCAGGTATGATCTAAAGGCTTATTCTACTGGCTTCCAGCAAGATGACTTGGTGTGGCTTTATAACCCGCAACGGCGAAAGGGTAGGTCTCCAAAGTTGCAACATAATTGGGAGGGACCATACCGAGTTACAAAGCGAATCAACGACGTCGTATACCGAATACAGGAACATCGTAAGCCGAGAGCTAAAATGAAAATCGTGCATCTGGACCGTCTTGCCCCATATTACACCCAGGGAGAATTGACTACAACTGGCGACACATCTTTTCGGGGCGAAAAGAACTGAGGTGGGGGCAGTGTTACATGTACAAATAATTCTGCGAGCTACTGTCGCAATTGTTTTCACAACAATGAAGAACACGAATTCACTCGAAACCACGAGAACCCAACAAAGCATGATCAACATCTGCAAGTGACGTCACTCCATTCATTAATTTTCTCGGTAGAACATTCGCCAACGTGCGAAAAATGGGTGAATAGGTAGAGACCCTATATAAAGGCGAGCTGAATGAATGGGGGGATCAGTCATTAGAACCGCGATAACAAACAAATGCGAAAGTGTGGAGTGAGAATTGATCGAGTAGTAGAAAAGTGTGTTTCGTAATAGTGAAGTAATTTAGAAGACAATTGCGATAATAAATTTATGGACAAGTGTTAGATAATTTTAATAGTGACAATTAAAATTAGTGAAAAGTGTTAACTGATTATTGTGCATTTTATTTAATTGAATAAACTCTTTTAACTTAAATTAAAAGACATTGCGTTTTCACTTTCCCGGAACGTTAAAATTATAGGCCGCGAACCAATAACACGCGACAATATATATATATATATATATATATATATATATATATATATATATATATATATATATATATTTTTTTTTTTTTTTTTTTATATATAACATATATATAAGGTACCCTCCGCAATAGGTAAATTTCTCTCGAGAATTGACTTAAAAATACAAAATTAAATGTATGCATTCAAAATGGCTGTTCCCAAAGGTCAGAAAGCAATCGCAATTCGCTATTTTAGTAGCAACTAAAATAATGAATACTTTTCATGGAAACGTTTTCAACAGACCATTTTTAAGGGTGTTTTAAAATATTTTTACAATACCCTACTAAAATTACGACCTGTCTGTCCATCCCATCCGCTGGTCTGTCCATGCGTCACAGCAAGTTTTATCGCAAGCCTCGTGAGCTAAAGTGATAAAACTTTCTATGTAGTCAGAAGTGGTGCCCTCTCAAAAGTTGCAGTGCAAAGAAAAAAATTTTTTTAAGGTGTTTAAGGAGGTCTCCCTACAGAGGGGTGACTCTTAATCATTTGTCTTTACCAAAGGTAGTCAATATGGGTATCAAATAAAAGGTTTTGTTGAGAACTTTTTCAAAACGGGTCCTAAACAAGTAGCATTTGCAAGGAAGGGCGCAGGGTGAGGGAAGTTTTTCGAAAAATTTATGTTCTGCCCCCTCGCGATTGCACATCTATGAACAGAGAAATCTGAAAAAAAACTCGAAAGCAGGTCTTGATGAGTACAAGGCCAGCAAATACCTCAGAAGTTAAAATTCGATCAACTTTGTTAACAATAATACACTTTATGAATTTTACATTTTCATCTATAAAATCAAAGGATCACCTTTAAATTTGCTAAAAATTCGTATCTCAATTTTCTGATGTGAAACGATTTCTGGAACGCTCATAAAAATTTAGCTGCAAGCAGCTAAGTAAAAGACGATTGAAATTTTTCAACTACAGCAACAATTACACGTGATACTGTGTAAATTCATGTTCGCAAAGTAATGTGTAAAGGTTTCGATGAAAATTTTAGAAAGATTTTAAAACATTTATATGTTATCATGACTACTCAAACATTGATTTCAACAGGCTGAAAATAAAATGGCGGAAAGTTAAAATCCAGAATAACCATATATTAGTTTTTTGAGCTTGAAACATGTACCCTAACCAAAGCATCCGCAAATATATTGAATGCCTTTGAGCGACGGGACCTGTGGCGAATAATTCGAGCGAAGCTAGACGGGGACCAATGACGGATTTGATACAACCATGAGTTGTATGAACCGGAGGTCTCAACGATTGTTAGACTGCTGAAACTGCAATGGCCACATGAATAGTATGGATGAACAAAGGATACCCAAAAAGTTATTCGTTGGAAGAACTGAAGACCGGAGATCAGTGGATAAACCGAGGAAACGCTGGTCTGCCTCGGTCAATGAAGACAGTTCATCGCTGCTCGGATATCGAAATTGAAGGGCACGGTCAATGGACCGAGATAGTTGGAGGCGCTATTTGCAGAAAGCGAAGACCCGAGAGGGACTGTAGTGCTAAGAAGGAGAAGAAAAAGATTTTTTCATATAAAATCCATTTAATATCGGTCTCTTGAATGTATTATAATGGATATTAAAATTTAATTTTATGACTGGAAAGCATAATTCAAAACTGCTGGAGCCTGCAGGGTCCATAGGATTAAAATTATGTTCTGATATATATTAGTTCAAGACCTGAACAACATCTACCTTGACTTAAGGTTTTGTGAAAATTCAGTGAGAATTGTGGCTTTGAGAAGCTTTATATGACCGGCATTTTCAAATTCTGACCTGATATTGAATTGTTTTGATTCGCTAAAAATTTACAGTCTCTACCACATTGCCAAGCTTCAGCAACTCTAGTTCAAAGCGTTGCCCATAACTACACTAACGGTTTTTATCCAAATCAGAGATATACTTTCCATCTAAAATTCGACGTCAATGTACCATTTTTAGGGTTTTTTACTAAAATACAAAACCCCATTGCAATCACGACCTGTGTCCGTCTGCCGTCCGTCTGTATATCACAGCACGTTCCTCTCGAAGCTATAAAAGCTACAGCCATGAAACTTTGTTGAAAGGTCAAAAGGGGTGACTTCTTGAAAGTTTTGGGGTGAAAAAATTTTTCAAAGAGGTTTAAGTGGTCTCTCCATATAGGGAGGTGACCCTTTAAACAATTTTTTCCACCATTGGTAGTCGAGTAGGGTGTCATTGGTCTTAATGAGGTCTTTTCAAAACAAGTCTTAAAATTTCCGTATCAGTACCATGGGGGGCAAAGGAAGGGGTAATGTACGAACTTTTTACGTACCCCTCCTAGCGATTGGACATCTTTCATCCGAAAAATCTGAAAAAACCATGAATGTAGGCATTTATGAGTACAACAACACAAACACGTGAGAAGTCACAATTCACGCAACTTTGTTAATAAAATCTTAATGGTACCTTGAAATTCAATAAACTCAGATGACTATTTATAAGATTAACCTGCCCTGAAAGTTTCACAAAGATCGAATGGTATTTAACAAAGTTATGGCGATTTGAATTTTCCTGTATTACTAGGGAACAATATGCGCTGTATTACTATGGAAACAATTGGCTATGGAACAATATGCGCTTTTTACCGACTCTGACACTACAGGTTTGCTAGGATTTGCATGAAAGTTTCAGGAATGATAGGTACCATGAATATCTTTGAAAATTGGTTCAGCTAGTGGTATCAGTAATCGTAAAACAAAAACGTGGCTGTTTTAAATGCGAAGTTTGAATAAGTTTTCCCCAACTTCAACGTTTAAGGTGCATGCTTTGAACACTTGATTCAATTTAATGAATGACTGAAGATGAACACCTACAGTTAATAGTCATCAGGCCCGTGCGTAGGGGGGGTTTTGGGGGTTCTAACCCCCCCCCCCCATCGATAATTTTTCCATATAATTTTCCCCTAGCAGTAGTCCTTATTCTACGAAAGTCAAACCGACTTGATAATAAATATTTTGTTGTCAATTTTTGTTTCGACATTCTCAACTTTCTCGATCTTGTGCATGTTTTTTTTTAATTTTCCCGCCTTTTTTACCTCCTATTATCAGTCTCATTGTGAATGCGACCATCGATAGTATCGATACAACAGACTCGAACTGACTAGTCAGCTGTTCGAGCTGTGCGGACATTTTTTGACATTGATTGATTTTCGATCCTCATATTTTTTACCATGGACATTCGTCGCTTTTTGTGTAAAAAACCGTGGATTGAACACGAAAATGTAAGTATCGAATGCTGTTGATTTCAGTAGAATATCAATCACAGCAAGGATTTGTAGGTTATTGTGCTACAGTTTATAGTATTGATGATCCTTTTGTTTATTGATAGGACGTGGGTGAATGTAATCAAGATAAACTTCAAACGGTCCAAACTCAGGCCGGATCTGCAGAAAAAGAAGCATGCAAGCAAGAAATGGAAGCAGGACATTTTAATTTATATAATAGTTCATTTCATATCAGAAAATATATTTGAATTTCTAGGGCGGGCACGATTCACAACTGCTATTAGAACATTGTGAAGGTTTCGTTGATTTTTATTCGGAGCATTATTATTGGTACATTTTTTGTTTCAATATGATATTGACTTTTCAGTTATATTTTTAGAAAATCGCTGATAACGAAAAAACAATTTATTTTTATGTCACACTCATTAATTATTAAAAAACTAACTGGGGTACAAAAAACTGCAAATAATGCATATTTGTTGCCAGTATAAACTTTTCATGAATGTATCAACAACAAAACGTATCTATCATCAAACCTGCGAAATTTTCAAACTTTATGAACAAAATACGATTTTACTAAAGCCGGACTTTCTTATGATTTTGCAAAAAATGAATATTTATTATGTATTTACTTCCTCCGAACATCTGTTATATGTGTATTTTTGACGTACTTCTCAACAATATTATTGTCCTACTACGATGTTTTGAGAAAATCCTGTTTGAGAAATTCCAAGAATTCTTTCAGTACATTGAAAAACCCTATATATAAAGATAATGAATTCAGTATGAACAGAGACTAATGTTTCTTGTATTCTCTTTTGCAAAGTTCTTCTATAATATAATCTAAGTTCATACGATATAGGATTATTCGTACAAACATCTTCGGCTGATGGGATAAATTGAATCCCTGGATTGCAAAAGAAAATTTGGACTCCACCTGACGGCTACAGAAATTTAAAGTTCCAACGCTCTTGGCTCCTGACATACTCATGGCTGGCGTACTCGGAGAGAGAAGACGGTGCATTTTGCAAATGTTGTGTCTTATTTTGTGCTCGAGCGGGAGGGGTTGGCCGCCAAACCTTGGGCCAGTTAGTCACGAATCCATTGAGAAACTGGGAAAAAGCACTGGACAGTTTCGAAAAGCGCAATGCATCAGAATATCACAAGAGAAGCCTGTTGCAATGGAGCTTGAGACTGGAAATCGAAGACGAAAATGCTTTATCCATTGATTAACAACTTACGAAACAAAAACTTTATAAATGAAAGTAAACTACGCATGATTCCAATTATTGAAAAAATATTCTTTGTGGCCGGCAAGGGCTTGCTCTTCGGGGTTCCAGGGATATGGTGAGAATTTCTGAAAATGAACCGTTAATTAATGATGGAAATTTCCGAGCTCTCTTAAGATTTCGAGCAAAAAATGATGAGGAGTTGACGAAACAACCGGTTGAATCGCCAAAGAATGCTATGTATATAAGCAACCGAGTTCAGAATGAACTGATTAACATTTGTCACGATCTGATCATGAATCACATTGTCGATCGAGTCAACGAATCGATGGGCTTTTCTTTTCTTGGAGATGACACACCGGACATTGCAGGAATAGAACAAAGTTCAATTTTCACTCAATACTTGGATAAGAGCGACGGGAAGTTTATCATTCGTGAAGATTTTTTGTGCTTCATCACTATCGCAGATTTCACTGGAAAAGGAATAGGAACTTCTTATCTCAATTTCTTGGATTCTTCCGGACTTAATTGCACATATTTTCTCGGACAGGGATATGAGGGCGGGAGAGCGGTTAGCGGAGAATTCCATGGAGCCCAAGCTGTTTTCAGAGAGCGTTATCCACTCGCGCTCTACTCCCATTGTGCTGCTAACAGCTTTAATTTGGCAGTCAGCTCTGCATGCAATATAACAGCAATCAGAAATTGTTTGGGAACCCTCGAAAGCATTCATACTTTCTTCATCTATCCGATACGCCAAAATGCTCTTCAAGATGCGATCAATGAAGATGAGACGCTACGTGTAAGTCGGTTGAAGAAATTGAAAAAAAATTGCAAAACCAGATTGTTAGAGCAACAGGATTCTGTCGCAACTTATCTGCTCTTACAACTAGCAGTAATTTGCGCTCTTGATGTGATTTTGACCACCTGAAAGGATCCGACAACTTCATCTGGAGCTTTCCAACTTCTTTCAGCTATAAAAACTGCAAATTTCCAGGTAAAATTCAAGACTCACACTAGCACCTTACCAGCTCTCTATTATGAGATGTTTGTATATTCTTCATTTTTGAATTTAATTTCCAGATCTCCATACATATTTTGAGCTCAGTACATTCTTTGACTTTGTCCCTCAGTCGAGTACTTTAGTCCGAAAACCAGGATCTTGGCGAGGCTATCGAACTGGCTGATACTGCGAAACAAGTCCTGCTTGAAAGAAGAGAAAGCGCCGAAAAGGACAGCGGAGGAATTTTCAAAACCGTGAGCAAAATCAGCGCGAAATACGACATCAAACTGCGGAAACCAAGGCTCGCGTCAAAACAGACTCAACGTTCCAACGTACAAACTGATTCAGTTGAAGATTATTTTCGCATAACGATTTACATCCCATACATTGATTTGTTTCTGACCCATTTACAAGATCGATTTTTGAATCACCGCAAAATTTTATCAAACTTTGCTTGCCTCTTCCCCAACAAAATGAAGAATTTCAATGAAGAATCCTGCGCTCAATTGTTTGAACCATACTCTTCATTTTTGCGGGATGATTCCCGTGACATCTGGGTAGACGAAGTCAAACTTTGGCGTCAACGCATCGCCAGAAAGAACGTTAAAAATTCGCTTGACGCACTCGATGTGTGCAATGGAGATGCGTTTCCATATGTTCATTAAATGCTTCGCATTTTGGCAGTTCTGCCTGTAACGACAGCGGCGAATGAACGCTCCTTTTCAACATTGCGTCGCCTCAAGACTTACCTCAGGTCAACAATGTCTGAAGATCGGCCGAACGGATTAGCCTCGCTTAATATACATCGCGATGTCGAGGTCGATTCGCAAAGAGTTTTGGAGAAGTTTTTTTCTACACCTCGCAGAGTTAATTTATTATATAATAACTGAATATCAAGTCAAGACACAATGAAATGTCTTCATTTATAAGAAACGTGTCTTATTATTTTTTATTAACTTCATAACGTTACATGGTACACATGTGTCAAAACCCCCCCCCCCCATAAACGAATTCTGCACACGGGCCTGATAGTCATAGCTGAATCAAGCCGAGGAGGAAGGACAGACCTCCTAATAAAAGGGCTTTGTAGCCATTCTAGAGTTCGAAAAAATAGGCCATGAATCGATGATTACGCTACAGGAGAGTGGCCCCTGAAAAAAATTTCATCAAACGTGGCCGATATGAGTATCAAATGAAAGTTCTTTATGAGAGCTTTTCAAAACAGTTCTTAAACTGACAGTTTTTGCTTCAGTGGGGGTACAGGCTAAGAAATACACGAAAAATTTGTGTCCCCCCCGCGATTTGACACCTATGATCAGACAAATCTGAAAAAATTATGGAGGTGGGTGTCTATGAGTACAACAACAAATACCTTTGAAGTCAAAATTCGCTGAACTTTGTTAATAATAGTATGACCTTAGAAGTTCACATTTTCCCCAATAAAACCGTAAAGGTACTTTTATACTCAACGAAGTTCGATATTTAAGTAGACTTATAAAAAGCCCTTATATTTTGTAAGTTTGATGAAAATCGAATGATATACACGGGGGTTATAGCGATTTAAAATTTCTACAATTACAACAACAATCACAACCTTTTTTGGTATTTTTTGGACTTTTCATCAAATTAGACACTGGAGTTTTGATTTGATCTCCTTAAAATTTTCAGATAAGATCGATGACATTAATGCTTTTGGGATTTCATGATTTGAATGATTTTTATTAGTTGAAAATGGAGAAACAATGGATTTTCGTTAAAACGAACAAATCTCTTTGACGTGTTACTTGATTTTATTCGTTGCTGGTGAGTGCATTTTGTAAGTTGAGTACAAAACCCTTCTGACATGAGCATATGTCTATCTACCCAACTTGTTAACTGCTAATATCTGCAAAGTCCAAGAAAGGATAATAATTCTGTGCAGACAAATGTCGGGGGTGGACCTTGAGAATAGGATGATCGTAGAAGGAAAACAATAAACTAACGCATAACGTTTGTTAATAATTAATTTATTGTGTTCAAAATACAATGTCTCGGTTGATGGTTCGGATTTGATTGACTCTTCTCGGTTTCTTCCGTGGCCGGTGCTCTTCAATTGGTGTTGCCATGACACTTGACCATCCTGGCATTGAATCATCTCGATTCATGACTCCGTGTCGGAATCCGCAGCATCATTGTAAAAATCTAGTTCGGACTCACGATGATCCACGGGTCACCTTTTCGCTCGTATACACTGAACAGAATTTCCGTTGGATGGGACGTGCGATTCCTACGTCCTCAACGAGATATTTGTCGCTTCGTAAAACCCTCGAAATGATGTAGGGCTCACGATATTTTGGCTCTAACTTTCGAGATTCTCCCGTAGCAGCAGGTACGTTCTCTAGAACGATGAGATCTCCTCCCTTGTGGATAAAACGTTTCTTGTGTTTCGCGTTGAAGCTCAATCTCGATTTCTCTCGTTTGGTGCTAGTTCGCTCTGCAGCCAATCATCTTCGGTTAGCCATATCGCATTCCGCTGGATCAGATTAGAGCCATAACTAGACGATTCGTGATGACGTCTCGAAGGCAATAATCGAATGTCAACTCGACCGGACTAAACCGAGTCACAGAGTGACATTGCGAATTCAGAGACCACTAAAGATTGCGCAATTGTAAATCCCAATCCTTATGATCAGTTGGTGCAGTTCTTAGAAATGATAAGATCTACTGATTTGCACGTTCGATTTGGCCATTCGCCGGAGATGCTCTGACGGCAACCTTAATATGTTGAATCTCATTAGATGCACAGAATTCAGCAAATTCTCGTGATATAAAAGCAGTGCCTTGCCTAATTCTACGCTTAGGTAGACCGAAGTACTATGCGTCGATAATGGGCTTCGATTTTGTAGTTTTGACAGCTCTCAAAATTACGTACTTACTGAAAAAATCAGGTATTCCAATGATGTGCCAATTACCTTGACGACTGCGTGGAAAAGGTCCCAGGTGATCAACGTGTACCGTCCAGAAGGGAATAGGTGTTACCTCAGCCGAACAGAGGTGAGCCTCCAGTTCGCCTGCGATTCCCTTATTATAGCAGCACTCTAAGCATGCTACTATGTACGACTTGATGTATTTTTGGAGATTGTTGAACCAAAAATCTTGTCGAGCTCAATTTATGGTCTTCTCAAGAACAAAGTGGCCTATGTCATCGTGGTATGTGCGGATGATTTTCCACCTGACTGCAGGCAGAACGACGCATTTGAGATCTTGGTTGATCTTACGATTTAACCGACCGTTTTTAAGCTGATAATCTGACTTGATCTGTTTGGATTGAGCGGACTCAATATCGCCTCTTAGAACTTCGATTAACTCCTTCAACTTCACGTCTTGTCGTTGTAGAAGCACGAGCCAGTCTTCGTTTTCTTCCACTCGCATTATGTTCCCCGATGCTATCTCTGGCTTGTTCGGTGGTTCATTTGGAGTCCTGCTTAGAGTATTTGCGTGACTCATGCATTCAAATAATCGGCATATGATGCGGAAATCATACTCCTGTAGCTTCAAAAACCATCGACCAATGTGCGGTAGCAATGGCCTAGACGTTTTTATGGTGCTAATTGTGGCGCAATCGGTAATTGTCTCAAAATCCTTACCGCGCAAATAATCTTTCTAACGACTCGACGACAGCTAAAACTTCAAGCTCATGACTATGGTATCTGCATTCGGACTCGCTACAATGGTGGCTTTAGTAAGAAAACCAGTCAGAAATTGCCAACGTCGTCTTATTGCATGAGGATTCCGGCAAGACCTAGTGTGCTCGTGTCAGTGTGAACTTGATGTTCCTTCACCGGATCGTATGCACTGAGCACTGAATCGCAGCAAAGTGCTGATTTCAAGTTTTGAAATGCATTGTGGATTGCCCTTCTGCTTCAACAAAAGTGTAAGCGGCCTCGATATTAGAGAATTATCGCGAATGAATTTGCGGAAAACCCCCGCTCAATCCCAGAATTCTTCGAGCTTCTGTAACGTTGGTTGGTTCCGGAATCTCTCGAATTACATTAGTCTTTTCAGCTCCTAGTTTTATTCCATCTTCATCAACTTCATGACTCAAAAACGTGATTTGCTTAGACAAAAACGTACACTTAGAGGACCGAATCGCCATACCGGAATCTCGAAGTATAACCAGGAATTCACTAAGTTTGATTAAACCCTCGCTGATGGTTTTGCTGGGCAGAATTACTTCATCTACTTAGCTAACTACTCGAATTCCCAATTGTTGTACCAACTTGGTAATGATCTCATGAAAATAACTCGGTGCATTGCACAGGCCGAAAGGCATCCGATTGAATTCATATTGGCCTGCGTGCGTGACAAATGCAGTGTATTTCTTGCAGTCTTCTGCGATTGGTATTTGATAATAGCCGGACATTAAATTGAGAGTCGTGTAAAATAAATTACCAGTGATCGATGATAGCTGCTCTTCAACAGTAGGCATGAGAAACGGACGCTTTTCAGTGATAACATTGGGCTCACGAAAATCAACACATAGACGGTCCTCACCATTTTGTTTGTGAACGAAGACAATTGGTGACGAATATTCTGATGATGATGGACGTATGATATCGTTTTCGAACAGTTCGTTTACTCTTTCCTAAACGTGCTCATGCTTTGCGACCTGTATCTGGTATGGGTGGGGTCGGACAGGTTTTAAGGTTGTTAACCGTATCGTCATCGCTACCGAGTTGCATTGACCTAACTGAGCAAGCAATTCAGAGAAGCATTCTCTATGCTCACTAATGAGCTGATACAGTTGGTCCTTTTCTTTGACGGATAGCGTTGGCACAAAAATTGAAGCATTTTGGAAAGCGTTTTCCAATCGACAAGCTCCTGTTTCAACGATCAGTCGTTTGTCTGATGTGCAGACTAGATCTCGCCCCAATAAAAGTGGCTCCGAGATCAAGTCGACATCCACCGGAAAAATCTTGGCATTTAGATTCTTTCCATCCAACTCAATTTCAGCATCGAGTATCTGGTTGCACGTTACTGAAGCTCCTCCAAATCCTCGTAGGATGATCGATGAACACTGCTTCACGTCTCCCACAGATATTGCGATCGAGTTCTTCCGCTGCCGGGGTCGATGAAGGACTTAATTTTGTTTCCGTTGAGAAGAACCTCTTTAACAAAGCGATTAATTCTTTCTGTTGATTTTATGCGACGAACATTACTGACGGTGGTCGCAGTTTCATTTTCCGGACATCGGTTGGTCGTATGTGATGTTCGTTGATATTTCTCGCATCTTTGTTTCCGTTGTGGTTTTGGACGGTTCAGCAAAATATGCCCCACCTCAAGACAATTATAACATTGGACTCGAAGGGACTCCGAATTGCTCGAAGTTGGCTGCGCTCACACATTTGATGACTTAATACCTTGCTGTATCCACATTTCGAACCGAATTCATTTCAAAGGTCTTTATCGCGGCTAAAAGATTGTTGACGGTGTCAAAAATTGAGCTCGTGATCGCATCTTGCAAAGATGGATGCCATAGCCCATTCCTTATATACTGGATTATAGCGTGATCACTCAAGCTACCTCGTCTTCCGAATGCTAGCACAGTATAGAAGTAACATTGTCTTGTCTCACTTGGCTCTCTGGTGCGATTCATCATTTTTATGTGAACGTCAGCCTCGCTTTAATGGCTAGGGAAATCTCCCCTTAATGATTCGGCCAGCTCAAGCCAGCTTTCAGGAACCCGTGCAGAACCATCGCTACAAATTTGAGCAGGTCCCTTTAGGGAGGCTTGCACGACGAAAACCAAAACTCTATCGTTGCACTGATATGCCTCGGCAAGCTTCTTAACGCGATCAACGAACTGTGTTGCTGACATGCTGGATTCAGACGACGAGTCAAAGTCTGGTAAAATATCCATCACATTTTGGGTGTTATGAAAATGCGGTCCAATATATGCCCACACTAAATTAGCCGATCGTCCGCATGGGTCAACTTTGAAATTTTCTGCAGGTGGCATCTCACACGATTTCATGGCATTAGTGAGTGGAGGTGTCGGCTCCAGTACTATGATCGGTTGAGCGTTAATCTGTTCAGTTGTTGACGATGTCGCTCACTTTCCCCCGCTTGGTAACGCGGCGACGGCAGCTGATATTAACTAACTCAATCGCTTCACTTCATCACGTAACTCGCGCACATCAACTTCACCTGAACATTCTGACATTTTCCCATCCGTTTCGATGTCATCATTGGCCAGAATTGCACAGAGTCTTTGTGCTAGCTCCACTTTGTTCCCCTGCGAAGAGGCCTTTCCTAGTCTAAGTTCAAATCTTAGTCATTCCTTGTTCAGCGTATTGAACTTATCGACCGGCATCTTGTTGCGTTCAATTATGTGTAGCCACTCGCGTATGTATGTCGCACGTTTCTCCTTTCGTCTCTTTCGCGTATATATATCGCACGTTTCTCCTTATGTCTCTTTACGCAGAAGAAACATAGGGGAATTACACACTAGATCGCGAGGAGGGGGAAAAATGGAATTTTCACTTGTAATCCGCACTAAACCATCCTTGTATCCCATTTCTGATTTTATCAGGGGTGGACTTTTGGAAGGGAAAACAATAAACTAACGCACACCGTTTGTTAATAATCAACGTATTGTGTTCAAAATACAATGACTCAGTTGATGGTTCAGATGCGACTGAGTCTTCACGGTTTCTTCCGTGGCCGGTGCTCTTCAATGGGTATTGCCATGACACTCGACCATCCTGACATTGAATCGTCCGATTCATTACTCCGTGTTTGAATTCGCAGCATCATCGTAAAAATCTAGTTCGGAACTCACGACGATCCTCGGTTTCAACTTTTCGCTCGTATACACTGAACAGAATTTCCAGAATTTTTTGGATGGGCCGTGCGATTCCTACGTCCTCGACGAGGTATTTGTCGCTTCGTAAAACCCTCAAAATGATGTAGGGCCCACGATATTTGGGCTCAAACTTTCGAGATTCTCCCGTAGCAGCATGTACGTTCTCCAGAACGATGAGATTTCCTCACTTGTAGATAAAAGGTTAGCAAGTAAAAGTAGCAGGAGAGTGCTCCTGCCAGAGGAGTATTGTCAAATTACTAGAAAATCAAACTTCTGAATATCAAAACTTGACTTATACATAAATTCCATGGATTGAGTTCGAAAAATTAACAAATGGTTAGTATGCATTTTGATTTGCCGCCATTATATTTTCAGAGTGCTGACCTCTATGTATGAATTGTCATTAGGATATAATAATTTTATAGATTATTTCTAAAAATCCTTACACATTTGTGGAGTTTGGGAAATTCAAGCGTCATTCTTCGATTTTACAGATGAAAACGTAAAATTCGTAAAATGAGGTATTTGTTGCCCTTGTACTTACAAAAATCTACTTTCACAGTTTTTTTCAGATTTTACTGTCCAAAGATGTCCAATCGCGATGGGGAGGACACACATTTTTCGTACATTTCCCCTTCCCCTCTTGAAGCAAAAAGTGTCTGTTTAAGACCTGTTTTGAAAAGATCTTATCGAGACCTTTGATTTGATATCCAATAGACTACCTTTGGTTAACAAATTTTTCTTCAAGAGTCTAGGGAGATCCCCCTTAAAACCTTATACAAACTATATTATACCACGTCTTTCAAGAGAGCACCGATTTTGACGTACGCACCAAATTTTATGCTGGTAGCTTATATATTGCAGTTTGCGAGAAGACTTGCTGTGACGTGCGGACGGACAGATACGTCGCAATTTTAGCAAGGTTTTGTAAAAAAAAGTATTTTACAGTACCTTAAAAACAAAAATATATATCGGTCTCAAACTGATAACCTTCTCTCCTTTGTAAATCAGTTAAAACACATCTGACTGCAATGAATACTAAATGTAGGACTCATTTTTGTTGTCCAGTGGGGCCAACTACTCGTACCTAAGATTATGATCCAATGTTTGTAAGTTTGTTTTCTTTTATATTCACGAAGGAGCAAAATCGCCCCCCCCCCCCCCCCCTCGGTTAGTGGCAATAGCAGGCATTCTTTCCCCCTTTGCTTATAATATTCATCATTTTTCCTCCTGCTCGAACGACAACCTATTCACCCAAAGTGAAAACAGACTAAAAGTATCTCTTTAGTAAGTTTTTAGTTCCGTCCTTGGCACCAACACCAAAGAATTATCCTTGTATCATCGTTAAATCATTCATACTCTTTAAATTTATTTATGTTTCTCAATGTCGTTTGATGGCACGTGCTCAAGCAAACAATTGGACAATGAATTAGTAATGAGCAATAACAGTGAAAAAAGATTCTCCAATGAGTGTTGGGACATTATTATTCACGTGATGATTTAGAACATTTGTGGATACAAATGCCTAGGATGAGCATTTGAATAATTTAACCATTGGAAACAGTTGAATTCCGTAAATGATTATGAATAAGGCACATTTTAACTACGGGTGTGGATTGCACATAGTCAGCAAATGTTACGAGGATACGTTGAAATAATTGAGTTTTGAAGTCGTCTGTAGCGTCTTGCGATCAAAAGGAGTTTTAAAGTTTTACTCCTCAAGAATATTAGCGAGGTGAAATTAATAATTTAATTTTCGGTCAGATCTGTTATTGTTCATAGAGATATATTAATATATCCATATAAGTATGTCCGTTTTGCAATCATACAATAAAGTCAGAAATTTGATTTTTATTTTGTAACTATTTCCGATTTAAAGCAACTGTTATACATATGTTTGGTTTTCATTTGAAAATCTAATCCCAGTTAGAACAAGTTGCGTTGAGATAACTTCACTTATATCAGAAGGGTTTTGTACTTAATCTTTGATATGTAGACATATAGACTGATTTAACTCAAGGAAACCTTTAATGACATGCACAACAAGTAAATTATTTCTTTAGAAGCAAAACCAGTGTTTATCCATTTTAACGGACCACAGTTTTGTGGCAATATTACTAAAATAATTGAATCACTGGAATTCTAAATACGATTTTGTTATTCATCTTCTTCTTGGTAACTCTACAGCCCCTCTCGGGCTTTTACTTCCTGCAACCAGCGACTTCACATGTCTCGGTCTATTTACCGCGTCCTCCGTTGTGAGCTTTGTTTTATTCTCATTGATTTGTAGCTCTACTAGTTTTGCTTTGCTGGCGAGTTTCAGGAACAGTTTCTTGGCAGTTGTTAGTGACCGTGACAAAATGTTGATGTCATCCGCATAGGCTACCACTTGGCTTGACTTGTATGATAACGTATCTCTTGTATTGACAGGTAGTCTTTTTTATGACATATTGCAGAGCCGAATATAATAGCAATGCGGCCTGCCCATCTCCCTGCTTTAGCCCAATGTTTGTTTCAAAGCCGTAGGTGAGTTGGTTATTGATGCGTACTTGGGTGATTACCGATGCCATTGTGGTAAGACGGATTAATTTGGTAGAGGTAACAAAGCATAGCATTATTTGGTACAGTATGTTACAACCAATGCTATTGTATGCTTGCTCAATTTTATGTAAACCTACGAGTATGTTGAACTCCCAGCATGTCTCAAGTACCTGCTTGACTATAAGCAATTAGTCTCTCGCCGATCTACCTACTCGAAAGCCACCTTGATACTCCCCTGCAATACTGTTGGCGCACAAAGTAGTGATATGTTTTTATATTCTTCACTTTTTATTTTGCTTTAGCACTAGAGTCCCTTTCGGGCCTTCGCTTAGAGATAGTTAGAGTATCTCATTATCTTGATCGAACGTATAGGCACTCCATAAGGTGATATGGTCAGTACCACGCTCTGGCCATGTGTCCGTCCGCCTGGTTGCAATACATTCCGATTTGAAACCAGCACGTATTATAACTGAACGGACTTATCGTCCGCCCGAAGAATCACTCAAACTAAATCTCGTTGTCATCAACCAGACTCGAACCAAGTTATATAGTTTTCGCACTGTATACAATTGATTAACTCCATTCGTTCGGCATATGTTCTTGCTGCAAAATGTGCTGGATGACTTTGTGAATGGCTCTTTGAATACCGATGCCACCATATTTTAAGAGTCCCACTGGAATCTCATCGATGCCCGGTGCTTTATTATTCTTTTGGCATTTGGTGATGGAGCAAACTTCATCCATAGTAGATTGGGCCAATGGAAGTTCTCCGGGAATATACGTAAGCTCCGATGTTCGACAGAGTGGAGAATTTAGGAGGTTTTTGAAATGTCATGCCCATCTTTCTTTTATCCTGTTTTCATTAGAGTTAATATTGCCAATATCATCACGGCAGAGCGTGGTCTAAGGGTGCTAGCCAGACTTGCACCGATATTTCTCAATAGGTCGTCATAGTATTTTCTTTTCTAGATTGTCATTATCTTATTCACATCATATATTTGAAAATTTGGATTTTAACCAATCAAAAGTGTATTATCTGATTCGATCGAAGGCCCAAACAGTAGAATAAAATCGTGTATAATCACTGAGTACGGAGAATATTCAAACGGCTATAACTTTTATAAATATGATTCAATTTCATTGAAACTTAACTTTTTGGAGGACTTTTTAAATGTTCAGTTGCATCCAATCTAATGGTTATACAATTTTGTCAGCAACAATGTGAAATTTACAAATTGTACTATTATTACCAAACTTCAACCTATAAGTTAATTTTTATTGGATGTACCGATTTGATGTTTTTTACATTTAAATTATAGGATTTCATCTTCAGCCCTTTAGTAATAACTTCAATCAAGTCTCAACAACATTTAATTTGAATGTTGAATTTAGGGAAAATAACACAAATTTATTTAGTATTCGCATTTTAAATGGCCACAATGTTGTGATGCAATTACTGACGTCACTCATTGAACAAATGTTCTAATGTATTCACAACACATACTATTCCTGAAACTTTGATGCAAATCCTAGAAAACCCGTAGTGTCTGAGTTGATAAAAAGTGCGTATTATTCCAAAGCTATGGATTGTTATTGTAATCCACGTCTAGCAATCTTTGTGTACAGACCTGTTTTTAATAGTTCTTGTCTCTAATTTAAAACTTGATTAAATTATTTTTTAAACATCAATTGATATTAAAAAATTTTACTGGGGAAAGTTTATTGCTTGTTACTATACCAATAGAATTAATCAATTCATCGTGAATATCATCATTGCATTTCGGTACAGTAAGCCTGAATAAGGAAACCGCAAAGCGAAGAAATCCAAAAGCACTGCAAGACCAGCAGCACAGAGGAGCCAGACGGCTTTCTGTTGTTCAGATAAGCATCAAACATCATGGTTTCGTGTGGGTTTGGGCTGAATGACCATCTTTTTTAGTATGCACCTAACGCTGAACGAGCCAGTAGCATCTGTACAAGTCAAGCTTAATGCTTTGAAGAGCTCTTTTTGGGACTTCAAACCTAAAACAATTGAGCGGGGCATGCTTTTAACAGATCCGAGGGGAAAATGAATACTAGAAATGATGGTAAGGAAGGCTTTCGTTGCGCTAAATACCAGAAGTACACCCACTTTTCGTCGTACTGGCTGGCAAGGAACCGTACTGGACTCACCTCGGAGTCCTTAATATGGAAGATACACAAGTGGAGTGTATTGGAGGACTTCTCAGTCAATGATCGCCAGTGCATTCTGCCTAAGGTCCGAGATGTTGTCTTCCGGCTTCCGTGCTCTTGACCTTCTGCTATTGGGTGGATCATCAGAAAGATGGACATCGAGAACTTTGTCGAAGTGCTCCACTGCAGGGTAATTCACAGGGGACGGAAGAACTGGCAGCTCAAGGCGTGGTGAACTATACTATTAGCATAATCATGACTGCTTGCAGCACTTCTATGCCCCGTCACACTCCAGCACGGAAAGCCTCCAGCGTACTGGTGACCCACTGAAATCCTTGAAAAGCGAAGTGTCACAGGCTTTGCCGTAAGACTCAATGGGTACGGAATCATGAAAAAGTAGGCAACCGGTTAGCAGCATATAAGTTGGCCAGAAAATGTCTTTGCAACCTGGTTAGCAACAATAAGGATTGCTGCTAGCAAGATCTAATGGACAATGTGAACAAGGATCCATGGGGCTTTGGCTACAAGCTGGTTATGCGGAAGCTTGATGCCCCATGGATAACTCTCATGCATGAAAAGTTCAAATACTACCGTGGAATCAGCAGCAACTCAACCCGTTGTGGATTGTGTAATTGTCAAGATCTTCCTTCCTAACAATACATCTATATTATTTCCTCTGTCTACATACCTGGTAACTCTCTTTTGTCTGTGTACAAGACATTCTTTGACGAGTTTTCCTCTTATGTTTTCTTGCATCATCCACAATGTTTAATTCTAATATGCGGTGATTTAATTTGGGAACAGTGCAATGGACGAAGAACCCTCCATTCTCTGTTTCATCAACCGAGGCATCTTCTTTATCACTTTCCTCGTTTCTATCACTAAGCTCACTGACGAAATTTAATAATATCCTTTATGCTAATAGTTGGGTAATTACCTTGTTCTTTCTGACTTTCCGCATTGATCTTCATCACCCACCATTATTGCTCGATCTCTCAGTTGCACCTTTGGCACATCGTAATTTTGCTCCTTCTCCAAAATTTAACTTCTTGATAGCAAATTACAAAGCTCTGGCCTCCGAACTGAATTCAGTTGATTGGCTGGAGTTTTTTGATAACTTGGAGTGTGAGGAAACTCTTAGTAAGTTTTATAATTTCCTCTACAAGTTGATCAAATATTTCACACCCTTACAACCTCTTCGTAAAGTGAAGCAGAAACCATGGCTAAATAAGCAAGTACTTTGTGCCTTGAACGTTAAAAGTAAGACACACCGCCGTTTCAAGCGTTGTGGTACTGAAGAATCCAAAGTCTGTTTTTGTGATCTGCGTGTTGTAGCAAAAAAAGAATTAAAGAATGCAATGAAAAACTACTTCAGTAGTTTGGAGAGTTCATTTACGGCGAATAATGCGAAACCCTGCAGGTCATAGATTCAATCCACTGGAATAATATCGTTAGCTCTTCTCTGTAGAATATTTCAAACTTATTCTCTCAGTCCTTCTTGTCAACTTTTGCTCCTTCTTATCATGTGTCCTATCTGCACTTCGCTCCATTGACATTTCTTCTTTCCTCACTGACTATATTAATTCACTTAATCTTAATATTTCACCTGGTCCTGATGGTTTATCAAATATTCTCGTTAAGTCATTAGCATCTTCACTTTATGTACCTCTTGCTTTTCTCTTCAATCTCAGTCTAAGGACTGCTACTTTCCCTACTTGTTGGAAAAGAGCAAGCGTTGTTCCTATTCTTAAAAGTGGTGATCCATCTTCTGTATCCAATTATCATCCTATATCCTCAATCTCCTGTTTTCTGAAATTACTGGTCTGCAGCATAACCAGCTTCAGTTTCATTGACCACTATCTTGTCGAAGGAACAATATGAGTTTCTTAAAGGTTGCTCTACGACCTTGAATATAATTGGATTCACCGATTGCATTCCGCAGGCCTTAGACAATCGATTGCAGGTTGATGTCATTTTCACTGACTCCTCCAAGGCGTTTGACATGGTCAACCATCAACTACTTTGTCACAAACTGAAAGCTTTTGGAGTTCCAGGCCAACCTTTTTTAATGGGTGGATTCCTACCTGTCTGCTCGTACATGTTGGATTAGTTACTGTGGAATTACCTCTATTCCATTTTATGCTTCCTCTGGTGTTACTCAAAGTTCAATTTTAGGTCCCCTCCTATTTTTATTGCTTATAAATGATCTTCCATCGGTTATTGCCTCCAATTGCATACTATGCCGATGATTTCTGAGTATTTCGAGCTATCAGATCAGTGCAAGATTGTAAAAGGACCTGATTGCACTAAATAACTGGTGTTCTTCTTTGTCTTGATGTTGCCACATGGTGTAAAATGACTTTTAATCTAAATCACTCTCCGCTGGCTTTTACGATGAAGTCCCACTCGCTGCTATCAGCTCTGCTTAAGATCTTGGTGTAACTTTTGATCGTAAGCTCAATTTTCATGCACATACTCTAAACGTGACTAATAGGGCCTCAAAAATGTTGTGACTCATTTTCAGGCATACTTATAAGGTTACCAATACATCCATTACCGTCCGCTTGTTTATCTGTTTTGTCCATCCTATTCTTGAATATAGTTCTGTAACTTGTTCTCCCCAACACTCCTACCACATTAACTCATTAGAGAATGTTCAGCAAAAATTTACTCGAGTCTTGTTTTGCAAATTCAAAATCCCATATCAACCCTATGAAAGTCGTTTATCATTCCAACGTCTTCCTACTTTTTCATCCCGTTGCATCTATCTAGATCAGTGTTTTCTATATCAACTCTGCTACAATCAAACTTCATCAACATTGTATGCAGACTTACGTTTTCGCCAACCATCGCGTTCTTCTCAGGAAATAATTTTTTCGTACCGCCGTATGCCCGTAAAAATTTATATTTTCATTTTTCCATCATACGAATTGCAAGAAAACATGATAAACTTGAGTTTGGCCCTTTCTCAGACTCATACCTTGTTTTTAAATTGAGATTAAGAAGCCTGATCCTTACAACTCAATTGGAGTAAATATTTGACTTTTGATGCTTTATTTTAATTTTACATGTATTTTTCTCAACTTAGTATTCAATATTGTTAGTATGACTGAGTTTTTGCCTGGTTCTAGTTTTCATTAATTTTCTTTTTTGTTTGTTTTGTTCCATTTTGTAATTGGATTGGGTTTAATCTGGTAAATGGAATTTAAACAAATAAATCTCTAAAAAGATGGACGAGACAGTGCCGGCACCCTCCGCCGACCATCCCGTCCATGTTGACGCTGTCCATGGTGAAACAGTAACCAAGTGCTCACTCTTTGCACATTCAAAACTGAAAGAGGCATTATTATTCAAAAACAGGGAAGGCTCCCTACCCGAATGGTGTTCTAGATGAGGTGTGTCAACTTGTCTATCACCATTGTACTGACTTGCTTCTCAGCACACTCAATGCTTGCCTGTGAGACGGGGTTTTCCCGGTACGATGGAAGGTGGCATGGCTCGTACTGATCAGCAAGGGGAAAGGAAATCCCGGAGCACGATAGACATGGCTGGGAAAGTAATAGAAAAACTCATCAAGGGAAGACTCACTGACGTGATTTTAAAAGTGTTGGGCGTGGTCAAAAAGGCTGGGACACATAGCCACACTAAGCGACGGATCGTTCTCTTGGTGACATTTGACACTAGAAACGCCTCGAACTCCGCTAGATGGGTGGCTACTTTAGATACGCTGGAAAACCCTTTTCAAGTCTACAATATCTAGCGTGGCTTCTGAAGGAATACCAGAAGGACCGAAGCCTGTATTTTGATACGACACAGTGCCGGACACAGTAGTGGTTCTCTCATGTTTAAGGCCAATATAATAAGAAAGTAAAAGTACCGCAGATTAATGTTTTCGGATAATTTTCAAGTAAATCGAGTAATAACGATTTGAACCAAATCACTGGTTGACGAAGTCAACATGGGATGTTTTCAATAGTGTCGAGATTTCGCATTTCACATGCACTAGAGTGGGAAAAATACAGACAGACAGAGCAGAGTTGACCTCCCTGAAGTTTTATAGGAAGCAGCATCTGCTCCAATATGGAGTGAAATGTTTTGCGACAAGAAGATCAACAATTGCAGGCAAATTGTCACCATTTCATTTGATTCAAATAACGAACAATCGCAGTTCAACTCCGCTTCAATACATAAGGCACTTGAATTTTAGATTGGGAAAAGGTTTTAAAAAAAGTGGTCAGGACGTGTTATCAGTACCAACAACTCGGGTAATTAGCTGCCAACTACGTCATGTATTACCTATGGATAGATATTCACGCCCCCTGGTGAGTGCAAATTAACTTAGATAGAATCAAGAGACAAGAGATACAATAGATTAGTCTACATCAACTGCAGTATATTTGGTCATCCAGCATCAAATCGAGGATGACCTGGATGCAAAAGTTGAATTAGTTTAAAAACAAACACAAAAAACCATGGTGAGAGACTTTAATGTAAGTAGCAACAATGAGCTGCTTCAATGTTAGTTTTTATCGGAAACAATCAGCAAACAGGAATCAAAAATTAACTTTGTATTTCAACATTTAAATCTATCAAATGTCTCAAAATAACTTGCCATTCACCCACATTTCTATGAATAGGCTTCATTTCATCTCAATCAACGTCAACGTCTTGCTCTAAATCGACATGACTTTTTACTTACATTTTTTGCCAAGCAAAAGCCAGACGTAATTTTCCCTGAAACCATCTCAATTCATGGCACTCAATGACGTTCAAGGATTTTGAATTCATAAGAAACGATTGGGTAAACGGTGATTGTGGCAGCAGAACTGCGCATTAGTTAGAAGACCTCATCGATTCCAACACATTGATAAATTCGCAACGTTGAAATTCTTCAAGGGTCCATTATCAAGAAGAAGAAATGAATGAAGAAATGATTTCAAATGCAAACTGCTCGATACCTTCTTTAAAATACTCGAATTTAACCGATGGCACAGTTGTTTTACAGTGGCTCATAGCTTATTAGATGCAGTACATTTTTCAAGCCTTAAGGCGCTATAACTTCAATATGAAAACAGAAATTGAAAAAAATTTGAACAGCAATTAATTAAATAAAAGTTTTATTTTTAAATTATTAATCTCATTTACTTCGAAAATTCATTTTTGAAAAAAAAAACTCAACCACAAAACAAGATTTAAGGCGAAATTTTATGACACTGCTGTTTTGATACAGTACAATTTTTCCTCAAAGTAATCCTACTGCAAATTTTCCAGGGCAATGCTTATATTAGGCATCGTTGAATTTTCAGGATCAAAACAGCTTTGTCTATTTGGAATTGATTCAAGCAGCTCTCCTGCCATGACAGGCGTTATTTTATTCCATTCTACTAGCAAAGCGTTTTTAAATCATTTTTGTTGTGAATAATATGGTTTAAATTTTTTTTCTCCATTAAGACCATAAATTCTCAACGAAATTGGGCCATCAAATGAGAAAAATTCCAAATTAGCCAGAGCTGCCGAATTGCTGACTTATATTTAGGGTCATTATCTTTGTATAATTGTAATGCACGCCAAAGCTCAAGTCAGTCAGCACTTTTCAGTAGAGTTTCTTTAGGGATATTTGTACACATGACCTTATCCATATTTTCTTCAATAAAACCCAGCTCCTGAAATACAGGCCCAAATCATAAGCTCATCGGCACTTTTTTTTGTGGTTGAGAGGGGAATATCATTTATCTACTGAGTGGGGGACTCTTATACTCGCAAGCAACTGGACTACCCACTAAACACCTCCTCTGTCAACCCAAGAACCCATTCTGGAACCGTTTAATACGTTACTCACGTCGTAAGGTACCTTCAAGCCACGGGATCCCTCTTCCATTCCAGTGGAACGGGAAGAGGAATTGCCAGGCAAGCGATCCTCCAGCCCCGACGTCACCAGCTGCTATGAGTTCGTTTTATCTTTGAGTATTGCTCGAAGATAATGTGCCACCTGATTCCATTTGTCAACCGATTCAAGCATCACCGTAATGATACTATCCAGGATGAGCTCTCCTGTCTCCCTGTAGAGGTCCCGTCACAGCCTGTCCCATTTCGTGCACGCAAAAAATGTGTAACAGGCATAATCTTCCTCTCCTGATCAAAAACGACAATCGGGGGAGCGTGATTTATCAATCTTGTACGCGTATGACTGAAAACACGCATGCCCGCTCAAAAGCTGGGCCAGATGGAAGTCAGCGTTCCAATGCCAGTGATTCAACCACGGTTTCATATTCGCGGTGAAGAGCACAGTCGACCTTCCCTTCGTGCAATTCACCCAAAACTACTTCGAATCGTTGAGTGAGCGCTGTCCTTCTTCGCATCTTCTTTTCGACGCAAGTAAATAACGGAGTGCTCTCTTGCAAGGAGGGCAACAGGTATCGCCCCTGCAATAACTCTCACTGCCAATTTAGAGACTGTTGAATAAAAAGATACAATCCTCAGTTCTTCTCTTGTCTGTACCTGCGCCAGGCGTTTTCGGTATACCTCCTTACTGAGAGCGTCGCCGCATACATTAGTACTGACCGTACAGCATTCGTCAAGAGGTGTCTTCTTGATGAGTTGGGTCACTCTAGGTCGGCGATAAATCGACTCAGAGCCAATACTCTTAAAGCAGCCTACTCAGTCATTGCTCTGAGAAACTCATCTTTGAACTGATCAGTATCCCTTGGTACTTCACCACCGGCTTCGATTCAATTAGCATGTCTCCAATACTGACTATCCTTACTCTAGGGATTCCCTTTTTTGTCAAGATAACCACTTCGGTTTTCTCCAGTACTAAATGGAACTGGCGAACAGGTATCCAGTGGTATCAGCATATTTAGCCTAAATTGCACTTGTTCAATTGTGCCTTCAGTGATCAGAACTGCAACATTATCCGCATAGTCGATCAAACGTAACTCATCTGGTATCTGCAGTCTCAGTAGCCCGTCAAAAAAGACACATTCCATAGATCTGGAACAGAGATAGATCCCTGGGCAACATCCGATGTAACTTCCATCCTTCGTTGGTCTTGTGCCATGTCGCAAAGCAGGCTTCGGTCCTTCAGGTAGTCCTTCAGAAACCGCATTAGATATTCTGTAAACCAAAGAAGAGTTTTCAATGCATCTACGCATCAAGTGGAGTCGAAGGCATTCCTAAGTCAAGTGTCACCAACAGGACAATCCGTCGCTTCGTGGCCTCTGCCTTTTGGACGACGCTTGCCACCTCTGCGATCGGATCAATGATGGACCGTCCTGCTTTGAGGCCGTTCTGCCGAAGAAATCAGTCCTAAGCAGCATGATTCGCATCAATGAGTCATCCCTTGATGAGTTTCTCCAGCACTTTCCCAGCCGTGTCTAGCATGCATAACAGGTGGTATGCAGATAAGGATCGGGAATTTCCCTTCCTTTTGTAGCCAAGACCCAACGGATCCTTGTCAGATTGTCCACTAGATCTTGCTAGCAGTGAGCCTTACTGATGTTAATCAATTTGCGAAGGCATTCCTTGGCTGACTTGTATGCTACCACACGGTTGCATGCTTCGTCACGATTCCACGCCCGTTAAACCTCACGCCGAAGCTTGAAACACTCTCTTTCCTTCACCTTTGAGTGATTTCAGTCAACCATCAGTACACTGGGAGCTTGCCGTGCCAGTTTTTTTTTGCCGGAGCATAGAAGCGTTTCAAGCAGTCATGAACTGGCTCATAGCTGAGTTCACCACGTCATGAGCTGCCAGTTCTTCCATCCTCTGAGAATCTCCCTGTAGCAAAGCACCTGCTTTGAGTGTCCCCAAGAATCTCTAGAAGTCCATCCGCCCGATGTTTCATCAATCGTAAAAAGTCAAGAGCATGGATGTCGAGAGACAACATCACTGATTTCAAGCAGAATGCTCTAATGATCACTGGCTGAGTAGTCCTCTTATACTCTCCAATTGTGTATCCTTCATATTTAGGACTCAGCGGCGAAGTTCATGTCCGCTATAGTTTCTTCGCAGCTAATATGGCGGTAACCTGGCGTTTTTCCTGTGTTTAGTACGACAGCGTCCTAGTCACCATTTCTAGGATTTGTTTTCCCTGGGAATCTGTTTGCGGCATTCCCCATTCAATTGGTTCAGCGTTGAAGTCTCCGCCAATGAGCACGTTAACATCTGCGTTCCACACAGCGCCATCTAAGGCATTAAGCTTGGCTTGGAAAGATGATATGGGTTCGTCCAGCGTTAGGTACACTCTAAAGAAGGTGGTCTTTGTATACAGCAACCACTCGAAACCCACTCCCTGTCCACAACTCCCCACCTGGTAATCACTGTTACGAACCCAGATGGTGGAAGTACCAGTTTCATCAAGATACCATGATGTAGAACTTTTATCATCGTGCTACTCATTCAGCCGCAAAAATTCGACTTTTGCGTCCCTCTTGAACTGCTCAAGCAGGTTTGGGGTGGTTAAACTGTGGTGTAGGATTAGTTGCACGATGCAGATCATCGAAATTCTGATTTGGCCTTGGCTCGAGCTTCTTGGAAAAGTCAACATTTTCCTTATCCCAACACGTGCCTAGATATGATCTTGGAACGGCATCCTTACAAAGAATACAGTGTACCTCCTTTGTACACATGCAGTGTTTGTGACTTCAGGCCTTACATTTCTCCTGATATACTGCAGCACTTTTGCGTAGGATCGGCCATCTTGGGGTTTCACAAGCTGGGGTCTTTGTCGAAGCTTATTTCACTCCTGTTTTACATTAGATATTTTTTTCTTTCTGGCAATTTTTGAATGAGTTTCTGGCAATTTTCGAATGAGTTTCTTCGCAAATTTCTTCGTTGTTTTTATCATCACAGTCTGGAACCTCTGATTTAGTTTTCCACGCCTATTAAATGCCTCTCCTTCCATCTTTTATCTCAATCGCCTTTGATTGGGCCGGACGCCATTCTTCTATTGATTTTTGCTGGTGGAGCTATCTGCTCGTGCCCTTTAGACTTAGCTCTCAGCGCTTCTTTAGCCTTCTGCTCTTCTTTGGCCTTTTGGTCCTCTTCGGCCTTTAACTCGCTCCTCCGATAATGCCCTATGCGGTCTAGGAGCTCCTCTAGTTCATGGAGCCCAATTTTTACTCCTTTGCTGATTTTTGGTGAGTACCATGCAGGTTTTATTCTTGTTGGAACATCTCCTGCTTTTCGGGTTAGCCTTTCTTCCTCATGTCGCTGGACGGCAATCGTACTTTGCGACCACCTTTCTGGGGAAAGGTGGTCGGTTTTCGTTTCTGAGTACAGTATCTCCGCCACATTTTTAAGGGTGCTGATGAAATCACACAATGGTGCTTTATTCGTCTGGTCACCCCTTTCTTTTTTTGAATTTTTTTGATCTTCTTTTAGGGTTCTTAGTTGCTCCAGTTTTATTGGGTCCCACTAGGAGCCGCGATATCCATTTGCGTGTGTAGTCGCATTTTAGTCCTACGGTTATCTTTGCAGGCCGTCTTTGAAAATCCTAATTCGTTTGGAATATGCTCAGAAACAAAGTCGAGGCGGCTTTGCCCATTTTTGTTATTGATGAACAGCTTCTTTCATGCAACTTGGCAACTGAAATTATAGTTTCTTAGCACATGGTGCATGATTTTAGCACTTCCTTTTCTACTAACCCTAGTTAATACTTTAACTGACAATTTATGAGCCGATAACTTCGGGTTTTCTTTTATTTTCCTAACGATCCATTGTTCATAAGGTTCATTCAAGATTTTGTTTGTGTATCTTTAAATTACAATACATCTCCATATGCTTTGGCACAAATTGTTTAAGTCCATCAGATTAACTTACAACAATAAACTGGATTGGAACAATAACCTCAGATTCGTATCCAAAAGAGTTCATAATCCTGAAAAAATCAAAATTTTTCGATCAAACAGATTGAGTATCTTAAATGACATTAATATCCTAAGATTGTATAAAAAGAAAGCGGTCGGTATTAATCTTAGAATATAATACAATAAAATATTCAAACATTATGTATCTTAAATAATTCACAAGCCTCATCATTAGTATTCAATAGAATCGATAAAGGTAACCATTTTACAGTAACCGTCGACCCAATAGAATTTTCGTAAGAAAGGCAACCTAACAGAAATAATGTTAAAATAAAATGTTCCTAATTCCACTTGTTTGAGTAGGGTCGGCATCGAATTAGCTTTCCATTGCAAATTTTTTCTTTCACTTGAATTATTTACCCGCTAAATTTGTTAGATGTCCAGTGTTTTATTTAAACGCCTACAGAATATTCTTAACATCTTGCAATCGAAGATACTCTAGGACGAACAGCATATGAATAACATTACCAACAACTTATTTGAACTTTCGATCCATGTCCTTACATATGTTGCTTTCTATTTTGGCGGCTCCATTTGAGGCATATCAATTCCAATGAGACTAAAAGACTATAATTTTACATTTCACAAGAAGTTGCAAAGCGTATCCTTTGTCAAGGACGCAGTATAACATATTGATGACCTCAGCCTGTCATCCCAACTCATTGAAACTTATAAACATGGAAAACCTTTCAAAGTCAATGGATTTTCCGTAGCACTTTTCGTGCCGTTAAACCGAAAAGATATGAAATAATAAATTTTTACAACGACTGATTGTTCGGCTGAAAAAAAAGGTTATAGACGCGTGGACGTTTAAACATGATCAATATGTTTTGATTTGTAAATGCAACTGAATTCCAGGAAAAAGAATGTATCTGGGTTGAACGGGTTCGAGGTTCGAATGAAAATTGATTCATTAACCGATTTCCATAGGGAAGAAGATTATTAGTTTCATATGCATATTTTTTTGCTTTTCAGTGCTTTCTTAAAAGAATTTTACAAAAAGCTACTAGTTTCATGTCCTGTTTGTCCGTCTGTATGTATTTTCGTTTGTCCGTGCGCCACAGCAAGTTTCCTCACAAACTATAGAAGCTGCAGTACTTAAACTTTGTGATGAGGTTAGAAATCGTAGACCGTGGCTAAATCGAAGGCATGGTGAGACTGACTTCTATCTGACCCAGCTTTTGAGCGGGCACGGATGTTTTCAGTCTTACCTGCACAAGATCGGTAAGTCACGGTCTTCCGATTGTCGGTTTTGCCCAGGAGAGGAGGACAATGCCTGTCACACATTTTTTTGCGTGTACAAAATGGGTCAGGCTGCGAAGGGAACTCTACAGGGAGACGGGAGAGCTCACCCCGGATAATATAGTTCGAATCGGTTGACAAATGGAACCAGGTGGCACATTATGCTCGGGCAGTCCTAAAATATAAAAGGGACTCACAGCAGCCGGAGGCGCTGGGGCTGGGGGATTGCTCTTCTGGCATTCCCTCTGCCCCTCTCCCCTCCCCAGCTTGAAGGCGCCCCACGGCGTAACAAAACGAGACCTGGCCCGAAGTAATGTGTCAAACGGTTCCAGGCTGGGTTCTCAGGTTGACAGGGGAGGTGTTTAGTGGGTGGTCCAGTCGCGCATGGGAGTCCCATACTCTGCATAAATGGCATTCACCTCCCTACCACAAAAAAAAGGTTAGGAATCGTGGTCGCTCAAAAATTAAGCCGTATTGAAAAATTTCAAATTTATGCTGAAATGACTCTTAAATCTCTTGATTAGAAATCTGAAAGTCCTAAACAAAAAAGTCAATTTGTGCATCAGCAGGACCAGGGAGAGGCAAAATATACGATTTTTTCAGCTTTTTCAGGTCGAAGGTGTCCAATCGCGAGGAGGAGGACACAAAACTTTCATTATTTCCCCTTCTTCTGCACCCCTCAAAGCAAAACTTGTCATTTTAAGAAAAGTTCTCATCAAGGCCTTTAATTGGATACCAATATTGCCTACATGCGAGAAAATTTTTTCAGGGGCAACTCCCCTATATGGGGAGGCTACGCTTAAACACCTTATAAATCTCTGTTTTTGGTGCAACTTTGAAGAGGGCGTCAATTTACACCTACTTGCGAAATCTTATGTTTCTAGCTTATGTTGTTTGCGAGAAAAAGTGGTGTGATACAAGGACGGACGGACAGACAGGACGCGATTTTAGTAGGGTTTCGTAAAATTATTTTCCAAGACCCTCAAAAATTACGAATGAATACAAGGGCAACAAATACTTCAAAAGGCAAAATTCAATCAAGTTTGTTAGTAATAATATGATTTATCAAATGTACATTTTGCTGCTTAAATCGAAACGGTTCCTAGAAACTCCTTCAAAATAGTCATGTATGTTGACATATGTAAAAGCCTAATGCCGACGAAAATTCATTGAAACCGAATCATAATCAAGTGAGATATAGCTATTTTCAGTATACAGAAATACGAGTACATCAAAAACATGTGGTGAAGATTGGTATATGTATATTACAAATTGTCACACTCAAAGTCAAAATCAAAGTCAAAAGCGCTTTATTTAATACTAATCGTTATAAATTTCAAAAGAATATATGGCAAATTCCAAACAATAACAAACTTAATGGCCCAAATGGCTCTCTAAATTTATACGTTATCATTAATCACATTTTCAAAAAACTATAGCAAATTCAAATCAATGAAGATTATTACATATTATTTCATTCAATTGGAAAAAGGAGAAAAAGCCAACCAACACTATCCTAAAATTATTTATAATTTTAACACAACAGTGAACTTTGATCCTACCCCTAATATGTTTTAACTTAATTATAATAAAATGCAATCAAAAACTTTATCTTATTCTAAAAAATTCTATAACAATGCTCCTAACCTAAGCGTTTAACGTTATCCCTAACCTAATATAATAAACATAATATATACCTAACCTATACCTAATTTTTAACACAAAATAAACAACAATACAAAATGTAGCAATAATGAGCTGAAAATAACGTAAAAACACAAAAACTGGAAATAAACACAAATAATTTAGACAATGTCATTCAGCCGCCAATACCTGGATTGCGCTGTCTCAATTTGATCAGCTTCAACGAATCTGGCAAATAAGTATCTCCATTGGAATTGTTGGTCTCGTGAACTCAAACTCGGAGGATATTTTATCTTCTTATCGGTATCCCGTCGATATATGTGATATATGGCTGGAACGCCGTCAGAATCAAAAACGTATCGATTCATGTTCAAATACACGAATGCTTCTGGAGGAATGAAGCCAGTAGCGAGGCAAGTCGCTATATACCCGTCTGTAGGGTGGAACGGCTGTGAAATTCAAGGATTTCACTCACAGTCACAGATCTTGCGATATGATTCCGAAGAAGTTTCAATATGAACATATCGACCCTCGTCACTTCAGCAGTTTGATAAATTCTTCTATTCTATGTATAATGTTTCCAATCCACCTCAGGTTTTCTGTACAAACCAATACATGCACGAAGACATTTCCTTTCGAAAACTCATAATTTTTCCATAGTACTAGCACTCTGGTTGTACCAGATCTGACATCCATATGTCAAAACTGATCAAACCAGGGTCTTGTAACAGATAATTTTGACCTTTTGATCAATGTATTTGGAATGAAAAAGCTTTTGTAGGGCTATGACTACTTTTTGTACTTTACTGAGCATGATTTTGACATGTTCAGTATAGTACAGACACTGATCGAGGTAAACACCGAGGTATTGAACACAGGATTTATGTGGAACTCTTTCTAAACTACCCTCGCCAGCCATCATGTGGAAATCCTTCCAATTACGTTTCAGGTCTTGACTGACCCCCTACAGCGTTGTGCAAACAAGATTGTTTCACACTTCTGTGCTTTGATTTTCATTCGCCAATTGTCAGTGTACAGCTGTACATCATTGAACATTTTTTGGAGATGCTCTGAACTATTGTAGCTTTTCGGTCTGCCGTATAGATGATCAGATCATCAGCAAACGCTACCAATGATCGCGTTGGCGAGACGCTCAAATCAAAGCCATTCAATAGCTTGTGAATGAAGATTGAGAAGAGCAGAGGTACAGTAACTGTTCCCTGCTGTAGACCATTCAAGACCTTGAACTCGCGCATTGTTGTCAGATTTCCATCAGTTACAACAAACGATTTCCCGTATAACATATTACACATCATGGCGACAAGGTGTCTGGGGAACTTGCCCTGAAGGAGTTTAAAAACTAGTCCTTCTAACCACACCGTATCGAAGGCTTTGTCCATATCAATGAGACATGTTCCAACGCATTGACAATACTTTAGTTTCTAACAGATGTCTGAAGTTACTTTCGTTATTGCATGTGTGGTCGAATGCCTGGCACGAAAACCAGATTGGCAATTCGGCATCAACACATATTCCTTAATGTGGGCGTTTAATGGTCTGTTAAGTATCACTTCAAATATCTTACTGATGTTAGGCAGCAAGCTGATTGGGCGATAGCTTTAAGGCCTCGAGGATTCTTTTCTTTTCTTCAAGATCGGAAATACCTTAGCCTTTTTCCACTCATTTGGGAGATATGAATTGCTCAACATGTTGTTGAACAATATGCAATAATTCCTAATAGCAACCTCAGGCAAATGTCGAAGAACTACATTTGAAATACCATCAGTATCACATGATTTCTTGTTGTTTATCTTGCGAAATATGAAACACAAGTCTTCATAGCTGACAAAATAATCAATAAGATTCAAAATCGGTATGAGGTCAGATGTTAATGTTTCATTGAAATGAAGAATTGATTCGCCGTTCAGGCTTGATTTGAAGTCGGAAACTTTTGCTTCAACGAATTCGGAAAAAATTTCGTTCCCTCTCTCAGGGTTTGGTAGATGAACGAATCTAAAATGTGTTCCGATCAGGGCAAGTTTATGCAACCCTTCACACATAATCCTGTTTCCATTTCTATCCGGAGTCGTACTATTAATTTCGATACCAGCCCTATCGAGAAGACTTATCTCATCACTAGTGACTTCAAGATTTGATACCTTCACTGGAAACTTCTTGCGGAATATGCTATTTACTTTTGCGAACACGCCGTCTGGGTCCTGTGGGCTAACACCCCGCAATTTTTCCGCCCATTGATTGCTGATTGCACTCCTGAAGTATGAACGGCATAAAGTTCCGGACATTCTTCAGGTGTAATTTCGACAAAGCCAACGAGGGATGGTTGCAGTCCATTAATCGTCGATAAATATTGTTGACACACGTGAGGAGAAGGCTTTTCAATCCTTTCAACCTTGCGATGGTTGGTGTTTCATATCCTTACATATTGTTTCGATGTTTAATCTTGGGAACTACTTTCTCAATCGTATCCAACGTCAGTTTCTCTAACTTCGACAAATAGACATCTATTTCATCGTTTGTTAGATTCCTGTC
Organism: Odontomyia ornata; assembly: GCA_963969285.1. NCBI lineage: Eukaryota > Metazoa > Arthropoda > Insecta > Diptera > Stratiomyidae > Odontomyia > Odontomyia ornata. The sequence goes on along the minus strand of OZ017738.1, from coordinate 157,351,866 downwards.
ATTAGGAACCATTGAGCAAGAGCTGCGATCATCAGAAGGGGGACATTGCTTCTGATACTCGCGATTAAACTTCTTTTGAAACTTTCCCCAGTCTGTTTTTTTGAAGTTCAACCGATGATTTTCGTTTTGAACTGGAATGAGGAAGAAAGCATCCCTTTGATGATTGATTTGGATTACCATTGCGTTATGGTCGCTATCATAAGGAAGCACTTGCAGTTTCCGTTGAGGACTGTTAAAGCTGAGTTCAAGGCATGCATCAAATATGAATTTGTCCTAGGGTATGTTGGGATCTCCGACCCATATAGATTGCACCTGTATTCAATTCGATTCTCTGTTATCCACGATTTCAGGAATACACCTCTTGGATTATTTGTGGCGTTCAGCCATGATGCATGCTTGGCGTTCAGGTCACCAGCAAGAATATAATAGTTATGCAGCCTGTTCAATTCAAGTATTTCAAACAAGGAATTGAGCTCCTCCTTGAGCTTGAGAACAGTTCCACCAGTTGCATAGGCAGAGATAACGAAGAGGCTATCCCCACCTGGCAGTGAAATTTTGATAACGGACACTTCAAGAGATTCAAAGCTTTTGAATTCGACTTTTTCAATATTTCGGAAACAATAGGGTCTTCGAACCAATATCCCGGTGCCGCCTCCCCCATCACCTATTACCCTATTGTTTCTTACGGATTCAAAATCTTTGAATGTCATGGAGAGCCATGCATTGAGGTGGGTTTCGGTGAGAAGCATGATGTCAGGCTTTTCCTTAACAATGAATTCAAGGAGATAATCACGCTGATGTATAGTAACAATGGAGTTGACGTTGATCGAGAGGAGACGAATCCTATCCATGGGAATGTGACTCGATGACAACCTATTTTGAAGCATGTTGGCCTAAGCGTTGATAAACGAAATTGATTTTTTGGTCTTGTTTATTGATTCTATCTGAAAGAGATTCAAGCTGTTGGTAGATTTTGAGAAGCAGCTCATTATTGTCACTTAGATTATTTATTTTATTTACATTGTTGTCTGCTGGTCCTCTGGCAGCAAGTGCAAATGATATCCCGGGCTTGACGAAGTTAGTAGGTAACAAATTGTGATTTACTTTGGTTTGTTTTGGGGAAAATTTAACTCTTACATCTTGATTCCGAGGGCATCCTCGATATGATGCTGGATGACCAAATATACCGCAATTAACACAAAGTTTGGCTCCATCTGAGTCAATTTGAATTCATCGGGGGCGTGAATATCTTTGCACTCAACACAGTGATAGTGCACAGCGCAATTAGCAGCTGAATGACCGTATCTTTGACACCTGTAACACTAGTTGACCTCAGTTTTTTGGAGGCGTTCCCACCTCACAACTCTAAAGTTTAAGTACCTTACCTATTGGAGGGCACTCGGACTGCTATTGTTAGAAATTTAGACCAAATAAAATGGTAATATTTTACCTTCGACAGTTGATCTCCTTGTAGCAAAATTTTTCACACAGATGAACTTAACAGCTGGTGCTGCTTCCTGCAACATTTCAAGGAGATCAACTGTATTCTCCCCACAGTCCAAGCCCTTCAACAGGAAGGTCTGATTTTTTTCCCGCCTTTGGCGTGTATGTGAAGTGGGGAGCTTTGACACTATTAAGAGCATCTTTCGCCTGTTTGAAGTCAGCCAGTGTCTTTGTTTTCATTGTGAGCTTATCAGCGGTCGCTCTCTTAACTTCAAAATTATCGATTTTATGTTCGGCTGCCAATAACCGAACCAGATTTCCTCCACGCTGCCCAAAACCGTTAATTGGAGGAACTTTTTCATTTACCTTATTAATTTTATTAGGAGAACCAGCAGACACACCGGTTGGCTTCTTCTCCTTCTCCTTATTTTTTAATTTTAAATATTGAATGAAATTATTATTATTATCAATATTACCTATCTTATCGTTGCTCTCCATCTCGATGTCCATTTCTTCGTTCATTGCAGACAGCACCGCATAATAATTGGCGCTGTCGTTCGTTCCTCCTACACTCACGATATTTTCAGCATCATGGATTGATGTCTTGCTCGTATCTTGCGATTTTGTTTTATATGTTTCTGTGTTGGTACTGCTTTCTCGTTGGCCTTGCTTTTTGTTGTTGTTTCCTTTTTCTCATTCTTTTTAAGTTAATATCGGTTCTTCTTTGTCGGCTGTATTCTGTGGCTTCGCTTTTGGTTTGCTCGCATCTTATAACGTCCGGACTATATCCTCCAAACTTTGTATCCGGAGTTTCAACTCATTGTTTTGTTTCGTAACCCTTGCGTTTTCCCTGGTTACTTTTTCGTAGTCTTCGCTTGAAAGCGTAATACGCTAGCCATGCTCACAGTTGTCTTGTTCATTTTTCCGCTGTATGAATTTATCATTTGTCATTTTAGAAATGCTTGGCTGTGGGTCCCTCAGCGGTGGGAAGCCGTCGGGCTCCTCCAGCCCCCCGGTGAAAAAAACTTTTCTTCTTTTTTGAAACTTTCTCGCAGGTAAAATCCAGATACTCGATAAACTGTTCGAATAGTTCGATGATGTAATAAGTTTTTTTCTAAAATTACTTTCTAATTGAGGTTTTTTAAAAATTATTTTAATTTATAAAAATTCTTGACAGGAGCGAATTAAAAACACGTCTACACGCAACGAGTGCTAGACGTAGAACTACAAATTGTCATAGACACTACATACAAGTAGTCCACAGTACGGGCCCCCTGGAGTGCTGATTACCACATACTTCATACTTTGCGAGGAGCTTCGGTTTGACGAGTCTTCCTCGCTTTTCTTACAACTTTTTTTCGATTCCTCCGCTTTTCCGCTCCGGAAAGTCCCAAAAATGGCGATTTCTCGCAGTTTTGAAAATTCAAGACCACTTTTTTAGGGTATTGTACAATCATTTTACAATACCCTACTAGTTTCGCGTCCTGTCTGTCCGTCTGTCCGTCCGTCCGTCCGTGTGTCACACCACTTTTTCTCGCAAACTACATAAGCTAGAAACATATGATTTTGTAGGTAGGTGCAAAGTGATGCCCTCTTCAAAGTTTCAATACGAAAAAAAGTTTATAAGGTCTTTAAGGGGGGTCTCCCCATATAGGGGAGTTGCCCCTGAAAAAAAGTTTTCATCGCATGTAGGCAATATGCATATCAAATGAAAGGTCTTAATGAGAGCTTTTCAAAACAGGTTTTAAAATGACAAATTTTGCTTCGAGGGGTGCAGGGGAAGCGGAAATGTACGAAAATTTTGTGTCCCCCCTCGCGATTGGACACCTTTGACCCGAAAAATCTGAAAAAAATCATGAATACAACAACAAATACATGAAAAGTCGAAATTCACTCAACTTTGTTAGTAATAGCATGATTTATCGATTTTACGTTTTCTTGAATAAAATCTTAACGGTGCCCTTAAATTTAATAAAATTCAGTACACAGATGATTATTTATAAGATCAATCTGTCCTTCATAAGGATCAAATGATATTTAATGAAGTTATAGCGATTTGAATTTTCCTGTATTACTATGGAACAATGTGCGCTGTATTACTATGGAAACATATGGCTATGGAACAATATGCGCTTTTTACCGAGTTTCAGGAATGATAGGTAGCATGAATTTCTTTGAGAATTGGCTCAGCTAGTGGTATTAGTAATCGTAAAGCAAAATAGTGGCTGTTTTAAATGCGAGTATTGAATAATTTTGAGTTATTTTGCCCCAACTTCAACGTTTATTGCATGATTGTGCATGCTTTTAGCACTTGATTCAATTTAATGAATGACTGAACATGAGTACCTACAATTAATACTCATAAGTGAAATAAGCCGGGGGGGCAGGAGAGAGCTCCTAACAGGAGGGCTTTGTAACCATTCTAGGATTCGAAAAAAAAGGCCATGAATCGATGATTACAGTACAGGGGAGTCATCAAAGGTAGCCAATATGAATATTCAATGCAAGTTCTTTACAAGAGCTTTTAAGAACAGTACTTAAACTGACAATTTTTCCTTCACAAGGACAAAAAATACCCTAGAAGTCGAAATTCGATCAACTTTGTTAATAATAGTACATTTTATAAACTTTGCTTTTTTGTCTATAAAATCAAGATGGGACCCTTAAATTTCCCAAAATCTATAATTTAAGTTTTCTGGAAGTAATTGTATATGGTTCGAAAATTTCACAATAATTGAACAATAAACAGCTAAATTACAGCCGATTGAATATTTAACAATTACAACAACATTAACACGTGATACTAGGGACTACAAACTACAAAAATTTGTATAGGGTATTTAAGGAGGTCTCCCCATAGAGGGGAGTGGCCCTCGAAAATAAAAAATTTCATCAAAGGTAGCCGATATGGGTATCAAATGAAAGGTCTGATGAGAACTTTTCAAAACACGTCTTAATTTGATACTTTTTGCTTCGAGGGACGCGCAGGGAGGGATAATACACGAAAAATTTGTGTAACCAACATGGAGTTTCCATTGAAAGTGCACATCTCTTTGACATATTTCTTGACGTTTTTCATTGCTGGTGACTGCATTTCTGAGAAGTTTGGTACAAAACATGAGCGTAGGTCCGTTTACTCAACTTTTTTTTAAACTAAAATCCTAATGACCGACAAAAATATACCTCCAAATTGTTAGCCCGACAAAAAAGGTGCAAAAATTTCGTAAAAAAATTTGACATACCTATATTTGATATATATATACATATACATACACATATATATATATATATATATATATATATATATATATATATACATATATATATATATATATATATATATATATATATATATATATATATATAAACATATATATATATATATATATATATATATATATATATATATATATATATATATATATATATATATATATATATATATATATATCTTATGTCGAATGTAGTTAAATAAAGTTGTTAAAAGTAATAAATAATTTTGAAAAAATATCGGTTATTTCAGGCCACTTGGATGAAGCCTTATAATTCTACATCTAGCAGTCGTTCCATATAGACGTGTTTTAATCGCTCATGTCATCAGTTTTAAAAACTAATTAATTCTTCACAAATGCCTGATGAAATTCATTTTTTGATTGAAAACCATCACCGTCAAATTATTCGAACATTTCTGTTCTGAAGAAGTATCAAAAAGCGGAAATACATTCAAGGGAAGTCCCAGTTTCTGGAGCCTAATGGCTTCAGCCATCAACCAGAACGATCGTATCCATGACCAACGATAACGGACGAAAAAAAGCTAAAACGAAGATTCGACAGCAACGAAGAAAAAGCGAAAATTGTATCAGTCATCGAGATCAACCAATAAAACAAAGCTAGCGAGAAAGAAATGGTTCGACTTTTGGCAGCCAAAAATAAATTAAATGATTTTGAGATCAAGAAAGTCAATTCCGATGCACTGACAATTATAACTAAGACGTTGGTTGATTTTCAGGCAGCAAAAAGAGTGTCGAATTCCGGAGATGTTCCGCATTTTAGATACACCCCTAAGAGCGAAAAAACCAGACCTTTTTATTGAAAGATCTGGACTGCAGAGAGGACACAGTCGATCTACTTCAGGCGCTCCAAGAAGTTGCAGACCTTACAACAAGGAGGTCGATTGTTGAGCGTAAAAACTTGCCTTTTTGCTTAGTCCAGATTTCCAGCAAAAGCAGTTCAAGTGCCCTAGAAAAAATAAGGTACTTGAACTTCCGTGTGGTGAGATGGGAACACCTGCAGAAAAGTGAGGTCGCAAATGTAAAATCTACTCCAAAACAAAGTCAAGTACACCGCAATGTGATTGATACCTACCAACTTCGTCAAGCCCGAGATGTCATTTCACTTGCTGCTAGAGGTCCAGCAGACAGTGTACATAAATGAAATTAATAATGTAAGTAGCAGTAATGAGCTGTATCTTAAAATGCATCAGCAATTAAATTCTTTAGCAGAGAGGACCGATAAGCTGGATGCTAAAATAACCTTTGTTTTTCAGCGTTTAGGGCTTTCAAGTGCCTCAAAATAAGTTGTCATTCAGTCACATTCCCATGAATAGGATTCTTCCCATCTCGATGAACGTCAGCTCTATTGTGAGACTAGACTGACATGACTGTCTCTTGGAGTTCCTTGTCAAGCCAAACCCTGACATCATGCTTCTCGTCGAAACCCACCTCAACTCATGGCACTTCTTGGCACTCAAGGATTTTGAATCCATAAGAAACGATAGGGTAGTAGGTGATGTGGCAGGTAGCACCGAGATATTGGTAGGAAGACTCTTTTGTTTCCAAAATATTGAATAATTGGATTCAAAAGCGTCCGTTATCAAAATCTCAATGCCAGGTGGGGATAACCTCTTCGTTATCTCTTCCTATGCAACTGGTCAAAATGTTCTCAAGTTCAAGGAGGAGCTCAATTCTTTTTTTGAAATACTCGAATGGAACAGGCTGCATACTTATTATATTCTCGATGGTGACCTGAACGCCAAGCATACATCATGGCTGAATGCCACCAATAATCTCACAGGGGTGTATTCCTGAAATCGTGGATAACAGAGAACCAAATTGAATACAGGTATAATATATACGGGTCTAAATTTCCAACGTCTTCTTCTTTGTAGCACTACAGCCCCTCTCGGGCCTTCACTTAGAGCAAGTTAGAGTATCTCATTTTCATGACCATATTGATTTTTTCGGAAGTCAGTTTGGTCAGCACCATGCTCCCGTGTGCCTGCTCAGCTATGATATGGATCTGATTAAATCAGAACATATCACCACTGAGTGAATACTCGTAGTCTGTCCGAAAAATCCCCTGAACTAAATCACATTGCTCCCAACGAGATTTGAACCTGGGACCTTCGGCTTAACCTGGGACTTTCGGCTTACCAACATACACTTAGGCAAATTCATATTTGGACCTCTGCATTGCTGACGCAACACTTGAATTCAGCTTTAATAGTCCTCAACGGACCCTGCAGGTGCTTCTTACGATAGTGACCATAACGCAATCGTAATAGAAATCAATCATCAAAGGGATGATGCCTTCCTTATTCCAGTTTAACATGTAAATTATCGGTTGAATTTCAAAATAAAAGACTGGAGAAAGTTTCAAAAGAAGTTTGATCGGGATTACCAGAAACAATGTCCTCCTTCTGATGATCGCAACTCTTGCTGAATGATCTCTATTGACATGAATCTAACTAACGATGAAATCTCTATTTGTCGAAGTTAGAAAAGCCGACGTTGGAAACGATTGAGGAAGTAGTTCCCAAGATTAAACATCGAAACAATATGTAAGGATATGAAACATCAACCATCGCAAGGTTGCAAGGATTGAAAAGCCTCCTTCTCATCCGCGTCAATAATATTTATCGGCGATTTTTGGACTACAACCATCCCTCGTTGGCTGTGTTGAAATTACACCTGAAGAATGTAGGAAACTTAATCCGTTCTTACTTTAGGAGTGAGGTCAGCAATCAATGGGCGGAAAAATTGCGGAGTATCAGCCCACAGGACCGAGATGCCGTTTTCATGAAAGTGAATAACATATTTCGTAAGAAGTCTCAAGTGAAGGTATCGAATCTTGAAGTCGCTAGTGATGAGATAAATCTTCTCAATAGGGCTGGTATCGAAATTGATAGTACGACTCCGGAAAGAAATGGAAACAGGATTATATGTGATGAATTACAAAACCTTGCCCTGATTGAAACACATTTTGAATTGGTTCATAAACCAAATCCTTGGAGAGAGAATGAAATACTTTCAGAGCTCCTTAAAGCAAAAGTTTCCGACTTCACATCAAGTCTAAACGGCCAATTAATTCTTCATTTCAATGAAACATTAACATCTGACCTCATACCGAGCTTGAATCTTATTGATAATTTTGTCAGCTGGGAAGACTTGTGTTTCATATTTGGCAACATAAACAACAAAAAATTATGTGCTACTGACGGTATTCCAAACATACTATAGTTCTCCGACATTTGTTTGAAGTTTATATTTGGAATTATTGCATATTGTTCAACAATATGTTGAGCAATCCATATTTCCCAAATGAGTGGAAAAAGGCTAAGGTTTTTCCGATCTTGAAGAAAGGAAAAGAATCTTGGAGTCCTAAAAGTCATCGCCCAATCAGCTTGCTGCCTAAGATCAGCAAGGTGTTTGAAGTGATACTCAACAGAGCATTAAATGCGCACATTGAGAAATATGAGCTGATGCCGAATTGCAAATTTGGTTTTTGCGCCAGACATTCGACCATGCATGCGGTAACGAAAGTAATCTCAGACATCTGTTGGAAACTAAATGATAGAGAATGTGTGGAGAAAACCTTCGATACGGTGTGGTTAGATGGACTAGTTGTTAAACCTCTTCAGGACAGGCTCCCTCGATACCTTGTCACCATAATGTGCAATATGTTTTATCTGAAATCTTTTGTTGTAATTGATGAAATTCTGACAACAACGTGAAAATTAAAGGACTTGAATGGTCTTCAGCAGGGAACAGTTACTGCGCCTCTGCTTTTCTCAGTATTCATTCGCAAGCTATTGAACGGCTTTGATTTTAACGTCGCGCCAACACGATCATTGGTAGCGTTTTCTGATGATCTGGTCATCTATACGGCAGACCGAAAAGCTACAATACGAGTAGTTCAGAACAATCTCCAAAAAATGTTCAATGATGTACAGCTGTACACTGATAATTAGCGAATGAAAATCAATGCGCAGAAGTGTGAAACAATTTTGTTCGGAACCGCTCCAGCAGATCAGTCAAGACTTGAAACGTAATTGGAAGAATTAAACCATCATGGCTGGCGAGGATAGTTCAGAACGGGTTCCACATAAATCCTGTGTTCGATACCTTCGGTGTTCATCTGGATCAGTATCTGCTCAATAGTGAACATGTCAAAACCATGCTCAGTAAGGCACTAATAGTAAGCATGGCCCTACAAAGACTCTTTCATTCCAAATACATTGATCAAAAGGTCAAAATTACCTGTTACAAGACACTGGTTACACCAGCGTTGACACATGGATGTCAGATCCGGTACAACCAGATTGCTAGCACCAAGAAAACAATTAAGATTTTTTGGAAGGAAATGTCTTCGTGCATGTATTGGTTTGTACAGAAAGCCTGAGATGGATTGGAAGCATTATGTATCGAATAGAAGAATTTATCAAACTGCCCAAGTGACAAGAGTCGATATCTTCATATTGAAACTTCTTCGGAATCATATCGCAAGATCTGTGACTGTGAGTGAAAACCCTTGGATTTCACAGCCGTTCCACCCTTCAGACGGGTATATTGCGACTTGCCTCGCTACTGGCTTCGTTCCTCCAGAAGCATTCGTGTATTTGGACATGAATCGATATGTTATTGATTCTGACGGTATTGCAGCCATATATCACATATATAGACGGGATACCGATAAGAAGATAAAAAATCCTCCAAATTTGAGTTCACGAGACTAACAACTCCCATAGAGATACTCATTTGCTAGATTCGTTGAAGCTGATCGAGCTGAGATGGAGTAATCTAGGTATTGGTGGCTGAATGACAATGTACAAATTATTTGTGTTTATTTCCAGTTTTTGTGTTTTTTCGTTATTTAGTTTTTGAGTTTCAGCTCATTATTGCTACATTTAGTGTTGGTGTTTATTTGTGTTAGATATATTAGGAATGTCGTGATATAAGTTTTTAGTATGAGATAAGGTTTTTGATTGAATTTTATTAGAATTAGGTTATACCATATTAGGTGTAGGATAAAAGTTCACTATTGTGTTAAAATTATAAATAATTTTGGAATAATGTAGGAAGGTTTTTTCTCCTTTTTGCAATCAAATCATAACATATGTAATAATCTTCATTGATTTGAATTTGCTATAGTTTTTATTGATGAAATGTGTTTAACTAATAACGTATAAATTGAAAGAGTCATTTGGGCCATTAAGTTTTTGCATTGGCATTGTTCGGAATTTACTTCATATTATTTCAAAAACGATTAGAATTGAATAAAGTGCCTTTGACTTTGATTGCATCCTTCATCGGCCCTGTGTCGTGTCATACAGCAGGCTTTGGTCCTTCAGGTACTTCCTTGGAAGTTGCATTTGATATTCTGGAACTTGAAAAGGGTTTTCCAGCGTGTTTGGAGTATGAACCCATCTAGTGGAGTTGAAGGCATTCCTAACGTCGAGTGTCATCAACAAGACGATCCATCACTGGGTGCGGCTACATGGCTCTGCCTTTTGGACCACGCTCACCATCTCTGCAATCGTATCAATGGTGTAACATCCTGCTCTAAAGCCATGCTGTTGAGGTGAGTTTTCCCTTGATGAGTTTCTCTAGCACTTTCCCAACAGTGTATAGCATATATAACGGACGGTATGCAGAATTTCTCTTAGGTTTCCTAATTAACTAGAGCCTCACTATCTTCCATCGTATCGAGAAACCCCGCCTAGTAAGCAATCGTTGAATGTGCTGATCAATAAATCAGGACAATGGTAATAAACTGGAACACCATCTAAATCTGGAGCCTTTCTGACTTTCAGTGAAAGGACTGCCTCTGCCAGTTCTGGTTATGCAAAGAGTGGACAATTGATTGCTATTTCATTGTTGGTAGGGTCAAGCTGGTGAAGGGTGACGAAGAGTGCCCGCACTTCTCGTTCATCTTTTCCGTTTTATATGTGAAAGGTGTTCGTAGGGCGCGAAACGGAATTTTCAACTGGGCAACGAGTCATGATGTTGCTTATAGTTCAGTTCACCCCGTTTTGACCTACCAGTTCCTCTATCCCCTGCAAATTCCTCTCGATGTTCATCCTTCCGATGTTCTACCCAATTGAAGAAAGCCAAGAGCACGAATGTCGGAAGACGAAATCACTGATCTCAAGCAGATAGCACTGATAATCAGTGTCCAAGTAGTTGTCTAATACTCTCTAATTGTGTATCCTGCATACTACGGGCTCCAGTTTGCAGCCAGTACGCCAGAAAGTTGGGTTATCTTTAGTGTCTAGTATGACGAACGTCATCCTGACCACTATTTTTAGGATTCGTTTTCCCCGCGGATCTTTTTGAGGCATGCCCCATTCGGTTGCTTTAGTTTTAATATCTCCCTCAACGCGCATGTTGTCATCTGCTTCGATTCAGTGCCCTCCAAAGCATTAAGCTTGGCTTGGAAAGATGATATCGTTTCGTTCAGTGTTTGGTACACACTAAGCCATCGAACCCACATGAAATCATCCCCAGTCTTATCTGCGGATGCCCTTTTGGTGTTGCCTTCAGCGCTTCTTTAGCCTTCTGCCCTTCTTCGGCCTTCTGGCCCCCTTTGGCCTGTAACCAGCTCCTCTGGCTGTTGAGTGCCAATCCGAGTCTACGACGACCTTTTCTGGAAGAGGTTATGTATTTCCGAATACAACTACAGCTTGAGCATCCTGCAAAGTTTTCCCCTCTTCCTTTTTGGAACGCTCTAGTGCCTGAATGGTGCAGGAATCTCAGTCTGGACAGAACTGTCTGTTTATCTCCGTAATTGTATTTATCGTTATTTTTCTCATCGTTAGTACTGCTCCCGATGTGCTGTAAATACCGTGATGGCAGCCGCTGATCGCGTTGTCATTGTTCATATTTGTTTTTATTTTATGGCGTTTTTTAGGGTTCTTAGCTGCTCCAGTTTTATGCGGTCCTCCTTAAAGCTGCTATCTCCGTTCGTGTGTGTAGTCTCATGGTCCCATGGCAATCTTCGCAAAGCAGGGAGGCCATGCGAGGGTTGACACAATTCGTTAGCGAGCCGTTAAAATCAAAGCCACTCAATAGCTTGCGGTTAATATTGAGAAAAGCAGAGGTGCAGTAACTGTTCCCTGCTGTAGACCATTCAAGACCTTGAAGTCGCGTAACTTCATCAGATTTTCTTCAGTTGCAACAAACGATTTCCCGTAGAATGTATTACACATCAGGGCGGTAAGGTGTCTGGGGAACTTGCCCTGAAGAAGCCCATTGCCCATCTAACCACACCCTATTGAAGGCTTTCTTCATATCAATGATAGCACTCCAACACATTCTCCATTGCTTAATTTGCAATAGATGTCTGAGGTTATTTTCACTATCGCATAAGTGGTCAAATGTCTTGCACGAAAACCAAATGCACAAAGCCGATGAGGGATGGTTGTTGTACAAAAATCGCCAATCAATATTGTGGATGCGTATGATGAGAAGGCTTTTCAATTTTCCATAATTTTTCATATCCTTCCATAATGTTTGGATGTTTTATTTTGGGAACTACTTTCTCAATCGTTCCCAACGTCAGCTTCTCTAACTTCGACAAATAGAGATCTATTTCATCGTTAGTTAGATTCCTGTCATTAGTAACCATTGAACAAGAATTGCTATCATCAGAAGGAGGATATTGTTTCTGGTAATCCCGTTTAAACTTCATTTGAAACTTTCCCCGATCCATTTTGTTTTATATAACCGATGATTTTCGTGTTGAACTGAAATGAGGAAAACATCGCCCCTTTAATGATTTTTTCGATTAAGATTGCGTTATGGTCGCTATCATAAGGAAGCACCTGCCGTTTCCGTTGAGGGCTATAAAAGCTGAATCGAAGTCTTGCGTTAGCAATGCAGAGGTCCAAGTATAAATTTGTCCTAGGATATATTGGCAGCTCTGAGCCAAATGGATAGCACCTGTGTTCAATTCTGATCGCTGCTATCCACGATTTCAGAAATGTACCCGTTGGATTATTGTTGGCGTTCAGCCATGTTGTATGGCGGGCATTCAGGTCACCGGCAAGAATATAATAACTATGCAGCCAGTTCAATTCGGGTATTTCAAGCAAAGAATCGAGCTTCTCTTGGTACTCAAAAACGTTTCGACCAGTTGCATAGAAAAGATAAAAAAGGGTTGTTCCCAACCTGGCTTGCAATTTTGATAACGGACACTTCAAGAAATTCAAAGCTTTTGAATTCTATTTGGTCATTGGACAACTAACTATGTTTTTCAAAGTAAATTTATGAGTGTTTATATTAACATTAAATATTAATCAATGAAACATTATTGTTGGTTGACCTTTTGTCATCTTTCAGTAAATTGAAAAATTCCACGCTCGAAGAAGCCTTGGTTCTTAGAAGCGAAAGAACTAGTCCAACTCGTTTTTAACAAGCTAGATTGCAATCGGTAGTTTTACCATTCAAATGGTTTGGAAGGGAGCGAAACAAGTGATGGTTTGATGTTGCTAAATCAGGACTATAGGATGGATGTAGCATCAGTTCCCAACTGAGCTCCATTAATTTTTAACGAGTTATCAAAGAGGTGTGACGTCTGACATTATCATGATGGAACATTATACCTTTGTGATTGGCCTACCCGGGGCATTTTTTGTTGTTTCCTTTGTTCAATTTCGATAGTTGACGACAGTTGACACTCAAATCAATAGTTTGGTTTCTTGGAAGCAGCTCAAAGTAGACTATACCCGTATAATCCCACCACACAGAAAGCATAATCTGCTTTTGGTAAATATTGGCTTCAGATGTTGATTGTGGGAGCTCATCTTGCATGGTCTATGATTGTTTTTGGACCATGTTATCGTAAACAATCTATTTTTATCGACCGATATGATTCTTTTCAGAAATGGGTTGTTTTGTTTACGATTCAGCAAAGAGTGAAGTGGATTGCCTTTGATTCGTGTGGAACCCATACATTCAGTTTGTTTTTGTAACAAAGCTTTTGTAAGTGTAAGTAAATGGTTGAATTCAATACGTCGAGCTTTTTTGCTATCTACCGGGTTGTCATATGCCGGTTAGTTTTGATTAACGCCTTAACTTTGTCGTCATCAGTAGTGGTTGGATGACCAGTATGTGGTGCATTTTCCAGATCGACAGCGAGCAAACCAACGCTGACACTGTTGTTCAGTAAGACAGTCTTCACCATAAACTTTATTCAATTTCTTTCAAGCTTGCAACGCATTTTTGTCTTGTCAGAAATAAAGCAATAAAATATGCAGATAATGCTTCCTTTGACTGTTTACTTTCAAGTTGATTTTTAAACAATTTTTGTTTACTAATGACGCTTAATTTTCGATTGAAGATAGTCTAAAGTCTAATCTTTAAAATAACAGATAATAATAAAAACCACGTAATCACTACTACATGAAGTATATAGTTCACGTCGTCTATGAGAAAAACACTACATGAATTATCGAACCACTCAATATTTTATGAATATTTTGGAAGCAATATGGTCTTCTAACCAATATCCTGGTGCCACCTCCCCCATTACCGTTTACTCTATTGTTTTCTACGAGTTCCAAATCCTTGAATGTCATCGAGTGCCATGAAGTGAGGTGAGAAATATGGTGTCAGGCTCTCGTCTGACGATGAATTCCAGGAGATTGTCACGTCGATGTAGAGTAACAATGGAGTTGACAATAATCGAAATGAATCAAATTCTATCGATATTAATATATTTGAAAAACGAAGTTAATTTTGGAATCTTGTTTGTTGATTCTCTCCGATAAAGAATTAAATTTCTGGTAAACTTTATGGAGCAGCTCATTGTTGCTACTTACGTTATTAACAAAATTGTCTGATAGCTCTTTAGCGGGAAGTGCACATGCTACTTGGGGTTTTACGAAGCTAGAAGATATCACACTGCGGTGTACGTGCGTTTATTTTGGAATCAATTAAACTTTTTCATCTTGATATCGAGAGTGTTCACGAAATGACCTTGGATAACAAAATACAACCCAGTTGAGGCAGTATAATTTTTCTTTAGGCTCCGTCTAAGCCAATTTTTACCCACCAGGGGGCATGAACTTCTTAACATTTCGCACATGGCGCAGTTGGTATCCAAACAACCTAATAGTTGACACTGGCTCCCACCTCACTACGCTGAAATTTAAGTACCTTACCTATTGAAGGGCACCTTGACTGCTTTTATCAGGAATTTGAACTAGATAAAATGGTAAATTCTTCTTGTCGATAGTCGACTTCGTGTTGCAAAGGTTTTGCCAGAAAACAGTATAATCTCTGGTGCAGCTTCCTTGAGCATCTGAAGGAGATCGGCTATATCTCCTCTGCAATCCAGGCACTGCAATAGAAAGTTCTGAATTTTTTCATTTTTTGGGGTATAGGTGAAGAGTGGAACCTCCCCAAAGATCAGCGCATCTTAAGTTGACTTGAGATCAACCAGTGATTTGATTTTAATAGTTAATATTTCTGGGATTACTCTTTTGATTTCGAAATTGCTTAATTTATTTTTGGCTGCCAATGACCGAACCATATACCTTCCGCTTTGGCCGAATACATATATAAGCGGAACTTTTTCTGTTTTGTTGATGGCTTTTTCTGAGAAACCAACAGAACCCAGATATGATTTCTTCTCCTCTCCTTATGTATGTTATAAATACCTTTGACGCTGTCTTGAATCTCCACTTCTTCTGTCAATCGTTCCAGCGCTGCAAAATATTTTTGACTGTTGTGAGTGCAACCAGTACTTTGAATTTTTTCTGGAATTGTATCACACTTTTCTCACATTTGCTTCTTGTTTCTTTTCTTCATATTTGCTTCTTGTTGGATTTGCTTTGGCTACTGCGCCTTTAAAGGTTTCCCCAATGATGGGAAACGGTCGAGCTCCTCTATACCAGCGGTTCATTAGATTATTCGCTTTTCTTTAAGTATGGAAACTTTTTGCAATAAAAACAGCTTTGAGCTGTCTTTTCAAAAAATTAATTAAATTTTTTACTCGAAAAGATAGATATAAATGTTCGTTCAAGACTGCAGCAATGGTCTGCTGCCTTGGCGAAAGAGGATGTTGAGATCCGCCAAGATTGGCTTGTCTGGGGATGCATGAATGCGCTGGCCAGCTAGCGTTGTGGTGTTATGGGGCGGATTCTTTCCTCCAAGCACGAATTAAACATGTTAACATGCTGATCGACTGGTGTCAAGGCCGAGGTAACCTACTAAGGGTTGAAATGCTTGTTCGACGAACAAATTGGGCCGGGCAAAAACGGACGGACTCGCGGAGACTTCGTTGTTACAGACGATACTTATGGCGCACAAATAAGAGTGGGGCATCCAGGTAGAAGCAGTGCCCCCTCGCACTCTCCCAACCAGATCAAGATCCAAACGTAGACATGGCTATGTATTTCCCATTTGAGTAAAAGACTCATACAAACGTAGTTTGTATGATTCTTCCCATCAAATAAGGAATACAAACGTAACCAATTTATGTAATAGCGTTATGCATATCATAAACGGGAACGTGAGCAGAAAGCCACACTACCCAGCAAGACCCAGCAAGACCCCCGATGGCTAGCCCAAGTTAGAGGCGGAGCCTGTCATCGTAGCGGCTCAAATACCCGGTCAGGGTTAAAGTAAGGAAAAAACGAGTTTATCTTTTAAAAATTCATTTTGACATTTTTATTCATCTTCATTTTCTTTTACATGGACTATTTCGATAAATTTTGAATCATGTGCAATCTGTGTCGTTTAAAAAAACAAAAGTCACTAAAACAATATACATAAATAAATATAAATTTTTCATAAATAGAAGAAAACAAAAGGGTACGTACCCAGCATCCTTACGAGCGCCCATACATGATGTGGATGATGTAATATTGCTGTAAATCTGAAGTGAAGTACGCTAAGAGTGCTTGAACAAATAGAATTTAAATGGTGAGGAAAATTCCAACTCACCATTTTTTTTAATGATTAATAAATTGAAGGGCAAGGCATGGTCCTCCGTAACTTGTGTTGAGCCGCTTGAATTGCGAGTCTCAATCCCGAAGCATTTTCTTCTTAATTCACAGAAGTGACACCATAAGGTAGCACGATTGTTTTACGTTTCCAGTTTGTAGCGGTAACGTATGCATTCCTCCCATAAGTAACGGATAAATCAATCAAATCAGACAAAGAGTCCCATGGTTATTCTTCTTACTTCGGTGCTTCCTTGAATTATTTGATGCAATTGAAAAGTATTTAAAATGATCGGAATTCCCCACAGTCAAAACCTTTTTCAACGTCGTTAGATTTCATCAGATTATATACACGCAATTTCGAATCAATAAATTGTTGCTCGCAATCCTCACTTCCAATGCAAAAATCTTTTCCCGGCTTCTTTTTATCTTAGTGAAAAGCTAACTGAAGTTTGTTTTCCTTTTTTTTATCGTGCTTAATCAAAATTGGATTCAGGTTAACTAAATATTTGTTTAAAGGTAAAACAAAGCAATAACTAAATGAAAGTCTCTTTTTCTCCATGCATCTCTGCAGTGAAAGAATTCAACACTTTTCCAAGAGCTATATTTCTAGAAGAAACCGTGGACTAAAATCATGCGCGCGCCAAATCCATCCTAACTCCGAAAATTCTTATTACCACCTTGTGTCTGTTCTACTTATGAATTCCAAAAGTGATCAACGCTTCCTATACATAATCCAACAATTAAAATGTTATAAATACCAAGCTGGCCCGTTGGACAAAAATAATTAGCACGCGAAAATTATTTTGCAGCAGTTAATTTCACTTCAAATTTAACTATTCTCGATGTAAACAAACAGATCCAACTATGTACATAGAAAGAAGCAAATCCACGGCACTACATATAATTTATGAGCACATCAGTCAGAACGACATGAATTTTCGGCGACGGAAATTTTTGTGCCACTTCAAATTTCCCGTTAGCACGGTCACTTTCCCGGTAAATCACTTCTTGGGACAACTGCCAGGGCACATATCGTTCTTCCGAAAGAGAATCGTTATATCCCAACAGAAGGTGCACAATAATCCTTAATTTTTTGTTATTTAGACACAGCCAACTTAGAACGTATTTAACTTCACTCGCATCTGTTTCACCCATGGTGAACAGAACTCAATCTTATTTATAGCAAAACTTCACCATCACAGAGCCGAATACCGATTTTAAGTAATTTTCCCTCCTTTGCTTTCGCAAAATAACCGGGAAGCTTACTCATTCACCGTTCAACATAAATCGTATGCTTGTTCTTAAACAAAGATGTGGGAATCTAATGAATTTTATGTTACACTGCGATGCATTAAACTGTTCTAATTGTTTGAGTTTCACGTTTTTGTTCCAGTTCAACATGACAAAAACAAGATATAAAATCAGAGCGTTAAAACCGATACGTGATATATCCGCAAAGCACCACCCAGCTCAACACTTGTGAAATGCACGTACATCCCGTTGGGCGACTGCAAGCAGACTCCTCGATCCGTCCAAATCTTTCTTCATTCTCCTCGTGTCGCAACAGTACATCGAATCCAGCTGCTCACTCAGCCCAGTTAGATTGCATTCGGCAATGTAATGCACAGATGGGATGCACTTAATCAGTGTTCCCATGTCCGAAATTTTAATTTGCAGATTTGAATTTTTTTTTTAATTAACAGAAGTACTCGTAAAGAAAAATGTAAAGATCTTAAGTAATAGTAAACGGTTAAATATCATAAAGAATATAATTAAAAGGAAACGTTTAAATTCAATATAAAGGAAAATTTTATTTTATTTTATTCATTAACCAAACAAGGTACAAAAAAAAATTTTAATTACATTTCATAATATTTATTTAATTTTATTAACAAACAAAAAATTGGGGGGGGGGGGGGGGATTGGTTGAGGAATAACAGTTCAGGATATTTAAGGATTCAAGGCTTTTAGTAGGTTGGTTTTAAAAGTGGCTTTCGAAATGCCTGGTATATAGCAATTCTTCATAGTATTAAATGTTCTGCAGCGTCTATTAATAGGCTCATTATCTGCATAAATAGTTCTATGCTGCGTTACTTTGAGTAAAGGAGTGTACCTAGTTTGTCTCAACGCACAATTAAAATTAAATTTCGTGGAGAGTGATGCAATCTGAATGCCTTCTTCAATATACATAAAGGTGAAACAGCACGACGAGATTTGTCTTCTTAATGACAGACAACTTAGATTTAATAGCTTAAGCCTTTGTGTGTATTCAGGTAAGGTAGAAAATTGTCTGGGATCGTATAAATCCTTTAAGGCAAATAGTACAAACTGCTTCTGGACGGACTCAATTCTATTTGAATGTACTTCGAAGATAGGGTCCCAGACAATACTTGCATATTCCAATATCGGGCGAACAAGGGCCGTGTATAAAGATTTTGTTACCCATATATTCATGAACTCCTTCGCACGTCTTTTAATAAAACTGGTTGTTTATTAGCCCTTGCTAAAATTTTGTCGTAATGCAAATTATAACGAAGTTTCTGATCCAAGGTTATACCAAGATCATTAACATACTCAACTCTTACTAGCTCGACATTATTAAGGACGTAGGTATTCTTGGCCAAGTTTCTTTTACGGGAAAAACTTATAACTTGACATTTACTTGCTTTGAGTTTGAGTTTATTTTTTCACACCATTGTTGAAGGCAAAGAAGTTTAGTCTGAAGGAGCATTGCTTCAGCTTGTGAGCGAATAGCGTGGTAAATTTTTAGGTTATCAGCATAGAGTAGATGTGGAATGGCGGCAAGTTCTTTTGATAGATCAGATATGAATATATTAACTAGAAGAGGTCGGAGATGACTACCTTGTGGAACACCCGATGATGCTCTGATTTTCTTTGAATAGTACCCCTGAAATTTTACGGTTTGACTGCGATGAGAAAGGTACGATATAAGCCAATTTAGAAGAGACCCAGTGATTCTAAAGTTTTGCAATTTTTTATTAATATAGAGTGATCTACTTGATCGAAAGCCTTACTAAAGTCAGTGTATACTGCATCAACTTACTGCACTATTTCCATGGCATTAAGGACATCGGAAACCAAGATTATAAGATTAGTAGCAGTTGAGCGACCTTTACGGAAACCATATTGCTGGTCGTTAAGGAGTGGATCTACAAAGGTCGAGAGCTTATCATGTATCAATTTTTCAAATAATTTTGGTATAGTGGATATTATTGCGATGCCCCTGTAATTCTCAACCGATTTTTTATCTCCATTTTTGTAGATTGGTATAAGGTTGGATAATTTCCACACAGTCGGAAAGACGCCTGATGAGAGAGATTTATTGAAGATTATATGAAGCGGTTTAGATACCTGTGCTAAACAATTAAGAAGAAAAGACGGAGGAATAAGGTCTGGTCCAGGGCCTTTGTTAAGGTCCAGTTCGTTGATGGCTCTATTGATATCTTCTAGAGTAAAAGTTATATCTGCAATGCCAGAACTATGAGGTATTTGCGTCTGATGAAGTATGGGCGAGCTAGCTGGCACAAAAACCTCTTGGAAGTATTTAGCAAACATATCACAGATAGTTTTACAATCAGAGGAAGTATTTTCTCTCTTAGTCATTGTTGCTGGATACCCGGACGATTTTATTTTAGCATTTACAAAATCATAGAATTTCTTAGGTTCACGCATTATATTTTCTCCTGTTATATTAATATAGTGATTGTATGTCTCACGAGATTTTTGAGAGAATTCATTTGCTAAATTTTCATAACTCACCCTGATCTGTTCGTTAGGGTTTGAACTATTTTTTAAGATCTTGTACAATTTATTTCTATGATTTCGTAATTGTTTTAGTTCTCTATCCAGCCATGGTTCCGATTTTTTATTTCTTTTCTTTGTTTTAGGGACGAAACTTTCGATGGTGTCAAATACTATCTGGTAGAATGACGATACTGCATCATCCACGCTTAACATAGAAAAAGTTTCAATCCATTCTATAGTCTCTAAATAGGCTTTAATGCCTACATAGACTGCATTTTGGAAGTCATATGCAATTTCATCATTGAATAAATTCGATGTCTTCGGATCAGATGTAGAAAGTTCAACAGAAAAAGCTCTATGATGTTTGGTATTAGAAAACAGATTTTCCTCGTCAGTCATTGAACAAACTACTACTTCGTCAACAAAATTCGTAAAAATTAAATCTAACCAATTGCCATTTTGGTTTGGGGTTGGAGCAGTTTGATGCAAATCATTGCCATAAAATGTATCAACTGGTTTATTGTCAACGGAGTCTTTAAGGTTGACAGGAAAGAGATATTTTTCTTGTTCGTCAACAACAAAGGATAAATGAGGACGATTAAAGTCACCTAATATGATGATTCTATCATTTTCATTGAGTGATGACAATACGAAAGAAGTTACCTCAAAGAAGTCGTTGCATGTAGTTTCGTCAGAGTTGGGAGGAATATACACTACACCGACGTATAAAAACACATTAACAAGGATAACTTGTACAAACACATGTTCAAAGCAGTTGGAACTACTTTACATGATAGGAAATTTTTTATTGCAATAAGAACCCCACCTCCTCGAGACTGACCAGTATGCTGATAGGCTCGATCACAGCGGTAGATAGTCCAACTATCATCAAGAATTTCCGCATTTGTATACGAGCTATTTAACCAAGTCTCGGTGATGGTAATAATATCAAAATGGCAAGATTTGGCGTCAATAAATAAATAGTTTAATTTTCCTCTTATACCACCGCAATTGTGGTAGAAGATGTTAATGCACTTTAAAGCTGGTCTCTGGTTAGGAATAATATTTCCTAAAATCTAAAGTCTTTCGCTGTGTTTGAGGGTTTAAATTATAAGTCGTGATGGCTTTATTTGGAGTTTCAGAATCAAAATGACTTTTGTTGCTTTGAGCCACAGGAGAGTTGTTAACGGATATGTTTGACAAAGGAAAATTGTTGGGCTTACAGTGGCATTTATTATTAATAATAGTCTTACTATTTTTCCTTACACTATTCTGGAGACGCCACTTGAAGAACTTGATGCCATTCCATGATAGACATGTACTCTGCTCCTGATGATCACAGAATAGCCAAGCATACTGCGTTGGAATATGCAGTTTGAATGTTGGACGATGAGTTTTTTTCCTTCTAGGGAGAGTTTCAACATAGCAATCTTTGATGCAAAACTCGTGCTGCACAAAACGAAGAACCTAAGCCTCATTAGCAGCTGATGGTGCACCTTGAACGAAAAACTTCTTGTATTGGCTCCTTTCGTCACGCAATTGAGAAGTTGTAGCAACCGCACTCGTTGACCTTGCATTTGCCTCTTGAAGTCTGGCTACCCGTTTAAGCCATTCATCCTTGGACCAGAGAGTGCCAAATTTCGACATCATGGAAGATGTGGAGTCTTCTGTATTTTCATTTAACGACATGTTACGTATAGATGTTACTTCTTCGATGTTTGTTCCATGCTGATTTTCGTTTATTTCCACAATATTATCGGCCGCAAGCAATTCATCATTTAATGATTTAGCAACATAAGAAGATGTATGCTTTGATTGTTCATGTTGTTGGTCCAGTTTCTCTAGTAAATTATGGATTTTACCTTCAGCAGATGAAAGCCAAATAGATTGCTGTTCCTCTAGATGTAATAATTGAGTCTGGAACAGGGTCGTCAAATGATTTTCAAGATCCATCCTATTTTGAACAGATGAACGATGGGAGGGAAGTGTAGGCAGCGCAGATTTGTTCATTGAAGATAATGTTTCCTCGATTGCGTTGAGTTTTATTTCAAATTTATCAAAAGTTCTATCAACTGCCAGGCTATTCTTGTTGGTTGAAATTGCGTTTGCCAGACCGTCGAAGCAATTAGCCATTTCCGTGAAGCTTTCATCATTAGCTCGCGTTTGAGCTTGTTGCTTAGAAACCAGTTGAGCTGTTTCTTGCATCAATTGATCATATGCCCAATGATGTTATCGTACATGCACTTCAACAACCTACTCGTATTTTGGCAATTTGAACATATGAAGTGGTCATCCATATATGGGTTATACCAATCTCTGGGCGCATTAATACAGACACCAAGAAATTGTCTATTGCAAAAAGCCTTGCACGAAACAAGCTTAAAGGATATAAAATTTACATTTAATAACAAAAATTAAAAAGAAATATTTTATAGCCAATAATTTTGTTTATTTGATATCCACAGGCCAATCCTCTTTTTTCTTTAAAAGCCGTCGGGCCTTGCTTAGTTGTATGAGCAGATGCGTTACGACTACTTTGAGTCATCTTCAGTGTCTAAAGGATGTGTTGAAGGGAACGACTTTATATAGTCGTAGGATGGGTAACTAGTGAATGGGTAGTTAGCGAATGGGTAATTAGCGAATGGGTAGTTAGTGGATGGGTGATCAGGTCAGGAAGTAAATAACTCAAATCAAATAAACAAAATTATTGACTACAACACTTCCAGCCAAGCAAAACGTTTGCGATCATTCCAAAACCTTACCCTAAAACTTCATCAAACAATATCAAACATATGGTTTAACAAACAGTGCTTGAAAAACAACATCACACCAGCATTTGCAAGAATCGTAATAAAACAAAACACAATCGCTGCACGAAATACACAACGTAGCGCACAAATACTGCGCATCATAAGCGAAATAAGAACACTGTACATAAAAAAGGACGAGATCAACCGACAACTACTACATTCACACTTACAGTTAACTAACATTGAACAAACTGAAAACTTTATACAGTTTTACAATGACGCGAGACAAAACATTGATATTCAGCTCAAAACTAAATATGAGACTATGACGAAGAAACTTGACAAATTGATGAAAAACAAAATGACCACACCAGCGAACAGAACTTTCTATTCATGGACTGTAAACATATCAGAAACGCCTTTTACGACACAAGAAATGGAGTTGTTAAATAAGGGACTGAAACACAACTTACATAACACAAACCGCAACAAAGACCTAGAACAACTAGTAATCGACACTGAACTAGCCATTAACAAACTGCCGCAGGAACAACAGACACATGCAAGACATACTGCAGTAGACATACTACAAAAAATACGCACTAGCATAAACAAAACGGATTTCCAAGAAGACCATAAGATATTAAGACACATTCAGACAAAGCTTACGGATAACCTACTAATAGTGACAAAGGCTGACAAAGGATACAACGGTGATCCTAAAAACAACGAACTACGTACAAAAAACAATAGACTTCATTAACGCCAACGGGTACAAACTGGTAAACAAAGACCCCACCAACAGGTTCCAAGCGGACTTATGTACTGCCATTATACAATCCCCACTAATTATTCCTCCTAATACTAAGCAACGCTACATAAACCCAAATCCATGCACACCACCCCTTAAAGCACAACCTAAGCTCCACAAACCCAATATTCCTATCCGTCCTGTCGTCAACTACCGCCCAGCTCCTGCATACCAATTAGCACGGTACTTGGCAACGATAATGGCTGATGTAATGCACCTTAACGACAAATACGCATTAAAGAACAGCCACGAGCTAGCAAATTCTACCACTTCTTTCAAAATTGACTGAAAATTGTCGACTTTTATCATTAGACATCACCAACCTCTATACGTCTATCCCTGTCGATGAAACACTGGCCATACTAAAAGAAAAACTTTCAGTCAACAACAGCCGTCAGAAATATTCTTTCAATCTTTGAAAGAAGTCTTTATACCCAAAGTTGTCAAAAGATTTTACAGACGATATGTGGATGACTTGTAATGATTTTTATGTTTAAGTCCAAACGAGGAACCGACCTCTCATCGGTTCTAGACGTTAAGTCTAAGTAATGACAACGGATAGTACCAACCGGTCAACCAATCCGTGCACCGTTATCCATTTTTGCGGTGGCTGCTTGTCGGCCAGCTAGATTGGAGAGGATTTCAGTCGCGGGTCTCCAAATGGATTACGCTCATTTACAATTTTTCAGCCACCATTAAACGCCCGTTTCAAACGCGTCAAGAACACAATCATACGGAGAAGAAACCTACTTTATGTTACTCCGTATTTCTTCATTCATCCAGTCAAAGTATCAAACAAATCTAATTTCTATTTCGCGTTTCTGAATTTTACCGACGCGGTACCGAAAAATATACTACGTTAACGTAAATCCAAAAAAAACTACGCTGAAGAAAAATCAAAATCAACTAAGGTACCGCGTACCGCGCGCGACGCGAAACCGACTTCAGTGAATTTTCTTAAACCCTACCCTCGCGACGGCATACTTACCATGCACTCTTTTTCCCGCTGAAAGAAGGGAACCACTGGAAAGGAAAGTCGTTGTTAGAGTTAGCAATTCATATTATTTATTTTAGTTTTCTTCAAAAAGTTTAAAAGTATTGTTATTAAATTTAAATTGATTTGTCATTTAAACAATTTGTATAAACAGACCTACGCTCATGTCAGAAGGGTTTTGTATTCAATTTACAAAATGCAGTCACCAGATCGAATCACATCAAGAAACATGTCAAAGACGATTTTATTGGAGAAAATATGAAATACGAAGATCATACCATTATTAACAAAGTTGAACGAATTTCGACTTCTGAGGTTTTTGGTATTGGTATACTCATAAATATCTCCCTTGATAATTATTTCACATGTCCAGCCGCGACGGAGGAAACACATTTTTCATGTATTTACCCCCTGTGCCCCACTGAAGCAAAAACTGGCAGTTTAACAACTGTTTTGAAAAGCTCTCATGAAAACTTTTATTTCATACTCATATCAGCTACGTTTGATGAATTTTTTTTTTTCAGGGGCCGCTCTCCTGTACTGTTATCATTGATTAATGGCCAATTTTTTCGAATCCTAGAATGGTTACAAAACCCTTTTGCTAGGAGCTCTCTCCCGCCTCCTTGACTTGTTTCACATATGAGCATTAATTGTAGGTACTGATCTACAGTCATTCATTAAATTGAATCAAGTATTCAAAGCATGCACCTTAAACGTTGAAGTTGGGAAAAAATAACTCAAAATTATTCAATCTTCGCATTTAAAACAGCCACTTTCTTGTTTTACGATTACTGATACCACCAGCTCAACCGATTCTCAAAGATATACATGACACCTATCATTCCTGAAATTTTCATGCAAATCCTAGCAAAACTGTAGTGTCTGAGTCGGTAAAAAGCGCGTGTTGTTCCATAGCCATATGTTGCCATAGTAATAAATGCAGCGCATATTGTTCCATAGTAATACAGGAAAATTCAAACCACTGTAACTTCGCTAAATATGATTCAATCTTTATGAAACTTTCAGGATAGATCAATCTTATAAATAGTCATCTGTGTACTGAATTTCATTGAATTTAAGGGCACCGTTAAGATTTTATTCAAGAAAACATAAAATCGATAAATCATACTATTACTAACAAAGTTGAGTGAATTGCGACTTCTAACGTATTTGTTGTTGTTGGACTCATCAAGACCTACATTTTTGATTTTTTTCTGATTTTTCGGATCACAGGTGTCCAATCGCGAGGGGGGGGGACACAAATTTTTCGTGTATTTCCCCTCTCTGTGCGCCCCTCGAAGCAAACTTTGCCAAACGAAGACCTGTTTTGAAAAGTTCTCATCAAGACCTTTCATTTGATACCCATATCGGCCACCTTCAATGAAATTTTTTTTTCGGGGAGTCACTCCCCTATATGGGGAGACCCCCCTTAAATGCCTTATAAAATTTTTTTATATTTGAACTTTGAAGAGATCACCGCTTTACACCTACATACAAAATTTGATGTTTCTAGCTTAAGTAGTTTCCAAGAAAAACTGCTGTGACACACGGACGGACGGACGGACAGACAGACGGACAGACAGGACGCGATTTTAGAAGGGTTTTGTAAAATTATTTTACAAAACCCTAAAAAATGAGTTAAAAGAGAAAAAAAGTTATAATAATTTCAACTTCACTTAGAAACAAGTTCACACGTAACAATATACGAGTATGTATTGCCACGTATTTTCTTTTCTTTTAATTCAGTCTTAAAACTTTTCACGTAAACTTATTTTGTTGGTGTTTTCATTTTATTTTCTTCTTCCAATTGAAATGTTAAAAAAATTGCATATGTTTCGTTAAGCAAAATTTAAACGAAAATAAGATAGAGAAGAACAATAAAGAGGTTGAGAGGGTTTAAAGTATGTTGGTAGTGTAATCGATGAATCGATGTACTGTTTGATTCAATATCTTGTATGAAAATTAAGAACAATCAATAATTAAAAAAAATAAACAAGTGAAATTAGCAGTAGCACTAAAATCTAATCAGACGAGTAGCTTTACATTGAAATTTATGTTATTCCATTTTCTCTCTATTAATCTAGATGCGGAAATTATTTTTTTATTTATAATTTTAAAAACCACAACTGTGTTTCACTCTAAATTTAAATTTAATTTCTTCTCCACTTTAGTCGGTAATAATTCTATAGTTGAAATTGTTGTACAGTTAATTTTATTGAATTTTTTATTTTGTTTCATTTTTCCAACTTTAATTAATGTCTAACCTCCAAGCGTGTGTCACCAATATCAAGAATATCTTTCTATGACTTAGAAAATAATAATATCAATAATAAAATCAGACAAAAATTAACAAATATACAAAATGCAACGTAAGAGTATTGCATTAAAGATCTCTTGAGAATTAATTATTTGCACCAATTGGTTATTGATTGATGTTGCTGCCTTTCGTACTTTCCACCTTATCTCAAGAGGGAAAAGTGGGCGAAGTAGCAGGAACAGGAGGGAAGGCGAGGCTCAGGGTGAGGATGGATTAAATAAGGCTAGTTGCGGAACAGCAATATCAGATTACACTGTCTACTAACATTCTCTATCGTTATCTTAAGGTCCACGCGCCGGTATAGTCGATTTCCTTTGAAAATCTAAAACTACAAAATCCAATTTGCACGTTTTTGACTATTTTTGGCGAGTCTATTTGATCAGAACCGCTCTTGCCCTCGTTCGTTCTATTGACATCGTTTTCATCTCTAACTCATTTACGCTATTTTTAATTGTACTTATCTTCCGGTTGAATATGAACTCCAAGCACAAGGCCAGAGTTACGACATAGACTTCAGATGTTATTTTCAACCCACAGCAACGAGAAACGTTAACATGTGGACATTCGAATTCAGATTGCACGATTCCTTCCCGCAAAAACATGCAACATGGAAACGATTACCATGCGAGACTCCAATTAAAATATCACCAGCATTTGAAATATCAATACCGTTTGGGAAAGCCTGTAACTTTTTCATTACCGATCCTGATCAACAGATTAAATGATTACGGAAAATCGGCGATTCACAACCAGAAATATGAGAATAAGCAACTCAATTCTTGCTCTTTCCGGACTCGTATGAATGCCATGCGTCCATCAATTTTGACATGCTTACTTTTCGGCACTTTTCAAAAACCAGTGTTCATTTTTGGTTTTGCAGCGAGCGGTTTCGTCAGGAATATTTTATTTTGTCAGAACGCCCGTGCAAACAATTAAGTACTATTTTCTGAGTTAAACAACTAGTTGCTCACACCCGCAAAAATGAAATAATCGTCGACAGCTCTCGAGTGACGGCCACCACTTACACACTCCACTGCCATGTGGCTGTCAATTTACCTTGACATCCCACGACAAAATTGAAGTGGGATGTGCGCCCGTCACAACCAACATGAAATGACAAGCCACCTAGCAGCAAGGTGTGTTGGTAGTGGTCGCCAAAGGCGTCGCATAATTCATTACAGACTGTTTCATTGTTATTGACTCACCAGAAAATAAAGAAGACGAACAACTTACCTATATGAATGAAATTCACCCGAATATAAAGTTCACTATGGAAAAGGAAAGAAACGGACAACTCAACTATATGGATTGGACTACAAAATATACAGAAAACCAACCACAACTGGTCATACCATACATGAAACATCTACCACCCCGCAAACATAAGCTAGCAGCGTACAGATCAATGGTGCAGAGGCTTCACTCCATCCCCATGACTCCTGCTAACTACTCCAACGAGCCATTTGCAGAATAGCTAATAATAACGGATACAAGCAATGCGACATTGACAAACTTGTCACACAGTACAAACAAAAACAGGAACGCCAACCGACTGAAACACATAAGAACGACCAACAGTGGGTATCGTTAACATACGTGGGCAAAGAGGCATACAAACTCTCAAACTTCCTTAGGAAATACAAGGTGCAAACTGCATACAAATCGAACAACAACATTGGAAACAAACTGAAACCAAAACTGAATGACACATCAATATACGAAAACAGTGGCATATACAAACTGACTGCGACATGGTAAATATAGGAAGGACAACACAAAAACTTGTTACGGATAAAACCGAAGGGCACCAGGATTACCTCACCCCGAACACTATCGTAACATTCGCGTGACTATGTAAAGTCAGAAAGCTAAGCCGCACTCGACTAGGGTTTGTTTGCCAGTCACAATTGTAATCATATTAGTAGTTTAAATACGATTATTGGTAGTCTTAAGCAAACATAATTGTCATCGAGCGAAGGTCAGGATCACCGCATGTTCGAAGTTGGAATGTTCCCCAGATATTTCGGTAAAATCAAAACCTAACAAGATCGAGCCAGATGTTGCCAAGGAGGATTCAGATGATGAGAATTCACTGTCTTGAAAATGTCGATAAAACGCTACAGTTTCTCCGGGAGCAACGAGTACATTTAGAAAACATCGGTTCACATGATATTGTCGATGAAAACGCATCTCTAAATTTAGAATAATTGTCCGGTTTACGAATCGTCCCAGAGTTACATCGCTACAGAAACTCACAGAAAATTATTTTCGACGCTATTCAATAAATAAATAATCGATCTTCTATGCCGTTACAGGTTTAAAACGGTCAATTGATTGATACCAATCCAGTCAATCAAAAACCCAAACGGAGGTAATAAGCGACGTAATCAATTACGTCTCAAGGATTCAAGCTCATTGAAGTTGAAAAGTGTCACTCATCGGTTCAAGCAAGCTTCATTACCACCTGCTGCTGACAGATGGGTAGCTTGATTCAAGGATGTGCTATATAGTCACAACGTCATCTTGATGTTTTGAAAGCAGTGAACGCTGAATGAATTCTCGAGAGTACTTAATCATACTTTACCTTTCTTAATTTTTGACCTTAAAATAAACACACAAATGCTGGATGGTGACAACAAATACGATGCTGGTGAAGAGTACAGTCTTCAGGAAGCTGAGAAAGGAGTGATTTTTATTTCGTAGTCCATTCAGGAGACCAGGATCGAGATGATCCATAAAGCTGAAAAACAAAGGCGGACGTGGTGCACGATAGTGGTGATCGGTGCCCAGTTGTTAAATTTTCGACGTAAATTTCGTCGCAGCTGTTGCTGAATATTTGTGAATCTTTAGTTTCAGCTTAGAACGGAAGATTATTGTTCAATTGAGAAGGGAAATAACAAGGAATTTTATCTAATTGGCATTTTCAGATTCATAGCAGATACTTCAGGTTTCGCTGGACCACGGCTACTTGGTGGCTTGCTGAATGAAACTACTACGGAAAACGCAGGAACAGACATTCAACCATATTTTTATGCTCTAGGTCTGCTTGTAGCATCATTGATTTCCGCATTTTGCAGTACGCATTTCAACTGGAGGATGGCTATTATAGGAATGAAAATGCGAAGTGGCGTTGTAAGCGCAAATTACCGGAAAGCACTTGCGGCACGAGGACTGGAAGATGCACGTCCAGGAATTCTAAATTTAATGTCAACAGACACAGATCGTATAGTAAACTCATGTATTAGCTTTCATTCATTTCGGAGCATCCCATTTCAACTATTTACAACGTCATACCTTCTTTACACTCAAATTGGAGCTGCATTCATTGCGGGGCTCATCTTTGCTGCAACATTAATCCCTATTAACAGATGGTTAGCAGTTAAGATTTCTAAATATTCCGTTGGCCTAATGAGCGCTAAAGATGCAAGATTATCTGCTATGAGTGAAACAGTATCAGGAGTGAAACAAATAAAATTGCACGCTTGGGAGGATGTTTTTATCAATAAGATCAGAGAGCTACGTACCACAGAAATGCGTTTCTTAGCGAAACGAAAATATTTAGATGCAATGTGTGCATATTTTTGGGCTACGACTCCAGTTTTAATGGGCCTCCTAACCTTCACCGTGTCGACACTCATGGGTAATCCTTTAACCGTGACAACCACTTATACTAGCGTCGCCCTACTCAATATGTTAATTGAACCGCTCAATGCATTTCCATGGATACTAAATGGTCTCGTTGAAGCTTGGATATCAATTCGCCGTGTGCAGAGCCTCTTCGATATATCTGATTTAGATTTTAATCTTTATTATCAAAAACTGCCAGAATAGAATCCAATCAGTGTTGATACAAAAATGACCGTGTTGAAAATTGAAAATGCGTCATTTCAACATAGAGGTCAAGATTACATTCAGGATTCAAGTTGCACTTGTCGATGAACTAACATAAATATGGATATTAAAGAGGGGGAATTAATTTGCATCGAGGGACCCGTAGGATGTGGGAAGAGCTCATTAATGTCTGCCATAGTAGCAAATATGGATTGCATTGAAGGCGCAATCAATGTCTACAATACAAGCGAAGGTTTTGGTTATGTGCCTCAGACAGCATGGCTTCAAAGAGGTACGATCCGCGAGAATATCCTTTGAGGAGCAGTGTATGACGAACGACGATACAAATCGGCTATAAATGCATCCGCTCTTGCTGAAGATCTGTCAGCTCCTGGTGGAGATCAAACTGGTGTTGGTGAAAATGGAAGAGCCCTTTCCGGAGGACAAAGAGTTCGAGTATGTCTCGCAAGAGCCATTGATCAAGACAAACATATATACACTTTGGACAATATACTATCAGCACTAGATACACATGTGGCAAATCATATTGTTAGGCACTGCATTTTAGGCATTTTAAAAAACAAAACACGCGTCATGGTTACTGAAAACAAGACACTCTTATTTCATGCAAATCAGGTTTTCCATTTGGAAAATGGAACAATGACTTCAAGTGCATTCACTGATAGTTTTGAATTAGATGAGGACAATGATGATGACTACGGACAATACACGATGACTTCATCAATTATCAACGATGAGAACAATAAAAATAGTGTGGACAACATGTTATCTGAAGAGTCTAAGGAATATGGAACTTTGTCATCGAACGTCATATTCAGATATTGGAAAGCTATGTCTCAAACTGTCAATGAATTACGTTCAGCTGATCTAGCCGAATTTGGAGTGCTCGCCACCAGAGGGGAGCGGGGACCAAGTGGCGGCAAGAAGGAATTACCCCGCTGAAGAGGTGGATGACCGACGAGCGGAACCATAGCCGTTAGGAGGAGGCTATATAAGCACGCAAAGAATGACGCGCCTCCTCTTAGATCTCTTTTATCGTGGGCGACGACGGCAACGGAACCAGAACAATCAGCGAGATAAAATTCGAAGCGCAGCGGAATTTTTAAGTGGAGGATAGCGGAGTCAACAAAGCGAAATCCACGCCAAGGAAAAATTGATAGCAAAGCGACGAGCAAGTTTCGATATTGGAGGAAAGGCGACGGAATACAGCCTCGAATACGATCGTCGAAGGGGCCCCTTTGTAGGGTTAGAAGAAAAGTAAGTTATTTTATGATAGAGTGTATCTTTTGTTAAGGTTATAGATTCTTTTGAACTGAATACAAGTGTGGAAAAATTGTAAATACTTGAAGTTTATTGGTGTTCAATTAATGGTCAAAGGAAGAAATTTTTGTGTCTTGAGAAGAGAAGTAATTTCTTTGTTTCAGATCGCGGGTTGTAACGAGTGCGGCTTGGACGGACAAGCCAAAGTTGAAGTGTCGGGAAGTTAAATAAAGCCCGTGATATCGGAAGTCATAGTGTTCGGGGGTGGTATTGTGGTCCACGCGAGGGATAGCTTGAATAAGAAGTGAAGAATATAGGGTGTTAGTGAAGTGGTGTAGGTGAAGGATTAAAGTGAAGAATATAGGGGGTTAGTGAAGTGGTGTAGGGGAAGGATTAAAGTGAAGACCGTAGGGTGATTAGTAGCTAGGGTATCGGCCGAATAACATCGAGTGTAATCCGGTTAGTCGCATTCTCGCTTGGCGGCTATTTGAGGCTTTGAGGGAAAAGCGAGTGGCGCTCCACGCCCGTCTTCGGACGAGCTAACCGGGTCCATAAGCCTCGCCGGAGCACCCCAGTTTCCCTGGTAAAAAGTGGGTGTAACAAACTAACGACAAGATACAAAGAGAACCTACGATCTTTCTTATACACCAAGGCAGACGCCAATTATGCGGCGCACCTACAAAACCACGCACATGAACCTGACACTATGACAAACTCTATGAAATTGCTACACAAACAAAGCAAAAGACCGAGACTTGACTTATAAACATAGAAAGACAGACGATGACATTATCAACGAACAACTTGTTACCGATTCCGACGCAATTTGCTCAGTCATAGACCACACTCTGAGACAAAAACGGAAACGAGATGAAAAAGAACAAACGGACAGCCAACAAACAAAATAAACAAAAACATAATATCCCTCTACCTGGTATAATTTAGCACTTTAGTAATTTACTTCCTGACCTGATTACCCATCCACTCATTACCCATCCGCTAATTACCCATCCGCTAATTACCCATTCGCTGACTACCCATCGTACGACTATATAAAGTCGTTCCCTTCAACACATCCTTTAGACACTGAAGATAACTCAAAGTAGTCGAAACGCGTCTGCTCACACAACTAAGCAAGGCCCAACGGCTTTTAAAGAAAAAAAAAAATATTTTGTAACTTATTACTGTGAATGGAAGTAATGAATTTTTTTCCAAATCTGGAGTTAAAATTTCAGATAAGTGTTAGGGAGGTTTTCGAGCATATTGCTTGTGTGACTGCTCGATTACTACAATTTCTAAAAACAAGTGACAGAAGTTAATAAAAAAACACGTCTTTACGCAACCGAGTCGGAGCTTTCCTGCACCCCTGGACGTATTGGAAAAAAGGTGAGCAGTGTGCATCGTAATTTGGTGCTCTCAGCTGAAAATATTGCTGCTGTTAGTAAGGGTCGCCAAAGATCTAGGCTTACCAATTGTTCGTCGCTTGCAGAGTTTGGACAGTTCTTATGGATTCTTTTGATGCATTTTGCATATAGTCATACACTCCTATCAAATTCAGGTGACTAAAGAATTGAAGCCCAGGGATCAAAGGGATCGAAGAATTTACGCAAATTGAGTGTTGAAGTTCTTATGTCATAAAAGATATTAATTAAATACATAAAAAATTAAATTTTAATGCGAAAGGTGAACTATTGCTCTTAATCTGCTCTATCAAATCCATTTGACGCGTTACATAAAAAAGTCAAAAGATCAATACATACATTAAGATAGCATACAATATAAATTCATGTAGCAAAGTAGTACGATAATATTTGATGATAGTGCATGATAAAAATTCAGCTATTATTTTCTTAGCAAGGAAAGCTAATGGAAATGTCGCGACTAACTAGATAAATAAAAGTTGATAAGCTATTGCTACCGACAATAGAAGGAATACCTAATGGTGTTAGTATAACTCACAGAAAATTATTTTCGACGCTATTCAATAAATAAATAATCGATCTTCTATGCCGTTATAGGTTTAAAACGGTCAATTGATTGATACCAATCCAGTCAATCAAAAACCCAAAGGGAGGTAATAAGCGACGTAATCAATTACGTCTCAAGGATTCAAGCTCATTGAAGTTGAAAAGTGTCACTCATCGGTTCAAGCAAGCTTCATTACCACCTGCTGCTGACAGATTGGTAGCTTAATTCAAGGATGTGCTATATAGTCACAACGTCATCTTAATGTTTTGAAAGCAGTGAACGCTGAATGAATTCTCGAGAGTACTTAATCATACTTTACCTTTCTTAATTTTTGACCTTAAAATGAACACACAAAGTTTGAACTCATACTCTTAGTTTAAAAGTTTCTCACGATTTTCCTTATTTACACGTAGGCTAAACTTTTTATCCTGATTTCAAACCCATAAATTAACTTTTCGTGATTACATTACTCAATCGAGATGAATCAATAGACAAATAAGTTCAGTATAAATATCACTGAAAATAATGTAAAGTGTTCCCACACTCCTCACTTCAATGTTATAATGAGTAGGGACCCCTTTCAATGATTAATCTATTTAATCAAAATTAATGAAAACGAATAATATAACACGAAAAATTTAGCTTAAATTAGAGAAAATTAAACTCAAGGAAAATCTTTTTGTGCTTTTTGTTAATCACGCTGAAAGAATCTTAAGTAGAAAAGACGACGTCTTTCTAAATGACATAAATTAATCCACTTAGTGTAAAATTTATTTTGAAGAATTTGGTTTAAAACGGCTACGATTAAATTAATGTGAACGATTTTCCAACACTAAATCATTCTCGGCCTTGTTTTCCTAATGACAAACAATTGTCCCTATTACTCATTTAATTATGGCAACCAATTTAATATGACTAACGCAACTTCTATTGTTTGGCTGGAACGATCTAGGAGTACGCAGTCAAACATTAAGAGAACAATCTCTGGGTTTAATGACGGTCGCTTAACACTAAATTAGAACACAATTAATTATATACAGTATTCATGCTGATAATGTGTTAAGGATTTTATTTATTCGTCCTTTCAATAGGGATTTCTAAGCTCCTTTGTATAAATTTCATGCTGAGTTACATTTCTCAAACGAAAAAGTCTCTATGACTTGATAGACTAGTTGAAAAAATGATTTTCTTCAAAACCCGTCGGGCCGTACTTTATTGAGTAAGCAGACGCGTTTCGACTCATTTGAGTTATCTTTAGTGCCTAAAGGATTCATAGAAGGAAATGATTTTATAAGTTAAGACTCTTTCCGGTTTAAATTTAAAAAAATGCTCTACGAGCTTTATTCACAGAAAAATGAGACTTAATCTAATATCGATTTATATTTTTATTCAATGTTTCTGCTGATGTAACGTTTCCACTGTTTCGCAATTATCCGTATTGTTCGATGCATTTTTACCCAGCACGTGTTCTGCTGACTGCAGGAATGTGTCAGTAACTCTTCTCCCTCTAAGAACGGTAGTCAATTATCGTTAGAAGTAAGGAAAGGAAAGTTATTAAATCTGGGCTGCGCTTGACCTGCTATTGTTGATGGATACCTGATAGTTGATGGCGTCGAAGATGTAAGACTTTGAACTCTGTTAAAAGTAAAGTCGCTCTAGATGGGGTATTGCCTATCTGGAGACAGATTTTTAAGATCAAGTAGGTTGATGTTGCAGTTATCAGGAGGGCGATTAACCTATATGTCGCATACCTGTGGATCTCATGATTTCATCCAGCATTTCAAGAGATTAATGTTCACCATGTTATTTTCCTACAGGTAAAGGCTGGAAAGTCAAAGTCAAAAGCGCTTTATTTAATACCAATCGTTATAAATTTGTAAAAGAACATAAAGCAAATTCCAAACAATAAAACTATAAAAAACTTAATGGCCCGAATGGCTCTCTAAATTTATACGTTATCAGTTAAACACATTTATTGAAAAAAATACACTTGCAAATTTAAATTACTTAAGATTATTAGATATTTTTTGATTCAATTGGAAAAAGGAGAAAAAACCAACCAGCATTATTCAAAAATTACTTATACTACTAACACAACAATGAACTTATATCCTAAACCTAATATGTTACACCCTAATTCTAAATAAGTTCAATCAAAAAAAAAACGTTACCTTATATTGAAACCTATACCTAATTTATAATACAAATAAACAACAATACTAGATGTAGCAATAATGAGATGAATCTAAAAAAACTAAGTAACGAGAAAAAGCACAAAAAAAAACAGAAAATAAACACGAATAATTTAGACATTGTCATTCAGCCACCAATACCTAGATAGTTCCATCTCAGCTCGACCAGCCTCAACGAATCTAGCAAATGAGTATCTCCATTGGAATTGTTGGTCTCGTGAGCTCAGATTCGGAGGATATTTTATCTTCTTATCGGTGGCCCGTCGATATATGTGATATATGATTGGGACGCCGTCAGAATCAAAAACATATCGATTCATGTCCAAATACACGAATGCTTCTGGAGGAACGAAGCCAGTAGTGAGGCAAGTCACAATATACCCGTCTGTAGGGTGGAACGGCTGTGAAATCCATGGGTTTTCGCTCACAGTTACAGATCTTACGATATGATTCCGAAGAAGTTTCAATATGAAGATATCGATTCTTGTCACTTGAGCGGTTTGATAAATTTTTCTATTCGATATATAGTGCTTCCGATCCGTCTCAGGCTTTCTGTACAAACCAGTACATGCACGAAGACATTTCCTTTCGAAAACTCTTAATCTTTCCATTGTACTATCACTCTGGTTGTACCAGACCTGGCATCCGTATGTCAACACTGGTCTAACCAGGGTCTTGTAACAAACAACTTTGACTTTTTGATCATTCCTCTGGAATGAAAGAGTCGCCGAAGAGCCATGACTACTTTTAGTGCTTTACTGAGCATGATTTTCACATGTTCAGTATAGTGCAGATACTGATCGAGATGAACACCGAGGTATCGAACACAGGATTTATGTGGAATCCGTTCTGAACTACCCTCACCAGCCATAATGTGGAAATCCTTCCAATTACGTTTCAGGTCTTGACTGGCCCCCTGCAGCGTTGTCCGAAACAAAATTGTTTCGCACTTCTGCGCATTGATTTTCATTCGCCAATTGTCGGTGTAGAGCTGCACATCATTAAACATTTTTTGAAGATTGCTCTGAGCTATTGTAGCTTTTCGGTCTGCCGTATAGATGATCAGATCATCAGCAAACGCTACCAATGATCGCGTTGGCGAGACATTAAAATCAAAGCTGTTCAATAGCTTGCGAATGAATATTGAGAAAAGCAGGGGCGCAGTATCTGTTCCCTGCTGTAGACCATTCAAGACCTTGAATTCGCGCATTGTTGTCAGATTTCCATCAGTTACAATAAATGATTTCCCATATAACATATTTCACATCATGGCGACAAGGTGTCTGGGGAACCTGTCCTGAAGAAGTTTGAAAACTAGTCCATCTAACCACAGCGTATCGAAGGCTTTCTCCATATCAATGAGACATGCTCCAACACATTCTTTGTTGTTTAGTTTCCAACAGATGTCTGAGGTTACTTTCGTTATTGCATGTATGGTCGGATGCCTGGCACGAAAACCAAATTGGCAATTCGGCATCAACTCATATTTCTCAATGTGGGCGTTTAATGCTCTGTTGAGTATCACTTCAAACACCTTGCTGATGTTAGGCAGCAAGCTGATTGGGCGATAGCTTTTAGGGCATGAAGATTCTTTTCCTTTCTTCAAGATCGGAAATACCTTAGCCTTTTTCCACTCATTTGGGAAATATGAATTGTTCAACATGTTGTTGAACAATATGCAATAATTCCTAATAGCAACCTCCGGCAAATGTCGGAGAACTATATTTGGAATACCGTCAGTACCACATGATTTTTTGTTGTTTATTCTGCG
The DNA here is from genome assembly GCA_963969285.1 of Odontomyia ornata. Classification (NCBI taxonomy): domain Eukaryota; kingdom Metazoa; phylum Arthropoda; class Insecta; order Diptera; family Stratiomyidae; genus Odontomyia; species Odontomyia ornata. The sequence continues at coordinate 157,313,514 of OZ017738.1, read as the reverse complement.
AAATATGAAACACAAGTCTTCATAGCTGACAAAATAATCAATAAGATTCAAGCTCGGTATGAGGTCAGATGTTAATGCTTCATCGAAATGAAGAATTGATTGGCCGTTCAGGCTTGATTTGAAGTCGGAAACTTTTGCTTCAACGACCCCCGAAAATATTTCATTCCTTCTCTCTGGGTTTGGCAGATGAACCAATTCAAAATGTGTTCCAATCAGGGCAAGTTTCTGCAATCCATCACATATAATCCTGTTTCCATTTCTATCCGGAGTCGTACTATCAATTTCGATACCAGCTCTATCGAGAAGATTTATCTCATCACTAGCGACTTCAAGATTCGATACCTTCACTCGAGACTTCCTGCGGAATAAGCTATTCACTTTCGCGAAAACGCCATCTGGGTCCTGTGGGCTAACACCCCTCAATTTTTCCGCCCATTGATTGCTGACCTCACTCCTGAAGTATGAACGGATTAAGTTCCGGACATTCTTCAGGTGTAATTTCAACAAAGCCAACGAGGGATGGTTGTAGTCCAAAAATCGTCGATAAATATTGTTGACGCGGGTGAGAAGAAGGCTTTTCAATCTTTTCAACCTTGCGATGGTTGGTGTTTCATATCCTTCCATATTGTTTCGATGTTTAATCTTGGGAACAACTTTCTCAATCGTTTCCAACGTCAGCTTCTCTAACTTCGACAAATAGAGATCTATTTCATCGTTAGTTAGATTTCTGTTATTAGGAACCATTGAGCAAGCGTTGCCATCATCAGAAGGAGGACATTGCTTCTGGTGCTCCCAATTAAACTTCTTTTGAAACTTTCCCCAGTCTGTTTTTTTGAAATTCAACCGATGGTTTTCATGTTGAACTGGAATGAGGAAGAAATCATCTCCTTGATGATTGATTTCCATTACGATTGCGTGATGATCGCTATCGTAAGGAAGCACCTGCAGTTTCCGTTGAGGACTATTAAAGCTGAATTCAAGTCTTGCGTCAGCAATGCAGAGGTCCAAATATGAATTTGTCTTACGGTATGTTGGGAACTCCGACCCATATAGGTTGCACCTGTATTCAATTTGGTTTTCTGTTATCCATGATTTCAGGAATACACCTCTTGGATTATTGGTGGCGTTTAGCCATGATGTATGCTTGGCATTCAGGTCACCGGCAAAAATATAATAATTATGCAGCCTGTTCAATTCGAGTATTTCAAACAAGGAATTGAGTTCCTCCTTGGACTTGAGAACATTTTGACCAGTTGCATAGGCAGAGATAACGAAGAGGTTATCCCCACCTGGCAGTGAAATTTTGATGACGGACACTTCAAGAAATTCAAAGTTTTTGAATTCGACTTTTTCAATATTTTGTAAACAATAGGGTCTTCTAACCAATATCCCGGTGCCACCTCCCCCATCACCTATTACCCTATCGTTTCTTACGAATGCAAAATCTTTGAATTCCATGGAATGCCATGAATTGAGGTGGGTTTCAGTGAGAAGTATGATGTCAGGCTTTTGCTTAACAACAAATTCAAGGAGATAATCACGTCGATGTATAGTAACAATGGAGTTAACGTTGATCGAGATGGGGCGAAGCCTATCCATGGGAATATGACTGGATGACAAGTTATTATTAGGCATTTGAAAGACCTAAACGCTGAAAAGCAAAGCCAATTTTTGAATCTTGTTTGTCGATTCTCTCCGATAAAGAATTAAGTTGCTGGTAAATTTTGAGAAGCAGCTCATTATTGCCACTTACATTATTTACATTATTTCCAGCATTTTCTGCTGGTCCTCTAGCGGCGAGTGCAAATGATACTCCGGGCTTGACGAAGTTGGAAGGTATGATATTACGGTGTACTTGTGCTTACTTTGGAGCAAATTTAACTTTTGCATCTTGATATCGGGAGCATCCTCGATATGATGCTGGGTGACCAAAAACACCACAGTTAACGCAGTATAATTTTTCTTTAGGCTCCGTCTGAGCCAATTTGCACTCACCGGGAGCATGAACATCTTTGCATTTAACGCAACGATAGTGCATGGCACAATTGGCAGCCGAATGTCCAAATCTTTGACACCGGTAACACTGGTTGACTTCTCTTTTCTGGAGGCGTTCCCACCTCACCACTCTGAAATTCAAGTACCTTATTTGTTGAAGGGCACTTGGACTGCTCTTATTTGCAATTTGTACCAGGTAAAGTGGTAAATTCTTCCTTTCTATGATCGACCTTCTTGTCGCAAAGGCTTTGACTGAAACAAAATCAATATCTGGTGCAGCCTCCTTGAGCACCTGAAGAAGTTCGACCGTATCTTCTCCGCTGCCCAAACCCTTCAACAAGAAGGTCTGATTTTTTTCACTTTTTGGGGTATAGGTGAAGTGTGGGACCTCCCCAGAAATCAGCGCATCTTTGGCTGACTTGAAATCAACCTGTGATTTCGTCCTTATAGTTAATTTTTCGGCATTAACTCTTTTGATTTCGAAATTGGCCAGTTTATTTTCGGCTGCCAATAGCCGAACCATATCTTTCCCGGTTTGTCCGAACACGTTGATTGGCGGAACTTTTTCTGTCTTGTTGGAAGCTTTTTCAGAGGAACCAGCAGAACTGCGGGCTGGTTTTTTCTCCTTATTTTTGTTCTTTAGATATTGAATAAAATTAACGTCATTATCTTGATTAAAATTACCTCCGATGTTTTCTTCGATTTCCATATCTTCGGTTAATCCCTCCAGCGCTGCAAAATAATTTTGGCTCTCGTTGGTGCCACCAGCACTTAGAACTTCCTCTGGATTTACTTGCTTTGTATTTTTCTTCGGCTTTGTTACCTGTTGCCATTGATTTTGTGGCTGCGTCTTTTGAGGCTTCATCCCTTTCTTGAAAAGATCCTTGAGAGACTGTATCTCTTGCCTTAGTTCATCATTTTCTTTCTGCAATTTGGCCATTTGTTGATTGTCCGCTATTATTTGCAGCTTGCACCCTCCGTCTACGGAGTTTTCTTCGTTATGTTTTCTTTTGGTGATTGTCGCCAGTTTCGTATTCGTCGTTTCCCCAGGTTGCCCCAACGGTGGGAAGCCGTCGGGCTCCTCCATACCAGCGGCGAAGTTTTCTTTGGTAATTTGTTTTTCGTTACCAATCGAAGTAAAAATATTCGATACAAATTTCCTGAGTCGATTACTTCGACAATATAAGATTTTTTCCGATAAAAATTAACTTCGGACTAACGTTTTAAAAAATTAATTTTAACTTTTGAAGACTTTTGACAGGAGCGATTTAAAAGACGTCTATACGCAAAGACTACTACGATCCATCCAGGTAAAGGCTGGAGTATTGCAGGCAATGCTTTGATCGTTGACATTTCGTGTGCCTCGTATTTTTACACATTTATTTCGATAGAAGTATTGTGAAATTTTATGAGATAGATTCCGTTCAGAAGGTGCGTGGTGTTTTCTGCTTCCAGTGACCGCAGAACGCGTTTAGCAGAACCTTGCCAGGTGAGATTTCCTCGATGTTGGGGACTTGCAGTGTGCTGATTCTGTTACACGTGGCATTTGAGCTTTGCAGCAAGTTTGGTAAGCAATCGGTTGAGCTAATATCTAATGAGTGATTCATAACAAGTGTACACATGTGAATTAAAGATGGGACATCGACGATGAAACATCGATGTTGTGAAACATCGATGTTGAAAGTTACAAAAATCGATGGCAAAAAACATCGGCGAAAAAACATCGATTTTGTTAAAAATCGATGTTTCGCGGTTTTTGAAAAACACAATTTCTATTTCATTCAAAAGGGTTTGATTACATAAAATTCATTTTGAGGTCAATGTTTGCACATTTTATTTGAAATCAATGGAGTTAAATGTTTTTATAATTACTTCAAATTGCTATTCGATTAATTCACATCATTATTCGTTAAAGTAAATAAAATCCACGAAAGTCATCTATAAGATGGGCAAGAGAATGCATTTTAAATTTTCTTCTTCACAGTGCACGTCAGACATATTCTAGCAATTACAATATATCGCCATATGTTGTAGCAATAATATAATTTTTACAAGCACCAGAACCTCCTATCTATAGTCTGCAGAAATATTAATTTTTTGAGGTTTTCACTCTTCAATCGGTTTCTTTTGTCAGAAACGATGTCGCCAGTGGTGGAGAAAGCTCTTTCCGATGGGACCGAAGTTGCCATGACACAGAGATATTTTTTGGCCATTTTCATCATTGAAGAATCCTGAAGCATGAACATTTTTAATCATCCTTGCATTGGGTCAACAAATCATCAAACCAGATTTATTAATTTATCAAAACTTACCTTATATAAGATTGATTCATTCCAATACTCAAGTGGATCATCTTTAAGTTTAGCCAACGGGCCTTTCAAGTATACTGATAGCTGTGGTGCCATCGTACTTAAAGTATCGAATTCCTCAATTACCCTTGACCTTTTCCTGGCTTTCCAATTGTCTTCTACGAGTTTGAGATGGCCCTCCCATAGGTTAAATTCTCGTTCTGTAATACAACGAGACACAGTTTATAGTACGTTTCACACTACAGAGTTGAAATAAAGTTGAAACGTTAAGTTAATTAAGTTGATATTTGCTTACCTTCAATAGAATGAGGAGAGGAATCAGCTGTTGCTCCACTCTCGGATTCTGAAGAGTCAGCTATATCTTGCTTTATTTCTATTGCTAGTTTTCTAATTGCATTCCCCGATGCAACCTTATCTTCAAAGTGAATATTTTTAAAACGGGGATCGAGAATGGTGGCAGTTGCAAGAAAATGGTTACTTTCCAGATCGCTAAAACGCTTCTTGTATTCTGTCAAAACACTTTCTTTTAGTTTTCTTGCCAAGTTAGATTCACAAACAGCTTCAGAGATTTTATTTCGCATTAATTTCACTATAGGAATTACGATGCTGGCAGTTACGAATTGATCACTGGAGGATTCTTTTGTGGCAAATTCAATTGCTCGAAATAAAGTACAAAACTCCTTCATAAAATCAAAGTCTCTTGCTGAAGGCATTTGCGGGGCTGATGTATTGAAATTTATGATGCTTGCAACAATTTCTTTCAAAAGAAGAAACCTCTCAACCATATAGTATGTCGAGTTCCACCTTGTAGAGACAGACTCCACTAGCTTCTTTTTTCCATAATGATCTGTTTTTTTGCGCAGCTCTTCACTTGCATTTACGCTTCTCTTAAACCATTTGAATATGGCTTTAACATCGTTAATAATTTTCACTACCCTCTGGTATTGCATCAATTGATTTTTGAGCCATTAAATTTAACAAGTGAGCAAAGCAATAAGTGTGTTTTTCTTTACCGAATGCTTTCTCTACTGCACTAATGATATTGTTTGCTCCATCTGTAACAACGGCTTTTATACATTTGGGTTTAAGGCCCCAATCTGAACACACTTCTAACAGTTTTTTCGCTAAATTTTCACCAGTATGGCTCTCATTTAATTCGTATACTCCTAGTGTCACAGTCTCTAGTCGCATCTCTCATTTCCTTCTCATTTGATGAGTTTCGGTCCAAATGTCTATAGTAAGGCACACATATTGAATGCTTGACAAAACCTTCCCAAATATGGCTTTTATTGCCTCATATTTTCTATCAATCATGGAAGCTATTATCCTTCATGAAGGAACGTTATAAAGCGGAGTAACAACTTTCAAAAGCTGCCTAAATCCCTCATCTTCCACAAGTGAAATGGGTTGGCTATCCCTACATATCATGAAAACAATTGCCTCGGTGACTTGGCCATACTTATCGCCTCCTTCTTTGAACGAACTTATTTTCCTTATAGTTTCTTGCAACGTTTTCTGCTTGGAGAGACCCAACCCTCTCGAATGAGTTTGAGTATCAGGATTCAAATTTCTAGCTCCAGAGAATTCACCATTTTCATTGCCTTGGTATGGCACTACTTCTATTGCTGAACTTGAAGGAGTTGGCGATAATGCCACAATTAACGTACTTGGTGAAACCGAAGTGGTCGGACTTTCCATTCGGCCTTGGAAACAGTCACGCTAAAAGTTATTTATCTTTATTATTTAATTAATAATAACAGTAACTTACTAAAGTGACTTGCGTGCTCTGCACAGTAGATGGCCCAGATTTATTGCAAAAGCTCATATCGAAAGCACTTCTGTGTTTGCTGCTCATGTGTCCTATAAGATTTGATGTGTTTCCACTCGTTTTAATAATTTTTGAGCACAACGAGCACTGCCCCGACTTGTCATCAATTTTCACGAAAAATTTCCACACTTGACTTTTGGGAGGCATTACGAAACCAAAATAATGAAGTTTCCAAAGAATCATAAAGAAAACATACACTTGCTCGCACAGTACACGCACGACTAGTAAATGCAACTGCAAACGTATTCCGAATTCGAATCGAAGTTCACGTTCACATGCACTTGCACTCTTAAACGTTTGACGATATGAAGTGAAGGTAAATAGCGAATGATGAAAATATCAACATCAAGCTCTCTCTTGTTTGCAACAGTGGCAAAAAAAACTAAAAATTAAATCGAACAGGCTGAGTTCAGCATATTGATATGGACGGAGGAAAAACCTTGAAAAGTAAACAAACGGTGAAAAATTCGATGCAAGTTTCAACACCAGTGCATTGGCACGGTACATAAGTAGGCAGAAGAAAACCGAAGATTGATGAAATGACAGACAAAAAACATCGATTGGGTTGGGACATCGGCGCGAAAATATCAATGTGAGAAAAATATCGTCTTGGAAACATCGTTGTTGAAAAGAGTCGATGATTGAAGAAAACATCGATGTTTTGAAAACATCGGCATCGATGTCGCATCCTAATGTGAATGGGCCTTAACTCTTATTTATCACCAAATTCAGGTCCATATATTGACAGATTATGACAGTTTGGTCTTTTACAATTCTAACCATGGCACCATACACATCAGCCGAACGTTTTATTATTGTTAAAACTTTTTAACAAAAATAATGAACCGCCAGTGCAAACATTTCGCGCTCTATGTGAATTTTTTGGTCCACCCATAAATTGGCTGGCGAGATCGTGTGAGTTGACTCCTTGTGACTTCTTCCTTTGGGGATTTCTGAAGGATCGTGTTTACGCTGATGCTCCCCAGACTACTGAAGCATTAAAAAACAATATTCGAAGGATCGTGTTTACGCTGATGCTCCCCAGACTACTGAAGCATTAAAAAACAATATTCGAGCCAACATACGCCTAATAACCCCGGAAATGTGCGAAAATGTCATCGAAAATTAGAATCATCGTTTGAGCAGCACACTGTGCACAAATGCCCGAAGTAATGTTTCATATTTAATTGTAAGGGACCAAATTTTTATAATAAATAAACATTACAGCTCAATCGTTACAAAAACTATGTTCTTTTCGACAAAAATGTGTACACTTGTTATGAATCACCCTTTATTATACCTTATTCTTTACAAATGACCAATTTCTTAAAATTTTCACAATTATCATTTTTTATACTGTTTAATTTTTCTTATTTTCTTAATAGTTTTTTAAAGTTTATTTCCGCTATTACGTGTCTTTTTTTTATAGGTTTTATTAACACGGTTTCATATGTTTCCGGTCTTGTGGTCGGGATATTGATTATGTAGAGTTTGATTTCATGGTTACAAATGATTTTGATGTCAGCTAATTCTAGTGCCTCCTCTATAGTTGCAAAGGGTAGCAAATCTTTATTTAAGATTTCAGCAGCTAGATTTATTTCTTATTTCTTGATAGATTGAGGGAGTTAATGATTCTCATTTTTGCCCAGGGTACGGCATAATTAATGTTTTTTAATTCTTCCTTAACAATCTTCATTTTATATTCCAATCCGGAAAAGATAATATTATTTGCCTTTTTCTCTTTATTTAACAATTTTTGTATATCATTCGTGATTTTCGTCATCTTATTAATTTGCTGATTGTATAATTCATCAATTATAACCTGCTTATTATTAGTAATTAGGACATTCGTTGTCTTTTGTCTTATCGTTATGAGGTCCTTGCGGTCAGGACTTCCGGCAACCCATTTTGATACCAAGTCCAGGAAATTGAGTGATCTCTTCATTTTTCGGGGCTCTAAGTTCTGAATTAAGGTCTCAATTTGGTGGAGTTCGTGCATTCGGTATTTTGACAGTGGGTAGTGTTGAACTATTGATAAATTTAGGATGGGATGAGTATTAGTAACAAATCTTTCATACTGGTGTACTATAAGTCGATTATGTGGATTAGCTTGAAGTTTCCGTCCTTGATATTGATTTTCCTGGAGTTTAATTATCTCTGATATAAGCTAAATTTTTCGTGTTTTATGATTCATTTTCATTAACTTTCATTAAATATTTAAACATCAAAAGAACTCCCTACTCATTATAACATTCAAGTAAGGAGTCTGGGAGAACTTTACATTATTTTGAGTGGTATTCATACTGAGCTCATTTGTCTATTGATTTGTCTAGATTGAGTAATGTAATCACGAAATGTTGATTTATGGGTTTGAAAAAAGGATAAATAGTTTAGCCTACGTGTAAATTAGGAAAAACGTGAGTAACCTTTAAATGAAGAGTATGAGTTCAAGCTTTTTACATTTATTTTAAGCTCAAAAATTAAGAAAGGTAAAGTATGATTAAGTACACTCGAAGAAAGAGTGATGGAGAGAATGGAGGAGGTATTTAAAAAAATGACAAAGTAACAAAAGCTATATAGTGCCAAGATGGGGGGATTGCAACCTCTTCTCAGTGGTGTCAGTTTGAGCATTTAAAATAACCCCAGGGATCTACAGAGAAAGGTTACGTATCATCAGTATGTAATCTTCACTATATTTACAATTTGAACATCTTTTTGTCCATAAAAAAGTGGGTTTTGTCGCTTAAAAACAAAAAACCGGAAGTTCCGGATATATAACTTTTGAAGTTGAAGGTAAGATGAGCTTAATACCAAATTTTGAGAGAAATCTATTCAGTTATAAGCAATTCACATTATATACACTATTTTTCCATTCAGTTACTGGACTAATACTATCTACTAAGGAATACAACCATACCTTGTTTTTGTCCTTGTGAAATGCAATTTTTGGGTCCCGAATCGCGGACTCCGGTAAACACAACTCAATAAATTTGAACGTTTCTTCATTACTCCACGATAGCGACTGTTTGAATACCACCAGCCACGCTATGCCACAATACCCTGTGATATGTGTCGAAAAAACCGGGAACTTTGCCATTGCGTTCCTCCAGCCATTCAGCACTGCCAACTGTCCACCGTCATGCCCCATTCTCCCCTGTACATTGTGTACTGAGGCCTTATGATTACTCGGATACAACTATGAGAATATGGGGACTAATGCACAATACATAATATGATAAACCACCATAAAAGCTTTAGTTTTTGGTTCACTTGCACAACTGCACTTTATCAGGACAACGAAAAAACTGAAAAAATTGCGTCAGAATTTGTTATAAAATGTTCGTTGTTCTACAACATCCAACAACTCAAAAACCTAATATCCCTCTACCTAGCCTAAGCTAGGGCCCACGTGCTTGACCCATCCTACATCTATCTAATGTCATTTCCTTCCACGCATTCTTCAGACACTAAAGGTTACTCAAAGGAGTCAAAATGCTTCCGCTTACTCAAAAAACTAAAGCCCAAAGGCCTACAGATATCAAAATAAAATAATGGATTTCCTTCAACCATAAGATTTTAAAAGCCCAACCAGCTATGATGGGTACTAATCGAAAAATTAAGTGGTAATCGCATGATTGAGCGTGATATTTACCATATCACCTTGAGTTCCATTACGGTCATGGAATTAGATATCCTAACAATAAATCTCAACGCTAAGGCTCAGATTTGAACTATCGTGCGATGGATTATTAAAATTTTAAAAGAGCACTTTTTCGAAGCAAATGGTTCCGAACAAACTATCCATAATTTTTCACCACAAAGTCTCATAGTATTTTAAAATCATTTAAACTTCCATAAATACCCATCACTGCTATCAACCCTATAACATTCTGCTCCTTCATTCCCATATCCTTCACCTTATCGGATTCTCAAATTTAAAGGAGGAAATTGATTTTGATTAGCGAATACTAGACAGCATCCTATTGCGTTCGGGTTTTGTAGAGTTGATACATCAGATGTAGCGAAATCATGATAACAGCTGGTAACGGATATTAAAGTCTTCCGATAGGAAAAGCTGCGATTTTATTTTACTAAATTGTTTTCAAGTTTAAGCAAAATGCTTCCATTTTAGCTGATACCATCACCATTATTTGGACGAAAAGGATTTATGATTATCTCCGTGCGTTGGGAGGCAAACGTAGCTCGTTAATGAAAGGTATTGTAAGACAATGGTGATAATCATAAAGAGATTTCTCATCAGATTTAATTAAAAGTTTTACTTTAGGCCATTCAAAGATTTTAGGAATTGATTGCAAATAAAAGCAGTAACTTGAAAGAATATGTTGACTAAGCTTGGATTAGTAGCTTTAATATTTTTTCAGAGTTTTAAGGATTGTCATGGTTGTTTTTAGGGAATCCCAATAACGTCACACCATTTCTTATGTTATTAAAGTGACCACGGCACCCAGTTGCTATTTGACAGAAAGGCACGCCGAGCCAAGTTTAATTGAACCTTATTTAATTATGCTTAATTAATAATAAGGGTATCAAAAAGTAGCCTCTTTTTTGCATAAATTTCATTGTTTACATATGTAGCTAATTTTTTATCGTAATTACGACAAAGTTGATAGAAGCGTCCTGTACAAAATAATACCTGACTTTAGAGTCCAACTAAACTCGTCCGCATGACCAAAGTTACAATACTGAACACCGAGTCTCAGGTCAAAGTCGACTAGAAGTCGACTAGAAGCTTCCGAACGAACTCAGGCCTTAAACAGGAGGATGGGCTTGCCCCAGTTTTCTTCAATACGAGTATTGCTCTGGAACTGCAATCGGGAAAACGCCAGCAAACACCATGGGCACGCTACTCTCCAAGTTCACGCAACTAGTAGCTTATGCCGACGACTTTAACATTATACCCAGATCAATTCCTAATGCGAAGGAAATGTTCATACGGCTGGAATCAGATGTGAAAAAATTGGCCTCCTGATCAACGAAACTAAAACAAAATTCATGACTCAAGCAGAGGAGACATGTCCGCCCGACAAAACCTGATCTCAGGAGACTACAACCTGAAAAGTGTGGATAGGTTCACATTCGACTACGTAGGAGTCCATCTTGATAGAAAGAGCATAGAAAAAGATATAAGTAGCAAAAAAAGTCTACTTCTCTATACTTCCTATGCTGAGATCCATGGATGTTTATAACTAAAATAAGATTCGTCTGTAAAAGCCACTGATGGGCGATGTTATATGTTTCAGTTTATTGCCATCTTTAAACTGGTAAATCTAGCTTTCTTAGACGGGAAGGACGTGATGTCCAGAGTAAGAAAACATGATTCATGAGTCTTGAAAATTTTCTAATGTCGCATTTACACGCTTGCCGGATCTTGGCAAGCGTCCACAACCGTCAAGACTGTTCAAGCCATTACAAATGATTGGATGCCATCTCCATGCTTGCGAGTGCGTTAGTGTGTTATGGAAAGGCAAGCTGTGAACATGTCAAACGTTGAATTAGTAGTCGTGTCAGCTACAACGTTAGGCTTAGTGTATTTGTATTATAGAAATAAAGGAAACAACGCAGGCAAAAAGTTCGGCAGGGACAATGGTAGATGTTGAAGATACATAGAAACCGTAACAGGTAACTATCCAATTTGATTGTTTTAGCCTAGTTAATAAATAGGTTACTATTGAGAATAGAAAAAAAACAGTGCTTTATATTGTTTTTATCATGCAATTTTCATTTATTACAGAGATTATATGAGAAATAAGTTCACTGAGCTTATATATGATCCATCAGGAGAATTTCATAATTTCTGCGAATGAGCTACACTGATTTTGAATTTTCGTCGGGAAAAATTTCACTTATAATAGCCAAAAAAGATACAAACTTCGGGAAAGCTATACCAACAAAATATCGTCTTGCAATTACACTGCGTCTTTAGCATCTGGAGAGTCGTACAGAAGTTTGTACTATGTATGTAAGGTTTCTGCCCCAGTTATATCAAAAATCATACGTAATGTTTGCCAAGCTCTGAGTGAAGTTCTGAATGATGAAACTAAGGTAAGGTAGCAAAATAAAACAAATTTAAAATTTTGTTCGACCTGATTTTTTATTAGTGTGTAAAGATATAATTAAAAATTAGTGCTTATTGTAACAAAAACTCAAAAATAATTTAGTCTTTCAAGAGTTTTTTGAATGCAAAAAATTTATCATAATTTGCATCGTATTCTAGTGTCAATAATATTTCAGAAAAATTCAATTGTCATTTTCTTCGTAATTTTCAATTGCTGCCAAAAAAGCTTCCGTTATAGTATTGGGCTCTGACGAGAGTACAATTATTTCATTAAAAATTATATTTATGCTTGAGCTTTCAATATTTGAAGGGCTTGGTTGATATATAATTTCGACATCGCCATTTTTCCCGCATTTAGAGGCGATTGTGGTAGCTCAGAAGAGCTCCTACGACACTTTGGGAGGAAGCGTTTTGAAGCTTCAACGTTAGTATAGTATTGTGAACAAGATGACTGGGACGATGGAAGTTGATAAAAAAAAAAAAACGCTGCAGGAGACCGACAAATATTTGAATCAGATGGAAATGATGATTGTTGCAGTGATGTTTCTTCATTTGAATGCAAACAACTCATAAATAATCCATCAATTTGATACATAAGTATTGTTACATGTACAAATAATTACATGTACAAATAATTCTGCGAGCTGCTGTCGCAATTGTTTTCATAATCAACGTCAACAAATGAATTTACTCGAACCCACGAGAACCCAACAAGCATGATCAACATCTGCAAGTGACGTCACTCCATTCATTAATTTGCTCGAATCTACCAGGTACCTCTCGGTAGAACATTCGATAATGTACGAGAAATGGGTGAATAGGTAGAGACCCTATATAAAGGCGAGCTGAATGAATGGGGGGATCATTCATTCATTCAACCGCGATAGTATGTGGGAAGTGATTTTCGTAATAGTGAAGTGATTAAGAAGACAATTGCGATAATAAATTTATGGACAAGTGTTAGAATCTTAATAGTGAAAATTAAAATTAGTGAAAGTGTTAACCGATTATTGTGCATTTTATTTAATTAAATAAACTTTTTTAACTTAAATTAAAAGACATTGCGTTTTCACTTTCCCGGAACGTTCAAATTATAGGCCGCGAACCAATAACACGCGACAGTATCTTTCTTTGTACTTTTGGCAGTTATCGCAGCTTTTTTGCTAGAAGCTTACCATACAGGTCTCATTCATCATCTTTGGGTGGTAGTGGAGTCTTAAATTGTCGACCCAAAGCATTTGATAGCTTTACAATCACAGCAGCCGTTTCCTGCTCAGCCTGATTTAGTGCAGGACGATGACGCGAACTTTTTTGTGTGGGCGTTGGCATAGATAAATACTTGTATGTATTTTGTGATTCATAATCTAGTAATGAAATATCGGTGTCCATTTTTCAGTCTCCAGGTTCATTAGTAATTTCATTAGAACTTCATGGTGATTTCTGAAAACGAAAATTAAAAAAAACGTTTATTTCATTTTAGTAAATTTTTAAAACTAAAATCTACAAATAACATGACGCGTACTTTTTAACATTGACATATTTAAGACGAAATCACTCAGCTATTTTATTACTTTGCTTACTAATACAACCCTTTATAATTTCAGATGCCCTCTACAGCAACAGGATAGATGATAATAGAAGAAGGATACAGACGAAAGTTTCCACATTGCTTGGGTTCTCTAGACGGAAAGCATGTAGTTTTTGAAAGACCAGCTCATAGTGGAACTGAACGTTTAGCATCGTTCTTTTGGCATTAGTGGAAAGCCAATATAAATTTACATTCGTGGATATAGAAAATGAAGGCAGAATTAGTGACGGCGGTTTTTAAGAACTTATTATCATTGAAAAGAATCTGCCGGAACGAAATTAGTTTGCCATCACCATGTCCACTGCCGAGGTCAGTTGTTAATGTACCAAATGTTTTTCAGCCTATTGTGCTTTTGCACTAAGTACGCATGTAAAGAAGCCCTGCCCTGGAAGCCACCAGAAAGGAAATTCAAAGAAATGTTATCTAGGTCCCGGGTTGTAGTGGAATTTTATCCTCAATTTTTAGAATTTTTCGACGTCCTATTAATTGAAACCCAGACAATAATTACTATTACCTGTGTATTGCTACATGACTTTCTAAGAAAGAGTAAAACTTCTTTAAATAGATATACACCGCCAGGCTCGTTTGAAGTATATGACAATAATGGCACTCTCATAACACTTGAGTCCTGGCGACGAAATGATTATGAATATGATGCTTTCCAAAGCTTACTAACTACCCCGCCAAGATCAGCGCTGAATGCCTAACAAATCAGAGAAGAGTTTACCTAATAATTTTCTTAAAATATTTCAGAAACCACTTTTACGTAGATGCCTGCCTATTATATGTAAACTTATGTATATCCGATTAAGCTTTGTACCCTTATTATATTTACACCTAAACTATAATGATCATAATAAATGACCACTAAAAAATACTGCTTTTGTTTATTTAACACTTAGTTTTCTCGGAATAATTTCTAGGGGTGTCAAAAGAAAGTTACAGGAACTAATACTATATATTGCACACGCACATTTGACATGCTAGATACGCGTGTCGGTACTATTCCCGACGATATTATTTAATAAATTATTTAATTTTTAACAAATTTTCTGTTCATGCAAACTAGCATTGATTTTCGTTTTTTTTCCCAGAGGGCAGCTATCAAGTTGAGTCATTGTTGCGCAAAAATGGCAAGTAAACACACGACGAGATAACTCGTAGTTGGCATCCCAAAAAATAACACCATCTACGAGTTATCTCGTAGTTGGCAGTCAACGTAAATTAGAAAATCTTACTGTTTCTGTATTGGTCGTTTCGTTACAGCTATATATCAGCACGAAAAACGATTCCATCAAATTGGAGGCAAACCAGGTTGGCTGGTATATATTCTCAGCGCTTTAAAAGAGAAAGTACATTTTATTTCCTAATTATAAAGTAACGAAGTAATTACCTACCTGCTCCAGAAAAAATGGAGTCTGGGTTTCTTTTGAAGTGCTTACAGAATGACGTCATTAGAATTTTCATTTTTACTTTAAGCTCTTTCGCTGTCTTCTTCACTTTCATTTCACTACTTAGACGACACCAAGCATCTGCCACTTTCTTTTTGTCTTTATGCATTGAATCTTTTGGGTTCTAAATGCAAGATTGATTTTGGTATGCTTCGAGAAAGGCCAAAGTTTCCTCATTCGAACAATAAGTCATTTACGCGATCCTACGATACAAAAAACACGAACAATAACACTTCAGCACGAGTTCTACGCGATTCTACAACACCACTCTGTTTAGAACAACTTCTCAAGTGCAACTAAGTACGCGCAATCGTGTAAATACCTCTCAAGCCGTTGCCACAAGTTTCTTTTGATCTGTCTCAAAAAACTGACACTCGCCCCGATCATTTATACGCTTGTGATTGTGAAACCTTGTCGAGAATAGGCAAGCGTGTAAAGGGCCCCACAGACATGAGACACCTCGTCCATGACAAGGTACCAGACACGAAACCCACAGACATTGAAACATTTTTGTAAACATCCACGTAAACATCATTTCGCGGCATGTCGATCTTGAGATATATTCATCCCAGTGTTATATTATCTGTCCGTCAGTTAAGTCGAAAATGAGTGAGGAGTTAGCGCTGGCTTTGCTCGTTGTGAACGAATGCCTTGAAGATGACATTCAAGTGAAGCGGACAATGGAAAAAATGCCAGGTTTTGGATTTTGTTCAAAGTTGGGTGAATTCTACTTCTAGGGCACCTGAATTAATGTAAATCATTATTTTGTTTTCTTTAGCCTTGTTGCCAATTTATGCGACTTTAAAATTTTAAAAAACTAAGGAACAATTTTTTCGAAAGTTGCTAATGCAGTTAATCAAATGGGTTGAATAATAAGTAAATCCTGTTTGTAAAAAAATCGGATGTTGAAATTAAAAATTCGATTTTTTTACCCTTCGCCTATTTTAATTTTTTTTTTTATTTTTAGCTCAAAATACAGCTTGTGGTATAGAACTATTGTGCTCAAAATTGTAGAATGGTATCTCAATTGGTTAAGAAGATATGAACTAAAAGACGAAGATGCAGCATGGTGCGCTATGCGATGCCTTCGTATTTTAGCTCATATCTTCTGAACCAATTGAGATACCATTTTAAAAGTTTTGTACATAATATTTCTATCCTTGAGGCTATATATTGAACTTAAAAATAAAAAAATACTAATATAGGCGAAGTATGAAAAAATCGAATTTTTAATTTCAACTTCCGGTTTCATGTACGAAAAAATTCCAATTTCAAATTGGAATAAATTCCTAAAAAACCATTCGATTTTCTTAAAAACACACTATTTACTTATTATTCAACCCATTTGATTAACTGCATTCACAACTTTCGAAAAAATTGTTCCTAAAATTTTTAAAATTTTAAAGTCCCATAAATTGGCAGCAATGTTAAAGAGAACAAAATAATGATTTACGTTAATTCAGGTGCTCTAGAAGTACAATTCACCCAACTTTGAACAAAATCCAAAGCCTGAAATTTTTTCGCTGTATGCTTTACGTGCAAGGGTATTTCACAATATGCATATATTCTTGTAGATAAACATATGATATATATATATATATATATATATATATATATATATATATATATATATATATATATATATATATATATATATATGTGTATATATATGTGTATATATATATATATATATATATATATATATATATATATATATATATATATATATATATATATATATATATATATATATATACATACACAATATATAAATGTAGACATATATATTCTATTTGAAGGTAATAATACAAAACGGTACTTACTTCAGCTACTTCTACGTCACTTTCGTCGTCAATATCTATACTTGATATCCCAGCTAATTGAATTTCCTGGTCCCGCAAAAACTCGAGGCAATCAAAATACCATAAATTTGGTATGTAAACGTCTTCTGCTGCAGCACCAGATCGTTGGGATTTGTCTATTTTTTTCATTTCCCGAGGAAAACACGCTTTGATTCTTCGTTATCTCGGTTTTTTGGCCATTTAAAAAATCTCCAAAGGAATGTTCCTCCAACTTTTCCAGAAAAACGCAAATATTGTAAATTTAATGCTAAACAAATATATATTTCGGAGGTAAGAGTTCCTCCTTCTTCAGTGGTTTTTTTTTTTTTTTTTTGTTATTGATATATTGATGTTAATTATGCGTTTTTTTTACCGTATCCAAGTTAGCACTAGGTTCAATTTCTTTATATAGTTCCAGCAACGATTGCCAGGCTATATTTTTTTGTTTATTTTTATAAGAATCACTTTTAACTTTCCACAGTTCCGGAAGTTCTTTAAATTGTTCAAAAAAATTTGCCCACGCGGCGGTATTCGGGATTGAACACATTTTCACTAATTGTCTACACTTCAAGAGATTTTATCGTCAAATGAAAGTTAAGAAAAATTACCACAATCCATACATGCACCGTGCAAATCTACCTACAAAAATAAAAATATATTGATTTCACTGCGATCAAACGACCGACCTAGTCACAGACCAACTCATGGTCCAAGTATCGTTACACACCCTTAAGTTTCTTGGATTTTCCAGTTATGTACCTTAATAAATAGAAATTGAATCATAACCAAGCGAGATATAGTCATTTGAATTTTTGGGAATCCCAACAAAAAAAACACGTGTTCACGTCATCGACCTGGATATCACAATTTCCTTTAGATTTTTATGGAAATTTTGAAGAAATGTTTTGGTTTCTCAAAATTGCCAAGAATTCTGCAAATTTTTGTAAGACAAAACAAAATAGCGGCAGTATTTTGTATTTATGAATGAAATCTCTGATCCTGTTGATTTATTGGAACGATTAACTTTGGATGCAATTAAAATTAAAATTTAAAATTTTACGAGAAAGCTTGCTGTGATGGACGAATGGACAGATTTGAGTAGTATTTGTAAAATTAATTTCAAAGTAATTAAAAACAAGTCGGGTAGACAGACCTACGTTCGTGTTTGAAGGGTTTTGTACTCAAAAGATGATATACAGTCACCAATAATGGACAACCTCAAGAAATGCTTCAATGACACGCACATCAAATAATTGGTTTACAAGAAAAACGACTATTACTTCATTTCAAGCGGCCACCATTCTATTGCCGTAGTACTAAAATCATTGGTTGAATGAGACTATAATGACGTTTATTTTATACATCTTTTCTGAAAATTTTGAGAACATCCAAACTAAACTGTAGTGTCTGGGTCGATAGCAAGCCCATACGGTCGAAAAATCTCATGTATTTGTTGCTGTAATAGGAGAAATTTCAAATGGCTATAACTTCCGTAAATATTAATCGATTTTTATGAAATCTACAGAATACGAGAATCTTGCAAAACGCTACCGTCAAATCGAGTTTCACTAAATTTAAAGGTTCCATTGCGATTTTATTGAGGAAAATGTAATATTTATAAATAATGCTATTTTTACTTAAGTTGAGTGAATTTCGACTTCTAAGGTATTTGTCGTTGTTATATTCATAAATATCTACGTGCGTGATTTTTTTGAGATTTTTCGGATCAAGGGGGGGGGGGGGGTCACAAATTTTTCGTGCATTTCCCCTGCCCCTGCATTTCGAAGAGCCGGTAACATCTGTTTTCGAAAGTTCTAATCAAGACCTTTCTTTTGACACCTTTGGTAAAAAAAATTTTTATTGGTCCGCTTCCGGTATGGGGGGATCCCTCTTTAAAACCTTTTGAAAATTTTTCTGATACCTGAACTTTCAAAAAGCAATCACTTCTGATATGCCTATTAAGTTTGGTGTCTGTAACTGTTATAGTTTCGGAGAAAAACAGCTGTGACACACAGACGGACGGACAGACAAAATCGATTTCAATAGGGTTTTGTAACAAAAAGTACAAAACCCTAAAAATTAATTTAAAAACCCTAGAAATCTAGAAAACCGACCGCAAAATTTCTGAAACAATAAAAGTTTTCAAATGGGTTTTAAAACCCCAACTCGCAGAAATAATCTTTTGCTTCTTGTTTACAAAAGATTATTTCCAAATCATTATCATCAAATACTGCCAGTGGCAGTGTGTACCAATTTGCCACACATCTAGCCTACACTCACACCACACCTAGCATACATTGAAAACTAGCATACATATATTGTAGCGCCACGCACAAAAATCAAAAGATTTTGATTTCACTGCGAGCGACTGACGAACCTATTTTGAGACCAACTCACGGACCAAACATCGCTACAGACGGTGAAAATTCATCATCAAAACATCATGTCTGAGATCTTGTCATGGACCAAGCAATGCGACCAGCGGAAGGACCTACTCGCGGACCAAACATCGCTACACACAGTAGAACTTCACAAAAAATACCTGAAATGAGACCTTGTCATGGACGAGGTTTCAAAATCTGTGGTGCCCTTAAATGGGCCTTAACCATAGATATAGAGAGTACTGGATCCGCAACCGGTCGTGAGAGCCGAAGCAATTGGCAACCTTCGCTAAAGTTGTGTGAAGTTGAGGTTTGAGGTGATATGCTTTTAATGTAGCACTCTATTCACGGCGAATCACGTTCACATTTAAAAAGTTTTTAATTTTAAAGATCGCGCGTACGTAATCGGAACTTTAATTCACTGTTTTAATTAAAAATTTTCGAAATTTCTATCCGCTTTGACACATGAGTTTTCCCGCGTGTTTCGCGCTCTTTTCGATTTTCTTTTGCTTTGACGTTCGAGTTTTCCGTGAGAGTCGTTTGTTGTTTGTACTCAAAACTGTTTTCCGAATGATAACGAAGGCGCGATCGTGTGCATGTGAAATGAAATTTCTTTGGTGTGCGCGGGTGTCAGTGGGGGAAGCGATTCTTCTGAAGAGGGAAAAGAAAAACCTGTCTGGAAAAAAGGGGGAAGGAGAAGCAGAGGGAATCATAGTTTCGAGAGCGTAAGTTATTTATAACTTATTTATGTGGCAAATTTGCTTCTCACATGGACGAGTACACAGATTCTCGTTGCTCGTCCATTTGTTTATATGTCTTTGGCCTTAACGATCTGGTCGCACGCACTGTAACAAATGTATACCTATCTGATGCACCTCAAAAAATGTCAAGGCAATCATTCATCTATCGATGGCTCAAGGGGAAAGATCTCATATAGTAGATTGAAAGTGCGTTCTTGGTTTCAAGATGAAACTGGTCAGGATACACATCTCATGTATGTTACTCATGTTCACTTGTCAACGGCTGGCAAAATGAAATGGACTCCATGATACACATACATTGAAAAGAATGTGTATTGTATACAATGTGAGTATGGGGCAATGTTGGACCATGTAGACCTCAGACAGGGTCCAGCTCACCTGAATGGTGAAATAGGTCGCAATCTTGTTTACGACTACGTCTGCCCTGATGAAAAGGTCTTGGACGCATTCGAGTACAAAGTGCTTAGGAGGATATGTGGCTCAGTAAAGCATGAAGCAGAGTCAAAACTTCGTACAACGCTGAGTTATATACTCTATCTGAAGACCTATCTGTATTTGCTTGCGCAAAGCTAGCAACCTACAATAGATAGGACATGTGGAAAGAATGCAAGAGAAAGTGCTTCCCAGGCGAGCGTTGACGAGTAGACCACAGGTAAAATGTGTTGTTGGGAAACTGAGGAAAGGATGGAAAAATTCCATCGACGCTCACGGCAGATTCCTGCTCGGGATCTCAAATTGGCGCATGAGATTGCAGAGCTGTGACAATAAAAGAATCCGCGAAGATAAGGTAAATTTAGTACAATTTAGTTGCAGATGGAAAGATGCAATATAATAAACAAATTATGACTACCAAGGATCCTTGATTGGTCTGTAATTTAAAATTAATAAAAGTTAATTAGTTTAAACAATGCCGATTTTAATAGTTGTTAAAATTGAAACACATCTTTAGTATTTCATTTGATAAATTCCAGTTAAGCTTAGTTACGTATTGTAATGAAAACATTTATAATTTTAAGCATCACTTTTATATCAACGCCATAAAAGAAATAATATAATAAATTAATAAATAAAATGAATCGCAACAAGAAAACACGTTCTCTTTTTTCTCATAATTTCGATTTTTCAGCACGAAGGAGAAACAAATGAGTGAGTATCTAACAAAACGGTAAGGTTAACATAATCCGTGACAAGTTGCTGCAATACGTTGGAGTCAGCTTCGCGGTGTTCTTGTTTGTTTTTGCATAATTTTCTTAGTGTAGCTTATTTCTGGTTGAAGAAGAGTAGATTAAGTTGGGTTTTGTGATGGTAGAGAATTGGTAACACAAATGAATCGAGTCTGATCGGTTTGTATTTTGTTGAGATTTCTTTCAAAGCAGTAAAATTGCGGATTAGAGTAGAGGGTAACAAAAAATTTGAAACGCGTGCGAATTTAGGGAAAAATTTTACAGTGTCTGAACAATTATAACGAGCGATAGTCTACTGGCCGTCTGACCTATGACTAAACTCCTTCCTGAACTAGCTAGCTTAAATGCAGCAGCCAAAAAAGACTACCAATTGACTGAATCATGAACTTCTAAGTACAAACCATAGTCGTGTCTCTAGGTTCTCCATTTTTTGCGAGGTTGACTTCAATTTCATCTTATGCTGCGGAAAATATTACAAATCCAAAAGAGGCCACACATTTTTTTTTTCATTTAACTTCTTCCGGGCCGCTCGATGCAAAAAATTACTTTTTCAGGTTCTCAAAACATTGACCTAGACCTCTGATTTGATTTGAACTAGATTGACTCTTTTAAGGGTCACTTTCTTACAGGGAAAGGTTTGATAAGACCTCAACTTTTAAGAGATTATCACTTCTGAACTTGCCAGAAAGTTTGGGCTTTGCAGATTCCATAGTTTCTGAACAGACTTATCGTGATGCATGGACAGATGGATAGGCAGGCAGAATAATGGGCAGACGAGCAGTCAGACAGGAAGTGAGACTAGTAAGTTTTGTAAAATTCAATTATATAAAAAATTTTTTATGAAAAGTCACCGACATGGGTAGCAAATGAAAGGTCTTGATAAGAGCTTTTCAAAACAGGTCTTAAACTGACATTTATCACTTCGAATGGCGCACAGAGATGGGAAATACACGTCAAAATTCGCTCAACTTTGTTAATAAAACTATGATCTTCGGATTTCACATTTCCCCAATAAAATCGGTAGGTACCCTTAAACTCAACGAAATTTGATATTTAAGTAGTCTTATAAAAGATCCTTACATCCTGTAAGTTTGATGAAAATCGAATGTTATAGACGGAAGTTATCGCCGTTTGAAATTTCTCCAATTACAACATCAATAACACACGATTTTGGTATTTTATGAATTTTACATCGAATCAGACACTGCAGTTTTGATCTTCTTAAAATTTCTAAATAAGATCAATAACATAAATGTTATAGGAAATCAATGATTTGAGTGATTTTCATTATTTTTCAACAAAATGCCGACCGATGCAAATAGAAAACCAACGAATTTTCTTTTCAACGTGCACATCTCTTTAATATGTTTCTTGACTTTATTCGGTACTGGTGACTGCATTTCTGAGAACCTAGGTACAAAACCCTTTTGACATGAGCATAGATCATCTACTCAACTTGTTTCAAGCTACGACTGAGGTAGCAGACTACCTTCTTTTTCTCTGCATCTTCTTTACACAACACTGCCCCCAACCCTGTATCTGAGGCGACGGTTTGCACTTTGAAGAGCATGCAAGGATAGGTGCTATGGATAGCTTCATTTTTCATTGCAGAAACGTCTCCCCACATTCGGCAGTCCACACAAATCTTCAATTTTTCCTCAATAAATCATTCGATTGAGCGGTTCGTATGGTGTGATCTAGCATGAACCGACGGTACCTCGATACTGTACCCAGAAATTGCCATATTTTCTTCACACCCGTAGTTCGCGGGATATTCGGTGAAAAATCTGCCTTTTCTGGACTACCATGTAGCCCCCTGTCACCCACAACATACCCTAAATATTTAAGACAAAGCTAACATTTTTCGCGAGATACTTGAAGTTCCGCCTCACGCAACCGGTATATCATTTCTCGCAAAAGCTTCAAATTGTTCCGAAACTCTAAGCTGAAAACAATTACATAATCTAAGTAGGTGTACTAATTTTTACCATGTAGCAGGTGCACAATAGAGACCATACGGCATGCGTTAGAACTAGAATAGAACCTTACCTGGAATAGTGAATGCCGTGAAAGGTTTCGATTTCTCTGCCATAGGGAGCTGTCAATACGAAGGCTTGGTGTATAAGTTGGAAAAAAATTGGAGGTTTCGGAACTTATATAGCGTGACAGATACAAAAAGAATAGAATATGCATCTCATTCTGAAACCTTGTTGAGTTTTGTATAGTGTACGCAAAAGCGGTATATCCCGTCTTTCTTTCTTCAGTAAGAAGATCGGGGAAAACCAAGTACTAAAGGAAGGTTTCACAACTGCTAATTAAAGCTTTTGATCAGACTCGGCATAACCGAAGCGACCGATGCAAGGGTCGCGAATCCCGGCATAGTAAAAGAATATCCTGAAGCCAACGAGGAGATTACGGCATGAAAAGCAACGAATGACCAGACAAATAAAGCGACGTTGTGTAATTGCACCACCAATGTCGAAAATGTGGCGAAAGTACTGCACTCGGAAACGGAACGCGATAACCTCTCCCAAGGATGGTTGCAAAGTACAAAAAAAAACGGGAGATGTTCTGAACAGAATACAATCTGCATGCGACTCCCCAAAAATCAGCAAAGCCGTAAAGGTTGGGCTCCTTGAGCCAAAGGAGCTCCTAGAGGCCAAAGACGAGCAGAAGACTAAAGAAACGTTGGGGCGAAATCTAAAGGCCACATGCAAATAGCTCCACCATTAAAAATCAATAAAAGAATGGCGTCTAGCCCAATCGAAGGAGATCGGGATAAAAGAAGGAAGGAAGAGGCACTTGATGGGCGTGGAGCACAAAATCATGGGTTCCAGAGAGTGCTTACAAAAGGAACGAAGAAAGCCGCAAAGAAACTCCTTCAAAATGTGCCAGAAAGTAAAGTTCACACGGACGCCCAACAAGAAAAAGGACCTGACGCAAAACAGGAGAGACAGAAGCCCCAACGTAGACCTCGCCAGCAGGCATTCCTCGTAAAACCCCAAGATGGCCGATCCTGCTCGGAGGTACTGCCGGAGATCAGGGAAAACGTAAGGCCCGAAGATACCAACACTACCATTAACGTAGTATGACCAACGGAATAAGAGGCATTGACTGCGTGCCGGATCTGGCCGAGGTAGAAGAGGCCATCAAAAAGGAGTTCCCTAGCGTGGGAAGGATCAAAGCGAGACTGGCACTGGAAAACAACAGGGGACAACGCATGGCCATAGTTGACTTGACCGAAAAGGACGCCGAACAATTCCTGAACAAGGACAAAGTACGAATATGGTGGGTTGTCTGTAGGACACGGCGAAGAGCAACGCCTCTTCAATGTTTCAAATGCCTTGGCTATGGTCACACCACACAAGTATGCAAAGAACCCGATAGGAGTTCCCTATGTTACAAATGCGGTGAAATGGGACTGAAGAGAAAAGAGTGTACAAAGGAGGCAAACTGTATTCTTTGCAAGGGTGTTGATCCAAAACTTGATTTTGGACACGTCTTGGGATCAGGAAAATGCCGGGTGTTCCAGGAAGCCCTAGCCAAGGGAAAATCAGAACTTCGAATCCTGGAAATGGCGGCCAGGGTGGCGTTCATCGTACTAAACACCGGAAATACGCCGACTTTCCGCTGAATTGGCTGGAACCATACCAGACGTGACATTTGCCTCGGAGTCCTTAGTACGGAGGATACGCAATTGGAAAGTATTAGAGGACTACTCAGCCAGTGATCATCAGTGCATTCTGCTTGAGAAAAGTGATGCTGTCTCTCGACGTCCGTGCTCTCAGCTTTCTACAACTGGATGGAATATCAGATGGATGAACGTTGAGAGGTTCGTCGAGGTGTTCACAGCAGGTGATCCGCTGCAGGGAGCTTCACAGGGGATGGAAGAACTGGCAGCTCAAGACGTGGTGAACTCTACTATGAGCATCATTACGACTGATAGCTGCGCTACTATGCCCCGTCAAAAGCCCTGGCACGACAAGCCCCCAATGTACTGGTGGTCAACTGAAATCGCTGAAAAGCGAAGGGATTATCACAAGCTTCAACGTGAGGCTCAACAGGCGTGGAATCGTAACGAGGCATGCAACTGGGTGGCAGCATATAAGTCGGCCAAGAAATGCCTTTGCAAATTTATCAACAAAAGCAAGGCTCAATGCCGGCAAGACCTTGTGAACAATGATCCGTGGGGCCTCGGCTACAAGCTAGTTATGTGGAAGCTTGGTGCCCTACCGAAGCCTTATATACATGACGCGGAAAAGATGGATGCGATAGAGTGGGGACTCTTCCCCGCCCATCCCGTCCGTGTTGACGTTGTCCATGGTGAAACAGCAGTCGAGTGTCCACTCTTCACACAGCCGGAACTGGAGGAGGCAGTCCTCTCATAGAAAGTGAGTTCCGGCTAGGGTGTTAAGGCTCGTCTATCACCGTTGTCCTGACTTGCTGCTCAGCCCATTCAACGCTTGCCTACGGGACGGGGTTTCCCGGTACGATGGAAGTTGGCGAGGCTTGTACTGAACAGCAAGAGGAAGGGAAATCATACCCCCCGTTATGCATGCGAGACACGGCTGGGAAAGTGCTAGAGAAACTCATCAAGGGAAGACCCACTGACGTGATTCGTGCTGCTGGGGACCTATCTCCTCGGCAGCACGGCTTTAGAGCAGGACGTTCTAATGCGATTCCAGAAGAATTGGAGGGCAGAGGCATATAGTCCCACCAAGCGACATATCGTCTTGTTGGTGACACGCAACGTCAGGAATGCCTTCAACTCCGCTAGATGGGTGGATATTCTGGATACGCTGGAAAACTCTTTTCAAGTTCCAGAATATCTAATGCGGCTTTTGAGGAACTACCTAAAGGACCGAAGCCTGCTCTATGACACGACACAGGGCCAACGAAGGATGGAAATTACATCGGGTGTTGCCCGGAGATCTATCCTTGGTCCAGACCGTCTTACGACGCGCTACTAAGACTTGAGATGCCAGGTGAGCCGTGCTTGGTAGGCTATGCGGATGATGTTGCGGTTCTGGTCGCTGGACGCACCGTTGAACAGGTGCAACTTAGGCTAGGTATGCTAATGCGCCAAGTGAGGGACTGGATGACTGCTCGTGGGCTCAGTTCAGCACTGGAGAAAACCGAAGTGGTTATCTTCGCAAAAAAGAGAATCCCTAGAATAAGGTTGATCAGTATTGGAGATGTACGAATCGAATCGAAGTCAGCGGTGAAGTACCTGGGGCTACTGATCAACTCAAAGATGAGTTTCTCTAAGCAAATTTGGGCAACGGCTGCGAAGGCTGCTTCAGGAATATCGGCTCCGAATCGACTTATGGCCAACGTAGGGGGACCCAGCCCGTCAAGAATATGCCTCTTGATCAGTGCTTTGGGCTCGGTGCTACTGTATGGAGCAGAGGTATGTGGCGACGCTCTCAGCAAGGAGGTATACCGAAAAGGTTTGGTGCAGGTACAGAAAAGAGGAGCACTGAGGATTGCATCTTCGTATCCAACAGTCTCTGATTCAGTGGTGAGAGTTATTGCAGACGTGATACCTATTGGCCTCCTTGCTAGAGAACGCCGCGCTATTTACCTGCGCCGAAACGACGATGCGAGGGGCATGGTTGTCCACGAGAGGAGACAACGCTTGCTCAACGATTGGCAGCAGTCTTGGGTGAATTGAACTGCCCTTCGTTGGACTGCGCACCTCATACCGGATGTGAGACTGTGGCCAAATCGTAGGCATGGTGAGACTGACTTCTATCTGACCCAGCTTTTGAGCGGGCATGGGTGTTTTCAGTCTTAGCTGCACAAGATCGGTAAGTCACGGTCCCTCGATTGTCGGTTTTGCCCAGGAGAGGAGGACAATGCCTGCCACACATTTTTTGCGTGTACGAAATGGGACAGGCTGCAAAGGGAACTCTACAGAGAGACTCGAATCGGTTAACAAATGGAATCACGTGGCACATTATGCTTGAGCAGTCCTAATATATAAAAGGGGGATCGCTTTTCTAGTGCTTCCTCTTCCCCCCTCCCCTCCCACTAGAAGAGCGATCCCCCAGCTTTAAGGCGCCTCACGGCATAACAAAACGAGACCTGGCCCAAAGTAATGCGTCAAATGGATCCAGGCTGGGTTCACAGGTTGACAGGGGAGGTGTTTAATGTGTAGTCCAGTCGCCTTACTGCCAGCGTGGGGTCCCACACTCTTTGCATAAATGGTATTCACCGGTAGGACTCGGCATAGATGTGTTGCTGGATGGCGGGGTAAATGGAAAAGTAGCATTGCTTTATAGGTGGGAAATTGGTCCTGATCGGGTGTTTTATCGTGCTTGTGCAACCAAGACCCTCCCCCATCAGCTTGAATTACTCATCTATTAAATTATGTAGTTTCTACTCCTTTGTTTACGTTGGTCGAGATCTCACTGCATCCAGGGTAGCTGTGACAGCAAACATCCACGAATCACTCATTAGATTCAATAAAATTCACCGTAAGAAATCTACCCCCAGTATGGTAGCCTGGTTCACAGCTGGAAAATTAACATCGGCATCCATTTTGCCAGGCCTTTAATTGTGAAAATTACCCAAGCTTAGCCTTCTATCTTTGTTCTGGCATTATTTGCCATCTTAATCGAATCTTGTTATGCCGAATTGACTTTCTGGCTCCAAGCCTTCAAACTTTCCCATGTTTTTTCACCCAGAATTGGATGTGTTAACCCCAAGTCGAATAGGCCCAACAGTTGTATTTAAAAAGATTACGCTTTTAAATGTGGCTAATTGTCATCTGGTAATTTCCCCAGAGCGAAGTCCCATCTTCCCTCCCCTCACCACGTAGTGAGTACGGTCTCCATTTCTCGATGGTTTGGACGTAGATTGTTCCTCTTCTGATGTTACTCAAGGGGAGAACAAGTTTTGTAACTAGATCTCACGACTTTTTGCCACCCACACCCATAACAACGTCGACTTTTCTTGCATTTTCGGGTACAATGCTCCCAACTACCGCAAATTACACAGAATCCCCGGGTTGCTCCACCAGATATGATGATCTCATTTATTTATTTATTCATTTATTTATTGCCAAACAAGGCATCATTTAACAAAACACAAAGATATTACAATTTATACATTAGGTTACTTAATGATCTACTGTATCCGGGAAGAGCAGGATTGTGTAATTATGGACTTGGAAATGGTTGGGGAATAATGATTGCTGAATTTGTTAAATGCTTTACAACATCTATTTATTGGCGCATTATCCGCATATATGGTCCGATGTGTTCTTGTGATGACTATAGGAGAATTTCTGGTAACTCTAGAAGGGTTATTCAGCCGTACCTTCTCGGAAATAAATTTCACGTTAATATTACCCCTAAGCACATCGAAAATCAGGCATGAGGACAATGCAGTTCGCCTAGAAGCTAGTGATGCCATATTCAATATTTGGAGTCGGTTATCGTAGGATGGAAGGCTATGGAAATCTCTGGGGTCATAGAGGGACCTTAGGGCAAAGAGTAAAAATTGTTTTTGTACCGACTCGAATCTAGTTTTATGAATGTTGTACATTGGGTCCCAGATCAAACAAGCGTATTCGAGAATGGGACGAACAAGTGAAGTGTATAGCGATTTTGTTGCCCAAATATTCTCGAATTCTTTGGCTCTCCTTTTGATGAAACCTAGCATCTTATTAGCTTTAGAGAGGACTTCGTCATGTTGAAGATTGAACTGAAGCTGTGTGTCTAAGATTACGCCTAGATCTACTATGCTCTCAACTCTGCTCAAACTCGTGCTTTTGATTTGATAATCGTTAAGGATGATTTTTTTTTCTGGAAAAACTTATGACATGGCATTTTGTCCAAATTGAGTGCAAGTTGATTATCGTTGCACCATTGGAGCAAAATATTTAATTTGGATTGAAGAAAGGAAGCGTCAATATGCGATTTTATAATGTGATATACTTTCAGATCATCGGCATAAAAAAGGTGAGGCATATCGGATAGTGCCGCTGAAAGGTCAGATATGAAGATATTGAAAAGTAATGGACCCAGATGACTATCCTGAGGAACCCCAGAGAGGACATTAATTTTCTACGATAAGCGACCTTGGAACTTGACATATTGGATGCGGTTTTTCAAATATGAATGAATCCAGTTAAGCAGTGGGCCAGTGATTCCAAAACTGTGCAGTTTTTTTATCAATATTTCATGATTCTTGCAGTCAAACGCCTTGCTGAAATCGGTGTATATGGCGTCGATTTGGTTACATTTTTCCATCGCACATAGAATGTCTGACGTCAACACGACAAGGTTGGTGGTAGTAGATCTGCTTTTCCGGAAACCATGTTGCTCGTCGTTGAGATAAGGTTCAATAAGACGTGAAATTTTATCGCATACAATCTTTTCAAAAAGCTTCGGTATGGAAAATAACGTAGCGATTCCCCTATAATTTTCAACAGACCGCTTTTCGCCTTCTTTATGGATTGGTATTATATAAGATGGTTTCCAATGTGAGGGGAAACCACCGCTCGAAAGCGATTTATTAAAAATGAGGAAAAGAGGGAGGCACAAATTATCTTTACAGGGTGCCAAAAAACGAGGGGGAATGAGATCGGGGCCAGGTCCTTTGTTCAAATCAAGAGCTTCGATGGCTTGACGAATTTCCTCTTCAGATATCGAAATACTATTGATCTGTGCTCTTAGTGCTATTTCAGAGGACGGAAGATTTTGAGAGTTTCCAGGATCGCAGTAGATTCCTTGGAAAAAATCAGCAAAAAACTCACAGATTTGCTCTGGAGAAGAAGAGATAGAATCATTGTATTTCATTGCTGAAGGGTGACCATGTATCTTACGTTTTACGTTGACGAATTCGAAAAATTTTCTAGGATTCCGAGTGATTTCTTCACCTACAACATTTATGTAGGATTTATATGCTTCATTAGCGAGCTCGTTGTATTTTCTCTTAAACTTTTCGCCAACGTTGTTACCATTTTTTAATATTTTATATAGCTTGTTTCGTTGGTTTCGTAAACGCCTGAGGTCACTTCTCAGCCAGGGTTCAGAAACCTTGTCTTTTTTCTTAATTTTAGGTACAAATGAATCAACAGCGTCAAGAATGATTTGATAAAAGGTGGATAAGGCTTGATCCAAGTCTAATGTTGACAAAGTACCAGTCCGGTTGAAAGTTGATAGAAGGCTGTTAATATTGTTATAATCGCCATTACGAAAGTCATATGCAATCTCATTATTGTAAGAAATAGGGTTTACTGAATCAGGAGTCGAAAGTTCAACAGAAAAGGTGGAGTGATGAATTGTGTTGGAAAACAGGTGCTCGCTCTCATCAGTTTGGTTGACCACTACTTCGTCATGTGCATTTGTGAAAATGAGGTCTAACCAATTTCCGTTTTGGTCGGGAGTAGGAGCGGTTTGCTGCAAATCATTGCCATATAGGGTGCTCACTAAGTTAAAGTCATTACTGTCTAGAAGATTGACGGGAAGAAGATTGCCAAGTTCATTGGTTATGAATTTAATGTTTGGCCGATTAAAGTCACCAGTAATAATGACTCTGTCTTCTTCATTAATTCCGGCAGTAATTCCAGCTGTGATATTACATACAGCATTATAGATAATTTCGACAGATTCTGGAGGTAAGCATGATTTTGGAGGGACATAGAAGACGCCAATATAGACAGAAAATTTCTGCAGCTTTATTTGCACTATTTTATGCTGGAATAATGAATTTGATAGCGTCTTGACGGGCTCACTAAGGAGAGAGTTATGTACAGCAATCAATACACCACCTCCACGTCTTTGTCCAGTACTAAGGAAATCTCTGTCGTCTCAGTAAATGGACCAATTATTGTCCAGAATCTTCTCATTTTTGTGAGAGTCATTTAACCATGTTTCGGTCAGGGTAAGTATATTAAAATGGCAAGATTTTGCGTCAAGAAACAGTTGGGGCAGTTTATTACGGATACCACTACAGTTGTGGTAAAACAGTTTAAGACTATGTTGAATAGATTTATGAAAGGGGACGAAAAAATTTGTGTTGGTTTTCTCTTGTCCTTTGTAGTGAAGAGAAATACCTGGAACTTACAAAGGAAGCATAGGTCTCAAGATCTTTTTTCGCCTGGTCTATGATCACACCCAACTCTTCATGATAGGAAAAATATAAGTTCCGGATGGCGTCAAGATCGACCGGAAGGCCTTCTCTTTGAATAATGATGTTGAGACTAGTCCTCGTTTTACGTTCAATACAGGTTGTTTCCGGTGCTTTATGCATGTAGGAGAGGTAAAGGCGAACACATTATAAATTTTGTGCTCTCTGAGCCTTGAAATAAGGTACCTTTTCACCAGATCGTTACTCGAGACAATAGTGGCCTTAACAGTGGGTGGCAAGAGTGGATCTAGAAATGATTTGCTCTTGTTTGAAGTGGTTGATAAAGTTGGCAGTCCGAATGAGCTCGTGGCTGGTGGTGTTCGGTCTTCACCACGCACGAAATTACTGTACCTAGTTGTTGAGATGGATGTTTCAGGTATCGAGGACGGATCTTTAGTCATCTCATCGACACTCGATCGCTCTTTTCCAGAAATTTTTCGTGGTTGGCCACAAATCTCCTTAGTGGTATTGACTTCTGGCTCATTTAACGTACCACTATTCAATAAAATAGGAGGAGGTAAGGATGGAGGTGCGTTATAAGAGATTTTGGATGAAATTGAAGTGTTAGTTATGGAGTTAGGAATACATACTTTCTTGTAATTACTTTTGTCACGGCTGGCCTTGGATTCTGTGACTCCATTACGCTCCTTTCATAATTTAAAGCTCATACCGTTCCAAATGTAGTTGCCGTTCTTTTTTCTGTAGTTTGTGAAGAGCCAAGAATACTGTGAAGGAATGAACACTTTGAAGCTTTTCCTTCGAGTGTTCTGAGAAGATAGTTCTTCAACCTTGCAGCTATTGATGTGGAGTATGTTTTCAATAGTTTTTCTGACAGCGTTTGCATTCAAATTTTTTCCCTTCGTAAAGAAGATGCTGTACGCTGCATCTGCGATTTTTACCAGAGATGGGCTAGGGTTAATTATTGACTTTTGTAATCTTTTGATGCGATCCTCCCATTCTTCTTCTGTCCAGAAGGTTCCAAGCTTGTAGATGTAGTTAGGAGTTGGATCAGGTGATGATATTGAATTGGCATGTTGTGTTTCCGTTGACCGCAATGTCTATGGAGCCCATGAAGTTTTATGTTGCTGTTTCAGAATACTGGTGCACACCTCCTCGAGCCTGCTCAATCTGGTGAGAATATGAGCAAATTCCTCTCGGTCGCTTGATTTGTCAGGCTGTGAAGATACTTTTTGAAGTTGTTCACTAAGATTTTGCAGGGCGCTCGAGACGTTACTTTCAAACAATGATGGCTTCTTAAAAGTTTCATTATTTTGCGATGGTTGGATATGAGTAACTGTCGCTTTTATTGACACTATCTGATTCCCCAATAATTCTAGTGCTTTATACACTTTTTTGTTGCTATCAGACAGTTTCGCAGCTAATTCATCGAAGCTGCTCGCCATCTCCACAAAATTCTCATCGGTAGCTCTCGTCTGAGAATGTTGCCGTGAGATAAGCTGATTTTTTTCTTCATTTAAATCTTCGATACTGCTGATCAACTTATCATACATGTTAGTTAAAGTATTTTCCAAACCTTGACAATCGGAACAAATAAAGTGCATATCCATATATGGGTGGTACCAGTCCCTCGGGGCATCCATGCAAGCTACGTGAAGTTTTCTGTTGCAAAAGGCCTTGCACGTCACAAACTTGAATGTATTCTCAAAGGCGATACAGTTTGGTAAGCTACACTTAAAATTTATTATGAGCAAGATTGGTTTGCAAGGTTCTAAAATTTTTTAAAAGTTTATTATTTGTTAGTCACCACTATGTATGTCACTATATTTGTTTATTCAATATCGGCATTTCAGCATATGCCAGGTCCAGTTCTAAAAACCGAGATAGATTTGGTGGAACTACAAAATCTTCCACAAAGCCTTGTATTTCCTCCAGCATTCGTCCCATATTAATCAACTTCGCCATGGACGCCATAGTTTGCATAGATAGCTGCTGCTGGTAGAATAGAGTGATGTTACTCCCAAGCACTTTTAGCTTCTTCCTTTCAGAATAAGGTTCGATCAGCCATGAAAATAACCTATCTTTCATAGCAACGTAAACTCCAATCGATTCATACTTACTTTGAGGTCTATAAGAGATTTTCTCTTACAATAGGACATCATATTTGAAGGCAGAAATTACTCCCGTAATTTACGACATAACTCTTCCCAAGTGGCAACTCGCTCTCAAGCTGAGCGAAACCACACCAGGGCTGAACCTTCAAATCACTCAGACGCCATTCTAAGCAACTGAGATTTGTTGACTCTTTTTGCGTCAATTAGTACCCTTCACTCGTTCTAGGAAAGCATTGACTGACCGAGAGCGGCTACAGTGGAACTTCGCACCACTTATTCTGCTATGGGAGTGGAAAATTCCAGTAATACAAGTCTTCCTGTTTTTTTTGGATTTTCTGGACACCATTCATCTTCTTTGTGGCCTTTTTCGATCCTTCCTTCTTCACTTGCCTCTCAAGTTTTAGTTCCACCATCATAAGTTGCTGGTATACCAGGCTAAGCTAGACTACTAGCTCCAACGGGGGCTATATCACCAGCACTTTCTGCTTCTTTTCCTTTTCTATCGTCACCGGTTTTCGGTAGAAGCTTTCCCATAAACATCATAAACTCACTTCTAAGTTTGCTTGGCCACTTTTCCTGATCAACTTCCTTCACCTAAATGTTTGTTATTTGTCTAAGTCCAAAATTTATTTTTGTCTTGATTTCCAAGAAGTTGCTGCTATATGCTGTTAAGAAATTTCGAAAAAAAAATTTACCCAGAACCAATCTTGGAAGGATTCGTTCCACTCCAACATTTTAATTAAACTACTATCATGCTGAAGGACTGGTAAGGAAAATTTATTAGTCAAGTTGATTTCTTGCAAGTTAAAGTAAAATAATTGTTCGTGATA
Source organism: Odontomyia ornata (assembly GCA_963969285.1). NCBI lineage: Eukaryota > Metazoa > Arthropoda > Insecta > Diptera > Stratiomyidae > Odontomyia > Odontomyia ornata. The sequence continues at coordinate 157,279,058 of OZ017738.1, read as the reverse complement.
AGGAATGTTACGATTGGGAGGTCAAAAGGAAGGAATGCGTGGCAGCTATTTCAAACACTTCATCGCCACCGAACTTCAAACCCCGTTCTCATGACAAGGACTTGCCTAAACTTTCGGAGCTTGAGAAGCACAACCTTCCAAAGAACGATTACGAAATACAAGCTTTAATCATCCTTAATTTCGATGATAATGATGATCCTTTACAGTGGTCTCTCAGCTTAGATGACTGATATAATAATATCCAGTCATCATTCTGTCCACCAGAGTCACCATCGTGCCATCCGTGCCTTCATTCATTTCCGACTCATCACCAGCATCAACGTCTTTAGGAAAAGTTTTCCCTGTTCATTTTGTGTTCATTTTGTTGCTCTGCCACCATAATGTGCGTTCTTTCCTTTGTTACTTAACATGACTCTGAAAGTTTTAAAAAACAAGTTGGGTAAACAGACCTACGGTCATGTCAGAAGGGTTTTGTATTCAATTTACAAAATGCAGTCACCAGATCGAATAAAATCAAGAAACGATTTTATTGGAGAAAATATGAAATTCTAAGATCATACTATTATTAACAAAGTTGAACGAATTTCGTGTTCTGAGATTTTTGTTGTTGTTATACTCATAAATATCTCCCTTGATAATGATTTCGGATATCCATTCGCTAGGGAGGAAACACATTTTTCATGTATTTCCCCCCTGTGCCCCCACTGAAGCAAAAACTGACAGTTTAACAACTGTTTTGAAAAGCTCCCATGAAAACTTTCATTTCATACTCATACCGGCTACGTTTGATGATTTTTTATTTTCAGGAGCCACTCTCCTGTACTGTTATCATCGATTAATGGCCAATTTTTTCGAATCCTAGAATGGTTACAAAGCCCTTTTGCTAGGAGCTCTCTCCCGCCTCCTTGACTTGCTTCGCTTATGAGTATTAATTGTAGGTACTCATCACCAGTCATTCATTAAATTGAATCAAGTGTTCAAAGCATGCACCTTAAACGTTGAAGTTGGGAAAAAATAACTCAAAATTATTCAATCTTCGCATTCAAAACAGCCACCATTTTGTTTTACGATTACTGATACCACTAGCTGAACCGATTCGCAAAGATATTCATGACACCTATCATTCCTGAAATTTTCATGTAAATCCTAGCAAAACTGTAGTGTCTGAGTCGGTAAAAAGCGATGTTGTTCCATAGCCATATGTTGCCATAGTAATAAATGCAGCGCATATTGTTCCATAGTAATACAGGAAAATTCAAACCGCTATAATTTCGCTAAATATGATTCAATCTTTATGAAACTTTCAGGATAGATCAACCTTATGACCGTACCGTTAAGATTTTATTCAAGAAAACATAAAATCGATAAATCATACTATTACTAACAAAGTTGAGTGAATTGCGACCTCTAGCGTATTTGTTGTTGTTGTACTCACCAAGGCCTACATTCCTGATTTTTTTCAGATTTTTCGGATCACAGGTGTCCAATCGCGAGGGGGGGGACACTAATTTTTCGTGTATTTCCCCTCCCTGTGCGCCCCTCGAAGCAAACTTTGCCAAACAAAGACCTGTTTTGAAAAGTTCTCATCAAGACCTTTCATTTGATACCCATATCGGCCATCTTCAATGAAATTTTTTTTTCGGGGGGTCACTCCCCTATATGGGGAGACCCCCCTTAAATACCTTATAAAATTTTTTTTTGTGTTCGAACTTTGAAGAGAACACCACTTTACACCTACGTACAAAATTTGATGTTTCTAGCTTAAGTAGTTTCCGAGAAAAACTGCTGTGACACACGGACGGACGGACGGACAGACGGACGGACAGACAGACGGACAGACGGACAGACAGGACGCGATTTTAGAAGGATTTTGTAAAATTATTTTACAAAACCCTAAAAAGATAACTACCTCAACGACCCAGTTTCACTAAAACACTTAGTCATGGGAAAGAAACTATGAACAGAAATAGCCGTAAGAGATGCTCAAAAAAATTAATGATTTATTGCGAATTGTCATCCTACCAGTTTTCCAGTTAATAAAGCGGGCCTTGAACGTTCCCCTGGTAATGTCTCCTTTGGTAAAACAAGACAATTTTAACTTTAAAACTGAACCGTGCATTAGTAAAGAGAACACCACTATTTATAAACGAAACAAATGACTCTTGCAACCAAAATGAATTGATATTGCTCCCATGGATAATGCAGATGATCTACGCAAAAGAAAGATGGCCACCGAAATCTTGGTTCAAATATGAGACAACGCTGTAAGCTTCAGCAGCCGTGGTGGCTGCTGTGGCCTTGAACTTGGGTTCAACACGTCAAGTAAAAGGTCCGTTATCAACAGAGACAATAAAACAGCCAACGACGGTCGGATCGGTCTCTTTTTTGGATTCTTTTTTATCAGGGTGGACGGCACTCGAAGTATCAGGTGGAAAAGAACAGCATCTAATGAGCAGACAGGGTTTGGCGAGCTAACACAGTGTTCGATTTGGAAGCGATTTCGAATAGTTGACAGCGGGGGAAAATTGAGTGGCCATTGGCTCAGCGATTGGAAGGCGGCCAATTTATCGGTGTTCAGCAGAGTTGATCAGCAAAAGGTACCCCACCGTAGACTATGGAAGGTAAATTAAAAAACAATTGTAAGATACAAAACATGTTTATTCTAAATTCAAATTGATAATCAAAATGGGCGCATGTTATTTTGGATATAACTTTTGGACTTCAGCAAGCCTTGTAACCACTCGTGGTTTCCCCGTTTTCCAAATTTGTCTCCATCTCTTCTAGGCCTGAGGTAATTGATTGGTCTGTACAATCAAAATCGTTGGCCGTTCAATATAAAAAGGAGCTATTTCCTGAGAACCACTACGCAACTAAACCAGTCCTTGGAAGGATTTTAAAACCCTCGTAATTTCGCCATTGGCACTTATTCATTAAGTTGCTAGAGAAAATATCAAAATCCCACCGTAAAGACACCATCACTTCACTTTTTTATGGCACTCATTTTGAACTTCAACAATAAACTTCACTTTATTTAGCTCCAACGATTCTTTCACCCCAATAAACGTTGGTCGTTAAATGTTACGTTTTTACAATGGATTCCAGCTAAAGGCCTTTGGGTCCTGGCTAAGTCATGAAGACGAGGTAGATTTGCGCCACTCGCCAACCCTTGGGATGCCCCCAAGAGCCGATTAGGGAGTTTGAGGCTCTACGGAACAACTGTCTGCGCGCTAACATCAATCTTATGAATATCGCTCACTTTCATCAAAGAGCTAGAGCTCTTAGAACATTTTCTACACCCGAGGTAAATAGCGCACCTAATTATAAACATTTCAAACATAACAACAACGGCACTTAAATTTGCTCGTCCCCAGATTATTGTGGGGTTCACCCACACGAACCACGTCTGGAAGGACTCCTTTTTACAACTTGTCCTGAAAAATTCAATGCTTTACCGGTAGCAGCTCCCCACTATTTTGATTATCAGCTATAATATGAGACCTCAATGTTTTACCAAACCCTACCGTGGAGTACCCTTCCTTGATTTAATCTGCAGCACGCTGTTGAATTTATTGCTTTTGAACCGGTAATTCAATCACTACCAAATACTCCTCCGTAGCCAACTATTTGCTGCACTGAAGTTGTTCCATATCGCTTCCAAATGCAATGCTGTCTTAGCTCGTTGAACACTGTTTTGCTCACTGAATGCCGTTTGCTTCCAATCCGTCCAAATTCCCCCTAATATGTCCAAGCGCCATCCGCCTTGACGAACAAAAACCGCTCCAAGCGCCGTTGGCTATTTTATAACTATCGTTGGCCCTTTAATTATCTCTACCGGCAGCAGATCTTTCTTTGAGGTGAAGAACCCAAATTCAAGGCCACAGCAACCATTATGGCTGGTCAACCTTACAGCTTTTTCTCATATTTAAACCAAGTTTTGGGTGGCCATTTTTCTTTCACGCAGATCGTCTATATTAAATATAAAACCAATATCAATTGTTTTGGCTGCAAATGTCATTTGTTTTGTTTATAAATAGTCGAGTGTTCACTCTTCATTGCGTTTTTAGTTCACGATTTGACCTTGAAGTTAAAATTAAGCATGATATCGCCTTCATTCCGCCAGGGAAATGGACAAGGCCTGCTATATTAACTGAAATACTTGTAAGCCGCGAATTCGTAACTTTCCCTTATTTTGTAGTGTTTTCGTAAACCGGGCCATTGCGAGAGTTTTCTTGTTTTTAAATAACAAAGTTTTCAGTTGCAAATCATATAAAAGAACGACAAAATGATCACGAGCTGAAAAGTACAGACTTTTCCTAAAGAGGTTTACGCTGGTGATGAGTCGCAAATGAATAGCGGCGCCGAAAATGGGTCTGCGTGTGATGGTAAAAATGGAAAGGGTGGCCGCTCTAGTGGACGGAAAGTTGACTGAATATTATTATATTGGTGTTTTAAGCTGAGAAACCACTGAAAAGGAACCATATTGTCAGCAAAATTAAGGATAATTAAATTGTGCATCTCTAGCTCCGAAAGTTTCGGCTAACCCTCATCATGCGGGCGGAGTTTGAAATTCGGTGGTTTGTTAAAATAGCTGCCCTGTTTTCCTTCCTTTGACCTTCTAATCCTTACATTCCTTATCACTAACAATCACATTGTTGCGAGTGAACAAATACAACATGTATACTAATGCTTCATCACTGTAGTGGTTGCGAGCAAACACTGACTATACAGTTTGGCTTCGCCAATGTAATTAGGCAAGCAAGCACATACGCCTATTGTTATCGAAGCATATACTTGTCTTCCAATGAGCAAGCAAAACAGTGAATAAACCATTTGGGTAGACAGACCTATGCTCTGTCAGAAGGGTTTTGTACTCAACTTACAAAATGCAGTAACCAGCAACGAATAAAATCAAGAAACATGTCATGTTTGAGTATCATACTATGTTCCATATCGCTTCCAAATGCAATGCTGTCTTAGCTCGTTGAGCACTGTTTTGCGCACTGAATGCCGTTTGCTTCCAATCCGTCCAAATTCCCTCTAATATTAGCAAAGTTGAAAGAATTTTGACTTCTGAAGTATTTGTTATAGTTACACCCATAAATATCTCCATTGATAATTTTTCAGAATTTTTAGGTCACGGGTGTCCATTCGCGAGGGAGGAAACACAAGTTTCATGTATTTCAAACCCCCCCTCCCTCCTGCCCCCACTGAAGCAAAAACTGTCAGTTTAAGAACTGTTTTCAAAAGCTCTCATAGAGAACTTTCAGTTGATACTCATATCGGCTTCCTTTCATGAAATTTTTTTTTCAGGGGCCACTCCTCGGTGCTGTAATCATCGATTCATGGCCTATTTTTTCGAATCTTAGAAGATTTACAAAGCCCTTTTGCTAGGAGCTCTCTCCTGCCTCTTCGACTTTTTTTAATTGTATGTACTCATCTTCATGATACTTATCACTCCTGACATTTTCATGCAAATCTTAGCAAAGCTGTAGAGTCTAAGTCGGTAAAAAGCGCATATCGCTCCATAGCCATATGTTTCCATAGTAATACAGGGCATATTGTTCCATAGTAATACAGGAAAATTCAAATCGCTATAACCTCGTTAAATACCATTCGAACTTTATGAAACTTTCGGAAAACATCAACCTTATAAATAGTCATCTGTTTGCTAAATTTTATTGAATTTGAGGATACCGTTTGGATTTTATTCAAGAGAACATAAAATCGATAAATCATACTATTACTAACAAAGTTGGGTGAATTTCGACTTCTCATGTATTTGCTGTTGTTGTACTCATTAAGGCCTACATTCATGATATTTTTCAGATTTTTCGCATGGAAGGTGTCCAATCGCGAGGCGGGGGTACGCGAAAAGTTCGTACATTTCCCCTTCCCCTGCCCCCCCCTTACTCACAAGGCAATTTTAAGAAGGAGACCTTTACAATGACATCCTACTCGACTACCAATGGTGAAATATTTTTTTTTCAGGGTCAGCTCCCTATATGGGGAGACCCCCCTTAAACCCATTTGAAAAATTTTTCCACCATTGAACTTTCAAGAAGTCACTATTCTGACCTTCCCACAAAGTTTCATGGCTGTAGCCTCTATAGTTTCGGAGAAAAAGTTCTGTGACATACAGACGGACGGACGGGCGGACGGGCGGACGGACGGACACGTGATTGCAGTAGGGTTTTGTATTTTAGTACAAAACCCTAAAAAAGATTAACCTGGAATGCACTTCAAATGAATTATCATATCGTGGACGACAAGCTTTGAGTGTGCTTCCAAGAGAGTTAAGCTGAAGGAAAAGCTAAAAGTTCAGGTTGAAACGCTCTCTCATTGAATGTCCCCAGTTTCGCTTATTCGCCCCAAAAGATTGTGAGAAAGCCGAAAGCTTAAGTGGAAAGCACTTCTTCGCTCAATTTCCCCAGTTTGGCATATTCGTCTTCTGACTCGCACTACCAAGTAAGCGAGATGGAGCGGGGAGGAAAAGCTTTCGTGGAACAAGATCGCACGTGTTCAGCTACTCGGCACTTTTCAAGAGAATTGAGGCTGCAAGCTCACGAAAGAATGATATTTAAAGTTCTTGGGTAAGCTATGGAGAGCAGTCTTGTTCGGGTCCAGTAGGAAGAGTGTTGCTACCCATTTATTAATCACAACGTTCTATAGTGACAGTATTCAACTAAACAGTGATAGTCTTCAACGAAATGGTGAGGGGTGAAGTGTTGGCTTGAGCCGCGATCCTTAATCGGCCCTTTGGCTTTTCACGCCGTGTGGCCATCTCGATCCATTAGCTTGTCTAGACAATTCCCTCTACAGACTGGCGACAAGGTGAAAGTGAAAAATATAAACAAAGTTATTGCTTCCTTTTTTATTCGATGTCCTTTTTATGTAATCATACGTCAACGTTTCGAAGCACACACTTGCTTCTTCATCAGTGATTAAATAACTAATCTTACATTTTTCTTAAAGCTACTTATACTATATACCTACTATTTTTACAATTACAACCCTTACACTCACTAACTTAATTACTTTCTTAAATGGTTTTTGCGGCTAATTACTCTCATACAGGGTGAGAAATTATTACCTAGATCGGTATTTAAAAGTACCTTCTGTGGTTGTCTTGCTATAACCAGGCTTTTGTAGGCGTCCAATTTGTATGTTGATTTGAGTTCTTTGATTAACTCAAGGTTCTCGTCGCTCATGCTGTGCTTCTGCTCTACTATATGGCCGATGATTTGATTGTCCTGCTGCTTTTGTTGTGCCTGAATGCCGCTTCCGCCTCTTTAATATATTCAATTTAATCTTCAAAATACCCGAACTAAATAGGATGAACTAGTATCAAGGAAAAGCCCATTCAACACTCTTCAAATGGTTACAACGTTAAGATAAGATGAGATTATTAACGAGCGGATCAATTAGGGCATAATCTCTTTTTGTCAATTAGCCATTGCTAATTAGTTGTTAATTAGTTTGGGTAGATATTTGATTTCTGTTAACTAAAGTAGGTATAAGTACTGTTGTTTGATTGTTTTAAGAATCATGTAGAACTGAAGAAGGAAGCAACTGATTTCCGAAATATCGGTATTTGCAAACATAATTCTATGGTTTCAAGGAAAACTAGTGTTTTTAGTTAATTTAAATCAACCATTGCAAAGAAATCCAAACAACAGATACTAGTTATGGCCACGAAGCTTCAATTGGATTACAATAAGTTCTTAAAATTTAAACAACAACAAGGAGCAATCAACGAGGACATAAGATTCCTATATTTATGTCTAAAATTTTAAGTCACTCCTAAAAGCCACATGATAAAACTGAACAAAACTTATATTCAAAAGAACAACATAAATTAGAAAGGGCTCTGATAAAAAACAGTATAAAATTCCTGTATAGTAAACACAACTTCATAACCTTAAAAACATACGCCATGCATCTTAAAATAGCTAATGAGATCTACAGGAAGGGCGCATATGTGAAATCTTGGCAAAAGTGGGCAGATCCCGTGAATGTGTGAAACAACGAAAACGAGACGTTCTTCGAAATAAATTAAACAAGCTGATAAGCCCGATACCGAGGCCGGACACACCATTGAAGGTAGAAATAATACCAGAATTTGTAGTCAACAAGTTGAACGAAGTTTTCTCTGAAGAACAACTAGAAGTGCTCAACATGGGTCTTAACTTTGCCCCAACTAGCAACTCATGAGTTCTAGAGGACGTCATTATAGATGTAGGCAACAGCAATAAAATTCGAGCCACATGCAACCAAGCTCAGCGTGAGACGTCAAGTAGGAAATATGATCCAGACGATTGCAAGCGTACCAAAATCCAGACACTATAACGTAAGAAAAAAGCTCAACGAGAAATCAGTGATTTATATCCAAGCAGATAAAGGTAATAATTTGGTCATTTACGACCAACAAACCTACGACGAAGAAGTAAACAGAGTCATAAATAACGGAAAGTTCTTGGAACTGAGGAAAAATCCTCTGCCTGGCTCAATCAAAAGAATCAACGAAGCAATAGAGAAATGTGAACCGGTTATAGAAATTCCTACATCGGTGAAGATATCAAAACCGTGCCTTCCACGAATAAGGTGGATGCCGAAACTCCATAAACCTGGAAACGAGATGAGGGAATTAATAGCAGCTGTGAATTCACCGACAAACAAACAAGAAAAATGGCTGTTACGCCGTCTCAACAGCATACTAAACAAAAAATTCGGCCCGAAGATCGTCAAAAACAATCAAGAAGTGGTAGCTCGGCTTCAAAACTGCGAAGCATTACTTGTATTGGAACAGTGACTTCTAAGCAAAAATCCACAAGATTGGACTTGAAGAAAAGAAGTAAGGACACTAATGAAACTAACTGAACTAGTATGAACGAAAATTATTTCGTGTTTCAAGGCAGATACTTTAAAGGAGCTTGCGGAGTAGCAATGGCTAACCCCCTCTTACCGCTCATCAGCGATGTATTTATGTGTAACATAGAAACAAATCTGGAGGACTTAGGCCTATTGCCACGATTTTGGATTCGATACGTGGACGGTTTCCTGACAATAGTATAAAAAGCAAGCTTGAAGAAACACTTAAAAACATCAATTCAATACATAAAAACATAATTTTCACGATGGATATGAAGGACAGCAATATGCTTACATTTTTGGTCTCGTTTGCTCAAAGGATGGCTCCATACCATGCAATGGTAAATCGAATGCTAAGCATACCGCTTTCAACGGACGAAAAACGAAAAGAAGAACAATATATCATACAAACAGCTAACATCAATTGTCACAGTTTCAACACCATCAAAACCATCATCGACAAAAAAAGAAAGATAATTTAAGCGCAACAATTGGACTAAGCTGTTTAATCAAAATAAGCCGAATGAAAATATAAGAAGGGCAGCTATCAGACACACCCCAGCTACGGGAGCGCTCAAACAGCTACTAAAGGAAACACAAATCGAGTTCATTCCGACAAGCAGAAAACTACAACTAAAAAACCGTCTAAAGTCTGTCAAGGACCCGTTAAATAAAGACGAACAAAGCGGTGTGTACAAAATTTCCGGCCCAGAATGTAACGAATGTTACATAGGACAAACACGACGCCCAGTACTAACACGCTACAAAGAACACCTCAGCGAAGCAGATAGTTCTATTGAATAAGTTGGGTAAACAGACCTACGCTCTTTTCAGAAGGGTTTTGTACGCAACTTCTCAGAAATGCAGTCACCAGCTATAAATAACGTCAAGAAATATGTCAAAGAGATGTGCACGTTCAAAGGAAAATCCATTGTTTTTCTACTTTCAACGGTCGCCATTTTGTTGCAAACCGACAAAAATCACTCAAATCATAAATCCTCAAAAAAATTAATGTTATTGACCGTATTGGAAAATTTCAAGAAGATCAAGTCAAAACGGCAGTGACTGATTCGATGGAAAGTCCATAAAATACCAAAATCATGTGTTATTGTTGTTGTAATTGGAGAAATTTCAAACGGCTATAACTTCCGCATATATCATTCGATTTCCATCAAACTTACAAAGTTTAAGAACCCTTAGTAGGACTACGTAGATGTCGAATTTCGTTCAGTTTTAGGTTACCAATACGAATTTATTGGGAAAAATGTGAAATTCGAATATCATACCATTATTAACAAGGTTGAGTGAATTTCGACTTCTAAGGTATTTGTTGTTGTTGTACTCATAAACCCCTACCACCATAATTTTTTTCAGATTTTTCGGATCACAGGTGTCCAATCGCGAGGGGGGGGGGAAACAAATTTTTCGTGTATTTCCCCTCCCTGCGCGTGCCTCGAAGCAAAAAGTGTCAAATTAAGACCTGTTTTGAAAAGTTCTCATCCAGACCTTTTATTTGATTCCCATATCGGCTACCTTTGATGAAATTTTTTTTTCGGGGGCCTCTCCCCTATATGACCTTTCAAAATTTTTTGTGTTTGAACTTTAAAGAGAGCACCACTTTACACCTGCATACAAAATATGATGTTTCTAGCTAATGTAGTTTGCGAGAAAAAATGCTGTGGCACACGGACGGACAGACTGGTCGCGAAACTAGTAGGGTTTCGTAAAATTATTTTACAAAACCCTAAAAACATAGGAAACTACAGGACATCAAATCGACAGTGGCAAGGCATATAGTTGAAATGAAACACAAAATTACAACGGAAGATTTACAGGTGGTAAAACAGGTAACGCAATTTCAAAAATTGGACGATATCGAAAGCATTGAAATCTTCAAAATACCCTTACTAAATAGAATGAACCAGGATCAAGGCAACGCACATTCAACACTGTTCAAATGGTTACAACGTTAAGATGAGATCATTAACGATCAATTAGGGCATGATCTCTTTTTGTCAATTAGCCATTGCTAATTAGTTGTTAATTAGTTTAGGTAGATATTTGATTTCTGTTAACTAAAGTAGGTATAAGTACTGTTGTTTGATTGTTTTAAGAATCAGTTAACACTGAAGAAGGAAGCAACTGACTTCCGAAATATCGGTATTTGCAAAATAAATATAATTCTATAGTTTCAAGGAAAACTAGTGTTTTTAGTTAATTTAAAGTAATTAGGTTAATGAGTTTAAGTAGGTATATAAGAAGCTTTGAGGAAAATGTAAGATTGGTTATTTAATCACTGATGAAGAAGCAAGTGATTGCTTCGAAACGTCGACGTATGATTAAATAAAAAGTACAACAAATAAAAAGGCAGCAATAACTTTGTTTATTTTTTTTGGTTAGCTAGTTCGTTGAAGCATCTGACATAATTTAATAAGCTGATAGTTAGTTCCGCCATAGACGGTCCCAAGCCCGTTTGAGAAAGGAGGAGGGAACCCCTTGTTTCCCCAACCCATTGCTTCCATGATTCCTCATCCCGAACCCACCCAATTACATGGTAGTAAATGCTCTCGGAGTGCACATTGGGTTTACTGGTTCCCCAATAATGTAGCATAAAATGTCAAGAAACGCTCATAACTGTAAATACATCTACAGCTCTGCTACTAAATCCTACTTACACCTCCTTTGTGAGGACGTAAGAGGTTGAAGGCGAATCTTCCGCGCCTGATAACGAAACCGACGTAATAACCATGCCGCCGGAGTGGAGGTTGGGCGACGGGCTAACTCCCCGTCCCTGGAAAACCTTTAATTGTTTCGAAACCTGCAGGTAGGCCTCGGAATGGATTTGACTCACGGCAACGACCTCGCAAACGAAAAAAGGACTATGGCATTGGATCCTGGAATGTCAGATCACTCAACTACCCTGGCGCTGTGGCAGTCCAGGAAACGAATTGGACTGGAAACGACATTCAAGACATGAGATCGCACACAATATTCAAAAGTGGGAAGCCTACTGGAAAACGAGAATTCGGAGTGGCCTTCATTGTGGATAGGGAGCTCAAATCGCACGTTATTGATTTTAAGGCAGTCAACGAACGGTTGTGTGCGATCCGTATAAAAGCGAAATTCTTCAAAATCTGGCTGGTTAGTGTTCACGCACTGGCCGAAGAGACGCAGAAACCGTTTACAATCCCCTGGAAAGACTAGTCGACTCATTGCCCACAAACGACACAAAAATAGTTCTGGTTGATTTCAATGCTAAGGTTGGCAATGAGCTATCTCCTCGGGGAACGACTGGAGGATACAGCCTCCACGATGAAACAAATGACAACGGCCAGCGCCTGATTGACTTTGCATGTAGCAGAAATCTAGTCATACGTTTGACTTGCTTCCTACATCGACGCGTTCATAAAATGACCTGGGTATCACCGGATGGCAACACACAACACACATCGATCATGTTCTGATCCAACAATGTTGGACCTCGAGCATACTTGACGTCCGTACTTACTGAGGAGCCAATTGTAACTCAGATCATTACTTGATCAAATTAAACTATCGATGTTGTATGTCAAAGGCATGTTCAGCGAAGACCAGCCCGCTACACAGATTTGACATCGAAAGGCTCCAAATGGTGTCTGTGGCCAAACATTTAACGGGGACCCTCAACAACCAGCTGGCTCCCATCTTATCAGACGCATCGTTAAAGACGAGCAACGAGCTCTGGATGGAAGTGAAAGCGGCTATCAGGACCGTGGCAGAACAGACGATCGGACATCAAGTCCGGCGCAAGAGGAATGATTGTTTTGATGATGAGTGCCAGAATGCGTTATACTTAGGTAGGAAAACCAGGATGAAGAGAGAACACTATGACAATCACAGAAAAGTAGCGAATAAGCTAATTAGGATTAAGAAAAGAAAATACTATGACGACCAATTGAGAAGTATAGATGTAAGTTTAGCGAGCAACAACACAAGACAAGCATACAAAGTAGTGAGAAGCCTGAAACGTAGTTTTCAACCCAAAACCACGCTCTGTCGTGATGACAGTGGCAATATAATCGCTGATGAAATCAAGATTAAGGAAAGATGGGCATCATATTTCAAGAACCTCCTTAATCCTCCGCACAGCTCCACAACATCGGCGCCTATAGATGTCTGTGGAGAGCTTCCCTTGGCCCCACCAACTCTGTATGAAGTTTGTTCCATCATCAAAGCCCAAAAGAATAATAAAGCGCTGGGCATTGATGAGATTCCAGTGAAGCTCATCAAATATGGTGGCAGTAGTGTTCATCAAGCTATTTACAAAGTCATCCAATACGTTTGGCAACAAGAACATATGCCGAAAGAGTGGAGCCAATCAATTATATTCCCTATCCATAAAAAAGGTGACAAGCTACAGTGCGAAAATTATAGAGGCATATCACTACTTTGTACGGCGTATAAAATATTTTCTAAGATTTTATAAAATAAAATCGGGTCATACGCCAATAGTATTATTGGGGAGTATCAAGGTGGTTTTAGGGCAAGTAGATCAACAACAGACCAATTGTTCACAGTCAAGCAGGTATTGAAAAAATGCTGGGAGTTCAACATAGACGTACACCAAATTTTCGTTGACTTCAAGCAAGCATACAACAGTATTGATCGTAACGTACTTTACCAAATAATGCTTGGTTTTGGTATCTCAGCCAAATTCGTTCGTCTTACCAAAATGACAATGACGTCAACGACCTCCCAAGTCTGCATCAATAATCAACTCACCGATGCCTTTGACACAAATATCGGACTAAAGCAGGTAGATGGGCCTGCCCCATTGCTATTCAATGTGGCTCTGAAGTACGTCATACGGAAGCTACCTGTCGATATGTGAAGTACATTACTATACACGTCGAGTCAGATAGTGGCCTATGCGGACGACATCAACATTCTGTCACGGTCACTTACAACTGCCAAAGAACTTTTCCTGAAACTCGACAGCGAAGCAAAACTAGTAGGGCTACAAATCAACGAAAATGAAACAAAGCTCATGACGCAGTCGAGGAAAAATACCAAAAATACACAAAATATCACACTTGGCGAATACAGTATCGAAAATGTAAGCGAATTTGTGTATTTAAGCGCCAAAATAACGAAAAAGGGCAATGAAAGAGATGAAAAACGCCGAAGAATGCAGCTCGCAAATAAAATATTTTATTCACTATTGACGATCTTGAAGCCCAGCTGCATACATAGGAAAACAAAGCTCCAAGTATACAAATCTGTGATAAGAGCTGCTGTAATGAACCACGCGACGCCGCTGGCGAACACTACTAACACACCCTGCTGCTACGTGGCTTGTCATTTTACGTTGGTTGTGGCGAGCGCACATCCCACGTCAATTTTGTCGTGGGATGTCAAGGTGAAGTGACAGCCACATGGCAGTAGGGAGTGTAGGAGTAGCGGTCGTAGATGGCATGAACCGGAAAGGATCAGTCGTTGTCGCGTGAAGTTCCTTTCCCTTAAATCGTTCAGGATTATACGGCCGTGAATTAAGGTAGATTGTGGAAGACAATCTCAGAAATTGAGTGTTGGTGCAGCAAGTAAGTGGATAATGTATTTGGAACACGAGCGGATTTAGGTTATTAAATTCATGTCTTTATAAGAGCATCATGAGACGTCCAGGAGGTCAGCTGAGTTGAAACAACATCTTGAAGATCATATTTGTGTATTGAACACGAAATATCTAACGACGTGTATGCACTGTGACTTCTTCGTTCCCGATGAGGGCATCCTTAAGGATATATATATACCAAAAGTCACTACTTTATGAATAAGATTTAACAAGTTGAAGAAGCATACTACATGTAACTGTGATCTGTTCAGAAAATTATATTGTAGCAGACTCGTCACGTCGTTCATATGAAATCTTCAACAATCTCAAAATTATCAAATGGTTCTGGTACTCTAAGTTTCTAGATCTTTGAAAATAATTCCAAGACTTATACTCTTACTAACGGTACATCGATCAAAGACCAATTGTAAAATAATAATTGATAAAGTATAGGAGAAGAGAAGAAAATTATAAAACATAAATTTTATAACTATTATATATTTCACAAAGTCATAAGCAGAAAGTAGTTGGAAACGAAGAGAATATACCGAAAGTCGCTCTTTAAGTTATATCATTATTTATTAATAAGAATTAATAGCACGATGCACTGCAACCTGAAAGGTCAATAGTTGAGTTATTTAATCAAGAAACGGAAATCGGCATCAGATCCTTGTTTCTTTAAATGACACTTGCCGCTCAAGTAAATCTGCATCTTCACATTCTTACACACTCTAAAGAACGTTGGAAGACATGTTAAGAAAAAAGAAACCTGAAACTAAATTTAAGCCCGGGAATATACTATCAAGAAAAACGGTAATGATATAAGATCTTAAAAATAACCATGTTAATAAATAACCTGTTACGGATGACCAGCTTTCACCCGGAGTCCACACCACGACCGCTAAGGAGATCGGGATGCATGTCATTAACCCACCCCAACCCCGCTTGAGCGTCGAGGTAAGAGTTGACCCATTGTATTTTTGTTTTAACTTTAACACAAATACTTTGTTTAACTTTAATACAAAAGAAAAATGGTATTGTTGTATAACAAAGCAATGTAACTCATCAGTCGAGCTGGAGTAGGGCGTTTAGCTTAGGTATGAAGCAAACGGCAGCAACGGATGACGAACGACATCGGAAGGGGGCTGGTCGACCATCACTCTTCCCAACAAGGATAGCCTATGGAAACACATCTAACACAAGCGCTCCACAAAGGCTATCACCGACTCGGAAGGCGTTTAAGGGGCTCACTTTTGGTCACCGCACCAGATGGATCAACACAACCAGCATCAGGACAGTAAAAAAATCAAAGCCGAAACCAAATGTAAAATAACCATCAAAACCGTGACGGGATGCATCGCGCAAACAGTAACATCAACATGCGAGGCTATCGCAGTCGTGGACGAATGCAAAATCTTACCTCAAGAGAATTGTCGGCTCCAATTTACACTTCCCTGACTGTGTCTCCGGTGCGACACCAAAACGTGGCGACTTCCGAGTTGGTCAATATTCACGACAAAATACAGGCATCACGACCAGGTACACAAAACACCTGTACTGCGCTCAAGTCGACCGACATCCGGAAATTCCTAAGCCATTTCACCAAATCCTGACATCCAACTTGTTGTGACGTGCAAACCAAACACTCGCAACATATAAGTGATGACGCGGCGAAATGAAGCGGACAAACATCTCTTTCGGGGACACTATTTCATGACAAGCGATTGAATGCAGGACGTGCAACTCTTGCGACAGTCAAACGTTCTCAGGATGGAAACACAACTTAAAGGGCGCAAGCTGATTGATCGGAACTACTAGAAATCGCTTTGTATTTACTTTCCGCTGTCAACTCGAAATGTCATTCTGCGATGACATTCTGCGATGTTCTAGTGACCCACGTATTGGGACTGCTCAGCTGATCCGAAATAATGGGTAATGCAGAACAACTCGCATACAACGACCATGGGTGCGGAGCTGAGGTAGTGAAGATGGCTGGTAGCCGCGCTACGAACCGCGCCAAAAGTGGAATGGAAGTTCGTCGTACGAATGGGAGGCCAACCACCTCCAATGCAGTGGGCGTCCGTTAAGGCGAGCCAATTTAAAGGGCTGAGGGATAACGGAGGCCCTCTTTTTTGGACTTGGAACGAGCGAGGGAAGTTCGAGGAAAAATCAAAGTTTGGAGGCGCAAGAAAAGGGTGCATCAGCCTGGAAACAACATCATCAGCGTTATCACGACGCACATCATACCGCGGTGCAACACCTGTCGCACGGAAGAAAGATTTTGGGTGGAAAAAGCTCATCTGAACGAGAATCCAGCTCCCGAGGTTGGCGCCAGTATCCACGGACGATTGTTTGCTGGGGCCCCAGGGTAGGGTTAGCTTAGCGATTATTAGGAAAAAAAGGTACCTTTTCTTTTTATAATTTTGTTCTTACATTTACTTATTAGAATCCTCTTGTGTGAATATAGTGTTTTAATTAACATCAAAAATATACTTATTATTGTTAACGGAAAAGAACCTGGACTGTGCGCGGCGCTCAAGCGGTGGGTTCTTCTTTTCCCCTTTTTTAGACTATCATTTTAATTTCAGGAGGTCGTGGGGTGGACAAAAAGGGTAAGTTGGGGGAGGTTTGAAATCTGGTGTGAGAAGAGGAGGTGAACCTTTTATTCTTTTTAGTGTTTAATTCATTTTAATCTTGGTTTGAAATCTAGTGTGAGAAGAGGAGGTGAAACTTTTATTCTTTTTAGTGTTTAGTTCATTTTAATCTTGGTTTGAAATCTAGTGTGAGTAGAGGAGGTGAAACTTTTGTTTTTTTTTTAGTGTTTAGTTCTCGTGCGCGCGCTGTCGGATCGTTTACTCGCGGACGATCTTATTTTGAAATCCTTCCAGCCTAGGGACAGCGAGTTGGCACCTGCGCCGTCTCCGACGGAGCGAACCAGGCCGCAAGGCTGAACAGCGCGACAACCCTGGAAGTGGAAGGGTAACAAACCCGTAACCCAAATAATAATATAAAATAATACAAATAATAATATAAAATCATACAAATAATAATGAGAAATAATTTCCTAAATCGAGTGTCCGGAATCAAAGCGATAAATGTAAACATTTTCGCACCTATTGTAGAACCGGAATATCAGAAAACATTTTCACTTTGTGCTTCATCTATTGTTATTAGGGGGCTACATACTGTAATAAGTTTTAAATTGCATGCATGCATATACAGTATAAAAACCCCAAAATCGGCTAGCGTGCGGATAATTCGTTTCTACCTACTTGCATGGGTACTCGGCTTTTATATGTGCCAAAATATACTATAAGCTTGGAATACAGAAATAGTCTATAGAATAATCTGTAATGTACTCGTTTATTTAAGAATATACTGACATCTATGGAGTACGAGAAAATAAATTATTAGCTTTCTCGTAATAGTGACGAGAGCAAAAACTTGTTGATCGTTAATACACCCAAAGTTGGCCTTAATGCATTAAATGTTTAAATTACGATTAATTTCTGATGAACAAATTTGCGTCTACTTTACCTTGATCTAAGCAAGCAAAAATATTGTTAAGTCATATAAATTAATTTGAGATACCTTTATACGTTCTTTACATATCTATTCATTTGTAGAAGCCTGTATCGTAAAGAACATTTCTTGAAGTAAATAACATGAATTGCTAACAGTATCAACGACTTTCCTTTCCAGTGGTTCCTTCCTTTCAGCATAGAGTGCATGGTAAGCATGCCGTCGCGAAGGTAGGGTTTGAGAAAATCCACTGAGGTCGGTTTCGCGTCGCGCGCGGTACGCGGTACCTTAGTTGATTTTGGTTTTTCTTTAGCGTAGTTTTTTTTCGGATGTACGTTAACGTAGTATATTTTTCAGTACTGCGTCGGTAAAATTCGGGAACGCGAAGTAAAGATTAAATTGTTGTTCTTTGACTGGTTGAATGAAGAAATACAGAGTAACGTAAAGTAGGTTTCCTCTCCGTATGGTTTTGTTTTGTGACGCGTTTGGAACGGGCATGTATTGGTGGCTGAAGATTGTAGATGAGCGTAATCCATTTGGAGACCCGCGACCAAAATCCTCTCCGATCTAGCCGGCCGACAAGCAGCCACCGCGAAAATGGATTACGGTGCACGGATTGGTTGACCGGTTGGTACCATTCATTGGCACTACTCGGACTTAACGTCTAGAACCGATGAGAGTTCGGTTCATCGTTCGGACTTAGACATTAAAATCATTACACTGTGTTATGCTATGGTTGTGGAACATGGACCCTAACCCAAGCATCCGTAAATATATTGAACGCCTTTGAGCGACGGGTCCTGAGGCGAATAATCGGAACGAAGCTAGTCGGGAATCAATGGCGAATTCGATACAACCATGAGATGTATGAAATTTTTGACGAACCGGAGGTCTCAACGATTGCCAAACTGCGGAAGCTGCAATGAGCTGGACACATGAACCGTAGGACGAATAACGGATACCCAAGAAGGTATTCGTTGGGATAACTGAAGGCCGGCGGCCAGTGGGGAAACCGAGGAAACGCTGGTCTGACTCAGTCGAAGAAGACAGTTCATCGCTGCTCGTATTTTGGAATTGGATGACGCGGTCAATGGACCAAGACAGTTGGAGGCGCTGTTTGCAGGAAAGGAAGGCCTGAAAGGGGCTATAGTGCTAAGAAGAAGAAGAAGATAGTTAGTTAATTAATCAATTTGGTAATAATATAATTGTTAAAAAAAATAAACAGTGAAATAAAATTAACTCTTTTAAGCAAATGTTTGCCTTTGTTGAGCTAAATTAGGTGGATAGAGTAGCAGGTAAGTGTCATACAGGGAGATCTCTATCCCTGGGAGCCTTGATGATGTATATAGGATGCACATCAGATCGAGCTCCGAGTTCATAGCAGTATACATAGGGTATATGGTTATGTGACAACATCGTTTACACAGCTACTGCATCCACTTGGTTAATTATTTCTCCCTCCTAGTCCTTCAGAAGGTACAGTGGTTCCTTGACAGTATTCCAAGTAACATGTAGGAGTGCGAGGAATTTTTTCCTTCCAAGAGTGGTACCGGGCTTTGTTTTTTTAATTTTGTGACACTCCGTGCGTTTTGATAATTGTAACTACGATTAAGAACACGCTGATCAGCCTTATCGAGTATCAAGCAAACAATTCTATTCTAGCAATTTCATCGTAGTTTAAGTACTTGAGAATATTTTCTGGCATACACATCCGACCGTTGCATTAGTGGTTCATAACGAAAACGCCTGTTGCTCCCGAAAAATAGCTGCGCAGGTCTTGATTTCCTATTTCATTAAGTTCATATAAAAATTTAATTTATATTTATGAAATTTCTTTCACTAGTTCTCATGTACAGACTGCTCGGTTACTATATGAAGCCTCTCTTTATCTTATTTTATACCTCTATGGTTGTTTCAGAGGTAACGGTTCTCTACTTCGTCTTACTTTACATCAAAATTCGAATCTGTTTTGGCAATCAATTCAATATTCTTTTTATTAAATTTCCAAATAAACAGAGTTCACCCAAAAAAAAAATCAAATAAGAACGAATTGATCATCAAATGATATCATATATCTCATTAAGATCCAAATGTTGTTCCATTCACAAGATTAATAACATTGGCAGGGTAAGTAACGAGATAAACGAAAACTTTTATTACAATGGCAAGCGATGCGTTCATTAGAACGAAACTTTGTTCAGAAGAATTTGCTGAAAGGAAAAGTTTCATCGCAGACATTAAGAACTTAACAACTTGCTAAGGATAACAGCAAAAGTCATCGCCGCTCCTCCAAGTTACTTATACAGGAAAATGTATTGAACTGTATTGAAAAAAAGTTGAAAACTTTAATCTCTGAAAACGATTGTTATTGTTTTGGAATTTTGTTCTGCTGATTGGAGACTACCTTAACTCCTTAATACAAAGACTAGATTTACACTTATCAATTCATGGATATTTACTTGCATGTGAGAAAACCTGTCGGATCAAATTTCAAGACATTTCATCTCAAAAGTTCTTCCCATTAGAAATGAAACAATGTAGAAATGCAAAAGTTACACCAACACAATAATCTTCAAATCGATGTAAATTTACTGGGAACTCAACCTTGAAAATTACAATTCCTTCCAGGATTCCATCAAAAATAACAAGAATAATATTTTCATTCTTCAATGGTTTCACATTTGCTCTTCCAAGTAGATTCCCACCGGAGCATCACTGCATGAAATGTTTTGAAATTCCAAGAAAACATCAAACTTCTTAGAGTAAGTTGCATTGGGCCCAAGCTATTCAGCGGACAACCTGGCAAGCTTTCAGTTTGCAACGTAGCCTGGGCTGCTGGTATTATTGTACGAGTATATGCATCTTGTCAGCTTACAAGTTTGCACAACATGAAATTTCATTTATTGTTCGAATATGCACTTCTGATGCAGTTAAAGTGAGTTAGTGCAATGTATTGAAATCCTGCACGGTTGATCTGACTATTATCCTTGTGTCGGTTCATTCATTCAGCCAGCATGCGTTCTCAAGTCTTTTCATCAATGGAGTTTCCTATGGATTCATTCAATGTAATCCACCTTGTTTGGTTTCGCAGCCAACAGGACAGAGGATGTTTTGAAGTTTGTGGCTACGGTGAAACATGATTGCTTGCTTTATGAATGAGTAAAGCCAACAAGCAAGCAACAAACAGGCGGGACCAGTAGTTAACGATAACTTCAGTGAATAGAGCTGCCGTCGTTTTCCAGGAAAAGTTATTTAAGCAGATTCTATGCGTTATAACCGCGCAATGTGCATTGATAAGGTTGGGATGTAAAATAAATGCTCAACAAGGTTTGCACAGTATAAAATAGTTTTTAAGAGACTTTTTGAATTGAAATGAAATGAAAATTGAACACAAACTGAAGCTACTCGTATTATCTTACGTACATTCAAAGATTTTTTCATCGATACGAGTTCTTCATCTTCAGAATACCGAATAAGTATAAATATCCTACGGTATATACGGCAACTCTAACATCGCTAGGTCAACCTAGTAGAAAGTTACTTGATATTGATCCAAACATGGTCTTATCACCTTTACATTTCCCCCTAGTCCTAAGCCGGATGCAATGAGAAAATATGCTGAATAATTACATACCTTCCTGGACATTATTGAGTTCCACTGGAATTTTTCAACGTTACAGCTGTGTTTGTGGTTATTGTGAAATAACAAGTGGATCTGGGAAGAGCTTTGTTTGGTACAACATCGATGTTAATACAAATGTTGCTGATAAAAGATACTGTACAGCAGGAAATAAAAACGTTCAGAAAGAGATGGAGAAACGAACAATATCAATGTAAGGTTAATTGCCAGTTTAGATTTTTTAAGTGCAATATGTTAATGAACGGTTTTCAATTGCATTGTTGACCTATTATCATTTTATCTTTTTTGAACGACTTCCAAAGAAAAGAAGGTTATCAATTCATCACTTATATTTTTGGGGTTTTGTACTTAAATACAAAACTCTATTGCAATCACGACCTGTGTCCGTCTGTATGTCACAGCACTTTTTCTCCGAAACTACAGAGGCTACAGCCATGAAACTTTGTTGAAAGGTTACAAGTGGTGACTTCTTGAAAGTTCAAGGGTGGAAATATTGTTCTAAGTGGTTTAAGGTGGGCCTCCCCATATAGGGAGGTGACCCCTCAAAAAAAATGTCACCATTGGTAGTCGAGTAGGGTGTCATTGGAAAAGTCTCAATGAGATCTTTTCAAATTAACCCATTCGAGACGGCTCATATATTTGGAAGGTCTCCCCAGGAGCGGAAATTTTTTTTGCTGAATTTAAACAATTGTTGCCTAAAAAACATACCTGTACTAATGATCCGTCGATCCATTTCATATTTCACAAAATGACAACAATGCAAACCATGTGTGCAGGCCGCTCCTGGCAATAAAATTATTTAGAAGAGCGGATTGCACACCATGTGTGCAAGAACTACGAAAATGAAAAAAAAACTTGTATACGATGAAAAATTATTTATAACAGAGTAATAAAATAACATAGATTTCTTATTTCACGCTACGAAATTATGGAAACAAGGTTTGCCATACAAAAAAACATATGATGAGCAAGTCGTAAAACATTTTGAAATTCAAGGAAGGACGATCCGCAGATTACATACATATAAAATTCAAAACAAATGAAGGGAGAAACGGAATGAAAATTAATTCTAGGAAAAATTTCCCTCCGAGCAATATAGATGTTTGAAATTGATAAACTAATTATAACATGGGTGAAGATAAGCTGAGAGTAAAAAACTAGTAAGATAGTAATAAAACAATTTTTGAAGATAGTCCTTAGTTTTGTTGAGCATGATGGTATCGTTTGAAGCATTCACCCAAACACAGCCCAGGATTTCCGACACAGGCAGGACAGGAATAATTAGTGCGTCGATATTTACCTGCTTGGGAACACATGCGACAAATCTTTCGTTTCACTTTTCTGATTTTATCCCTAGGCAGGACTTCAGGTAGATGATCCAATAATACTGGTATCGTAAGCTGCTGATCTCGAGGATTTTCAACCAGATTTTCCAATATCTCCAGGCGATACTGATAAAAGTTGTATTTTTTTGTTGATACGGCATAAGTTTTATACAGGTTGAACGAGTTCAAAAGCAAAGTTTCTATCAAATTAATCCATAGTTTGACGTACCATTTGAAGGTTCTCCTTGTGCAAGAATAATATGATAGCATTTGGTCTTTACGATCAATTCCATTCATGTGCTCGTTGTAGTGATGCAGGGCAGCAGGCTTTAGAACTTTAAACTTTCTTTTATCTTCGTATTCAGTCAAAGTCGCTCGATATTCACTTGAAATAAATAAAACGTCTCTTTTGTCTCTAAACTTGCCGATAAGAATATTGTTTTTAAACCGTGATATTAAATCGTTTTTTGAAAGTTTTGCATTGACCACCTCAAAATTGTTTCCCTTTCTAGTTCTTCTCAGAGTCCCAGTACAATTAGTTCTATACTCAAGCAATTCCCGCACTAATTCATAGCTTGTATAGTAATTGTCCATGAACACTGAATGTCCTTGATGCAAAAAATCTTTCATCAAATGAAAAACAACTTTATCCACATGTCCTTTTCCACTAATTTCATCGCCATTCCCAGTGTAAACTTTTATTCGCAACACTGTTCCCGAACTTTCACATAATATGTATAACTTTACACCGTGCTTTTGCTTTTTTCCTGCAATATACTGCTTGAAAACTAATCGTCCTCTCCAAGGAACTAAGGATTCGTCCAATGACAATTCTTTATGCGGGTAATAGACTTCTATCATTTTATCATTAAAATAGTTGATGACAGGAATTATTTTTTTAAGGCGATGATCACTTTCAGTATCTGATGAAAAATGAAGCGATCTCAATATATTCTGGAATCTTTCTCTACTCATATGCCGCGAAAAGCACTCAAATCCAAAGTGCTTGCTTTTATTCCAGTAGTTATCAATTCTCGGGCAGCTCATGGCGCCTGTATGTAATAACAAGCTTAAAAACACCTTAAACTCCGCAATTGTTAGTTCCTTCCATTTCCTTCCTAGAACTATTTCGCCATACTTATTTGTCTCCTTCACTATCAGATTAAAAAAATTGTCATCAAACAAAAGTTTGAAAAAATCGTACGGTTATCCTCCATTGGACTTTTGTAAACCTGGAGCACCCACAAACGGAATTTGTTGAAATTCACCGCTAATAGTCCAATTCTCAGTATCTAAATTTGATTCACCTTCAACGTCTTCAATATCACTTTCACTCTCTTCGGAATATTCACTACCCGTATCATCGACAATTTCAACGAAAGAATCATTAATATCCAAGTTTGTCTCTTCATCACTATCACTATCATTGATTACGAAATTTTGGTTTTTCTTTCTATTTAGCGGAAAAAATAAATTGTCACTATCACTATCACTGCTAAAATTCTGCAGTCCTGATGGTCCTGCCTCTGAGTCACTCATTTCATAAGGTAAATTGAAACGGAAACCAAAATTTACTATAATACACTTCTAAGATTATTTTAAGATCACCCCGGTCTTGTTGCGACCATTACTTTTTCAGTAATGACTGATAATTGGAATAAAGTATCATTGCACACACGGTGTGCAGTCCGTCATTTTGGCTCGGAAATCCATTGCACACACGGTGTGCAGTCCGTCTCGAATGGGTTAAGTCTTAAAATTGCCTTATGAGTACCGAGGGTGGCAGGGGAAGGGGAAATGTACGAACTTTTCGCGTACCCCCCCCCTTCGCGATTGGACACCTTTCATCCGAAAAATCTGAAAAAAACCATGAATGTAGGCCTTAATGAGCACAACACCAACAAATACATGTGAAGTCGAAATTCACTCAACTTTGATAGTAATAGTATGATTTATCGATTTTATGTTTTCTTGAATGAAAAATAAACGGTAATTCAATAAAACAGATGAACAAATGACTATTTATAAGATTGATCTTTTCTGAAAGTTTCATAAAGATCGAATAGTATTTAACGAAGTTATAGCGATTTGAATTTTCCTGTATTACTATGGAACAATATGCCCTGCATTACTATGGAAACATATTGCTATGGAGCCATATGGGCTTTTTACCGACTTAGACTCTACAGCTTTGCTAGAGTTTGCATGAAAATTTCAAGAGTAATAGGTATCATGAAGATGAGTACATACAATTAAAAAAGGTCGAAGAGGCAGGAGAGAGCTCCTAGCAAAAGGGCTTTGTAACCGTTCTAGGATTCGAAAAATTAGGTCATGAATCGATGATTACAGTACAGAGGAGTGGCCCCTGAAAAAAATTTCATGAAAGGTAGCCGATATGAGTATCGACTGAAAGTTCTCTATGAGAGCTTATCAAAACAGTTCTTAAACTGACAGTTTTTGCTTCAGTGCGGGTACAGGGGGGGAAATAAATAAAAAATGTGTTTCCTCCCTCGCGAATGGACACCCGTGATCTACAAAATCTGAAAAATTTATCAAGGGAGATATTTATGGGTATAACTATAAAAATTGCTTCAGAAGTCAAAATTCTTTCAACTTTGTTAATAATAGTATTATCCTCGAACATGACGTGTTTCTTGATTTTAATCGTTGCTGGTTACTGCATTTTGTAAGTTGAGTACAAAACCCTTCTGACATGAGCATAGGTCTGTCTACCCAACTTATTTATTTTATATTTTTGTTGCTTTTTTTTATGTATGTTCTCGCATAACTTTTGAACGGAGATAGATAGAAGAGTCCTGTTTTCGGCAAATGATACGTCAATCTTCCTGTTAGGTCTCGTTTAAAGGATAAGAAATTCAAGTAGCAGTGAAGGACTTTTACCGTTAATACTTAAAAAATTTCCGACTTTCTTCCTGATTTTTCAGCATAACTGATCAACGCGTGTAAGAATTTTGATTGTAGAGGCTTTAAATGAAGGACAACATATTGATCTAAAATGTATCGGTACGGAATTGTAATCCTTTCAAGGACTCTGTAGATATTAACAGTTCAATATGACACATTGCTGTTGAAAAATTAAATTTTAATGATCTTTCGTACGAAAAGTACCAAGTATGACCCTTGTTTCCCACCCGACCAGCTGGAAGGAAATTCCGCGTATACTTTTCACGCAAGACCGTAAAACCCCCGCAGGGGGAATGCCGGTCAACAAGAGAACTCTTGGAGGCTTGCATTCTTTGGGGAGTTCCGCCCCCACGTACCCGAGGAAATTCCCGCAGGGAGAAAGCCGGTCGACAAGAACATTCTTGGAGGCTAGCATTCTGTGGGGAGTGCCGCCCCCACGGACCCGAGGATATGGGGGGCGCCGTGAGGTTCCCTCCTGGGATGACAGGTAGCGACTCTGATTGGATCTGGACTACGCTTTGGACAACGAACTGGAATTGACACTTTGGGCTGGCGGATGTGATAGTTTGGACCTAGTTGCTTTGCACAGTAGCGCCGAGGTGAAACTCATGTGTGAACGGCTCCAATTCAACTTTCATACCCTCTCCGTCCCGGTAAAACCTTGGCAGGCCTTGAAGTACGTTCGAAGTTCGCACCATTGGGTTGGTGGTGTAAGTTCGGTTGAGACGGACTCCCGATTAGCGCTGGTCAGGCTCTGAGCACTTGTCCCCATAAGGGCTTCTGCCAACCCTCGCATGGCCTCCCTGCTCTGCAAAGATAACCATGGCACCAAAAAGGCGACTACGCATACGAACTGAGATAGTGGCTCCGAGGGGGGACCCAACAAAACTGGAGCAAACAAAATCAAAAGACCACAAATACCCAGAAAAAGAAACGAAAAATAATAACGACGACGCAACCAGCGCCTGCAGCTACGATGTCAACAGTACATCGCAAGCGGTACTAACGACGAAAAACGAAGACTAACACAACGACAGTGAAGACGGACGAAAAACGGAGAATACAGACTGAGATTCCTGCGGCGTTCGGGCGCAGCAAAAAAAAATGATGCGAACGCCCGAGCGTCCTATTAAGGACAAGCGGGAAGCTCTGCAGGACACTTCAGGTGTTCAAGCGGTGGGAGATAACATAAAGAGCACCAAAAATTCGATCGTCACTGCTGCGATCGTTACCGAAGTGACCGATGCAAGGGTCGCAACATTGCAACAAAAAATCCAGAAGCCAACGAGGAGATTACGGCACAAAAAGCAACGAGTGACCAGACACCGCGTGAATGCACCGCCAAAGTTGAAAATGTGGCGGAAGTACTGCACTCGGAAACGGAACGCGATAACCTCTCCCAAGGATGGTTGCAAGGTACAATTGCAGCCCAGCGATACGAAGAAGAAAGACTACTCTGAAAAGCGGGAGATGTTCTGAAAAGAATACAAGCTGCATGCGACTCCCCAAAAATCAACAAAGCAGCAAAGGCAGGGCTCCTTGAACTAGAGGAGTTCCTAGATCGCATAGGGCACTATCGGAGGAGCTAGTTAAGGGCCGAAGACGAAGAGAAGGCTGAAGAAGCGCTTGGGGCGAAATCTAAAGGCGACACGCAGATAGCTCCACTACTAAAAGTCAATAAAAGAATGGCGTCTAGCCTAATCGAAAGAGATCGGGATGAAAGAAGGAAGGAAGAGGCGATTGACGGGCGTGGAGCACTAGATCAGGGGTTCCAGACAGTGCTTACCAAAGGAGCGAAGAAAGCCGCAAAGAAACTCCTTCAAAAAAAGCCAGAAGGTAAAGTTCATACGGACACCCAATTACAAAAAGGACCTGATGCAAAACAGGAAAGGCAGAAGCCCCAACGAAGACCCCGGCAGCACGCACTGCTTGTAAAGCCCCTAGATGGCCGATCCTACGCGGAGGTACTGCCGGACATCAGGGGAAACGTAAGGCCCGAAGACACCAATACTACCATTAAAGTAGTACGACCAACGCGGCCGGGCCACATACTGGTCGGATTTGGAGCAGAGGCCGGCAATAAAGAAGCATTCTGTGACGCAGTAAAGAAAGTCCTCGGCAAAAGCGCAACTATAGCCCCGCTCGAGCCGATGGCAACGATCGAAATACGAGACATAGACTGCGTGACGGATCTGGTCGAGGTAGAAGAGGCCATCAAAAAGGAGTTCCCTAGCGTGGGAAGGATCAAAGCGAGAC
The DNA here is from genome assembly GCA_963969285.1 of Odontomyia ornata. Taxonomy (NCBI): domain Eukaryota; kingdom Metazoa; phylum Arthropoda; class Insecta; order Diptera; family Stratiomyidae; genus Odontomyia; species Odontomyia ornata. Next base: position 157,250,932 of record OZ017738.1, on the reverse strand, counting down.
TGACACCAGAAAACAACAGGGGACAATGCATGGCCATAGTTGACTTGACCGAAAAGGACGCCGAACAATTCCTGAACAAGGGCAAAGTACAAATAGGGTGGATTGTCTGTAGGATACGGCGAAGAGCAACGCCTCTTCGATGTTTCAAATGCCTTGGATATGATCACACAACACAAGCATGCAAAGGACCTAATAGGAGTTCCCTATGTTACAAATGCGGTGAAATGGGACATAAACGAAAAGAGTGTATGAAGGTGGCGCACGGCGTTCTTTCCAAGGATGCTGATCCAAGACCTGATTTTGGACACGTCGTCGGATCAAAAAATGCGGGGTTTTCCAGGAAGCCCTAGCCAAGCCAAAATCAGAACTTAAATTACCCGCATCCTCCAGCTAAACCTACACCGCAGTTCAACCGCCCAAAATCGGAATGAGCAGTTTACGAGGGACATGAAAGCCGAATTCTTGTTATTGATTGAGCAACAGTGATTTCCAAATGGTTAGTTGTGGACGGGAGGATGGTTTCGTGTGGGTTCGGTGCTCAGGAACCACCTTCTTTAGTGTGTACCTAACGCCGAACGAATCGATATCATCTCTCCAAGCTAACCTTAATGCTCTGGAGGGTTTTGTCTCGAACACAGAGGGCAAAGTGCTCGTTGGGGGAAATTTCAACGCTAAAGCAACCGAATGGGGCATCAAATCCATGGGGAAAACAAATCCTAGAAATGGCAGCCAGGATGGCGCTCGTCGTACTAAACACTGGAAATAAGCCGACTTTCCGCCGGATTGGCTGTGAGAAAACGATACCGGACGTGACATTTGCCTCGGAGTCCTTAGTACGGAGGATACACAATTGGAAAATATTAAAGGACTACCCATAATAACCTTTAGTTAAATTCCATTTCTATTCTCATATATCCAAGAGTTTAACTTGAAATATAATTTTAGACTCTTTAGGACGTGGGAAAGAGCTTCATTTGAAATTTTCCAACGTGAAATAAAATACATGTGAAGAAATTTGTACTTTGTAGATGCAATAATTTGTTTGGTCTAGTTTAAGATAGTCGTAAGGAAATTTGTATTATAAAAGACTTAGTTAGAACCGAAATAAAGTGAGTGTCTTGTTATCAGGTAAACGCGGCGGTCTTAGTATTTTCACCCCTTCAAGCTGATTAGGTGATAGTAAGACCACGCATTGCGATCAACATTGATTATGGGAGCTTTAGCAAAGGCACAACAGGAGCTCGGAAGCTTTATCGAAAACGGTTACGCCAGCTTTAAGAACGATGGCAACGAGCGGAAGACGCAGGATTACGCGAAGAATCGACTAACAATTCTTCAAGAGAATTGTAAAATTTTCAAGAGCAACCATGATGTTTTAGCAGAGTTTGCTGAGACATACAGAGATCATCCGTATTTCAAGAATACGTACTACAATCAAATGGAAGTGATCGTACAAAAACATACTGATGGATTTAAAGCAATTTCACCTCAAACGGCTACTGAAGTTTCAGCTGAAGAAAGTAATGAGGTATTACATCTACTACTTCAACAAAAGGCGCTCATACGGTACAATAAGCAGATGCTAACTGAGATCAAGGCCAAACTGAAGACCAACCAACCTCAACAAAATTGTAAATTTAAGGCTGAAACGCTGCAGAAGCAGAAAGATGTGCTTGACGAAAATTCAAACACTGTATGGAGCACTTATTCTAATTACGAGCATAGTAAGGACAAACAAGCTTATGACGAGATGCACTGTGCAAGTCAGGGTACAATCATCGGATTGCTTCAACATATTGACAGTTTTGCTACAATCCCGCAGCCTGTCCATCATCAACCCGAGGCAGCTAAACTTCTGAAAATATGTCTGCCAACCTTTGAATGCAACTACATCAATTGGATTCTGTTCAAAGACTTGTATGAGCAACTGATCTATAATAGCTCCATCAATTCAGCCCAGAAAATGTTCTATCTTGTGAGCAATTTATCTGGTGAAGCTTGTTACACCCCCAGATATTTCTCGGGAGCCACTATTGCACCCAAAAGAAATTAGAGTGCTCCCACGGGGCTTTCGGACCCCGTTCAGCTGGTCCGGAGACGGGCATGGGGCACCACTTGCTTGTCCACCATGGCCCCAATAAGCCGCCAAGCGAGAATACGGCTTGGCGGTTTCTTATTCTGACATCACGAACCAACCAACGTCACTACTCCACTTTCTTCCGACTCCCTTACGGTCGAACAAAAGCTAGTTGCCACACTATGCACCTCGTAAGACACTTTCCTTGGACATTCTAAATACGGAACAAACACTATTTTCCACCCTATCAAGCCCTCCTACGTTTCCTTCGATTTATAAGGGAAACCCCTTCACTCACCCTTTTCTGACATACAACTTCCGACCTGTTATCTATATTTACACAACACCCCCCGAACGCTGTCACTAACTTCAGATATTCCTATCTTTTTACGCGATTTACCACTCAAGCCACGCCCGTCACAACCTCAACTAGCTTAAATGCAGCAGCCAAAAAAGACTACCAATTGACTGAATCATGAACTTCTAAGTACAAACCATAGTCGTGTCTCTAGGTTCTCCATTTTTTGCGAGGTTGACTTCAATTTCATCTTATGCTGCGGAAAATATTACAAATCCAAAAGAGGCCACACATTTTTTTTTTCATTTAACTTCTTCCGGGCCGCTCGATGCAAAAAATTACTTTTTCAGGTTCTCAAAACATTGACCTAGACCTCTGATTTGATTTGAACTAGATTGACTCTTTTAAGGGTCACTTTCTTACAGGGAAAGGTTTGATAAGACCTCAACTTTTAAGAGATTATCACTTCTGAACTTGCCAGAAAGTTTGGGCTTTGCAGATTCCATAGTTTCTGAACAGACTTATCGTGATGCATGGACAGATGGATAGGCAGGCAGAATAATGGGCAGACGAGCAGTCAGACAGGAAGTGAGACTAGTAAGTTTTGTAAAATTCAATTATATAAAAAATTTTTTATGAAAAGTCACCGACATGGGTAGCAAATGAAAGGTCTTGATAAGAGCTTTTCAAAACAGGTCTTAAACTGACATTTATCACTTCGAATGGCGCACAGAGATGGGAAATACACGTCAAAATTCGCTCAACTTTGTTAATAAAACTATGATCTTCGGATTTCACATTTCCCCAATAAAATCGGTAGGTACCCTTAAACTCAACGAAATTTGATATTTAAGTAGTCTTATAAAAGATCCTTACATCCTGTAAGTTTGATGAAAATCGAATGTTATAGACGGAAGTTATCGCCGTTTGAAATTTCTCCAATTACAACATCAATAACACACGATTTTGGTATTTTATGAATTTTACATCGAATCAGACACTGCAGTTTTGATCTTCTTAAAATTTCTAAATAAGATCAATAACATAAATGTTATAGGAAATCAATGATTTGAGTGATTTTCATTATTTTTCAACAAAATGCCGACCGATGCAAATAGAAAACCAACGAATTTTCTTTTCAACGTGCACATCTCTTTAATATGTTTCTTGACTTTATTCGGTACTGGTGACTGCATTTCTGAGAACCTAGGTACAAAACCCTTTTGACATGAGCATAGATCATCTACTCAACTTGTTTCAAGCTACGACTGAGGTAGCAGACTACCTTCTTTTTCTCTGCATCTTCTTTACACAACACTGCCCCCAACCCTGTATCTGAGGCGACGGTTTGCACTTTGAAGAGCATGCAAGGATAGGTGCTATGGATAGCTTCATTTTTCATTGCAGAAACGTCTCCCCACATTCGGCAGTCCACACAAATCTTCAATTTTTCCTCAATAAATCATTCGATTGAGCGGTTCGTATGGTGTGATCTAGCATGAACCGACGGTACCTCGATACTGTACCCAGAAATTGCCATATTTTCTTCACACCCGTAGTTCGCGGGATATTCGGTGAAAAATCTGCCTTTTCTGGACTACCATGTAGCCCCCTGTCACCCACAACATACCCTAAATATTTAAGACAAAGCTAACATTTTTCGCGAGATACTTGAAGTTCCGCCTCACGCAACCGGTATATCATTTCTCGCAAAAGCTTCAAATTGTTCCGAAACTCTAAGCTGAAAACAATTACATAATCTAAGTAGGTGTACTAATTTTTACCATGTAGCAGGTGCACAATAGAGACCATACGGCATGCGTTAGAACTAGAATAGAACCTTACCTGGAATAGTGAATGCCGTGAAAGGTTTCGATTTCTCTGCCATAGGGAGCTGTCAATACGAAGGCTTGGTGTATAAGTTGGAAAAAAATTGGAGGTTTCGGAACTTATATAGCGTGACAGATACAAAAAGAATAGAATATGCATCTCATTCTGAAACCTTGTTGAGTTTTGTATAGTGTACGCAAAAGCGGTATATCCCGTCTTTCTTTCTTCAGTAAGAAGATCGGGGAAAACCAAGTACTAAAGGAAGGTTTCACAACTGCTAATTAAAGCTTTTGATCAGACTCGGCATAACCGAAGCGACCGATGCAAGGGTCGCGAATCCCGGCATAGTAAAAGAATATCCTGAAGCCAACGAGGAGATTACGGCATGAAAAGCAACGAATGACCAGACAAATAAAGCGACGTTGTGTAATTGCACCACCAATGTCGAAAATGTGGCGAAAGTACTGCACTCGGAAACGGAACGCGATAACCTCTCCCAAGGATGGTTGCAAAGTACAAAAAAAAACGGGAGATGTTCTGAACAGAATACAATCTGCATGCGACTCCCCAAAAATCAGCAAAGCCGTAAAGGTTGGGCTCCTTGAGCCAAAGGAGCTCCTAGAGGCCAAAGACGAGCAGAAGACTAAAGAAACGTTGGGGCGAAATCTAAAGGCCACATGCAAATAGCTCCACCATTAAAAATCAATAAAAGAATGGCGTCTAGCCCAATCGAAGGAGATCGGGATAAAAGAAGGAAGGAAGAGGCACTTGATGGGCGTGGAGCACAAAATCATGGGTTCCAGAGAGTGCTTACAAAAGGAACGAAGAAAGCCGCAAAGAAACTCCTTCAAAATGTGCCAGAAAGTAAAGTTCACACGGACGCCCAACAAGAAAAAGGACCTGACGCAAAACAGGAGAGACAGAAGCCCCAACGTAGACCTCGCCAGCAGGCATTCCTCGTAAAACCCCAAGATGGCCGATCCTGCTCGGAGGTACTGCCGGAGATCAGGGAAAACGTAAGGCCCGAAGATACCAACACTACCATTAACGTAGTATGACCAACGGAATAAGAGGCATTGACTGCGTGCCGGATCTGGCCGAGGTAGAAGAGGCCATCAAAAAGGAGTTCCCTAGCGTGGGAAGGATCAAAGCGAGACTGGCACTGGAAAACAACAGGGGACAACGCATGGCCATAGTTGACTTGACCGAAAAGGACGCCGAACAATTCCTGAACAAGGACAAAGTACGAATATGGTGGGTTGTCTGTAGGACACGGCGAAGAGCAACGCCTCTTCAATGTTTCAAATGCCTTGGCTATGGTCACACCACACAAGTATGCAAAGAACCCGATAGGAGTTCCCTATGTTACAAATGCGGTGAAATGGGACTGAAGAGAAAAGAGTGTACAAAGGAGGCAAACTGTATTCTTTGCAAGGGTGTTGATCCAAAACTTGATTTTGGACACGTCTTGGGATCAGGAAAATGCCGGGTGTTCCAGGAAGCCCTAGCCAAGGGAAAATCAGAACTTCGAATCCTGGAAATGGCGGCCAGGGTGGCGTTCATCGTACTAAACACCGGAAATACGCCGACTTTCCGCTGAATTGGCTGGAACCATACCAGACGTGACATTTGCCTCGGAGTCCTTAGTACGGAGGATACGCAATTGGAAAGTATTAGAGGACTACTCAGCCAGTGATCATCAGTGCATTCTGCTTGAGAAAAGTGATGCTGTCTCTCGACGTCCGTGCTCTCAGCTTTCTACAACTGGATGGAATATCAGATGGATGAACGTTGAGAGGTTCGTCGAGGTGTTCACAGCAGGTGATCCGCTGCAGGGAGCTTCACAGGGGATGGAAGAACTGGCAGCTCAAGACGTGGTGAACTCTACTATGAGCATCATTACGACTGATAGCTGCGCTACTATGCCCCGTCAAAAGCCCTGGCACGACAAGCCCCCAATGTACTGGTGGTCAACTGAAATCGCTGAAAAGCGAAGGGATTATCACAAGCTTCAACGTGAGGCTCAACAGGCGTGGAATCGTAACGAGGCATGCAACTGGGTGGCAGCATATAAGTCGGCCAAGAAATGCCTTTGCAAATTTATCAACAAAAGCAAGGCTCAATGCCGGCAAGACCTTGTGAACAATGATCCGTGGGGCCTCGGCTACAAGCTAGTTATGTGGAAGCTTGGTGCCCTACCGAAGCCTTATATACATGACGCGGAAAAGATGGATGCGATAGAGTGGGGACTCTTCCCCGCCCATCCCGTCCGTGTTGACGTTGTCCATGGTGAAACAGCAGTCGAGTGTCCACTCTTCACACAGCCGGAACTGGAGGAGGCAGTCCTCTCATAGAAAGTGAGTTCCGGCTAGGGTGTTAAGGCTCGTCTATCACCGTTGTCCTGACTTGCTGCTCAGCCCATTCAACGCTTGCCTACGGGACGGGGTTTCCCGGTACGATGGAAGTTGGCGAGGCTTGTACTGAACAGCAAGAGGAAGGGAAATCATACCCCCCGTTATGCATGCGAGACACGGCTGGGAAAGTGCTAGAGAAACTCATCAAGGGAAGACCCACTGACGTGATTCGTGCTGCTGGGGACCTATCTCCTCGGCAGCACGGCTTTAGAGCAGGACGTTCTAATGCGATTCCAGAAGAATTGGAGGGCAGAGGCATATAGTCCCACCAAGCGACATATCGTCTTGTTGGTGACACGCAACGTCAGGAATGCCTTCAACTCCGCTAGATGGGTGGATATTCTGGATACGCTGGAAAACTCTTTTCAAGTTCCAGAATATCTAATGCGGCTTTTGAGGAACTACCTAAAGGACCGAAGCCTGCTCTATGACACGACACAGGGCCAACGAAGGATGGAAATTACATCGGGTGTTGCCCGGAGATCTATCCTTGGTCCAGACCGTCTTACGACGCGCTACTAAGACTTGAGATGCCAGGTGAGCCGTGCTTGGTAGGCTATGCGGATGATGTTGCGGTTCTGGTCGCTGGACGCACCGTTGAACAGGTGCAACTTAGGCTAGGTATGCTAATGCGCCAAGTGAGGGACTGGATGACTGCTCGTGGGCTCAGTTCAGCACTGGAGAAAACCGAAGTGGTTATCTTCGCAAAAAAGAGAATCCCTAGAATAAGGTTGATCAGTATTGGAGATGTACGAATCGAATCGAAGTCAGCGGTGAAGTACCTGGGGCTACTGATCAACTCAAAGATGAGTTTCTCTAAGCAAATTTGGGCAACGGCTGCGAAGGCTGCTTCAGGAATATCGGCTCCGAATCGACTTATGGCCAACGTAGGGGGACCCAGCCCGTCAAGAATATGCCTCTTGATCAGTGCTTTGGGCTCGGTGCTACTGTATGGAGCAGAGGTATGTGGCGACGCTCTCAGCAAGGAGGTATACCGAAAAGGTTTGGTGCAGGTACAGAAAAGAGGAGCACTGAGGATTGCATCTTCGTATCCAACAGTCTCTGATTCAGTGGTGAGAGTTATTGCAGACGTGATACCTATTGGCCTCCTTGCTAGAGAACGCCGCGCTATTTACCTGCGCCGAAACGACGATGCGAGGGGCATGGTTGTCCACGAGAGGAGACAACGCTTGCTCAACGATTGGCAGCAGTCTTGGGTGAATTGAACTGCCCTTCGTTGGACTGCGCACCTCATACCGGATGTGAGACTGTGGCCAAATCGTAGGCATGGTGAGACTGACTTCTATCTGACCCAGCTTTTGAGCGGGCATGGGTGTTTTCAGTCTTAGCTGCACAAGATCGGTAAGTCACGGTCCCTCGATTGTCGGTTTTGCCCAGGAGAGGAGGACAATGCCTGCCACACATTTTTTGCGTGTACGAAATGGGACAGGCTGCAAAGGGAACTCTACAGAGAGACTCGAATCGGTTAACAAATGGAATCACGTGGCACATTATGCTTGAGCAGTCCTAATATATAAAAGGGGGATCGCTTTTCTAGTGCTTCCTCTTCCCCCCTCCCCTCCCACTAGAAGAGCGATCCCCCAGCTTTAAGGCGCCTCACGGCATAACAAAACGAGACCTGGCCCAAAGTAATGCGTCAAATGGATCCAGGCTGGGTTCACAGGTTGACAGGGGAGGTGTTTAATGTGTAGTCCAGTCGCCTTACTGCCAGCGTGGGGTCCCACACTCTTTGCATAAATGGTATTCACCGGTAGGACTCGGCATAGATGTGTTGCTGGATGGCGGGGTAAATGGAAAAGTAGCATTGCTTTATAGGTGGGAAATTGGTCCTGATCGGGTGTTTTATCGTGCTTGTGCAACCAAGACCCTCCCCCATCAGCTTGAATTACTCATCTATTAAATTATGTAGTTTCTACTCCTTTGTTTACGTTGGTCGAGATCTCACTGCATCCAGGGTAGCTGTGACAGCAAACATCCACGAATCACTCATTAGATTCAATAAAATTCACCGTAAGAAATCTACCCCCAGTATGGTAGCCTGGTTCACAGCTGGAAAATTAACATCGGCATCCATTTTGCCAGGCCTTTAATTGTGAAAATTACCCAAGCTTAGCCTTCTATCTTTGTTCTGGCATTATTTGCCATCTTAATCGAATCTTGTTATGCCGAATTGACTTTCTGGCTCCAAGCCTTCAAACTTTCCCATGTTTTTTCACCCAGAATTGGATGTGTTAACCCCAAGTCGAATAGGCCCAACAGTTGTATTTAAAAAGATTACGCTTTTAAATGTGGCTAATTGTCATCTGGTAATTTCCCCAGAGCGAAGTCCCATCTTCCCTCCCCTCACCACGTAGTGAGTACGGTCTCCATTTCTCGATGGTTTGGACGTAGATTGTTCCTCTTCTGATGTTACTCAAGGGGAGAACAAGTTTTGTAACTAGATCTCACGACTTTTTGCCACCCACACCCATAACAACGTCGACTTTTCTTGCATTTTCGGGTACAATGCTCCCAACTACCGCAAATTACACAGAATCCCCGGGTTGCTCCACCAGATATGATGATCTCATTTATTTATTTATTCATTTATTTATTGCCAAACAAGGCATCATTTAACAAAACACAAAGATATTACAATTTATACATTAGGTTACTTAATGATCTACTGTATCCGGGAAGAGCAGGATTGTGTAATTATGGACTTGGAAATGGTTGGGGAATAATGATTGCTGAATTTGTTAAATGCTTTACAACATCTATTTATTGGCGCATTATCCGCATATATGGTCCGATGTGTTCTTGTGATGACTATAGGAGAATTTCTGGTAACTCTAGAAGGGTTATTCAGCCGTACCTTCTCGGAAATAAATTTCACGTTAATATTACCCCTAAGCACATCGAAAATCAGGCATGAGGACAATGCAGTTCGCCTAGAAGCTAGTGATGCCATATTCAATATTTGGAGTCGGTTATCGTAGGATGGAAGGCTATGGAAATCTCTGGGGTCATAGAGGGACCTTAGGGCAAAGAGTAAAAATTGTTTTTGTACCGACTCGAATCTAGTTTTATGAATGTTGTACATTGGGTCCCAGATCAAACAAGCGTATTCGAGAATGGGACGAACAAGTGAAGTGTATAGCGATTTTGTTGCCCAAATATTCTCGAATTCTTTGGCTCTCCTTTTGATGAAACCTAGCATCTTATTAGCTTTAGAGAGGACTTCGTCATGTTGAAGATTGAACTGAAGCTGTGTGTCTAAGATTACGCCTAGATCTACTATGCTCTCAACTCTGCTCAAACTCGTGCTTTTGATTTGATAATCGTTAAGGATGATTTTTTTTTCTGGAAAAACTTATGACATGGCATTTTGTCCAAATTGAGTGCAAGTTGATTATCGTTGCACCATTGGAGCAAAATATTTAATTTGGATTGAAGAAAGGAAGCGTCAATATGCGATTTTATAATGTGATATACTTTCAGATCATCGGCATAAAAAAGGTGAGGCATATCGGATAGTGCCGCTGAAAGGTCAGATATGAAGATATTGAAAAGTAATGGACCCAGATGACTATCCTGAGGAACCCCAGAGAGGACATTAATTTTCTACGATAAGCGACCTTGGAACTTGACATATTGGATGCGGTTTTTCAAATATGAATGAATCCAGTTAAGCAGTGGGCCAGTGATTCCAAAACTGTGCAGTTTTTTTATCAATATTTCATGATTCTTGCAGTCAAACGCCTTGCTGAAATCGGTGTATATGGCGTCGATTTGGTTACATTTTTCCATCGCACATAGAATGTCTGACGTCAACACGACAAGGTTGGTGGTAGTAGATCTGCTTTTCCGGAAACCATGTTGCTCGTCGTTGAGATAAGGTTCAATAAGACGTGAAATTTTATCGCATACAATCTTTTCAAAAAGCTTCGGTATGGAAAATAACGTAGCGATTCCCCTATAATTTTCAACAGACCGCTTTTCGCCTTCTTTATGGATTGGTATTATATAAGATGGTTTCCAATGTGAGGGGAAACCACCGCTCGAAAGCGATTTATTAAAAATGAGGAAAAGAGGGAGGCACAAATTATCTTTACAGGGTGCCAAAAAACGAGGGGGAATGAGATCGGGGCCAGGTCCTTTGTTCAAATCAAGAGCTTCGATGGCTTGACGAATTTCCTCTTCAGATATCGAAATACTATTGATCTGTGCTCTTAGTGCTATTTCAGAGGACGGAAGATTTTGAGAGTTTCCAGGATCGCAGTAGATTCCTTGGAAAAAATCAGCAAAAAACTCACAGATTTGCTCTGGAGAAGAAGAGATAGAATCATTGTATTTCATTGCTGAAGGGTGACCATGTATCTTACGTTTTACGTTGACGAATTCGAAAAATTTTCTAGGATTCCGAGTGATTTCTTCACCTACAACATTTATGTAGGATTTATATGCTTCATTAGCGAGCTCGTTGTATTTTCTCTTAAACTTTTCGCCAACGTTGTTACCATTTTTTAATATTTTATATAGCTTGTTTCGTTGGTTTCGTAAACGCCTGAGGTCACTTCTCAGCCAGGGTTCAGAAACCTTGTCTTTTTTCTTAATTTTAGGTACAAATGAATCAACAGCGTCAAGAATGATTTGATAAAAGGTGGATAAGGCTTGATCCAAGTCTAATGTTGACAAAGTACCAGTCCGGTTGAAAGTTGATAGAAGGCTGTTAATATTGTTATAATCGCCATTACGAAAGTCATATGCAATCTCATTATTGTAAGAAATAGGGTTTACTGAATCAGGAGTCGAAAGTTCAACAGAAAAGGTGGAGTGATGAATTGTGTTGGAAAACAGGTGCTCGCTCTCATCAGTTTGGTTGACCACTACTTCGTCATGTGCATTTGTGAAAATGAGGTCTAACCAATTTCCGTTTTGGTCGGGAGTAGGAGCGGTTTGCTGCAAATCATTGCCATATAGGGTGCTCACTAAGTTAAAGTCATTACTGTCTAGAAGATTGACGGGAAGAAGATTGCCAAGTTCATTGGTTATGAATTTAATGTTTGGCCGATTAAAGTCACCAGTAATAATGACTCTGTCTTCTTCATTAATTCCGGCAGTAATTCCAGCTGTGATATTACATACAGCATTATAGATAATTTCGACAGATTCTGGAGGTAAGCATGATTTTGGAGGGACATAGAAGACGCCAATATAGACAGAAAATTTCTGCAGCTTTATTTGCACTATTTTATGCTGGAATAATGAATTTGATAGCGTCTTGACGGGCTCACTAAGGAGAGAGTTATGTACAGCAATCAATACACCACCTCCACGTCTTTGTCCAGTACTAAGGAAATCTCTGTCGTCTCAGTAAATGGACCAATTATTGTCCAGAATCTTCTCATTTTTGTGAGAGTCATTTAACCATGTTTCGGTCAGGGTAAGTATATTAAAATGGCAAGATTTTGCGTCAAGAAACAGTTGGGGCAGTTTATTACGGATACCACTACAGTTGTGGTAAAACAGTTTAAGACTATGTTGAATAGATTTATGAAAGGGGACGAAAAAATTTGTGTTGGTTTTCTCTTGTCCTTTGTAGTGAAGAGAAATACCTGGAACTTACAAAGGAAGCATAGGTCTCAAGATCTTTTTTCGCCTGGTCTATGATCACACCCAACTCTTCATGATAGGAAAAATATAAGTTCCGGATGGCGTCAAGATCGACCGGAAGGCCTTCTCTTTGAATAATGATGTTGAGACTAGTCCTCGTTTTACGTTCAATACAGGTTGTTTCCGGTGCTTTATGCATGTAGGAGAGGTAAAGGCGAACACATTATAAATTTTGTGCTCTCTGAGCCTTGAAATAAGGTACCTTTTCACCAGATCGTTACTCGAGACAATAGTGGCCTTAACAGTGGGTGGCAAGAGTGGATCTAGAAATGATTTGCTCTTGTTTGAAGTGGTTGATAAAGTTGGCAGTCCGAATGAGCTCGTGGCTGGTGGTGTTCGGTCTTCACCACGCACGAAATTACTGTACCTAGTTGTTGAGATGGATGTTTCAGGTATCGAGGACGGATCTTTAGTCATCTCATCGACACTCGATCGCTCTTTTCCAGAAATTTTTCGTGGTTGGCCACAAATCTCCTTAGTGGTATTGACTTCTGGCTCATTTAACGTACCACTATTCAATAAAATAGGAGGAGGTAAGGATGGAGGTGCGTTATAAGAGATTTTGGATGAAATTGAAGTGTTAGTTATGGAGTTAGGAATACATACTTTCTTGTAATTACTTTTGTCACGGCTGGCCTTGGATTCTGTGACTCCATTACGCTCCTTTCATAATTTAAAGCTCATACCGTTCCAAATGTAGTTGCCGTTCTTTTTTCTGTAGTTTGTGAAGAGCCAAGAATACTGTGAAGGAATGAACACTTTGAAGCTTTTCCTTCGAGTGTTCTGAGAAGATAGTTCTTCAACCTTGCAGCTATTGATGTGGAGTATGTTTTCAATAGTTTTTCTGACAGCGTTTGCATTCAAATTTTTTCCCTTCGTAAAGAAGATGCTGTACGCTGCATCTGCGATTTTTACCAGAGATGGGCTAGGGTTAATTATTGACTTTTGTAATCTTTTGATGCGATCCTCCCATTCTTCTTCTGTCCAGAAGGTTCCAAGCTTGTAGATGTAGTTAGGAGTTGGATCAGGTGATGATATTGAATTGGCATGTTGTGTTTCCGTTGACCGCAATGTCTATGGAGCCCATGAAGTTTTATGTTGCTGTTTCAGAATACTGGTGCACACCTCCTCGAGCCTGCTCAATCTGGTGAGAATATGAGCAAATTCCTCTCGGTCGCTTGATTTGTCAGGCTGTGAAGATACTTTTTGAAGTTGTTCACTAAGATTTTGCAGGGCGCTCGAGACGTTACTTTCAAACAATGATGACTTCTTAAAAGTTTCATTATTTTGCGATGGTTGGATATGAGTAACTGTCGCTTTTATTGACACTATCTGATTCCCCAATAATTCTAGTGCTTTATACACTTTTTTGTTGCTATCAGACAGTTTCGCAGCTAATTCATCGAAGCTGCTCGCCATCTCCACAAAATTCTCATCGGTAGCTCTCGTCTGAGAATGTTGCCGTGAGATAAGCTGATTTTTTTCTTCATTTAAATCTTCGATACTGCTGATCAACTTATCATACATGTTAGTTAAAGTATTTTCCAAACCTTGACAATCGGAACAAATAAAGTGCATATCCATATATGGGTGGTACCAGTCCCTCGGGGCATCCATGCAAGCTACGTGAAGTTTTCTGTTGCAAAAGGCCTTGCACGTCACAAACTTGAATGTATTCTCAAAGGCGATACAGTTTGGTAAGCTACACTTAAAATTTATTATGAGCAAGATTGGTTTGCAAGGTTCTAAAATTTTTTAAAAGTTTATTATTTGTTAGTCACCACTATGTATGTCACTATATTTGTTTATTCAATATCGGCATTTCAGCATATGCCAGGTCCAGTTCTAAAAACCGAGATAGATTTGGTGGAACTACAAAATCTTCCACAAAGCCTTGTATTTCCTCCAGCATTCGTCCCATATTAATCAACTTCGCCATGGACGCCATAGTTTGCATAGATAGCTGCTGCTGGTAGAATAGAGTGATGTTACTCCCAAGCACTTTTAGCTTCTTCCTTTCAGAATAAGGTTCGATCAGCCATGAAAATAACCTATCTTTCATAGCAACGTAAACTCCAATCGATTCATACTTACTTTGAGGTCTATAAGAGATTTTCTCTTACAATAGGACATCATATTTGAAGGCAGAAATTACTCCCGTAATTTACGACATAACTCTTCCCAAGTGGCAACTCGCTCTCAAGCTGAGCGAAACCACACCAGGGCTGAACCTTCAAATCACTCAGACGCCATTCTAAGCAACTGAGATTTGTTGACTCTTTTTGCGTCAATTAGTACCCTTCACTCGTTCTAGGAAAGCATTGACTGACCGAGAGCGGCTACAGTGGAACTTCGCACCACTTATTCTGCTATGGGAGTGGAAAATTCCAGTAATACAAGTCTTCCTGTTTTTTTTGGATTTTCTGGACACCATTCATCTTCTTTGTGGCCTTTTTCGATCCTTCCTTCTTCACTTGCCTCTCAAGTTTTAGTTCCACCATCATAAGTTGCTGGTATACCAGGCTAAGCTAGGCTACTAGCTCCAACGGGGGCTATATCACCAGCACTTTCTGCTTCTTTTCCTTTTCTATCGTCACCGGTTTTCGGTAGAAGCTTTCCCATAAACATCATAAACTCACTTCTAAGTTTGCTTGGCCACTTTTCCTGATCAACTTCCTTCACCTAAATGTTTGTTATTTGTCTAAGTCCAAAATTTATTTTTGTCTTGATTTCCAAGAAGTTGCTGCTATATGCTGTTAAGAAATTTCGAAAAAAAAATTTACCCAGAACCAATCTTGGAAGGATTCGTTCCACTCCAACATTTTAATTAAACTACTATCATGCTGAAGGACTGGTAAGGAAAATTTATTAGTCAAGTTGATTTCTTGCAAGTTAAAGTAAAATAATTGTTCGTGATAAGGAATGTTACGATTGGGAGGTCAAAAGGAAGGAATGCGTGGCAGCTATTTCAAACACTTCATCGCCACCGAACTTCAAACCCCGTTCTCATGACAAGGACTTGCCTAAACTTTCGGAGCTTGAGAAGCACAACCTTCCAAAGAACGATTACGAAATACAAGCTTTAATCATCCTTAATTTCGATGATAATGATGATCCTTTACAGTGGTCTCTCAGCTTAGATGACTGATATAATAATATCCAGTCATCATTCTGTCCACCAGAGTCACCATCGTGCCATCCGTGCCTTCATTCATTTCCGACTCATCACCAGCATCAACGTCTTTAGGAAAAGTTTTCCCTGTTCATTTTGTGTTCATTTTGTTGCTCTGCCACCATAATGTGCGTTCTTTCCTTTGTTACTTAACATGACTCTGAAAGTTTTAAAAAACAAGTTGGGTAAACAGACCTACGGTCATGTCAGAAGGGTTTTGTATTCAATTTACAAAATGCAGTCACCAGATCGAATAAAATCAAGAAACGATTTTATTGGAGAAAATATGAAATTCTAAGATCATACTATTATTAACAAAGTTGAACGAATTTCGTGTTCTGAGATTTTTGTTGTTGTTATACTCATAAATATCTCCCTTGATAATGATTTCGGATATCCATTCGCTAGGGAGGAAACACATTTTTCATGTATTTCCCCCCTGTGCCCCCACTGAAGCAAAAACTGACAGTTTAACAACTGTTTTGAAAAGCTCCCATGAAAACTTTCATTTCATACTCATACCGGCTACGTTTGATGATTTTTTATTTTCAGGAGCCACTCTCCTGTACTGTTATCATCGATTAATGGCCAATTTTTTCGAATCCTAGAATGGTTACAAAGCCCTTTTGCTAGGAGCTCTCTCCCGCCTCCTTGACTTGCTTCGCTTATGAGTATTAATTGTAGGTACTCATCACCAGTCATTCATTAAATTGAATCAAGTGTTCAAAGCATGCACCTTAAACGTTGAAGTTGGGAAAAAATAACTCAAAATTATTCAATCTTCGCATTCAAAACAGCCACCATTTTGTTTTACGATTACTGATACCACTAGCTGAACCGATTCGCAAAGATATTCATGACACCTATCATTCCTGAAATTTTCATGTAAATCCTAGCAAAACTGTAGTGTCTGAGTCGGTAAAAAGCGATGTTGTTCCATAGCCATATGTTGCCATAGTAATAAATGCAGCGCATATTGTTCCATAGTAATACAGGAAAATTCAAACCGCTATAATTTCGCTAAATATGATTCAATCTTTATGAAACTTTCAGGATAGATCAACCTTATGACCGTACCGTTAAGATTTTATTCAAGAAAACATAAAATCGATAAATCATACTATTACTAACAAAGTTGAGTGAATTGCGACCTCTAGCGTATTTGTTGTTGTTGTACTCACCAAGGCCTACATTCCTGATTTTTTTCAGATTTTTCGGATCACAGGTGTCCAATCGCGAGGGGGGGGACACTAATTTTTCGTGTATTTCCCCTCCCTGTGCGCCCCTCGAAGCAAACTTTGCCAAACAAAGACCTGTTTTGAAAAGTTCTCATCAAGACCTTTCATTTGATACCCATATCGGCCATCTTCAATGAAATTTTTTTTTCGGGGGGTCACTCCCCTATATGGGGAGACCCCCCTTAAATACCTTATAAAATTTTTTTTTGTGTTCGAACTTTGAAGAGAACACCACTTTACACCTACGTACAAAATTTGATGTTTCTAGCTTAAGTAGTTTCCGAGAAAAACTGCTGTGACACACGGACGGACGGACGGACAGACGGACGGACAGACAGACGGACAGACGGACAGACAGGACGCGATTTTAGAAGGATTTTGTAAAATTATTTTACAAAACCCTAAAAAGATAACTACCTCAACGACCCAGTTTCACTAAAACACTTAGTCATGGGAAAGAAACTATGAACAGAAATAGCCGTAAGAGATGCTCAAAAAAATTAATGATTTATTGCGAATTGTCATCCTACCAGTTTTCCAGTTAATAAAGCGGGCCTTGAACGTTCCCCTGGTAATGTCTCCTTTGGTAAAACAAGACAATTTTAACTTTAAAACTGAACCGTGCATTAGTAAAGAGAACACCACTATTTATAAACGAAACAAATGACTCTTGCAACCAAAATGAATTGATATTGCTCCCATGGATAATGCAGATGATCTACGCAAAAGAAAGATGGCCACCGAAATCTTGGTTCAAATATGAGACAACGCTGTAAGCTTCAGCAGCCGTGGTGGCTGCTGTGGCCTTGAACTTGGGTTCAACACGTCAAGTAAAAGGTCCGTTATCAACAGAGACAATAAAACAGCCAACGACGGTCGGATCGGTCTCTTTTTTGGATTCTTTTTTATCAGGGTGGACGGCACTCGAAGTATCAGGTGGAAAAGAACAGCATCTAATGAGCAGACAGGGTTTGGCGAGCTAACACAGTGTTCGATTTGGAAGCGATTTCGAATAGTTGACAGCGGGGGAAAATTGAGTGGCCATTGGCTCAGCGATTGGAAGGCGGCCAATTTATCGGTGTTCAGCAGAGTTGATCAGCAAAAGGTACCCCACCGTAGACTATGGAAGGTAAATTAAAAAACAATTGTAAGATACAAAACATGTTTATTCTAAATTCAAATTGATAATCAAAATGGGCGCATGTTATTTTGGATATAACTTTTGGACTTCAGCAAGCCTTGTAACCACTCGTGGTTTCCCCGTTTTCCAAATTTGTCTCCATCTCTTCTAGGCCTGAGGTAATTGATTGGTCTGTACAATCAAAATCGTTGGCCGTTCAATATAAAAAGGAGCTATTTCCTGAGAACCACTACGCAACTAAACCAGTCCTTGGAAGGATTTTAAAACCCTCGTAATTTCGCCATTGGCACTTATTCATTAAGTTGCTAGAGAAAATATCAAAATCCCACCGTAAAGACACCATCACTTCACTTTTTTATGGCACTCATTTTGAACTTCAACAATAAACTTCACTTTATTTAGCTCCAACGATTCTTTCACCCCAATAAACGTTGGTCGTTAAATGTTACGTTTTTACAATGGATTCCAGCTAAAGGCCTTTGGGTCCTGGCTAAGTCATGAAGACGAGGTAGATTTGCGCCACTCGCCAACCCTTGGGATGCCCCCAAGAGCCGATTAGGGAGTTTGAGGCTCTACGGAACAACTGTCTGCGCGCTAACATCAATCTTATGAATATCGCTCACTTTCATCAAAGAGCTAGAGCTCTTAGAACATTTTCTACACCCGAGGTAAATAGCGCACCTAATTATAAACATTTCAAACATAACAACAACGGCACTTAAATTTGCTCGTCCCCAGATTATTGTGGGGTTCACCCACACGAACCACGTCTGGAAGGACTCCTTTTTACAACTTGTCCTGAAAAATTCAATGCTTTACCGGTAGCAGCTCCCCACTATTTTGATTATCAGCTATAATATGAGACCTCAATGTTTTACCAAACCCTACCGTGGAGTACCCTTCCTTGATTTAATCTGCAGCACGCTGTTGAATTTATTGCTTTTGAACCGGTAATTCAATCACTACCAAATACTCCTCCGTAGCCAACTATTTGCTGCACTGAAGTTGTTCCATATCGCTTCCAAATGCAATGCTGTCTTAGCTCGTTGAACACTGTTTTGCTCACTGAATGCCGTTTGCTTCCAATCCGTCCAAATTCCCCCTAATATGTCCAAGCGCCATCCGCCTTGACGAACAAAAACCGCTCCAAGCGCCGTTGGCTATTTTATAACTATCGTTGGCCCTTTAATTATCTCTACCGGCAGCAGATCTTTCTTTGAGGTGAAGAACCCAAATTCAAGGCCACAGCAACCATTATGGCTGGTCAACCTTACAGCTTTTTCTCATATTTAAACCAAGTTTTGGGTGGCCATTTTTCTTTCACGCAGATCGTCTATATTAAATATAAAACCAATATCAATTGTTTTGGCTGCAAATGTCATTTGTTTTGTTTATAAATAGTCGAGTGTTCACTCTTCATTGCGTTTTTAGTTCACGATTTGACCTTGAAGTTAAAATTAAGCATGATATCGCCTTCATTCCGCCAGGGAAATGGACAAGGCCTGCTATATTAACTGAAATACTTGTAAGCCGCGAATTCGTAACTTTCCCTTATTTTGTAGTGTTTTCGTAAACCGGGCCATTGCGAGAGTTTTCTTGTTTTTAAATAACAAAGTTTTCAGTTGCAAATCATATAAAAGAACGACAAAATGATCACGAGCTGAAAAGTACAGACTTTTCCTAAAGAGGTTTACGCTGGTGATGAGTCGCAAATGAATAGCGGCGCCGAAAATGGGTCTGCGTGTGATGGTAAAAATGGAAAGGGTGGCCGCTCTAGTGGACGGAAAGTTGACTGAATATTATTATATTGGTGTTTTAAGCTGAGAAACCACTGAAAAGGAACCATATTGTCAGCAAAATTAAGGATAATTAAATTGTGCATCTCTAGCTCCGAAAGTTTCGGCTAACCCTCATCATGCGGGCGGAGTTTGAAATTCGGTGGTTTGTTAAAATAGCTGCCCTGTTTTCCTTCCTTTGACCTTCTAATCCTTACATTCCTTATCACTAACAATCACATTGTTGCGAGTGAACAAATACAACATGTATACTAATGCTTCATCACTGTAGTGGTTGCGAGCAAACACTGACTATACAGTTTGGCTTCGCCAATGTAATTAGGCAAGCAAGCACATACGCCTATTGTTATCGAAGCATATACTTGTCTTCCAATGAGCAAGCAAAACAGTGAATAAACCATTTGGGTAGACAGACCTATGCTCTGTCAGAAGGGTTTTGTACTCAACTTACAAAATGCAGTAACCAGCAACGAATAAAATCAAGAAACATGTCATGTTTGAGTATCATACTATGTTCCATATCGCTTCCAAATGCAATGCTGTCTTAGCTCGTTGAGCACTGTTTTGCGCACTGAATGCCGTTTGCTTCCAATCCGTCCAAATTCCCTCTAATATTAGCAAAGTTGAAAGAATTTTGACTTCTGAAGTATTTGTTATAGTTACACCCATAAATATCTCCATTGATAATTTTTCAGAATTTTTAGGTCACGGGTGTCCATTCGCGAGGGAGGAAACACAAGTTTCATGTATTTCAAACCCCCCCTCCCTCCTGCCCCCACTGAAGCAAAAACTGTCAGTTTAAGAACTGTTTTCAAAAGCTCTCATAGAGAACTTTCAGTTGATACTCATATCGGCTTCCTTTCATGAAATTTTTTTTTCAGGGGCCACTCCTCGGTGCTGTAATCATCGATTCATGGCCTATTTTTTCGAATCTTAGAAGATTTACAAAGCCCTTTTGCTAGGAGCTCTCTCCTGCCTCTTCGACTTTTTTTAATTGTATGTACTCATCTTCATGATACTTATCACTCCTGACATTTTCATGCAAATCTTAGCAAAGCTGTAGAGTCTAAGTCGGTAAAAAGCGCATATCGCTCCATAGCCATATGTTTCCATAGTAATACAGGGCATATTGTTCCATAGTAATACAGGAAAATTCAAATCGCTATAACCTCGTTAAATACCATTCGAACTTTATGAAACTTTCGGAAAACATCAACCTTATAAATAGTCATCTGTTTGCTAAATTTTATTGAATTTGAGGATACCGTTTGGATTTTATTCAAGAGAACATAAAATCGATAAATCATACTATTACTAACAAAGTTGGGTGAATTTCGACTTCTCATGTATTTGCTGTTGTTGTACTCATTAAGGCCTACATTCATGATATTTTTCAGATTTTTCGCATGGAAGGTGTCCAATCGCGAGGCGGGGGTACGCGAAAAGTTCGTACATTTCCCCTTCCCCTGCCCCCCCCTTACTCACAAGGCAATTTTAAGAAGGAGACCTTTACAATGACATCCTACTCGACTACCAATGGTGAAATATTTTTTTTTCAGGGTCAGCTCCCTATATGGGGAGACCCCCCTTAAACCCATTTGAAAAATTTTTCCACCATTGAACTTTCAAGAAGTCACTATTCTGACCTTCCCACAAAGTTTCATGGCTGTAGCCTCTATAGTTTCGGAGAAAAAGTTCTGTGACATACAGACGGACGGACGGGCGGACGGGCGGACGGACGGACACGTGATTGCAGTAGGGTTTTGTATTTTAGTACAAAACCCTAAAAAAGATTAACCTGGAATGCACTTCAAATGAATTATCATATCGTGGACGACAAGCTTTGAGTGTGCTTCCAAGAGAGTTAAGCTGAAGGAAAAGCTAAAAGTTCAGGTTGAAACGCTCTCTCATTGAATGTCCCCAGTTTCGCTTATTCGCCCCAAAAGATTGTGAGAAAGCCGAAAGCTTAAGTGGAAAGCACTTCTTCGCTCAATTTCCCCAGTTTGGCATATTCGTCTTCTGACTCGCACTACCAAGTAAGCGAGATGGAGCGGGGAGGAAAAGCTTTCGTGGAACAAGATCGCACGTGTTCAGCTACTCGGCACTTTTCAAGAGAATTGAGGCTGCAAGCTCACGAAAGAATGATATTTAAAGTTCTTGGGTAAGCTATGGAGAGCAGTCTTGTTCGGGTCCAGTAGGAAGAGTGTTGCTACCCATTTATTAATCACAACGTTCTATAGTGACAGTATTCAACTAAACAGTGATAGTCTTCAACGAAATGGTGAGGGGTGAAGTGTTGGCTTGAGCCGCGATCCTTAATCGGCCCTTTGGCTTTTCACGCCGTGTGGCCATCTCGATCCATTAGCTTGTCTAGACAATTCCCTCTACAGACTGGCGACAAGGTGAAAGTGAAAAATATAAACAAAGTTATTGCTTCCTTTTTTATTCGATGTCCTTTTTATGTAATCATACGTCAACGTTTCGAAGCACACACTTGCTTCTTCATCAGTGATTAAATAACTAATCTTACATTTTTCTTAAAGCTACTTATACTATATACCTACTATTTTTACAATTACAACCCTTACACTCACTAACTTAATTACTTTCTTAAATGGTTTTTGCGGCTAATTACTCTCATACAGGGTGAGAAATTATTACCTAGATCGGTATTTAAAAGTACCTTCTGTGGTTGTCTTGCTATAACCAGGCTTTTGTAGGCGTCCAATTTGTATGTTGATTTGAGTTCTTTGATTAACTCAAGGTTCTCGTCGCTCATGCTGTGCTTCTGCTCTACTATATGGCCGATGATTTGATTGTCCTGCTGCTTTTGTTGTGCCTGAATGCCGCTTCCGCCTCTTTAATATATTCAATTTAATCTTCAAAATACCCGAACTAAATAGGATGAACTAGTATCAAGGAAAAGCCCATTCAACACTCTTCAAATGGTTACAACGTTAAGATAAGATGAGATTATTAACGAGCGGATCAATTAGGGCATAATCTCTTTTTGTCAATTAGCCATTGCTAATTAGTTGTTAATTAGTTTGGGTAGATATTTGATTTCTGTTAACTAAAGTAGGTATAAGTACTGTTGTTTGATTGTTTTAAGAATCATGTAGAACTGAAGAAGGAAGCAACTGATTTCCGAAATATCGGTATTTGCAAACATAATTCTATGGTTTCAAGGAAAACTAGTGTTTTTAGTTAATTTAAATCAACCATTGCAAAGAAATCCAAACAACAGATACTAGTTATGGCCACGAAGCTTCAATTGGATTACAATAAGTTCTTAAAATTTAAACAACAACAAGGAGCAATCAACGAGGACATAAGATTCCTATATTTATGTCTAAAATTTTAAGTCACTCCTAAAAGCCACATGATAAAACTGAACAAAACTTATATTCAAAAGAACAACATAAATTAGAAAGGGCTCTGATAAAAAACAGTATAAAATTCCTGTATAGTAAACACAACTTCATAACCTTAAAAACATACGCCATGCATCTTAAAATAGCTAATGAGATCTACAGGAAGGGCGCATATGTGAAATCTTGGCAAAAGTGGGCAGATCCCGTGAATGTGTGAAACAACGAAAACGAGACGTTCTTCGAAATAAATTAAACAAGCTGATAAGCCCGATACCGAGGCCGGACACACCATTGAAGGTAGAAATAATACCAGAATTTGTAGTCAACAAGTTGAACGAAGTTTTCTCTGAAGAACAACTAGAAGTGCTCAACATGGGTCTTAACTTTGCCCCAACTAGCAACTCATGAGTTCTAGAGGACGTCATTATAGATGTAGGCAACAGCAATAAAATTCGAGCCACATGCAACCAAGCTCAGCGTGAGACGTCAAGTAGGAAATATGATCCAGACGATTGCAAGCGTACCAAAATCCAGACACTATAACGTAAGAAAAAAGCTCAACGAGAAATCAGTGATTTATATCCAAGCAGATAAAGGTAATAATTTGGTCATTTACGACCAACAAACCTACGACGAAGAAGTAAACAGAGTCATAAATAACGGAAAGTTCTTGGAACTGAGGAAAAATCCTCTGCCTGGCTCAATCAAAAGAATCAACGAAGCAATAGAGAAATGTGAACCGGTTATAGAAATTCCTACATCGGTGAAGATATCAAAACCGTGCCTTCCACGAATAAGGTGGATGCCGAAACTCCATAAACCTGGAAACGAGATGAGGGAATTAATAGCAGCTGTGAATTCACCGACAAACAAACAAGAAAAATGGCTGTTACGCCGTCTCAACAGCATACTAAACAAAAAATTCGGCCCGAAGATCGTCAAAAACAATCAAGAAGTGGTAGCTCGGCTTCAAAACTGCGAAGCATTACTTGTATTGGAACAGTGACTTCTAAGCAAAAATCCACAAGATTGGACTTGAAGAAAAGAAGTAAGGACACTAATGAAACTAACTGAACTAGTATGAACGAAAATTATTTCGTGTTTCAAGGCAGATACTTTAAAGGAGCTTGCGGAGTAGCAATGGCTAACCCCCTCTTACCGCTCATCAGCGATGTATTTATGTGTAACATAGAAACAAATCTGGAGGACTTAGGCCTATTGCCACGATTTTGGATTCGATACGTGGACGGTTTCCTGACAATAGTATAAAAAGCAAGCTTGAAGAAACACTTAAAAACATCAATTCAATACATAAAAACATAATTTTCACGATGGATATGAAGGACAGCAATATGCTTACATTTTTGGTCTCGTTTGCTCAAAGGATGGCTCCATACCATGCAATGGTAAATCGAATGCTAAGCATACCGCTTTCAACGGACGAAAAACGAAAAGAAGAACAATATATCATACAAACAGCTAACATCAATTGTCACAGTTTCAACACCATCAAAACCATCATCGACAAAAAAAGAAAGATAATTTAAGCGCAACAATTGGACTAAGCTGTTTAATCAAAATAAGCCGAATGAAAATATAAGAAGGGCAGCTATCAGACACACCCCAGCTACGGGAGCGCTCAAACAGCTACTAAAGGAAACACAAATCGAGTTCATTCCGACAAGCAGAAAACTACAACTAAAAAACCGTCTAAAGTCTGTCAAGGACCCGTTAAATAAAGACGAACAAAGCGGTGTGTACAAAATTTCCGGCCCAGAATGTAACGAATGTTACATAGGACAAACACGACGCCCAGTACTAACACGCTACAAAGAACACCTCAGCGAAGCAGATAGTTCTATTGAATAAGTTGGGTAAACAGACCTACGCTCTTTTCAGAAGGGTTTTGTACGCAACTTCTCAGAAATGCAGTCACCAGCTATAAATAACGTCAAGAAATATGTCAAAGAGATGTGCACGTTCAAAGGAAAATCCATTGTTTTTCTACTTTCAACGGTCGCCATTTTGTTGCAAACCGACAAAAATCACTCAAATCATAAATCCTCAAAAAAATTAATGTTATTGACCGTATTGGAAAATTTCAAGAAGATCAAGTCAAAACGGCAGTGACTGATTCGATGGAAAGTCCATAAAATACCAAAATCATGTGTTATTGTTGTTGTAATTGGAGAAATTTCAAACGGCTATAACTTCCGCATATATCATTCGATTTCCATCAAACTTACAAAGTTTAAGAACCCTTAGTAGGACTACGTAGATGTCGAATTTCGTTCAGTTTTAGGTTACCAATACGAATTTATTGGGAAAAATGTGAAATTCGAATATCATACCATTATTAACAAGGTTGAGTGAATTTCGACTTCTAAGGTATTTGTTGTTGTTGTACTCATAAACCCCTACCACCATAATTTTTTTCAGATTTTTCGGATCACAGGTGTCCAATCGCGAGGGGGGGGGGAAACAAATTTTTCGTGTATTTCCCCTCCCTGCGCGTGCCTCGAAGCAAAAAGTGTCAAATTAAGACCTGTTTTGAAAAGTTCTCATCCAGACCTTTTATTTGATTCCCATATCGGCTACCTTTGATGAAATTTTTTTTTCGGGGGCCTCTCCCCTATATGACCTTTCAAAATTTTTTGTGTTTGAACTTTAAAGAGAGCACCACTTTACACCTGCATACAAAATATGATGTTTCTAGCTAATGTAGTTTGCGAGAAAAAATGCTGTGGCACACGGACGGACAGACTGGTCGCGAAACTAGTAGGGTTTCGTAAAATTATTTTACAAAACCCTAAAAACATAGGAAACTACAGGACATCAAATCGACAGTGGCAAGGCATATAGTTGAAATGAAACACAAAATTACAACGGAAGATTTACAGGTGGTAAAACAGGTAACGCAATTTCAAAAATTGGACGATATCGAAAGCATTGAAATCTTCAAAATACCCTTACTAAATAGAATGAACCAGGATCAAGGCAACGCACATTCAACACTGTTCAAATGGTTACAACGTTAAGATGAGATCATTAACGATCAATTAGGGCATGATCTCTTTTTGTCAATTAGCCATTGCTAATTAGTTGTTAATTAGTTTAGGTAGATATTTGATTTCTGTTAACTAAAGTAGGTATAAGTACTGTTGTTTGATTGTTTTAAGAATCAGTTAACACTGAAGAAGGAAGCAACTGACTTCCGAAATATCGGTATTTGCAAAATAAATATAATTCTATAGTTTCAAGGAAAACTAGTGTTTTTAGTTAATTTAAAGTAATTAGGTTAATGAGTTTAAGTAGGTATATAAGAAGCTTTGAGGAAAATGTAAGATTGGTTATTTAATCACTGATGAAGAAGCAAGTGATTGCTTCGAAACGTCGACGTATGATTAAATAAAAAGTACAACAAATAAAAAGGCAGCAATAACTTTGTTTATTTTTTTTGGTTAGCTAGTTCGTTGAAGCATCTGACATAATTTAATAAGCTGATAGTTAGTTCCGCCATAGACGGTCCCAAGCCCGTTTGAGAAAGGAGGAGGGAACCCCTTGTTTCCCCAACCCATTGCTTCCATGATTCCTCATCCCGAACCCACCCAATTACATGGTAGTAAATGCTCTCGGAGTGCACATTGGGTTTACTGGTTCCCCAATAATGTAGCATAAAATGTCAAGAAACGCTCATAACTGTAAATACATCTACAGCTCTGCTACTAAATCCTACTTACACCTCCTTTGTGAGGACGTAAGAGGTTGAAGGCGAATCTTCCGCGCCTGATAACGAAACCGACGTAATAACCATGCCGCCGGAGTGGAGGTTGGGCGACGGGCTAACTCCCCGTCCCTGGAAAACCTTTAATTGTTTCGAAACCTGCAGGTAGGCCTCGGAATGGATTTGACTCACGGCAACGACCTCGCAAACGAAAAAAGGACTATGGCATTGGATCCTGGAATGTCAGATCACTCAACTACCCTGGCGCTGTGGCAGTCCAGGAAACGAATTGGACTGGAAACGACATTCAAGACATGAGATCGCACACAATATTCAAAAGTGGGAAGCCTACTGGAAAACGAGAATTCGGAGTGGCCTTCATTGTGGATAGGGAGCTCAAATCGCACGTTATTGATTTTAAGGCAGTCAACGAACGGTTGTGTGCGATCCGTATAAAAGCGAAATTCTTCAAAATCTGGCTGGTTAGTGTTCACGCACTGGCCGAAGAGACGCAGAAACCGTTTACAATCCCCTGGAAAGACTAGTCGACTCATTGCCCACAAACGACACAAAAATAGTTCTGGTTGATTTCAATGCTAAGGTTGGCAATGAGCTATCTCCTCGGGGAACGACTGGAGGATACAGCCTCCACGATGAAACAAATGACAACGGCCAGCGCCTGATTGACTTTGCATGTAGCAGAAATCTAGTCATACGTTTGACTTGCTTCCTACATCGACGCGTTCATAAAATGACCTGGGTATCACCGGATGGCAACACACAACACACATCGATCATGTTCTGATCCAACAATGTTGGACCTCGAGCATACTTGACGTCCGTACTTACTGAGGAGCCAATTGTAACTCAGATCATTACTTGATCAAATTAAACTATCGATGTTGTATGTCAAAGGCATGTTCAGCGAAGACCAGCCCGCTACACAGATTTGACATCGAAAGGCTCCAAATGGTGTCTGTGGCCAAACATTTAACGGGGACCCTCAACAACCAGCTGGCTCCCATCTTATCAGACGCATCGTTAAAGACGAGCAACGAGCTCTGGATGGAAGTGAAAGCGGCTATCAGGACCGTGGCAGAACAGACGATCGGACATCAAGTCCGGCGCAAGAGGAATGATTGTTTTGATGATGAGTGCCAGAATGCGTTATACTTAGGTAGGAAAACCAGGATGAAGAGAGAACACTATGACAATCACAGAAAAGTAGCGAATAAGCTAATTAGGATTAAGAAAAGAAAATACTATGACGACCAATTGAGAAGTATAGATGTAAGTTTAGCGAGCAACAACACAAGACAAGCATACAAAGTAGTGAGAAGCCTGAAACGTAGTTTTCAACCCAAAACCACGCTCTGTCGTGATGACAGTGGCAATATAATCGCTGATGAAATCAAGATTAAGGAAAGATGGGCATCATATTTCAAGAACCTCCTTAATCCTCCGCACAGCTCCACAACATCGGCGCCTATAGATGTCTGTGGAGAGCTTCCCTTGGCCCCACCAACTCTGTATGAAGTTTGTTCCATCATCAAAGCCCAAAAGAATAATAAAGCGCTGGGCATTGATGAGATTCCAGTGAAGCTCATCAAATATGGTGGCAGTAGTGTTCATCAAGCTATTTACAAAGTCATCCAATACGTTTGGCAACAAGAACATATGCCGAAAGAGTGGAGCCAATCAATTATATTCCCTATCCATAAAAAAGGTGACAAGCTACAGTGCGAAAATTATAGAGGCATATCACTACTTTGTACGGCGTATAAAATATTTTCTAAGATTTTATAAAATAAAATCGGGTCATACGCCAATAGTATTATTGGGGAGTATCAAGGTGGTTTTAGGGCAAGTAGATCAACAACAGACCAATTGTTCACAGTCAAGCAGGTATTGAAAAAATGCTGGGAGTTCAACATAGACGTACACCAAATTTTCGTTGACTTCAAGCAAGCATACAACAGTATTGATCGTAACGTACTTTACCAAATAATGCTTGGTTTTGGTATCTCAGCCAAATTCGTTCGTCTTACCAAAATGACAATGACGTCAACGACCTCCCAAGTCTGCATCAATAATCAACTCACCGATGCCTTTGACACAAATATCGGACTAAAGCAGGTAGATGGGCCTGCCCCATTGCTATTCAATGTGGCTCTGAAGTACGTCATACGGAAGCTACCTGTCGATATGTGAAGTACATTACTATACACGTCGAGTCAGATAGTGGCCTATGCGGACGACATCAACATTCTGTCACGGTCACTTACAACTGCCAAAGAACTTTTCCTGAAACTCGACAGCGAAGCAAAACTAGTAGGGCTACAAATCAACGAAAATGAAACAAAGCTCATGACGCAGTCGAGGAAAAATACCAAAAATACACAAAATATCACACTTGGCGAATACAGTATCGAAAATGTAAGCGAATTTGTGTATTTAAGCGCCAAAATAACGAAAAAGGGCAATGAAAGAGATGAAAAACGCCGAAGAATGCAGCTCGCAAATAAAATATTTTATTCACTATTGACGATCTTGAAGCCCAGCTGCATACATAGGAAAACAAAGCTCCAAGTATACAAATCTGTGATAAGAGCTGCTGTAATGAACCACGCGACGCCGCTGGCGAACACTACTAACACACCCTGCTGCTACGTGGCTTGTCATTTTACGTTGGTTGTGGCGAGCGCACATCCCACGTCAATTTTGTCGTGGGATGTCAAGGTGAAGTGACAGCCACATGGCAGTAGGGAGTGTAGGAGTAGCGGTCGTAGATGGCATGAACCGGAAAGGATCAGTCGTTGTCGCGTGAAGTTCCTTTCCCTTAAATCGTTCAGGATTATACGGCCGTGAATTAAGGTAGATTGTGGAAGACAATCTCAGAAATTGAGTGTTGGTGCAGCAAGTAAGTGGATAATGTATTTGGAACACGAGCGGATTTAGGTTATTAAATTCATGTCTTTATAAGAGCATCATGAGACGTCCAGGAGGTCAGCTGAGTTGAAACAACATCTTGAAGATCATATTTGTGTATTGAACACGAAATATCTAACGACGTGTATGCACTGTGACTTCTTCGTTCCCGATGAGGGCATCCTTAAGGATATATATATACCAAAAGTCACTACTTTATGAATAAGATTTAACAAGTTGAAGAAGCATACTACATGTAACTGTGATCTGTTCAGAAAATTATATTGTAGCAGACTCGTCACGTCGTTCATATGAAATCTTCAACAATCTCAAAATTATCAAATGGTTCTGGTACTCTAAGTTTCTAGATCTTTGAAAATAATTCCAAGACTTATACTCTTACTAACGGTACATCGATCAAAGACCAATTGTAAAATAATAATTGATAAAGTATAGGAGAAGAGAAGAAAATTATAAAACATAAATTTTATAACTATTATATATTTCACAAAGTCATAAGCAGAAAGTAGTTGGAAACGAAGAGAATATACCGAAAGTCGCTCTTTAAGTTATATCATTATTTATTAATAAGAATTAATAGCACGATGCACTGCAACCTGAAAGGTCAATAGTTGAGTTATTTAATCAAGAAACGGAAATCGGCATCAGATCCTTGTTTCTTTAAATGACACTTGCCGCTCAAGTAAATCTGCATCTTCACATTCTTACACACTCTAAAGAACGTTGGAAGACATGTTAAGAAAAAAGAAACCTGAAACTAAATTTAAGCCCGGGAATATACTATCAAGAAAAACGGTAATGATATAAGATCTTAAAAATAACCATGTTAATAAATAACCTGTTACGGATGACCAGCTTTCACCCGGAGTCCACACCACGACCGCTAAGGAGATCGGGATGCATGTCATTAACCCACCCCAACCCCGCTTGAGCGTCGAGGTAAGAGTTGACCCATTGTATTTTTGTTTTAACTTTAACACAAATACTTTGTTTAACTTTAATACAAAAGAAAAATGGTATTGTTGTATAACAAAGCAATGTAACTCATCAGTCGAGCTGGAGTAGGGCGTTTAGCTTAGGTATGAAGCAAACGGCAGCAACGGATGACGAACGACATCGGAAGGGGGCTGGTCGACCATCACTCTTCCCAACAAGGATAGCCTATGGAAACACATCTAACACAAGCGCTCCACAAAGGCTATCACCGACTCGGAAGGCGTTTAAGGGGCTCACTTTTGGTCACCGCACCAGATGGATCAACACAACCAGCATCAGGACAGTAAAAAAATCAAAGCCGAAACCAAATGTAAAATAACCATCAAAACCGTGACGGGATGCATCGCGCAAACAGTAACATCAACATGCGAGGCTATCGCAGTCGTGGACGAATGCAAAATCTTACCTCAAGAGAATTGTCGGCTCCAATTTACACTTCCCTGACTGTGTCTCCGGTGCGACACCAAAACGTGGCGACTTCCGAGTTGGTCAATATTCACGACAAAATACAGGCATCACGACCAGGTACACAAAACACCTGTACTGCGCTCAAGTCGACCGACATCCGGAAATTCCTAAGCCATTTCACCAAATCCTGACATCCAACTTGTTGTGACGTGCAAACCAAACACTCGCAACATATAAGTGATGACGCGGCGAAATGAAGCGGACAAACATCTCTTTCGGGGACACTATTTCATGACAAGCGATTGAATGCAGGACGTGCAACTCTTGCGACAGTCAAACGTTCTCAGGATGGAAACACAACTTAAAGGGCGCAAGCTGATTGATCGGAACTACTAGAAATCGCTTTGTATTTACTTTCCGCTGTCAACTCGAAATGTCATTCTGCGATGACATTCTGCGATGTTCTAGTGACCCACGTATTGGGACTGCTCAGCTGATCCGAAATAATGGGTAATGCAGAACAACTCGCATACAACGACCATGGGTGCGGAGCTGAGGTAGTGAAGATGGCTGGTAGCCGCGCTACGAACCGCGCCAAAAGTGGAATGGAAGTTCGTCGTACGAATGGGAGGCCAACCACCTCCAATGCAGTGGGCGTCCGTTAAGGCGAGCCAATTTAAAGGGCTGAGGGATAACGGAGGCCCTCTTTTTTGGACTTGGAACGAGCGAGGGAAGTTCGAGGAAAAATCAAAGTTTGGAGGCGCAAGAAAAGGGTGCATCAGCCTGGAAACAACATCATCAGCGTTATCACGACGCACATCATACCGCGGTGCAACACCTGTCGCACGGAAGAAAGATTTTGGGTGGAAAAAGCTCATCTGAACGAGAATCCAGCTCCCGAGGTTGGCGCCAGTATCCACGGACGATTGTTTGCTGGGGCCCCAGGGTAGGGTTAGCTTAGCGATTATTAGGAAAAAAAGGTACCTTTTCTTTTTATAATTTTGTTCTTACATTTACTTATTAGAATCCTCTTGTGTGAATATAGTGTTTTAATTAACATCAAAAATATACTTATTATTGTTAACGGAAAAGAACCTGGACTGTGCGCGGCGCTCAAGCGGTGGGTTCTTCTTTTCCCCTTTTTTAGACTATCATTTTAATTTCAGGAGGTCGTGGGGTGGACAAAAAGGGTAAGTTGGGGGAGGTTTGAAATCTGGTGTGAGAAGAGGAGGTGAACCTTTTATTCTTTTTAGTGTTTAATTCATTTTAATCTTGGTTTGAAATCTAGTGTGAGAAGAGGAGGTGAAACTTTTATTCTTTTTAGTGTTTAGTTCATTTTAATCTTGGTTTGAAATCTAGTGTGAGTAGAGGAGGTGAAACTTTTGTTTTTTTTTTAGTGTTTAGTTCTCGTGCGCGCGCTGTCGGATCGTTTACTCGCGGACGATCTTATTTTGAAATCCTTCCAGCCTAGGGACAGCGAGTTGGCACCTGCGCCGTCTCCGACGGAGCGAACCAGGCCGCAAGGCTGAACAGCGCGACAACCCTGGAAGTGGAAGGGTAACAAACCCGTAACCCAAATAATAATATAAAATAATACAAATAATAATATAAAATCATACAAATAATAATGAGAAATAATTTCCTAAATCGAGTGTCCGGAATCAAAGCGATAAATGTAAACATTTTCGCACCTATTGTAGAACCGGAATATCAGAAAACATTTTCACTTTGTGCTTCATCTATTGTTATTAGGGGGCTACATACTGTAATAAGTTTTAAATTGCATGCATGCATATACAGTATAAAAACCCCAAAATCGGCTAGCGTGCGGATAATTCGTTTCTACCTACTTGCATGGGTACTCGGCTTTTATATGTGCCAAAATATACTATAAGCTTGGAATACAGAAATAGTCTATAGAATAATCTGTAATGTACTCGTTTATTTAAGAATATACTGACATCTATGGAGTACGAGAAAATAAATTATTAGCTTTCTCGTAATAGTGACGAGAGCAAAAACTTGTTGATCGTTAATACACCCAAAGTTGGCCTTAATGCATTAAATGTTTAAATTACGATTAATTTCTGATGAACAAATTTGCGTCTACTTTACCTTGATCTAAGCAAGCAAAAATATTGTTAAGTCATATAAATTAATTTGAGATACCTTTATACGTTCTTTACATATCTATTCATTTGTAGAAGCCTGTATCGTAAAGAACATTTCTTGAAGTAAATAACATGAATTGCTAACAGTATCAACGACTTTCCTTTCCAGTGGTTCCTTCCTTTCAGCATAGAGTGCATGGTAAGCATGCCGTCGCGAAGGTAGGGTTTGAGAAAATCCACTGAGGTCGGTTTCGCGTCGCGCGCGGTACGCGGTACCTTAGTTGATTTTGGTTTTTCTTTAGCGTAGTTTTTTTTCGGATGTACGTTAACGTAGTATATTTTTCAGTACTGCGTCGGTAAAATTCGGGAACGCGAAGTAAAGATTAAATTGTTGTTCTTTGACTGGTTGAATGAAGAAATACAGAGTAACGTAAAGTAGGTTTCCTCTCCGTATGGTTTTGTTTTGTGACGCGTTTGGAACGGGCATGTATTGGTGGCTGAAGATTGTAGATGAGCGTAATCCATTTGGAGACCCGCGACCAAAATCCTCTCCGATCTAGCCGGCCGACAAGCAGCCACCGCGAAAATGGATTACGGTGCACGGATTGGTTGACCGGTTGGTACCATTCATTGGCACTACTCGGACTTAACGTCTAGAACCGATGAGAGTTCGGTTCATCGTTCGGACTTAGACATTAAAATCATTACACTGTGTTATGCTATGGTTGTGGAACATGGACCCTAACCCAAGCATCCGTAAATATATTGAACGCCTTTGAGCGACGGGTCCTGAGGCGAATAATCGGAACGAAGCTAGTCGGGAATCAATGGCGAATTCGATACAACCATGAGATGTATGAAATTTTTGACGAACCGGAGGTCTCAACGATTGCCAAACTGCGGAAGCTGCAATGAGCTGGACACATGAACCGTAGGACGAATAACGGATACCCAAGAAGGTATTCGTTGGGATAACTGAAGGCCGGCGGCCAGTGGGGAAACCGAGGAAACGCTGGTCTGACTCAGTCGAAGAAGACAGTTCATCGCTGCTCGTATTTTGGAATTGGATGACGCGGTCAATGGACCAAGACAGTTGGAGGCGCTGTTTGCAGGAAAGGAAGGCCTGAAAGGGGCTATAGTGCTAAGAAGAAGAAGAAGATAGTTAGTTAATTAATCAATTTGGTAATAATATAATTGTTAAAAAAAATAAACAGTGAAATAAAATTAACTCTTTTAAGCAAATGTTTGCCTTTGTTGAGCTAAATTAGGTGGATAGAGTAGCAGGTAAGTGTCATACAGGGAGATCTCTATCCCTGGGAGCCTTGATGATGTATATAGGATGCACATCAGATCGAGCTCCGAGTTCATAGCAGTATACATAGGGTATATGGTTATGTGACAACATCGTTTACACAGCTACTGCATCCACTTGGTTAATTATTTCTCCCTCCTAGTCCTTCAGAAGGTACAGTGGTTCCTTGACAGTATTCCAAGTAACATGTAGGAGTGCGAGGAATTTTTTCCTTCCAAGAGTGGTACCGGGCTTTGTTTTTTTAATTTTGTGACACTCCGTGCGTTTTGATAATTGTAACTACGATTAAGAACACGCTGATCAGCCTTATCGAGTATCAAGCAAACAATTCTATTCTAGCAATTTCATCGTAGTTTAAGTACTTGAGAATATTTTCTGGCATACACATCCGACCGTTGCATTAGTGGTTCATAACGAAAACGCCTGTTGCTCCCGAAAAATAGCTGCGCAGGTCTTGATTTCCTATTTCATTAAGTTCATATAAAAATTTAATTTATATTTATGAAATTTCTTTCACTAGTTCTCATGTACAGACTGCTCGGTTACTATATGAAGCCTCTCTTTATCTTATTTTATACCTCTATGGTTGTTTCAGAGGTAACGGTTCTCTACTTCGTCTTACTTTACATCAAAATTCGAATCTGTTTTGGCAATCAATTCAATATTCTTTTTATTAAATTTCCAAATAAACAGAGTTCACCCAAAAAAAAAATCAAATAAGAACGAATTGATCATCAAATGATATCATATATCTCATTAAGATCCAAATGTTGTTCCATTCACAAGATTAATAACATTGGCAGGGTAAGTAACGAGATAAACGAAAACTTTTATTACAATGGCAAGCGATGCGTTCATTAGAACGAAACTTTGTTCAGAAGAATTTGCTGAAAGGAAAAGTTTCATCGCAGACATTAAGAACTTAACAACTTGCTAAGGATAACAGCAAAAGTCATCGCCGCTCCTCCAAGTTACTTATACAGGAAAATGTATTGAACTGTATTGAAAAAAAGTTGAAAACTTTAATCTCTGAAAACGATTGTTATTGTTTTGGAATTTTGTTCTGCTGATTGGAGACTACCTTAACTCCTTAATACAAAGACTAGATTTACACTTATCAATTCATGGATATTTACTTGCATGTGAGAAAACCTGTCGGATCAAATTTCAAGACATTTCATCTCAAAAGTTCTTCCCATTAGAAATGAAACAATGTAGAAATGCAAAAGTTACACCAACACAATAATCTTCAAATCGATGTAAATTTACTGGGAACTCAACCTTGAAAATTACAATTC
This sequence comes from Odontomyia ornata, assembly GCA_963969285.1. Taxonomy (NCBI): domain Eukaryota; kingdom Metazoa; phylum Arthropoda; class Insecta; order Diptera; family Stratiomyidae; genus Odontomyia; species Odontomyia ornata. Next base: position 157,215,118 of record OZ017738.1, on the reverse strand, counting down.
CTTCCAGGATTCCATCAAAAATAACAAGAATAATATTTTCATTCTTCAATGGTTTCACATTTGCTCTTCCAAGTAGATTCCCACCGGAGCATCACTGCATGAAATGTTTTGAAATTCCAAGAAAACATCAAACTTCTTAGAGTAAGTTGCATTGGGCCCAAGCTATTCAGCGGACAACCTGGCAAGCTTTCAGTTTGCAACGTAGCCTGGGCTGCTGGTATTATTGTACGAGTATATGCATCTTGTCAGCTTACAAGTTTGCACAACATGAAATTTCATTTATTGTTCGAATATGCACTTCTGATGCAGTTAAAGTGAGTTAGTGCAATGTATTGAAATCCTGCACGGTTGATCTGACTATTATCCTTGTGTCGGTTCATTCATTCAGCCAGCATGCGTTCTCAAGTCTTTTCATCAATGGAGTTTCCTATGGATTCATTCAATGTAATCCACCTTGTTTGGTTTCGCAGCCAACAGGACAGAGGATGTTTTGAAGTTTGTGGCTACGGTGAAACATGATTGCTTGCTTTATGAATGAGTAAAGCCAACAAGCAAGCAACAAACAGGCGGGACCAGTAGTTAACGATAACTTCAGTGAATAGAGCTGCCGTCGTTTTCCAGGAAAAGTTATTTAAGCAGATTCTATGCGTTATAACCGCGCAATGTGCATTGATAAGGTTGGGATGTAAAATAAATGCTCAACAAGGTTTGCACAGTATAAAATAGTTTTTAAGAGACTTTTTGAATTGAAATGAAATGAAAATTGAACACAAACTGAAGCTACTCGTATTATCTTACGTACATTCAAAGATTTTTTCATCGATACGAGTTCTTCATCTTCAGAATACCGAATAAGTATAAATATCCTACGGTATATACGGCAACTCTAACATCGCTAGGTCAACCTAGTAGAAAGTTACTTGATATTGATCCAAACATGGTCTTATCACCTTTACATTTCCCCCTAGTCCTAAGCCGGATGCAATGAGAAAATATGCTGAATAATTACATACCTTCCTGGACATTATTGAGTTCCACTGGAATTTTTCAACGTTACAGCTGTGTTTGTGGTTATTGTGAAATAACAAGTGGATCTGGGAAGAGCTTTGTTTGGTACAACATCGATGTTAATACAAATGTTGCTGATAAAAGATACTGTACAGCAGGAAATAAAAACGTTCAGAAAGAGATGGAGAAACGAACAATATCAATGTAAGGTTAATTGCCAGTTTAGATTTTTTAAGTGCAATATGTTAATGAACGGTTTTCAATTGCATTGTTGACCTATTATCATTTTATCTTTTTTGAACGACTTCCAAAGAAAAGAAGGTTATCAATTCATCACTTATATTTTTGGGGTTTTGTACTTAAATACAAAACTCTATTGCAATCACGACCTGTGTCCGTCTGTATGTCACAGCACTTTTTCTCCGAAACTACAGAGGCTACAGCCATGAAACTTTGTTGAAAGGTTACAAGTGGTGACTTCTTGAAAGTTCAAGGGTGGAAATATTGTTCTAAGTGGTTTAAGGTGGGCCTCCCCATATAGGGAGGTGACCCCTCAAAAAAAATGTCACCATTGGTAGTCGAGTAGGGTGTCATTGGAAAAGTCTCAATGAGATCTTTTCAAATTAACCCATTCGAGACGGCTCATATATTTGGAAGGTCTCCCCAGGAGCGGAAATTTTTTTTGCTGAATTTAAACAATTGTTGCCTAAAAAACATACCTGTACTAATGATCCGTCGATCCATTTCATATTTCACAAAATGACAACAATGCAAACCATGTGTGCAGGCCGCTCCTGGCAATAAAATTATTTAGAAGAGCGGATTGCACACCATGTGTGCAAGAACTACGAAAATGAAAAAAAAACTTGTATACGATGAAAAATTATTTATAACAGAGTAATAAAATAACATAGATTTCTTATTTCACGCTACGAAATTATGGAAACAAGGTTTGCCATACAAAAAAACATATGATGAGCAAGTCGTAAAACATTTTGAAATTCAAGGAAGGACGATCCGCAGATTACATACATATAAAATTCAAAACAAATGAAGGGAGAAACGGAATGAAAATTAATTCTAGGAAAAATTTCCCTCCGAGCAATATAGATGTTTGAAATTGATAAACTAATTATAACATGGGTGAAGATAAGCTGAGAGTAAAAAACTAGTAAGATAGTAATAAAACAATTTTTGAAGATAGTCCTTAGTTTTGTTGAGCATGATGGTATCGTTTGAAGCATTCACCCAAACACAGCCCAGGATTTCCGACACAGGCAGGACAGGAATAATTAGTGCGTCGATATTTACCTGCTTGGGAACACATGCGACAAATCTTTCGTTTCACTTTTCTGATTTTATCCCTAGGCAGGACTTCAGGTAGATGATCCAATAATACTGGTATCGTAAGCTGCTGATCTCGAGGATTTTCAACCAGATTTTCCAATATCTCCAGGCGATACTGATAAAAGTTGTATTTTTTTGTTGATACGGCATAAGTTTTATACAGGTTGAACGAGTTCAAAAGCAAAGTTTCTATCAAATTAATCCATAGTTTGACGTACCATTTGAAGGTTCTCCTTGTGCAAGAATAATATGATAGCATTTGGTCTTTACGATCAATTCCATTCATGTGCTCGTTGTAGTGATGCAGGGCAGCAGGCTTTAGAACTTTAAACTTTCTTTTATCTTCGTATTCAGTCAAAGTCGCTCGATATTCACTTGAAATAAATAAAACGTCTCTTTTGTCTCTAAACTTGCCGATAAGAATATTGTTTTTAAACCGTGATATTAAATCGTTTTTTGAAAGTTTTGCATTGACCACCTCAAAATTGTTTCCCTTTCTAGTTCTTCTCAGAGTCCCAGTACAATTAGTTCTATACTCAAGCAATTCCCGCACTAATTCATAGCTTGTATAGTAATTGTCCATGAACACTGAATGTCCTTGATGCAAAAAATCTTTCATCAAATGAAAAACAACTTTATCCACATGTCCTTTTCCACTAATTTCATCGCCATTCCCAGTGTAAACTTTTATTCGCAACACTGTTCCCGAACTTTCACATAATATGTATAACTTTACACCGTGCTTTTGCTTTTTTCCTGCAATATACTGCTTGAAAACTAATCGTCCTCTCCAAGGAACTAAGGATTCGTCCAATGACAATTCTTTATGCGGGTAATAGACTTCTATCATTTTATCATTAAAATAGTTGATGACAGGAATTATTTTTTTAAGGCGATGATCACTTTCAGTATCTGATGAAAAATGAAGCGATCTCAATATATTCTGGAATCTTTCTCTACTCATATGCCGCGAAAAGCACTCAAATCCAAAGTGCTTGCTTTTATTCCAGTAGTTATCAATTCTCGGGCAGCTCATGGCGCCTGTATGTAATAACAAGCTTAAAAACACCTTAAACTCCGCAATTGTTAGTTCCTTCCATTTCCTTCCTAGAACTATTTCGCCATACTTATTTGTCTCCTTCACTATCAGATTAAAAAAATTGTCATCAAACAAAAGTTTGAAAAAATCGTACGGTTATCCTCCATTGGACTTTTGTAAACCTGGAGCACCCACAAACGGAATTTGTTGAAATTCACCGCTAATAGTCCAATTCTCAGTATCTAAATTTGATTCACCTTCAACGTCTTCAATATCACTTTCACTCTCTTCGGAATATTCACTACCCGTATCATCGACAATTTCAACGAAAGAATCATTAATATCCAAGTTTGTCTCTTCATCACTATCACTATCATTGATTACGAAATTTTGGTTTTTCTTTCTATTTAGCGGAAAAAATAAATTGTCACTATCACTATCACTGCTAAAATTCTGCAGTCCTGATGGTCCTGCCTCTGAGTCACTCATTTCATAAGGTAAATTGAAACGGAAACCAAAATTTACTATAATACACTTCTAAGATTATTTTAAGATCACCCCGGTCTTGTTGCGACCATTACTTTTTCAGTAATGACTGATAATTGGAATAAAGTATCATTGCACACACGGTGTGCAGTCCGTCATTTTGGCTCGGAAATCCATTGCACACACGGTGTGCAGTCCGTCTCGAATGGGTTAAGTCTTAAAATTGCCTTATGAGTACCGAGGGTGGCAGGGGAAGGGGAAATGTACGAACTTTTCGCGTACCCCCCCCCTTCGCGATTGGACACCTTTCATCCGAAAAATCTGAAAAAAACCATGAATGTAGGCCTTAATGAGCACAACACCAACAAATACATGTGAAGTCGAAATTCACTCAACTTTGATAGTAATAGTATGATTTATCGATTTTATGTTTTCTTGAATGAAAAATAAACGGTAATTCAATAAAACAGATGAACAAATGACTATTTATAAGATTGATCTTTTCTGAAAGTTTCATAAAGATCGAATAGTATTTAACGAAGTTATAGCGATTTGAATTTTCCTGTATTACTATGGAACAATATGCCCTGCATTACTATGGAAACATATTGCTATGGAGCCATATGGGCTTTTTACCGACTTAGACTCTACAGCTTTGCTAGAGTTTGCATGAAAATTTCAAGAGTAATAGGTATCATGAAGATGAGTACATACAATTAAAAAAGGTCGAAGAGGCAGGAGAGAGCTCCTAGCAAAAGGGCTTTGTAACCGTTCTAGGATTCGAAAAATTAGGTCATGAATCGATGATTACAGTACAGAGGAGTGGCCCCTGAAAAAAATTTCATGAAAGGTAGCCGATATGAGTATCGACTGAAAGTTCTCTATGAGAGCTTATCAAAACAGTTCTTAAACTGACAGTTTTTGCTTCAGTGCGGGTACAGGGGGGGAAATAAATAAAAAATGTGTTTCCTCCCTCGCGAATGGACACCCGTGATCTACAAAATCTGAAAAATTTATCAAGGGAGATATTTATGGGTATAACTATAAAAATTGCTTCAGAAGTCAAAATTCTTTCAACTTTGTTAATAATAGTATTATCCTCGAACATGACGTGTTTCTTGATTTTAATCGTTGCTGGTTACTGCATTTTGTAAGTTGAGTACAAAACCCTTCTGACATGAGCATAGGTCTGTCTACCCAACTTATTTATTTTATATTTTTGTTGCTTTTTTTTATGTATGTTCTCGCATAACTTTTGAACGGAGATAGATAGAAGAGTCCTGTTTTCGGCAAATGATACGTCAATCTTCCTGTTAGGTCTCGTTTAAAGGATAAGAAATTCAAGTAGCAGTGAAGGACTTTTACCGTTAATACTTAAAAAATTTCCGACTTTCTTCCTGATTTTTCAGCATAACTGATCAACGCGTGTAAGAATTTTGATTGTAGAGGCTTTAAATGAAGGACAACATATTGATCTAAAATGTATCGGTACGGAATTGTAATCCTTTCAAGGACTCTGTAGATATTAACAGTTCAATATGACACATTGCTGTTGAAAAATTAAATTTTAATGATCTTTCGTACGAAAAGTACCAAGTATGACCCTTGTTTCCCACCCGACCAGCTGGAAGGAAATTCCGCGTATACTTTTCACGCAAGACCGTAAAACCCCCGCAGGGGGAATGCCGGTCAACAAGAGAACTCTTGGAGGCTTGCATTCTTTGGGGAGTTCCGCCCCCACGTACCCGAGGAAATTCCCGCAGGGAGAAAGCCGGTCGACAAGAACATTCTTGGAGGCTAGCATTCTGTGGGGAGTGCCGCCCCCACGGACCCGAGGATATGGGGGGCGCCGTGAGGTTCCCTCCTGGGATGACAGGTAGCGACTCTGATTGGATCTGGACTACGCTTTGGACAACGAACTGGAATTGACACTTTGGGCTGGCGGATGTGATAGTTTGGACCTAGTTGCTTTGCACAGTAGCGCCGAGGTGAAACTCATGTGTGAACGGCTCCAATTCAACTTTCATACCCTCTCCGTCCCGGTAAAACCTTGGCAGGCCTTGAAGTACGTTCGAAGTTCGCACCATTGGGTTGGTGGTGTAAGTTCGGTTGAGACGGACTCCCGATTAGCGCTGGTCAGGCTCTGAGCACTTGTCCCCATAAGGGCTTCTGCCAACCCTCGCATGGCCTCCCTGCTCTGCAAAGATAACCATGGCACCAAAAAGGCGACTACGCATACGAACTGAGATAGTGGCTCCGAGGGGGGACCCAACAAAACTGGAGCAAACAAAATCAAAAGACCACAAATACCCAGAAAAAGAAACGAAAAATAATAACGACGACGCAACCAGCGCCTGCAGCTACGATGTCAACAGTACATCGCAAGCGGTACTAACGACGAAAAACGAAGACTAACACAACGACAGTGAAGACGGACGAAAAACGGAGAATACAGACTGAGATTCCTGCGGCGTTCGGGCGCAGCAAAAAAAAATGATGCGAACGCCCGAGCGTCCTATTAAGGACAAGCGGGAAGCTCTGCAGGACACTTCAGGTGTTCAAGCGGTGGGAGATAACATAAAGAGCACCAAAAATTCGATCGTCACTGCTGCGATCGTTACCGAAGTGACCGATGCAAGGGTCGCAACATTGCAACAAAAAATCCAGAAGCCAACGAGGAGATTACGGCACAAAAAGCAACGAGTGACCAGACACCGCGTGAATGCACCGCCAAAGTTGAAAATGTGGCGGAAGTACTGCACTCGGAAACGGAACGCGATAACCTCTCCCAAGGATGGTTGCAAGGTACAATTGCAGCCCAGCGATACGAAGAAGAAAGACTACTCTGAAAAGCGGGAGATGTTCTGAAAAGAATACAAGCTGCATGCGACTCCCCAAAAATCAACAAAGCAGCAAAGGCAGGGCTCCTTGAACTAGAGGAGTTCCTAGATCGCATAGGGCACTATCGGAGGAGCTAGTTAAGGGCCGAAGACGAAGAGAAGGCTGAAGAAGCGCTTGGGGCGAAATCTAAAGGCGACACGCAGATAGCTCCACTACTAAAAGTCAATAAAAGAATGGCGTCTAGCCTAATCGAAAGAGATCGGGATGAAAGAAGGAAGGAAGAGGCGATTGACGGGCGTGGAGCACTAGATCAGGGGTTCCAGACAGTGCTTACCAAAGGAGCGAAGAAAGCCGCAAAGAAACTCCTTCAAAAAAAGCCAGAAGGTAAAGTTCATACGGACGCCCAATTACAAAAAGGACCTGATGCAAAACAGGAAAGGCAGAAGCCCCAACGAAGACCCCGGCAGCAGGCACTGCTTGTAAAGCCCCTAGATGGCCGATCCTACGCGGAGGTACTGCCGGACATCAGGGGAAACGTAAGGCCCGAAGACACCAATACTACCATTAAAGTAGTACGACCAACGCGGCCGGGCCACATACTGGTCGGATTTGGAGCAGAGGCCGGCAATAAAGAAGCATTCTGTGACGCAGTAAAGAAAGTCCTCGGCAAAAGCGCAACTATAGCCCCGCTCGAGCCGATGGCAACGATCGAAATACGAGACATAGACTGCGTGACGGATCTGGTCGAGGTAGAAGAGGCCATCAAAAAGGAGTTCCCTAGCGTGGGAAGGATCAAAGCGAGACTGACACCAGAAAACAACAGGGGACAATGCATGGCCATAGTTGACTTGACCGAAAAGGACGCCGAACAATTCCTGAACAAGGGCAAAGTACAAATAGGGTGGATTGTCTGTAGGATACGGCGAAGAGCAACGCCTCTTCGATGTTTCAAATGCCTTGGATATGATCACACAACACAAGCATGCAAAGGACCTAATAGGAGTTCCCTATGTTACAAATGCGGTGAAATGGGACATAAACGAAAAGAGTGTATGAAGGTGGCGCACGGCGTTCTTTCCAAGGATGCTGATCCAAGACCTGATTTTGGACACGTCGTCGGATCAAAAAATGCGGGGTTTTCCAGGAAGCCCTAGCCAAGCCAAAATCAGAACTTAAATTACCCGCATCCTCCAGCTAAACCTACACCGCAGTTCAACCGCCCAAAATCGGAATGAGCAGTTTACGAGGGACATGAAAGCCGAATTCTTGTTATTGATTGAGCAACAGTGATTTCCAAATGGTTAGTTGTGGACGGGAGGATGGTTTCGTGTGGGTTCGGTGCTCAGGAACCACCTTCTTTAGTGTGTACCTAACGCCGAACGAATCGATATCATCTCTCCAAGCTAACCTTAATGCTCTGGAGGGTTTTGTCTCGAACACAGAGGGCAAAGTGCTCGTTGGGGGAAATTTCAACGCTAAAGCAACCGAATGGGGCATCAAATCCATGGGGAAAACAAATCCTAGAAATGGCAGCCAGGATGGCGCTCGTCGTACTAAACACTGGAAATAAGCCGACTTTCCGCCGGATTGGCTGTGAGAAAACGATACCGGACGTGACATTTGCCTCGGAGTCCTTAGTACGGAGGATACACAATTGGAAAATATTAAAGGACTACCCATAATAACCTTTAGTTAAATTCCATTTCTATTCTCATATATCCAAGAGTTTAACTTGAAATATAATTTTAGACTCTTTAGGACGTGGGAAAGAGCTTCATTTGAAATTTTCCAACGTGAAATAAAATACATGTGAAGAAATTTGTACTTTGTAGATGCAATAATTTGTTTGGTCTAGTTTAAGATAGTCGTAAGGAAATTTGTATTATAAAAGACTTAGTTAGAACCGAAATAAAGTGAGTGTCTTGTTATCAGGTAAACGCGGCGGTCTTAGTATTTTCACCCCTTCAAGCTGATTAGGTGATAGTAAGACCACGCATTGCGATCAACATTGATTATGGGAGCTTTAGCAAAGGCACAACAGGAGCTCGGAAGCTTTATCGAAAACGGTTACGCCAGCTTTAAGAACGATGGCAACGAGCGGAAGACGCAGGATTACGCGAAGAATCGACTAACAATTCTTCAAGAGAATTGTAAAATTTTCAAGAGCAACCATGATGTTTTAGCAGAGTTTGCTGAGACATACAGAGATCATCCGTATTTCAAGAATACGTACTACAATCAAATGGAAGTGATCGTACAAAAACATACTGATGGATTTAAAGCAATTTCACCTCAAACGGCTACTGAAGTTTCAGCTGAAGAAAGTAATGAGGTATTACATCTACTACTTCAACAAAAGGCGCTCATACGGTACAATAAGCAGATGCTAACTGAGATCAAGGCCAAACTGAAGACCAACCAACCTCAACAAAATTGTAAATTTAAGGCTGAAACGCTGCAGAAGCAGAAAGATGTGCTTGACGAAAATTCAAACACTGTATGGAGCACTTATTCTAATTACGAGCATAGTAAGGACAAACAAGCTTATGACGAGATGCACTGTGCAAGTCAGGGTACAATCATCGGATTGCTTCAACATATTGACAGTTTTGCTACAATCCCGCAGCCTGTCCATCATCAACCCGAGGCAGCTAAACTTCTGAAAATATGTCTGCCAACCTTTGAATGCAACTACATCAATTGGATTCTGTTCAAAGACTTGTATGAGCAACTGATCTATAATAGCTCCATCAATTCAGCCCAGAAAATGTTCTATCTTGTGAGCAATTTATCTGGTGAAGCTTGTTACACCCCCAGATATTTCTCGGGAGCCACTATTGCACCCAAAAGAAATTAGAGTGCTCCCACGGGGCTTTCGGACCCCGTTCAGCTGGTCCGGAGACGGGCATGGGGCACCACTTGCTTGTCCACCATGGCCCCAATAAGCCGCCAAGCGAGAATACGGCTTGGCGGTTTCTTATTCTGACATCACGAACCAACCAACGTCACTACTCCACTTTCTTCCGACTCCCTTACGGTCGAACAAAAGCTAGTTGCCACACTATGCACCTCGTAAGACACTTTCCTTGGACATTCTAAATACGGAACAAACACTATTTTCCACCCTATCAAGCCCTCCTACGTTTCCTTCGATTTATAAGGGAAACCCCTTCACTCACCCTTTTCTGACATACAACTTCCGACCTGTTATCTATATTTACACAACACCCCCCGAACGCTGTCACTAACTTCAGATATTCCTATCTTTTTACGCGATTTACCACTCAAGCCACGCCCGTCACAACCTCAAACTTTTCCTGGAATTTTAAGTTTAATAACACGGCTTATATTTCTCATATACCAAATCATTAATCAATTAAATTGCGCAAAATCTCCAACTACTTCAAAATATCTTTCTTAATCACACCTAAGAAGAAGTTTTTGTTAAGAATGAAAATTTACTGACTACGCGTTTCTAAAGGGGCCCCTTCTCTGCTGCCTCCGTTGTTGTTCATCCTCTTACGTCGCCACTTGTTGCACACAATCCTACCTCGTCGTTTTATTCTGTCCACGTTCAATCGCCACTGGTTTAATAAGCTTCCAACTCCTCGCTTTTCCACGTCTTCTGAACGTCACCACTTGTTATCACCACCAACGCTCGTCGCTTCGCTGTTTAATCTACTCCGCAAACCTCAAGAAGAAAAAGAGGAGGCGCGTCATTCATCGCGCGCTTTTATCATCTCCTCCTAACGGCCAATGTCCCGCTCTTCAGCCTAGTTCCTTTGTCTCGGATCAGGAATGGTTCTTCATATTTTCAAGAAGTGGTTTCACTCAGACTCAGCGTGATTTCCACTTCACCTTCAATCACTCTGGTGGCGATCACTTCAAGTACGGCTGAATCGGCTGAACTTCTTCTCTGACAGTTTGTACTGTCAGGTTAGTTTGTAAACAGAAGTGAAATGTTAAATACCATCCACGTTAATGAAGTGAAATCGTTCGTCGTCACTAAAGTGTCATGAGTTGTGTGGGTCCTTCTCAGGTCGGCATTGCCGCGAATTGTGTTTCCTCCCCAGAAGGTTGCAAGTGAATTTTCTCGGTAAGTGTTATGAAAGACCGCAACAATTCGATGAATTTAGGTCCCCCGCGTAATTTTCCATGAAATGACCATGTAGAATGAAATTAATGGAAATACATGGCGGAAGGCGATATCAGAGCGCGGAGAATCTTACAAATGCATGCGCAATTTATTCTGATGATTGTTTTCATTCTTAATGATGATGTTTGTTGTCAGAATTTTATCTCTGATGTTTGTTTTTATCATGGATTCGCAGTACACTTTTGACCGGTGCCAATTCAATGTCTTTCGCATCACGGCCTCACACATTTCCTAGAAATTCCATGAACCGTGAATAATCTTGCGCATCTTGTGTCGACTTTACAGAATTTCACCTAATGTTCACCATAATGCTACACGGTTATTGAGTGGGTTAGGAGGTGTCCTAACCCGTTTGTTTTTCTAGTAGCCACGTAGAAGCTTTGTCACTTTCCGTGTTCTCCTTTGACAGAGTTGTTCGATGCTGTGCGACTTGAAACTTCGGATGTTGACTTGACGACTTTGGCTGCAGGCAATCCTTTGTCATGATACCCAATATTGAAGTCGGTCAGTGCATTTCCACAACTCGTCCCGTTAGGGCACTTCCGGTCTTTAAACGGCGTTGAACCTTCTCGTTCAGGATGTGAATGTTGTTGGCCAGTGGTTCTAGGCATTCCTTGCGGACCCGAAGTGGCATGTACTTTCGCCGCAACCTGCCTTTCTCCCAGTATGGGTTGTATTTATTTATTTTTCTCATTCTTTAAAACTCAAAACTACAAGTATTCGTACTTAACTTACTGCTGCGAGTACAATTAGGAGTGTCAAATGAAACCCTAGTCGAGTGTGGCTTAGACTTGCTTAATTTAACAAGTCACGCAAATGCTATTATAGTGTTCGGGATGAGGTAATGTTGATACCCCTTCTTGATCCGTAAGAAGCTCAAACCCTCATCCAACATTTGCCAGTGTGCGACCGGAACTATGATGTAGCTTGGACTCTCCTTAAGCAGCGATATCATAATGACAGATTGCTTGTGAACTCTTTTATTCACAAACTGATATCGCAATCATCCAGCCAAGCCAATTCGGCCTCTAGCATCCGAAAGTTGCATGATATAACAAATGAGTGCCTCATGGGATTACAAAGCATAGGTGTGGATACGGAAGCCTGGGATGCCATCGTATCGCATATCATCTTAAAGAAGATGGACAAAACCACACATATACTCTAAGAGCAAGGTCTGGAAAATCCAAGAGCACTGGACAAGGTCAGCAATGTGTTAAAGTTCTTGGAGACTCGATTCCAGACTCTAGAGGCCATGAAGGGCAAACAATCGAATGACAAGGTCAGCTCAAAACCGAAAACATCGGTCTTTGTCGTGAATACAGAGAAATTACAATGCGTTTTATGTCCCGAATCGCATCAATTATTCGCCTGCAAGAAGTTTCGCCAAAAATCCCATGCGAATTGTCTAGAAATCATTCAACGGCACAAGCTATGTAGGAATTGCCTACGACCTGGTCATCAAGCCGCAAAGTGCACACGAGGTTCATGCACAAAATGCAACCAACGACACAACATATTGTTGCATCAAGAAGACGAGCAACCCAAAATAAAAGACGGTACAAAGAAACCACAACAGTCCAATGGTGGGTGGAGGGCTGCCCTCATATCACAATCAGCCGTGAATGAATCATACCATGTTATTTTGGAAACCATCATGATTACCCTAAAGTCAACGAATGGTCGATCTATTGTGTATCGAGCCCTACTGGACACGGGCTCACAGCTCAATTTCGTAACTGAGAGAGTAACCAAAAGACATGCAGCAACTGGAGTCTCCGACCCAATCAACATCCAGGGAATCGGGGCCAATAGTAGTGTTGCTCAGACTAGGGTCGATTTTTAGATACAATCACGGATAACTGACTATAAACTCAGCATGAATACATTTGTGTTACCAAAAATTGCAGCGAACCAACCATCCACGCATCTGAACATTTCGAAATGGAATCTTCCAAAAGATGTCCAATTAGCCGATCCAGATTTCTACAAACCAGCTCCTATTGACGTGCTTATGGGAGCCGAATACTATTTTGGAGTGCAACGAGATGGCCGTGTAAACTTAGGAAAAGGTCTGCCTATACTACAAAATACTGCCTTTGGTTGGATGGTTGCAGGGGAGCTATCTAAGGTCTCGAAGGATTCAACACAATCATGTTTAATTGCTACAATAGACCTGATTGACCTGAACAGGCAAATTCAACGGTTTTGGGTGATAGAAACCGTTGAGAACATAGTGCCACCCCGAACACGTGCTGAAAATAAGTGTGAAGCTCACTTCATCGAAAACATAAAACTAAACCACGACGGAAGGTTCGTGATTAGGCTCCCTTTCGCTGAAGACACTTCATCGTTAGGAGATTCTAAAGAACAGGCTCAAAGAAGATTTCTCGCAGTTGAAAGAAGACTAAATAAAAATCAAGAACTGAAAGAACAGTATGTCAGCTTTATGCGAGAATACATAGAACAAGGACATATAGTATGTCTGAAGTAACTGAGCTTCCGCCTTCACAATATTTTTTACCACACCACAGTGCCTATAAGCCTGATAGCAATACAACCAGGCTCAGAGTGGTGTTCGATGGATCGGCAAAAACATAGTCGCAATTGTCCCTAAACGACGTCCTGTTCACCGGCCCTAAGATTCCAGAAGGCCTATTCTCAGTCTTGCTCCGCTTCCGGCTACCACGATACGTCTGCACCGCAGATGGATGACGTGATTTTCGGAGCTGATATCCTAAGTGAGGCGTTGGAAGCACAAACTCAGATAAAGGCAATCCTTAGCGAAGGTGGTTTCATGTTACGGAAGTGGTGTTCCAATCATGCAGAATTCACAAAGGATCTTCCTAGCAGTGAAGCAGAAGAACAAGTAAAGGAACTCGGTTTAAGATGGCTTCCAAAGGATTGTAATGAGTCGACCCTACGCCACTGCCGGCTCGCATACATGACCATCACTGCCATATGGCTTTCGAGCGAACGTCAGCTTTGGATGACATCCCCAGCCTACGTCAGTTTGAGTCGAGGAATGTCACCCAAAGCTGATGGCAGTTGGAGTCGGTAACTGACAGACGGGCCAGGGCAGTGTCGCCTCGTGGTAGCCAAAGACAACCAAAAAGGGAAAAAAGGTCGTTGCAAGTTAAGTGCACGACCCGTAACAAGGTAAGGAATCCTTCTACAGCACCAACATAATTTGCTAAGAGGGAAATGTCATCAGGCAAATCTTTTGTCAGCATTGGCAAACAGTGAACCAACTGGGCCATTCCTCGGCCAGCCAGCGGACATAACCCCAATTGGAGTTTATGCGAATTGCCGAGCAGCGGAATTTGGAGCAAGAAATTCACCTCGTGCAGCAAAATAAACAGGATTTCTTCGAGGGAAGATGCGGAGCTATCCACATATTTACTTTTGCATGAGGAAATAGGCAAGCGAGTGAACCACGACCAAAGGGTGCATCAAAAACTAAGATTTGTCGATTTAAATTGATCCTGCTGGGTGAATCGGCTGTTGGTAAGTCATCGTTAGTTTTACGCTTTGTCACATGACAATTCCACGAGTACCAAGAGAGTACGATAGGTGTGGTTTTTTTACGCAAACGCTTTGCATAGATGATACGGCAATTAAATTGGAAATATGGGATACGGTCGGACAAGACAGGTTTCACAGTTTAGCGCTAATGTATTATAGAGGAGCGCAGGCCGCAACATGGATTTGCAAGGATTACCAGATCGACATTAGAACGACCTACTGAACGATAACACAATGGCGATGTCGAAGCATTATTTTCTTTAATGGATTATGAATTCACTAGACCAATGTGGAATTATCCATTTCGAATAACGTACCGATTAATACTACGTGAAAAAGAACTGCACTTTCATATCGGTGTTTACAACCCTAGTAAGGACTTAACCTTTTCATTCAATTTATTCCTACATACCTACCTGAAGGTTCCCGATGTGCGCCGAAGCCAAATAACAGGTTTACACGTTTGTACATTTATTGATAAGACTAGAGATGGAGCTACCTACCAAGAAGGTCGTAAAGTTGTTACAATAGGCGAATGGACTGATAGAATATATCAACATACACCACAAGAACATACTATTGCGAATGTTGTCTCCGGACGAAATAGGAGGCTGCGAAATACAATTTCCTTGACACAGTCATTTGGAAACCTTTGATAGACCAAGCTCGAGAGATAACAGATTTTGGAGACGATGAATATCCAAATATGTTAGGCGTTGAATCTGGACATGTTTCAACTCCAGTCATTTTGCTACCTGGAACAGCCTTTGAAGCTAGCCAAATCCTACAGATTATTATCGAAGGTAACGTCAGTAGGAAATCAAAACGAAGTCGGTAACTATCGTGGAAAAGGGGCGTTCAACCGAGCTGAAAAGGATTAATTATAGATTTAGCAGTTTGTTAATTTCTACGGTTCAACTCGATACTGCAAACTGTCCGTATTCTTAAATCGTAAAACTCAATGATCTTTAAACTGAACTTGACTACCTCATTGCCTCGCTCCGAATTCAGTTGGTTCCTGATGGAAATCAACAATGACATTGTCAGCATACATAAATCGGAATACCTTTTTTTAATAACTTTTGAATATACCTAAGGGGAAACTGATTAATTAAATGCATGTTATAATTTAATCCCTCTGCATGTTTTGGTGCTGGAACTTAATTATCAAGAGTTGAAATAATAATCTATTCATTATTTAGAAAGCAAATGGAAGAAATATTCCTTGAGAATACAATATGTGGTTAATAGATAGATAAATGATAGGTTAAAACAAAAAAAAGGAAAACTAGAAAAAATTGAGGACAATAAGGTTTTAGTTCTACTAAAGGGCAATAAAATTTTGAATACTACATAAACAATGAAACAAATAGTTAATTTCTATTGAACTTTACAGTCAATATAAATATAACGAGATCTTAGGACATGGAAAACGGTGGTGAATCAGAACTATTTCGTAAATTTTGAAAGGAAAAATTAGCCTCCCTAATACCACATACCATTAAAACGTAAAAAAAATAAAGCAACTCCGAATGTTGATCGCATATTCTATTAATATCATTACAAATGGCGCCCAACGTGGGGCCAAAACATCCTAAGGGGATAAAAGATTCGCGTCTTCTGACGAGTTGGTCCTTCACGGAGGATGTAAGGTACTTTGGTACTCGAGCCCCACAGACAGGAGCAGTGGGGTTGTGTTATCCAAACTTGCAGTCGCTTCACGTGAGTTGTAGCTTCCGCTCTCCTTTCTTTGATTTTTTTTCGCGACAGAATCCTTCCGATGTGTTGTCCCAGGTTGACACCTGTAAGGACCTTCTATTTTCTTGATGGAACTGTCAGTCAGATGGGTTTCTCCTATCAGCCTGGACTCTCAAGAAAATAGAAGGTTACCTTGCCTTTATGTCGCGGAAGGATTCTACTCATCTTTTTATGCGTTATAGACGAGTGGTTTCGATTTACCGTTCGGTGGCGTATGCTGGAGTTGCGGAGCCCAGAATGCTTCCACGCGTCGGGAATTTTGACCGCGTACAAAACTGTTACGGTAGCTCTACCACTTGTCTCGTCGAGTCAATTAACGTAGTTTAGAGACGGTTTTTGTAATGTTTGTGGGTTTGGAGATAAATACTTGCAAATCGGCCGGTTTTGCGTCGCGTGCGGTACGCGGTACCTTAGTCTGTCTTGCCTTTTTTTTTCTTAGCGTGGAGTTCTTCGGAATTGAGTTAACGTAGTGTATTTTTCGGTACCGCGTCGGTAAAATTCGGGAACGCGAAATTGAAATTAGATTTTTGTAATTGACTAAAATGATGAATGAATACGGAATAATATAAAGTAGGTTCCTTTTCCGTATGTTTGTGTTTTCGACGCGTTTGGCTGAAATGCATTATTGAGCGTAATCCATTTTAAGACCTACGACCGAAACCCTCTCCGATCTAGCTGGCCGACAAGCAGCCACCGCGAAATGGATTACGGGTGCACGAACTGGTTGACTGATTGGTACCATTCGTTGGCACGACTCAGACTTCACGTCTAGAACCAATGAGAGGTCGGTTCCGACTTCGTTCGCACAATTTAGACCGAAAATCATTACAGAATGATGAACTACGTGTAACGGTTGACTATCAAGACACGATGAACATTACGAAACGGCAGGTCCTATCTGACAACTATTTGACCCTTTAGCGTTGATGGGACCAGTTACTGTTACTGCTAAGCTTTTGCTTCAAAGGCTCTGAAATCTCAAATTGGGCTGGGGCGATATCATTCCTGACGATTTTCTGAATGATTGGCGCAAACTTCGAAACAATCTCCAGGCACTATTGGACATATCATTGGAGATGGTAAAATAATTGTACAATTACTGTGCGCGAAGTCTAGAGTAGCTCCGTTAAAACCTATTACGTTACCTCGACTAGAATTATGCATCGCAAATATTTCAAACTTTCACGAATTCCTTTTCTGAAGCTGATTAGGTGTTACACCTAATGAGCATTTAAATTATGATAGGTGTTTCACCATCGCAAACTAGCTCTCTAATTTTCAACACCATCGACTTATTTTTAAATACAACTTATAAATGTTTTTAATTTTTTTTCCGAACATAAATGTTTGCCTTTGTTTAACATGTCTTCATATGCGTTCTCTCTTCAACCAAATGATTGAGACTGTGAAAACTACTAAAACAGAATTTCTATAAGTGAACTTTCAAAACGTTCTGGCACCATTTTGGAGGAGAAATGTTCTGGCAAACATTTTTATAAACGAAGAAAGCTATCCTATAATTTCCTGAAAGTTCATTACTGATTCTATGACCAAAGTGGAACATATTTTTTAACCTCTTTGCAACGTAACGGTATTACAACCAGGCCAGAGATGACTGCCAGAATTTCCTTTTACGATTCAGCAGCAGAATAAGATCATCGATGCAACGTTTCATGACTATTAAAATGACAAAGTTAAATACTTCAACAACGACTGATTCTGATGATTCCATTGCTCCTATGCTTGTAATATTAAACAGTTTCTGCTTACGAAGATGTTGTCCTGAGTGAAAAGCTAGGTATCCTTCACTCAAATATCATTAAGAAAATTAAAAACATACATCTGTAAATGTAAAGGGACCAAGTGTTCAACCATCAACTTTAATATTTAGCAGAGATTATATGTTAAGTGTGCATTTTCTCAAATTGCTTTGCCTGCCATAGCAGTGTTGCAATACTCTGATTCTTCGTAAAGGATCTGAGAAGTAATGTGCATGAATATACTGCCAGCAGGGGTCATTAACTATGGCCTTATAGTATGAAAAATATATTTAAACGTTGCATTAGAGCGCATCTTTCTCTGTGAGAGCATGCTTTGACACAGAGATTCGAGCTCTCATTCAATATTTTCCTTGACAATTATTACAAGCAGGATGCTTGTTATAACCTTTATAATCTTCGCAATTCAATTTTCAAATTGAAGTTCGTGACTTAATGTGAATATATCTTTTCGCATTCTCCTACATGTCAATTTCCAGATCCCTCTATTATCTTTTAAAAAATTTATGGCAATACACTGTATAATGTCCTGTAGGAAAGAACGTGACACAACCGAACAGGCACAATGCAGCAACTCTTGCAAAGTGTTTCACGTTTGGCCCATTTAATGATACCCAGTCCCCTACATCCCATTTAAAACGTGACCTCGTCAAGTGAAATATATCCTACTCTGGCCTGCGATTAGTATCCTTGCATCGACCCAGACTAAACTGTGCTTAGAACAGTCAGTCTCACAGTAGATATGGTAGTGGTTCTATCAGAATCCACTAGATGTCTAAATTGCAATGTTACAGCGATATAACAGGACGACTGAAGTAAATAAAAGGAAATTGCAGTGAATGCTTGGCTGGAGAATTTGTTGGGGTTAGCGCATGTTGGGGAAATGTTAAAATGGGGAGTATGACATGCGACTTAAATACAAGTCCGCCAATACGGTAAAGAGCGCACATGTTTGCAAGTACATAGTAAACATACGGTTATCCTACGTAGCACACGCCGATTTACAAAATATAGTGGTTACTAATTCTTCTTTTGGAATGTTTTGAAGAAAAAAAAACAACATTTTTGAAAAAACGTATAAACATTAACAAATAAGAAAAACATTTCAATTTAAGATTTACGTAGTAAATTGAAGGAAAGGCTTTCATAGGACTTCTTTTTAGGTCACTTGTCAATCGCATTTACAGAAAAATCTTTAAATTGATACAATCTACATACGTTGAGTTTTTCCTAGCCTTAAGTCTTCCTTGAAATTATGATTTTTGTGGTAGCAAGGTGTTTTTAGGGTTTTGTTAAAAAAATCGCTAAAAGACCATATGTCCGTCAGTGCATCACAGCAAGTTTTCTCAGGAACTACAGAAGCTACAGTCAGCAAATTTTATGAACTGGTCAGAAGTTTCTGGTTAATGAAATTTCAAAGGCTCTTAAGGGGGTCTCCCCATATGAGCATTTAAACACTTAAAAAAATTGTTAACCAAAGATAGTCGAGTAGGATATCAGAAGAAAGGACTTGATGAGCTCTCTTAATAACCGCTACTGAAATTTCTATTAATATGACGGAGTAGGCAGAGGAAGTGGAAGAACACGGTAAAATGTGTACCCCCTTCTTATGATTGGACACTTGTGGACCGAGAAATCTAGAAAAAATCGAAAAGGTAGTTACTGATAAATACAAAAACGACAAGTACCTGAGTAACTGAAATGCGCTAAACTTTATTCGTAATACGAGTAGTATGAGTTATAAATTTTTCATTTTCTCGTATAAAATCCTAAGGATACCCTATTTTTGTGGTAGGGAGGTGAATGCTATATATGCACAGAGTATGGGAGTCCCATGCGCGACCGGACTATCCACTAAACACCTCCCCTGTCAACCTGAGAACCCAGCCTGGAACCGTTTGACACATTACTTCGGGCCAGGTCTCGTTTTGTTACACCGTGGGGCGCCTTCAAGCTGGGGAGTCCCTTTCCTAGCGTGAGGGGAGAGGGGAAGAGGAATTGCCAGAAGAGCGATCCCCCAGCCCCAGCGCCCCAGCTGCTGTGAGTCCCTTTTATATTTTAGGACTGCCCGAGCATAATGTGCCATCTGGTTCCATTTGTCAACCGGTTCGAGCATCACCGCAATTATATTAGCCGGGGTGAGCTCCCCCGTCTCCCTGTAAAGTTCCTTTCGCAGCCTGACCCATTTTGTACACGCAAAAAATGTGTGACAGGCATTGTCCTCCTCTCCTGGGCAAAATCGACAATTGGGGGACCATGACTTACCGATTTTGTGCAGGTAAGACTGAAAACACCCGTGCCCGCTCAAAAGCTGGGTCAGATAGAAGTCAGTCTCACCATGCCTTCAATTCAGCCACGGTCTCACATCCAGGATGAGGCGCGCAGTCCACCTTCCCTTCGTGCAATTCACCCAAGACTGCTGCCAATCGTTGAGTGAGCGCTGTCTCTCTTCGCGGACAACCATCTCCCTCGCATCCTCGTTTCGGCGCAGGTAAATAGTGCGGCGCTCTCTTGCAAGAAGGGCGAGAGGTATCACGCCTGCAATCACTCTCACGGCCGAGTCGGAGACTGTTGGATACGAAGATGCAATTCTCAGTGCTCCTCTTCTCTGCACCCGTGCCAAACGATTCCGGTATACCTCCTTGCTGAGAGCGTCGCCCCATACCTCTGCTCCGTGCAGTAGCACTGACCCTACAGCACTCATCAAGAGGCGTCTCCTTGATGGCCTGGGTCCCCCTACGTTGGCCATAAGTCGACTCAGGGCCGATATTCCCGAAGCAGCCTTCTCAGCCGTTGCCCTGATTTGCTCAGAGAAAGTCATCTTCGAGTCGATGAGTAGCCCAAGGTACTTCTCCGCTGGCTTCGATTCGATCTGTATATCTCCAATACTGATCATCCTTACTCTAGGGATTCTCTTTTTTGTCAAGATGACCACTTCGGTTTTCTCTAGTGCTAAACTGAGCCCGCGAGCAGTCATCCAGTCCCTCACTCGGCGCATTAGCATACCTAGCCTAAGTTGCGCTTGTTCAACGGTGCGTCCTGCGACCAGAGCCGCAACATCATCCGCATAGCCGACCAAGCGCGACTCATCTGGCATCTCAAGTCCCAGTAGCCCGTCGTAAGACACGTTCCACAGGTCCGGACCAAGGATAGATCCCTGGGCAACACCCGATGTAATTTCCATCCTTCGTTGGCCCTGTGTCGTGTCGTAGAGCAGGCTTCAGTCCTTTAGGTAGTTCCTCAAAAGCCGCATTAGATATTCTGGAACTTGAAAAGAGTTTTCCAGCGTATCCAGAATATCCACCCATCTAGCGGAGTTGAAGGCATTCCCGACGTCGAGTGTCACCATCAGGATGATCTGTCGCTTGGTGCGACTATAGACCTCTGCCTTTTGGACCGCGTTCACCACCTCTGCAATCGCATCAATGGTAGAAACGTCCTGCTCTAAAGCCATACTGCCGAGGAGATAGGTCCCCAGCAGCACGAATCGCGTCAGAGAGTCTTCCCTTGATGAGTTTCTCTAGCACTTTCCCAGCCGTGTCTAGCATGCATAACGGGCGGTATGCAGACGGCGATTCGGGATTTCCCTTCCCCTTGCTGATCAGCACGAGCCTCGCCACCTTCCATCGTACCGGGAAAACCCCGTACCGTAGGCAAGCGTTGAATGTGCTGAGCAGCAAGTCAGGACAATGGTGATAGACGAGCCGCAAAACCTCAGCTGGAACACCATCTGGACCTGGAGCCTTCCTCGTTTTCAATGAGAGAACTGCCTCCTCCAGCTCCAGTTGTGTGAAGAGTGGGCACTCTACTGCTGTTTCACCATGGACAGCGTCAACACGGATGGGATGGGCGGGGAAGAGTCCCCGCACTATCGCGTCCATCTTTTCCACGTCATGTATACAAGGCTTCCGTAGGGCACCAAGTTTCTCCATGACCAGCTTGTAGCCAAGGCCCCACGGATCCTTGTTCACATTGTCCACTAGGTCTTCCCAGCAGCGAGCCTTGCTACTGTTGATCAGCTTGCGAAGGCATTTCCTGGCCGACTTATATGCTGCCACCTGCTCGCATGCCTCATCAGGGTTCCGCACCCGTTGAGCCTCACGTCGAAGCTTGTGACACTCCCTTCGCTTTTCAGCGATTTCAGTAGACCACCAGTGCACTGGGGGCTTGCCGTGCTGGGGTCTCCGACGGGGCATAGAAGCGCAGCAAGCAATCCTAATGATGCTCATAGTAGAGTTCACCACGTCTTCAGCTGCCAGTTCTTCCGTCCACTCTGAAGCTCCCTGCAGCGGCTCACCTGCTATGAGAGCCTTGGCAAACCTCTCGACGTCCATCCTTCCGATGTTCCATCCAGTTGTGGAAGGCCGAGAGCACGGACATCGGGAGACAACATCACTTATCTCAAGCAGAATGCACTGATGGTCACTGGCTGAGTAGTCTTCTAATACTTTCCAGTTGTGTATCCTTCGTACTAAGGACTCCGAGGCGAATGTCACGTCCGGTATGGTTTCCTCACAGCCAATACGGTGGAAAGTCGGCGTATTCCCGGAGTTTAGTACGACGAGGGCCGTCCTGGCCGCCATTTCCAGGACTCGTTTTCCCCGCGGATCCATCTGAGGCATGCCCCATTCGATTGCTTTAGCGTTGAAGTCACCGCCAACGAGCACTTTACCCTCTGCGTTTGAGACAGCGCCCTCCAAAGCATTAAGCTTGGCTTGAAAAGATGATATCGACTCGTTAGGCGTTAGGTACACACTAAAACAGGTGATCCCTGAGCACCGAACCCACACGAAACCATCCGAACTCTGATGGCGGCAGTACCAGTTTCATCAGAATACCATAATGCAGGACTTTTACTATGGTGTTGCTCACTCAGCAGCAAGAAGTCGGCTTTCATGTCCCTCGCAATCTGCTCAATCAGATTTTGAGCGGTTGAACTGTGATGTAGGTTTAGTTGCAGGATGTGGGTCATCAAAGCTCTGATTTTGCCTTGGCTAGGGCTTCCTGGAACACCCGGCATTATCCTGATCCCAAGACGTATCCAAAATCAGGTTTTGAGTCAGCATCCTTGCAAAGAATACAGTGTGCCTCCTTCGTACACTCTTTTCTTTTATGTCCAGTTTCGCCGCATTTGTAACATAGGGAACTCCTATCGGGTCCTTTGCATACTTGTGTGGTGTGACCATAACCAAGGCATTTGAAACATTGAAGGTGCGTTGCTCTTCGCCGTATCCTACATACAACCCACCCTATTTGTACTTTGCCCTTGTTCAGGAATTG
This sequence comes from Odontomyia ornata, assembly GCA_963969285.1. Classification (NCBI taxonomy): domain Eukaryota; kingdom Metazoa; phylum Arthropoda; class Insecta; order Diptera; family Stratiomyidae; genus Odontomyia; species Odontomyia ornata. The sequence goes on along the minus strand of OZ017738.1, from coordinate 157,191,900 downwards.
TTCGGCGTCCTTTTCGGTCAAGTCGACTATGGCCATGCGTTGTCCCTTGTTGTTTTCTGGTGTCAGTCTTGCTTTGATCCTTCCCACGCTAGGGAACTGCCTTTTGATGGCCTCTTCTACCTCGGCCAGATCCGTCACGCAGTCAATGTCCCGTATTTCGAGCGTTGCCATCGGCTCGAGCGGTGCTATAGTTGCGCTTTTGCCGAGGACTTTCTTTACTGCGTCACAGAATGCTTCTTTATTGCCGGCGTCTGCTCCGAATTCGACCAGTATGTGGACCTACCGCGTTGGTCGTACTACTTTAATGGTAGTATTGGTGTCTTTGGACCTTACGTTTCCCCTGATGTCCCACAGCACCCCCGCGTAGGATCGGCCATCTTGGGGCTTCACAAGCAGTGCCTGCTGCCGGGGTCTTCGTCAGGGCTTCTGCCTCTCCTGTTTTGCATCAGGGCCTTTTTTTAATTGGGCGTCCATGCGAATTTTATTTTCTGGCTTTTTTGAAGGAGTTTCTTTGCGGCTTTCTTAGCTCCTTTTGTAAGCACTGTCTGGAACCCCTGATCTACGCCCGTCAAGTGCCCCTTCCTTCCTTCTTTTATCCCGATCTCCTTCGATTGGGCTAGAGGCTATTCTTTTATTGACTTTTAATGATGGAGCTATCTGCATGTCGCCTTTAGATTTTGCCCCAAGTGCCTCTTTAGCCTTCTGTTCATCTTCGGCCCTTAACCCGCTCCTCCGATAGTGCCCTATGCGATCTAGGAGCTCTTCTAGTTCGAGGAGCCCTTCCTTTGCTACTTTGCTGATTTTTGGGGAGTCGCATGCAGCTTGTATTCTTTTCAGAACATCTCCCGCTTTTCAAAGAAGTCTTTCTTCTTCGTATCGCTGGGCCGCAATTGTACCTTGCAACCATCCTTGGGAGAGGTTATCGCGTTCCGTTTTTGAGTGCAGTACTTCCACCACATGTTCAACGTTGGCGGTACAATCACGCGGTGCCTGGTCACTCTTTGCTTTTAGTGCCGTAATCTCCTCGTTGGCTTCTGGATTTTTCGTTGCAATGTCGGGATTTGTAACCCTCGCATCGGTCGCTTCGGTAACGATCGCAGCGGTGACAATCGAATTTTCGGTGCTCTTTATGTTATCTTCCACCGCTCGAACACCTGAAGCATCCTGCCGAGTCTCCCGCTTCTCCTTAATAGGACGCTCGGGCGTTCGCATGATTTTTTTGCTGCGCCCAAACGCCGCAGGAATCTCAGTCTGCACCAGACTGTCTGCTGTTCTCCGTTTTTCGTCCGTCTTCACTGTCGTTGTGTTAGTCTTCGTTTTTTTCGTGGTTAGTACAGCTCTCGATGTACTGTTGACATCGTGGCTGCAACCGCTGGTTGCATCGTTGTTGCTTTTATTTTTTATTTCCTTTTTTTGGATTTTTTTCGGTCTTTTGATTTTGTTTGCTCCAGTTTTGTTGGGTCCCCCCTTGGAGCCGCTATCTCCGTTCGTATGTGTAGTCGCCTTTTTGGTCCCATGGTTATCTTTGCAGAGCAGGGAGGCCATGTGAGGGTTGGCACAAGCCCTTATGGGGACAAGTGCTCAGAGCCAGACCAGCGCTAATCGGGAGTCCGTCTCAACCGAACATACACCACCAACCCAATGGTGCGAACTTCGAACGTACTCCGAGGCCTGCCAAGGTTTTACCGGGACGGAGACGGTATGATAGTTGAATTGGAGCCGTTCACACACGAGTTTCACCTCGCCGCTACTGTGCAAAGCAACTAGGTCCAAACCATCACATCCGCCAGCCCAAAGCGTTAATTCCAGTTCGTTGTCCAAAGCGTAGTCCGGATACAATCAGAGTCGTTGCCTGTCATCCCAGGAGGGAACCTCACGGCACCCCCCATATCCTTGGGTCCGTGGGGCGGCACTCCCCAAAGAATGCTAGCCTCCAAGAATATTCTTGTCGACCGGCTTTCTCCCTGCGGGAATTTCCTCGGGTACGTGGGGGCGGAACTCTCCAAAGAATGCTAGCCTCCAAGAGTGCTCTTGTTGATCGGGATTCCCCCTGCGGAAAGGATACCCTTAAATCCAATGAAAATTTCATATGGCTACTTATAAGGTTAATCACCCTTGAAAATTTCAAATGGATGGGGTTGTATTTAACGATGTTATGGTTGTTTAAATTTTCAGTATTACAACAACAATACATGACTATGAAACAATTGTTACAACCATGGAAGTCACCGCAGTTGCAGACATCAATTTCTAGCAGAGGGGGTGAGTAACCCGAGGTGGCATACTGAGGCCGGCTAGCGCTCAGTTGTGTCGCGGGTGTCCCGCTCTACTCGTGCTGAGCCAACTAACACGAAGGGATAAGGAAGGGAAAGGGGGAGGTCATAATGAGAAATGAAAAAAAACTTTGTCTTAATATGTACGGGCCATTTTATTGCAAGAAATGAAACAATACAATATTCAAAAAAAATCCAATCAATGAAAATACCAAATTGATTACAGTAAGAAAATCAAACTCCATTTGTTCACGAAAGGAAAGAAAATTTTTCAAAATTTATTTTGATAAACATACAATATAAGAGAATAATAAGAAAAATTACTCACTCCTTCCAATGATGCCAAGCGCTCTGCAACTGGAGAGGGGGTTACTTTAAAAAGTCCTGAATATAAAATAAAATTTAATAAAATGCCGGCGACTAATGTGATTTAAACGTTTTTTTTTTGTAGCTTTAAGTCGACAAAACACTGATTCCACCTTCCTGAATTGCCGTTATTGATAGGTGAATGCTTAAAAATTCTCTTTTTTTTTTGAATGCCATAGTGCAACAAATGAGCTACGCAATTTTTCACGTTATTTTGTGAAACATCTATAACAACTATAAAAACTGATGCGCTTGGTAGTGTGTCATATATATGATCCAAATGTTGAAAATATTTACTGAAAAATTTTACTTTTGCACCATTTGTTCCTTAAATACCTCAGTTTGAACTGTTCACAATCGTTTCAATCTCTAAAATCATTCACAAATCGTATCGTCCTGACACTTTTTCAGAACATTCACGCCATGCTCGTCTTTTCTTCATTTGGGTTTTTAGTTTCTTCCTCGTCTTTCACTTTTTCACCAAGACAATTCTCGTACTTCACAATGCAAAATCCATCTTTCCCACAATTCAACCACTAAGTATTCCGCAATTATTAACTCCACTTTACCTCTTTTACCATTCAGTGTCGTCGTCGCCACCCCACTTTCTTTCGAACCCAAAAATCACCTTTCCTTCTCAAAAACCAAGTACTGAATCTTTTCTCCCCGAACGCCAAAAACAATCCCCCTTATTTCAAAGTCAAATACTGACTGCCTGTCCAAATCAAGAATTTCACTCTTCCATCCCGCAATCTTTTCATTCCCAATAACCGCTGCCGCATCTGGGCAACGTAATCTAAGTTCAATACACTTCGATTCCGCTACCCATACATCTTTTCCATAACGACAAACGCAACTATTTCCATTTTGCATATATGGCGATTTTCATAATCATGATAGTGTTTGGTTGGATGCAAATCGTTATATACGAGTGTATACGGAAACGATTGCTTTTGCCGATATCCCAAAAAGAGTATTTTCCTGCGCTCGGGGGAACTTGAACCCAGGGTCCCAGTGGACCTCTGGTCGAGAATCCACGACGCTACCAACGGAGCCACCTGCTGTTGATTTCCTATTCATTGAATGAGCAACTTCAACTATGCACCTTTCTTAATGAGCATTGAGATGAAATTTGTTAGTAGGGAAACGTCAATGAATTTTTGTTAGTATGAAAAAATAAAATTTGTTAGTGGGGGCTAATGAATTAAATTAGCTAGTACGGGTATGAAGGAAGGAATAAGGTTTAGTTCGGGAAAAGGTACCGAATGAAATTCTGTTAGTGGGAAGTAATGAATGGAGTGTAGTTAGTGGGGAAATTAAGATTATTATTATATTACTATTTTTTTGTATTTAAAAATAGGTTAAGAGGGTAGGATTGAGATGATGGGGAAGTAAAAATTATAAAGAAATTGGCAAAATGTTAATAAAAATAAATAAATATACAAAGGGAAAGATATAACTGCCCAAAGGAAGGTACATCTCCACCTCAAGCAACTTTGGTTTAGATATTCTTTTTCTGGAAGATGAGCAGCATTACCCGCAAATCCCCACACTTTTTGGTGTTCCTCCAACGCAGTTGATCTCTTCTCAAGTGACACCAAAACGTTATCCACTAATGGATGAAAAACTTCTCTCGTAAAGGTTTCTTCAAAAGGTTCTTGGAGATGCGGCAACCGTTGCCTCGCTCGAACCAATGGCCACCCTGGAAATCAGGGACCTCGACTGCATCACGGACAAAGCTGAAGTAGAGGATGTCATTAGGAGGGAGTTCCCCAGCTTAAGTGAAGTCAAGGCAAGATTGACACGTGAAAACACAAGGGGGCAACGCATGGCTATTGTCGAACTAGCTGATAAAGACGCCAAGCAAATCCTGGCGAAGGGCAAAATTAAGATAGGTTGGGTGATCTGCAGGATACGGAGAAGAGCAATCCCTATCCGCTGCTTCAGATGCCTCGAATACGGACACACCGCGTATGGCTGTAGGGGACCCGACAGGAGATCTCTGTGCTACAAATGTGGTGAAATGGGGCACAAAAGGAAGGAGCGCACGAACGAGGCAAAATGCATTCTTTGCAAGGATGCCAAGCTAGCACCCGGCGACCTCAAACATGAGCCAGGGACAGGGAGATGCTGGGTTTTCAAGGCGGCCCTGACTAAAGCCAAATCGATACTCAAATGATCCGTATCCTGCAGGTCAATTTGCACCGAAGCACAAACGCCCAGGACCTACTTGAGCAGTTTGCGAGGGATAAGAAAGCTGAGTTGCTGTTGCTGAGCGAGCAACATCATAACAAGGACTCGCAAGCGTGGTACCCTGACAAATCTGGTGCCTCGGACATCTGGGTTCGAGACAGCGCCCGCCTTCAGGTGCAGGGCCATGGACGCGGGGATGGTTTTGTGTGGGTGCGGTGTTCAGGGATAACATATTTCAGTGTTTATCTGACGCCTAACGAGGCAATGCGATCTTTTCGAACGAAACTCGATGCCCTGGAGGACGCTGTCTCGAAGACAGAGGTCCACATGCTGGTCGGGGGAGACTTCAATGCTAGAGCCATTGAATGGGGTATGCCACAATCCAACTCAAGGGGAAAGCAAATCTTGGACATGGCGGCCAGAACAGCGCTTTTGGTCCTAAATACTGGTAACACCCCTACTTTCCGCCGCTGGGGTTGCGTAGGAACCATACCCGATGTGACACTCGCTTCGGAGTCCCTGGTACCTAGAGTACACAACTGGCGAGTACTAGAGGACTACTCGGCTAGAGATCACCAGTATATAGCTGTTGAGATTCACGACGGTGCCACTCTGCGTGCATGTGCCCAAACCTCAATCCTCGGATAGAGGACTAGGAGGATGGACGTTGAAAGGTTCGCTAACGCGCTTAGGGCAGGCGCACCGTTGCTGGGAGCTCCGCCAGGGAGTGGAGGGCCTACAGCCAAGGACTTGGTGAACTCAACTATGAGTACCATCATAACTGCTTGCGAGTCTTCTATCCCCCGTCGGAGACCCCGACACGGTAAGCCTCCAGTATACTGGTGGTCAAACGAGATCGCCGAACAAAAAAGCGAGTGTCACAAACTTCGGCGAGAGGCCCAGCGGGCGCGAACACGGGAGGAGGCAGACACTAGGCTAGCAGCATACAGGTCCGGCAGGAAATATCTTCGCAGGCTTATTAACAAGAGCAAAGCCCGATGCTGGCAAGATCTCGTGGACGATGTAAATAGGGATCCGTGGGGCCTAGGTTACAAGCTGGTCATGCGAAAACAAGGTGCTCAACGGAAGCCCTGCTTACATGAAGCAGAGAAGATGGACGAGATCGTACGGGCACTATTCCCCACGCACCCTGTCCATGCCGATTCAGCTCATGCACAAACACCAATAGAATGCTCACCTTTCACAATGATGGAACTGGAGCAGGCAATTCTATCCATGAAAGCAAGGAAGGCGCCGGGACCAGATTACGTTCCTGCTGAGGTTTTGCAGCTTGTCTACAAGCTTTGTCCTGACTTGTTGCTCAGTATGTTCAACGCTTGCCTTTACGAAGGTGTATTTCCGGAACGCTGGAAAGTGGCGAGGCTCGTACAGATCAGCAAGGGGAAGGGAAATTCCGAGTTGGCGTCTGCATACCGCCCGTTATGTATGCTAGACACGGCTGGGAAAGTGCTCGAGAAACTCATCAAGAGAAGACTCACTGACGCGGTCCGTTCTGCCGGGGACCTATCTCCACGGCAGTATGGTTTTAGAGCAGGTCGCTCCACTATTGATGCGATAGCGGAAGTAGTTAGCGCGGTCCAAAGAGCGGAGGCTCAGTGCCAGTCAAACAAAAGGGTTGTGTTGCTCGTGACGCTTGACGTCAGAAACACCTTCAATTCGGCTAGATGGGCGGATATTCTGGAAGCACTGGAAAACTCTTTTCAAGTTTCAGAATATCTAATGCGGATTTTGAAGAACTACCTGACAGACCGGAGCCTGCTCTATGAGACGAAGGAGGGTCGGCGGAGGATGGAAGTTACATCGGGTGTTGCACAAGGCTCCATCCTTGGCCCAAACCTGTGGAACATCACGTAAGACGGGCTACTGAGAATCGAGCTGCCGGATGAGTCGCGCTTGATCGGCTATGCAGACGATGTCGTGGCGCTAGTCGCGGGACGCACTGTTGAACAAGCGCAACTCAGACTGGGTATGCTAATGCGCCGAGTGAGGGACTGGATGACTGCTCGCGGGCTCAGCCTAGCTTTGGAGAAAACCGAAGTAGTCATCTTGACAAAGAAGAGAATCCCTAGAGTAAGGATGATCAACATTGGGGAAGCACTCGTTGAGACCAAACTAGCAGTGAAGTACCTGGGCATTTTGATCGACTCGAAGATGCGTTTCTCCGAGCAAATCAGGGCAATAGCTGACAAGGCTGCAGCGAGTGTTTCGGCTCTCAGCCGGCTAATGGCCAACATAGGGGGTCCCACCTCATCAAGAAGAAGACTTCTGATGAGTGTAGTAAAATCTGTGCTGTTGTACGGATCGGAGATATGGTGTGAGGCTATCAACAAGGGGCTGTATCGAAGGCGCTTGGCACAGGTGCAGTGACGGGAAGCGCTGCGGATTGCATCTGCATATCGGACTGTCTCGGAGTCGGCAGTGCCGGTCATCGCAGGAGTGATACCCATTGCCCTCTTTGCCAAGGAGCGCCGCAGAATCTACCTGCGGAGGAACGAATGCAACAGAGATGCTGTCGCCCACGAAGAACGAGAACGCTCACTCAGTGATTGGCAACAGTCCTGGGTGAGCGATACAAAAGGTAGGTGGACCGCACGCCTTATTGGTGACCTGAGGCCGTGGCTCAATCGAAGGCATGGATACTTTCGGTCTTACCTGCACAAGATTGGTAAGTCACTGTCTCCTGACTGTATATTCTGTGCTGGAGAGGTCGATGATGCCTACCACACATTTTTTGTATGCAAGAGGTGGGAAAGGCAGCGCGGTGACCTCATTGAAGAAATGGGAGATCTCTCTCCGGATGAACTCACTGGAGAGATGCTCACATCCGTTGACAAATGGAACTGTGTGGCACATTACGCTCGGGCAGTCCTTAAGATAAAAAGGAAAATTTATGAGTGCCCGGAGGCGTCCAGGGCGGAGGGGTCTATTTTCTAGAAATCCCCCTCCCTTCCCCTCCTTCCGTTGGAAAAGGGATCCCTGTAGCCCGGTGGCGCCTAAACGCGTAGAGAAATGAGGCTTAGCCCGAAGTAATGTGTCAAACGGTTCCAGGCTAGGTTCTCAGATTGACAGGGGAGGTGTTTAGTGGTTAGTCCAAGGGTATCCTCCATGGGAGTCCCACACTGCCAGACTCGGCGGGCGTAAATGCCTTCACCTCCCTACCACAAAAAAAAAAGGTTTCTTCAGAGAACGATTGCACTTCCTCAGAAGACTCATACAAAAAAACTCGTTTTCGTTTACGAATCCTTTTCTCGGGAAAAACAGGTTTAATACCAAGTTCAGCTGCTATTTCTCTTGCGGAGATTACTGAGTCCACATATCCATTCTCTCGAAATTTGTTGAAAAATTCCAAACACTTATTAAACTTTTCAGAACAGTCACTGATGTCTACCTCTTTCAGTTGAATTCTTTTACTGATCAATTTACTTCAAAAAGATGAAGGAAAGTCTTCCATCTGATTAATCAAAGATTTAGCTTCTGAGGCTGTTAAGGGGTCATTAATTTTGTCGCCTAAATCAATTAATACATCCCTAACTTCCACATTTTGGTATTTAACAGCCTGACCAGCACTTATGCGAGCTTCCCAACGTGTTTCACACACTTGCTTTAAAGTAAGTGCTTTAGTATGATCGTTTATTATACACCAGCGCTTCGTTGAGCTAGAGATGACAAAGATTCGTTGTAAAATACCAAAATAAAGATGTAGACTTAACTGGTGATTATGCTCCATCAGCAATCACTAGGTTTAAGCTATGGCACCCACAAGGAATTTGTCCAGTACACGGGCTTGAACTTCATTGTGTACATCTGCCATATTGGCGCCGTTATTGTATCCTTGACCACGACAGTTTGTCATGTCCAAATTACACTCTTCAATTTATTTAAACAACAAGTCAGCGAGAGCTTCTCCAGAGGTTCCTTCGGCAACTCGATAGGCTATAAAGCTTTCTTCTACTTTGATTTGCCCTTCATCATCTTCAGCGACGGAGCGAATCGTTAAAGAAACTTGCTCCTTGTGACTTATGTCTGGAGTACAATCAAGGATAACGGCAAAATATCTGGCTTCCTTTATTTTTGTAAGATGTTTTGCATTACTACGTCACCTAATATAGTTATTAGCTCATTTTGTGTAAACGTACTTAATAAATGAAATTGTGTTTCTTTATCAGTTATACGTCTGAAGTGTTTCATTAGTACAGGATACGTTCGGTATTTGAGGACAACTTGAGAGTAAAATTAGTCAGCTTGTATTTTTAACAAAATTTGATGAAATTTCAGGAATTTTTTATACAACGTTAAATTAATATATGGCTATAAGGTTCTTCAATAAAATCGCCATTAGCAGCAATAACCTCTTCGATCCGGGTCCAGAAACGATTACATGCCGGAATCAAATGGTCCTTGTTCATGTTGACCATAACGTAATTAGTAGCAGTCTTCAGTAAGGAAGTGGTATTATGAGGAAGCTTATTGGTCTCACGCTCAACTACGCCCCATACGTAATAATCCAAAGGATTAAGGTCTGGGGAGCTAGGTGGTCATAAGTTCGGTGTTATGTGGTAATGAAAATTTTTGGCCATCCAATCTTGTGTCGCCATCGCTTTATGTGAAGCAGTAGAGTCTTCTTGAAAAATGTATGTATCTATATATATATATATATATATATATATATATATATATATATATATATATATATATATATATATATATATATACATATATATATATATATATATATATATATATATATATATATATATATATATATATATATATATATATGTAAGATACTCTCTGAAATGGGTACATTTCTGTCGGGCAATTTACTTAATACATAATAACCATATATCATTTTTCCGAGCTCAATTCAATGTCTGAGCCAAGTTTTGATATTTAGAAAACCTTGTTTGACCAGCAAATTATTTTATAATAACCGTCTGATAGAAGGCATTTTCTGCTGCTTTTACTTGCCCTTAAACCGTGCTTGACTCTCAAAAAAGGGCAGGGGGAGGGACAGTAAAATGATTATTTGCTTTTAAAAATATACGTACCTACGAGAAATTCGCCTTTCCAGTTGGTGGTGTCAACGGGGTTTTTATTATTTTAACTGATAAAAGGAGAAAAAAGTTGGGGAAACAGACTTATGCTCATGTCAGAAGGGTTTCTGCAGTAACGAATAAAGTCAAGAAATATGTCAAAGAGATGTGCACGTTTAAAAGAAAATCCATCGTTTTTCTAGTTTCAACGGTCGCCATTTTGTTGAGAACCAACGAAAATCACTCAAATCATGAATTCTCAATAATATTAATATTTATTGATCTTATTTGAAAATTTCAAGAAGATCAAATCAAAACTGCAGTGACTGATTCGACGAAAAATCCATAAAATACCAAAATCATGCGTTATTGTTGTTGTAATTGAGAAATTTCAAATAGCTATAACTTCCGTGTTTATCATTCGATTTCCATCAAACTTACAAAGCTTTAGGATCTTTTGTAGGTTTACTTAAATATTGAAACCTAAACGATATTATTGGGGAAAATGTGAAATTCGATGCTCATAATGTTATTAACAAAGTTGAGCAAATTTTGACTTCTAATATATTTGTTGTTGTTGTGATCATAAACAACTACCTCCATAGTTTTTTTTTCAGATTTTTCGGATCACAGGTGTCCAATCGCGAGGGGGGGAACACCAATTTTCCGTATATTTCCCCGCCCCGTGCGACCTCCGAAGCAAAATGTGTCAAATTAAGACCTGTTTTGAAAATTTTTCATCAAGGCCTTTCATTTGATACCCATATCGGCTACCTTTGATTTAATTTTTTTTTCGGGGGTCACCCCCCCGTATGGGGAGACCCCCCTTAAATGCCATATAAATTTTTTTGCAGTTGAACTTTAAAGAGAGCATCACTTTACACCAGCATACAAAATTTCATGTCTCTAACTTAAGTGGTTTGCGAGAAAAAGTGCTGTGACAGGCGGACGGACAGACAGGACGCGATTTCAGTAGGGTTTTGTAAAATTATTTTACAAAACCCTAAAAAGGAGAAAAAAGAGAAAGAAAAGAATATCGAAGCAACTAATAAAATCATGAATTGCTAAGCGAGAAAAACCATCTTTTCTTTCCAGTAGGTGTCGTTTTTTTTTTATAGAGAAGTGACGGTGAAGGTGAGTATGGTGCCGAGAGGGTAAGGTTTCAATAACTTGCGAATGGTAGATTCCGTGTCGCTGTTTGGTACGCGGTGCCGAAGATTGGATTTGCGATGCTATTTAGAGTAGATTAATTCGGTTTTGGATTCGAGAAGTTTCTTTCTGGCACCGTGTCCGTGAATAATCGGGGACGCGTGATTTTTTGTTCAGGAGATAAATTAATTTAAAGTAGAGTCGTTTAATGAGAAGTTGTTCCGACGAGCTTAGTCTGCTCACCAAAGCCCTGCGACTAAAACTCCTCTCCGAACTCGCTAGCCTGCCAGCAGCCACCTCAAAGCAGATTAAGGGTGTCCAGACTTGTTGACCTATTGGGTAAGTCCCTTGGCATATTCCTACACTTCTCATCTATAGCGATGAGTGGTTGGTGTAGATTTTCTTTGGGAAATATCGGCGCGTACGGATGAGGGCTGCAAATCATTACATGGGCTAGCTCATCCTTACTGAGCCTATCAATGAGTATTTTACCTTTCGACGCTATTTTTCGACCTAAATTATACAAAACTACTTAACGCTAAATAAAACACAGGATTTCTTATAATCAAAACTCAAATTCGTATATTTTTAATTTACAAGGCAACCGTTAATCCTAAAACCATCCCCAAACGCAATAAAGATGACACTTCCGCAAAAATCAAATCCCTCCAACCTACTCCCGTAAGTTACACGTTACACTAAACAATCCGTCACTAACTCACGCTTCACTTAAATTCATTAATTCCACTTTTTTGCACTGATATTTAAAATCAAAGTCAAAAGCGCTTTATTCAATACTAATCGTTATAAATTTCAAAAGAATATAAAGCAAATTCCAAACAATAACAATACAAACCATAATGGCCCAAATGGCTCTCTAAAGTCAAAGTCAAAGTCAAAAGCGCTTTATTTAATACTAATCGTTATAAATTTTAAAAGAATATGAAGCAAATTCCAAACAATAACAATAAAAAAACTTAATGGCCCAAATGGCTCTCTAAATTTATACGTTATCATTAACACATTTCATCAAAAAAAACTATAGCAAATTCAATGAATTAAGATTGTTACATATTTTTAAAATTTTATTGGAAAAAGGAGAAAAAATCAACCAACACTATCCTAAAATTATTTATACTTTAAACACAACAATGAAACATTGATCCTACACCTAATGTGTTGTAACTTTTTTCTAATAAAATGCAATCAAAAACATTATCTTATACTAAAAAAATTCCATAACAATGTTCCTAACCTAACCGTTTAATCTTATCTCTAACGAAATATAGTAAACATAACATATACCTTACCTATACCTAATTTTTAACACAGATAAACAACAACACTAAATGTAGCAATAATGAGCTGAAACTCAAAAACTAAATAACGAAAAATACCAGAACTGAAAAATAAACACGAATAATTTAGACATTGTCATTCAGCCACCAATACCTGGATTGCGCCGTCTCAACTCGATCAGCTTCAACGAATCTAGCCAATGAATATCTCCATTGAAATCGTTGGTCTCGTGAACTCAAATTCGGAGGATATTTTATCTTCTTATCGGTGGCCCGTCGATATATGTGAGATATGACTGGGACGCCGTCAGAATCAAAAACATATCGATTCATGTCCAAATACATGAATGCTTCTTGAGGAACGAAGCCAGTAGCGAGGCAAATCGCAATATACCCGTCTGTAGGGTGGAACGGCTGTGAAATCCAAGGGTTTTCACTCACAGTTAAAGATCTTGCGATATGATTCCGAAGAAGTTTCAATATGAAGATATCGACCCTCGTCATTTCAGCAGTTTGATAAATTCTTCTATTCGATTAATAATGTTTCCAATCCGTCTCAGGCTCAGTACATGCATGAAGACATTTCCTTTCGAAAACTCTTAATTTTTCCATAGTACTAGCGCTCTGGTTGTAACAGATCTCACATCCATATGTCAAAACTGGTCTAACCAGTGTCTTGTAACAGATAGTTTTGACTTTTGATCAATGTATCTGGAATGAAAGCATTTTCGAAGGGCCATGACTACTTTTAGTGCCCTACTGAGCATGATTTTCACATGTTCAGTATAGTACAGATACTGATCGAGATAAACACCGAGGTATCGAACACAAGATTTATGTGGAACCCGTTCTAGACTACCCTCACCAGCCATGATGTGGAAATCTTTCCAATTACGTTTCAGGTCTTGACTGACCCCCTGCAGAGTTGTTCGAAACAAGATTGTTTCACACTTTTGCGCATTGATTGTCATTCGCCAATTGTCAGTGTACAGCTGTACATCATTGAACATTTTTTGGAGATTGCTCTGAACTATTGTAGCTTTTCTGTCTGCCGTATAGATGATCAGATCATCAGCAAACGCTACCAATGATCGCGTTGGTGAGACGTTAAAATCAAAGCCGTTCAATAGCTTGCGAATGAAGATTGAGAAGAGCAGAGGCGCAGTAACTGTTCCCTGCTGTAGACCATTCAAGACCTTGAACTCGCGCCTTGTTGTCAGATTTCCATCAGTTACAACATATAACATATTGCACATCATGGCGACAAGGTGTCTGGGGAACTTGTCCTGAAGGAGTTTAAAAATTGGTCCATCTAACCACACCGTATCGAAGGCTTTCTCTATATCAATGAGACATGCTCCAACACATTGTCTATCATTTAGATTCCAACAGATGTTTGAGGTTACTTTCGTTATTGCATGTGTGGTCAAATGCCTGGCACGAAAACCAAATTGGCAATTCGGCATCAACTCATTTTCATCAATGTGGGCGTTTAATGCTCTGTTGAGTATCACTTCAAACACCTTGCTGATGTTAGGCAGCAAGCTGATTGGGCGGTAGCTTTTTGGGCATGAAGATTATTTTCATTTCTTTAAGACCGGAAATACCTTAGCCCTTTTCCACTCATTTGGGAAATATGAATTGCTCAACATGTTATTGAACAATATGCAATAATTCATAATAGCGACCTCAGGCAAATGTCGGAGAACTACATTTGGAATACCGTCAGTACCACATGATTTTTTGTTGTTTATTCTGCGAAATATGAAACACAAGTCTTTATAGCTGACAAAATAATCAATAAAATTCAAGCTCGGTATGAGGTCAAATGTTAATGTTTCATTGAAATGAAGAATTGATTGGCCGTTCAGGCTTGATTTGAAGTCGGAAACTTTTGCTTCAACACCTCTGAAAATATTTCATTCCCTCTCTCAGCGTTCGGTAGATGAACCAATTCAAAATGTGTCCCAATCAGGGCAAGTTTATCCAACCCTTCACAAATAATCCTGTTTCCATTTCTATCCGGAGTCGTACTATCAATTTCGATACCAGCCCATAGAGAAGATTTATTTCATCACTAGTGACTTCAAGACTCGATACCTTCACTCGAAACTTCTTGCGGAATATGCTATTTACTTTCGCAAACACGCCGTCTGAGTCCTGTGGGCTAATACCCCTCAATTTTTCCGCCCATTGATTGCTGACCTCACACCTGAAGTATGACCGAATTAAGTTCCGGACATTCTTCAGATGTGATTTCAACAAAGACAACGAGGGATGGTTGTAGTCCAAAAATCGTCGATAAATATTGTTGACGCGTGTGAGAAGGAGGCTTTTCAATCTTTTCAACCTTGCGATGGTTGGTGTTTCATATCCTACCATTTTGTTTCGAAGTTTAATCTTGAGAACTACTTTCTCAATCGTTTCCAACGTCAGCTTCTCTAACTTCGACAAATAGACATCTATTTCATCGTTTGTTAGATTCCTGTCATTAGGAGCCATTGAGCAAGAGTTGCCACCATCAGAAGGGGGACATTGCTTCTGGTACTCGCGATTAAACTTCTTTTGAAACTTTGCCCAGTCGGCTTTTTTGAAATTCAACCGATGATTTTCATGTTGAACTGGAATGAGGAAGAAATCATCCCTGTGATGATTGATTTCCATTACGATTGCGCTATGGTCGCTAGCATAAGGAAGCACCTGCAGTTTCCGTTGAGGACTATTAAAGCTGAATTCAAGTCTTGCATCAGCAATGCAAAAGTCCAAATATGAATTTGGGAATTCCAACCCATATAGAGTGCACCTGTATTCAATTTGGTTCTCTGTTATCCACGATTTTAGGAATACACCTCTTGGATTATTGGTGGCGTTCAGCCATGATGTTTGCTTGGCGTTCAGGTCACCAGCAAGAATAGAATGTTTATGCAGCCTGTTCAGTTCGAGTATTTCAAACAAGGAATTGAGCTCCTATTTGAGCTTGAGAACAGTTCCACCAGTTGCATAGGCAGAGATAACGAAGAGGTTATCCCCACCTGGCAGTGAGATTTTGATAACGGACACTTCAAGAGATTCAAAGCTTTTGAAATCGACTTTTTCAATATTTTGGAAACGATAGGGTCTTCGAACCAATATCCCGGTGCCACCTCCCACATCACCTGTTACCCTATCCTTTCTTACGAACTCAAAATCCTTGAATCTCATGGAGTGGAGTGAGGTGGGTTTCGGTGAGAAGCACGATGTCAGGCTTTTGTCTGGCAATGAATTCAAGGAGATAATCACGCCGATGTAAAGTAACAATGGAGTTGACGTTGATCGAGATGAGACGAATCCTATCCATGGGAATGTGGCTGGATGACAACTTATTTTGAGGCATTTGAAAGCCCGGAACGCTGAAAAACAATGTTAATTTTCGAATCTTGTTTATCGATTCTCTCCGATAAGGAATTCAATTGCTGATAAATTTTAAGGAGTAACTCATTATTGCCACTTACATTATTTATTTTATTTACATTGTTTGCTGGTCCTCTCGCAGCAAGTGCAAATGACACCCCGGGCTTGACGAAGTTAGTAGGTATCACACTGCGGTGTGCTTAACTTTGTTTTGGAGTGAATTGTACCTTTGCATCTTGATACTGGGGGCATCCTCGATATGATACTGGATGATCAAAGGCACCGCAGCTCACACAATATAATTTTTTTTTGGCTCCGCCTGAGCCAATTTGCACTCGCCGGGAGCATGGATGTCTTTGCATTTCACACACCTATATTTCATGGCACTGGCAGCCGAATGCCCAAATCTTTGACACCTGTAAGACTGGTTGACCTCATTTTTCTGGAGGCGTTCCCTCCTCACCACGCGGAAGTTCAAGTACCATATTTTCTGCAGGGCACTCGAACTACTTTTGCTGGAAATCTGGACTAAGTAGTGAGGCAAGTTTTTGCGCTCCAAAATCGATCTTCTTGTTGCAAAGTTTTAACTGAAATAAATTGTATTTCTAGTGCAACTTCTTGAAGCACCTGAAGGAGATCGACTGTGTCCTCACCACAGTCCAGACCCTTCAATAAAAAGGTTTGGTTCTTTTCGCTTTTTGGGGTGTACGTGAAATGCGGAACACCTCCAGAATTGAAGTTATTTTTTGTTGCCTGGAAATCAACCAACAACTTAGTCTTAATTGTCAATTCATCGGCATTGACTCTTTTTATCTCAAAATCTTTTAGCTTATTTTCGGTTGCCAAAAGCCGAGCCATATCTTTGCCCGTTTGCCCAAATACAATGATTGGTGGGGCTTTTTCTTTTTTTTTTCATTAATCTTAACGGACGGACCAGCAGACGGACCAGCAGACAAACCTTTTGGTTTTTCCTCGCGATTTTTAATTTTAAGGTATTCAATGAACTCATTATCTAACTTAGACGTTTTACCTGGATCCTCTTCAATGTTCATCGTTTCTTCAAGACCAGCTAGCGCTGCATAGTAATTTCTGCTGTCGTTTGCGCCTCCTGCGCTGAGGAAATCCTCTTGATTAGCTTCTTCCTTTGACTTTTTAGTTTTCTTGTCTTCGGTTTTTGAATTTGCTTGCCGGCGTTTCTTGGTTTCTTTATCTTCGTTGAACGTTAACGTTCCAACAAGTGCTTCTAATGATTTAACTCGAAGCTTGAGCTCTTCATTTTCCTTTTCAATTTTTTCAGCTTTTTCTTTGTCTTTTATCAGCTGCTCGATTTCGATTACCGATAGGATTGTCAGTTTTTCTTCTTTATCGTCGTATCTTCTTTTAAGTTTTTTTTTCGCCCGTCATCGTTGGCGATGGGCACGGACCTTCTGGTTGATGGCTGAATGTTCTCGGACCGGGACTTCCCTTGAACGTATTTCCACTTTTGATTTTTCTTCAGGAAATGAATTTCAGGTATTCGATAAATGCTCGAATAATTCGACGGTGATGGTTTTCAATTAAAAAAAAATTATTTTCAACTGACTTTTGTGAAAAATTAATTAATTTTCAAAATTAATGACAGGAGCGATTAAAAACACGTCTACACGCAACGAGTGCTAGACGTAGAATTAATGGCTCTCTAACTTTATACGTTATAAGCTAAACACATTTCATAAAAAAAACTATAGCAAATTCAAATTAATTATGATTATTACATATTTTATGATTTGATTGGAAAAAGGAGAAAAAAACCAACCAACACTATCCTAAAATTATTAATAATTTTAACACGAGGGAACTTTGATCCTACACCTAATATGTTATAACTTAATTCTAATAAAATTCAATCAAAAACTTTAGCTTTTACTAGAAAATTTGATCTGGTCTAGCAAATGAGTATCTCCATTGGGAACTCAAATTCGGAGGATATTTTATCTTCTTATCGGTGGCCCGTCTATGTATGTGATATATGACTGGGACGCCGTCAGAAACAAAAATATCGCGGTTCATGTCCAAATACACGAATACTTCTAAAGAATGAAGCCAGTAGCGAGGCAAGTCGCTATATACCCGTCTGTACGGTGGAACGGCTGTGAAATCCAAGGGTTTTCACGCACAGCTACATATCTTGCGGTATGATTCCGAAGAAGTTTCAATATGAGGATATCGACTCTTGGCACTTGAGCAGTTTGATAGATTCTTCTATTCGACATATAGTGCTTCCAATCCATCTCAGGCTTCCTGTACAAACCAGTACATGCACGAAGACGTTAACTTTCTAAAACTCTTAATTATTCCATAGTACTAGCACTCTGGTTGTAACAGATCTGATATCCACGTGTCGAAACTGGTCTAACCAGGGTCTTGTAACAGATAACTTTGATCTTTGGATCAATGCATCTGGAATGAAAGAGCCGTCGATGACTACTTTTTGTGCCTTACTGAGCATAATTTTAACATGTTCAGCATAGTACAGATACTGATCGAGATAAACACAACAAGCAACAAGAGTTGCCACCATCAGAAGGGGGACATTGCTTCTGGTACTCGCGATTAAACTTCTTTTGAAACTTTGCCCAGTCGGCTTTTTTGAAATTCAACCGATGATTTTCATGTTGAACTGGAATGAGGAAGAAATCATCCCTGTGATGATTGATTTCCATTACGATTGCGCTATGGTCGCTAGCATAAGGAAGCACCTGCAGTTTCCGTTGAGGACTATTAAAGCTGAATTCAAGTCTTGCATCAGCAATGCAAAAGTCCAAATATGAATTTGGGAATTCCAACCCATATAGAGTGCACCTGTATTCAATTTGGTTCTCTATTATCCACGATTTTAGGAATACACCTCTTGGATTATTGGTGGCGTTCAGCCATGATGTTTGCTTGGCGTTCAGGTCACCAGCAAGAATAGAATGTTTATGCAGCCTGTTCAGTTCGAGTATTTCAAACAAGGAATTGAGCTCCTATTTGAGCTTGAGAACAGTTCCACCAGTTGCATAGGCAGAGATAACGAAGAGGTTATCCCCACCTGGCAGTGAGATTTTGATAACGGACACTTCAAGAGATTCAAAGCTTTTGAAATCGACTTTTTCAATATTTTGGAAACGATAGGGTCTTCGAACCAATATCCCGGTGCCACCTCCCACATCACCTGTTACCCTATCCTTTCTTACGAACTCAAAATCCTTGAATCTCATGGAGTGGAGTGAGGTGGGTTTCGGTGAGAAGCACGATGTCAGGCTTTTGTCTGGCAATGAATTCAAGGAGATAATCACGCCGATGTAAAGTAACAATGGAGTTGACGTTGATCGAGATGAGACGAATCCTATCCATGGGAATGTGGCTGGATGACAACTTATTTTGAGGCATTTGAAAGCCCGGAACGCTGAAAAACAATGTTAATTTTCGAATCTTGTTTATCGATTCTCTCCGATAAGGAATTCAATTGCTGATAAATTTTAAGGAGTAACTCATTATTGCCACTTACATTATTTATTTTATTTACATTGTTTGCTGGTCCTCTCGCAGCAAGTGCAAATGACACCCCGGGCTTGACGAAGTTAGTAGGTATCACACTGCGGTGTGCTTAACTTTGTTTTGGAGTGAATTGTACCTTTGCATCTTGATACTGGGGGCATCCTCGATATGATGCTGGATGATCAAAGGCACCGCAGCTCACACAATATAATTTTTTTTTGGCTCCGCCTGAGCCAATTTGCACTCGCCGGGAGCATGGATGTCTTTGCATTTCACACACCTATATTTCATGGCACTGGCAGCCGAATGCCCAAATCTTTGACACCTGTAAGACTGGTTGACCTCATTTTTCTGGAGGCGTTCCCTCCTCACCACGCGGAAGTTCAAGTACCATATTTTCTGCAGGGCACTCGAACTACTTTTGCTGGAAATCTGGACTAAGTAGTGAGGCAAGTTTTTGCGCTCCACAATCGATCTTCTTGTTGCAAAGTTTTAACTGAAATAAATTGTATTTCTAGTGCAACTTCTTGAAGCACCTGAAGGAGATCGACTGTGTCCTCACCACAGTCCAGACCCTTCAATAAAAAGGTTTGGTTCTTTTCGCTTTTTGGGGTGTACGTGAAATGCGGAACACCTCCAGAATTGAAGTTATTTTTTGTTGCCTGGAAATCAACCAACAACTTAGTCTTAATTGTCAATTCATCGGCATTGACTCTTTTTATCTCAAAATCTTTTAGCTTATTTTCGGTTGCCAAAAGCCGAGCCATATCTTTGCCCGTTTGCCCAAATACAATGATTGGTGGGGCTTTTTCTTTTTTTTTTCATTAATCTTAACGGACGGACCAGCAGACGGACCAGCAGACAAACCTTTTGGTTTTTCCTCGCGATTTTTAATTTTAAGGTATTCAATGAACTCATTATCTAACTTAGACGTTTTACCTGGATCCTCTTCAATGTTCATCGTTTCTTCAAGACCAGCTAGCGCTGCATAGTAATTTCTGCTGTCGTTTGCGCCTCCTGCGCTGAGGAAATCCTCTTGATTAGCTTCTTCCTTTGACTTTTTAGTTTTCTTGTCTTCGGTTTTTGAATTTGCTTGCCGGCGTTTCTTGGTTTCTTTATCTTCGTTGAACGTTAACGTTCCAACAAGTGCTTCTAATGATTTAACTCGAAGCTTGAGCTCTTCATTTTCCTTTTCAATTTTTTCAGCTTTTTCTTTGTCTTTTATCAGCTGCTCGATTTCGATTACCGATAGGATTGTCAGTTTTTCTTCTTTATCGTCGTATCTTCTTTTAAGTTTTTTTTTCGCCCGTCATCGTTGGCGATGGGCACGGACCTTCTGGTTGATGGCTGAATGTTCTCGGACCGGGACTTCCCTTGAACGTATTTCCACTTTTGATTTTTCTTCAGGAAATGAATTTCAGGTATTCGATAAATGCTCGAATAATTCGACGGTGATGGTTTTCAATTAAAAAAAAATTATTTTCAACTGACTTTTGTGAAAAATTAATTAATTTTCAAAATTAATGACAGGAGCGATTAAAAACACGTCTACACGCAACGAGTGCTAGACGTAGAATTAATGGCTCTCTAACTTTATACGTTATAAGCTAAACACATTTCATAAAAAAAACTATAGCAAATTCAAATTAATTATGATTATTACATATTTTATGATTTGATTGGAAAAAGGAGAAAAAAACCAACCAACACTATCCTAAAATTATTAATAATTTTAACACGAGGGAACTTTGATCCTACACCTAATATGTTATAACTTAATTCTAATAAAATTCAATCAAAAACTTTAGCTTTTACTAGAAAATTTGATCTGGTCTAGCAAATGAGTATCTCCATTGGGATTTTTGGTCTCGAGAACTCAAATTCGGAGGATATTTTATCTTCTTATCGGTGGCCCGTCTATGTATGTGATATATGACTGGGACGCCGTCAGAAACAAAAATATCGCGGTTCATGTCCAAATACACGAATACTTCTAAAGAATGAAGCCAGTAGCGAGGCAAGTCGCTATATACCCGTCTGTACGGTGGAACGGCTGTGAAATCCAAGGGTTTTCACGCACAGCTACATATCTTGCGGTATGATTCCGAAGAAGTTTCAATATGAGGATATCGACTCTTGGCACTTGAGCAGTTTGATAGATTCTTCTATTCGACATATAGTGCTTCCAATCCATCTCAGGCTTCCTGTACAAACCAGTACATGCACGAAGACGTTAACTTTCTAAAACTCTTAATTATTCCATAGTACTAGCACTCTGGTTGTAACAGATCTGATATCCACGTGTCGAAACTGGTCTAACCAGGGTCTTGTAACAGATAACTTTGATCTTTGGATCAATGCATCTGGAATGAAAGAGCCGTCGATGACTACTTTTTGTGCCTTACTGAGCATAATTTTAACATGTTCAGCATAGTACAGATACTGATCGAGATAAACACCGAGGTATCGAACACAGGATTTATGTGGAACCCGTTCTAAATCAGTGCTCAGATCACCGGCAAAAATATAATAACTATGCAGCCTGTTCAATTCGAATACTTCAAACAAGGAATTGAGCTCCTCTTTGAACTAGAGAACATTTCGACCAGTTGCATAGGCAGAGATAACGAAGAAGTTATCCCCATCTGGTAATGAGATTTTGATAATGGACACTTCAAGAGATTCAAACATTTTAAATATAACTTTTTCAATATTTTGAAAACAATAGGGTCTTTGAAGCAATACCCCAGTTCCATCTCCCCCATCACCTATTACCCTATCGTTTCTTATGAATTCAAAATCCTTGAATGTCATGGAGTGCCATGAATTGAGCTGGGTTTCAGTGAGAAGCATGATGTCAGGTTTTTGCTTGACAAGAAACGCCAGGAGACAGTCACGTCGATGTAGAGTAATAATGAGTTGGTAGGCATCGCACTGCGGTGTACTTGACTTTGTTTTGGAGTAAATTTTACTTTTGCATCTTGATACTAGAGGGCATCCTCTATATGATGCTGGATGACCAAAGACACCGCAGTTCACACAATATATTTTATCTTTTGGCTTCGCCTGAGCCAAATTGCACTCACCGGGAGCATGGGTATCTTTGCACGTCACGCATCTATTTTTCATGGCGCAATTGGCAGCCGAATGCCTGAATATTAGGTACATGTAGCCCTGGTTGACCTCGTTTTTCTGGAGGCGTTTCCATCTCACAACACGGAAGTTCAAGTACATATTTTTGGTAGGGTACTTGAACTGTTTTTGTTGGAAATCTGAACTAAGTAATAAGGCAAGTTTTTACGCACGACAATCGATCTCCTTGTTGCAAAGTCTTTAACGGAAATAAATTCTATTTCTAGTCCAACTTCTTGAAGCACCTGAAGGAGATCGACTGTTTCCTCTCAGCAGTCCAAAACCCTTCAATAAAAAGGTCTGGTTTTTTTGCTTTTGGGAGTGTATGTAAAATGCGGAACATCTCCAGAATTCAAGGCACTTTTTGCTGCCTGAAAATCAAACAATGACTTAGTTCTAATTGCCAGTTTATCGGCATTGACTCTTTTGATCTCAAAACCATTTAACTTATTTTTGGCTGCCAAAAGCCGAACCATATCTTTGCCTGTTAGCCCCAATACATTGATTGGTGGGACTTTTTCTTTCTTTTGATTAACCTTGACGGGCGGACCTGCAGACAAAGCTTTAGGGTTTTTCTCTCTAATTTTAATTTTTAAGTATTCAATAAATCCATTTTATGGCTTAGCAGTACAATGTTCAAAAGTTTTATACATGTATCCTCCTTAATACTCACGGAATCTTCTAGTGCAGCTAGCGCTGCATAATAATTTGTGCTGACGTTTGCTGTGCCTGCGCTGAGGACTCTTGCTTCGGTTTTCTAGATTTCTTATCTTCAGTCACTTACTTACTTCTTCTTTTTCTTTCTTGCTAATTTCTTTTACTTTGTTGAATGTCAATGTTCCAACTAGTTTTTCTTGTGATTTGATCCAAAGTCTTAGCTGTTCGTTTTCTTTCTCAACCTTGCCAGCTTTCTCGTTAGCTTTGATTAACTGCTTGATTTCGATGATCGATAAAATGTGCGATTTTTCTTCGTTGTTATCGTATCTT
The DNA here is from genome assembly GCA_963969285.1 of Odontomyia ornata. Classification (NCBI taxonomy): domain Eukaryota; kingdom Metazoa; phylum Arthropoda; class Insecta; order Diptera; family Stratiomyidae; genus Odontomyia; species Odontomyia ornata. The sequence goes on along the minus strand of OZ017738.1, from coordinate 157,168,539 downwards.
CATTTCAGCTTTTTTCGCCCGTCATAGTTGGCGATGGACACGATCGTTCTGATTGAGGGATGAAGCCATCGGGCTCCTCCATCTCGTTGCTTTTGCAGCGGGAGTAGAGAGAATGTTTTTAAGCCGGGACTTCCCTTGAATGTATTTCCACTTTTGCTTCAGGAAAGAAATTTCAGGTATTCGATAAATGTTCGAATGATTCGGCGGTGATGGTTTTCAATTAAAAAAATTAGTTTCAACTGATTTTTATGAAAAATCAATTAATTTTTAAAATTAATGACAGGAGCGATTAAAGACATCTCTACATGCAACGAGTGCTAGACGTAGAATTTGCACTCATATTCACTACAATAAACGTAAACATTGGGCGCCAATTATTATTTTAGGGGCTTTTACGCCAAGGGATGATAGGTCCCTGAAGATGAACCTCGAACCCGGATAGGAGTGTGCTTGGGGGTCCCAAATCCACGTGATTGCACTAACTTTCAAATACTTTTTAGCTTCCCCTTTGAAAACGGAAGGATAAACCATATCATCAGTTAGCATAAGCAGAGATTGGTCGAAACCCCGCCCCCTCCCCCTTCATTTTTAGTCTGGCCAAATGGAATCTCCCTAAAGTACACTCGAAAAACAGCTGCGTACGTGCGTACGCGTCCTCCGGCAAGTTAATTCTAGCGATTACAAAACCTTAGCTCGCTAAGGTAGTTACCATTGCTGCCGTGCTTAATGGACTTACATATAAATGAAGAACACTGCAGAACTTTCTGACTTAAAGAATAAATGACACCTTCTCACTCAGGCCCGAAAGGAAAGCAATTAACGTACATGACGTCACTGCGGTAACTTTCGAAAGCTGTTCAATTGGTCTAAAAGAACAGGTCAATAACTCTGAAATCTTGGTGCGCATTGTGACGTCATACATCCGCTTTCGGGCCAGTGTTTCTGGGGCATTGACCAGTCACAATAAGTTCTGGAAATTTTTTGGCTAACGTGACCTCAATGTATTCAACATACTTTCAGCGCTGTACTGATTACTCTAATTAAACAACTCCTGAATCCATCTGGATGTTTTCTAAGGATTTCTTTTTGGGCCAACGGTCAGTGTAATAGCGTCACAACAAGCTTTAATATAACCAAACATATTTTTATCTCATATAGCTGACTGCACAAAATTCAAGTAACTCTTTACATTACAGTGAAACCTGGTCAATTGGGATCTCAAGGGACCAAGACAAACGAGGTGTGTTCAAAAAATATCACGAATTTTGTTTTTTTTTCAAAAATTATTTATTTATTCATGAATATCTATTTTGTCCCCTTCAAAGTAATCCCCATGAGATATTATACACTTGTGCCAACGGTTTTTCCAATCTTCGAAGCACTTCAAAAAATCATTTTTTTTAATCTTGTTCTGCTCCTCCTTCGATGCCGTCTTTATCTCGTCAAGCGTAGCGTAACGTCGTCCTTTCATGGGCCTCTTCAGTTTAGGAAACAAGAAAAAGTCACAGGGGGCCAGATCTGGGGAATACGGTGGCTGCGGCATCATTAGTGTGTTGTTTTTGGCCAAAAAGTCACGCACAAGCAACGATGTGTGAGCAGGGGCGTTATCGTGGTGCAAAAGCCAATTTTTGTTCTCCCACAAATCCGGGCGTTTCTGGCGGATTGCTTCGCGCAAATTGTGCATAACTTGCAGGTAATATTCCTTATTGACCGTTCTTCCCTGTGGCAAGAACTCATGATGCACCACGCCCCTGCAATCGAAGAAAACTGTCAGCAAAACTTTCACATTCGACCGAACTTGGCGCGCTTTTTTCGGTCTTGGTTCATGCGGCAGCTTCCATTGAGATGATTGAGCTTTAGTTTCCACGTCATAACCATAAACCCACGATTCGTCACCAGTTATGACCCTCTGGAGCAAATTTGGTTCGTCGCGGACATCTCATTAGCAATGTTCATGCGTTGCTGTTTTTGGTCGCAATTGAGCAATTTTGGTACGAATTTCGCGGCGACCCGTCTCATGCCCAAATCGTTGATAAAAATCGAATGGCACGAGCCAATCGATATGTTTAGGTCCTCAGCAACTTCTCTAACGGTGATTCGACGATTGGCCAATACCATTTTCTCCACTTCATTAATTTTTTCGTCTGTTGTTGAAGTGCTCGGGCGTCCGGCACGCTCTTCGTCGTTCACATCTTCTCGGCCTTCTAAAAACATTTTGTACCACCGATAAACGTTGCTTCGGTCCAAGGTAGCTTCTCCGTATGCCACAGTCAACATTCGGAATGCATCCGCGCACTTAATTTCGTTTTTCACACAAAATTTGATACACGTTCTTTGATCCATTTTTTTGAATAAGTAAAAATCGAAGACGATTGAAAACACGTGCAAGTAAAGCAGCTATCACCAATCAAGTGAACATTCAAAATGGCCGAGCTTGTCGGCATAAGTGACAGACATGAGTACCAACATAACGCCACAAAAAAATCGAAATTCGAATATACGTAACCCGCGAAAATTCAAAATTCGTGATACTTTTTGAACACACCTTTCTAAAATTTTCACCGGAGTCTCTTCACAGTCTTCTTCTTCTTCTTCTGTGTCCAAAGAAGAATACATAGCAACTATGTCATCATCGTTGAGCTCCTCTGAAATCAGTACATTATCATCCATAGAAACGAAAGTCGCCTGCTGCTCATTTGAATCATTCCTACATGTGGTAAATATTCTATCCCATTCTAGAAACGTTGCACAGATCTCCAGCTCCTCTTGTAGGCTCTAGTTCAGATACATTCCTCACTTTGAATCTAGCTTTTTTGAAGCAATGACTAATTGTGGTTTTGCTAACAGGAATCCAAGCTTTTCTTGCAAATCTCATGGCCTGGAGGATGTTGATTTCTGGGCTTTTATCCTCTTCATACTGAAAAACTTCGTTCCTGTAGTAACCCTTAAAGTTGTTGATAATACCCTGATCCATGGGCTGCAATTTACTTGTGGTATTGGCGGGTAAGTACAATAATGTAACATAGTCTAAGTTGGGCATATTGTTGTGAGCTGCGCAGTTGTCGACAAACATAATGATTTTTCGTTTTTGGGCCCTCATATCGGTGTTCACTTTTTTTAACCAATCTGCAAATAATTCAGAAGTCTCCAGGCCTTTTTATTGCTTTGATAATTAACAGGCAAAGTTTTAATACCCTTGAAGCATCTTGGGCTCTTAGATTTTCCAATTAAAAGAAGTGGCAGTTTTTCAGTTCGACATATTCGCACTTACAAGTACAGTGACCCGATCTTTACTTAATTTACCACCATGGCAAGGATGACCTTTGAACGTAAATGTTTTATCCGGTAGACACTTGTAGAATAAGCCCGCTTCATCGGCGTTGAATACGTCATCAGGGGAATAATCGTGTAATAAAGCTGGAAGGTTTTTAATCCACTCATTACATTCGTTATTGTCCACAGAATTGCTCTCGCCACAAACATTTTTGAATGCGATATCGTTTCTTTTCTTAAGTCCCTCCAACCACCCATTAATGCCAGAAAAAATATCAATATGGAGCTTACTTGAAAATTCTTGAGCTTTCTCTTTGATCATTGGTCCGCTAATTGGAATTTTATTATTCCGTACCTGCTTTATCCATGTACAGAGACACTTTTCAACTTCAGAATACTCTGCTGCTCGTATTCGTTTGAGTTTTCCTTTTACATCAATACACTGAGACCGAATTTTCTCGTTGTTATTATGTTATTCTCCCTATACAGCTCATCGCGCGACTTTCCACAATCATAATCTGATAAAAGTTGTAATTTTTCAGATACTGATATATACTGAGATATTTACGTTTGGACATTTTGTACACTTTTATTCCCTTGTTCTTAGGTCAAAACCTGAGATAGTACTGACAAACAAAGCCTGCGCGAAAGACGACGCGAAATGTATGTAAACAAACATGTTAAAATGTGTTAGAACCTGATTAATTTGTCTCACTTATACAGGTAATTGAGCTACAGAGTCTCAATTATAGGGTAACATCAAAAAAGTCTTAGAATTCAGATCTCATTTAACCAGGCTCAAAAAGTCCCATTAACAGAGATGATTTCACGAAAAAGAACCGGGACCTCATTGCAACTCTCAATAACCACTTAACCAGGTTTCACTGTATATGTAACGATATGTTACGTAAAACATACATGAATGGTCTTTACTTGTAAGTGAAAGTCACAACTTTATAAGAAATCTTGGATGCATATTCGACTTATAGCCCAGTCATATTAGGGCTTTCACCTCGGAATGAAAGATAATAAGCTGCAAATTGGTATGAACCTTTGTTTTGTCATTCTAAATGTTGTCTCAAAAGTCACAATCGTTATCGTGTTTGCGTCTCAAGATATTCAAGGTCAAAGGTCACAAAAATCGGTTTTTCGCGAATATCTGGCTTCCTATCGGTTAAATGAGATTTGCATTTATTATAAAAGTTGTAGGCTATAAAATTCCCTACAACTTTTGTTTAAGCTTTTTTTTCATACGACCAACCGTTTTGAAGGTAGAGCGCGAAGAGTGCACATCGTACAGTCATATACGGCCTAATGCAAGGTCAAGCGTGAGTTATGGTTATCAGTACGTTATAAAGTCAATTATTTACTTGGAAATTATAATTATTAAACAATGCCTATTATTTATGTACTAACTATTAATTATTTATATTTAATTAAAGTAAGTAACTTGATTATTTATATATAATTATTCATATTTAACTATTTAAGTATAAAATATTATTAATTCTGGATTATATATTTTAGTTTTATTTTAAGTTAACACGACATTATATATCTTTTCTTTAAAACGCGTAAATTTCTCAATACTTATATACCTGGAAATACTTGTCCCTACCCTATGCCCTTTTCTATTCATTGCCGGGACAGATGTTCTATAGTATTCAAGGCCACTCTCTCCACTTTGTATGAGTCAAGATTATTCGTTAGTTTGAAATTGTACCGTTGCAACTACGGACGTACGGTTTTAAGAGCTATGGCTGATTTGTGTTTTACATAAAACGTGTCTACTACCAGATTCAAACGTGGTTAGGGAAGGACTTAGAACCTAAAGAATGGGGCTGGATGCTTGAAAATGAAATCCTGGAGCCCATACGAACGTTATTACCTCCAGCACCAGCCGAACTACTAAACGTAATATTTTGCAATTGCAAAAATGGTTGTGGTTCCCGCTGTGGATGCAGAAAATCAGGGCTACAATGTTCTTTAGCTTGCGGCCAGTGCAACGGACAAGCTTGCCTCAACGCTTCACTGTATCCAAGTAATCCCGATGAAGAAAATACATATGATCCCGATATTCTGGAAGGTTTGGAGATGAACATGACAGATAATGAGGATGATGACAATGAATCGAACATTTTTGAGCGACAAGAAGAAGAAGACGACGAACAAGAAGAAGATAATTAGCTTCCATTTCCAATTTCATTACAATTAAAATCAACAAAGATACTTTTGATATTTGAACTCACATTTTGATAAATGTATATTATGCCGTATTTAATAATAAATAAAAATATGTGTAAAATATATACTCTTACTATCATTTTAACTTAAAATAAAACTAAAATATATAATCCAGAATTAATAATATTTTATACTTAAATAGTTAAATATGAATAATTATATATAAATAATCAAGTTACTTACTTTAATTAAATATAAATAATTAATAGTTAGTACATAAATAATAGGCATTGTTTAATAATTATAATTTCCAAGTAAATAATTGACTTTATAACGTACTGATAACCATAACTCACGCTTGACCTTGCATTAGGCCGTATATGACTGTACGATGTGCACTCTTCGCGCTCTACCTTCAAAACGGTTGGTCGTATGAAAAAAAAGTTTAAACAAAAGTTGTAGGGAATTTTATAGCCTACAACTTTAATAATAAATGCAAATCTCATTTAACCGATAGGAAGCCAGATATTCGCGAAAAACCGATTTTTGTGACCTTTGACCTTGAATATCTTGAGACGCAAACACGATAACGATTGTGACATTTGAGACAACATTTAGAATGACAAAACAAAGGTTCATACCAATTTGCAGCTTATTATCTTTCATTCCGAGGTTGACCCCTTTTTTTACCTAATATGACTGGGCTATTAGCAATAAGAGAACCAAAATAGTCCATTTACTTTTGACTATCTACGAAATGTTCATTAACTTGACAATTTTATAGTCAGACCTATTTTCAGAAGCTTTGACATTTCAATTCATATTGAATCTCATAAAATTAATCCAAAAAGTCCTTCCCTTATTCACATTTCCCTTTTAAGCTTTTAAGGTATCGAAGAATGTTGAATGAAATCAATGTGATGTTATTTACTTTTCTATTTCATTCATAGTTTCTGAGTATCAAATTCGGGTTAGGGGATTTCCAGTAAATGATATAGGAGAATGCCTGGTAGTACAATCGATATCAACTTGCCTTTATCGAGCTCATCGGATCTCCATTATGCTATTTGGTGCGTTGAAAAACGATATACATATTATCTAAAATTAGAAAAGGGTCTTTTCCATTTCATTTTATTTGATATCGTTCTACTGTCATAATGTGGATGAGCGACCTGTTTGATTTATTAGTTCCTTAAGAGCGTTCGAGGTCAAACGGAATATTATGTATTGCCTTTTCCTGACTTGGGGACTGTCTAGCTTCGATATGAGGATCATTTTATGGCCCATAAAATAGGAAGTGTTTCTTTGATTTCTCTTGAAGTTAATATTTATGTCAGCTCAATATGTAGGTCTGATGGTCACATTGAGAAAAAATTTAATAATAATCAGTTAAAGTGCTTATCGAGACTTTTAGCAATGGGAACATTTGACTAGTTGAAGGATATAATATAATTTAATGTCCAGTCAGTACTCAAATATTACTTAGCAATAAGAATCAATTTTCAAGATTATCTTTTCGTATTCTGGTGGTTTTAATTATTACTTTGTTAATTGGTAATCTATTTAAAAAGCCCACATTCATCATTCAATTGACGAAAAAGGAAAACTGTATTCTATCCTTGCACAAGCTACCAGCAAACTTATCACTCAATTTTCAGTCACATCAAAAATAATCGAGGATATATGCATGTACCCTAAATTTATTAATAGAAAATATTCGAATCATAGAGAGCCTCACATTTCTGTAAAAAAATTACATGTTAACTCTAACTATCGTCATAGAGTGTTTCATCCAATGCAAAATCATGCTCATCCAATGGAAGTTTATCCTTTCCGACAATCTGCTCTTTCAAAGCTAACCCGATTAAAACTGTTTTTCGATTTTTCACCTTTTCCGCTACCGTCATATTTTTTGCATATCTCTCTGGAAATATTTCGAAATATCTTCGTAGATACTTGTCATAGTATCCACGTCCATGCCCACAGCGCCCACCATCTGTTGTGAATGCAACACCGGGCAGCAGGATTAAATCGAGTCCTTCTGAAAAAAAAATATTTTTTTGAATGTTTGAACCTATTGTATAAATCCTAAAGAAAAGCAAGTGGTTTCGGATTTCACTATTTTGAAACTGCGAGAAGTATTATAAAAGAAATAATTGTAAATTTTTGTATGGGTTTGAATTTAGGGACAACATCTGGAGGACATTCAGAAATAAAAAATGTTATCCTGTAGGGAACTCCGAATCTGCATGAATTAACAAACCTTTTTCCAAAGCGTTGTTTCTATTTTCGGAGATCTCGGGCTGTTTAATATTCCACTTGGTCACCGGAAGACTATTGTAATCCGCCATTCCGTTCAACTGCACCATTTCCATCCTGTCGCCTTCGTATGTTGGCACAAATACCTACAAATGTATAAAAACAGAAATTTGGTTTGTTCAGTCAACAGGCGTATTTTATCTTTCAAATTGACTTCGCGGCCTGTTGACAATAAAATTTGAAACTTTACCTGTTTGTCATCAACAAACATTTTCGTTAGTAATTCAATAGTGCTAAGCTCCCCCGTTGTACTGAGGTAAATGCTGACTCTATTTGCATATTTGTACGCTTCCATATTTAGCACCTGCAGAATATGTTTATAAAGGATGTTCTATATATTAGAAAATATTTGTACGGAAAGAAATCGAAGCAAAATACATATTCATCTTTATTACCTTATGAGTTACGCGCGATGATTGCTTGCAGATTTCCTCATTTGATAATTGACGAATTTTAGCTTTGATAGTGCTTCGCAGCAGTTTTTTTGCAGAATTTTGGATATTGGACATCTCACTGTAAATATACGGAATATAATTAAAGTGAAGTAGTTAATTTGCTGTCTCTGCAATTAAAATTTTGAAAGCCAGTCTTATTTTATAAAAAGTGTTTTTTAGAGATACAGAACTTTGAAATTAAATAACATACATATAAATCGTTTTAATTTCCATGATTGGTTTTATTGGAAAAATAATTCTCTGCCGTTCGCCAACGATGACCTGAGAATGAATTTATCGAATATTTAAAAATTAAAAATAGGGAGAAAAAACCAAAAGATTTGTCTGCTGGCCAATCTGTCAATGTTAATCAATAAAAAGAAAATGTCCCACCAATCAATGTATGTATTTGGGCAAACAGGCAACCGAAATAAATTAAATTATTTTGAGATCAACAGAGAATGCCGATAAATAGACAATTAGAACTAATTCACTGGTTGATTTTCAGGCAGCCAAATGTGTATTGAATTTCGGACAAGTTTCGCCATTTTCGTACAGCTCCAAAAGCGAAAACCAGACATTTTTATTGAAGGGTATGGACTGCGGACAGGACACAGTCGATGCTTCAAGAAGTTGTAGCCCAAAAAGAATTTATTACAGTTAAAGACTAGCGTAAAAATTTCCCTTATGACTCAGTCCAGATTTTGAGCAAAAGCAGTCCAAGGGCCTTTCAAAAATTAGGTACTTGAACTTCCGAGTGGTGAGGTGGGAATGCCTCTAGAAGGGCGAGGCCAACCAGTGCTACAGGTTTAAAAGATTCGGTCATTCGACTGCCAATTGTGCAATGAAATATAGATTTGTAAAGTACAAAGATGTCCATGCTCCCGGTGAGGACATATTGGCTCAGGTGGAGCCAAAAGAAAAACTTTATTGTGTAAACTGCGGTGTCTTTGGTCATCCAGTATCATATCGAGGATGCCCTCGGTATCAAGATGCAAAGGTAAAATTTACTCCAAAGCAACGTCAAGTACACCGCAGTGTGATACCTACCAACTTCGTTAAGCCCGGGATGTTATTTCTACTTGCTGCTAGAGGACCAGTAGGCAATGTATATAAAATAAATAATGTAAGTGGCAATAATGAGCTGCTTCTTAAAATTTATTAGCAATTAAATTCCTTATCGGAGAGAATCGATAAACAGGATCCACAAATTAACATTGTTTTTCAGCGTTTAGAGCTTTCAAATGCCTCAAAATAAGTTGTAATCCTGTCACATTCCAATAGATAGGATTTGTCTCATCTTGATCAACGTCAACTCAATTGTGAGTCTACTTCAACATGACTGTCTCTTGGGATTTCTTGTCTAACAAAAGCCTGACATCATCTTTCTCACTAAAACCCACCTCAATTCATGGCACTCCATGACATTCAAGGATTTTGAATTCATAAGAAATGATAGGGTAATAGATGATGGGGGAGGTTATTGCCGATTCCCTGGCTGCCCCACCGTTATATTGGGGCAACTCCGGCTGAGGCTCCACTGACCCAAACTAGCTCACCCGAAGACGGACGTGGGCGCCACTCGTTCGATCCTGCGAGCCTCTCAAGGAGTCGTCCGAACGAGAAGACGACCGTCCGGAGCGAAATTAACAATTATACAAGTTTTGGGGCTCGCCACCACATGGCCGCGAAAACCCCCTTCAAAAAGACACTCTGCCACGTAGAACGAGTTAAAGTGTTTCACCACCACACAAAGCTCGTCGTAACTGAATTTAATTGAAACACTAACGTTCAATGCACCCGCTGAACACTACTACCTCTCTTAACTTTTCCAGGTCTTTCTGCCTGGTCAACGTCCCGGGAAAAGAATTCCCGAGCCACACCTTTAACAGCTAAAAAAAAACATATTTATGTTGTATTGAAAGGAAAAAAAATCTAAAATTACCTTTACTCGACTTGAATAATATTCTATATATAAAATATTTGTTACAATTCGACCAATATAAAGTAAAATTTAAGCCACTTACATTTATTCCCTACTCTAGTAAGGGGGTTACATTTATTCCCTACTGTAGTAAGGGACCTCTTGCTTCCGTTTTCTAGATTATCGCCACCGCACAGTTGTCTCGTCCCAATTTAATGTTATAGTAACCAGGGTCCGTCTCCAATTCCTCGTCAATGTTGTCACTGAGTATCGCTCCGTTATACCTCCGCCACTTGCTTGAAAACTCCCTAAGGAAAAGAAAGCGCGCCAATCTTGCCGGGCTTCAATAACTTCCGGGTTAACGTTTTTCCTCCCGTCCACCGGGTAAATAATGTTTTTGGAGTTTACGTTTGTCCGAGTAGTTATCCTCGCTTGATTTCACTTATAACAAGTTCCACTCGATAACGATGCTAGTGGGAATAAAGCGCATTACGCGCTCGTCGTTATTGACGTCGACGGTTTGGAAACGACCCTTTAACCACTCGCTGTCACTGAACTGCATTTTGACAGCTGGGAGGAAGACGGAAGTGGTGGAGAAAAGAAAGAGCTGAAGAGCCCAGGTAAAATGGCTGCACTGCCATGAAGATGGTTAAACGTCATCAGGCTTCGGCCATTCATCAAAATATACGCAACCGATAAAATGTTTCCGTAAGGACCAAATTTCTTAACACAATCGTCATAACTGTGGTGAAATATCTTGATCTTTTTTTAGACATAACCGTAAGAAAATTGTGCGAAAAGTCGAACGCAGAAACGGAAGACGGGAAGAAAGTTTTTTGCCCGAGTTCGCTAAGTTCCGAAGTCGCGAATCAGGAAAAAGTACATGTTTTCTGGCAGACAAAGCCATGCGAATGCAAAAATCGCAACATTATTTGTACAGCCTGTGGAATTGACCTACAGTTCTCCTCGACAAGCACAGCAAAAAACAAGGAGGCATCGTTTTCAGGAGTGCAGTTGGAGTTCAACTTAAACAGCGCTGGCAATAGTTAAGGACGTTGAACGAAACGTGAAGCCCCACGACAACCAAGTGATGGAGGATGCCTTGTCGAGGAAGGTGACATAGTTATGGATAAACATATAGAAAGTTTGGAGGTTAGCAAGTAAGTTTTACGTTAAAATATCGGCAGTGCCAACGTCAGTAATCCAACGGAATAAGTTCCAGAGCAAGATATGCATACAATCTCGCCATTAATTTCGTGCAACAAATTAAATCTAGTTTTGGAAGCTGTTTCCAAAAGTTAGGGTATTCAAAGAGATGGAACATCACAAATCGCATGTGGTGGTGTTAATTACCGTTTGAATGAAGATGAACTATCTCAAAACTTGACATTAGCCGAAGTTCAAGAAATGTTGAAACGTTTTGGTGAGCATATCAAGCGTGTTGGTCCTTGGCCCGGTCCAATAGATGAAATACAGTCCAATGAAAATTTTCATTTAGTTTCTTGTTATTGTCATAACATCGAAGAAATTTGAATTTGTTATCCTTGGAACCTTTATTTCCCAACGTATTTAGAAATATGTAAGGCATCGAGCACAAGGATTCCAAAAGTTATAGTTTACAATAAAGATCTCGGGCGAGCTGGATGACCATCAAGACGATTTGTCTCGTCATCCACGTTCACTTAGATCCTTAGGACTATTAAATTGTGATATAATTAACTTAATGAATTTGGTAAAGTTAGTAGAGCTTAGCTTTGAATGTTGTGAAACAGTGGAATCGGAATATTCTATCCATATGCGCGAACTGGTGAAATTAAAAAGGCTTAATTTGGGTGGGTGCCGTTTACCGGATGATCAATCAGTAAAAACTCTTTGTCGAACTCACATTGATTTAGAAGAATTAATTATTAGTAATAATTATGCTTGCAATAATTTTGAGGTAGTGGGCCGTCTGAAGAGTTTACGGAAAATTGCTATTTGGAAATGTAGTGAACAACTTATCGCACTGTTAAAGTTACTTGATGAATTAGTCCATTTTCATCGGAATGATCTTGAAACTCTTCAAATAGCTAGTAATTTCTCGCAGTTTCGTACGAGGTGACCGATATACTCCTCAGGAGCTGCCACATCAGTCACCTCGGGGCAGCTCGACTGCGGGGTTCCAGATGACTACGAACCCATATATATATATATATGCTGCAGCATGGCAGTGCTGCAAGCTCTATCGAGCAGTAATTTCCACATTTACGCAGTGGTGGCGAACTTATAAGAAAATTTTGTTTGAGGATTGCTGGTTGTCCTAAGTGAAAGAACTACATTGTTCTTTCACCCGAGCATTTTAGCCTATATGCTGGGACCAGCTGAAGTCCATCGAGCGAATAATGCTATTATGTTGATAGCTAAAATGCTCGGGTGAAAGAACAATGTAGTTCTTTCACTTAGGACAACCAGCAATCCTCAAACAAAATTTTCTTATAAGTTCGCCACCACTGCGTAAATGTGGAAATTACTGCTCGATAGAGCTTGCAGCACTGCCATGCTGCAGCATATATATATATATGGGTTCGTAGTCATCTGGAACCCCGCAGTCGAGCTGCCCCGAGGTGACTGATGTGGCAGCTCCTGAGGAGTATATCGATCACCTCGTACGAAACTGCGAGATTTTTAATGGAACCAGCCTATATGCTGGAACCAGCTGAAGTCCATCGAGCGAATAATGCTATTATGTTGATAGCTAAAATGCTCGGGTGAAAGAACAATGTAGTTCTTTCACTTAGGACAACCAGCAATCCTCAAACAAAATTTTCTTATATAGTAATTTCTGTTACGACAAAGATGCGGCAACCGAAATATTGTCCAAATTATCGAAATTCCGCAACTTACACGATGAAACATCTTGATCTTTTTTTAGTTCCAAATCTCAATCTAATTAATAATAGTGATCATGTAAAAGAGGTGGTGAAGAGTTGTTATCTCGTAGAAGACCTTAGATTTAAAGTATTTACAAACTATCAGCGGCTAACCAACGAAGCTTTTTTTTGTGGTAGGGAGGTGAATGCCATTTATGCACAGACTATGGGACTCCCATGTGTGACTGGACTACCAACTAACCCTGTCAACCTGAGAATCCAGCCTGGAACCGTTTGACACATTACTTCGGGCCAGGTCTCGTTTTGTTATGCGGTGAGGCGCCTTGAAGCTGAGGGATCCCTTTGCTAGCGGGAGGGGAGAGGGGAAGCGGAGGTGCCAGAAAAGCGATCCCCAGCCCCAGTGCCCCCCTTTTATATTTTAGGACTGCCCGAGCAAAATGTGCCACCTGGTTCCATTTGTCAACCGATTCGAGCATCACCGCAACTATATTATCCGGGGTGAGCTCTCCCATCTCCCTGTAGAGTTCCCTTCGTAGCCTGACCCATTTTATACACGCAAAAATGTGTGGCAGGCATTGTCCCCCTTTCCTGGGGGACCGTGACTTACCAATCTTGTACAGGTTAGACTGAAAACACCCATGCCCGTTCAAAAGCTGGATCAGATAGAAGTCAGTCTCACCATCCCGGATGAGAGACCACGGTCTCTCATCCGGGATGAAGCGCGCAGTCAGCCTTCCCGTTGTACAGTTGATAACGCTGAAATCGTCGAAGAGGTCATAGTTACTAGCGAAAATTCAACAAATCAATTTCTAACGAGGTAATCACAATGGGTTTCAAGCAGTTTGTCCCTTTTGTGCGACACCACTAGATGGCTCTCCTGGATATATTAAATTAAATCTTCAAGATTATTTAGATTAAGGCAACTGAAGGTAGAGCAGGTATAAGTTTTACGGAGTAGAGTCACGGAAAAATAAAATAAGAAGAACAATTTATAGTAATGCGATTATAGTTTATATATTGAGGCCTACCAAACAGCGGCTAAGAAAAACATATGCTACAGATTCCTTTCTGAACTTAGTCGACGAACCGTTCAGATTCAACAATTAAAAAAGAAAAGAAAACAATGGATAGTGCTATAGTGTTTTTTGGAATCTGAAATAGAAGATGAATAGGTAGCTTTATGAACCCCTACATAAGTTAAGGCGAAATAGAAAAAAAACGACTCAAGAACTAAAGGGTTTCCGATTAATTTTAATTTTGTGTCTTATGATGATGTTTTGAGAATAATTATTCAATGAACAGCAAAAATAAATTGATATGTTTGAAAGCAAGTGCAACACTATACATACTGTTATTGACCGAAATCTTTTTCGGATTAGTTCTTTGGTTAAAATTGTTTTTTTAGGCTAAATTGATACTTGCATAATGAAACAAATATTAATTATTGTAAAATGAGAGTAAAATAATATGAATTGCTACGAATAACAACTTCTTTCCTTTCCAGCAAACCCTTCTCTTTGCCAGCAGGAATGGCAGCGAGCGGTAAGTATGCCGTTACGAGGTTAGAGCTTTAGAAATTCGCGGATGGCCGGTGTCGCATCGCGTTTGGTACGCGGTACCATCGTTTGTTTTGAAGTTTTTCTCATAAGAGTAACTTTCTTGGTAGCGCGTCGGGAAAAACTAACAGAAAATGTGGGAACGCGAAATTAAATCCCGTTTTATTGTTGTCTGACTTGACTGAAAGGAAGTTAAATACGGAATAACGTAAGGATAGGTTTCTTTCCCGTCTGTTTGTATTTTAGACGCGTTTGAAACGGCCACGAAATGGTAGCTGAAATAAAGAAATCGAGCGTAATCCATTTAAAAGACCTGCGGCCGAAATCCTCTCTGAACTAGCTGCCCGACAAGCAGCCACCGCGAAATGGATTGCGAGTGTACGGACTAGTTGAACGATTGGTACCATTCGTTGGTACGACTCAGACTTCACGTCTAGAACTGATGAGAGGTTGATTCAGCTTTCCTTCGGGAAATCTCGAGGTTCGAGTGATTTTAAAAGAAAAACATTACAATTTCCGTGGTGGAATATAGCGAATTTGGTGCGAATAAAGTGAATGTCGCGCTCCGGCACGATGTCGTTAGCCAGTTAGGAGAGGAGGTAAGATATTCAACAGTTGTCTCCGTGTTTTTTTCTTTCAGTTTGGCGGATTTATCAGCTTCCTCTTGTTTGAGCTTGTTGTAATCAGCGGTCATTTGTTGGTGTGCCAAAGTGAGTTTTTGGTTGATATTTTTAACCTCATTCATAGCCTCTTGTTTGACTGAGAACACATCACGAAGCTCTGCCAATTGTTTTGTGAGGGCGTCACGTAGTTCATATATTTGACTTTCGAACATTGTGCGTAACACTTCAGCATTAATTGTTGAAACCCGCTCAGCTGCTTTCAGTTTCGCACACTCTTCCCGAAGACCATCGAATTGTTCTTCAAGAGTCCGCTTCTTGTTCTCAGACTCTCGCATTGATTCCTGCAATGACTTCATTTTGGCTTCATGTTGTGAGCTCAGCAAATGGCATTCGCCTTAATCCTCTTCATATTCAGAAAAACCTCCAGATTTTGATAGCTTGTGCGATATTTTTAGCTTCCGATTTAGTTTTACTAATATATTGTCGAGACACTGTGAATACTAATATATAGTCGAGCCACTGTGAATTCCTCTTCAACCATACCTCCTGGATCAGGTGTATTCATTTCTATCTCACTAGTACTATCCGTGCATAAGGCTTGACCAACTTTCAACAGATCACGCAAAAGATTTGAGAGCAGTTCATAAACTCGTTCATATCTATCATATCTTTCAATTGTTGCAATTCCACTGTAACGACATTCAATGTGGCCTATTTCTGTTGCAATTCCTCATTTATAGTATAAATATATTTGTTTTTGGTCTCGATTCCTGGTGATTTTTGAGCGTAGTTTACAGTCAATTCTTCTACAGCTTGAATACTTCTTTCACCACCTTTTTATCACTTTCGTTTTCTTGTTGCTGCTACTTTTAATTTACGTTTCGCCTCGAGTTCGTGCTTTACTCGTCCTATGCTAACCACCAATGAAGTGTTAAATCCGCGAGTGTCTTCCTTCGGTATGAGTGCCATTGCTGCCTCAGCAGCATCTCTGGCTTCATTAGTCGGCTCGTTTCCCTTTGGTGGTATGTATGCATCTCTGCTGGATCTGCGTGAATGTGAAGATGTTTGCGTTGGGATCGTTAAGTTTGTGTCCTTGGTCGGAAGCTCAGTGGCTGCACATCTGAAGGAATGTCGGGTTTAACGACAGCCTGACGTTTAGATCCGCCCTCAAAATCGTTTCCTTGTAAATTTCGGCAGCACTCAGGTTCGTATTTGAATTAGTCGAATTATATACCGCATCAAAATTAATTGGAAGCCTATGTTGGAAAGTAGAATCAATGAAAGCACAGGCAGTATGAAATATTGATCTGAAGAAATGATGTATGTTAAATGCCCGCAAATTATCGCGCATATCACGAACACCTCTTGTCGCATGGCGAGAGCAACGATTCAAATTCGGATTTCCTCCCAGCGTCGATTGCTTTGAGGGGTTATATATTTTATGCTGCCGCATATATTGATTGGATGACAAAAGTTTCCGCTACCGTGTGACTTAGTCGTAGTGCCGGGAATTTGCGTTTCGTTTCGAGCTCGCGTTAGTTCTTGATACTTCCGGCACTTGTTATTGCTTGCGTTGTCCATAATGTGGCGTGTGAATCAGAAGCGACCTAGCTCGTTAAGTTTAGTTACATGAAATTAAGTTTTCTTAAAACTTAATCTTTAAAGGGGTCAACACGTTTAACTTGTAACACGATTTTATGGTTCAAGTTATTGCAGTTTCTGGGAAAACTTGCAATGATGCACAGAAGAACAGGCAGATGGACAGATGGATATGAAAGCCACAAAACTTGACGGTGTGCAAAGAAATGTTAAGTTGAATTTGGTATTGAATTATAATCGTATTAAATTAGAAATTGAAATATACTAAATTTGAAATCGATATATCTTGTTACATGTTCACATAAGTGTTATAGGTATGTTTTAGAGCTGGGTCCAGCCAATGTGTGAGGGTTGCTGCTTTCAGTGTATGGTAATTGTTCCGGATGTCAAATGATAATGAGAAATAAATTGCCGAGTGAAAAAGGAACGTTACCACACCTGGAAAACGTGCAACAATATTATTAAATTAACTTAAAATATGGTCGCGTGTGATGGTTCGCGGCCAATAATTTTAATGTTCCGGGAAAGTGTCAACGCAATGTCTTTTAAATTAAATTAAAAGAGTTTATTTAATTACTCAAAAATGCACAATCACTTATTTAACTATTTCACAATTTTAATTTTCATTATTAAAAGTCTAACTTCCACTGTCCATAAATTTCTATCGCAATTGTATTCTAAAATCACTTCACAATCAACGAAAATCACTTTCCTATAACTCGATCAATATCGCTTTTCTATTCGCTCCACGCTTTCCCAGTTTTTACCATCGCGGTTCTAATGAATCATATTCATTCATTCAGCTCGCCTTTATATAGTGTCTCTACCCATTCAACCCATTACTCGTACATTGGCGAATTCGAGCAGTTTAATGAATGGAGTGACGTCACTTTCAGATGTTGATCATGCTTGGTGGGTGCTCGTGGTTTCGAATAAATTCACTTTGTTGATCATGAGGTTCTTAATGGTTGTGAAAACAATTGCAAGAGTAGCTCGCAGAATTATTCGTGCATGTAACAACATGTTAATAATTTTGATAAGGATGGAAAATTGTAATGATACACGAAGAGTCTTTTCAACCCATAATATGTATGAAGAGGTCCGACATTACACATACTCGTATCGTATCGCCTTGTGGTAATTTCAAAATTGCATGAATTTATTCTTATGGTATGTCACAAAAATGTTGTAATTGAAAGTAGGTCCAAAGTTCTGGCATCTTCATTATCCATACACATATATTTTGTAAATAAAATAAATCATTCGTTTGCCCGAATTATTATAATATTTTGCACGACTACTTCTTTATTTTTCTAAAGAATATTTGTTTTTAAAAAAGATTCATCCAAGATTTAGTTTAAAATTTGGATTACACAATATCACTATATTGCCATATGGGATCAGAAGTTTCAGATCTACAACACAGATACTTTAGACAAAGACTGTAAATTGGAGTCATCGATAAACATCTTGTTCCGAAGGCAAATTTGGACTTAAGTCGGTCTTAAAATAAAATTCTTACCCTGCCTTAGTTAAGTTATATCTCGGCTTTTCAATAAACTAGAAAATTCAGTGGTACATAAAATTATTAATGACAGTACCCGTAATTAACTCAAATTTAAAAGAAAGATTCATTTTACGTATTTTCGGTAAGAAGTTTACAGTTTTTGATTTGGAGTATGACATTTTCCGGATGAGCCGCATTGACCACTTTTTCGGGGAACTCATTTCCACGTAGAAACTCAGCAATAAAATAGCAATTGATTCCCCTGACTAGTTTAGAAATTTCTTAGGTTATTTGTAACTTTTCGGGGGTAAGACACGCGTTAGAGGCTGTCTGGGTGATTTTGGTATCGACAGCAACAAATCAACAATGAACAAGTTGGGTAAACAGACCTACAGTCATGTCAGAAGGGTTTTGTGCCCAACGTGCGAAAAGCAGTCACCAGCAACGAATAAAGGCAAGAAATATGTCAAAGAGATGTGCACGTTTATAAGAAAATCCATTGCTTCCGTATTTTCTACAGTCGTCACTTTGTTGCAAACTCAAAATCACTAAAATCATGAATTCCCAAAAAATTTATAAGATTTAGCTATTTTGAAATTTTCAAGAAGATCAAATCAAAACTTCAGTACCTGATTCAATGGAAAGTCCATAAAATACCAAAATCGTGTGTTATTGTTGTTGTATTTGAAGAAATTTCAAATGGCTATATCTTCCGTGAATATGACTGGATTTTCATCAAACTTGCAGGGTATTAGGACCTTATATTGAATTTAATGGTATCAATATGATTTTATTGGGGAAAATGTGAAATTCAATTTTCATACTATGATTAACAAAGTTGACTGAATTTTGACTTCTAGCTTAAGCCGTAAGCCATTTTCCCGCTTTCCTAAAGGAAGGTGTGGAGCAATAATATATGGATCTACAATGAATTTTCCGTAATAAAGTAGATGATATAAATACGACATAGATATTGAAAGGGTGGTTTTGGGAATTAATTGTTTGTTACATCGCCAGCAATAAACTAACAACAATATATTCCAACTTTAAAATGTTTCTATTTGCATTGGCTCTTGAGGTACAGGAGGAGCTGATGTAGCTTGCCACATTACCCGCTGTCCCGCGGGAAGGAGCGGAGCAATCAGATTGATTTCTGCGCAGAAGTTCAATAATAACTTTCCGTAGGTTTAGGCAGTGTGCAAAAATATTTTTACAACTTTTGGCAGTTTCCCGCGGGTGATATACGCGGTAGGTGATTGATGAGGTGGTTTTCCAGAGAAGTGGTGGAGCAATTAAAAATTACTGACGCGTAATAAATTACCAATAAATTAACAATAAAATATGCACCTATAATGAATGCTCCCTAATAAAGTGGATAATGTAGCTTAATATGGAGGAGGGGTGATATACGCTGTAGGGGTTGAAGGGGTGGTTCCGTAAACTTGTTTGTCGCTAATATCGCCAGCAATAAAATATGCCACTTCGGAAGTATCTCCACCTGCATAGGCTCTAAGGGTTAAGAGTGGCTGATGTAGCTTAAGTTTTAGGCCACATTACCCTCTTTTTCGGGGGAAGGCGGAGAGCAATAACATTTTTTGGTGCGTAGTAAATTAGCAATAAAGTATGGACTTATAATGAATGCTCCCTAATAAAGTGGATGATGTAGCTTAATAGTCACATCGTATTGGTATGAAATAAAGTTTGACTTGAAATGTTTGAGTGACGTTCAAGAGATTTTCTTCTCACTTGATGCCTTGAATAATTTTCCCAAAATTTGACAAATGACTTAGTCGCCCCGTGGTGGCTAGTTGTATTGTTTGAGGTTGTCTATAATTGATTCAGTGCATGCATATAGCTTATTATAGCTACGAAAATGTGATACTTTTCCATTTAATTTCACATCAGTCAGATCGAATGGCTGTGGCAAACGCGTTCAGAATTTCGACGAAGTTTTTCGGACACATGTCACTTCGAACAAGTGACTGCAAACATTAAGACCACGCCAATCCCGTAAGAGGGTTTGAGCCATTGTGACTTTATGCCGCTCATAGCGAGGGTCTCAAAGAAGAGATTTGGGAACATTTACATGAATATGCAATAGAGTGTTCACGTGTTTGACTCATATTGCAACTCGTTGGTAATTTACAGTTTGTCCATTGCAGGTTCTTTATTTTGCGGTGAATTGGTGGAATATAAATGTCTATAAAGGACTGCAGCGATGGTCTGCTGCCTCGACGAGCGAAGATGTTGATGCTCACCGAAATTGACCTTGCCTGAGGACGCGTGAATGCACTGGCAGGCTAGCATTACGGTGTCGTGGGGTGGGTTTTTTTTCCCCAGCACAAAAGCTCACTACAAAAAAATATCGCAAGCACAAATCAGGGGATAAAACGGTTAAGTTTGACGGTGTCGAGGCTGAGATAACCTGCCAAAGCAAAACAACTGACTAGGCTTGGCGAAAGCGAGCAAGATTCGATAGGATATCGTCTTTACTAGGTATATTTACGGCCACAAATGAAAAGTGGGGCATCCCGGTCAAAGCGGTGCCCCCTCCCACCTACCCATCCGGATCAAGATCCATTGTAGACGCAGCAATATATTTTCCACTTAAATGAAAAACTCATACAAACATAATTTGCATGAATTTTTCCCTCAATTGAAAAACATCAATGTTTCAGATTTCTGTTATAGTCGTATATGATGGAATCACATAATACTATAATATAATAAAAAAACTCAAGCGGAAGGCCACTCCACCCTACGAGAGCATCTGCAATGCAAAGAGAACGGGTGAGCTCACCCGATGGCTAGCTCATGAGTGGAGGGGTCAGCCAACGTGGCAGGTCCCTTACCTGGTGCGGGTTCCGAATAAATCAAAAGACCGAGTTTCTCTTCATTTTATCACTTCATATTTTTTCTCAAATTCTGTATAACAATAAATTTCGTATAATTTATCGATTGAATGCACTTCAACAAAATTGAAGTAAATTTTTTAATAATTTTATAATTTTAAATATAATAATTAAACAATTTTAATGAATATAAAATTGATAAAATACATAATATAATTTTGGCAATAAAAAAAGCGGTTACTTACCTAATCCTCCTCCAACGAGCACTCGTTGATGGGGTGGGTTAGGCCTGTGAACATAATATTATCTTTTCAGAGAGTTGAGGAATGCTAAGTGTAGCCCGTGATCATAAATCGATAAATAGCTGTAACTTTTAACACAAAACTGAGATAAATCCATTAGAGTGATTCGATTAAAATTTCGAAATCTCAATAATAACAAAACAAACACTTTTCAAAATCCATAATCTCCTTATGCGAGTCACACTGCCTACAATGGAGAGTTGGCGAAGGAACATTCGATAATGGAAGCAACGTATGATTTGCCAAATGTGGACTGCGACGATGATTCAGTAAACAGTAATTGCACATTAATTCATTGCAACCTACACAACAAGCTGATGCCCTTATTTTACAGCCTGTAGATCCTGTGGTTACCGAGGCAGGTGACGAATTTGAAGTCAATGGTCCAAAAAATTCGCTCGAGCTCGGACTTTCAACGTTTTCACCCACCGCGTTCGATGATGACTTGCATATTTGCAGTCTGTGTTTGATGACGATTTACTGCTGCTAGTACCGGCTCCAGCTCCAGATGTTAAATTTCAATCCCAAACTGGTAAAGCATCTAAAAGATCCGTGATCAGCATCTGTTGCTGCTAATGTTGTAGTTGTTGGTGCTTATCTCCATTGTTATCATCACGGCTCAATTTTTTTTATCAACAAAAAATCTACTTCAAATAAGTTCAATTTCATTCAAAGGCTCCACAACTCTTCAATGCATACTAGTATCGCACTTAATTGAGACATTTCATAGCCGGCCGTCACCGTACCGTCCTTTCCACCGTCTTTTTTTATCTGTAGAGGATGTAATGACAAATTCTCATCAAGTCTTGTCACACATTACAACAGGGCCAATTCAAATAAACTTCAATTGCACACATCTTTGAAGCGATTTAATGCAGCACTTTAGCATTTGGTACAAAGTTTACAACTATTGCGGTTCTACCATAGGTATAGAGACTACTGGATCCGCAACCGGTCGTGAGAGCCGAGGCAATTAGAAACATTCGCTAAAGTTGTATGAAGTTGAGGTTTGAAGTAATATGTTTTTGCACTTAATTCATTCCGTCACCATTCGAGCTTATAAAGTTTTTGGTTTTGAAGATCGCGTGTACGAAATCGGCACTTTAGTTCTGTTTTTTAGGGAATTGTAAAATCATTTTACATTACCCTACTTAAATCGCTTCCTGTCTGTCCGTCCGGGTGTCACACCACTTTTCCTCGCAAACTACATAAGCTAGAAACATAAGATTTTGTAAGTAGGTGCAAAGTGACGCCCTCTTAAAAGTTTCACTACACAAAGAAATTTATAAGGTCTTAAAGGGGGGCCTTCCCATATAGGGGAGTAGCCCCTGAAAAAAAATTTTTCATCGCATGTAGACAATATTGGTATCAAATGAAAGGCCTTGATGAGAACTTTTCAAAACAAGTCTTAAACTAACAAGTTTTGCTTTGAGGGGTGCAGGGGAAGGGAAAATCTAAGAAAATTTTGTGTCCCCCTCGCGATTGGAAACCTTTGACCCGAAAAATCTGAAAAAAATCACAGAGGTGTAAATTTGGGAGTACAAGGGCAACAAATACATCAGAAGTCGTAATTCGATCAACTTTGTTGATAATAGCACATTTTATAAATTTTACATCTTTGACTATAAAATGAAGATGGAACCCTTAAATTTCCCAAAAGCTACAATTTATGCTTTTAAAAAGCAATTGTATGTGTACCAAAAATTTCCCAATGATTGAACAATAAATAGCTAAGTTACAGCCGATTGAATGTTTAATAATTACAACAACATTAACACGTGATACTAGGGAGATATACGTTTGCAACGGACCTAGACACTACAAATATGTAGGAATTTTGATAAAAATTTTAGAAAGGGTTTGTAATATTGATGTGTTATCATGACTAGTCAAGCGACAGGGTCAAAACACTTGAAACACAATGGTGGGGAGCTGAAAATCATTGTAACCATACCAATTTTTCGAACTCAATTTATGGAATCTGTATATTAGTTAAGTTTTGATATGTAGAATATTGTTTGATTTACTAATTGTTTTACAATACCCTTCGGCAAGAGCACTCTCCTGCTACTTCAACTTGTTTATTAAAAACTTACGAATTTTCCATCGGCTTGAAACATGAGTTTTCTTACTTCTTCAAATTTCATCACCTTCGAGTTTTCTGTGAGCGAACGTTTGTTGTGTTGTGCTCAAACTGTTCAACGAACGAAAACGAAGGCGCCATCGTGTGCACGTGAAACGAAATTTTATAGATTTGCGCAGATGTCAGTGACGGAAGTGATTCTTCCTAAGAGAGGAAAGAAGAGGCTCTCGGGAAACAAAGGGGAAGGGGAAGCAGAGGGAATCATATAGTTTCGAGAGCGTGAGTTATATAAGTTATTTAAATGTTCAATTTGCTTCCAACATGGACGAGTATACAGATTATCGTTGCTTGTCCACGTATTTATATGTCGTTGGGCTCTACCCATGAAATATCAAAATACGAATGCTCTGTTTGTTATATATTGAAATAAATTATATTATAGTTAGTCCTAAACATATAGTATATCTAAGTTTAGTAAATAAAAATAAATGATATTTAGAGGTTAAGCTAAAAGGTCAAAGAGTTAGTACTGTGTAATAATAAGCATGAGTCAGTCATTAATCAGTCCGTCTCAATCGTAGAAAGTTGATATAAAACATGGCACAGCCGGGAAAAGAATAAAGAAAAGATAAAACCAAAACCGAAAGCAGAATTTAAAAGGCCAAAATGGATTGAACGTTTAGGGCTCCTGGACCATTGAGCTTTGAAGGAAATCTATGCGAGAGTGGCGTAAGTTCAAGAGATCTTTTGAAATTTTTGTACTTACATCCAGAGCGCAACAGCCAGACGATAAGGTTAAGATCGCCTTGCTATTAAATTTAAATTTTTGAAACATTTAAGCTGTATGATAATGACAAGAAAATATTTCAAAATGTAATCCGAAGACGTATGTCATGTATGAACGTTTCAAATTTTATACCAGGCAGCAGCAACCGGATGAACCATTCGATAATTTTTCTACCGGCGTTACGAAGCAAGTTCAAAAATGTAATTTTGACGATGATTCGGAAAATATAGTTGATTAAATGGTGAGAGATCGTATTGTACTTGGGATAAACAATACAGACTTACAGGAGACGCTTCTGAGAACGGAAAATTGGAAAATTTATCTGTGAAAAAAGTAGTCGAGATGTGACGAGTGGCGAAAGTTACACACCAGCAAGCAAAAAGATGTCCAGCGGACCCAGGGAGAATCTACAAAGGTAAATCAGGTGAAGTCTATTTAAAATATTTTTAAAAGCAAAAAGGCTAATTTTCCGAAGAAGAATCCGAGCTTGGAAAAAAATGAATCCATAATAACAAGATACCTGATAACGATATCACTGATTGTAAAAGACGTTCATTTAGCCATCGTATTAATAAGTGTGCAGCTTATGGAAAACTTTGTATGAAATACAAGAAACTGAATCATTTCGCAAAAAGGTGCAGGGCTAAGCAAATTAACGCGATAGATGGACGTGATGACAATGATTTTAATGCTTTAGCTATTGACATGGTAAGAGTGGAAGGAATAGAGAAAGGGGACTCATGATATACTAAAATAAAGATAAATGGAAAAGAAATACAATTTAAAATAATCAGATGCTGAAGTAAATATTATTCCTTATTCAGTATTTAAAATGATAGAAAAAGAGACAACCATTGTTGAGCCTGTTCAGTTAAAATTGGAGGCATATGGTGGTTACAATTTAGACGTTTTAGCCGCAGTAAAACTTGAGATAGAACATAAGTCAGTGGCACGTGTAGAACAATATTTTAATGCTAATGTGGATTCGTCTTCAGTTTTAGGATTAAAGATGCATGTTAAGCTTAAATTAATCAAGCGCATAGATAATCTTAACTGGAACTCCAAATCAAAAGAGGAATTTATTCGGAAAATTGGTTCATTATTCGAGTGATTGGGTGCTTTTCCAGACAAGTGTAAGATTTATTTAAAAATAGATGCGTTTTCAGTCATACATGCACCTCGCCGCATAGCGAGCAGTCTCAAAAATAAACTGAAGCCCAAATTAGATGACGTGGAAACTACAGGAATCATCAAAAATCATTCCACTGAATGGGTCCACAATCTAGTTGTGATTGAAAAACCCGATAAATCTGTTAGATTATATTTTGATCCCAGGGATTTGAATAGAAACGTTATAAGACAGGCTTTTCAAATACCACGATTATGCGATATATCGTCACACTTCGAAACATGGAGTATTTCACGGTATTACACCCCAAAGATGGACTTTAGCAGGTTCCACTGGAGGAAGAAAGTGTGTATTCAGCACACCGTTTGGAAGTTATCAATTTTTAAGATTGCCATCTGGGCTCAATTTTGCACCCGAGCTATTTCAAAAACTCAATACTAAATAGTTTAGTGGAAAAAATGGAGTGGAACACGATAGCAATCTGGTCAATGTTCTTAAAATAGCAAGCGAATTAAATATTAAATTTAATCCTATAAAATTGCAATGCTGTCAAAAATCTGTAAATTGTTTGGACTTGGTATTTTCAAAAGAGGGTGTTAGAATCGATGAATCTCGGATTAAAGCCATTGAAAATATTGAAATCCCTGAAAAACAAAAACTAATTGCAAAGATTCTTAGGATTAGTCAATTTTGTGAGAAATTTCATTCCAAATATGTCACAAATAACAGTGCCTCTAAGAGAGCTATTGAAAAAAAAATGTTCATATACATGGTTAGAAGCACACTCCAAAGTATTTGAAAATCTAAAATTAATTGTGTCAAAATCTCCAGTGTTGCAAAGTTTCAATGAGAACATTCCAATATGTATCCAAACTGACGCTTCCCAATTTGGAGTTGGAAGTTGTCTTATGCAAGACAACAGACCGGATTGTTTTGTATCGAAACGTTTGACAAATACGGAACAACAATATGCGCAAATTGAATAGGAGATGTTGGCCATTACCTTCGCATGTGAGAAGTTTCATGATTACCTGTATATTTATGGGCGGAAAGTCGTCGTTTTACCACATCACAAACCTTTAGTGGCAATTTTCAACAGTTTAATGTGCCAGGTTCACTCTAACAGGTTACAGAGGATAAAACTAAAATTATTGAAATATGATATTGAAGTTAGGTACCTTCCGGGAAAAGAGATGAACATAGCGGATACAGAATGTGGATACAAGATGTACATAGCGAATACAAAAATAAAACTAAAGTCAAAGATATTATTAAAAAGTACTGGCAAGTTAAAAATGACATTTACTGTGAAAACGGTTCTCTATTTTATGAAGATGGACTCATCATTCCAATTGGTCTTCGTGCACAGATATTGGATAGTCTGCACGAAGGGCATCTTGGGATAACTAAAACAAAGAAGCTAGCAAAATTAGCTGTGCATTGGCTAGATATAAATAGGCAAGTAGAAGATTTTATAAGTAGCTGTCGGACATGTTAGAAGTATCAAAAATCAAATTGTAGGTCTCCATTGGTTCCACGTGAAATTCCAAATCCGCCATTTAGTAAAGTGGCTTATGATATACTTGACTTCCGAGGAAAGCCGTTTTTAGTTTTGATGGATTACTTCTCGAAGTGTTTTCGAGAAAAATTAAGGAACATTTACTCAACTCAGAGTCCCTCATATTATTGTATCGGGTAATATGGCATTTAGTTCATATCAATTTAAACAATTTGCACAAGAGTGGAATATTGGCTTAATAACCTATAGTCCAAACTACCTTCGTAGTAATGGTTTAGCGAAGAAAGGTGTAGGAATAGCGAAAAGCTAACTTCAAAAATGTGGGGAAGAAGGAAAAGACTTAGAGGGTGGATTGCTGGCATATAGATATGCTCCAATTTCGAGTTTATCGGCATCACCAGCGCAACTATTAATGAGCCGACTATTTTGGAATTATTGAGACCAAAAGTTATTGAACGAACTTATGAAAAATCGAACGTAAATCGAAGCAGATATGAAACATACTACGATAGAACTTTAAGGAAAATGCAAAAGGAGGGGCTTCAAATGGGTGATTATGTCGTTTACCATAGAAAAGGAATTTGGGAACCAGCTAAGATTATAGAGTCAAACGAATTTTCGGAGCGTTCGCCTCACTATATCGTCGCGACTTTGCAGTTCACGATTGCACGTACCAACACTCATTGCAACCCTCGTGGATGCAATCTATGCACAAAAACTGACCATAAATTCCTTCTTCGTTCCAAAATGCACAAAATTCGCTATGATCGATAATATTCTGGGCAAATATTTTTTGAAAAATTTTTTGTCGAATTAGCCGGTCAGACAAAATGGCGACTCCCGTCTCGATGTCGTGGATCCGACAGCGAGCACTAAAAACCGCACGAACATAAAAAATTGTGAGTAGTCGGATCACTCTTGAGTTTTTCGAGATTTCGATCAACCGAGACAAAACATGCACAAGTTTCGAATGTTGCTTTAATTAGTTTTATCACAAAACTTTTTAACGTTCTCCAACGAATTTTCTTCCACCTTGCAGATTAAATACATGAAACTTACAAACTTAATTCAGGACTGCGGTTCAGCTAAAAAATATTCTCCTACATTTTACACAACGTCGTCGACGATACCGGGCACCAATTCAAAAATTAGCAAAAGAAAATTCAGAAAATAACTCAACCACACCAAAGCGACGACCACGACCCGAAATGTATCTGGCTTCCATACCACGCTAACGCGACGCCTATCCCTCTCGACCTTTCAAATACCAGTCCCGTGCATGCCGGCAACGGTGGTTTCGCTTCGTCGAGATAGGAACGCAATTTACTTCTAAATTTTGTTGCAAAGGGAGTTGCCGTTATCGAATTTTAGCTGTATTTTTAGAGTTTTGTAAAATAATTTTACAAAACCCTACTAGTTTCGCGACCAGTCTGTCCGTCTGTCCGTCCGTCCGTGTGTCACAGCAGCTTTTCTCGGAAACTACTTAAGCTGGAAACATCAAATTTTGTGCGTAGGTGTAAAGTGGTGATCTCTTCAAAGTTCGACTAAAAAAAAACAAATTTATAAGGTATTTAAGGGGGGTCTCCCCATATAGGAGAGTGACCCCCCGAAAAAAAAATTTCGTTGAAGGTAGCCGATATGGGTCTTGATGAGAACTTTTCAAAACAGGGAGGGGAAATGTACGAAAAATTTGTGTCTCCCCCCCCTCGCGATTGGACACCTATGATCCGAAAAATCTGAAGAAAATCAGGAATGTAGGCCTTGATGAGTACAACAACAACAAATACGTGAGAAGTCGCAATTCACTCAACTTTGTTAGTAATACTATGATTTATTGATTTTATGTTTTCTTGAATAAAATCTTAACTGTACCCTTAAATTCAATGAAATTCAGCACGTAGATGTCTATTTATAAGATTGATCTACCCTGAAAGTTTCATAAAGATTGATTCATATTTAGTGAAGTTATAGCGGTTTGAATTTTCCTGTATTACTATGGCACAATATGCGCTGCATTTATTACTATGGCAACATATGGCTATGGAACAACATGCGCTTTTTACCGACTCAGACACTACAGTTTTGCTAGGATTTGCATGAAAGTTTCAGGAATGATAGGTGTCACGTATTTCTTTGAGAATCGGTTCAGCTAGTGGTATCAGTAATCGTAAAACAAAATAGTGGCTGTTTTAAATGCGAAGATTGAATAATTTTGAGTTATTTTTTCCCAACTTCAACGTTTAAGGTGCATGCTTTGAACACTTGTTTCAATTTAATGAATGACCGAAGATGAGTACCTGCAATTAATGCTCATAAGTGAAACAAGTCAAGGAGGCGGGAGAGAGCTCCTAGCAAAAGGGCTTTGTAACCATTCTAGGATTCGAAAAAATTGGCCATTAATCAATGATAACAGTACAGGAGAGTGGCCCCTGAAAATAAAAATTCATCAAACGTAGCCGATATGAGTATGAAATGAAAGTTTTCATGTGAGCTTTTCAAAACAGTTGTTAAACTGTCAGTTTTTGCTTCAGTGGGGGCACAGGGGGAAATACATGAAAAATGTGTTTCCTCCGTCGCGGATGGACATCTGAAATAATTATCAAGGGAGATATTTATGAGTATAACAATACCAAAAACCTCAGAAGTCGAAATTCGTTCAACTTTGTTAAAAATAGTATGATCTTCGTATTTCATATTTTCTTCAATAAAATCGTCTTTGACATGTTTCTTGATTTGATTCGATCTGGTGACTGTATTTTGTAAATTGAATACAAAACCCTTCTGACATGAGCGTAGGTCTGTTTACCCAACTTGTTTTTTATATTTTTATATTCAAAATAAAATTAGATGTTATTTAAGGATTGTTTTTTTTTGAGTAGCAAAACAAACCTGGTATTTTCGCCCAGGAATGTTTTTCGAGCAGTTTGTCTTGGTGACTGCTCGATTACTACTATTTGATAGGAGAATTTACAAAAAAAACTATAACTATCTTTGAGAATTGGATCAGCTAGTGGTATCAGCAATCGTAAAACAAAAAGTGGCTGTATTAAATGAGAAGATTGAATAATTTTGAGTTATGTTTCCCCAACTTCAACGTTTAAGGTGCATGCTTTGAACACTTGATTCAATTTAATGAATGACTGAAGATGAGTACTGAGAAACAAGGAGAGCGCTCCTAACAAAAGGGCTTTGTAACCATCCTAGGGTTCGAAAAAAATAGGCTATGAATCGATGAGTAGAGTACAGGGGAGTGGCCTCTGAAAAAAATTTAATTAAAGGTAGCCTTTATAAGTATGAAATAAAAGTTTTTCGTGAGAGCTTATCAAAACAGTTCTTTAACTGAGATTTTTTGCTTCAGTGGGGGCACAGGGGGGGGGGGGGGATGTAAATACACGAAAAATGTATTTCCCCCTCATGATTGGACACCTATGATCTGAAAAATCTGAAAAAATTATCAAGGGAGATATTTATGAGTATAACAATAAACAAATACCTCAGAGGTCAAAGATTGTTCAATTTTGTTAATAATAGTACGATCTTCGAATTTCACATTTTCTCCAATAAAATCGTATGGATGCCTTTAAACCCAACAAATTTAAGTAGACTTACACAAGATCCTAATACTCTGTAAGTTTGATGAAATTCGTATCATATTCACGGAAGTTATATCAATTTGAAATTTCTCCAATTACAACAACAATAACACACTATTTTGGTAATTTATGGACTTTCCATTGAATCAGATACTGCAATTTTGATTTGATATTTTTAAAATTTTCAGATAAGATCGCTGACATAAATGCTTTTGCGATTTCATGATTTGAGTGAGTTTTGTTTGTTGAAAATGGAGAAACAATGCATTTTCTTTTAAACGAGCAAATCTCTTCGAGATGTTTCTTGATTTTATTCGTTGCTAGTGATTGCATTTTATAAGTTGAGTACAAAACCCTTCTGACATGAGCGTAGGTATGTCTACCCTCCTTATTTGAAGATAAATCGTGTTGAATGTAGTACAAAAGCGTTGCAAAAGTGATAATCAAACTGAAAGGTTTACCAGGGGGTCGCGAGTATTTTTGTGTCGGGATAAGAAAAATGTAACATAGTGATCTATGTGGGATTGCAAAAAGAGCTATAGGAAGCATGTCAGGGACGTATCCTCCGTAACGTAAGTCATGTTGAATCTTTTATTTCGTTTAAGTTGGAATACCCACACGGGCAATTGATTTAGTTCAAGATGCGGAAATTGATGGGAGACGTCACGTCAAATTAATTCGAGATTCGAATTAATAGCTGATAGCACGCCAACTTCATGCCACATCATAAAGTGCTTCAATTCTCGCGATTTATTTCGCATCCATTCTCTCTGACATCTATGGCTGATTGACATCAAATAAATTGTTGAGAAGAGTTTTATTATGATTTGAACAGAACGCATCGTATTCTTCTCATATGAAGATAACGCTCTATAATTTTTATTAGTTACCAGATTTCATTTTTACATTTTCTCTTGCAGTTCACGTGTACGGATTGCTCAATTACTACACCTCGTTTTCCTATGCCTATGGGTGCCTTCAAGTTACAGGAATCCTGTTTCAAGCGAAAATGATGGGAGGAATAGGAGCAAATTAAAAAACGTGTAAGCAATACGAATACTGGATGTAGAATCCAATACAGGTAGAAAGTTACAAGGTAGGAAAAATTTAAATTGGGCTACCTAGAAACAAAATTTCATAGAAAGAAAAAAAGTGAGATTTACAAATTCTACACCAAAGTTGCGCTTATGATGTTTTTTGCTCGTAAGTGATGATTTTTGTGTTCTGTTAAGTACCGCGAGGAGATAGACAAATTTTTGAAGCGTTTGCCTTCTGTGGCATCCTCCGATGATGATAAGACTGTTTCAAGATCTGTTTTGGAAAGTTCTCATCAGGACCTTATAATTGAAAGGCACTCCTAAATTTTAGCACGATAACTTTGAAGAAGCTATCACTTAAGATCCATTTAACAAATTTGTTGTCAAACAGATCCGTCTGAGACGTATTTTAATGAAACACACTTTATAAATATATTTGTAGTATTTGTATGCGACATTTTCCTCCAAAATAACTAGTTTTGGATTGAATTAATAATAGTTAGGACAATTTATTCTGTTTTAAAATAAAATCATATTTGTTTTGTTTCAATGTTATGTACGAGTATATTCACCAACTTAATTCCATCACTGTTAGATTTTAGATCTCATGAATATATAATTTTGAACGTCTTATCGCAAAATATTGTTTACCAAATTAATTTTGCTTAGAGACTTATTTCAGGGGTAAAAGCGTAGTATATTTGTAATTCTAATTCCACTTTTCGTTTTAAAAACTAGAGATAAGGCAGCAATGAAAGAATGTTAGCCCAAAATTAAAAAAATCTAAAGAACTTACCTTTTGATTACGGAGGAGAACTAAGTTAATAAAACAAGTTATTAAACGTAATAAATATCACAAACCGTATCTAATAAACTAAAAATACAGCAATATATACTGAAGTTATGTTGATTATTCTCTACAAATTAATATTTATGTAGTCTGACTCTTCCCAGAATAATAACTGAAAACAATCTCTTCGCTCGTGCAAAAGAGAATTACTGAGAAGCTTTTATGAGGAAATACACGAATATCGATGAGTTGGTAAAGCTTTTTATAGTTTAGTTTAATGGTACGCATAGCATGGCAGTTGTGAAGCTTTACGAATTTTCCTTTTTAAAAGTAATAAATACAAAATTAAAGTTTACTAAGAAAAAATGTAACCTTTATAAAGGGAATAATTTAGTTTTAAACGATGTTTATGGCAAAGGTTATTATCATTACATGTTCATGCAAATTCAAATGCGCTTTATTGTTTCAATCGTTACTCTATAGTTTAAATTTAGACAATCTTCAATCGAAACGTAATTAATCAAGCAATATCAAATGAAAAATACTATATTGTAATGATTAAATAATGTAGCGAATCTGCGAAGAACCAAGCGACACCTGTACGTCATAACTACGTACCATTAATTATTATGTACTAATTTGCCATTAGTTGGTCACTCTTGCTAAGAGCGTCGTTCAGTAAACAGCTCACTCAATAAATGGCGAATAATCGTTATTCTATGTTCTAATTCTAAACCGTGATTTTAGCGAAAACATCCGTTTACTTTCCCTGTAGGCAATAACACTACAATTGGTGACACTAACAAACGAACACATGGTGTAAAAGAAGTGCGTTATAGAATTTTCCAAGGACTTAAAATGGCGACGGGCCAACAACATAACCCTGAGGATGCTAATTCCGATACCCCAAAAACTCCGCTCAATATTGCGCGCGAATCGTGGCCTGGCAGTGAATCCCCTCGGCTTGGTTCCATTCGTGATGTGAAATTACCACCATTTTGAGAAACGCAAGTTGAATTGTGGTTTTCTCAAATTGAATCCACATTTAGCCGTTACAAAATGTACTCGGACATCGCAAAATTTAATGCAGTCGTAACAACGCTGGACATAACAATATGACAATATATTAACAATATTGGCACAAGTGGCAGATGTAGTAAATAGGCCCCCACCGACAAATAAATTTGAGGAGCTGAAAAACAGTTACTGGCACGATTTTCAATTTCACCACAACAACAGCTGACGCAAGAATTGACGGAGCTGGAATTAAATAACCAATCTATATAGGCAGATGCAGGCATTGGCGGGCACACAACTACCTGAGGATGCACTACGCGCATTATGGTTAAGGCGGCTTCCAGTCCACGTGCGCGCCATAATGTCGGTCTCTACAGAGAAAAAAGTGACGCCATTAGTATAAATGGCTGACAAAATCGTGGAAGAATTTAATGTAGCACCAACTGTGATAGCAGCTACTTCACAGACTCCAGTTCGTTCGGAATCTGAATCAGATCCGATCTTATTGAAAATTTTAAAGCGTCTCGACAATCTCGAAATGAATTCGAAAAATAATCGTTCAAGGAATCAAAATTTCAGTAGACGCAATCAATCGCGCTCACGAAATGGCAATCTAACGACAAATAATCCATCGAACGCAGATACGCAGGAAGCAGAAGCATCACGCATCTGCTACTACCATCGCATATATGGAGAAAAGGCCATTCACTGTCAAAAACCCTGCAAATATCAGCGACAGAGAAGCGGGCAGCGGTGACGTCCACGAAAAGAACCGTTTATCTATCACCGAGAAAAATACGGGAAAGGTATTCTTAGTGGACACAGGCGCGGAAGTCTCGGTTATCCCTTGTCATTGAAAACTGAAAAAAACGGAACGGAATTTGTACGCAGCAAACGGGACAACGATTGCAACTTTCGGCAATAAAATACTATCGCTCGACTTAGGGCTCCGACAAAGTTTCAAGTGGTCATTTTGTATTGCTGCTGTCGAACAACCAATCCTGGGAGCCGATTTTCTACGGCATTTCAATTTGCTGGTGGACGTAAAGCGTAAGCGATTAGTAGACGGAAATACTAATTTACAAATAAAGGGAATAATTCCAAATAATTCCACGAGTTCTATAAGGATGATAAAAACAGGAACGCCATTTTACCAAATCCTATCTGAATTTCCGGATATCATAAATCCAGCAGTCAGTACAACCACTCGCGATACGGTGCTCAAACATCATATTATCACCAAAGGACCTCCTATCGCTGAAAAAGCCCGTCGTTTACCGCAAGATAAATTTCAATCCGCGAAAATGGAATTCGAGTTCATGGTGGATAAAGGCATATGTCGCCCTTCGAGAAGCCCATGGGCCAGCCCTCTTCATTTGGTTCCGAAGTAGTCAGGAGAATGGAGACCGTGCGGCAATTATAGAAGGTTGAACGCTGTAACCATCCTGGATCGATATCCGATTGCCGGCGTTGAGGATTTTAACCCATAATTTGAATGGAAAAACGATATTCTCGACAATCGACCTTATACGCGCTTATCATCAAGTTCCAGTTGCGGAGGAGGATATTGAAAAAACAGCTGTAATTACACCTTTTGGTCTTTTTGAGTTCCTAAAAATGCCTTTTGGACTCAGAAACGCAGCACAGACCTTCCAAAGATTTATCGACACTGTACTATCTGGTTTAAATTACTGCTTTGGCTATCTGGATGATATAATAGTCCCATCGAAGTCGGAAGAGGAACATAAAAAACACATTAGAGAGATATTCCAACGATTTAAGGAATACGGCATCAAAATTAATCCTGCGAAATGTAAATTCGAGAAATCTGAAGTGCAGTATCTAGGATTCATAGTTAACAAGGATGGAATTAAACCGCTAACTGAGAAGGTGGACATAATCCTTAAATACGAAAAGCCGCATACGATCCACAGTCTACGAAGATATCTAGGAATGCTGAGTTTCTATCGGAAGTTTTTGAAAAATGCGGCGGAGATCCTAGCGCCACCAAATGAATTCTTACATGAGTCGCGAAAAAACAAAAAAAGGCCAGTAGTATGGACTCCTAGAGTGGTTGAGGCTTTCGAGAAGAGAAACAGTTGTCGGCGGACGCAACAATGCTCATGCATCCGGTAAAAAACGCACCTTTAGCCATCACAACGGATGCGTCGAGTTTCGCTATGGGAGCCGTGTAGGAGCAATTAGTGGACAATCAATGGCAGCCACTCGGATTCTTTAGCAAGAAATTTAATAAGGCGCAATTGAACTATAGCGTTTACGACAAGGAACTACTAGCCATCTACTCTGCAATCAAATTTTTTCGTGATCGAGTGGAAGGACATCGATTTTTTATTAGAACAGATCACAAGCCATTATGCTACGCGTTTAATCAAATGTCGTCAAAAGCATCGCCCCGCCAAGTGCGTCAATTGGAATATATATCGCAATTCACCACCGATATAATTCACGTCAAAGGTGACTCCAACACAGTTGCTGATGCACTTTCGCGAGTCGGCGCAATTGCAAGGAATACCTCAATCAATTTAACAGAGGTAGCTAAAGAGCAGGAAAAGGACGAAGAACTTAAAACGTTGAGTTCTGAAACTTCACTGGACCTGAAAAAACTAAGGACGCAAGGAAGTTACCTGTACTGCGACATATCAACAGGAACACCACGACCGTATATACCGAAGGTCCTTCGAAATCAAGCATTTGATTCGTTACATCGACTATCGCACCCAAGTGGAAAAACAACTAGCCGTTTGCTACGAACAAAATTTGTCTGGCCAAATATGAAAAAGGACATAGCTAGCTGGGCAAAGGCATGCATTCAATGTCAGAGATCGAATATTAGCCGACACGATACAACCTTTCCACTGCAATTCGCAGCACCTGATAAACGTTTCGACCATGTCCATATAGACTTAGTTGGACCGTTACCTATTGTTAACAACTATAAATACGTTCTAACAATGATCGACAGGTTCTCGAGATGGACGGAAGCGGTTCCAATAATCGATATAACGGCAGAAGGAGTAGCATTAAGCTTTTATACGCACTGGGTAGCGCGATTCGGAACGCCAAGAATATTAACTACCAATCGTGGGAGTCAGTTCGAATCCATGTTATTTAACGCGCTGACAAAGCTGCTAGGGTGTAAGCACATTCGGACAACTGCGTATCATCCTTCATCAAACGGCATGATCGAACGGTTCCATCGATCCTTGAAAGCAGCGTTAATGTGCCACGAAGATACCACTTGGTTACAAGCGTTACCAATTGTCTTACTGGGTCTGCGCTCAGCCTACAAGGAGGATATAAAATGCTCCGCTGCGGAAATGGTATATGGAACGACTCTGCGAATACCGAGAGCATTTGTCACCGACGAGCAGGCTAATCAAGGAAGTGAACCTGCATTCGTAGAAAAATTCCGAAAAGACATGAAGAATCTTCGACCGACTCCAGTGAACCATCATCGCATTAGACGCATTTTTATCTACAAGGATTTGAAGACGTGCAGCCATATATTCGTTCGTGTTGGTACTTCGAAAAAATCGTTACAACAACCTTACACTGGACCTTATCGTGTCATAGAACGTTACGAAAAAGCCTTCAAAATACTAATGGACGGAAAGGAATCGATAATTTCAATTGATCGACTGAAACCGGCATTAATGGTTTCTCCAGACATCGAGGAAACAACGCCTTCACCTTTCGTCAATTACGAGGAGAGAAGATAGCCACTACTTAAAACATATTCTGGTCCACGCAAATCAACAAACAAGTGACATTTCAATTGTCTGATTGACAATTCTTAGGGGGAACGTACGATATATGTAGCGAATCTGCGAAGAACCAAGCGACACCTGTACGTCATAACTACGTACCATTAATTATTATGTACTAATTTTCCATTAGTTGGTCACTCTTGCTAAGAGCGTCGTTTAGTAAACAGCTCACTCAATAAATGTCAAATAATCGTAATTCTGTGTTTTAATTCTAAACCGTGATTTTAGTGAAAACACCCGTTTACTTTCCCTGTAGGCAATAACACTACAATAATAAGCCAGAGCTCCATTTATTGACATATTGATTCGACGCAACTTCACGTGATATTAGTGTCATAAAATAAGAAAACCGTGAAGAGAACTGATTTTGAAGTTTCTGCGCATGGGAGAGTGGAACTAATATTTTCCGCGAGAAGGCTCATTTTTTGTTGTTTCACTCTTGGTCATCGATTGAATAAAATCAATCAACAAAAGAAAAATCATCGTGTTGAATTTTATTATAATATATTATCAATTAATTGGAAAAAAACCAACCAACTTTGTTAATGCATGTTTATGTATAACCAGGATAGGTGCAAGGATCCTGTTTTCACAGAAGCACTGGGTTTTTTTCTATTTAGGTTGCGCCTGAAGAAAAGGAAAATTCACTAACAGTAAAGGATGAGTTTACTAGGTAAACTTACGACTCAAATTCTATGAAATTGTTTTTCATCTTGGTAAGTTGCAAGCATCTAAAACAAAGACAAAATGGATATCCATTTCGTTTTGAATTACTGCCAATGCACAAAATAGTATCGTTTCTATTCGCAACAGTATATCCATTGCTATAAAAATTATGAAAACTGGAAACTTGCCATAACTTTACACGTAATAAAAATCCTAAAAATTAATTTCCAACAATGATTTAATGTAGAAAAGAATACTTTATTTCCGTTAAAAGTAACAAAACAATATCAAATTGAAATATTTCACGCCAATTTCGAAACTTCATATAAGTAAGCGCCCAGCAACTTCGTCTGTAAGATTATAAACAGAAACATTGTATAAAATTGAAAAGAATAAAAGAGATCAAGCTTACTCCTTCGATGTAATTTCTAATATCCAATTTTTCATTCTGGGAATGTGCTCCATCATCACAGGCACCCATTGGCAATAAAAGGACATTTTTCCCCGTCGCCTCTTGCAGCGTAAGGGTTACAGGAATTGATCCACCTTCTCGTGTCATATCGGGTTCTACATTGAACACATGTTTGGTGGCAATTTTGGCAGCTACGTAATGTGGATTATTTGGATCTTCAGTCCAAGGTTTACCGCCTCCAGCCATGTAAACCTGGAATCGATTTAATAAGTTAATTCAGATCAGACTTCAGATTGACTTTCTATGAAATTTATACCTTCATTTTATTTGGGGAACCACGCTCAGCCCATTTCTTATTCAAATAACTAGCAACACATTCTTCCACTCGTTCTGGAGTTTGATTTGGCACAATTCTCAGCGAAAATTTTCCAACAACTTTACGGGGAATCACTGTCTTTTGACCGGGTTCGTAAAAAGCACCTGGAAACCAAAAAGTGATTTTATCAATTTAGTTCAAAGCAGTATCTACCTACCGTGATTTTATCAATTTAGTTCAAAGCAGTATCTACCTTCGATGCCATGAAGTGATAGAGTGGGGTATCGCCACCGATGCATTAGAATCTGAGTCTTATCCTCATTGTGTCGCAGTGTATGGGCACCAATATCTTTTCTAAAAAGTCAGGGAATATTTTATTGGATGAAACAAAAAAGTTTAAAGAATATACTTGAAAGACTTCACGTCGAAATCGATGTTTTTGTAAATTTCCGTTTCGCCTTCCATGAGCGGAGCCACCTACAACCAATATTTAAACGGAAAGTGAATGATTTATTAGTTTTCGTGAAATCCAATAAATGCTGTATAAGCTTCTGAGATTAACTCGTTATAATTTCAAAACTTAATACGAAATAACCGAGCTCATCTACTCACATCATCGTAAATGCAATCAACCAGGATGCGACCATCTTTGTCAACAAGCGTATCTAACATAGCAATTAAATCTGCCATTGCTTCATGCCTGCAAGCAAAATACTAACCGTCAGGACATCATACGAAAATCTAATGAATAGGTAACAATTCCTATTCTCAGAAACACACAACCAAGTGTTTTCCGAGAGCAAACATAATCTACCACGATAATTTGTACTTACACAGAACCACCAAAGACTCCGCTATGCAAATCCTTCGATGCACAATCGACTTCGATGTGAAAATAGCAAATACCTCGCAAACCGTAAGTAAGACAAGGTTTCTCCTTTCCAAGCCAATAATTGTCTGATATGCAAACATAGTCTACATCATTGAGGAAATCGTCTGAAATAGAGACAGTAAAGTGTAATGTAATGCAGCATACTATAGTGGACCAAGATATCGGTAGCAAGAATATTCAAGAGAGGATGCTATGGAAACGATTTCAAGATAGTTTATTTCCTGTTTAAAGTGGTCATCTAAGATGAGTGGCTTTCATAAAAGTGTGCTGGAATTTCTTGAATTTGTCTTTCCAAAAAAAACTTTGAATTGATGTGCAATGACGAAAAATTCATATTGGACAAAAGAATGCGGCGTACTATGATATTGCAACTCACCTTTCCTGGCAAACAGTAAATCATCAAGACCTACACTGCTACTCTCTTCCATTCCTTCAAAGACAAACTT
Organism: Odontomyia ornata; assembly: GCA_963969285.1. NCBI lineage: Eukaryota > Metazoa > Arthropoda > Insecta > Diptera > Stratiomyidae > Odontomyia > Odontomyia ornata. Next base: position 157,128,621 of record OZ017738.1, on the reverse strand, counting down.
AATATTAACTGGGACAGGAATTCCAAGTGTTTGATATGCTTCAATAACATGGATCCAGCCAAGAACGGGTCCTTTGTCGTCAGTGGAACCTCGGGCGAACAACTTGCCATCCTTTTCAGTCAATGTGAACGGCTCCGTATCCCAGCCGTCCTCTTTCAAGGCTGGCTGAACATCCAAATGTCCATAAATGCAAACCGTTTTCTTCGACTTGTCCTATGGGGATGAAAAGAAAGCAAATGAAAAACCCAATAAACTACTGCTTTGAAAAGAGCTCCTGCTAAGAACCAACTACGAGTACCAAGAACTAATCAATGGAGAGCCTTACATTCCCCAAAGTTCCTAGAATAACGTTGGGAAGTGGAATCTTTTCACCGTTCGGGAGAGTTTCCACGCCAATATCAACTAGTTCAACTTTCGTCCCAAGTTTTCTTAGTTTATCTGCCGTCCATTCGACCTAGTTTGAAAATTTTTGGTTTAAAACGGATGACATTATAAGAGGAATGTTTAAAATACCATTCGTTGAACTTCAGGTCGACAATCTGGCCATGCTGAGACTGATTTGATAGCGCACGCTTCACTGAGAGTCTCGATGTATTTTTTCTTGTTACTGTCAACGTGTCTGTAAAGATAAGAATTGATTATTGGAAGGATTTGAACATTTGAGTTTGCAAAAAGCTCTGAAACGTTCAACATTCCGAGAATAATTAATATGATTTAATTGAATTGTTTCAAAAGATAAAATATTCGGTTCTCATAATACTCAGAGATAAGGGCATTTTACGCATAAGGACACTTTATAATAACGTGCACCTGCATCCAAATCTGTAAATGCATCATGTGATTCCAGAAAAAATAAAAAAGATTTTTTAAGACCTGATTTAATGCTAAATATTAACCGAAATTTGCGCCAAAAGCTTTGAATATTAACTTAATACTGAAAAGCTTTACTTAATATTTGAACGATTGTTTACATCATCACGTATTGCTGACAGGAATACTCATGAGACACCCTTTTAGTTAATTTTATGAATGGGTTCATTTTTAAGGTTTAAGTTTTTTTAAGGTTTTGTAAAATAATTTTACTAAACCCTACTAAAATCGCCACCTGTCTGTCCGTGTGTCACAGCAATTTTTCTCGCAAACTACTTAAGCTAGAAACATCAAATTTTGTATGTAGGTGCTCTCTTCAAAGTTCAACCACAAAAAATTTGATAAGGTATTTAAGGGGGGGGGTCTCCCCATATAGGGATGTAGCCGACATGGGTATCAAATGAAAGGTTTTGATGAGAACTTTTCAAAACTTTTGCTACGAGGGGCGCACAGGGAGAAGAAAATCTGAAAAAATATAGGGGTAGGTGTTTATGAGCACAACAACAAATTCCTAATTTTACTGTGGTTGAGATGTGAATGCCATTTACGCACAGAATGTGAGACTCCCATGCTCGTAAGAAGGCGACTGGACTACCCACTAAACACCTCCCCTGTCAACCCGAGAACCCAGCCTGGGACCGTTTGACACATTACTTCGGGCCAGGTCTCGTTTTGCTACGCCGTGAGGCGCCTTCAAGCTAATGGACACTTCTTCTAGTGGAAAGGGAGAGGGGAAGAGGAAGTTCCAGACAAGCGATCCCCAAGCTCCAACGCCTCCGGCTGTTGTTAGTCTCTTATCTTTAAGGCCACCTGGTTCCATTTTTCAACCGGTTCGAGCATCACCGCGAATATACTATCCGAGGTGAGCTCTCCCTGTAGAGGTCCCTTCGCAGCCTGTCCCATTTTGTGAATGCGCAAAATATCGGGCCGGCATTGTCTTCCTCTCATGGGTAAAACCGACAATCGGGGCACCGTGACTTACCAATCTTGTGCAAATACGACTGCAAACACCCATGCCCGCTCAAAAGCTGGGTCAGATAGAAGTCAGTCTCACCATGCCTTCAATTTACCTACGGTCTCACATCCGGGACACATTTTCACATCGACGTCTGCCTTGATTTAACGTTTAATGCTCCCCGTCAAGCAAGCTCCAATTATTCGCCTCAAGCACCGTCGCTCAAAGGCGTTCAATATATTTGCGGATGTTTGGGTTAAAGTCCATGTTTCACACCCACGGCACAACACAGGTCTTATCATAAATTTGTACACTTGGAGCTTTGTTCTCCTGTGTATGCAGCTGGTCTTCAAGATCGTCAATACTGAATAAAATATTTTATTTGCGAGCTGTATTCTTCGGCGTATTTCGTTTCTTTCATTGCCCGTTTTCGTTATTTTGGCGCCTAAATACACAAATTCGCTAACATTTTCGATACTGTATTCGCCAAGTGTGATATTTTGTGTATTTGAGGTATTTTTCCCCGACTGCGTCATGAGCTTTGTTTTATTTTCATTGATTTGTAGCCCTACTAGTTTTGCTTCGCTGTCGAGTTTCAGGAAAAGTTCTTTGGCAGTTGTTAATGACCGTGACAGAATGTTGATGTCGTCCGCATAGGCTACTACTTAGCTAAACTTGTTTAGTAATGTACCTCGCGTATCGACAGGTAGCTTCCGTATGACGTACTCCAGAGCCAAATTGAATAGCAATGGGGCCAGCCCATCTCCCTGCTTTAGTCCGATATTTGTGTCAAAGGCATCGGTGAGTTGGTTATTGAAACGGACTTGGGAGGTTATCGCGTCATTGTCATTTTGGTAAGACGGACTAATTTGGTTGAGATTCCAAAGCAAAGCATTATTTGGTACAGTACGTTACGATCAATACTGTCGTATGCTTGCTTGAAGTCAACGAAAATTCGGTGTACGTCTATGTTGAACTCCCAGCATATTTCAAGTACCTGCTTGACTGTGAACTATTGGTCCGTTGTTGATCTACCTGCCCTAAAACCGCCTTGATACTCCCCAATCTGTTGGCGAATGATCTGATTTTATTTTCTAAGATCTTTGCAAATATTTTATACGCCGCACAATGTAGTGATATGCCTCTATAATTTTCGCACTGTAGCTTGTCACCTTTTTTGTGGATAGGGAATATAATTGATTGGCTTCACTCTTTCGGCATATGTTCTTGTTGCCAAATGTACTGGATGACTTTGTGAAAAGCTTGATGAACACTACTGCCACCATATTTGATGAGCTCCACTGGAATCTCATCGATTACCGGCGCTTTATTATTCTTTTGGCCTTTGATGATGGTACATACTTCATCCAGAGTTGGTGGGGCCAATAGAAGCTCTCTGCAGACATCTATAGGCTCCGATGTTCTGGAACTGTGCGGAGGATTAAGGAGGTTCTTGAAATATGATGCCCATCTTTCCTTAATCTTGGTTTCATCAGCGATTATATTGCCGCTGTCATCACGACAGAGCGTGGTTTTGGGCTAATAACCACGTTTCAAGCTTTTCACTACTTTGTATGCTCGTCTTGTGTTGTTGCTTGCTAAACTTACATCTATACTTCTCAATTGGTCGTCATAGTATTTTCTTTTCTTAATCCTAATTATCTTATTTGCAACTCTTCCGAGGTTTTCATAGAGTTCTCTCTTTGTCCTGGTTTTCCTACCTACATATTCTTTAACGCCTGATTCTTTTTATCTGACGCATTCTGGCACTCATCATCGAACCAATCTAGCTAGATGTCCGATCGTCTGTTCTGCCACGGTCTTAATAACCGCTTTCACTTCCATTCAGAGCTCGTCGCTTGTCGTTAACGAGGCGTCTGATAAGATGGGTGCCAGCTGGTTGTCGAGGGTCTCCGTGAAATTTTTGGCCACAGACGCCGCTTGGAGCGTTTCGATGTCAAATCTTTTTAGCGGGCTGGTATTCGCCGAATACGCCTTTGACAGTTCGTTGCTGGATTGCCAGTATATTCAATTTATATTGACTGGCCTGTCGTAAAAGGTCCAGCGCCAGGGTAATTGAGTGATCTGACATTCCAGGATCTAGTGCTATAGTCCTTTTTCCGATTGCGAGGTCGTTGCCGTGAGTCCAATCCATTCCGCGGCTTGTCTGCAGGTTTCGAAACATGTTAGGGTTTTCCAGAGGCGGGGAGTTAGCCCGTCTACCAACCTCCATTCCGGTGGCATGGTTATTACGCCGATTCCATTATCAGGTGCGGAAGATTCGCCTTCACCCTCTTACGTCCCCACAAAGGAGGTGTAAGTAGAAGTTAGTGGCAGAGCTGTAGACATTTTTAAAGTTATTAGCATTTCTCGGCATTTATTGTCCCATTATTGCGGAACAAGTAAACCCAATGTGCGACTGCCAGAGCATTTACTACCATTTGATTGGGGGGTTCAGGATGAGGAATCATGGAAGCTATGGGTTGGGGAAACAAGGACGTTCCCTCCTCCTTTCTCAAACGGGCTTGGGACCGTCTACGGCGGAGTTGTTCACTAACCTACATGCATTAAATCACGCGAAATCATTCGCTGAAGTTGATGCCATAAGCTTAGAAGTTTAAAAATGTAACGCCGCGAAAGTACGTTTTTGATAACGATTGTTATCACTAACGAAACACTAAGAACTTTGTTCCCCGACGTTTCGATACATAAAACACGCAACTTCCACTGCGAAACTATTTTAATCGGCGAGATAAAAGTCGTAGAGTTAGCGATCAAAAGAAATGTCACTACATTCAGCTAATCAAAAGAAAGCAAAAACCGACGACGTCATTGTTCAGTGGAAGCAGCTGAGATTATATTACGAAGACGACGGTAGAACCCATTGCCGTAATCAAAGCCGTAGCCAGTTAAAAAATTTCAGGGGGGTCAGTTTATTGGTGTGAAAACCTTTTTTTTCAATTTGTGGTGAAAGGTCCATTCTATAGGGTTGTTAATTTGATAGCTTATGTTAAATAAGTATTTTTTTGTTTTATCTTTTTTCAAACCTTGTCAAGGTACGTTATGCTATGTTATTTCGGAAATATTCTTCAAACAAACTCTTTTGCCTTTCGTTCGAACTTCATCCATGAAATTTAATCGTGCTACTAAGTGGACTTTGAAAATCCAGAAATTAAAACTATTTAAAACCTATTGAAAAAAAAATATTTAAAGAATTTGTTTTAAATGCTTTCATGTCATTTCATTTAAACTTATTAGTTAATAGTTTGCAATTCCATGATAAAATAAAGCACGAACATAAAATGCTCAGTAGGTGCACTGGGCAAGTGGTTTTTCAAGCCAAATTCCAAAAACAAACCCCTTTTTCCTGTTTGACTTTCGATTGATAAATTCATATTATCAATATTTACCCCATTAATGTTCAAATATTTGCCATAATTTTGTTTCTAGTAAAACTAAAGATGAAAAAAGATGCATTTAAACAGTAATTACTGTAGTTGTTGTAATAATTGAAAATTTTAAAAGAACATAAATCCGCTGAAAATTAATTGAACACCATATCATATTAAGTACATTTTAATCGTATAAATAATAAAATTGTTAGGTCCAACGAGCGTAAATAACATAAGATCGACGATATGTCCTTGACAGTTATTCGATTTCAATATCCTCCCAACTTTATCACTAGATCCGGTGGAAAATTAATCCCTTTAAGGATATTTCAGCATTTGTATTTATTCCGAATTTTTGGCAGTTAGATGGTAGTCAGTACAATCTCGAAAATAAAAAGTCTGAAAAATAAAATTTTAAAACATTCGGACACCGATGCAAATTACATTAGATATTCAATCGATTCGCAAAAATTCAGCCATAATATTGGCGTTCCATATCGCTGTTCTAAACACAGTTCTTATTCGATACTTTACTTTACTCTGTTTTCTGTCACAATGGTCGCCAATCCGGTGGTGAGTTTTTTTTCAATTTTCAGAACGCTGCCCACTGCTATCTATGATAGTCCAGTGCCCCGTTGGCCTGTTGCAGACCGCATTCTGTGAGGTGAAGCCTTTAAAAAAATTGCCATTCATACAATTATTGAATTCAGTAATCAACTACTACAACATATCTCTTTTTCAGGCACATCATAAAGAAAATGTAACCGAAAATGATTATAATTTCAATTTGTGCCGTTTCAACCGGGAAAAAGATTTAAATTTACTACTACATTTAGAGATATCTAGCGGATTTTTTCATTCTATTTTTTACAAAACGGATGAGTGTTTCATGCTTGATTTGAGAGATTATTTTCTTCGTGAAGGCTTCAGATTCAATAAATTGGTGAAAAAACATCAACTCCACCCATTTGGGTTCAAAAGTTATGCGTGAACATACATAATGCAGAGCAAGTGCGAGTGGAACTCGCATGAAAAGGGTTCCGTATAACCAATGGATTCAGTCTTGTGGAAGCCGTGCATCGTTGCGGACATTGAAACTCGAAGTTGTCAATTAGTGAGTGAGTGAATATAAGCAGTTATATTATAGTCAGTTAGTGAATGAAAAGTGAAAGTGCGAGCAGGAGGGAAGATTCTCAACTATCAGAAAAATAACAAGCTGGCAAAAAGGCACGGATTCTTCTGGGTGAGTGATATTTGCTTTCCTTGTTTGCGAGAACGTGTTGTTTTGATTATTGTTGTTGATTCGTTTAGAAATTGTGAAAAAAGTTGGATAAATTTCTTAGTGTGTGAGTTTGGTTTGGGCGGGTTGTGGATATGACAGACATATCCACAATGGACAAAGATCAACAGATCGCTCTGCTGATTGGGCAATTGCAAACTTCGCAAGCTCTGCAGGCACAGCTTAACGAAGTTATAGAGCAGTTGAGGCAGGCTCAACAGCAATTGATTAAGGTTAACTCAGAGTTGGCAGAACAACGCCGAGTCAACAAAGAGCTCATGGAGCAATTGAGGGATTTGGCGCTGGCTAAATCAAAAAAGAAAACCAAAAACAAAAAGAGAAAAGTGGAGTCTTCATCTTCCTCATCAGAGGGCCCGCCGCCCTCTCCTCTTTCTTCAGAAGAAGAAGCGATGAAAGAGGAAGCAATCCAAGAAGAAGAAGAAAATGAGTCGATGCAGGAAGGCTCTGCTGAGGAGGATGAAGAATTTCCTGCTCTGCCACCGCCGGGTCCCTCAATGGCTCTACCAGAGTTGGCCATCCCACCAAAAAAGAAAACCACTCCCACAGCGCCCACCACATCCAAATCCCCAGACGACGACAAGAAACGGACAACGGTACCTGTCATCCTTTGAAGGCCTGAAAAGTGGACCCAGGTCCTAAAGGACATGTAAGACCTCGGAATAAAACACGAATCCGCCAAAAGTGTCTACTTGGGGATCCAGATAATTCCAGAGACACCACAAGACCACAGGAAAATTACAAGATACTTGACAGAAATGACGATACAATACCATACGTATATCCTTCCTGAAGAAAGGAATCTAAATGTGGTAATCAGGGGTCTGTATGGACTGTCGATTGGCGACATTAAAGAAGATCTGGATAGCCAAGGATTTCACCCCATTGAAATCCACTATATAAAGTTACGAGATGGGCCATCCAGGTAGGTGAAGGTCCTCCTTCCCAAAAGCGAGACTGACATATACAATATAAGGGCAATATGTCACCTCATATGCACTGTTGAAGCGCAACGTCCCCGTACAGGAAAAGTTATGTGCCACAACTGTCAGCAGTTTGGACACTCCTCCAGAAATTGTCACGCTCAGGCCCGTTGTATTAAATGCAATGGGCTCCAACATTTTTCCAAATGCGTTAAGAAACCAGAGGAAAAGCCAAAATGTGTGAACTGTGGTGGAGATCATCCAGCCAACTATGGTGGATGTCCTGGAAATCCAGTGAATGTCAGAAAATCGTTCGCACAAGTTGCAGCTGCAAATAACAACAAAACCACCACAACATCTACACAACAACAAAATAAAAGCACACAAAAACAAAAACAAGCAAACACTCCACTAAACACAAATAACAACATGGACACACTCTTTGCCACCATGCAAACACAATTCCAAACCATGATGCCAGACATGATGGCGAAAATGATTAGGGAATGTTTGCATCACAAAACAGTTTCAACAGCACACTGACAAAGAAACAATAATGAGCTTTATGGATCATTTAACCATTCTCACATGGAATGCAAATTCCCTGCTTCATAAGACTGGTGAGTTGACTCAACTTAAATTTGATTATAAGTTTGACATCATTTTCATCCAGGAAACCTTTCTGAAGCCTGGAAATCGCCTACGCTTCCCTAACTATTTTCTGTACAGAAATGACGGAACAACGCAGAGGAGGCGGAACGGCCATTTTTGTGAGAAGGAATGTGAACCATAATCTCGTATTGACACCTACGTTACAAACACTAGAAGCTACTGCAATTCAAGTGCGGACGGATTCTTTTGAATTCATGGTAGTCTCGGTATACAGCCGCCCTCAGGCAACTACGCTCATTGAAGATATTAAAAAACTTCTGGATTTTCAGGGTCCCATACTCCTTGCCGGAGACTTCAATGACTATCACCGAAGCTGGGGAGCTGTGAGATGCAATCGTGCTGGGACTGAGTTAAACCGATTCATCACAGATAATCTACTAAGCCTGCATATCCCCAACGAACCAACACATTACGGCTACCGAAATAGTTATCCTCTCGATATTGGTATATCACGTACCTATGAACACGATGTACGCATCGAAGTCCTCGACGAACTTTCATCCGATCACAAACCGGTGAATATACATAAATGAACCCCTACGAGTAAAGAAGAAAACTGATTGGTAAGCTTTCCAAGTCGCACTGGCTAAAGAAACCATTATTCAAACACCTAAAACGGCCAGCGACACAGAGAAAATGATAGAAGAAATCACAGACAAAATAAAACAGGTAAAAGAGGACAACACAGTCACAACTCTGACAAGGGTGACAAACCCCTACGAACTCCCTAACGACATCAAAAATTTAATAAGGAGGAGGAATCGAGTTTGGAGAGGGGCTAGGAACACAGGTGATCCTAGATTACGCCAGGAAGCAAATCAAATTACGAACAAAATTCGTAATTGGATATCAAAATTCCGCAATGAAGAATGGGAGAGCTTCTTGCAAAGTCTGGAGCCTGGGAGCGACGCTTTCTGGAGGGTTTTCAAATACTTTCGTTTTAAAAACAAACTTGTAATACCACCAATTCACGGCCCTTACGGTATCGAATTCGACAGTTCTGGTAAGGCGGAGGCCTTCACAGATACTCTAGAACAACAGTTCTGTGAAAATTCATCTGATGAGGAGGACCTTGACGAACACGAAGACCACGTCAACCGGCTGACCAACAGGCTCATGAGGTCAGACATTACAGACTCCGATCTAATGCAAAGCACCTGTCTTCAAGAGGCTAAAGACATCATACAAGTACCGAACAGACGGAAAGCACCGGGATTTGATTTAATATCAAACACCATGTTAAAATGGCTCCCGGTTAACATTCTCGATGTGATAGCAGCGATTATAAACGAAATTTTCCTCTTGCGAAAATACCCCAAAATATGGAAATTGGCAATAGTTATTGTTCTTCCAAAACCTGGTAAAAACCTCATGTTCCCACAAATCTGGCGACCCATTAGCCTATTATCATCTCTGTCGAAAATAGTAGAGCGGGTGCTAATTAATCCACTAACTGATGTTGTTACCGAAAAAGAAATACCTCCAGAAGAAAAGTTTGGCTTCAAGCCATTACACTCAACAGAACTCCAGCTTACTAGGATGGTCCAACACATTAGAATAGGGCTAAACCGCAGGAAATCAACAGGTTTGGTTGTTTGACATAGCCAAAGCCTTCGATAAAGTCTGGCATGCAGGACTTATTTACAAAATGCATGGTTCCCAAATGCCACTGCAGCTCATCTAAATCATTGGCTCTTTTCTATAAGGATGATCATTTCGTGTCAAAATTGACAACCATCTCTCAACCATGCGGCCAATTCAAGCTGGAGTCCCACAAGGATCACCCATCTCCCCCATACTATACAACATCTTTACTGCTGACCTACCTCGGCTGCCTTTGAATGTCCACAAGTCCCTATATACCGACGATATCAGTGTTTTATACTCATCCAGACAAGCAAGAGTCATCACCACCAAACTGCAACTCTCCATAGACATACTTTTGAAGTATTTTCGCAAGTGGAAGATTAAGTTAAACTCAGACAAGACCCAGGCATTATTTATAACCAGAAAAAGACAACAACAACCGAAAACTTTGACTGTAGAAAACGAAAATGTTGCCTAGTCAAGAACAGCCAAATACTTAGGACTGACATTCGACAACAAACTCTCCTGGACCGACCACATACGCAACAAACGAGGACACTGCTACAATGTACTATCCCAACTCTTTCCACTCCTTAAGGCCTTGGAGCTGGTGCTAAATTGCCTAATTTGATACACTTTTTGTATAGTTTTTCATCATAAGCGATAAGGAACGCTCCAGTGTTTCTTGCATGCTCTGGTTTCTATTTCTTTCAGATGCCTCCGCACAAAGTGCATCTTGACCACACTCCTTGCTAAGAGGTCTGCTTTTTCGTTGCCTTCAACCCTGCGTGCCCTGGCACCCAGTACAGAGTAACCTTGTTGTTCTCAGCGAGTTTATTGAGTTTCGTACAACATTCTTGAACAATCTTCGATTTTATCGTTGATGATTCAAGGGGTTTAATAGTTGCTTGGCTGTCAGACGAAATTTCTATCAATTTGCCCTGTTATCTTTTGCCTATGCAACGTTGTGCACTTACTGCAATTGCATAACCTCCGCCAGGAATATGCTTGGCATCATTCCCAGTGGTTCATAATATTTTGTGCCCGACCCAAACACTCCGATTCCTGTCACCTCTGCGGTCTTTGAGGTGTAGATTGGACTGAACATACATATCCATTCCCTCTTGTTGCTCAAGTTTGTACAAAACTTTTTGTCAAAGATGAACTGAATCGTTATGCCGTCAAACGGTGCTCTGATCCATGAGAACAGCTTGAACACCTTAACTTGGTCGTTATACCTAATCCCAGAGCCATTCTCCCTTTCGTGATAGAATATCCTGATCATTGTGGACTGTTATTAATATAGCAATGTTTATTTGAAAATGTTTAAATTGGCAACAATACAAATATTATATGTTGTTCAAATGTCTATGTTGGTATAAGTTTATCTTTTTATCACTTCCGTTCTACTCTTCTAAAAATCAACACGTTGTATCAGTGAATTAAATAAAAGACTAGTGTGTTCATCACAAAAGTGCTTTCCTTTTATTTCAAACATCAGGTTATGGGCCCAGGCACATATAACAGCTTGATGTAGATTGATGTTATTTACGGCGGCAGCAAAATCGGCGAGAAGGAAAAAGTGAGGTTAATTCACTACAGTTTGCGGCATCGTGATCAGGCTCGGGCGATGTGAAACATCGTCGATGATGGAGGGAAATAACAATAACGTCAATTAGATCAAGTTAGAAGGGGCCAGAAATTGGAATATATGGAAATTCCAAACAACAGTACAGTTGAGGGGCCATGGATAGTTAAACATTGTGGAGGGAAAACAAGTGAAGCCCGAAGTGGCCAGTGAGATATCTGCATGGGAACCTAAAGATGCCAAAGCGCAGACGTTATTGGTAACACGAATGTCGGAAGAGGCAGTGTTACATATTATTACATGTACGAGTTCTGCCGAGATGTGGCGAAAACTCCACAGTGTATATGAACAGAAAACTGAGACCAGTGTGCACATTATACAAGAGAGATTTTTCCAAGTTCGAAAGAGTTATCGACATGTCTGTTTTCTTATATAAGATACAAGAACTACAAAACCAATTGAAACAAATGGGTGAAGATATCTCAGATGAATTTGTAATCACGAAAGTGCTAATGTCGTTACCAGACGATTATAAACATTTTATTTCGATTTGGGAGTCGGCACCTGATGACAAACAAACGTTTGATAATCTAGTGGCAAGACTACTGATTGAAGAAGAGCGGGTAAAAGAGAAGAACGAAGGAGCATAGCAAGCAACACCTTCTGCATTCGTTGTGGAAAATAAAGGACCATCAAAATTTTCAAATGTGGTAGAAGTGGACAGTATCGAACCGAGAGTAAAAGTAACAATAAAACTAACAGTGAAGGGAACGTGAGTAATAATAATAACTGTTTCTATTGTGGCAAGTTCGGACATTTTAAAGCTCACTGTCGTTTTCGAAAACAAGAAATGTTAAGAAGTGAAAATAAAACGAATAGTAACGCGTTCGTAGTATCTAATCTGTCGCATCAACTGCAAAAATCTAAGTGGCTAGTCGATTCTGGCGCTACTGAACATATGTGTCGAGACCGTGCATTGTTTACATCATTCTCAAATACTTAGCCAAAACCTGTAATCATCGGTAATGGAGCAGTGATAAATGCGATTGGTTATGGACAGATGGCAGTTCAAGTATCGAACGGAAACAAGTGTATTGACACAGTTATAGACAGAGTGTTGTATGTTCCTGAGTTAAAAACGAATCTGTTTTCGGTCAATCGCGCCACAGACAAAGTTATGTCATAGTGACAGATGACAGCTCATGCAAATTCTTCAAGGCAAATAAAATTTGCGCGGTTACGGAAAGAATTGGAAATTCGTTTTATTTGGATTTACGCTATAATACGAGTAATAATTATGAAATTGCGAGTACTGCAGAGCTAACGTCGAACGATTTAAACGAATGGCACAGAAGATTGGCGCACCAAAACTTCACTTACGTCAAAGATACTTTGCGGAAAAACAGCATTGAGGTTAAACAAACATCCAACCCGGTGTGTAAGAGTTGCTTGATTGGGAAAATACACAGATTCCCATTCAAAAGAAGCGAATACAAGAGTACCAGGACATGTGAATTTATTCATGCTGATACATGCGGTCCCAAGGAAGAATCGTCAGTTGGTGGGTCAAGATACTTTGTTGTGCTGAAAGATGATTATTCGAATTTCAGAAGTGTGTATTTTGTGAAGACAAAAGATAAGATCAAGTATATTATTGAGGACTTTATAAATAAGGCCGAGAATAGTACTTGAAACAAGGTGAAGACATTCAGAAGTGATAACGGCTTGGAGTTCGCGAACAGGAATGTGAAAGAACTGTTTACAAGGCGTGGAATAACACACCAAACCACAGTCCCATACATCCCAGAACAGAATGGCAAGGCTGAGCGAGAAAACAGGACATTGCTGGAAGCGGCCAGGACAATGATACATGAAAGAAATTTAACAAAGAAATTATGGGCTGAAGCCATAAATACTGCAGTGTTCGTGTTGAACAGGACTGGGAAGAGCCATGAGGATGGGCTATCTCCATTTGAGGTATGGACTGGTAAAACTTATAATATCCATGAGTTAAGAGCCTTTGGTACAGAAGTATACATACACATTCCAAAAGAGAAGAGACTGAAGTGGGATTCGAAAGGAGAGAAGGGATTGATGGTCGGATATGAGGAAGATGTGAAAGGTTATCGTATTTACTATCCTGGAAAGAATATGGTGGAAACAAAAAGAGACATTGTATTCTTACAGCAAGAAGAGAAGGAAAAACATCAAGTGAAGAAAGGCGAAGAGCAAATTGTTGTGTCCTTAAACCTTGAAGAGGAGACAGTGCAAGAGAATAGCCCCGAGACAAATATTCGTGAAATAACAAGCCTTGACCACAATGAGATAGAGACAACCCACATAAGTAATATCTTAGGGGATAACTCGGAAGATGACAGTAACTACCTGTCATGCAGCGAAGAAGAACATCTATTGGACGGAATTGATTCACCAATAGAGAGGGAAAGGTGTAAGCGTGAGCGTAAACAAACTGATTTCTAAAAGTGTAACAATGTGCCGTCGGGCCAAAGTGAATGTGATCCCATCACATATGATGATGCCATGAGCCGAAGTGATGCCGGTAAGTGGAGTGCAGCTATTGCCAGGGAACTTAAGACTCTGAGTAACAATAATACGTGTGAATTTTGTAAATTTCCTGTAAGTGCAAAGCCCATAAGCAGCAAATGGGTTTTTAAAATAAAAAATATAAATAATTCAAGGAGTGCAAGGCTAGGCTAGTTACTAGGGGGTTTGAACAACAAGATATAATCAACTTTAGTGACATTTATGCCCCAGTTGCTAAGCTAGCAACTTTCACGTTGTTTGTAATAATTGCAACAAAATATAAATTACCATATACCAGATGGATATCACTGGGGCTTTTCTATATGGTGATATTAAAGAAAATGTATATGTAAGTTTACCAGAAGGGGCCTACAAAGGAAAGTATAATATTGTAAAGTTAAACAAGTCATTGTACGGGTCGAAAAGTTCACCTGAATACTGGAATATTAAAGTTAATTCTGTATTAACTAGAGAAGGCTTTATAAGGTCTAAATGTGATCCATGTTTGTATAAAAAGTATAGTGGTAAAGATAAAGCATTTGTATTAATATATGTAGATGACTTGCTGATCTTTGGAAGTAATGAAAGTGAGGTCACTAGCCTTAAAACAATGTTAAACAAAAACATCAAAATGAAAGATTTGGGCCAAATTTCAGAATTTTTAGGAATACATGTAGAGCAAAACTTTGAAAATGGTATAATATTGAAATATTTGATTTAAACACTTATTGCATAAACATTGAGAAGGGGTGTTATTAATATGGCAATGTTTATTTGGAAATGTTTAAGTTGGCAACGATACAAATATTATATGTTGTTCAAATGTCTATGTTGGTATACGTTTATCTTTGTATCACTTCCGTTCTACTCTTCTAAAAATCAACACGTTGTATCAGTGAATTAAATAAAAGACTAGTGTGTTCATCACAAAAGTGCTTTCCTTTTATTTCAAACATCATGGACCCTGAAATCTGCTCTATCGTTAGGTGGAAGGATGATAGATTTAATATTTTTTCGAGTACCACTGTTGAGCACGACCTCGTTGCTTCCGTTATGCAGACACAGGCCAGACATTTGAACACGATTGAGTGCTTGCTGGTTTATTTATTTTTATTTTTTATTTTATTTATTGACATCAATATCCACAGAGTACATAGACATCCAGTTACTGATAAGATGCGACAGAAAAAGAAGGAAAGCAAATAAAAAAAAAGTATTATTATATAAATTAGAAGTAAGTTAAATTCCATAATTCACAATAAATTCAAAATTCAAGTTAAGTTGCTAATCAAGATAAACTAATTATTAGGTAATTCAAGTTTATCACTTAATATAGATTTAGAAACAAACAAGTTGGGTAGACAGACCTATGCTCATGTCAGAAGGGTTTTGTACTCAACTTACAAAATGCAGTAATCAGCAACGAATAAAATCATGAAACATGTCAAAGGCGATTTTATTGGAGAAAATGTGAAATTCGAGGATCATACTATTATTAACAAAGTTGAAAGAGTTTTGACTTCTGAGGTATTTGTTTTACTTATACCCATAGATATCTCCCTTGATAATTTTTCCAGATTTTTTAGAAACACATTTTTCATGTTTCATGGCTGTAGCCTCTATAGTTTCGGAGAAAAAGTGCTGTGTCATACAGACGGACGGACGGACGGACGGACGGACGGACGGACAGACGGACACAGGTCGTGATTGCAATAGGGTTTTGTATTTTAGTACAAAACCCTAAAAATGACTGTGGCAAAGGACCAAGATGCAATTCATTATGAGCACGTGGTAGGCGTACAAGCGGTGAGAAATAGTAAGCATTCGTACGTGCAAAGGGAACATTAAAAACAAGTTGGAGACGATTTGTGCGAACCGGATTAATGGAAGATAGTAGATTGCAGAGATCGTCAGGAAGAAGTTTGTTGTGGAGCTTAAAAAGAAGACACTCATCAAGAAAGGACCTACGTTTCTCTAAAGATGGAAGATTTAGGGTTCTAAGGCGTTCACTGTATGGGCTATAGACCATCGAGAATTTGTAGTATAATATTCGGGTGAATCTTCGTTGGATAGATTCAACAGCATCAATCAAATATTTGTTATGTGGATTCCATACTTGGGGGCAGTATTCAAGTATACTTCGAACTAGGGAAACAAAGAGTTTGACCGAGGTCGAAACATGGTGAAAGGATTTAGATGATCTGAGAATAAATCCAGCGAGGCGGGGGGCTTTTGAGACTACCATCATAACGTGTTGTTTGAATTTCAGTTTAACATCGAACACTACGCCTAGATCTTTAAAACTTGAGACACTTTCTAAGGTCTCACAAAGAATGGAATAGCGAAATAACAATGGAGTCTTTTTGTACGTATAAGTCATTTGGTGACACTTAGAAATATTCAGATTAAGAGAGTTGGAACTGCAGCACAGAGCTAAAGAAGAAAGATCTTTTTGCAGTATGTCGCAGTCTTCGAAACTTTCGATTACTCTGAATATTTTAAGATCATCAGCATATAATAGACAAGGGGAGGATAAGGTCAATGGGAGATCATTAATGAACAGCAAAAACAGAAGAGGGCCCAAGATTGATTCTTGCGGAACACCAGACTTCGGCTCAGAGGGAGATGAAAGGCAGGATTTGACTGTAACAACACACGAACGATTGGAGACGTGGGAAGAAAACCAGGATATTATATAATCTGGAAGATGAAAGCTTCTGAGCTTTAAGAGGAGGAGATTGTGATCAACAGAATCGAAAGCTTTAGAGAAATCTGCATAAATAACATCGACCTGTTTTTGCTTATCTAAAGCTGATGCTACTGTGTTGTTAAACGACAGTAGGATGGTCAGAGTCGATCTGCCTTTGATGAAACCATGTTGTTCGTTGGCTAATAGAGGAAGGACTAAAGGATAAACTCGGTTGTATACCACACACTCAAGTATCTTACTAAAACACGAGAGGAGCGAGATTGGTCTGTAATTTGAGAAACAACTAATATCTCCAGCTTTAAAAATAGGAAAAATAAAAGCATTTTTCCATTCTGCGGGGAAAGTGGTATTGTAAAGACTGATATTGAAGATGATGGAAAGGGGAACACATAGCGAAGCGGACAAGAATTTGGCGAAGATATCCGGGATGCCATCTGGCCCACAACCGATGCTTGCATCAAGATTATGCATGATTAACTCCACTTCCAATGGAGTATGGTTAAGATATTAGAAGAAATAAATGAGGGAGGCAAAGATGCATGAGGATTAGAAGAGGGAATGAGAGTTGAGGGAGAGAAAAAAGATGAGAAATAATTAGCAAAGAGATCACAAGAGCCTTGTTGAGAGGAGGAAGAAAGGTGTTGATAGCGCATATGCACGGGCATAGCTCGAGAATTTTTGAGAGAGCGGATGTAGGACCAAAAAGGCTTTAGTGAGTTTTCTAAGTGCTCCATATAGCTTTTTTGAGCAACATGAGCGATTTTTTTAGCTTGTTTACAACACACTCCGCAGGCGCGATTTCAGGAACTTCTTCCGAGCGATCTCTTTCGCTTTAAGAGCAGATGCCAAGTCAGCGTTCAACCACGGAACATCACTGACTTTTTTCGGTCGGTAGCTAGGCGTATACTTATCTATGATTTCAGCTAGAATGGTATTGAATTTACAGAGTGCTTCATTGGCATCTAAATTCCTAAGCAGTGAGTACCAGTTCTTCGAATTGATTTCCTGCTCGATTTCAGAGTAGTTAGCCTTAAAAAAGTTGTACCGAGTCGGCAGTGCTTTTTTGCAAGAAGAACTAATACCCATAGTGAGTTGAAAAGAGAGAGATGGATGGTGAAGCCAAATGAAGATCAAGGAAGGTTGGATAAAATTAAATCAAGAACTTTATTGTTGTTATTGGGAACACTATTGAACTGAGAGAATGAGGAAAGAGAAAGGAAAGAAGATAGAGCAAAGGACAAACTACCACTGGAGAGAACTGGTGAAAATGATTCATCCCATTCGACATTCGAAAAATTGAAATCGCCACAAACTAGGAAATAAGACGTAAGTAGATCAATGTTAATGACGTTCAACAATTCAGAAAAGAACTGCTCATATACTAAGGTTGGACTGTTACATGGAATATAAACTGCACAGAGGACTAAAATATTGTAAGGGGCAAAACAAATACGCACAGCAACACATTCCACAGGAGGCGAGATTAAGAGGCCAGCGCACAGTGAACAGCTGAGAGATTTATGAACGCCTACCAAAACGCCTCCGTCATCATGTTTACCGCTTGCCTCACGATCGCGATCTTTGCGGAAGACAAAATGATTGGGTTAAAATTTCATTGTCTAAGATTTCACTCGTAAGCCACGTTTCTGTCAAAAATATAAATTTATCTGAAAAAACAGTTGAAGGTAATCGGAATTCATTTGTCTTGGTCCTTAAGCCACGGACATTTTGATAATAACACGGAATACAATTGCTTGAAGTGAAGTTACTACTGTTGCGGCCGCTCGCTGGGTCGAAAGCTACGAGGTCTAGGTCGTTTGCTGAATGTTTTTACGAGCGTTCCTTTTGGCCAGAACTCAGGTTTGAGTATATCCGAAAGTTCTGCAGATACCGTTAGCTTAAAGGATCCAATAATTTGATCCGAAAGATTATCCTTCGTTAGCTTGGTGCATCGGAATATTTTCGGGACGTGTCCAAGTTTGGACGTAACGTATTGTTTAACATTATCCTCTGAGGTTGCATAAGCAAGTCTTGATATGAACACCTGAAGGGGTGGCGACACAGTTTGCAAGATGCTTTCTGATGTTACACTTACCAGAGGAGTTTGAGGTAATACGGCTATGTTTGTGCCACTCTCTAGAGAGGAGGGTTGCTGATGTATCTGTTTTTCTGATTCTCCCTGCATCTGGGGCTGTTGCTGTTGATGGTACTCTTCATGCTGAGGTTGCTGTTCTACCGGGGTTCCATCAAGAAGTTGACGAGACTGATGAGGACCAAAGGACTCCAGTTGAGGTTGACAATGAAGTCTTAGCAGATTTGGGCTAGGATGTTGCTGCTGTTGGCTTACCATGCTACGCGTCAGAGGACGGAGGGGGCTAACTGCCATTGAAGTAAGAATGTTGTTCTACTCAGAAGTCATCGGAGGTGTGGTTCGTTGCTCAATGTCAGTGTAGGTTAAAAATTCCTGCATTTTTAATTGTGCGTGTTCGATCTTATTTTTAAAGGTTCCCTATATCAACAAAAAGGGAATCGATTGTACTCTTAGCAATCAATTGTACTCTTAGTTGTGTGCTCCTGAACCTTGTTCACCTAGCCAATAGTCCCGTAGATGATGATTGGTGTCATCATCATAGTGTTCATCCATCACAGTATGGTTAGGTTGTCGGTTCTACGTGAAATTACTATCCAGCTGGATTCCAAGATACTTAATCTCTTTCTTGAATTCTATCTCACCCCCATTCAAGCCTACGGTGTGAAGTTGTGTTCCAGTTACGCTTCTTTGTAAATGGTACCAGCGTGGTTCCAGCAGGGTTAAGGCTCAAACCAATTTGTTGGCGCTAGTTACTGCACCATGTCAAACAGTGTTCCTTTGTATTTGCCTCGGACTAAAATGGCGATATCATCGGCGTATGCGTGACATATTATGCCATCTTCAGATAGCCTTTTCAGAATATCATCGGCCACGAGTACCCACAGTAGAGGTGACAGGACTCCCCCTGTAGACAACCGCCGCGTTGTACGCATATGGCTGGTTCTAGCTCTCACATTATATGCAACGGCTCTTGTCGCGAGGGATTGAGTCAGCCACTGAGATAGAATAAGATTTACCTACCTAGCGCTCGCCTCACCGCTACATGGCTTGCATTGTCGCATTCAATGTCAAGATATGCACTTTGTGAAATTTTTTGTGCTCCAAGGATTCTTTGATCTTCCTTGTGAGTGCATAGAGTACGGACTCCGTCGATTTACCCATCCTGTATGCACGTTGATTGGGGTGTAGCGGATAATTCGTAAGTGTCGTTGTCCTTATATAATTTTCCACCACCTTTTCGATCGTGTCGAGTACAAACGATATTAGGCTGATTGGTCTGCATGCCTTTGGGCTTTTTTTTTGTGGTAGGGAGGTGAAGGCATTTATGCCCGCCGAGTCTGGCAGTGTGGGACTCCCATGGAGGATACCTTTGGACTACCCACTAAACACCTCCCCTGTCAATCTGAGAACTTAGCCTGGAACCGTTTGACACATTACTTCGGGCCAGGTCTCGTTTTGTTACGCCGTGGGGCGCCTTCAAGCTGGGGAGTCCCTTTCCTAGCGGGAGGGGAGAGGGGAAGAGGAATTGCCAGAAGAGCGATCCCCCAGCCCTAGTGCCTTCGGCTGCTGTGAGTCCCTTTTATATTTTAGGACTGCCCGAGCATAATGTGCCACCTGGTTCCATTTGTCAACCGATTCGAGCATCACCGCAACTATATTATCCGGGGTGAGCTCTCCCGTCTCCCTGTAGAGTTCCCTTCGCAGCCTGACCCATTTGGTACACGCAAAAAATGTGTGACAGGCATTGTCCTCCTCTCCTGGGCAAAACCGACAATCGGGAGACCGTGACTTACCGATCTTGTGCAGGTAAGACTGAGAACACCCATGCCCGCTCAAAAGCTGGGTCAGCTAGAAGTCAGTCTCACCATGCCTTCGATTTAGCCACGGTCTCACATCCGGGATGAGGCGCACAGTCCACCTTCTCTTCGTGCAATTCCTCCAAGACTGCTGCCAATCGTTGAGCGAGCGTTGTCTCTCCTCGCGGACAACCATCTCCCTCGCATCCTCGTTTCGGCGCAGGTAAATAGCGCGGCGCTCTCTAGCAAGGAGGGCGACAGGTATCACGCCTGCAATCACTCTCACCGCCGAGTCGGAGACTGTTGGATACGAAGATGCAATTCTCAGTGCTCCTCTTCTCTGTACCTGTGCCAATCGTTTTCGGTATACCTCCTTGCTGAGAGCGTCGCCCCATACCTCTGCTCCGTACATTAGCACTGACCCTACAGCACTCATCAAGAGACGTCTTCTTGATGGGCTGGGTCCCCCTACGTTGGCCATAAGTCGACTCAGGGCCGATATTCCCGAAGCAGCCTTCTCAGCCGTTGCCCTGATTTGCTCAGAGAAACTCATCTTCGAGTCGATCAGTAGCCCCAGGTACTTCACCGCTGGCTTCGATTCGATCTGTATATCTCCAATACTGATCATCCTTACTCTAGGGATTCTCTTTTTTGTCAAGATGACCACTTCGGTTTTCTCCAGTGCTAAGCTGAGCCCGCGAGCAGTCATCCAGTCCCTCACTCGGCGCATTAGCATACCTAGCCTTAGTTGCGCTTGTTCAACGGTGCGTTCGGCGACTAGAGCCGCAACATCATCCGCATAGCCGACCAAGCACGACTCATCTGGCATCTCAAGTCTCAGTAGCCCGTCGTAAGACACGTTCCACAGGTCCGGACCAAGGATAGATCCCTGGGCAACACCCGATTCCGGACCAAGGATAGATCCCTGGGCAACACCCGTGTGGGCCTTTGGGTTGGTGATGTCACTTCTACCCAAACACAAATGATGCAATATTGATATTTTTCGCTTGCATCGTGTGCTCCACATCTTCCTTCCTTACTCCAGCATCCTATAGTCAGAAAATTCAATATGATCATGAAACTAATGTAAACAAATAGGTGAATTGATTTCTAGCAGGTTTCTAGAAAATTTGTGGAAATGACATAAAACGGAAAACTTTTCAGTCCAGCCAAGTGTGAACTGGTAAAAACAGAATGAAAAATGATTTTTCCTATCAATAGATTTTTTTATAATCTTTTTATGATTTGTATTTTGTACTCTATTCTAGAAAAGGGGAATCTATTGAAGGTTTTATGGACCACATAGAATACCGCCTGTGAATTGTACATAAAATAAATAACACTACACTGAGTTACCTTATAGCTAATTTTTGTAAAAATTTCGGGAGAGGGAGTCTCTTTTCCCCTACCTAACCCCCGCCACTGGCTATGGCCTTGACCGTCATTCTTGCAAAACATCTATTCCGACCCCACTCTTCCATTTCACTTCCAAACTTCTTTCTTAATTTCCCGCCAAATCTGTGCTAACCATTCCAGTAATGTGCTAACACCATAAACACACGTCTAATGAATCAAAAATACGCATTCAAGACACAACTTCCCGCATATACTTGTAAATAGACTTCTTGAGTATCAATAATCACACGCCGCGAGCATATTCTTTGCAAAATAGAAGGTCATTTCGATATCCGCAAGGCCAATGGAAATATGCACTTAAGATGATTACTCAGACAAAGAGCAATTTCTATTGCTCAGACGTGTCTGCCAGCCAGCCGGCCGGCAAAAAACGAAATAAAAAATACTTGTATGTGAGCTTTCATTGTATATTTTCTCTTAGACGTTTGCGAAGCTTTTAAATTGTGGACAATATGTGGAACCAACACCCAGTGGGAATATTGGGTATGTGGATATTTAAAGTTGGAGGAAAACATCGATTGTAATATTAATTTTCAAGCAAAAAACAAAATGGCTTATACGATAAAATTTATTACCATGTTATAAATTTATGATAATTGTTTATATGAGTTCTGTGGATATGAATGAACATTTTTTGGTAAATGATTAACGAAAATGTAATCAGACTGAGAGCTTTATCAAATAGGTCACATGAGTAGAAAATTCGATAGGATGATACGAAATACAATATTTCATGGATTGTAGCAAGGTGATGCATCTGTTGATAACATAGTAAAATAATAAATCAATAGAAACGAGTCCTTCTTACAAGAAAGCATTGTACGGAGACAGCAACAATGCTATCTTGGTATAGTACAAAGAAGAACAAGGAAAACATTTAAAACATTTTTTGTTCAAGTTTTAAGCTTCTCTGTGTTCCTATTATTAATATTATTTTTGCAAATGAGCAGTTTCGAAGAAAATAAAATGTTTTATGTATAAGATGCAAAAACATAATATTTAAACAGTAAAAATGATCAGTTTGCTATTGGCTTTAAGCGGAGAATATTGAGAATTATCAGTCAACTCAAAAAACTATGATCCGCGCACTAGCCCGATTTGAACCTTGGCGTTGAGATTTGTTAGGGAATCTCATTTCTTGACTGTAGCGGTAATCGGAAAAGTAATATGGTCGGTATCACATTTAACCGTGTGATTATTCTCTGGTCATTTCTATTGTTACTAAACAGCTTTACTTTTGATTGAGTCCTCCAACAAAAATTAGAAAATTTTATTTTATTGACCATGCTGTTCCTTTTATTACTATTGATGGAAGTAATAAAGCGTTAATGGTTAGGAACAAGGTGCTAAATGTAAATAACTTTAAGCTTGTAGTCAATGGAAAACCACTTTATAAATTGAAAAAAATATGCAACGATTTTGGTTATAATTAAAGTGGTTCAAATTGCAAGGACGACAGCTACTAAGAGCATAAGGTTTCGTACTAGAAAAATCAGTTGAATATCTGGGTAATCCCTCATAGATATTGGATAAGAAGTCAATTTTCCTTCCGTAAAAATCTGTGAGATTTGAAATGGATAAAATTATGATTAACTCTTTGATAAAAACGGCTAAAACAGAGTTAATATACAATCAAATCTTGGTTATTGGGGGCAATTCAAGAAAAGTCTGGCCAAATCTTTCAAATGAATCGTGATACTCGTATTCCCACAAGAAGACGGATGATGTTTCAGTCTAAGCGATGATGCATTTGAGACGTACTTTAGCTTAGTAAGTGAGTAGTTAGCATAAGGACTTGATGTAAAATTTCACGTATTGAAGTTCATTCAGAAACAAATTGTTCTTAACCATAATCCAATATCTCAAGTACTGAGGTAGTTTTGTCGTGCATTAATTCACAAAGTATCTTTTCGTCTGATAACAATGTTATTCGAGGGAATGATCTAAAGCTTGTTAGTGACGCTATAGCTCAAAATATTGCATAGGATTTCATTGATTAATCGACTTCCAAAGCAAAGAAGGTTATCAGTTTATCACGTATTTTTTATGTTGTTTTTTTTTTTTTTGAACGGAGATCAAATAACGGTAGAGGACTTTTACCGTTAAAACTAAATAATTTCCGACTTTCACCACGATTTTTCAGCATAATTGATCTACTAATAGGACGATTTTGATTGTGGAGATTTCAAATGAAGGACAGCATATTGGACAAAAATGTGTCGGCAAAGAATCGTGATCCTTTCAAGGACTCTCTAAATAGTAACAGTTCAATGTGGTACATTGATGTCTACATATTGAATTTTAATGATCTTTTGTACGAACGATGCCAATCATTTTGCACTCTTTAAGTATTGAATGGAGATATCGGATCTTTTGGTGACGGATGATTAAAGTGATGAATACCCTGAATTTTCTGCATAAACGCTACATTTTGGGTCATCATTGCTACTAGAAATAACTTATAGATTATGATTTAAAGCAATTTCATTGGGGAAAATTTCTGGATACTTTTCTCTTCCGCAATAACTCTTCGCCTACTGATGAACTTATTAAAAGAACCTTCCTATATACTTAGACATCAACATTACACATAGAATTTACAAAATTCCCCGAAGAAATAATAAGGATTGAGTGATTGCAAATTACAGAGTTAATCCCCATTCGAAAATTGATTTTTTAATAGGGGTACCGGTTAATTCGTTCCGTTTTTTTTCGAAAATTGAAGGTTTATTGTGAAAAATTGCTTTTGGACGATCGGAAATGGTTTATTGAGCGACGCCAAGTGATTTTGCAAGTTTGGGATGGATCTTGGTCGAGCCATGTCTCCAATTCGTGATCTTGAAACATTTTTGGCTGTCCGGGCCGTTCATCGTCCTCCAAGTCAAAATTGCCACTTTTAAACCGTGCAAACCACTTTTGGCACGAACGCTCAGCTAGAGCATGAACACCATACACTTCCACCAAAATACGATGACTTTCGGCAGCCTTTTTCTTCAATGAAGAAGTACTCCCCGCAAAAACACTTTATTCGGAACAAAGTTCGACATTTTCAGAGTAAAAAAAGTATTGTTGTTTACGCTTCAGGTAAATGACACATACTGATTCTGAACTATATGACAGTAGCTTTCCAACACATACCACACGAATTAACCGATACCCCTATTACTTTCTAGAAAAAATTATACATTCTATGCCCAGCATTCTAAAGTTAGTGATTTCCACACGAGACGCCCAAAATTACGGTGGGATTATGACAGCAGAAAATTAGCAGGCGTGTAAGGAAGGCTACACCATAATACACATAACTATATATGAGACTTATGTGTATTATATATAATCACTCAAATTGGCTAAGCGAAAATAAAATGGCGGCTGCTTTAGATGAAAACCCGTGGTTTCTGTATTAATCAAAGTATAGCTCCGATCTACACTCAAAATGGTACAAAGGTTCACTCAAGTGTGTGATAAAGCTCACAATAATAGAACCCAAGGTTGAACGATTCGAAACGAAATGGCGACCGCTCAAAGGTCGAAAGAAGTTGAACTATAAAAAAAACGGCTAGGAAAAGTTGGAAATTCGAAATTTTCTTAAAGCTACAATTTATGTTGGATTTTTATGAATCATAAAATCAAGGTAAACGTTAATGATATCTTTTACTAAAATTTATCAGAACTAAATTCGATTTCCATGAACGCTGCCGCTTTAGCAGTTTTGGGTTTTGCATTGCAGTCAAGAAATTAAATTTTAATGTACATGGTCCAATGTATTCAAGAAACTAAATTTTAATAGATTTGAAATGAAAAAGATTGCCACTAAAAACGGTGAAATAAAAAAACTTTTAGAAAAAAAAACCGGCTACAAAGAGGCCTAAAAAGGATGAAATAAATGTTTTGGAAGTTTTGCCAAATCACTCCCCCATTTCAACATAAAAACTTCCAACATGTGCAGCATCACATGAGAAACAAGCAAAAACCGATATGGCACCGCTTCTGTAAAACTTATTTCATCTTTTTAGGGCATTTTGAAGTCGGTTTTCTTTTTTTTCTCTAAAAGTTTTTTTGTGTCCACAGGAAATTTTTTTGTTAAATTTTAGGATGCCGAACCACTAACATTTCTAAATTCAGCAATAAGAATGATGCCTTTGATTATAAACTGATAAGCGTTGCTTTCACTTTATCAATTAGACTTGAGGCTTTGATGTAAACTAGTATTCATTTTGAGGAAAAGGAACGCAGCACCGGCTACTATGATTAACTTGCAATTCATTAATAACGAATTGTTGCTTGAAATACATGAATTGCTTACTTTCACAGCTTGAACAATTATGTTGAGTTGACATGAGGTTGTGAGGAATTCATTAACAGACTTGATTGAAAGTCTTGGACCTTTTGGAGTAAGAAAAATTCAATCAAAGCAACATAAAATATTTTAATGACGGGATAATGTGCCGCTGCGCAGATGATTCCACCACAATTTTCGTGCTACACCCAGAGCGGTTCCGCTGATTAAGGTTCTAGCCTTTTAAGTCTCGTCACCAAATCGGGCAGCGTACATTCTGAGTCGTAGTTAGACAGAGGAATATGCGATATAATACATACTTCAAAATATTAGATAACCATATTGTACTTGATTGCAATATTCTGTTTTGCCTACAAGCAATCTTGAGCGCAAAGATAATGATGACCTGATTACTTACGGGGCATTGGATTTAGGAAATAGCTTAAATATAAACACCAATAAAATAAATATTTGTGATTTTGAAGTAGTTTATAAGGCCAACACATGTTTCCAAAACTGAAAATACGTAAATAGTTGAGCAAATTTTATTTACAAAATATTCAAGTCTTATACTGAATGAAAAATCTTCTTCGAATCTATATAGATAATTTTAC
Source organism: Odontomyia ornata (assembly GCA_963969285.1). Taxonomy (NCBI): domain Eukaryota; kingdom Metazoa; phylum Arthropoda; class Insecta; order Diptera; family Stratiomyidae; genus Odontomyia; species Odontomyia ornata. The sequence continues at coordinate 157,101,886 of OZ017738.1, read as the reverse complement.
CTAGGGAAATCATTTAAATATTGCACCTAAAATATCAATTTAAAATGTCCATGTTCCGCCTTTGATTAATAATGACGTTATGAATAGATGTCAACTGTCGGAAACGAACGTTGTTTAATTGATAGAATGATGAATAGCGTTATCTAGATTATGCATACAATAGATAGTTTGATCATCAGTGACATCAACTGCCTGACTAGTAAATTTACTATCAGAAAGCTGATTTTTATGGAAAACACTAAGTTTATGTTAAAAATTCTGCACAATATCTTCAAATCAAAGATACAACTTATGTAGAATAGAAATTTAGATTTGTATAATACTATGCATGATGATTGCTTCAAATTGCCACTCGCCCGAACAAATTGAATTGATCGTGATCCAGTCAGACTGTTTAGCTCATTATCACATGAGTTAAAGAATATAAAATATATTCTAGCATTTAAAAACCTATGAAGGAATACAGGGTTTTAGTTTAATAAAGTTGTTTTTCTGCATCTGCATTGAATTTACTGAATTCAAATTATTAGTATGACTTCTACCTGGATAGGAATCAACTTCATGCACTTTATGGGCTACTTATCGACCATACTTCTTTCACGTGATCGTATTGGGTACTTTAGAAAATAACTTTAGATGCCACGAGTAATTGACCAATAGTATTTTGTTTTTCATCGATAATACTTTGGCGCCTTTCCACTAACTTGCATAATGTGAATTTCTAAACATATGCAATAATATACAATAAAATCACTAAATTTTTATGTTTAGTAATTTTTGTGATAATAGAAACGCATGAAATTAAAGTGCCTACAGGAACATTAAGTTTGTTTTAGGGTACGTTTAAAAATTGCTTTGCTATTATGAAACTTGCATTGATTGAATTAATAAAGCACTATCCAATTTAATTGAAACTTTGAGTAGCAAAAGATTTTTTGTTGCCTAAATAATAATTTTTTGGCTCATCATCTTTCACTTTTGCTCTTAAATGGAACATATACTTAAGATACAGGCAACGTTATTTTCATCGACGAAGCTATCCTAGAAGTAGACCAGCTAGCTTTGACTTATTTGTATCTGGATATTTGAGCCGTATTCTTCTTTGAGGTTCAGTCACTTCATTAGAAAACTTGCTGCTTTTTAGAGTTTTGTTCTTAAATAAAATAATAAATCAACTGAATAATTGATTAAATACAAAACTTTATTGAAATCACGGCCTGTGTCCGTCCATCCGTTTCTGTGTCACAGCAGTTTTTCTCCAAAGCAATAGAACGTACAGCCATCGATCTTCGTGCAAAGGTCAGCAGTTATAACCTCTAGAAAATTTCGGGGTGGAAAAATATTTCATAGATCTTTCTTTTAAACGTATACATCTTTTTGACATATTTCTTGACTTTATTCGCTGCTGGTAACTGCATTTCTGAGAAGTTGAGTACAAAAACCTTCTGACATGAGCGTAGTTCTGTCTACCCAACTTGTTTTCATCAAAGGTAGTGGAATGGGACGTCATATGAAAGGAATTATCTAATTAGTGTTAAGACGGGCAGGAGAGACAGACCCTCAACCTACGATCTGCAGGCTCCAATAATAAAAAAATACAAGAAAAACATTAAGAACATGCACAACGAAAACAGACTTGCTTTAAGAGAAAAACCATTGTTACTACGTCTTAACTGCTCGTTGCTTCCCTTATTGCAATACTACTTATTTTGTTGACTGAATGGAATCTCGAAGATATTTTTGTTATTCGTCTTATATGAAAATTTGAAAAATATCAGATAAAAAGTGTAGTGTCTGGTTCGATGCAAAACCCAAATAGTAGTAATCGAAGAACATTTAAACGGCTATAATTCCCCTATGTATGATTTGATTCTATAGAACTACTTAAGCATAGGATTTCATTGAATTTAAGGTTCTCCATACTAGTTTTTAGGAGAAAATATTAAATTTACATTTTCATCGTAAGCCATTCAATAATACAATGAATTCAAACAAGGGTCAGTAGCCTGTACTTTAAATGCTGACGTTGTGGAAAATAATAAACATTTATTCAACATTTTCACTTAAAACAGCCGCCATTTGGTTGTATGATTATTAATATCACTCTTTGAACAAATTCTGAAAAAATATTCAAGATACAATGTTTCCGGAAACCATCATGCAAATCTCAAAAATCCCGTCATGTCTAAGTTGATAAATAGCGCATACTGTTCCATAGCTATGTATTGTTGTTAAAATACATGAAAATTCAAGCGATTATAGCTTCGTCAAATAGTACTACTACTACTTTCCACGATAGATCAATCTTGCAAGTAGCCATCTACGCATTAAACTTCATCGAATTTAAGGGGGAAAGTATTAAATTGATATTTTATACTATTTCTGGCGAAGTTGAGTGAATTTCATATTGTCAGGTATTCGTTATTTTTTTACTCATAAAGACCTACTTTCATGATTTTTTTAAGATTTTTAGAATCAAACGTACCCAATCGCGTGGGGGTACGACAAAATTTCATTAACTACCCTTCTCCGCGCCACCTTGACACTGCTTAAATAGTTTAAAACCTGTTTTAATTTTTTTTTTAAAGGTTACCTGCTATTTAAGGAGACCCCCCATAAAAAACTTTGAATCGTTTTTTCAACCAAACGTTCTCAAGAGGTCATAACTTCCGAACTTTCCACGAAATTTGATGAAGAGGAAGAGTTCTTTGGCAGTTGTTAATGACCGTGACAAAATGTTGATGTCGTCCGCATAGGTTACTACTTGGCTCGACTTGTTTAGTAATGTATCTCGTGTATCGACAGGTAGCTCTTTTTTATGACGTAACTACTTTTCCTTAATATTGTTTTCATCAGCTACAATGTTGCCGGTTTCGCCACGATGTTTTGTTTTATTAAAGATATTTCAATGTTTTCAAAGATGATTTTTGAAGGGTTAGTCGATGATGCAAACATTTTTAACTTGAAATGTTCATAGACAATGTAGTGATCCGAGTAGAAATTGAGTCTTTTACATGTTCGGATAATAAGTATGGGTAAGTCTTACCTTTGCTGAAGTAGAACAACTTTAATTTAGTTGGAGCTCTTTAAAGTTGGCGATACTTGTCTCTATGAATGCCTGGGTGTAGAAGGTATTGCAAACCAATTATAGAATGTTAAGCTAGATGCAAGATCTATCGGATGATAACCGTTGCATGCTTTAGTAAAAGTCTTGGCCTTCAGTCATTCGCTTAAGTACTTAAATTTCTTTTACTGGGCTACGTGCAAATGCTATTTGTTTTACCAGTTCAACGATGTTGGTCTTACAGTAGATCAACTTGTTATATTCATTTCGTAGTCACGGCTGGCTGGTTTCTCTACCTTTTTGTTGAGTATAAGAGCCATTACCTCTATAAAATTCAGGATTTCAATGAGAAATCAGCAAAATTAAAATCAATTTTAATGAGATTGTTTAGCTTGACTAATCACTAAAGAAATTTATGGGATTTGAAAATTACTGATTCAATTTGATAACCGGGAGGAGAAAAATATTCTAGGTAGCAACAGAATTATCGAATATTATCGAGGGATATCTTAATCAACACAAAATGACGGCCATTTTGTTTCAGAGACAGAACAATTTTTTTCTGAGTGCTCAGGTAATTAAAATTGTAGTGTCCAGGTTACTTTGAAACACTTAAAACCAGGTTATATTTTCGCAATTCCAGAGAATACAAAAAGCGTATTCTTAGTTGTGATTTGCGTCTCATGAAAATTCATGGTCACAATTTCAAGCGGTTCGTTATGATTTGATATACGGATACGTAAAATTGGCAAATACTATGGCTAACTAAGTTGAGTGAATTAAAATTTCTAAGATGTCTGCTGCACTTGTACTATTACACCAACAATCAGGTGGCAGTAGAAATTTTCTAAACATTTAGCATTCCCACAGACGCGATGAAATGCCCTAAAAGCGTAAAATCAATTGCATGGAATCAGTGTCATATCGATTTCCTCGTTTGGACATAATAATTTGCGTTTGTTCAACAAACTGAATGAACGGGGAAAACTGATTTGGTCATCGATTCTACACAATTTCTTACACCCTTTTTAGTAAGATACGGCCAGTTTAGTAGAATATCAATACAGTATAATCTGAGCCATTCATATGCACACATCTTTTCCAACTGGTAAAAAGAACAGACAAGCTTTGACCAAGTAAATGTGAATGTACTTTCTGCTATAGAAACATACGATAGCATGGCCGTTTAAGTTGGGTATTTTCCATAAAGTGAACGATTTATAGAATTAGGGCAAATAGCGGTACCATGACCATGTAGGGCTAGCATCATTTAAATTGCTAGTTCATAACGGGTGAATAATAAGTGAAATCAATAATCTATGTCTCGTAATATCGCCACAAGAAAGAAAATCTCTACTACACAAGTCTTTATATGCCCAACGTGGTCCAGATAAAGAACAAACTGTATCCGCCCCCCTAAATTAACAACTACCAAGCTAGGTAACGTCTGTTGCTATATCAATAAACGTCAAAGATATAATAGCTTAATTAAAATTTGATAACTGGACAGTTTGCACTACGTACTTAAAAATCTTTTGCAGAACTTCAGGTAGCCCGGACATTTTCACACACTATTTGTCACTTCACTTCACAACACAATGCACTAAATAAACAACTTCACGAGCGCAAGCACTTTTCGAAACTGCATGCAACGGTGGGTTCGCTCCTCAACCCTAACCCGCAATTTATGGGAGTCTCATATCGCTGTCAGTTTTCGTAAAGTAAATTTGCAAAGCCAAGAGCTTTTCAAGGTATTCCTCTCAAAATGAGCCGGGAAGCTCTCTTTGTTCCACATTGTGTCTCTGTATTAAAAATTTCCAAGAGAAATTATATGACGTCTAACAAAGAAATTTTGCTTATCTGTTTTTGTTGACTATTCAGGTTTGTTTGGTGCGTGTTTAAAAAAATAGTTTGGAATCAATTTATTGCTTAAATTTAATTGATTTTGTGAAGAAATGCGCTTATTCGCACCAGAAGCTGCAATTTGTGGAGCCGTTATAAAAATATTATATGCTGCATATTTGAATGAAGATAACTTTTAAGCAGGAAGAGCTGATGGGTAAAAAAAACAAGCTATCATAGCCTGCAGATGCAAAGCAAAGAAATTCAAATATACTATTTTTAAATTTAAATACTATCACTTACCGGTTTATAGTGCACATTCATTTCATGAACAAGCCAGAAGGGTTTTGGGCTGTCAATACATGATATGGAAACAGCATTGTTGCATTACTCAAGACAAACTACATTATCATAAACATCCAGAGTCTTGTCGAAAAAAATTCTTACCTCATGTTAAGCAGCCGCCAATTTGTTGTAATATAGCTAACATTTCCGAATCTTACGGCTAGCAAAGCCGCAACCAGTAAAAAATTTCGGCGTGGAGTCAACTTGTCGCTGTATAAAAAAGTTTTAAATTGGTGGTCAAAGGCTCAAAGTCAAAAGCGCTTTATTTAATACTAATCGTTATAAATTTTTAAAAGAACATAAAGCAAATTCCAAACAATAAAACTATAAAAAACTTAATGGCCCGAATGGCTCTCTAAATTTATACGTTATCAGTTAAACACATTTAATGAAAAAAATACAGTAGCAAATTTAAATTAATTAAGATTATTAGATATTTTTCGATTCAATTGGAAAGAGGAGAAAAAACCAACCAGCATTATTCAAAAATTACTTATATTACTAACACAACAATGAACTTATATCCTATACCTAATATGTTACACCCTAATACCTAGATTGCTCCATCTCAGCTCGACCAGCCTCAACGAATCTAGCAAATGAGTATCTCAATTGGAATTGTTGGTCTCGTGAACTCAGATTCGGAGGATATTTTATCTTCTTATCGGTGGCCCGTCTATGTATGATATATGATTGGGACGCCATCAGAATCAAAAACATATCGATTCATGTCCAAATACACGAATGCCTCTGGAGGAACGAAGCCAGTAGTGACGCAAGTCACAATATACCCGTCTGTAGGGTGGAACGGCTGTGATTTCACTCACAGTTACAGATCTTGCGATATGATTCCGAAGAAGTTTCAATATGAAGATATCGCCCTTGTCACTTGAGCGACTCGATAAATTTTTCTATTTGATATATAGTGCTTCCAATCCGTCTCAGGCTTTCTGTACAAACCAGTACATGTACGAAGATATTTCCTTTCGAAAACTCTTAATCTTTCCATTGCACTAGCACTCTGGTTGTACCAGATCTGGTATCCGTATGTCAAAACTGGCCTAACCAGGGTCTTGTAACAAATAACTTTGACTTTTTGATCAATGTATCTGGAATGAAAGAGTCTCCGAAGAGCCGTGACTACTTTAAGTGCTTTACTAAGCATGATTTTGACATGTTCAGTATAGTACAGATACTGATCGAGATGAACACCGAGGTATCGAACACAGGATTTATGTGGTACCCGTTCTGAACTACCCTCACCAGCCATAACGTGGAAATCCTTCAAATTACGTTTCAGGTCTTGACTGGCCTCCTGCAGCGTTGTCCGATACAAAATTGTTTCGCATTTCTGCGCATTGATTTTCATTCGCCAATTATCGGGGTAGAGCTGCACATCATTAAACATTTTTTGAAGGTTGTTCTGAACTATTGTAGCTTTTTGGTCTGCCGTATAGATGATCAGATCACCAGCAAATGCTACCAATGATCGGTTGGCGAGACACTAAAATCAAAGCTGTTCAGTAGCTTGTGGATGAATATTGAGAAAAGCAGGGGCGCAGTAACTGTTCCCTGCTGTAGACCATTCAAGATCTTGAATTCGCGCATTGTTGTCAGATTTCCATCAGTTACAATAAATGATTTCCCGTATAACATATTACACATCATGGCGACAAGGTGTCTGGGGAACCTGTCCTGAAGGAGTTTTAAAACTGGTCCATCTAACCACACCGTATCGAAGGCTTTCTCCATATCAATGAGACATACTCCAACACATTCTTTGTTGTTTAGTTTCCAACAGATGTCTGAGGTTACTTTCGTTATTGCATGTATGGTCGAATGCCTGGCACGAAAACCTAATTGGCAATCCGGCATCAACTCATATTTGTCAATGTGAGCGTTTAATGCTCTGTTGAGTATCACTTCAAACACCTTGCTGATGTTAGGCAGCAAGCTGGTTGGGCGATAGCTTTTAGGGCATGAAGATTCTTTTCCTTTCTTCAAGATCGGAAATACCTTAGCCTTTTTCCACTCATTTGGGAAATATGAATTGTTCAACATGTTGTTGAACAATATGCAATAATTCCTAAAAGCAACCTCAGGCAAATGTCGGAGAACTATAATTGGAATACCGTCAGTACCACCTGATTTTTTGTTGTTTATTCTGCGAAATATGAAACACAAGTCTTCATAGCTGACAAAATAATCAATAAAATTCAAGCTCGGTATGAGGTCAGATGTTAATGTTTCATCGAAATGAAGAATTGCTTGGCCGTTCAGGCTTGATTTGAAGTCGGAAACTTTTGCTTCAACGACCCCCGAAAATATTTCATTCCTTCTCTCTGGGTTTGGCAGATGAACCAATTCAAAATGTGTTCCAATCAGGGCAAGTTTCTGCAATCCATCACATATAATCCTGTTTCCATTTCTATCCGGAGTCGTACTATTAATTTCGATACCAGCTCTATCGAGAAGATTTATCTCATCACTAGCGACTTCAAGATTCGATACGTTCACTCGAGACTTCTTGCGGAATAAGCTATTCACTTTCACGAAAACGCCATCTGGGTCCTGTGGGCTAATACCCCTCAGTTTTCCCGCCCATTGATTGCTGACCTCACTCCTGAAGTATGAACGGATTAAGTTCCGGACATTCTTCAGATGTAATTTCAACAAAGCCAACGAGGGATGGTTGTAGTCCAAAAATCGTCGATAAATGTTGTTGACGCGTGTGAGAAGAAGGCTTTCCAATCTTTTCAACCTTGCGATGGTTGGTGTTTCATATTCTTCCATATTGTTTCGCTGTTTAATCTTGGGAACAACTTTCTCAATCGGTTCCAACGTCAGCTTCTCTAACTTTGGCAAATAGAGATCTATTTCATCGTCAGTTAGATTTCTGTTATTAAGAACCATTGAGCAAGCGTTGCCATCATCAGAAGGAGGACATTGCTTCTGGTACTCCCGATTAAACTTCTTTTGAAACTCTCCCCAGCCTGTTTTTTTGAAATTCAACCGATGGTTTTCATATTGAACTGGAATGAGGATGAAATCATCCTTTTGATGATTGATTTCCATTACGATTGCGTTATGGTCGGTATCGTAAGGAAGCGACTGCAATTTCCATTGAGGACTATTGAAGCTAAATTCAAGTCTTGCGTCAGCAATGCAGAGGTCCAAATATGTATTTGTCCTAGGGTATGTTGGAAACTTCGACCCATATAGATTGCACCTGTATTCAATTTGGTTCTCTGTTATCCATGATTTCAGGAATACACCTCTTGGATTATTGGTGGCGTTCAGCCATGATGTATACTTGGCGTTCAGGTCACCAGCAAAAATATAATAACTATGCAGCCTGTTCAATTCAAGTATTTCAAACAAGGAATTGAGTTCCTCGTTGAACTTGAGAACATTTTGACCAGTTGCATAGGCAGAGATAACGAAGAGGTTATCCCCACCTGGCAGTGAAATTTTGATGACGGACACTTCAAGAAATTCAAAGTTTTTGAATTCGACTTTTTCAATATTTTGAAAACAATAGGGTCTTCTACCAATATTCCGGTGCCACCTCCCCCATCACCTATTACCCTATCGTTTCTTACGAGTGCAAAATCTTTGAATTCCATGGAATGCCATGAATTGAGGTGAGTTTTAGGTGCGAAGTATGATGTCAGGCTTTTGCTTAACAATAAATTCAAGGAGATAATCACGCCGATGTATGGCAACGATAGAGTTGACATTGATCGATATGAGGCGAAGCCTATCCATGGGAATATGACTGGATGACAAGTTATTATTAGGCATTTGAAAGACCTAAACGCTGAAAAGCAAAGTTAATTTTTGAATCTTGTTTGTCGATTTTCTCCGCTAAAGAATTAAGTTGTTAGTAAATTTTGAGAAGCAGCTCATTATTGCCACTTACATTATTTCCAGCATTTTCTGCTGGTCCTCCAGCGGCGAGTGCAAATGATACTCCGGGCTTGACGAAGTTGGAAGGTATGATATAACGGTGTTCTTGTGTTTGCTTTGGAGCAAATCTAACTTTTGCATCTTGATATCGGAAGCATCCTCGATAAGATGCTGGGTGACCAAAAACACCGCAGTTAACGCAGTATAATTTTTCTTTAGGCTCCGTCTGAGCCAATTTGCACTCACCGGAAGCATGAACGTCTTTGCATTTAACGCAACGATAGTGCATGGCACAATTGGAAGCCGAATGTCCAAATCTTTGACACCGGTAACACTGGTTGACTTCTCTTTTCTGGAGGCGTTCCCACCTCACCACTCTGAAATTCAAGTACCTTATTTGTTGAAGGGCACTTGGACTGCTCTTATTTGCAATTTGTACCAGGTAAAGTGGTAAATTCTTCCTTTCTATGGTCGAGCTTCTTGTCGCAAATGCTTTGACTGAAACAAAATCAATATCTGGTGCAGCTTCCTTGAGCACCTGAAGAAGATCGACCGTATCTTCTCCGCTGTCCAAACCCTTCAACAAGAAGATCTGATTCTTTTCACTTTTTGGGGTATAGGTGAAGTGTGGAACCTCCCCAGAAATCAGCGCATCTTTGGCTGACTTGAAATCAACCAGTGATTTCGTCCTTATAGTTAATTTTTCGGCATTAACCCTTTTGATTTCGAAATTGGCCAGTTCATTTTCGGCTGCCAACAGCCGAACCATAACTTTTTCTGTCTTGTTGAAAGCTTTTTCAGAGGAGCCAGCAGAACTGCGGGCTGGTTTTTTCTCCTAATTTTTGTTCTTTAAATATTGAATAAAATTAAAGTCATTATCTTGATTAAAATTACCTCCGATATTTTCTTCAGTTTCCATATCTTCGGTTGATCCCTCCAGCGCTGCAAAATAGTTTTGGCTCTCGTTGGTGGCACCAGCACTAAGAACTTCTTCTGGAATTGCTTGATTTGTACTTTTCTTCGGCTTTGTTACCTGTTGCCATTGATTTTGTGGCTGCGTCTTTTGAGGCTTCATCCCTTTCTTGAAGAGATCCTTGAAAGACTGTATCTCTTGCCTTAGTTCATCATTTTCTTTCTGCAATTTGGCCATTTGGTGATTGTCCGCTATTATTTGCAGCTTGCACCCTCCATCTGCGGAATTTTCTTCGTTATGTTTTCTCTTGGTGATTATCGCCAGTTTCGTATTCGTCGTTTCCCCAGGTTGCCCCAATGGTGGGAAGCCGTCAGGCTCCTCCATACCAGCGGCGAAGTTTTCTTTGGTAATTTGTTTTTCGTTACCAATCGAAGTAAAAATATTCGATAGAAATTTCCTGAGTCGATTTCTTCGACAATATAAGATTTTTTCCGATAAAAATTAACTTCGGACTAACGTTTTTAAAAAATTAATTTAATTTTTGAAAACTTTTGACAGGAGCGATTTAAAAGACGTCTATACACAAAGACTACTACGATCCATCCTGTCAAAGGCTCATTCTATCGGGTTTTTAATTTAATATTTTACGTTAAATAAGTATTTTTTCGTTATATTTTTTTTTCAAACCTTTTCACTATAGTTTTAGTTGTTTGGTATTTTGGAAATATTCTTCAAACTCTTTTTTCCCTTTCGTTCAAAAGTTTTTCATGAAGTTTAATCGTGGTACTGACTTGGAAAATGCAAAAACGAAAACGATATAAAACTTATTGAAAAAAGAAACATTTTAAGCATCTGTAAAGTAGAAATATAAGAAGCTCAGCAGATGTACTTTGTAAGTGTTTCTTTTTAGGCCAAATTATAAAAACAAATCTCTATTTCCTGTTTGACTTTCGACTGATATATTCATGATTATATCGGTAACCGCTCCATTAGTGTTCAAATATTTGCCATAATTTTCTTTCTGGTGAAAGTAAAGATGCAAAAAAAATTCATTTAAATAGTAACTACTGTTGTTGCAATACGAGGGCAGTCCCAATGCAATATGTTATACGGGAAATCGTTTGTTGCAACTGATGGAAATCTGACAACAATGCGCGAATTCAAGGTCTTGAATGGTCGACAGCAGGGAACAGTTACTGTGCCTCTGCTCTTCTCAATATTCATTCGAAAGCTATTGAATGGCTTTGTTTTCAACGTCTTGCCTACGCGATCATTGGTAGTGTTTGCTGATGATCTGATCATCTATACGGCAGATCGAAAAGCTACAATAGTTCAGAGCAATCTCAAAAAATGTTTAATGATGTACAGCTGTACACTGACAATTGGCGAATGAAAATCAATGCGCAGAAATTCGAAACAATTATGTTTCGGACAACGCTGCAGGGGGTCAGTCAAGACCTGAAATGTAATTTGAAGGATTTACACATCATGGCTGGTGGGGGTGGTTCAGAAAGGGTCCCACATAAATCCTGTGTTCGATACCTCGGTGTTTACCTCGATCAGTATCCGTACTATGCTTACTATTTCAAAATCATGCTCAGTAAGGCACTAAAAGTAGTCATGGCCCTTCAACGACTCTTTCATTCCAAGTACATTGATCTAAAGGTCAAAATTATCTGTTACAAGACTCTGGTTAGACCAGCTTTGACATATTGATGTCAGGTCTGGTACGACCAGAGTACTAGTACAATGGAAAAATTAAGAGTTTTCGAAAGGAAATGTCTTCGTGCATGTACTGGTTTGAACAGAAAGCCTGAGACATATTGGAAGCATCATTATATAATTTATCAAACTGCCCAAGTGACCAGAGTCGATATCTTCATATTGAAACTTCTTCGGAATCATATCACAAGATCTTTAATGATTCTGACGGCGTCCCAGCCATATATCACATATATAGACGGGCCACCGGGAAGAAGATAAAATGTCCTCCGAATTTGAGTTCACGAGACCAACAATTCCAATGGAGATACTCATTTGCTAGATTCGTTGAAGCTGATCGAGTTGAGACGGGGCAATCTAGGTATTGGTGGCTGAATGACAATGTCTAAATTATTCGTGTTTATTTTCAGTGTTGGTGTTTTTCGTTATTTAGTTTTTGAGTTTCAGCTATTGCCACATTTAGTGTTATTGTTTATTTTTGTTAAAAATTAGGTATAGGTTAGGTATATATTATGTTTATTATATTAAGTTAGAGATAAGGTAAAACGCTTAGGTTAGGAACATAGTTATAGATTTTTTTAGTATAAGATAAAGTTTTTGATTGCATTTATTAGAATTAAGTTAAAACATATTAGGTGTAGGATCAAAGTTCACTGTTGAGTTGAAAGTATAAATAATTTTAGGATAGTATTGGTAGGTTTTTTCTCCTTCTTCCAATTGAATTACAAAATATGTAATAATCTTAATTAATTGAATCCGCTATAGTTTATTATTGATGAAATGGGTTTAGTGATAACGTATAAATTTAGAAAGCCATTTAGGCTATTAAGTTTTTGTATTGTTATTATTTGGAATTTGCTTTATATTCTTTGAAAATTTATACCGATTAGTATTGAATAAAGTGCTTTTGACTTTGATTTTGAGGGTAGTCCCGAAATTACCTGACCTGACTTATGAATATAGGTAGTTTTAAAAAACAATTACTGCGATTGCCAATACCACCTTTCTACAACTTAATGTGAAAAATTCATAACGGTACGATTATTATTATTTTTTCGAGGCATCCAAAGTGAACGCTCTCAGTGAATTTGTAAATATGGAAAAAATCGGGCATCGTTATGTGATACAATACCTTTATTTGAAAGGTCATAGTCCAACCGATATCAAAGCCGAGTTGGATTCTACTCTGTGAAAGTTTGCTCCTTCGTTTATAATGGTCAAATATTGGGTAAGCTGAGTTTAAACGAGGTCGTACGAGCTATCAGTATGAATACCGCAGTGGTCAACCAAGTCAGGTCACTACGTCACTAAATGTGAAAAAAATCCACAAAATGCTATTGGATGACCGTCGACTAAAAGTGCCCGAGATAGCAGACATGGCCGGCATGTCAAAAAGTGCTGTGTGTTTTAACTGAAAATTTGGACATGAGAAAGCTATGTGCAAGATTCGCTCACAATTGAGCACAAACAGCAACGTGAGGATGTTTTCATCGAGTGCTTGACAATGTTTCGCAGCAATAAAGCTGAGTTTTTACATCGATTCATAACCATAGATGAAGCATGGGTCCATCATTTTACTCCTGAGACCAAGGAGCAGTCAAAGCAGTGGACTGAAAAGGGAAAACCAGCTCCAAAGAAAGCAAAGACAGTTCAGTCAGCTGGCATGGTCATGGCATCCGTTTTCTGAGATGCGCGTGGAATAATCTTCTTCTTCTTTGTAGCCATACAGCCCCTTTTGGGCCTTCGCTTAGAGATAGTTAGAGTACCGCATTGTCATGATCGAATGTATCGGCACTCCACAAGGTGATATGATCATTATCAAGCTTTGGCCGTGTGTTCGTTCGTCCACCCTGCTGCGATACGCTCTGATTTTAGACCAGCACGTATCATAACTGAACAGGTTTATAGTCCGTCCGAAGAACCACTCGAATTAAATCTCGTTGACGCCAACTAGACTTGAACCAGAGACCTTCGGCTTACGGGCTTAATGCTCTAACCACTAAGCCACGCGGAGTACTGCTTGGAATAATATTTATTGATTATCTCGAAAAGGGGAAAACAATCAACGGCGCATATTATGCAGCCTTATTACAGCGTTTGAGTGATGAAACCAAGAAAATACGGCCCCATTTGACGAAAAAGAAAGTGTTGTTTCATCACGACAATGGACTAGTCCAAACGTGCGTCATTTCAATGGCTAAAATCAATGAGTTGAAGTTTCAATTGCTTCCTCATCCATCCTATTCACCAGATCTGGCGCCCTCGGATTATTTTCTTTTTCCGAATTTGAAAAAATGGCTCGGCGGCAAAATAATTGTCAACAATGAAGAGGTAGAATCTGCGGTTGATAGCTATTTTGAGGAGCTTGACGGTTCCTACTATAAAGCGGGTATAGAAGCTATTGAACATCATTGGAAAAAGTGTATCGAGCTGTAAGGAGAATATGTTGAAAAATATAAAACATTTCCGCTTTTTTTTCACTGTTTTCTTTGTCGAGTTAGGTTAAAAAATTTAATTTAATTGCCTATAAATCAAATTTTGTGAACAGCTCAGAAGTTTCTGGTTGATGAAAGCTCTATGGCCAAAAAAAATTCAAAGGCTTTTAAGGGAGGTCTCCCCATGTAAAGATATGACCCCTTAAACTTTTTTTCACTACAGTAATATATATATATATATATATATATATATATATATATATATATATATATATATATATATATATATATATATATGTGGAATGAAATACGATTGTAAAACGAAATACTACGAACCGGGCAGTTGGTATCCAACCTCCGTAGAGCGTGGACGTGGTTTAACCTTTCACACCTTACATCTATTGTAAATCTTTTTCGCAATAATTTAATTACTAAAATAAAGTGAATTTGGATTAATCTATAAAACAATCTTTACATGGGGGCTCAACCGGGATTGTGAACATGCCTACCGATAAATAAATAGTAATTAAATACGCGTGTGCCGTGCGAAATAAAGAAAAACGGACAGAAGAACAAAGCAGTTAGTGATAACGGTGATCGAACATTTCGCTTTTGCTATAACCGAAATGAGTGCGCGCCATCGTAGGTCACTGCAACGCAGTGACGCAAGCGTGGACGTGTTGGAAACGATGAGGGGCGGCGATGATCGCGGCGATGATCGCGGCGATGATCGCGTGACTCGCAAATTTCATGGCGAGAATATGAATGTGGTAGCATATCTGAACGAATTTGAAGTGTATGCAACCACGTTCAGATGGATGGAAATTCAGAGATTCGTGTTCTTTAAAAAATCGCTGTCGGGCGCGGCTCGAATGTTCGTAGACTGCGAGGCAAAACCAGTGTCCTATTTCCAATTAAAAAGTGCCCTAATCGAAGAGTTTAAAGCAAAGATAGCTAGTTGCGACGTTCACCGGAGGCTTCGAGAGGGGAAAAAACGGAACAATGAATCGTACAGTGAATATTAGCACCAAATGCTTGAAATAGGCAGTCATGCACAGGTGGAAGATGTCTCGGTGTTTCGGTATGTGATCGATGGCATTAAAGACTCGAAAGTGAATAAGACTATTTTATACGGCGCGAAAACGACAGCGGAATCCAAAGAAAAACTCTTTACCTACGAACAAATGAAAAGCGATCCCGAAGTTCCAAGTGGCCTCAATGTTAAGAAACCAAAAACGGGAAAAAACGAAGCAAGCAGAAATCACGATACTGTTACAATTGCGGATCATCTGACCACGAATGGCATGGTTTTCCGGACAAGACGAAAGTCCCAAAGTGTTTCGGGTGCAATCTATTTAGTCACAAACGCACTGATTGCCCAAATGGAAAGGCAACCAATTGCATACGAAAATCTGGACCATCATATTGTTCTGTATTAATTACCGAGGTGGCTTTTTCCGGTCTTATCGATACTGGAAGCGACGTGTGCATTGTGAAGAAGTCGTGCCTCAGTAAAGTAAAGCCACGAGACGTATCAGAATCTTCGCGTTGCACGTAATCGGGTCTCGGTTCCAGTATCATTACGCATGAGCTGTGTACTGTCGATGTGAAAATTAACGGTATCTTATTCGAAAATATCGAGTTCAACATAGTAGACAACATGAGTCTTAATCTACTCGCTATTGCCATAGTGGAAATTCGCAATGGTAAAATGACAATTACGAAAGTCGATGTGGAGCCTGATAGTAAAGAAACGATGGATGAAGCATGCAACCCAAAAGAATGTTTTCTCGCGCAAATAAACACGAAAGCGTTGAACGAAGATGAGCTTAGTGCAGACGTTTGCAACATGAAAGTTCGTTCTGAAGTTAAAAATATTATCTCGAAATATTCACCAACACAACCGAAAGAATCGCCGATAAATATGAAGTTCGCTTTAATTGATAACGAACCGGTCTATCGTCCGCCAAGAAGATTTTCGCCACCCGAACAAAAGATATTCGACGAACAAGTGGAGTCTTGGTTGAAAAACGGAGTTGTACGCGAAAGTGTCTCTGTCAAGTGGTTCTGGTAAGGAAAAGGGACGGCAAGCACAGATTGTGTATCGACTATCGAGCCATCAATAAGAAAATTTACTAAGATCGATTCCCGCTACCGGTGATCGAAGACCAAATCGACAAAATTGGAGATGCAGCATTTTTTAGTACCCTCGATCTTGAAAATGGCTTTTTTCATGTGACGGTGGATGTAGAGAGTCGCAAATTTACATTGTTTCTCACTCAAATCAGGCAATATGGGTTCGCGAAGGTACCATTTGGATTATGCGATTTGCCCAGCGTATTTCAAAAGTTTATAAATTATACATTCCGAGATCTGATTCGCGAAAACGTTGTAATGATTTACATTGACGACATCGTTGTACCCTCACGGACCATTGAAGAAGGCTTAATTAATTTAAAACGAACCCTAAAAGTGGGTGCTGATAATGAACTGAATATAAAATGGAGTAAATGCCGATTCCTGCAGGAAGAAATAGAATACTTAGGCCATTGAATTTCAAAAGGAACCGTCAAGCCGTGGATCTGTAAATCAAAAGCCGTTATAAATCTCCCAATTTCAAAGACGTTGAAGCAACTACAAAGCTTCCTTGGACTTGTCGGATATTTTCGGAAATTTATTCCGAATTTCGCAACACGAGCGCGACCGTTGACCGAACTTACGAAAAAGTGAGCTGTCATCGATTTAGGAGAACTTGAGCTGGAAGCCGTACACGACTTGAAAAATGCGTTGACATCAAATCCTGTGCTGAAAATCTTCAAATATGGCATTCCTACGGAGTTACATACTGACGCCAGCAAACAAGGATATGGAGCGGCTCGTCTCTAGAGGGACGCGGAAGACAACTTGATGCATCCTGTTTTCTATATGAGCAAGTCTACGACCGAGCCTGAGAAAAAATATTCAAGCTACGAGCTCGAGGTGTTGGCTGTCGTCGAAGCATTGAAGGAGTTTAGGATTTATCTGATTGGACAGCGCTTCAAACTTGTCACCGATTGTAAAGCGTTTAAATGCACCATGGAAAAGAAGGATTTGGCGACGCGGGCTGCCAGATGGGTCATGCTGCTTGAAGAGTTCGATTTTGAAGTGGAGCACCGTGCTGGAACTGGCTTGCGACATGTCGATGCCTTAAGCCGCAATCCAGTTGTTATGATGATACGAAATGACGACTTTCTGAAATGATTGAGCGAAGCAAAACATAGAGACGAGGCGTTGCTACCTATCATCGAAATACTGAGAGATAAGCCTTACAAAAATTATACGATGCATCATGGTATTTTATGTAAAATTTCAAATAATAATAGTTTGTTTGTCGTTCCAGAATTAATGAAATCAGCATTAGTTCGGGAAGTCCACGAAAAAGGGCTATTTCGTTTGCAGAAAATGAAGTATTATATCCTCGATCTGGATCGTCGCATTGAACGTTGCATTTCCAGTTGTGTGAGATGCATCTTATGCGATAGAAAACGAGGCAAAGCAGATGGATTTTTGTACCCGATTCCGAAAGGCGATGTCCCCCTCGCTGCGTTCCATATCAATCATCTGGGCCCGATGCAAGACACGAAGAAAGTTTATCGTTATATTTTGGCTGTTATCGATGGATTCACAAAATTTTGTTGGCTTTTCCCGACAAAAACACTTGCGTGCGATGAAATCCTGCAGAAGATGGAGGTAATTGCTGAATCGTTTGGTTATCCTCTTCATTTAATTTCCGATCGAGGAGGAGCATTTGTATCGCAAAACTTCAAGAAGTATTGCACCGACCACGATATTGAGTTGCATCTTGTAACTACCGGCGCGCCTAAGGGAAAAGGGCAGATCGAGCGTCTTCATGCGGTTGTCATATCGGCACTTACGAAGTATTCTATTGACACACCTGATGAATGGTTCAAAAATATAAAAAATATTCAGAGAGCTATTAACTCTACGTATCATCGATCGATAAGAATGTCACCATTTCAATTAATGGTCGGTACTAAGATGGATTCTGGAAAGGACATACGGCTTATGGAGATTTTAGAGGAAGTTATATCCCAACAGTATGACGTAGCTCGAGAGGAATTACGCAAGCGGGCGAAAGAGGCTATAGCGAAGATGCAGGGTGAAAATTCGAGAAATTTCAACAAGAAGCGAAAGAAAGCTACCATCTACAAAGTTGGGGACCTGGTTGCGATAGAGCGAGTGCAGTTTGGTACGGAACTGCAGATCAGACCAAAGTTTCTTGGTCCCTATCGGGTTGTTTCAATCAAGGGATTCGATCGTTATGGCGTGCAGAAGGTTGGCGAACACGAAGGCCCAAAGGTTACCAATACGAGCGTGGACAGGATGAAACTATGGGCCGAATTCGAATACAATGACGACTTCACCGTTCCACCACAAGACGCAGATGACTCGCGTGAGGCAGACGAGTAATATGGATGACCGAGTGTGGAATGAAATACGACTGTAAAACTAGATGCTACGAACCGGGTAGTTGGTATCCAACCTCCGTAGAGCGTGGACGTGGTTTAACCTTTCACATCTTACATCTATTGTAAATCTTTTTCGCAATAATTTAATTACTAAAATAAAGTGAATTTGGATCAATCTATAAACCAATCTTTATATACATATATATATATATATATATATATATATATATATATATATATATATATATATATATATTATATATATATAATATATATGTATATATATATATATATATAAATATATTATATATATATATATATATATATATATATATATATATATATATATATATATATATATATATATATATATATATATATATATATATATATATGTACACTTGCCAGAAAAAGTTTCCGTAAAACATCAAAAGAAAGTAATATATTAGAGAATGCATACTAAAGAAGGCTTCTACATTTAAATATTTAAGCAACAAAATTTATTCATTAATGAAACTTTTCCTGTGGTATTCCTTCAAAAACTAGATTTAACAAAATAAAAACAAAAAACTTCACTTAAACGAACCAGAAAAAGTATCCGTACATGACAATATTAATTTGTAATATTCAAATATTTTATTACATATCAGGGTTAAATAACTTGTTGGGATAATCTTTTCTCTTAAGGGCCTCCTTAAGTCGATTTGGCATGGAGTGAACCAATTTGGCTATGTCCTGCCTGGTAATTTTGCCTCATTCATCGACGATGACGTTTTTCAGCATTTCCTGCGAGGTTATGCTGTGCTGACGAATCCTGCGCTCCAACAAGTCCCACAAATGCTCAATGTGATTGAGGTCTGGGGATTGGGGCAGCGTACAGAGTTGATGTTTGATGTTTCTTCCAGTTCACTTCCGAAATGTATGGCTTTTTACGTGCGATGCGTGAACGAAATCCATCTCTCTTTAGTATTTTTCGTATGTTATGTTCGTGGAGAACCTTGCCAAAAGAGTCTTTTAAATCTGCAACAATTTGGAAAGCAGTAACTCGAGAATTCTTTTGAACTGCCTTGCGTTCAGTCAGTATGGAGGGTCGACCACAACGAGGCTTGGACATAATTGAACCAGTTGTATTGAATGTTTTCACCACATATTGGGCAGAGGAGTGAGTTCTGCATACTATTTGACCAATTTCGTGGTAAATTTTCCCTTCACTCTTAAGTTTCAGCATAATTTACCTCTCCTCAGCACAGATTTCGCTAATTTTGGGCATCATCATGTATTCTAGTGCAAAAAAGAATTTAAAAAACTGCACTCACTTTTAAACCTATCACAACTGAAAGTAGAACTATTATCGGACCTAAAAACATTCATGCAACCTCTACAAAGGAGCTAAAAAGGATGTAGTGGATAGCCTGATTCGACATCACATATTCTCCGAGGACTCTACCAACCGCTGAAATTGAGAAAATGCACAAACTAATGCTGCTTGATCAACACATCCTGAGTACAACACCACTCGTGAGCATCAAATTAAAACCCACATAGGAGCTTACTAACCATCCTCGCACGAGTGATCTTCAGATTTTTAAATTCATGAAGAAAATGCCCCATCAGGCAAAAGGAGAAACGATAAGATTCAACCGGTAGTAGTACGTTATAATACTACTTGTATAGTTTTAAAGTTTGATATCCGCAGACTAATCCTCTTTTTTCTTGAAAAGCCGCAGTTTCAAGAAAAACAAATTAAGATTTATTATTTGCACTTAACCCAGAGTGTCTCGCTTGTCTTAATCGGAAGTCATCTCTCTTATATAATGTAACGCTTTCATTCATGACTTTCTAATATATTTATTGGATTTATCTGAAGTTTAATTTCAGACTCGATAGTGTATTTATCATCAAAATTATTAACGAATTAAAATTCTCGAATGTTATCTAATCTCTTATTGAATTAAATAATCATGCTCTATATTGATAAGTTTAATCCACTATTAAATCAAAATGTTATTACTTTATTTCAATTGAAATATTACTTTTACTTTTCTACGCTTATCTACTCGAGATTACTTTGCATTATAACATTGTATGTATACAATGCGATCTCACTTCAAAACAAATGACTATTTCAATTGTTCTATGTAAATCGCTATTATCGGTGTAAATTATTTTCTTATCATTCTCGTCTGAGTATTCTTGATTTATGGTTCATTCAACTGAGTCTTGAGCAATTGTTGCTCTTGAAATTATTAGGATAGAATAAATTAATTTACCTCTTTTCAGATCATAATCAATTACATGTTGATTTTTCACAGTAACGTATATTACGTAACTCTGAAAGATCTACACGTTTCTGGTAATATCATTCGATTGCTTTTTTCTTGAAAACCCCTTTACCTCAATATGAATAAAAATAATATTTCTACGCCTCAAACTATGCAAAATCTGATTATGAGGAAAAGCTCTATAGTTCTGCGATTCTAATGTTGCAACAAGCGCCTCCTAGAAATTTCTCAATGAAAATTGTGTCAAATATGTTGAAAATTTATCATGTAAAGTTTCCTTAGTAAAATAGTTGTCGAAGCACTTTTATCATCACTAATTAATGGTAGTTTTCGATTCGCAAGAGGGAATCAGTTTTACTGTTTCGCTATATTATTCAAAACAATTCGCAAAGTTAGTTCAGTGCTAACACGCTAACATTAAAGTCAAACTCAAAAGCGCTTTATTTAACACTAATCATTATTACTTTTTATGGAATTGTTTGCAAGTACATATAAATGAGTTGCATATTTTGAATAATGATTTTTCTGAAAAATTATTAGAGAAGAAAAATGTTAGAAGAAGGTGGTTATGACGTGTGCACTAATTCTCCTCAGGCCATCGCTCTTAGATACACACCGGTGATGGCGACCACCATGCTCAGAGGTGAGGGAGTTAATTTTTAATTTTTCTACTTATGCAAACTCAATATGTTTTTGTATCTGCAAGTTATATTCAAGGTAAATTTCTCTTGTAAGTACTTGTATTAGCTAAACTTTTTTTAATTGGATCATTTCACCCTTTTCACATCAACTTAAAAAGCTATCGGAGCCATCCGAAAGAGTGATCGATATCCGCGCGACGTTAGATAAGCTTCAAATGTAGAGCAAATTTGTCGTATAGATTTACATTAAGTTGATGTGAAAAGGGTGAAATGATCCAATTAAAAAAAGTTTAGCTAGTACTAATCATTATGTTTCAAATAATATAAAGCGAATTCTAAACAACGAAAATGCTAAAGTAAAATATGGCTCTCTAAATCCATACGTTATCAATACAAAACATTTAATCAAAAATCAAATTCAAATTATTTAAAATTATTGCATATTTTATGATTCAATTGGAATAAGGAGAAACAACCAAACAGCACTATTCAGAAATTATTTATAAATTCAACGCAACAATACACTTTTACCCTACACCTAATATGTTGTAACCTAGTTCTAATCAAATTCAATCAAAAACCTTATCTTATACTAATACAATGCTAACACAATATTCCTAACCTAAGCGTTAAATCTTACCTCTAAACCTTATAAAGGGTGGCCCAACCATAATGCACTATGTTAATTGTGAGTCATACTTTAACGTCGAATTTTTCGCCCAACTTAATTTGATATTTGTTTGTTTCAGTGTTTGACAAATTCGATCATGGAGAGGTACACAATTGAACAGCGCGTTTTACGAAAATGGGTGTTCAAATCAAAATGCGTTTCGTGCACTTCGTGATTTTTTTGGTCCGCAAATGTGTCCACAATCGGGAGAAACGTGCGCAAATTTCAGAAAATCGGCTTTGTAGGAAATGTGAAATCACCTATGCATGCTCGCCTAGCTCGTTAACAAGCAGAATCGCCGCATTTGGGCAAATGAGAATCCACGAGTGATTTTTGAAAAGCCGATACATCCACAAAGAGTGACTGTTTGGTGCGGTTTATAGGCTGGCGGCGTCATCGGGCCGTACTTCTTTAAAAATGAGGACGGTCAAGCAGTTACAGTGAATGGTGTTCGCTATTGCGAGATGATAATGGATTTCTTGTGGCCAGAAATTGAGGTTATGGACCTGGCCGATATGTGGTTCTAACAGGATGGTGCCACTTGCCACACAGCCAACGAAACAGTGGCTCTTTACCGCGAGAAATACAATGGCCGTGTTATCTCACGTTGTGGCGATGTTTATTAGCCGCCGCGATCATGGGATTTGACACTGTTGGACTTCTTTCTTTGGGAATATTTAAAAGAAAAAGTGTACGTCAATTAGCCAACAACAATTCATGGGCTAAAGGATGAGATAATGCAGTACATTAACGACATTGAGCCTTAATTATGTCTCCGAGTCATTGAAAATATGGACCATGGGATAGAAGTATGCCACCGTAGCCGTAGCAAGCATTTGGGCGATATTTTGTTTCACACATAATTGTCATAGGTTCTTCTATTATAATTAAAAAATATTAACATAATTCTCTGAAAACTTTTTCCTTTATTTACAATTAACATAGTGCGTTTTGGTTTGCCACCTTTATAAACGTGACATATACCTATTCTAAATATTGCAACATATCCCTAATTTTTAACACTAACAAGCACCAACAGGAAATGTAGCCATAATGAGCTGAAACTCAGAAACTAAATACAGAAAACACAAAACAGAAAAGTAAATACGAATAATTTAGACAGGCCGACCAGCCTCAACGATTCTAGCAAATGTGTATCACCATTGTGAACCCAAAATCATCTTCATATCAGCGGCCCGTCTAAATATATAAAAGGTTTTCCACTAAGAGGTGTTATTTGGAATAGCCCGCTATTTCGGTAGATGCTACTTTTGAAGCTGTCATTTTTTGACATTTGACAAGTAAAAACTACGCTATTAATAAAAGTGGAACAATGCATTCTCCAACAACGCATTGAAATTATTATTGGTGACAATTTGGCAGATACGGTTCGTAAAACTCGAACATTTTAGGGTCGTCGTGAAACACCTTGTTGGACCCCAATACAGAGATTGGTGGAAAAATTCAAGCTGTTGGGACAACTTAGTGATGTGAAGAACAGTCGAGAATATTGCTGCTGTAGCCAAAAGTGTTGAAGAAACCCAGGTTTGTCCATTCCTCGTCGTTCTTTGGAATTAGGCATTCCACAAACGTCATTATACCGTATTTTGCATAAAGATTTAGGTCTTAAGGCTTATAAAGTTCAGTTAACACAACAACTCAAGCCGGTCGATCATCAACAACGTCGTGTCTTTGCTAATTGGGTCCTTGAAATGCATGAAAATGATCCGCAATTCCATCGAAAAATCATCTTGAGTGATGAAGCCCATTCCCACTTCTGTGGCTTCGTCAACAAGCAAAATTGTCGCATCTGGGGCTCGGAAAACCCAAGAGTTATTGTTGAAAAGCCTCTCTATCTTCAATGTGTGATTGTTGGTGTGGTTTATGGTCCGGCGGAGTCATTGGACCTTACTTTTTCGAAAATGAGGATGGAGCAATAGTTAAGGTGAATGTATTGCGCTATCGAGAGATGATTAATGATTTTTTATGGCCGGAATTGGATGATATTGATCTGGACAACGTTAACTTCCAACAAAACAGCACTACGTGCCACACAAGCAACGAAACCATTGATCATTTCCGGGAAAAGTTTCCGGACCGTGTTATCTCTCGAAGAGGTGATCACAATTGGCTACCGAGATCTTGTAATTCAATACCAAGCGACTTCTTCCTTTGGGGCCACATGAAAGAGTGGGTCTACATCAACAGTCCAGCGTCGATTCAAGACCTCAAAGAAGGAATTCGTGAGGCTATCAAGGACATAGGGCAGCCACTTCGCGATTTGGTTATGGAAAATTTCATGAAAAGGATATGGTCCTGTAAGCATGGTCCTGGTGGTCATTTGCCTGATGTTATTCTCCGCTATCTACGGCATACCTCTTAGTAATGAAATAAACATCCGAGGATTTATATTAAAAAATGGCATTTTTCTTTTAATATCAAAAAAACACCTCTTATTGGAAAACCCTTATATATATATATATATATATATATATATATATATATATATATATATATATATATATATATATATATATATATATATATATATCTATATATATATCTATATATATATCTATATATGTATATGTATATATTATATATAAATATATATATATATATATATATATATATATATATATATATATATATATATATATATATACATAAATATATATATATATATATATATATATATATATATATATATATATATATACATACATATGTTTAAGCCGTAATAATGATCTCCATTTATTACATTTCCCTTCCAAATATCCATTTATTACCTTTCCCTTCCAAATATTCATTTTCCCTCTGAGTGAATTGGAGCACCGCTGGAAACAATATCCAATCAAACCATTGAATGGACAAAGGTTTTAGACCTCGACTGTGACAAAGTTCACGTCAGTCAAGCATGAAAACGCATGGCGCGAAAAATAAAATTACTCCGGAAAACGCAAATAGTGAAAACGCGAACTACCTGAACCTCCAATAACGAATACCCAGTGATTCTGTACATGTGTTCAGTAAATTGAAAGCATTATTGAGTGGATTGTGATAGCTACAAAGATTGTTGGAAACCCAGGTAATCCTCTGTTAAGTGCCGTCCATTCTTCCTTAGAAATAGTATTCACATAATTGGAGAACCCGCAATTATTTCATTTAACAAAAGCTTAGATAGTGCGCAAACATTTTTGGTCCGTCGAGCCGGATAGGTTAGGATTTGATAAGATTTTAACGCATCTCAAAATGCATTTTTTCCGCTATATAAACACGCATACCGCTAGCCTCGGTACAACGCAACGGGATATCTAACAGTTTTGTAGTTTGAGTTAATTTATTTTGAAAATTGTGGAAAAAGAAGGCGAACAGCCTTTTGACATTAATGATGATAGGAAATTTCAAAATTTTAATAAAAAATTAAATACGGTGCTCGCCTCTTTGACTTCCATCCACGATACAACTAGCAATCTGAATTCCGAAGAGTCAATTGATCAATTTCTTTCGGATTGCTTTTGTATAGATCTACTTAGGAAAGAGTTTATGGATACGCTGGAGGCACGAAATTAGTACCAAACAGGGATAGGCTGTATACGCGTCATTTGATAGGCTGTATACGCGTATTAAATATAAACAGCATCAACTCCAGAATAAGAACGGTGGCGAGGGAATTAAATTCAAACCTCCGCAACTAAATCGCAGATTGCCGAAGTTAGAACTTGTTCCATTCAATGGCGAGCAAGAATCTTGGCCATTATTTTATGAGATCTTCCGCACTACTATTCATGAAAGTGAACAACTCACTGACGGAGAGAAGATTCAATATTTAATGGGTCAATTATCAGGTAAAGCGCGAACTAGTGTTGGAGTTTTACCTACCGCTGAAAATTATCCAATAATTTGGAATGGCCTGGTGGAAAAGTATAATGATAAACGCGTCCAGGCGACGACCTACATTAACAAGTTATTGAATTCGCCCGCCATCAGTGAAGTGAATGCAATAAGTTTAGAATCTTTCGTTGATAACTTTGCGTCACTATTATCTGCTTTAAAGCAACTCAAAATTCCGTTGGAAGATTTTATCTTTGTCCACTTGGGATCCCTCAAAATAGGTACGGAAACATTAAAGGATTTTGAGAAATTTCTTGAAAATGCGTCCGAATTACCAACCACCGATGAGTTTGTCTCATTTCTGCGCAGTCAAGCTCGAGTTTTACAGCGTGCTGGCAAGACAGGTCCCAGTTCCACTGCTGGACCAAAACGCTCCCCAATTGAACATAGAGTTTCTAAGCCAATGAAAGTGGCAAATGTCCAGCAAAATAATGTGTAAACCTTTGCAGTTCAGGAGACAGAATTGGGTCTGAGCAAATGTGTTTTTTTCTCAAGGACTGATCATTCACACTTATATTTATGTCCGGATTTTTTACGATTAGTTCCAACAAAGCGATACGAATTTATTAGAAAAAATAAATATTGCTTCAATTGTTTGTCAAGTTTACATCTTATTCGACAGTGCAAATCGAAAAATAGATGCAAAACTTGTTCCGCACAGCATCATTCACTTCTACACTTCGGTGAAAACATATAGCCAGCAGAACTGCAAACTGCATCAAACAAAGTGGAAGTCGAACGCAGCAAACCACCAGTGGCTATTATGTCTAACCCCTCATCCACTGAATCGAAAGCATCTTCTTCCATGCAGCCCCCCGTTCATAAGTGTCTCGTGACGCATTACACTGGTCAAAGTCAAAGTCAAAAGCGCTTTATTTAATACTAATCGTTATAAATTTTTAAAAGAACATAAAGCAAATTCCAAACAATAAAACTATAAAAGACTTAATGGCCCGAATGGCTCTCTAAATTTATACGTTATTAGTTAAACACATTTAATAAAAAAAATACACTTGCAAATTTAAATTAATTAAGATTATTAGATATTTTTTGATTCAATTGGAAAAAGGAGAAAAAACCAACCAGCATTATTCAAAAATTACTTATACTACTAACACAACAATGAACTTATATCCTATACCTAATATGTTACACCCTAATTCTAAATAAGTTCAATCAAAAAAAAAAAAACGTTACCTTATATTGAAACCTACACTTGATTTATAATACAAATAAACAACAATACTAGATGTAGCAATAATGAGATGAATCTAAAAAACTAAGTATCGAGAAAAAGCACAAAAACAGAAAATAAACACGAATAATTTAGACACTGTCATTCAGCCACCAATACCTAGATTGTTCCATCTCAGCTCGACCAGCCTCAACGAATCTAGCAAATGAGTATCTCCATTGGAATTGTTGGTCTCGTGAACTCAGATTCGGAGGATATTTTATCTTCTTATCGGTGGCCCGTATATGTGATATATGATTGGGACGCCGTCAGAATCAAAAACATATCTGTACGCATTACACTGAGTGAGATAAAATGCCTTCTCC
Source organism: Odontomyia ornata (assembly GCA_963969285.1). Classification (NCBI taxonomy): domain Eukaryota; kingdom Metazoa; phylum Arthropoda; class Insecta; order Diptera; family Stratiomyidae; genus Odontomyia; species Odontomyia ornata. Next base: position 157,074,140 of record OZ017738.1, on the reverse strand, counting down.
TTCGAATACTGGGAACGTACTACTAGGAACAGCGCAATGTAATTTAGTAGATAGAGATGGTAATATTGTTGTATTACGCGCCTTAGTCGACTCCGCATCTCAACGCGATTTAATAGCTTCTGAATGTTGTAAACGATTAAATCTCCCGCTTTTTCCTCCGAAAAATAAATACGTTTCGGGAATAGGCGAAATTAAAAACGCTTTTGAAGGCGAAACGTGTCTTAAAATTTGGTCGCGCATAGATGACTCGATTCGTTTCACTATCCAACCTATAGTAGTTGAACGCATTACGAATGAATTGCCCACCGCAAAGGTTGATTCAATAACATTCGAATATTTAGATGGCATTGTATTAGCCGATGTTAGTTACACTACACCGGGTCCCATTGATATGATTTTAGGTGCGAACATTTTCGCACGAATAATTCGTCCCAAACGTATCTAACGCGATGAGAATGAACCTATTGCAATAGAAACATCGCTAGGTTACATAATACTAGGTAATATACCGTGTAAAGCTGTTCCTCTTTGCAACTTTGTTTACACGTTTAAAATAACAGAGGATTTCGAGACACGTATGTCACAGTTTTTGGAAATTGAAGATGTACCTTCCTCCACTGCGGCCAAACTCACGCCTGAGGAGCAACTATGCGAGCAATTTTATTGCAATACTACGCATCGTGACCCATCCGGGCGCTTTGTAGTCTCATTACCTTTCAAAGAGGACCCGAAAGAATTAGGAGACTCAATGAAACGAGCTGAACAACAATTCTTATCATTGGAGCGTAGGTTACGAGCTAAACAAGATATAAGGGAACAGTACGACTCGGCGATCTTCGAGTACTTGCAAAAGGGTTACTTAAAACCTATAGGTATTGCTTGTTACTCCGCACCATGCTGTAGTTCGCATAGACCAGTCCAGTACTAAGTTGCGTATAGTACTAAACGCTAGTATGCCTTCCACATCGGGTAAATCGTTAAATGACTTGTTGTTTACCGGTCCCAATTTGCAAAATAATTTGTTTAGCATATTGTTAACTTTCCGCTTGTTTCCAATCGCAATTAGTGCGGATATTCGACAGATGTATCTGCGCATATTTGTAGAAGTAAAAGATCAGCGTTTTCAGGGTCTCTTGTATAGATTTGATGATAGATCACCTATTCAGATGTTCGAGATGACTCGTGTCCCATTCGGGTTGTGCTGCAGTCCATTCCTAGCAATTAGAATGATTCGGCAATTAGCACAAGAGGAGAGAGAAAAGTTCCCCGAGGCTGCCGCTGTTGCCGAGAAGGATATTTATATGGATGACTTGGCCACCAGTTGCTGCTCTGCGGATCAGGGTGCGCAGCTGTCTAATCAATTAATAAATTTCTTCGCTACGGCTGGATTTGAGAAGGTTAAATTCTCCAGTAACTCGCCGCAGGCAATGGAGAGCATTCCTTCGTCTCATCGGGTTATGGACGTGGTTGAATTCAGTCCCGAAAGTGACCTCAAAATTCTAGGCCTACGCTGGCTTCCAGCTGATGACGTTTTTACTTTCACAGTAAATGCTTCGTCTGGGGAATGCACTAAACGGAAAATCCTTTCCGCTACCGCTCGCTTGGGGGATTTGATGGGCTTCATCGCTCCTGTCACCTTATTAGCAAAGCTTATTCTCAAATTCCTTTGGGAAGGTAAAGTAGGGTGGGACGATATACCCTCGCAAAACATTGTGTCGCTTTGGAGACAATTTGAATTAGAACTACACTTATTAGAAACAATCAAACTGCCACGTCATGTTGGAGTCGAACCTGAATGTGTCATTTCCATATTGGGATTTTCCGATACCTCCGAACGCGCGTTTGGAGGTGTAGTATATTTACATGTTTATTTCCCCGCAAATAATTGCTCAGTTATCAATTTGATTTGCGCCAAGTCAAAGGTTGCGCCATCACGCACTGTTATTTCGCTCGCACGCATGGAGCTATGCGCGAACTTGGTGTTATCGCAGCTGATGCGAACTGTGATCGACGCTTATGCAGCACGATGTACAATTAATAACATCTTCACATTCACGGATAGCACCATTGCACTTGCATGGATACATTCTTCGCCCACTAGATGGCACACATTTGTTGCTAATAGAATTGCCAAGATACAAGAAAATATATCGCCACAGCATTTCTATCACATCGCTGGTAAAGACAACCCCGCTGATTGCCTATCACGAAGGTTGACACCCGCACAGCTTGTGGATCATCCGCTTTGGTTTCATGGCCCTGCTTTCGCTCGGGCACCGGGCAAGGAATGGCTAGTACAGGATTTTGACGCTAACGTGCCAATGGAACTACCTGAAAGGAAGGTCAATACTTGAGTCACAACGAAAGTAAACCCACCTCATAAACCGCTTCTCTACAAGCTCTCTTCTCGTGTTTCTTCATGGTCTAAGCTGTTGCGTATAGTTATTTACGTCCTACGGTTTGCGAAGAAGCTGCCTCGTAGATTTGAATTATCGCATCTGGAGATAGCTGAAATTAAAGTCTTGCCGGATTTGCAGAACGTGCATTTTCAACGCGAAATAGACCTCACCCAATCGGGCAAAACACTCCCGCCAGCTTTATTAAAGCTCAACGCATTCGTTGATAAGGGATTATTACGCGTTGGAGGCAGGCTAGCTAATGCCTGTCTTAACTATGCAAGCCAACACCCTATTTTACTTCCTGGCCGCGATCATATAGTCGACTTTATCATAGACCAAGTTCATCGAAAATACTGCCACGCTGGCCCGCATCTTGTCATGTCTTTGCTTCGGCAGAAATATTGGATCCTAACAGTACGCAACATTGTACGAGCACGGATACGAAAATGTAATCAATGCAAAATTTTTTTCGGGGGGTCACTCCCCTATATGGGGAGACCCCCCTTAAATACCTTACAAAAATTTTGTTGTAGTTGAACTTTAAAGAGATCACCACTTTACACCTACATACAAAATTTGATGTTTCTAGCTTAAGTAGTTTCCGAGAAAAACTGCTGTGACACACGGACGGACGGACGGACGGACGGACAGACAGACAGACGGACAGACAGGACGCGATTTTGGAAGGGTTTTGTAACATTATTTTACAAAACCCTAAAAAGAGCCCCTTTAAAATTTTACGCGTAGAAGACAATAAAATTTTTTTTTATAAAGGAAAACACAAAAAAGAACTTGATGATGTGAATTTATAGTAACGAATAGGAAAATAAATCAAATAAATACTCACTCTTTCCTCGTTGATCTCTGAGCATGTGGGGTCACTGGAAATCAAAATTTAAATTAATTTGAAAATTCAATCAACCAAAAAATCAAGAAACACGCAACGGCCACTTATCGCACTCTCCAATCCGTCGTTATGGCTTACTTGCAGTAAAGAAAACTGTTCTGTTTGATTGTGGTCTTTATGAGATTGAGTATTTGATCTGTGAATCGTCGGCTGTTGTTGAATGAAAGTTTTTCTTTTAGTATGGCCAATGTTTCATCGACAGGGATAGACGTATAGAGGTTGGTGATGTCTAATGATAAAAGTTGACAATTTTCAGTCAATTTTAAAGAAGTGGTAGAATTTGCTAGCTCGCGGCTGTTCTTTAATGCGTATTTGTCGTCAAGGTGCACGACATCAGCCATTATCGTTGCCAAGTACCGAGCTAATTGGTATGCAGGAGCTGGGCGGTAGTTGACAACAGGACGGATAGGAATATTGGGTTTGTGGAGCTTAGGTTGTGCTTTAAGGGGTGGTGTGCATGGATTTGGGTTTATGTAGTGTTGCTTAGTATTAGGAGGAATAATTAGTGGGGATTGTATAATGGCAGTACGTAAGTCCGCTTGGAACCTATTGGTGGGGTCTTTGTTTACCAGTTTGTAGACGTTGGCGTTAATGAAGTCTATTGTTTTTTGTACATAGTCCGTTGTTTTTAGGATCACCGTTGTATGTCCTTTGTCAGCCTTCGTCACTGTTAGTAGGTTATCCGTTAGCTTTGTCTGAATGTGTCTTAATATCTTATGGTCTTCGTGGAAATCCGTTTTGTTTATGCTAGTGCGTATTTTTTGTAGTAGTCAACTTTGTTAATAATAGTATGATCTTCGTATTTCATATTTTCTCCAATAAAATTGTCTTTGACATGTTTCTTGATTTGATTCGATCTGGTGACTGCATTTGGTAAATTGAATACAAAACCCTTCTGACATGAGCGTAGGTCTGTTTACCCAACTTGTTTTTCTTGTTTTTGGGTTTGCGAATAATTCAATTAGCTCTGTTTTTTAAAATGCATGCTCATTCTGGGGGGGGGGTCATGACCCCTGTGACCCCCCCATTGGATCCGCGCCTGCTTCGGATACTATGAAAACCTTTTTGATTTATCGAGGTCTAACGGTACCTACGAGGGATTGGCCATTCAGGCTCGCTGTGTCAATAGGCATATTTCAAGCCCAGCTCTTTTACCTGTGGAATGAAATTAGCTAGCTCCTGCTTGAAAAATCACTATATTCAAATCTTTCAGTTAAAACATTCATCTTCATCGCTTTATGCTTAATTTTATTATTTTTCACGTTTACAGTCGTTTCGTCGGGACTTAGGTGCTACATCACATAATAATTTATTAAAAATACTGGTAACTGGTAACGTAAAAGTAGAGTGGCAGTAAAATACATAACATATAAAATAAAATAATGCATAAATGTATCGATCTACATACAAATTGTCTATTTCATTGCAAATGAATAAAATGTCTGAATTAAACGAAAGAGATATCGAAATGTAACGATTTCTATCGGAGACAAATGAACATCAATCACACACTAAATATCTTAAAATTGTATCTTTTCCTTTGCAATACTCAATACGGCACATTATTCGTTGTACATTACTTCTGTTTTCACTTATACTCAAAAACAAATCATTACATCAAATCAAATCGTAACTATACTACTTGTATTAAATTGTTCAAACAACTCTTGACAGATGAATGTTTCCTGCAAAACAAACAAAATCTTAAATTTTAGGCACCTTGACTTTGTGGAAACAAAAACATTTGTCTAAAGTTGATTTGCTTAGCTGTGGAATTATCCTATTACTGCGCGAATATTCGAATGCGTGTTGATATTTGCAGATGATGATTTTCAATTTTATACACATACGAGTACGAGTTTATTTCTAGTGTTGGAGTTTTGGAGGTGGTCGATAGGGTCAAAGCATACTTCCGAACATTCGTTTGCCCCGGGTCAATATCAAACTGACTACCATTACGGTCAACAGGAAGAAGACCAAACTCAAGAATGTTGTTAAGATTCGACATCTCTGGCGGAATTTCTTCTCCTTGTCCATTTTGATGCGCAATTGCTCGGCACGTGGCAAGTCTAATGTAAAGTCAGATTCTGGACGTGATGACGGCTGAAATGAAAAATTAAGGAATCGTTTTAGAATAACTTTTAGGAGTAATTTAAAAAGATATACGAGTACATATATGAACATATATAATCTTGATTCAACAACAGTGGTTTAATCATAAAATACAACCATTTTGAAGATATTTGTTGAGAATAAAATGCATCTGCATTCAAACAATAAAAATAAGCTAATGATCGGTTTGCAGAAATAACGTCTGCAAACTGCGTAACTTACATTTTCATTAGGCTGATATGAGCAAATATAAAATTTAATAAATGGAAATTTAAGTCAGTAATAATGAGCTCGTTCTGCCTGAAGAGTTAATTAAAACTATGAAAGCATTAAAGAAGAATTAAACAAACAGCTTATGTAATCTTAAATTTTATCGAAAGCTTTATTAGAATTAAAAATCATATTCGTGATTTGGATAACTATGAGATATTGAAATAATATTCAGCTAAATTAATTCAAACTGCGTAAACATTAATTGAATGCATGTAATGTAACATATTTTAGACATTGCATTAGTAGTAGCGGTCAATTTTTGAATTTAATTTAAAATATAATTAAACCATCCTTAACAGGTCCTTGAAATAGGTCTCATAATTTTCACATTTGTTTCCGAGCAAAAACCACGAATGATCATGGGAAAAACTCAAACAAGTCGAGTAAACAGGAGAGTGATCCTACCAGAGGAGGTTTGTAACCATTCAAGGCTTTGAACAAATTTTCTGGTGGCTGGAATCGATGGCCTGAATTATTCATCCAATACTTGTGTTCAAAATCGTTTGAATTATCCAAAAGATTTCATAAGCACGCAACAGCCGTCAATTTGTTCCTGCTGTTTATGAAAATCCGAAGAAAATAATAGTGCTTTGGTCGATATGAAATTCGGGTATGTATCAACTAGCAACACAGGTTATTGTTATTGCAATCCAATAAAAAGATTATAACTCACTTGATTATGATCTGATTTCCTGTAAATTTTATAATACAAGGATCTTATACTAATCTACAAAACTATAAGATTTTAAGAAGTTTTAGTACCGTTTTTCCAAGGGCTGCTCCGGTCAGGCTCTTTTCGGCCCCAGATGGCTCCGTCGGAGACGGCGCAAGCGTCACTCGTCCACCCTTGGAGCACGATTGGAGCCGCTGAACGAGGTTACGGCTCCCCAGAGAACAAACAGTAGAATCCTACCTACCTCAGATCCTATTCTACCAGATCGTAATCCCCTACAACACCTGAATAAAACGTTGGAAAAGCCAGGAAGAAACTTAAAGCGCGACCTGACCACAACGGGCGCTTGGGAATCCCGCGACTTCAAAGCAACGCGAGTGGATTCCCTTCTTGGGAAAAAAATAATATCTTCCCGCTCACGAGCAGAAAGTTCACAATACGAGTAGCTAAATCAAAAATAAAAACAGTAAAAGAAACAACCGGGAAAAATTCACTTCAGTTAATCTTTAATTTTAAACTTTGAAATTTCACAAGAAAATATACAATAGAATAAAGAGAAAAAAAGAAGAACGGTTGGCCAACACTTACGACGTTGATTCCGCTGGCGCTGATGTGGGGATCCCCAAATAATTGTTTTTTGATTTCTTCACTGATTGATTTATTTCCAGATCTCCAATGCCCATTTCCTCGATCGCGTTTCACTGGTAGATTCCCGTCTCTACTCGCACTCTTCACCAGATGATTTTTTCTGCTAGATTGGATTAGATTCTCGGCCAACGGCTCATTCGGAAGGTCGAGCACCTTAAAATCTCACTACGTGTGGTCGGCTATGTAGTTTCCCACCACGAGAATTGTTGTTTTTGGGTGTTCATGGAATCTTACTCCTACTAAACAAGTTTGGAGAAATGTCAGTAAGACAATTTACTGACAGTTCGGGTTTGTTGCTGTTGTCGCTGAAGAATATCATTAGTGGCGGCATTCAACATGTGCTGTTAATTTTGATTTGCTGAACGGACTAGCCGTGGAGGATGTTGCGATTGAGCGCCATTGTTTATTGTTGGAATTCGCATCCCTCGTGGGTTGTAATTGGTTTATTGCTGACATGCCGTCATTAAATTTTGCAAGTTTTGTATGTTTTGAACGTTTGCATTGTTATGAGTTCTTTGGAATTGTTGCTGAACATCGTTTTGTGCAATCGTTTCACCGGCTCTCATGGCTTCTTGTACATATGCTAGAGACCAACCCTGAACAGCTGCTGGTGTTAGAGAGCTCTGAGGAAAAGCCATGGAAGCGGCAGCTGCTGTCTGATGCATTATTTGGACATTATTTTGATTTTGCATCCCTGCCTGTTAAGCATTCTTTCAATTTGTTGCTGCTGTTGGCCTTCTTTTGGTACACCGGTGGCGCTGTTGGTTGTCTCGTCCAATGAACCAAATTATTGATATTCTTCGACACTATCAGTAGGTTTGAATCAACTACCTTGCTGGGCAAATAGTGCTCGAATTCCGTTCCGGTGGGAAAGTAACTTTTAATATCAGTCAAACTAATGGCAGCTACAAATTCACTGGAGAACAATTCATTACGAATGCTTTGAACCTTGCAACAAAATTTCATGTAAGCTAGATCCCATCCTGACAACAGTTCTGCCTTTTGTCTCAGGTTTTCAGTCTCACCCTCAAAGTAGAAGAGTGGCACAACTTGTTTATTCCCTCGTACCGTATTTGGCACGACTGACTCCTTGTTTATCCTTATGAATCCACATTTGTCTGAGGGGTTTTTACTGCTTTTTACCAGCTTTCTGTAGCTGATATCCAAGAACTGGTAGAACTTGTTTGCGTCACTCAATCACACCACAAGGTCCTTCAACGTGAACATTTCCTGCCCAATGGGCACCAAAGTGCTTATGGCTGATCTCATTAAAGAGCCGACTATCCACCTCCGTGACGTAGTAGCTCCACACGCAGGTACAACGAACTACTGGATACATCGGGATGCAAGTAGCTTAAATATTTGTTCAGTAGCTTCATCTAAACCATTCAGATGGCGCAGTACTTCTCATTCTGTCGAACAATGTAAGAGATGAAAATTTTCCCGAAGGTCACCAAGCCGAAGTGCCCCTTCTGACTCTCTTCGTCGCAAGTCTTCTTGTCTGAGCCATACTCGCTTGCATCCCCAGCTGCTAACCCTACAGCAGATGATGTTGCCACTGCTGCTTTCCCATTTATCACCGTACCGATTGCATTTACCTGACCATTGGAAGCAACGACAGGCGCTGCCACCATCCTAGTGGAACCAATTACTGTTTGGGGACTCCTGCGGGTCAAGTAGCTAAGAATGCTGGTTTGGCCATTTGGCTGTGGCCCCATTGTGCTCGTCATATTCCCCATCACTTGCCTGCCTGCTAGTTGTTGTTGGCTTTTGAGGTTCGTCAGTTGTTGTTGACGTTGCTGTTTTTATTATTATTATTATTATGATATTGTGGGCTTAGTCTATCATGGTTCGGCTTCACACCCAGACGGGTTTCTATATGAAGTTCTGCATTTCTGGATGAGATTCTATCAAAATGTTGCAAATGTCTCTCGATTAAACTTGTACTTCGTGTGTGGGTCCGAACTCCACCAACAAGACGATCCGCATGGCCATGGCTCGGGCCAGCAATTCTAAGAATTTGTTGAGTTCACCTAGTAAAAATTCACAATACGTATCCGTTTTCGTGTATGCTACTTTACGCTTTCCTTTGTGTATGTTGAGTTTCTTCTTCTTCTTCTTAGCACTACAGCCCCTTCTGGGCCTTCGCTTCCTGCAAACAGCGCCTCGAACTGTCTCGGTCCGTTGACCGCGTTATCCAATTCCGAAATCCGAGCAGCGATGAACTGTCTTCGTCGACCGAGTCAGACCAGCGTTTCCTCGGTTTCCCCACTGGCCGCCGGCCTTCAGTTCTCTCAACGAATACCTTCTTGGGTATCCGTTGTTCGTCCATACGATTCATGTGTTCAGCCCATTGCAGCTTCCGCAGTTTTACAATTCTTGAGACCTCCGGTTCGTCAAAAATTTCATACAGCTCATGGTTGTATCGAATTCGCCATTGGTCCCCGTCTAGCTTCGCTCCGATTATTCGCCTCAGGACCCGTCGCTCAAAGGCGTTCAATATATTTGCGGATGCTTGGGTTAGGGTCCATGTTTCACACCCATAGCATAACACAGGTCTTATCACAGATTTGCATACTTGGAGCTTTTTTTCCTGTGTATGCAGCTGGTCTTCAAGATCGTCAATACTGAATATAATATTTTATTTGCAAGCTGTATTCTTCGGCGTATTTCGTCTTTTTCATTACCCGTTTTCGTTATTTTGGCGCCTAAATGCACAAATTCGTCAACATTTTCGACACTGTATTTGCGAAGTGTGATATTTTGTGTGCTTGAGATATTTTTCCTCCACTGCGTCATGAGCTTTGTTTTATTTTCGTTGATTTATAGCCCTACTAGTTTTGCTTCGCTGTCGAGTTTCAGGAAGAGTTCTTTTGCAGTTGTTAATGACCGTGACAGAATATTGATGTCGTCCGCATCGACTTGTATAGTTATGTACCTCGCGTATCGACAGGTAGCTTCCGTATGACGTACTCCAGAGCCAAATTGAATAGCAATGGGGCCAGCCCATCTCCCTGCTTTAGTCCGATTTTTGTGTCAAATGCATCGGTGAGTTGGTTATTGATGCGGACTTGGGAGGTCGTCGACCTCATTGTCATTTTGGTAAGACGGACTAATTTGGCTTGGATGCCAAAACCAAGCATTATTTGGTACAGTATGTTACGATCAATACTGTCGTATGCTTGCTTGAAGTCAACGAAAATTTGGTGTACGTCTATGTTTACCTTGCAGCATTTTTCAAGTACCTGCTTGACTGTGAACAATTGGTCTGTTGTTGATCTACCTGCCCTAAAACCACCTTGATACTCCCCAATAATACTGTTGGCGTATGATCCGATTTTATTTTCTAAGATTTTAGAAAATATTTTGTACGCCGTACAAAGTAGTGATATGCCTCTATAATTTTCGCACTGTAGCTTGTCACCTTTTTTGTGGATAGGGAATTGATTGGTTTCAATTTTGTCGGCATATGTTCTTGTTGCCAAATGTACTGGATGACTTTGTGAATAGCTTGATGAACACTACTGCCACCATATTTGATGAGCTCCACTGGAATCTCATCAATGCCCGGCGCTTTATTATTCTTTTGGGCTTTGATGATGGAACAAACTTTATCCAGAGTTGGTGGGGCCAACGGAAGCTCTTTGCAGACATCTATAGGCGCCAATGTTCTGCAGCTTTGCGGAGGATTAAGGAGGCTCTTGAAATATGGTGCCTATCTTACCTTAATCTTGATTTCATCAGCGATTATATTGCCGCTGTCATCACGACAGAGCGTGGTTTTGGGCTGATAATCACGTTTTAGGCTTTTCACTACTTTGTATGCTTGTCTTGTGTTATTGCTCGCTAAACTTACATCTATACTTCTCAATTGTTCTTCATAGTATTTTCTTTTTTTAATCCTAATTATTCGCTATTCTCCTGAGATTTTTATAGTGTTCTCTTTTCGTCCTGGTTTTCCTACCTACGTATTCTTTGTACGCCTGAATCTTTTTATCTAACGCATTCTGGCACTCATCATCGAACCAATCATTCCTCTTGCACCGGGCTTGATGTCCGATCTTCTGTTCTGCCACGGTCCTAATAGCCGTTTTCACTTCCATCCAGAGCTCGTTGCTCGTCTTTAACGATGCGTCTGATAAGATGGGAGCCAGCTGGTTGTCAAGGGTCTCCATGAAATTTTCGGCCACAGACGCCGTTTGGAGCCTTTCGATGTCAAATTTTTGGAGCGGGCTGGTCTTCGCTGAATATGCTTTTGACATACAATACCGATATGTCAATTTGATCAAGTAATGATCTGACTTACAATTGGCTCTTCGGTATGTACGGACGCCAAGTATGCTCGAGGCCCAACGTTGTTAGCTCAGAACATGGTCGAACTTGTTTTGTGTGTTGCCATCTGGTGATACCCAGCCCATTTTATGAATGCGTCGATGTGGAAAGCAAGTCGAACGTATGACTAGATCTCTGCTACAAGCAAAGTCGATCAGGCGCTGGTCGTTGTCATTGGTTTCATTGTAGAGGCGATATACTCCAGTCGTCTCCCGATGAGATATCTCATTGCCAACTTGTAGCAACCACGGGAGTCACCGCAGTTGCAGACATTAAGTAATTAGCAGAGAGGTGTGTAGCCTGGGGTGGCATACTGAGGCCGGCTAGCGCTCAGTCGTGTCGTGGGTCTTCCGGGATACCCTCTGCTCGTGCTGAGCCACCTTACATAAAAACTAGCACAAAGGGAAAAGGATGGGAAAGGGAGAGGTCATTTTGAGAAATGAAAAATTTAAAAAAAACTTAGTAACACATGGCCTTTTATTGAATTCAAAAAAAAAAAAATTTACAACTTCAACAAAAGAAATATATCAATCCAAGCAAAACAAACAGGCCCCTCAATAAAAAAAAAACAATCCAATTAAATAGTTCATATAAAGGAAAACAAAAGAAAAATAAGAATTTGTTGATGTGATTTTACAGCAATAGATAAATACTCACTCCTTTTCCTCGTTGATCTCCGAGCGCTCGGCGAAGACAAAAAAGGGGTGTGGGGCCACTGAAAACCAAATTTTAAATTAATTTTAAACTAATTTTAAAATTCAATCAATAATAGAACGGCCATTTATCGCTCTCCACGATCCATCAATATGGTATACTCGCAAACACGAAAACGTTAATTCTGGCACTTGGCCCTCTTCGAAAACCAACCAACCGGGTCCTTTTTTTCTTGTTTTATCTGTTTTTTTTTAAACGGAAGAATTACTCTCGCACTTTGTTCTATTTCAACTACGTCAATTTCACTAATTCAATCTTCTCCATATAGTTAGTATTGAGAAAGTCCCGCACTTCAATTAGCAATATAATTCTCAAACTTCAACTTGAATTCACTTTTCCACTTTTCCTACTCTGATCCTCCGTCACTGAAGTCAATTTCCAGAACAAAAGTTCCGTCCTCCAAATTAAAAAAATTCCTTCACTTTCACAATCCTTTCACTCTCCTCCTCCGTCACTAAAAACAGCCAAAATACCAATCCCACGAAAAAACCTAAAAAAACTCCCTCTTCTTTCGCAAATCAAAATCTGACTGCCCCAATCCTAACCACTGAATTCCACATTTTATCTTCATCCAAAACGATCCCGCAATTCTTTTCATTTTCAAATTACCGCTGCCGCATCTGGGTAACGTAATCGAAGTTCATTACACTTCGATTCCGCTGCCCACATATATTTTGTTCCATATCGACAAACTCAATAGTATCCATTGTTTTACATATGGTAATTTGCACAATCCAAGAAGCGCTTGATTAAATGCAAAGTGTCACATGTACATTACGGAAGCTATTGGTTTAGCCGATACCCCAAAAAGAGTGCTTTCCTGCGCCCGGGGGAACTTGAACTCAGGGTTCCAGTAGACCCCCGATCGAGAACTCGCGACGCAGCTAATGGTGCCATGGATTGTTGATCTCCCATTCATCTCATAAGCAACTTCAACGATGCCTTTGGGTATGAGTTTGAACTTTGTTAGTAGGGGAACGTGAATTAATTTTTGTTAGTAAAAAAAAATAAAATTTGTTAGTGGGAATAGAATTAGTTAGTATGAAGGAAGGAATTAGGTTTTGTTAGGGAAAAGGTATTGAATGAAGTTTTGTTAGTGGGAATTAAACAATGGAATGTTGTTATTGGGAAAATTGAAATTATTAGTATGTATTATTTTTTGTAGTTGGAAATAAGGGAAAAGGGTAGGATTGTGATGATGGGGAAGTAAAAATTAAAGGGAAAATGGAAAAATGTTGATAAAATAAATAAATTTACAGAGGAAAAGTTAGGAGTGCCCAAAGGAAGGTAGAAATATTACGGCGGCAATTTGAAGTTGCGAATGGGAGAAAGTCGGTACGCCGGAGTTCGCAACAAACCTTAGCGTTGAAATCACCAAGAATTATTTTTGTTTTGTTTGTAGCCAATGAGTCGACTAGTCTGGAAGCTGTGGGTTGGGAAAATAAGGGAGTCCCCTTCTCCTTTCTCAAATGGATTTGGGACCGTCTACGGCGGAGTTGAATTGATTTTATAGTATCCGTCCAATATTAATCCAATGTACAAAGGTTGGAGCTTAAATTATACTGATTTATAATGTGCGTATTTTAAAAGCAACCATAAATTAGGCATATTCAAAGACTAGCTGATATTTATGAATTTGGGTAGCTGAAAGTGTGAACAGAATAAACTCAATATGGATTGCCATTAAACATAAAAATGTCGGTCTTCCTTTTCTTCTTTAAGCCAGATCGAATATGAGAGCCGTAAAATTGGCCAGATTCCTTTGATTATCCAGCTATCGGGCTGTGGTGCCTTTTTTGTAGCAGGGATTCTCGCCAGAGTGGAGAGTCCTCACATGTGAACTCATACTGCGAAGAGGCACCAATCCCATCAGGATGACCCATCTCTTGTTGTGGGTCACGATTTCCCCTCTCAATGAGAAGATTGCCCACCTGGAAAAAGTAGGTAGAAGAATAAATAATAACCTTTAGTTCTGGCATTTACTTTTCTTTTATTTTTGTTACAGGTATTTGAGATCCCCAAATTTGTGAATGCGAAATATTTTGTAGTGGGGCTTGGTGCTAGGCAAAAGGGCCTATCCCGTGATACCGCAGACGCTAGCCTGCCAGCGCATACACGCATGCCTAGACCAGGTCATTTTTAGCTGAGTATCCATCTGTAAAGATTTACTTTTCATCGGCTATTCGTTCAAAATTCGCCGAAGGAAATCTAAGCTGGCCTCTCATCAGCTACAGACGCCAAGCCCTGGAATATGCCAACGAACTGTATCTAACAGGTCAACAAGTTCAGGTACTCTTAGTATATGCCAACAAGCCACCAACTCTAGACAACAACCAACGCGAAATTGCCAACGTTAAGGTCGAAATGCGTGCCAGAGTGTGAAAAGCTGGGTCTAAAGAATCGACCGCTGTAAACGGGCTCGTGGTGGTCGTATGACCAAAATTGAATTTCATTCATGAAATGCTTGCACTTAAACCACAATAAATTTGAGCTCAATATCTCAAATATTTCTATAATACACAGAAATATATCTATAATACACAGAAAAGGTAAAATTGTTATGTCCTTAATGGAAAACCCTTTATAAGTAGAATTAAAGAAAATAGTTTTCGTACAGAAATGAAAATGATTTGTTTTTTTACATCGTCAGTTGAAAAGCTGAAAACATTTTCTGCTGAAAAACTCATTCTTGCCAAACTGTACATATGTTGCCTGCTATTAAAATACACTCTACAATTACATGACAGAAAGTGAAAATCTTTTTTCAACTTAAAACAGTTCTACCAATAGAGCATATAATGATAATTGGCATTATCACTTCCTGGGCAAAACCAACAATCCCGTGGGGACCGTGACTTACCAATCCTGAGCAGATAAAACTGAAAACACCCATGCCCACTCGAAACGTATGTCAAATAGTAGTCAGTCTCACCATGCCTTCGATTTAGCCACGGTCTCACATATGGGATGAGGCACGCGATCTACCTTCCCTTCGTGCGATTCATCCAAGACTGTTGCCAATCGTTGAGCGAGCGCTTTCTCTCCTCGCGGACAACTATCTCCCACGCATCCTCGTTTCGGCGCAGGAAAACAGTGCGGCGCTCTTAAGTTTCTTCCAGTACATGGATTTTGACTTCACGGATTGGCTGTTTAGCTAGTCCGTGACTATTCATGATAAGACACGCACTGCTTGCGGGTCAGAATTCACCCTGGGCTGTCAAATTGTACCTGGTCGAAACTTACGTATGAAGGACCACTTCTGAACTCTGATTCTTATATTGCCTCAAGAGAGTAGTCCCTGTAGAGCAGAGGAGGAGCGTACCATTGGTGACCTTTCTTTGGAAAGGGAAAAGCAAAATGCAAAGACTGAGTTGGGGTTTCATATAGCAAATCGTTTATTTAATTTTCAAAATAAATTCACTTTACTTTTTATAAAAATTAATTATCTTCATTTATCATCTTTGTTCGCCACTTTCGGCAACTTCTCTACATAAACAAGTATTTTTGTCTTTTCTTATACCTATTTACACTTAATTTTAGTTTCCTCGTAGAATTAAGTATATTTTTCTTTTGAAATGTCTACAAAACGTACCCCGGAGAGGAGAAAGTTGAGGTCATATGCCGGACCAGCACTCTTGTGCTCCATCTGTCATAAGGACTTGGACCAGCTGACCAGCCAGAGTTTGCCGTGCGGACAAAGGCTACACCAGCTGTGTCTAGCCCAACTAAGGACAACCTCGTCAACGCGCTCTCTTTGTCGGCAACCTCTGGAGCAGACAGCCCGAGCGAAAGAGCGAATCCCGCCTTTCGTCGTTAGTAGAGCAGTACCTAAAGGCGGACTCCCTCCATCAACCACAATGGAAACATGCAGTGATACCAGTGGAGCCAAATCCCTCCCAACAGGCAGACCCGGTACCGAACCCTCATCTTCAGCTTCACCCGAGATGTCTCAGCTGCTGGTGATCATGCAAACTATGGCCGCCGGTATGGAACAGATGAGACAACAATTACAACGTCTGTCTGTTCCACAGCCACCTACACAGCCTTCCACATCATCGGCCGGAGCAGACAACGCAGAGAGCGCAAAGCCACTCTTAACTGTAGCAGATGATCTAGTATTTCCTAGGCTCAGCGGAGCAATGAACCCCATGGCCCCAGAGTGCAGGCTCAGGGGAGGTGTTCCAACTGCACGACTGCACCAGCGGAATAATATGAGTACCTGGAACCCTGAGCGACAATTGTGCGTAGAGGTAGCTCAGGACCGTGGCTCGATGACCTGGTTTAACTGGGATTTACCAACATCAGCCCAGCCAGGAGCTCGCCGAACGGGCAGGCCTGTTCATCGCGAAGAGACCGCACCAGGACAGTCCAGCTACGAACAAAATCGCTCACCGTGTGCTATCGAACCATCCGAGATAGCCCATAAGGTGGCTAGCTGGAAGCTAGTGTTTACATACCAGGACGACCCTAAGACCAGCGGGTCCTTTTTGTGAAGGGTCGAGAACATGACCTCACTGAACTAAGGAGGGAACATGAGAGCCGTTACACGCAGTGCTCAGATGCTCTTTACTGGGAGTGCTCCTTGGTGGTTCTGGAGATTTGAAGACACATTTCCCACCTTTGACTGGGAAACGTTGAGGCATGCCACCCTGCGGGAGTCCACTCCAGTCGAGGGGGACGATATACTGAACCAGCGGATCCAAAACAGACGTGAACAGGCACAGGAGACCGTAGATGAGTACTAAGAAGTCCTGTGTTGCATGTTGAAATGTCTGATGATCCCCATGCCATAGTCTGAGTTTTTGAGCCTCTTCTATGAGGAGATCAGGCCGGAGCTGCGAGAGCGACTGGTGTTCGCCCCGCGCCACAACATGCATGCGCTTCGCGCGTCAGTGAAGGAGCTGGAAGCGCTGCAATATTCACCGCGGTCCGCGCACCTGGGTAAATTTTTTGGCCGACGAGAGCAGCCAAAACGACGAGCGTCGTGCGGATTTTCGATCTCGTTTTTCGGATGGCTCCGATAGTAATTTAAAAAAGCTATCGGAGCCATCCGAAAAATGAGATCAAATATCCGCACGACGTAATGAAAGCTTAAATGTAGAGCAAGAGTGATCGTATAGATTTACATTAAATTGATGTGAAAAGGATGAAATAATCCATTTAAAGTTTAGATAAGACAAGTACTTACAAGACAAAATTCAACTTGAATATAATTCATAGTTACAAAAACATATTGAGTTCGCATAAGTAGGAAAATTAAAAATAACTCTCTCACCTCTAAGCATGGTGGTCGCTATCACCTGATGAGAATTAGTACATACGTCGAAACCACCTTCTTCTATGATTTTTCTTCTCTAATAATTTTTCAGAAAATATTATTAAACAAGTTGAGTAAGCAGGATAGTGCTCCTACCAGAAGGTCTTTGTAAACATCCTAGCGTTAGAAACAAGTTTTCTAATGGAGTGAATCGATAACTTGAATTATTCATTCAATACTTAGATATGAAATCGTTCGAATTTATAAAAAAAGATGCACATTTTCTTTCATAATCACAGTGCAGCCGTCATTTTAATCTAGCTTAAATGATTTTTCTGAATGCTCAGCCGATTGAACATGTTCAAGTTTAACACTTTTCCTTAAATTTTCATGAAAATTGAAAGAAAATAAAAGTACTTAAGTCAATTTTAAATATATATAGGGTTTTCCAATAAGAGGTGTTATTTTGAATAGATCTTCTGATTTAACACCTTGCGACTTCTTCCTTTGGAGCCACGTGATAGAGAAGGCTTACGCCAATAGCCCAGCGTCGATTCGAGATCTCGAAGATGAAATTCGTGAGGCTATCGAGGACATAGGGCAGCCACTTTGCGATTTGGTTATGGAAAATTTCATGAAGAGGATATGGTCCTGTAAGCGTGTCGTGGTAATCATTTGCCTGATGTTTTCTTTTACTATTAACGGCATACCTTCTTCTTCATAATGAAGTAAATTCGATCATTTATATTAAAAAATGGCATTTTTATTTTAATATCAAAATAACACCTCTTATTGGAAAACCCTATATTTATAGTGGCTAGGTCCGTTGCAAGCCTATATCCCCCTAGTATCACGTGTTGATGTTGTTGTAATTGTTAAATATTCAATCGGCTATAACTAAGCAGTTTATTGTTCGATTATTGTGTAACTTTCAGAACACATACAAATGCTTTCAAAAAACTTAAACTGTAGTGATTTTTTTCAGATTTTTCGAGTGAAAAGAGGGGGGGACACAAAATTTTCGTACATTTCCCCTTCCCCTGCACGCATCAAAGCACTTTAAGCATGTTGAGTTCGTATAAGTAGGAAAATTAAAAATAACTCTCTCACCTCTAAGCATGGTGGTCGCCATCACCGGTGTGTGTCGAAGAGTGATGGCCTGATGAGAACTAGTACACACGTCGAAACCACCATCTTCTACGATTTTTCTTCTCTAATAATTTTTCAGAAAATACTATTAAAAATATGCAACTCATTTATATAGCTATAAAGAATTCCATAAGTAATTCAAACTTTAAAATTATTTAACATCTCGGAGGTTTCTGAGAACGACACTCGACCTTACGCACCAATCAAAGTGTTGGGTGAAATCGCTGTTGCACTGATTGACACAGGTGCAAGTATAAGCTGTCTTGCCTCGTGCCTCGGCTCAAAGGTACTCCATCAAAACCCTACGGCAGTAAGACCCTGGCGCTATTAAACCAATACAGCTGATGATACCAAACATCCTATCTAGGGTAGGTTGACAACACCCGTGACATTCAGAGGTCAAACGAAGATATTACTTTCTACATCATCCCGTCACTGACTCAGAACGTGTAACTTGGGGTCGATTACGTCCTTCAATTTGGTTTAGCCCCATACTTCTTCACAGATTCACCTTTAAATACTAGATATGCCCATGAACTCACTTCTATACCCGACAGCTACATATTAACGCCTAACAAACGATCAAGTCTGGAAGCATCCATCGCTGCTTTTCCATCTTACGCTACACAAGGCCTTGGCCGCACCACACTGGTCTCACATGTAATCGATGTTGGCGATAGCAAGCCAATAAGGCAGAGACACTATGCTATCTCACCGCCCATGGAAAAGCTAGTACATATTCACAGAGTTGGACAGGGTGCTCGAGTTGGGGGGTTATAGAGGAGTCCCAAAGTGACTGGTCCCCACCGGTAACCTTGGTGGTAAAGCCAGGTAAACTCCGTCTTTGTCTAGATGCCCGGAAAGTCAATACAGTGACCATCAAAGACGCTTACCCTATTCCGCTCATCGATGGAATATTGGGGAGACTGCCGAAAGCAAACTAAATTACCGGTCTTGACCTACAAGATGCATTTTAGCGAATTCCACTCGATGAAGGGTCGAGGGATAAGACCACTTTCACAGTGCCTGAACGACCATTATACCAATTCGTCACAATGCCTTTTGGCCTGTGTAACGCTGTGCAAACGATGGCCCGGCTGATCGACAAAGTAGTTCCACCCCATCTGAAACATCAAGTGTTCGTGTAGCTGGATGATATTCTACTCATCACGAAAATGTTTGACCAACACCTCCTAATCCTACAAGAAGTAGCCCTGCATATCAATAAGGCGGGACTCACCGTCAACGTCCAAAAAAGTAAGTTTGTCATATAAGAAGTTCGAAAGCTGTTAAGCAGCTATGTTTCCTAGGAGTGTGTGGTTGGTACCGAAGGTTCGTTTGGAATTACGCAACAGCTTCAGCGCCTCTGTAGGAAAGGCATTCGAAGAGCTAAAACAAGCCTTAACATCAGCTCCTGTTTTGCACAGGCCCGACTTTAAGAAGCCCTTCACAATTCATTGTAACGCAAGTCAACATGGAGTTTGAGTCGTGCTTGTGCAATTGACCATTGCTTTGATGCCCAAGAAGCTGAACTCGGCCCAAAGGAACTACACCGTATCCGAGCAAGAATGTTTGGCAGCGGTGATGGCTGTAAAGAAATTCCGGGCGTATATTGACCATCGCTGAAGTTTTTTACGGACATTCAAATCTACCTAATTCACTACATGCTGCGTAAAAAAATAATTTTTCAACTGTATTTCACTTTGTTAAACACTATACTTGAAAAATTTCGCGCTAGGCCCATAACATATTAAAACACACTCTTCAATTACTTGACAGAAAGTGAAATTTTTATTCAACTTAAAACAATTCTATCAAGAAAGCATATATAGATAATTGGCATTATCACCAACATAGAAGTAAATAATGTACAGACTTTAAATAAAATTCTGATACCTGTTGCCTAAATTTCCCTAGTTTTTTGGTTTTCCTCTTGAATCAATGACATGTAAATAAATGCCATATATCAAATGGCCACCGTCACCACGGCCCTCTTATCAAGTGTTGAAACCAGAAACGACATTTGAAAGGAAGTTTCTTTGAGCTAAAATAATATCATCTTCATTCTTCCTTTTTCTCGAAAACTAAGGACGTTTCAAACAAATACCGAGAACAAATACGGGTCCTCATAATAATCTGAATTGAGTGCCATCAAAATCACGCTTCACTTCCTTTATCGTAATTGTACCACTATGTATACTAACTCATTTACATAAGATCGGGTCATGTACCATTCCTGCTCAAACTTGTGAATTCAATGCTGATTCAGCCTTGCAAACTTAACCACTTCCAACCGTCATCCAGTGAATTGCTTATTAATTTACACCTCCGACCGTTATGGTAATGTGAATACATTAGGAACAAATAAACTAAATTATTTCTCTTTGTCTCTATAAACCCATAACTAATTGATTCACATGACATTTCAGCTAAAACAAAACACCAAAGCTAAATAATTCCTCCATGACTCGACATTCGCTCGTTCCGCTACTTAAGTCAAATAAAACTCGCATTAGCACTAGGTTAACGATCTTAAACTTAACCAGATCTTCGATTGTTGTAATCTGATCTATCATGGCGTCATCACCTCCTCCGCATCATCACCCACGTTCATAATAGCGCAACCGGTAAAGCGCGGCTGCCACTCATTCATTCATCCGCCAAATCGTCGCAGGTGAAAGTGAATTGGTGTGACGGCAGAAGCTGAGGCTCCAGGCAAAGCATCTTTGAAAGTCATGGATCAAACTGCATGCCTTTGACCTTGGTTAAGTTTAAGTCACTTCCACTTACAGTCTTCAAAGACAGAATGCTAACACATGCTCTTCAAAAAGATTCCTTTTCACCGCACTCATGCTTGCGTGTCGCCAAATACCAAATTTTGCGAAACCTTGCCTTATATTAGCATTAAATGTAGTTCAATTGTTTTGTACGCAAAAAATGTTTGCAGTAACTTAAAGACGTTATTGAACGGCTTAAAGACGCAATCACAATTTATTCAAGCTTTTGTTTTCTTAATCCAATTAATCTTCGCGATTTTCGAAACAAATTGGAATTGTAACGCGGCTGTGACCTGTATCGCGGAGAGAAGTTCACCAAAACCAGAAGCTCCACTGGCTTTAAACAATTGCGTGATTTGTCAATGCAACGAACTTCTGAAGTTGATTTAAAATCTGGCGGAAAAAGTTGGATCAGCTTTTTTTTAGCGGAGACAACTAAAAAATGCGAGGTCAATTAATATAACCTGTCTGTCGACGATGTCGCCGGCGGTGACTATGTCAACAAGATTGCGATCAGCGTCAAATGAAAATACCAAAAATGTTGAAGTAGTCGTCACGGAATTTTGACTTTCGGTATGTTTGAGCGTTGTTTGTATTTCTTCAAACTTTTTAAGGCTTTCTCAATTGATGCAGAAAGCCAATTAATGCTGTACGAAGAGCCACGGCTTGGGTTGCTGCTGTTTTCACTTTCAATCAAATTCGTATTTGATTTTGATTTATTAACGCTTTTGGACTTAACTGTGAGAATGATAAATTTAAATAAATGAAATTTGATGAAATATAAACAAGGGGTGTGTTAAAGCGAATAGAAAACAAAAATAAGAAATAACGGAGTAAAACACAAAAAATCTCCGGTATGTATTTAAGAGATATTTCTACTCGTTATTATGTTCAGTCGACAAAAAGTTGTTGTGCAGGCAGGAGTACATCCCTGTCAGAAGAATTTTGGACTCATTCTTTCATTTTAGTGCTTGGTTGGTCGCAATAGGGAATCTACCGTTATCATGTAGTCGTTTTAACGGCAGGAAATACAAAGAACTATGGCTCCATTGGGAATATTTTGTTCCTCTAAAATTTGAGGCAATGCAACCTTTTTTTTTGACTATTCAAACGTAAAATTACAATTACTTTAGAAATAGCTACATGTTTTTACTAAAGGGTATATGCAATTTATAAAATTTACTGGCTTGCAACAAAGATGTTGAGGAGTACTTACAAGTATAACTAAGGGGACGTCCATAAATTAGGTGAGATGTTTAAGGGGAGGAGGGGGTTGAGTCAAATCTCATCTAATCTTACGTTGGAGAGACAGGGGGTCTCGGCAAATATCATGCAATTTTTTTCTGATTGTAACAAAAAAAATTATACTATTTTGGTCCATTTAATCCAGATTGTACATGCATAAGATTTAATCTTAAGCGTATATCGTAATACGATTAAGATCATTCACTAATTTGTTTAAAAGAAAATAATTTCATTCATACTACGACGTTATACATCTACTGACTGTCAGACTACCATATTTGTTTTATACTAAATAGCTCAATTTAATCTGAATTTACGGTACACTGTAGCCCGTTCTTTGTTTTCGCGCTACTGACAGCCGAACGCGCGACTCGATGAACGAGAGCGTACGAGCTGAGTGGCAGCGACACACGGACAGGTTGCTTTGTTTATTCTTGTAAATGTTTCACTCGACTCAGTGCATGCTCTAACTAATTTAAAATGAGTTACCAAGATTTTTATAACGCATGCGTCAAATGATGCGTCTGTAAGACGAAGAAGTCCTGCCAGGACGATGTGATAAAATTAGGGAATACAGCGAAGCAAAAATTCCCGAAGAAAGAAGAGTTCATGCATCACATACAGTGTAGCCCGTTCTTTGTTTTCGCGCTACTGACAGCCGAACGCGCGACTCGATGAACGAGAGCGTACGAGCTGAGTGGCAGCGACACACGGACAGGTTGCTTTGTTTATTCTTGTAAATGTTTCACTCGACTCAGTGCATGCTCTTACTAATTTAAAATGAGTTATCAAGATTTTTATAACGCATGCGTCAAAAGATACGTCTATAAGACGAAGAAGTTTTGCCAGGACGATGTGATAAAATTATGGAATACAGCGAAGCAAAAATTTCCGAAGAAAGAAGAGTTAATGCATCACATACAGTTTAGCCCGTTCTTTGTTTTTGCGCTACTGACAGCCGAACGCGCGACTCGATGAACGAGAGCGTACGAGCTGAGTGGCAGCGACACACGGACAGGTTGCTTTGTTTATTCTTGTAAATGTTTCACTCGACTCAGTGCATGCTCTTACTAATTTAAAATGAGCTATCAAGATTTTTATAACGCATGCGTCAAAAGATACGTCTATAAGACGAAGAAGTTTTGCCAGGACGATGTGATAAAATTATGGAATACAGCGAAGCAAAAATTTCCGAAGAAAGAAGAGTTAATGCATCACATACAGTTTAGCCCGTTCTTTGTTTTTGCGCTACTGACAGCCGAACGCGCGACTCGATGAACGAGAGCGTACGAGCTGAGTGGCAGCGACACACGGACAGGTTGCTTTGTTTATTCTTGTAAATGTTTCACTCGACTCAGTGCATGCTCTTACTAATTTAAAATGAGTTATCAAGATTTTTATAACGCATACGTCAAAAGATACGTCTATAAGACGAAGAAGTCCTGCCAGGACGATGTTATAAAATTATGGAATACAGCGAAGCGAAAATTCCCGAATAAAGAAGAGTTAATGCATCACATTCAACATGAGATTGAACGGCTTCTCAGGGAAGCCACTGAGAGAAAAGTTCGGTCTACTTTAACATTCCTTCAAAAGGTAGGTTAAATATATTTTTTTAAGAAAATACTTTTTTTAATAAGTTTTATTGTTACAATTATAACCCGCCATCAGTCACGTGTATGTCTGTGAGACCGGGTGATACAAAAAAGTGTAATAACTTTTTTGTACGTGATCGATTTGCACTAAGATTTCGAATAGCTGTCTTATTACGCATCCCTTACCCGCCAATTAATGCCGTGACCTTGTCACGGGCGCACATCCTAGGGTTTTGGTGACAACCCGGTCTGTGAGACCGGCGTCACCAATCACGTGAGTAAAATACTAAATTTTATACATTACAAAACCTTTCATATTATTGATTATAACTACCTAGTTTTTATAAAAAATACTAATAATATTTAACTGTGTTATTATCTTGTTGATAGTAAATGAGTTATTTGCATAAAATCGATTACTTTTCTAAAAAAAATATTATACATAGAACTTGCCTA
This sequence comes from Odontomyia ornata, assembly GCA_963969285.1. Classification (NCBI taxonomy): domain Eukaryota; kingdom Metazoa; phylum Arthropoda; class Insecta; order Diptera; family Stratiomyidae; genus Odontomyia; species Odontomyia ornata. The sequence goes on along the minus strand of OZ017738.1, from coordinate 157,049,603 downwards.
GGATGTTGTGGCAAAGACTTGCAGAGATTTTGGAGATCAATAATGAACCTGGGACTGCTGGTCCTGTCCTTAATGGTCGATGCTTTGACTTTACTATGATGCTTTGATTTCAGATTAACACTAAGATCTCTAACAGTTCTTCGATTCAGGCTGGGACAAGCACTGAGAGTGTTCCAAACGTGGAATGTGCAGGTCAGGTTCAGATCAACGATCATAATATTCAACACGCGGGATCTGCGGTTTGGGATGAGGTTAATGACCAGCAGTCAAGAGATCAAGATTTGGACGTTGGTCCTCAACCGGCAAGTTAGTATTCGTCTTCCTTTCTATAGGTGACGTTTTCTTCATTTTCTCCTATTCTAAATAAAAGTCTTCTGCATTTCACAGGCGCTACGAAAATCAGCGATGATGAGGATGAAGCTATGTCGAACACTACACCATCCAACGTACGTCCCACTCCAGCACAAGATACTATGAAGAAAAAGATTGCTAAGCTGCATATGAAGCTTGACTTAACGGAAAGGCGCAAAGGGTCTCTAGTAGCTGACGGCACTGAATTTGATGAAGCATGTAATTTGTGGCGAAAAATTGACATTTGTGAGAAGAAGCTCAAGCTTTAAGAAAAACAGAGAGTGTACTCTATGACGCACAGAAAAAATAAAAAACAAAAAATAATTGAATTATGTTCAAAGAATCCCGATGCAGCTAAGTCGTTGACGCCACGTGCTGGCCGTGGACGCCCACGTTTAGAAGAAGAACAGTCTGAATTGCTAAAACAATAAGTGATTTAGCCCTGTTTGGTGCTTCTGCTGAAGAGCGACGTCGTTGTGAAATAGTTCGCACGGTCCATACGCTTTCAGAACTTACAAATAAACTAAGCGAGCTGGGATTTAATATTTCACGAAGTGCTACTTATATTCGACTGTTACCTAGACGGGCAAATACACGAGAAGCTAAGCGCCATGTAGTGACTGTGCCGGTGAAGCTGAGTCGTCCTGAAGCTGACCATCATAAGGCACACCTAGACCAATACTTTTCTGCGGCCTCCATAAGGTCACTGGAAACGACAGCCTCAGTACTTGGTCCTGACTCCGTAATTTTTTTATCTCAGGATGACAAAGCCCGCGTTCCCATCGGCCTGACAGCGGCAAACAAGCAGGCGCCATTATTAATGCACGTTGAATATAAAGTGTCGTTACCAGATCACGACTTTGTGATTGCTTCGGGGCACAAATTAAATCCAAGCGTGTATGCTTTGTGTGAAGTGAAACCCAATGAGATAGGACGACCAGAAGCTGTTTCATATAGTGGACCAACTTACATAGCGATACAAAGTGGCAAGCACTCTTCGTCAACTGCAACTAGTCACGCTCAAGACTTGGGCACTCTTTTAACAATTGAGTCTTTTTCCAAATTTATAAAGAATATAGACAGCAAAGTTAAACCTGTTCTTATAATTTCAAGTGACGGTGGGCCCGACGAGAATCCGCGATATCGCAAAGTGATCGCACACGCCATAGAGCATTTTAAACAATATGATTTGGACGCAGTATTTATTGTGTCTAATGCTCTGGCAGGAGCGCATTCAACAGAGTAGAGAGACGCATGGCTCCATTCAGTCAAGACTAACAGGCGTTGGTCTTCCCCATGATTCTTTTGGGACACATCTTGACTCCTGCGGCAGAACATTAGACGAAAGTCTGGAAAAGGATAATTTCAATAAGGCAGGGGATATTTCGGCTGAAATATGGTCTGCAGTGTGCATTGATAAACACGAAGTAGTGGCTAAATATATAGACCCTAATAATGACACTTTCAACGTTCCAGACCTACCAGCCGAAGAATGGTACACTGAGCACGTTAGAGAGAGCCAATATTTACTCCAGGTACATCGCAGTTGGTTCATATTATTTTATGTGTGCCTATTTTATTTTTTTTTAAATTTTTTAACGAGCGCGAATGTCAACAAATTTTTGTTATAAGCTACAAAAGGAAATTGTTTTTAATTTTTTTTATGTTGTGAAATGCGATGACCAGAAGTGCTGCAGCCCACGCCAGAGTGATCTGCACATGATTCTTCACGACCGTTTTCTACCACCTCCATACCCTATCACTCAGGTTGATGGACATTTGACGATTCCGGACTTTAAAGAGCACGACGGAAAGTCATTTGCTCCATTTCTAATACGCCACTGCCTACCGATTCAACCGCTGAATGCCTTCATCAGCACGCCTTATGATCTCTATTGCCCAAGTGTACGTGATGATTTAGAGAAAAGATGCTGCAGTACATGCGGTATTTACTTTGCATCTATCACAAGAGCTGCAGAGCACAGGCGAGTCGCTCACATTGCACCAGCTAAGCAAGCGCCTATGTTCCGCAAAGTGCGACCCTCACGGATTGTCACAAGACGAGCTAATGAGTTACTGTGCGCAAGCACCAACGGCTTAGAGTGGCTAGATCAGAACGAAGTTGAAGGAGCAGATGATTCTACTGAAAATCGTATGGACATGTTAGTTCCATAGTCTCTCTTGACACCGCGCATGATTTTCCATGGACTGAATTAGAGTAGATATTCTTTTTTTTAATCACAGTAGTCACGATTTAAGTATTCTATTGTTAAATTTTTATTACACTTATAACTCTCAGCAATATTGATTACTAGTCTTAACTAGTCGTAAATAAAAGCACGAAGCAATTTTTTTTTCTTTTTACAATAACAATCCAACGCGTTTACGTAAGAAACCCACATTTTGTAAAATCTCACGTGAGATTGGGGAATGGGGGAGGGGGTTGAATAAAATCTCACGACATCCCACCAGGGGGGGAGGGGGGTACAGAAAATTTAAAAAAACACCTCACGTAATTTATGGATGCCCCCTAACCTCGATCGTGATCTCCTATTGAGCTACAAAATTAGTGATTATGTTTGATCTTTCTGTGCGATATCGATAGAGTGCCCTTAAAGGCCGGTATCCATTATCGTTTAGTTGGTCGTATTAGTTTATTTAAAATAGACCTCTTACGGACTCTAAACTGAACCATCTTGCTTTAAAATGCCTTCCTGGGAGTGTTGTTACATGGAGCTGGTGCGGCTTAGCACCCTTACTCCCTTCTATCTGTGAGCAATCTATCATTATAGTCTCACCGCAGCTGGTGAGACTATAATGCTTTACATATTTACACAACAATACCTCAAACATCTAAAATATCAAATTTGGCGAAAACAGTATAAAAACTGTGGGTTATTTTGTATACTTTGGCGCCAAAATAACGAGGAGTGGTCATGAAAGAGATAAAATACGCTGTAGAATACAGCTCGCAAATAAAATATAATATTCAGTTTTGAAGATCTTGAAGACCAGCGGCATACACAGGAAAATAAAGCTCTTAGCATACAAATCTGTGATAAGATCTGTAATGCAAAGGCAATAGTTTTTGTAATACCGTCTATTTGCACTAGATATAAACACACAATAAATATATACACAGGAAAATCTTTGCTTCGCACTTGTGACGCTTCGCGTGTGTCTCTATTCTCTCAACTGCTATCTTAACTCCAATGCATGGCGGTGAGCACAATCAATATCTGCCATATGGTAAATACTACACAGCTCCCTCTTGAGTGACATTCACACAGTCACGATGACGCTTTGCAGGCGGATATGTTCTGACAGCCGTGTGAGGTTGTGCTATGATCGGTTCCCATGAAATTGTTTTTCTTTTTTCGGGTGTAGAAACTATTGGTTTTGTTACAGAGTCTGATGAAGCTTCGATTTGCTAAGTAGTGGCGACGGTGATGAAGGCTGGCTTCAGTCGTTCGGTGGAGACTTTGGTTTATCTACCTTCGATGTCAATCGTAAACAGTACATCTGAAATTCACTTTGTGTTGTCCAGAATACGGTTGACATAGCGATTTCTTTACGGCGTCAACTCTTAAGAAGACGTACGTACATGAACTTAAGGTCGTTCGATCATTGCGGTGGTTAATTGGAACAGGTTGCAATTCACGAATCTGCTGTTTTAACATGGATCCAAAAGCGTGCGGATCGAACAGATTGTCATCGCTCACAAAGAATTCTCCAGGAAGTGTTAAAGTTGTTCCGTAAACGAGCTCCTCGCAATTTGCGCCTAGATCTTCCTTGTATGAGTTTCGGAGTCCTTAGAGAACGGTCGGCAGGATGCGAGGCCAGTTAGAATTCTGCTCATGGCACATGATGGCGGCTTTCAATGTGCGATGCCATCGCTCTAACCAATCCATTGGATGCTGGGTGATACGGCGATGTTCGCGTACGTTTACATCCCAAAAGTTTGGAAAGAGAAGAGAAAAGTGCGGACTCAAGTTGAGTTCCTTGGTCAGTTGTGATTATGTGCAGCGCTCCAAATGTCGATACCCAGTTAGTGTAAAATGCACATGCGACAGTTTCAGCTGTTTGGTTGCAAACAGGAACTGCTTCTGGCCAGCGTGTAAATCGGTCAACCATCGTAATGCAGTAGCGATAACCGTTGGCTGTTATCAGTGGTCCGATAATATCAAGGTGCGCTTGCTAGAATCGTTTGTCCGGTATCGAAAACTGCTGGATATCGTTTCTTGTATGCTTTCCAATCGTTGATCTTTGACATGGTATACAAGTGCGTGTGTAGGCTTGAATATCTTTCTTCATGCTAGGCCAAACAAACTTTCTTTGTACAGCTCGAATCATTGTGCGGGCTCCAGGGTGCGAGCATCTGTGGAAGGTGTTCATAACTCGATTACGTAAAGTTGATGGCACGTATGGCCGAATATTGTTCCTCGACGTATCGCAATATAAACTTCCATATTCTTCTATAGGTAGTGGATGCAGCTTAAATGATGAATTGTTTCCAGAGAGAATTGATTGAAGTGCAGTGTCGTTACGTTGTTCATCTATCAGCTCGTGATTGGTCAATGAAGATGGCAGGTTTATTGCTTTGATTCTTGATAGCGTATCTGCTACAATATTTTCTTCTCCATCAACGTAGACGATTCGAGTACAAAATTCCGATATAAAACTTAAGTGCCTAATTTGTCTCGGCGAAAATATTTCTGTTTTTTGACCGAACGCATAAGTATATCAATGATTTGTGGTCCGTTTTGATAATAAACTGGGTGCCTTCGAGCCAGTGTCAAAAGTGTTTCAAACTGCTGTAAATAGTCAACAGCTCTCGGTCGTAAACGTTGTGCTTAGATTCAGCGTGACTCAGTTTTCGTTGAAAGTAAGCTAATGGGAGCGAACTGCCATTTACTTTTTGCTCTAATACTGATCGGATTGCAAGTTGTAATGGCATCGATGGAAAAAAATGTACAAGCAATGTCTCCTTCGCAAGGCTTTCCTTACAATCGTTAAAGGCCTTTATGGTTTCGGGTGACCATTGAATAACGCATCTGTCGCCTTCTTTTAGGTAAATTTCTCGAGAGAAATGTACATATTGCGGAGAGTATAATATATATATATATATATATATATATATATATATATATATATATATATATATATATATATATATATATATATATATATATATATATATATATATATATGTATATATATATATATATATATATGTATATATATATATATATATATAAAAATATATATATATATATATATATATATATATATATATATATAAAAATATATATATATATATATATATATATATATATATATATATTTATATATATGTATATATATATATATTTATATATATGTACATATATATATATATATATATATATATATATATATATATATATATATATATATATATATATATATATATATATATACGAGTATATATATATATATATATATATATATATATATATATATATATATGGAATATAACGAAATTTGTGACCACGCTAGAGGTTGCAATTTCGCTCCAATTTTCACCAAATTTTCAGGAAAGGCGTATTGATTAAATATCTGGGTTAAGTTCGTGAACCAACTACGAGTATATTGGCCGGGAAAAAGCAAAATGGGGGCCATTTTAGACGAAAAATCGTGATTTCTGTTCTGACCAAAGTATAGCTCCGATTTGTATGAAATTTGGTACAAAGGTTCACTGATGTATGTGATGAATCTCACAATAAAAAATCCAAAGTCGGTAACGCCGAAACAAAATGGCGGCCGCTCAAAGGTCGAAAAACGCGCAAAATTTTGTTGTTGCAATAGTGGTCAACAGATTTTCATGAAATTCGACAGTTAGGCAGAAATTCGAAGCATAACTGGAGGTCAGGTCACAAAAAACAAAATGGCGGCCAGTTGAAACTCAAAACTTCAAAGGCTGATCCGACATATATGAAACTTGGTTTCAAGATAGGCATTAGTTAGATCTACAGACTTTGATATTTTGGTGATCATGCATGTGCATGCGTTTTTTCAGATTTTTGTGGCGCTCTAGCGGTCACATTTCTCAGCGGATTTTGATGTAACTTCAAATTACGGATCTCTGTACTATGTTCTTGTATTTCGCGGAAAATTATTAAAATTGAATGAAAAATAAAAAAGTCGAAAATTTAAAATCCAATATTTTTAGCTGCCATTTTCACTAAAAATTGAATTATTTTGCCCTGTCTAGAGTCCGATCTGAACGAGATTTAGCACATTGATTGATGAGGTCCTAGCCCACAAAAATTTAAAATAGTCCAAAATCAAATGCATGCATTCAAAATGGTGGCCCCCAAAGGTCAGGAGGCAAGCGCAATTCGCTATGTTAGTAGCAACTGAAATAATGAATTTTTTTCATGGAAACGTTTTAAATGACTTATCTTGAACGTATTTATAAATCAGAATGTTTTTTAAATATTGTAAAATATTTTTAACAATACCCTAAAAAATTATAAAATCACGACTTGTCTGTCTGTCCGTCCGTCCGTTTGTGCGTCACAAGCTTTCTCGCAAGCCACATAAGCAGGAATGAGGAAATTTTCTACGTAGGTCAAAAATGGCGCCTCTTGAAATTTGCAGTGTAAGAAAATATTTTAAACTGTTTAAGGGGTTCTCCCCATACAGGGGGGTGACATAAACATTTTTTTTATTTCTGTAGCCGTCTAGCAGCCAAGTTTCTCAACAGATTCCGATAAAACTTGAAATTATAAGTTATTAAGGCAAGTTAATATAATTTAATTATGCAAATCGGATGACGAATAAAAAATTCGAAAATTTACAGCTTAATATTTTTAGCAGCCGTTTACAATAAAAATTCAAAATGACGGCCCCTGGTGGTTTTGAAAAGAATCGAAAATGTATATATTAATGGCGATGCAACTGCTGATTAAACTTTTATGGAAATCTTTTGAAATTAACTATTTGAGCTACTTAAGCCGACAAGTTATCACTGTGAAATGTTTAAACAACAAATGTGAGTAGGGCGAAACGAGTATAAATATGTTTATAACAAATTGTTACCCGCCGATTTTCAATATGTGATCCATACCATACCATTTAATTAGCAAAATATTTACGCCTCTATGAAAGGTCTCTAAATACGAACGGCGGCAGATCCTTTCTGTTAATAAATACCCATGTAGTGCTACAAAAATTGCAGTAAAAAGTCTAGTAGTAGGCAAGCCAAATTTTTTTTCGAAACCTTACGCTACATACGAGAAATTTACCTTTCCGAGTGGTGCTGCCAACGGGGATTTTTACATTGCGGAGATATTGGTGGAGCGGTGCTTGTAGGTTGGCAGCATTACGGATAAATATCCTGTGAAAATTTAATATGCTCAGGAAACGGCTTAGTTGTTTGACTGTTGTTGGTAGTCGAAAATCACGTATGGCTTGAACTCGCAAATCAGGTGTAGAGATGCCATGTTTATTTATTTTGTGTCCCAGGTAGTCAATTTCTTCGACGACAAAGACACATTTTGCAACGTTGATGACTACTCCGTAAGTTTTTAATCGTTCAAATACGATACGAAGATGGTCCATATGTTTTCCGATTGAATCAGATGATACAAGAATGTCATCTAGATAAGAGACACAAAAGCCCAATCCGTGCAACATTTCGCGGACAAACCTTTGAAAGGTTTGGGAGGCATTCCGGAGGCCAAAGGTCAATACCGTAAATTCAAATAGGCCAAACAGTGTTGTCACTGCCGTCTTTGGGACATCCTCATCCGCAACTGGGATCTGATAGTATGCTCGAAGCAAGTCTATTTTAGAAAATATACATTTGCCAGTGAAATCTGATGTAATGTCCTGAATGTGTCGCGTGGGATAGCGATCAGGTATGGTAATCGCGTTTAGTTTACGATAATCTCCGCATGGGCACCAGGAACCTTCCTTCTTGGGCACAAGATGCAAAGGGCTAGCCCATGGACTGTTCGATGGGCGGTAGTAGTTCTTATCCATCATGTACTGGAACTCTGTTTTAGCTATTTTCATCTTGTCTGGTTGTAGTCGTCTCGGGACTTCTGCTACCAGGGGGGCAGTAGTGACGATATGAGGTCGTACGTAGTGCTGTGTAGTGTTCACTAGAGCAGGATTCGTTACTTCTGCGAATGATTACAGTAATGCGTGGAACTGCGATTCTTCGATCAATGTAGCGATAGATCCTGTGGGTAGAGTTGATACGGTTCCTGCTGTTGTAAGTTTCGTTTTCGAGTCTGCGAGTTGTCTGTTTGTAATATCTACAGAGAGGCCGTGTTCTTTTAGAAAATCAACACCTGTAATTGGCTGCGCAACGTCTGCTATTATAAATGGCCACGTAAATTAAGATTTAATGTAAGCAACTTTTCACCATGAGGGTCGATCGGAGATTTATTGGCCGTGTAAAGCTTAAATTCTGTTTTTGTGTTGTTTTTAAGCGATGAAAGTCGAGGTATGAATGACACGTCTGCACCTGTGTCGATTAGAAACTTAAGTTGTGTTAGTTTGTCAGTGACAAAAAGACGGTTTGTTGCGGAGCGACTGCGAACCGTCTCAACACGCAAGGCTCCTAGGTGTTTTCCGATATCGTTGTGGCCTGAAAGTTACATGGTTTGGTACAATGACGAGCGGCTATTCCAAATTTACAATGATAGAAGCAGATTTTACTTTCGTTTTCTCGATTGCGAGAACGGTTTTGACTTCTGAAGTGTCGTGGTGATGTGAAGCGTCGAACAGATAGTATTCGTAATTGTTGGATTGATTGTTCTCCTTTATACTTTAATCAGCTAAATAGATTTTTCGTTTCTGGTTGATAAAATTTCATTAACACATTAATTTAAAATTACGTTTTATACTCGTCGGCAGTAATAAAATACAAATTTCTTTGAGTACGCTACCAGTACATATGTTTTAATAAAATTTCATATAAAATTGATTTCAGTAGTTCTAGAAGAAGTTGCTTTGTTTATTTCTTCGAGGTATTCCTTGACACTATAAATATATTATGTATGCATATACTCCTAGTGATTTTTGTATTTGAACCCGCCTGTTTTTTAAATATATTGTAAATCCACGGTGTACTTACGTAACTGACTGCAAGCGACAAGCAAACAAGTAATATCTTACATCAACCATTCAAATATACTAATCACAATATTAACCTTATGATTATTACACTAATGCAAAATAGATAAAATTTTGTTTGAAATATGAAATCGTGCGATTACTTAATACAAGTGTGAATTTCCGAATAATTATCTTTTTTAATATCCCACGAAAAGTGATGCTGGGGTTAATTTATTACAAAATAAGACAACACTCATTTAAAAATGGGAAAAGTTCAAATTGATCCTAATCAAAAATGCTAAAATATATCGCATGTGCCTGATGCCAGTGTAAATAAAAGTTCAGAACGTATTGATAGTTGATACGAAGTCAATTTTGTTAAGTATTACCACCTCTGTTACGTAGAAGGCAAAATTGAGTTACATCTACTAACTCATCTCAAGCTACTTCTGCACCATGACTCTTTCTTAGAAGTCGTATCAGTCGTGTTCCACATACGTATTTAGCCAATTATCCCCCGAACGATATTTACTTTGGTTGTTTGATGACAGTGATTTAAGACAAATTATTGCAAAGTTCGTTTTGTCTCACAAAACACATGGCACTTATTATACATCAAGCGATTGGTTTTAAATTTAAATCTTTTGCTTCGCACAGCACGTTTCTATAGCAGAAAATCACTGTATGTTCGGCAGCTGTTTCGTATTTTTCACCAGATAAGTTCGATAGAGTTAATTTTGTTGGTAGGGTTGATAAAATTGGATAAACCATCTATAGCAGACAACTTCAAAATACTTTTGCTTCTTTTCGAATATGGACTGTTGAGAGGCTTTCAAAGAATTGACAAATGGGATGCCTCTTTTTCGTGAATATATGGCCTTGTCAAGTTTGCAGCTTCAGGACTTCGATTTCCACATAAACACGTTCTGGATGCATGCGTACAATCACTGCTTTCTCACCGTCATCTACACCAAATCAAAGTTACACTTGCATTAGTCTCTTGCTCTGATTGCTGTATAAGGTCTTCGAGTGCGAAAAATAGTTCATCTGCTGAAGTGGGCAATGATTGCGTTGTTGTCACTATTTGTTGTTCTGACGTGTCAGGACTGGCGATTCGAGCATTCTCCTCCGCGGGTACATTGGCTTTCTCTTGTTGTTCTGCTGGTCCATTAACTCAGCATTCTCCTGCTCGGGTTGCTTTTGTTGGGCGTGAATGGCAAACGGTTCACCTGGCTCATTAGTTATACGAGGTCTGTTCAAAAAGTACTCGGAATTTTTAAATTTCACTCGTCTGGAGAGTACGATTGTCAAAATTTTTTTATTGTGTTGGTATACATGCCCCTAAAGTATGATAAAATTTTCAATATTCACTGTTTACTTTTTCTGTGGTAGTCGGTGAGGTCCGACGTGTTTTTATGAGCTCGGCAATTTTTGCTGAAACTGCAAAATTTTGACCAAAAAAACAATTGCATGAACATCGCTCAGGAGCTGTTAAATGACGTCAACGACGATTGAAGTTTGTTTGAAAGGGTCATAACTGATGATGAAATATGTGTGTACGGTTATGATGTCGAAATCAAAGCACAATCGTCCACCTGGAAGCATTCAACGTCACCAAGAGCGAAAAAAACACGTCAAGTTCGATCAAATGTCAATATTTTGCTTACTGTTTTCTTCGATTATAATGGCATAGTGCAACAAGAGTTCTTACCACAAGGTTGTACGGTTAATAAGGAGTATTACCTTTAAGTTATGCGACGTTTGCGTGAACCAATCCAAAAAAACGCCCCAATTTATGGAAAAAGAATTCATGGCTTTTGCACCAAGATAACGCACCTGCTCACTCGTCGTTGCTTGTTCGTAATTTTTTGGCCAAAAACATAGTCATGCCCCAACCTCCATATTCACCAGATATGGCTCCGTGTGACTTTTTCCTGTTCCCAAAGTTGAAGAGACCCATGAAAGGTCCGCGTTTTTCCTCAATTGAAGAAATAAAGGCCGAATCGCTGAGAGTGCTCAAGGACATGCCAAAGAGTGAATATCAAAAGTGCTTCGAAGATTAGAAAAAACGCTGGCATAAGTGTATTATATCTGCAGGGGACTACTTTGAAGGGGACCACATTGATGTAGACGAATAAATAAATATTTTTTTTGAAAAAACGAAAATTTCGGGTACTTTTTGAACAGACCTCGAATATGCTACAGATACCCGTATATTTAAACCATCTTTATTTTTTTGGTTTATATTTACTTCGATAATTATTAATTCTCTATTCAGTTGATTCCTTATGTTTGTTCTTTCCTTTTTTGTATTCTCTATTTACTTAAACCTTTCAGTATGAAACTATAGGATTGGTAAACCTTGAGCGTCCATCATTTCTTCTTGAGGCGAAGGTAGTAGGGCAAAATTTTGTAAATGAGGTGTTGCGCGGGCTAGCATAATTCCTTGTTTAAGGAATGGTAATCGATAATGTTCTTCCCATTTCCGCTTTTAAATTGTAAACACATTCACTCGTCTTTAAATGGGTATATATTTATATGCTAGAATGGTTTAGCAGGACCGTGTGCAATGAGTTGTTCATCCAGCAAAGCAATAGAAGCGTGACACATGCCGTAAGTTTATTACGCGCCTAATTGAAACGTGACACTGGTGAACCAAAAAAACATATGAAAAAATGAAAAACGTTGACTAGAGATCACAGAAATAAAATGGCTGTCTGACTTTCATTTTCGGGGTAAACACGAGTCTACGAAAAATCGTCTTTTCACACGATTTCACTCAATTTTGCAGTCTTTCGAATTCGCAAAGTATCTACTACTACTTAAATATAAGTTTAAACAACTTTTCTAATATGAAAACAATCAGACAAGATCGATTTTAAAACTTTTTCTCAGAGATTATATTGCGAGTCCGACAGTACTTTTACCAAGATAATGGAAGCCTTCGATGCAAAAAGTTTTGAGAATAGTTGACACGCATTAAATGTTCTTCCTTCCCAAACAACTCGTAAGTTATGTGTAAATCACCATTTTCATGTCATGAGCAATATGCACACCACCGTATGAACAAAAAAATTGATTACACTTAGGGTTCGGCCACATTGCGATTTTCCTGCCGTAATCAGCGATTTTTAGCACACTGCAACAAGATTTGCAAAGGAACTTCAGGCATGCGCAGAACTAATATGCTCATTTGAAGGTATGTCTTTGCCAGGAACACGTGCGCTAACTCATTTGTGCGCTATGCAAGAAACTTCCGTGCACATCAGCGTCAATGCGCGAGTATCACAAAAACTACCTACTAAACTGGTTTTAGGAAAAATCGCAAATTCCTGCGACTGCCGACCTGGACACAATTGTCAAAAATCGTAGTGTGCGGGCTTCCATTTAACCATGTGTAACTTGCGACAGAAGTGCGACTATAAAGTCGTAGTCTGATGCATCCCTTACTGCTTCCTTCATGCTTCAATAGCGTGTCTCTATATACATCTTCGAAGTTAATTGTTCCTTCAATGTCTACCTTAGGCGCTTCATCAGGATACTTCTCGGTATACGTGAAAATTAAATCACATGCTAAACCGTTGTCCGTTTCAGAATTGTATTCTTCTGTACTTATTGATATCTTACACTTGTGGACAGGTTCCATTTCAAGACTTCCATTTCACCACAGTATATGGATCCTAGGGCTTCAATTTCACTTGCCTGATCCTCCCTGTAATTTATTTCCATGTTCGACTCCTAATAACAATTAACCTCCCATTTCCACTTAGCGGACTTGCACGTCCTTCGGTCCCTCAACGTTTAATTTAGTTGTGATTATAGTAAAATATTTAAGAAAACCAGCAACGGGCTACAGAAATTTCATTGTATATCAATTAACCGTTGGTAGTGCTCCGTTGTTTGAAACCCTCTCTGCAATGGGTGTCAGTGCAATATTCCTGTCCTTGGCGTATCAATGATAGCAATCGCCTCATCATGAGCTCATGGCTCCCACATCCATTAAATTCCTCTGACATTTTGTTTGAACGTTAATACTAGGATGATTCTGGCCTTTGAAGCAAGGAATTCACATTCCACGATAAAATTAAACGTGATTCATGAAACTCCAAATGCAGATCTTAACATATCTAGCAATTGGACCACGAACAAAAATTCTAACGACTAAAACCTCATTTAAATATCGAAATGACTGCTATTAGCATTGACTATCTTAAAGATAAATATTTTCGACCACCTGTCCCAATATTGTTAAAACATAATCGACGACAATTACTGCGGTCACAATATTTTTAATTCGCAGCACACACACGCTGACGAGTTTATAGTGCATGAAAGTTTTTTGCAAAAAAAAACGGATAAAAAGCTCAGGCAATTTCAGAATATTGATCCGATACAGTAGGAATACCGCAAATATGTCATTTAACAGCTGCTCAGAGTGCCAGAAGCGGAACAAATTAATTTGTCGTGGCGTTTTGCTGTAATTTATGTTTACTGGCGTAGCTCAGATAAGAAAACTTTCGCCATGTGTGCCTTAACTTGTTGATAGAACAAAGGCGCAAATTTTATAGATCCGCGCTAATTTTACATAACTGTAAACGTTTTACCTTTATCCAATCCAAGATCAATGCTAGGCCTTGTCCTAGACTTTGCGTATGAGCCAAAAACAGAAAACAGCAAAATGATGATTTTAGTATGCCATAAAAGGCGTAATTGATTGCGATATTTGCCTCATCTTAGGCCCACCACATCATCGCTCGCGACTTAGCAAACCGCGAACCAGCTGCGGGCTCCACTTCCTCTGCACATCGATCCACCTGGCGATTGGTTACGAAACGCAAAATCTATTTACAAACAAAACTTCGTACACGCACCAATAACCGAATAATTGGAAAAAAAACACTCAGCTCATGTTTTAATTCATGAGGAATCGAAACAAGGCGGGTGAAACTTTTCATCGCTTTCCCGTCCACTTTTGCACTCCTATCGCACATCACCATTCCGTCGTCCTCCTGTCATCCCCACAGCTTCCCCCACTCTTCTAGTTGCTCATTATGGGTTGCTATAAATTGAAATTTTGATAGGAGATAGGCGGGTTTTCGAGTAGTTTGCTATTGTGACTGCTCGCAAACAAAAATTAACTGAAGTAAGCAAAAATAAGAAAAATGAAAAAGATTTCATGACGAATACAATGAAAGGGAAACGTTTGAATTTGACATAAAGGAAAATTGATATGAAATTACGTTTAATAAAAACAAAAACAATTTTATAAATTACAAATATGAATGGAAGAAATGAAATCTTTCTTTTTTTCGAAATCTGCAATTAATTTCCGTTAAGCGTTAGGAAGGATTTCGAGCAGTCTGCTTGTGTGACGTTTCAGCCTGGGTTTTCGGGTTAACAAAGGATGTGTTTGGTTGGTATTCCGGTCGCATGGGAGCATGGAAGTTCCACACTCAGTGTGTGAATGGCATTCACCTTCCAAACACAACAAAAAAAAACAATATGTACTTTCCATCGAGCCTCGATACTACTACTACAAGTTTAGTATTATGGGCAATGGTGCCAGTCTCCTAAGTGAAAGAGCAACTTGTTCTTCACCCAGGCAAACTTAAATTTAAGAATCTAAAGCTAAGTTTTTTTGCCATAAGCTTACGAGCTTCTATCATACATTCAGATTTCTCAATCCGATGTACAGCCACTCAAAGCGAAAATGATCCACTCGGTGCAAAACAATTGCAACGTAATTTAATGATAGAAAATAAATTAAAAATGGATTGATGCTACTTAAACATGATTACCTTCAGATGTGCAAAATCAGTTTTAAATGTGTAGTAAATAAAAAATTTATTCAATTGGAAAATATTGTAATATAAACGAAAAAATTTATATTCCATAGTCAAAATGAAAATGATCCATCAAAATACAAGACACAAAAAAATATAAATCAAGAATTTTCTTTGACAAATTAATATTTAATGTGAAGGCCCTTCGCGAGCCTAACAACTGATAACCTCTTTGGCATTGAAGCAACAAGATTTTTTGTGAATTCTGGGCAGATTTTGGACCACTCCTCCAAAATGACCTCCTTTAATCAATTTCGACTGGATATTTGATACTCCTTAATACGCTTTTCTAAATGGTCCCATAAGTGTTCGATAACGTTTAAATCTGATGAATGTGCTGCAGTTTCCATAACTTTGGGACAATGATGGAGCATCCATTCTCGAATGAGTAACGACTTATGTTTGAGGTCGTTATCTTGATAGAACTGGAATTTGTCTTTAAGACCCAATTTTTCGGCGCTGGCAGGTAAATTGTCCTTCAGAATTTGGAGGTACATAAATTTATCCATGTTGCCGTCAATAGCGTGAATATTACCGACTCCATTAGCGGCCATGCAGCCCCAAACCATTATCGAACCTCCACCATGTTTTACACTTGGACAAAGATTCTTCAAATTCAACTCTTCATTCTTCTTTCTCCATACTCGAACCTTCCCATCCGATTCAAAAACATTGAATTTGCTTTCATCAGGACATATAACGGTATTCCAGAAGTCTGAGCCATGCGAATAGTACCGAATCGCAAATTCTAGCTGACGTTTCTGATTGTTCGCACTTATTAACGGTTTTACTCGTGGGGAGCGACTGTCAAATCCATGTTTTCTTAGGACAATTCTTATTATTTCGTCGCAGACCTTGATACCAAGGCCTTTTCAACGTGTACGCGAATTTTCGGCGCACTAAGCTTCGGATTTTCTCGGATAAAGTCCACTATCCACCGTTCATCATGATCGGAAAACGCTTTTTTTGGACTTTTTTTAACCTTATTACTGATGCGAGTGTCTCTAAATCGTTCAATTATATGTTGTAAAGTTGACGCAATCTTGTTGACAATCTTTGCTTTTTCGCGTTTACTTTTCCCGAGCTTGAAATGATAGATTACCAGCTCCCGTTCTTCGTATGTCGTATGGCGACCCATTTCGAAAAAAAACTTGCTCAAAACGATAAATGTACAACAGGTGACTGCACTCAGCGAAAGACTAAAGTTAACTAAGGAAATGTCAAATACATGTCAACAGCTGATGAAATAAGTAGAATGGACCATTTTCATTTTGACCCCATATTCAGCCTTCTAGCAAAGATTGATCTGTAATTTCAAAGGCAATGTAACCATTTCGCGTATAACTAGTGTATTTGTTACTTACACACTAAGAATTACGTTTGCCTACAAACAAAGTAATTTTCAATAGTATAAAATTGTATGCGATGCACATTAATTTTTTTTTTCACTAGGTGGATCATTTTAACTTTGAGTGACTGTAGCTTGCGACATTATTTTTGTATGATTTCTTAAAAAAATGTATTAGGAGCATCTAGAAACATGTTAATCAACACGCTGACAAGCATGACCCTGGGATTTTTCAGAATACTTGTTTAGTAGTGAGAAGAATTTAAAATCAAATGTTCTATATGTTTTAGGGCGAAATTAATTTATTCAGATCAGCTGGTAAGCGCAAATAACCATATATCAATCATCTGAAATGTGCTTGCAGGCACCAATTGACCACTTGCTTATAAATGTTATCCAACAAGTTTAAACTAACGCGAACCTTTACTCAACTTTCGCTGCCTATTTGCAAACGATTAAGGAATTTCCCACCTCCGCTAAAGCAGTTACTAATCCGATTAAATAATAAACAATCATAAATCTACGTTCTTATCTATGCAACTTCATCAAATAAACTGGAATCACACCAGAATACTGCAGACCATGCATGACCGCACTAAATAGGCGCCATGTATGCACAAATGCATTCCACGTACACCACACTGGCCCGGCGCAGTGCACATGATCGATTAAATTTGGCGCTAATGGGATTCAGTTCAAGTGCAGTTGATTTAAGCACAAGTCGAGCAACGTTCGCCGAAAGTAGAACCGTCATTTATTGAACTGGACAATCTAGATCGCGGTTGACCTTGGACCGCATCACCGTTGCACCGGTGCAGCCAACCAACTAACGCACTGACCAATTGAAATTGAGATTCCATCCGTCTGCGTTCAGTGCTAGTCTCGTATATCCGATATGTTTTTTCCGGTAAGCGTAGACTCAAGCCTTAGACAGTTTGTATGGAAACGATTGAATTGATCATCCTATCGTTGCTATGGGTTGCTATAAATTATTTGGTTCCAATGTTGAAGATACTATCATAGTAATGCATAGATGATGGATACATCCTGCATTCTGATAATTAATTTTTTTTTGTGTAGTTCTACAAGCCTTTATAATATGAAGCTCTGAAAGCTAAGATCAAATAGTGTCCTTAGAACGCTATAGAGCGAAAACTCCATTAAATCAAGTGAACCGGATCTTTAGTTGTTGCGCTTCAATCAAATCGTTTAGTGAACCTTTCATCTCAGCTACAGACAGACATCAAACGTTTATGCACGAGTATATGAACTTCTGCATATTCCAGGCCTCATACCCATGACTCAAGTACATACATATGAGTCTACGGTTTCGCACATGTAAATATGTTGAGTGTTTAATTCCACACATGTGAATATGTTGAAATCAATTCTCATGTTCATGTGACCGACTTGCAGACGCATTTCACCAATCTTACAATCTTAAGTAAAACGCTACCTGTCTTACGATAACAACAACTACTGCTATAAGCGGCACTGGCGCGTTGATGACGTGCGACGATACGTTCATGGCTAATTTGTTAACGGCAGGCGTTAGCTATTAGGCAATGTGCACTTGGACATACTATATGAGCGCATTTGCAATTTTTAGAGCTTTAGAAAACAATTTTTTACAAAGACCTGCTAGCTAGCTGCGCGTCCTTTCCGTCCGTCTGTCCGTACTACGTCACAGCAATCTTCCTCAGAAACTATACCAGTTAGAACGCTAAAACTTTGTGAAAAGGTCAGAAGCGGTGGTTCTTAAAAGTTGAGGTCTTATCAAATATTTCAAAATTTTTTAAAGGGTTTCCCCTTGATAACGAAGCACCCGTTTAACAATTTTTTCATCAAATGAAAGGTTTTAGCACTTTCTGAATCTGAAAAACCCCATTTCATGCATCAGGGGTCAAAAGGAAGGCAAAATGTGCGAAAATTTTATGTCCCTCCTTCGCAATTGGAGTCTTTTGACCTGAAAAATCTGAAAAAAATCACGGAGGTGGGTCTCTATGAGTACAAGGGCAACAAATATTTCAGATATCGAAATTCGCTCAACTTTGCCAATAATGGTAGGATTTTTACATTTTAAGTTTTCCCAAATAAAATAAAAACACTACTCTTAAATTTCTTAAAAGTTCACAGTTAACTAGACTCATATAAGATTCTTATGCGCATTAAATTTTATAGAAATCGAATCAGCATCAAGCGGTTATAGCCATTTCATTGGTATGCAATTACAACAACAATAACACGTGTTGATGGTTTAGACATATTACAAATTGACTTAGGCACTTTTATTTTCTTCTGACTTTAATGAGGTTTTCAGGAATAGTGTTTCATTGTGTAAGCTGGAACAGAATGGCGGCTGTTATTTGTTTACGAAAGGAACATCATTTGAATCGATTTAATCATCATTTGAATAAATTTAAACGATTTCTTATACAAGTATTGTATGAATAAGTCAAGCCATATGTTCATGCTATCAGAAAACTTGTTTCGAACCCTAGGATGCTTACAAAACCCTTCTGGTAGCAGAACTCTCCTGCTTACACAACTTGTTAAATTAAACGCCATAGCAAGGTCGCTAATTATGAAACCGCGCTCTAACTCTTTTCAATGGTTTCATTTTAAATTAGTGGAAGCCGATAGAACCGATCATATTGCGGTTTGAGGGCAAATAGAGTTCAACTTTTTAGGGTTTTGTAAAATTTTATCAAACCCATCTTAAATCGGTACAGACAGCAGGACGCCTGACTGTGCATCACAGAAAGTTTTCTTGCAAAACACATAAGCTAGGAACATGAAATTTCATAGGTAGGTGTAAATTGGTGCCTTCTTTAAAGTGGCAACACAAAAAAATGCTTAAGATTTTTAAGAGGGTCTCCCCATATAGGGGTGTGAACCTTATACATTTTTTTTACCAAAGATAGTCAATATTTTTCACTTTTCAAATTAGGCCTTAGGCTGGCAGTAACATACACAACTGTATTTGTTCCGAGAAGTGTAGGGAGAAAGGAAATGCAAGAAGAATGCTGTCCCAACCCCTCGCGATTGGGCACCTTTGACCCGAAAAATCTGAAACAATCATACAAGTTAGTCTTTATAAATACAAGGCCAATAAATAGCACAGAAGATAAAATTTTCAATCTAAGTATCTTACTGTTTCTGTCATATTGGCATACTTCGGAGTAGAGTTAAAGGTTACACCATTGAGTTGGTTATGTAGAGGCTGCCGGAATGAACACTCGATAAGTGCTTGGCTCGCTCTGAGCACTTGCCCCCATAAGTGCTAGTGCCAATCTTCGAATGGCCTTCCTGCTTTGACTATAGACAAATAAAGATTATCAGTAAGGCAGGGAAAGTTTTGAAACGAACGCCAATTCGTCCAACGAATAAAATATAAGCAGACATACGAAACAGAGTTTCTCATACACCAAATTACGTACAATGGACATTCTGTGAATCAACAAAGTTTACATAAACTTGAAAATTTTAAACTGTTTCATCTGTATCTCATAAACAACTTCAGTCAGAGTAAAATACTTTTTATTATTTTTTTAATCTATAAAGTAAATAAATTCCAAATTTAAGATTGACTGTGAATTCCAAAACGAGACCCACTGTGACATATAATAAACTAGATACAAACTACGTTGTGAACAGACGTATTTTTAAAAGCTCCTGTCAATAATTTTTAAAAATTAAAATAATTAGCGGAGCTATTTATTAAAAAAAACTTATTACATCGTCAAATTATTTGAACAATTTATCGAGTACCTCGATTTTACTTGCGAGGAAGTCTCAAATTTTTCAAAACAGAACAAAAATTTTTTCACCGGGGGCATGGAGGAGCACGACGGCTTCCCACCGCTTGGGAACTCAGGGCCTGCCATTTCGAATGCTGCGAATGAAAAAATCATGAAATGAAAAAAACGACCGAGAAAGCTGTGTGCATGGGAAGCGTATTACGCTTTCAAGCGAAGAAATGGAAAGAGTAACCAGAGAAAACGCCAGAGTTACCAGAGAAAATGAAGAGATGAAACTCTAAATTCAAAATTTGGAAGATATGTTCCATAAATTAATAAGCATCAACAAAACTAAAGTGATTAAGCCACAAAATACGTCCGGAAAAGAAGAAGCGACAACGGAAAAGAAGAAGCGACAACGGAAAAGAAGAAGCGACAACGGAAAAGAAGAAGCCACAACGGAAAAGAAGAAGCGATAACAAAAAGGACGAACAAAAAAAAGTAGCTACCAAAGAAATACACCAACACTACAAGATACGAAAAAGACAATAATCCATGATGCTGATACCATCCTAAGCCCAAAAGGAGCCAACGACAGTGCAAATTACCATGCGGTGCTTGCTGTGATGAATCATGATATGAATACGGATATGGAGTGCCAAGAAAACATAGGTAATATTAATGATTCTAGTAATAATTTAATCGAATACTTAAAATCAAAAAAATAAGAAGAAGGAGAAGAAGCCAACCAGTGTGTGCTGGTTCTTTTATTACAAATAATAAGATAACCTCCGATTAAGGTCTTTGGGCAGTGCTGAGGGGATATAGTTCGGCTATTGGCAGCCGAAGATAAAATCGATAATTTCGAAGTTAAGAGAGTGACCGCTGAGAAACTCACAATTTAAACAAAAACATCGGCTGATTTCAAGCTAGCGAAAGATGCTCTTAATAGTGTAAACGCTCCCCACTTCACATACACGCCAAAGGCGAAAAAACAGACCTTCCTGTTGAAGGGCTTGGAGTTTGGGGAGAATACAGTTGATCTCCTTGAAATGTTACAGGAAGCAGCACCAGCTGTCAAATTCATTAGTGTGAGCAATTTTGCTACCAGAAGATCAACTGCGAAGGCAAAATATTTCCATTCTATTTGGTACAAATTTCTAACGATAGCAGCTCAAGTGCCCTTCAGAAGATAAGGTACTTGAACTATAGAGTTGTGTGGTGAGGCTCCAAAAAACAGAGGTCAATCAGTGCTACATGTGCCAAAGATTCGGCTGCCAATTGTGCCATGTACTATCGCTGCGTTAAATTTAAAGATATTCATGCCCCCGGTGAATGCAAATTGGCTTATACTGTGCTAAATGCAATATATTTGGTCATCCAGCATCATATCGAGGATGCCCACGATATCAAGATGCAAAACTTAAATTTTTTTCAAAACAAACCCAAGTACATTTCGGTGTGTTACCCACCAACTTCGTCAAGCCCGGAGTATAACTTGCACTTGCTGCGAGAGAACCAGCAGACAACAATGTAAATGAAATAAATAATGTAAGTGGCAATAATGAGTTGCTTCTCAAAATCTACCAACAGCTTGGATCTCTAACAGAAAGAATAAATTAGGAAGATCAAAAAATCAATTCTGTTTTTCAACGTTTAGGCCAATGTGCTTCAAAAAAAATTGTCATCCAGTCACATTTTTATGGGTAAGCTTCGTCTCATCTCGATCAACGTCAACTCCATTGTTACTATACATTGGCATGACTATCTCTTTGAATTCACTTCTCAGTGAAACCCACCTCAATATGTGGTTCATGACATTCAAGGATTTTGAATTCGTAAGAAACCATAGAAAGATGGGCATTATATTTCAAGAACCTCCTTAATCCCTCGCACAGCTCAAGAGCATCGGAGTCTCTAGATGTCTGCGGAGAGCTTCCATTGGCCCCACCAACTCTGGATGAAGTTTGTTCCATCATCAAAGCCCAAAAGAATAATAAAGCGCCGGGCATTGATGAGATTCCAGTGGAGCTCATCAAATATGGTAGCAGTAGTGTTCATCAAGCTATTCACAAACACATACAGTACATTTGGCAATAAGAACGTATGCCAAAAGAGTGGAGCCCATCAATTATATTCCATATCCACAAAAAACGTGACAAGCTACAGTGCGAAAATTATAGAGGCATATCACTACTATGTACGGCATACAAAATATTTACAAAGATCTTAGAAAATAAAATCGGATCATACGCCAACAGTATTATTGGGGAGTATCAAGGTGGTTTTAGGGCAAGTAGATCAACAACAGACCAATTGTTCACAGTCAAGCAGGTACTTGATAAATGGTGAGGGCTCAGCATAGACGTACACCAAATTTTCGTTGAGTTCAAGCAAGGATATGACAGTATTGATCGTAACATACTGTACCAAATAATGCTTTGCTTTGGCATCCCCGCCAAATTAATCCGTCTTACCAAAATGACAATGACGTCGACAACCTCCCAAGTCCGCATCAATAACCAACTCACCGATGCCTTTGGCACAAATATCGGACTAAAATAGGGAGATGGGCTGGCCCCATTGATATTCAATTTGGCTCTGGAGTACGTCACATGGAAGCTACCTGTCGCTACGCGAGGGACATTACTATACGAGCCAAGCCAAGTAGTAGCCTATGCGGATGACATCAACATTCTGTCACGTTCATTAACAACTGCCAAAGAACTTTTCCTGAAACCCGACAGCGAAGCAAAACTAGTAGGGTTACAAATCAATGAAAATAAAACCAAGCTCATGACGCAGTCGAGGAAAAATACCCCAAATACACAAAATATCACACTTGGCGAATAAAGTATCGAGAATGTTAGCAAATTTGTGTATTCAGGCGCCAAAATAACGAAAACTGGCTATGAAAAAGACGAAATACGCCGAAGAATACAGCTCCCTAATAAAATATTTTATTCAGTATTGACGATCTTGAAGACCAGCTGCATACACAGGAGAACAAATACGTATACAAATCTGTGATAAGATCTGTGTTATGTTATGGGTGTGAAACATGGACCCTAGCCCAAGCATCCGCAAATATATTGAACGCCTTTGAGCGGCGGGTTCTGAGACGAATAATCGGAGTGAAGCTTGACGGGGACCAATGACGAATTCGATACAACCATGAGCTGTATGAAATTTTTGACGAACCGGAGGTCTCAAGGATTGTAAGACTGCGGAAGCTGCAATAGGCTGGACACATGAATCGTATGGACGAACAACGGATACTCAAGAAGGTATTTGTTGGGAGAACTGAATGCCGGAGACCAGTGGGGAAACCGAGGAAACGCTGGTCTGACTCGGTCAATGAAGACAGTTCATCGCTGAAAAAATTTCGAACTCAAATCAAGCCTTAAAGGCGAATCAATTCTTCATTTCAATGAAACACTAACATCTGACCTCATACCCACTATGAATCTTTTTGATTGTTTGGTCAGCTATGAAGACTTTAGTTTATATTTGGCAGGATAAACAAAAAAAAATCATGTGATACTGGCGGTGTTCCAAATATGGTTCTCCGACATTTTCCTGAGGTTACTTTTAGGAATTATTGCATGTCAACAAAATTTCTCAAATGAGTGGAAAAAAGCTAAGGTATTTCTGATATTAAAGAAAGGAAAAGAATCTTCGACCCCTAAAAGCTATCCCCTAATCAGCTTGCTGCCTAATATCAGCAAAGTGTTTGAGGTGATACTAAGCAAAGCATTAAACGCCCACATTGAGAAATATGTTTTGGTTTTCGTGCCAGGCGTTCGACCATACATGCGTTAATGAAAGCAACCTCAGACATCTGTTGGAAATTAAACAACAGAGAATGTGTTGGAGCGTGCCTCACTGGCATGAAGAAAGCTTTCGATATGGTGTGGTCAGATGGACTCATTTTTAAACTGCTTCAGAACAGGTTCCCCAGACACCTTGTCACCACGATATGCAATATGTTATATGGTAAATTATTTGTTGTAAGTGATGGAAACCTGACGAGAATGCGCGACTTCAAGGCCTTTAATGGTCTATAGCAGGGTACAGTTACTTTGTCTCTGCACTTCTTCATATTCATTTGCAAGCTATTGAACGGCTTTGGTTTTAATGTCACTCCAACGCGATCATGCGTAGCAATTGCTGATGATCTGATCATCTATTCATCTATACGGCGGACCGAAAAGCTACAATAGTTCAGAGCAATCTTCAAAAAATTTTTTATGATGTGCAGCTCTACATCGCCAATTGGCGAATAAAAATCAATGCGCAGAAGTGCGAATCAATCTTACTTCAGACAACGCTGCAGGGGCCTAGTCACGACCTGAAACATAATTGGAAGGATTTCTACATTATGGCTGGTGAGGGTAGTTCAGAACGGGTTCCACATCAATACCTCGGTGTTCATCTCGATCAGTATCTGTACTACACAGAATATATCAAAATCATGCTAAGTAGAGCACAAGAACTCTTTCATTCCAGATATATTGATCGAAATCTCAAAATTATCTGTTACAAGACCTTGGTTAGTCTAGTTCTGACATATGGATATAAGATCTGGTACAACCAGAGTGCTAGTACAGGGTGTTCCAAGAAGATGTGTTATTTTGATATTAAAAGAAAAATGCCATTTTTAATATAAATGATCGAAAGTTTATTTCATTATGCAGAAAAAGGTATGCCGTTACTAGTGGTAAATAATATCAGGCAAATGACCCCCACGACCACGCTTACAGGATCATATCCTTTTTATGAAATTTTCCATAACCAAATCGCAAAGCGGCTGCCCTATGTCCTCGATAGCCTCACGAATTCTATCTTTGAGATCTTGAACCGACGCTGGGCTGTTGGCGTAGACCTCCTCTTTTACCTGGCCCCAAAGGAAGAAGTCGCTAGGTGTTAAATCACAAGATCTCGGTGGCCAATTAGGATCACCTCTTCGAGAGATAACACGGTCCGAAACTTTTCCCCTAAAAAGTCAATGGTTTCGTTGTGTTTGTAGCACGTAGCGCCGTCTTGTTGAAAGTAAACGCTGTCCAGATCAATATCATCCAATTCCGGCCATAAAAAAGCATTTATCATCTCTCCATAAAAAATCATTTATCATCTATCCATTCACCGTAACTGTTGCTCTAGCCTCATTTTCGAAAAGTAAGGTCCAATGACTCTGCCGGACCATAAACCGCACCAAATAGTCACACGTTGAGGATAACTCTTGGGTTTTTTGAGCCCCAGATACAACAATTTTGCTTGTTGACGAGGCTACCGAGGTGGAAACGGGCCTCATAACTCAAGATGATTTTTCGACGGAATTCCGGATCATTTTCATGCATTTCAAGGACCCAATCAGCAAAGACACGACGTTGTTGATGATCGACCGGCTTCAGTTCTTGTGTTAACTGAACTTTATAAGCCTTAAGACCCAAATTTTTATGCAAAATACGGTGTAACGACGTTTATGGAATGCCTAATTCGAAAGAACGACGAGGAATGGACAAACCTGGGTTTTCTTCAACACTTTCGGCTACAGCAGCAATATTCTTGGCTGTTCTTGAGTGACGTGCACGGGTTTTATTCTTCAAGTCACTAAGTTGTCCCAACAGCTCGAAGTTTTCCACCAATTTTTGTATTGCGGTCCGACAAGGTCCTTCACGACGACCCAAAAATGTTCGAGTTTTACGGACCGTCTCTGCCAAATTTTCACCATTTTTATAGTGAATTTTAATAATTTGAATGCATTGTTGAAGCGTGTATCGTTTTTATCAATGGCGTAAATTCTACATGTCAAATGTCAAAAAATGACTGCTTCAAAAGTGACATCCATCGAAAAAGCGGGCTATTCAAAATAACACCTCCTATTGGAAAACCCTTTACTATGGAAAGATTAAGAGTTTTAGAAACGAAATGTCTTCGTGCATGTACTAATTTATTCAGAAAACCTGAGTCGGATTGGAAGCATTATATATCGAATAGAAGAATTTATAAAACTGCTTTAGTGATGAGAGTCGATATCTTCATATCGTGGCTTCTTCGGAATCATAACGCAAGGTCTGTTTTTGTGAGTGAAAACGCTTGAGTTTCACAGCCGGTCCATCCTACAGACGGGTATATTGAGACTTGTCTCGCTACTGGTTTCATCCCTCCAGAGGCATTCGTGTATTTGGACATGAATCGACATGTTTTTGATTCTGGCGGTGTCCCAACCATATATCACATATATAGACGGGCCACCGATAAGAAGAAAAATATCCTCTGAGTTTGAGTTCACAAGACCAACAATTCTAATGGAGATACTCATTTGCTAGATTCGTTGAGGCTGGTCAAGCTGAGACGGGTGTTTGTTTGTTATTTTGTTTTTAGTTTTAGGTCATTATTGTTAAAATTCGAGTTGTTGTTTGTTTGTGTTAAAAATTAAGGGAAATGTTTCAATATTTAGGATAGGAATATTATGTTTATGATAGTAGGCTTAGAGATCAGGTTTAACTTTTAGGTTAAGAATATTGTGATAGCGTTTTTAGGGTATTGTAAAATCATTTTACAATACCCTACTAAAGTCGCGTCCTGTCTGTCCATCTGTCCGTCCGTCCGTGTGTCACACTACTTTTTCTCGCAAACTACGTAAGCTAGAAACATAAGATTTTGTAAGTAGGTGCAAAGTGACGCCCTCTTCAAAGTTTCACCCCAAAAAGAAATTTATAAGGCCTTTAAGGGGTCTCCCCATATAGGGGAGTTGCCTCCGAAACTTTTTTTTATCGCATGTAAACAATATGGATATCAAATGAAAGGTCTTAATGAGAACTTTTCAAAACAGGTCTTAAACCAAAAAGTTTTGCTTTGAGGGGTGCAGCGGAAGGGGAAATGTACGAAAATTTTGACCCGAAAAATCTGAAAAAAAAAGTTGTGTACAAGGGCAACAAACACCTCAGAAGCAGAATTTTGATCAACTTTGTTAAAAATAGTACATTTTATAAATTTTACATGTTTGCCTATAAAATCAAGATGGGACCCTTAAATTTCCCAAAACCTATAATTTAAGTTTTTTTAAAGTAATTGTATGTGTTCCGAAAATTTCACAATAATTGATCAATAAACAGCTAAGTTACAGCCGATTGAATATTTAACATTTACAACAACATTAACATGTGATACTAGGGAAATATACGTTTGCAACGGACCTTGACACTACAAATATGTAGGAATTTTGATAAACGTTTTAGAAATCGTTAGTAATATTGATGTGTTATCATGACTAACCATGCAAAGGGGTCAAAACACTTGAAACAAAATGGTGGCGAGTTTAAAAACATAATAACCAGGATTTAATTTTTCGAACTCAGTTTATCGAATCTGTATATTAGTCAAGTTTTGATATGCAGAATATATTGTTTGATTTACTAATTGTTTTACAATAACCTTCTGGCAGGAGTACGCTCCTGCTACTTCAACTTGTTTAGTATAAGATTAAGTTTTTAATTGAATTTCATTAGAATTAGGTTATAACATATTAGGTATAGGATAAAAGTACACTGTTGTGTTAAAATTATAAATAATTTGTGAATAGTGTTGATTGGTTTTTTCTCCTTTTTCCAATTAAATCAGAATGTACGTAATAATTTTAATTAATGTTAATTTGCCATTTTTTTTGTTTTAATTAAATCTTGCTACCTCCGATATTTCGTGGTGCTCCTTCAAAACCTCCGACTGGGGCCCTTGGGCCCGGTATTTATGAATATGTAAATTTTCAATATTTATGAATATGTAAATGAATATGAAAATTACAATCATTACCAAATTTCAACAAATTAAATACCTGCTACCTATCGATTTCCACGTGGTCGGGGGCCCCCAATTTCCCTCCATGGTTGATTTGATTGGTGGGTTGATAGTCGGGAACAACTGTTGGTTTGATTGGCGGGTTGATAACCGTGGCAACTGTTGGCTTGATTGGCGGGCTGATAATCGCGAACAACTGTTGATTGATTGGCGGGTTGATATTTGTGGCAACTTTTGCTCGTCGTCCCTTCAAGATTCGCCTCGTGCCAATTCTTCTTCGACGCGTGCTGAATTGTCGCTGTTCCTCCTTGCTGTCTAGCTCCGTCCAATTGATACGAGAGAAAGAGCTTTTCCTCGTGCTCCGGGGTCTTTTATAGCCTCTGGGGAGACAGTTAAGCTTTGGATCCGTCTATGTGGCAATGCCTCACTGCATTACCGCCCTTTAGCTCCCACATCTACCAGCAGGCAACTTGTGTCATCAATTACTTGCTTTGCTGCTGCACACATACATTGGGAGTGGAACTATGCACACATTGAGACAAAATTAAATTGGTAAAATAAATATTGTTCTAGTCCACAACGCATTCCACTCAATGCATTTATTCTATGCAATTTGATGATTTTAAGCGCTACTAAAGGCCTCGATCGTAGTTTCGCTTAACATAGTTGTGCACTGTATTTAAATTTAATGCATTGATTCCCAATACTACACTGAGCTCACAGACAGCTTTTATGGGAACTGCTTCGCACATACCGCTGGAGATATCTGTTTGAGTTTCAACTGCATTCATATTAGCCGCTGGTAGAACATATCTTGCACCGATAATCCTACTGCTATTAATCGTATCATCATTGCGTAGTTTTTCCACCGTCCCTGTTGATTTGGATCTTTCAGTTTTAATGCACTTTTCCCAGATATCGAAGATTTATAGTCTTCACGACTTTTCCCCGCATAATGCGAATTTGAAGAATTCGTAGGTTGGGTGGGCATTAAAGTATATTGCCTGATATGGTAGATTTATAGTCAATTTTGTAGAGTATGAGCGATAAAATGCACCGAGCCCTTTGTTTCTACAGATTCCTCTCGTGCATTCTAAAGCTGAATTGTGTAGCGAATTGTACATTTGCAGCCTATGCGTTATCAGGTCTGCTGGATTCGATATGGCATCATGTGTAAGTGCCGCGGCAAAGGCTGATACCATGTAATGGATTTGATTGTGCTTGTGTATCTTGCCAACGTTTCTTTTGTACTGCAGATATAATTTTGGTACTATCTTTGGCATTTGCGAATTTAGCACTGGGGACACCTGCAACCACCAAACCATCTTCAACGCTGTACTTTTTCTCAAGTTTGTCGAGATCTTCTTTAAATTCTGGAATAGGTTTTGCCTCCGGATCAGCTTTCTCTAAATATTTTCCCAATATTTCTTCAGTTTCCTCAGCCGTTTTCGCCAATCTCAAATATTTCAAATTCAAATGGGAGTCCTTCATTAGTATTCAAAGCGTTACCAGTTCTTCTTTAGTCTGGCTGGCGTGATAAATATTGGCTTTAGCTTGCGGGGGTCTTGCTTGAAGGATCGCGTGTGAAAGTGTCCCGTGACAATGTGTTTCATTGTTAATGTATAAATTTAGAGAGTCATTTGGGCCAATAAGTTTTCGTCTTTTTATTATTTGGAATTCGCTTTATATTCTTTTAAAATTTATAACGACCAGTACTGAATAAAGTGCCTTTGATGAAAGATGTAAGTTACATCAGGTGTTGCCCAGGGATCTATCTTTGGTCCAGATCTGTGAAACGTATATTACGATGGAAGCTAGACACAGTAAAGACGATTCGTGAATTGAAATTTCTCGGAGTGGTCTTTAATTTGAATTAGAAAACGATTAGTGAGATAAAGTGAAGTCTTAAAAGGAGCTGCAATGGACGTTTGCAAAACTTTGGGATAAATAGATAGAGGCTAAGTGCTGATTTTTCACCATTTTATTTCTAGTAATCAAGTAACGGTGGTTTCACTGATATTCATAGTCTTCATAGTATGAGGAAAGGCATCCTCGTGTAGCGGAATGAAGAATTTTGCATTTTATTTTAAATAAAAGCTTATTTACTAATCTATATATTTTCAAACATTTCATATAATAACAATAAATTTTTGTGACAATGTATTGGGTCTATAACTTAATTCGTGTGGTTTTTTTCAAAATTTGAACCTTTATTTAAGAAAAAAATTGTACAATAGTATTATTCAAAGTATTGCCCATCTGAAGCTTTGACCTTTTTCCATCTTTCTGGCAATTTGTGGATTTCATCCCAAAAGAACTGCGCCGGCTTGGCAGCCAAGAATAAATGAAGCCAATTTTTGATATCCTGCTCTGATGTGAAACGTATTCCAGTGAGGGCGTTCTGCATCAATCGGAACAAATGGTAGTCAAAAGGAGCAAGGTCTGGGCTATAAGGCGAGTGGGGTAAAACTTCCCATCCACTGTTTTCCAAATAGTTCATAACCGGAAAAACAACGTGGGCCCGAGCGTTGTCATGATGAAAATTGTTGCCTCGTGTCTGGTCGCATATCACGGGCGTTTTTCAACTACTGCTCTCTTCAAACGGATTAATTGTGTTCGGTAGCGTGCTCTATTGATGGTTTCACCGGTTTTAGTAGCTTGTAATACAGCACACCCTTCTGATCCCACCAAATACAGAGCATTACCTTCGCGCCATGGATATTCGGCTTTGCCGTTGATTTGGCTGGTTGACCGGATTTCAAATATGATTTTTTGCGCTTGGGGTTGTCGTAATGGATCCATTTTTTATCATCAGCAACAATTCGATTCAAAAATGACTTCCTTTTGTTGCATTCCAGCAGCATTTCGGACATGCAAAACCGCCTTTCGACGTCTCTCGGCTTGAGTTCATGTGGAACCCAATTCCCTTGCTTTCGAATATATCCAGCTGCTTTTACACGTTTTGAAATGGCTGCTTGAGTGACACCCAAAGAGTTTGCGAGCTTTTCTTGTGTTTGGCAACAGTCTTCATCGAGTAATGCTTTCAGTTCTTCATCTTCAAACTTTTTTGGTTGCCCAGGACGTTCATCGTCTTCCAAGATAAAATCACCACTTTTTAATCGTGCAAACCACTTTTGGCAGGTTCGCTCAGCTAGTGCATGTTCACTATAACCTTCCACCAAAATACAATGACTTTCGGCAGCAGTTTTCTTCATATTAAAATAACACGTCCAAGTATGCGCATCCACTGGTAAAATTAGCTCAGAGAGAGCAGGTGCAAATTGTTCTTGACAATCAATTAACAAACTTGGTAACTGCTATCGCATGAAGAGTCGGGGACGTGGGAATGCCGGATGGGATTGAAAACGTGGAAATTATAATATCTATTTTTCGAATCAATGTGACTAAAATGAAGTGGGATGATGATTCCAGATAGTGGAATATAAGGATGAGAAAAAAATATTAATTGGTGGAGCGATATTTATGAGTTTGATATGAGCTTTATTCGAAAAGTAGTTGTAACTGAACAAATTTTTGATAGAATTGACCCTAAGCAGATTGTCTTGACATCATATATGATGAAGGGAGTAGACTTATATACGGTGCAAAAGTAGGATTTGAAATTTTCCTCCCCCTTTCAATTAAGAGTAAAATGTAATAATTTTGGTATAAGCACTCATAACGTACTTCAACGTTTCAGGACCATCCACATCATTAGCGGGCACCCGGCGAGGATGTTGGGTAAGTGCTCGTTTGTTTTTATTAACTTTATATTTTTTAAGTTACCTCCTTCTAGACTTCGGTCGATATACCTTTGACCCTCGAAATTCGTGGATGTGAAATTATTTTTGTAGTGGGCCCTTGTGCTGGGGAAATGAACCCACCCCACGCCACCGCAACGCTAGCCTGCCAGAACATTTACTCGTCCTTAGACGAGGTCAATCTGCGGATCCTTCCATCCTCTTTCGCCGAGGCAGCAGACCATCGCTGCAGTCCTATACGGACATTATATCTACCTAATTCACTATAAAAGTTGGAGGTGCTTATCCACAAATTTTAACTGGTACTTTATTTTCAAGTAAGGGGGGGGGCTCCTTTTGTTTTAATCATTGGCTCTTACATAGTGTATTCTTAAGCTGATAATAACAACTAATTTTTCGCTATATAATTCATTATTTTGTTTCATTTCTCACAAAATCGGGGTCAATACCATCTTAACTTTGTGATACGAACTGTTACATAAAAAAGTATTATTTAATACTAATTAGAATCTTAAGTGATTTTCTGGGATGTAAACGCCAGCCTGAGTTAAATGTATGAAGGCGAAGGGGTTCATAAAGCTTCGGTTTCTGCATTTGCAAGGTTGAATGAAAAATCTTGATTTAACCCATTTCCGGCTAACGTTGCGAAAACGCAACGTCTTACTTTTAAGCCCCTGCAGCATTCTTACTCCAATATTTAATTGAACTAAATATAGATTAACAAGTTTAACGGAAAAATCTAATCGACCTGTTTTTGGATTTTAGAATTAAATGTATTTTTTAAAGTTTTTTTGGTTAACGAAAATGACAGTTTTTTAAATTTTAGAGAATATTTTTTTGAATGATTAAAAATAAACTAAAAAGTTAAAAATTTTCTGAAAGATTCTCACCTTCTTCATTAAACTATTTAAATTTTATATTGATTCATGTAGGAAGGTATTGTGATCATTTACGAGTTCTGTAGGCACCATAGTATACTCAACTAGTAACCACACTCCATCAACCCTCCGGAAAAATTCGAACGCAAGCCGAACAGCGAGCCATAAATCTTCGGTAGCAGGTAGATGGTAAACGCTGATGCGAGGAATGGCGCGAATATAAACATATGCTTCGATGAGAGATTTCAGGGCTACCAGAGCTAAAAAATTAATAACATTGCAGAAAAACAAATTCGTTCCATGCAATCTTTTAGTTTTTTGTTAGGATGTGGCAGCACTCCTATGTTCTGAAATGCGTAAAAGAACACGTGCGTCGGAAATTTTATTTGCATTTTGTTTTGTTTCTTGAGCGCGCGAAACATGGGATCAGCTGTCATGCCCCGGATCAGCTGACGTGCTCCTGGGAAAATTCAAAAAGTGTGCAACACAGGGTAAATGAAAGGTGTGGCTACTACTTGAGTATACTATGGTAGGCACGATTAAAGTCACGCGTTGCGTTTTCGCAACGTTCGCTTGATGCAGTATCATTCGTATCTAAAAATAGACATGGGATGCATTGTGATATTGTTTCAATCACTTTGATGACACGTGAAATTCAAGTTTCCTTGACGGTTTTTTCATATGGTTTGGTTTTTGGTCCAGTTACGAGTAGTTGCGTTTGTGTTTTGTGATTATTGTGGAATAAAATAGTACTATGTACCGTCAAAAGTATTTATCCGTTCGCGAAATCGAAGAACTATTAACTGCAGCTTCGGATGAAGAGGAAGAGATGCTGTCGAGAATAAATACCGCAGAACGCACCGATGTCGTAATACTCCCGCCAAAAGCCATTGATGACATTAGTGACTGCGAAGAAATTGATGACAATGTACAACTTCTAAATGAGGATAACGTTTTTCCCAACGACCTCGTTGGAGAAGTGGAGCTGGAATGTACTTTTTAAATCAAAAGTATAGTCAAATAGAAATTGATTTTATGACAAATCAATCATTGACCCAAAAAACAGCAAATCCATCAAGTGAAATTGAAAAAGAAACGGATTTTCATTATGAACCGCCAAAGTGGTCAAAGAGTCATCGAAATGAGTTTTCCAAGACCCCTAAGAATGCCTCTAATGAAATTATAGGCCAGATTTATAAAAAAGTTGGTAAGTTAACTTCCGATATTTATTTTTTGAAAGGAATGCAATAGCGGCTTTCACCTCTTTGATTCAGGTAATTTAAATCCACTTCAAATGTTGGAGCTATTCATAGATAACAATATTATCAACTTTATTGTTGAACGAACAAATGAATATGCTCATGAGGGCAAAAATGACCAAAAATTCAGAACGGATTTCAATGAAATCCGAAAATTCATTGGAATATTATATTTTTCTGGACTGCATTCAGTGCCTCAACTTGATTTATATTGGTCTGATCAACCAGTATTTCGGTGTGATATCGTGAAAGCTGCAATGAGTCGAGACCGATTTAAAGTTATAAAATCATACATTCATGTTTGCAGCAACAGAATAATCGACTCGAGTGATAAATTTGCCAAAATAAGTTCTCTCAATAACATGCTAAACGAGAAATTTCTACAGTTTGGCGTTTTTGCTCATCACATATCAATAGATGAGCAAATGATTCCATACTACGGGCGTCACTCCGCGAAAATGTTTATCAGAGGCAAACCAATACGATTTGGATACAAATATTGGAATTTATGTTCGGATGAAGGTTATTTATTCCAATTTATTCCTTATGCAGGCGCAACTTCTGAAAACTCGCCAGAATTTGGTTTAGGCGAAAATGTGGTATTGAGATTGCTCTCAAAGGTTGAAATACCGGAACAACACACGGTAACTTTTGATAACTTTTTTACATCACACAAGCTTATGTGTCGGCTTTCGAAACAGCATGTTTTGAAATACGTACTTTTTGTTCACAGGCACTGTTCGCGAGAATAGAACTGCTAAGGCTCAATTATGTGAAACAAAAGCTATGAAAAAGCAAGGTCGTGGTTCCATTGACTTCTGTTTCGACCAAAATAATGAGATCGCCGCTGTACGATGGCATGATAATTCGATTGTGACAGTTTTATCCAATTATTTGATGGACAAGCCGTTACAACAAACAAAGCGGTTTGACCGAAAAAAGAGGCAGCACCTCAACATTCCCATGCCAAATGCCATCCGGGAATATAATAAAACAATGGGTGGAGTAGATTTATTCGACAATGCGGTAAGCAATTACCGCATAAGGATACGAGGAAAAAAGTGGTACTGGCCACTTCTAATAAATGCGTTTGACGCTGCATTGGTAAACGCATGGAAAATTCATTCCCTTTGCAAAAAGTTTACAAAAGACACACCAATGTCTCAGCTGTCTTTCAGAACTTTCGTTGTGGATTGTCTATTGCGATCAGAGTCTCGTGATCAACCGTCACTACTAAGAGCAGGAGAACCGAATGAAGTTATTCGTTTTGACAAAATTAACCATTCTGTTGTCAAGATCGAAAAACGTCTAAGATGCCGCCTTTTTCAAAGCCAAACCATATTCGTTTGCAAGAAATGCAATATTCCACTCCATCCAAAATGCTTTGATCGTTACCATTTGCAAGAATAAATAAAATAAAAATCTCCGAGAAAAACAAAAAACTCATGACTCCGATAGTCCTTTAAGTTGTTATTAGTTTTTTTATATTATTGTTTAAGACCGTAAGTTCTTTAATTTATTTTAAATAAAAAAAAAACAAAAAATGCAAATAATTCTCTTTTTCAAAAATTTTGAATACTGCTTTCAGCTAACGTTGCGAAAACGCAACACCGATTTTCTCAAAAAAAGGGGAATTTACAAAATATGTTATTTCAAATTTCTTCAAATTAGGCCAAAAGTAAAGCGGGTACGAAATTTCGTGGTTGTAGGGGGACTGCATCTGGTAGCCGCCGGAAATGGGTTAATGGGTTTCAAGATCAAGCTCATTGATAATGTGTGTGATGGTGCTATTTAACTTCAAGCTTAAGTTAATTCTTGTGCCGAACAGTCCCTTGTCAAGTTATATATAAAGAACAGTGGTATGCATCCTTCTCAAAACATCGTTTTTAGGATGATGGACTTCAAAGAATATCTCGTGACATTAAGTATATAATTTCAAACGGATATTGCAATTTGCTTCGTTATTGATCTCTTTTGCCTTGAGTAAATAGTGATTTTTATTTTCATTGCACGATAACTATAAAAATATAAATGGGGTTGCCAATAATAACTGATAGTTTCAATCCGCGCTTGGATCCGATAAATGTTTTTTCGTAATGCACGGAAGCAACTCCTTTTACATACTTTTATAGCCAATGAAGTGCACGTTGCATAAATTGCAACCCAGTTAGCCATCACCATCTAAAATAGGTAAGATAAACCTCATCTGCATCGTTTATGATTTTTGATGTTAAAATTAATTTCAATTAGCCGCTACTGTAGTTATGATCTTTGTTAGCAAACCAATAAAAAGACTATAAAAGCAATAATTCTTTTGACACTTACGACCATAAATCTAGTTTAGCATCGAAATAATTTTTGCCTGACAATATTAACCTCTAACCATCGTATCTATAGTATTGAATTAAGTCATCAAAATAATTTAATGGCGATCATTAAGATATTTCCCACCTTGGTGCTGAATTGCATTTGGGTCGCCACAGTGTCGGTCTATAAGGACATTATTGCAATAATGCATTAAAATTCAAATTAATCTGTTTGCGAAATAAGACAATAACTATAAAACTGGCCTTCCCTTATTCAATTGAACTTATTTAAACGAAGGTCACGAATAAAATTCAATTGAGTGTGGTCAGCGTAAAGAAATAATTGCTTAAACTGCACCATACTGCGATGTGACCGTGTAAACAAGTAAATTGTAAACAATACGTAGGTAGGAGCGTTGCTAACGACTTTCGGCAAAAGTAAAAATTTTGGTATTTCTTTAACAAATTTATAGTTGCCGTTTGTGAATCGTGTAATTGAAGCTCATTGTCATTGCCAAAAATTCATTATATAAAGTTAATAGTTGTCGTCTTCGCTTCAATTCCATTTATTTATATGTAATTAATTTCTACAGATACAAAACGCAATTATAAAACCAACATCTACAACAAAGTACAAACTTGCTTAAACTGGATGAAAAAGGTCCGAAAACAAGAAAATTATAAGAAATTGGCGCCAATTTAAAGATATGTTCTAAATTTAACTGTAACTTTCAAGAGGTGATAAGATTCATAATTACATTAATAATTATAATTATTCATTCCAGAGAGGCGTTGTAACATTTGCGGACTAAGAGACTAAAAGGGTTTATACATTCATAAGGGATGCTAAATTTAATAAAAAACATGTAAAAGCAACAGGAGAGTGCTCCTGCGAGAATTAAACAATATTGTAAAACAATTTAAAAATTGCAAGCAGCGTCTTCTGAATATAGAAACTTGTCCAGTACATATATTCCATGAGTAGAGCTTAAAAAACTGATGTACGGTTATTATGCTTTTTGATTCGCCGCAATTTTATTTTTATTGTGCTGACCGCGATGTTTGAGTAGGCCTGATAACATATCAATGATATAAAACACTTCTAAAGTTTTTGTCAAAACAGTATCGCGTGTAATTGCTGGGTAATTGATAAATTTTCAATCGTCCATAGCTTACTTGTTTATTGCTCGATTTTTATGAAACTTTCTGAAAACATGCGTTTTATGTCAAAAAAATTAAAAACAAATTTTTGGCAAATCAAGTGGTCGCCTTTCGATCTTATAGATGAAAACGTAAAATTCGTAAAGTGTACTACTATTAACAAATTTGATGGAGTTTTATGAGGTATTTACGGCCCCTGCTTTTTAACAGATCTATTTTCTTGCTTTTTTCAAATTTATCTGTGCAAAGATGTCCGATCTCGCGAGGGGGACACAAATTTTTCGTACATTTCTCCCCACCCTGTACCCCCTATACAGAGACTTCTAGTTGAGGACCTGTTTTGAAAAGCGCTCATTGAGAGCTTTCATTTGATACCAATATACGCTGCCTTTGGTTAAAAAATTTGTTCAATGGTCACCCCGTTATATTCGGGGAGACCTCCCCTTAAACACCTTGAAACATTTGTTTTGCAGTACAGCTTTTGAGAGGACACTACTTTTGACCTATGTACGTACAAAATTTCATTAATCTAGCGTATGTAGCTTGCGAGAAAATTTGATGTGACGCACGGGTGGGCGGACAGTTGGACAAATGGACACGCAGGTTCCGATTTGTAAAAATTTATTACAATACCCTAAAACAGCTTGAGCAGAGAGGCGTTTATCAACGAAGGGTTACCTGGATTCTGTAAATGGGAGTATCAGAATATGTAAATTGATACTATAGGGTGGGCCAAATAAAGGGTTTTCCAATAAGAGGTGGTATTTTGAATAGCCCGCTATTTCGGTAGATGTCACTTGAAATTATTAAAATTCACTATAAAAATGGATAAAACTTGGCAGAGACGGTTCGTAAAACTCGAATATTTTCGGACCACAATACAGAAATTGGTGGAAAAATTCGAGCTGTTGGGACAACTTAGTGATGTGAAGAATAAAACCCGTGCACGTCACTCAAGAACAGCCGAGAATATTGCTGCTGTAGCCGAAAGTGTTGAAGAAAACCCAGGTTTATCTATTCCTCGTCGTTCTTTGGAATTAGGGATCCCATAAACGTCATCACACCGTATTTTGCATAAAGATTTGGATCTTAAGGCTTATAAAGTTCAGTTAACATAATTCAAGCCGGTCGATCATGAACAACGTCGTGTCTTTGCTGATTGGGTCCTTGAAATGCATGAAAATGATCCGCAATTCCATTGACAAATCATTTTGAGTTATGAGGCCCATTTCCACCTCGGTGGCTTCATCAACAAGCACAACTGTCGCATCTGGGGCTCGGAAAACCCAAGAGTTATTGTTGATCAGCCTCTCTATCTTCAAAGTGTGATTGTTGGTGCGGTTTATGGTCCGGTGGAGTCATCGGACCTTACTTTTTCGAAAATGACGCTGGAGCAGCAGTTACAGTGAAAGGATTGCGCTATCGAGAGATGATTAATGATTTTTTATGGCCGGAATTGGATGGTATTGATCTGGACAACGTTTACTTTCAACAAGACGGCGCTACATGCCACACAAGCAACGAAACCATTGATCTTTTACGGGAAAAGTTTCCGGACCGTGTTATCTCTCGAAGAGGTGATCACAATTGGCTGCCACAGTTGGCATGACAGTAGGCCATCCTCTTAGACCAGTTTTCCAAGATATTATTGATGGTTTCGGGTCCTATCTGAGCAATGATTTGTTGAATATTTAATTTCAGCGCTTGAATCATTTTTGGATTTTTCGCAAAACATCGATCTTTCACAGCGGCCCATAAAAAGAAGCCCAACGGTGTCAAATAGCAGCTTCGAGGCAGCCAACTGACATCGCCAAGGTGGCTGATTACACGATTTCTGAATTTCGTGCGCAAAAGATCGTTTGTTTGATGAGCTGTAGTGCATGACGTACCATCCTGTTGAAACTAGAAGACAGATAAGACCAAATCCTCAATCTCCGGCCACAAAATGTCGGTTCTCATGCCTCTGTAGCGCTCCTCGTTGACCGAAACAGAATTGCCAGCCTCATTTTTAAAGAAAAACGGTCCCATAATGCCACCACTTCAAAATCCACACCACACTATCACTCGCTGAGGATGCATTGGCTCTCGATAATCGCGTGAGGCTTTTCCGAGCCCCAGATGTGGCAGTTTTGTTTGTTCACATGGCCGGCGCCGCGATGAAAATGTGCTTCATCAGAAAAGATGATTTTTTGAGAAAAATCGGCATCCAG
This sequence comes from Odontomyia ornata, assembly GCA_963969285.1. Taxonomy (NCBI): domain Eukaryota; kingdom Metazoa; phylum Arthropoda; class Insecta; order Diptera; family Stratiomyidae; genus Odontomyia; species Odontomyia ornata. Next base: position 157,009,835 of record OZ017738.1, on the reverse strand, counting down.
TTCGATTTCAATATTTCCCAACTTTGTTCAAGCGTAAAACGATTCATTTCGTTCCATGAAAGGTTAAGATTGACTCACTAACATAAGTTTGAGCGGAAAACAGCTGTCAGTGTCAAAATAACATCTGATGCAAAAAGAACTACTATATTGCCCACCCGGTATAAGAAGAGAAAGGAAGGTTGTATATCAAAATAGATACTGTATGAATCTACACAGTCAAACGTTATATCTAACCTACAAAGAAGTAAGACTCTTATTGACACTTAAAACTTTGACACTTTGTCAGGGGTCCTGTAGCTCCAAATTTGCTCACCAGAGACGGGAGTAGGTGCCAACTTGCTGCTTTAGCCTGGACCCCATACTTGAACACCAAACGGGTTAGACAATTTTCTAAAGTTCGTTTCGCGGCACTTCCTTAAGACAATTCCCTGCACTAGCATTCAATCCTTAAGTATGCCTCCCAAGTATGGTCTCCTCACTATACCAATCTATGAGATGCTGTTGAGACTGTAGAGCGTAAATTCACACGTTCTCTATTCTACAAATAAACCTTCCCTTACAGCTCCTACGATGAGCGTTTGCAGATGCTCAACATCCCATCACTCAAAAAGGGAGAGAGTTCTTAGATCTGTGTTGCTTATTTGAAATATATCACGGCATTCTTTCATCCAATCTGGGCAAGGCCTAATATATGTCCAACCTCAACAAAGCGTTCAACTGACTTATTCATTGTGCCCTTTTCTCGAACTGATATTTATTTTTATTCTTTTTTAGTACGTGTATCACGTCATTACAATAAACTCCAGCTGGGTCTCCTGCCACATTCCTTAAACGCTTTTGAAAGCATATTACATAACATTCTCCTTGGCTCCTATTAGTTTATTAATATTTTATATTCTTGTTTTCTCCCAAGTGGCTCACTTTGTTTTTGTAGCATATGATATATTTCACTACCAATTTTATAATTGGATTCATGGATCGGTAAAGTAGCGTAAATAAATAAATAAAAATACACTCTAACACCTAGTAATTGTTCACCATCCAAACATCATGGGCACGAAGAAATTATTCACAAGGTTTTTCCCTTATATCTTCCCAAGTTTACATACCACTCAGGGAAATATCCTTTCTGTTCCCTGGAAAAAGTCTCCTGAGTCATACTTCTCAATATCTGGAAGACAGAAAAGTGCTACAGAAAGAAACAGAAATGTCCAATGTACAATACATTTAGTAGAAAGTAAATGCTTTTAGAGTTGAAAATCAGATTTCACTAACCTTCTCAAATTACTGACAATTACCTAAAAGGAGGCCTCCCAGTTAATTTACATCGTTGGCGGCAATGACAAGTAGTGCACCCGATTTCCACTCCCGCGCAGCCGTTTTGGAGGTCCTCCCTCGACGTGCTCGTATTGGAATCTGCTTTGAAACTTTTGCAAGTTCTCTATTTGATCCACGGTTCCGTCCACAGTTTTCTCTCACAAACAATTGATTTGACTTTTGCAACTCATAGCGATAAGTACCCGAGAGAAAACGAGACGTGCCTCTTCAACTAGGAATGCAAAGAGACTTTTATCAGATGGCAATCACAACGAAAAAATTTGATCACTTGAATCCCGTCACTTTCATCTAATCAGGAACAAAATAGGATTTTTCCTTTGTTCTTCGCCCTTATAAAGCTCTTTCCAACAGAACACCGCTAATATCCAGGCTGCACTTTATCCTCCTTTTCTTCTCGAAAATCTAAATCGAGTCGCGCAACTGGGCAATCCTTTAAGTTTTCACCACACCCCACCCTGTAATTCCGAAATTCGGAGTCTTAGATGACTATCGAATTCGTCACTGTTAGGGACATTTGACAGGTTGCAGTCTCGATAATAAGGATTGTTTTTTTAAGAGGCATAGAGCTTTGAGTTTTCAACACTTTTTAATGCTACGTATGGTGTGACAGCTGTCATGCGTTTTATGGTTAGTTATTTTGTCATTTTATCATGCAATTAAACCTATGCCCATCCACATTTGGAAAATTTTAAGGATGGAGCGTGGTTCGCGGGCTTACAAAATCCAACTCGTGCACAAATTGAAGCCGAAGATACCAAGCATGGCGTATGGGTCCAAGAACAAATTATTGCAGATCCCGAATTTCATAAGGAAATTTCGTTTAGCGATGAGAATCATTTCCGGTAGAATGGTTGCGTCAAGAAACAAAACTGTCGCATTTTGAGTGACGAGTAACAACAGGCGGTTTTCCAAATAACGTTACATCCGGCAAAGTCACTGTTTGGTGTGCTTTATGCGCTGGCAAAATCATTGGTCCATGTCTTCAAAAACGCTGCTGGGAACAATATTACAGTCCAGTAGTGACCACTATAGAGCCACAATCAATGATTTTTTTGTTCCAGTGTTGACTTACTATAATACAGGTGACCTCTGGTTTTAACAGGATGGCGCGAAATGTTATGCAGCTCGTGCAACCATCGATTTATTGAAAGTAGTATTTGATGAGCGCATAATTTCTCCTTTTTGACCTATGAACTGGCCTGCAAGGTCTTGTGATTTAACACCGCTGGACTATTTTCAGTGGGGTTACGGCAAATTGCTCGCCTACGTCAACAAGCCCGAGATGTTTGATCATTTAAAAGACAACATTCGCCGCGTTATTGTCGAGATACGGCCCTAATCATTGATTAGAGTAGTCAAAAAATTTGACCTCTCGTTTGGACTCTCTCCGCACCTCTCATGGCACTCACATGTCCGGAATCATATTCAAATAAAAATGGCAAGGAATTATCTTTCTAATCAAATCAATCAAAACTATTTCTTTCATTTCAAAGTTCTATGCCTCTAAAAAATACCCATTATTTGTTTACGCTCGACGCGTTCCAGGAGTTTGTTTGAATTTTGGCTTGTTGGTTAGACTTCGAGCGATAGCTAAATCATCAGGTAAGGAGTAATCTTGCGTTTTACCTTTGGGCATGATACTTTTTGCGCTTTTTTCTCATCTTTTCTAGGTATTGTTAGTCGACATCAGTATTTGATAAAAGCAAGACTTTGTTCTCATCAAGTCGACCTTTGCTGGGTTGTCTCTGCCATGGAAAACTGGAAAAGTGCGTCCAGTGAGGGAATGAGTACCCAGCATCTACCTATTGAAAACTGATGTGAGTTTCTTGTGCTAGATATTGCAGAGTTCCATTTTGTGCATTCGAGGATACGAGATGTTGTGATGCAGCAGTGCACATACGAGAGTGGTATTGAACACTTCATCGAGCCTAACTACCCTACTTTGAGTTGCATTCACTTACATAATATACAAAATATTTACTCTACTGTTGTCGTTACCATTATGATTTCAACTTATCTTTGACTTTACAAAGAATGCGTACAATAAATTGTCAAGTTCCCTAAACCACTCTAGCTCGAGGATGCACTTTTCGTATCTCGCAACCCTGATGAAGCGTCACTGGTGGTGTTCAGATTGGCTGACCTCAGCTATTCCTGGATTTTCCGTTACACTATCCGTCAGTACAACATGCTTTATCAAGACCGCAATATCTTCTTCTTCATAGCACAACAGCCCTTTTCGGACCTTCGCTTCCTACAAATAGCAGCTCCAACTGTCTCGGTCAATTGACCGCGTCCTCATATTTTGAAATCCGATCAGTGATGAACTGTCTTCGTCGACCAAGTCAGACCAACGTTTCCTCGGTTTCCCCACTGGTCTCCGGACTTCAGTTATCCCAGCAAATACTTTTTTGGGTATCCCTTGTTTTGTCTATAGTTCACGTGGCCAGCTCATTGCAGCTTTCGCAGTTTTCCAATCATTGAGACCTCCGGCTCGTCAAAAATTCATACAGCTCACATTGAAAGAGACGAAATACGCCGAAGAATATTGCTCCCAAATAAAATATTTTTTTTTCAGTTTTGACGATCTTGAAGGCCAGCTGCATACACAGGAAAACAAAGCTCCAAGTAAACAAATCTGTGATAAAACCTCTGTTGTGTAATGGGTGTGAAATATGGACCCTAACCCAAGCATCCGCAAATATATTGAACGCCTTTGAGCAACGAGTCCCGAGGCGAATAATCGGAGCGAAGCTAGACGGGTACCAATGGCTAATTCGATACAACCATGAGCTGTATGAAATTTTTGACGAGCCGGAGGTCTCAAAGATTGTAAGATTGCGGGAGCTGCAATGGGTTGACCACATGAAACGTTTGGACGAAAAACGGATACCCAAAAACGTATTCGTCAGGAGAACTGAAGGCCAGAGACTAGTGGGAAAACCGAGAAAACGCTGGTCTGTCTCGGTTGATGAAGACAGTTCATCGCTGCTCGGATTTTAAAATCGGAGGACACAGTCAATGGACCGAGACAGTTAGAGGCGCTGTTTGCGGGACGCGAAGGCCCCAGAAAGGCTATAGTGCTACGAAGAAGAAGTTGTTTACTAATAACGCTCAGTTTTTGACTGAAGGTAGTCTAAAGTCTAATCTTTAAAATAGTATACAATAATATAAGCCATGGAATCACTACTACATGAAATATGCAGTTCACGTCATCTATGAGAAAAAAATGACATGAATCATCGCACAACGTAATATAACGTATTTCTGATGTTAATACCGTAGATAAAATTTCTTCACAATAAAGACACCCATGCACGGAAGCTTTTTATTGAAAATGTTTTTTTTTATTTTATTATTTTACCGTCAAGTATACATGATAATATTATATACCTACATATCCAAGGGATTGATTTAGAGAAAGACGTCAATTAGGATGTAAATATCAAATGAAAGAATGAGCTGCCAACTATCAAAAGTTTCTTTCCTTTCAGTAGCTTAGCTTTTCAGCGGCGGCAAAAGCGGAATGTAAGTATACCGTCGAGTGGGTTTGGTTCTCGGTAATCACTGACTGGTTGCTTCAGGCTTTCGGTTCGGGTACGTGGTGCTCTAATTTGATTTTGTGATGTTTCGTTAACGTAGAATATTTTGGGTAACCTCAGCTTATGTTTGACAGGAGTGCACGAATTCTATTTTTGTTGTTATTCAGCTGCTGGGAACCTCGCAGAGGCTGCGGTAAAGTAGCAAGAAAAGTTTTCTTCGAAAAACTGGGCAATTTGATGCGGAGGCTGAAAGATTGTATCTGAGCGTATTCTACTCGGGTCAAACCGAAATTTTTCTCCGAACTAGCTGGCCAACGAACAGCCACTTCAGAGTAGACTGCAAGCATACAAAAATGTAGGCCTTAAGAGGCACGATTCGTTGATATGTCTCCAGACTTCATGTCATTAAACGGCGAGAGGCCGGTTTTGATTTTCCTTCAGAAAATGTTGGACGAAACGAAAGGAAAATTATTATATGGGGTAATCCATTACGTTCGGCATTAGAGTATAATGCGGAATCCGCATTAGGCCCTAATGTCCGTTTATGCATGCCTAGTTAGGGCCTAATTATTATCTGAATTCAATTTCTGGTCAGTTCTGTAGTGCTTGAAAAAAATTACTGTTGCTTGAAAAAAATTACTGTCGCAGGGAGCGGTGTTCATTTCAATTGGGTTTATTTTATTTTAGTACAAAGTTCTAAAAAGTGAGAAAAACGTGATAAGTATGATTTCCAGTGTAGAGCACTGCTATACTAAGTGCTTCCATCTTTACATCATGATCTCGTTATTTGAATAATATTGAATAATTATATTGTTGTTATATTTGAAACACCATCGCGAGCAGTTGATATTTTCTTAGTTTGCAATAAAGTTTCCTTACTAGTACGATTAATTATCGTATTTTCAGTTCAACATTACAGTATTGGTGACCTCGCGCAAATAACTGGTGGAATGCAAAAGACATCGCAAAATGCCTAATTCACTCACCAGATAACAGAAACTATCCCGCGATGACAGAAATTCCGCGTTGTTTGTTCGAGAACTTTTAACGCAGCGTCAAATTGCTATAGACGCTTAAACTGCCGCCATTTCGGCAAATACGCCCTACTTTATTGTTCGTGCAAGTTGAAGTGTAATTTACGATTCGTAAAGTCATATTTGACGCAATCTGTTCCAGCGCGATAGTCTAATCGATTGATTCTGCAATTTTAAAACAAGTCTTTGTTCACATCGGATGCATATGTGGCGCTAAAACTGCGCTTGCTTCTCGATTTATGAACTCACCTTGAAAGGTGTTGACAAAAGTTCTCACAGAGTTAGAACTCGGAGACAATCCCTTAACAACACTGGGGCATGAAAAAAATCTTTCAAGGGAAATCAACTCGGGGAAGATGCTAGGCGTGCTCTTTGGCTACATTATTTAGCATTGAGTACATGCAATTTAAAATTGCCTCTCGCAAAAAGGCTTGAAGCTTTTGTGATTCGCAAGCCATACAGAGACAGTTCATGTTCACTCAGCCACCAAAAATAAAACCAATCGCGTTCCCGTTCTGAAACTGTTTGCTATTGCCATTACCGGTTTAGCGCTACAGCCCAAAAGTGTCGGAACTTGTGTACTTTCGTGGTAGAAAATTGAAATGATATCATCATGTCGGGCAGATAACGATGGCCAACACCAAACTCGTAAGAGAACGTCAAATCGGTATTTGATTTTTCAGTTGACACAGTGTGGTCATTTGAATGGATATAAATGTCCGTAAAGGACTGCAGCGATGGTCTGCTGCCTCGGGGAGTAAAAATGGTGGTGCCCGCCGAGATTGGCCTTCTCTGAGGATACCTGAATGCGCTGGCAGGCTAGCATTGCGGGGTCGTGGGCGGCTCCTTTTCACCAGCATAAGGGCCCCCTACGAAAAAATTCGCATTCACGAATTAGTAGATAACACGACTCGGTCCGATGGCGTCGAGGCCGAGGCAACCTACTAAAGGATAGGATTGCCAAAGCAAACAAACTAGGGCTGGCGAAAAAATAACGAGACTTGAAAATATGTTGTCTTTACCGACGATTCTTATGGCCCCCAAATAAGAGTAGGGCATCCAGGTGGAAGCGGTGCCTCTTCGCTTCCGCCCATCTGTATAAAGATCCATTATAGACGTGGCCAGGTGTATTTCATATGAATGAAAAAATCATGCAAACATAATACGCATGCACTTTTCACTCAAATGAAAACCATCAACGTTTCAGATTTATGTTATAGTCTTATATGATGGAATCACATAATGCTATAACATAAATAAGCACGCAAGCGGAAGGCCACTCGACCCTGTACCTGTAACGCAAGAATATGAGGTGAGCTCAACTGATGGCTAGCTCATGAGTGGAGGGGCCAGCCAACGTAGCGGGTCCCATATCCGGTCAAGGTTTCAACATGAAAAGAAAGACCAAAATTTTGATTGATTATGATTTCTTTTCCATTTCTTTTTTGATTAATTTTTTTGACTGTTTATGGTATATTTCAGATTTTGTGGTAAATACTAAAGGATGATCCAACCATAACGCACGATGCTAATTGTGAGTCAGACCTCAACGTTAAGCTTTTAGCCCAATTTAATTTGACATTTCTTTGTTTCAGTGTTTGACAAATTCAACTATTAAGAGGTGAGAGGTTCAAATCAAAATGCATTTCGTGCACTTCGTGATTTTTTGGTCAGCGTAATCGACTACATGTGTCCACAATCGGGGAAATTGGGCGCAAATTTTAGCAAACCGGGTCTGTAGGAAATGTGAAATCACCTGTGCATGCTCGCTCAGTTTGTTCTGCGGAAAACATTGCTGTTGTTTGCGATAGTGTGGCAGAAGAGCCGTCAACCTCGACTCGTCGTCGTGCCAAACAATATTATCTCACGAAAATCACTGATGCGAATTTTGAAAAAAAGGTTTGAATTTACACGCTGACAAGGTTCAATTGACTCAAGACCTGAAGCCTACTGACCATTTCAAGCGTCGGCAATACGCCGAATGGTTGGTTGAACAGACAGAAGGGAATGGTGACTTTACAAAGAAAATCATCTTCAGCGACGACGCACACTTTTAACCTTAGTGGATTCAATAACTAGCAGAATTGCTGCATTTGGGCAAATGAGAATCCACGAGTGATTGTTGAAAAGCCGATGCATCCACAAGGAGTGACTTTTTGTGCGGTTCATGAGCTGGCGGCGTCATCGGGTCATACTTCTTCGAAAATGAGCACGGCCAAGCAGTTACCGTGAATGGTGTTCGCTATTGCGAGATGATGATGGACTTTTTGCGGCCAAAAATTGAGGTTATGGATCTGGAAGATATGTGGTTCCAACAGGATGGTGCCACTTGCCACACAGCCAACGAAACAATGGCTCTTTTGCGCGAGAAATGTCACGTTGTGTGATTTGACACCGTTGAACTTCTTTCTCTGGGGATATTTAAAGGAAAAAGTCTACGTCAATAAGCCAAGAACAATTCAAGAGCTAAAGGATGAGATAATTCAGCACATTAACGACATTGAACCTCAATTGTGTCATGGAGTCATTGAAAATATGGACCTTCGGATAGAAGTATGCCACCGTAGCCGTGGTGAGCATTTGGACGATATTTTGCTTCACACATAATTGTCATAGATCCTTGTATTTGAATAATAAATATTAACATAATTCTCTGAAAACTTTTTGTTTTATTTATAATTGACATCGTGCGTTTTGGTTAGACCCCCTTTAAATGATCACATGTACAAGAAAAAAACATAGTTTACAACATTATCTAATCGGATTTTCGAAAAGTTCGCCAATAAATTTCAACGATTCTTCACTTTTGTTGTTAAAATTTTTTTTCAATTTTCGTTTCTACTGCTAACAATACACAATAAGTACCGGAAAAGATTTTTTTAAATAATTATATCTACTATTTTTTTTTCTCGTAAAATATCAAATTTTGTTTCAATGGGAAAAGCCCATTGAAATAAAATTCATACCTCTTCCAATAGTTATTTTGACGTAACTTTGATTTGTTTGGAGTTTTCCTAAATTCGTATTTATATTATAATAATTAATAAGGATAAGTTTATATAATTTTAAATTTTATATGTTCAATTAAACATAGACAAAACAAAAAAATTATATGTTTTGGAACGAAATTGCTAGAATTATTCGTTTAATTTATAATTAAAATTTTATTTTTGCTTGAATAAATTTGCTTCAGGGGTATATATTGTGAAGAAAAGAATGTATTCAAGAGCTTTTCTAATGAGTTAGTTGTTATGTTTTAACTTGAAATAAATTATGGTAAAATACAAAAATGAAAACTTCAAAGCTAATAATGATTGCGATGCGTAGCGGAGTTTTCAATCTCTTTCTTTTAAGTTTCGATTATACTCGTTTTGATTCGATAATAATATCAAAGAGGGTACTTTCCCTAATCCTTCGACGAGCGCTCATTTTTGAGATGTGTTAGCTAGCTGATGGACTCTTTAGAGCGAATAGAAATTTTCGTTGTGAAAAACCATTGCGGCCAGTTTAAATTTATTTATTCCGTGAATGGTAAAAGCAAGTTGTGAATCAATCATGGTTCTTTTGACAGTTCAAGACAAAAACCGATATTATTGGAACAATAGAATTATCACTGCATTCTGCTTATGGCCACAGAATTTTCAATCAAATCTAAACTTTTCTGTACAATTTACACTATAGTCAATTTCTCTATACAGTAGCAAGAAATTTCGATGATTTGTAGTTAAAACTCTGCAGAATATTACTCTTTTAAGGGAACAATTGAGCTAATTTGTTAAAGAATATCCCAAATTTGCTGACAATCTTGTTTAGGCAGTTTTCCAATAGGCTTACAGACAAATATCAATTGCACCGCTACAATATGCGTCCAATGAGATCATTGTTGTACTCCAATTCAACCACCTTTCCAATCAGAATGGTTTCATGCTGATTCTTTTTGGTCTTTTCTAGTTTGGCCGCTAAACAAATTCTACTGAAGATTAGTTTTCAACCCAAAATGCTCCGTTTATGACCTTAATGCTGAACCGCTTTTGCTGCTGTTTGAACTGCTCCATTCCGATTTCGATGCCAACGCGGCTAATAAATTATCCACATCGAATGCAGCGTAAACGCTCCATAGATTTGGGGGGAGTGCGGCTCATCGAGATTACTACGAGTGCTGTCGAATTCGCAACCTTGTACGGTGTTTGGCAGCACAGAGACAATAGACAGCACAACAATCAGCGAAACGTTAAATGGGGCACGCTAGCTAACATTCTGTTTTCTTTATTTTCAGCAATTTTGACGTTACGAGTGCCTTCAAACTTTTTCATAGCGTGAAAGAATGCTCTGGGAAATGCGATCACAAGTCGAACACAAGATTATTTCACGCAACAGCGCCCGGATGTGGATATCTCGTAACAACTCCTTCCGCGGTAATTCTAAGAAGCCGCACGATAAGAAATATGTCGGGAATACACATACTGTTCACACACAAAAAGCTCAAAAAACATCACGTAGGGGTACACAGGTACCCGCAATCAAAATATTCAGTCAGGGCCGCGTCCGATACGATTTCCAACCTTCCCACATACAATACGAAAATGATTCCCGGGAACGTTGGAAACATAAAACAAGTTGGGTAGACAGACCTATTCTCACGTCAGAAGGGTTTTGTACTCAACTTACAAAATGCAGTAACCAGCAACGAATAAAATCAAGAAACACGTCATGTTCGAGGATCATACTATTATTAACAAAGTTGAGAGAACGCGAAAAGTTCGTACATTTCCCCTTCCCTTGCCCTCCCCGGTACTCATAAGGCAATTTTAAGACTTGTTTTGAAAAGATCTCGTTGTGACCTTTCCAATGACACCCTACTCGACTACCAATGGTGCAACATTTTTTTTGAGGGGTTACCTCCCTATATGGGGAGACCCCCCCTTAAACCCCTTTGAAAAATTTTTCAAGCCTTGAACTTTCAAGAAGTCACCACTTCTGACTTTTCCACAAAATTTCATAGCTGTAGCCTCTATAGTTTCGGAGAAAAAGTGCTGTGACATACAGACGGACGGACGGACAGACGGACACAGGTCGTGATTGCAATAGGGTTTTGTATTTTAGTACAAAACCCTAAAAACCAAATCCGCAGATCGCAGGCAAAATCATACGCCCAGTCCTCAATCACGGCCATCACTTAGCTTAATCTCCACGAGAACCTAATCCTCGAGGCGTCAGCACCATGTGGCGATCAAAAACGGACTCTTTTATGTATGGATGCGTGCCGCGCGTGACTGTTTTTCGGCATGAATGCGATATATTGGTGGGGTGAGGCCCGAATTCGAACTGATTTTTTCACCTAGCCTTTTTTAATGCCAATTTTCCACTCTTTGCCACTAAAATTTTCGTCAACTCTTAACGCGACCAGATAGAAGTAGAAGATTCACACTTGAAACTCGGGAATAGAGGCCGCAACAAAGTAATCCAATAACACAACCAGCTGCTCAAAATATGTCTCGTATTTTTTCAACTTCGTGCAAGATTCTTTCGAGCAAGATTCTCTCGCGATGCACACTCCCGCCTGGCAGACGGTCTCCCGATCAGATGGTGAACGCCAAAAAACTTTTATGAAATAAGTTTTTTTAAATAAATTTATCACATTCGCTGCCGGTACCGAAAATCTGCCACGTCTAGACCGTCTCGCGATAACCAGATGACTCCTCGTCACAATGGTGGTTTCTTGGCGAGCCCTCTGCTCGTGTCCAACCGGTATTTCCCATCGCGTGATACTGCTATTCAGTTTTACAAATTGCGTTGTAAAGGAGTTGCCGTGATCGACTTTGAATTGTGAATTTAAATATTTACTTTATCAAATTTACTATTAAATAAGTTGAGTAAGCAGGGGAGTGCTCCTACCAGAAGGTCTTTGTAAACATCCTAGGGTTAGAAGCAAGTTTTCTAATGGCGTGAATCGATAACTTGAATTATTCATCCAATACTTAGATATGAAATCGTTCAAATTTATACATAAGATGCACAGTTTCTTTCATAAGCACAGTGCAGCCGCCATTTTAATCTAGCTTAAATGATTTTTCTGAATGCTCGGCCGATTGAACATGTTCAAGTTAAACACCATTCCTTAAATTTTAATGAAAATTGAAAGAAAATAAAAGTGCCTAAGTCAATTTTAAATATATATAGGGTTTTACAATAAGAGGTGTTATTTTGAATAGATCTTCTGATTTAACACCTTGTGACTTCTTCCTTTGGGGCCACGTGATAGAGAAGGCCTATGCCAATAGCACAGCGTCGATTCAAGATCTCAAAGATGAAATTCGTGAGGCTATCGAGGACATAGGGCAGCCACTTCGCGATTTGGTTATGGAAAATTTCATGAAGAGGATATGGTCCTGTAAGCGTGTCGTAGTGGTTATTTGCCCAATGTTAATTATTGCTATTAACGGCATATCTTCTTCTTTATAATGAACTAAACATCCGATCATTTATTTTAAAAAATGGCATTTTTCTTTTAATATCAAAATAACACCTGTTATTGGAAAACCCTATATGAACCATAAACACGTGTTATCGTTGTTGTAATTCCATATAATTGAAATGGCTATAACTCACTTGATTATGATTCAATCTCAATTAAATAAATCTCATGTCAATCTATATAATTGCAAAATTTCAAGAAGTTTAAAGGTACCGTTTTGATTTTATGGGCGAAAATGTAAAATCTACAAATCATACTATTATTAACAAAGTTGAGCGAATTTCGATTTCTAAGGTATTTGTTGCCCTTGTACTCATAAAGGTCCACATTCGTGATAATTTTCAGATTTTTCGGCTGAAAGGTGTCCAATCGCGAGGGGTGGGGGGGACACAAATTTTGGGTGCATTTTGCCTTGCCGTGGACCCCCTAATTCATCAAATGATTTTTTTATTTCAGATTCTAAAAGTTCTAATCAAGACCTTTCATTTGGTACCCCACTCGACTACCTTTGATTAAAAAATATTTTTAAAGGCCAATTCGTTATTAGGGGGGACCCCCTTAAACATTTTTTAAATTTTTTTTAAGGCCTTAACTTTTGAGAGACCATCACTTTTGACCTTTTCAGTTTGAGCATTCTAGCTTCTATAGTTTCTGAGGAAATCAGCTGTGACGCACGGACAAACGGACAAACAGGTCGCGAAACTAGTAGGTCTTTGTAAAAAAATTTTTTACAAAGTATCAAGTATTATGTTGTTTTTCGACCAGTTTGCCTAGGCGATTGCTCGATTACTACAACATAAGTGATATATCGGTGATTCCTTCTAAAAAATACCATGTAAAACACCAATGCCGCTAGAACTGCACACCGCAAATAACACCGCAATCAACACGAACACAAGGTAAATGGCTGATGGATCTTGATTTCGCGTTGCTTCACCCGATAAATTGGTTCTTCGCCCTCGCGAGCGTAACTCCATTACCCGGAGAAGACTTTCTTTGTAAATTCAATATGTATAATGTTGGAATTACGAAAAAAACACAGCTGGGGGATGGCAACATGCGTCTCTCCGTTCTCGCAAAAGTTTGCAAGGGTTCAGGAACAATTACTTTTTTCGTATAGTACAAGCAATTTTGCAGGCTACTATCAACATACGCTAAATACACAGTGGTAGTACCACCAAATACAGTAACAGGTACTCGTATATCAATTGATGAGCGGATGAGACGTCTTTCTCTAGGAAAATATGCAGCTGCCAAACCGGAATTTGACTACATGGTCTCAATCGGAATTTGCCGTTCATCTGACAGTCCTTGAGTTAGAAAAAATCTGGATATCAGAAGCTATGCGGTGACTACCGCCGCTTGAGTTCGATAACAATTCCCGATCATTATTTCATCATTCATATCGAAGACTTTGCCAACCATTTATATGGTAAAACTATTTTCACCATAATGGATTTGGAGGGGGCATATCACCAAATTTCGATTGAATGAAACCTGCAGTCATCAAATCATTTGCTTTTTCGAATTTTATCGAATCACTTTCGGCTTACGAAACGCCGTGCAAGCGTTTCAAAGATTCATCGATAACGTTTTGCTAGGGCTGAGATCTGCTACGCCTATCTCGACGATATCCTTATAGCATCGAGAAATCTAAAAAACATTACGAACAGTTGCATTTGAACGTTTAAAGGCATATATCATCAAAACAAATTCGCCCAAGTGCGTATTCGGAGCAGAGGAGGTGACGCTTTTAGGCTACTCAATTTCAAATGAAGCAACTAAACTCTTACCGGAGCGGAAAGCAGCCATCATTGATTTAAAAAACCCAACATTTTTTTTGAAGCTTCGCAGGTATTTGGGAATAATTAATTTCTACAATCGATTCTTGTGAAATGCAGCAGATGTTCTCGTTCCCGGATGATTAGAAATGCCGCAATATTAGTTACCCTAACGACGAAGCTGCTTTGATTCTAAAAATTGATGCGTCAGAACTGGCCATCGGTGCTGTTTTGGACCAAAAAGAAGATGGTGCTGGAAACCGTTGGGGATCTTTTCTAAAAAGTTGAACTCAGTGTAGACAAAATAAAGCACTTACGACAAAGCGTTTTTAGTTACATACGAAACCGTTTACTTTAGACCGTAAGCTTTTAAATTTTACCATTTTACGACGTTTGGATAAAGCTTCTCCACAGTAAATGCGACAAATAGAATTCATTCGTCAATTTTCGACGCAAATCTCTCAAATTAGAGATTCACAAAATATTCTTGCATACGGATTGCCGAGAATCGATGCTTTAACCGAATTCAAAACTCCAAGTGCAGAGGATATTGCGAAGGAACATATTAGCAACGCAGAGCTACATCTTCTTAACGCACTTCACATAAACTAAAACAATTTCTATCAGGAGATAAAAATGTTTTATACGGCGATAGATTGATGAAGAATCCACTAACAAATTTTTTGCAAAAATTAGTCCTAATTTTTTATGAATTGGCATGTTTCATTGCTAAATAAAGTTATAATTTAATTAAAATGTATTCCAAAGAGTTTGCGGAAATCTTTGTTGGATAAAATCCACGATCTGTCATACGCAAGTGGCAAAGCTATGCAAACTCGTCTCCAGCAATTTCGTGGGGCACGGAATGGAAAAAGAAGTAGTGAAGTGGGCTAGGAACTGCAAAGCATGTTAAAGATCTAAGGTTCATCTACTATTGGGATTAAGGACATCCCTTGAAGATGACATCGACTGTTCAGCTCCTAAAGTCTGCAATTACAGCTGTCCAGTGAATTCCTCAGCGGTGGTTCGTCTCCTGATAACCCGCCTATTTTCATAGAGAATTCCCGACAGGAAATACAAGCGCTGAAACCTACCGTACAGCCCAACCAAAGGAGCGTTTTTGTTCACAAGGACCTTTCCAGACACAGTTATGTGTTCATCAGACAGGGATCTGGAAAAAACTCTTCAGCATCATTTAGCTGTCATCAAGAAGTCGTCGTACATTTAGACGAACGAAGATATGAAGTATGTTACGCGTAGGAAATAAGATAACCAACACAATGACTCCCAGGATTCAATTAGCAGACCATCACATTTATATCAACTCGTAGTTCTCGAAACGTATGAAAGATCAAAGCCCAAGAAACGTCAGGTGGCATTTGCTATATGAAGACAAATGAAGTTGTCAGTTAAAGGGGACTGCTGTAGAACAACGCCACGCTAAGTGCTGCCATTTTTACTTTGCGAGCAGTTAATTTTCTTTTTTTGAATTTGAAATAAATTTTTCTTAGTAATGATAATCGTGTTTTCATTACTACACCAGCATAATTAAATTTTTTTTTTTTTTTTTTTTTTTTTTTTTTTTTTTTTTTTTTGTGGTAGGGAGGTGAAGGCATTTATGCCCGCCGAGTCTGGCAGTGTGGGACTCCCATGGAGGATACCTTTGGACTACCCACTAAACACCTCCCCTGTCAATCTGAGAACCTAGCCTGGAACCGTTTGACACATTACTTCGGGCCAGGTCTCGCTTTGTTACGCCGTGGGGCGCCTTCGAGCTGGGGAGTCCCTTTCCTAGCGGGAGGGGAGGGGGGAAGAGGAATTGCCAGAAGAGCGATCCCCCAGCCCCAGCGCCTCCGGCTGCTGTGAGTCCCTTTTATATTTTAGGACTGCCCGAGCATAATGTGCCACCTGGTTCCATTTGTCAACCGATTCGAGCATCACCGCAACTATATTATCCGGGGTGAGCTCTCCCGTCTCCCTGTAGAGTTCCCTTCGCAGCCTGGCCCATTTCGTACACGCAAAAAATGTGTGACAGGCATTGTCCTCCTCTCCTGGGCAAAACCGACAATCGGGAGACCGTGACTTGCCGATCTTGTGCAGGTAAGACTGAAAACACCCGTGCCCGCTCAAAAGCTGGGTCAGATAGAAGTCAGTCTCACCATGCTTTCGATTTAGCCACGGTCTCACATCCGGGATGAGGCGCGCAGTCCACCTTCCCTTCGTGCAATTCCTCCAAGACTGCTGCCAATCGTTGAGCGAGCGTTGTCTCTCCTCGCGGATAACGATCTCCCTCGCATCCTCGTTTCGGCGCAGGTAAATAGCGCGGCGCTCTCTAGCAAGGAGGGCGACAGGTATCACGCCTGCAATCACTCTCACCGCCGAGTCGGAGACTGTTGGATACGAAGATGCAATTCTCAGTGCTCCTCTTCTCTGTACCTGTGCCAATCGTTTTCGGTATACCTCCTTGCTGAGAGCGTCGCCCCATACCTCTGCTCCGTACAGTAGCACTGACCCTACAGCACTCATCAAGAGGCGTCTTCTTGATGGGCTGGGTCCCCCTACGTTGGCCATAAGTCGACTCAGGGCCGATATTCCCGAAGCAGCCTTCTCAGCCGTTGCCCTGATTTGCTCAGAGAAACTCATCTTCGAGTCGATCAGTAGCCCCAGGTACTTCACCGCTGGCTTCGATTCGATCTGTATATCTCCAATACTGATCATCCTTACTCTAGGGATTCTCTTTTTTGTCAAGATGACCACTTCGGTTTTCTCCAGTGCTAGACTGAGCCCGCGAGTAGTCATCCAGTCCCTCACTCGGCGCATTAGCATACCTAGCCTAAGTTGCGCTTGTTCAACGGTGCGTCCGGCGACCAGAGCCGCAACATCATCCGCATAGCCGACCAAGCGCGACTCATCTGGCATCTCAAGTCTCAGTAGCCCGTCGTAAGACACGTTCCACAGGTCCGGACCAAGGATAGATCCCTGGGCAACACCCGATGTAACCGCCATCCTTCGTTGGCCCTGTGTCGTGTCGTAGAGCAGGCTTCGGTCCTTTAGGTAGTTCCTCAAAAGCCGCATTAGATATTCTGGAACTTGAAAAGAGTTTTCCAGCGTATCCAGAATATCCACCCATCTAGCGGAGTTGAAGGCATTCCTGACGTCGAGTGTCACCAACAGGACGATCCGTCGCTTGGTGCGACTATATGCCTCTGCCTTTTGGACCGCGTTCACCACCTCTGCAATCGCATCAATGGTAGAACGTCCTGCTCTAAAGCCGTACTGCCGAGGAGATAGGTCCCCAGCAGCACGAATCGCGTCAGTGAGTCTTCCCTTGATGAGTTTCTCTAGCACTTTCCCAGCCGTGTCTAGCATGCATAACGGGCGGTATGCAGACGGCGATTCGGGATTTCCCTTCCCCTTGCTGACCAGCACGAGCCTCGCCACCTTCCATCGTACCGGGAAAACCCCGTCCCGTAGGCAAGCGTTGAATGTGCTGAGCAGCAAGTCAGGACAATGGTGATAGACGAGCTGCAAAACCTCAGCTGGTACACCATCTGGACCTGGAGCCTTCCTTGCCTTCAGGGAGAGGACTGCCTCCTCCAGTTCCAGCTGTGTGAAGAGTGGGCACTCGACTGCTGTTTCACCATGGACAGCGTCAACACGGACGGGATGTGCGGGGAAGAGTCCCCGCACTATCGCGTCCATCTTTTCCGCGTCATGTATACAAGGCTTCCGTAGGGCACCAAGTTTCCCCATGACCAGCTTGTAACCTAGGCCCCACGGATCCCTATTTACATCGTCCACGAGGTCTTGCCAGCATCGGGCCTTGCTCTTGTTAATAAGCCTGCGAAGATATTTCCTGCCGGACCTGTATGCTGCTAGCCTAGTGTCTGCCTCCTCCCGTGTTCGCGCCCGCTGGGCCTCTCGCCGAAGTTTGTGACACTCGCTTCTTTGTTCGGCGATCTCGTTTGACCACCAGTATACTGGAGGCTTACCATGTCGGGGTCTTCGGCGGGGCATGGAAGACTCGCAAGCAGCTATGATGGTACTCATAGTTGAGTTCACCAAGTCCTTGGCTGTAGGCCCTCCACTCCCTGGCGGAGCTCCCAGCAACGGTGCGCCTGCCGTAAGCGCGTCAGTGAACTTCTCGACATCCATCCTCCCAGTCCTCCATCCGAGGATTGAAGTTTGGGCATATGCACGCAGAGTGGCACCGTCGTGAATCTCAACAGCTATATACTGGTGATCACTAGCCGAGTAGTCCTCTAGTACTCGCCAGTTGTGTACTCTAGGTACCAGGGACTCCGAAGCGAGTGTCACATCGGGTATGGTTCCTACGCAACCCCAGCGGCGGAAAGTAGGGGTGTTACCAGTATTTAGGACAAAAAGCGCTGTTCTGGCCGCCATGTCCAATATTTGCTTTCCCCTTGGGTCGGATTGTGGCATACCCCATTCGATGGCTCTAGCGTTGAAGTCTCCCCCGACCAGCATGTGGCCCTCTGTGTTCGAGACAGCGTCCTCCAGGGCATCGAGTTTGGTTCGAAAGGATCGCATTGCCTCGTTAGGCGTCAGATAAACACTGAAATATGTTATCCCTGAACACCGCACCCACACAAAACCATCCCCGCGTCCATGGCCCTGCACCTGAAGGCGGGCGCTGTCTCGAACCCAGATGGCCGAGGTAATTAAATTTTAGTTACTGGCTGTATGATCGTGATTTTTACAGTGATCAAAAAGCCAATTGAAGTTCCGCGTACACTACAGGCATATGTACCTGCTTAATGTACAACGCGATGTCAATCCGAACAATACAAACTTTTAACAAAAGATAAATCCGCAAATAGATTGCATTATCTTTATCCACTTACAAGAAAACTAAATATCAATTTCAAACAGTAATAGGCACTTGAGTTCCATAAATGGTCTACTATCACCATTGCATAAGATCCTTCAGTTACAATCACATGTCCTGTTACAAAATAGACCCCCATCCAATCGGCGGTCAATCCATTCTAAATTACAACCGTGTAAAATTCTGCCAGTCTCCTGTTCGCCATGCCACCAGATCTCCACTAGCTATTAAATCATGAAACGTTCGCGGATACTTTCAAATCCAGTTAGCTACAAGGAAGTGCTCCAAAAACAATCCGCACATGCTGCCTTCCGAGACATGTGGACCCTCTTAGCTAACCGAAACTCCTCCAAGCCTTTCAGCATGCGGTCAGCCCACACAAGTGTTGTGAAAGGGAACTACCACCTCGCCGCCCCGGCTAGATCTGTACGCTGCATGCTAAGCGATAAATCTGCATCTTAGTTAGATTAACGTCTTCAATTAGTTAAATGCAAAAGTGGACGTGGTACTGGTGGTACTTCTTGTAGTTGCTTCGTTACCTTGGCACGAGTTCCACTGGCGGGTTGGGTTGCTGGCTGCAGTATTGTCCGTTTATTTCATTGCTTATGGCTGGCTCATTGCTGGATCGGACGATGTCTGCCCAGCAGGCTCCTATAGTTCAAATAATTGACAATTTAATTCGTTCAGATTCCACGGTTGATTGTTGGGTGTATGTTGTAAGGTGGATGAAAAGTCAATTTGGAGTCGGACACAATGAAATATAGATATTTGCTTTTGAGTCGATTTGAATCTTGCAAGTGAACATGTGGTGAGAGGAAATTGTACTTTTCATTGGTACTTAAATTCTTTTGTCAAAATTTTGCAATATTTAATGTTGAAATGAAGTTGGCAATGGATGAATAATGGTGAAAACTATAAGCAATGGTTAAAGTTTTATGAAATTTTTCGAGACATTACATTTATGGTGGAGTAGTCAATACCTAAATAGAGTTGCAAGGAAATGGAGAAAATCTAAAGCGAAAAGCTGCAAGAGTCGAATTAAGAGCGCAATGAAATGCCGGCTTTTGCAATTTAAGAAGATTTTGACAAATTACCACAAAGCGATTGCCAATTTAACTATTTTGAAGCAAGATTAGATTGCATTTGAATAATAAGCAGTAAGCAAAAATATCGAGCAGATAATTCGCTGTAAGAAGCCAACTACCTGCTTAAATCTTCTTAAAATGTTGTAAATTTTTATTGAAATACTTGAACTAAATCGATGATTATATGGATGTACAATATTATAAGCCTCATTTAAACCATATTTTACAGTCCTATTAATTTTATTGAAGGGATACAGATCTAAGATCAAACTTTGATGTTGAAGCAGTTTTGATAGCTCAGCTCATTATCATAATGGTATGCCAGATTGTGTTATGGCCAGTATTAGTTAAATATTGTAAGATTTTAAAATAAGCTAGTGATGAATTGACAAGAGACTCTATAGTTTGTAATACCTATAATTACAAAATAGTACGAAAATTTAAAGTGCGGCAACACATCAGTGAAGTAACGAGAATATGGGAAAAGTCATAATTACTTGCAGTATAGAGTAAACACTTGTAATTATTAAATACCACGTTCTTAAAAAAAAGTTCGGTTTGGTTTTTTGGCCTCCCAACTCCACACCAATAAGCAACACCATTTTTTGACGAGCCGGAGGTCTCAGTAATTGTAAGACTGCAGAAGCTCCAGTGAGCTGGCTACTTGAATCAGACGGGCGAGCAACGGATACCCAGAAAGGTATTCATTGGCAAAACCAAGGAAACGCTGGTCTGACTTGGTTGATGAAGACATTTCACCACTGCTTGGGATTCGAAAGTTGAGGACGCAGTCGAAGGACCGAGGCAGTTGGAGGTGCATTTTGCAGGAAGCGAAGGCCCGAGAAGGGCTATAGTGCTACGCTGAAGAAGAACAAAATAATGGAAATGATGTCAATAATGAATTTTGAAAGAAAATTTTAATACAAGGTCTGTCAACAGTTTAGGAATAGGTGATATAGAAAAAATTAATGCGGAGTGCTGCTTACTGGATATGCGATGGTTTTCCATCATTTCTATTTTTTATCTGTGAGCATTATCTGACAACTAACATGAAAGGAAACATACTGCCAGTGACAAACAATTTGTATATCAAACAACAATTTGTATACAAATCAAACTCGAGACTTACTGCAAATACCGTTTTAGTTTTTCGGCCGTGATATTGTAATGTGTAAGGCAGACAATAGGAGAATTCTAAGTTTTTGGTATAAACGAGCGATTATGAGCTGCATATTTTTTGTAGAGATGAATATTCCACGTTAAATAAGAGGATCATTTGAAAAGTTTTCAGACTTTTAAAGAAAAAAATAGTCTCCACGCAAGTCAATATAGATTTGCTACCCCGGTATATGACCCATATTTATCCCATCCAGAAATTTTGCAAGTTGGGGAACAAAAAAGTAACTCTAAGCTAGGTTTGGTGAGGAGGGTGGGTGTTGAAGCAGTTTGAACTTCAATTTGTCCAATTTCCGGCCATGCATGTGAAGACTCGCGCGTTGTCTTGATGGAACAGCCAAGTGTGGTCGCTTCTTCTTGGGATCCGTCTTCAATTGGCCCAGCAACGCAGCGTAATAGGGTTCGCTAATGGTTTTACTTTTTTGAAGTTAGGCAACCATAATTACTCCACGGCTGTCCCAAAAAAACGGTCGCTATCACTTCTCTGGTAGAAAGAACGACCATTGCCTTCTTCGGAGCTGGTTCCCCCACCACCGTCCACTGCATTGACTGTTGTTTAATGTCCGGAGTTTGGCGATGGATCCAGGTTTCGTCGACAGTAATTAATCGATCCATAAACTTGCTAGGATTCTTTTGGAACACCTGAAGAGTCTCGCGTGTCATGTCCATTTGTATGCACTTTTGGTAGATCGTCAACAAACTCAGTGCCTTTTGCGCAGATAATTTTCATCCATTCAATTGATATCCCACAAGCCTCAGCAATTTCCTTAATGGTTAATCAACAATCTTGCATCACAGTTATGTGCACTAAATTGACGATATCTTCCGTTGAAAATGTTTTTGGACGTCCAGAACGTTCATCGTCAAAACCGACCGCGTTTGAACTCGACCACTCAATATTTCACGGTTGTAAATGAGGGTGACGATTCATCATACACGGAGTCTAACTCTTCTGTCACTTCCCGAGTTTTTTCCCTTTCAATTAGAGGTACTTTATCACCGTGCGGTACTCAAATTTATCCATTGTTCTTAACAAACGTCACCTGTCAATTTTGGAAGGGTACCATGTGTTTTGTACTGATCAGAAAGACTTGAAATTTTTATCGTATACAAATGTAAAGGCAATCTATTGGTTGGCAAGAGAACTTGAATGTACCATGACTTTTTGGCGGTAAGGCCGGAAACTTCATGAGCCTCGTATTATTCGTCTGTGAAAGTTTAAGAAGTGATGATATGGTGTTATTGAGTCAAGTTAAATAGAAATTAAGAAAACTATTTTTGTTGTTTAATTTGAGACCGCACGTAAAGTAGAAGCAGATGCATAATTTTTTGAAATTCCAATTATAGAACGCAAACCTGAAATTTTCAACAATATTATAATTAAATTAAACTCCCTGAATCGGCCTTAACTCCACCGTAAGCGGTCCCGAACCCGTTTGAGAAAGGAAGAGATTCCTCAGCCCACAGCTTTCATGATTTCCCATACCAAATCCTACGGCTAGATGGTAGCAAATGTTCTCGGGGTCACACATTCGAATTACTGGTTCCCCAATGATTTGACATTAAATGCCGAGAAAAGTCAACAACTGCAAATGGACCTACAGCTCTGCTACTGAATCCTACTTACACCTCTTTTGTGGGGACGTTAGAGGGTGACGGCGGTTCCGCGTCTGATAACGAAATTGAAAGTAAAAATATATATCGCGTTTTCCAATTACGCATATTTTGCTTATTTACAAAGCCATTAAGCCAGAAATGAGCTTCATCGCTGAAGATAATTTTTGATAATAGTAATTAATAGTAATTTTTCATAATATCCAAACGTTACTGGCTCGTAAACTTCACCATGATGATAATGTTGACTTTAACTAACGTTTTGATATTGGCCGTTCATTAAAAAAGTTTAAGGGGGCGTTCATATAAGATACAAAATTGTTATGTCCCCAATGTAATACCCTATATATATATATATATATATATATATATATATATATATATATATATATATATATATATATATATATATATATATATATATATTAATATATATATATATACATATATATATATATATATATATATATATATATATATATATATATATATATATATATATATATATATATATATATATATATATATAATACTTGTATATATTCGTATATATGCACATACATAAAATGAAATTTGTGGCCACGCTAGAGGGCGGAATTTTACTTCAATTTTCAGCAAATTTTCATGAAAGGTGTACTGAGTGAATTCATCGGCCAAATTTGCTAACCAGCTAAATCAGCCAAGCGAAGACAAAGTGGTGGGCATTTTAGATGAAAAATCGTGATTTCTGTTCTGACCAAAGTATACCTCAGGGTTATAAGAAATTTGGTACAGAGGTTTAGTTAACTGTGTGATGAAGCTCACAATTAAAAATCCAAAGTTTAAGCGTCTGAAACAAAATGACGGTCATTCAAATGTCGAAAATCGTATAATCCACCAATGTGAATAAAGTCCGGCAGTTTGGTAAGAATCACAAGTTCAAAACAAAAAATTAAAGAAACAGCCGTCAGGTCGCAGAAATAAAATGGCGGCTAGTTTAAGTTTGAAATTTGAAAGAAACTAAATACTGAAGCAGGAAACGATATTAAGAGATCTTGTTATTTTGCTCATTTTCCATGGGCAAGTTTTAAAATGGCGGCCGTTCAAATATAGGATATTTCCAAGTTTTGTGGTCTTCTAGTGGCCATGATTTTCAATGGTTTTGGTGAAACCTAAGATAATGGATGACTGAATTAATTGCTTGTATTTTGCAGTACAAAAACCTAAAAGTTAAAGGTCAAGTAACAAAAAACGAAATGGCGGCTTGTTAAAGCGCAAAATTTGAAAGACTTCTAAAAGTCACAATTTTTACTAAATTTGTATGAAACTTAATTTTGAGGTAGGAAATAATCATATCTAAAGAGGTTTTTGTTTTAGTGATCATCCGTATGCAAGTTCTAAAATGACGGCGGTTTAAATATGCGATCATTTCAGATTTTTGTGGCCTTCTAGCCTTCAACGGATTTGACCGAAGTTCATGGTAAGCAAGGGCGTAAAGCTCACTAGAATTTCATTTAGACGTTCTTGAGCAGTTATTGGTTTGCGACAGAGCCGCGTTTACTCAGCCACTTCACACGCTAAGGTAAAAAAGATCCAAATCAATCGATCCGGTGAAAAAAAAAAAACACTCCGCAAAACTATTCCGTATCCAAAGCATGCCATCCATACAGTCGCCTTCGTGACAGTTTAATTAATCTGCTGCGTTTACACTGCATCTTTACCGCTTTTGTTTCCAAGCCTAATGAAGTAGAAGCTGAAATGAAGCAGCGCCAAAGGTTCGGTTAATGAGTTGAAGGAATATTTACCAGGGACTTACGTTTATACTACGGCATTCAATGTAGTGAAAGATACAGGGTTTGCCAGTAAGAGGTGTCATTTTGATATTTAAAGAAAAATGCCATTTTTTAATACAAATGATCGAATGTTTATTTCATTATAAAGAAAAAGGTATGCCGTTAATAATAAACAAGTTGGGTAGACAGACCTATGCTCCTGTCAGAAGGGTTTTGTACTCAACTTACAAAATGCAGTAACCACCAACGAATAAAATCAAGAAACATGTCAAAGACGATTTAATTGGAGAAGATGTGAAATTCGAGGATCATACTATTATTAACAAAGTTGAACGAATTTTGAGTTCTGAGGTATTTGTTATAGTTATACCCATAAATATCTCCTTTGATATTTTTTTCAGATTTTTTAGATCACTGCTGTCCATTCGCGAGGGAGGAAACACATTTTTCATGTATTTCCCCCCCTGTGCTCCCACTGAAGCAAAAATTGTCAGTTTAAGAACTGTTTTGAAAAGCTCTCATAGAGAGCTTTCAGTTGATACTCATATCGACTACCTTTCATGATTTTTTTTCAGGGGCCACTCCTCTGTACTGTAATCATCGATTCATGGCCTATTTTTTCGAATCCTAGAATGGTTACAAAGCCCTTTTGCTAGGAGCTCTCTCCTGCCTCTTCGACTTGTTTCAGTTGTATGTACTCATTTTCATGATACCTATCACTCCTGAAATTTTCATGCAAATTCTAGCAAAGCTGTAGTGTCTAAGTCGGTAAAAAGCGCATATGGCTCCATAGCAATATGTTTCCATAGTAATACAGGGCATATTGCTCCATAGTAATACACGAAAATTCAAATCGCTATAACTTCGGTAAATACTATTCAATCTTTATGAAACTTTCAGAAAAGATCAATCTTATAAATAGTCATCTCTTTGCTAAATTTTATTGAGTTTCAGGGTACCGTTTAGATTTTATTCAAGAAAACATAAAATCGATAAATCATACTATTACTAACAAACTTGAGTGAATTTCGACTTCTCACGTATTTGTTGTTGTTATACTCATCAAGGCCTACATTCATGATTTTTTTCAGATTTTTCGGATGGAAGGTGTCCAATCGCGAGGGGGGGGTACGCGAAAAGTTCGTACATTTCCCCTTCCCCTGCCCCCCTCGGTACTCATAAGACAATTTTAAGACTTGTTTTGAAAAGATCTCATTGAGACCTTTCCAATGACACCCTACTCGACTACCAATGGTGAAAATTTTGTTTTTAGGGGTCACCCCCTTATATGGGGAGACCCCCCTTAAACGCCTTCGAAAAATTTTTCCTCCCTTGAACTTTCAAGAGGTCACCACTTCTGACCTTTCTACAAAGTTTCATGGCTGTAGCCCTTATAGTTTCGGAGAAAAAGTGCTGTGACATACAGACGGACGGACGGACGGACGGACGGACGGACGGACGGACAGACGGACACAGGTCGTGATTGCAATAGGGTTTTGAATTTTAGTACAAAACCCTAAAAAGACCCAAATCTTTATGCAAAATACGGTGTGATGACGTTTGTGGAATGCCTAATTCCAAAGAACGACGAGGAATGGACAAACCTTGGTTTTCTTCAACACTTTCAGCTACAGCAGCGATATTCTCCGCTGGTCTTGAGTGACGTGCACGGGTTTTATTCTTCACATCACTAAGTTGTCCCAACAGCTCGAATTTTTCCATCGATTTCTGTATTGCGGTCCGACAAGGTGCTCCACGACGACCCAAAAATGTTCGAGTTTTACGAACCGTCTCCATTTTCATAGTGAATTTTAATAATTTAAATGCGTTGTTGAAGCGTGTATTGTTCCATTTTTATTAATGGCGTAGTTTCTACTGGTCAAATGTTAAAAAATGACTGCTTGAAAGGTGACATCTACCGAAATAGCGGGCTATTCAAAATAACACCTCTCATTGGAAAACCCTTTAGATGAAAGTGTTTCAAAACTAAATGCGGATGAACAAACGCGAATGCTAAATATAAGGTGGGTCAATCGCAAAGCTATTAAGTTACAAGACTTTTTCGGTTATCTTGATGTTGGTTGGTTACCGATATAGGTCCTTCACGTGATATACACGCACTCCTCTTCCATTCAGATCGGTAAGGAGGTTGCATCGAGGTCCTATCATTTTGTATTCGCTTCGCTTTGGCGTAAGTTGCGACAAAACACTTCAAATCTTTCGCATTTCTTATCTTCTGCCGAATTCATTGGTGGAGCCCACCTAATCTTTCTTTTGCGGGGCTCCAGTAAAACGGCAGAGTCTTCCAAACATTTTAATTGGCACAATATCTTATATGACTTGCCGTAGGTAATTGAAAACGAAACGAAGGACAGATACCTAGTGAAAGAATACTAAGAAGATGGCAGTGTGCGAGTGATTTCAGATAATCTGCACATGGGCACGGATCACAGTCAGTAAGGTACAATTATACCGTTGCGATGCATTAAATTGGGGACAGTACACAGGTGTCAGTTGTTGTGTACGACACCATACTATTCAAGTAGACTCTAAAATACTTCAAACGGAATTGAACTCCGTTGTCAGAGTAAAGGTTTTCCGGCACACTAAACATGGCTCTCTAAGAATTTCCCTAAGGTGAAGTCGTGAACTTACAAATGGATTTTACTTTCGGGAATTTCCCCAACTGGTCTAGAACGACGATAGCACCAACGTATCCCAAAGATGATCTAGAGTATGGATCAAATAAATTTATACTGAGACGCTGAAATATGCACTCTGGAACGGCAATTTGACTCATTGGAGGTCGAGGTGGCTGATTATGAGCTTCAGTTCTTTTGCATACTTCACAGGCCGCTACATACTCCTTCACTTGTTTGAACATTTTGAGCCAAAAGTAGTATTTCATAAAACACCGGATCGTCCATCTAGAACCACCGTAAAAATTGAGGGGATGGTGTACACGCGGAGAGCCAGACTATAAGTCATCTCTTCTGCCACAAAGAGCTTCCAAGATTATTCTTCCTGCAACGACTGCGTTCACCTTGCGCGCGTCTAAGCACAGTTAAACTTTATTGTGCTTGACAACAAGGGTAACTGAGGATGATCGAGTACTTTGGGCTTCCTCGATGACACCTAATTGTAACATCTGATCGATCTCGACATATAGCAAATTTTTCACCGCTGTGGGCACATAATATTGATGTTATTTTATTGGTTTGCTATTTCCAATATCAATGGTATGAGGAACAAACGTGGTGCGTCTCATGCCTTTACGTGAGTAAAATGCAAAGGCCGTTGTAGCTTGGAATTTCGTTTTGTATAAATTGTATTCTTAAAAGTTAAACCTTCTCTAGTATATATTAGGTGTTATTATGAAAATTTTTATTCAGTCTTTTTTTGGGAAAATTGCATCAAAATCCGAAATTTGTGGTATCTCCAAAATATGACAACTAGTTAAGAAAATAGATTGTGCGGAATGTGATTCTTCGAACCTAATTTGATTACTTTAAGACCGTAAACGTTTTCTTAAAACTTAAAAGTGCTAAGCAAAATACGAAGACAAAAATGTTCGTTGTTAGTAGGTTGAACAAGGATCAGAAATTAAACCATCTAGCTATGCAAAATTGATACCACGACATCCAACTTAGAAAATCCACCGGGACGATCAAAAATGTAACCCAAGGCAAATTGAAAGCGAGATCCAAGCCACAAATCGAAGACGTCCTGGACTTAATTGCTTACGTAGTAAGTTATACTTAGCGCAATAATTTAAGATGCAAGTTAAACTATTTCACTGATCCTCGATAGTTACGAACATAATTTCACGATGGGTTACAAGCCCCGAATTTTAATTTAATGTTTGTGTTACACTTTAAGCATTTTTTTGTATCGTTTCTCTCTATGCTACATTTCAAGAATGGCTACTGGTACATAAATTAAATTAGAATTAAGTAAAAATTATTAAAGCTCTGATGTTACATTTGATATTGTTCATGAAAATCATTTCAATATACAGGATTCAGCACTGGATTCAGATTCCAGCGAATCTCACAACTGTCCATTAAAGATGCGTTGGGATTATTTAAACGAGCTATTTATAAGGGATCATAATTGCAAGCGGCAGTTGCGTCCAGAGCAAAAAGCCAGCTTCCTACTCTCAATGTCAAGTGGTGGTTCAGTGTTTGAGGGGCTCGAACACTATCTTCAATGTCGTCTAGTTGCAGCGCAAGACTAAGAGGTGCTCGGAAATGATATCTCGACAATGCGTCCATTCGATTTCTAACAGTTGGGCTATTTGAGAAATGAATCGATATCGTACGGTTAACTTTGTTAAGGGTGGCATGTTTGAGCAAGCTGGCGAATTATTAATATATTTGGTGATTTTAGCAACAAGTGATAATTCCCAAAGGACATCATACACTTTTTGGTAAATAATTTGCTGACATGTCTGTCCTGCTTCAAACCACTTATATCAGCTGATACGTCTTAATTCCACGATCCCGTTAAAATTATTCAAACCTGGTACAGTATTTACTGCTTCACGGCTGGCGAAGATACTGTCAGTTCACGTGGAGTAACGGTAGGCGGGATTGTCAGATCTGATGGACTGGAGATCGAACGAAAATTTTGGTGACTGGATTCTAAGGACGAGCTGAAATCCTCTGTATGGTTGTTATCCAGGGCTGTGAGGTGCTGCGAGCTTCTCGTAACCTCACTTTTTCTCCAGATTGGAGACACCCACGTCGCAGGTCCAGTGCTGTCATCCAATCAACACACTCCCGATGTCTAAGTCCCAAATCCTTCCAGGCGTTCCTTTCAATATTTGAAGATACGAGTATTCAACAATCCGAACGAATATGAAATAAATTACCGATTGCGGAACACTATCTATCCATCTCCAGTTACGACCAGGTCCAATTTTCACCACAATCCTTCCTTACGAGCTTTCAAAAATGTTCCCAGACAAAAACGCTGCTTTGAAAATCAATTACTTCGCACATACGGAGGTTAAATCGTTACTTTTAAAACCGAAAATCGTAAGGAGAATCTCCAAGTCATAACTGTTTTCTGTTTGAAAACTACGCACTAGAGACACCAACACACACCATGTCATATTGCCTGCCTTTTGTTCAACATCCGGCTGATGTTTAGGCGTAGCAGATATTTGCCATTCAATACATTCCGGCTGCTTGAAATGGTATAGCATGACTGATATCTGCTGGGTATCGCCTCGTGGGTTATGCCAAAAGTTTGTGGTATAACATCGCCACCAAAACAGCATCCGCGTTACGGATGAATTTTGTGGGTGCATTGGCTGATTTATCGAGTAGTTCGCGGGGCGACTGGGTCATGGAGTCGTGTGTCATTTTCAGTTACTTTCGAGATGTTGTAGTATGACAAGGTTTTATGGCAGGATCACACTCTCTTTCAGAAGTTCCTTCAGCAGCGGGTAGACCATTTAACCTGGCACGAGCGAAAATTCTAGCACGCATAGCCTGATATTCTCGGAGCCGAATATGATGAGGGGTTTTTACGTAGCTTAACTATGTTTCAGTTCCACTGGGGTTCCGATCGTTTTACTTTTCAACAATGTCTTTGGAGATGCCTCGAAAGGAGAAAAACCATGCACAATTGGTTTAATCTTAATTAAGATGGCGTTGTCAAGAATGGCGTGGTTGTCATAATTATCGATGGGATAGGGCTTCTAATTTACGGCTGAGCCTTGGAGTACCTCTGGTGTGGGGGTACTATTTTCCGTTTTTTGAAATGGCGCCATCAGGGTAATACGTGTCTGGCTTGTCACATCCGTAGCAGAATACCTTGCGATTTACGCGACATGCCGTAGAACGATGATTCGGTTGTTAACGATTCTAGCAGGCCGCCTTTCTTGTCTTCTGCACCAGCTTGTAGACCGCAGTCCATTCAGGGTTGCTAAAATCAGTATGGGCTATTAGAATGGGTGCTTTAAGGATGCTCAGTGCAGTCTCTGATGGGGGGGGAGGGGGGTCAGTGCTGGTAGTAACGTGAACTCTGGTTTAACTTCAACTATAGAGTGCCGATTCGGTAAGGCTCGGCGAATATGAGTTTGATGTCGTGGATCACCTCTGAAGCGCGAAGCTGAGGAACGGTGCATCGGGGAGCATAAACTATCCACTCCCGTTGCTTAAAACGTTTTCTCTCGGGAACTCTGATTTAAGCGAGACTTGGCACAGTGATTGGTTAGATTTTAAGATAGACATATTTTAAAATAATCCAAAAATCTAATACATAAATTCAAAATGTTGTCGTCCAAAATTCAGAAAGTAAGCGCTATTCGCTGTTTTAGTAACAACTGGAATGTTGAATTTTTTCCATGCAAACGTTTGAAATGTCTTAAATTGAAAGTATTCTAACTACGGAAAATTTGCCTTAAACAGTGTTGATTTTCGAAGTGGCGGCCAAGCAAATTATTATTTGCTTTTAAAAGTAAGAGTACATACAAGAAGTTTGCCTATCCGACTGGTAGTACCAACGGGATTTTTTTTCTATTCAATTAGCTTTTTTTGTTTGTTCTGGCATTTACCATGCTTTACATTATCTATTTTGTAATTGGATTGATGATCTGTAAAAGAGCTTGAATAAAAAAAAATTATTTTATTTCTACTAAATGAAAGATTTTAACTAGAATGGGAAACCCTTTATTATAGGCTGCATACAAAAAAAACGCAGCAGTATCAATATGAAGTGCATTTCGAAGAATATTGAATATTTGCATTCCAGGGTGTAGGCACATAAAGGGCGGTCCAACCAAAATGCACGATGTTAATTGTAAATAAAACAAAAAGTTTTCAGATAATTATGTTCATATTTTTAGGGTTTTGTAAAACAATTTCACAAAACCCTACTAAAATCGCGACCTGTCTGTCCGTCCGTCCGGGTGTCGCAGCACTGATTCTCGCAATCTACTTAACATAGAAACATCAAATTTTGTATGCAGATGTAAAGTGGTGCTCTCTTTAAAGTTCAACTACAAAAAATTTTATAAGATATTTAAGGGGTGTCTCCCCATACAGGGGAGTGGCCACAAAAAAAAAATTTATCAAAGGTAGCCGATATGAGTGTCAACTGAAAGGTCTTCATGAGAACTTTTCAAAACAGGGGTTAATTTGATACTTTTTGCATCGAGGGACGCGCAGAGACGGGAAATACACGAAAAATTTGTGTCTCCCTCCCCCTCCCCCTCGCGATTAGACACCTGTGATCCGAAAAATCTGAAAATATTATGGTGGTAGGTGCTTATGAGTACAACAACAGCAAATACCTTAGAAGTCGAAATTCGCTCAACTTTGTTAATAATAGTATGATATTCGAATTTCACATTTTTCCCAATTAAATCGCATTGGACCCTTAAACTGAATGAAATTCGATATTTACATAGTTCTACTTAGGGTTCTTAAACTTTGTAAGTTTGATGAAAATCGAATGATATACACGGAAGTTTTAGTCGTTTGAAATTTCTAGAATTACAACAACAATAACACATGATTTTGGTATTTCATGGACTTTCCATCGAATCAGCCACTGCAGTTTTGATTTAATCTTCTTGAAATTTTCATATAAGGTCAATAACATTAATATTTTTGAGAATTCATAATTTGGGTATTTTTTGCTGGTTTGCAACAAAGTGGCGACCGGTAAAAGTAAAAAAACAATGGATTTTCTTTTGAACGTGCACATCTCTTTGACATATTTTTTGACGTGACTGCATTTCAGAGAAGTTGTGTACAGAACCCTTCTGAAATGAGAGTAGGTCTGTTTACCAACTTGTTTATTATAATAGAAGGATCTATGACGATTATGTTGAAACAAAAGATTGCCCAAATGCTTGTTACTGCTACGGTGGCAAACTTCTTATCGATGGTCCATTTTTCAATGACTCTGAGACATAATTGAAGTTCAATGCCGATAATGCCCTGAATTATCTTATCCTTTAGCTCTTGAATTGTTTTTGGCTGATTGGCGTACACTTTTTCTTTTATGTATCCCCAGAGAAAGAAGTCCAACGGTGTCAAATCACATGATCGTGGCGGCCAATTAACATCGCCACAACGTGAGATAACACGGCCATTGAATTTCTTGCGCAAAAAAGCCATTGTTTCGTTGGCTGTTGGCAAGTGGCGGCATCCTGTTGGAATCACATATCGTCCAGGTCCATAATCTAAATTTCTGGCCACAACAAGTCCGTTATCATCTCGCAATAGTGAACACCATTCACGGTAACTGCTTGGCCATCCTCATTTTCGAAGAAGTACAGCCCGATGACGCCGCCAGCCCATAAACCGCACAAAACAGTCACTCTTTGTGGATGCATCGGCTCTTCAACAATCACTCGTGGATTTTCATTTTCTGCTTGTTAACGATTCCACTGAGGTGAAAGTGTACCTCGTCACTGAAGACGATTTTCTTTGTAAAGTCACTATTCCCTTCTGTCTGTTCAACCAACCATTCGGCGTATTACCAACGCTTGAAATCGTCAGTAGGCGTCAGCTCTTGAGTCAATTGAACCTTGTAAGCGTGTAAATTCAAATATTCATTCCAAATTCGCATCAGTGATGTTCGTGAGGTGTTCAATTGTTGGGCACGATAACGAGTTGAGTTTGATGGCCCTTCTGCCACACTATCGCGAACAACAGCAATGTTTTCTGGAGAACGAACTAGGCGAGTATGCACAGGTAATTTCGCATTTTTTATAGGCCCGGTTTGCTGAAATTTGCGCACAATTCTCCCGATTGTGGGCACGTTTGGTCGATTATGCTGACCAAAAAAATCACGAAGTGCACGAAAAGCATTTTGATTTGAACGCCCGTTTTTGTAAAATGCTTCAACAACCTTAACGCGCTGCTCAATTGTGTACCTCTCAATGGTTCAATTTGTCAAACACTGAAACAAAGAAATGTCAAACTAAGTTGGGCGAAAAACTTGACGTTAAGGTGTGACTCACAATTAACATCGTGCATTATGGTTGGACTACTCAAACGTGATACTGAGTATGTTATATAATCCTGTAATTATACTGCGAATATCACAAAATAACCTTTTCATAAAAAGCGAATTGTGAAAATATTTGCTGAGCTACTAGAGGGATTATACTGATCAGACTGATACAAATAAAAATCTTCTTCCCAATAATAGTCGCAGTACCGAAGCATTTGACAAAATGTTATTGGAAGCATTTGACAAAATGTTATTGGAAGCATTTGACAAAATGTTATTGGAAGGAATCAAATATTGTTACAAATGACTGTGTAGCTGGCTTTATATCGACAGATCTTAAGAAGTGTAGTATCTCTCTTCTCCGTGACAAACACACTTGAAATTTTAAATTTTTTTCGCATATCTTCTTCGTTACCCATCAGCTAGAGAAAATGCTTAAGTACTTTTAATAGCGTGAATTGATAAATCTTCAACAAGTAAATCGAATGAATGAATATCTGAACTACATAATTCAGATATCTTAATGAAACACAAAAGTGAAAGCATTTTTAATGAATTGAATTCAAAATCAGATTAATATAGTAAATGCTTCATCATCAGTAATTAAACATTGATGTCCAACAATGATAAAATGAAAAATAACATTCCCACCACTAAATACTCATCAATTTTACATTTCATTCAAAAAACTTTGTTATCAACTTAAGAATACAAATTAAATTCACTTTACACACATCTGCTGGTGAATACTAAAGATTATTTCAATCTGAGACTCTAAAACATACATTGCATACCTAAAACTATAATGTAAACTTGATTTCGAAAAGCTAAACACTGATGCCATCAGGGAATACCCACCCGTCGATGGCACATGTTTGCCCATCATTAAGAGAAATTTGTAGTCAAAACAGCATTGTTTACAAAAGCTCGCCTTACACTTTTGGCACATACAATACTACGTACATCAACGTATATAGAGACAGAGGTATCACTTGCATATGTACGACCTTTCCTCAATGGGGCAATTACCAATTCAAATAGGAGCACACGAAGATTATTAACAAGCTCTCGAAATTCTTGAACTTCGTTGACTTGTTGCCACACAAACAAGTCAAATGCAAATTTTAATAGGTATGCATAAATTATGCACACCTTAAATTGAATCAAACGATTAGTTAAGGAAAATGATTACTTGTGAAATTTTATGAAGAATTTGAAGAGCCGTGTGAATATGTGAAAATATGAATTTTTTTGAGCTTTTAAAAAATTGGGTTGAATTATACTTAATTAATAGACCCGTATGATCGGTTGAAATCTACAATTAAGTAGGCATTTTATTAAATGATACCATAACTAATTCTTGATACGCATGCCTTATTGATTCTTAACAGTCTTTATCTATAACCTTTTTTAGATTTCCTAGCAAGAGAATGTAGCCCAGTTTTGGACTGGTTCATATATTTGCTCGAAGAAAATCATTTGAAAAACGATTGGCCCAAGTCAAATGACCGCTATTCCCAAACCAGGAACAGTTGTGAAGTCGCTATTGCCGCTCTCAATAATAATGCTGCAAATTGATCAGAAAAATTGGAATACATCTACCTCTAATGTCAGTCAGCTTTGCCCATTTAAGTTGTTGAGAACTACTAAGTAATTCAAATAGCACAGTTACAAAAAAAAAATTATCTGTTCTTTGAATGTGATATACCCATAGTATTTTTGTGCGCTAATCACGAATTTGATGTCAGATTCGGTCTATCAGATCACCGAGATCTCCTAACCTTAAAAAACATGTCAAAAATAGTAAAAATTCTCGAAAAACTGATAGGAAAAATTTTAAAACCATTTTTTTAACATTCAAACACTTATTTGTACGTTTTGGATGGCACTGAATGTAAATGCACGGTTGGAATAGGTGGGTCACGTGATGGTCTTTTCCTAACTTTAAAAAAAAATTTTGAAAAACGAAATTTTGAAAATCGATCAATTTTCGCCAAATTTGGTATGGAGGGATTTTTGGAATCGCTGATCACGAATCTGGGATCAGATTTGCAAAACCCAAGATGGCGACAGAAAATATTGAAAATAGAGCAATTTTTGCCAAATTTGGCATTGAAGAGATTTCAGAGTTGCTAATTACGAATACGAAGTCAGATTCTTAAGTAAGTGAGTTCTAAATTAATCCACAGTATCTTTAGTATCCTTTTTTCTTCTATCTGTATCCAGGGCACCTCCACGCGGTGACGATGGGCAACGGAAGTGCTCCCATGTCTGGCTAAGCCCCTAGACAAGCATTTTCATGGCGAGTAGGAGGAAGAAAGTTACGATGTAGGGCCTCGGAAACGCAGTATCGGCAATTGATCAGGGTGGGAAAGCGGGACCGCAAATCAAATGCTTCATGAAGGGTATAATGCTTCAAGAAAAGCATTGACAAATGCTCCTGTTTATCACAAATGTGATAAAAACTATGATATATTTTGCAATATATGTTGTAAGTATGTAATAAGTAGAATGGGAGTAACTATAACGGATACAATCAAAACTATTTACAAAAATTGTTATGGCTCTGAGTTACTTCACTTGGATGAAAAATGGGTTCCAAATATCATCTGTGCTTCTTGCAAAACAAAGTTGTAACGCTTGAATAATGAAATCGCAAGACAGTCATTGCAACACCAGCATGAAGAATATAACGAGACACACCCTAAAAATGTACATTTGAAGCCTTACGTGAATCTGTCATCGGCGACAGAGCCGATAAGGGCAGATTCAATTCCTGTATCTCCTAAACTTGTGCAGAAAGAAGATTAAAACATATCCAATATTGCAGAAGGGATGGACTGCAAAACGATTAACAAATATTCTTATACTGGTACTGGTATCGAACAAGAGAGTCAAAATGTGCTTAGTGTTGCTGAAAGTACGGACAGTGAAGACACAAATCATGTTTGCATGACAATGATGATATACTTTTTGCAGAATCTACTGAATTAAGTAGCGATGACCCGAAATTTCTCCCAACAAATGCTTATCCGTAACTTAAATTAATATCATAAATGGAACTCACTGATCACCAAAACTGAATAAAATATTTTATTTGAGAGCCGTATTCTTCGGCGTATTTCGTGTCTTTCACTACCCGTTTTCGTTGTTTTGCCACCTAAACACACAAATTCGCCCTGATTTTTGATACTGTATTCGCCAAGAGTATTTGAGGTATTTTTCCTCGACTGCTTCATGAGCTTGGTTTTATTTTCATTGCTTTGTAGACCTACTAGTTTAGCTTCGCTGCCGAGTTTCAGGAAAAGTTCTTTGGCAGTTGATAATGACCGTGACAAAATATTGATGTCGTCCGCATAGGCTACTACTTGGCTCGACATGTATAGCAATGTACCTTGCGTATCGACAAGTAGCTTCCGTATGACGTACTCCAGAGCCATATTGAATAGCAATGCGGCCAGCCCATCTCCTTGCTTTAGTCTGATTTTTGTGTCAAAGGCATCGGTGAGTTGGTTATTGATGCGGACTTGGGAGGTTGTCAACGTTATTGCCTTTTTCGTAAGACGCACCCATTTGGCTGGAATACCAAAGCAAAGCATTATTTGGTACAGTACATTACGATCAATATTGTCGTATGCTTGCTTATAGTCAACGAAAATTTGGTGTACGTCTATGTTGAAGCCCAAGAATTTTTCAAGTGCCTGCTTGACTGCAACAAATGACAAACTATCGCCCGTATATTGTATAAATACAAAAAGCTTAATAAATGAATATGTGAAAGATTTGTACAAACCTGAAACATAGCGATTCTTGATCGATTCATTGTAATGCAGCATATGAGTAGTTTTGCTGCATAATTCTAATGTTAACGCATCTATTTCACTCGCTCACTTAACAATCATGAAAGAACAATACGAAAAACTAAAAGTAATTTTGGGAAAAATCAAATATAATGACCATAAGTGGCAACTTTCTAGGGATCTGAAAGTTTTAACAATTTTGCATGGACAACATTCTGGCTTTACACGTTTTCCCTACTATGTGTAATAATAGGGATAGAGATTCTACAAAAGAAGATTTAGCCAGCAAGAACATATTTTGTTCTTGGTGTTGATAATGTTATTAATGGGACCTTAGTGGCGGTGATGCTAGAATCGGTTGACAAATGGAACCAGGTGATACATTATGCTCGGGCAGTCCTAAAAGATAAAAGGGACTCACAGCAGCTGGGGGCGTTGGGGGTATAGGGGATCGCTTGTCCGGCACTTCCTCTTTCCCTTTCCCTCCCCCCTAGGAGAGGGATCTCCCAGCTTGAAGGCACCTCACAGTGTAACAAAACGAGACCTGGCTCGAAGTAATGTGTCAAACGGCCCCAGGCTAGGTTCTTAGGTTGACAGGGGAGGTCTCTTTGCAGCCTGACCCATTTCGTGCACACAAAAAATGTGTGGCAGGCATTGTCTTCCTCTCCTGGGCAAAACCGACAATTGGGTGATCGTGACTTACCAATCTTGTACAGGTAAGACTGTAAGCACCCATGCCAACTCAAATATTGTGTTAGATAGAAGTCAGTTTCACCATGCCTTCGATTTAGCCAGGGTTCACATTCGGGATGAGGGGCGCAGTCCACCTTCCCTTCGTGCCCGAGGCTGCTGCCAATCGTTGAGCGAGCGCTGTCTCTTCTCACGGACAACCATTTCCCTTGCATCCTCATTTCGGCGCAGGTAAATAGCGCGGCGCTCTCTAGCAAGGAGGGCGAAAGGTATCACGCCTGCAATAGCTCTCACCTTTGAATCAGAGACTGTCGGATACGAAGATGCAATCCTCAGTGCTCCTCTTCTCTGTACCTGTGCCAAACGTATACCTCCTTACTGAGAGCATCGCCTCATACTTCTACTCCGTACAATAGCACTGACCCTACAGCACTCATCAAGAGGTGTCTTCTTGATGGGCGGGGTCCCCCTACATTGGCCGTAATTTGACCCAGAGCTGATACTCCCGAAGCAGCCTGCTCAGCCATTGCCCTGATTTGCTCAGAGAAACTCATCTTCGAGTCGATCAGTAGCCCCAGGGTACTTCACCGATGGCGATTCGATTCGTATATCTCCAATACTGATCATCCTTACTCTAGGGATTCTCTTTTTTGTCAAGATGACCACTTCGTTTTCTCCAGTGCTAAGCTGAACGCTCGAGCAGTCATCCAGTCCCTCACTCAGCATATTAGCATACCTAGCCTAAGTTGGCCTTGTTCAACGGTACGTCCAGCGACCAGAGTCGCAACATCATCCGCATAGCCGATCAAACGTGACTCATGTGGGATCTCCAGTCTTAGTAGCCCGGAGGTGTTTAGTGGGTAGTCCAGTCACCTTCTTGCGAGGATGGGAGTCCCGCACTCTGTGCGTAAATGGGCATCCATCTCCCTACCTAGAAAAAAGGAGACCTTAGTGGATCCTGCCTGCTGTCAGCTTCTATTGTGTCTTCCTATCGAGTCCTCGGTCTTCCCGCTGGACATCTACCTTGTGCTCTACCCTTTAATGTTCTTTTGGGTAGCCGGTTTACTTTCATTCTTTTTACATGGTCCATCCATTGTAATTTACGTAATTATACGGAAGAGGAAACAGGTGGATCATCAAAAAGTTCGCCCAACTATGGTTGTAATGTAGTCTCCACTCTGTTCTTTGCTTTACTGAGCCATAGATTTTCCAGAGCACTTTAATTCAAATACGTCCACTTTCTTTTTATGTCCGCTTGTCAGGGTCCATGTTTCACCTTCATGTAACAGCACAGGTTCAACTAGTGTTTTGTAAATGCACAGCTTATTTTTTCTGTGCACACCTCTAGACCTTGGAATGGGAAGTATCGAGTGATAGGCGTTCTTTGTGGCATTTATGTGGCGTCCTATTTCATCCTTTTTCGCGCCTTTTCTATTCAGATTGGCTAAGTTTTCTTCCTCGTTTGAGTAATGAATATAGTTTTAGTTTCATTAACTCGTAGGCCAATTCGGTTTGCTTTAGATTTATGGCTCAAAAATGCTCCTTTAATATCTAAGATTGGACGTGCCATAATATTCATGGCGTTAGCATAGGATTGGACGTGCCAAATATTCATGGCATTAGCATATGCTCACCAATTGTGTGAACTTGAATATTTGTGTAACCCGCTGCAGCTGATTTCAATATAATGACGTGTTCCAGCGCAATATTAAACAGCGTTGAGGCAAGTCCATCCCCTTGTCTTAAGCTTAATTCTATAGTGAAGCTGTTCAATAGTATACCGTTAACCTTCACCGTGAACTCTGTGCTTTCCATTGTGACCTTGACCATGCGGACTAGTTTTGTTGGGATGCCAAATTCAAGCATTATTTTGTGCAGCGGACTTCTGTTGACACTGTCGTATGCTTGCAACTCTACAAAGAGTTGGTGCACATCAATGTTATATTCTCAGGACTATTCAAGCCCCTGCTTTACTGAGACCGTCCACTTCAAAGGCCTCCTTCCCTCCTTTTCATAATATGGCTTTAATTTGCTTTCTATTATTTTGGAGAACGCTTTATAAAACGTGCATAGTAGAGCAATGCCTCCATAATTTTAAATTTTATTTTGTGTGCAGACCATATTATACTTTTTCACTAGTCGTGTGATAACTGCTCCTCTGACCATATTCTGCATATTAGCCGATGCAGAAAGTTATTTAGATGAGGACCCCCGCTCTGGAGCAGTTCTGCTGATATTCTATCTATTCCAGGAGTCTAGTTTTTTCTGAGGTCGTATACTGCTGTCTGTTGGTGGTGAGACTGGAACCTCTTGCTCTGCTCCTGGAATATTCAAAGCTTCAGCCATTGTTGGAGACGCTGTGAATAGCTTCTGGAAACATTACAGATATCTGTTTCTGATTTCGATTGTTAATAAAGTGACCAGTATGACGTTCATTGCAGCACCACTGTCCAATTTAAATTTCAAAATTTTGGTTCCAATCGCTAAACTTTCAAACCAAGATTTCTATCGATCCTGGCTTATCATGTCTATGTAAAATGTAGGAGTATTTGAACTTATTTCACTAACAGCATTGTTTCTAGTTGAACATGCACTAGCAAAATGATTTTTCTTTTCACTCGCAACAAGTTTTACCATCAGCTAAACTTTTGTTGTGCGGATGTGTTCTGTTACACCTTTTACACGATGCCTTCTGCTGCTTATGGTGTCCATCTTGTTGCTTTTGCTTCGCTTGTAGACTCGACTGCTTAATTGATTTTGTGGATTGCTTCTACGATTCCCCAGGCTTTTTGACTTTATAGATGGGTTTAACATATCCGTAACATCGCTCATTCTGAAATAAACTTTCGCTTTTTGTAATGTAAGGTCATCGATTTTGATAAATTTAGTTTT
This sequence comes from Odontomyia ornata, assembly GCA_963969285.1. NCBI lineage: Eukaryota > Metazoa > Arthropoda > Insecta > Diptera > Stratiomyidae > Odontomyia > Odontomyia ornata. The sequence continues at coordinate 156,968,811 of OZ017738.1, read as the reverse complement.
GATATTCGAATCTGGAGTGCCAATCACAATTCGATCATGCAACATTTTATCTTTTTCTGAACCCAAATTTCAACTTTCCGACAGTTTTGTAATGTCCGCCATGAAATGGTCAAAGGGTTCGCCGTCGGTTTGATACCTTGAATAAAATTTAAACCTTCATGCACTTCATTTGTTCGCGGATTGCAATATTCTTCAAACGCCCTCACTACCGAATCAATTTCATTTCGATCGGTTTCTGCTTTATTAAATGCGTTGAACAATTCAATCACTTCTTCGCCAGCGCAACTTAGGAAACGAGCTACTTGTACCGTTTCTTCTTGTTTAACAGTTTTAGTTGCGATCGCGTATATATCGCAGAAAGCCTTGAATTTCTTAAAACTATCCTTAACCCGGGAAAGGTAACCCTTTTTTGTATGCTGGGGTTGGTAGCCGTGAGTCATTTTGACCCAGAGGTAATTTTATAATGAAATATGTCGGAATTTTTCAAAATAATTTATCAAAATTAACAATATTATTTGGTTTCTATTCATTTATTTTCAGTCTTTTAGTAAATTAACTGCCTTCTTGTTACGTAAAAAATAATTTTTTTTCATTGTAACCACTTCAATGCACATTGAGTCATAAATCAAACGAGAGATAACTTGATAAACTAAGAAATTTTATTTCAAAAATTCAAAAGAATTGAAAAATCCCTTAGCGAAACATTACAGAGCCTAAAACACTTCAATGACTCGAATAAAAAATATAAACAATAACTACATTATTATAATAGTATGTATGTATGTTTATGTAAAAATAATCTGATGTAGATATAGTCTTAGGATTGTTGCATAAGAGTTGTTTTGCACTCCAAGCACACTCTGATAGTATATTCACGACATATCAGTTTATGGCAATCAATGCAGATCGTTTGGGTCTTCCTTCGCTTCATATAATAGCAAAAAATGCAATACGTCCGGTTAGTTAGGCGTTGCTATGGTATTTCTGTACTTCCTGAAGCATCTGGCGCTCCAACCCTCAAGATTGACTCACGAAGATTTGCTTGAGTTGGGAGAGTAAGCCGATAAGCCATCGAAGGTTCACTCAGAGTGCTCACCAACTCCATCATGAATTCAAGTCTGGAAAACGGTTTTCCTTCTCGTCGATCTTTGTAAAAATTATGTAGGTAAACTACATAAGAGCAGCAATATTCAAAACCTTATAGAAAAACGCTACAGGCCACCCCTTAGTTTTCCTTCCCGTATTAGTGTCTTGGCAGAGTCTATCTAGAATGTCAACACCTCCTTACTGGTATTATAATTGAGAATAATCTCCGGTTCTTGACTTCCAGGATTGATAGAAGCATCGTCATGAACGGTGGATATAAGGGTTACGTTGCGTATTTGTCTTATAAGAAACTGCTGTAATAGTATTCGAGAACAAAAAAGCCGATGATCCAGGCTTTCTGCCATTGAATTTTATATCAACGAATTCAGAAGGTAATTCTTTCTTATTTTTCCGAACCGTTCCAATCATAGTTATTTTGTAGTCTTTCAATAATTTTTCTGCTAAAGGATACTTGTAAACCATTTATCCATGGTCAAGTTTCTGTTAGACCCAGAAAAAGGTTCAATACGCTTGAGGATGAAGTAGATGCTAGCAGCTTCGTCACTTGAGTTAGATCCTCTTCCAAGATAAGCCATAGCATTGCACATATATTTTGTCGCATTATCGCAAATCATTATTATTTTGACCCCATATTTGTTGGAATTGTTCGGGATATACATTCAAAATGGACACCTTCCACGAAATCTAACAAGCTGCTCATCTATTGTGAGATATGGTCCTGGTCGATAATTTGATTTGCAGTTGGTGACAAATAATTCCCAAAACTGTGAAAAAGGAGCTAATTTAGAATTTCTTTGAGCCCTCGCAGTCCGTCAGACATAATGGCACGATGTTCATCGCCACAGTACACTGGGTTATGCAAAATTTGAGAATTTAGAAGATTGTTCTTCATCGTTGCTGCATAGTATAGAGAACCAAAGACTTCTATCGCTTCATTTTACTTTTTACTGTACTTTTACATTACAATTTATATATCGACCCAAACGTTTGAATTTGTTTTAAAGTATTTTGTAGAATTATTGCCACGATGTCTTGAGGGAAAAACTTCCAAAGCACTCTAAATGTGTTTTCGCAGAGCTTTCGTCTCTGCTATCTTCAGTTTGATGATTGGAAGACTCAGCTTTTCTGTTTTACCAGATCCTTGATTTTTTGCTTATATTTCTGAATTCTTCCTTTTTTTTTGCCATAGAGTCTTCTAAATTGTGGGTCGTGTTCATCAACTCTTCATCGCTAATAATTTAATTTTCTGGCACTGGCTCATAATGTGATCCAAAATCAGTATCTGATTTTGACTGCAAATTTTATTTCCCGCCATCTTATCTGTAGAAATAAAGCCAAGTTGTTTATTACTACATAAAAGGCTCATAATATTTTATACTTATAAGTTTTATTGATGGTACTCATAAATCAAAATGACTCATAAAATTTCATGTCATGATTGGTAACCATGCGTCAGAATAACCTGCAAAATTTTACGCTAAAAGTTAACACTAAGTCATTTCGACTCACTAACGACAGAGTCGACTTTCCGATTTGCGTCTGCCGGGCTGAAGTGCATAACTAAATTGGCTGAGATTATCTGAGCGCTCATATGTATAACTTCAGCCATTGAAAGCAGGGAATGACTGGAAATTTTGAAGTGAATCAAGATGACTCAGGTTACCTTTCCCGGGTTAAGATTGCCTTCTAGTTGAAGTTGGGCCAGCTTTTTGAAATCCATCCTGAGTCTCTTATAATTTAGCAAATTTCACTCATGAAAATGACTCACTGTACTACACTCGTATTTTATAAATTATCCGGCTGCACCATGTTGTATACTGTATGCTTTATTGCTAGAAACTGACTCGAGATATGTACATAGTTGTTACAAGAGCTTTTCGCAATATTGTTATACTTGTTATACTTAACTATAATCTAGCTTTTTATATAACTTTTATTTCAATACAACAAATCAAACCATCTCTCCTTAAATGTTTCCAAACGTCATCAGATGAGATTCTCCTTCGAAAAATTTCCTCTGCTCGCAGCATATACGAGCAGACTTGTTGATATCCCTTGAGCAATGCAACCTCCTTTAAGGATCTTGGTGTGCTTTTCAATTGTCAACTGAAGTTTAATTTCCACAATGTTCTAATGATTAAGAAAGCCTCCCATTTGACTGGGTTTATTTCACGATCCCCTTCGCTATTCCAACATATCCCCTCCTGTATGTGTCTTTACTCCGCACTAGTATGTAGATATTTGGAGAACTGCTCCCAAATTTGTAGTTCGTATCACAGGAAGCACATTTCACACGGTTTCTTTTCTTTACATTCAACGTTATTTACTCCCCTTATGATGACCATATACATATTGGATAGTCTAAAAAGTATTGAGCCTTTTTTGTTATTTTACGATTGAATATTTCTTTTATTTAAAATAGATTTTATGTAAGTACATACTGTCCATTATTATCTATGGCCTTTGACCATTTTTTGGGTAGAGCCATTAGTCCATCTGCGCAGAACTCCTGTGGTTTATCGGCGAAAAACTTGGCCAAGTGATTCCACAGTCCTTTTTTAAAGTGAATTTTTTTCATTAAGGAAATTTTGCAGAGACAAAAACAAATGGTAGTCTGATGGTGCAAGATCTAGACTATAAGTGGGATGCATTAAAACTTCCCAGCCAAGCTCTGTCAATTTTTGCAGGTCATCAAAGGTGTGTGTGTATTTATTTATTTATTTATTTATTCCATCTTACAGACAAAACAATCCAATCACAAAATGGAACGCAAAGAACAATTATAGCAAAATTTAAATGATAAAGAATACTAAAACGTCGATAATTAAAAGTTAAACTAGTAGTAAGTCTCTTAGTTTTTTCTTAAATGCTATGTAAGAAGAGGGGAAAGGTCCAAGCTCGAGATTATTATGATTTCGTACGATTCTTAAGATTGGTGAATAGAAATATAAATCAGTTCTAGCATATGGTATAACGAAATAAGAATTCATCCGAGATGAACGAGATGTTTGTCGGAAACGCAGCTCAGAGAAAATATTTAACGGAACTTGATGGTAGCAGAGTTTGTACAAAAAACATTGGTCTAAATATGTTCGTCGGGATATTAGGGATGGAAGAGATAGGAAAGATAAACGACTTTCATAAGGCTGATACGGCAAATTAAACTTAAGGAAAAGAAAACGCGTGAACTTTCTTTGGACAGTTTCTAAAGAAGTCACGAGATAGGAATATCGGGGGACCAGATAGCAGAACAGTATTCAAGCAAAGGGCGAACAAGATAAACAAATAAGCGGACAGAAGAAGATATGCTATTGAATTTATGTACATGTCTAAGGATAAACCCGGAAACTCTAGACGCTTTAGTAATCACATTTAAAATATGTGCATCAAATTTGAGTTTTGGATCAAAAGTTACTCCAAGGTCTTTATGACTGAACACTCCAGAGAGGAAAGCATCATTTAATATATAATGAAAGTTGATAGGAGAGTCCTTAAGAGAAAAAGTCATTTTATGACATTTAGTAGTGTTAAGACATAAATAGTTTGAAGCACACCATTCATTTAGAGCATTCAAATCATTTTGGAGGAGCTGACAGTCCAAATAGGATTTGACTGCTCGAAATACTTTGAAGTCATCTGCATACAAAAGGCACGAGGAATTAATTGCAAAGGGAAGATCATTTATGAACAACAGAAAGAGAAGAGGCCCAAGAATTGAACCTTGTGGAACGCCAGATGAAGGACAAAAAGGACTAGACGTAGTACCAGAGAGACTTACTCGACAGAGACGACACGATAGATAAGATGACATCCAAGATAGAAGAGCACCCAAGATGCCAAGAGCTTCAAGCTTACGACAAAGAAGTGAATGATTCACAGTGTCAAAGGCCTTGGAGAAATCTGTGTAGATCACATCAACTTGCAGTTGGTTATCCAAAGCTCTTGCAATACTGTTTGTGAACTCCATTAAATTAGAGGTAGTGGAGTATCCTTTGAGAAAGCCATGCTGCTCTGGAGCAATAATAGGAGCTAATGAGTTTGAGAGTCGATTATGAACCAACCGTTCAAGTAACTTTGGAAAGCAGGACAGTAAAGAAATAGGCCGATAATTGAAAACTGACGTAGGATCACCACTTTTAAAAATAGGCACAATATTAGCTGTTTTCCAAGGGTTTGGGAATGTACCAGTACTCAAACTTAGATTGAAGAGAAGAGATAAAGGAAAACCAAGCGATGAGGCTAACGACTTTACAAATATGTTTGGCAAACCATCCGGCCCAGGGCTAATATTTGGATCAAGAGCATTGATCAAAGCTTCGACTTCAGATGCATCTGTACAAATAAAGGAAATTGGAAAGGGAAGATGATTAGGTAAGACAACAGGATGCACAGCTGCAGCGGGAGAAGAGAAAGTTGAAGAGAAAAATTGGGCAAATGAGTCAGTAACTTCTTGAGGAGAACATTCCTCTGCACCATTCCAACGGACCTTACTAGGAATGGAAGAAGAGGATTTCAGCGACCTTATATAAGACCAAAAATGCTTTGTATTATTAGCCACAAGAGAGCTATCCAGAGTGCTGAAATAAGCCTTCAGAGCATATCTGATCTCTTTTTTGGCAATAGCACGCAGCCTGCTAAAATTACATCTTGCTTCAATAGTGCCGAGTGTTTTAAAGACACGATGTGCCTTATCTTTTGCTCGTAGGGCACTAAGCACTCGCTTTGTAAGCCAAGGCTTATGATTTGCTTTACGGGATGTCTGAAGAGGCGTATAACAGCGAATAAGATTATAAATATATATGTAAAATTTACCCAAAGCGGCCTCACAGTTTAAGCCTCTAAAGAAATCTAGCCAGTTGACTGAAAGTAATTCTGTATTAATGGCTTCGTAGTTAGCTTTAAAAAAGTTAAGTTTTGGAGCAGGATGAGGTTTCTTAAATTTAATTTCATCGACTATAAGATCTATAGATAAAGGAGGATGGTGCCGATCAGGAGGAACATACGGATGTAAGGCTTGAGATACAGATAAGTAGCCAACTGGAACATTTGATAGCACAAGGTCAAGGAGACGACCATTAGGATTGCGGATATGGTTAAATTGAGAGAAGGAGCAATGAGATAGGAAAGATGACAGGGTTATAGAAAAAGGGTCAACTGACGAGATTGAAGGAGTAGTATAATTTTTCCACTCTATGTATGGTAAGTTAAAATCCCCGCAAACTAATATTTTGGCGTGAGGATGTCGCAAAACTAGATAAGAGGATAGATAATCAAAAAACGTCTCATAAACAGTTAATGGTGAATGACAAGGAATATAAATAGACAAAATCAAGAACTCTGTATTATGAGGGAGAGAAATTTTGATAATAACACATTCTAAAGTAGGAGAAAAACAGAAATCAGAACAAGGAGAACTAGGTAGAGCTTTGCTAACTACAACTAAAACTCCACCACCATCAGCCTTATTAGTGGCAATCAGGTCACGGTCACATCTATATACAATATGATCAGGAAACATTTCACTGCTCAAAATGTTTCCATTCAGCCAGGTCTCGGAGAAGCAGATAATAGAATCATTACTAACTTGATAAGAGATAAAGAGTTCCTCAAGCTTGGTCCTTAATCCTCGTACATTTTGGTAAAAAATAGATAAACACATTTTATTAGGAGAAGAGAAGTCACATTGAAGAGTATTAAGGTTTGAAAGAGATTCATTGACGTTTAAAGAGGATACAGTAGAAAAAACATTATGATTATCAGAATATTCATCAAGATGACTTGTGACTAGAGCTTTGGGATTTCGTTTATTGCCCGACGAAAATTTCTTCGTCTAGATTCAAACGGCTTAACAAGTACACGGCATTGTTATATGGAGGACAACGCCCTTTCTATTGATCAATTCTGGCCGTTTTTTTTAATTACTTGTTGCAATCTGGTTAATTGCTGACAGTACAGAGCCAAATTGAGTGTTTGGCCGGGTTATAGCACCTATGATAAACAGTTCCCTTCCAAACCCACCATACACACAGCATAATCTTATTTGGTGTCAATCCTGGCTTTCAAGTTGTCTGTCATGATTCAACTTTTTTGACCATGATCTTTTTCGAACGATATTCTGGTATCTTACCCATTTTCATCGCTTGTAATGATTTGCTTCAAAAATGGCTCCATTTGGTTGCTTTTCATTAGCATTTCGCAAATGGGAATTCGGTCGATCAAATTTTTTTGTGTTAATTCATGCACCACTCAAACGTCGAGCTTCTTTGTGTATCCAGCCTTACGCAAATTATTCAAAAATGTTTGGTGATGGATGTTCAGTTCTTTAGCAATGTCATGGCTGCTTATGTGTCGGTCTTCTTAAATTTTTTGTAAGATTTCATCGACTTTTTCAGTGATTGGTCGACCTGAACGAGTTGCATCTTTGACATCAAAATTTGCAGAACGAAAGTGAGCGAACCATCTCACGGCTGTGGCTTTTGATAAAGTATATTTTTTTCACGAGCCTGCGATGCATTTTCAAATTGATCGTAGTGGTATTGTAAAATATAACGATTTTTTTCAGAAATTTTATTCATTTTTAAATGGATGCAACTTTTGACACAAATTACGAAATACTTGGCATAATACGAGTTACGAAATACAAAACTGTCCGTATGTAAATTGTGGACTGGAATGTCACCTTTCAAACGCTTGTCAGTTTGACTCAATCTGATTGGTATTGCCTGATATATGACAACGAACACCATCTAGTGACAAAAAAGGCTCAATACTTTTAAGACCATCCAATATTTAGAGCCTTCCTACCCTCGAGTCCAGAAAATCTTTCCTTGACAAATGTCTTTTGTTCAAGCTTCACTATAGGCTTTTACCTCAAAATGTATGCAGACAAATTAATACATTCGACACTGCTCGGCTTAATAGATCTCGTTTCAATTTCGAAATTCGTATGCAGGTATACTAACACCTTTTTCCACTCTCCTTTACTATACTTACCTCAGGTGCGTAGCCAGCGAAGTCTTGGTCGTCTACCACAGTCTCTTGACGAATTTAAAAGTTTCACGAAAAAGTTTATACCTACTCGGTCAATTCTTAATTTTTGATATTGAATTGTAATCTTCTTTCTTTAATTTCTACACCATTTTGAATTTGTATACTTTTGTATTTATATATTTAATTGATTTGCAATTAGGCTACTAGTCTGCAAAGTGATGTTGTAATAAATAAATGTATTCCTGTTGTTTGTCCTGCCAAATATATATTTATACATTTTCCTTGATTCTATGTTATTCCAAACAGTAATCTTAAAAAACTTAGAAATATACTTGGATTTTTCAAATATTCATCAATCTGCACCAGTTTTTAATTAAAATGTAATTATGGATTCAGCAATTTTTTTAAGCCTCACTAAATTTATTTGATTGAAAGATAAACTTCTGGTAAATTTTATTTTCATAGTGGTTCCATGAAAACTTGATGACGTCAACATATGCGTTTTTTACCTCATCAATTATTTGCGCATAATTACTTGTGAGTTTTGCATGCGTGGCGTTCCAAATACCAAATCTAATCGATCCTTGATGCTATGTAATTACTCAAAATTTATATGAACTTGGATGTTAGAAATTTTCATGGGGCCATGTTAGACATGAAAAAAAAACTATTTGTCGAAATAGAGTTTGCAAAATACCTATTATTAATAAATAAGATAATAGTTTTCGACTTTTAATATATAAAATTTATATGATTGAACCATGAAAATTTCCTTGGCCCGTGAATGAGAATCTAACGAAATTTTACCATTGAACTTTCCAACGAATTGTTTTTGCTGGGAAATGCATTCGATTAAGATTGCGTGTAATTTGTGGTTTGTAGTCGTCATATTGGCACTAATAACAACAATCATACTTTCAACTAACGCATTTGAACCGGGAGACGACTATTCATCCTGCAAACAAAAAGACAGATACACAACTTCCGCATTAGCGCTAATGTTCACATCCTCGAACATATCCAAGTCGCGCAACAATGGACCCACTATACAATGAAGCCGTCAATCGGTTCAATAAGACGTTTGCATTAGAAAACGATAAGTTAACCTCCAGCACCTCAGGCCTCCATCTGGCCATTAATTGGATGCAATTATGTTGGAGCCGACAAACGTGAATTATATAACATCTATCTAATTGTATAATCGTACAATCTTGCACTTATGCTCGCCACTTGAACCGCATGAAAGTGGTAGGCGTTGTCACTATGAGGACAACAAGTGACATACGAGTACATGCAGTACGAGTATTTGCCTAGTTCAGGTAAGATATAAAAAAGTTACATCTTGCATTCCATGGTTACGTGACGGATCAATAAACTAAAAGCGGTCAATTTTCTAAGCTATCGGATCAATGGAGTTTCGCAAGGTGGAAAGCCTTAATAAGGGTAAAGTGCTCCGGGAAGATTATATGGAATTGATGATGCTGTAGGCGGAAAAATTGGATAATTAACGAGTGACGAATTTGTTTTCATTCACGACTTCCGAAGGGGATTCTATTTTTATATACCGCCTTATTAGGGACTGTGATACATTCTACTGATGACGATATTAGTTTTTGCATCAGGTGCTGAGGTGTTTCATAGGAACAGAGCTAATATGGTAAAATTGAATCCAAGTCCATTCACACGTAACGTTCAATTAAAAAATCAGAAAGAACAACTAAATCAGATATTTGAGGATTTTGAATCTGAAATTAATAGCATAAAAAAATCACGAAGAGAAGAAAAAGATCAGGTTTCTAATAACCATAACGAAAAATACCTTTTATTAGAAATGACAATATGAGTATGATGCGGCTGCTTTTCAATCCACACTTACCTGCAAGAAAAATGAAAACATTTATTAGTATCAGAGAAATTATACTAATTATTATAAAATATGAAGGCAATGTGGCTGTTTCAATCGTTAAAGGCCACTAGAATTATCAGAAATATTTTTAGATGTTTAATGTGAATGTATGTAAAATATAATCTTTGTTTCTTGTCGCTCTCTTTTTGTCAACGTAAAAAGAATAAAAATTTCTACTTTTTTGTTACAAATCGATAAGAATTTTCATTCTTTTTAAAGTAGACTAAAAGAAAGTGACAAATAACAAAGACTATATTTTGCATACATTCACATATCCAAAAATATTTCTGATAATTTTAGTGGCTCGTCATCTACTTTAAAACAAAGATTTCTGAGTTTGTGGCCTGTACTCATTAATTTGTTCACATATTTTTCCACATCTTAACATCCACTTAGCGAGATATTACAGAGATTACACAGCAGATACTACGTCTAGCACTCGTTGCGTGTAGACGTGTTTTTAATCGCTCCTGTTATTAATTTTAAAAATTAATTAATTTTTCGCAAAAGTCAGTTTCAAACAATTGCAATATTTTTTTACGAGCCAGTCAAAAGCAAATTTTGATTTTATTGCGAAAACCATCATCGTCGAATTATTCGAGCATTTATCGAATACCTGAAATTCATTTCCTGAAGAAATATCAACAGTGGAAATACGTTCAAGGGAAGTCCCGGTCTGAGAACATTCCCTCTAGTCTCGCTGCGAAAGCAACGAGATGGAGGCGCCCGATGGCTTCAGCCATCAATCAGAAGGATCATTCCCATCACCAATGATGACGGGCGAAAAAATTTTAAAAGAAGTTATGAGAATAAAGCAGAAAAACCGACAATCCTATCGGTAATCGAGATCGAACAGCTGATCCAAGAAAAAGAGAAAGCTGAAAAATTCGAAAAAGAAAATGAAGAACTCAAGCTTCGAGTTAAATCGTTAGAAGCACTTGTTGGAACGTTAACGTTCAACAAGGATAATGAAACCAAGAAAAGCCGACAAGCAAACTCAAAAACCGAAGACAAGAAAATTAAAAAGCCACAGGAAGAAGCTAATCAAGAGGATGTCCTCAGCGCAGGAGGCGCAAACGACAGCAGAAATTATTATGCAGCGCTAGCTGGTCTTGAAGAAACGATGAATATTGAAGAGGATACAGGTAAAACGTCAAAATTAGATAATGATTTCATTGAATATCTTAAAATTAAAAATCGGGAGAAAAAACCAAAAGGTTTGTCTGCTGGTCCGTCCGTTAAGATTGATGAAAAAAAAAGAAAAAGTCCCACGAATCAATGTGTTTGGGCAAACGGGCAAAGATATGGTTCGGCTTTTGGCAGCCGAAAATAAACTAAAAGATTTTCAGACAAAAAGAGTCAATGCCGACAAGTTGACAATAAGGACTAAGTCACTGGTTGATTTCCAGGCAACAAAAAGTGCCTTAAATTCTGGAGGTGTTCCGCATTTCACGTACACCCCGAAAAGCGAAAAGAGCCAAACCTTTTTATTGAAGGGTCTGGACTGTGATGAGGACACAGTCGATCTCCTTCAGGTACTCCAAGAAGCTGCACCAGAAATACAATATATTACAGTCAAAAACTTTGCAACGAGAAGATCGATTGTGGAGCGCAAAAACTTGCCTCACTACTTAGTCCAGATTTCCAGCAAAAGTAGTTCGAGTGCCTTGCAGAAAATACGGTACTTGAACTTCCGCGTGGTGAGGTGGGAACGCCTCCAGAAAAGTGAGGTCAACCAGTGCTACAGGTGTCAAAGATTCGGGCAGTCGGCTGCCAATTGCGCCATGAAATATAGGTGTGTTAAATGCAAAGACATTCATGCTCCCGGCGAGTGCAAATTGGCTCAGGAGGAGCCAAAATAAAAACTATATTGTGTGAACTGCGGTGCCTTTGGTCATCCAGTATCATATCGAGGATGCCCCCGGTATCAAGATGCAAAGATTAAAGTCACTCCGAAACAAAGTCAAGCACACCGCAGTGTGATACCTACCAACTTCGTCAAGCCCGGGGTGTCATTTGCACTTGCTGCGAGAGGACCAGCAGACAATGTAAATAAAATAAATAATATAAGTGGCAATAATGAGCTGCTCCTTAAAATTTATCAGCAACTAAATTCCTTATCGGAGCGAATCGATAAACAAGGTTCGAAAATTAACATTGTTTTTCAGCGTTTAGGGCTTTCAAATGCCTCAAAATAAGTTGTCATCCAGCCACATTCCTACGGATAGGATTCGTCTCATCTCGATCAACGTCAACTCCATTGTTACTATACATCGGCGTGATTATCTCCTTGAATTCATTGCCAGACAAAAGCCTAACATCGTGCTTCTCACCGAGACCCACCTCAGTTCATGGCACTCCGTGAGATCCAAGGATTTTGAGTTCGTAAGAAACGATAGGGTAACAGGTGATGGGGGAGGTGGCACCGGGATATTGGTTCGAAGACCCTATCGTTTCCAAAATATTGAAAAAGTCGAATTCAAAAGCTTTGAATCTCTTGAAGTGTCCGTTATCAAAATCTCACTGCCAGGTGGGGATAACCTCTTCGTTATCTCTGCCTATGCGACTGGTCGAACTGTTCTCAAGCTCAAGGAGGAGCTCAATTCCTTGTTCAAAATACTCGAATTGAACAGGCTGCATAACTACTATATTCTTGCTGATGACCTGAACGCCAAGCATACATCATAGCTGAACGCCACCAATAATCCAAGAGGTGTTTTCCTGAAATCATGGATAACACAGAATCAAATTGAATACAGGTGCAATCTATATGGGTCGGAGTTCCCAACGTACCCTAGGGCAAATTCATATTTGGACCTTTGCATTGCTGATGCAAGACTTGAATTCAGCTTTAATAGTCCTCAACGGAAACTGCAGGTGCTTCCTTATGATAGCGACCATAGCGCAATCTTAATGGAAACCAATCATCACAGGGATGATTTCTTCACCATCGGTTGAATTTCAAAAAAACAGACTGGGGAAAGTTTCAAAAGAAGTTTAATCGGGAGTACCAGAAGCAATGTCCCCCTTCTGATGGTGGCAACGCTTGCTCAATGGTTCTTAATGACAGGAATCTAACAAACGATGAAATAGATGTCTATTTGTCGAAGTTAGAGAAGCTGAAGTTGGAAACGATGGAGAAAGTAGTTCCCAAGCTAAAACATCCAAACAATATGGAAGGATATGAAACACCAACCATCGCAAGGTTGAAAAGATTGAAAAGCCTTCTTCTCACACGCGTCAACAATATTTATCAACGATTTTTGGATTACAACAATCCCTCGTTGTCTTTGTTGAAATTACATCTGAAGAATGTCCAGAACTTAATCCGGTCATACTTCAGGAGTGAGGTCAGCAATCAATGGGCGGAAAAATTGAGGAGTATTAGCCCACAGGACCCAGACGGCGTGTTTGCGAAAGTGAATAGCATATTCCGCAAGAAGTCTCGAGTGAAGGTATCGAATCTTGAAGTCACTAGTGATGAGATAAATCTTCTCGATAGGGCTGGTATCGAAATTGATAGTACGACTCCGGATAGAAATGGAAACAGGATTATTTGTGAAGGATTGGATAAACTTGCCTTGATTGGAACACATTTTGAATTGGTTCATCTACCAAACCCTGAGAGAGGGAATGAAATATTTGCAGAGGTCGTTAAAGCAAAAGTTTCCGACTTCAAATCAAGCCTGAACGGCCAATCAACTCTTCATTTCAATGAAGCAATAACATCTGACCTCATACCGAGCTTGAATCTTATTGATTATTTTGTCAGCTATGAAGACTTGTGTCTCATATTTCGCAGGATAAACAACAAGAAATCATGTGGTACTGATGGCATTCCAAATGTAGTTCTCCGACATTTGCTTGAGGTTGCTATTAGGAATTATTGCATATTGTTCAACAACATGTTGAACAATTCATATTTCCCAAATGAGTGGAAAAAGGCTAAGGTATTTCCGATCTTGAAAAAAGGAAAAGAATCTTCATGCCCCAAAAGCTATCGCCCAATCAGCTTGCTGCCTAACATCAGCAAGGTGTTTGAAGTGATACTCAACAGAGCATTAAACGCCCACATTGAGGAAAATGAGTTGATGCCGAATTGCCAATTTGGTTTTCGTGCCAGGCATTCGACCACACATGCAATAACGAAAGTAACCTCAGACATCTGTTGGAAACTAAATTATAGACAATGTGTTGGAGCATGTCTCATTGATATGGAGAAAGCCTTCGATACGGTGTGGTTAGATGGACCAGTTTTTAAACTCCTTCAGGACAAGTTCCCCAGACACCTTGTCGCCATGATGTGCAATATGTTATACGGGAAATCGTTTGTTGTAACTGATGGAAATCTGACAGCAATGCGCGAGTTCAAGGTCTTGAATGATCTACAGCAGGGAACAGTTACTGCGCCTCTGCTCTTCTCAATCTTCATTCACAAGCTATTGAACGGCTTTGATTTTAACTTCTCGCCAACGCGATCATTGGTTGCGTTTGCTGATGATCTGATCATCTACACGGCAGACCAAAAAGCTACAATAGTTCAGAGCAATCTCCAAAAAATGTTCAATGATGTACAGCTCTACACTGACAATTGGCGAATGAAAATCAATGCGCAAAAGTGTGAAACAATCTTGTTTCGGACAATGCTGCAGGGGGTCAGTCAAGACCTGAAACGTAATTGGAAGGATTCCCACATCATGGCTGGTGAGGGTAGCCTAGAACGGGTTCCACATAAACCTGTGTTCGACACCTCGGTGTTTATCTCGATCAGTATCTGTACTATACTGAACATGTGAAAATCATGCTCAGTAAGGCACTAAAAGTAGCCATGGCCCTTCGAAAGCTCTTTCATTCCAGATACATTGATCAAAAGGTCAAAATTATCTGTTACAAGACACTGGTTAGACCAGTTTTGACATATGGATGTCAGATCTGGTACAACCAGAGCGCTAGTACTATGGAAAAATTAAGAGTTTTCGAAAGGAAATGTCTTCGTGCATGTACTGGTTTGTACAGAAAGCCTGAGACGGATTGGAAACATTATATATCGAATACAAGAATTTATCAAGCTGCTGAAGTGACTAGAGTCAATATCTTCATATTGAAACTTCTTCGGAATCATATCGCAAGATCTGTGACTGTGAGTGAAAACCCTTGGATTTCACAGCCGTTCTACCCTACAGACGGGTATATTGCGACTTGCCTCGCTACTGGCTTCATTCCTCCAGAAGCATTCGTGTATTTGGACATGAATCGATATGTTTTTGATTCTGACGGTGTCCCAGTCATATATCACATATATCGACGCGCCACCGATAAGAAGATAAAATATCCTCCTAATTTGAGTTCACGAGACCAACGGTTCCAATGGAGATACTCATTTGCTAGATTCGTTGAAGCTGATCGAGCTGAGACGGCGCAATCCAGGTATTGGTGGCTGAATGACAATGTCTAAATTATTCGTGTTTATTTTTCAGTTCTGGTGTTTTTCGTTACTCAGTTTTTGAGTTTCAGCTCATTATTGCTACATTGAGTGTTGTTGTTTATTTTTGTTAAAAATTAGGTAAAGGTTAGGTTTATCTTATGTTTATTATATTAGGTTAGAGATAAGGTAAAACGCTTAGGTAAGGAACATTGTTATAGATTTTTTTAGTATAAGATAAAGTTTTTGATTGCATTTATTAGAATTAAGTTAAAACATATTAGGTGTAGGATCGGTAGTGTTAAGATGATAAATAATTTTAGAATAGTGTTGGTTGGTTTTTTCTCCATTTTCCAATTAAATTTTAAAAATATGTAACAATCTTCATTGATTTGAATTTGCTATAGTTTTTTTTTTAAATGTGTTTAATGATAACGTACAAAATTAGAGAGCCATTTGGGCCATAAAGTTTTTTTATTGTTATTGTTTGGATTTTGCTTTATATTCTTTTAAAATTTATAACGATTAGTATTAAATAAAGCGCTTTTGACTTTGACTTTGAGATCACACAGCAGACTAACTCAACGTGTCAGCTTATGCTATATTCTTTCGCAGTGCTAGCAGAGCTTATAAACTAACAACCTGGCGCACTGAGAACAAAGTGCTCGTCTAACAGTAGTTTGCATAAGGTCCGCGGCTGCGAGTTAGTATTGGTGTACGCGAGTATTTGCGAGAAAACCCGTGAGAAGAAAAGGTCAGACAAGGACAAGAATATCGTATGCTTTCACACCATTAGAGTGAAAGAGAAATAAAATCAAATTTAATTTAACGATTTCGTTAAAATTTAACGAAGCAAAATGTCTCTATATTCAACTGTCAATCTGACAAACGTCATTGCAGTTAACAAGTTTTGTTGTTAACCTAGTGGTATCGCTTCTATTTACTTATTACAATTGCCGGTAGACACAAATTTCGGGCCAATAATGTTAAGAGAGTACGTCCATTTCGTGTTCATATTGGTAATCATAACATTACTTGTCGATGGCACACGATCTCCGGGAAAAAAAGTAAAAAGAAACGGTTCATAGATATCATGACGGGTCCTGTCGATAAAAATGTCATCGATCAAGAAATGGTCGATGACGAACTGTCTCCAGTTGCCTTATAAGAGAAAATGTGCCCTACTAGAAAGAATAGAAAAGAAGACAATTTGAATGTCCTACTGAAGGTTATGTGAATCCGGTAAGCGTTTTCTATGCTACTTCCTCATTATTTCCAATCAAATCTAACCTGGATGAGGACATTTCCTTTGTTCTCTTGGAACTACTCCGTTTTGCCTTACTTCCATTGCAGTGAGCAATCATGGTTACGATGTGGCAAAATTTTGGGCTAAAAATTTCGACATAATTTGAACAGTTTGGCAATGGGACCAATAGCTACGCAATGGGACCAATAGCTACGAAATTCACGGAACGCACGATGTTGATGAGGTTTGGATGACCAATGACCACAAGAGCTTGAAAAGCACGAAACCCTTTCATATATTAATTCTATCCAAAATAAACATGGCCATATGAAGTCAGTTTTTTATCCTAGACCAAATAACGAAGAACGATTTCACCAAATTTTTACCCTATGAAAGTGAACAAGCAACTGCGAACAGACTTACAGTCGACACTTGCAGGAAATATCAACTTGACGGAATAGTCTGGGCATTTTTTTTGTCTGTTTGGGAGGTGAATGCCATCTAAGCACAGAGTGTGTGACTCCCATGCTCACAAGAAGGCGGCTGGACTACCCAGTAAACACCTTCCCTGTCAACCTGAGAACTTACCCTGGAACCGTTTGACACATTACTTCGGGCCAGGTCTCGTTTTGTTACGCGGTAAGGGACCTTCAAGCTGGGGGGACCCCTCTTCTAGCGAATGGGGAGAGGGAAAGAGGAAATGCCAGAAAAGCAATTCCCCAGCCCCAACGCCCCCGCTTGCAGTGAGTCTCTTTTATCTTTTAGGACTGCCCGAACATAGTGTGCCACATCGTTCCATTTGTCAACCGATTCGAGCATCACCACGACTATATTATCCAGAATGAGCTCTCCCGTCTCCCTGTAGAGGTCCCTTTGCAGCCTGACCCATTTTGGGCATGCAAAAAATATGTGGCACGCATTGTCTTCCTCCCCTGGGCAAAACCGACTATCGGGGGACCATGACTTACCAAACGTGTGCAGGTAAGACTGAAAACACCCATGCCTGTGCTGCATCTGATAGAAGTCAGTCTCACCATGCCTTTGATTTAGCCACGGTCTGACATCCAGGATGAGGCCTCGCGGACAGCCATCTCCCGCGCATCCCCGTTTTGGCACAGGTAAATAGCGCAACGCTCTCCAGACAGGTATCACGCCTGCAATAACTGTCACTGCTGAATCAAAGACTGTTGGATATGAGGATGCAATCCTCAGCGCTCCTCTTCTCGGCACCTGTGCCAAACGTTTTCGGTATACCTCCTTACTGAGGGCGTCGTGCCATGCTTTTGCTCCGTACAGTAGCACTGACCCCACAGCACTCATCAAGAGGCGTCTTCTTGATGGGTTGGGCCCCCCTACATTGGCCATAAGTTGACTCAGAGCCAATATGAATCAAGCAGCCTTCTCAGCCATTGCCTTGATTTGCTCAAAGAAAATCATCTTCGAGTCGATCAGTAGCCCCAGGGTACTTCACCGATTGCTTCGATTCAATTCGTAAGTCGCCAATGCTGATCGCACTTACTCTAGGGATTCTCTTTTTTATTTAGATGACCACTTCGGTTTTCTCCGGTGCTAAACTGAACCCGCGAGAGTCATCCAGTCTCTCACTCACAACGGTGCGTCCAGCAACCAGAGCAGCAATATCATCCGCATAGCCATCAAGCGCGATGTGTCTCGCATCTCCACTCTTAGCAGCCCGTCGTAGGACACATTCTACAGGTCCGGACCAAGGATAGGTCCCTGGGCAACACCCGATGTAACAGCCATCCTTCGTTGGCCCGGTGTCGTGTTGAAGAGCACGTTTCTCTCCTTTAGGTAGTTCCTCAAAAGCCGCATTAGATATTCTGGAACTTGAAAAGGGATTTTCCAGCATATTCAGAATATCCACCCATCTAGCGGAGTTGAAGGCATTCCTGACGTCAAGTCTCACCAACAGGACGATCCGTTACTTGGCACGACTATATGCCTCTACCTTTTGGACCATGTTCACCACCTCTTCAATCGCATCAATGGTAGAAAGCCCTGCTACCGAGGAGATAGGACCCCAGCAGCACGAATCGTGTCAGTGAGTCTTCCCTTGATGAGTTTTTCTAGCACTTTCCCAGCAGTTTCTAGCATGCAGAATCGGCGGTTTGCCGGCCGTGATTCGAGATTTTCCTTCCCCTTGTTAATCAGTACGAAGCTCACCACCTTCCAACGTACCGGGGAAACCCCGTCCCGGAGGCAAGCGTTGAATGTGCTGAGCTGCAAGTCAGGACAATGGTGATAGACAAGCCGCAACACTTCAGCTGGAATACCATCTGGGCCTGGAGCCTTCCTCGCTTTCAGCAAAAGGACTACTTTTTCCAGTTGGTGTGAAGAGTGGGCTCTTGATTGCTGTTTCACCGTGGACAGCGTCAACACGAACGGGATGGACGGGGGAAGAGGGCCTGCACTATCTCGTCCATCTTTTCCGCATCATGTGTACAAGGTTTCCGTAGGGCACCAACCTTCCGCATAACTAGATTGTAGCCAAGGCCCCACGGGTTATTGTTCACATTGTCCTCTAGATCTTGCCAGCAGCAAGACTTGTTGTTGTTGATCAATTTGCGAAGGCATTTCCTGGCTAGCTTATATGCTGCTGTGCGGTTGCTTACCTCGTCATGGCTCCGTGCATGTTGATCCCCACGCCGAAGCTCGTGGCACTCCCTTCGTTTTTCAGCGATATCAGTTGACCTACAGTCACTAGGGAATTGTCGTGCCGGAGTTTTTGATGGAGCATACAAGCTTTGCAAGCAGTCCATCAATAGTTGAGTTCACCACGTCTTGAGCTGCCAGTTCTTCCGTCGCCTCCGAACCTCCCTGTAGCGATGCATCTACTGTGCGTACCTTGACAAACCTCTCGAAGTCCATCCTTCCGATGATCCATCCAATTGTAGAAAGCCGTGAGCCCGGGTCTCGGAAGACAACATCACTGATTTTAAGCAGACTGCACTGATGACCACTGGCTGAGTATTCCTCTAATGCTCTCCAATTGTGTATCCTCCGTCCTAAGGACTCCAAGGTGAACGTCACGTCCGGTATGGTTCCTTCACAGCCAATACGGCAGAAAGTCGGCGTATTGCCGGTATTTAATACGACAAGCGCCGTCTCGGCCGCCGTTTCTAGGATTTGTTTTCCCTGCGAATCTGTTTAAGGCATGCCTCATTTTGGGTTGAAATCTCCTCCAACGAGCACATTCCCGTTTGCGTTCGAAACAGCGCCCTCCAAAGCCTGAAGCTTGGCTTGGAAAGACAATATCAATTCGTTTGGTGTTGGGTACACACTAAAAAAAGGTGGTGCCTGAGTACCGAACCCACACGATACCATCCCCCCGCCCACAGCTCTCCGTCTGAAAATCACTATTTCGAATCCAGATGGTGGCAGCACTAGTTTTGTCAGGATACCATGATGCTGAACTTTTATCATGTTGTTGCTCACTCAAGAATAAAAAGTCGGTTTTCATGTCCCTCGCATACTGCTCAAGCAGATTTTGTGCGGTTGATCTGCGGTGTGGTTTAGCTGCAGGATGCGAGTCATTTAAGTTCTGATTTTGCCTTCGCTAAGCCTTCCTAGTAGGCCCAGCATTTTTCTGATCCCAAGACGTATCCAAAATCATGTCTTGGATCAGCATCCTTGCAAAGAATACATTGTGCCTCCTTCGTACACTCTTTTCTTTTATGTCCCATTTCACCGCATTTGTAACATATGGAACTCCTATCGGGTCCTTTGCATATTTGTGCGTCGTGACCATAGCCAAGGAACTTGAAACATTGAAGAGACATTGCTCTTCGCCGTATCCTACAGACAACCCACCCTATTCGTACTTTGCCTTTATTCAGGAATTGTTCGGCGTCCTTTTCGGTCAAGTCAATTATGGCCATGCATTGTCCCCTTCGGTTTTCTGGTGTAAGCCTTGCTTTGATCCTGCCCACGCTAGGGAACTCCCTTTTGATGGCCTCTTTTACCTCGGCCAGATCTGTGACGCAGTCAATGTCTCTTATTTCGATCGTTGCTAGAGCGAGGCTATAGCTGCACTTTTGCGAGGACTTTCTTTACTGCGTCGCAGAATGCTTCCCTATGCTCGGCCTCCACTGCAAATTCGACCAGTATGGGGCCCAACCGCGTTGGTGGTACTGCTTTAATGGCAGTGTTAATGCCTTCGGGCCTTACGTTACCCCTGATATCCCGCAGCACCTCCGCCTAGGGGCTTCTTTCTCTCCTGTTTTGCATCGCGTCTTCTTTCTTGTTAGGCGTCCGTGCGAACTTTGTTTTCTGGCACTTTTTGAAGGAATTTCTTGACGGCTTTTTCCACTCCTTTTGTAAGCACTTGTCGGAATCCCTGATCTGGTGTTCCGCACCCATCCAGTGCCTCTACCTTCCTACTTCAATGATGAACTTTCGGCTTATAGGCTGACTCTAAATCTCCTTTTTAGGACAATGGTTCTTCTTGCACTCCTATTGCTTCTCTGAATTGAGCATGTTTGGTCTTGTACAGGGATTTTGTGAGAATATCTGCAACTTGCTCAGTGGTGCTTATGTAATCGACGTTTACTAGGTTTTGATTTAGTTCACAATGTATGAAGTGATGACGTGTGTCAATATGTTTGCTTCTGGGATAGCAACCTGCATTTGAGGCAATCGGAATTGTGCTTTGGTTGCCACACAGAATTTGAAGTGGCCACTTTTTTGACCAAGTTGAGTGACAAGTCCATCCCACCACAGTGCCTCTTGTAAAGTAGCTGAGAGCGCCATGCATTCAGCTTCACACGACGAAAGCGCTACTGTATGCTGTCTTTTGGAACTCCAAGATATCGCTCCTCCTTGAGCAATGAAAACGAATCTAGTGGTTGGCCTACGACCATCACTGTTAGCTACCCAATCAGCATCGGTGTAATCAATTATGTTGTTGTTACCAGTTTTACTGAATTTTAGTTTCATTGAAGATGTACCACGCAGATAGCGAAGTAAATGCTTCACAGCATTCCAATGTCGTGGCCCAGGACTGGAGCTAAATTGACTAAGTAGGTTTACCTCATAGCACATGTCAGGCCACATACATTGTGCCGAATACATTAGACAACCATTGCCTCTTCGTATGGAACATTCTACATGAATTCAATATCTTTTATTTCAGATGCACCATCTTTAGTTGATATCTTTTCACTAGAATTCATTGGTGTCATCTTGGGTTTGGCCTTTTCGATCCCAAACTTTGTCGAACTTTCTCAATATATTGCACTTGATCAATTGCAATTGAACAATCAGATATTGTTATATGAATTCCAAGGATTTCAACCTCTTTCATTTTGAATTGTTGATAGTGTTGCGCTTTAATATGCTCAAGCCAGTTGGTTTCATTTCAGAAGTGCAACAAATCATCAACGTATACCGCTATGATAAATATACTTTCGTTTTTCGCTTTGATATTAATGCACAGATAATGCAAAGATCATTCTAATCCAAATGGTATTAGTGTTGCGTTCAGCTCTTGATTCCCGACTCTACTGGGCTATTTTAGTCCAGATAAGGCATTTTTTAAACAACATATCATCGATGGGTTTTCTCGACTCTGGTAGTACGCAGGCTCTTCTTTCTTCCAAAATTTTTCTTGAAGAAAAACGGAAATTGCATCCATCTGTTCTACCTTGAGCTGCAGTTGCAAAAATATATCTCAGGGAACTATGTCGGACAACAGGTGAGTATGTGTCTTCATAGTCCACCCCCTTTCTCTGCGAGTACCCTTTTATGACCAACCTGGCCTTTTAGCGAATAATTTATCCGGTGAGATTACATTTTGTACAGAAGACCCATTTCGATATTATTGCCTTTCGATTGTGAGGTAAGGGTTGAAGTGTCCATGTATCATTTGCGAGTAGTGACTCCATCTCTTCTTCAATAGCCAGCTTTTGTTGGTTCACATCAGGTCCGGATAATGCTTCTTGTAGCGTCACCGGGTCATCTTGGAAGTAATTTTGGTATGATGCAGGTGCTAAGAAACTTTCAAACCTTCTTCAGGAAAGGAAAAAGAAGAAAAATCATCTTTTTGTTGTAAAAAATCAGTATACTTGCCTGGAGTTTTGGGCTCCCTTTCGCTGCGCCTCAACACCTGCTTTGCCAGTGGGTTAGAGTTGGATTGCTGAGGGAGCACCGAAGAATCTGAATCAATAGATGCGACTGCATCTTGAAAACTGTCTTCGTGTATTGCATCTTCTTGTTCGTTGCTAATAACGACATCTTTGATCAGATCGTTGTGATTGGTTTTAGCTTCACTTTGGTTGCTGATCTCGGGTAGTTGCATTTCGTCTATGTAGATGAGTTCAACTATGTTACTTGTTGTTGACTTTTTAAATGTTTTGAATCCAGAAACAAAAGAGTCTTCATTACAAAATTATAAATCTCAACTTTTAAAAATTCAATTTTTAACTGGGTGTTTTCATCATATCCGACCATCATACATTCGTTGGATTTTAGATCCCATTTTTTTCGGTTGACTTTCGGGATGTTTGCCATGGCCGTTGTTCCAAATACTCTGATCTGCGTAAGGTTAGGTACTTTTTGACTCCACGCTCAAACTGGTGTTGTACCAGTTCCTTTCGATGGCGAACGGCTTAGACGATGTATAGAGCATGCAACTGCTTCTTCCGCAAGTGTTTTCGACATTTTCGAATCGGCAAGCATACATTTCGCCTTTTCTACGATTGAGAGATTGTTACGTTCGGCAAAGCCGTTCTGCTCTGGTCTGTGCACATTGGTGAATTCCATTTTTCCGATCCGATTTTACCGTTCATAAACTACTTGCTGTTATCAGAACGTAGAGTTTAGACCTTGTGACCACTTTCCTTTTTGGCGAACGTCATGAAGTCTTCAAAACATGACAGTACTTTGCAATCCATTTTTGTTTTTAGGAAGTATGCAAAAATTTTAATCAATTTTTCACTAACAGATATTATAAAATAACGCCTTCCTCCGAGCGAACTGTGTTGTTTGCCAATGGCGTACACCTTGCAATGTTTGTCAATTTTTTTTTGGTGAAATATATTCCAGTTGCCAGTCCACTATATAGTTTGTCCAAACTTTCGTTATTCAGGTGGCCGATTCGACGATGGCAAAGGTCTTTAGTGGATTTTGAACAACACGCAAATCCAACATTCTTTGACAATTTCGTGTCCAATTTAAACAAGTCATTAACGTTTTTGCCTGTTGCAATTACTTGCTTTTTTGAGTTTATAACTTTGCCACATTTGTTGTTGAACTCTACGGTATGACCTTCTTTTACGATTTGACCAACAGATAAAAGATTGACGGATAAATCAGGGATTTACTACACATCATTAACTTTAAGTGCAGACGTATTGCATGCTGGTCTTATTGTTGCCGTTTCACGCCCTTTTATCTGCATCTTGCATTTGTTTGCAGCAATCACAGTTCTTGCATCTTCAGATAAACAATCCAGCATGCTTACTCTAATCATTACTGAAGTCAGAAATGCGGCTGAGAATGTGATATTGCGCCGGTCACAAAATCTAGATTGCATTCTGAAGGAGTGAGATGAGCTTGGCTTCTATTACAGATATACCTACAAGCGATTTCGGGCCAGACGAAGAAAATCCATTTAGGCGTAGACGTCCACAAAGTGACGATGGTAGAAAAAGAAAGGAGTGATCAGTCAAATAAAACGCCATTGTGCGGTTTCACCGCCACCGTGATAAATGTTGCTGAAGCACTATACATGGAAACGAAAGTCGATAACCTCTTCCAAGGAAGCAGGTCGCAAAGTACAATTGCCGTCCAGCGACATCAAGAAGAAATACTAGTGCAAAAAGTGCAAGATGCGATACAGCATAAAATCAGTATGCCACTCACACCAAATCAACAAAGGAGTATAGAAAGGGCATCTAGATCGCATAGGGCATAGCCGAAACAGTTAATTATAGGCCAAATAGGGCCAAAAAGACGATGCAGAGCAAGCAGAGGTCTAAAGAAACGCTAAGCCTAGAAGGTACTCGCAGATCGCTCCATCATCAAACATCAACAAAAGAATAACGCCCAGCCCAATTGAAGGAGATCGGGATAAAAGAAGGAAATAAGAGGCACTTGATGAGCGTGGAATACTAGATCAAGGGCGCTGGACAGTGCTAAGAAAAGTAGTGAAGAAAGCCGAAAAGAAAACTCTTTAAAACATACCAGAAAATCAAGTTGGAATGGACGCCCAACAAGAAAAAAATATGACACAAAATAAGAGGGAAAACGCCACGACGAAGACCCCGGCAGCAGGCATTGCTCTTAAAACGCCAAGATGGCCGATCTTACAAAGAACAACTACGGGATATCAGGGGAAGGTCCAAAGACACCAACATTGTCATTAAAGCATTACAACCAATACGGTTGGACCACATGCTGGTCAGATTTGGAGCAGACTCCGACAATAAACAAGTATTCTGTGACGCAGTTATGAAATTCCTCAACGAAAATGCAGCTGTAGCCTCACTCGAGCCGATGACAACGTTCGAAGTTAGAGACATTGACTGTGCGTGGACCTGGTCGAGATAGAAGAGGCCATCAAAAGGGAGCTCCCTAGTATAGGCAGGATCAAAGCAAAGCTGACACCAGGAAACCATAAGGAACAACGCATGGCCATCATTGGTTTGACCTAAAGGACGCCGAACAATTTCTGAAACAGGGTAAATTAAGAATTAAGTGGATCATCTGCAGGATATGGCGAAGAGCAGCACCTCTTCAAATCTTCAAATACCTTGGCTATGGTCACACCGCACAAGTATGAAAAGGACCCGATAGGAGTTCGCTATGCTACAAATGTGGTGAAATGGGACATAGAAGAAAAGAGAGTACGAAGGAGGCAAACTGCATTCTTTGCAAGGATAGTGATCCAAGAACGGATCTTGGGCATTTCTTTGGATCAGGAAAATGTGAGGTTTTTCAGCAAGCTCCACCAAGTCAAAATCGAAAGATCGAAAATCCGTACCCTAGCGATAGAACTACCTTCTGATTGAGCAATTTGCGAGGGACTCCTGATAGTAACGCTGCCATCTGAGTTCGGAACAGTGATGAGGGTTCGGTGCTCAAGAACCACCTTCTTTAGTATATACCTAACGCCGAACGAACCGATATCATATTTTCAAGGCAAGCTGTCACGGCTGACAAAGATCTCTAGAACGTCAGTTTCAATATCAAGCACATAGACCACTCCACGAGGTAAAGAGCTGGAAAGGATTATTATTCTAATTTTATTTCTTTGTTTTTCCTTCTTGAAAATGCATTAAACTTAAAAATTGTAAGAAAGCAAAGTAAATTTTGGTTCAAAGACTTAGAGTTAAGTAGGACTACGATGAGCGGGCAGGAAACAACCGATACCTCGTTACTGGAATGCATCATCGCTTAACACTTGTCTAACCGGGACCGCTGCCGCGGCTTTATTCGACAAAGTTTTCCAATTTCGATGTTAAAGAATGCGCTTTAAAACAATTTTCTACGCATGTGTGGCAGCTTAACCATTCCCACAAGAGATTTTTGCTTGGAGATTGCTTGCAGACGGGAAAGAACGACAAAAGGGACCCATGGAAATCGGCTGACCTCACATGAACGTGAAATGGAAAATCGAAGAACCAATGATATATTCGATTTGCGGACAAGATCGAGTAATGGCCCGTAAAAGTAATATTGAATGATCTTTTAAGGCTTCAACTATCAGTTAGTGTGTTTCATGTAATCAAATATGATTGTGTTGGACATTGGCTCCTGGTAGTGGATGAAATTAGTATATTTTCACAACAATCAGAGGTGAATGATTGGACTGGAGCTTTCGTAACAATGTACTAGTTATGTAGTTTTGATTTACGAACGCAAAAAGTCTGAAGAACGAACACAATTAATTATCACAATGAATCTTTTCTTACCACTTATTTATAATTTACCGATGAACTTGATAAACGAACCATCTGGTCAGAGTATTCTATTGCAAAAACAAATTCTGAAATTTTATTATGTCTCTACACAGCACTCATTCCCTCTAGAGTCAAGAATAAAAGAAATGTTTTCCGAATGGATCGAAATTAATCGCC
The DNA here is from genome assembly GCA_963969285.1 of Odontomyia ornata. Classification (NCBI taxonomy): domain Eukaryota; kingdom Metazoa; phylum Arthropoda; class Insecta; order Diptera; family Stratiomyidae; genus Odontomyia; species Odontomyia ornata. The sequence goes on along the minus strand of OZ017738.1, from coordinate 156,942,043 downwards.
AAATTACTCATCATGAAGTACCCAAAATCATCCATCTAACATCAAACGCTCGACTCAATGATGCTAATCTACTTGTGAACTTGGAGGCGGCGATAGCCTTACAAATATTTCTATCATCTCAGGGTAAAGTTTCTACATATGTTGAACTACACATTCGGGAGATTACTGAAAAACCCTCGAAAATTATCCGTGAAACTGAAAGGGAAAATGCAACAACTGTTATGCAAAAAGATAATTTGCGCATTTCCTGTTCCATGGCAACCAACAGTAGTTAATACTTATCAGCTGATGAGCCAAACAAACCAAAACCAGCTTAACATTGTTTTTATAAAGATGCTTTTGCGCGAAAACAAATGGCCGCTGGATGTTGGTTTGTGTCATTACTAAGGCTGAAGGTTGAGCAGCGGGAACGATGTTAACTCAACCTTGAACTTGATCTTTACCGTTGAGGAAGAGCCTTTGCGGCAAAATTTATATAAGGGTGAGCGACGGTAGAAGCGCTCTCTTTTTTTGGGTTCCCACGTAGCAAAGCGGAGGAAGACGCAGCGTGTGAGACGGACTTATCAGCGCCAGCGATTGGAGTAATTACTGCGCGTGCGATACGGAGGCAACGTTTGAGGGTCGATATACCGTCAGCGAATGGAGTAATTATTGTGCGTGTGATACGGAGGCAGCGTGTGAGGATCGTTATATCGCCAATAACTATATATACTATTCTAATACACTGATTTACATTTGAAGAATTGGGATGTCTTTCATATATTCGATATTGTTTGATATTTTTTGTTGAAGACATTTTTTCAGAGTATCAGCTGGTGAAATCATTTATGCAGTGGTCGCGCCGACTTATCGCGTCAAAAACGCAACAGGAGTGTTGGGATCCTTGGGATCTTCTAACGAATTTAGAAGTAGTGTTTTCGGCTCCTTCGTGTCAAGTGTCTTCGTTATTATCTTTTTTTTTGCATAAAGTGCCTTGGATTCCTTTATGCGACACAGTGATGTTAGGTTCCCTTTTCTCTTTTGTTCGAAAGTTAATTTAGGTTCAGTGCGCGTTTAGGTCTTACATTCCCGAGAGCCCAAGCTGGTGGCGACAAACCTACCTCGTCTCCACGGGTTATCTGAGACCCCAAGTCCTCCGTCGAAACGCCCAATCCAAGTCCAGAAATGATCGCATCCAAGTACAATTGTAATGATTGCGCAATTGGGATCGTCACGAGATCCAACGATTGCAAGTATTAATAGTAATAAAGTTTATTGCTTTGGAGTACACTGTGTTGATCGCGCTCGTTGGGGGAGACCTCAATGCTAAAACGATTGAGTGAGGCCACGATGGCGGTCATTGTACTAAACACCGGAAATACGCCTACATCTGACCATATTAACTGTGAGGGAATCATATCGGACGCGGTATTCTCCGGAGGATACACAATTGGATAGTATCAGAAGCCTACGTAGCCAATGATCATTAGTACATTCCGCTTGAGATCCGTTATGTTATCTCCCGACGTCCATGCTTTTGACGATCAACAATTTGATGAAATATTGGAAAGATGGAAGTCGGAAGGTTCATCGAGGAGCTGACGGCAGGTACTCCACAGCAGGGGGATTCGTAGGGGGACAGAAGAACTGGCAGCTCGAGGCGTCATGAACTCAACTGTGAGCATCCTCGTGACTACTTGAAGCACTTCTACGTCCCGTCAAAAACCCCGGCACAGCAAGCCCTCAGTGTACTGGTGGTCGAATGAAATTGCTAAGAGGCGCAGAGAGTATTACGAGCTTTGGCTTGAAGCTCAACTTGCCGGAAGCATGAAAAGGCAAACAACCAGGTAGCAGCATAAAAGCTAGCTAAGAAATGCCTTCGGAAACTGACTAACAACAGCAATGCTCGCTGCTAGCAAGATCTAGTGGAAAATTTGAACAAGGATCCGTAGCTTGGAAAGTGCTAGAGAAGCCCATCAAGGGAAGACTCACTGACGCAATTCGTGCTGCTGGGGACCATTCTCCTCAGTAGTACGACTTTAGAGCATCGATGCGATTACGGAGATGTCACGCTTGATAGACTATGCGGATGATGTTGCGGCTCTAGTTACTGGACACACCGTTGAACAAGCGCAAATTAGACTAAATATGTTAATGAACCTAGGGAGAGACTGGATGACTGCTCGCAGGTTCAGTCTAGCACAGGAGGAAACCGAAGTGGTCATCTTAACAAAAAAGAGAATCCCTAGAATAAGGGTGGTCAGTATTGGAGATATACTTATCAAATTGAAGCCAATGACAAAGTACCTGAGATGAGTTTTTCTGAGCAAATCAGGGCAACGGCTGAGAAGGCTGCTTCAGGCGTATTGACTATAAGTGAACTTATGGCTAATGTAGGTGACCCAACCCACCAAGAAGACACCTCTTGATGACTGCTGTAGGCTCAGTGCTACTGTACGGAGCAGAAATATGGGGCGACGCTCTTAGTAAGGAGATGCATCGAAAACGCTTGGCACACGTACAGAGAAGAGGAGCACTGAGTATTCCATCTTCATATCTGACAGTTTCTTATTCGGTGGTGAGATTTATTGCAGGTGTGATACTTGTTGCCTTCTTTACTAGAGAGCCCGGTGCTATTTACTTGTGTTGAAGCGAGGACGTGAGGGAGAGGGTGGTCCGCGAGGAGAGATAGCGCTCACTCAACGATTGACAGCAGTCTTGGGTGAATTGCGCAAAGGAAAGTTGGACTGCGCGGTTCATCCCGAAGCGGATACTGTGGCTGGATCAAAGGTATGGTGAGATTGATTTCTTTCTGACCCAGGTTTTAAGCGTTGCATGAGATTGGTAAGTCACGGTTTCCACGACAGTATATTTTACCTAGGAGAGAAAGACGATACACGCATACACACATTTTTTTGCAGGAAAAAGTTGGACAGCCTTCGACGCAACCTTTACAGGGAGACGGGGAGCTATCCCTGGGTAGTGAAGTTGTGGTGAAGCTTCGATCGGTTGACAAATGAAACCATGCATTTGAAGGAATTATATAAGATAATCACAACATTGAAATATAAAGAACACGATAAGGAAGTGTGTGGAAATCTTAAAGTTGTTGGCTACTTCTTGGCTAGCAAAGGGTGCTGTTGTTTCTGCTTACGGGACAATAGAGCTAGAAGTGATCTCTATTACAAAAAAAATCAGTAGTATGTACTGAATATTTACCCAGCAGAATGAATATCAAAAATAATTCTCTGATTGATCCAAAAGGGTGATTTTACTGGCGCTTATATCAAACTGCGGTTAAGGACATTTTTTTTGTTTTTTGAGTACTTGGTAATCATTTTTCTTAAACTTTCTGATGGCAAAATCAAAGAAGGAATCTTTTTGGGACCCGAAATCAGAAAGAGATTAAAGGATGAAAAATTTGATGATCACCTATTCAGTGTTGAAAAAGATAAATCGTATTAATTTTAGTGATATTGGGAAATATCACGGGCAACAATAAATCAGAAGGTTTTAAAGAAATTTTTTTCCAATTTATTGAGGAATCGCCATAAAAAAAGGGTAGTTAAAAATTCATTCAATGCATTCACATCTGAATTTGTTTCTTGAGAGCCTAGGAAACGTAAGCGATGAGCATGATGAACGTTTGCATCAGAACTTATGAAGAGAGGTACTAAGGTTTTTGGGATAAAAACATGTTGGCCGATTATTGTTGGTAGTGTTCTGTATCAATTTGGATTTTTTAAAAGTTGGATGCAAATTTTTTTTTTAAATAAATAGGGTAAGAAGCCTTTGTACTTTAATGTAATATATTTTTCTTTTTGAAAATCCGTTGGGTCTTGCTTTGCTGTGTGAAAAGACGCGTTTTGACTCCGTTTTGTCATCTTCAGTCGCTAAAGTATATGTGAAAGGGAACGACTTTATATAATCGTAGGATGGGTTAAGCAGGTAAGCACTAAATCAGGTTATGTAGAGGGATATTACGTTTTTGTTTTTTGGATTCTTGGATGTCCGTTTGTTCTGTTTCATCTCGTTTTCGTTTTCATCGGAGAGTGTGGTCTAGTACTGAAATGAATGAGAACAAACGGAAATCCAAAAAAAAAAACCTAATATCCCTCTACATGATCTAATTTAGTACTTAAGTGGAAGCAAATGACTTTATATAGGTCTCGGATAGGTTGCCTAGACCCTTTCCTTTCACACATCCTGAATATGACTCAAAGGAGTTGAAACGCGTCTGTTAAACCAACAAAAAAGCCCCAATGGCTTTTCAAAAACAAACAAATTAATCATAAGAACACAATAAACTTTAAAAAACTATTTTTTTTCACCACAATATTGTCGCGCGTGACCACCAATCGCACCAACCGCATTTAAATCTAATTCTTACTGTCTATCAACTTTATATTTCAACTGTCTTAACTATCAGCAAAAATCACTTCACTATTACTCAATCAATATCGCCTTTACTTCGCGCTCCACTCTATCGCAGTTCTACTATCGCGGTTTTACTATCTCCCCCATTCATTCAGCTCGGCTTTATATATGGAAGCAGTGACGTCACTTTCAGATGTTGATCTGTTGCGAGCGAACACATACAACATTAAATTCAATTGTTACTGAATGTTTAAAAAAATGGATGGTGTAGTAAAATTCATTCACTAAAGTTAACTCGCGTCTTTGGTGTTCTGGTTTTGATGGTCAGAGTAGCAGGTAAGTGGTGTTACAGCGAGTTCTTTCCCCGGGAGCCTTGATGATGTATATTGGAAACACATCAAATGAGCTCCCAGCTCATACTAGTATACATAGGGTATACTGGCTTTGTAACAAAATTGGCGCAGCCGGTAGGATGAAAATTAGCCAAAGAAACACATACACAAGTAATTAAGCGAGCAGTAAAGTAAACGAGAAAGTTCAACCCGCAATGATATTCACATTGTGAACGAACGGAGTGCTTCGAAAGAGTGCTTTCAGCTTAAGCTTTCGGCTTTCCCACGATCTCTTGAGGTGAAAAAGCGAAACTGGGGACATTGAGCGAAAGAGTGTTTATGCCGGAACTTTCGGTTTTCCTTTCCGCTTACCTCTCTTCGAAGCACCCCGTTCGTTCACGATGTGAATATCATTGCGGGTTAAACTTTCTCGTTTACTTTACTGCTCGCTTATTTACTTGTGTATGTGTTTCTTTGGCTAATTTTCATTGGCGAAGTGCGAGTACATAGGTGTTGTTTGCTCGCTACTACTGCAGCTATGAAGCGGAAATATATCCGAGCATGTTTTATGTGTTCGCTCGCGACAGATCATGCTTGGTCGATTCTTACGCTTTCGAGTACATTTGTTTGCTGATCATCATGTCATTGATAGTTGCGACAATAGCTCGCAGAAATGTTTGGACATGTAACAATATCTAACTATGAGTTCATTATACTACCAATTCACACTAGCCTCTTCTATGTGTGAAAAACATTGCAAAGTAGTGCTATCTGTTTGTAGCCACCTCGCCGTTTGATGCAGTAAGAGTCATTTGGCTCTAGTTTTATGTAAAATAATAAGATAACTTACTTAGATCACTTTTAATTGCTTTGAAATGATAAAGATATTTATTTAAGAAAATGCTGAAAGTTAAGTTTTTGCGATTTTTAATGTATATCACGATGAAAACATTGTTGATAAGTTAAAAGTCGATTCATCATTGAAATGTGGAAAGAAAAAACATGACGTCAATTTCTTTCCAAAATCAAATTAATTTTGGTTTTACAACTAAAAAAGATCATCATTCATCAAAACATTTTTATTAGAAAAAATCTCTGCAATAAGAAACCAATTACAGAACACATGCCAACTGATATATCCTCGCCATTGAAATTTCATCATACAATAAATTTATAGAGTTTTTTTCCCTAAAAAATACTCTATGCTGCTAAACAAAAAAATGAATGAAAATGAAACCCCTGCGTTTCGACGGTTTTCAATTAATTTAATCAAATTACATACTATTGTCGAATCAAATGAAAATGCTTGGCAAAGAAAGAAATTTTACAAGTGAGCATTATAACTGATTACAATCAAATAGTTTCTAAAGTTATGCTTTTTGCCAGAATTTGCACACTAAAAAATAAGATTTATAAATTACTGACATCGCATTATTAATTTTTTGCTGACGTTACGACTCTCTTAGATGCTCTTCTTTTTTCATGTGTGTAACAGTCAGATGATAATAAAAGTGTATCTTTAATTCATTTAAAATGCTTGCCAAATAGCTAGCTTAATCGATTTCTATGAAGATATAATACTAGCATTCGGAAAAACAAACTATGGATCAGTTGATTCGCTTTGATTGAATTTAATCATAGGTATAAAATGTTGGATATGTAAAGCTAATTATTTCATGAATTAAAAAAAATGTATTAATGTTATTTTGCAACATATGCATTTTTAGACTTGTTCATTCCTTTTATAACGCTGATAACTATTCAGATGGGCAACAAGGAGAGCGATTGATGAAATCGATTAACAACTTTCGAAAAACTTTAAATTTTCATGAACATACAGTCATAACTGTAGTGTCTTTCACCTTCGGTATACAACGTGAAAAAAACTCCTCACCCATACAACGTGGGCTTAGATTTTTTTGTGCGTGTATTGAATGTAACGTGTTCAACCATATTTTTTTGTTCTCTGAATTTATAAAAACCAATGAAAAAACTCAAAAATGTACTATGAATTAACATTATTCGAAAAAAACAAAAAACTTTCATAACTCTTGCAAAAAATTAACTTGATGTTCTTGTCTTGGGAAAATCAAATATTTTAGTTTTTATGCAAGAATATATTGAAATTACGCATATTTGGCTTTATTGAAAAAAGTACAACCAGATCTTTACGTCAATAAACCTAAGACGACTCGCTCGTTAAATCAATCCAACTTTGGCACAACAGTTTCGCATGTTCTTTTTATATAGGAGCATTACAGCTGTAGCAGCCATTGACAGTCTACCTGTCTTTGTTCCTTGGACAGAATGATCATCTTTGTGATCTTTTTGGTTGCTTCGGTACTAGTCCTGGGACTTCTTCATTCAAAATTTCATGCATGCGTCTTCTTATATCTCGTGGGATATGTGGATAGTCTTTCCTTTTCCTGATATGATCTTCAAGTAATGAAAGTCCAAAGCGCTTGATAAATTCCCTTCTAAAGTTAGTCTTATTCTTTTCAAAGCCGTCGTTTATTTCATACGCGATGAAGGAGTTTATACCAGTATGATTTAACATTGAGGAAAACACTGTTAGAGGCCAACGTTTACTATTACGGGAAATATCATACGTGAAATATCGACCACATCAACGCCGCTTTTTGTCAAGTTATAAGATGCTATAATAGCCGATTTTCGTTGGTCACCGCTTTTTGGAGTTACTTAGTTATCACGATGTAAGGAAGACATCATATTTACGCACTTTCGTGGCTTTGGTACGTAAGAAACAATGGTAATATCGATTTGAAATTCAAAAAGACAAGATTTTTCTTCACGTTTAGCCTTGAATTGACGTGGAAGGCACGTTTTATTCGATCCTAGTGTATGAACAGCAGTCAATTTGTGGCTCTGGAGCAAGTTTTCAGCAATTTTGTAGCTCATGAAGAAGTTACCCATGGTGCTGTTCCTTCCAGATCCTGATACAAATCTCACCAAACGATCTACTACATCAAATGACTGCATATGGGCTGTTATCGAGCTTGTTTTGGCATGTACGAGAGCATAAGTTTATAACCCATATTTTGCCGGTTTGGGAGGAATAAATTGACGAAAAGAGCATTTTCCTTGAAAACTTACTAGTTGTTCATCAATCGTCAAATATTCAGACGTTGTATAGGCATCGTGGCAGGTTTTAACGAACATGTCAAAAATATATCGTATTCATGCCAAGCAATCTATACCAGCTCTTGCCGTTCGAGTTGATGCAAACTGTTGACAAAGAAGAAAAATCTTTGTCTAGACATCGTTTGTCTAAAGATTTCGACTCCAGTACCATCGTTACTCCACAAATCGGTTACATTTTGTCTGTTGGACCGTAATAAGCCTACCAAAAACAAAAGTCCAAAAACGGTTTTCCGTTCTTCTTTGTCAGTTTCCTTGTATGACGAAGGGTTGCTAGCCAATCTTAAAGAAATCTTCTGGTTTGTATATTTCAAAACCATATCCACTATTTATTCTATAAAAAGATCTCGAAATATTCTTCTTGGGTTTTCTTTGTATCGAGCTATGTTTTTACATCCAGGCAAATGTGTAATTATGTTTTCCCTTCTTGTCCGTACATTGGTCCGTGGTTGCGACTTAAACCATTTTGTTTTCCCATCTTTGCCAAGAAAAAATGGTTGAACGTTGATGGCGCGCTATCCAAAGTTGGTTCTGCAAATGTTTCGTCATGTTCCACGTCCATATACCTGGTTCTAGGCTTATGCCTGAAAGATTTTTTTTTCTAACAGCACAAAAGTTGAAGAGCGGATATTTGTTAGTATTAAAAATGTGGGAGTTGATATAAAGGGTTTTCCAATAAGAGCTGTTATTTTGAATAGAACGCTATTTTGGTAGATGTCACTTTTGAAGCTGTCATTTTTTGACATTTGACAAGTAGAAGCAACAACATTAATGAAAATCGAACGATACACGCTTCAACAATGCACTGAAATCATTAAAATTCGTATAAAAATGGTGAAAATTTAGCCGAGATGGTTCGTAAAACTCGAACATTTTTGGGTCGTGGTGAACCACCTTGTAGGACCGCAATACAGAAATTGGTAGACAAATTCAAGCTGTTGGGATAGCTTAGTGATGTGAAGAATAAAACCCGTGCAAGTCACTCAAGAACAGTCGAGAATATTGCTGCTGTAGCCGAAAGTGTTGAAGAAAACCCAGGTTTGTCCATTCCTCGTCGTTCTTTGGAATTACGCATTCCACAAACGTCATCACACCGTATTTTGCATAAAGATTTAGGTCTTAAGGCTCATAAAGTTCAGTTGACACAAGAACTCAAGCCGGTCGATCATCAACAATGTCGTGTCTTTGCTGATTGGGTCCTTGAAATGCATGAAAATGACCCGGAATTCCATCGAAAAATCATCTTGAGTGATGAGGCTCATTTCCACTTCGGTGGCTTCGTCAATAAGCAAAATTGTCGCATCTGGGGCTCGGAAAACCCAAGAGTTATTATTGAAAAGACTTTTTATCCTCAACGTGTGACTGTTCGGTGCAGTTTTTGGTCCGGCGGAGTCATTGGACCTTATTTTTTCGAAAATGAGGCTGTAACAATAGTTACGGTGAAAGGATTGCGCTATCGAGGGATGATTAATGATTTTTTATGGCCGGAATTGGATGGTTTTGATCTGGACAACGTTTACTTTCAGCAAGACGGCGCTACGTGCCACAAAAGCAACGAAACCATTGATCTTTTACGGGAAAAGTTTCCGGACCGTGTTACTTCTCGAAGAGGTGATCACAATTGGCCACCAATATCTTGTGATTTAACCCCTTTTTTTTTTTTTTTTTTTAGTAGGGAGGTGAAGGCACATTTATGCCCGCCGAGTCTGGCCGTGTGGGACTCCCATGGAGGATACCCTTGGACTACCCACTAAACACCTCCCCTGTCAATCTGAGAACCTAGCCTGGAACCGTTTGACACATTACTTCGGGCCAGGTCTCGTTTTGTTACGCCGTGAGGCGCCTTCAAGCTGGGGAGTCCCTTTCCTAGCGGGAGGGGAGAGGGGAAGAGGAAATGCCAGAAGAGCGATCCCCCAGCCCCAGTGCCTCCAGCTGGTGTGAGTCCCTTTTATATTTTAGGACTGCCCGAGCATAATGTGCCACCTGGTTCCATTTGTCAACCGATTCGAGCATCACCGCAACTATATTATCCGGGGTGAGCTCTCCCATCTCCCTGTAGAGTTCTCTTCGCAGCCTGGCCCATTTGGTACACGCAAAAAATGTGTGACAGGCATTGTCCTCCTCTCCTGGGCAAAACCGACAATCGGGAGACCGTGACTTGCCGATCTTGTGCAGGTAAGACTGAAAACACCCGTGCCCGCTCAAAAGCTGGGTCAGATAGAAGTCAGTCTCACCATGCCTTCGATTTAGCCACGGTCTCACATCCGGGATGAGGCGCGCAGTCCACCTTCCCTTCGTGCAATTCCTCCAAGACTGCTGCCAATCGTTGAGCGAGCGTTGTCTCTTCTCGCGGACAACCATCACCATGCCTTCGATTTAGCCACGGTCTCACATCCGGGATGAGGCGCGCAGTCCACCTTCCCTTCGTGCAATTCCTCCAAGACTGCTGCCAATCGTTGAGCGAGCGTTGTCTCTCCTCGCGGACAACCATCTCCCTCGCATCCTTGTTTCGGCGCAGGTAAATAGCGCGGCGCTCTCTAGCAAGGAGGGCGACAGGTATCACGCCTGCAATCACTCTCACCGTCGAGTCGGAGACTGTTGGATACGAAGATGCAATTCTCAGTGCTCCTCTTCTCTGTACCTGTGCCAATCGTTTTCGGTATACCTCCTTGCTGAGAGCGTCGCCCCATACCTCTGCTCCGTACATTAGCACTGACCCTACAGCACTCATCAAGAGGCGTCTTCTTGATGGGCTGGGCCCCCCTACGTTGACCATAAGTCGACTCAGGGCCGATATTCCCGGAGCAGCCTTCTCAGCCGTTGCCCTGATTTGCTCAGAGAAACTCATCTTCGAGTCGATCAGTAGCCCCAGGTACTTCACCGCTGGCTTCGATTCGATCTGTATATCTCCAATACTGATCATCCTTACTCTAGGGATTCTCTTTTTTGTCAAGATAACCACTTCGGTTTTCTCCAGTGCTAAACTGAGCCCGCGAGCAGTCATCCAGTCCCTCACTCGGCGCATTAGCATACCTAGCCTAAGTTGCGCTTGTTCAACGGTGCGTCCGGCGACCAGAGCCGCAACATCATCCGCATAGCCGACCAAGCGCGACTCATCTGGCATCTCAAGTCTCAGTAGCCCGTCGTAAGACACGTTCCTCAGGTCCGGACCAAGGATAGATCCCTGGGCAACACCCGATGTAATTTCCATCCTTCGTTGGCCCTGTGTCGTGTCGTAGAGCAAGCTTCGGTCCTTTAGGTAGTTCCTCAAAAGCCGCATTAGATATTCTGGAACTTGAAAAGAGTTTTCCAGCGTGTCCAGAATATCCACCCATCTAGCGGAGTTGAAGGCATTCCTGACGTCGAGTGTCACCAACAGGACGATCCGTCGCTTGGTGCGACTATATGATTTAACACCTTGCGACTTCTTCCTTTGAGGCCACGTGAAAGAGATGGTCTACGTCAACAGCCCATCGTCGATTCAAGACCTCAAAGATGGAATTCATGAGACAATCGAGGACATACGGCAGGCACTTAGTGATTTGGTTATGGAAACTTTCATGAAAAGTATATGGCCCTGTAAGCGTGGTCGTGGTTGTCATTTGCCTGATGTTATTTTCCACTATTAACGGCATACCTTTTTCTTTATAATGAAATAAACATTCGATCATTTATGTTAAAAAATGACATTTTTCTTTTAATATCAATATAACACCTTTTATTGGAAAAACCTGTAGTTGTCTCCTCAAATACAAATTAAATGATTTGCGAAAATCACCCTGAAATATTTTATTGATGATGTGAAAAAGTTTAAGAAATGAATTTGTTAGGTAGAGAAAATGCTCTAACCTGTGAAATTTTAGTGATCGAGCAATCGCCTCAGCAAACTGCTCGAAAACATCCATAATACTGATCCAAATTTTAATTGTAAATTTGAAAAAATTCAAATCTACAATTAAAATTTTTACACGGCAACACCTTTTAACGCAGCTCTTCCACGAATTGCAATGCCAAATGTAATCTACATAGACGGATGAACTGGTCAACTACCGGTGCGACAGATGCCGTAAGGTGACGATTGGGAACAAAACGGGAAGTCTGCTTTTGATTGTTGTTTATTTTGATTTGGTTTATCTGGGATTTAATAGGGAGTGCGCTTTGAAGGCATACGAATTTGAAACGACACTCGAGTGTCACGACAAGTGGCTTTATATGGAAAGTGAACGTGCGAGCTGGTAAGTAGTGAAGTTTCCATTTCTGAATGGTCCCAAAATTGTCGTCGTGGAAAATCTATTTATATCATTTCTGGTACTGTGCTAGCGGGAAAAGTTCGACATTAGTGAAGATGGTTGTAATGCTAGGGTTGCGCCTGATAATGGGCATTTACGATGATTGTGCATAACTAATTTGTGGCTTTTTCGCCGCGAGAATTGAAGTAAACGCTGAAATTCGACGTGGGTGACCACAATCGGTAAAGAAGTTGTTTTATTTGGCGGCGAAAAGAAATCTGTCGGAAAACTGCAAGAAGAACGCATGTAGTGGTGGTTTTTGTTGGTCTTACGGCGATGCTCGAGTTTTAGTAAATCAGACTCAAGTTGAGTGTCAAAGTGACGAGTTAAACGTCAAAGATCCCGTCACATTGGAATCTATAACCAGATTCATCGCTAGCCTTAAACAAAATACACACAGAGTAATGGATGACGTCCATTCGGCATATTGTCTTTGATTGGTGGTTTTGATTATGATGGAACACCACATCTATATCAAACTGAGTCTTCAGGCATTTACTACGAATGGGAAGCCAACACAACTGGCCGATCAGCCAAAACTATGCGCCTGAAATACTACGCGACACTTCTTTTGTAATAAATTTCAAGGAAAGTATAGAAATAATAAAAAAATTGGGAGCGAAAATTATCCAACCTGAAAATGCCACTGCCTCAGCGGTTCCAACAATACGCCGTGAGTTCTGAAGGGAACATTTCAATAAACTTACAGGATAATCACCTTTCGTTGCAGTGGAAGCATTTCGTACAGCTAAAGAAGCGCAAGCCCTCGGCAAAGTAGAAACTGGTGGAATGGCTTCTATTTGGACAAAGAAAATTGCTTTGGCTTATGAGTTGGTAAATAATTTGAATTATAACACATTCTGGATCAATTGTGTGGGAAAATTACAAGTTGCCATATCTTTTACATTCCGCCACCATAAAAATTGCATCGGCTCAGACTTTGCCCCAATTGAATGGTTTATAAATCACTAATACATTAACGAATAGGATTACACGATGAGTGATTCGTATTTGATATTGGAGGCATTGGAAAGTGCTTCCACTGTGGAGAATTCCTCTCATTTTGAATACTTTTCAATTGCATCAAATAGCTCGGTAGAGCCGGGAAACAACAAGAATAAACAATGGGGCTCTCTGGTTGATCTGACTGATTTGTCCGACACTTATTGGAGAAATGTATACGTGGCCGCTACAAATTGGAAACGTAAAACAATCGTGTTCCCTTATGGTGTTACTTTTGCGAATTACGAAAAAAATATTCCGAAATTGAAACTCGAAATTCAAGCGGCTCAAATCAAATGAATTTCTTATTGGTGCATTTTTAGGGTTTTGTAAAATAATTTTACAAAACCCTTCTAAAATCGCGTCCTGTCTGTCCGTCTGTCTGTCCTTCCGTCCGTCCGTGTGTCACAGCAGTTTTTCTCGGAAACTACTTAAGCTAGAAACATCAAATTTTGTATGTAGCTGTAAAGTGGTGTTCTCTTCAAAGTTCAACTACAAAAAAATTTTATAAGGTATTTAAGGGGGGGCTCCTCATATAGGGGAGTGACCCCTCGAAAAAAAAATTTCATTGAAGGTAGCCGATATGGGTATCAAATGAAAGGTCTTGATGAGAACTTTTCAAAAGTCTTAGTTTGGCAAAGTTTGCTTCGTGGGGCGCACAGGGAGAGGAAATACACGAAAAATTTGTGTCGCGATTGGACACCTGTGATCCGAAAAATCTGAAAAAAATCAGCAATGTAGGCCTTGGTGAGTACAACAACAACAAATACATGAGAAGTCGTAATTCACTCAATTTTGTTAGTAATAGTATGATTTATCGATTTTATGTTTTCTTGAATAAAATCTTAACGGTACCCTTAAATTCAATGAGATTCAGTACACTGATGACTATTTATAATGTTCATCTATCCTGAAAGTTTCATACAGATATTTGGCGAAGTTTTAGCGGTTTGAATTTTCTTGTATTACTATGGAACAATATGCACTGCATTTATTACTATGGCAACATATGGCTATGGAACAACATGCGCTTTTTACGGACTCAGACACTACAGTTTTGCTAGGATTTGCATGAAAATTTCAGGAATGATAGGTGTCATGTAGATCTTTGACAATCGGTTCAGCTAGTGGTATCAGTAATCGTAAAACAGAATAGTGGCTGTTTTAAATGCGAAGATTGAATAATTTTTAGTTATTTTTTCCCAGCTTCAATGTTTAAGGTGCATGCTTTGAGCACTTGATCAATTTAATGAATGACTGAAGATGAGTACCTACAATTAATGCTCATAAGTGAAACAAGTCAAGGAGGCGGGAGAGAGCTCCTAGCAAAAGAGCTTTTATGCCATTCTAGGATTCGAAAAAATTGGCCATGAATCGATGATAACAGTACAGGAGAGTTGCCGCTGAAAAAAAATGCATTAAACGTAGCCGATATGAGTATGAAATGAAAGTTTTCATGGGAGCTTTTCAAAACAGTTCTTAAACTGTCAGTTTTTGCTTCAGTGGGGGCACAGGGGGGAAATACATGAAAAATGTGTTTCCCCCCTCGCGAATGGACATCTGAAATAATTATCAAGGGAGATATTTATGAGTATAACAATAACAAATACCACAGAAGTTGAAATTCGTTCAACTTTGTTAATAATAGTATGATCTTCGTATTTCATATTTTCTCCAGTAAAATCGTCTTTGACATGTTTCTTGATTTGATTCGATCTGGTGACTGCATTTTGTAAATTGAATACAAAACCCCTCTGACATGAGCGTAGGTCTGTTTACCCAACTTGTTATCATTTAAATTCGTGGATGCAAAATTTTTTTGAAGTGGGTCCTTGTGTTGGAGAAAAGAGCCCGCCCAACGACACCGCAATGTTAGCCTGCCAGCGCATTCACTTGTCCTCAAACAAGGCTAATCTCGGCAAAACCCACCATCCTCTCTAGTCGAGGCAGCAGACCATCACTGCAGTCCTTTATGGACCTTGTATCTACTGATTTTTACTACAAAATTATGAATTAAGAACCTACTTTGGAATATCACATGGCCTTAAAAATGAACATGGTGAACTCAACTTAGAACACACTCCCAGGATCTTCAGTGACGGGCTAGACATGGTATCGAAGATATTCGTGCTACATAAATATAATGAAAACAAGTTGGGTAGACTGCAATATTGCTAAAATCATTGACTAAGCCAAATTATATTGACTTTTTGTTATATCATATATTTGGAGAAAATACAATCAAAAGTGTAGTGTCTGGTTAGATGGAAAGCCCATATAGTAATACAACCATATATGACTGTTGTAATCGGAGCAAATTCAAACGACAATAACTTCTGTACATTTTATTAAATCTCATAGAGTATAAGGAACTTGTTAAAGACACTTAAATATCTACTTTCAGCAAATTTAACCATACTAATACGGTTTTACTGACGCAAAGATTTAATTTACAGATCCTACTATTACTAGCAAAGTTGAAAGTATTTCAACTAATAAGATATTTGTTATTCGATCTACCTTCATAATTTTTTCACCGATTATTTTTGGCTGCTCATTTTCAACTATTCATTAATAGATTCAATCATGTGTTAATAGCATGCAATTTAAATATTATAATTCGCGAAAATACCACAATTTTACTCAATATTCTCATTTAGAACGTGTTGTGAGATGGGTAGGATATATGTCCGTAGAGGACTGCAGCGATGGTCTGCAGCCTTGATGAAAGAGGATGGTAGGGTTCGCCGAGATTTGGCCTTGTCTAGGGACGCGTGAATGCGCTGGCAGGCTAGCGTTGCGGTGTCGTGGGGTGGGTTCTGTTTCCCAGCACAAGATCCACTACAAAAGAAAAATTTCGCATTTACGAATTTGAGCGATCTAAAGCCGATCGATTGGTGTTGAGGCCGAGGTAACCTACTAAGGGTTGAACTCGTTGATAGCCATTAACAAACTAGGCAGAAGGACTTGAGCACAGACTTCGTCGTTACCGATGATACTTATGGCCCTCAAATAAGAGTGGGACATCCAGGTGGAAGCGGAGCCCCTTCGCACCCTCCCAACCGGATTAAGGTATAAACGTAGAAATGGCCATATACAATATTTCCCATTTGACCGAAATACTCATACAAACATAATTTGCATGAATTTTCCCATCATATGAGAAATATAAACGTTGCCAAATTGATGTTATAGTATGATGGAACCATAGACACTATGCTATAAAAGGACGCGCGAGGGTAAGGCCACTCTATCCGGGCAAGAGCCCCTAAAACGCCAAAAGAAAGGGAGTAGCTCGCCCGATGATTACCTCATTTTAGTGTAGGGGCCGGCCATCGTTGTGGGCTCCATAGCCGGTCAGCTTGGATGATAAACGGAAATACCGAGTTTAATTTTAACTTTATCTAAATATTTCTTACATTTATTTTATTTTTTTTTTCGAACTACTATTTTTGTTTCGACCAAAAAAAATCAAAAATTTTGGAGAATTAAGAAGAATTAGAATTGTGTATAGAAAGACAAAAAAAAATTAAGAAAAAGCTCAAGAAAATTAAAATTTGTTTAAAAAAAATAAAAGAATTTAGTAAAAATTTGAGAAATTTAATAATGATAAAAATTAACAAAACGGTACTTATCCAACATCCTTGCCAGGCGCCCACTGATGATATGGGTAAATCCTCCAATTCAATTGAAATGGGGGTGGAGAATTTCAGATCACACTTTTGCACTGTATATAATCCAATTTCGTTAAACAAATATGATATTGAGTCAATCTGCTTCGGGTCAACTACACATAAGTGGTGCCGTTACAGGTACTTTTTGAATGAAAGTCATATTATATTTGTAAACATCGCTCCACCAATTCCTTCGAATCGTAGCATAAATTGCAAGCTCTCCTGCTGAGTGTGTTACCCGTACAAAACCTTCCACTGGCACTGGCCCTGGCGACAGTAGTTCGGTCGAGTTTTCCCTATACTGCACTGAGCCACTCGGCTGTGCACTTACGCTCGGCGACACACCGAACATTTTTTCACAACTTTTCACCAATTTCGTCCAAATTTTCACTTTTTAATTACTCCCTGTTCGACGCAATTTCCATCGTTACCATCTTTTCTTGTGACTTTCCCCGACAAATTCTATTTTTCTTCATTCGTTGGAAATATGCTTCGACCAGAGGACTTCACCCTCGCTGTCGGGAGCGACATTCGACTGTCACAATGTTCAACCACATTTCACGTTGCTGAATGTAAGCCAGGGCCACACACTCAAAGAAAATATGTTGCACACCACATTCAATAATCCTTGTTTAATCTATTTCCCGGGATTTCCCAAATATTTCACGAATAAATCAGTAGAGGAATGACAACCAATGACGAACTGACGCGCGCTTCTCTCCTCGACCGCAATACCAAGCAGTCACCGTAATCTCGGAATTGTGTAGTCGGCGGTAACGAGCGAACGTATCACACACATCCAACCGACTACATGCGATTTCACCACGCACTATTCAATGTAATATTGACGTACTTCCTTTTGCGGCACAACGGCTGTCGGACCCGCGATCCTGCAATTCATATATTGTTTGTGCTACCGGTGCTTATTTTCAGTTAATCACCGTATGATAACGTTCAATAAAGTTATTGCCTCAATAATATTCATAATCAAGTTACTTCGTCCTGGAAAAGAATTTCTGATATTTCATGGCAACATAAATTTGCCGTTGACGTGTTTGTGTGAGTAAACATGTCGCACATTCAGCGTATTGTTCAACAATTAATACAGGCAAACTTCATACAGAACCTTTGCATGCATGCATTAGTGTGCGACAAATGCCAAATAACGGGGGCTCCTTCTCCATCCATTGGAACTTGCCAGGTAAAATCATCCCGCGAAAAACCGTCCAGTGTGCACTTAATCCACAAATTTGCTTATAAACTTCATATCCAATTTTGTTGGATAGCTTTTGGAATCGATTGTCACCGTGAAAATTATGTTTTTGGCAACTTACACACACCGAATCGCCGCGGCGTCCACGCTGGTGCACAATCTCGAGCACACTCCTCCATTCGTCCCAATCTCCGCATGCTTTTCTCCGCCGCACCCGTAAGTCTTAAGCCGCTGTTAGCTAAGCTGAGTTAGATTGTATTCGCTAATGCAATACATAGATGGATGCACTCAATCAGTGTTCCCATGTCCGAAATTTCAATTTGCGAATTTGTATGATTAAGTAACTAAAATTAATAATAGATTGACAATTTAAATCATAATAAAAGATAAATATTATAACCAACGGAAAAATTTACGTGCAATATAAGTAAAAAAGAAACGATATAAATTTATGTTTATAATAAAGAATAAAAATTTTATAATTTACCAAAAAGTTATATTTGAGTAACAAAATTTTTCAAATCTAAAGTTGAAATTTCGGAACAGTGTTATGCGGTTTTCGGTCAGTTGGCTTACGTGACTGTTCGATTACTACAAACGGCTGCCATTTTGTTTTACGATTACGGATGTCACCCGTTGAACTAATTCTCAAAGATATCCATCACGAATATAATTCCTGAAACGTTCATGCAAAACCTAGCAAGCCCTAGAGTCCGAGTTGATTAGAAGTGCATATTGACCCATAGCCATGTATAGTTACTGTTGTAATAAAGGAAAATTTAAACTCCCATATCTCTGTTAAATACGATTCGATTTGTCTTAAATTTCCAGTAATGATTAGCCCTCCGAGTACACACCTATTTTTTCGATCATCGAGTACATATGGGGTCAATTTGACCCCAACATTCTTTGAACGTATACAGTATCGCCCCACTACAAAAATTAGTTTGAAAAAATTTTCAGAAATAGTTTGAAAGCTCTTTTAGTAATTCTAATACATTAGAGAGGCCTTAAATGTCCTTAGCGTACCTAAAAAAATTCGCGAACAACCCGAAAAAACGAAAATTAGCATTTTTACATAAAAAATCGTAACTTTTTTAATTTATAATATGTTTGGCTAAAAATTTACGTGGAAACACTCAAGACATAACAAAATAAAGGAAAAGTGAGCCCTATAGTGTCCCTTAAAAAGAAAGCATTTATTTTGCATATTTATATATTCCAACCTGATAATCTTTCACGAGCTCCCATTTTCCACTTTGTCTTATTTTTACTGATCAATGTTGATGTTGGTCTCCGCCGTGCGGCTGAATTTTCACGCTCTTGTAAAAGGCGTTCACTGAGAATTGCATTCTCCGCATCATCATTTTCTGAACATTCAGAAAGTTCATAATCAGATACTGATTGCTCAGAGACGTGTTCGTCTTCGGAGGAACCACTGCCGCCAAAATCATCACCGCTGTCTTCAGCAAACAAACGATTACGCACACTAGATTGCAGATTATATTCCATATTGCTTTAAAAAAAATAAAAATACTTTCAAACTTTTTTTTGTCTTTTTGAATTAATCTATCCATTTATAAAGTAAAAAAAAATTCAATTTTTACCTCAAAATTGACGTTGAGTACACAATGAGGTCAAATCGACCCCAGGCTAATTTCAAAGGTTTCTCAACAATAACGAACGTCTTCGAAAGGTAAACAAACTATTTAAACTTATAGTCAAGACACTAAAATATACTTAGAAGTCCATAATACCCCCACTCTCCCGCAGGCCTAGGCGCTGCAATCGGTCAAAGTAGCGTCTGGGGTCAAATTGACCCCATGTGAACTCGGAGGGTTAAACTTGTAAATTGACATGTACATATTGAATTTCATTGAACTTTAGGGTGTCCTTCCTATTTTATTCAAGAAAGTGTAAAACTGATAAATCATACTGTTACTAACAAAGTTGAGTGCTCATAAAGTCTACATTCATGATTTTTTCAGATTTTTTGGATGAAAGGTTTCCAATTGCGATTGGGGGGTTCGCATAAATTTCGTGCATTTCCCCTCTCCTGTCTACCTCGATACTGATAAAGTAATGTTTTGAAAATATCTCATTGAGACCTTTCATATGATACCCAACTTGACCACCTTTGATGAAAAATTTTTTTTGAGGCTCACTCCTCTATATGGGGGGACCCCGTTAAAACTGTTTGAAAAAATTTTTCTAGAAGTCGTAACGTCCAACCTTTCCGCAAAGTTTCATGGCCGTACCTTCTATAGTTTCAGAGAAAAACTGCTGTGAAATACAGACGGACGGAGGGACAGACGGACACAGGTACCAATTTCAATAGGGTTTTGTATTTAAGTACAAAACCTGTTGCAACCACGGAAGTCACCGCAGTTGCAGACATTAAGAATTAACAGAGGGGTGTGTAGCCCGGGGTGGCATACTGAGGCCGGCTAGCGCTCAGTCGTGTCGTGGGTCTGCCGGGACACCTCTGCTCGTGCTGAGCCACCTTACATAAAATAACTAGCACAAAGGGGAAAGGACGGGAAAGGGAAGGTCACTTTGAAAAATGAATGATGATGAGTTCAATCTGACATGGCCGTTTTTTATTTACAAATTATAATCTAAATCCAAAGTATACAAAAGAAAATCAGTTAAAACAAACCTACTAAAAACACCTTTCGAAATTTGAAACAATATAAAAAAACTAGAATCTACCAACATAAAATAATTCAAGATTATAGAGAATATAATAATCAAACTATTGGACAATGTATTTAAAAAACAAGTTGGGTAAACAGACCTACGCTCATGTCAGAAGGGTTTTGTATTCAATTTAAAAAATGCAGTCACCAGATCGAATCAAATCAAGAAACATGTCAAAGACGATTTTTTTGGAGAAAATATGAAATACGAAGATCATACTATTATTAACAAAGTTGAACGAATATCGACTTCTGAGGTTTTTGGTATTGTTATACTCATAAATATCTCCCTTGATAATTATTTCAGATGTCCATCCGCGACGGAGGAAACACATTTTTCATGTATTTCCCCCCTGTGCTCCCACTGAAGCAAAAACTGACAGTTTAACAACTGTTTTGAAAAGCTCCCATGAAAACTTTCATTTCATACTCATTTCGGCTACGTTTGATGAATTTTTTTTTCAGGGGCCACTCTCCTGTACTGTTATCATCGATTAATGGCCAGTTTTTTCGAATCCTAGAATGGTTACAAAACCCTTTTGCTAGGAGTTCTCTCCCACCTTTTTGACTTTTTTCAGTTATGAGCATTAATTGTAGGTACTCATCTTCAGTCATTCATTAAATTGAATCAAATGTTCAAGGCATGCACTTTAAACGTTGGAGTTGCGAAAAAATAACTCAAAATTATTCAATCTTCGCATTTAAAACAGCCACTATTATGTTTTACGATTACTGATACCACTAGCTGAACCGATTCTCAAAGATATACATGACACCTATTATTCCTGAAATTTTGATGCAAATCCTAGCAAAACGGTAGTGTCTGAGTCGGTAAAAAGCGCATGTTGTTCCATAGCCATATGTTGCCATAGTAATAAATGCAGCGCATATTGTTCCATAGTAATACAGGAAAACTCAATCCGCTATAATTTCGCTAAATAAGATTCAATCTTTATGAAACTTTCAGGATAGATCAATCTTATGAAGAGACATCTGTGTGCTGAATTTCATTGAATTTAAGGGTACCGTTAAGATTTTATTCAAGAAAACATAAAATCAATAAATCATACTATTACTAACAAAGTTGAGTGAATTGCGACTTCTCACGTATTTGTTGTTGTTGTGCTCATCAAGGCCTACATTCGTGATTTTTTTCAGATTTTTCGGATCACAGGTGTCCAATCGCGAGGGGGGGGGACACAAATTTTTCGTGTATTTCCCCCCCCTGTGCACCCCTCAAAGCAAATTTTGTCAAACTAAGACCTGTTTTGAAAAGTTCTCATCAAGACCTTTCATTTGATACCCATATCGGCTACCTTCAATGAAATTTTTTTTTCGGGGGGTCATTCCTCTATATGGGGAGACCCCCCTTAAATACCTTTAAAATTTTTCTGTAGTTGAACTTTGAAGAGATCACCACTTTACACCTTCACACAAAATTTAATGTTTCTAGCTAAAGTAGTTTCCGAGAAAAACTGCTGTGACACACGGACGGACGGACGGACGGACGGACAGACGGACAGACGGACAGACTGGTCGCGAAACTAGTAGGGTTTTGTAAAATTATTTTACAAAACCCTAAAAAAAGGAAAAAAAACCAAAATCGTATTCACTTCTTTCCCCTAGAACTCCGAGTGCCCGGTGCAATACAGCTAAAGAAGCGTAGGGTCGCTGAAAATTAAATTGTAATTTAATATCACTACACCAGAAAAAAAAACGTAACGGCCACTTTCATCTGCACTAAGTGATTCCTCCACTCCGTCTACGATCGGCAAATTTTCCCTTCACTTTTAATTTCTAGTTAGTAATGTTTTCCTAAATTCATTCGTTTCACTTCTGATTTTTTTGTTGTTTATCTTCTTTTTTCACTGAATTTGAAATCAAAACTTCTGACAACAATTTTGTCTTCCCGAAATCCAAATTAGCAAAATCCTTTTCTTTCTCTCGCACGATTTTCATTTCCCCGCACTTCAAATTAATAATAATTTTCTTTTTTTTCACACCTCACAAAGTCAAATCCCTTCTCTTCCCAAAATTCAATATTCACCTCACTTTTGCAATCTTTCCACTCTTCGTCACTAAAACTTCAAAAAATCTTTTCAACTCCCAATCACATTCTACCCCCAAAAACTCCCTTTTTCCCAATTTTAAAACCCCCAAAAATCACTATTATCCCGCACAGAAAAACTCCTTTATCTTTACCAGCCAAGTACTAACTTCACCAAAAAACCGAAAAAACTCCCTCTTCTTTGCCAAATCAAATATTGAATGCCCCAATCCTCACCACCTCATTCCACTTTCATCCAAAACGATCCCGCAATTCTTTTCATTTTCAAATTACCGCTGCCGCATCTGGGTAACGTAATCGAAGTTCATTACACTTCAATTCCGCTACCCACACATCTTTTGTTCCATATCGACAAACTCAATAGTATCCATTGTTTTACATATGGCAATTTGCAAAATCCAAGAAGCGCTTGATTGAATGCAAAGTTTCACATGTACATTACGGAAGCTATTGGTTTTGCCGATACCCCAAAAAGAGTGCGTCCCTGCGCCCGGGGGAACTTGATCCCAGAGTTCCAGCAGACCCTCGATCGAGAGCTCACGACGCAGCTAATGGTGCCATGGATTGTCAATCTGCCATTCATCTCATCAGCAACTTCAACGATGCATTTGGACATGAGATTGAATTTTGTTAGTAGGGGAATGTGAATTCATTTTTGTTAGTATAAAAAATAAAATTTGTTGGTGGGTATAGAATTAGTTAGTATGAAGGAAGGAATTAGGTTTTGTTAGGGAAAAGGTATTGAATGAAATTTTGTTGGTGGGAATTAATCAAGGGAATGTTGTTAGTGGGAAAATCGAAATTATTTGTATGTATTATTTTTTTTTGTCGTTGGAAATAAGGGAAAAGGGTAGGATTGTGATGATGGGGAAGTAAAAAATTAAATAGAAAATGGAAAAATGTTGATAAAATAAATAAATTTACAGAGGAAAAGGTAGAAGTGCCCAAAGGAAGGTGGAAATGTTACGGCAGCAATTTGAAGTTGCGAATGGGAGAAAGTCGGTACGCTGGAATTTGCAACAAACCCTAAAGTGGAAGCCAAGAAATGTTGGCTGATTGCTGTAAGAAGCCTATTAAGGCGCAGCCCCCCGTAAAACTGCAAATTTTGGTAAACTTTACAGCCATTAATCTCAGAAATATTACAAATATTTGCAAAAATTTTTTAGCTAAAAACTAGAATGAACATTTGGCTGTTGAATCAACTCATTACTTTTTGCATAAAAATTGTTGCAAAAATTGTTAAATTCAAACAAAATAGCATGTTTTCGTTAAAAATGTAGTAAATCTCGAAAATTACTTAATGTACTGAGTTGATTTAAGCCACGTTTGTTAGATCTAAATTATTTACATTGAATTAACTCATCAAAAATATAAAAAAGATTTATGCGAAATAAATTCCTAGAACAAAATGTTGAAATTTGATATAAATTAATGTGCATGCATGATATTTGTTCTAGGAAATTTTTGCAATTTTTTTTTCTAATTTTTTGATGAGTTAATTCAATGTAAATAACTTATATCTAACTAACATAGCTTAAATCAACTCGGTACGTTAAGTAGTTTCCGAGATTTACTAAATTTTTTAACGAACACATGCTGTTTTGTTTCAATTTTGTAGTTTTCCCAACAAACTTTTTGCAAAATGTAATGAACTGATTCAATAGCCAAAGATTCACTCTAATTTCTACTTAAAATCTTTTTGCAAATATTCGTAAGTTTTCTGCGATGAACGGCTGTAAAGCTTAAATTGGTAGTTTTACTAGGAGCTGCGCCTTATCAGTGCGAAGAACTGTAGAAATTTCAAAATATTGAATGTTTGTAATGCAATTTTTGTTGCATTGGAATATTTAGATTATTCCTCTTATTTCCATCAAATTTTGCTATAAACATTTAATTCCAATAAATTCTAGGTTTAGGACAAATTCTGTCCCAGTTTATATGGTTTGACTGATTATACACAACAGGTAATATGATCACTGATCGTATTTTTGACAGGATTGTAAAATCTATTTTCAAATCGTCAACTATAAGGCCATTGATTAACATATTAATATTTGAGAACAGCTCGAACTTTTTTTACCTTAAATTTAATTTCCATTATCAAACGCATGAAAATTCTCCAGGAAGTGAGCATATTCACTGTTCAATTTGTCACGTCATTTCTTAAGATAAATTTAATTTAACTTAACTTCAAGTTAATGATATTTCGCAACATACAATCACTTCTTCTAATCATATGTGAACAGCACGTCACCATGAAGAAGATCAATCATTTTGCCGCTTCCGCAGTCAATAAAATATTTGTACGTACAAGAAATAGTACTTGTGTTCACCTAATGTCGTTTTCTTGTAAACCACTCGCGACTGCTAAGACCAAATAATTCCCCTAACGTTTTCTGTTGACGATAATGCCACCTGTAACACTAACATACTCGTATAACACCCAGAGAATTAAACAAAGCTGGCAAATTGATTTTGTTGCATGTTCACTTAAATCTTGCGTCACAGTTTGGCAAAAGGAAACTTTCTTCGGAGTAACATGGCGCACTAGGCTGACTTAAAAAATGCCTCATTAATCACGCACTATAATTTCTTTCGAGGCGGAAGGTTTAAAGCTCAAAACAATGTAAAGTGCGGGTTGGGCGCAAAGTTCAGATGACAAGTTACAAGGCAGTTAGCTATAAAACATACAGATTGTATCTAATCCGTGCTAAGATATTAAAGTTGGGAATTTTCGGAAGTTTTATATAAACCGCGAATTTTCGGCTGCACTTCCTCGCTCGTTGGGCGGGTTGTAGATTCAATAAACGAAGTGTTTTCACTTTGCTGAAATTTTAAAAAGCACATATATCAATTTAATTCATGTCTATAAAATATGGATTGAAAATTGTAAGTTCCTCCTATCAGCTCCGCTTAAGACTTTCGATTTCCTTTCTGCATCCAAAGCGAAATTCAGCGTCGTCTTGCATCACGACAGCTTCAAGACAGTTAGTTTACTTTTAATCAGCTCCTCCCAGGGGAGTTGGGTCTATAATCACGAAACAATGTTGACAGTTTTAAAATTACATTTTGGAAACTGCCGGTATTATCTGCTAAATGAGCTGCGTTCCACCTCGCCTGCAAGCATCAATGCTCGTAATTGAAAAGAAAATTCCCCAAGATTACTACCAGTGTGTGAACTCTTCGATACAGGCGTGTCTTTACCGTTCGAGTCGAGACAAAAAGAAAGTCATTGAACACACTTGACTGCAGCACTGTAAGATGATAGCATGGCCTAAACTGGTGGTGTAATTTGAAGAATAGATGGAACGGATGGAACTTCTGCTTGTCGGGGGAGCACGATATGAGTTTTATGTAACTGGAAAACTTTGGGAAAAGCAAATACAAGTACTTAGATGGATACAGTGTATCGAGTGTCGGTCGATATGGTGCCCAGAGACACAATTGAGAAGATTTATTTCTATACTTTTAGTTAAACAATAAGAGAATATAGAAAACTAATTGTCAACAAAACCGATAGAAATTAACTCTCTATGCACTAGTAAATATTATATTCTGTATCCAAATTTCGCTTTGTTTTCAAAATTAATTTGATGCAAGCAATGGACATTTTCAAGTTGATCGACTCCTAACGACGGTAGTTTGTCTAATTTTTGGGTACAGTTTTTGTTTGCGCCGGGACTCTTTTGTTCCGAACTTCAATTTTATTATTTTTATTTAATACATTCGTTAAAAATCTTTGAATTAACGTTCAGCTTCAGCAACTTTTGTTTCAAAGTTTTGAAAAATTAAACAAGTTGGGTAGACAGACCTATGCTCATGTCAGAAGGGTTTTGTACTCAACTTACAAAATGCAGTAACCAGCAACGAATAAAATCATGAAACATGTCAAAGACGATTTTATTGGAGGAAATGTGAAATTCGAGGATCATACTATTATTAACAAAGTTGAAAGAATTTTGACTTCTGAGGTATTTCTTATAGTTATACCCATAAGCATCTCCTTTGATAATTTTTCCAGATTTTTTAGATCACGGGTGTCCATTCGCGAGGGAGGAAACACATTTTTCATGTATTTCCCCCCCTGTGCCCCCACTGAAGCAAAAACTGTCAGTTTAAGAACTTTTTTGAAAAGCTCTTATAGAGAACTTTCAGTTGATACTCATATCGGCTACCTTTCATGAAATTTTTTTCAGGGGCCACTCCTCTGTACTGTAATTATGGGTTCATGGCCTATTTTTTCGAATCCTAGAATGGTTACAAAGCCCTTGTGCTAGGAGCTCTCTCCTGCCTCCTCGACTTGTTTCAATTGTATGTACTCATCTTCATGATATCTATCACTCCTGAAATTTTCATGCAAATCCTAGCAAAGCTGTAGTGTCTAAGTCGGTAAAAAGCGCATATGGCTCCATAGCCATATGTTTCCATAGTAATACAGGGCATATTGCTCCATAGTGATACAGGAAAATTCAAATCGCTATAACTTCGGTAAACACTATTCGATTTTTATGAAACTTTTAGAAAAGATCAATCTTATAAATAGTCATCTCTTCGCTATTGAGTTTAAAGGTACCGCTTAGATTTTATTCAAGAAGACACAAAATCGATAAATCATACTATTACTAACAAAGTTGAGTGAATTTCGACTTCTCATGTATTTCTTGTTGTTGTACTCATGAAGGCCTACATTCATGTTTTTTTAAGATTTTTCGGATGGAAGGTGTCCAATCGCAAGGGGGGGTACGCAAAGAGCTCGTACATTTCCCCTTCCCCTGCCCCCCTCGGTACTCATAAGGCAATTTTAAGACTTGTTTTGAAAAGATCTCATTGAGACCTTTCCAATGACACCCTACTCGACTACCAATGGTGAAATTTTTTTTTTGAGGGGTCACCTCCCTATACGGGGAGACCCCCCTCAAACGCCTTTGAAAAATTTTCCCACCTTGAACTTTCAAGAAGTCACCACTCCTGACCTTTCTACAAAGTTTCATGACTGTAGCCTTTATAGTTTCGGAGAAAAAGCGCTGTGACATACAAACGGACGGACGGACAGACGGATAGACGGACACAGGCCGTGATTGCAATAGGGTTTTGTATTTCAGTACAAAACCCTAAAAATGAATGAAAAATGGGCTACTCGATTGATAAAATGAAAATGTGGCATTGGAAACTTGAAGTATTTTCGCTTTGTGGCGAAATGAATTTGGTGGATTGAATTAAAATGATCGATCAACTGATACATCAATCAAATAAATCGAAATAATTACGAATGGGCTAATTATTACAGTGCTAATTAACCTTAAAAAACTATGTAAATTGATTGAAGCATTGATGTTGCCGGATCAGGCCGTGATCGGCGCTCAGAGGTGTCAGGAACTCAACATCCACCCTTCCGTTGAACGGTCCGTTCAACTTCCTCCAAGGTGTGCGGTAAGCTGTAGCGTCTAGATAACGGCACTGGTGGTTGGACATGCAGGTTCGATTGTTGTTTGCAGGATCGCCAGCGGAGGTAGATCACCAGTATGACTAATCCAGGAATGCCCAGGTAGCCGATGGTGTACTGGTGGATGTCGTGGTCGGTCTTTTGGTCGGTCCATCAAATATCTTGCGCTTGTAGTTGTCGTCACAATTCCTCGATTTCAGATGCAGACTCAGTGAAATGAATGGAGTCGTTGAAAGAGTTCACAAGGTTTGGCCCGTTCTGTGGATCAGCCAATTCCCGCCAATACGGTTCCAAATCGTAATAAATGAGCAACTTCCACTCGCTGGAAGATTAGTAGACTGGACCTAATACTTGAAAATACAGACCCGTACGGGGTCTGGTTGTTGAGCCTTGTGTTGGAGAGGCGTGCGCTATGGGAGCTAGCAGGCACATCAAGAGGAGCGCCACAATTGACTTGCCGGTTTGCACGAAGTGTTCGGGAAGTTTTCGCCGCTGATCTGGGACCTTTCCTTTGCCAAGTGGGGAGAACTTGCTTGTGACGGTGATGGCGTCGTCGATAACGGGGCCAGTTTGTGTATCGGCCTTTTCAAAGTTCCGGAGGCGTTTTTGACATCAGCGACTCGTACGAAACCATATGCGCCTTCGTACATTTTGATAATTCGCCCCAGCGGCCACTTCATCGATGGGGTGTTATCTTCGCTTATGATGACCACTGTTCCCGGGAACGCATTGGGGTGTTACTGTCTCCACTTAACACGATGCTGCAAATGCGCCAAGTACTCGTGCGACCATCATCTCCAGAATTCGAGTTTGAGGTGATAGATTAGCTTCCACCGGGCATGGAGACGACCATCCACCATGGCTGTGAGGGGTTCTCCGATAAGAAAATGTGCTGGAGTTAAGGCTCCCAAATCATTCGGATCGCTTGACATCGGAGTCAGTGGTCTAGTATTGAGGAAAGCCTCCATCTCAACCACCAAGGTATGCAGCTCCTCGTAGGTGAAAGCCGCCGACAAAACGCCTCGACGGATCAAATTTTTGGCTGATTTGACCGCCGCCTGCCACGAGCCGGCAAAATGAGACACGCGTGGAGGGATGAAATCGCAATCGATTCCCCGGCTGGAGCACGCCACTGTTACTTCTGGACGCGCTTCGTTGGAATATAATGAGGACAAAAATTCTGGTAACTGGTTGTGAGCTCCCATAAAATTGGTGGCGTTGTCGCAAAATAGGTTTCGGCAGTGTCCGCGTCGTCCAATAAAATATTTGCGAGTACAGAGGAATGCCTGTGTGCTTAGATCGCTGACTAGCTCCAGATGGACGGTCTTTGTAGCGAAACAGCAAAAAATGGCTAGGTACCCTTTTTGCGGTCGGGTGCCTCTAACTCGGTAATGGATCATCATAGGCCCACAGAAATCCACGCCGGACTGGCTGAATACATGAACTCGGCAGGTTACCCATGACGTGTGAAAACAGCTTCGTTCGCGTCGTTGAACGATCGATCTCACTAGTTGTTTTCCTCGAGTTGGCCAGAACCGCTGTCTAGTGGTATCAAGCAGAGTTTGCGCATCTAGATGGCAGTGGTCGTGATGGATGCCCATCATCAGCAGTCTGGTGAACGGATGTTTGAACGGTAATAAAATGGGATTTTTGGCGTTGAACGTGATCTTGGCAGCCTCTAGCCTCCCACCGACACGGATTATGCTCTCTGGATCCAGTACTGGCGCCAGTCCAACCAACAGACTGTGCTTGGAGACTTGCCTCCACAACCTGATGTCCAAAAGTTTGCAGTTAAAAGTTTTTGATTGTACATACCTCACAATGATCTCCAGGGCTGTGGATAATTCATCACTCATGGGCGTTTGATTTGTCAGTTGAGATTGCTTGACTGCCGGCTTAAGACCACAGATAAACCACATCATGTAGGCCACTATGCGCTACAGCCTCTTGAAGGAGTTGCCGTGTTGGATCTGCTGAATAAAGTGTGTTTCAGGAGCCTCTGCCGCTACCATAGTGGTCTTGGTCCATTTTGTCTCCAAGTCGCAAAGCCCCCCCTCCGATACTTGGAAGGCCAAACTGATCCTGTCCTGGATAAAAATGGTGGTTCTTGCAACCACATACTACAGCGGCTCAATTCAGCTGGCGCGATCCCACGTGACAGGTTGTCAACTGGGTTTCTTCAGACACTACGTGTCACCCTCCGTCCGGCCTTGAGAGGGTTTGTATGGCCGAGACCCTGTTCGCCACAAAGGTATTGTACGATGATGCAGTCGAATCGATCCACGCCAAGACAATCTCGGCATCGATCCAGAGTACCTGAAAAACCTTCTGCAGATTGAGCACTGTCTTGCCTCGTCTTGTGAGCTCAACGCCTAGTTTCACCGCACACAACTCCAGGCGCGGGAAAGTAAGTGTTTTGATCGGGGGGCGCACAGCAACCTGACGACGACTTGAGCGCTCCTCAGGGTTGACCGCATGTATATTGCTGCGCCATATGCCTTCTCGGAGGCATCACAAAAGGTGTGCAACTGTACTTGCACGGGTTTCTCGCCTGTACTGATGTGACGAGAAAATCGGGCCTGCTGCAATGATGGCAGACCACTGCGGAAATTGGACCACTGGGTATGGATCCCCCCTGGTAATGCTGCATTCCAGTCCAATTGCAATCGCCATAATTCCTGTAGGAATAGCTTGGCTGCTACTATCACAGGAGCCAGAACGCCCAATGGATCGAACATTCTGGCTATATCAGATGCCATCGTCCTCTTTGAGAACTTCGCATTGGTTGGATCCAGGTTGATTTGGATCTGGAACTCGTCAGTCTTCGGACGCCAGATGACTCCTAACGTCTTAATATAGTCTTCGTGTAAGCTACTGAAGTCCAACTGCACCTGTTGGTCCTTAGGTTTAATTTGCTTCAACAATGGAGGATAGATGGCACACCATTTGCTCAAATGCATACCTGCGCTCGAAAGTATGGTGCATAGCTCCGCCTATTCGCGAAGTGCCTTCTCTAAGCTGTCTGCCCTGGTCATGACGTCGTCGATATAGCCTTCTCCAACGCTCCACTACCCAGTGGACCTCTCTGATGGTTCTCTTGTGCTAGAACTTGCAGACATTTTGTAGCTAGATACAGGGCACACGTAGGTTACTGTTTTCAACTGATAGTATCGCACTGGTTGCGTTGAACTATTTCTCCAAATTAAGCCATGGTACCGACGGTCTTCTGGATGGAGCATTATCTGCCGATACATCTTCTCGATGTCGGCGTTGAATACGAAACAAGGTATTCTGAAATGCAGGACTATCGGAAAAAGGTCATCCTGGACAGAAGCCTTATATAAAGGACATCATTCAACGGAACGTTTGTATTCGTCTTACTGGATGCATCGAAAACCACCCGCAGCTTGGTTGTACTGCTGTTAGGCTTCACGACACAATGATTCGGAAGGAAGTACCGTAATTCCTCCCGCTGCTGCAACGTCACCTCCTCCATATGCCCAAGCCGAATATACTCCTCCATGAAGTCCTCGTATGGAAGTCTTAGATCAGGGTTCGTCTCCAGTCGACGCTCCAAGGCAATGAATCTGCGATTGGCTACCGCTTGGTAATCACCTAACGTCTCAGTATCCTAGTTGAATGGGAGTTTAACCAAGAAACGACCGTCGGGACGTCTTGTCATTGTCTGATAGAAATGTACTTCGCAAGCCTTTTCAGTTAACGTTAGCTTGTGCTGCGGATCCTGTACTTCCTCGACCTCCCAAAATCACTTGATGAGCTGATTAAGCTGGTTATCTATTGCCAGGATGCCGCATGTCATGGAAAACACTTGAGGTGTGATCACTCTTCCGGCTACGGACATTGCTGCAGGGGGTCAGTCAAGACCTGAAACGCAATTGGAAAGATTTCCACATCATGGCTGGCGAGGGTAGTTCAGAACGGGTTCCACATAAATCCTGTGTTCGATAACTCTGTGTTCATCTTGAATAATATCTGTGCTGTACTGAACATGTAAAAATTACGCTCAATAAGGCACAAAAAGTAGTCATGGCTTTTCGACGACTCTTTCATTCCAGATATCTTGATAAAAAGGTAAAGTTATCTGTTACAAGACCCTGGTTGGACTAGTTTTGACACATGGATGTCAGATCTGGTACAACCAGAGTGTTAGTACTTTGGAAAAATTAAGAGTTTTCGAAAGGAAATGTCTTCGTGCATGTACTGGTTTGTGCAGAAAGCTTGAGACGGATCGGAAGCATTATATATCGAATAAAAGAATTTATCAAACTGCTCAAGTGACAAGAGTCGATATTTTCATATTAAAACTCCTTCGGAATCATATCGCAAGATCTGTAACTGTGAGTGAATACCCTTGGATTTCACAGCTGTTCCACCCTACAGATGGATATATTGTGACTTGCTTCGCTACTGACTTCGTTCCTCCAGAAGCATTCGTGTATTTGGACATGAATCGATATGTTTTTGATTCAGACGGCGTTCCAATTATATATCACATATATAGACGGGCCACCGATAAGAAGATAAAATATCCTCCAAATTCGAGTTCACAAGACCAACAATTCCAATGGAGGTACTCATTTGCTAGATTCGTTGAAGCCGATCGAGCTGAGACGGAGCAATCTAGGTATTGGTGCCTGAATGACAATGTCTAAATTATTCGTGTTTATTTTCAGTTTTTGTGTTTTTCGTTACTTAGTTTTAGTTTAGGCTAGGTATATGTTATGTTAATTATATTAAGTTTAGAGATAAGTTTAAACGCGTAGGTTAGGTAATTGTGATAGAATTTTTAACTATAAGATAAAGTGTTCGATTGAATTTTATTAGAATTTGGTTATAACATATTAGGTGTCGGATAAAAGTTCACTGTTGTTTTAAAATTGGTTGGTTGGTTATTTCTCCTTTTTCAAATCAAATCATAAAATATGCAATAAACTGAAGTAGTTTGAATGTGCTTTAGTTTTTTTTTTTTTGATAAAATGTGTTTAACTGATAATGTATAAATTTAGGGAGCCATTTGGGCCATTAAGTTTTTGTATTGTTATTGTTTGGAATTTGCTTAATATTCTTTTAAAATTTATAACGGTTAGTATTGAATAAAGCGCTTTTGACTTTGACTCGACGGCTGGTAGTCTCGTTTATTTACAAAATAAATACTGAACCGATGCAAACCATTGCATGGTCTTCCAGTTTTGCCACGATTGACATCATTTTGTAAATTAAAATACATATTTGAGCTAGGATAAGGGCGATGACAAGTAAATGTTAAAATAAATCCAGTGAAAAAAAACCATTTAGTTAGATTTTCCACACATTTACTCAACAAACTCAAGTTTATCTCTCATTGCTTTCAATGTCATCTCCTGAAAGCTTTAGCACAGAAGAGTATTAAATAAAAAATATTCCAGAGCAGAAGTAATCTGGACCAATTATCTTATCTTTTCCTTTGTTAAAAGACTATGTAGCAGAAGTGAAGCTTGTTTCTGGGGTCCTGAAAAGTTTCTGAGGTAAAAGTGACAAATAAAAAGAAAAGTCGAAAGGTTCCTCCACTGTCAACTACAGAAGATGTAGCTAGAGATCGTACTATTTTGTCAAAACTTTACCCAGCACTCACTGTTAACTAGAGATTTGTGGAAAAGTAAAATGACTATAACTATAAGAGCAATATAAGAATTTTGATTGGACTGCCTTAATATCGAATTTCATTGTATTTAGGGGCAACCATGTGATTTTATAGACAAAAATATGAAATTTACTGATCATCTAAATATTAACAATGTTGAGCGAATTTCGATTTGCTGTTGTACTCAAAAAGATATACCTCCTTGATTTTCAATACGTTTTTCCTCTTCTGCACACCCTAAAGGAAACACTGTCATTTTAAGACCTGTCTCATCAAGATGTTTTTTTTGATAAGACGTTTTAAGGTTCGCGCCCCTATACGAACCTTTGAAATTATTTTAACAACCAAACTTTTAGATTCAATCACTTCTAAAGTTTCTACCAACTTTGGTATTCGTAGCTGCGGTAGTTACGGATGAAAACAGCTGTGGCACACAGACGAGGACAGAAAGGTCGAAAATTCAGTAGGGTTTTGTAGGGCAGTACAATATAAAAGCTTAAAATAAAAAAAATAAATAAAAACTGGGACAACTTAACATTTTGATGAAATTGAAAACAAAAAGATAATTGGAGAGGTAGTTATAACCGAAGCCAAATTGAGAAGCTGCTCCACTGTAAAGCTGAAAGTTGATTTATGACTCCTTTCTGGCTTCATAAACTTGAAAAAAAATTTGATCTGATTCCCAGATGTTTTGATGCCGGCTGAAATCAACGCAAATTTTTCAGCGTGTCGGAAACAAACTTTTTATAATGTGAAACTATTAGTGATCTCTATTTTTTTGTTTCAGTGAAGTTTTTCCCAAAATGGCAGTTAGATCTTGACAATGAGTTATTCACTATCAAAACAACGTTGATGAAGCTATACTTCCTTCTGTGGACTCTGAGTCAGAGAAAGAAGATTATTATCGGAGATGAGTTGACAATTGCGTCTAATGAAAAGAATCTTACTAGAGCCATAAAAAAGTGTGAGGCGAATGCCATTGAGCCTTGACCACTCTAACAAAACCTATACTATACTACATTTCTCCACCTGAGTAAAAATGCACAGGAGCTCGAATTAATGATTCACGAAATCTAGAATTGGTGAGCGCATAAATGGAGAAACAGTAGCCTTCTGTACTATTGTAGGATACCATGCTCAGACTCGTTCCTGGAGAAATTCGTGAGTATACTTCATGGGCGCCAGGATCCATAGAACTTTTGCTGATTCCTTTGCATATTCCTGAAATTAGTAGAACACCTAGCTAGGATAGGTCATCACAAATGAAGATGGCTAATGGCAGACAAGGACCAAAGCGCTAGCCCCCTGGCAGAATGCCAGTTACCCCAACATTTGCCTGTAAGAGATTTTTCGGAGCCCAATTCACGGGGATCAGAAGAACGGGAAGAAAGACGGAGATGGAGTTCTAGGTGATGGTTTTAAGGAGCGTCAAAAGCAGCAAAAAAGCTGCTTCTGTCAAAGGCTTACGACGAACCTTCCCAGTAAGAGAAATCCAGGGGTTTGGAAAAACTTAAAATATACAGCGGCGTGAAGCTCTGCAAGGATCATTGCTTGTTGTATTATACCACGAAAGTTTCTATGCAGAAGTACTACGTAAAATCAAAGGAGTCGTTAAACTGATTAGCACCCAAATTACCATAAGAACAGTAGGGCTCACCCGGTTCGGTGGCCTTCTGATGGAGTTTGGACTAGATTCAACTAACGAGCAAGCATTTCGCAATGTAGTCAAGAAGGTTCATGGAGAGGGAGCAGTCATAGACTCTCTTGAGCATATGAAAACTCTTAAAATCAGAGACTATGTCTGCGTGACTAATTTATTTGTGGTAGAAGTGGCTGGCAGAAGGGAATCTCTTAGTTTAATTCAAGTCAAAGTTAGATTGACTCTAGGAAACTACAGGCAATAGCGCATCACGATTGGGACTATAACCAAAAAAGTGCAGAACCACAGAAGGGAAAATCCAAATAGAATGGATCATCTGCAGAATATAGCGAAGAGCGGTTCCGTTAAACTCTTAATGTCTTGGCTACGGCCAAACATTGCTGGGGTACAAGGCGATTGATACGAGTTTTCTGTGCAACAATTGTGTCAGAGAAGTATCACAAAAAGTGTCAGAAAAATGTCCCAAAAATAAAAGTTGCATAAGCGAAGCGCTTTATATTCTTTGTAAGGATGAGGATCCAAAATGAGATGGTTAAAAATGCGTCCTAAGACCGGAAAGCACGGGTTATTTAAAGAAGTCCTAGCCACGCCTAAAGCAAAACGGCAATGATACGTATTCCGCAAGTCAACCGAATCATAAACGCGAGATAGTAACACAATTTCGGTTTCAGCTAACCTTTATTTTGTTTGTTTATCCGTTGTATCTTTAAATGGCTTCATTGTTGCGCACGGTTACGGCTTTTAGATGCCGCATCTCTCTGTTTAAGTGTTAGCTCAAATACACTTAGGTGGTCCAAACCTTCAACTAGAAGTGGATCCGTTTGTTGGAAAGTACAATAGTTTGTGATGTTGATACAATATTGGCTGGGGTAGCGTTGAAATTTTTGACGATTTTATGTGCCAGCTCACGAAGCGATGAAATTTCCTACTCAGTTAAAACTGAAATGATGGCCGTATATGCACTGCAAATTGTCGCATCCATAATGAGTATACAGCTTCCTCTGGTAATTGCGCGCAGGCTTTGGCATGCACTTGCCAGTAGAAATAGAATGGTTTCTAGTCGCGAAGTTCAAGTTCGGTCAAAATCTTTCGTCAATTGCTGTTGTAGCGATGTAGCAGGGGTTGCTAGTAGCTCCCTCTTTAATTCTTCATATTTGATTCCAGGTGGTGGTCATTTCTCAACGTCTGCTACATTCTTAATTTTGAATCTCGACGAGATAACTTGCTTCCAGACCACAGTTCACGTGCCATTTTGAGTGAGTCTTTCGGTGGCTACTTAGTGGTTTCACGAACTCTTACAGGATCAAGTGACTAATGCTCACCAGCTGAATTTTGAAGAGTTTCGTGAAATAATTTTACAGAACCCTGCTAAAATCGCGTCCTGTCTATCCGCCCATGTGCAAACTACATAAACTACAAATATAAATTTTGTAACTACGTGAAAAGTGGAGCCTTCTTGAAAGATTTACCACAAAAATGTTTTATAGGTGTTCAAAGGGGGGTCTCTGCATAGAGGGGAGTGGCCGCTTAAACAAAATTTTCACCGAATGTAGGTAATATGGGTATCAAATGAAAGCTTTTGACGATAACTTTTCAAAACAAGCCCTAGAATGACAAGTTTTGTTTCGAGGGGTGCAGGGGAAAGGAAAATAGACGTGTCATAAAGCAGGCTTCGGTCCTTCAGGTAGTTCCTCAAAAAATGCATTAGACATTCTGGAACTTGAAAAGGGTTTTCCAGCGTATCCAGAATATCCACCCATCTAGCGGAGTTGAAGGGGTTCCCAACGTCGAGTGTCACCAACAGGACGATCCGTCGCTTGCTGCGGCTCTATGCCTCAGCCTTTTGGATCCCACTCACCACTTCTCGATCGCATCAATGATGGAGCGTCCAGCTGTATAGTCATACTGCCGAGGACATAGGTCCCCAGCAGCACAAATTGCGTCAGTGAGTCTTCCCTTGATAATCAATTAAAGCTTACATGTGAGCATTCTATAAGCTTTAAATTGATGCTTTTTAACTGCAATTGAAAATTTTTTAGAAGACAAGCAATTGAGATCAATTGATGAAAGTTGATGGATTTTTGAGGCCGCTTTAGGCAGAATTGTTCATTAAACATTTTTTGTTCAGAACTATTGAAAATAGAGCAAAAAATCTTCCATTTTTTTAATACTTTGGAAATTACTTACATATGTGGAATTATGAGTTGTGACTTACCTGAAATGAAAAAAAAAAAAAAAAAAATTAGAAATAATTCAACTAAATAACTGCTAATGGATATGATTTCTTAATTTTTAGAATGAGTCGTATAATCAGCAAGTGTTTACATTTTGTATCACTTACTTAGTGTTTTATTTTACTAACAATAAACCATGTCTGAGCGCCAACGAACCAACTAAATATCTACAAATATTCTACAATATTATTCTTCGTCATAACGACTAAATTGAGGAACCAATAACGTCAATATATTTGAAAAATTTCCATTCCAAGTGCATCTTAATTTGGTAATTGGTGTAGGCTGGTCTTTAAATGCTCAATTCGATGATGCTCTCATACGTAACACCTGACTGCTAAATAGCGTTTCTTATTAAAGTGTTTAACACCTTGAGCTTGAACAGAGATACGATGAAGCGGATCTTTAAATGCATCTTGACTTCGTAATAGCAACAGTTTTCCAGCAATTGAACGTAATTGGTATGCAGAGGCGTTAAATCAGTAATGACTTTTATTTAATTCCATTAGTTTTCATTGTTTTTGATAATTTTGTCTAAAACCAGTGACAAACTTGCGTAACTACTGCTGTGTGCACGATTAATTGAAGTTGAATATAGATAAATAGCAGAATGACAGTTTTGTAAGATTTGAGTGTACTTCAAGTTAAAAAATGAATTTTTGCCAAAAAAATATATAAGAAATATTCTACCAATCAAATTTGATAAGTGATAGCATTAAACTATACGCTAGTGGTTCGAATTATATAGTTCAATGTAAATTGCAATGTCTAGCACTAATATCGACTTGAAATTGCAGACGTGTTTTGCACTTTAAATTTATCGATGCTTTGATTTTCATTTCAGTAAATGGTGTTAAGAAGCCTACCTTATGACCACAAGCTTTTTATTATATTTCTGAGCACAAAACTACTTTTATACAAGTAGAAGTGACAGGAGAGTGCTCTTGCCAGAAAAGTTTTGCAAACGAATAAGTAAATGAAACACTGTGTTCTTATCTAGATTGAAAAACATTTGTCCACAAGGTCTAAAAAATTGTCAAGCGCTACTCAAAAGGAATTAATTATTGCAATAGATCTTCAGGAAACCATCATATTAAAACAGTGGTCACGGTTAATTACAAAGTTCAACGTTTATCACAAAAAATTTACTTCAAATGTCATTTATTTGTTTGTGAAAAATAAACACTTCCTTAGAAAATACAAATTGAATTACTTTGTCATCCTATGATGTTCTGCTCAATAAAGTTAAGATCTTGTCAGGCCACGACTCAATAACAACAATAACTATAAATAAAGTACTCCTTCTTCTTCTTCTTAGCACTTCAGCCCCTCTCGGGCCTTCGCTTCCTGCAAACAGCGCCTCCAACTGTTCCAGTCTATTGACCCCGTCCTCCAATTTTGAAATCCGAGCAGCCATGAACTTTCTTCGTCGACCGAGTAAGAC
Source organism: Odontomyia ornata (assembly GCA_963969285.1). Classification (NCBI taxonomy): domain Eukaryota; kingdom Metazoa; phylum Arthropoda; class Insecta; order Diptera; family Stratiomyidae; genus Odontomyia; species Odontomyia ornata. The sequence goes on along the minus strand of OZ017738.1, from coordinate 156,902,829 downwards.
CAGCATTTCCTCGGTTTCCCCACTGGTCTCCGGCCTTCAGTTCTCCCAACGAATATCTTTTTGGGTATCCGTTGTTCATCCATACGATTCATGTGGCTAGCCCATTGAAGCTTCCGCAGCTTTACAATCGTTGAGACCTCCACCTCGTCAAATATTCCATACAGCTCAAACTTGTATCGAATTCGCCATTGGTCCCCGTCTTGCTTCGCTCCGGTTATTCGCCTCAGGGCCCGTCGCTCAAAGGCGTTCAATATATTTGCGGATGCTTAGGTTAGGGTCCATGTTTCACATCCATAGTATAACACACGTGTTATCACAGATTTGTATACTCGGAGTTTTGTTTTCCTGTGTATGCAGCTGGTCTTCAAGATCGTCAATATTGCATAAAATATTTTATTTACGAGCTGTATTCTTCGGCATATCTCGTCTCTTTCATTACCCGTTTTCATTATTTTAGCGCCTACATACACAAATTCACCCACATTTTTGATACTGTATTCGCCAAGTGTGATATTTTGTGTATTTGAGGTATCAGAGCTTTGTTTTATTTTCATTGATTTGTGGTCCTACTAGTTTTGTTTCGCGGTCGAGTTTCAGCAAAATTTCTTTGACGGTTGTTAATGACTGTGACAAAATGTTGATATCGTCCGCATAGGCTACTACTTGGCTCGACTTGTATAGTAATGTATCTCGCATATCGACAGGTAGCTTCCAACTGACGTATTCCAGATCCGAATTGAATAGCAATGGGGCCAGCCCATCTTCCTGCTTTAGTCCGATATTTGTGTCAAAGGCATCGGTGAGTTGGTTATTGATGCGGACTTGGGAGGTCGTCGACGTCATTGTCATTGTGGTAAGGCAGACTAATTTGGCTGGGATGCCAAACCAAAGCATTATTTGGTACAGTAAGTCACGATCAATACTTTCGTATACTTGCTTAAAGGTAACGAAAATTTGGTGAACGTCTATGTTGAACCCCCAGCATTTTTCAAGTACCTGCTTGACTGTGAACAATTGGTCTATTGTCGATCTACCTGCTCTAAAACCACCTTGAGATTCCCCAGTAATACTTTTGGTGTATGATCCGATTTAATTTTCTATGATTTTAGAAAATATTTTGTACCCCGTACAAAGTATTGATATGCCTCTATAATTTTCGCACTGTAAATTGTCACCTTTTTTGTGGATAGGGAATATAATTGATTGGCTCCATTTGTTCGGCATGTGTTTTTATTGCCGAATATGCTGGATGACTTTGTGAATAGCTTGATGAACACTACTGCCACCATATTTGATGAGCTCCACTGGAATCTCATCGATGCCCGGCGCTTTATTATTCCTATGGGCTTTGATGATGGAACAAACTTCATCCAGAGTTGGTGGGGCCGATGGAAGCTCTTCGCTGACATCTATAGGCTCCGATATTCTGGAGCTGTGCAAAAGATTAAGGAAGTTCTTGAAATATGATGCCCATCTTACCTCAACCTTGATTGCATCCGCGATGATATTGCCAATGTCATCACGACAGATCGTGGTTTTGGGCCGATGACCACGTTTCAGGCTTTTCACTTGTTTGCATGCTTGTCTTGTGTTGCTGCTCGCTAAACTTACATCCATACTTCTCAATTGGTCGCCATAGTATTTTCTTTTTTTAATTCTAATTATCTTTTTCGCTACTCTTCTGAGATTTTGATAGTGTTCTCTCTTCGTCCTGGTTTCTCTACCTACGTATTTTTTGTACGCCTGATTTTTTTTGGCACTCATCATCGAACCAATTATTCCTCTTGCACCGGGCTTGATGTCCGATCGTCTGTTCTGCCACGGTCCTAACAGCCGCTTTCACTTCCATCCAGAGCTCGTTGCTCGTCTTTAACTATGCGTCCGATAAGATGGGAGCTAGCTGGATGACAAGGGTCTCCGTGAAATTTTTAGCCACAGACGCCGTTTGGAGCCTTTCGATGTCAAATTTTTGTAGCGACTAGGTCTTCGCCGAATATGCCTTTGACATACAACATCGATAGGTTAATTTGATCAAGTAATGATCTGAGTTACAATTGGCTCCTCGGTATGTACGGACGTCAAGTATGCTCAAGGCCCAACGTTGTTGGATCAGAACATGTTCGATCTGGTTTTTTTGTGTGGCCATCCGGTGATACCCAGGTCATTTTATGAATGCGTCGATATGGAAAGGAAGTCGAACGTATGACTAGATTTCTGCTACATGCAAAGTCAATCAGGCGCTGGCCGTAGAAATTTGCAGTATGCAGGCCAGTTTGGAGCATTCGAGTATACCAGACATCAAAATGTTTCTTTTTTAACTCCAAATCAGTCAAATTAACGTCAAAAGACACCGGCACCGCCATTAAAGCAAGTCAGACTGGCCAAATACTGGTCGAATGTGGCGAAGAAGTCAAAAATATAGTAGCATTCTGTGATGCGGTCAAGAGCAACTGTAGCTTCACTTCAGCCAATAGCAGCCATCGAAATTAGGGACAAAGACTGCGTCGTGGACTCGGTTGCGGTAGAGAAGGCGTTCAAAAGGGAGTGTAAATGGGGTAAAAGCAATCCTGATACAAGAAAACAATTGAAGACAATGCGAGCAACTTCTGAATAAGGACGAAGTAAGAATACATTGGATAATCTGCAGAGTAATGCAAAAAGCAGTACCTGTCTACTACATTGAGTACTTTGATTATGATGATACCATTCAGGGATGCAAGGGACCCGACAGGAGTTGGGGGCTCAATAATATTTTTTTTTTTAAATTTCGAGGACCACCCCGATTATATATACATGTATATATATGTGTATGTAAGTATGTATGTATAATGTGCACATATTTCAGCAAATATTGAATTAAATTAAAGCATACTGTGCAAAAAGAATAAAAAAACTTTTACTGAACACGTTTTATTTATTTCTAGATATATTTCAAACTTAATAGGATCTCTGACATTGTTTGCCCACTACTAGTGCATCAATATCGGGATTGAAACTTGACAATTTCAGCCTTAAGTCACTCTCCAGGTTCAAGTTATTTCTATACTTATTTTTCAAATAAATAAACGAAAGTAGAAAAGGCTCTTTCCCAAAGATGAGTAGTTGAAAATTTTGCAAATTGCGGGATAAACTTTCGCACATTTATCCATAAAGGAATAAATGTGGTCGTTTTAAAACTTGATTTCAGATCCTGATCACAAGACAATTCAATTAAAGAGAACTCTTCACTTGAAAATATGTTAACTTTTTTTTAAGTTATCTTCATGAAAAGAATTTCTGATCCATTGGGTTTCGCCTTCAATTCGAAGCAAGTAGTTGCTAAAAGAAATATGAAAAGACTTAGTTTCTTGGAAGTTATGATGAATTAAATTTTAAATTAGCTGAGGTTGGAAGCCAGAGATGTGAGGTTATCTTTTATGGTTGCAGCTGTCGTTTCATCAATTTTGACTTTGTTGGTTTCAAGGAAATCATGTAGGTCAGGAAATATGTCGAAAGAATTTTTTTCAACTTTTAAGCCCATCGATTTTGTGTTGCACAAGAAACTTATGATTATCCTTGCCCTGAAGAGTTAGATTAAGAATATTGAGGGCACCAAAAATATTTGCCAAATACGCCAACCGCTTCAGCCAGTTTTTAACGATCACACAGTCTAAGAAAGAACTTGCACGTTTGCCATGACAATCGTCCTTCATGACGAAAACCCTGAGTTCATCACGAAGTTCAAACAATCTTCATAAAACTTTACCTCTGGATAGCCACCGAACTTCCCAGTGAAGTAGACGCTGTTTCTGTTCACTGCCCATTTCATCACATAAAACAACGAACAATCTCGAGTTTTTTGGCCTTGCTTTGATTAAGTTGACGATTTTTACTGCATCGTCAAGAGTTTTTTTCAGTCACTCGCCCAAACCTTTAACAGCAAGAGATACGCCATGTACTCGTATGCTGCAATGTCACCATTTGGCAAAGGGAGCTATTGCCCTAACTCTGGCCACAGACCCGGTATGAATACCAACCATAGCTCTTGCTCCGTCAGTTGTCAAACCTACACACTTTGACCGATCTAATTCATTTTCTCTTATAAAATTGTCAAGCGCCTTGTAAATTTCCTCGGCAGTGGGTGTTGTCGGCAAGTAATGGCAAAACAACATTTCTTCTTCAATATTTTCAATGAGTTCAAAACTAGCAAAAGCTAATAAATTTGCCCGGCCAGCTACGTCTATACTTTTATCAAGTTCCAGCCAAAAATATTCACTTTGTTTCAAAACGTTAATGATAGATACCTACATACATTGTGACATTTTATCAATTCTTCTTTTTACGGCAGTATTTGATAGTGGAATTTCACTTATTTTTTCGGTACTTTTTTCAGGAAACAAAACATTACTTATTATTTTTGCTGCAGGTATAATTAGGTCTTCTCCCACAGTATAAGCTGATCTCTTCTGTGCAATTAACAAAGAAAGTTCATACGAAACTTTGGTAATCATTTTATTTTGTTTGGAAGATTTTACCATGGCAGATTTAGTTATTGATAAATTTCTTTTCTTGATTCCAAAATAATCGAGAGACTATCCTACACATTCTGGATGTTTAGTTGATAGATGCTTTTCAAGTTTTGACACTTTCACACATTCATTGGATAGCATTTCAAAACAAATTACACACTGAGGCAAAGGCTCTCCTTCAGAACCAGAACATACAAAACCGAATTTCAAAAAGTCAAGATTATATTTTCGAAAGTATGTTTTAGTTTTCTTGGCCATTACGCTACTACTCGAACTTGGCTTATTTACAGCCTCACTAGTTGTAGAACTGGATTTGGAAGTCATTTGACACATTCGTCTTACGACAAGAACCCGTCCAAAACCAAGCATCCATATTGACGTGAAGCAATAGTAACTTACAGCAGACAACGTAATTCGACACATAAACACAACTATACTGCCATAATGCAACTCGCCACTGACAATGACAAACAGCAGACTGGAGAGTACTGGTTTTGACAGTCGGCGGGGTTCGGGTAGGAGAGAGGAGAGAGCGATGACTTTGGCGAGAACCTTGACGAACAGCAAACAATTGGCGCCCTAGCTCTTCCGCCAAGTTAATTAAATCACTAAACTTACACTATCAAAGAGAATGACTAAATTAATATTTTATCACCAAGGCCAATTTATTAATACCGTACTTATTTTGCCCTGTTTTAATATTTTTTCTTGAGTTTCGGGCAACATCCGCGGGCCCAGTAGCGAGCTGCCTGCGGCCCACCGTTTGGGAACCGCTGCTCTATACCATAAATGTGTCGAAATGGGGTACAAAAGAAAAGAGTCTATGGAGAAACCACACTCTATCCTTTGCAAGCACGCTAATCTAAGACCAAATAATTGGCAACGCATATTAGAAAAATGTAAAATTTTACAAGAGGCCCTTTCCAAGATCCAAGAGGGCCTACAATAACCGGAACCCTGCAGGTAAAATTAGATCGCAGTGTCACTGTCCAAAATTTGCTTGCGCAGTTTCTGAGCGATATGAAAATTGACTTTCTGCTGCACAGTGAGCAATATTACGACAAAAGTTCATCGGCACGGTATTCTGTGGACAGTGGAACTGCCGCTATTTTGGTGTGTAACAGTGCCCAGGGCTTTGAGCGAGACAATAATTTTGTGTGGTTTTCGGGACTACGTTCCCTATACCTAACGCTGAATGAACCCAATAGTATACTTTCAAGCTATTCTTATTATTTTGGAGTATGCGGTTTTGAACGTAGTGTGCCACGTACTCGCTGAGGGAGATTTGAATGCTAAAGGTATAATTAATCTTAGAGATGACACAAGGATACTATTTTTCGGTACATGGGTTTTCTGCTGGTGAAGCTGTGAAAGAACCATACCCGTCTAGAGATTTCCTTGGAGTCCCTACTAGGAAGAATACATGATTGGAGAATACTGGACGACTACTCAGACAGCGGTCATCAGTACATTCTGCATAAGATCAGTGAGGCTGTCTCTGAATATGCATGCTCTCAACGTTCAACGATTAGGTGTAGCAGCGAATCGAACGGTTATTGAATTAAAACTGACTACAGGAGCAGCGTGCTTATTACCTTTATCGAATACAATATTGTAGAATAATCAGAATGTGTTAGTATGAATTAGAATCTGAAGGTTTGTAAAAATAAATGTCAATATGATGATGTGGTGCAAGTATATGTGACTTCTTCCGAATTTTTGTATTCCTGAAAAAAAGGAGGAAATCGTCAACTAAATTGCAATCAATAAGATAAATCACATGAATAGTACATTGTGGATCGAGCTGACTTTTCTTCAATCTGAATTTGTTGTACATATCATCCAATTTCATGTTTTGTTGGCGCCCAATCTGTTTCAAGCCGTAGATTGAGCATTTCAGTAATGTATTAACCCGGACCGTCGAAGCATTGGACTGGCTGTTACATATAAATTTCTTATCAAAGTTGACTTGCAAAAATGCGGTCATTGAGTCTATTTGATGGACTTTGTAATTGTTCCGAGCTGTTAGTGTGAGGAGAAATCGTATTGAATTGTATCTCACCACCAACGAAAAAGTTTCATTGTAATTGATTCCGAATTACTGGCTGCAGCTTTCGGTGACTTGTCTGGCCTCATAACGAATGATGCTTCCAGCACCATCAGCTATCGTTTTAAAAACCTATTTTGCCTTCACTGTCTTTCGATATGCTGTACTGTTTTGTTGATGAGAGTTCATTTCCACATCCATTGCGCTCGACCAATCACGCACGTGCAGACCACTTATAGCTTCGATTAATGCGCTAGGTTCTGCGAACAATATAAAATTGGTAAACTGCAACGAGCCAGCATTACCATTTGATTGTGCTCCTTGGCGGAATTTCGTTTGCTTCCACGTCTACTAGTTGTTGATACATCACATCGTGTACGTTGACGGTGCCGTCACTCAACTTATCGGTAACGGTTTCGTCATTTTGCGCAGTCATGCTCACTCCATCAAAATGCATCGCCAAAATTGTCGAGTTTATCATCAGGAGAATTCAACTGATAGTTGAGTTATCCCCGTCGCACGCGCACTTAATGCCCCTTACTGAATTGTTGTCTTTGGCTTTGTTGATCAATTTGGTTTGAACGGCTTCATGGATTATGAAATCTAGACTAACCATCAATTTTATATTGTTGCCATTAATGCAATGATATGCTTTGATATTTTCATCGTAGCGAAAAATAGAATCCGATTGTATTTTTAAGTCCTACTTTGCACTTCTCGGCAGGTCCATGTATTATCACCGGCGATCCAGACAGTCTAACGTTCGGGACATCGATTCGATTTCCAGAAAACAGTCCTTCGGAAATTTCGCAATGAGCTAGACTAATGCCACAGTTTATCAAATAAATTGCCACGTTCATTGCTTCAAAGCAGTAGCATTTGGGGTGAGCTAGAATCGAATAGCATGAATTTTGCCTTTTCTTTCGAACGATTCATGTGCTGTGCAGCGCCATTTTGCTGCGGAGTGTATTCGTTTGTCAGTTGATGCTGCAATTTTCTTGAAACTTGACAGCGAAGCAAAACTAGTCAAGCTACAAATCAATGAGAATAAAAGAAACCTCATGACACAGTTGGAGAAAAATACCTCAAATTCACGAAATTTCACACTTGGCGAATACAATATCAAAAAAATTGGGCAAATTTGTGTATTTAGGCATCAAAATAAGTTCAAGTATACAAACCTATGATAAGACCCATATTATACTATGGGTGTGAAAAATGAACCCAAACCCTTGTATCCGCAAATATATTGAACAGCTTTGATAGACGGGCCCTGCGGTGGATAATTGGAGTGAAACTAGAAGGGGACCAGTGGCTGCATTTCGACGAGCCAGAGGTCACAATGATTGTAAGACTGGGGAAGCTGCAATAGTCTGGCTGTGGTCGTATGAACGAACGACGAATAACCAAAAACGTATTCATTGGGACAACTGAAATATGGAGACCAGTGGAAAAATCGTTAAACACTGGTCTTACGCTGTCAACGAAGACAGTTCCTCGCTGCTCGGATTCCAAAATTGGAGAATGTAGTAAAAAGACCATTATATTTGGAGGCACTTGTTTCAGGAACCGAGGGCCCAAAAGGGGCTGTAGTGCTACGAAGAAGAAATTGACCTTGCCATAGTGCAGTGCTCGGTTTCCGCTTAGCTAGCAGACATTGGCCGCCATCCGATACAAATTTGTGTATGCCGTTTGTAAATTTAGACAGTGAGACAAGTTAGCCAATCTAGTTTTTATGGTGCAGCCATTCACGTTAAACAACGCAATATTGCCTTTGCTGGCAATGCGATGCACCGATATGTAATGAACGATAGACTGGGTACGTCTAGGGTATTTTTGCGCACATTTCGGTGTACAGTGAATTTATGGTTTCATTGCCGAAACGTTTCCCCTTGAGTTTTACAAAATTTGCACACTGATTTCTGTCTATATCAGTTGCCTTTATGTTTGACAAATATTTAGCATGCGTTGTCTTGTGAGCTAAGCCGACATACCATTCGTTGCGGTGTATAATGCACTTGGTTTACTTTCATCTTACTTTCTTTGTCAGGCTTCTTTTCTCTGCAAGTGTCTACCGTGTGACCCAACTTTTTACAATTAAAGCACTTTTTTCCTCGTCTTATCCTAACACTCCGTTTTCGATTTGCGTTTATTGAAGAATGCTGCGTTTACCTTTTGATCATCATTCGTTGGCGCGTCTGGCAATTTGAAAATTATACTGTCCAGTTTTAATCCCGAATGATTAATGTACCAGTCGGTCAGACCGAAACCAATACCTTTTAAGCCATTTGAATTGCCAGCGAATATGTCAAAATAATTTTTGCATTTAAGATGGGTTCTCGACCCAAGTCGAAAGCAAGTTGCGGTAATCCTATTGGATTACCACGCTATAGATTCTGTAGCGTTGCCCAAATCTGTAGGGCGATGGCATAATTTTATTTTATATAGAGATTTTGAAGCACAATGATATAATGGCTTTGTTTCTTTGTGTCGTTTTTCGTATCAGTTCCAGACACAAAGCACTTTTCAAGACCCTTTAGAGCCAATAAATTTTTGATCGCGAATAAAAGCGTGCGGTAATTTTGGCTTTCTTTTAGTTTTTCTATATCAATGCCTTTCTCCATTTCGCACAATAAATTGTTTTGCATGGTTTGGTGATTTATAGAATTTTTAGGTACAAAACGACTCAGAGCAAAATCCACTGATATATTGCACACAATAAAGTGATTGGATATTTTATTTATCTTTACAGTCAATTGCTTCCACACACCCTGAAGTCTCAAAGATGTCAAAACGAGTCCGCTTGCACAACAAAGCAGGGCCCGACAGCTTTTCAAGAAAAAAAAACAACGCTACATGTAGTGATACCGAACTGAAACTCAAAACTAAGTAACGAAAAACATAAAAACCAAAAATTAACCACCAATAATTTAGACATTGTCATTCTGCCAGCAATATCTGAAATGCTCTGTCCCAGCTCGACTGGTCTCAACGAATCTAGCCAATAAGTATTTTCATTAGAATTGTTGATGTCGTGAACTTAATTTCGGAGAATATTTTATCTTCTTCTTGGCGGCCCGTTTATGTATGTGATGCGCAATCGGAATACTGTCAGAATCAAAAAAATATCGATTCATGTCCAAATACACGAATGCTTCTGAAGGATAAAGCAAGTAATGAGCCAAGTTTCAATATACCCGTCTGTAGGGTGGAATGACTGTAAAATCGACGGGTTTTCATTCGCTGTTATAGATCTTGCGATATGATTCCGGAGAAGTCTAATTATGATGATATCAGTTCTCCTAAATTCAGCAGCTTGATAAATTCCTCTTTTTGATATATGGTGCTTCCAATCTGCCTCAGGTTTTCTGTACAAACCGACACATTTTCTTTTTTGTAACACTGCAACCTCTCTCGGACCTTCGTTTGCAAACGCCCCCAACTGTCTCGGCCAATTGACCGTGTCATCCAATTTTCAAACTCGAGCAGCGATGGACTGTCTTCGTTGGCCGAGTCAGACTAGTTTTTTAACTGGCCTTTACCCTTCAGTTCTTTCAACAAATTCCTTTTTGGCTATCCGTTGTTCGTTCATACGATTCATGTGACCAGCCCGTTGCAGCTTCTGCAGTTTTACAATCGTTAAGACCTCCGGCCCGTCAAAAATTTCGCACAGCTCATGGTTGCGAATAATTTGCCATTGGCCCCTGTGTAGTTTCGCTCCAATTATACGCCTCAGGACCCGACGCTCAAAGGCATTGAATATTTTTGCAGATGCTTGGGCTAGGATGCAGGTTTTACATCCATAGCATAGTACAGGTCTTCTCCGAGATTTGTATTCAGGTCTTCTCACCGATTTGTACACTATATACTTGGAGCTTTGTTTTCCTGTGTATCCAGCTGGTCTCCAAGATGGTACATTACATGCTTGAAGACATTTCCCTTTGAAAAATCTTAATCTCTCCACAGAACTAGCACTCTATTTGTACTACATCTGACATCCATATATCAAAGCTGGTTTAACCAGGGTTTTGTAACAGATAACTTTGACCTTTTGATCAATGCATCTGGAATAAAAGAGTCACCGAAGGGACACGACTACTTTTTGTACTTTACTGGGCATGATTTTGACATGATCAGTAGAGTACAGATTCTGACCGAGATAAACACGCAGGATTTATAGGGAATCTATTCTGAACTACCCCCAACCAGCTATAATGTACAAATTTTATCAGTTCCGCTTCAGGTCTTGACTGAATGCAGCATTGTCCGAAAAATAATTGTTTCGCATTTTGGCGCATTGATTTTCATGCGCCAATAGTCAGTGTATAGCTAACTATTGTAGTTTTGCAGTCTATCGTAACACTACCATTGATTACGTCGGCGAAACGTTAAAATCAAACCCGTCCAATAGCTTGCGAATGAATATTGAGAAGAGCAGAGGCACAGGAACTGTTCCCTACTGTAGACCATGCAAGACCTTTAAGTCGCGCATTGTAGTCAGATTTTCATCAGCTACAACAAATGATTTCCCGTACAACATACCAGTATTGCACATCATGGCGACAAGGTGTTTGGGGAACCTGTCTGAAAGGAGTTCAAAAATTAGTCCATCTGAACACATTGTATTGAAGGCTTTCTCCATATCAATGAGACATACTCCAACGCCTTTTCTGTTGCTTAGCTTTCCACAGATGCCTTAGGTTACTTTTGCTTTCGCATATATGCTGCAATGCCTGGGACGAAAACCAAATTGGCAATTCGGTATCAACTCATTTCTCTCAACGTGAGCGTTTAATGCTTTGTTGAGTATCATTTTAGGCACGTTGCTGAATTTAAGCAGCATGGTGATTGGGCTATAACTTTTAGGGCTCGAAGATTCTTTTCTTTTTTTGAAGATTGGAAATACCTTAACCTTTTTCCACTCATTTGGGGAATATGGATTGTTCAACATGTCGTTGAACAATATGAAATAATTCCTAATAGCAACCTCAGGCAAATGTCGGAGGACTATATTTGGAAAACCATCAGTACCACATGATTTCTTGTTGTTTATCCTGCGAAATATGAAACACAAGTCTTCATAGCTGACAAAATAATCATTAAGATTCAGGCTCGGTATGAGGTCAGATGTTAACGTTTCATTAAAATGAAGAATTGATTCGCCGTTCAGGCTTGACTTGAAGTCGGAAACTTTTGCTTCAACGACCTATGAAAATATTTAATTCCCTCTCTCAGGGTTTGGTAGATGAACCAATTCAAAATGTGTTCCAATCAATGTAAGTTTATGCAATCCCTCACATATACAAATCGTCGTCGATGAATACTGTTGACGCGTGTGAGAAGAAGGCTTTTCAATTTTTTCAAGCTTGCAATGGTTGGTGTTTCATATTCTTCCATATTGTTTCGATGTTTGATCTTTGGAACTACATTCTCAATCGTTTCCAACGTCAGCTTCTCTAACTTCGGCAAGCAGAGATCTATTTCATCGTTGGTTAGATTCCTGTCATTAAGAACCATTGAGCAAGAGTAGCCATCCTCAGAAGGAAGACATCGTTTCTAATACTCCCGATTATACTTCTTTTGAAACTTTTCACGGTTGTTTTTTTGAAGTTCAACGAATGGTTTTCATGTTGAAGTGGAATGTGGAAGAGATCATCCCTTTGATGATTGATTTCTATTACGATTGCGTTATGGTTACTATCATAAGGAAGTACCTGCAGTTTCCGTTGAGGACTATTAAAGCAGAATTCAAGTTTTGTCTCTGCAATGCAGAGGTCCAAATATGAATTTGTCCTAGGATATGTTGGGAACTCTGACCCATTTAGATTGCACCTGTATTCAATTTGGTTCTCTGTTATCCACGATTTCAGGAATACACCTCTTGGATTATTCAGCATTCAGGTTACCAGCAAGAATATAATGACTATGCAGCCTGTTCAATTCGAGTATTTCAAACAAGCTCCTCCTTGAACTTGAGAACATTTCGACCAGTTGCATAGGTAGAGATAGCGAAGAATTTATCCCCACCTAGCAGTGAGATTTTGATCATGGACACTTCAAGAGATTCGAAGCTTTTGAATTCGTCTTTTTCAATATTTTGGGAACAATAGGGTCTGCTCACTAATATCTTGGTGCCAGCTCCCCCATCATCGTTTACCCTATCGTTTCTTACGAATTCAAACTCCTTGAATGCCATGGAGTGCCATGAATTGAGGTGGGTTTCAGTGAGAAGCATGATTTCAGGCTTTTGCTTAGCAATCAATTCAAGGAGATAATCACCTCGATGTAAAGTAACAATGGAGTTGACGTTGATCGAGATGAGACGAATTCTATCCATGGGAATATGGCTGGATGAAAAATTATTTTGAGGACCTGAAAGCCCTTAACGCTGAAAGACAAGATTAATTTTTGTATCTTGTTTATCGATTCTCTCCGATAAAGAATTTAGTTGCTGGTAAATTTTGAGAAGCATCTCATTATTGCCACTTGCATTATTTACATTATTAACTGCGTTTTCTGCTGGTCCTCTAGCGACGAGTGCAAATGAAACACCGGGTTTGACGAAGTTTGGAGCTTCTTCTTCTTCTTTTTAGCACTACAACCCCTCTCGGGCCTTCGCTTCCTGCAAATAGCGCCTGCAACTATCTCGGTCTATTGACCGCGTCCTCCAATTACTAAATCCGATTAGCGATGAACTGTCTTCGTCGACCGAATCAGACCAGCGTTTCCTCGGTTTACCCACTGGTCTCCAGCCTTCAGTTCCCCCAACGAACACGTTTTTGAGTATCCGTTGTTCGTCTATACGATACATGGGTCGAACCCATTCCAGCTTCTGCGGTCTTACAATCGTTGAGACCTCCGGCTCGTCAAAAATTTCATACAGCTCATGGTTGTATCGAATTCGCCATTGGTCTCCATCTAGCTTCACACCGATTATTCGCCTCAGGACCCGTCACTCAAAGGCGTACAATTTATTTGCGGGTGCTTGGGTTAGGGCTCATGTTTCACGCCCATAGCATAACACAGGTTTTATCACAGACTTGTATACTCGGAGCTTTGTTTTTCTGTGTATGCAGCTGGTCTTCAACGTCGTCAATACTAAATGAATTATTTTATATGCGAGCTGTATTCTTCGGCGTATCTCGTCTCGTTCATTACCTATTTTCATTATTTTGGCGCCTAAATACACAAATTCGCTAACATTTTCGATACTGTATTTGCCAAGTGTGATATTTTGTGTATTTGAGGTATTTTTCCTCGACTGCGTCATGAGCTTTGTTGTATGTTCATTGATTTGTAGCCTTACTAGTTTTGCTTCACTGTCGAGTTTCAGGAAAGGTTCTTTGGTAGTTAATGACCGTGACAAAATATTGATGTCGTCCGCATAGGTTACTATTTGGCTCGACTTGTATAGTAATGTATCTCGCATATCGACAGGTAGCCTCCATATGACGTATTCCAGAGCCAAATTGAATAGAAATGGGGTCAACTCATCTCCCTGCTTTAGTCCGATATTTGTGTCAAAGGCATCGCTGAGTTGGTTAGTGATGCCGACTTGGGAGGTCGTCAACGTCTTTGTCATTTTGGTAAGACGGACTAATTTGGCCAAAGCAAAGCATTATTTGGTACAGTACGTTACGATCGTAGTTGTGTTTGCTTTGGGACAAATTTTACTCTCGCATCCCGATATCGGGAGCATCCTGGATATGATGCCGAATGACCAAAAACAACGTATAATTTCGCTTTTGGCTCCGTCTGAGCCAATTTGCACTCACCGGGAACATGAACGTCCCTGCATTTGACGCATCGATAACGCATGGTGCAGTTGGCAGCCAAATGTCCACATCTCTGACACGGATAACACTGGTTGACTTCTCTTTCTGGAGGCGTTTCCATCTCACCACTCGGTAGTGCAAATATCTTATTTGTTGAAGAGCACTGGGACTGCTCTTTTTTGAAATCTGCACCAAATAAAGTGGTAAATTTTTTTTGTCTACCGTCGACCTGCTTGTCGCGAATGGTTTAACGAAAAAAAGCACCTGAAGAAGATCGACGATATCTTCTCCGCAGTCCAAGCCCTTCAAAGGTCTGATTCTTTTCCCTTTTCGGGGTACAGGTGAAGTGTGGAACCTCCTCAAAATTTAGTGCATTTTTAGCTGATTCGAAATCACCAGTGATTTCGTTTTGATTGTTAATTTTCTGGCATTGATTCTTTTAATCTCGAAATTGGTTAATTTGTTTTTGGCTGTCAATAGCCGAACCATATTCTTTTCGCTTTGACCGAACACATAAATTGGCGGAACTTTCTCTGTATTTTTGGCAACTTTTTGAGAAGGACCAGCAGAGCTGCAAGCTGATTTCTTCTCCTTATTTTTATTTTTTAAATAAAGTATTTGATTGTCATTGTTATCTTGACTCATATTAGCTTCAATAATTTCGTCAACGTCCATTTCTTGTTGGAGTCCGTCCAGCGCTGCGTAGTGGTTTTGGCTGTCGTTAACACTTAGTATTTCCTCTGGGATGACTTGTTTGACAGCTTCTTTTGCCTTAGTTTCCATATTTATTGGCCTTACCGGTTCTGCATCTTGAGTTTCCTTCCCTCTCTTGTACATATCTTCGAACATTTTTAGTCGTAGTCTCAATTCCTGAATTTCAGCTTGAAGTCGACTCACTTCTTGTTTATCTTCGACTACTTGAGCGTAAAGTCCGCAACCTGTGTCCTGGTTACTCGTGTGTCTGCTTTTATTGACGATTGCCGACAATTTCGTATTTCTACTCTCCCTGGGGCCCCCCAACGGAGGGAAGCCGTCGGGCTCCACCATACATCCCGAGTTAGTCTTTGGTTTATTTACTTTTGTTGATTTACCGAAGTCAGATAATATTCGATATGATTCCCTGGGTTGATTCCTTCGATGATAAATGCTCTTTCCAATAAAATCAAAATTTGCTTTTGACTGACATAAAAAATTAATTTCATTTTTTTTTCTTTGAAACTGCCCTTTTTGAAAAATTAATTAATTTTTAAAATTAATATTGAAAACACGTCTATAAGCAATTACGATCATAGTCTCTCAACACCAACTAAATTCTTTTGCATGTCGAACTTATTCTAATTTTGGCTCATCTCATTCGATATCTTTTTTATGTTCATTAACCCACGTCATTGATTTGCTTTTTTTGACAAATACGAGTATATATCACATCGCAATCCTGGCAATCGATTTCATAAACTACATTTTTGATATCCCAATAATCTATAGGGTTATCCATTTTACGCTTGGGAAAGTAAAGGCAAAGAAAACATATAAAGTATTCAGATGGAAACAAAATTTTTTATTCAATGTTAAGATTGAACCTTGTCATTATACGTGACATCATTCAAATGTTCTCCACGGGACCTCTTACAGGCCTCAATTCTTTTAAGGTAGTTTTCAATGACTTTTTGGCACATTTCCGGCAATATCTCGGCCATAACTTCACGAATATTGGTTTTCAATTGCTCAAGATTTTGAGGATTGTTTGCGTAAACAAGATCTTTGGCATAGCCCCATAAAAAGCAATACAAAGGTGTTAGGTCGCAGGATCTAGCGGGCCAACTGACATCACCCAATCTCGAAATTACGCGTCCTGGAAATTTCTCTTGCAAAAGTGCTCGATTAGCCTATGTTGTGTGGCTTGTGGCTCCGTCCTGTTAGAACCACATGTTCTCCAGATCGTAATCTTCAATTTCTCTCTATAAAGATTCGGTTAACATCCGTCCATAGCGGCCAGAATTGACTGTAATGGCTCTTCCTTGATCGTTTTCAAAAAAATACGGGCCAATAACACCACCAGACCATAATGCACACCAAACGGTTTTTCCAGATGCAAAGGCCTTTCTGCGATCACCTGAGGATTTTGAGAGCCCCATATGCGGCAATTCTGTTTATTAACGTAACCAGTGAGCGAAAAATGAGCCACATCATGAAGGAAAATTTTGTTCGAAAAATCGTTATGAATGGCTTGTTGTTCAATCACCCAATTCGCATGGATTCTGCGTTGTGTATGGTCTTGAGGCTTAAGTTCTTGAGTGTGTTGGATTTTGTACGGATGGAGATGCAACTCCAAATAAAAAATCCGCCACAATGAGCCGTAAGACAAGCCCAAATGTTGAGCAAATTCGGGTCTTCCTCGACACTTTGAGCAACGACAGCGATATTTTCAGCAGAACGAATGTTGCGATGATGCACAGGCCTTGCAATACCAATAACTGATCCAGTCTCTTCAAATTTTCTCACTGGGTTCGAAATTGTTTGCTGTGTAGGTCGATTATGTCGACCGTAATCGGCTCGTAAAGTCCTAAATGTTGATGTAGTAGAATCACCATTTTAAATAATAAAATTTAATAATTTTAACGCGTTCTTCAACTTTTAAACGATCCATATTTCTAAATGGCAAACCTTCAACTAAAAAAACACGCTTTGTATGACATTTAATTCTGACAGATGTCAAACGGCAGGGTTATACTTTTCTACCACGAAATGGATAACCCTGTACAATATCTTTCCCTGATTTAATGAAGTTTAATTTATTTTCTGCCGCAGAAATTAATTCAATATTGTAAGATTTCAGCGTATTATTTACAGCATAATACAAATCTTTTAAACACGTTTAAACTACAGAAAAAGTATGATCTTTAGGCAACAGGAATAATCATATGAATTTGTTTTTTAATGTATGTATCTATAAACTTAGGTGGGTAATAATTTTTTTGTTTTTGTAAAATGTTTTTCGTAAGACTTAAATTATTATTATGAAACGAAGGATGTGATAGCTTTATTTTTCGATGAACTCGCATATAAACAATACAATTTTTTTGGTTTAAAGGGTGATGTAACAATAATTAATATAACAACCAGTATAGCTAGTTTTTCTGAACCAGTTAGTTAAAATAGAATTATTTCTTATTAATTGGAGCTCTTAAAAAACTCAAACGAATATCCTTTTTGACTTCATCAGTAAAATGGATGTTTTTATCATAGCTATTAAATTTGAATATCATAAATGTGTTTTAGCAACAATAGTGAATATTTCAGCGATAAATATATAATAGTTCCTTATTCGAACCTTTAGTTTATTTTTATACTATTAATAACATCTATTTAAAAATCTTCCATTATTATGTTTGCTAATATAGTAGAGAAATATTTGAAATGTTTATTATTAATTAAGTTTTTCATTGAATACAACATTTTCAATCACCAAGGAATTTCATAATTTTATTCAAAACCAAAAAAAGTCCAAGCTGTATGCGAAGAATATTCTTCTTAGTATCGTAGAACAAAACCAATCGCTTACTGATGATCAATTCAGGCTTAAGAGCTACCAAAATCTCGATTGTTTAATTCTTATGATTTTTTCCTACTTGAATGACATTCCTGTGCTATGGCTTCTCATTAAAACTCGCCATTCAAGGTGATTGAAATTTTTAAAGTCGCTACTGCATCTTGTTCTTTAATTGATGATATATTAAGAATTTAATCATCTGCACGATTGTTTCGTGGTATCTTCAAATCTTTGATGAAAAAATTGTTGAATAACTTCCGCAATTCATTTGTTCTATGTATTCGTCAGGATGTATTGGAGAGCCGTTTTATGCAACAAAAGTTACCATTAGTGAAATGACTGATATGTCTCATTACAGACTAAACATTCATCCCGATCAATCAAAACGGTTAACTTATTTGTGGTGTAATTGTCTTTATTACACAACGTGACTAATCATTACATCGTTCACCTGAAGACTCACGAAAACAAACTTGAGGTTCATATTTGAATTGTCATCAAACTATTGGGAAGTAGTTAATATGTCCATATCTTTGATATTTTATTTGCAACACAAA
This sequence comes from Odontomyia ornata, assembly GCA_963969285.1. NCBI lineage: Eukaryota > Metazoa > Arthropoda > Insecta > Diptera > Stratiomyidae > Odontomyia > Odontomyia ornata. Next base: position 156,884,392 of record OZ017738.1, on the reverse strand, counting down.
AAAAAAAGTATTTACCAAACTCATCATCGCGAACGAATTTAAACTCGAAACAGTTGACTGAATAAAACAATTAAGGAAGTTGAATATTAAGAGGTCATGCAATCGATAGATTTGAATAATTGAATGAAATATTGACGAAAATTCCAAATCATGAAATATCAAATAGAAAAATTAACAAAAACGTTTTCGACCACTCAATTACGTATTAATTTGCAAGCATCAAAGAGTTTTCATTTACTGATTTCATTTTGAATAAACGTTTGAGTGGCATTGTCAGAGATTTGGAACTAAGCAAAAATCATGCAATAAAATTAATTGTGAAATGATTGCTTCGGCCTATTTATTCGAGAATATTGGAAATATATGATTGCTAACGGTAAATATAATTGTGAAAATACTTGGAAGAATTGAAGTGTACTAAAGCAAGATACAAATTTTTCTAGTGTTTCATGATTGAATTGATTATTAAGAAATTTCATGAAAAATAAAGCTTCATTTTTACTCAGCATTCCAAAATTAGTGGGTATTTAAGAGTTATTCCTCAAAATTTTGCTCATTATTGTAACAGTTTAAAAATTATTTCATCAGAAGCGTTTGGTATTTGAGTTTTCATTCATTTTGTCATGATATTTTAAAGATATCACTTGTCCTACATAACTTGAAAAGAAACGTTATTTCCTTAGTATCATTAAAAAGTTTGGTATGATATAAAGCGCCGTCCCAAGCCCGTTCGAGAAAGGAGGAGTGAGCCCTTTGTTTTCCCAATCCACAGTTTCCATGATTCCTCATCCAAATCCCCACGGCTAATTGGTAGTAAATATTCTCGGGGTCGCACATTGGGTTTACTGGTTCCCCAACAATACGACATTAAATACTGAGAAATGCCAATAGCTGTAAATACATCTACAGCTCTGCTACTGATGGGGACGTAGGAGAGTGAAAGCGAGACCTCCGTGCCTGATAACGGAATCGAAGTAATAACCATGCCGCGGAAATGGAGGTAGGACGACGGGCTAGCTTTGGGTTCCTAGAAAACCCTAAAATGTTTCGAAACCTGCAGATGGGCTTCGAAGATTGGACTCACGCCAACGAGCTTGCAAATGAAAAACAGGTTGGGTAGACAGACCTACGCTCATGTCAGAAGTGTTTTGTAGCCAACCTCTCCGAGATACCGTCACCAGCAAACAAATAAAGTCAAGAAACATGTCAAAGAGATGTGCACGCTTAAAGGAAAATCCATTGTTTCTCCATTTTCAACGGTCGCCATTTTGTTCCAATCTAACAAAAATCGCTCAAATTATGAATTTTTCAAAAATATGTATTGTTATAAATCTTATCTGGAAATTTTAAGAAGATCAAATCAAAATTGCAGTGTCTGAACCGATGGGAAGTCCATAAAATACCAAAACCGTGTGTTATTGTTGTTGTAATTGCAAAAATTTCAAATGGCTATGACTGCCGCGAATATGATTTGATTTTCATTAAATACTGTAATATCGTATTTTGTTGAGTTTAAAGGTACGATTATATTGGGGAAAATATGAAATTCGAAGATCATACTATTATTAACAAAGTTGAGCGAATTTCGACTTCTAAGGTATTTGTTGTTGTTGTACTCATAAACATCTACCTCTATGATTTTTTTCGGATCACAGATGTCCAATCGCGAGGGGCTGTGTACAAAAATTTTTCGTGTATTTCCCCTTCGTGTGCGCCCCCTGAAGCAAAAAATGTCAGTTTAAGACCTGTTTTGAAAAGTTCTCATTTAGACCTTTCGTATGATACCCATATTGACTATTTTTTTTCGGGGGCCACTCCCCTATATGGGGAGACCCCCTTAAATACCTCATATAATTTTTTTTGTAGTTGAACTTTCATCACTTGACACCTACATGTAAAATTTGGTGTTTCTAGCGTAAGTACTTTGATAGAGAAAGTGCTGTGACACACGGACGGACAGACAAGTCGCGATTTTAGTCGGGTTTTGTAAAATTATTTTACAAAACCCTAATGAGACTACGGCCTTGGATCTTGGAATGTCAGATCACTCAATCACCCTGGCGCAATTAAGGACCCTTTACATCAGGCGAGTCAATATAAATTGAACATACTGGCAATCCAGAAAACGAACAGGACTGGAATTGATATTCAAGACATGAGATCGTACATAGTATCGAAAAGTAGGAAGCCAACTGGAAAACGTGAATTCAGAGTGGATAGGGAGTTCAAATCGCACGTTATTGATTTTAAGGCAATCAATGAACGGTTGTGTGCGATCTGTATAAAAGCGAAATTCTTTAAACTCTGGATGCTCAATTTTCAGGCTTCGACCGAAGAAAAGGATGAAGAAACGAAGGAAAATTTCAACAATTACCAGGAAAGACCAGTCGGCTCATTACCTACAAACGACACAAAAATAATTCTGGGTAATTTCAATACTAAGAGTGGCAATGAGGTATCTCATCGGAGAACGACTGGAGGATATAGCTTCCACATGAAATAAACGACAACTGCCAGAGCCTGATTGACTTTACATGTAGCTGAAATCATGTCAAACGTATGACTTGCTTCCCACATCAACGCATTCATAAAATGACCTGGGTATCACAGGATGGTAACACACAAAACTAGATCGACCATGTTCTGATCCAACAAAGATGGGCCTCGAGCATACTTGACGTCCGTGCATACCGAGGAACCAATTCTAACTCAGATCGTTACTTGGGCAAATTAACATATCGATGTCGTATTTCAAAGGCATATTTGGCGAAGACCAGCCCGCTAAAAAATTTGACATCGATAGGCTCCAAACGGCGTCTGTGGCAAAAAATTTCACGGAAACCCTCAACAACCAGGTTGCTCCTATATTATCCGAGACATCGCTCAAGATAAGCAGCGAGCTCTGGACTGAAACTAAAGCGGCTATTAGGACCGGGGCAGAACAGACAATTGGACATCAAGCCCGGCGCAAGAGAAATGATTGGTTCGATGATGAGTGCCAGAATGCGTAAGATAAAAAGCATCGGGCGTACGAAGAATACGTAGGTAGGAAAAACAGAACGAAGAGAGAATACTATGAAAATCTCAGAAGAGTAGCAAGTAGCATAATAAGAAATAAGTGGAGAAATCACTAAGTCAACTTATTTCATAGAGGTAAGTCTGGCGAGCAACAACACAAGACAAGCATACCAAGTAGTGAAAAGCCTGAAACGTCGTTATCAGCCCAAAACCACGATCTGTCGTGATGACATTGGCAACACCACCATTGATGAAACCATCCTCGGCCTCCCTTGGCTCCATCTAGTCTGGATGAAGTTTGTTCCACCATCAAAGCCCAAAAGAATAATCAAGCGCCGGGCATCCATGAGATTCCAGTGGAGCTCATCACATATGATGGCAGCAGTGTTCATAAAGCTATTCACAAAGTCTTCCAGAACTTTTGGAAATAAGAGCTTATGCCGAAAAACTGGAGCCAATCAATTATATTCCCTATCCACAAAAAAGGTGACAAGCTACAGTGCGAAAATTATAGATGTATATCACTACTTTGTACGGCGTACAAAATATTTTCAAAAATCTTAAAAAATAAAATCAGATCATACGCCAACAGTATTATATCAAAGTGGTTCTAGAGCTGGTAGATCGACAATAAACCAATTGTTTACAGTCAAGCAGGTACTGGGAGTATACTGGGAGTTCAACATAGACTTCCACAAAATTTTCGTTAACTTTAAGCAAGCATATGTAATGAACCTTGTGACGCCACTGGCGACTCAATACTAACACACCTTGCCACCAAGTGGCTTGGCATCTCATGTCGGTTGTGACGGTTGCACATCCCACGTCAATTTTGTCGTGGGATGTCAAAAGGAAAAATGGACAGCCACATGGTGGCAGAGTGTGTGTTGTGAGTCGCGCGGCTACTATTTACTCAAATTGTGAAAACCGGCGAGCTTAATTTACGCAGCCGACTTAGTTAAGCAGCCACCCCTGAAGCAGGAAGTGTGTACGCGGATACAAGGGTATGATGTTCAGTTCGATCCAAACTATAATCAAATCTAATTAAATGCATCCACCTCAGTCGCCATCGTCGCAAGCTGCATGTATGTGGAAGGAGTGGCCGCCACGCATAAGGAGTTTGGCCGACAACGAACGGTGTCCAAATACGAAGTAGTCGCATCGATAACAGCGGAAATATAAGGTTTGCATCTTGCAGAAAAATTTAAATTTGGACTGCAGAATAGGTATCGGGGAACATTTATCACATAAAATCAGACATGCATGGCAGTAAAGCGCCGAATTCTAAGCTGACTGGAAGTATTAGCACAACTGGATCATGCTCTCCGGTAACAGCGACGCGTAGATCTTCCACCTACAAAAAAATTAACAGCAGTCCTCCGTAATCGGATCGTGGTGCTTCCGTGAACATCACCAACTCATTCAGGTACTTCTGACGTTTTACGCAGGGGGGTTGGTGAGTCCTAGGCAAAAACAAATCAAAAACGATATTTGTGTGGCAAAAGGATATAAGCGTAATATAACTATGTACAATCACTAGGTACACTTCCCAAATATTCAAATTACTCTTCAAAACTATGTATAAGAAGGCAGCTATAATGTTTATATTATCCTACAATTGCTCTCTACTGGGTTTCCAATTCCATTTTACAATCTAAAATTACTTTTCTTGCGCGAAGACAAAGACATTCTTTTCTATTCCTCTACTTTTCTCTTCTTTATATCGTTAACATTTAAACCCATTTATTGCTGTAGAACCCGTTTTGATAGTTTATAGAAAAGTGTTCGTCTATTAGTCTTCTCGTTTCATATTCTGTTAGCCCATTAAAAAAGGAATAAAATGAATGAGAGTGTTACTTTTAATTGTAGAAATCAAATGAAAGGAGACGCGATAAGGAAGAAAAAAATTATTAAATTTAATTATTACCGATAATGCCAGTTAAAGTTATAAGAGAAATTGTTTGCTTTTTATGAGTCTTATGGATAGAAGTAACGATAGCAGGTTAATTTACAATAGTAGCAATCGTTGATTATTGTTCAATTAAATTTCAATACTCTTTATACTTTAGGTTAGGTTTAATTTTTGTTACCTGTAGAACAAAATTGTGCTCACAGCATGGCTAGGCGAAAGTGTGTTTACCATTACCACCTTAAATTTGAATTGGAAAGCGTACAAGTAGTCCATGTTATTTAGTCTTGCGTGGTTATAAAAATCATTGTATTAAAACGGCACAAACATGCATGGGTAAACAAAGTACAAAGAAAAAATAAGAGAAATAGGAATGTTCATAACTTCGACTACAATTAGGGCAAACGTGAAAAGTAAATAATCCTAATTACGACAAAGACTTGCTATAAAACATATGATACACCGATAATCATACTAAAACTAATTTTGGAACGTTCTAATTTTCTTTTACTCTACATCTCTACGTTGGTGCTATCATATCCAGCTGATCACGTTAATTCTCATTAAAAGAAAACTTATTGCCTTATGAACTAGAGTACCAGTTAAAAGGTCACGAGAGGGAACTAGTTAATTAATATACGTGTTACCAAAATCGGTTAATTTTACTATAGAAATATACTTAAATGTCTGAAATTATAATCATGGACCTAAATTTTGCAGGAAAACGTGTATAAATTATTTTTAGGTCGTAACATAAAGTAGTAATAAATTACGCAGTAAGAAGAGAGTAAATTACATAAAATGCCGAATTAAAAACAGCAATTATGTTTCATGCCTTTAAAAAGGTCCTAGACGAGAGAATTTTTGTAGGTTGTTGGTTTTTTTTTTTTTGTAATCTAATCTAGTGCCTTTTCTAACATTTTTCTAAAAATAACAAAAAGATATTTAGCGATAAAGTATTTAGATGATTTTATCACTGAACAAAACGAAATTTAATTTTGATCTGTTTGATAATTATTGTAAAATTTGATGAGGTCTAGTTCTGAAAAAGCATCAACAAATATAACAACATGAATTATTAAACTTTAATAACGACTTTCCTTTCCAGTGGTTCTTTTTTTCAGCGGGAAGTGAGGTGCAGGGTAGGTATGCCGTCGCGAAGGTAGGGTTTGAGAAAATCCGCTGAGGTCGGTTTCGCGTTGCGCGCGGTACGCGGTACCTTAGTTGATTTTGATTTTTCTTTAGCGTAGTTTTTTTCGGAATCACGTTAACGTAGTGTATTTTTCGGTACCGCGTCGGAAATTCGGGAACGCGAAGTAAAAGTTAGATCTTTGTTTTTTTGACTGGTTATAGGAAGAAATACGGAGTAACGTAAAGTAGGATTCCTCTCCGTATGATTTTGTTTTGTGACGCGTTTGAAAACAGGCAAGTATGGGTGGCTGAATATTGTAAGTGAGCGTAACCCATTCGGAGACCCGCGACCGATATCCTCTCCGATATAGCTGGCCGACAAGCAGCCGCCGCGTGAATGGGTTACGGTGACCGGTTGGTACCGTCCGTTGGCACTACTCAGACTTAACGTCTAGAACCGATGAGAGGTCGGTCCCGCGTTCGCACTTAGACCTTAAATCATTACACATACGACAATATTGATCGTGACGTACTGTACCAAATAATGATTTGCTTTGGCATCCCAGCCAAATTAGTCCGTCTTCCCAAAATGACAATGACCTTGACGACCTCACATGTCCGCATCAATTACCAACTCACTGATACCTTTTGCACAAATAAGCAGGGAGATGGGCTGGCCGCATTGCTATGCAATTTGGCTCTTGAGTACGTCAAAGGAAGATACCTGTCGATACACGAGGTACATTACCATACGAGTCGAGCCAGATAGTAGCCTATGCAGACAACATCAATATTTTGTCACGGTCATTAACAACTGCGAAAGAACTTTTCTTGAAACTCGACCGCGAAGCAAAACTGGTAGGGCTACAAATCAATGAAAATAAAGCAAAACTCACGACACAGTCAAGGAAAAATACGACAAGTACACAAAATATCACACTTGGCAAATACAGTATTGAATATGTGCGAGAATTGGTGTACTTAGGAGCCAAAATAACGAGAATCAGTAATGAAAGAGACGAAATATACCGAAGAATACAGCTCGCATATAAAATATTTCACTCACTTTTGACAATCTTGAAGACCAGATGCATGCACAGGAAAACAAAGCTCCAAGTATACAAATCTATGACAAGAGCTTTGTTAATAACCATTGCGAAGCTAGACACGAACCAATGACGAATTCGATACAACTAATAGCTCAACGATTGTAAGACTGCGAAAGCTGCAATGGGCTGGCCACATGAATTGTATGGACGAGCAACGGACGTGAAGGCCGGGGACCGGTGGCGAAACCGAGGAAACGCTGGTCTGACTCATTCAACGAAGACACTTTATCGCAGCTCAGATCTCGAAATTGGAGGACGAGGTAAATGGACCGAGATAGTTGGAGGCGCTATTTGCAGGAAGCGAAGGCCCGAGAGGTTTACATTGTCGACAATTTATTTATGAACTATAGAAATAAGAAGTTTGGTTGAATATAGTTGTAAAGCTGCTTTTTTATATCGCGGTTAACTTTGATTCAATTGTATATCAAAGTAATATGCTGGTATACATCTGAATGTTTCAATTTAACAAATAAAATTAACGCAAAGTGTAGAATGATAGATTTTGATGGTTACTGTAGTAGTCTCATTTGAAAAAGAAAATAGAAAAATTTTATGAACCGAACTATGGTCACGAAGTCTGAACGAACTGCAATTCACATATTGAACTTTAACCTAAAGCAGGCTAATGTGTGCTTTAGCAAAGTTTTCTATTTCAAAATGCTCTAAATGTTTGTATATTTGTCTGTGTCTAAGCCTTTCTTCCAGTTTTAAGTCTGAATCTGAAAGCTGTCATTAAGGCTTTGTCCAAAGCATCACTTTTAAATTCTAAACCAACCAAGGTTGAGAACTATTATCAAATTTTTTGAAGTTCATACTAAAAACGTCATCACAACAATATACGAGTATTTGTCCACATTCAGTTAGAAAATTTTCTGCAATTAACGGAAGGACAAGCGTAACATATCAAGATATTTTCAGTTAAAAGAATCCCCGTGACACCACCAGCCGAAATGGCAAATTTTTCATACGTACCATAATTTTGAAAAGGGAATAGTTATTTGATTGGCCACCACCTTGAAAGTCAAACACTGTTTAAAGAAAATCTTCTATTTTAATAACACAGGGTGCAGCGCCATTCAGTCGGTTATGTCGTAGCGGATCGCAAGTGGCCTCGTTCGAAAAGCGGGACTAGAAAGTTTTGTTCCAACATAGTTTAGTTGCCACAATGCATTGGAACAGTGAGTAGTGTGCATTTGCCGTTGACCCCTTGTGATTTTTTAATATGAAATCCGTGCTCGCATGAACCATCCAAGGACCCTACAAAATTTGAAGACCAACATCCAGAAAGAAATTACCAGCAGATTGCCTGCTATACTCGCAAAAGTTATGAAAAATGCCAAAAATCGGTTTATACTGAAGGTATTAAGTTTTGAAACAACGAAGTTATGGTGCCGCACCTTGTACATCTAGTGTAAGCTATTACAAATGTTTCCTTGAAGATATATTCAACACTTCAGCTACTACTAAAATAGCGATTTTGATTACTTGTAATGTATATCTATCTTAGAGTCTCGTTCAAATCAGAATTTTACTCTAAACAGGAAAAAAATTTCGCAGCTTAAAGTTTTTTTATTGATCATTCAATTTTCATAGTTTGGCAAGATGTAAAACTTGTTGCAACAATCCACAATTCCAAATTTCATCAACATCCATCGAAAAACATGCCCACTAGAGGGCCACAAAAATATAAATAATAAATGCATATTAGTACGGGCGCCATGTTGAATTAAGCTCATAGATGATCATCAGGGCAACAATATATTAGAATTACAAACTTTGAATGGCCATCACGTTGAAATTTGAAACCTGATCTTAACATTTTCTTCTTTGTTCTCTAGATAATCACCCCTTTACCACTCTACTAAATTTCATTAACATTGATTCAAAGATCTGGTCACAGCTGCAATAACAAATTCTTGCACGTTTTTCGACCATCGTGCGGCCACTATTTTGTTTCCAACAGTTGTACTAAATTTCGTCCAAACCAGAGTAATATTATGGTCAGAACAGAAATCAAAGATTTTAGTCTAAAATCACCGGCATCTTGTTTTCGCTCGACTGATTTGGCTGGTTAAAAAACTCAGCTGAGATATTTAATCAAAACACCTTGCCTGCGAATTTGATGAATATATATATATATATATATATATATATATATATATATATATATATATATATATATATATATATGAGGATGGTTCATAAATGATGGAAACAAACGCTGTGGATGGCACGCATGTATATTTTGAAGGTCGTGGCTTAAGTATGTGATTGTTGGGCCCCTTGCAAACAGTGTGGCATATTTTTTGTCGGGACTGCATGTTTCACACGCCTGCTACGACGATGAGTGAACGTCAACTGCCGACCGCCGTTGCGCAACGTATTGTAATTCATTTTTTTGTAAAATAATTTTACAAAGCCCTACTTAAATCGCGATCTGTCTGTTCGTCCGTCCGTGTGTCACAGCACTTTTTCTCGCAAAATACAATACTTAAGCTAAAAATACCAAATTTTTTCATGTAGATGTAAAGTGGTGCTCTCTTGAAAGTTTAACTACAAAAAAAATTATATGAGGTATTTAAGGGGGGTCTCCTCATATTGGGGAGTGGCCCCCAAAAAAAAAATTTCATCAAGGGTAGTCAATATGGGTATCATATGAAAGGTCTTAATGAGAACTTTTCAAAACAGGTCTTAAACTGACATTTTTTGCTTCAAGGGGCGCACACGAAGGGAAGATACACGAAATTTGCGAAATCAGTTCGGTAGTGAGTGCTTGAGTAGGGCTGCTGTGTGTATATGGGCCAAAGAATTCAAGGATGGTTGCGAAGCCTCAAGAATGAGACCAGATAACATTTGCCGCGTAGAACAACTCATTTTGGAGGACCGTGGGGTAATCGTTCAAGACATTTCGGCTGAACTCGGCATCAGTGTTGGTAGTGTCGAGTCTATCATCTACGAACACGAAACTATAGAACTTCGAGCAAAAATTCACGCGGTTGGAAGTTTGTCCCCGCTTGGTAACGCGATACGAGGTGGAGGAGGACGGTTTTTTAACGCAAATCTTCACTGCAGGGACGACCTTGAGTACACTTTTACATTCCCGAAAGCAACGTGTCGTCTAAAGAGAGGAGGAAAAAGGAGAAAGGGGCGCAAGTCAAAGCGAAGACAACCAGGTCCACGGGTAGGGTTTTGGGACCAGCGGGGCGTGCTGTACGTCGATTTTCTATGCACCCAACGTCCCATCAATGCTGCATACTGCTCTAACCTTCTGAAAACACACGTAAAAAACACTTATCGCTCGAAGCGGAGGAGCATTCCAGCACGAAGTGCGATTCTTCTCCAGGGTAACGTGCGGCCTCATACCGCGCATCTTACGCTCGATACAATATCGGAAATGTGGTGGGAGGTACTGGAACACCCCTCTCTAGTCCAGATTTATCACTCTGCAACTACCACATATTTGGACCACTGAAAGAAGCCCTCCGAGGTCAAAGATTCAACACCGATGACGAGTTAGAGGAGTTCGTGCGTACATTGCTCTCCGAGTTGCCCAAGGAATTCGTCGTTACCGGCATCAAAAAGCTTTCGGAAAGATGGATAAAATGCGTTACTTGTAACGAGGAGTACCTAGCTATAAATTTTTGCAAATTTTTTCGATAATAAATAAACGTGTCAGAGCATTTGTCTCGATCATATTTGAACCGCCTTCGTATATACAGGGTGCGTCAGCAAAGTCCGGAGAAACTTCACATTAATTTATCGCTGTAGTGGATCTCAACGACAGCATATGTTGTTGGTTCAACTGAGTAGAGAAGTGTGCGTGAATCCTAAGTGGCAGAGTTAGTGCGATCGCGTGCGGAATACAATCGAAGAGCGGCGGTTATTCAAAGTCTTCGCCCTGGACGGTCGCTAACAGAAATTATAAGGTTTTTCGGGGATCCAAAATCAACAGTCTACAATATTGCTCAGAAGTATAGGGCCTCTGAAAATGGTGAAGAAATTTTTCTAGTCCAGCAAGGAAAGCTCATGCGAAGGAGAAGACGGCAAGGAGCCTGGAAGTTGTTCAAAGGGCCCAGGACTGCAATTCAGAGGATCCTGAGAGCTCGCTCAGTTAAATGGTGGCCATCTTGTGTGTAAGTGAGCCTTCTATGCATCGAATCGCCGAAGAGGACCTGAGGTACACGTTCTCCATAATAAAGGTGCGGCAGATGTTGTCTGGAGTGAAGATGACGTCATGCCAACACAGCTCTTTAAAGCGGAAGAAGCAATCACAAAGGAGATTCTAATGACGATTGTAAAACCATGGATTGAAACAGTAACCGACGGAAGGCTGGACATTTTTCAGCGCTCCAGCTCACACGAGCCATCTGGACATGTTTTGGTCCAATGAATTCTGGCCTCCTAACAGCCAAGGTTTAAACTTCCTAGACTATTACGTGTGACGTGTTATTAAGCGGGTTACTAACAAGTCCAGACATCCTAATCTGGCATCCCTACAGGCCGCTGTTGACGCAGCATTCATCAATTTTCAATGAGAGCAGTTAAAGAAGGCGTGCTCACGATTCTGGTTGGATTGAAGCGGCAATTGAAGCAAGCGGGGATAACATTGAGCTATAAATTTAAGGAGAATACCTCAAATTTAGATATAATAACTCTTGTGGTAAATGTTAGGTGATAAGTAATAAATAATTATTATTATAAACGGGATGTTCTTTCCGGATCTTGCTGACGTATCCTATATATATATATATATATATATATATATATATATATATATATATATATATATATATATATATATATACATATATATATATATATATATATATATATATATATATATATATGTATATATATATATATATATATATATATATATATATATATATATATATATATACATACATATATATATATATATATATATATATATATATACATATAATATATATATATATATATATATATATATATATATATATATATATATATATATATATATATATATATATATATATATATATACATATATATACCTTATAGTATTGCAAAAGTCAAACGCTCAGAACTTAGAAAAGGCGTATTCTTAAAATCAAACCGACAGGAGCTATGTAACTAGTAAACGACCGTTAAAGAAAGTTGCTAATTTATCTAGAGGACAATGCGTTCGACTAGTTCTTATGGAATTGGAAGAGATATTCTTAAATATTTCAATGGATTGTAATATGCCATGAATTAAAATTAAGAAATGATCTCAATCGAGACTTCATCGAGACGGATGATTTGCTGTCACATATGTAAATCAACCTATGTAAGAATTAATTTATAATCCTTTATTTCAAGAAAATGGATGATTTGGAGTACAAAATAGATTTGGCTGCGAACATGTATACTCAACTAAATCGCAAATGGTGAGAGACACGTTAGATTGTCGTTCCACACAAAAACTTGTTTTAAATGAAAACTAAGCCAAAGTTTAGGTACGCACAGAAAGTAAGCACCGTATCTCACTCAAATTCAACAAAGCTGCTTTAGGGTATCTCAATATACTAGTACTGCCTGTTAAGTTTTAAGCTTGTATGCTGAAAACAAATTTTCGTTTCGGATTATGTGGCATCACATTTTTTGAGGCTCCTGGTTCAATCAATTTTTATTCGATCCTTTAACCTAGACGTATCTATTCTGAGAACAAAATATGAAAAGAAAATGCATTGGTAATACCCGAAGCTACATGTCGGAATTTTAGTCAAATGCGAAGTTTATCTTCTCTACTTCTTTTCGGTAAATTCAAGCAAATCACCGTAAAATGAATTTTATCTGCTTTCAAATGAGATTCTTCTAGGAGAAAATCAAGCGCTGAGTCGCCTCACTGGAAGGAAATTTTTTGCTTAGATAATACTTCTGAGCTTCCTACTTCTTATCAACTTTTAATAAACAGACAACTCGTTAAGATTCCCAATCGAAGTAATATGCGATGTTTTAGAACAACCCCGGGCTCTCTTCTCGGGAAATCGATGCAAAGTTTTGATAAACAATCATTTTGAGGTAAAAAAAAATCAGCTTTGCAGGATACGACAGACACTTTTTACATTTAAATGTCACTAATAATTTAAGTATGGCTGTGCAAAACCACAGTCTCCCTGAGAAAGACTTAAGTGGAAGCGACTTATTCATTGTGTCGGGTCACTTGGATTCAATCATTGCACAATTTTGGTGCTTACTGGAGCAGTCTACCATATTTTATCGCTTGAACACAATTGACCGGTTGTGTACTGTAGTTAAACCTGCAACTAGGACAGCAAAACACAATTGGGGTATTTTTCGCATCACCAATAAATTTCTTGGAATGAATCTTTTTAATCCTTTTGCCCCAACGGCTATTATTTTTAATTTCGCAGGCCTGACTATTGAAGTCGAGAAATATTGGAAAATTTGCAATGAAAATTTTCAACGCTGGGACATTGAATTTTATATCTACAGGATTGAAGAGCGACCCAGACTGCATTTGATACTTCAACAGGACAACTGTAGGGGTTTATGAATGTACAAGTAACCAAAAAGCTATTAAAACTCAGGCCGCGAGTATCCTGTAAGAAACTTTAATAAAGAAAATCATTTTTCTTCTTCTTCATAGTACTACCCTCCCTCTCGAGTCTTCGCGTCCTGCAACTGTCTATGTCCATTGACCGCGTCCTCCAATTTCGAAATCCAAGCAGCGATGAACTGTGTTCGTCAACCGAGTCAGACCGGTGTTTCCTCGGTTTCTCCACTAGTCTCTGGCCTTCAGTTCTCTAACGAATACCTTTCTGGATATGCGTTCTTCGTTCATGCAATTCATGCGGCCAGCCCATTGCAGCTTTCGCAGTCTTCCAATCGCTGAGACTTCCGGCTGGTCAAAAATTTCATACAGCTCATGGTTGTATTGAATTCGCGATTGGTCCGCGTCTAGCTTCGTTCCGATTATTCGCCTCACGACCCGTCACTCAAATTCAATATGTTTGCGGATGTTTGAGTTAGGGTCTATAGCTATGTTTCATACCCATAGCATAACACAGGTCTTATCACAGATTTGTCCATATACTTGGAGCTTTGTTTTCTTGAGTAGGCAGCTGGTCTTCAAGATCGTCAAAACTGAATTAAATATTTTATTTGCTAGCTGTATTTTTCGGCGTATTTCGTATGTTCATCAGCATTTCTAATTATTTTGGCGCCTAGATACACAAATGCACCCAAATTTTTGATACTGGATTCTCTAAGTGTGATATTTTGGGTGTTTAAGGTATTTCTCCACGACAGCCTCATGAGCTTTGTTTTATTTTCATTGATTTGTATTACTACTAGTTTTGCTTCGCTATCGAGTTTCAGGTAGAGTTATTTGGCAGTTGTTAATGATCGTGACAAAATGTTGATGTCATCCGCATAGGCTATTACTTGGCTCGACTTGTATAGCAATGTACCTCGTGTATCGGCAGATAGCTTCCTTATGACGTACTTCAGAGCAAAATTTAATAGCAATGGGGCCAGCCCATCGATATTTGTGTCAAAGGCATCGGTGAGTTGGTTATTGATGCGGATTTGGGAGGTCGTCAAGGTCATTGTCATTTTGGTAAGACGGACTAATTTGGCTGGAATGCCAAAGCAAAGCAGTATTTTTTTCTTCATTCTAATTATCTTATTCGCTACTTTGCTGAGGTTTTCATAGTGTTCTCTCTTCCTCCTGGTTTTACTACCTATGTAATCTTTGTATGCCTGATTCTTTTTTTCTAATGCATTCTGGCACTCATCATCAAACCATTCATTTCTCTTGCGCCGGGCTTGATGTCCGATCGTCCGTTCTGCCACGGTCCTAATAGTCATTTTCACTTCCGTCCAGAGTTCGATGCTTGTTTTTACCGATTCATCTAATAGGATGGGGGCCAGCTAGTTGTCGAGGTCTGCGTGAAATTTTGGGCCATAGATGCTTTTACTCTTCTGAAATGACAATGAAACATATTTTTCGGAGCTATTTATGTTACGAGGCACGTCCAGAAAGTAAGTCTACTGGTACACTCACAGTTGTAGGGAATCCTTTTTCGACATGTTGGCAACACTGCCGCGTAGCCTGACCCCTCCCCTTCAAAACGACACCAATCCTAGGTTAGTGTGTTAAAAACTCTTAACGCAGTAGCATCTCTCGCGAAAAATGTCGGTCGTATCTCCCGCCAAGTGCGAAATTCGCGCCGTCATTCGCTACCTCGTTGCGAAGGGAAAAGCTCCGGTTGAAATTTATAATGAGGTGAAAACTGTTTACGGTAATAAAGCTATGAATTGTACGAGTGTGTACAAGTGATGTTGCGAGTTTAAAAATGGCCATACTTCCATGCATGACGATCAGAGGAGCGGAAGACCTTCAATTGTGACTGACGAACTTTTGGAAAAAAATCGTAATTGCGGTCCGAGACAATCGCAGATTGACGTTAGATGAACTTTCTGATCCCTGATACACGAAACAATCACAGAAACTCTCGGATATCGGAAATTGTCTGCGAGCTGGGTCCCAAAACAGTTGACAATGCCAAACCTCACACGGCCAAGCCCACGAAGCAACTCCTGGACTCTTTTGGATGGGACGTTTTGAACCACCCCGCGTGTTCCCTTAACTTGGCCTCTTCAGATTTCCATCTCTTCACTTCCCTTAAGGTGCACATGGGTGAGAACAAGTTTTCAACGGACGAGGAGGTGAAGGGGGAGATGGAGAAGTGGGCGAAAGAGCTGGTGGGAGACTTCTTTGAGGCAGGCATCAAAAAATTGATACCGCGGCTCACCACTTGCATCGAGAGGGATGGCGACTACGTCGAAAAATAAGTTACATATGTACAAGTGTAACCAAGTATGTTTTTGTTTAATTAAATTTATTTTTAACCCTACATAAATTGAGATACTTAATTTCTGGACGTGCCTCGTATGGACAAAGTTATGGTCATCTTTTCCCTGCTTGTATTACATTAAATGCTTTCGGTATTACATATCATTAGTGCAATCTTTTTCTTTTTTGTAGCACTACAGCCCCTCTTGGGCCTTCGCTTAGAAATAGTTAGAGTATCTCATTTTCAGTAATTGATTTTCCGGAAGTTGATTTGGTCAGTACCATGCTCCCGTGTGCCTGCTCAGCTATGATATGATCTGATTAAATCAGTACATATCACCACTGAGTGAACACTGTAGTCTGTCCGAAAAATTCAGTGAACTAAATCACGTTGCTCCCAACGAGATTTGAACCTGGGATCATTGGTGCAATATCTGCATCCTAATTTGCTAAAAATAATTTTTCGCTTTTGTACACATACCGAAAATATAGGGTATACCATTTTCAACTATGAAAAATAAAGCTCCATAGAAATAGAGCACCTTTATCAAATCAGAAGAATAAAAGAAAGATAAAGAAGAAATAGTATACAAAATTAAGTTAATAATAATAAAACTAAGCAAGTAGTTAAAATAGTATGTTATTGTTTTTAAACTGTTTATTGAACTTTTTTGGATGCCAAGGGTACAAAAAAAATCAATTTATTTATAAAAAAATAATTCTCGACCGGGGGTCTGCTGGGACCCTAGGTTCAAGCTCCCCCACTCTTTTCGGGATATCGGGAAAAGCAATTGTTTCCGTTGTTTGTGAGTAGCGGAATTGAAGTGTATTGAACTTCGATTACGTCACGTAATTGGGAATGAAAGGATTGCGGGATTGAAAAGTGAAATTCTTGATTTGGAAAACAGTTAGTATTTGGCTTGCGAATAACAGGGAGTTCTTTTGCAGTGTCGAGTCTGATTTTGGTGTTGAAATGGGAGGCAGTTTTAGCGAGTTTTCGGAGACGATGGGGGAAAAAAAAAGTCTTGATTTTGGATTCGGGGAAGAGTTTTGATATGGGAAATTCGTGAATAAAAAGCCTTGATTATGATTCGGAGATATTTTGGAGTGAATTAAATGATCGAAAAGTTGGTAAGGGAAGTTTGAAAGTATAGTGAAATTGTTAACGAGAAAGTAACATTTTTTTGGTGGGATAAGAGAGTTTAAATTGCGTGCAAGTGGAGTTTAAGTGGGTTAAACAAACGAAAAAAAATCCGGAAGAAAACAGTAACGGTAGCCTTTGAATCTGAAACGAAATTGGTACCGGGTAACAGTGGATGCAGGTTATGGTGGACGCCATGAAGAGTTTATAGAAAAAAAGGATCAATCAGTGTCGAGATTACAAAAATAATGAAATTAGGAAGTCTGAAATAAGAACAAAAATCTATTAATGAAAAAGTTAAACAAAACCAAACTTTAATCTGAATTTAATTATTACCGGATCAGTGAAAGATGCATACAGTATCAGGTCTCCAAAGAGAAGGTTTACCGTTACTGAAAAGTGGCCGGTTTAGGTTGTGTTTTGTGTAGCGTTAAAATTTTAAATTGAAGTTAATTTTCAGTGCCCCTCTTCTGTTGCCGAGTGCTCCGCAGCATCAATAGGGGTGAGTAAATTGCACATTTTTCTTTATATTTTATTGTACTTATATTTTCGTCATATTTGAAATTTGTTTTTTTTTGTACCTTATCACAATTATATCATTAATATATTTTTTTAACTAAAAATATTTGCTGGTTTTCATAGCATCGGGGTCGAAGTTCATTTATTCATGTAATCACTTCATCAAATTATTTAAAGACAAAGGAGTTAGCTTGTTTTACAATATTATTTTTTATGAATTGTTGTTGTGTTTATTTTTCTTATTTCAAATAAAAACGACTATTATGTTGCAAGTAAAAGTAATTTTTTTTCATTTCTCAAGATGACCTCCTCTCATATCCGCTCCTTTTCTGTTAGTGTTTATATGTAAGGTGGTTCAGCGTGAGCAAAGTATGCCCCGGAAGACCCGCGCCACGACTGAGCGCTAGCCGGCCTCAGTATGCCACCCCGAGTTACGCAGCCCTCTGCTGAAATTTAATGTCTGCAACTGCGGTGACTTCCGCAGTTGTTACAGAACTCCAAAAACAAAAGACAAAAAGCAAATAATAAAACGGAACCCAACAACTGTTGAGTTTAAAGAAGAACAACAATAAGATTGTGATATTATATGCACACGTTAATTGAACCATGAATTGCTACAAAGAACTAACTTTTTCCTTTTCAGTAGCTTACCGTTCTTTGTCAGAAAGAAATGATGACGAAAGGTGAATATGCCACCGAGGGGTAGGGCTTTCAATAATCCGCAACGATTGGTTCCGTGTTGTGATTCGGTACGCGGTGCTGTAGTTTGGCTTTGCGTTTGTTGTTAGAGTAGATTGATTCGGTTTTGAATTCGAGTAGTTTGGTTCTGGCACCACGTCCGTGAATAATAGGGAACACGTGATTTTGATTGATGTTGTCTCTTTCTTTTTTTGGTTCTCTCTGTTGGATTAGACGTACGGTCAGAAAAGATGAAAGTTAAGTAAAGCAAAGTATGATCGGCTTGATAGAAGGTTTGGCACGTTTTAAATAGGGTATTTGAATTGGTGGCTGATAACTTGTATCTTGGACTAAGTCTGGTCACGGAAGACCTGCGACCGGAACTCCTCTCCAAGCTAGTTAACCTGCCAGCAGCCACCTCACAGTAGACTAAGGGCATGCGAATTTGTTGACCTGATGGGTGCAGTCTGTTGACACATTCTAAGATTTCACATCTATAACTTATGAAAGGTCGGTTTAGATTTCCTACAAGAAATTTTGAAACAAGACGGACGAGAAAAATTATTACAAATATGGGCATATTTATTTGTTTCGCCAATCATGGCTATTCGTTTTTCCCTGTAGTTTGCGAGGTTTGATATTATTTCAAATTTGCTTAAGCTTGAAATCGAAGATTTGATTGTCTGCTTTAGGTCCGTCAAGCCCATATAACAGTCAATATTTTTATTTGTTTATTTAGTAGTTTCTACGGGTCTGAGCCCATTAGGAAGTATAAAATAGCTAGCACAAATTAATATTTCACAAATGAAAAATAAACATGATAATATGATTTTCAAAATATATTGACATTTAATAAATGTCACGATTCAATTATTTAAACATTTCAAAAATCATCAAAACTAAAGAAAAACAATACGCACAAATAATCGTTGACATAGTTCATGAGTGATTTGTGTTTTTCTTCAAAGCCGTCGGGCCTTGCTTTTTTTGACAAGAAATCAGCCTGCGGATATCAAATTAACTATATACTTGATTATCATTTGTAGTTTACGTTCAATGATTTTGCTAGTGTTCACTTTTCTAAAACTATGTTTTCTTAATTAATTCAGCAGCTCTATATTTCTTCATTTGGGTTTCTTCAAGGTAACATCTCTGTTTTTCTTCAATAACTCATTACAACCACTAGCCACCTTATGAATGGAGTCCATACCAATATACTTTCTCTTGTTAAGGTCCAAATAAAAAGGTAAATTTAGTCTAAGAATACTTGAAGGAAAAGGAAAGCTATTTTTTAATTCAGACCAATCAATTACGTCTGAGCCTGACTATGCGAATCGTATAGACGAACACCGGATACCCAAAAACGTATTCGCTGGGGGAACAGAAGGGCGGACACCAGTCGGGAAGCCGAGGAAATGTTGGTCTGACTCGGTCGACGAAGATAGTTGATCGCTGCTCGGATTTCGAAATTGTAGGACGCAATCAATGGACCGTGACAGTTGGAGGCGCTTGTTGCAGGTAGCGAAGGCCCAAGAAGAGATGTAGTACTACAAAGAAGAGGAATTACTCCTGAGTAGGTTTTCAAGGGTGTTTTTATATCATCAACAATAAAAGTCGATTATAGATGGAACGTAAAATTTGTAAAAGCACCAAAAAGACACGCTCTCCCTCGAGGCATCAGTGGGTCCTAGCAGCAGCAAAAGAATGGCTGGTAGCCAAATTGAAGGCGACCGTGAGAAAAGGAGGAAGGACGAGACCATAAACGAAGTTGTCACTCCAGGCGAGGAGTTTCATGTGGTGCGAAACAAGGCAGCGAAAAAAGCTACTCCTAGAAGAAACAGACAAAAAGCTCAACCACGAAAAGAAGAAAGAATCTCCCCGATATACCGCAGAAAACAAAAAGCGAACCGCGGCGCAAACCCTTGCGAGAGGCACTGCTTATTAAACCCACTAAGGGCCGAACCTACGCAGATGTCCTCCGTGAAATTAAAGGAGCGATCAAGCCAGACGACCACCAAAACTGCCATCAAAGCAGTTCGACCAACCCGGACTGGTGGCCTGCTGGTGGAATTCGGGCCAGAGGCCACAAACAAAGATGCATTCCGTGACGCTGAAGTAGAGGATGCCATCAGGAAGGAGTTCCTCAGCTTAAGTGAAGTCAAGGCAAGATTGACACGTGAAAACACAAGTGGGCAACGCATGGCTATTGTCGAACTAGCTGATAAAGACGCCCAGCAAATCGTGGCGAAGGGCAAAATTAAGATAGGTTGGGTGATCTGCAGGATACGGAGAAGAGCGATCCCTATCCGCTGCATTAGATGCTTCGAATACGGACACACCGCGTATGGCTGTAGGGGACCCGACAGGAGATCTCTGTGCTACAAATGTGGTGAAACGGGGCACAAAAGGGAGGAGTGCACGAACGAGGCAAAATGCATTCTTTGCAAGGATGCTAAGCTAGCACCCGGCGACCTCAAACATGAGCCGGGGACAGGAAGATGCTGGGTTTTCAAGGAGGCCCTAACTAAAGCCAAATCGATACTCAAATGATCCGTATCCTGCAAGTCAATTTGCACCGAAGCACAAACGCCCAGGACCTACTTGGGCAGCTTGCGAGGGATAAGAAAGCTGACCTCCTGTTGCTGAGCGAGCAACATCATAACAAGGACTCGCAAGTGTGGTACCCTGACAAATCTGGTACCTCGGCCATCTGGGTTCGAGACAGCGCCCGCCTTCAGGTGCAGGGTCATGGACGCGGGGATGGTTTCGTGTGGGTGCGGTGTTCAGGGATAACATATTTCAGTGTTTATCTGACGCCTAACGAGGCAATGCGATCATTTCGAACCAAAGTAGATGCCCTGGAGGACGCTGTCTCGAACACAGAGGGCCACATGCTGGTCGGGGGAGACTTCAACGCTAGAGCCATTGAATGGGGTATGCCACAATCCGACCCAAGGGGAAAGCAAATCTTGGACATGGTGGTCAGAACAGCGCTTTTTGTCCTAAATACTGGTAACACCCCTACTTTCCGCCGATGGGGTTGCGTAGGAATCACACCCGATGTGACACTCGCTTCGGAGTCCCTGGTACCTAGAGCACACAACTGGCGAGTACTAGAGGACTACTCGGCTAGTGATCACCAGTATATAGCGGTTGAGATTCACGACAGTGCCACTCTGCGTGCATATGCCCAAACTTCAATCCTCGGATGGAGGACTGGGAGGATGGACGTCGAGAGGTTCACTGACGCGCTTACGGCAGGCGCACCGTTGCTGGGAGCTCCGCCAGGGAGTGGAGGGCCTACAGCCAAGGACTTGGTGGACTCAACTATGAGTACCATCATAACTGCTTGCGAGTCTTCCATGCCCCGTCGGAGACCCCGACACGGTAAGCCTCCAGTATACTGGTGGTCAAACGAGATCGCCGAACAAAGAAGCGAATGTCACAAACTTCGGCGAGAGGCCCAGCGGGCGCGAACACGGGAGGAGGCAGACACTAGGCTAGCAGCATACAGGTCCGGCAGGAAATATCTTCGCAGGCTTATTAACAAGAGCAAGGCCCGATGCTGGCAAGACCTCGTGGACGATGTAAATAGGGATCCGTGGGGCCTTGGCTACAAGCTGGTCATGGGGAAACTTGGTGCCCTACGGAAGCCTTGTATACATGACGCGGAAAAGATGGACGCAATAGTGCGGGGACTCTTCCCCGCCCACCCCGTCCGTGTTGACGCTGTCCGTGGTGAAACAGCGGTCGAGTGCCCACTCTTCACACAGCTGGAACTGGAGGAGGCAGTCCTCTCCCTGAAAGCGAGGAAGGCTCCAGGTCCAGATGGTGTTCCAGCTGAGGTTTTGCAGCTCGTCTATCACCATTGTCCTGACTTGCTGCTCAGCACATTCAACGCTTGCCTACGGGACGGGGTTTTCCCGGTACGATGGAAGGTGGCGAGGCTCGTGCTGATCAGCAAGGGGAAGGGAAATCCCGAATTGCCGTCTGCATACCGCCCGTTATGCATGCTAGACACGGCTGGGAAAGTGCTAGAGAAACTCATCAAGGGAAGACTCACTGACGCGATTCGTGCTGCTGGGGACCTATCTCCTCGGCAGTACAGCTTTAGAGCAGGACGTTCTACCATTGATGCGATTGCAGAGGTAGTGAACGCGGTCCAAAAGGCAGAGGCATGTAGTCACAGCAAGCGACGGATCGTCCTGTTGGTGACACTCGACGTCAGGAATGCCTTCAACTCCGCTAGATGGGTGGATATTCTGGACACGCTGGAAAACTCTTTTCAAGTTCCAGAATATCTAATGCGGCTTTTGAGGAACTACCTAAAAGACCGTAGCCTGCTCTACGACACGACACAGGGCCAACGAAGGATGGAAATTACATCGGGTGTAGCCCAGGGATCTATCCTTGGTCCGGAGCTGTGGAACGTGTCTTACGACGGGCTACTGAGACTTGAGATGCCAGATGAGTCGCGCTTGGTCGGCTATGCGGATGATGTTGCGGCTCTGGTCGCCGGACGCACCGTTGAACAAGCGCAACTTGGGCTAGGTATGCTAGTGCGCCGAGTGAGGGACTGGATGACTGCTCGCGGGCTCAGTTTAGCACTGGAGAAAACCGAAGTGGTCATCTTGACAAAAAAGAGAGTCCCTAGAGTAAGGATGATCAGTATTGGAGATATACAGGTCGAATCGAAGCCAGCGGTGAAGTACCTGGGGCTACTGATCGACTCGAAGATGAGTTTCTCTGAGCAAATCAGGGCAACGGCTGAGAAGGCTGCTTCGGGAATATCGGCCCTGAGTCGACTTATGGCCAACGTAGGCAGACCCAACCCATCAAGAAGACGCCTCTTGATGAGTGCTGTAGAGTCAGTGCTACTGTACGGAGCAGAGGTATGGGGCGACGCTCTCAGCAAGGAGGTATACCGAAAACGATTGGCACAGGTACAGAGAAGAGGAGCACTGAGAATTGCATCCTCGTATCCAACAGTCTCCGACTCGGCAGTGAGAGTTATTGCAGGCGTGATACCTGTCGCCCTCCTTGCTAGAGAGCGCCGCGATATTTACCTGTGCCGAAACGAGGATGCGAGGGAGATGGTTGTCCGCGAGGAGAGACAACGCTCGCTCAACGATTGGCAGCAGTCTTGGAGGAATTGCACGAAGGGAAAGTGGACTGCGCACCTCATCCCGGATGTGAGACCGTGGCTAAATCGAAGGCATGGTGAGACTGACTTCTATCTGACCCAGCTTTTGAGCGGGCACGGGTGTTTTCAGTCTTACCTGCACAAGATCGGTAAGTCACGGTCTCCCGATTGTCGGTTTTGCCCAGGAGAGGAGGACAATGCCTGTCACACATTTTTCACGGGTACCAAATGGGTCAGGCTGCGAAGGGAACTCTACAGGGAGACGGGAGAGCTCACCCCGGATAATATAGTTGCGGTGATGCTCGAATCGGTTGACAAATAGAACCAGGTGGCACATTATGCTCGGGCAGTCCTAAAAGATAAAAGGGGTTCGCAGCAGCCGGAGGTGCTGGGGCTGGGGGATCGCTCTTCTGGCATTTCCTCTTCCCCTCTCCCCTCCCGCTAGGAAAGGAACTCCCCAGCTTGAAGGCGCCCCACGGCGTAACATAACGAGACCTGGCCCGAAGTAATGTGTCAAACGGTTCCAGGCTAGGTTCTCAGAGTGACAGGGGAGGTGTTTAATGGGTAGTCCAAGGGTATCCTCCATGGGAGTCCCACACTGCCAGACTCAGCGGGCGTAAATGCCTTCACCTCCCTACCACAAAAAAAAAATTTATAGAATATACTATTATTAACAAAGTTGATTGAATTTCGAGGTATTTTTTGCCGTCTACTTGTTAAGTCTTCACGATGTTTTCCAGATCACAGATGTCCAATCGCGAGGAGGGGGACACATAATTGACCTCACCCTGCATCCCACGAAGCAAAATGTGTCAGTTTGAGACCTATTTCGAAAAGTTATCATCAAGATCTTTCATTTGCTATCCATATTGGCTACATTTGGTGAATTTTTTAATCAGAGGGTCATTCCTTGATATGGTGAGATCCCCCTTAATCACTTTATTAAATTGTTTTGAAGTAAATATTTAAGGGGGCACCACTTTACATCAAATTACAAAATTTTTTGTTTCTAGCTTATATGGTTTGCGAGAAAAATTTTAATTTAATTTTAGTAGGGTTTTGTAAAATTATTCTACAAAACCTTAAAAAGGGGAAGTAAGGAAACGAGTCAAAAATCATTGCAGTCATTTCAAGTTTTAAGGAATTTTTTTTTTTATGTGAAACTATTGCTGAGCCTTAACTTGCATGAAAATGAATTTAATAAAGTGTACTGTTTATATCGAACGCATAAAACGCACTATTCTCTTTGTCGCTAGATTAGATGTGGTATTTCATATGCCAAGTAACAAAATGCATTTAGTTTGTGCAGAGTTGTATTTGAATTGAGTATGTAAATTAATAGATACATAGCGAAGATAAAAGATACGCAATCGCCACTAGAAACGAGGTTACATGCCAACAAAATAAGCAGACATAGTATCTCCAAGATCTCGGAACTATTTTGTAATTACACAATTCATGTTAAGATAATTTAATTAAGATCTTACACTTCGTGCAGGTTAGTGGTTATTGTAACATAGCAACTGCCGCTTCCTGCCGTTGCTTAGTATCTACATTCCTAACAACGACTTCTTGGATTTGAATTGGAATTATAATTATGCGGCTTATCTGGAATGGTGTTTCCTATTGCACAGTCAAATTAGTGATTACTTGTAAATTAACGTTGCAAGACTTAAAGCAGCAATCACAGTTCCCCAAGACATGTTTCAATATTGATAGTATAATAAGTCTTCAATTAGAGTTTCTCAATAACACTGTTGAGGTGTAACATTGCCTAATTATTGTTGCATTGAAAATTTTGCTTGAGTTACACACTAAATTAATTAGCCGTATTCTCGGTTTCGCTAAAATGTCCATCCTTAAAACAGTTGGACAAGGATAGGATATGCAGGAATTTATCCATGTTTATAATAATGGTAGTGTAAATTCCTTTTCTTCACGCAGAGAAGGTAGCACCCATACATGATGTAAGGGAGACCACGCTAACATTTTAATGTCATTAGAAATCTTAATTTATCACAGATTAAAATAAAATTTGGCAATTCGTTGCAAGGGGCAGATATTTGCAAATGTTTATGTAATAATTCAGTTACTACCCTATAATAGTGACCAAATAGTAGTAAACGGTCTCGGGGCAGCACATTGAATTCAGTGGTTTCCCAATGATGGGGACATTAAATGCCGAGAAATGCCAATATCTGCAAATACACCTACAGCCCTGCTACCAAACTCTACTTACGCTCCCTTTGTGGTGGTCCTGGTAATTTTCACTTTTTATAAAAAGCTAACGTAAGAGGGTGAAGGCGAATCTTTTACGCCTGATAATAGGATGAAAAGTAAAAGCCGAGATGCAGGTTGGCAACGAGCTAGCTCTCCATCCCTGGGAAGCTTTATATTGTCTCGAAACCTACAACAGAGCCTTGTAATAGATTGGATCGACGGCAACGACCCCGCTATCAGATCACTTAATAACTCTGGCGCTGTTCAGATCCTTTCACAACTGTGGATAAGGAGTTCAAATCGCACGTCATTGATTTTATGGCAGTCAAGGAACACTTGTGTGCAATTCGTATAAAAAAAATTTTCCGAAATTTGGCGGGTAAAGTAAATGCCCCGGTAGAAGAAGAAAAAGAGGAAGAAATCAAGGAAAACGTTCTACAATCACCTGGAAAGACTAGTTGACAACACTAAGGTTGGCAATGAGCTATCTCATTGGGGAACGATTGGAGTCATACGTTCGAATTGCTTTCCACATTGACGCATTCATAAAATGACCTGAGTATCACAGGATAGCGACACATAAAACTAGATTGACCATGTTCTGATCGAACAATGATAATGTCCAAGCATAGCTGACGTCCGTCATACCGTAGAGCCAATCAAAACGCCGATCATAACCTCATCGAATCAACATATTAATGTCGTATGGCAAAGGCATATTCAACGAGGACCCGCCTTCTACATAAATTCAACATTAACAAGCTCCAAATGGCGTCTGTGCCTAAAACTTTCACGGAGACCCCCGACAACCAGTTAGCTCCCCTCTTATAAAACACATCGCTGAGAACAAGCGAAAAGTTGTGGACGGTAGGAAAGTGGATTGAGAAAACAAACTTTTATGACGAGAAATTGAGTGCCGATGAAAGTCTAGTGAGCAACAACACAACTGAGGTTCTCAGCCCAATACCATGCTCTATCATGATGATATCAGCAGCACCATCGCTGCTGAAATTAGGGTTAATATAAGATGGACATTGTATTTCAAAAACCTTTCTAATCCTCCACACAACTCCAGAACATCAGAGCTTATAGATACTCCTGGAGAGATTCTATTGGCTTCACTTACTCTGGATGAAGTTTGTGCCACCATCAAGGCTCGAAACAATAATAAAGCGACGAGCATCGATGAAATTTTAGTGGAGCTCACTAAATGTGGTGGCAATGGAGTTAACGAAGCCAACCATAAAGTCACAAATACCGTGCAAATAGGTCCAATCCATTACACTCTCTTTCTACAAAAAAGGTGACAAGCTACAGTGCGAAAAATTTAGAAGCATATTACCATTTTTGACGGCGTACAAAATATTTTTCAAAGATCATAGAAAATAAAATCAGATCATATGCCAACATTATTAGTGAAGGGTATAAAGCTGGCTTAAGAGAAGATGCAAAATGTTGCACCGAAAATCATTTGTTGTAACAGAAGGAAATCTGACGACAATGATCGACTTCAAGGTCTTGAATGGTCTTTAACAGGGAACAACCACTGCGCGTCTGCCCTTCTCTTCATTTGCAAGCCATTGAATTCCGTTGATTTTAACGTCTCGCCAACGCGATCATTGGCAGCGTTTCCTGATGATCTGATCATATACGGCAGACCGAAAAGCTACAATACAAGTAGTGCAGGGCAATCTTCAAATAATGTGTAGAGCTACAACACTGACGATTGGTGGATGAAAATCAATGCGCATAAAAGTGAAAAAATCTCCTTTTTGGCAACACTGCGGTTGGCCAGCCAAGCTCGGCAAGGTAACTGGAAGGATTTCCACATTGTGACTGGTGAAAGCAGTTTAGAACGGGTTCCACATAAATCTTGTGTTCAATACCTTGGTGTTCATCTCGATCAATATCTGTACTTTACTGAACATGTCAAAATCATGCTCAGTAAAGCACAAAAAGTAGTTATGGCCCTTTGACGACTCTTTCATTCCAGACACATCGACCAAAAGCTCAAAGTCATCTGTTATAAGACCCTGGTTAGACCAGTTTTGACTTATGGACGTCAGATCTGGTACAACCAGAGTGCTAGTACTATGAAAAGATTAAGAGTGTTCGATAAGAAATGTCATCGTGCATGTACTGGTTTGTACAGAACTCCTGAGATGGATTGGAGACACTATATATCGAATAGAAGAATTTATCAAACTGCTAAAGTGACAGGACTCACACTTAACCCTAAATGATTAAAAAGTCAATTTTTAATTATATTTATCGGAGTAAACTTAACATTTTTCCCCCAAAATTTTTTAGGGTTAGAAATATTGAGACTTCGTAAAATCTGTAACTGTGAGCGAAAACCCCTGAAGTTCACATCCGTTCCACCTTACACATAGGTATATTGAGACTTGTCTCGCTAGTGGCTTCGTTCCTCCAGAAGCATTCTTGTATTTGGACATGAATCGATATGTTTTTAATTTTGAGGATGTCCTAATGATTTATCACATATATTGATGTGCCACCAACAACAAGATAAAATACCCTCCGACTGTGAGTTCACGAGACTAACAATTCCAATTGAAATACTCATTTGCTAGATTCGTATCGGCAATGGCAATATCCATATTTTGCGACGTGGTTTTTCTACTGTTTTTCGCTACTTAGTTTTGATATTCAGCTCGTTATTGCTACAACTAGTGTTGTTGTTGTTGTTGTTTTTTATGTTAAAAATTTAAAATAGGTTTTAATATTTAGGATAATTTTCTTGTGATGTTTATATTAGGTTTGGAGATAATGTTCGGCATTTAAGTTAAGAATATTTTGGCGACATCGTATTCGTATAAGATAAAGATTTTGATTGAATTTTGTTAAAATTGGGTTAAAACATATTAGATTTAGGATAAAAGTTAACTGCGTTGTTAATATCAGAATTGATTTTTGAACAGTGCTAGTTATTCTTTCTCCTTTTTCCAATCGAAGCATAAAACATAATAATTTAAATATAATATTGTTTTTTCGATTAAATGTTTTCGATTAGTAATGCATAAGTTTAGAGACCTACGCGTAGCCAGGCCATAACGGTTTTAGTATTTTGAATTATTTGGAACTTGCCTTATGTTCTTTGAAAATTTATAATGATTAATATTGAATAAAACGCTTTTGACTTTGGCAAAACATCATTGAAAGGAAATTTAAAAATAAAATAAGTGATGCAATTATATTAAGTGCATTTTCCTCCATCGCTCACTCAAGAAATATTAGATGAAAATCTTTTTAACCTGTAAGCACTCAATACAGAAAAAGCATCTCAAGAATTTGAAATATGTTACTTGGCTTGAAGTATGTACCGGGGCTACTAGTTATGGTTCAATGACTGCATGAATCGCTGGAACAGTTACCAAAATCTACCGTCGATTGAGGATATGATGGATAATTTAGCATTTGAAAACATCAGAAAGATTGCTTGAGAACAATATTTTCATAAAATGTGGGTTGTGGCTATGATAGCCAGTCCAGCAGCTGTCAATTCGAAGACGAGAAATAAGTTGACAGTTGTGGCGAAAAATCTTTTCGGCAGGGTCGAACTCACCTTGTGGCGGCAAAATTGCGACAACAAATTTGAATTTCTCTATATTTGCTTTGCGTTTTTAAGGAGGAGCGATCCAAGACCTTGGAAAATTACTACGATTTGGTGTGTATGTTACTGCAGGCAATCCAGCAAACGTCTCTTATCGGAAAGGAAATTATAAAGGTCCCCGCGGTTTTCTGTGAATGCTTTGTAGTGAATTTACAAGTTTCAAAAGTCCGTGAAGGACTGCAGTGATGTTCTGCTGCCTCGGCAGAAGAAGATGGAGATATCTGCCGAGAATGCCCTCGTCTGGGGACATGTGAATGCGCTGGCAGGCTAGCATTGCGGTGTCGTGGGGCGGGTTCATTTCCCCAGCACGAGGACCCACTACAAAAAATTTCGCACTCACGAATTTCTTGTGGTCAATCTAACACGGGACGACCGAAGTCGCAAAAAGTGTAGGTAACTACACCGAGAGGAAAAGGACTTGTTCCGAGAACAAGTGGAACATGTAAAAAGGGGCGGACTTAGGGTAACTTCGTCGTTACCCGACGAAGCTCATGGCCCACAAATGAGAGAAGGGCAACCGGGTGGTGATGGAGCCCCTTCGCACCCACCCAACCGGATTTAAATCCATATTTGTTGCAGTGGCCAGGTATTCCTCTTCTGAGTGGAAAACTCATACAACTTGACTTGTATAAGCCTTCCCATCAGAAGAGGAGTACCCCGGTGACCAATTTATGCCATAGAATTATGCAATTCGATTGCATAACTCTATGTCATAAAGAGGCACTCTGCTTGAGCCACTCAACCCGCAACGTCACCTGAAACAAAAGAAGGATTAACTATGTACGCGGCGGCTGGCTCATGTTTGGTAGTGATAGCCTGCCACCGTACCGGGTCCTATACCCGGTCAGAGTTATCGGAAAGGAAAGACCGAAGAGTATATTTTAATTCGACATTTTCGTTCTTTTTATTCTTCTCTCAAATACAAAATGACGTCCGATCACTAACAAACTGATAGATTTGAGTACGTTACACATTAATTTGAATTCAGACTCTTGTAAGTTCAAAATCTTGACATTTTTATTATTTTACGGATTTTTAATCTAATTATAATACTTGTGTATAATATATCAACAGGATTCTATCAACATACTTTGACTGTTTTGGTTTATCACGTGATGGAGAAAATATTTAAATAATATATTGATATATCCGATTTGATTTACACGACTGTTTTGGTGTATCACGTGATGGAGGAAATATTTAAATAATATATTGATATATCCGCTTTGATTTACACGATCTTCGAATAAAGACGAGAGTAAAAACGAACTTCGTTTAAGGGTCACAGCACCAAAGGTATAGCGGAAAATCTTTTAATTTACAAAATATAATAAGAACATGCAAAAAGGAAATTTTTCTTTTTTTTTTTGAACAAAAGAAAGGGTACCTACCCCAAACCTCCTCCTACGAGCGCTCGTGTTCGGGGCGGGTAAATCCTGCAAATTTTGTATTATAATTATTTTGTTTTTTTTTATTTATATTAACAACTTCGCGATTTTTCCGGGTCAACTAATTTTCTCCGACACGTTTACGTATGATTACGACAACAAATTCACGTTTCATATTATAAATCTTGACAGTAATGCGATCTAATTTGGCCTCCCGAATACTACTCATGAGCTATTTGAGAGCTTTAATCAAAAATTATAAGCAGAAGTCTCATAAATGCTTTTATTCAAAATCGCCTGATAATCCTTTAAACAATTGATATTTCATGTGCAATGAGAATGAGTTGTGTTCCCGTTAATATTCCATCGAATTGTCAACCACCGATAAGTTGTCCGGTGATTTTTCATCAGACATAGAATTTTTCACCCTAAGTTAGATTGTCAATCCTCTGTTCCCTTTATATTGGGACAACGAATTTAGTATGAAGCGTATCAATGTTGAACCTTGTTCTCAAATTTTCCATCATTACAATTTATGAATTATTCCATCCAGGCTGCACCTTGCAGTTGGCTGTAACTAACACGGACACACCAGGTCGACTACAGCAGCTTTCATTTCCTAAAATTTACTGTTAAAATTTTTGCCCGAAACTTCTTAAAGCCACGATTTCCGCATTCCGTCCGGCATAAATCCGAGTTTTGGAGAAACACAATGCAAAACGGTTTTTTTTTCTTCGTCGCGAAAACGCACACGCGACTTTTCAAACACCGGCAGTGCTTAAAAGTGATATACGGCAAGAATGCAGATGAATCCCACGACTCTTATCGAGGTGACGAGAACGTAA
Source organism: Odontomyia ornata (assembly GCA_963969285.1). Lineage (NCBI taxonomy): Eukaryota > Metazoa > Arthropoda > Insecta > Diptera > Stratiomyidae > Odontomyia > Odontomyia ornata. The sequence continues at coordinate 156,852,812 of OZ017738.1, read as the reverse complement.
GCCACGGAGAAGTTCAACGATGGCAATATCGCGTGCAAATGAATTAACTTTGTTCATTGGCCGAAGCACTTTAATTTGATAATTGAGAAATTTGCAAACACAAATGAACACCGCAAGATTTGTTTTATAATTTTTTCCAACAAAACTTTTCAACAAATGGATTTTGTTGCCAATTATTTGCACGCACTCGCGATCAATTCTCGATCTCAACCCCCGACGTGGTCCCGGTGGCCGTCAATCACAGACTCCCAAAACCCTTCTTATTTTTCCAATCTTCCAATCAATTTTTCGACACCTGCCATAGCCACGTCGCAAAAATCGTAGGCGTGAAACTTTTTTTAGTGGATCGTTGCGATACCGCAAAGCTAGCAGCCAGCACGCTTACGCGTTGCCAGGCAAGGCGATTCCAGCTGAGCCGAACCTTTTGCTTGCTGCGGCAGCAGTCCTAAACGGACATAATAACATCACTTGAAACACTACAATTCGTCGTTTATGGTAGCGAAAATTCGGTGATGGATTGATTTGCTCGTCATTGTTAGCATTTAAAAGTATCGGGAAACCAATACAAACCGATCACCACTTAAACTGCCACCAGAAGCAATTTAACTTATTCAGCCGTATTAGACTGAGTTTCCACTAGAACCGCCATGGCGTGGAATCAGTTTTTAGTGGAAAATGGTGGTGAGTGAAACGACCTCGATGAGTGGGAAAACCACTCCCGAGAGTTAGCTGAACCCGATGTAAAATTTTACGATGGGGGAATTTGGCCGTTAAGGAAAAAACATAAATTCGGGTCTCTTTTGCGGTTCAAGTTTGCGGCGATAGAGGTGTTGAAGCAGGACGACGAAAAGCAAAACTGGATGTGAAAATAGTAGTGAAATTGAAGTTAATACATTGCATCGAAATTGGCTTGATAGGAACGGCCGGCGTCAAACAGTCTGGTACAACCGAGGTCTTATCGAAACATTGCGAACCGGCCGGCAACCGACTACTGAAGGCAGCGTAGGAAAGTACCCTTCTTAGAGACAAAAATTCTGAATATTATGTTTATAATTTTTAAGAAATTGGTTAGATTGTTTTCAAAGGAAGAGTAAATTTTATTTTTATCAACATATTTATATATTTTGTGTGTACTTTTGTGTAATAATTTTTTTAAATATACATTTATATTCAATTATATAATAATTTTCTCGATTTTAAGCTTGAGAATGTGGTGTTTCTTATGTCATGTTCTAACTGAGACATATAAAATTGAATTGAGAAAGTACTTAAATCTAATGTTTTCCCACCTTATCGGTTTATTAGCTCGCAGTTAAGAGGATGAGTATACTCTATGACAGGGGGGATATACTCCGCATAGAGCACCCCATACCCTTAGGTCGATCGTGAAATTTTTTCATTAAATTTTTTACGGTAAATAGAGTGGTAGATATGACTTCCTACCATGAAGGACATCTAGGTCCTTTTAACGTAACAGTGGGAGACAGTGTAAACTCTCCACCAGCGAACCTTTTGGTTAAAAATTTGCAATCAATTAATGTGGTTTCAATCAAACTCTGTCCTTTTGGAGAGAATTGGTAGACGCTTGTTTCAAATCAGAACGTATCGAAGATGGATGGACGGACACACGGCCTAAGTGTGATACTGACCATATCACCTTCCCCAAGTGCCGACACATTCGTTCAAAATAATGGGGCTGTAGCCCTATAGCAACAAGCGAAAATAGTTAGAGTTTGAGTTCATAGAAATCTTATTAAATGCCCCACAAAATTCCAAAATATAGGCGTTACCTTAGAAATTCAGCGGCATTATTGTTAAAGATGGTTCTCTTAGACCAACCAAGCATTTTTTGTTTTAGTACTACAGCCCCTTTCAGGCCTTCGCTGAGGGATAGTTCTTTTTCATTGTAGCACGTCCTTCAACAAGCGCCTCCAACTGTCTTATTTCATTGACCGCGTCCTCCAATTTCGAAATCCGAGAAGCGATGAACTGTCTTCGTCGGCCGAATGAGACCAGCGCTTCCTCGGTTTCCCCACTGGTATCTTGTTCGTTCATACAATTTACATGGCCAATTCATTGCATCTTCTACAGTTTACAATCCTCTAGATCTCCGGCTTGTCAAAAATTTTATACAGCTTATGGTTGTATCGAATTTGCCATAGCTCTCCATTCAGCCTTGCCTCGATTATTCGCCTCAGGACCCGTGGCTCAAAGGCGTTAAATATATTTGCGGATGCTTGGGTTAGGGTCCATGTTTCACACCCATAGCATAACAGAGGTCTTATCACAGATTTTTATACTCGAAGCTTTGCTTTCCTATGTATGCAGCTGGTCTTCAAGATCATCAAAACTGAATAAAATATTTTATTTGCGAGCTGTATTCTTCGGCGTAGCTCATCTCTTTCATTATCGGTTCTCATTTTCCATATGGTATTCGCCAAATACGATATTTTGGGTGTTTGAGTTTTTTTTTTCGACTGCGTCATAAGATTTCTTTTATATTCAATGACTTGTAACCCTACTAGTTTTGCTTCGTTGTCGAGTTTCAAGAAAAGTCCTTTGGCGGTGATCAACGACCGTGACAAAATATTGATGTCGTCCGCATAGGCTACCACTTGACTTGAATTGTATATTAACGTTCTTCTTGTATCGACAGGTAACTTCCTGACTATATATTCCAGAGGCAAATTGAATAGCAATGGGGCTAGCCTCTCTCCCTGCTTCAGTCCGATATCTGTGTCAAAGGCATCGGTGAGTTGGTTATTGATGCGGACTTGGGAGGTTGTCGACATTATTGTCATTTTGGTAAGACGGACTAATTTGGCTACGATACCGAAGCAAAGCATTTTTTGGTACAGTACGTTACGATCAATTCTGTCATATGCTGGCTTATAATCAACGAGAGATAGAGATAGTTAGAGTACCTCATAGAGATAGAGTATCTCATTATCTAGACCGAATGTATCGGCACTCCACAAGGTGATATGGTCAGTACCACGCTTTGGTCGTGTGTCCATCCACTCAGCTGCAACCAGCACGTATCAGAACTGAACGGGCTTAAAGTCCATCCAAAGAATCACTCGAAACGAATTTCGTTGTCACTAAAGGGACTCAAACCAGGGACTTTCGGCTTACGGGGTGAGTGCTCCAACCACTCCACCACGCGAGCTACTAATCAAGCATGTTATTGCAAACAAAATCTTCTGGTTATCCAATATCTTCCAAGTCTGAAGACTCAGCGGAGGAAGATTACAAGAAGCCAAAAAATTTTCATAAAATGGTGTTTGTCATCCCTTCTTGGTCTTCACCCTTACATTTAGTGAAGAATGGCAGTAGGGACCATGCGGTGATTACAGACGTTTAAACATAGTCATCGTTCCAGATAATTATCCAATACCTCATATTCATGTAATTTATTTGATTGCAAAAATTTTTCGATAATAGATTTGTAATGGCCTATTATCAAATTCCAGCTGAACCATCAGATATTGAGAAAACTGTAATTTGCACTCCTTTTGAGCTTTTTGTGTTCTCAAGAATGACCTGCGGACTATATAATGCAGCACAGACCTTTCAAAGATTTATTAATTCGACGAGTATAACAAGGGATCTCCCACTCTGTTTCGTTTATTTAAATGATATGTTAATCGCATCTCAAAATGAAACTAACTATCTGGAACATAGAAACGCATTATTTACCAAGTTAGAAGAATTTTGTTTAACAATAAATTTGGAAAAATTTCTATCTTTAAAAGTTACATTTTTGGGATATTGGATTTCAAAAGGAGGAATCAAACCTTATCCACAAAGAATGGAAACAATTCAATAATTTGTAATGATTTTTTTTTTGTCTACGTCTGAACGAGGAACCAACCTCTCATCGGTTCTAGACGTTAAGTCTGAGTAGTGCCAACGGATGATACCAACCGGTCAACTAATCCGTGCACCGCAATCCATTCACGCGGTGGCTGCTTGTCGGCCAGCTAGATCGGAGAGGATTTCGGTCGCGGGTCTCCGAATGGATTACGCTCATCTACAATCTTCAGCCACCAATACATGCCCGTTTCCAAACGCGTCACAAAACAAAACCATACGGAGAGGAAACCTACTTTACGTTACTCCGTATTTCTTCATTTAATCAGTCAAGGACAAAAATCTAATTTTTACTTCACGTTCCCGAATTTCTGATGCGGTACCGAAAACCCGACAAAAGCTACGCTAATAAAGAGGCAAAATAACAAAGGTACCGCGTACCGCGCGCAACGCGAAACCGACCCCAGCGGATTTTCTCAAACCCTACCCTCGCGACGGCATACTTGCCCTGCAATCTATTTCCCGCTGTAAGAGAGAACCACTGGAAAGGAAAGTCGTGTTTTTAATTAGCAATTCATCTTATTTTCAATTTAAATTTGCGTTGGTTATAATTATACAGAGAAATCCTTAATATATCTGTTTGCTCTAGAATGCAACACACAAAAAGAGAATAACGCACATTTTTATACAATATGCAAATAATCGCGTTACAATGATGAATGCAGTATTACTGAATATATATCTTAAAACTATTTCTAAAAGGAAAACAATGAAACCTCAAAAGAAAAATGAAATAGCAAGCTATCTAGAACCCTATTATTTTTAATAACCAGTCATATACGTTCATGTTTGATTAGTGGGTATTACAGCAATTTATGCATTCTACTGAACTAAAATTCTAATGCACTATCCTATATCTCCTGGTGCAAACAAGCAGGTTATTAGAACTATCACTCTAGCTGTTTATTGTTTATAAGCCTTAAAAGAGCGCAAGTTCATATGAACATTTTGGAAATAAAATCCATTCACACGAAGCCTAAACCTTAAAATCAAGTTAAAAAGATGATTTCCTAGATGAACCACGAATAGTTTGAATAATGCTATAGTTCAAGCAAAACAAAAACAGACTTTTAATTTAAGAGACAATATAAGGAAAAGGAAAACAGAAATATTGATATTTGCTTGTAAACATTGCTTTTTTGATCTGAAATTAGAAGCTACTTTAAACTTTAAAGTGAACAAGAGGTTTTGCTCTTGAATAGTATGAATATTATTCCGATTACTCAAAGTCTTATAAATGAATGTCAATTTTAAAATTAAAATCCCTAAATGCCCTGCATTACTTGACTTACTATGTAATTCCAATACAATAAAACTATTCGCATATTAGTTTCAAGTGATTTCCTTTTTATCATTTGATGAACAATCAAGCTCTTGGATAAATGAAGAAAGCATCCTGGGAGATTTTCTATCTTAGAAAAGCATCAACTAACCTCGATGCCACCGGATTGCAGCAGTTATTCGAACGAGATCTCAAAATACAAAGCTGCAAAGTGGAGGAGTTACCGCATCGGAATAAACATCGACGCGCTTTTGCAGTTTTTATACCAAGCAGGTATGCATGGCTTTTTACAAACCTAAGAGCCAAGAATGGAAAGTATGTCTGGAATGGTATGGTGTTTAGCAAATGGCAAGCGGCAAAAAGATCAACAAATTCAGAGCACCCAAGTATTTATTTAAGTAATAAATTTTCGGTAAAAGAAATAACACGTAGACTAAATACCAAAAATATTAATATTAATAATACATTAAATCAAAACAATGTTAATGTTAATCCTAATCCAGATTCCAATCAAATAAGTCATGGCTCCCCTCCTAATCTCCCAACGGATGATCTCTTAGAGCATCACTCAACTTCCGAAACACCAAGTGATAGCACTATTAGAAATTTGCAACAAAACAGCTCCATTGTTCAGTGCGAAAATTCTTTAACCTCAACTTCAGCCGCTGAAAACAGGGGATCCGTGGATAATTACTCGAATTTTGTACATGGTGAGACGAATTCATTTTTGAACCCGCTCATACCTCCAGTGGTGAAAGCCACAATCAATGCCAGCAATGATATGGAAGGCAAATATCTCTTATCCCGACTTAGAGATCATAAAATTTTTGAAAATGTTAGGCTTTATCTGGCATACATGTACAAGGCTCCAGACACAACGTGCATTGATGGCAAAACAAAGACAAACATTATGGTCATGATCCAGCGGGAAGGCCTTCCTATAGATATTGGGGCCCTCCGTAGGATTTATATCAAATACCACGAAGAGTTAGGAATAACATCAGCACAAACTAATAAAGATCTGGAAACTTACGCGTCGCATGTGAGCTCCAATTATATATCAGCACTTCAACGATCTAGAGAGCAACATCGTAAATTTTTTCGTCCCCAATAACGCACTCACTTCTAAACGCCTCAACCTCTTTTACCATAATTGCGGTGGTATGAGAGGGAAAATTAACAAACTTTATCTGGACGCCAAATCATGCCATTTCAACGTTCTTACCTTAACTGAAACGTGGTTGAATGAGTCTTTTGTCGATGAAGAGATTCTGGATGGAAACTGGTCAATTTTTAGAGACGACAGGGATTCTCACAGCACTGGGCAATCGCGCGGAGGAGGAGTCTTGATTGCAGTGCAAAATTCGTTTTTCAGTGAGCCTGTCAGTACTGTCTCTAACAATTCCTACCAGCATAAAATTGTTCGTATCCAAATTGCGAATGTAAACTTGTATAGAGGGGCTTTTTATATCCATCCAAGATCCAATGAAGAAGTTTACAATAATGCGTGTGACATAATATCGTCACTAGCTGCCTCCATCAATGAAGAAGACATAATAATCATTACTGGGGATTTTAATCGACCGAATTTGACATTCACTGTCGATGAATCTGATAATGGACTCCTCCCAGTCAATTTTCTAGACAGTATAGACTTCAACATTATTAGCACCATGTATGGCAATGATTTGCAGCAAGTTGCTTCGACCCCCAACCTTCACGGTAATTGTTTAGATCTCATTTTTACAAATGCGTATGACGAAGTTGTGGTGATACCAACTAGCGATGCGGAGCATTTGTTTTCTAACACCCGCCACCATTCCGCAATTTCTCTTGAATTAGCCACTACGGATAGAGAATACCATCTTTCTTACAATAATTCTATCGTTTTTGACTTTCATAATGCTGACTATGATAGCATTAACAATCATCTTCATACTATTGATTGGACTGGTACGCTTTCAACGTTAGGTACAAACGACGCAGTAGATTGTTTCTGCAATATATTCATGTACGCCGTTGAGAGGTACGTGCCCAAAATTAAAAAGAAAAATAAGCTCTCTGAGCCTTGGCTTGATGGCGACCTTAGGTATTTAACAAACCAAAGGAATAAGCTCCACAAATTAATTCAAACAAGTTGGGTAAACAGACCTACGCTCATGTCAGAAGGGTTTTGTATTCAATTTGCAAACTGCAGTCACGCAGATCGAATCAAATCAAGAAACATGTCAAAGACGATTTTATTGGAGAAAGTATGAAATATGAAGCTCATACTATTATTAACAAAGTTGAACGAATTTCGACTTCTGAGGTTTTTGGTATTGTTATACCCATAAATATCTCCCTTGATAATTATTTCAGATGTCCATCCGCGACGGAGAAAACACATTTTTCATGTATTTACAACCACCCCCCCCCCCCCTGTGTCCCCGCTAAAGCAAAAACTGACAGTTCAACAACTGTTTTGAAAAGCTCCCATGAAAACTTTTATTTCATACTCAAATCGGCTACGTTTGGTGAATTTTTTTTCAGGGGCCACTCTCCTGTACTGTTATCATCGATCCATGGCCAATTTTTTCGAATCCTACAATGGTTACAAAACCCTTTTACTAGGAGCTCTCTCCCACCTCCTTGACTTCTTTCACTTATGAGCATTAATTGTAGGTACTCATCTTCAGTCATTCATTCAATTGAATCAAGTGTTCAAAGCATGCACCTTAAACGTTGAAGTTGGGAAAAAATAACTCAAAATTATTCAATCTTCGCATTTAAAACAGCCACTATTTTGTTTTACGATTACTGATACCACTAACTGAACCGATTCTCAAAGATATACATGACACCTATCATTCCTGAAATTTTCATGCAAATCCTAGCAAAACTGTAGTGTCTGAGTTGGTAAAAGGCGCATGTTGTTCCATAGCCATATGTTGCCATAGTAATAAATGCAGCGCATATTGTTCCATAGTAATACAGGAAAATTCAAACCGCTATAACTTCGCTAAATATGATTCAATCTTTATGAAACTTTCAGGATAGATCAAACTTATAAATAGACATCTACGTACTGAATTTCAGTGAATTTAAGGGTACCGTTCAGATTTTATTCAAGAAAACATAAAATCAGTAAATCATACTATTACTAACAAAGTTGAGTGAATTGCGACTTCTCACGTATTTGTTGTTGTTGTACTCACCAAGGCCTACCTCCCTGATTTTTTTCAGATTTTTCGGATCACAGGTGTCCAATCGCGAGGGGGGGGGACACAAATTTTTCGTGTATTTCCCCTCCCTGTGCGCCCCTCGAAGCAAGTTTTGCCAAACTAAGACCCGTTTTGAGAAGTTCTCACCAAGACCTTTCATTTGATACCCATATCGGCTACCTTCAATGAAATTTTTTTTTCGGGGGGTCACTCCCCTATATGGGGAGACCCCCCTTAAATACCTTATAAAATTTTTTTGTAGTTGAACTTTGAAGAGATCACCACTTTACACCTACACACAAAATTTGATGTTTCTAGCTTAAGTAGTTTCCGAGAAAAACTGCTGTGACACACGGACGGACGGACGGACGGACGGACGGACGGACGGACGGACGGACGGACGGACGGACAGACGGACAGACGGACAGACTGGTCGCGAAACTAGTAGGGTTTTGTAAAATTATTTTACAAAACCCTAAAAAGATCCAACGTTAGCCAAGAAATGAAAAATAAATATGATGCGCTGGTTAAAGAATTGCAACTCAAATTTCGGGAAGCATATGATTCTTACGTTAACATAATTGGTGAAAACATTATCCATAACCCAAAAAAGTTTTTTTATTTTGTAAACATTAAACGTAAGTCCCAAGGTTTTCCCAATTCTATGGTGTATCAAAACATGAGCTCGTGCAATCCCGTAGACATCTGCGAATTTTTTGCAAGTCATTTTTAATCCGTGTACTGTCCAACCAACTCCTCATCCTACATACCTTCTTCAGTCGAAAACTCAGCGTCTCCCATCGAGGAACTCTGCATTTCTGAAAATGATATATCCAACGCAATAGAGGCACTTGACATCAATAAAGGGCCTGGTTCTGATTTACTCCCTCCTCGCTTCTTGTTTCACTGTAAAGAGCAATTGATTCTTCCTCTGCATATTATTTTCAATAAATCCCTCTCTTCTGGAATTTTCCCAACGATATGGAAGACATCCCATTTGATTCCAATTTATAAAAGTAAAGATAAGGCATCAGTTGAAAACTACAGAGGCATTGCAATACTATCAGCAATTCCTAAACTTTTTGAAAAAATAGTCTGTTCAAAAATATCGCCCATCATTGAGCCTCTGCTAAACGATCAACAGCATGGTTTCCGAAAAAATCGCTCAACAGTTACAAATCTTACATTAATGGTTTCTAGTATCCTCTGTGAAATGGAAAAAGGTAACCAAATTGATGCGATTTACACTGACTTCAGCAAAGCGTTTGATCGTGTTAACCACGAAATTTTAGCAAACAAATTAAAAATCTTCGGAATCCGTGGTCCTTTGCTAGACTGGTTCGACTCATATCTCAAAAATAGGACCCAATTCGTCAAATTTCAAGGGTTTGTGTCTAAAGAAATAAATGTTTGCTCTGGTGTACCTCAAGGCAGCCATCTTGGTCCCCTACTTTTTAACATCTTTATTTCTGATCTCTCTGTTATGCTGTCTGATATTCCCCATCTATTTTATGCCGACGATCTTAAGCTATTCAATGTAGTAACGTCTCCTAAGGACACGGCATTTCTTCAAAACAAGGTAAACTCTCTTTTAGAATGGTCAGAAAAAAACCAACTTTCTCTGAATTTCGATAAATGTGTGGTAATAAGTTTTTCCCGTAAAAACTCCGTTCTTGCTTGCGATTATCATCTCAACTACCACAAACTTAACAGAGTGAACAGCGCCGTAGACCTCGGTGTTATGTTGGACAATAAACTTCGATTCAACTTGCATTACGATGAAGTTATCTCTATGGCCAATAAGCTACTCGGCTTCATCAAACGTCGATCCAAAGAGTTTCAAAATATTTGGGTATATAAGACGTTGTACGTCGCGTTAGTTCGCCCAATGCTTGAATATGCTTGTCTTATTTGGGATCCTGTTTTTCATGTCCACATTGACAGACTTGAATCGGTTCAAAAACAGTTTATATTGTTTGCATTGAGGTCACTATATGATCCTTAAAAATTTTCAGGATTTACCCCCCTACGAGCACAGGCTGCAAATTTTGAATATGCCATCACTTGCTTCCCGGAGAATTACGATAACCTGCTGTTTCGCGTTTGATGCCCTCAGCGGCTCGATAAATGTTCCATTTTTAACTAATAAAATAAAAGTACATGAGCCCTTGCGAGTCACTAGGCACTCTCGTCTGTTGGTGGAAGAGCGGCACCACACAATCTATGCCGATAATGAGCCTATCAATAGATGTTGCAAAACGTTTAATTCACACGGTGCGCATTACTCCCCAGACATGTCCAGAACCCATTTCAAAGCTCTGCTATCAAATGCCCTAGCATCTTAATCCCATCATGCATCCAACCCTGACACCATATTTTTATTGTATCAATCTAATTAATTTTAATTTGTATTTTTTAAGTAATTATTGTGAGTTAGCGTACAAAATTTGTATATTTTTATTTCTTGTACCAGTGCCTTGCTTGGCTAATAAATAAATAAATAACATCTTATCACTAAGGATTCATAACTTTTTTACAATGCTCGTAAGTATTTTCCCTCCACTACCTTTCATCAATAAAGAATGAATGAATGTATTAAAATCTTAGATTAAACTTCATTGAAGGAACAAAAATTTCAAATACTATTTACACACAATATCAACATTCGCATCAGTTTAAAGACTAAATATTACTAAGCAATTACTTCTGGACATAGTTAAGTCTTTTAAAAACATTTTTTTTTTCTTCATTTCTGAATATAGTCAAAACAACTCAATTATCATTTCACACTCACAAACTAAATACACAGTTAATTATACTTTGTTTTTCGTGAGATCTCATCTGAATTCAATTATAGAAACTTAGATTATGTTCAATAATAACTTTCTTTTTACAACCAAAATATTAATTTTATGCCCAAAGATTTAACATTACTTATACTCGTATTTATCTAAAAATTCAACCGCGCACTCTCGCATCCACACACTAGTTCATTTGTACACAAATATCGCATTTTTTTTTTGTTAGTAATTTTCTACTCGTTTTAATGCAATTCAAAAACATTCTATAATTATGTTCTTTCAAAACTCGGCCTTGGTTTGTTTCAATTTCACTTTGTTTTTAATTACATTTGATTACCAATTATTACCACCTCTAAAATTACCACGAAATTGATTCTGGGGATTTTGTTGCTATTTCAGATTTTAAATACTCCTGAGCATGCAAAATATGGTTTCAAATATAAAATTCAAACTTCTTTTCAAAAATTTACTGAGATGAATTTTTGACATATGCAAAATGTCTTCACGAAGCTAGATCTGTAAACCAATTTTCATATTGAGCGAGGATGAATCTTTTGTAGACTTCCGCATTACAGAATTAATAGTGTAGATTTAATTTAGAAAAATTTAAAAGGCCTTTTAATTTTTCTACTTGAAAGTAATGATGGTGAATTGATTAGTCCTTAAAATTTGAAACTGAACATATTTTGATATTTCAAAATACTTAAGTATTCTAAATGTCATTTCCTCGCAGGTCCAATAATTTCACATGCTCTTCAAAATAATGTTGTTTGGATTAATTGCTATTGAAACATTAAAAAACAAAACAAAACCTAACATTTAAAAATAAAATATAATAAACTAGCCTATATTATTAGCTTGAACCAGGCATTGAATATTTCGATAGAATTCAAATTCTTGCAAATAATTTTACGTATCAAAGACATCGGGAACACTAATCAATAATTCTCTTCTCAAATAAACTCAATTAATTCCTCGTTATTGAGATGTTTCTAAATCGATCATGTACTAATTGAGTTAATCATATTATGATCCCCAATATTTGTCACCTGCTCTCAACCTCGGCATTGCATACAACACAAACCGCGGGCAAACATATTTTCGGCGATCTAACTAATTTGTCTACTTTACTCGCCTTCAGAGTTGATGAGATGCATTTAGGTGAGAAATTTTCATAGTGAGCAATGTTGCATCAGATACTTAATTATACTTAAGGTTTCGTTATATCAGAAACTCTGCGCCTAAACTCCACTATGGCAACGATTTACATATTGTTGCCCGGAACTTATTCCGTCAAATGAATGACGTGGGCACTGCCGATATTTCAACATAAATCTCCTTTGCTAACCTCCAAATATCCGTCTGTATATTTATCCATAACTATGTCACCTTCCTCGACCAGGCATCTGTTGGGATGTTGCGGGGCGTCCAGTTCAGCATACCTTCATTTATCGGTCGATACCTTGGATTGATTGGATGAGATAAATGCACTGCTTCCACGTGAAGATGCTTCCAAAAATGTAAATAAAATATCGATGCAGGCGATGCAGGTGGCGAGGGTGTATGAGCTAAAAGTTCTTCTTGGGTGGCGGCCAGTACGTGCACACTTCACTCCATGTGGCTGTCAAATCCTCTTGACATCCCACGACAAAATTGACGTGGGATGTGCGCTCGTCGCAACCAACGTGGAATGACAAGCCACCTAGCAGCAAGGTGTGTTAGTAGTGGTCGCCAGCGGCGTCGCATGATTAATTACAAACTCCCTAAGCCCGTCACTGTGCGCTAATTAAGAAGTCATTTGGGAATAATTAATTTTTATCGACGGTTCATTCCAAATGCAGTAGATTTGCTTCGACATTTGACTAAATTTTTAAGTGGTAGCAAAAAAGTCGTTAATAGAAAAATTGATTGGGATAATGTTGCCAAAGTTGGTTCGGAGAAAAAGTGCTGTGACACAAAGACGGATGGACAAACCCGATTTCAGTAGATAAGAATAATGTACAGTTCAAATTAATAATCTTCCCTCCTTGAAAGTCGGATTTATCTGAAATGGAGGAAAACATATTTAAAAAATAATTCGAAGCAGCAAGAGAATACTCTTACCAGAAGGCTTTGGTAAACTAAATAGTAACTCAAACAGCGTTTTCTGAATGTCAAAACTTGTGACATATATATATATAAATTGAGTTGGAGAACTAATCTTTGATTATTATGGGTTTTAACTTACCTCTATTTCGTTTTCAGAATGTTGATCTCATTGTTTGGGTAGTCAGATAACATATCGTATATATACCCCCCGTTCAACCCATGGATGCAAATCTTGCCAGTTTAAAAACTGTTTTGAAAAGTTATCATCAAGGTCTCTCATCACATAATCATATTGATTGCCTTTGATTGAACATATGGGGAGATCTCCCCTTAAAACCGAATATATTTTTTTGCATTGAAACTTTTAAAAGGGCAACCACTTTTGACCTACATACAAAATTTCATCAGCTTATAGTAGATCATTTGCGAGAAAACTTGCTATACACACGAACGGACAGGGGCCAGAGATGTCACAGTTTTGGTAGGGCTTTGTGAAAATATTCACAAAATTCTTTAATATAAGTACTTTAACTTGAAAAACTACCGATCGTCTATAAATTATCAATTTATACAGCAATATATTCTCCTTCGATACTTACGCTTATCGTACAAACTGCTTCGTACTTAATTACAATCTGCAACTGGGCCGTGCCTACTGGAACTCTATCTTAGATTGAACCGAACGAGCGTTGAGCAACAATCATTAATTTAAATCGACGCTAAAAGACTTCATAAGTCCCAACGCATTGATATTGATCGTTCCCAGCCATGGAGGAAATTACAGGAAAATTAAGACGCCCGCCCGAAACAAGGAATCGCTAACAACCGCAACGAATCAAATGGAGTTTATACTTTATGGGACATAATAACTTTGATCAACTTTTCGCAATACCCAGCGCTCATTTCGCGCAGATACCGTACAGCCAACAAGATTGGATTGCACCAGCCCGCCAACCAGCTAACTATTCGCGATCTTATCGGCGGCGCATACAAGCAAGGTGGCTGGTTCGTTGCCTGGCTACCTCGTTGGCAATCTTCGAATATCTTTGTCTGCTGTTCTAACACCTTGCATCTGATACTTTGTGTAACCAGAGCTTTCTAACTGTAGACAGTGCGGTTGGCTTTTGATATGTGGAGACCAAAGATTTTCACACCTTAATGAGACATTGCGATCTAGATCACGGCGCTTTGTGGTTTGTCATAGGAGATTGCCATTGAAATATTCTTAGGCCGGGCGCCTCATGTCTTTTGGGTCAAGGACCAGATCAGCAACTTCTCGATTTCATTCCAACAGAAATTGAGCGCATTACTCACCAGGACTGTACGTTTTTTGGTGAACTAGAACAAAATGATGACGGCATAATGAACGATTTCTGATCAGCGGACAGAGAACCAACATTAGTTCGCCACCACATAAAATGCACGAGCCCCTGCTCGAAGCGGTAGTAATAGATCACTATGAAGTAACTACCGTTCATTGCATTTTCTATTTCATCATCTTCAGATCGTGAGCATTAAATAATTGAAGATCGCGCGCATCGGTGCTATTACAAAGTTGCGCAAAAAGCCATTGTCCTCGTTTAAGAAGACGCTAGCATAGTTGGCGAGCCGGCACCCGGTCGCTACCGCAATTAGCACTCTATATTTGTTGAACAAATAAATGCCCATCAGCGGAGCCAACTAGCCGTCCGTCGAATGGGAATAAGCACAACAACATTCCATTGGCATAAATTCCATCAACTTGGAAACCTAAACGTCCTTAAAGGTCGTTTCACATCAGCACCGGTTTACGTTTGTTTGTCAACCTCTAACCTATTCATCACTCGTGAATGCGATGCAGACTCGTTTCCACCGCGGTCCATGTTTTCCTTCCTTTCAACCCAACTCAGCAGTGAGTGACCAGCGATTTGGTGTGGCTACCGAATCCATCAGCAACGTTTCAAGTGAGAGTAAATGTTGATGAAGTAAATGCGATAATGTGCAATAAAAAAGCAGTTTGGTATTTATCTAAAATTGTTTTAATTCAGCTTTTTTGAGCTGCTGGATGGCGAGTTTATTGGCTGAAACAAGTTGAGAAGTCAGAAGATTATTGCTACCAGAGGAGTTATTTTAATGATTCATGGGTGTCCTTCTTCATGGCTTGGGATCTACTATCACTTTTAACGTATGTTTTGAAAAAAATTAATAGATATTATATTATTAAATTTAATTCTACATTGAACCTTTTTCAGATTATACTCAATGGCATCTACGTTGCACAATAAATATATGCAAGTAGTTTCATATCCACGTATCATTGTTACCATATTGCGGAATTTCATTGATTTAAAAGGTACATATGCAATTTTATTTGGATAAATATATTGTTGACAAATCATACTATTATCAACAAATTTGAGTGAATCTCTACTTCAACGGTATTCGCAGGAGGAATACTGGCCGAACGGAGTACTCTTGGAGGCTAGCATTCTTTGGGAAGCGCTACCTCCAAGGACCTGAGGATATGGGGGGCGCCGTGAGGTGGTCTCCTGGGATTACAGGTAACGGCCTACGCTTTCGACAACGAACTGGAATTTATGCTTTGGGCTGGCGGATATGATGGTTGGACCTAGTTGCTTTGCCAGGTAGCGGTGACACTCTGGCGTGAACGGCTCCAGTTCAACTCTCATACGGTCTCCGTCCCGGTAAAACCTTGGCAGGCCTCGGAGTACGTTCGAAGTTCGCATCATTGGGTTGGTGGTGTAGGTTCGGTTGAGATGGACTCCTGATTAGCGCTGGTCTGTGCTTGTGCCAACCCTCGCATGGCCTCCCTGCTCTGCAGGTATACCATTGGATAAAAAGGCGACTACACACACGAACGGAGATAGCGGCTCAGAGGGGGAACCAATAATACTGGAGCAACCAAAAACCATGAAAAAAGGTCAAAAAAAGAAAACAAAAATAACAATGACGACGCAACCAGTGGCTACAGCCACGATGTTAACAGCACATCGGAAGCGGTACTAAGGACGAAGAAACGACGATTAATATAATGATAGGGAAGACGGACGAAAACCGGAGATTAACAGACAGTCTTGTCCAGTCGGAGATTCCTGCGACGTTTGGGCGCAGCAAAAAGATGATGCGAAGGCCAGAGCGTCCTATAAAGGAAAAGCGTGAAACTCTGCAGGATGCGTTAGATGTTTGAGCGGTCGAGGGAAATATAAAGAACATCAAAAATTCGATGGTCACTACTGCGATCGCTACCAAAGCGACCGAAGCAAGCGTCGTAAAGAGCTAATTAGTAAAGAACCATCCTGAAGTCCACGAAGAGACTACGGCAGGAAAAGACAGGAGTGACCAGACAAATAAAGCGCTGTTGTGTGAATTCACCGCCACCGTTGGAAATGCGGCAGAAGTACTATACTCAGATACGGTAGCTAATAATCTCTCCCAAGAAATTAATTATGGTAATTACAATTGCCGCCCAGCGACATGAAGAAGAAAGGCTATTCCTAAAAGTGGGAGATGTTCCAAGAAGAATCCAATATGCATGCTACTCGACAAAATCACCAACAGTAAGAATCGGGTTTCTTGAACTAGAAGAGCTCCTCGACCGCATATGGCGCAAAGGGAGCTAGTTAAAGGCCAAAGAGGACGAGAAGGTTGAAGAGGACGTGCAGGCCAAAGAAGAGCAGAAGGCTAAATAAGCGCTGGGAGTGAAATCTAAAGGGCACTTGCAGATAGTTCCGCCATCGATAATCAATAAAAGAATGCCAACTAGCCCAATAGAAGGAGATCGAGATAAAAGAAGGAAGGAAGAGGCATTTGATGAGCGTGGAATGCCAAATCAAGGGTTCCAAGTAGTGCGGACAAAAGCAGCGAAGAAAACCGCAAAGGAACTCCCTCAAAAAGTGCCAGAAAACAAATTTCGCACGGGCGCCCAATAAGAAAAAAGACCTGATGCGAAACCGGCAACGAAAGAAGCCCCGACGAAGACTCCGGCAGCAGGCACTGCTCGTTAAACCCCAAGATAGTCGATCCTACGCGGAGGTGCTTCGGGATACCAGGGGAAACGTAAGGCCCGAAGACGCCAACACTGCCTTTAAAGCAGTACGACCAACGCGCCACATACTAGTCGAATCCGGAGCAGAGGCCGACAAATGGGAAGCATTCTGTCACGCAGTAAAGAAAGTCCTCGGCAAAAGCACAACTATAGCTTCGCTTGAGTCGATGGCAACGATCGACTTGAGACATTGACTGCGTGACGGATCTGTCCGAGGTATAAGAGGCCATCAAAAGGGAGTTCCTTGGCGTGAGCAGAATCAGAGCGAGGCTAACACCAGACAACCAAAGGGGAAACCGCATGGCCATAATTGACTTGACCGAACAGGACGCCGGACGATTTCCAAATAAGGGCAAAATGATAAAAGTTAGGTATCATAATATCCTGATGAAACTGGTACTGCCACCATCTAGGCTCGAAAAAGTTATTTCCAAGGGGAAAGCTATGGACGGGGGGATGGTTTCATGTGGGCTCGGGGACCATCTTTTCTAGTGTGTACCTAGCGCCAAACGAATCAATATCATCTTTCTAAGCTAAGCTTAATGCTTTGGAGAGCGCTGTCTCGAACACAGATGGCAACGTGCTCGTTGGAGGAGACTTCAACGCTAAAACAATCGAATAGAGCTTGTCTTAAACAGATCCGCGGGGTATTTGAATCCTCGAAATAGCTGCCAGAAAGATGCTCGTCGCATTAAACACCAATTTAACGCCAATTTTCCGCCGTATCGGCTGTGAAGGAACCATACTGGACGTGACATTCGCCTCGGAGTCCTTAGTATGGAGGATACGCAATTGGAGAGTATTAGAGCAATGTTGTCTCCCGACGTCCGTGCCCTCGGCTTTCTATAATTGGATGGAACATCGGAACGATGGACGTCGGGAGGTTCATCGAGGTGCTCACAGCAAGTGCTCCGCTGCAGGGAGATTCGCAGGGGATGGAAGAACTGGCAGATCAAGACAATCATTACAACTGCTTGCAACGCTTCTATGCCCCATCGAAAACCCCGGCACGGCAAGCCCCCAGTGTTTTGGTGGGCACCTGAAATCGCTAAAAAACGAACGGAGTGTCAGAACCGTGACGAAGGAAGCAACTGGGTGGCAGCCATTAAGTCAGCGAGGAATTGCCTTCGCAAATTCATTAACAACAGCAAGGCTCGCTGCTGGCAAGATCTTTTGGACATAGTGAGCAAGGATCCGTGGGGCTTTGGCTGAAAGCTAGTTATGCGAATGTATAATAAGGGAAAGGGAAATCCTGGATTGCCGTCTGCATAACGCCCATCATACATGCTAGACACTGCTGGGAAAGTGCTAGAGAAACTCATCAAGGGAAGACTCACTGACGCGATTCGTGCTGCTGGGGACATATCTCCTCAGCAGTACTGCTTTAGAGCAGGACATTCTACCATTGATGCGATTGCAGAGGTGGTCAGCGCGGTCCGAAAGGCAGAGGCACATAGTCGTGTCAAGTGACGGATCGCCCTATTTGTGACACTCAACGTCAGGAACCCTTCAGCTCCGCTAGATGGGTGGATATTCTGGATACACTGGAAAACTCTTTTCAAGTTCTAGAATATCTACCGTGGCTGAAGGACCGAAACCTACACAGGGCCATCGAAGGGTGGAAGTTACATTGGGTGGATGATAGATCATTGGTCCGGACCTATGAAATTTGTCTTACGATGGGCTACTGAGACTGGAAATGTCAGATGGGTCGCACTTGATCGGCTATGCGGATGATGTTTCGGCTCCGTTGAACCAGCTTTCGCACCGTTGAACAAGCGCAACTTAGACTAGGCAGGTTAATGCGGGAGACTGGATGACTGCTTGAGGATTTAGTTTAGCATTGGAGAAAACCGAAGTGGTCATCTTGACAAAAAAGAGAATCCCTAGAGTAAGGATGATCAATGTACTTGAGGCTATTGATCAACTCAAAGATGGATTTCTCTGAGTAAATCAGGGCAACGGCTGAGAAGGCTGAGTCAACTTATAGCCAATGTAGGGGGGACCCAGCGCATCAAGAAGACGCATCTTGATGAGTGCTGTAGGCTCAGTGCTACTGGTTGGAGCAGAAATGTGGGGCGACCCTCTCAGTGAAGAGGTATACCGAGGAGTACTGATAATTGCATCTTAGTATCCGCGCCGAAACGAAGATGAGAGGGAGATGGTTGTCCGCGAGGAGAGACAGCGCTCGCTCAACGATTGGCAGCAGCATGGGTGGATTACATGAAGGGAAGGTGGATTCTGCGCCCCTTCCCGGATGCGAGACTATGGCTGAATCAACCGCATGGTGAGACTGACTACTTTATAGCCCAGCTTTTGAGCGGGTATGGGTTTTTTCAGTCTTACCTGCACACGATTGGGAAGTCACGGTCCCGCGATTGTCGGTTTTGCCCAGAAGAGGAAGACAATGCCTACCACACATTGTTTGCATCCACAAAGTAGGACGGGCTGCACAGGGCCCTCTACAGGGAGACGAGAGAGCTCACCCCGGATAATATAGTTGCGGTGATATTCAAATCGGTTGACAAATGGAACCAGGAGGCACATTATGTTCGGGCAGTCCTTAAAAGATAAAAAGGACTCACAGCAGCCGAGGGCATTGGGGCTGGGGGATCACTTGTCGGACAATTCGTTTTCCGCTCTCCCCTCCCGCTAGAAGAAAGTTCCCCCAGCTTTAAGGCGCCTCACGGTGTAACGAAACGAGACCTTGCCCGAAGTATTGTGTCAAACGGTTCCAGGCTTGGTTCTTAGGTTGACAGGAGAGGTGTTTAGAGGGTAGTCCAGTCCAGCATGGGAGTCCCACACTCTGTGTGTAAATGGGCATTCATCTCCTACCCACAAAATAGGGTATTCGTGTCTCTTAGCACATACTCGTATAGGTCTGTGATTTGTTCAGATCTTTCAGTTCGCAAGTGTCTAAACGCAACGGGTGTTGCGATGTAATCATTTTATCGTGGTCTTATCTTACCCTGCGCAACTTGACATCGATAAGATAATTTTAATACTTGATCCTACAGCTTCATGAATCCCTTTCATTCACACCCTTATGTGGGTCACATCCTTATGTGGCAAGACTTCCATTAACTCTTTCCGTCTCGGTGGTACACGCATTCTACCTTGCAGCAAACTGTTCAGAAGTTACGGTGTCACGGTGGACCATGAAATTTTTCTTCTTGATAGTGACAGAACTGGGAAGGCAAATACAACACCAATCGCTGAAAGGCAAGGAATCAGAAGTTTAACAGTAGATTATCTATTGACAACGAACAAATATATAGTTGATCAGACCTTAGCTTCATGGTGCTCAGGTATTTAAGCGCCTTTAGTACGTTTATTGATCAGGTCAAATTGGCGAGTACTAAAAATGAAGTTCGCATCAGCTGAATAGCAATTGACGTAATCTTGAATGAACATTGCTATATACAAAAAGAATTATTCATATAAAATCATCTGAAAAGAGAGCTCAAGTGAATGGCAATCTTGTTAATATCAACTCCAACATAGAGTAATTCAGAGATCTGAAAGGTATGTTAGAAACTCTATTTCAAATTTGATTCTACGTATAACCTTGCTGTGTTGTGTGAGCAGACGCGTTATAACTCCTTTGAATCATCTTCAGTTTCTAAAGGATGTGTGTAAGGACATGACTTTATACAGGTGCTGGATGTGTAAAGCTGGTTGGTACGAAATTAGGTCTGGCAGAGGTATATTAGGTTTTTGTTTTTTGGATTGTTGGATGCCTATTTGTTTTGGTTCGCCTCGCTTCCGTTATAGTCGAAGGGTATGGTCTAGTACTGCAGAAATCGCCTCGGAATTGGTAATAAGTTATTCGTTGATAATGCTACCATCTGCCTTTCTATGTTTATGTATTTCAAGTTTTTCTAGGATGTTAAGTCTCGGTCCCTTGTTTGGTTGTGAATTTGTCATAGCGTCAGGCTCGTTTGCGTAGTTTTGTAGGTGCATCGAACAATTGGAGTCTGCTATGTTGGGTACGAAAGATCGTAAGAGGTTTTTATGTCTTGTCGTTGCTTATCGTGTGGTCTTTCCTATGTCCCATGTCGTAGTCCTTGCATGTCAGTTTGTTAATGCCGCGGTTCTCGTATATTGATGGATCATTTGGTTTTGGTTTCAGTTTGTTTGTAAGTTTGCAGTTTGTATTTATTAAAGAAGTTTGTTATTTTGTATGTCACTTTGCCTACGTATGATAACGTAATCCACTGTCGATTGTCCTTCTGCGTTTCAGTCAGCTGGTCTTCCTGTTTTTTTTTTGTACCGTTAACGAGTTTTTCTATGTCACGTTATTACTTGCCATATAATTTTGGAACATTTGAAATATTACCTTTATTCTTTAATGATAAGAGAAGATTTTTAACTTAAGACAAATTTATTTGAAACAAACCTTCATGTTTTGAAGTAGATAACTTACCTGAAAGAAAAGAAAAAAATGATTAATAATTAGGTTTTACCATAATTCAAATCATATTTTACATACGAAAGCCTAAAACTTATCAGATATAGCTACAAACGTTTTTATATCACATGTAATACTAAAATAATCAGAAAAACAGCTTGAATCCAAAGTGTTAGGTATTCATCCAAAGTAATAGTAATCCATGATAGAATAAATTACAAAGGGTTTTTTGGAATGATCATGATATTAATGGTCATACTGCAAGATATACGAGTACATATATTCGATAATTCATGTTGTGAACTGCATATTTCATGTAGTAGAGACTTTCTTCATTCAAAAAATGCGCGTCATTAATAGACAACAAATTGGTTAAAAATATACTTGAAAATGGTCAATCATAGGGCGCATTATCGGCATATTTTATTGTTTTGCTTCCGAAAGGACAAAAATACGGTGGAAGCTCAGAAGAAATTGTGTGAAGTTTATGGTGAGGACTGCCTTACTGAACGCCAGGTTCAGCGTTGGTTTGCTCGCTTTCATTCTAGAAATTTCAATGTGCAAGATGCATCATATACTGGGCAACTAACCACTACTACGTTGATCGAAACTAACCTGCGTATGAGAACTCGAAGGATAGCACAAAACGCATTAACATATGCGACTCTTTGCTGAATCGTAACCAAAACGACCCATTTCTGAAAGAACCATAACGGGTGGTAAAAAATGGATTGTTTGCGATAACGCAGTCCGAAAACGATCGTGGACCAAGCAAGATAAGCCTCTACTATCGACATTCAAAGCCAATATTCACCAAAAGAATATAACGTTTTCTGTGTGGTGGGATTAGAAGGGTATAGTGTACTTTGAGCTGCTTCCAAGATGAAGAAATTAAGGAAAAACGTCCTGACCAGGCCAACCGCAAAGGCATGATGTTCTATCATGATAACGCCAGACTCCACACCTTTTTGATAACCCGTTAAAAATTAATGGAGCGCAATTGGGAACTGATCTCACATCCACCATATAGTCCTGACTTAGCACCATCAGACTATCTTTTGTTGCGGTTCGTTTAAAACCATTTGAATGGTAAAACTTTCCATTACAATCTGGCTGTTAAACATGAGTTGGGCCAGTTCTTTGCTTCTAAAAGCCAAGGCTTCTTCGAACGTGGAATTTTTAAGCTCACCTAAAGATGGCAACAGCTCGTCTATTAAAATAATCAGTTTATCATTGATTAATCTTTGTTGTTCATATAAATAAATTCATCTCGAGAAACATAAAAAAAACTACGTTAATTATCCAACAACTCAATGTATATTCGGCTAGGTTCGTTAATCAGCTAAATCGTCCCAATTAAAACAAAATCGCGGCCATTTTCGACGAAAAATCGTAATTTCTGTTCTGACCAAAGTATGGCTCAGATTTGGATGGAACTCGGTACAGAAGGTCCTTCAACTATGCGATGAAAAATTCTAAAGTTGAACCGTCTGAGACAAAATGTTGGCCCTCGTAAGATCGAATAACATGCAAAAATTTGTATTTCCAGTTGTGATTAAGCATTTCTACCGATATTGAGGAAGTTCAATATCTTCACTAGAAATGGCTGAAGAACAATTTAAAACAAGTTGAGTAGACAAAATAACGCTCATGTCAGAAGGGTTTCGTGCTTAACCTACCGTATGCGGATATGTAGAATGATTTTACTCAAGAGTAACTTTTATGACATGCACAACAAATATATTCTTTCGTTAAAAGAGCTCCATTTTAAAAAGCCAACATTTTGTTCCAATATTGCTGAAAGTGAATTTTAGTATCTGGTTCGATGGAAAGCCCATGTTGTAGAAAAATCGTATATGATTGTTCTAACTAGGGGAAATTCAAATGGCTACTACTCCTGTAAATTTTATTGAAACGTATAGAATATAAGCATCTTTTAAAGAACTACTTAAATGGCTGACGTCATGCAATTTAATGATACTTATACAGTTTCACTGACGAAAATGTTAAATCCTACTATCATTAGCAAAGTTCAACGAATGTCAACCTCTAAATTATTTGTTATTGGATTTACCTGCATGATTTTCAAGGTTTTGTGAAAGAATTTTTAAGAAAAGCCTACTAGTTTCACGTCTTGTCTGTCTTTCTGTCCGTCAGTTTGTCCTTCCGTCGATCTATCTGTCTAGCCGTGCGCCACAAGTAGTTTCTTCAGAAACTATAGAAGCTATAAAGCTCATACTTTGTGAAAAGATCAGAAGTGGGGGTTTTTCAAAAATTTAGTTCTTATCAAATATTTCGAAAGTTTTTGGGAGGGTCCCCTTCAGAACGAAGTGACCGTTAACAAACTTTTTTAATCAAATCTAGTCGAGTAGAGTTTCGAATGAAAGGTTTTAGCACATTCAGAATCTGAAGAGTCATTTTTTACATTAGGGGTCCAGGGGGAGGCAAAATCCAATCGGGAAGGGAACACTTTTGAGCCGAGAATCTGAAAAGTTATGGAGGCATGTCCTTATGAGTAAAAGGGCAACAAGTATCTCAGAAATCTAAAATCACTCAACTCTGTTAATAATAGAAAGATTTGTAAATTTTACAATCGAAACGGTGCCCTTAAACTTCTTAAAATTTTACAGTTTTGAAGGTTGATATAAGACCATTATGCCTACGAAATTTCATGGAAATAAAATTCTAATCAAGTGACAATAGCACGAGTTGATGATTGATACATATTTCAAATCGACCTAGGTACTCTTATTTTCTTCGGGTTTTCATGAAAATATAAGTAATAGCGTTTATTTTGAACATGTTCAATTAGTTGTGCCTTTAAAAAAATTATTTAAGTTGGAACGAAATTTCACCTGTTTTGTACTTATGAAAGGAGCTCTGCATCTTTTAGAAAAATTTGAATGATTTCTTATGCTAGTATTGGATGAATAATTCAAGTCATCGATAATGCAACTTGTTTTGAACCCTAAGATGATTACAAAGCCCTTTTGATAAGAGCACTCTCTTACTTACCCGACTTTGTTCACTTCTCATCTTGAGCCATTCAATCAAGCGGTAAAAGCATGTACCTTAAACGTTGAAGTTGGGGAAAATTATCTCAAATTTATTCAATCTTCCCATTTAAAACAGTCGCCATTTTATTTTACGATTACTGATGTCACTAGTTGAACAAATCCTAAAATATATTCACGATACCTATCATTCCTGGGATTTTCATGAAAACCCTAGCAAACATATACAGGTATTGTCTGAGTCAGAAAAAAGGCGCATATTGTTCCATAGTAATACAGAAAAATGCAAACCGCAATAACTTCGTTTAATACCATTCGATCTTTTTGAAACTTTCAGGGCCGGTCATTCTTATTCTTATAAATAGCAATTTGTGTATCTAATTTTGTTGGATAGGGTTTGAGTGAATTTCGACTTCTCACGCATTTCTTGTTGTTGTACTCATAAAGGACTACATTCTTGATTTTTTCAGATTTTCGTGGATGAAAGGTGTCCAATCGCGACACCCTACACGACTACCAATGGTGGAAAAAATTTGTTGAAGACTCTCCTCCCCATATGGGGAGACCCCCATTAAAACACTTTGAAAAATTTGTTTCAAGAAGTCACCACTTCTGACCTTTCCACAAAAGTTCGTGGCTGTAGCTTCTATAGTTTCGGAGAAAAACTGCTGTGACATACAGACGGATAGACGGATGGACAGACGGGCACAGGTCATCATTTGAATAGGGTTTCGTATTTCAGTACAAAACAATTAAAGCTAGAGGTCAAGTTTCAAAAAACTAAATGGCGGCTTGTTGAAGTTCAAATTTTCAAAGGCTTCTAAAAGCCACAATTTCGATTCGGTAGGCATAAAACTTAATATTAAGGTAGAAAAAAACTATATCTAAAAACGTTGTTGACGTTGATAACTGTATTAAGTTGCATGTAGGCAATATGGGTATCAAGTGAAACGTCTTGATGAGGACTTTTCAAAACTGGTCTCAAAGTGACAAGTTTTATTTCGAAGGGTGCAGGGGAAGGGAAAATGTACGAACATTTTGGTCCTCTCTTCGCGATTGGACACTTTCGATCTGAAAAATCTGAAAAAAATCACAAAGGTGCAATTTAGAAGAACAAGGGCAGCAAATACCTCAGAAGTCGAAATTCGATCAACTTTGTTAATAATAGTACATTTTATAGAATTTATTTTTTGCCAATAAAATCAAAATGGGACCCTTAAATTTTCCAAAAGCTACAATTTAAGTTTTTCGATAGCAATTGTATGTGTTCTGAAAGTCTCACAATAATTGAACAATAAACAGTAAAGTTACAGTCGATTCAATATTTAACAATTACAACAATATTTACACATGATACTAGGGAGATACACGTTTGCAACGGACCTAGATACTACAAATATGTAGGAATTTTAATAAAAATTTCAGAAATGGTTTGTAATATGAATGTGTTATCATGACTAACTAAACGACGGCGTCAAAGCACTTGAAACAAAATGGCGGGGGAATTAAAGCATACAACCAGGATTTAATTTTTCGAACTCAATTTATGCAATCTGTGTAGTATAGTTTTGATATGCAGAACATATTGTTTGATTTACTCATTGATTCACGAAACCCTTTTGGCAGGAGCACTCTCTTGGTACTTCAACTTGTTTAATAAAAATATTTAATCATTTTTCTATTCTGTTATTCCTCGTCATCAGTATTATTCAAACCTCGGATACGGCAGTTCGAGCTTCTGATGCTGCTGTAGGACCATCAGCCCACCCAGCTGCGGTGGATACTGATTGAAAACTTCGGTAATAATCACATCTTTGAGCGTGATATCGACCATATCACATGAGATACCCTAACAGTAAATCTCAACGCCAAGGCATAGATTTGTAATGTTGTGCGATGGATTATTATCCTTATTATCACATTTCCTATCTTATTTTTAAGTACAAAAAATTATAATCTTATCTTCCCACTTATAAAATTTCAATCTTTATTTTCCACTAAAAAAATTTCATTACTTCCTACTCACAAAATTTTATTCTTTCCCAAAACTATGTAACCATTATATGATTTAATTCCTCCACAACTACTCGTTAAGAGTACAATCGCCCATTGCAACGACATCTACGCAAGTATGTGCAATTTTCTTTCTGTCTGATGAGTAGAAGCATCTCGGAAGCTACTATAGATGCTAGCGTGTCGGACTATCAATCTGGGCGTTCTGCTGAGACCTTAGGTTCGAGTTCTTTGGGGCGCAGGCAAATCTTTGTATTTTCGTAAAATTTAACTATTTCTGTGTGTGTGATGATTTGCATATAGCTAAGCATTATTATGGTTACATGCAAGTCGCTATATAGGCAATTGGGATTATTGCAGTTGGCGAAAGTCGAAAGATGAATGGAGGAAACCGGATTGAAGTATATTGATTCGATTATGTTCAATCATTTTACGACAGCGGATGATTGGGAAAAAAGGTTGCGGAATTGAGGCAGTGAGTTGGATTGAGATGGTTAGTTAGGTGATAGCGAAAGTTGGGATTAGGAGTCTGGTGAGAAAGTAAATGAAAAAAGGGAAAAATAAGAAAGAGTTCGGATTGAAATTTTTAAATTGGCGGGTGGCTTCGAAATAAAAATATTAATTTGGTGTTCCGAGTGTGGTGAACTCGCGAGACAGAAGGAAAAACAGTAAACCAAAAGTGACGGTATGTGTTTTCCAAAACTGAAGGAAGTGGAACAACATCCATGTTACAATCTATCACCAATATTGGGTTGGGAGAAGTTAAGAAAAAGCGTGAAAAGTGCATGCAAATTAAACGCGATTCAAAGTGAATGCACAGTAAAAGTATAATGGGAAAGAACGAATAAGTCCAATGTTCGGCGCAGAGACACCATCATATTTAAACAATCGAGTGTCGAAATTATAATACAAAAAAAAAAACAACGTGAAAGAGGGAGAAGGAGTTCATATTAATTTTGATAAAGCCAAGCTTGCTTATCACTATTGAATTTTTTGGGATGAAAAAACAAGACAAGTGAAAAAAACAATTAGTACAGCGATCGGACAATTTAAAGAAGAATAAACATCGGTTTGGCTATAAGTTCTTGTTGCCGTTAAATTCTTTTTTTCCCGGAATTCACTCTTTCGGTTGTACAATGAAGAAAAATAAAAAAAAACTTTAAACAAAACTTTTTTCAGTGCAGGTTTTTATTCAAAATGATTTTCAAACACTGACTAAAAATTCATAAAAATGTAATGGCTCACGATAAAGCATAAAATGAAAACTAAAAATTAAGCCTTGTAAATATACAATTTTGAAGATTATTTACTATGTTTTAAAATATCATTTCACTCTAGATCTAGAAGTAACTACCCAACGTTGCTACGTTTCAGCAATATCATGTTGACATCTTGTAGCAACCGGCAAGCGAGAAAAAAACACGAGTCTCTTTTCGAAAAAGACAGCGTCATGACAACATCGAATCATTGTTACTTGTGGATATTCCAGGCGAATAAAGGTTATCATTGATGAATAGATAAAAACGTTTTTGCTATTATTTGTGCGACGTAGCGCCTACAAACTGGTGACCTCGACGTGATTAAATCACAATGAGAGACAGCCCAAACAGCGGCGTTCTCGGCGTTAGCGAAGCAGCGGCCAGCCCATTGATTTGCATGAGTTGAGGCACAATTAAGATGTGCAAAAAAGAACGGACGAACTGATGTTCGATCGCGTGATTAGTGAATTGGAACATGGTGTCCTCGCGCAGATTGCGGACATTATGGAGGAGCCACCTCACACTATCAAACACGAGACGCCCAAAAATCGAAGTCGACAGAAGTCAAACTGCCATTGGGAATGAAATCAAACGTGAGCTTTCCAACATTTATTCGCGTCTAGATAGACTGCAGTTTAACAGAAGCCCAAGCCGTATTCGCAATTTATGCGTCAGTCTCGCTTGTTCATCTAGCCCCGCTAAATGCCGAAATAGCATCGTAAATTAGGTGGAGTGGCAAGAAAATTTGAAAAACCATGTGCTTTCCATACTGAAAGTGGTTCAAAAAACTAGATAACGCGTTGCTTGTCGCAAGCACACGCGGAGCAGCAAAACGTTCATGCCTGCATGTTTAGGATTACACCACCAAGCTTAAATTTCTCATCGATACGGGAGCCGACGTCCCGACCTCTTTTCGAAAATAGATCTGCTTAGAGCATTCCACCAGATCCCTATCGCAGAGGAGGATATTCCAAAGACGGCGGTAGTAACCCCGTTCGGCCTCTACAAGTCCTCTGTAATGACTTTCAGCCTCAGAAATGCTGCCTAGTCATTCCAAAGGCTTATGGAAGAGGTTCTCAGGAGTCTCAAATTTCGCTCTTGCTATCTTGATGACATACTGATCGCTTCGGATACACCCGAACAACATGAGAAACACCTCCACACCGTTTTCAAGAGGCTGAAAGACTATAGAATGGTAATCAACATCGCGATATGTACACTAAGAGCTAAGCAAGTCGAATATCTAGGAAATATAATTTCAGCAGGGGGAATTTGTCCCCTGAAAAGCGGGTCGAACAATTAGGAATTTTCTAAAACCAAATACAATCAAAAAGAAGTTCATAAACTTCTCTCTAACAATTTAAGCTGTTAGTGAATACAATTGTGGTCGGTATTGATTAAAATTTAATAATTTTTTCACCTTTCTGGACCGCAAATAATCAAGCTCAAAAACAAAGGAATGAGTTTTATTATATATATTATAAATGTATTTTATTCTAAACTACACGAATGTATTTCGGTCGGTATTGCCGACCATCTTCAGCGCTAGACGCGAAACTACTATTGAAACAACTACAACAAAATATTTTCTTGTGATTGTTCCAATTGTAGTTTCGCGTCTAGGGCTGAAGATGGTCGACAAAAGCTTTTGTTGTAATTGTTTCAATAGTAGTTTCGAGTCTAGCGCTGAAGATGGTCGGCAAAACGGACCAAAATGCATTCGTATAGTTTAGAATAAAACACATTTAGATCATCTGATGTGTTATTATTTTATTTGTAAACTTGATTATTTGCGTTCCATAAGGGTGGAAAACTTATTAAATTTTAAACAATCAAAAACCTCCATCGTTTTCTTGGAATTATCAACTTCTATCAAAGATTTATCAGAAAAGCTGCACAAATGCAAGGTCCCTTAAATAAACTCTTGCACAAGTCAAGGAAGAATGGCAACACTCCAATAACTGCTCCGAAGAAACAAACACGGCATTCGGAAAATGTACAAACTGCCTCGCATATGCCGCAATCTTAGTGTGTTTCCAGAGCAACCGACCTCTGGCTTTATCTACTGATGCATCTGATACCGCTATCGAAAGAGTGCTCAAGCAACTTCAAGACAACTTATGGAAACCAATGGCATTCTTCCAACGCAAGCTCACCAGAGCTGAGTCTCGTTACAGTGCCTATGACAGGGAGTTCTTACCATATACAGCAGCATCTGCCATTTTCAATATTATCTGGAGGGTTCGGAGATCGTCGCACGCACTGGTCACAAGCCACTTGTTTTTGCCTTTAACCAGAAATCCGATCAGGTATCGCCTCGGCAGTCAAGATAATTGAATTACATCTCACAATTTTGCACCATCTTTGTACATATTCTTGGCGATGCTAAAATTGCTGCAGATTCGACGTTTCGCGTAGAAGCCATATCACTACCGCTATTAATTGAAAATCACGACCTTATCAAAGAACAGATGAACGATCCCGAACTTAACGCTCTTATTCGAAACAACTCGACTTTTTTGCAACTGCAATCAATTAACACCCAAAGTGGAAAAATATACAGCCACCTGTCTAGGCCTCACAAAACCTTCCGTCCCAATTGCGCTTCGTAAAAGAATCTTCGACACCATACACTGCTGTGCCCACCCAAGTGCAAGAGCAACGCTACGTGCGATAGCCCAAAAATTTGTTTGGCCCAGAAGTGCATCATTAGTGTCGTTGTTGCCTTCCTTGTCAAAGATTCAAAGTTGGCAGACATACAGCGAACGCTTTGCAACTATTTCCAGTCCCCGACGATTGCTTCAAGTAGTGCACTTGGATATAGTCGGACCACTAACGCAAGTGAATGGATTTTCAATGTGGCCAGAGGTAGTACCATTGGAAAAGCAGACAGCAGACGCAGTAGCTGAAGCCTCCTACGCCACCTGGGTGCCTCGCTTCCGAGCGCCAGAAATTGTGGTCACCGACCAGGGAACACAGTTTGAGTCAGCCTTGTTCAGGTCACTGACTAACATTATAGGAACCAGTACAGCAAGAACGTTACCTTATCACCCTGCTCAGAATGGACTAGTGGAAAGGTGGTATCGGACACTAAAAGCGGCCATACATGATGGCCGCTTTTAGTGTGATGACAACAACATCGAATCATTGTTACTTGTGGATATTCCAGGCGAATAAAGGTTATCATTAATGAATAGATAAAAACGTTTTTGTTATTATTTGTAGGACTACGTAGCACCTTCAACCTCTTTTCCTATTCACAGATTTTCAATGCAATTCAGCCATACAACTTTTCACATACTTATAGTAAATTATTGACCAAGATTTATGCCTTTGCAATTATCTTAAAAAATCATTTTGGGTGAAACCTTTCAATGTCTTTATCAATTTTGAGTACTCATTTTGAAAAAAAAAAAATATCTGCTAAAATTAAGTGCATTTTATACAAGAACTAACCGTATACGCCAATTAATGGAATAAATACCGATACGCAGGATACAAAGATAAGTCACAGAATTTATTAGCATGATGAATGAAACTACTGAGGAATTAGTTCACTTGATTACGAGTACATGAAACTTCAGTAGTAGGAAACAAAGACCATAACTCTAGATTCACTGTTAGTATTGCTAGCTCAGAATGCAATTTGATGCAATATCGCAAAGACATACTTTATTAGTAGAATAAACGCGCCGTATATGGACCAGTCCTATAATATTGACCATCAGCGTTTCTTAAAAATTGTTCACTATATCGAGTCGACGATTAATGCACACTAAGCTCCAACCCTGTTGCGGCTCGCCAGTCGTTTACAGAGAGGCAGTGCGCCCACACGTATCCACGGGAGCCCGTCATTTAAACCCATGTGATTTTAGTTTTGTGAACAATAATATTAACTTCAAAATGTATAAGTATTATAATATGGACCACCGTCATGTTTTAAATATGAACTAGGGGTCCATATTACAAACAATAAATTATGTTTGATTTTTAAGTTTCAGAATGGAACACAAAAGAACAGCAAAGACCAGTCAAGCGTGGGATTAAAAACGCAATGACAGGTGCAATTAAGGCTGTACAAAAAAACAATATGCGCTTTTTGAAAGCATCCAAAACATACGGTGTGCCAAAAACTACGCTTATACGTTTGTCGAAGATAGAAAACCGATCACTAAGTGACATTACTAACCATAAACTTGAGAGAAAGTCGACGTTACCAAGTGAATTGGAAAATGAATCACCTGACTGCATTCTTGAAATGGAGGAATCTGGATTTGGAGTAACACGCAGGGACACAAAATCTTTGGCTTATCAGCTAGCGGCAAAAAAAAAACATTAAGCACTCGTTTTCACATTATAGTGAATCTGTAGGTAGAAGATGGCTGAGGTTATTCCTGAAGCGACACGCTACTTAATCTATCCTTTCGCTGTCCAACGGGAGCAGCAATCGCAAAAATGAAAGATTTTAATAAACAAAATGTGGATGCATTTTTTGACTTGATGGAAAAATCTATGAATGAATTCCAGTATCTTGCACTAAATGTTTATAACGAGGGCAAAACTGGTTTTTCAGTCGTGCCATCAAAAATGCTGGATACTGGCACGAAAGGGCAAAAAGCAAATCGGAACTGTAACATCATCAGAACGTGGATCAACAATCACTTGTGTAATATGGACGCGTGCAGGTGGTACATTTTTCCCACCAATGATGATATTCCCGAGAAAATGTGAGAATCCATTGCTGATGAAAGGTGCTTCTTCAGGTGCCATTCATGCCTGTCATCCACCAGGATGGATATAACTTGGACTATTTACTCAATGGCTCCAGCATTTTTTATAGACCGCGAAACCACCTGCTACATCCCCAGTTCTTTTGCTTTTAGATGGACATGCTAGTCACACGCGAAAAATCAAGTTAGTGGATTTAGCGAGAAACCACGTTCGCTTACTGTCACTGCCCCTACACTTAAATCACAAAATGCAGCCCCTTGATAAAACATTTATGGGGCCATTAAAAAAGTACATGACTGAAAAAACGAAACTGAACTGAAGAAATGAAACGACTTTGAATGCAAACTCAAGCAGTGACACATTATGACACAGCAGAATTATTCAGTCATGCCTACATAAGAGCTCAGCGTGCAGAACTGGCAAATAATGGTTTCCGTGCAACTGGGATATATCCCGTGAATCGAAATGTATTTCAAGATCATGATTTCATTGACGAAGATCTTCCAGGAGTTGAAGAATCTTTTAACGACCCACCGCCCAATGTCATGACACCTATTAATGATAGTTACGGTAAAAGCTTATCTGAGGCAGAAGCAGTCGAAGCTCCGGAAGCTCAACCAATGAATGAAACTCATTGTACTCTGAACACTGACGGAAATGACCACGCGAATACGCAATCGAAAGATCCAACCACCATCATTGGTGATGCATTGGCTAGTCCCTCTACATCGTCTAGGACGTAGTTGTCACCAAAGGTGTTGCAGCCGATACCACGTCAGCAATAGAGGAAGAAGGGCCACTAGATCTATAATTTTAACATCATCACCTTATAAGCAAGATTTATTAAAATCGATAAATGTTGAAATATTAACATTGTCACAAAGTGTGGCAGCACTGTTATTGCGAAATTCACTGTCAAAACCTAAATATCACTCTCATACACACATTCAAGCAGTAGCACAGTTAGTCCAATCAGAACATTCAAGCGATCAATATTCAACAAAATAGAACTCCATAAAAGCGAGCATTTCTTTTAGTATAAGCATAAATCGTTGTCTTTCAATTTTGTCTAATTTATTTCCTGCGTTAAACTTGAAATTAAAATAGGTTATGGGCCCAGTGAGCCTAAAATAGTTAGACAATTGAAAAATAGTGAGTCACATCGTCGAATGTGTAAAGTATTTTATTCCAACAGTCGTCTTGTCATAGCGTGATGGAAAATATTAAAAACGGTTTCTGGACTCTATAAAAGTGAATAAAATGTTGGACAAATCCCATAAATATTCATAGTAAAAATAGACAAGTATCGCCCAATGTTTGTAGTGCAAAGCCAAATCAATTGACTTCATCGTCGCATGAAATATTTGAATTTCA
Organism: Odontomyia ornata; assembly: GCA_963969285.1. Lineage (NCBI taxonomy): Eukaryota > Metazoa > Arthropoda > Insecta > Diptera > Stratiomyidae > Odontomyia > Odontomyia ornata. Next base: position 156,818,718 of record OZ017738.1, on the reverse strand, counting down.
CAATAGTGTGCAAGCGTTGCCGTTTTATGTTTACAGTAAAGTGCGCGTGCGCAGCAGTCGAACGTCGTCATTGAATTCAAAAGAACAGATTAAATAAGCAGTGGCTACTCTTCTTCGGTGTTTACATACAGTTTTTTTTTTGTGCGATTTTGGCTGAATGTATTTCACCATGAACGACAAAGACGATCACAATTTTATCGGCCACAAATTGAAAGATCAATCAAGTTACAAATTATGGAAATTTCAAATCACTGCATACATGAAATCTCGTGATTTGACCGATAATATTGAGGGTAAGAAACCCGACGATACAGCGAAAGAAGAAGATAAGTCGAAATTCAATCGAAATGAGGGAAGGGCCATGAATGCAATTATTCAATCGGTTGATGCCACAAACGCGAATCTTGTTTTGGATTTTAAATCAGCGAAAGAAATGATGGATCAATTTGGCAGCGTTTATGAAAAGAATACCGAAATTCGCATAATGATTTTGTATGAAGAGTATTTCACAGTAAACATGCGTGCCGATGAGGGGGTAGCAGCGTATATTTTTCGTGTGAATCAATTGTCATCTGAAATTGAACAGCAAAAAGAGAAGGAAAAGTTACCCGAAAATTCGAAAATGGCACGCATCATTTCTGGGTTGACATCGAGATTCAACAATTACAGAACGGTATGGTACAATACTACATCGAATCGTACGCTCACCGAATCGATGTCGTCATTACAATTGGAGGAAGACAATCTTGAACGATTGAATAAAGAAGAAGTCTCCAATTCTAGTGCTGCGTTTTCAGCGAAAACAAAGAAAAATTCCAAAGCCAAAGACTCAAAGCCAAATTCGAAAATCGATGATTTAAAGAGGAAAACAAAGTGCAATGCATGTGGTCAGAAAGGCCATTGGGCAAAAGATAAAGTTTGTCCAAAGCACAACGAATCGTCAATCAGAAGCGATAAAAGTAAAAGCAACAAAAATGAAATGGCATGGTGTTCCGTCGTGACAAGTGAGCCAAAGTGCGAAGAATCGGTATGCCAATTCAGCCGCAACAAAACACATGACATTTCACTGAGAATGGTTTACAGAGCTACATAAATACACTGGCCCGTGTAAAGTTGAAGTGGCAAACAAATGTCTTTTACCAATCGAGGGAATTGGCACGATTCTTATTGAAGCAAGAGTTGACAATCAGTGGAAGCCAATTCGTTTGGAAAATGTGTTGTATGTTCCTGAAATCAGCGAAAATTTGTTTTCAACGGGTGTATTAACGGATAAAGGCATCAAAGTTTTGATCGAAAAGGGAGGCTGCAAATTCATCGATCAAGCAAATAAAGTTGTTGGAGTTGGAAAGCGTGACTCAAAGAATCGACTCAAATTGGATTTTTGTTTGCGCATTGGTGAATACGCAATGGCTGCTGTTTCTCTACAACATTGGCATCGGAGGCTCGGACATGTCAATGTCGATTCTATCAAGAAAATGTGCAAGAATGATCTAGTCGCGGGCGTCGAATTGGCTGGCAGCGAAAAGTTTTTTTTGTGAAGATTGTCAATACGGAAAAATGACCAGAGCAACACACAAGCGATCCAATAAGCGAGAATCATCAAGAGGAGAATTCATGCATGTAGATTTATGCGGTCCAAGCGAAATCAATGGAATCGGTGGTATGCGTTATTTTATGCTAGTTAAAGATGAAGCAACCAGCTTTCGTTTCACGTATTTATTAAAGTCAAAAGATGAAGCGTACGCACACTTGAAGGCATTGATTCCACTGATCAAAAACATGAATGGCGCTCAAATCAAATATTTTAGATTTGACAACGGACGAGAATTTTTTAACCAACGGGTGTTAATTGATGTACTGCAAAACGAGGGCGTACAATTTGAGGGTATTTCACCATATACACCTGAGCAAAATGGTCGAATCGAGCGTGACAACCGTACTATTCAGGAGAGTGCGAGAACTATGCTCATAGCGAGTGGTTTACCGAAGTCACTATGGCCAGAAGCGGTACGTACTGCGACGTACTTATTGAATCGCACAACAAACAGTAAATGCGTTGGCGCTACGCCGTATGAGTTATGGTTCGATAAAAAGCCGTATTTGGGACACATCAAAATTTTTGGAACGGAATGTTTCGTTCAAATCCCAAAGCAAACTGGTCGAAAGAAGTGGGATCCAAAATCAAGGAAAGTACATTTGGTTGGATTCGAGCCCACAACAAAGAATTTTCGTCTGTATGATCCAGAAAAGGGTAAAGTTTTTATGAACTGCGATGTTAAATTCAATGAACAACCGGATAAATATGTGATTCGAGATGAATCGGATGGTGAGGAAATCATTGAGCATTCAGACGATGATGAAAGCAGCAAAACAGGTGATGAAAGCAGTGAACGTACTTTGTTAGAGCAACCAAATGACAAAGCCGTCAAGCAGGTGGTTGAAGAAACAGTAGGGAATGAAAATGAAAGTGATTCGTCGTTTGAAGATGCGTCAAATCAAACACCAGATAAACGACAAAATAATCGATACGGTTTGCGAGAAAAAGTCAATGCACCAGATCGTTTAATATATTCTGGTCATTCAGCAGTAATGTATGAACCAACAACATATGAAGAGGCAATTCGTTCAGAGCGAAAACAACAGTGGAAGCAAGCAATGAACGATGAATACGATGCACTCATCAAAAATGAAACATGGGAATTGGTTGAGGCACCGATCAATCAGAAGGTAATTGATAATCGTTGGGTATTTAGGGTAAAGCAAAACCCAAATGGCGCAATCGAGCGATACAGGGCGCGTTTAGTAGTTCGTGGATTTACACAACAATATGGTGTGGATTATGAAGAAACGTTTAGTCCAGTGGCCAGATACACATCGATTCGTCTACTTTTGTCATTGGTAGCGATGAACGGAATAAAATTGAAACAGTTTGACGTAAAAACAGCCTTTTTACATGGTGAGCTGAAGAAAAATGTTTACATGAAGCAACCAATTGGATATGAAGACGGTACTGAACGCGTGTGCAAATTGAAGAAAAGTTTGTACGGTCTCAAGCAGGCATCGCGATGTTGGAACCAGGAGTTCACATCATTCATGCGTAAGTTTGATTTCAAACAAAGTACATACGATCCATGCGTCTTCATTCGTCGAAGTGAAAACACGATGACAGTTATTGCGATTTACGTTGACGATGGCTTAATAGCGACAAATGATGCGAATGAAATCGATAAAATCACATCATACTTGCAAAACCATTTCGAAATACAAGTTTCTGAGGCAAATTATTTTCTCGGTCTTCAAATTGAACGATCACCTGACGGGTCAATGCGTATACATCAAGAGGCATATGCAAAGAAAGTATTGGATCGTTTCAACATGATGGATTGCAATCCCATGTCAGTACCAATGGACTCTAATCAAAACCTTGGCGATTTTGTAAACGATGAGCATGCGACACATATCCATATCGACAGGCCGTCGGAAGTTTAATGTATCTGAATGTCGGAACGAGACCGGACATAAGCTACGCTGTTAGTGCCGTAAGTCGTTATTTAGATCGACCGAGTGCGGCACATGTTGAGGCAGTAAAGCGCATCATGAAATACATAAAGGGCACACTAAATACAGGTATCCTTTATAAAATTAATGTTACTTTTGATTTCGTTGGCTATAGTGATGCGGATTATGCCGGAGACAGTGAAACGAGAAAGTCAACCAGTGGCTACGTTTTTCACATTGGTTCGGGCGTCATCAGTTGGGCATCAATGAGACTAGACGCAACAGCATTATCTTCAACGGAATCTGAATACATGGCTGCATGTCAAGCAATCAAGGAACTCGTTTGGCTGAGGGGAGTCTTGTCTGAGCTCACGATGATTGATGATTTAAAAGCGAAATTCTACGTCGATAACTTGGGCGCGATCAAATTGGTAAAGAATCCAGTATTCCACAAGCGGACGAAGCATATCGATGTTCAATATCATTATATCCGAGAGAAATACGAAGAGGGATATTTCGAATTGATTCATATTGGCACAACAGAGCAAGTTGCGGATGTACTGACCAAAGCATTGAACAAAAATCGTCATAAATATTTGTGCAAATTAATAGATTTAACCTTTGAATCAAATACTAATTAGCGTAGAGTTTTTGTAACAATGAGTGGAAGTGTTGAAATATTAACATTGTCACAAAGTGTGGCAGCACTGTTATTGCGAAATTCACTGTCAAAACCTAAATGTCACTCTCATACACACATTCAAGCAGTAGCACAGTTAGTCCAATCAGAACATTCAAGCGATCAATATTCAATAAAATCGAACTCCATAAAAGCGAGCATTTCTTTTAGTATAAGCATAAATCGTTGTCTTTCAATTTTGTCTAATTTATTTACTGCGTTAAACTTGAAATCACAATAATAAAAACAAAGGAAGAAACAGAAAAATTGAAGCAAAAGTGACACATGAACTTAAGAAATAAATCGAAAAGAACGTAAAAGAAAACAGCCCAGAAGAAAAGAAAGATCTTAAAAGACAGAGATTTATATCCGGAAAGTACTGATGAGGGTGATTATTCAGTCAATGATAGCACAGATGAGAGTCCTGACCGTTCCCAAAATGAAAATGGTAAATGCTTCTATTGTAAAGGTCTATTTTCTGAAGACGTTCATGGAGAGAATTGGATACAATGTGCACCTTGTAGGCGATGGGCTCATGAAGGGTGTGCTAGCATTGAAAATATGGCTGACTTCTTTGTGTGCGAATTTTGTACCAGTGATTTGTCTAAGCCAATGGTTGACACGGTAACACGAATATTTTTTCCCATGGTCCATATTTGAGATTTTGTAGTCCGTATTTTATTCACTTTTGGAAATTTCATGAGAATGACTTATTTTAGAAAATGTTGGTTGCTTCTAAGAAACTAATGTTTTTTAAGAATTTTATTATTTATTTTCGATACTAATCAATTATCAAACTGTTCAAAAGAAATAAGACTGATTACAGTTCAAAATTCTGCGTTTTATTTGAGGAAATCCTTATGGTGGCCCATATATGGCACACTCACTATAACATATTTACACTAGGTATATAAATACTTTTTCTCAGTGCCAATGGATTTTTCTAAAATAATATGGAATAGCAGGGTCATCAACAATAGAATCACCGGGTACCTCAAATAACAGGACATGATAGAACCAAAAGATATGATCTGACTGATTCTCTACCTAATAGAAATCTATCAGTCATCAGTTTCCCAGGTACCATAATCGAGTCACGCATTGTTATTTATATTGATCCTTTAACTACCAATCCAAGCGGTTATTCAAGAAGTAACCCTTTACAGTTTAATTCGTTTAGCAAATCAAACAAATTCACCATACCATTAAACAAATAACCCGGCTTGCTCATTCACTATAATACTCTTAGTAAGTAATTGCTAAAATTCGAACATCACGGATATTCCCTCATTCGCGTTGCACAATGGCCTATTGTAGGGAAGTGTGCTTACTTTTCGGACAATGCAGACAATCCGTTCAGCGACATTTCATAACTGCAGAAAAATTGAATGCAGCATCATCGAAGCCATCGAACGTGTAAATTTGTAGTCTTCATACGGAACATGCATATTTACAAACCACACAACATACATTATACCGAGAGCCACTATCACTATCGGCGAAGCTTTGTTGCTACATTGATTTCCAAGCAATTGAAATTGAAAAGCATTTACACAAGTAATTAACGTTGAACGTGGTTTGAACGTGGAAGCAAAAAGAAAATTCGAAACGCCTCCGAGTTTCATCATCCGCTCGTGGTTTTCTCAAGTATAAATCATGTGACGATAAAGTTTTGATGCAATTTATTTAACGTTTTAAGTGTACGGTTAAGATATTGATTATCGAATGAATGTGAAATGTGCAAGGAAGATACTTTTGTTCGGCGTAAACTGTAGAAAGAGGTCATGGTCTGAAATCGTCAGTTATCTGTTAAGAAAGTGAAATATTCTCACTATGGAAATAAGAGCATAAGTTGAAACTTCACGAACTACGTCATCGTCTGGCGGAAAAGAATATTCAGCATTTGGATCGGAAAATAGAAATCTTAAACAGATTTTTATCCCGAAATATCGGTACAAAATTTAAGTCAAATTTTACGTTTCAGCGGTTTTTAAAGGTAATTAACTTAATTAAAGACTATTTATCAATGATTCGAAACAAAAGTCACAATGGAGGGTAGTATTAAAATTTGCCAAAGCAACGTAATAACCAAAACAATAGAAGAATTTCATCTTTTTTGCATGGAAACGGCTAAATGCAAAAACAAATTTTGAATATCTCAATGCTAGATATTCGAGTCAAAACATAGGTTCGATCAACTCGATAAAACCTTCAATTTTTAGGTCTTTGTAAAAATTTTTTTTACAAAGACCTACTAGTTTCGCGACCTGTCTGTCCGTCTGTGCGTCCGTCCGTCTGTCCGTGCGTCACCGCTGATTTCCTCAGAAACGATATAAGCTAGAATGCTCAAACTTTGTGAAAAGGTCAGAAGTGATGGTCTCTCAAAAATTAAGGCCTTAACAAAAATTTAAAAAATGTTTAAGGAGGGTCCCCCCTAATAACGAATTGGTCCTTAAAAAATTTTTTCATCAAAGGTAGTCGAGTGGGGTATCAAACGAAAGGTCTTGACTGGTACTTTTAGAATCTGAAATAAAAAAATCATTTTATGAATTAGGGGGTCCAGGGGAAGGCAAAATGCACCCAAAATTTGTGTCCCCCCCCTCGCGATTGGACACCTTTCAGCCGAAAAATCTGAAAATTATCACGAACGTGGACCTTTATGAGTACAAGGACAACAAATACCTTAGAAATCTAAATTCGCTCAAATTTGTCAATAATAGTATGATTTGTAGATTTTACATTTTTGCCCATACAATCAAAACGGTACCTACAGACTAACTTAAGATATATATGTTCACAAAATTTAATTGAGATCGGATCATAATCAAGTGAGTTATAGCCATTTCAATTATATGGAATTACACCAACAATAACACGTGTTTATGGTTGATATAGGGTTTTCCAATAAGAGGTGTTATTTTAATATAAAAAGAAAAATGCCATTTTTAATACAAATGATCGAATGTTTATTTCATTATAAAGGAGAAGATATGCCGTTAATAGCAATAAGTAACATTGAGCAAATAACCACTACGACACGCTTACAGGACCATATCCTTTTCATGAAATTTTCCATAACCAAATCGCAAAGTGGTTGCCCTATGTCCTCGATAGCCTCACGAATTTCATCTTTGAGATCTTGAATCGACGCTGGGCTATTGGCATAGGCCTTCTCTATCACGTGGCTCCAAAGGGAGAAGTCGCAAGGTGTTAAATCAGAAGATCTATTCAAAATAACAGCTCTTATTGGAAAACCCTATATATATTTAAAATTGACTTATAGTCCGGTCATTTTAGACATAAAAATAGCGATCAAATAAAGAAAATTCCGACAGAGCCAAATCTTCGTAGAGACCTTAGGTTTACCGCAAGGAATAAAGTGTCAAAAGTCCCCATCGGCCCCATGTGAGCTTAGGGACTTATTCGGGGCCCAAGGTCAAAATTTTAGGTTTTTTGAATTTTCCTCGAAAACGGTAAGTTTTATCGAAAAAGTAACTTAAAGCAAAGTTGTAGATCTTAAAATTCTCTATAAAAATGGTCCCCATGATTTTTTCTCTAAGACCCACTATTTCCCACATATTGCGCTTGTAAGAATCATGTTCTACATAGTATGCACACATATGCCACGTGTATACATATTTAGGTACTCAAGCAAGCAAAAATGCCTACTCGTGTCTCTTTTATGTATACGTTATACTATTCTGAGAAAATTTACTCTAAAATGACCGCCGGTCCCTTACCGAATCCCCTCTACTTGAATAACATCTGGCCGTGAAAAACATCTGCCTATTCTTTTGTCCATGACTTGAAGGATCTAGGCCGAACAGCAGTCATTATGCTATGACTAATATTTGTGCAAACTAACTTTAAATGATCCAAATTATGACGCTTATTTTTAAGAATGAGTTGTCCCAAAAAAAAAGATAATGATTCGGGAATATCGTTATTTATATCTTCAAACATTCTACCCGGTGGCGGGTACATAGTATTATCAAACACACAAGATTGAATATCTTCTCGAATAATTTCTGCCGCAGCTTTTAAAGTTTTCCACCGTTTTTCCTTTTCATTCAAGTTTTTGCTATCAGAACAGGCTTGACTTAAAATGTCTTGGTAATTGTCTACAAAACAAATAAATGTTAATTTTCCAGGCTTCTCTGTAATAATAATTCTACTACCATACTTTAATTTCAATCGTATTTTTCTAATCCCGTTTTCTAAAGCTACACTTTGGCAAACATTCTTCAGTTCATCTAACAAAAACTGGCAGTCATCGCTACTTTCAATGAAATTGAAAATTTCTTCCATTGCAGAGTTTATAGCCTCACTTTGAGGACGCCCAATTTTACCGCCAGTACTAGGTCTCAGGAAGGATTTGTAACAACTGTCATGGTATTTAGCGTCAGCAGCAACTAAATCATACTGAAAATTAATACGCGCAAAGACAGCTTTTGACACATCATCAGAACGATCTTTAGCTAATTTTAAAATGGAATCTTTGAATGTAAGTGTAGAAACTTTATGAATTTTTCGGCGATAAATCTTCACTTTCTTCTTTTTTGCTTCTTCATCCGCTTCATCGCCACAAAATAAGCAGTGGTTTTTAAAACAAAATCTGGATTCACTTATTCGCGCTCTAGTATGAGGTGGACTTTCTTTTGAAGTACTGGCCTGTTCTTCCTAACGTTGTCTTTTTGATGCAGAGATTGAAGTTTTCCGGGTGTATGATTTTCTGAAATCCACGTGAATTGAAACGGACTTTTGGCTTCTTAAATAATCAGCAAACTCATCACTTCTCGCGACACTTGCATCGATTAAAGTTGGCATTCCACGACTGACCACAACAGTTTCATCTTCAGTCAAAAGTTTATTACAAATAAAGCAAAATTGTGATATTTTTTTTTTAATATTAATCAGCACTAACTTCAATAGTAGACAATTGTAATAAATACGTATAGTCACTCGAACTGCTCATTCAACACTAAAAGAAGCAGGTATACGTGAACGACACCACATGGACAAAAGAATAGGCAGATGTTTTTCAAGGCCAGATGTTATTCAAGTAGAGGGGATTCGGTAAGGCGGTCATTTTAGAGTAAATTTTCTTAGAATAGTATAATGTATACATAAAAGAGACACGAGTAGGCATTTTTGCTTGCTTGAGTACCTAAATATGTATACACGTGGCATATGTGTGCATACTATGTAGAACATGATTCTTACAAGCGCAATATGTGGGAAATAGTGGGTCTTAGAGAAAAAATCATGGGGACCATTTTTATAGAGAATTTTAAGATCTACAACTTTGCTTTAAGTTACTTTTTCGATAAAACTTACCGTTTTCGAGGAAAATTCAAACAACCTAAAATTTTGACCTTGGGCCCCGAATAAGTCCCTAAGCTCACATGGGACTGATGGGGACTTTTGACACTTTATTCCTTGTGGTAAACCTAAGGTCTCTACGAAGAGTTGGCTCTGTCGGAATTTTCTTTATTTCAATTGTCTAAAATGACCGGACATTTTCTTTCAATTTTCATGAAAATTTAAGGAATAGTGTTTAACTTGAACATGTACAATCGGCCGAGCAATCAGAAAAATCATTTAAGCTAGATTAAAATGGCGGCTGCACTGTGCTTATGAAAGAAACTGTGCATCTAAGTATTGGATGAATAATTCAAGTTATCGATTCACGCCATTAGAAAACTTGTTTCTAACCCTAGGATGTTTACAAAGACCTTCTGGTAGGAGCACTCTTCTGCTTACTCAACTTGTTTTTTTTGCTTTAGTACTACAACCCGTCTCGGGCCTTCGCTTAGAGGTAGTAAGAGTGCCTATTTATCTTGATTGAATGTATTGGCCCTCGAGAAGGTGATATGGTTATTTTGATTATACATACATGTAATACATCAAGATATATAAATGCAATTTAACATTAAATTAATTAAATTTATAATTAAATTAAATAGTCCTCTAATTTTAAAATATTAAATCATTTATTTATATCATTTATAGTTTATTGGGATAGAGAGCGTCACGGAACTCCTTTGCACTCTCTCCTGGGGTCATTAAGATGCCGCCCGAGCCAAGGTTGAAAATTTTGAAGTAAAAATTTTAAAGTAAATAACAAAAACACTAAATGAATACATTAAACAAAAAAAGTTACTTAAATAAAATCGACCAATAAAGTATGGAAATAGATTAAGTTGGGATAGCAAAACTGAGGAGTTCTAGTGGAATGCGATCCTGCTATGAAACAGTTTCTGCTCTACCTCGATGAGTCGCCCATTTTTATTTCTCCCGGTGTAATGGACACTCGTCGAGGACGCGGGGATGTTTTTATGGACAAAATTTGTGAATGTCAGCAAAGAGTGCAATTTTCGAGGCCTCTTCAATTCTAACCAGGGACGCATTATAATGGATTTTCCAATAAGAGGTGCTATTTTGAATAGCCCGCTATTTCGGTAGATGTCACTTTTGAAGCTGTCATTTTTTGACATATGGCAAGTAGAAAATACGCCATTAATAAAAGTGGAACGATACACGCTTCAACAACGCATTGAAATTATTCAAATTCACTACAAAAATTGTGAAAATTTGGCAGAGACAGTCCGTAAAACTCGAACATTTTTGGGTCGTCGTGAAGTACCTTGTCGGGCCGCAAAACAGAAATCGGTGGAAAAATTTAAACTGTTGGGACAACTTAGCGATGCAAAGAATAAAACCCGCACACGTCACTCAAGAACAGCCGAAAATATTGCTGCTGTAGCCAAAAGTGTTGAAGAAAACCCAGGTTTGTCCATTCCTCGTCGTTCTCCATAAACGTCATTACACCGTATTTTGCATAAAGATTTGGGTCTTAAGGCTTATAAAGTTCAGTTAATACAAGAACTCAAGCCGGTCGATCATCAACAACGTCGTGGCTTTGCTGATTGGGTCCTTGAAATGCATGAAAATGATCCGGAATTCCATCCAAAAATCATCTTGAGTGATGAGGCCCATTTCCACCTCAGTTGGTTCGTCAACAAGCAAAATTGTCGCATCTCGGACTCGGAAAACCCAAGAGTTATTGTTGATAAGCCTCTCTATCTTCAACGTGTAACTGTTTGTTGCGGTTTATGGTCCGGTGGAGTCATTCGACTTTATTTTTTCGAAAATGAGGCTGGAGCAACAGTTACGGTGAAAGGATTGCGCTATCGAGAGATTATTTATGATTTTTTATACCCGGAATTGGATGGTATTGGTCTGGTCAACGTTTCCTTTCAACAAGATGGCGCTACGTGCCACACAAGCAACGAAACCATTGATCGTTTACGGGAAAAGTTTCCGGACCGTGTTATCTCTCGAAGAGGTGGTCACAATTGGCACCGAGATCTTGTGATTTAACACCTTACGACTTCTTTCTTTGAGGCCACGTAAAATAAAAGGTCTACGCCAACAGCCCAGCGTCGATTCAAGACCTTAAAGATGGAAATCGTGAGGCTATCGAGGACATAGGGCAGCCGCTTTGCGATTTGGTTTCGGAAAATTTCATGAAAAGGATATGGTCCTGTAAGCGTGGTCGTGGTGGTCATTTGCCTGATGTTATATTTTACCATTAACGGTATACCTTTCTCTTTATAATAAAATAAACATCTGATCATTTATATTAAAAAATGGCATTTTTCTTGTAATATCAAAATAACACCTCTTATTGAAAAACCCTGTATTTAACTTTAAAACTTCAGATCCTTTGATATTTCTCCGTTTCGAAACAAACTATGACAAACACTGTACGGAAAAATTATTGGGGAACGTAGTTAAGCGAGATGACTTAAATCAATTTATGAGCTTGAATACTTATGTCAGAGCACCATTCGCCAGAGTTCTTTTATTTGCTACACAGATCTGTCACATAATAGTGTTAATTGAAACAAGCACAGTTTTTAATATGTCTAATTTGTCGCTTTTCAAATCAATGAAAATTGTAAGGGAAAAATCACGTCCTACGTTGATGTAGTGGAAAATTCAAGTAAAAGAAGTTTTCTTGATTTATTGAAGGATCACATACAAGAAGCCCATCAAAGCGGATTTGATGGTAGCATGTCGAAATTCAAAGGCAAAAGTCATTTGTACATACCCAAAATGAAGGCTTGGTACGAGACATTCAAATTACTGCACAAAATATTCATCGCGAATCCGATAATCCTAATTTTGAAGCGAACGATCCGGACTACAAATTTTACCTAGAGAATTTTAATCAGATTAAGGAAGTTGGTAAAGAATTTTTCTCGAAATGCTGTAATACCGGATTGAAAAAAAACGGTAGCATTATACAACAACCCATTGGTAACTCATTCCACAAGGATTTGGTTGAGAAGGCTGTTGGTTTGTACATGAGATATGCGCGCGAACCACATACATTTATTAATGACAAAAAATCGACATGAAAAATGCGAAAAAATTTGGTGAAATGGATAGTAACACTGGGAGTATTGAAGTTTACGAAGTCATCCAGGTATAAAGCCGAAACCTGTTGCCAATGCTCCCACAGAGCACTCCAGTCTTGTTATTTATGTTTCAGTGTGTAGTTGCGGTAGAACAAAAGGGCGAAAAGTAGATCCGTATGCCATTAGACAAGCTAACTATGAATTTTATCAAATATTGCCGAATAAATGTAACAGACTAGAAAGAATTCATTTTCCAGTTTTCGAGCCTTCTATAAATGATTATTGAGCAGCTGAAGTAGAAACGCAATTTTTGAGTTTATCCCTAAGCAATTTGGGCAAAATAGATGGTGTTTTCGACCAATTCACTGCCAGTGACTACATCTCAAACGAGATGGAGTTAATGGACAACTTAAACAAAATCAATTGTGACAACACAGACGATTCTATACATGAGCTTGTTTTAAAGGTAGATTACAATCTTTCGGACAACCAACGACGGCGAAATCCGAAAGAGCGAGCGAATGCGGGAAATAGGTGCGCACCCGATGAATGCCAGTTGGGGGTCGCTGATACAAGCCAGCACCGCAATTAAAAGTTGAATTGTCTCGAAGAGAAAAACTAACGGCTCGCCGGTTGAAACCGAGCTGATGTGAAACCTACCGACAAAGGACGGGTATCTTTTTTGGTGGACGAGGATTGACAGCAGAGAATCAACAGTGCGATTATTCAGTAGCTCAACGAAGGAATAGGAGATAATTCGGTGGAATTTTCATCAGCGATGGGGGATATTGGCTGTGTAAGTTCGTCGAGTAGCGCGCTGGAGAGATAACTTCGCGACGTTACTTAATTCGGGGGTCCCAAACAGGAAAATTAGATGTAAGGACAGGTATTGTGCATATATTATACATTTGATACTTAACTAAACGGTAGATTTTGCGATTGGTTTTCTTTTTTAAATCACAGATTTGAAATTAATTATTAAATTATTCTTGAGTGGATTGTATACTTGACTCAGGTGTGTTTCAATGTCTGGAAAAATTTTTCAGGGGGTTTTCAGTTTGTCTTACGTCGTGTGAACACATACCAGCTAAAGAGTTTGAAGTGGTCGACCCGTCCTTGAATAATTATTTCTACGTAAATCTTATCGAGGAGGCTCCGCCAGGTAAGGATAACAGATTTTGATTCCAGCTGTGTGAGGGGTATTTGGTGGCTGCGTGCTTCTCGCTTAGCGGCTCTTTTGGGACCAAGGGACAAGCGAGTGGCGCCCCCTACGACCGTTTCCGACGGGCAAACCGGGTCCGAAGTCTCAAGCCGAAATATCCTCAAGGTGGAGGGTAAAAAGAGGACAAGATATTTAGGAGAACGGATTCGAATTGGACTCTAGAGATTGTTAGAGAGTAGTGCGCACTCAATGAGTTCAATATATTGAAATATCTATTTATTGGCTCCTTGTCTACACATTTAGCATGATGTCGCTCTTCTATCAGCATACGCGAGTGTCTAGTGGTTCGTTATGTTTCATTCACTTTAATTTTATTAGTTACGTATTGTTTGCTAATGGTCCCTCTAAGTACGTCAAAAGCGTAGCAGCAGGTTATCATCGATCTTAGGGGGGAGTGACATTACATATTTAGAGTTTGAAGTCTGTATGCATATGATGTTGTAAAAGTCTTGTCGTTTTTAGGATCATACTTGTATGACTATCTCAGTGCAAATAACAGAAACTGTTTCTGCACAGATTCAATCCCATCTATATGCACGCACGGCAAAAACGGGGTTCCATGTGGAACAAGCACATTCCAGTATGGGGCGGACTAAAGAAAGATATAATGTTTTGGTCACCCATATGTTCTTAAATTCTTTAGCTCTTCACTTTATGAAATTTAGGACCTTATTAGCTCTGGTGATGATTTCATCGTAATGCAAATCAAACCACATCTTTGTATCCAGGATGACATCAAGATTTTTAACACTGGCGACTCTAGCAAGTTTTGTATTGTTCCGGTAATAATCAACTTTGAAGATTGAATTTTACGAAAAAAGGTAATCATCTGGCATTTTTCCAAATTCAAATGAAGCTGGTTTATGAAAGACCAGTCAAACAGATAGTTTACCTTGCTTTGAAGGAGTTGTGAATCGTTTTGGGAACAATCACATGATGCAGTTGTAGGTCGTCATCATCAATAAATGATATACAATCGATAAGGTTTCGGACAGATCTGAGATGAATATATTAGGAAGAAGAGGACCGAAATGACTCCCTTGAGGTACTCCAGAATAGGTATTTATTTCCTTAAGCATATGTTCCTGAAATTTGATTATTTGGGTTCCATTTGCCAGATAAGAATTGATCCAAACCAGTAAAGAGCCAGTGATTCCAAATTTCTGCAACTTCTTCCACCAAATTTCGTGGTTGACACGATCAATTTCTCTCCTAAAATCGGTGTATATAGCATCCATTAGGTGTCCTTTTTCCATTTCACAAAGAACAATAGAGACCATCACTGTGAGGTTAACTGTTGTCCAGTGATTTTTTCGGAAGCGATGCTATTGGTTATTAAGGTGAGACTCTACGATAGGAGATAGCTTGGAGCAGATATTTTTTTCAAATTGTTTCGGGGTAGTAGATACTATGGCAATTCCTCCATAGTTTTTAATGGAGCATCTTTGACTGCATTTGTGAGTTGGAATCAGATGAGATGATTTCCAATGTGTTGGGAAAATTCCTGAGGAAAGTGACTTATTGAAAATCATGTGAAGTGGTAATAGCGATTTCTCCTTGCATTGGAACAAAAACCAGGGACGAAGTAAATCAGGGCCTGGTCCTTTGTTCAAATCAAGTTCCTCAATAGCTTTCAATATTTCTCCTTCCGAAAAAGAAATCTCGTAAATTATCCCTGCGAAACGTGTGTTTGGAGAAGGTGTATGCTATCAGTAGAATAAATGGATTGAAAATGACTTGCGAAAAATCACCGATTTCTGCAGAAGATGATCTTAAGTCACCATACACCATTGACTTCGGATACCCCTTTAATTTACGCTTAATATTTTCAAAGTCAAACAATTTCCTTGGATTCTGAGTTATGTTCCTTCCAAAAGTGTTTACATATGATTCATAAGCTTCTTTTGATTTTGATTGAAATTCTTTTGCGAGCTTTTGCTTTTCAAATCATTGCTTACATTGGGTTTTTTCGCATGATTTTATGTAGTTTGTTTCTTTGGTTTGGCAAATATCGCAGATCCCTATCAAGCCATGCTTCAGACAATTTGTCTTTTTTTTAATCCTAGTTACGCACGTTTGATTATCTTGTGAAAACGATCCATCGCATCGTTTATATCTATCGTTGCAAGTATACGAGTACATGGCAATTCAATATTACTTAAAAAATTATCAATGCCCTGAAAGTCTGCATTATAAGATTCATATACAATTAAATTATTTTATGAGAAATGAAAGGTTTCATTTGCATTGGGCAATTCAACAGAAAATGCGGAATGGTGTAGACCAGACATGGGCAAACCTTTTAAGGGGAGGGCCAGATAAAATAAAAATTATCCAGGCGAGCCGGAAAAATCAAAAAAAAAAAAAAAAAAACTTTGTGAGCGATAAACTTTATATTTAATTTTGAACATCACACACAACTTGTATTATATGCTACTATGGCAAAGTACTTAGAAAAAATTTACAAAATTGATTCTTCTTTAGAAGAGTATGAAGGCGTACATGACAGATGAAACTGTGAATGAGTTTCTAAAAGTTGTTCATGATCTGGTAGAAACTGAGATGAGCTAATTCACAGTAGTGAAGCTAAATGGTGATCGGTCAGTCGTTTTCAAACGCTGTTTTTGCGAAGCTTCATAGTAGAAAAAACCTGCTCACAGATAAAGGAAGGTGCAAACATTGTAATTATTTTCTGAGCGTGAGATTTAAAGTTTGTGAAACTTGATTTTAACAGGGCCTTGTAGAAATCTATTTGAGAAACGTCGAAAAATAGTTGCTTCAATTCAGTGTTGCACTGCAACTCAATCAGTTCAAACTGCAATCCTGGTTTGACTGATTTATAATCGGCTTTAAATGGCATGCTAAAAATGCCCAGGACCTGTTCCATAACTTTGAAGTCTTAGAATCTTTGTTCAAATTCATGAAGACATTTCAGGCTTTTCTCATAGCTCCTAAGTTTTTCTTCTGTAACTGTAGTAGTTCTTAGTCTTGGAAAATGAGTAAAACCTTGGAAAATAGATTCAATTCTATTTTAAAACCCCTGATATGACTGCAAATATCATGGATTAATTGACTTCTTCCCTGGAGCTCAAGGTTCGATTTGTTGATGTGACTGAGAAGATCTGTAAAAATGCAAAATCCAAAAGTCATACAATTTCCTCTAAATTTTTAAAGTCGTCCATTCCTTTTTGTTCCATGAAAGATATGATTTCGCCTTTTAAATCTCAAATGCGTTCGAAGACACGCCCTGCACTGAGCCATCTTACTTTGGTGTAGTAAAGTACATCAAAATATCCAGACTGTGATGAGTTAAAAAACTCTCGAAATTATCTGTGATTGAGTGCGCGTGAACGAATATTATTAACAATCATCATAACAACATCAAGCATATGTTTCATGTCTTAGTAGATTTACACAGAGCTTCCTGATATATGACACAATGAAGAAACACAACTTCGTGGCCAGGAAATGATTCATATTTGGTGCTCCATCCGTAGTAATGTTACAAATATTGGTCCAAGGTACTTCCAAAGACATGATAGTATCTTGAAGTTCTTGAAAAATGTCTAATCCTTTTGTTGTTTCCTTCAATGAACGCAGGCAAGCTAATTCTTCAGTAACACAAAGTTCACTCTTACAAATATCAGTAATTGAGCTATGCCAGTAATGTCCGTAATTTCATTCAACGCAAAAAACATACCTATCCTGAAGCCTGGAAGAGATCCGCACTCCCCCGACAACTACAGGCCCATTAGCTTACTACCAGGTTTAGGTAAGCCCTTTGAAAGAATAGTCCTAAAAAGATTAAATGATTTAATGGCTAATAATAATATCTTACCTGATTTCCAATTCGGCTTCAGAAACAGATATTCGACAGAGCATCAGCTTTTCCGTGTTACGAAGGACGTCAAAGCAGCGATGTACAATGAATTGTCTGTAGGTTTGGTGACGCTGAACATAGAACAAGCCTTCAATACAGTCTGGTATGATGCTCTGGTCTATAAACTTCAGAAATATAACACACCCATACTTGTTGAGCCTTTTACAAGCATTTTTAACTGATAGGAAGTTCCAGGTCAAAGTAGGGGAAAGCATTTTCCCAGTGAAAAGTATAACTGCCGGTGGTCCGCAAGGCTCCTGCCTAAGCCCATCACTATATAACATCTATAAGTCTGACTTCCCTTCTTTACCAAACTGCCAAGTAGCAGCTTTCGCAGACAACATTTGCATATACAGCATAGGCGCAGATCCAACTTCCATTATTTCTAGCCTTGAAACGGCGTTAGAACTTACTTATCAATACTACCAAAGATGGAAAATTAAAATTAATGTTGCAAAAACGAAGTCAATATACTTCACCAGGAAGCGTAAGCCTGCTCACCTACCCAAGCGACCAATAAGTTTTTTAGGGCAAACTACTCCCTGGAGTGAGGATCTCAATTATCTTGGACTTATATTCGACAAAAAACTAACCTTAAGAAGTCAAATTGAGCATATTAGCTCCAAAGCGTTCAAGGCCGTGCTTTTGCTTTACCCCCTTCTTAATCGTAATTCACGTCTCAACACCAGAAACAAAGTCCTCATCGTCAAAATGGCAATCCAACCGATGATTCTATACGGCTCACCTACCTGGATCCAATGTGCTAAATATTTAGTAGCAAAGCTTCAGATAACCCAAAAAAGATACCTGAAAATGGTACTTAATGAACCGTTCATCTCTTCTGAAAAGCTACACAGCTTTGCTGGCGTTAGTCCAATTTAGAAGCTCGCTGCATCGCGCCGTGACAAATCAATCGCGCAAGCAAATGACTCGCCCAATCCACTAATTCATACCCTGGCGAACTGAAAATGAGCAGTTGCTACCACCTATCTTTTGGCCGTAACCTAGCCTCATAGATTTTAGCTAGTTATAAGTAGATAGTTAATTTATGTTAAGCTAATAATAAGTTCAGTAGAGGTTTCTGCCTAAATTTTCCTCTAGCTAATTGTAATAATCAGACAAAAAATTGCACATTTGCAATAATAATGCATTTAAAGAAATAATCAATGAAATAAAGCCATTGTTATGTTAATAGCCATTTATTGTGTTTCATTTTTGATTTCACGCAGGAATATTGTTCCGTCGAGCCGGATTCCGGAGCCAACGCACATCTTGGACAACATTGCATTTGAGCAGATCAGGATTTGTATCATTTTAGTAATTGCACTTACTTACTTGGTATTGTGGAACTCTGAACTTTGGATTTGGAGCAGATTTGGCAACATCCAGATCTGCAGCAACATTTTGGTAATTGTACTCACTCACTTGGACTTGTGCAATTCTGGACTAAGTCGTTGGAGCAGGTTTGCGAGTATCTAGATCTGCAGCAACATTTTTGGAATTGCACTCATTTGGAGTTGCAAAATATCTGACTCAAAGAACAAACATTGGATTGAACATTTGGATCTGCAATATATTAGAGCAGAATCGGAAGTAGCAACACATTCCGACTTGTAAATAGGAAGCTTAACATCAAAGCAAGAGAAACGCAAGGGAAACCTCCATCAGAAGAAGCATCCTTTAACCAAATTCAAAGGCTTATCACTAACTTTAAAAAATATAGTGAATCGAGACATAGCCTTGCCTACTTTCAGACGAGGATAGAAAAACTGAAAGCAACATGGGCTACATACGTATTTAAGGAGGATAAAGCAAAGTTGATGCAGTACTCGTATATCAAGCAATTCGAAGATTTGGAAGAAGTAGGGGTGGATTATATCACCTTATTCCAAACTCCATTCCAATCATCTCAGCATTACTGAGGCAAATTATGAACATGACTGGAAGTTACTCTGTGAGAGGTACGATAACTATCGTATTATTGCTCAAGATATGATGTAGCGGTTTTTCAGCATTGAGCAGTGTACTCGCTACGTTATATGCTTGACACAATGAATTAGCTTTTAGCTAGCCTGACAACATTAAATGCTGATTCTTTTTCATTAGCAACGATATTCCTACTAAACCAAAAATTGACGATGCATCAAAAAGGAAATGGCATATAAGCATTGCTGAATCCAGTGAAATCCCGTCTCTAAATCAGTTTTTAGAGTTCCTGAAGCAGCGTTTTTCAGTGCTAGAAGCATTATCATCTGAAAAATCAAAGGCCAAGGTATTAAAAGTACACACCGCACAGCCGAACTCTAAGCTGGTATGTCAAATGTGCAAAGGCAAGCATAAATTGTTTAAATGCAACACCTTTAAAAAAGGAAGCAATCAAGCACGACGAGGTCAGGTGAGAACAGCAATTATGTGCTTCAATTGCTTCGGTACACAACACTGAGCAAACAAATGTTCATCCAAACGTAGGTGCAAAATCTGCGGAACGAAGCACAACAAACTCTTGCACCCACAAGGAATAGACACCCAAACACGAACACCAGCATCATCCTCGGTACAAGGCCATGGTGCCTACACAAACAAAAATTATGGGCTTCTAGCAACGGCACAAACTCAAGTCAGCCGTCCAGGCGGAGAAATTTTTACATTCCAAGCATTACTTGATTTTGGAGCTCTGCGCTCCTTTATCTGCGAGTCAGCTGTCCAACTACTTCAGGCCACATGTACAGAATCACGACTCAGAATTAGTGGAATCGGTGCTGTCGAAATGTCACATCCAAAGGAGAGACAAAACTCTACGTGATCATCCAAGCTGAACATGGGAAATCAGAAAAAAACTCATTTTCACTCCATTGGTCCTGATAACAATGACAGCACCATAACCATGCACCAAAGTTCCCTTCCATATTCCACAGGGAATAAGTCTCTAACACTTAGCAGATCGTATGTATTACAAACCAGCAAATATCGACATTCTTATTGGAGCAGATTTGTATGATAGATTCTAACTACGAGGTCTTTTGCCCGGCCAACCATGCGCTCAAAGGACAAAGCTGGGATGGGTACTATTTGGTTCGGCACCGTTCAAGACGATAACTTCATTATGTGCATTCGTATCATACCGTGAACTAGAAGAAACTCTTCGGCAATTCTGGGAAACTGACTTCCGACAACAAGGAACCTAACAAAAAAAGCAAAAGAAAATGAAGATCATTATATAAAGACAGTGATGCGGGACCCCACTGGTACACACTCGGTATGTTTACCATTCAAAAGTGAAATGGATCCCTTCACCGATATTGGTAAAATGAAGAAAATTGCATTTAAAAGGTTCAGGTAATTAGAACAGCGACTCCTGCAAAACCCAGCTTTTTAACAAGGAATATTGCAACTTCATGCAGGAGTACATCATCCTAGGTCATATGTCAAGAGAACCCGCCGATCGGACAAAAATTACATCAGCGTACTTTCTGCCCCATCATGCCGTAATAAGAGAAAATAGCAGCACTACTAAACTGAGAGTTGTGTTTAATGCATCCCAGGAAGGTTCAAACGGAAAATCGCTGAACGAACTCCTACACACTGGACATACAAGTCAGGGTAATTTTTTAACATCTGTTGGTACAGTGGAGACAACACCAGTATGTTTTCGCAGCTGACGTAGAGAAAATGTATCGGCAGAACATAATTCACGAAAGGGATCGACATCTCCAAAGAATCTTATGGCGATTCAAGACAACTGATCCAATCCAGCACTTTCAACTGAATACCGTTACTTACGGGACTGCATGCTCACCATATCTGGCAATCAGGACTCTACAGCAGTTAGCTGCAGATGAGCATTTTTCATTTCCAGAGGCAGCACAAACTTTGATAAGAGACATTTACGTGGATGACGTCTTAACAGGATTAGACAGGGTTGAAACTCTTCTTCAACCGCAAGCAGATCGTCCTAAACAGAGGAGGATTCCATTAGAAGAAATGGTCTTCAAATCATCCAGAATTATTAGAGCGAGTCTCAGTATTAGAACGAGAAACACAACTTCCTTTGCACATAGCGGTAACGGAAAATAAAAAGACATTGGCAATTCAATGGGACCCAGCAGCTGGTGAGTTTTCATTCTCAATCACCAAGCTAAGTAACGAAGAAACCTTCACCAAAAGAAGTATATTAGCAATAGTTGTAAAACTGTTTGACCCTTTAAGTTGGTTACAACCATGCATTATTATAGGGAAAATAACGCTAAAAAAACTTTGGCTAGAAGAAAGGGGTTGAGATGATCCAATCGAGCTACTTATTATCAAGGATTGGATGAAACTACGAAGCCAATTAACAAAACTCAAGAAGCTACGCATAAAGCGCTGGATACAATTCACTTCCTCTCACCGATTTGTACCGCATGGCTTTTGTGACTTTTCTTCAACTGCCTATGCTGAAACTCTCTACATCCAAGTCACAACCGCAACATCAACAAGCGTGACACTTGTAGCTACAAAGTCGAAGGTTGCTCCACTGAAGGTACAATCCATACCTACACTACAACTTAACGGAACTGTGCTTTTGGTAAAATTAATGGGCGAAGTCGTCAAAGCACATAACTGGAGTACTGCAACTCAATATTACTGGACAGACTCCACTGTCGTGCTCTCTTGGGTTCAAAGTCTTCCTACTAAATGGAAAGTTTACGTCGCCAATCGAGTAAGCATTATTCAAGAGCATTGTTCTGCTGACCTCCGGAACCATGTTAGACCACAAGATTACCCGGCTGATATTGCATCTGGAGGAATGTACCCAGAGGAATTGCTTACTTCTAAACTGTGAAGGAAGTGGCCTGAATGGCTAACCATACGACTCACTCGTGTGCCTTCAACAACAAAGCCTCCAACTTCGGAATAAGAACGAAAGATCACATCTTTGGTAGTCACTACAGTAGAGTCTCCCGAAATCCTCGAAAAGTATTCATAATTCAATAAACTGCAGAGAAAAGTTGCACTTTGTCAACGATTTGCATTTAATGCAAGATTTCCTAAGATAAAATGGATTGGCAACTTGGCAGAATCTGAACTCCGAGAGGCGGCTAACACTTGCATAAGGCTGTCGCAAAACTACGCATTCAGCGAAGAAATTCAACAGTTGTCAAAAACAAATAGCATTCAAAAATCTACTAATATGAAATCTTTACTGCCGTGGATCGATCGTGAAGGTATCCTCGGGGTGAGCGGTCGCATTCAACATGCCTATATCGACGAAACAGCAAAAAAATCCAGCAATCATCCCAAAGGGTCCCTTGGCAAGGCTGCTAATACTACAAGCTCATAAACTTACTCTACGCGGGGGTACTCAGCTCACTCTGGCTACACTTCGTCTGTCATATTGTATACCTGCTGGACAAACACTAGTGAAAAAAGTATTACGAGAATGCATAACTTGTTTTAAAATGACTGCTAGACCCAGTGTGCAGCTCATGGACAATCTACCAGCAGCGAGAGTACAACTGGAAAAACTATTCTTGCATACTGGGATCGATTATGCTGGACCAATCACCATTAAGTGGAGTGGAGGACGAGGTGCTAGGACCACAAAGGCGTATATAGCAGTGTTTGTCTGTATGGCAACTACAGACGCGGAAGATGTAGTTTTTTATACAGCAACTGTGGTTCTAACTTCCTTGGTGCAAACAAGCAATTTCAGACAATGTAATGGCAAATCAAGATATCCAATGGAAGTTCATTCCTCCTAGTAGTCCCACTTTGGGGGACACTGGGAAGCCGGCATGAAATCGATTCAGGCACATGTGTACTGGCATGCGCTGGGAGCTTGATATGATGCGTATCCTATATACACATCAAGGCTCTCGGGGAGAGAGAGATAATCCCAAGATCAGTGAAAAGGTGCTTTTGTTTAATGATTTAATTTTTATGTTATTCTTTGTTTGGTTGTATAATTACACATTCAGTTGACTATATTAATATTAATAATATATTTTGCTATTGAATTCTTTTAATAATTCATTTATTACAGAAACGTTTAAAGTTCGAGCATTAATGGAGCTTATAAAATTTCTGCGATTTATATTTCCTTTAATTATATTTGTTTGTTATTCAGAGGGAAAAGGAAATTAATGGAATTCGATGAAACCAATCTATTTATTTAAGCTTTAACTGTTGCTCAGGGTGACGCCTTGAGCACGCAGTTATATTAACGAATCAATTGATTAATAATCCAACTGCTAGCGCCAGGAACAAAGCCTTGGGACGCTAAAACTCGGGCCTTGAATATGCATTCAGATTAATAAATCAATCAATTATTAGTTCAACTGCAGGCCCCGGGCATAACTGCCTTGGGGCGCTTATACTCGGGCGGATGCCTTGAGTGTGCAGTTGAACGTATACTTAATTCGCTTATCTCGGGCTGGGTGCCTTGGGATAGAATAAGTTCGGGCGCACGCCTTGAGCCAGCGAATGGAGAAATACTTCTCCATTTTCTTGCTTCTATAATTTTCTTTTATACTATAATCATGCTGACTTTATTGCTTACCAACTAAAATAATGAAGACAATTTAACAATTTAAAAGATCAAAGTCCAACTGTTTAATGCCATCTCTCTGTGACTGGTGCAACCACAAAGCTCAAGCTTCCGCTCGATTTGCCTCTGCTAATGCATGTAACCAATTCGTTCCGCTGAGACGGTACGTTCGATTGCGAAGTCTTGTGTGTATATGTTTGATACTTAATACGAGTATGGATAGACACCCACTTCTGCTAATCCATGATACGACGCCGCGTCTACAGATGCTTTGAGGACAATTCGCAGCTTTTCGTATATGTATGTTGTCATTTACGGTACACAGAGAGGAGCGACGGAACACGGGCCGAGTAATATACGGCTCCCGTAACATTGACGGGTATTGTGCAACATGTCTATGAAACGGTCGGACAATAAATTTTAAACGTCGAAAAGATCAACACTCTGTTAGCTCAAATTGAAGCTTCCATCAATTCTCGGCCATTAACTCAAGTCAGCGATGACCCAAATGATTTAGCTGCATTAACCCCAAGACACTTCTAAACTGGTTGAAATCTTTTTGAGCTTAAAAGTTACCCCAACGAAATGAACTGCACATTGCTTAAAAGATGGTATTTGGTCAAACATATGAAAAATTCTTTTTGGCAAAGATGGATTTACAACGTTTGCAGCAGAGGTCATAATGGCTTGAAAAACAAGACAACCCTAGAATATGTGAACTCGTTTTAGTCAAAATAGACAACAGTCCGTCAATGCAGTGCTCTCTAGCAAGGATAATGGCAATATATCCAGGCCCAGATGGTCTTGTCCGTTTAGTGACCGTCAAATTAAAGGGCGCCATGAAAACGCGCCCGACCGTTAAAAATGTAGGCTGCCTTTTAGTGAATTATAGGAGCAATCAACAGAACAGAAAACTGAACGGTCAACCGAAGAAAATGAATCAATTACACCAAATGTTGCCAAGCGACAGAAAGACCAATACACTGCAGTTCAGAAGAAAAGATAGCTTATACCAAAATTAGGAAGTATTCCAATCATTTTGTCAACGACACTTATGGTCCTTGGAGTTTGTCCACCATCCATCTTATCGGCTGCAAATGTGACGAACATAAATGGTGGACTGTATTTGGAACAAGTTGGAACAGCAAATCTAATTCGAGGAACCTTACGGCTTAATATTGAAGTTCCTGGTTCTGATCTAAATAAGGATGAGAAAAACATCGGAACGATAAATTCAAGTATAGCGTCTATTTGTTCTATGCGTAGACGGATATCTGATGATTTACATTGTTGGGATCTAGCTAACCATATATCAGAGTTCAGCGGCAAAACTTCACACAAATCTGCTACGTTTCATGCATATTCGAAAAAAACGTGGAATATTTGACCAAATGCTGGCAGCCATCTTTTGAGTCAACGACGAAATTGTTACCGATGTACAAAATTTATTTTCAAACCAAGATAATCTAAAAAACCTCATTAGTCACCAAGGCAAAATAGTACTCCAAGCTACAAAGAAGTTGAACACGACCACCAGTAGAATTAATAAAGAACTGGAACGGATCTCAGTACAACTCGCAAAAAGAATTCAACAAATCAATGAAGCAAAGGGCTGGTATGCCGTGCCCGATGCCAACCAAATAAATATCCAATTTTTAGTGACCTACCAACGGGCTCTTGAGTACATTCAGGAAGTCCACTTCAAATACAATAATATCTTAAATCCCATCAACACCAAACAAGGGATCTTGGAGTGCATCAAACTAGCCGACCTCCAAACGACGACCCATCTCATCGATTTTACACTCTACCATGTCAAAATTAATAATCAATTCCCGTGTGGACAGCATCAAAATTCATGGTTTTCCGTCAATCATAGACCACAGTTGATTCGATCTCATCAAAGCCACAGCTATTCCTCATAAAAAAAAAATCAAATATATATTCACATCATATAGTCACCAATTCAATCGTAGGAATCAATTACCACGACCAGATTTACTTCGAAATAACTAGGGCAGATCTTTTGAATGCCCCAGAACTAACATCCAGAACATATCTTTTGTGAACTTCTACTTTACCTGATATGAGGACAAAAACTAATTGTATTATTAAGGAACTCTACAACCTCCATGATCATCCAGCGTGTCCTGAAACAACCTTTTGAATATTGTCGACAGTCTGGCAACAAATGATGTCTCCCAATACATGATTATTCAGCATTCCACGACCCATTCATGTACAGTCAGTCAGTCTGCCAAGGAGTACGCAAGGACTTCTTAATTAACGGGACGGGAACTGTCAAGCTAACACAGGACTGTCAATTTCTGGCTGAAGAGTTCATCCTTGAGGGTGATCAAAGTTTCATCGGACAACCACATCCAGTTAACGTATCTCCTAATGATCCTCAACTGAACATGACGAAATAAGTTATTGAACGTTTCTAAGGTTATCGCCCCATCCGAATCATTCATGGCTTTAATTAAGAGCAAGAAAAATTGACGACCACAATCGATGAGATGCATTGGAAGACTATAAGGCCTCATGCAGGACTATCAACTATTTCTGTTTCCTTACCGGCCAGGTTTTTGTTAATAATTTTTTACAGTCAGATCGCACAAACGAGCTCGATGCGACGAGGACGATTTCATCCGCGTAATTAATGTTCCCAGGGGATTTCTCGGATTTTAATCGAATTATTAATGTGATTCGGAAATAAGTCAATGTCTTTTTTAAGTATTTAAATTAAATTCAACTTGCGGTTATTTTACTGAAACTTAGATAAATTTTCCATCAAAATTATGGGTGTTACAATTTCGATTTTTTCCGCTAATCAGACATAATTTGTACCACAGAAGAATTAATGAACTTTTTCTGCTTAGAGAAAATGAACTAAATTAATTGACAAACATACATTTTTTCGCATTCTTAACTGAAAACTTCTATATTGTGCGAATAAGAACCTGCAATAAACTTTCAAAGTGCAGTTCCTATTCAAAAGGATATTTTATAGGCGTGAAAGACAACCGTAAAATCGTGTTTTATTTTTATTTTGGATCATTGGGACAGCCGTGTCAATGCATTTTTTGCTATAATTTATTCGCTCGCTTAAACTGCTGCATCATCCAGTGGTGAAAACAACTGGTCCAACTGCGATGTCCAGTTGGGACGAGGATGAGGATGACAAAAGAAACGCTTGTGTATCGCTTGATTGTAGGCTTAAAAGTGCATCCACGTCCTTGGATGCTCATTTCATCATGTTCATGTTGTTATGCAAGTTAACTAACGATTCCCTGGGAACATCTTACAAAGCAAATCACACGACAAGAAACCCAATTCACGGAAACTTCGCGCCAGACGCTGACACCGCACCTGCAAATTTCAAAGGAAAATTCACCTGGAGCAACACTTTCCCACATTCATGGAACGTGCAACGCCAGCTTTAAAATTATATAAATAGATTAATAGAACATTGTAACATGTCAATTGTATTTTAAATTTGTGTACGACGGGGAGACTCTGCCCGTCTGTTAATAAAATTATTTTTTTAAAGTAAAACCGGAATAATTTGTTAACTGGCGCCCAACGTGTGGGGCTGTGAACTTGCGTGTGAAAATTAAAAGTGGATAAATCAATTTGTAAAATTTATTTTACAAATAAGTATTCTAAGATCCTAACACACTGCTGAGACTGGCGTGTGGTCCACTTTCGTGCGTGTACGGAATTAAATCGAACAAGTTTATCCGCGAACAGTGTAATATAGTGAAAACCTAGGACAAAAACCAAGTCCCGAACACAACGCACAGTGTAGACATCCGGAACGACAATCAAGCTCCGAAGACCACATGCATATCCCGATAGGCCCCTTAGTAGCGGGAATAACCTAAACCAGCAAAAAGGAAAAAGCCGAAGGATTAAGCTCACCAGCCTACGAGAAGAACCCACATAAGGATAAATACAATACCAACAACAGAACATGAGGAGCATTTGGAATATTGTACTCTCTGCGTAAGTTAATATCCATAGATCCAATGTTTTGCATTAAAATAACGAAATATTGAATGCATCATATACAAATTTATAATTAATTACAAATTAGTTGAGAATCTTTATCCAAGCCGTTCATTAAATTTGATCATTTAATTTAAATCGTTCATTCTATTAACAATTTAAAAAGAAAATATATATGGAATCAGTATTATAAAACTAACATTATATGTCAAATACTCGTATATGAAAAACAGAAATATTTCTCCTCTTTATCTAGGAAAAAACAGGTTTTTCCAATCATTATTAACAGTGTTTTGTGCAATAATAAAAAAAATTTTTTTGGTGAAAATTAGTGAAAAGTGTTATGCGTGAAGATTGATCGAGTTTCGCCATATCTACTTTGAATATTCATCACAAATTTCCGCTTTAAAAATTGTTTATATTCGTCACAAATATCCGCTTTGAAATTGCTTTTGGGTGTTTTTGGTTCATTTTTTTTGGTTGTTGTTGTTAAACCATTTCCTTCGTCATTCGTAAAAGCGTCAACAGACGAGTTAAATTCTGAAACTGAAAGAATTTTTGCAATTTTTGATCAAGAAAAAGTGCGATTTTTATCTTTAAAAATATTTTGATACTCGGTTAAAATGTCGAACCCAAGAAATCTCATTCGCCCAGCACGGCTTCCTGCCCCGAATAATACCGGGGACGAATTTCAAAATAATCCACCTACCGATGCCCAAAATAACTTACCTGGCGATGCCCAACAGATTCCACCCGCAGGTGCAAGAAACGAAAACTTTCTTTGAACGAACTAACTAAGCTTATTAGTAGAATCGTGTTGCAATCTGTCCAAGAACAGGGACCGCACATTTTCAACAGTTTGATGAACCCACCATCCAATATAAATAATGAATCGGATGTAAGTATAAACGCTGGTCACGACAGGAATCTATCTGATATGGATAGAATCCCTGACGTCGTGAAAAGTTTAAGAGATTTCTCAGGCAACCCAGATGAATTTAGCTAGTGGAGAAAGAGTGTTGAAAGAATACTCAAAATCTACGAACATCTTAAAGGCACCCCCAAATACTATGGAATCCTGTCCGTCATCAGGAATAAAGTAGTCGGCCAAGCCGACATTGCCTTGGAGTCATACAATACCCCACTAAATTGGGAAAAAATCTCTAAATGCCTGACACTACATTACGCCGACAAGAGGGACTTGGGTACACTCGAGTACCAAATGACCACTCTTGTCCAAGGGAACAGTAGTATACATGAGTTTTACCAGGCTGTATATCACCATCTTTCACTCATATTAAATAAATTATCCTCAATCAGTATGTGTCAAGAATCACTAAACAATATGACTCAGTGTTATCGAGACAAGGCTCTCGATACTTTCATTAGAGGCTTATCAGGCGATCTTCCTAAACTATTAAGCATCCGTGAGCCAGCTGACCTACCACAGGCTTTGCATCTATGTCTCAAATTGGAAAACATGAACTACCGTGCGCAACACGCCAATAATGCTCAGCCTGGTGCACGGAAACCCCTTATTTGGACTCCACCATCACTTCCACCGAAGAAAAATTATGCGAATCAACCAATGCCAAGACGAGCCTTCTACCCCGAACTCGTCAATAATCCAAGTGTCCCTCAGCCTCCGCGATTCTAACAGCCAAGATTCCCTCAGCAATATGCTAATAAGTTGCCACTGCCACCTAAGCCACGAGGAATAGAACCCATGGATGTCGATCAGTCTCTTAAAACTCATGCAATTAACTACCAAAATAGACCTGGACCGAGACCTCCATATGCCCCAAAGAGACTTCAACATCTTGACCATACACACGGACATAAACAACAACGCATATACTTGACAGAAAATATGCCGCCGGAAATGGCAAACGAGTCGATGGAACAACTCCAACAGGAAATGGAAAGACAAGAGCTCATTGATTTTCTTGCCGAAGAGGATACTGAGCCTTTCCCTACAGACTTATATGATAATGATTTAGAAACCCCCGAAATTAACGAAAACCAGGATGATATTCATTTTTTAGATTAAACAGCTCTTCGCTTCCATACATTGAAAGGAAAGCGAGGAGCGGCGAGACATTAAAATTCCTTATAGACACAGGCTCGAATAAGAATTATATTCAGCCTCGTTACATAAGAAATCCTCTCAAAAATGACGAGCCGTTTAGTGTGAATTCTGTCGGTGGAAAAGTTGACATAACACACCACGCATTTGTGGATCTATTCCAACCGAATATTGGAAAACTAAAATTCTTCATTTTACCTAGCCTGAAAACCTTTACAGGAATAATTGGAAACGATTCCTTAAAAGCAATGAATGCAGTTATTCACACAAAGGGGAGCTTCATGACAATTAGCCCCGGCATAATCCTCCCGCTAAAACAACACACATCTGAATCTGTGAATAAACTAGACATAAACACAAACCATCTAACATTAGCACAAAAGAGATAACTCAAAACCATCCTGGATAAATTTCCCGACGTATTTTCCGAACCAAACGAAAAGCTGACATACATTACAACAGTGCAAGGAGAAATTCGTACAACAACAAACGACCCCATCTACAGCAAATCTTACCCTTACCCGGTCGCATTAAAATCCGGAGTAGAAAAGGAGGTTACTCACCTTTTGGAAGACGGTATTATCAGACCATCCGGATCACCATATAATTCACCAGTATGGATCGTCCCAAAAAAATGGACTCCTCCGGAGAAAAGAAGTTTCGAATGGTTATCGATTATCGTAAATTGAATTCAGTCACGATCCCCGACAAATATCCCATTCCTGAGATAAACGAAGTACTCTCCGACCTCGGGAAAAACAAATTTTTCTCCATCGTCGACTTAAAGAGTGGATTTCACCAAATCCCTCTAAAGAGTAAAGATGTCGAGAAAACTGCCTTCTCGATAAATAATGGTAAATTTGAATTCCTTAGATTGCCCTTTGGGCTCAAAAACGCACCCTCCATATTTCAACGTGCGTTAGATGATATCTTGCGGGAACACATTGGATTGCGATGCTACGTCTATATCGATGATATTATCATCTTTGGAAGAGACGAGGCGGAGAAATTGTTCTCAAAACATTAGAAAATGCGAATATGAAGGTACAACCAGATAAGTGCGAATTCTTAAAACAGGAAGTCGAGTTTCTGGGATCCATTCTTAGTGCCGACGGTATAAAAACAAACCCCAAAAAGGTCGAAGCGATTGCTACATTCCCACCACCAAAAACATTGAAAGATCTGAGATCTTTCCTTGGAATGTCAGGGTATTATCGACGTTTTATACGCGACTACGCAAAGCTCGCCAAGCCGCTGACATCCCTTCTAAGAGGGGAGGATGGACGAGTGTCCAAGCATATTTCAAAAAATGCAACGATCACTCTCAACAGAGCAGCAATGGATGCATTTTTGAAATAGAGGAAAATTCTTATATCCAAGGATGTCGTTCTGTCGCATCTTAATTTTGACAAGGAATTCGAATTAACAACAGACGCGTCTAATTATGCCATTGGTGCAGCTCTTTCCCAAAAGAACAAACCAATCTCCTTCCTATCACGCACCTTGAATAAAACCGAGGAAAACTATGCAGCTAACGAGAAGGAGATACTGGCTATCATATGGGCACTGAAAAAATTCAGAAATTTTCTTTATGGATCACGCAAGGTCAAAATCTACACTGACCTCCAGCCGCTTACGTATGCACTAAGCAACAAAAACACAAACACCAAGATGAAGCGCTGGAAAGCGGCCCTAGAGGAGTACAATTACGAACTTCTGTACAAGCCAGGAAAAGCAAACGTTGTTGCAGATTCTCTATCAAGACCGCCAAACCCACCTGAAGTTAATTCATTAACACCTACTGAACATAGCGATCAAAGCTCTTCCCAAAACCTAATTCCCATAGTCGAGACCCCAATCAATTTTTTTCGTAACCAACTTGTTCTGAAGAAGGGTAACGAGAGTAGTTACCAGATAACCAATCCCTTTGACAACTACACTAGACATACCTTAATACAACAAGACTACACTGGACATGACATTATCCAAATATTCAAACGATATTTGAACCCTAACACTGTTAACGGACTCATGACAGATGAAAGGACATTGGGACTTATCCAGGAAATTTACCCACAACTATAGAATCCGGTTTACACGTAAAATTGTTGAAGACTTACAGAGCGAAGTAGAACAGGAGGAAAGAATCCTTAGCACCCATCGTAGAGCCCACAGAAACGCAGAAGAAAATAGGCTACAGATATTAGAGAATTTTTATTTCCCACATATGCTCGCAAAAATTAAAAGACTTGTGTCCCGATGCATAACGTGCAAAGAAAACAAGTATGAAAGATACCCAAACAAACCAATTCTTAACGCCACCCCTATTCCGAACTATCCTGGTCACACTGTTCACATTGATATCTTCCTGACCGAAAAGAACCTAGTTCTGACAGCCATAGACAAATTCACCAAATTTCTTCAAGCGAAGATCCTGCCATCTAAGTCCGCTGAAGACATAAAACAACCGCTGAGGGATATTCTTTTCTTCTTCTACGTGCCAGAAAACGTTGTAGTGGATAACGAAGGTGCCCTTCGCTCCGTATCTCTATCCTCTATGATGGAGGATGACTTGCGTATAAATGTCTATAAAACACCTCCATACAAAAGTGAGGTAAATGGTCAAATAGAACGCCCCCACTCAACTCTTATTGAGATCATGAGGTGTCTCAAAAGAGAAGATCCCCAGCGTCCCTTCGAAGAATTACTCCAAAGGGCAGTGAACGAATATAACTTCACTATCCATTCCACCACAGGCAGGAAACCCGTAGAACTCTATCTCGGTCGCCTACCAAGAGTAACCCCCGAAGAATTCGAGCAAATACGACAGCAAAATATAGAAAAATTAAAGATCAAACAAGAAAAGGATCTAAATTACCATAATAAAACCAGAAAGCCTTTAGAAAACTACAATGTTGGAGAAACTATTTTTGTCAAAAGAAACAAACGATTAGGTTCCAAATTAACACCTAGATACAGGCAGGAAATAGTTAGGGAAAATAGAAACACAACAGTTATCACGGAATCTGGAAAAAAATACATAAAAGTAATATACGAAATTAAATCTCGTTTTCTAGACTCATCATCCACATGATCAACTGCAAAGTCAAGGTCTTTGACTACACGAACTCCCAGATAATCACCATCAAGGCAGGGCAGGCAAAAATAACAACAGGAAATTTCAACATCATACATGATGTGAATATTTCACAATACGCGGAAGTAACATCTGAGATATCAGAGATGATCAAAAAAGAAATCAACAAGAGCAACCCATTATACCTTTATTTTGATCATGAGCTTACCCAAACCCAGAAACTTCTGAGATACTTAAGATCAAAAATTGCAAAGAGATCTTTAGATTTTATCGGTACTGCCTGGAAGTGGGTCGCAGGGAATCCCGACCACGAAGACTTCAACATCATCCAAGATAAAATAAACAATATATTAAAAAACAACAACAACCAAATCATCATAAACAAATCACTGACAGATCGAATGAACAATCTTACACGTATTTCCAAGCAGATAGAAAAATTTGTAAAATCAAGTGACCATCATACTCATGACATAGCTACCAGCCTACAATCTAAACTCAGATTAATAAAAGAAGAATTGACAATAATTAATTATGCTTTAGACTTTGCAAAAACTGGTACTGTAAACTCAATAATGCTATCAGGAAAAGAAATAAACAAAGTTATGGAGATATTAGATAAAAAAAATTTTCCATACAGCTCAATTGATGATGTTCTTTGATTAGCTGAAGTGAAAATTGTTACAAATGAGAAAACACTTTTACATTTTGTAAAGATTCCAATTACTACTTTTGGAAACTTTCGAAAAACTGGTCATAAGACCCGTGAAAAAGAATAATAAAGTTGTCGAAATTTATCAAAATCAAATTTTAAGAAACCATGATAAAATGTATGGTATGCTAAATAATTGTAAAACATTCAATGAACTATCAATTTGTAAGCAAACAGATCTATTGGATATTAGCAATTCTACATGTCTCCCCTACATCCTAAGAAGCCTTAACTCTAGTTGCAACATAATCAGCGGCCTACAAGTACCCAAAATAGAAGAAATCACTACCGATATGATCTTAATAAACGACTTCAATGGATCAGTCCTAATAAATGATGAATCTCGGGAACTTCATGGCACGTTCATCATAAAATATCACAAGGCCACATTGACGTTCAACGAACACATCTTCGTCTCGAAGGAAACTTCGATATGGCAAGCGCTCCCCGCCATCTTCCAGCCTACGCCATATGAGAAGCAATATCGATAGATCCTTTCCCTGGAAGCCATGAACGAATTACACATCAACAACACAAAGCGAATCGAGCTCCTGCAAGGCAGGAACATCCTGAAACACTGGGCCAACTATGGGATAAGCCTATTTACTCTATTGCTATTACTAATAATTATAATTCCCAGATTTTTCAAAAAGGATAACGTTAAAATTTCAATCAACCAACCGACAACAGGAGAAGAATCAATCGCACAGTCCAATACAAACCTTTCGTCTCACGCATCAATCCCAATACCACTACAGCCGTACGCATCTACGCATCAAACTCCAAGACTCTACAACCAGCCATTTTTCTAATCGAATGCGGACATCCGAATTTAAGCGGGGAAGAGTTAACTAACGATTCCCTGGGAACATCTTACAAAGCAAATCACACGACAAGAAACCCAATTCACAGAAACTTCGCGCCAGACGCTGACACCGCACCTGCAAATTTCAAAGGAAAATTCACCTGGAGCAACACTTTCCCACATTCATGGAACGTGCAACGCCAGCTTTAAAATTATATAAATAGATTAATAGAACATTGTAACATGTCAATTGTATTTTAAATTTGTGTACGACGGGGAGACTCTGCCCGTCTGTTAATAAAATTATTTTTTTAAAGTAAAACCGGAATGATTTGTTAACTTGCATGACCATTTACAAGTAAAGGTGGTTGTGGTAAATTTTCTGAAGACAACGCAATAAGGAAAATATGTTATCAGATGAGTATAAACACAGAAGTACGAAAAAAAGTTTCCTAGCACAGAAAATAATTTACAATTTGATGAGCTACAAACACTAGGGCACAGAACTATGTGCGAAATCTAATTAAGCACGAAATATGAAATTAAATATTTGGCTTAGTTTTGTTGACACTAATGAATTTCTCCGAGATTTAATCGAATCATATCTAATTAAATCCCAAAATAAGCAATCAGAATCAAATATCTGTTTTATCAAATTGCAAACTTCCAATTAAGGTGCTCTCCATCCGCTCCCTAATTATATGTACATGCAAACATTCCTCGCCTAATATATAATTATAAAGCGTGTCCAAACAAATAAAAGCACCACACATGAAATTGAATAAATTGTAAATAACTTCAAATAAACCTTCATATGACTTTCGCCATTATTTCAAATTTCTTGAAATCGTTTCAAAATCCGAAAAATAAATGCCTTTAATTTTTGTGCGAATTGAACCGATTAGGCAATCATTCACATGGTCAAGAGGAGCTGTAAACAGAAGAGTGTGAATAAAACACATCATTCATCACATTACAACAAACTGACGTTGGTTATGAAAATACAATAGACGCGAAAATTCCCTGCAGAGGAAGTTCATTACACGTGTCGGTTTCAATGGTTTCCGATGGTTAGTTAGGGTTTGTAATAAATATGTCTTAGGGAATGGAGTCCATTAAATTACAAAAGCTATTTCACACATTGCTCTGACAAGCTTGAGGCTGAAAACGATTAAGGTAAATACTCATTGCAAGTGTAGCACGAGAGGTTAATTAACAGTTGAACGTGCATTGCACAATGTTGAATTAACTTTGATTGTTTCAAAGCAGAGCATGTTGTTTGTTCCAATAAGTACTGCGTGCTCCTAAAATTATGTAGGTCTAGTGCAAAAGTGTTTGCAGTTCCTTAGCCGATTAGGAAACAGCTCAACATCACGAAAGAGCTTTATATACTAGATAGTGTATGAATCAGAACTAGCTCAAGCAGTTAAGCCACTTAGGAAATAGTCTAGAAGGATGCTAGAATCAACCAAATGCTCGCACATTATTCACTAGTAGTACTTTACTACCAGCGTGATTATACCGAGAGAATTTTCCCAATCCTTGCATTATACCATCCTCATGAACTAAGTTGCCATTAAACTAACAATTAGTATTATTCGTGCATTGCAGTAAGACACCAGACTCCATTGAAAGATTATAACAAACGGAAACGCAACGTCAGGAGACATAAATCTCCAGGTGATGTGCCAGTACCCGAGAACAGGTGACACACTATTGAATGTACTCACATGTGCGATTGCATAAATGCACTAAGTGCATTAAGTGCTTTTCCACATTTTCACAACTTTAGCGCGGATTTGAAAAAAATCCTTTATCCACGTAATGCATGAACACTCGCAGTAAACAAAGACTCCATGCATAATCTCATTTTCGTTTGTTTCTTCGTGGAAAAAAATTTCCCCATCATTGAATGCACGTTTCGGTTTTTCGTGAAGTGATTATTCTGTTTTTCTTTTCTTCGCTGCAATTGAGTTTTCATTTCGTTGCGGTGCATATTGGTTGCATTGCACCGAGATATATGTATGTATGTATCCATATGTAAGACGGCACGAATCAACGGCCTTGACCGCATTCCATTGAACTCAATTAAGTTGGAATGGCAGCGGATTGTGGGTAATATATGATCGACGAAACTGTTCTTTTTATTTAATTTTGTTATTGAAGAGATGAAAAAATGCAGTTTTATGCTCATTAATTTATTGATGGTGGGTTCGCAAGATTAAGTGGTACAAATCATGTTCTCCGAAAATATGTGGGTTTCAGTTTACATACATGTGGACATGGAGAGATTAATTATAACATTGTGGCCTAGGACATTCAAAAAATTTGTCATTGAAGATATTTTGCTTTGTAGAAAGCATAAATTATGGTGATGATTTACTCGATAAAAAGTTTATTTTCGAATAGCTTGGATTCGTCTCTAATAAAATCCTATCGAAACATAGAGCGAGCAACTTAGTGGTCTTTTAGCTATAGCTGACTAATGCAGCATTAGGAAGAATATCGCAATCCTATAAGTATTAACCCACTAATATGGATTGACTTGAAATATGATGCTTTCTTCGGGGTTTTCAGTTTATTATTCCTTTATCACAAATCAACGATTCGAGGACAAGTGTCAGAGACGTTACCGAAAAGAATATAATTAAAGTCGACACCGTTCAATCTTATTTATTAAGTACGAGGCGTCCGCATTGAACGATTACAATCAACTCACTATATCTCGCATCTTGCTGCTCGCTTCTCACGCTAAAGTGTTGCCAGGTGAAAGTTTGGCCACTCCTGTTTGGGCATCGTCCTTAATTTTGCAGAATTCATCGTTGTTTTACACCCGAGTCGCTGGTTGAGGCGTTGCTGATGTCATCTAACTCCAGTGCCGATTGACACCAGGGTTTCGTTTTCTCCGACCTAAACACTGAACTAAAATGTCGTCGACTCTTGCTCTTTAATCCAACTAATGTCTCCACTAAATATCGGTCGTTACCGAGACATTTTTGAACAATAAATGGGCCTTTGTACTTCGTTTCGAATTTTCGTGAATGTCCTGTTGCAGCCGGCTCGTGTTTCAACACAACCAAGTCATTAGCAACGTAGACCGTGGGGGCAGCGTGCCGTTGATCAAACCATCTTTTCCATTTTTCGCATTCCCTAGAGATGTTAGCCATAGCAGTGTCTCTTGCTTCCCTCATATTTGTATCGATCGAATCTCCAACGTTTTGTTGTAGTGCAGATAACAGCCGATTCGAGAGAATGTCATTAAGCCGGAAATCGAACACAATCTCTTTAGGGCTATACTCAGTCGTCTCATTTTTCTGGATGTTAATAGCCCACTGAAGTTCGCACATTTCTTCGTCCCAATGATTATTGTTTCCATTCTGAGTACGCAAATAATTGAGTATCGATTGATGCGCTCGCTCCTCGAGGGATACAAACTGCATTTTTGATGTGTTGAATATTGTTTTCAGCACAATGTCGAGAAAATGACTTCGCTGTAAACGCAAAGCCCCGCCCGGTAATGAAACAGGGGGAAGTCCAAAATACGTTGTCATTTCGTTTAAACATCGTAATTGTAGCGCCACCG
This sequence comes from Odontomyia ornata, assembly GCA_963969285.1. Taxonomy (NCBI): domain Eukaryota; kingdom Metazoa; phylum Arthropoda; class Insecta; order Diptera; family Stratiomyidae; genus Odontomyia; species Odontomyia ornata. The sequence goes on along the minus strand of OZ017738.1, from coordinate 156,780,193 downwards.
CTTCCACAGTCTCGGCGTAAACAGAGAATTATACCGAGGGAGATTTTCGCGTGCCTTGGTTGAGATGCAAACATACGCACATGCAGAGTGTGGACACGTTTTTTCAGGCATCATAGACGCGTTTTCCTTTTAATCATCATTCGTTCCTTGGCGACCCCTGGATTCTTTGCAGCGAGCATCGAGTAAAAGGAGGATTGCGGTACATGCATTGCAGCATGTAGTAGTTTATGGCACGAGCAGCAAGACGCTCCTTTCATTTCATTCTACACTCATCCTAGCCTAACTTGTATCTTGTGGAATGTAAATTGTAGTTTCTGTTCGCGAATAAATTTATTGAGGGGTTAATGAAGCACCATTACATTTCCCTAAACAATACTGGAACGGTTTCCGTATTTTTAACGACGATGCATTTGTTGAAAGCGTCGGAGATTACCAGAAGGTACAAATTCTCAGAGCGGCTTCTCAGAAATGGTCGTAGATGATCCAAGTGCAGTCGTTTGAATGGAACTGGCTCAATTTCGGCAAAATGTAGGCATCCTTCAGTCTTTCCGCCACAAGCTTTACTGTAATGGCATTCCAGGCACGCTCCAATATAATTCTTCACATGTTTTCGCATACGTCGAAACCAGAAATTTTTGTTATTCAGCTTATCGTTTATTCCAATGCGAGATGACCTACCTCATCGTGGCAAGACTGCACAACCGTCCAACGTACTACTTTTGGAACAACAAAACGCAGCTCCTTGTCGACGATACGATAAAGACAGTGATCCTTGATTCAATACTCTAACTTCAATTGTTTTTCTTGCGCTGACGTGCTGTCTGCCTTTAGGACGGCAATTATGTTTTTCATGGGTTTATCCTGAAGTTGTATCGTTAGGAGCCAGTCTTGTCGACTGATCGAGACAGAAAGTATAAAATCGGCTGTTTCCATATCCTTCTCTGGTCCTACCCAAGCTCAGCTGAGCGCGTCGACGTGAGCCATCTCCGGAACGATTAACGATATTGAAGTCGAATTCGAGAAGTCGCGTCCACCATCGGGAAATTCGGGGTTTCGTTTCGCGGCAATTTTTAAGTTTGGCGATAGCGCTGCAGTCCGTCACCAGTTCAAAGTGTTTTCCCAGAGCTTAAATCTTGAAACGCTCCAGCCCATCAACGACTGCAAGGAATTCCTGCTCGTAACAATGATACAGGCTCTCAGCTTCGGTACAATTTCGACTGTAGTACATTACGGGCTTCCAGTTTCTATCATTTTCGGATTGGCGTAACACAACACCAACACCATGGCTGCTGGTATCGGTGTGCACCTGATGTTCCGCAGTTATGTTATAAAATGCAAGGACAGGTTCTTCGCATCAGATTTTTTGAACTTCCTAAAGACTTCTTCATGTTCCAGATCCCAAGAGAATGAAGTATCTTTCTTCAATAGCTTTGTAAGTTTACGAGCAATGATCGAGTAGTTTTCCACAAACTCCCGGAAGAGTCCGGTTAACCCCAAAAATCGATATTTGATGGACGCATGAACATTCTTATTGCTTCGGTCTTCTTGCAGCCAGGAACGATTCCGTTTCCGCTCACGCGGTGACCCCAGAAATTTATCTCGCTTTGCAAAAATCGGCATTTGTCTATCCGTAGCGTAAGTCCAACTTGTCTCAGTATATTAAGAAATTTTTCGAGTTTTCCGGTGGCTTCGGGTGTCGTTTTTGCGGTTTCGATCACATCATCCACTCCATTTTTAGGGTTTTGTAAACTAATTTTACAAAACCCTACTAAAATCGCGTCCTGTCTGTCCGTCTGTCTGTCCGTCCGTCCGTCCGTCCGTGTGTCACAGCAGTTTTTATCGGAAACTGCTTAAGCTAGAAACATCAAATTTTGTATGTAGGTGTAAAGTGGTGTTCTCTTCAAAGTTCAATTACAAAAAAATTTTCTAAGGTATTTAAGGGGGGTCTCCCCGTATAGGGGAGTGACCCCCTGAAAAAAAAATTTCATTGAAAGTAGCCAATATGGGTATCAAGGTCTTGATGAGAACTTTTCAAAACAGGTTTTATTTTGGTAAAATTTGCTTCGAGGGGCGCACAGGGAGGGGAAATACACGAAAAATTTGTGTCCCCCCCCCTCGCGATTGGACACCTGTGATCCGAAAAATCTGAAAAAAATCAGGAATGTAGGCCTTGGTGAGTACAACAACAACAAATTCGCTAAACTTTGTTAGTAATAGTATGATTTATCAATTTTATGTTTTCTTGAATAAAATCTTAATGGTACCCTTAAATTCTATGAAATTCAGTACACAGATGACTCTTTATAAGATTGATCTATCTTGAAAGTTTCATAAAGATTGAATCATATTTAGCGAAGTTATAGCGGTTTGAATTTTCCTGTATTACTATGGAACAATATGCGCTGCATTTATTACTATGGCAACATATGGCTATGGAACAACATGCGCTTTTTACCGACTCAGACACTATAGTTTTGCTAGGATTTGCATGAAAATTTCAGGAATGATAGGTGTCATGTAGATCTTTGAGAATCGATTCAGCTAGTGGTATCAGTAATCACAAAACAAAATAGTGGCTGTTTTAAATGCGAAGATTGGATAATTTTGAGTGATTTTTTCACAACTTCAACCTTTAAGGCGCATGCTTTGAACACTTGATTCAATTCAATGAATGACTGAAGATAAGTACTAACAATTAATGCTCATAAGTGAAACAATTCAAGGAGGCGAGAGACAGCTCCTAGCAAAAGGGCTTTGTAACCATTCTAGGATTCGAAAAAATTGGCCATGAATCGATGATAACCGTACAGGAGAATAGCCCCTGAAAAAAAATTCATCAAACGTAACCGATATGAGTATGAGATGAACGTTTTCATGGGAGCTTTTCAAAACAGTTCTTAAACTGTCAGTTTTTGCTTCCATGGGGGCACAGGGGGGAAATACATGAAAAATGTGTTTCCTCCCTCGCGAATGGACATCTGAAATAATTATCAAGGGAGATATTTATGAGTATAACAATAACAAAAACCTCAGAAGTCGAAATTCGTTCAACTTTCTTAATAATAGTATGATCTTCGTATTTGATATTTTCTCCAATAAAATCGTCTATGACATGTATCTTGATTTGATTCGATCTGGTAACTGCATTTTGTAAATTGAATACAAAACCCTTCTGACATGAGCGTAGGTCTGTTTACCCAACTTGTTATGATTTCGTTCATGACTTTTTGAAATTCTCCTGGAGCATTTGCCAGACCGAAAGGCATAGGTTTAAATTCCATCTTGGCGTCGTTAGTTACAAAGGCAGTAAATTGTTTAGATGACTCATCTACTTCTATCTGATGGAAATCCAAACAAGAAAAATATTTATTTCCCGCAATGGACGCAAATATCTCATCGATTACCGACATTGGGAAAGATTATTTCACGGGAGTTTCGTTTAATCGGTGGTAGTCAATACAAAATCGATGCTCGCCATTTTTTTCCTTGACCAAAATAATTGGTGATGCGTATGGACAATTAGACGGGCGGATTATTTTATGTTTGAGCAGATCTTCAACGATACTATTAACGATTGATCTGTTCGCGAATGGAACACGGTAAGGTTTTAAGTTGACTGGTTTATCTGTTGGCAAATTTATCTGGAATCCCGATAACGAAAACCTTCCCAGCTCCGATACGTGTTTCGCGAAACATTCTCTATTGACGATTAACGCTTACTTTAATGTATTTTTGTCTGTGTCCGATACCCAGTCACCAACTTCTATTTTGTCTAAGTCCACGATTCTTTCCATACGGCAGTCTCTACCTTCTATTATCAAACATTTACCGTTTCCGCACAAAACGTCACTATCCAAGAGTACGTTCTCGCAAATAAGATGATTGTCCACGATCAACATGGTTGTCTCAACCGAATTTCGTTATCGACTATCACTGTCACGCGCACCATTGTCGTACACATATATTCACTGCCCGCAAACCTCTTCAAATATGTTTCACATTCCTACAGCAAAACATCCGTAAGACTTTCTGCAAACACTTTCCGAAAAAGCGAACGATTAATGCCGCTATCGATGAAAGCTACAGTTTCTTTATTGTTTACTTTTATTTTTTTTTCGGTTGGCTTCGTCTAAACGTTCGGTTTCACAAATCTCAAGAATGCTTTGACCAGGTTTATTTTTGGGACATGATGTCAATTGGTGCCCTACGCGCGTACATAAATTGTACCTCTCGCGACGTTGAGGTTTCGAACAATTTATGGACAAGTGTCCTGGAAGAAAACAATTGAAAAATGTACGTGGCTGTTTTTGGTTATTTGTCTTTACACTATTTGAGTCGGCACTTGTTTTTGGGGGGTTGAAATGGGGTTGCCTCTGGCACGGTTTGCTACACTTACACTTTCGCGTGGTTCAGAGAGTTGCTTTGGGCGATTTGCGAAAAACCGGCGGATGGCTTCGAATTATTCTGCTGTCATTGTAAACTCCAAACACGCTAGCACATTTTGCAGGGCGTTATGAGCGAGGTTGGTACTAATTTATTGAATCGTTCTCCTTTCATTAACACCGCCTCTTTGAGCAATCACGCACGTGCGATGAAAAATCAACTCGATCGATTATCCCGATTTTCTTGTCGTTGTTATCAGCTTCTCATGAATGGCACTCTCGTTTAGATCGTTTTAGAAATTTTGTTCCAAATCGCGTGCGAACGTTTCCCATAAAATGGCGGCCACGGATGGCTGCCAAACCATAATTTTGCTGCTCCTTCAAACATTGACGGTGCGGCGAGAAGCAATATCTGGTCGTCCCAGTCGAATGTGTCTCGCAGTATGTTGATCCGACTTACAAATTGAGCCGGGGTAAGTGACAGCTCGGAGTATGGGTCAAAATCGGGTAGCATCTCACCAACTTCAGGAACGGTGGGTGAGCGGCTACTAATAAGGATTATGGGCAATATCGATGTTCGTTCTTCCGTATTGCGACGCGTTGTCGGTGCAGCACTCGACGGAAAGGCAACGGGCGGTTGCGGTACGTTTGAGACGCTAGATATTTTTGGCGGGAACATTTAGACGTTTAATGTTGCTGACGACAATATCGCGGGGCATGTTGCTGCCGGTGGCATGATCGACTGTACTCGTATGTTGGCTTGTGTTGCTGCCATCGTATTAGTCAGCTTTGGCGAGGATGTCTGTATGTATGTATTGGTCGGCATTTGCGAAAACGATTGTATATTGTTTTTGTTGGCGATGTGGGCAGCTGTTGCATTGGCAAAATTGATACTGTGTGTTTATACGGCGGAGGGCACTTGAAACATGTTCCTTCTGGCCAGCTCCCTAAACAATGACATAGTGTCGATATTATTTTCTCGAGCTCATCACGTGTTATTAGATTCGATGTTTCGGACGGAGAATCCTCTTCCCCCATTCCCTCACATTTCTAGTCCACTTCGTTGGTAACTAATATTCCTCTGACGCGCGCGATCAAATTTGCTTTAGTCCCCGGCCTCGAACAATTTAAGGATTTCAGCTTAGCACGCACCTGTTTGCTGGACAGGTTTTCAAGCTTCACCACCGGCATTTAACGATTTTAAATTGTATACACCGTCTTGCATAAACGACGCGCACTTTGGGGTGATATCCCACTTCTGAATATTGTCAGAGACGTTACCAAAAACAATAAAATCAAATGGACAATTAAAGTCGACATCGAAAGTGCTTATTCAATCTTATTTATTAAGTACGAGGCGTATCTATTGACCAATTACAATCAACTCACTATCTCTCGCATCTTGTTGCTCGCATCTCACGCTAAAGTGTTGCCAGGTAACACAAGTTACTATATTCTAAAGTGTAAATGCTTTTATTTGAATACTTGTTTACTCATTCATAGTAAAAAGACCAAAAACTTTCAGTTGGGATGTCTTTTTCAATCAATGACTTCCCTGTTGTTTCCTACAAAGTGAGAGCCAAGGAAAGATAAACCATGTATATAACTCTGACCGATTTGTTTCAACCGACTCTTGTATATGTTCCTCTGATCCAATCTCTAAGCTTATAAACTCAATATAAAAACCAGGACAGATGATTTTATACGTTTAGTTTTTCTGTTCAGTCTTCCTTTTACTTTTGATGGTATTCGCAATGTTAGTTTCTAGATCCTTTCATATTATCGTCAGATATCAACTCATATGCGCATCGGAGTGTGGCGAGGTAGAAGTAAATGCTGTTTTTTTTAAGGCAGAGGTTTAAAATGAAATAGAATACGGATAAATTGTTGTGATTTCCATGAAGTTGATTTAATTGGAGCAATAATTCTCCGTTATTTTTATTTGAATATGATTTCGGGTATAAGGGCGCCAAAAACTGTCACGGAGGAAGTCTAAACGAGAGTTCCAGTTTTCGACTACTCGAACCAATAATTCGGGCCGTATCTCGCTAGTAACGCGGCGAATGTTTCTTTCATTCCATCATATTCATAATAAAATGGCAACCCAAACTAACCATAAAACGCATGATAGCTGTCACACCATACGTAGCAAAAAAAATTGTTGCCAACTTAAAGTTCTATAGCTCCAAATAAGACACCCTATATGTTATCGAAATATTTCGTTTAAACAAGCTTCAATTTGTTTTTGTATTTATGAACTAAACTTATGATAAATTTGACGTAACACATAACCTTTACGATCAGTCACATATGCCCACTTTGTGCACAAATTACGCATAGCGAAATGCGAACGGTTGTTGAAATTTAGCTTAATCATTTCAGATGAAGGAGGCTTAGATAGTTTTGGAATATTTTCAAAAGTGAAGGTGGTGAAGGCTATTCACGCCCTGAGTTGGGGGCTCCAAAACGCACAATATGTCTGAACTACCCATTCAACGCCTCTCCTGTCAACCTGAAAAATTACTTTGGACTAAGCCTCGTGTTGCAACGCCGTGCGGTGCCTGCAATGTGAGAGATCACTCCTTTGGCGAGATAGGAGGGGAGAAGAGGGATAGCTAGGTAAGTAATCCTCTAACCCCGACTGCTGTGGATTTTATATATTTTATGACCACCCAAACATAATGTACCCGTTTTCCACCAATCCTAGCATCTTACCGACCGGACTATCTGACGAAAGCTTCCTTGTTTCCTTGTAGAGTTCTCGGCGTAGCCTGTTCCATCTTTTGCATGCAAAAAATGTGTGGCAAACATTGTCTTCCTTTCTTGCGCAAAACCTACAGTCGGAGAACCACCACATCCGCTCAAGAGCTAGGTCAAGTCAAATCAGACTCACCATGTGTTCGATTAAGCTACAGTCTAATATCAGGTATAAGGCACGCAGTCAATCTTCCCTTCGTGCAATTCACCTAAGACTGCCAATCGTTGAGTAAGCGTTTTCTCTCCTTGCTAGCGACTGTCTCACTTGTATCTTCGCTGCGACGCAAGTAGATAATACGGCACTCTCTAGCAATGAAGGCGATAAATATCAGAGACTGTCGTATATAAAGATGCAATCCTCAGTGTTCCTCTTCTATGTACCTGTACCAAGCGTTTTCGGTTTACTTTCCTACTCAGAGCATCACCCCATACTTTTGCTCCGTACTGTAGTACGAACTCTGTACACCTCACCAAAAGTTGGGTCCCCCCACGTTGACTATAAGTCGACTAAAAGCCGATATGCCTGAGCCAGCTTTATCAGCCGTTGCCCTGATTTTCTCAGAGAAACTCACCTTTGAATCGAACAGTAGCTCCGGGTATTTTAGTGATGGTTTTGATTCAATCAATACTTCCCTAATATTGATCTACTTACTCGATCAGGCACAACTCATTCGGAAGTTCAAATTTCAGGGGCTCATCGTACGACATGTTCCACAAGTCTGGACCAAGAATAGATTTTTGAGCAAGACCCGATGCAATTTTCACCTTTCGTCGGCCGTACATGGTGTCATAAACCAGGCTTCAAGACGGTAGACAGTCCGTCAAAAACCACATGTGATATTTTGGAATTTGAAAAAGGGGTTTTCAGCGCATCTACAATATCCACCGATCTAGTGGAGTAGAAGGCATTCCAAACATTATGTATCACCAACAGAACCACCCAATACTTGGTACGACTAATTGCCTCTGTCTTTTAGACTGCGCTTAACACTTCTGCATTTGCATCAATAGTAGAGCATCCTGCTCTAAAGTCATACTGTCGACGATACAGATCCTCAGTAGCCCGAGTCACGTCAGTGAGTCTTCCCTTGATAAGTTCCTCTAGCACTTTCCCAGCCGTGTCTAGCATGCATAACGAGTGGTATGCAGACGGTGACTTGGGACTAACCTTCCCCTTGTTGATTAGAGAGAGCCTCGTTAATTACCAACGCTCCGGTAAAACTTCTTCTCGTTGAATGTACTGAGTAGCAAGCCAGGACAATGGTGATACACAAGCTGCAACATCTAAGCTGGGACGCCGTCTGGACCCTTTTTAGTTTCAATGATATGAGTAGCCGTGTGAAGAGTGAGCATTCGACTGTTGTACTGCTATGGTAGATGGGATAGGCAGGAAAAAGTGGCTCCACTATCTCGCCATCTTTTCTGCTACATACATACAGAGCTTGTGTAGGCCACCAAGCTTTCATATAACTACATTGCAGCAAAGACTCCACGGATCCCTGTTCATGTTGTCCACTAAATTCTATCAGCTTGCTGCTGTTAATAATTTTGCGAAGGTATTTCCTGGCAAACTTATATTCTGCTAACCGGTTGCATGTCTTGTCGCGGTTTTGTTCCCTTTGAGCTTCATGTCGAAGGTTGTAACGCTACCCTCACTTATCAGCTATTTCAGGCGACCACCAATACACCTGCAAATCTTCTAGCAACGGCGAACCTGCCATGAGTATCATACAAACCTCCCCTTCTCAATTGTGGAAGCTCAAGAACACGGTCGTTGAGAGCCAGCATCATAGAAGTCAAGCAGAATGAACTGATGATCACTGGCTGAGCAATCCTCTAAGTCCCTCTGTGCAAGGGACTTCAAGGCGAGAGCCACATCGGGTATGGTTCCTTCCCAGGCCAGAGGGCAAAAATGCTGCATGTCACCTATGTTCAGAATGGCAAACTCTATCCTGGAAGCCACCTCTAGGACGCGTTTTCCCCACGGATTAATTTGAGGCATGCCCCATTTTTTAGTATTGAACTATTCCTCGACAAGATAGCGTTCTCCAAAACATTAAGCTTGGCTTGATGAGAATATATTGGTTCGTTTTGTGTTAGGTACATGCTAAAGGATGCAACCCAAATAAAACCACTCCTCCATCCATTGCTCACCACTAGAATATCAGCACTGTTCCGTACCCAGATGGGTACCATAGTCAGAACCTTTGTCGCAGTATTGCACACTGCGCAGCATGAATTCGGCTTTCGTATCCCTTACAACTGCTCAAGTAGGTTTTTGGCGCCTGTACTGTGATGTAGATTTACCTGCGGAATACGGACCATCGGAATTCTGCTTTCACCCTGGCTAGAGCTACCTGGAAAACCCAAGACTTTTCTGATCCTAAGAAGTGCCTCGAATCCGGTTTGGATAAGGATCATTACAAAGGATGCAACGTGCTACCTTCGAAAAATACATTCTCATACCAAACTGAGTACGGGAACTTTACAATATATTGTACGCATTCTTAGTAAAGTTAAAGTTGAAATTCTAATGTTAACGACTTCAGTAGAGTAGACTTTTGATATCTCAAGTTAAATGAATGCAGTTCAAAGTAGGATAGTTAGGCTCGACGAAGTTTTCGGTACCACCCCCGTCTACGCACGGCTGCTCGAGAACAATATTATGCACAATAAAAAAATACAATCATCAGCAGAAAATTACTAAATAAATTGTCAGAAACGACGTCTAATCGAAGATACAGTAAACAGTGCAAATTCTCCGCCTACGAAACGTGATGCATCGATCTCAACGAACGGCAATAAACACATGAGTCTGGATACGTAGACCCAAACCGGAATCGCTATTGATGAAACATGCAAGTCTAAATATCTTGAGAAATTATCCAAAGAAAACAAGCTGTCGTTAGGATTTGATCAAAAGATAAACAGCCGCACCTCAAGAAATAATGCTTATAATTTCTCAGTAGGCTCACAAGAAGAGCCGTGGTGTTGAATGGTCTGTGTCTGGAAGTCTGCTATTGACCTTCAGAAATCTGTTTGCGAAATTAAGAAAAGGTCGTGGTGCCGAAGTATCGAGGCGATGCGGTTCTAGCTTAACACACTATCAAAATACACAGAAACACACTAGCAAAACCAAGAGCAACTTTTTGACTACACATTAACTCACTTGAGTATCGATAAAAATAGTCATTTTATTAAAAAGGGATTGCTCAAATTTATCGTGATTGAAGGAATTGAAATCTGCAACTACTCTGTTATAATTGTCCGATAGTTTAGCGGTCATTTCTGTTATATAATAGTTCAATTTGTACTGCTTGTTATTATTGGCAATCATACTACTCGTATTCCCAATCCGTATACAATCGCCAGGAATTCTCGCTCATTAGTGGCATAGTTCACTTCTGTCGCGTTGAAGGATCTTCAAATATAAACAATTGGTCGGTCTTTTCCAAGATCACCCTGTGACAGGACCGCGCCAATCGCGCGATTTGAGGCATCTGTGGCTAGATAAAAGGGTTTCTTTAACTCCGGCTAATCCAGCACCTCAGATGAAGTGAGAAATCCTTTAAATCATCGAACGCTTTAAGTTCGAGCTCGTTTAGTGAAATTTCCTTCTTCTTGGACTGGCTTGCCTTCACTTGAGCGTTGTCTCCTCTAGTCAAATTTGTTAAGGGCTTAGCTATTTTTGCAAAGTTCTTTATAAGCTTCCTATAATAAGATGCCAAACCAAGGAACGCTTTTAAGTCTTTCGATTTAGCGGGAGCCTTGATTCTTGTGATAGCCACTATTTCCTTGGGATCTGGAAGAATACTTTCCCGTGAGACTATGTAACCCAAGTATTCGACTTGACCCTTCAAAAATGAAGATTTCTCTAGACTTATTTTGACGCTTGCACGTTCAAGTTGGGAGAGTATAGTTTCTACATTTTGCAAATGTTCTTCCTCTGTTTTCCCTAGGATGATAATGCCGTCTATACAAACAAAACACAGTTGTTCGATGAAGGGCTTTAAAATACCGTCGATCATCCATTGAAAAATGGTTGGAATCTGGTAAATTAGAATTTTCCATTTTCCGTTGAGAAGGCAGTTTCTGAGATATCCGTATCCAGCATCTTGACTTGATGAAAACCTGATGTCAAATCCAGAGTGGTGAAGTATTGCGAATTCCAAAGCTCGCGAGCGTGTTTGTAATATCCGGGCTTGGGGAGGTGTCCGATAATGTGACTGCATTCAACCTTTTAAAGTTTATGACCAATCTGTATTGCCTTTCGCCAGATAAGTTGGGCTTCTTAGGAACCACCTGAATCGGTGCGTTGTACGAACTCTTCGAAGGTCGAATGATCCCATCGTCCAGCATCTTCTTTATCTACCTGTCAAATTAACTGAATATACGACTTAGTGTAAATTGGATCTGATGTTGACAATTTAATTTCAGCCCTTACGTTCATCTCAACAAATTCCCTGTCACTTATCGGTCGAAGAACTTTGACATGCCTATCCAACAAAGCCTTCAATTGGCACCTTGTAATATTGGGAAGGTGATCGCGAATAACTTCTACATGTTTGACCCGCCTAGATTCTTTTTGCTCTCAACAGAATCTTGATATTTGGTCTTATTTCTAGTATATTATTTCTCCGATCTATAATTGCATCTAAGTCCTTCAGAGTATCCCCCATTAAATGACTTTAGTCTCGGTAGTACATAGAAATCTAACAGAGTCTTGCTACCCACACTCTCAAAGAATCTCCCAGTTAACTTTTTGGTTATCGATACTTCTCCTGCTGCTGATAGAATTTTGAAGTGGTTTGAAATAAGCTTAGCGTTAAAAGCGTCCTTAGTGGTGATAACATTTTTATTAGTACCAGTATCAATCAGGAAATTCAGCGTGCGAGCGTTACGCGTAACAAATTCTATGTATGGAATGCTAGAGAGGCGTCCATCATAAAATTTAAATGCTTATTTTCCATACACATCACTTCTTTATCACATTCCCCATTTGAAACAAGGTCGTTATCCTCAAGATACTCCTGATACTCGGAGTCAGAGAATACTGAAGGAGGTTCCTGTAGATTTCATACGAAGGTTCGTAGAATCAGATGAATGCTTCTGGTTCTGGAAATTAGTTGGTCTATTCATATAATCAACCTGTCGTATGTGAATCGACCTATCTTCTTCTTCTTCTTCGTAGCACGACAGCCCCTTTCGGGCCTTCGCTTCCTGCAAACAGCGCCTCAAACTGTCTCGGTCCGTTGACCGCGTCATCCAATTCCGAAAACCGAGCAGCGATGAACTGTCTTCGTCGACCGAGTCAGACCAGCGTTTCCTCGGTTTCCCCACTGGCCGCCGGCCTTCAGTTCTCTCAACGAATACCTTCTTGGGTATCCGCTGTTCGTCCATACGATTCATGTGTCCAGGCCATTGCAGCTTCCGCAGTTTTACAATCCTTGAGACCTCTGGTTCGTCAAAAATTTCATACAGCTCATGGTTGTATCGAATTCGCCATTGGTCCCCGTTAAGCTTCGCTCCGATTATTCGTCTCAGGACCCGTCGCTCAAAGGCGTTCAATAAATTTGCGGATGCTTGGGTTAGGGTCCATGTTTCACACCCATAGCATAACACAGGCCTTATCACAGATTTGTATACTTGGAGCTTTGTTCTCCTGTGTATGCAGCTGGTCTTCGAGATCGTCAATACCGAATAAAATATTTTATTTGCAAGCTGTATTCTTCGGTTTATTTCGTCTCTTTCATTGCCCGTTTTCGTTATTTTAGCGCCCAAATACACAAATTCGCTAACATTCTAGATACTGTATTCGCCAAGTCTGATATTTTGTGTGCTTGGGGTATTTTTCCTCGACTGCGTCATGAGCTTTGTTTTATTTTTGTTGATTTGTAGCCCTACTAGTTTTGCTTCGCTGTCGAGTCTCAGGAAGAGTTCTTTGGCCATTATTAGTGACCGTGACAGAATGTTGATGTCGTCCACGTAGGCCACAACCTGGCTCGACTTGTATAGTAATGTACCTCGCATATCCCGGGTATCGACAGGTAGCTTCCGTATGACGTACTCCAGAGCCAAATTGAATAACAAGAAGGCCAGCCCATCTCCCTGCTTTAGTCCGATATTTGTGTCAAAGGCATCGGTGAGTTGGTTATTGATGCGGACTTGGGAGGTCGTCGAAGTCATTGTCATTTTGGTAAGACGAACTAATTTGGCTGGGATTCCAAAACCAAGCATTATTTGGTACAGTATCTTACGATCAATACTGTCGTATGCTTGCTTGAAGTCAACGAAAATTTAGTGTACGTCTATGTTGAACTCCCAGCATTTTTCAAGTACCTGCTTGACTGTGAACAATTGGTCTGTTGTTGATCTACCTGCCCTAAAACCACTTTGATACTCCCCAATAATACTGTTGGCGTATGATCCGATTTTATTTTCTAAAATTTTAGAAAATATTTTATACGCCGTACAAGTTAGTGATATGCCTCTATAATTTTCGCACTGTAGCTTGTCACCTTGTTTGTGGATAGAGTATATAATTGATTGGCTCCACACTTTTGGCATATGTTCTTGTTGCCAGATGTACTGGACGAGTTTGTGAATAGCTTGGTGAACACTACTGCCACCATATTTGATGAGCTCCACTGGAATCTCATCAATGCCCGGCGCTTTATTATTCTTTTGGCCTTTGATGATAGAACAAATCTCATCCAGAGTTGGTGGCGCCAATGGAAGCTCTCTGCAGACATCTTTAGGCTTCGATGAACTGGAGCTGTGCGGAGGATTAAGGAGGTTCTTGAAATATGATGCCCATTTTTCCTCAATCTTGACTTCATCAGCGATTATATCCTCACGAGAGAGCGTGGTTTTGGGCTGATAACCACGTTTCAGGCTTTTCACTGCTTTGTATGCTTGTCTTGTGTTATTGCTCGCTAAACTTACATCTATACTTCTCAATTAGTTGTCATAGTATTTTCTTTTCTTAATCCTAATTTTCTTATTCGCAACTCATCTGAGATTTTCATAGTGTTCCCTCTTCGTCCTGGTTTTTCTACCCACGTATTCTTTGTATGACTGATTCTTTTTATCTAACGCATTCTGGCACTCATCATCGAACAAATCATTCCTCTTGCGTCGGGCTTGATGTCCGATTGTCTGTTCTGCCACGATTCTGATAGCCGCTTCGATGTCAAATTTTTGTCGCGGGCTGGTCTTCGCTGAATATGCCTCAGAACATGATCGATCTGGTTTTGTGTGTTGGCATCTGGTGATACCCAGGTCATTTTATGAATGCGTCGATGTGGGAAGCAAGTCGAACGTATAACTAGATTTCTGCTACATGCAAAGTCAATCAGGCGCTGGCCGTTGTCATTTGTTGCATCGTGGAGGCTGTATCCTCCAGTCGTTCCCCGATGAGATAGCTCATTGCCAACCTTCACGTTGAAATCACCCAGAATAATTTTTGTGTCGTTTGTGGGCATTGAGTCGATCAGTCTTTCCAGGTGATTGTAAAACGATTCCTTCGTTTCTTCGGCTTTTTCTTCGGTTGGGGCGTGAACATTAATCAGCCAGATTTTGAAGGAATTCGCTTTCATACGGATCGCACACAACCGTTCATTGACAACCCTAAAATCAATAATGTGCGATTTGAACTCCCTATCTACAATGAAGGCCACTCCAAATTCTCGTTTTCCAGTAGGCTTCCCACTTTTAAATATTGTGTGCGATCTCATGTTTTGAATGTCGTTTCCAGTCCAATTCGTTTCCTGGACTGCCGGTATTTTTAATTGATATTGACTGGCCTGTTGTTGAAGGTCCTTAACAGCGCCAGAGTAATTGAGTGAACTGACACTCCAGGATCCAATGCCATAGTCCATTTTTCATTTGCGAGGTCGTTGCCGTGAGTCCAATCCATCCCGAGGTCCCCCAACCTCCATTCCGGCGGCATGGCTATTACGTCGATTCCGTTATCAAGTGCGGAAGATTCGCCTTCACCCTCTTACGTCCTCACAAAGGAGGTGTAAGTAGGATTTAATAGCAGAGCTGTAGATGTATTCACAGTTATGAGCATTTCTCGACATTTAATGTTACATTATTGGGGAACCAGTAAATCCAATGTGCACCCCGAGAGCATTTACTACCATTTAATTGGGGGGGGGGGGGGGTTTGGGATGACGAATCATGGAAGCTATGGGTTGGGGAAACAAGGGATTCCCTCCTCCTTTCTCAAACGGGCTTGGGACCGTCTATGGCGGAGTTTGGACTTATCTACATCCATTGAAGTTGGTGGTTTCAGTTGAGTGGGTCTAAGTGGTGGATTGGCGATATTCAATGGTGCCTTATTCCGAAACTGATACATTTGATTCTCGTCAGCTAAACTTAAGTGCTGATAAGGTGTAGATACCCTAGGCCTGGTGTGATCGAAGCGAGAACCGAAGAACTGATTTCTTCTTCCTTGTAGCACTACAGCCCCTCTCGGGCCTTCGCTTAGAGATAGTTAGGGTATCTCATTTTCATGACCGTATTGATTTTTTCGGAAGTTGGTTTGGTCAGTACCATGCTCCCTTGTGCCTGCTCAGCCATTATATGATTTGATTAAATCAGTACATATCACCACTGAGTGAACACTCATAGTGTGTCCGAAAAATCCCCTGAACTAAATCACGTTGCTCCCAACGAGATTTGAACCTGAGACCTTCGGCTTATGCGTTCATGCTCTAACCACTAGACCACACAGACAGAAGAACTGATTTACGGGTGCGAAAATGGTATTGTTACCTTGCCGTTGGTGAATGGATAAATTCCCAAAGTTTAAATTTTGGATTTATGAGCAAGGCGCGTAAGCATCCGACAGTGTTTGGGGTTTTCGAATCACTAACATTCGTGAGAGGTCACCTTTTAGACCCCTTACAAAAACATCCAGTGCTCTTTTTCTATAATTTTCTGTTAGTGCTGCAATAGTTCCGTGCGATCGATCCTCTGTTTTGATTTTATCTATTAAGAGCAATAGCTGGTGATTTACTGCCGCATAAAATTTATCAACACTTTTATAATGTTGGGGCATTGAATGCAACTGATGCTCTAGAGTGCGAACATTCCGCTTATCGGCGTAGTGGAGCGAAAGACATTTTTTGATACAGGGCCAATCATCGTCAAATATATTATACGATATAAGTGCTGCATTATCGGGCCCATGGATTTTCTGACGAATATGGTCGAGAATGGCTTCGAATATAGGTTTTTTGCGCACGATTTCATAATCATGGAGGATTGTCTCGACATTATGTACCTATGATAAATATTGAATGGAGTTGCCATTAAATGGTTGAAGGTCCCTCACAGAATCTGGTAGCGTCTTAATATTATCAAGATCCTTCTCCGTTTTAGGTAGCCCGGAGTCTATTGAAGACGAAAAATTGGAGGAAGGGTCAACCGATAATTTCTGCTCGATCGCTAACAATCTTCATTCACTTTCCTCATTTCGATTCAGACATGCATTTATCACTGAGACCGTTTGCTCAAGGGCGGAAAGTCTAGCATTTGTTTTTTTTTACTTAATTCAACCAGAGCATTGTCAATTGTCGAATGGCTTCCTGAATTTCCTCCATTTGAGCAGAAAAAGTTTTCTCTTTTCAATATGCAAAAGAAAAAGTTTCAGGAACGATGGAACGGGATGTTGATGGAATTTGGTAGGAGAAATTTTAGATGCAGCGATGTAAGTATATCGACATAAATTTCATAACAGATAATGAAATCACAAATTTCACTCGAATAGCCTAAATGCTCCGAAGTAACTTCACACTTTTTTCACAATCTTCGGATGAAAAATTATATAATAATTTCACTCATTACATATGATCTATTTAATAAATAGAAATTTTAATAATGTAACAGCAAACTTGCTTATCGTTATCGTTGTACAATCTTCTAAAAGGAAAAAACCTTTTACTTACAATAAAATAATAGTTGTTGATTGTATCCGCAACACAGTTCAACAACCTGGACAGTCCGTATTCTTCCTTTTTAACGCTACTCGTAGATAATTGAACAGCACCTACGCGGTAACGGTATTTTCTGACTCGGATGATGATCGTCTTCACTAGGATGCCAAAAAGTATTGCAATATCCCGCAGCTTAGTATAAGGTTACTGCTATCAAATTCCAGTTGAATTCTCCCCGAAAACGTTTAATTTAACTGCGACTCGCAACTAGGGAACCCGTGTTCTCATGAAAACGGTCGGAAAAATCACAAATACGAAAATTCGAAAATAACTGCGCAAATAACGTATCCCAGGTTCACTGTGTTCTTCCGGAACGGTTTGATTTGACTCGGGCACCAATTATGACAATCTGCTGCTACTCGTTCAAAAAAAAGAAACACTTCTTCAAAATTTCAACAATGTTTATTTCACTTCAGGGTTAATCGCTAAGGTTAAGTAACAGTAAGAGTGTACTATTTAAGAGTCGCGGACAAAAAGGGTTAAATACATAAATTTGCTTATATGTATTTATAATAACATAATTTGGGTCACCTAGGTGCATTTCCACAATTTCATTCTATTAATTGCATTCGCAGTAAAGCATGTGTGCAATAATTGTCTATATAAGTAGCATCATCAGCTTGTCATTAACCGATGAACTCAAAATTTGAGCAGATATAAAATGCGTATTGGACATAATGCGCATGGTGATAATTCCGATGAATCCTCAATAATTAATGAAGGCAATGTAGGTACTGAGCATAATGTGCATGGTGATAACTTGCATCGGCTTTTCAACAATCACTCGTGGATTTTCATTTGCCCAAATGCGGCAATTCTGCTTGTTAACGAATCCACTGAGGTGAAAGTGTACCTCGTCGCTGAAGAGATTTTCTTTATAAAGTCACCATTTCCTTTTGTCTGTTCAACAAACCATTCGGCGTATTGCCGACGCTTAAAATGGTCAGTAGGCTTCAGCTCTTGAGTCAGTTGAACCTTGTAAGCGTGTAAATTCAAATCTTTATTCAAAATTTGCATCAGTGTTGTTCGTGAGATGTTCAATTTTTGGGCACGACGACGAGTCGAGGTTGACGGCTCTTCTGCCACACTATCGCGAACAACAGCATTGTTTTCCGCAGGACGAACTGGGCGAGCATGCAACGGTGATTTTACATTTCTTACAGACTCGGTTTGCTGAAATTTGCGCACAATTCTCTCGATTGTGGACACATTTGGTCGATTATGCTGACCAAAAAAATCACGTGGTGCAGGAAATGCATTTTGATTTGAACGCCCATCTTCGTAAAAGACTTCAACAACCTTAATGCGCTGCTCAATTGTGTACCTCTCCATGGTTGGATTTGTCAAACACTGAAACAAAGAAGTGTTAAGTTGGGCGAAGAACTTGACGTTAAGGTGTGACTTACAATTAACATCGTGCATAATGATTGGACCACCCTTTATAACAAAATGTTGACTGATTGTATATGCATACATACAAGTACATAGCATCGAAATGTTCCTTGAGTTTACAAATAGGTTACGCTTGTTTTGCGCAATTTTCATTTCATAGGTTGAGCGCCTACTCATTTCGTTCGGTTTTGATTTTGAAAAAATCGATTGCTTAAGTTGAAAAATCATCAAGGTTGTTTAAAGTGAATAACATTTTTATGTTCCATATTTCCTTCAGATAATATTGTAAGGGCAAGAATCTCGAAAAATTTTAGCAATCACGCCTATTTTGAAATTTCCAATGAAATATTATATTTTGCAATTGTAATAATTCTTCAGATATTTCATTGCCAACAAAATATTAAAAGAATTATGCAATTAATAACCGCTAAGACCACATGTTTGTGGTTGGTTATTACCTCATTCCATATTGACATGGGAAAAGTTCACTTGACCGGTTGATCCAATGTTTGCATATGCAACTACTCAATTGGATTTCAATCCTTCAGGTATACTCATACATATTAAATTTATTTTATTAATTGGACACTTGACAGCATAAAACGGTTTATACAATTATATACGATTACACCTACCCATTAGCTACGTGCATAAATTCACTGTTCATTTACTTTCAGCTCATGGAATAATGTGTATTGAGAGAAATATTTTATTAATATTTATGATTCTATATACTCGTAGTACGTAACTTGTTGGTTGCCGAATTTTATTTGGGATATTGAAATATATTTTTGCCTCTGATTGTGATGAATTAAGGATTTTAGGTAATCTTTAATACTTAGCAGTCGAGTTTTGGTGGGAAAATATGTCACATATTGTCACATTTTTTGTATTCCTTACAACTTGAGGAGTTTTTACGAAGTCTGTCTTTTCTCAACATCATTAAAAATAACGTAATGTTCTTCGATTTGATAGTTGCATAAAAGGTGTTCTTGGTAACTACTTGGACGAGCAATATTCGGAGAAGCCATTAAATTTAAGTCTGGAAAATTCTTGCTAGGGCGAGGCTCGGAACGTCAATGTACAAAACAAACCCAAACTGTTAAGTAGTTAATAATTTGTAGCGTTAAGAACAGCATCATTTAGTACTCAAGTGTCTTGTCCACAGGGATTTAACAGGCATTTTCTTTATTTGTGTGGTCAGGAAGTGAAGGCTTTTTACGCCTTAATGTAGGACTCTCAAGCGCAGAAGGCACTATGTACCATAGTATACTCAAATAGTAACCACACTCCATCAACCCTCCGGAAAAATCCGAACACAAGCCGAACAGCAAGCCATAAATCTTCGGTAGCAGGTAGATGGTAAACGCTGATGCGAGGAATGGCGCGGATATAAACATATGCTTCGATGAGAGATTTCAGGGCTACCAGAGCTAAAAAATCAATAACAATGCAGAAAAACAAATTCGTTCCATGCAATCTTTTAGTTTTTTATTAGGATCTGGCAGCACTCCTATGTTCTGAAATGCGTAAAAGAACACGTGCGTCGGAAATTTTATCGGCATTTTGCTTTGTTTCTTGAGCGCGCCAAAAATGGATCAGCTGTAATGCCCCGGATCAGCTGTAATGCCCCTGGGAAAATTCAAAAAGTGTGCAACACAGGGTAAATGAAAGGTGTGGCTACTATTTGAGTATACTATGCTATGTACTGTTCACCAAAAACCTCCCCTGGAGCTGAGAACCCAGGCTGGAACCGTTTAATGCATTACTTTAGACTATGCCTCATTATTCGTGCCTTTGGGATACAGAAACCTCCTTTCTCGTGGGATAGAAGCGAGGGAAAGATATTACTAGAAGAAAGATTCCTGCTTTTGACGCTTCCGGATACTCAAATATTTCTTTTTTATTCTCCAGGACAGCCCAAACACAATGTTCTATGCAGTTTAATTTTTCAGCCGATATAAGCACCTTACCGATTATTGTCTCCGACGGTGAATGCTGCAACTTCATTGAAGAGGTCACCGCGCAGCCTGTCCCCTCTTTTATAGGCAATTTGTGGCGGGTATCATCTACCTCTCCTACGCGGTTGAGAGACCATGCCCTAGCAATCTTGTGCAGGTAAAATCCATGTCCCCTAAAGAGCGGGGTCAGGCAGAAGTCAGTCTCATCATGCTTTTGATCGACTCACGACCAGAGAAAGCGTTGTCTTTTCTCCGTTGCGAATGATAGTTCTTCATTCTCTAGCAAGAAATGCTGTTGCGAATTCCGGCCGTGCCAGTATTCTCCAGCTCTTAAATTCGAACTTCTTCTTCTTTCTTTGAGCACACATACTTTTTTCTTATTTTTTAAATATTCACTTAATTTCCTATTTTCTTCTTTTAAACACTATTTTTATATTTAAAATTTATTTTTAAATTAAAAAAAAATAGTTTTCACTTTTCCTCCTTCATTAGATCCCAATTTCAAATGTTTTTTTTCTTATCTTTTATTCAAGGCACTAATGTTCATCATAGGGCTAAAGGCTAGCGCCGACAACGAAGTTCACACACGAGTTTTGGCACTCAAGGAAGATGAGAGTCGTACCGATCTGAGCATCGAGAAACTCGTCACAGAGACTCAATAGATCATTGCAATACATGCCGTGCGATCCAAGAAGAACAACAATTATTATAACAGCGGAAAGCAGGCCAAGCAGGACAGTTGAATGCACAGAAAACCAAAGTACTATGCTGGGGGTGCAACAAAAAGCATTTTTGATTCAAAGTTTGTTCTTTTCGCAGTAAGAAATATCCAGACTGCAACAAGGAAGGCTATAAAGCAAGATGTTGTCATGTTCCCCGTCCTCAGAAATCCGAAAATCAAAGCGCAAAGATAATAAACGAATGTATAGAAGCAAATACGCTTTTGCACTAACAACAGAGAGCTCTCTAGATCCAACACGCAAATATGCCGGTATACAAATAAGCAAACAATCATTCGGTTTGCAAATTGACAGCGGCCTTGATTCACTTTCATTTCTAGTGACTATTTTAATAAATTGACATCTGTCATATCATAAAGTCCGACTCACATAGCTCACGATGCATCAAATAATCGGATCTAATTTCTAGCAGAATTTGATGCAATGGTTACACTGAAGGGTCAAACTCGATACAGAATTGTCAAAGCTAATGTAGACAAAAATCTCATTGTAATTGGTTCCAACTTCATGCGAGAGTTTTTTTTTTGGTCGATGGACCTTTGAATGACGTTTGTCCAGCAATTCACACAGACTACATTCAGTGATCTCAGCCGCAATTTAAAGAGCTTTATATTTTTTTCTTTTTTCATGAATGTTTTCGCTATTTGTTTCTTTTTTTTCCTAAAATAATTAAATTTACTTGGCTTATTATTTTCTCAAAAAATTTTTTTTTTGGCTTTTTCTAGGTTATCATAATAAACTGGCCATGAAAACATTTAAAAAATTATTTCATTTCTCAGGATGTCCTTTTCTTTCCGTTTCCTTTCTTTTGTGGTATGTTTTAAATGTTGGGTGGCACCGCACGGGCAGAGGGTGTGCTAGAAGACCCACGACACAAATGAGCACAAGCCAGTCTCAGTACGCCCCCACCGGTTAAAAACTCCTCTGCCAAATTCTAATGGCTGCAACTGCGGCGGCTTCTGCGATTTTAAAATGTGATGGGTATCATCCCTGACATCACAAATACTGCCAACTCGGAGACTATTTGATATGCATGCACAATTTGTAGCTTTCCTTGTCTCTGCACCTATGCCAACCGTTTGCGGTGCAGCAACTGGCGCCATAAAATCATGCACATGTCATCAAGCGTGACACATCTGGCAGATCTAGCCTCAGTATCCACAAGTCGGGACTGAGAATAGAATTCTGGATACACCCAAACTAAGCTCCATTCACCGACGACTTTCCTTCGTATCATAAAGCAGGCTACGATCCTTTAGCTAGTCCCTCAAAATCTGCATCAGGTATCCTAGAATTTGGAAAAAAAAACTCCAAGCACTTCCAGGATATCTGCCCATTTAACTAAATTTAAATAATTTCTGACGTCAAAAGCGACCAGCTCTCACCATACAGCAAGACAACCCTTCGGGTAGAACTTCTGTGTTTCTTTGCATGCTGGATTAGGCTACCCTCGTCTCTAATTGCATCGACAGTGGAGCCACCTGCTTTGAAGCCACATTGCTGACGAATGGGTCCTTTGCAGCATGGATTTCGTCAGTCAGGCTTCCCCTTATGAGTTTTCTGAGTACTTTCCCGACGATGTCAAGCATATATGAACATATCGGGCAGTGTGCAGCCAGCGAATTGAGTTTCTCCTTCCCTTTGCTGATCAGTATGAGTCTCACTATGTTTCAATGCACCGAAAATACTCTTTGACGCATGTAAACGTTAAATTTACAGTAAAGCAAGTCAAGGTAAACATGAAAAACTATCTGTAGTATCTCAGCTGGGATCCCGTTCGGTCCTGGGCCTTTCTCATCTTCATGAATAAGACTATTTCTTCCAGTTGTATATTCATAAAAGTATACATTCCACCAAAGTTTTTTCATAGGCGGCATCGACACTAAAAAGGGCCCACACAATCTCGTTAATTTGAGCCTCTTGAATGGTTGATTATTAGAGCGAATTTTGGGGGCCGAGCTTCTACATGACCAGCTTGTAGCGCAGGCCTCATGGGTAACTGTTCACTTCGTCCACCACCTCTAGCCAGTAGTTGGCCTTACTGCTGTCAACAACTTTGTGGAGACGCCTTTTGGCCAACTTGTTTTCAGCTAATCTGGTGCATGCCTCGAAGTCCGAACCAAGCCTGTGATATTCACTTCACTGTTCGGCTATCGCAGATGTAAACCAGTACACTGAAAGCTTGCCATGCCCGGGTCTTCGATGGAGCATGGAAGACTCACAGGTAGACGCGATGATATTCACAGTTGAGTTCACCACTTCCGTAGCTGTTAATCTTCTGCTCCTTTACGAAGCTCTGTTTGCACCATAAGCACATCAATGACCCTTGAGGACATATGCAACGAGAAGCACCATCATTGACATCAATTGCTATGATAATCACTGGCTGGATAGTCCTCTAAGACTCTCCAGTTACTTACACTTCGTACTGCAGATCCAACGCAAATGTCACACCTGGGATGGTTTTGACGCAACCCCAGAAGCGTAAAGTAGGGGTGTTGCAGGTGTTCAGTGCAACTTGTCTAATTGTGGTTGCGTTCTCCAGTACTTGCTTTACTCTGGCATCTGACTGGGCAGGCCCCATTCAATTATTTTTGCATTCAAGTCTTCTCAACGAAAATGTGCCATTCTTTGCTCAAAACAGCGCCACCAAAGGCACCATATAACTTGAAAGGATGGCGACCGTTTATTTGGTGGCTGATGTATAAAAAAGAAAACTGTTCCTAAGCACTGAACCCAGGGGAACGTGGCCGCCTTCTCGATCATGACACTGTACCCAAAACTAGGTGTTCTCTTGAAACCAGATGGCAGCAGTACCAGATTAAGCCAGATGGTAGCAGTACCAGATTATTCAGGGTCCCAACCTGACAACTCTGATCACTGAACAACAGCAAGTCGGTTATCTTCTCATTGCCCAACTGCCCCGAAGGATTTTGGGCAATTCGTTGCGGTGTCAGTATATCTGCAAGTAATGATTCGATGCAGTGTTGCTTCGGCTGAGGCTAGACCCTCTTTGAATATTCAACATTTCCATATCCCTAGCACAATAAGGTCAGCGTCAGAGAACACATTCTGCCTCCTCCGAGCATTGTTTCATTTTGTTGCCCACATTGTCATACTTACGTTTCAATCAGGCCCTTTGAATCCTTTCCATCAGGCTCTTTGCATGCTTTTGCGGTATGACCCTAAACAAGGTATTAAAAGCAGCAAAAAGGTACTGCTCTGCGACGCATACTGCAGCTAAAGTAGCCAATTCCTATCTTGCCTTTTTCATGATTACGAGGTGAGTGCCATTAACGCATTTTGTGTGAAGCCTCCATGCAGCCGTTGCCCTGATTTGCTCAGAGAAACTCATCATCAAGTCGATCAGTAGCCCCAGGTACTCCACCGCTGGCTTCGATTCGATTGGTATGCCTCCAATACAGATCATCCTTACTCTAAGGATTCTATTTTTTTGTCAAGATAACCACTTCGGGTTTCTCCAGTGCTAGACTGAACCCACTAGCAGTCATCCAGTCTCTCACTCGGCATATTAGCATACCTAGCCTCAGTTGCGCTTGTTCAATGGTGCGTCCAGAGATTAAACCTACAACATCATCCACATTGCCGATCAAGCGCGGCTCATTTGGCATCTTCACTCTGAGTAGTACGTTGTAATAAGGGCTGGACCAAGAATATATCTCTGGGCAACACCGGATGTAACTTCCATCCTTTGTAGGCCCTGTGTCGTGTCGTAAAGCAAGCTTCTGTCTTACAGATAGTCCCTCAAAAGCCGCATCAGATATTCTGGAGCTTGAAAAGGGTTTCAGCATATTTAGAATATCCATCCATCTAGCGGAGTTGAAGGCGTTCCTAACGGTGAATGTCAACAACAGAACAATCCGTCGCTTGGTGCAGCTATGTCGAGCGTTCTACTCTAAAACCGCAATACCGACGAAAAAGGTTCCCAAGAGCACGAACCGCGTCAGTGAGTCTTCCCTTGATGTGTTCCTCTTGCACTTTCCCAGCCGTGTCTAGCATGCATAACGGGTGGTATGCACGTGGCGATGCGGGATTTCCTTTCCCCTTGCTGATCAGCATGAACTTCGCCATCTTCCATCATACCGGGCAAAACCCGTCCCGTTGACAAGCGTTGAATGCGCTGAGTAGCAAGTCAGGACAATGGTGATACAAAATTTGCAACACCTCAGCTGGAACGCAATCTGGGCCTGGAGCCTTCCTTGCTTTCAATGATAGAGCTACCTTTTCTGGTTTTGGTTATGTGAAGAGTGGACACTCGATTGCTGTTTCACAGTTAACAGTGTCAATACGGACGGGATAGGCGGAGAAAAGTGCCAGCACTATCTCGCCCATCTTTTTCGCATGATATTTGCAAGGTGGCCGTAGGGCATCAAGTTTCGGCATAGCTAAGTTTAAGCCAAGGCCCCACGGATCCTTGTTCGCATTATCCACTACATCTTGCCAGTAGTGAGCCTTGCAAATCCTAATAAATTTGCGAAGCCATTTCGTAGTCAATTTCCATGCTGCTACCTGGTTGCATGCCTCGTCACGATTCTGTTCCTGTTGAGTCTCAAGCCGAAGCTTGTGACACTCCCTTAGCTTTTAAGCGATTGCAGTTGACAACGAGTACACTAGGAGTTTGCCGTAGTTTTTGGCGGATCATAGAAGCGTTGCAATTAGTCATGATGATGCTCATATTTGAGTTCATCACTTCATGAGCCGCCAGCGGTTCCGTCCCTAGCGAATCATCCTGCGGCGCAGCATCTGCCGTGAGTACCTCGACGAGTATCTTGACGTCCTTCCTTCCGATGTCTCATCCAACTATAGAAAATTGAAAGCATGGACGTCGGGAGACAATACCACGGATCTCAAGCAGAATGCACAGATGATCACTGGCTAAGTAGTCATTTAACACTCTCCAATTGTATATCCTCCGTACTGAAGACTTCAAGGCAAATATCATGCCCGATATGGTTCCTTTTCAGTAATTATTCAGTGTATTTGCAGTCTCAAGAACGACGAGTGCTATCCTCACCACCATTTCTAGGGTTCTGTTTGAGTCATGCCTCATTTGATTGCTTTAGCATTGAGGTCTCCCCAAACGAGCGTGAGGAAATGATATCGGCTTGTTCTGCGTTAGATACACACTAGAAAAGGTGGACCCTGGGCACCAAATCCACACGAAATCATCACCCTTTTTAGAGCACTACGCCTAGAAATCAGTGTTCCAAACCTTGATTTTGACTGCACTTGTTTTATCAGGTTGCCACTATATAGAAAATTTATCCAGGTGTAACTCACTCAGCAGCAAAAATTCTGCTTTTATGTCCCTCGCAAACTGTTCAAGTAGGTTTTGGGTGGTTAAACAGCGGTATAGGTAAACCTGCAAGATATGGGTCATCAAAGATCTGGCTTCGCCTTGGCTAGAGCTTCTTGGCAAAATTGACATTTTCTTGATCTCAAAACGTGCCAAAGCTTCGGTTTTGGATCAGCATCCTTGGAAAGGATACAGTGTGCCTCCTTCGTACACACTTTTCTGTTACGTGCAATTTCACCGCATATGTAACACAGGGAACTCCGAACGCGTCCTTTGCATACTTTTGCGGTGTGGCCAAGCGCTATTTGGAGCATTGAAGAGGCACTGCTTTTCATTATTTCCTGTAGACTACTTACCCCATTCTTACTTTGTCCGAATGCAGAAATTGTTCAGCGTCCTTTTGGATAAAGTCAATGATGGCCATACATAGCTTTGATTCTGCCCACGCTAGGGAGCTTCCTTTTGATAGCCTCTTTTAACTTGGCCAGGTCCGTGACAATGTCAATTTCTCTGATTTCAATCGTTGCCACCGACTCGAGTGAGTCTACAGTGTAGCTTTTGCTGAAGACTTTCGTCACTGCGCCCAGAGCACTTCATTATTGTCGGCCTCTGCTTCGAAATGTTGGTGTTTTTGGGCCCTAGATTTCCCCTGATATACTGCAGCACTTGTGCGTAGAAGCAGAGCAGAAGCCATCGAGAGATTTGACGAGCATTTTCTATGCTGTCTTGCGTCATGGTCAGGTTTTTTTCTTGTTGAGCGTCTGTGCGAACTTTATTTTTTGGTACTTTTTGAAGGAATTTCTTTGCGGCTGTCTTCACTTCTTTTGTCAGCACTGTCTGAAACTCCTGATGTAGCATCCCTTGCCCATCAAGTACATCATACTTCATTCTGTTATCCCGATCACACACTTGATCGGCTATGATTGCGGCTCTTACCACTGCACGCACAGTTGAACAAGCAAAACTTAGGCTAGGTATGCTAATGCACCGAGTGAGGGACTGAATGACTGTTCGTGGGTTCAGCCTAGCACTGGAGAAAACGGAAGTAATCATCTTGATAAAAAGAGAATCCCTAGAGTAAAGATGATAAGTATTGGAGACATGCTAATCGAATCAAAGCCAGCAGTGAAGTACCTGGGGCTACTGATCGACTCGAAGATGAGATTTTCTGAGCAAATCAGGGCAACGGCTGAGATGGCTGCTTTAGGACTATCGGCTCTGAGCCAACTTATGGCCAACTAAGGGGAACCCAACCCATCAAGAAGATGCCTCTTGATGAGTGCCGTAGGGTCACTGCTGCTGTACGGGGCAGAAATATGGAGCAACATTTTCAGTAAAGAGGTATGCCGAAAACGCTTGGAACATGTGCAGAGAAGAGGAGCAATGAGGATTGCAAATTCATATCCGACAGTCTCTGATTCAACGGTGATTGCAGGCATGATACCTGTTGTCCTTCTTACTAGAGAGCGTCGTGCTATTTATCTGTGTCGAAGCAAGGACGTGATGAGATAGTTGCCCGCGAGGAGAGACACCGCTCACTCAATGATTGGCAGTAGTCTTGGGTGAATTGCACGAAGGAAAGATCGACTTCGTGACTCATCCCGGATGTGAGACTGTGGCTAAATCGAAATCTTGGTGAGACTGATTTCTATCTGACCCAGCTTTTGAGTGGGCAGGGGTGTTTTCAGTCTTAATCGCACAAAGCTTGTAAGTCACGGTCCCCCAATTGTTGGTTTCGTCCAGAAAAAAAAGATGATGCTTGCTATACATTTTTGGCGGGCACACAATGGGAAAGGCTGCGAAGGGACCTCTAAATAGAGACGGGAGAGCTCACCTCAGATGGTATAGTCACAGTGATGCTTGGATCGGTTGAAAAATGGAACCAGGTGGTACAATATGCTCGGGCAGTCCTAAAATATAAAAGGGACTCACAGCAACCGAGGATGTCAGAGCTGAGGATCACTTGTCTGGCAATTCCTTTTTCCCTCTCCAATTTTCTGAAGTAGTACTCTCCCAGCTCGAAAGCGCCTCACGACGTAACAAAACGAGGCCTGGGCCAAAGTAATGTGTCAAAAGGTTCCAGGTTGGGTTCTTGGGTTGACAGGGGATGTATTTAGTGGGTAGTCCAAGCACTTCCCAAACAATTTTTTTTATCAAAGTTAATCACAACAGGTATAAAATTAAAGGCCTTGCAGAATATGAAAAATGTCAATAAGTCAGACAGCCCGGCGGGAGGCGAAATGTATGAAAAATTTACGCAGAAATTTTTTTGCAGGCAGCTTTTTAACCGAGTATTGGAGCTATCCAAAGCAACATCTTTGAACCCGTGCGTTGCAATTTAATCTCAGTTTAGTGCAAATAAGCGCATATATTTACATAGATTTGATGCAAAAGGGATCGAGTAGTAAAAATAATTAAAACAAGTTGAGTAAGCAGGAGAGTGCTCCTACCAGGAGGTCTTTGTAAACATCCTAGAGTTAGAAACAAGTTTTCTAATAGCGTGAATCGATAACTTGAATTATTCATCCAATACTTTGATATGAAGTCGTTCAAATTTATACAAAAGATGCACAATTTCTTTCTTAAGCACAGTGCAGCCGCCATTTTAATCTAGCTTAAATGATTTTTCTGAATGCTCCGCCGATTTAACATGTTCAAGTTAAACACTATACCTTAATTTTTCATGAAAATTGAAAGAAAATAAAAGTGCCTAAGTCAATTTTAAATATATATAGGGTTTTCCAATAAGAGATGTTATTTTGAATAGATCTTGTGATTTAACACCTTGCGACCTCTTCCTTTGGGGCCACGTGTAAGAGAAGGCCTACGTCAACAACTCAGCGTTGATTCAAGACCTCAAAGATGAAATTCGTGAGGCTATCGAGGACATAGGGCAGCTACTTTGCGATTTGGTTATGAAAAATTTCATGAAGAGGATATGGTCCTGTGAGCGTGGCTTGGTGGTTATTTGCCTGACGTTATTTTTTTGTTATTAACGGCATAACTTTTTCTTCATAATGAAATAAACATTTGATCATTCATATTAAATAATGCAATTTTTCTTGAAATATCAAAACAACACATCTTGTTGGAAAACCCTTTATCAACCATAAACACGTGTTATTGTTGTTGAAATTCCATACAATTGAAATGGCTATAACTCACTTGATTAGGATTCGATCTCAATTAACTTTTGTGAACGTATATATCTTATGTATCAGTCTATACAATTGCAAAATTTAAAGAATTTTAAAGGTACCGTTTTGATTTTATGGGCAAAAATGTAAAATCTACAAATCATACTATTATTAACAAAGTTGAGCGATTTTCAATTTCTAAGGTATTTGTTGCCCTTGTTCTCATGAAGGTCCATATTCGTGATAATTTTGAGATTTTTCGGCTGAAAGGTGTCCAATCGCGAGGGGGGGACACACATTTTTGGTACATTTTGCCTTCCCCTAGACCCCCTAATTCATAAAATGATTTTTTTATTTCAGATTCTAAAAGCTCTAATCAACTCCTTTCATTTGATGCCCCACTCGACTACCTTTGATTAAAAAAAAATGTTAAGGGCCAATTCGTTATTAAGGGGGACCCCCTTAAACATTTTTTTTATTTTTGTTAAGACCTTAACTTTTGAGAGACCATCATTTCTGACCTGTTCACAAAGTTTGAGCATTCTAGCTTCTATAGTTTCTGAGGAAGTCAGCTGTGACGCACGGACAGACGGACAGATGGACGGACGGACAGATGGACAAACAGGTCGCGAAACTAGTAGGTCTTTGTTAAAAAAATTTTTACAAAGACCTAAAAAAGAATTAATGCACACTAGTGACTTACGGAGAAAATTCACCTGAATGGAACTCGTAGTTGCAAAAATATATTGAGTTGACTTTAGTATAATAAATTGGAATGATTTTTTTGCCTGTAAGTGTGCTGGACACCATCATCCGTGTGTGTCTATAGTATGATGGCATGAAGAACCTTTAGAGTACGCATGTCGATACCATCTTCTTCCAAACTTATCCTTCTTTAGTAAATTTTCAAAAACTATTGCCGAAACTCAATTGAATAGCTACGTACAAAAAATGTTCATAAGCAATTAAGAATAGTATTTTATTTGATTGTATTTGATTGACCGATTATCTAGAAAAATTATTTAAGATGGAATCAAATGGTGGTTCTTTTGTGTTCAAAAAGAACTTTTCAATTTTTTGAGCATCATTGAACGATCCCTTGTATATTAAATGGATGCATTACTCAAATCACTGGTTCATGTTGTCAGAAAAGTATAATCCAAGGATGGTTACAAATGTATTATGTTAGGAGCATTTCCGTGCCTACCCAACTTGTTTTGACAGAATATTGGTTCCCAATAAGTAACCCACATAATCAATAAAGCTCAAGTATCCCTGAGCGCAGGAGATCTAAATGCCACACACCGCCTTTGGGGAGCTGTGAGAAGCAATAAAGCTGGGACCGAGCTCAATACATTCATCACAGCCAACCACTTCAGCCTGCATATCCCCAATGAGCCAACCCATTACGGATCCAGATATGGCTCTATACTGGACCTAGGAATATCACGTGATATCACACCAAATGTTCGATTAAATGTCCTCGACGAACTGTCTTCCGACCACAAACCAGTCCTTTTACTCATCGAAAACATCTTTATTGATGTTCCTATGTAGGAAAAGAAAACTACCAACTGGAAAGCGTTTAAAGTCGCATTGGCCAATGAAACTAATTTTCAATCACCAGAAACGGCCAACGACATCGACAATATCATTGAGAACATAACTCAGAAAATTATACAGGCAAAAGAGGATCACACGGTCATAACTCCGAGAAGGGAAACGAATCCCTTTGAACTCCCTCAGAATATCAAACAACTGATCAGGAGAAGGAATCAAGTTCGGAGGAGAGCTAGGTTTACAGGTGACCCTACGCTACGCATAAACGCTACTCGGATGACAAATGAATTCCGTGATAAAATAAGGGTATTCCGAGACGAGCAATGAGAGAGCTTTTTGCAGAGTCTCGAGCCTGGGTGTGCCAGTTTCTGGAAAATGACCAAATACTTTCGGAAAAACTGTAAGATTGCGGTACCGCCAATTCATAGTCCGAATGGGATGCAATTCTACGATGCAGGTAAGGCAGAGGCTTTTGCAGATTCCCTCGAATCTCAATTCCGCGAAAATTCTTCGGATGAGGAGAACTTGAAAACTAAGGAGAGAGTTGAATCTTCTGTCAACAGACTCCTGGTGAATAACATTCAACACGAAGACAGGATTAAACCAAAAGACTTAGACGAAATCAAAAACATTATACAGACACTCGACAAACATAAATCACCTGGATACGACACTATTACAAACATTATGATTTCTTGGCTACCAGACAATATTCTACAAACACTTACTGACATTATTAATGCGATCCTCCGTTTGCGAAGGTATTCCAAAATATGGAAATCAGCGATTATTATTGTCTTCCCAAAACCTCAAAAGGACCCACAATTTCTACAAAACTGGAGACCCATCAGTCTCCTCTCTTCGCTGTCGAAAGTTGCGGAAAGGGTGATTCTGCATCGACTTTATGAGGTTATATCTGATAAAGATATTCTACCGGAAGAACAATATGGCTTCAAAGCCAAACACTCTACTGAGCTCCAGCTAGTTAGAGTGGTCCAACATATCAGAACAGGCTTTAATCACAGGAATTCAACAGGCTTAGTTATGTTTGACATAGCTAAGGCCTTTGATCAAGTCTGGCATGCAGGACTTATCTTCGAAATGCATCAGTTTAATATGCCATTGCAGCTCACTCAAATAATTGGCTCTTTCTTGGAAGGCAGATCATTCCGTGTCAGAATTGACAAACAACTCTCAAGCCTGAGACCAATTGATGCTGGAGTTCCTCAGGGCTCGCCCATATCACCGGTCCTATATAATATATTTACTGCAGATCTTCCTACACTGCCTCCAAAAGTAAAATTATCACTCTACGCTGATGATACCTGTATATTTGTTACAGCACGACAGGCAAGAGTCATCACCTCAAACTTGCAAAGATCGATAAACATTTTATTGAAATACTTTCGCAAATGAAAAATTAGACTTAATTCTGATAAAACACAGGCCATATTCATCACAAGAAAACCACCACAAACTCCACAGAGACTAAACGTAGACAATGAAACAATAGACTGGGCACCAACAGCTAAATACCTTGGACTTACATTCGACACAGGCCTGACATGGAGACAACATATACAAAATAAACGGGGACACTGTATTGGACTTCTCTCTAAACTATACCCACTCATTGAACCCAAAAAACTTAGCCTTAAAAATCGACTGCTCATCTACAAACAAATTATACGACCGACGCTACTTTACGGTAGTTCTGCTTTCTACCAGACGACAAAGACTAACAAAAAAGCACTCCAGTCTTTCCAAAATAGAACTATTCGAAAGATCTTAAGAATTTCATGGTACATTAGAAACACGGACATATACAAGGACCTACAGAGCACTGAAACTCTTTGATACAATAGACAACCACACTAATAGTACCCTGGCATTCCATCGAACTGTTCGGAACGAGGATGATTTACATTACCCAACTATCCGCCAAATAACTACATAAAATTTATTACTAAAATTGTATATTGACTGAAACTGGCTCGGGAAGTAGTGTAGTACTTACAGATACGAGGGAGTTAAGGTGCTAAATCGCACTAACTCCATACCACCCCACATTCCAGCTATCCCTGAGCAATTTCTTCGACTCACTTTTTCACACTTCATATTTCGTGTTGCTTGCTCATGTAGTCTGCATAGTGTAGTGATAAGAGTGTTTGCTCACTAAGCCGATGATTCCTGATTCGAATCACATTTCCGACAACAAGATCTATTTCAGATGATTCTTCGGACAGTATTAAAATGTATCGATTTTATAGTTTTTGTTAACGTTTAAATATTCAAATATAGGATTCGTGGCGACACCACATCGCACGGTCATTCTGCAAAACACTAATACATTTGACATTCATAGCATTGTAATTTTTGTACAGTCACTTCACTTTACATACAGCATTCATTAAATTAGCACGTATAAAATATAGTCGCTTGCTTGTTTCATTTTTCTTTAATTGTTTTTTGCTGCGGATACATCGGTCAAAGGTAAAATCTCAACAGGTTATGGGCCCAGACAACGCAAAATAATTAGGGAAAAGAATTTTTGGTGAGCAAAAATTGAGGGTGACGCAATAGTTGATACGATTGTGAAATTCACTGACACAGCACAGGCAAACGCGTGCAGCGGTACGAACGTTCTGGAACAATTGTATTGTATTGAACAGAGTAGCTGAGCAATTGGTGTTACGTTTGGATGAAATTTTGCGGACAAATCGTTGAAATTTATTTTATTAGGTCAAAAGGAATAAAATAATAGCGTTGCAATGGAAACCGAAGTAATTAAAATTGACAAGTTACAAGATATTAGTCAATGGATGACGTGGCGATTTCAAGTGGAAGTATGTTTGAATGCGGCTTCGATATTGTTGATGGAACAAGTAAATCGCCCGTGGCAATAACAGAGGTTCCAAAGGTGAAGGAAATTGCTGAATGGAAACAAAAAGATGCTAAGGCCCAGCGGATCATTGTTACATCGATTGGACGAAACCAACACAGCTCATAGTTCGTTGCAATACATCGGCTGAAATGTGGACAAAATTGCATGCTGTATACGAGCAAAGGCACGATGCTGGTAAACAATTGTTAATGGAACGATTTTATTCATACAAGTGCAATTCATCGGACGATATAGCTACAAATATTGCAAAATTGGAATATTGGGTGCAGCAAATACGTGATGCTGGCAATGTAATTTCGGATGAGATATTGATTTCGAAATTAATATCAAGTTTGCCGGATGAATATAGTCGTTTGAGTAGCGCTTGGGATTCAACGGCAACAGCTGAGAAAACATTGGATAATCTCACACAAAGATTAATGTTGGAAGAGCATCGCATCAGCACACGAAAATCTGAACGTGGTGAATCGGCTGAGAAAAGTGAAGCATTTTTCGCAGAACGGGATGGCGATAAAAAGAAGAATAAGAAGAGTCAAGGTGAAAAATCAAAAAGCAAACAAAAGGGTCGTTGTTTTAAATGTGGTAGCGATCAACATTACAAGCGGGATTGCCCTGATTTGAAGCATTCCAAAGGTGACAAAAGCAACAAAGATGAAACTGAATCGAAGGCATTTTTGTGTGAAGCGAATGAATCAATTTTAAAGCAACAACAACGGGATTCTTGGTTTGTCGACTCTGGTGCAACATCTCATATGTGTAATTGAATCGATTGGCTTGAAAATTACGAGAAATTGCAAAAACCCATTCCAGTTACCATCGGTGATGGATCGAAAATGACAGGCATTGGACGCGGCAATGTGAAAGCATTAACATTCACAGGTGAGAAATGGATTTCAAAAACATTAGTTAATGTTCTTTTCGTACCGGACGGGTGCGTGAATCTTTTTTCATCAAGTAAAGCGTTGGACAATGGTCACAAGTTGAAAGCTGATGCGGATTCATTCAAATTCTATGATGAAGACAAAGTGGTAGCGATTGCATTGCGTAGAGGTGGTCTATGGCAAATGATTATACAACCTATTGAAGCATCGGAATGTGAAAAATCAGCGGCACATGTGGCAATGAAAACACTCACATTGCAAATGTGGCATGAACGTTTGGCACATCAGCATGTTGCATATGTACGAAAAATTTTACGAGATCGGAACATTGAATTCATCGATGAGGATTTTGATTGTGATGGATGCGCATATGGCAAGCAGCACAGATTGAGTTTTGAATCACGTGTAGAAAAGTCAAAGGCATGGTGATTTATGGGGACCATACGATAAATCAATTGGTGGATCGATATATTTTGTTGTATTCAAGGATGATTTTTCACACATGCGATTCATTTATTGTTTGAAAAACAAGGCTGAAGTCGTTGACAGGCTCAAGACGTTCATCAAGTTTAGCGAAAAACAGTGGGGCCATCAAATCAAGGCATTTCAATCGGACCAAGGAACGGAATGTGATAATGCTGAAGTGAATCATTTTCTTGAGGAAAATGGAATTCAACATCGTCGATCTGTCAAATACACACCGGAACAGAATGGATGTGCAGAACGTGAGATGCGTACGATCGTTGAATCAGCACGTTCAATGATACATGCAAAGGGTTTGAATGAAAATTTGTGGGCGGAGGCTGTAAATTTGGCCGTATATGTCTTAAATCGCACTGGAACGAGCACGGTCAAGAATAAAACACCATATGAATTGTGGTGTGGTAAACCGGCACAGGTTGAAAATCTTCGTTCGTTTGGCACTGGTGTATACGTTCATGTACCGAAACAAAAACGTCGTAAAATGGAACCAAAATCAAAGAAATGTATTTTCGTTGGATTTGACGATAATATCAAAGGTTATCGTGTTTATGATCCGGATACAAGGAAAATCGAGGTGGTTCGCGATGTGAAATTTTTATCGGATGAATTTAATACAATAAAAATCTTGGCACAAGTACACGGTGGTCAGGAAAAAGCGGTACAAACGGATGAGAATGAGGATGAGCTCAAGCCTGAGCAATCGAATGTTGAACAAAATAAAGCGGAGTCAAGTGATGCATCAACGTCAACCGCAACGGCAGCAACGGCCGAACAGCAACAACAACAACAGGCGGCAAGAATTTTCAAGCGTGGAACAACGGGTTTGACTGATATTGATGAGGACAATATACTTGAATCGCGTACACGTAATCGAAATCAAACGACATTGGTTGCAATGGCACTTATTGCAATTGATGATGAGCCTCAAACGTATCGGGAAGCAGTTGAATCACCGAACAGCGATAGGTGGTTACAAGCAATGCAAGAGGAATACGATTCACTGGTGCGAAATAACACATGGAAATTGGTCGAAAAACCACACGATCAAAAGGTCATCGATAATAAGTGGGTTTTCAAGGTGAAAAGTAATCCGGATGATTCGATTGAACGATACAAAGCGCGGTTAGTGGCACGTGGCTTTAATCAACAGCATGGAATTGATTATGAAGAAACGTTCAGTCCGGTGGTGCGTTTTGATTCAATTCGGACATTATTTTCAATTGCAGCGGCAAAGAAATTGAAAATGCGACAATTTGACGTGAAAACAGCATTTTTATACGGAGATCTACGTGAAAATGTGTACATGAAACAACCGATTGGATTCAGCGATGATACAAACAAGGTATGCAAGTAACGTAAAAGTTTGTATGGCTTAAAACAAAGTTCAAGATGCTGGAATCAAAAGTTTAAGGATTTTTACGAAAAATTCGGCTTTAAATCATCATTGGCTGATCCATGTGTTTTTGCAAAGTCAAATGGGAAAAACACAGTTATTTTATGTATTTATGTTGACGATGGCATGATTTTTGATGACAATGATGATGTGATCGATGAGATCATCAATCATTTGAAGCAAAAGTTCGAGATAAAAGTAATCGACGCCAGGTGTTTTCTTGGTATTGAAATTGATCGTTTGAACGACGGATCGATTTTTATACATCAAACGGCATATGCATGCAAGGTTATTCGAAAGTTCAACATGGAAAATTGTGTTTCAGTGGGAGTACCAAGCGATACAAATCAAAAATTATCGCAATACGATGACAGCGATCCATCGAATTTTCCGTATCGACAACTTGTGGGCAGCATTATGTATTTGGCAATGGGAACACGACCTGACATTTCGTATGCAATCGGCGTGGCCAGTCGCTATTTGGAAAAACCATCGATCACTCATGTGAATGCGGCGAAGCGTATTTTGAAATACATAAATGGTACATTGAATCGTGGTATTTTGTACGGCTCTACAACGGGTGAAATTACATTCAATGGATACAGCGATTCGGATTATGCTGGCGATCTTGATACACGCAGATCGACAACTGGTTTCATTTTTACTGTGAATAATAGCGCCATAACTTGGTGTTCAAGGCGGCAATCAAGTGTATCGAAATCAACGGCTGAAGCTGAATATATTGCTGCTTCTGAAGCGACATCCGAATTGATTTGGGTGAAAAGATTATTGAATGAAATCGTACCGAATCAAGTGAACGAACCAACTTTGTACATCGACAACAAAAGTGCGGTGAAATTAATTAAAAATCCGGTGTTCCATCGTCGAACAAAGCATATTGATGTGGCTTACCATTTTATTCGGGAACAGCACGAACGAAAGGAATTGGCAGTTTAATCAATCTCAAGTCATGATCAATTGGCAGACGGTTTGACAAAAGCATTACCAAAAAGTCGATTTGAATTTATATGGCAATCATTGGGCATGACAAATTGAATTTTACTTTTTTCATTTT
This sequence comes from Odontomyia ornata, assembly GCA_963969285.1. Classification (NCBI taxonomy): domain Eukaryota; kingdom Metazoa; phylum Arthropoda; class Insecta; order Diptera; family Stratiomyidae; genus Odontomyia; species Odontomyia ornata. The sequence continues at coordinate 156,742,206 of OZ017738.1, read as the reverse complement.
GATTACATTTTCGAATTCAATCAAGATTTTTGTTAATGATTCATTCAGTTATTTTGCATTGGCCCTTATGGCAATAGTTTTATTGGAACATAGTTTTTGGTTTATCTGGTAGTTAACAAAAGGTGGGAGTGTTAAAATGTATCGATTTTATAGTTTTTGTTAACGTTTAAATATTCAAATATAGGATTCGTGGCGACACCACATCGCACGGTCATTCTGCAAAACACTAATACATTTGACATTCATAGCATTGTAATTTTTGTACAGTCACTTCACTTTACATACAGCATTCATTAAATTAGCACGTATAAAATAAAGTCGCTTGCTTGTTTCATTTTTCTTTAATTGTTTTTTGCTGCGGATACATCGGTCAAAGGTAAAATCTCAACAGACAGGCTATAAACCCGTTCAGTTATGATACGCACTGGCTTAAACCTAACGCAGCTGGGTTGACGGAATACGGTCAAAACGTGGTACTGACCATATCACCTTGTCGAGTGCCGATACATTCGATCATGATAACGAGATACTCTTACTATCCCTATGCAAAGGCCTTCATAAGTATATCTGTGAGTGTTTTTCGGAGAATTTTTTTCTTTTTATACTTTACGATAAGCTACCAGCACCTGACTTACGATAAAGGCTATACTGCATAACAGTCTCATAGACCCTCATTAATCTTGAACGTGCAGTTTGTACTCATTAATGTTAACTTCTCGCCAGTTCTACATTTACCACGGAATTATCAACCACCTGAATTTAAAATACTTACTTGAAAAACGCTGGGAATTCCGCATAGACGTACACCAAATTTTCGTTGACTTCAAGCAAGCATCCGACAGTATTGATCGTAACGTACTGTACCAAATAATGCTTGGTTTTGGCATCCCAGCCAAATTAGTCCGTCTTACCAAAATGACAACGACGTCGCCAACCTCCCAAGTCCGCATCAATAACCAACTCATCGATGCCTTTGACACAAATATTGGACTAAAGCAAGGAGATGGGTTGGCCCCATTGTTATTCAATTTGGCTCTGAAGTACGTCATATGGAAGCTACCTGTCGATACGCAAGGTACATTACTATACAAGTTTAGCCAAGTAGTGGCCTATGCGGACGACATCAACATTTTGTCACGGTCACTAACAACTGCCAAAGAACTCTTCCTGAAACTCGACAGCGAAGCAAAACTAGTAGGGCTACAAATCAACGAAAATAAAACAAAGCTCATGACGCAGTCGAGGAAAAACACCCCAAATACACAAAATATCACACTTGGCGAATGCAGTATCGAAAATGTGAGCAAATTTGTGTATTTAGGCGCTAAAATAACGAAAACGGGCAATGAAAGAGATGAAATACGCCGAAGAATACAGCGCGTAAATAAAATATTTTATTCAGTATTGACAATCTTGAAGATCAGTTGCATACACAGGAAAACAAAGCTCCAAGTATACAAATCTGTAATAAGACCTGTGGTATGCTATGGGTGTAAAACATGGACCCTAACCCAGGCATCCGCAAATATATTGAACGCCTTTGAGCGACGGGTCCTGAGGCAAATAATCGGAGCGAAACTAGACGGGGACCAATGGCGAATTCGATACAACTATGAGCTGTATGAAATTTTTGACGAACATGAATCGTATGGACGAACGACGGATACTCAAGAAGGTATTCGTTGGGAGAACTGAGGGCCGGCGGCCAGTGGGGAAACCGAGGAAACGCTGGTCTGACTCGGTCGACAAAGAAAGTTCATTGCTGCTCGGATTTCGGAATTGGATGATGCGGTCAACGGACCGAGACAGTTGGAGGCGCTGTTTGCAGGAAGCGAAGGCCCGAAAGGGGCTGTAGTGCTAAGAAGAAGAAGAATTTAAAATTCAGCTTTACAATTTGTTCTGCTTTAAAAGTACGATAATGAACTAGCACTAATTCCTTTTTTTGAATTCTTGGCGTATAAAAATAACAATTTTGTATTCTAATGTTTGGATTTAGTTCTGAATTACTTAATGTATCCTAAAATGTTATAATTCAGTTTACTACTGAACTAGAGATCGTAATAAATGTGAGAAGGAAAAGAACATTCAATGTGAAGTTAAAAGAAGAAGCTGCTTAAAAGCGTTAATTATTTATTTGATGGATCTGAATAAAGTTTCGATCGACTCTATTCATCAAACAGAAGTTTTTCACACTTTCGAAGGGAGAACATCTTGACCTCTTTCTAACTACGATTGCAATAAACCCAGTCACCACAAATCTCAATAAAAATCATCTAGCATAAAATTCTGCCCACCAATGTCAAGTGTTCCGCAGAATGGAACCCGGAAATTAATTACTCTTGCTCTGTTTGTGATTGATAGCTCTTATGCTCCTCAGATGAGGTGAATGTGGTGTAAATGCACGAGCTAGTCGTCATTACATTTCTCCACTCCAAAATTAAATTGAATTCATTAAAAGTCCTCCGTTCGCTGCTTGCAGGCTTGGGCTAACGATTTGATCCCAACATTCATTAAACTACATTCAGCGTGGAGAGCAAAAGTGATTAACGTTCGCCGGATTTAAAATGTGACAGAAGCTCTTAATTGAATTTTTTTCTCACTCAAATTGCGATAAAACCATACAAAATTAGACATACCAGGGCGATGTGATCAAGAAAAAGGTGATAAATAGACAATAATTGCACAAAGCTTAACACTGTCGGCATATTTGTTCAGGTTGCTTATCTAATTAATTGCCACTCACGTCTCACTTGAAATCACTTAACAATTACAGAATGTATCTATTTGCCGTTGGACGGATAAATTCTTTAAGTTGTTACGCGATAATAAGAAAGTGAATGGGTAGAAATGCTTCTGGATGGTTTTTCTCTTCTTATCATAACTGTTGTGTTGCTTCATACGAGAATGTCGATAATTAAACTACTTATGTTGATTCCGCAACTTCAAGATTATAAATGACGCTATTAGCTGATGACTCTTAAAGACTTCCAATCACTCAATAATTACATAAGCGATTATCTTTTGTATGAAGTTTCTGATGAAGTTGTCAGGTCGACAAGGTTAAATATGCAAACATATTGTATTAGTCTCGTCTTTTGTGATTTCTTGGAATATGCACAAAGCGGGCTTATGTGCAATTAACAGTTGAAACTTGTGGTGTGGAGAGAATGTTTTTTATCTGGCTTTGATTAAGTCTGTTGCTAAATCCTTAACAAAATTAATATACCTGGTTCTGAATTGTATTCTGCTGGGCTTTATCTCGCAATCATTTTGTAGGTCAGGTCGGTAAGTGCATTTAAATTAGAAATTTTTAAAGTTTCATACTAATACAAAAACTTTTAGCGAAAAAAAGACAACCAATTTCAAAATGCCATAAAAAGGATGAAATGAATTTTATGGAATTTTATCAATTTTTCCATATCAACATGAAAAATTTCCAACGTGTAGACCATGATAAAACAAACAGGGGAAAAACTGATATGGCATAGCTTCCATAAAATTCATTTCATCCTTTTTAGGGCATTATAAAGACGGTTTTCTTTTTTTTATCTAAAAAGTCTTTTATGTAACCCTTTTTAGTGGCAAATTTTTTTCATTTCAAATTATTCAAAATTCAGTTTCATGAATACATTGTACCATGTGTATTAATATTTAATTTCTTGACTACAATGTAAAACTTACTACTGCTAAAATCTGCAGTGTCCACAGGAATCGAATTTGGTTCTGATACATTTTATTCTAAGATCTCATCAACGTCTGCCTTGATTTTATGTTTCATTAAATTCCAATATAAATTGTAGCTTTAAGAAGTTTTCGAATTTCGAGCTTTGCCTAGCCACCATTTTGATATTCTGATCTTGTAGTGAATTTAGGATGTTCAAAAGGTCCGTAAAGGACTGCAGCGATGGTCTGCTGCCTCGGCAAAAGAAGGTGTCGGTATCTGCCGAGAATGCCCTCGTCTGGAGACGCGTGAATGCGCTGGCAGGCTAGCATTGCGGTGTCGTGGGGCGGGTTCATTTCCCCAGTACGAGGACCCACTACAAAAAATTTCGCACTCACGAATTTGACTGCTGGAGATCCAGGGGCAACCGAAGTCGCAAAGAGTGTAGATAACTACACCGAGGGAGACAGAACTTATTCCGAGAACAAGTGGAACCTGAGGAGAAAAGCGGACTTGGGGTAACCTCGTCATTATTCAAAGAAGTTCATGGCCCACAAATGAAAGAGGGGCAAACGGATGATGGTGGAGCCCCTTCGCACCAACCGGAATAAATCCATATATATCTTGTTGCAGTGGCCAGGTATTCCTCTTCTGAGTCGAAAACTCATACAACTTAAATTGCATGAACTTTCCCATCAAAAGGGGAGTACCCCGGTGACCAATTTATGGCATAGAATTATACAATTTGATTGCATAACTCTATGCCATAAAGAGGCACTCTGCTTGGGCCACTCAACCCGCGACGTCACCTGAAACAAAGAGAAAACAAAGGATTAAACTGTACCCGGCGGCTGGCTCATGTTTTTAGGGGGCAGCCTGCCACCGTACCGGGTCCTATACTCGGTCAGAATTTGGGAAAGGAAAGACCGATGGTTTCACCTTTAATGAGGCATATCCATTTCATCACAAAAAAAATAATCGAACATGTAGGATATTAGAAATACCAATTTTAATTTTTTTTTTCTTTTTTTTTCAAGAAATTACTACAGGAAATATTTATATACATTCATCCATTCCAATTAGTAACGTCACTCAAAGTAATTAGAATAATCTTTTTCGTTCGTATTCTATCCAAACGCGTGTAACGGACGTGACTTATTATACAGTGGCTCACAGCTTATTTGATGCAGTAACATTTTCAAAGCTAAAAGCACTATAACTTCTGTATTAGAAAAGGTATTGAAAAAATTTAAACTGCAATAAATTAAATAAAAACCCCTTTTTTAAAAATAACAATTTAATTTATTTCAACAATTGATTCTTAAATAACTAAATAACAAAAACAAAATTAAAGGCAAAATTTTATGTCACAGCTTAATTGATGCAGTCCACGTTTTCCTTAAATTAATCCATGTAGAGGATTTCCAGTTCAACACTAATATTTCGTATGGTTTCCTTTTTGGCTCAAGACAGCTTTGAGTCTATTTGGAACAGATTCAACCAGCTTTCCTGTCATTTCTGGCGTTATTTTACTCCATTCTTCTAAAAGAGCTTTCTTTAAATCAATTTTGTTGTAAATTGCGTGGTTACGAATTTTTTTCTCCAGAAAAGCCCATAAATTCTCAATTACATTTATGTCGGGTGACTGTGCCGGGGGAGCCATCAAATGAGGACAATTCCAAATAAGCCAAGATTGCACGATTTCTGACTTATGTTTAGGGTCATTATCTTGGTAGAATCTGAATTCACGCCGGATTCCGAGTTCGTCAGCACTTTGCAGGAGATATTCTTTAGGATATTACTGTACATGATCTTGTCCATGTTTCCTTCAATAAAGGCTAGCTTCCCAACTCCGGCTGCTGACATACAGGCCCAAACCATTACGCTGCCGTAACAGTCTCATGTAAATTTGCTTTTTTGAGCTCTGTATTTGGCTTTCTCCAAACGTACGCCATTCCATCTGAGCCAAATATGTTGAATTTGGACTCGTCAGCGAAAATCACGGTTTTCCAAAAGTCCAAATCCTTTGAAATATGCTCCGTAGCAAAGTTCAGGCGGCTTTGTCGATTTTTGATACTGATGAACGGCTTCTTTCGTGCAACTCGGCCATTAAAATTATGCTTTCTTAGCACACGACGTATGGTTTCAGCACTGCATTCTTTACCAATTCCAGTAAACACTTCGTTCGCCAATTTAGGAGCTGATAACTTAGGGTTTTGCATTATTTTCCGGACGATCCACCGTTCATCAGACTCATTCAAAATTTTATTTGGTGCATTTCTACCCTTGTTTTCCAACCTTTCTTCATTGGTAAACCTTTCAATTATATGCTGAACTGTTGATGAACTTAAATTGACAACTTCGCTGATTTTGCGATGAGATTCACCATTTCTAAAATGATGAATGACTAATTCCCGCTGTTCAAGTGTTGTCCTACGGCCCATTTTAAATATTACACAATTTATCCACTTTTAAACTATCAAGGTCAAATAACTTTTTTAAAAATAAAATAAGAAACGCACTAAGTACAATATATCCAAAAAAATTCCGGTGAAAATCGTGCACTTTTAATGCTAGGATACAAAGAACTAACTGCATCAAATAAGCTGTGAGCTATCCTATGCAAATGATTTTGCTTCATTACTGCTAACGGGACATTTGAAACATTTTTTCTTACTTTCTTTTGTGCTTCGAATTTCAGTTATACTAACTGTAAAATCTGCATCAAAATATTTGTAAATTTTTATTTATCTGCATAAGGACAACAGTTTGTTTAATATTTATTGAAGTGCATCAAATAAGCTGTGAGCCAATGTAGATAAAACGCTGATTTGAAATACTTGGTCTTAATAATTTTCAAACATGCCTATCCTATTGAACGTTTTATCGTTTTATCTAATTATAAGTTTAAAATTTTTCATGATCCAAAATCAAATATATTTTTGTTTTATCATTTCCATCAACTATTTCATCATTTCTACTATTTCTAAGTTCCTTGTGAATATTCTTTTATGCGGTTTTTGCATTTGATTATCTAAATTTAAATTATTTTTCGTTTATTCATCTGATACAAAATTCTTACTATTAAACATCAAATTACGTTACGGGAAAAATGCCAGCGGCAACCATGCACATACAATAAATTTCAAAACAAGTACCCACAAAATTCGGTATTTCCTCCATGAAGTGTTTGATTCCTGGTTAAGTTGAAAACAACACCTTCCCTCAATTTGGTATTATTCTATTTACTTTGAGTCGAATATATTTTCACTTTTACCATTAATGCTTTTAATATATATTGTTACATGTACAAATAATTACATGTACAAATAATTCTGCGAGCTGCTGTCGCAATTGTTTTCATAATCATTAAGAACGTCAACAAATGAATTTACTCGAACCCACGAGAACCCAACAAGCATGATCAACATCTGCAAGTGACGTCACTCCATTCATTAATTTGCTCGAATCTACCAGGTACCTCTCGGTAGAACATTCGATAATGTACGAGAAATGGGTGAATATAGGTAGAGACCCTATATAAAGGCGAGCTGAATGAATGGGGGGATTCATTCATTACAACCGCGATAGAAAACTGCGATATAGTGGAACGCGAAGTAAAGACGATTGATTGTTTGAGTGCGAAGTGATTTAGAAAACAATTGTGATAAGAAATTTATGGACAAGTGTTAGATTTTTTTCATAGTGAAAATTAAAATAAGTGAAAGTGTTAAATTGTTAAATTGTTTATTGTGCATTTTTGTAATTAAATAAATTCTTTTAACTTAAATTAAAAGACATTGCGTTTTCACTTTCCCGGAACATTAAAATTATTGGGCGCGAACCGAGAACACGCGACAATATTTTAAGTTATATTAAATCGGTATTAAAAATCATTTAATTTTAATGCTATGGCTCTGTGTAAAAATCAATTTAAAGTTTGTGTTAATTATTAAATTGTTTTACTAAATATTTTCAAGACTTTTTAGCACTATTAAAATTGTGTTTATATTGATTTTTTTTTTCTGAATTTGTTTATAACTCGTTTAATTAACTAGCTGAAATGGGATCAGCGACGGATTCTTATGTTTACAGAACAACGAACATTTTCCATAAATGCTGCGCATTCACTTTCCTATTATAGTATTTTGTTTATCATAAAAACTTATTGCAACTACGTTTACACATTCAAGATGTAATTCCAGTGTCAGGCGTAATGCATATACTCGGTAATTTTCAACGTTATTAGTGAATTTTTTTTTTTTGCATTTTTATCAGGCTTTGTTTTTGCAATAATGAGAAAGGAACATGCAAACGAAATATATGTATATATGATGCAATAAGAGGGTACTCACCCGCATGGTCTTCCGAGCGCTCGCCGACGATGCAGATGGTCCTGTAATTTCGATTCTGTAAGAATGTAACCGAGCAGCAAAGTGTGATATAAATTCCACTGTATTGTTGATTTAAGAACAGCCAGAATAAAAAGATTAATGGTTTATAACCACCAGGCCGGAAGAATCCAGCATATTTACAATGTAATATTAACTGTTTATGACTTGCACATATGCGCATTTAAATCTCGTAGTCGTAATCAAAGTTGAAAATTCCAATCTTAGTGGATGTAATTTGAGGACTTTTATCCGTTCACATTGAGCACTATGGGCAAAAATTACTTATGTAATTCGAGTGTCATTAATTTACTGTAACTTTACAACTTGCACTAAACTTTCAGTAATATAGGAATTTTCTTCTCGAAACGAGAGGTTGGTTCGTTGGTTGTGATAGGCTTTCAAGTGATATATATCTTAGCGGTATTTTTTTTAACCCTCCTCGAACATGTCTACTAATGGCCCGTGAAGATGCTGACCAGTGGATCGAAAACGAAATCTTCAACCGAGATTATGGAAAAATTCAAATTCAGATTGAATGCAAATCAAGCCGCTTTCATATGCTAACTGTCTACTTAGATCCGTTCGTTTTTGTGTGAATGTAAACTGATTTCCACTATCCGCGATTTATCGACAGACAATTATTGCCTGCACAATTGGGTACACAATTGAAAGCACTTGAGACCGCGAAAATGATGATCACGTTAATTCGTTGTCGGCGCGTTTCCTCCGACTGCGCAACGTGTGGCGATTAAAACAGACTCCTCCGTCCGCCCAAGCAAAACTCCTACTTGACGTGGGTTCCTGTTTGGGTGTTGCAGAGATGTCAGCGTTAATGTAATTTAATTATAAAAATCAATACCTGAACTTTAGTCCGCACAGCAATCATTCCCACCTGTGGGTTTCCCGCCAGTCTCCTTCCTCCAAATGACAACTGCCATGTCCGAGGTATTTCGTCGTACCAGATCAATCTCAAACCGGTTCGATTGCAAATTGTGCTAGATTAATCGGAAATTGTTCCGATTCAATCTGCACTCGTACCGGTTCGATCGTTTCGATTGATCTGGGACATTTTGGGGTTTTCTTTAACCCTTTAACAGCTCGGTTATTACAATCTGACCGTGAAGTGTTCTTTTATTTTTCAACTGTTTTCGACTTTTGAATGGCCGCTATTTTCTTTTAGATGGTTCGACTTTGCATTTTCTATAGTGAGCTTTATTGCTTACTTGAATGAATCTTTGTACATACCAATTTTGGTACAAATCGGAGCTACACTTTGGTCAGAACAGAAATTATATATATATATATATATATATATATATATATATATATATATATATATATATATATATATATATATATATATATATAGTGGCGTAATTCGAGATCAAATGATGAACACGTCCACTCGGTTTTACTAGCTTCCTCGAAAGCAAAAGTTCTTTATTGACAGATATTGACAACCGGTTCTCCTATTCACAATTACTTGATTCACAATAGTTAATTCCGTTTTAACATTTTAGTCGTTACATTTCTTTTCTCCTACAGCTCAGCCGTTTCTGACATACATTCGCCTCAAATTCACTCTGCAACACCCGGTGGTATGTAAAGCTTCAGCTGTGAACAATCAAAAACTCCCTCAAAAGGTTTTTGAGACAGCTTTGTATTAAGAACGTCAGTTAGCGAGCAGCGCTCATTGCCGAAAGACTTTTTAATAAAGTAAGATCCGTTTAAACGAGGAGCAAGTTTCTAACTTTCACCAATACCTATGTTCCGACTTGTGATGCACACCAGATCACCAATTTTATAATTATAAGCATCCGTATGTTTCTCATCTTATGTATTTCCTTTTAGTATATAATTGCGTTTCATCGCTGTTGAAAATTACCATTTCGTGAATTACATTTAAATAATTTTCCCATTCAATTACTGGCTCAAGATACTCACTAATAGAATCTATAAAAGTTAGGTGTTGGTTTACACCAAAGAGTGCAAGACAGGGAATGGTATTAATACTTCAATTAACGGTATTACTTATTTTGTACTCGCACCGAGCCAATACAGTAGCCCAACCCAATTTTCCATTACACAACTTCGACAACATTGTCCTCAAAAATCTATTCATACGCTCAACTTATCCATTCGACCAAGGACTTGCGGTTGCGTTCAGGACATGTTTGATGTTATTTTCTGTTATGAACACCTTGAATTCCAAGGAGGTAAATCCAGCACCTCTATCAGATATAATACGCTGTGGTCTACTATATGAGTTAACGAACAATTCCCAGACGGATGGTAATAGAACACCGCAAAGCAGTGCAGCATGGAAAAATGCAATTTCTCATCAACATTTTGGTTTTCACAATAAAAATGCTAGACATAGCGTCAGCATTTTTATCTATTAAAAATTATTTGGAGATAGAATGTAATCTAGTGTTTAAGTAGAGTTTATAAATGTTGCCAGGCTCTGCCTGACAATAAATATTTTTTTAAACGATTTAATCCTTCGTTTATTAACTGGCACCCGAGCAGGGACGATTGTCGCGACATCGCAAGTAATTAAAACGAAAAGAAAAGTACGAGGGTTACGCATGTGCGTACCACTCGAAACAAGTGAAAAATCACGCGCAAAAACCAAGCGGCGAAACGTGGTGTTTGTGGAGGGAACGAGGCCCCTTAGTGGCGAAATGTAAGCTTCGTGGCATTTTTATGATTTCAGCTTTTTTTCCCACTAGTTTCCACGTTAAATTTCACTATTGTGCAGTTTAAAAATGCTTAAAAGTTTTCACCTTCAAAGATTTCTTCCTCATTTCTGACACCACTGTCGCGTGTCATGGTTCGCGGCCGATGTGTTTAATGTCCCGGGAAAGTGAAAACGCACTGCCTTTTAAATTAGGCCGAAAGGGTTTTTGTTACTAAGAATGCACAATAATAAATTTCACAATTTTACAAATCGCACCTTAATTTACTTTTCCTTTGCGCTATCAATTTATGCTTAACTGTCTTCAAATACGAGGTGTGACAATTAAGTGTGATAAACGTTCGACCTTGAAATTCCCTACCGCTTCTCCGGCATCTTTCCCCTCTCCATTGATATATTTACTATCGCTCTAGCTTGTTTAGTTCGCCTGCTGTGTCGTGTTGAGTAGACGATTGTTGGTGGTGCTCGTCACGAAAATGGAGAAACGAAATCAAGAGCAACGCGTCGCGAAAAAAATGTTGCACCAGATTGGGTGGAACAGCTTCGAAAACGTACGCTAAAATTGTAAAAGTGCATGATGATAGTGCTCACAGTCGTGGTCAGCTGTTTTGATGGCATAAAGCGTTTAAGGAAGGGTGTGAAAGCGTGGAAGACGAAGTGCGAAGCGAGAGGCCAGTCAAGGTGTGGACTGATGCGAATGCGCAGCGTGTGCGTGCCCTAATCTATGAAGATCTACGCTTAACAGTTCGAATATTGACCTCGAAACTGGGTATGAACCGTGAAAAAGTCAGACAAATTTTAACAGACGATTTTGGGATGAAAACGTTCTACGCGAAGATAGTTCGAAAGAACCTTCCTGAGGAGCATAAGCAGCATCGAATGATCGTTTCAGACGACTGTTTAGAACAAGTGGAAAACGATCCTACGCTGCTTGATCGAGTTATTACAGGCAATGAGAGCTGGTTTTCCCAATACGGTGTTCAAAGGAACCCATTTTGAGTCGATTATGGGCATCAAGGCAGCCGTAATGAGGGTACTCACGGGCATCCCAGTCGAAGCGTCCCAGAAATGTTACGAGGCATTGAAAACGATGAGAGAAAATCACACACCCCTTCGAAAACCACACAAGACACATACTGATTCAAAGACGTTACTCAGAACAGGACGTTATTATTATTTTTAAACGTTACCTTAATCCCAACTTAATTAACTGTCTACAGACAGACGAGTCAACCATGGGCCCCATACAACAGATATATCCAAATCATTTTAGGGACTATAAAATTCGATACACACAAAAGACAGTTGAAGATATCCCTTCTGAAGCTGAGCAAGAGGAAGGAATCTTCCAAGTCCACAAAAGAGCTCACCGGAATGCTGAGGAAAATAGACTCCAAATAATAGAAAACTTTTCTCAAAGATGGGTGCCAAAATAAGGAGACTGGTCAAACTCTGCACCATATGTAAGGAGAACAAATACGACCGGCACCCCAATAAGCCCTTCTTAGAAAAAACACCGATTCCGAATTATCCTGGTCACATTGTCCACATAGATATTTTCTCAACGGAGAAACATCTCGTGCTTACAGCCATAGATAAGTTTACCAAATTTGCCATGGCCAAGATCATGCTATCTCGCTCACTTGAGGATATTAGAAGACCACTTCAGGATAACCTTTTCTTCTTTTGTGCACCGGAGCATGTTGTTGTCGACAACGAAGGTGCCCTTAGGTCAAATGCTATTGCATCTATGATGGAAGATGAGCTACATATCAAGGTCTACAAGACACCTCCCTACAAAAGCAAGGTGAATGAACAGGTTGAGCGCTTCCATTCTACTCTTACAGGTATCTGCGCTGCCTAACAAAGGAATCAAACCTCGATCTTTTGAGGAACTCCTGGAGCGCGCAATAAACGAATACAATTTCACTATCCACTCCACAACTGGCAAAAAACCTGTCGAGCTCTACTCAGGGCGATTACCTAGAATGAACCCAAAAGAATTTGAAAGGACGAGATAATCAAGACAAACTTAGACTTAAGCAGGACAAAGACTTACATAACCATAACAAAAGAAGACATCCGACAAAAGACTATGAAATTGGACAAGTTTTATACTAAAGCAAAAGAAAAGGGTCAAAACTAACACCTCGCTATCGAGAGGAAATAGTTAAAGAAAATAAAAAACTACAATTTTTACAAAATCCGGAAAACTTGTCCATAAGGATAAAATTCGAAATTAATCTCTTATATTTATTTCCTTTTTCCTTCTCCTCAGGTTCCTCATCTGCTTGACGAGCGGTACAGTACAAATTCTAGACTATACGAATTCTCAAATAGCATCGTTTAACGTAAGACTAACAAAAATACGAGACGGAAATTTCAAAATTATTCACACAATAGACGTCAATCAGTACAAGAAATTCATAACCAGTTTGCACGATATCCTTAATCTGTCCATTGTCCAGCATCGTCCACTATCTCGCTACCTAGCCCATTAAATTGAACAAATCGAAACACTCGTTGAAAACCTAAGTCCTCGTTGGACAAAACTTAACTTCGCAAGAACAGTCTGGAAGTAGCTCGCCGGAAATCCTGATCATGAGGATTTTATCACTATTAAGGAAAAAATTAACAACTTCCTGGGAAGGAATGACAGTCAAGTTGTCATTAACCAGCTATATAGTATAACGATCGGATCAATAATATCACTATGATCACAAACGAAATTCGAAAATTGCTTAAGGAGGACAGTAAGAGTAGCACTTACATTGTTTTGGAAATACAAGCCAAGACTAAACTCATGAAGGATGAATTGAGAAATATCAATTCTGCCTTACATTGGGCTAAAGCAGGAGTTATAAACTCACTGATTTTGTCTAAAACAGAAATCAAATTAGCCGAAAAAGCATTGCATAAAGAAAAATTGCCATTCTCTTCTGTTGAAGAAGCTTTAGATTTCGCGGAAATTAAAATTATCTCAAATCAGTTCATAATTTTATACGTAATAAATATCCCAATGACTAGGAAAGAAACTTATAACACACTTCTAATAAAACCGATCAAAAAAGAAATTTAATTAACGATATTATATTTGATAGAATTTTGGAACGAAAGGACAAAATATTTGCAGTAACATAAAATTGTAAACAGCTTAATCAATTTTCAATTTGCTTAGAAACAGATATTATAGACATAAGTAGCTCAGGTTGCTTACCAAGGTTGCTCAAAAGTTCAAATGCCACCTGCAACAAAACTTCTGGGCATCACATCCCTACAATCGACGAAATCTCAACCGGCATACTGCTCTTCAACGATTTCTCCGGAATCGTCCATGCTGAAAACACTACGCAGAAGCTAATCGGGACATACCTGATCAAATATCACAACACCACTATTAAAGTAATTGGCCAACCATACATCTCCCGAGAAGTATCAAAGAAGCAAATACTTCTGGCAATGCTCCAACCAGCACCAGAAGGCGACGCCTACGGAGAACTTCTTTCATTAGAAATGATGAATGAACTTCATATTAACAACACCGGGAAAATCGAACTGTTCCAAACAAATAGCAGAACTCATCAACTCACCTCATACGCACTCATCGCTCTGCTAGGGATTTTCACGAGCACAGTTCTTTTCTGGAGATTTTGCCCCAGAAAAGGTAATTCCAAAAAAATCATAAATTCGTCTATGCCAGAAAATAAGTTAGAAGAGCCAATACAGTCGCCATCCATATCACTCCAACCCTCTTCACCAGTATCAGCCAGCCCAAAACGAAAACAAACAAGGATCAACGACCTTCCGTATTTAAAAAAAAACAATTGCGGACAATTGTATCTGAGTGTGGAGGAGTTAACGAACAATTTTCAGACGGATGTTAATAGAAAACCGCAAAGCAGTGCAGCATGGGAAAATGCAATTTCTCAGCACCATTTTGGTTTTCACATCATTTTGTAAATGTTGGCAGGCTCTGCCTGAAAAAAAATATTTTTTTAAACGAATTAATCCTTCGTTTATTAACTTATGCCTCAAAGTATTGACGTAAACATAATTTGGCTTCAGCTGAGGTGGTTGTTTTGGTTGCATTTAGTTTAATAAAACGAGTTAAAGCATCGACCTTAAAAAAATATATTTTTTACCCGACTTCATTGTTTCAAGCTGGCGAAAATGATCTATATGCAGCGAAGTCCTCAGCCTCTACAAGTTGTGACACCACCACTGCGTGTCTTTGTTTCGCGGTTCGCCTCAAAAACATCTTGTGAGCAAATTCACGATTCCATCATACGCAAATTCGGAAAAACACCTCCGTTTCTGTTATGCAGAAAGCTCACAGATGAAAAGCGTTACCTCGTTTCATTCAAAATTGACATAGACGCTGACTTCCAACAAATTCTTCACCAGGACTTCTGGCCCTCGGGCGCACTTGTTAAGGAATTTGTTTCGGTGGGAAGAAGAAATTTTCGGAAACCAAAGCAGCCCTCAGTCATTACGTAACTTTGGATAATGTCAACGCTGTTTATAGATCTAACTTTCAATCCCGTAAGCAAGCTGATCAACTTATTTTGGATAATGTCAACGCTCTTCATAGTTCCAACTTTCACCCCCGTAAGCTAAATAATCAAGTTTCCATCTTTTATCAAAATGTTAGAGGTTTAAGGACTAAGCTTGAAGATCCTCTTATACCTTATCACCTCAGGAACGATAGCATCATATGTTTTTCTGAGACGTGGCTGAAACCTTTTATTCTCGATTCAGAATTGTTCTCTGATCACATTATTTATAGGTGTGACCGTGATCTTAATGCCACAAATAAGTCTGATGGTGGCGGAGTCTTGATTGCCGTCAGTAATTCTCTGTCTAGTTCCCTTTGTACTGATTTTAACTTTTCCCATGCCTTAAAATGTGTTATGGTCAAAATAGCCTTACCTAATAACGCGCATTTACTGATTTCTTCTGTATATATTCCTTGTAATTCCTCCTTGCAATTATATGAGTCTTTCTTTGATGATCTCGCTTCTTACTTCATACTACGCCATCCTCAATCCAGAATCCTTGTTTGTGGTGATTTCAATCTACCTGCCGTTGATTGGGCTGGCACAACTGTTTCCTCCATTTTATCTTCTAATGCATCTTCCCTTGCCATTTCTTCCTTTCTTTCTCTATGTGCTCTGTCCCAGTTTAACCAAGTCCGTAATACTAATGATCGACTCCTCGACCTAGTTCTTTCGAATGTTTCTGCTCATCATCTGTCTGTATCTCCTGCCTTATATCCCTATGTTTCTCCTGATCAACACCATCCTCCTCTTTCTATTAACCTCACTATATGTGTTCTTATCATAAAAAATCCTGTCACTTCTCCTAAATTCAATTTTTTCAGGTCTAATTATGAAGCAATCAATGCAAAACTCTCGTCTGTGAATTGGCTTCAGTTCTTTCAAAACCTTGACTGCGATTCTGCTCTTACTAAATTTTATGGGCTTCTCCATTACCTTAACTGTAGATTTACACCTCTTCAGTCGGCCCGTAAAAATAAATTTAAACCTTGGTTGACAAGACGCGTTCTTACTGCCTTAAATGCCAAGGATAGGGCGCGTCGTGAATTTAAACGCTCAGGTGCAGCAAAGGATAAATCCAACTATTGCAAGTTGCGTTCTGATTCCAAAAATGAATTAAAAATTGCTATGAAGAATTACTTTTCCAGCCTGGAAGCTTCCCTCAATTTTAACAATGTTAAGCCCTTTTGGTCTTATATCAAGTCTTTAAAGACTACATCTCATCTTCCTTCATCAGTCCGCTGGGATAATGTGGAATGTTCTTCTCATCAGTCAATTTCCGATTTATTCGCTCAATATTTTTCCTCTACCTTCGCTCCCTTCCATGAATTCACTCCCTCCATCTGTGCGGGTAACTTTGGTTTTTCGTTCGCAACTCTAAGCACTGACCCTTTTGAAGTTGAATCCTTAATCAATTCCCTTGTTCCTAACGTCAGCCCTGGTCCAGGCGGACTACCAAATATTTTTGTCAAGTCCTTAGCTTCGTCGCTTTCCTCTCCCTTGCCATTTCTCTTCAACCTAAGCTTATGCAGTGGAACCATTCCTTCTCAATGGAAAAATGCCCGTATAGTACCTTTCCTCAAAAGTGGTGATCCTTCGTGTGTATGTAATTATCGACCTATATCCTTGATATCTTGTTTTTAGAAGTTGCTTGAGCGTTTAGTTCACAACCGACTCTCTGAACCGTTGAGCTCTGTTTTGGCTGGTGAGCAGCATGGCTTTCGCAAGGGTCATTCTACGTCCACTAACTTAATTCAGTTCACTGATTTTGTTGCAAGGGGTTTGGACAACAAATACCAAGTCGATGTAATATACACAGATTTCACGAAAGCCTTTGATACAGTCAATCATCGTCTTCTTTGCAGTAAACTCGAAGCTTTTGGAATCTCTAATTCACTGTTGTCATGGTTTTCGTCTTATTTATCGACCCGATCATGTCATGTTAGTTTTGGTGGAACGACGTCTATTCCATTCTGTCCTACATCTGGTATTCCTCAGGGTTCAATCCTTAGGCCCCTCTTGTTCCTCGTGTTTATCAATGACCTCCCCTCTATAGTCTTTTCCCCCTCTCTACTGTTTGCGGATGATTTCAAGGTTTTTCGGACTATTAAGTCGCCCCTTGATTGGCAGTATCTTCAGGAGGACTTGAATGTGCTCAATAATTGGCGTTTGTCCGATTTTCTCTACCTCAATGTTAATAAATGCCATAAGATGTCCTTTTGTCTTAAGCAACATCCTATTGCCTTCACCTATATACTAAACGAGGCCGCATTGACCGAAGTTACTACGTACAAAGACCTTGGAGTTACTTTTGACTCCAAACTTAAATTTGACACGCATATTTCCTATGTGATTGCTAAGGCCTCTAAAGTTTCGGGTTTTGTACTGAGACATATGCACAAGTTCTGTAATATCTCCACTATGATCCGCTTGTTCCTTTGTCTTGTCCGTCCATTGCTCGAGTATTGTTCTGTGGTCTGGGCTCCACATTATTCCTATCTTGTGTCCTCGTTGGAATCAGTACAGAGGAAATTTACCCGCTTCCTATTTTTTAAGCAAAACTTGCCATATCTTCCATATGAGGATCGTTTATCATTCCTTGGTCTCTCGTACTTGTCTGCGCGTAGATCTTATTTGGATCAGTGCTTTTTGTACCAACTCTGCCACTATCAGACTCCGTATTGTATTTTTGCGGAGTTACACTTTAGACACGCCTTACGTCCTACTCGTGTTTCTTCTGTTTTTGTTATTCCATATGCTCGTACAGAGCTATATTTTCACACACCTATTCTTCGTCTCCTAAGGAATCATAATAATCTGCAGCTTGGTCCAACCTTTACTGCATTCAAAAGAATTTTGCAGGAGCTAATTTTAAATTCATAATTTAGTTTTATAAGCAATTAGCTGTTCTGTGCTTTATTTCGTTTTATATGGATATGTCATTTTTATCTATTGTATTTAATCATTTTTCTTATTTTTTTTTATTGTTATTACTATTTTTGCTATTTCGTTTTGTTATTGGATTGGTTGATCTGTAAAATGGAATTTTGAAATAAAAAAAAAAAGTATTAAATGGTACGGAACCTTTGTTAATGCTTTGTGAATAATCTTCACCCTTTCCATTTTTTTTGGCGAATTGTCTATTCACCGACGACATCTTTAATGTAGCCCTTGCCTCGAGATGTCATATTCGGAAAAAATATGACCGACAAATCAAATTGACAGTTTTATTCATACCCACGTGACTCATTTCAACATGATACGTCCTTATAATTGAGTCAACCTGTACACCTGGAATGAAGAATAACAACCTCCTTCCTTGTTTGCAAAATTACAATCCATCAATCACCTCGTATAAAGGACTTTGTTCTTTAGAAACCTGATCCATGTTATTATATGCCAAATAGCTTCGTCACGTGATTGGTTTACCTTGACTCTCTTCTACTTCTTTGTAGCACTACAGCCCCTGTCGGGCCTTCCCTTAGAGATAGTTAGAGTATCTCATTTTCATGACCGTATTGATTTTTTCGGAACTTGGTTTGGTCAGTACCATGCTCCCGTGTGGCTGCTCATGATATGATCTGATTAAATCAGTGCATATCACCACTGGGTGAACACTCATAGTCTGTCCGAAAAATCCCCTGAACTAAATCACGTTACTCCCAACGAGATTTGAACCTAGGACCTCCGGCTTATGCGTTCATGCTCTAACCACTAGACCATGCAGCCTACCTTGAGTACATGATTCATATTGTCTCCCTCTACGATATAGCATATTTGCTGATCTTCCTTTCGACTTAAGGCATCAATATGATGCATACAGGTTCCTTTTCTGTGTTTTAGCTCGTAGTTATAGTTTGATAAAAGTAATACCCATCTGCTGATACGTAGATTTATATCCTTTTTTAAAAGTGTCAATTTTAATGATCTACAATCAGTTACATATTCAAAAGATATACTTTATAGGTAAACATGAAATCTCTGAATCAAGGTTACGATAGCTAGCATTTCTAGTTCAAATGAATGATAATTTTGTTCAGCTGAAAAAGTTCTTTTACTAAAGAACATTACTGGATAGAATTCATTGTCTTCCTGTCGTTGTAACAACATACCACCAAAGCCGTATTTGCTTGCGTCTGTTTGAAGTTCAGTACTGACAAAACAGTACCCTTTATTAAAGATTCGCGCAATATCTCAAATGATTTTATACATTCTTCTGTCACTTCAAATTTAACATTGGATTTCAAAGCTTCCTGCAAAGGTTTTGACTAAATCGTGAAACCCTTCACGAATTTGCGGAAATAGCTAATCAAACCAATAAACCTTTGCAATGAAGTAAAATTCGTTGGCATTGGATAGTTACGAATAAGGTCAATACGATGATCGTTGCATGGTCGTATACCCTCAACATCAATTCTATAGCCTAAGTAATTAATACATGTTTTGAGAAATTTGCACTTCGATTATTCAATTCTAGTTTATTGTCCACAATCTTTTTGAGAACCAGGGATAAAACCTCAACATGTTGGTTTATAGTTTTGCTTGAAATCAACAGATTGTCTATGTACACTAGGAATCGGTTAACATCTATAAGCTCCTTAAATCTGGACCGAATATATCTTGAAAATACCGCCGGAGCGTTAGTTTATAAGAATGGCGTGCGTAAGTATTAGTAGTGTGGCCATCACTTGTGGCAGAGGATTTAAACGTTCTTGATTTTGAACTCACCTTTATGTGAAAGAATCGGCTTTTTAAATGTAATTTAGTAAAGAATCAGTTTCATGTCAATTTTTCTAGGTCATCTTCAATTAGTGGTAATGGATGTCTATCTTTCATCGTGATTTTATTGATTTTCCAGTAATCAATACAG
The DNA here is from genome assembly GCA_963969285.1 of Odontomyia ornata. Taxonomy (NCBI): domain Eukaryota; kingdom Metazoa; phylum Arthropoda; class Insecta; order Diptera; family Stratiomyidae; genus Odontomyia; species Odontomyia ornata. The sequence goes on along the minus strand of OZ017738.1, from coordinate 156,722,027 downwards.
AGTCTATATTCTCCACTCTTCTTCCTTACCAGTACAGTACGACTACAGTATGGCGACGAATTTTCTTGAATGATTCCTTTATTTAAAAGTTCCTGTATGATGTCGTCAGTTGCCAACTTCTCTGCAACTGACTGTCGCTTTGGAGAGCAGAATACAGGCTTGTCTGACGTAACCTCTACCTTCATTACGTGCTTAATCACTGGTCTGTCAGTTCGTTTAGCATTTTCGTGTTCAATAATCAGCTTACAAACGCATTTCTTATCAAACCAATTCAAAGAATTTTCAGCAATTTCGAATTCGTTGTGTATTGGAGAATCATCAAATTCATTTATTTTAAAAACATCCGTAAAACTTTGGCATACCTGATCTCTTCTGCTAGCTACATTTGCTCAGACAGTACCTATCGGGTAGTTTATTTTAACTTTGCAGTCATCGCGTTGCAGAAAACTTCTCCCCAGAATCAAATCGAGTTGCATCGTTTCATCGGGTACTACAAAGAAGTCTGTTAGTAATTCTAATTTGTCATTTTAAAGTACTTTTTCTACTTTTCCCAGTATGACAAGCCTCGAATCATTGATACCTTGCAAGTTTACGTCGGATTCTAAATTATTAACCTTACGCATTTTGGTTGGCTCTGCTCGATATTGTAATCTACAGCAATATAACCTGGTTCGTTTGCAATTATAGCATTTCCGATCAATTGGCCAATTTGCTTTGTGCACTTCTCTCTCTTTCCGATTGACTTCTGTGTCATTGGACAGTGACATCTTTGGTTTTCTTTCTTCTTCTTTGGTGGTAGGGAGGTGAATGCCATTTATATACAGAGTGTGGGACTCTCATGCTCGCAAGAAGGCGACTGGACTACCCACTAAATACCGTCCCTGTCAACCTGAGAACCCAGCCTGGAACCGTTGGACACATCACTTCGGGCCAGGTCTCGTTTTGTTACGCCATGAGGTGCCTTCAAGCTGGGGGATTCCTTTTCTAGCAGGAGGGGAGAGGGGAAGATGAAGTGCCAGCCAAGCGATCCCCCAGCCCCAATGCCCCCGGCTGCTGTGAGTCCCTTTTATCTTTTAGTACTGCCCGGGCATAATGTGCCACCTGGTTCCATTTGTCAACCGATTCGAGCATCACCGCGACCATATTATTCGGGGTGAGCTCTCCCGTCTCCCTGTGGAGGGCTCTTCGAAGCCTGACCCATTTTTTGCACGCAAAAAATGTGTGGCAGGCATTGTCATCTTCTCCTGGGCATCACCGACAATCGGGGGACCGTGACTTACCAATCTTGTGCAGGTAAGACTAAAAACACCCATGTCCGCTCAAAAGCTGGGTCAGATAGAAGTCAGTCTCACCATGCCTTCGATTTAGCCACAGTCTCACATCCGGGAAGAGATTTAACGGTTATGCCAGTTCTGATTTGTTGAATTGCCAAATACATATCTTTGGTCGTATTGAATTTTATGCTTGAAATTGAATTTTGAAATGACTAGTGCTTCAAGCCGTTTGGAACATTTTGCATTACATCATTATCCGTCTTCCTGTTCTTCCTGCCTAGACTGCTCATTTGATGGAAATATTCTGATGGTTTTTGGTTTTGTAATCGGATGGTATTGGACATTTCCATGTGGCAATCTGCCGCCATTCTTTCATCGGAAACTCGTCCGTTAATAATTGTCCAAAGTGTTCGAGCGAAACAAACAAGTACTTGATTCCATCAACCCAAACTTTCGCAGATCCTTCAAGATTCCGCTGAGCAGCGGACAAAACTGCTGAGTCCAGCCATCCCTTGTTTAAAGACAGCATACTGATCCTGGAAATATACTGTTCACTGCTTTTTATGTAAACGAAGATCATTTGGTTTGAACTTAGGTATCTCATCAATGATATCTTTCACTTTTACGTCATTCATGAAATGGTGTTGTGATCCATGGTCATTTTCGCTAAATGGAATAGATACATTCACATTGGGTGGATTATAAGCGTTGTATGGATATGTATGAGCATTCATAAAATTGTGCGGATAGGTGTTGTGCAGCAAGTGCTGATTTGCATTCGTTTCCTATGGAGTTTGCACACTTGGCTGATCGAAATAGCTCGTATATTGTGTGGTAACCGGCATCATAGAGTTGCTTGGCGTGGTTGAGCTCATCTTTAACATCATTGAATTCATGTTCGGTATCATGGTATTTGTGCTTGGAATCGATGGGTTCATATTTGCCTGCGATGAGTCCATGCTTGGTTCCCATTCCATTTTTAATCGTGTAGAGATCAACTTTATGGCTGCGGTCAAGCCTTCCAATTTCGTTTCCATGTTTTGGATGACGTTTTCAAGCTGCTTTGCATTGTCGTTTCTTTCCTTCGAGAACAAATTGTCATCAGTTTGTTGTCATGCTGATTCAATTCGGCTTACCAACTCACGTACACTGCCGTCATTGTTGAGTTCCATGTTGCTGCATACTCTTACTAATTTGGCTTTCTTCATTTTTCCAAGTTTCTTCATGGTTATGTTTGCCCACACGTTTGAGCGTCCAATTCTTTGCAGAACAGTTCGCACAAAACCCAACCACGCAATCATACAGTTATATGTATATGAAAATCGTTCTTTGTTGCGAATATGCACGAATTACAATGCTCACACTCACGTTTTCGCTTTTTCTGGTTTTTACACGTTTTCGTTTTTTCTGTTTTTATACGTTTTCTTTTTTCGTTCGTCGCTTTTGGCACTAACACGTTTGCCGTGGGCAAATTGTTCGTTGGTCAATAGCGAATATCCCACTTCTGATCTTTTGTCGCGTAATCCGAGATCAAATGATGAATACGTCCGCTTGGTTTTACTAGCTACCTCACAAGCAAAAGTTCTTTATTGACAGATATTGACAACCAGTTCTCCTGTTCACAATTACTTGATTCACAATGGTTAATCGGTTTTAAAATTTTAGTCGTTACATTTCTTTTCTCCTACAATATATATATATATATATATATATATATATATATATATATATATATATATATATATATATATATATATATATATAATATATACATATATATGCATCTATAAATAATTATAGATATCTGTATTTATATAAACATCAAGTGAACTCCGCAATCAATCTCAAGAAATTTACTTCAAAAAATCCTTCATAACGGTATCACCCGTTTACGTTCATTCGATACCACTTGCCTCTGTTTTCAGTTAATTGTGGCATAGAATAATCATGAAATCTTCATGAAAATGATGCCCTATAGTTGAATGAAAACTCGATTATGCATTTTCATGTTCATCTTTAAAGTCATGATCAGTTATAGAAGGAAAAGTATATAAAAATAGTGAAAGTTTTAAAGGAATCTGCTCCTCCATTTCAAAATATACATCGATGGGCTTTAGAGTTTAAACGTGGTCGTACAAGCATTGTAGATGAACCACGTAGTGGGCGTCCAAAAAGTGCAACAACACCAGAAAACATTGAGCAAGTTTAAGATATTGTTTGTAAAGATCCCGGTGCGTCTTGGCGTGAAATAGATGATACCATTGGCATCTCGAAGATTGAGTACTCTATATTTTGCACGAAGAATGACATATAAAAAAGCTATTTGGAAAGATAGTGAATCAAAAACAAATTGGTAAGCGTAATTTGTAGCGTTTTAAGCAGAATGAAACCAACTTTGTGCATGATTTTCTAACTGTGGATGAACCTGGATTTATCATCATGATTTTAAACTGAAACAAGAACGTTTACAGTGGACTGAAACTGGTTGTGCAGCTTCAAAACAGGTCAAGTAAGAATGATCGGCAAAATAGGTTAGAGCATCAGTTTTTTGGGATTCACAAGGGATTTTGTTGAACCCTGAGTATTATTGCACCGGCTTACAGAAGAAAAGAATCATTTTTCATCAAGACAATGCTTTTCCTCACCCAAGTGCATTGACGATGGCTAACTTTAAAGAATTGAAGTACGAATTACTGGAAAACTAACCGTATTCACACGATTTCGCTCCCCTATTAGCTTTCCAGGAATTTGAAACAATTTCTTCATCGAATTAAGAAGCTATTGCAGCTGTGGAACAGTATTTTGGAGAGCTTCTGAAAAATCATTGCAAAGATGGTATAAAGTTATCGGAGGATCGTTGGAATATGTCTGTTGAAGCTGAGGGAGATTATATTGAATAAAAAATCCCCGTTGGCAGCACCAGCCGGAAAGGTAAATTTCTCGTATGTAGCGTAAGGTTTCGAAAAAAAAATTGGCTTATCTACTACTGGACTTCTTACTGCAATTTTTGTAGCAATACATGGGTATTTAGTAAAAGAAAGGATCAGCCGACGTTCGTTTTTGGAGACGCTTCATAGAGGCGCAAATATTTTGCTAATTAAATTGATTTGCACACGTATGGATCACATATTGAAAATCGGCGGGCAATAAATTGTTATAAACATATTTATACTCGTTTCGCCCTTCTCACATTTGCTGTTTATACATTTGACAGTGGTTATCAAACAAAGGTGATAACTTTTTGGCTTAAATAGCTCGAATAATTAATTTCAAAAGATTTCCATAAAAGTTTAATCAGCACTTGCATTGCCATTAATATATACATTTTCGATTCTTTTCTGAACCATCAGGGGCCGTTATTTTGAATTTTTATTGAAAACGGCTGTTAAAATTATTAAGCTGTAAATTTTCGAATTTTTTATTAGTCATCCGAATTGCATAATTAAATTAAATTAACTTGCCTTAATAACTTATAATTTCAAGTTTTATCGGAATCTGTTGAGAAACTTGGCTGCTAGAGGGCTACAGAAATAAAAAAAATGTTTCTGTCACCCCCTGTATGGGGAGACCCCCTTAAACACTTTAAAATATGTTCTTACACTGCAAATTTCAAGAGGCACCACTGTTGATCTACGTAGAAAATTTCCTCATTCTAGCTCATGTGGTTTGCGGAAAACTTGTGACACACGAACAAACGGACGGACAGACAGACAAGTCGCGATTTTATAATTTTTGAGGGTATTGTTAAAAATATTTTACAATATTTAAAAAATATTCTGATTTATAAATACGTTCAAGATAAGTCATTTAAAACGTTTCCATGAAAAAAATTCATTATTTCAGTTGCTACTAAAATAGCGAATTGCGCTTGTTCCTGACCTTTAGGGGCCGCCATTTTGAATGCATGCATTTGATTTTGGACAATATCAAATCTCTGTGGGCTAGGACCTCATCAATCAATGTGGTGAATCTCGTTCAAATCGGAGTTTCACTCTAGACAGGGCAAAATAATTCAATTTTTAGTGAAAATGGCAGCTTAAAAATATTGGGTTTTAAATTTTCGACTTTTTTATTTTAATTCAATTTTAATAATTTTCAAGAACATAGTACAGAGATCAATAATCTCAAGTTTCATCAAAATCCGCTGGAAAATGTGACCGCCTGAAAAAAAAACGCATATTTAAAACGCCGCCATTTTAAAATCTGCACATGCATGATCACCAAAATATCAAAGACTGTAGATCTAAGTAATGGCTATCTTGAAACTAATTTCATATATGTCTGATTAAAATTGCGACTTTTAGAAGCCTTTGGAGTTTTGAGCTTCAACTGGCCGCCATTTTGTTTTTTGTGACCTGACATCCAGGCTGTTCATGTAACTCTTTAGATACTCATAATTTCTATCTGAATGCCGAATTTCATGAAAATCTGTTGAAAGCTTTGACCACTATTACAACAACAAAATTTTGCACGTTTTCCGACCTTTGAGCGGCCGCCATTTTGTTTCTGCCGTACAGACATTAAATGTTTTATTGTGAGATTCATCACATACATCAATGAACCTTCGTACCAAATTTCATCCAAATCGGAGCTGTACATTAGTCAGAACAGAAATCACGATTTTACGTCTAAAATGGCCGCCATTTTGTTTTTGCCCGGCCGATATAGCTGGTTCACGAACCTAACCAAGATATTAACCCAATACACCTTTTCTGAAATTTTGGTGAAAATCGGAGCAAAATTGCAACCTCTAGCGTGGTCACAAATTTCGCATCCCATGCATTTATATATATATATATATATATATATATATATATATATATATATATATATATATATATATATATATATATGATGCTCTCCGCAATAGGTAAATTTCGAGAAATTTACCCAATAAATTTCTTTCGAGAAATTTACCTTAAAAACTAATTTCTTTCGAGAAATTTACCTTAAAAACTAATTTCTTTAAAAAATACACGCTCTTCCATTTTCGCTATCAAAACTTTTGAAACAACCTGTAATTATCGTAGTACCCACAGGAGCTTTCATTACTTTTATGAGTTTTCATAGTATTTTAATAAGTACTTTAAATATTAATGAAGGATATTTTTGTAATTATCTATAAGGTACTGGATAGAAAAAAATAAAAATAATAAATGAACTATTGAAAAAAAGTTGTTAATTTGAACTACAATATTCAAGCTATCAAAATTGAGAAAACAATACTCTATCATTATTAGCAAACTACTATAGATGCAAATATTCTATCGAAAAACAAAATTCAGTAAGCTTATCAAATTCATAAATACCGTCTGATTAGTGCTAGGGATCCCATAGCGATGACTCACCTGAAAGAGAGAGAGAGAGAGGAATCGTTATTAATTGGAGATATGAATAACCCAACACTCATGTAATTATGAATAATTCCACTAGAAAAGCTAGATTTACATATTCATCTGCTTCGATTAAACTTAAAACAACAGCAAAAATTAAAACGTCACCATTTCTTTTATGGATCCGAAAAGGCACTACATTAGCCTCAATATAGTTAGCTAGTGTATTTAACCCTACAAAAAAAGGACCTTAGTTCAATAGAATGGACCCTCGGAATAGTGTCAGAATTATCGAAAAAAATATTGGGTAGGTACGAGGGCAGTCCCGACCCGACAAAGAAAACAGTAATAAAATTGCGAAAATGTTTTTAATTTTTCAACATATTCTCCTTTCAGCTCGATGCACTTTTCCCAATGATGTTCAATAGCTTCGATACCCGCTTTATAGTAGGAACCGTCAAGCTCCTCAAACTACTACTAACCGCAGACTCTACCTCTTCATTGTTGGCAAATCTTTTGCTGTCGAGCCATTTTTTTCATATTCGGAATAAGAAAATAATCCGAGGAAGCCAGATCTGCCGAATAGGGTGCGTGAGGAAGCAATTCGAACTTCAACTCATTAATTTTAGCCATCGCAATGACGCATGTGTGGACTGGTAGGTTGTCGTGATGAAATAACACTTTTTTCCTCAGATTGCGCCGTTTTTTTTTCTTGATTTCATCACTCAAACGATGCAATAAGGCTGCATAATATGCGCCGTTGATTGTTTTTCTTTTTCGAGATAATCAATAAATATTATTCGACGGGCATCCCAGAAAACGGATGCCATGACCTTACCAGCTGACTGAACTGTCTATGCTTTCTTTGGAGATGGTCCTCCCTTTTCACTCCAGCTTTGACTGGTCCTTGGTCTCAGGTGTAATACCAATGTTTCGTCCATGGTTATGAATCAACGCAGAAACTCGGTTATATTGCTGCGAAACATTGTCAAACACTTTGTGCTCAATTGCGAGCAACCGCGGCACCCATCTTGCACACAGCTTTCTCATTTCCAAATTTTCGGTCAAAATGTGATGCACAGCACTTTTTGAAATGCCTGCCATGTCTGCTATCACGCGCACTTTTAGTCGATGGTCATCCAATACCGTTTTTTGAATTTTCTTCACATTTTCTGACGGTGTAACCTCATCTGGTCGACCACTGCGGTGTTCATCTTGGCAGTTCGTGCGACTACGCTTTAACTCAGCTACCCAATATTTGACCATTGTAAACGAAGGAGCAGACTTCTCCAGTGCAGAATCCAACTCGGCTTTGATATCGAATGGGCTTAGACATTTCAAATGAAAGTATTGTATCACATAACGATGCCCGATTTTTTTCCCTATTTACAAATTCACTGAGAGCATTCACTTTAGATGTCTGTAAAAAAAATAATAATAATAATATGTTAAGCTAGTAATAAGTTCACTAGAGGTTTTTGCCTAAATTTACCTCTAGCTAATTGTAATAATCACATAGAAATACGATAATACGCATAGTTTTAAGTAATTTTCAAACGGTGGTGAAATGACTTTGTCAGAACACCTACTATATTATAAGGCCTCTGTACCGCATACATTCTAATAAAGAAAATTATTTATAAAAAAAAATTATAATATTAAATAATAAACGTACCATTATGAATTTTTCACTCTCTATCCACAGTTAACATTTACGCCCCGACCGAAGAAAAAGACAAAGAAACGAAGATATCGTTTTAAAATCACCTGGAAAGACTGGTCGACTCATTGCCCACAAACGACACAAAAATTATTCTGGGTGATTTCAACGCTAAGGTTGACAACGAGCTATCTCATCGGGGAACGACTGGAGGATATAGCCCACACGATGAAATAAATGACAACGGCCAGCGCCTGATTGACTTTGCATGTAGCAGAAATCTAGTCATACCTTCGACTTGCTTCCCACATCGACGCATTCATAAAATGATCTGGGTATCACCGGATGGCAACACACAAAACCAGATTGATCATGTTCTGATCCAACAACGTTGGGCCTCGAGCATACTTGATGCCCGTACATACCGAGAAGCCAATTGTAACTCAGATCATTACTTGATCAAATTAAACTATCGATGTCGTATGTCAAAGGCATATTCAGCGAAGACCAGCTCGCTGCAAAAATTTGACATCGAAAGGCTCCAAACGGCGTCTGTGGCCGAAAATTTCATCTTATCAGACGAATCGTTAAAGACGAGCAACGAGCTCTGGACATCAAGCCCGGCGCAAGAGGAATGATTGGTTCGATGATGAGTGCCAGAATGCGTTAGATGAAAAGAATCAGGTCCACATAGAATACGTAGGTAGGAAAACCAGGACGTAGAGAGAACACTATGAAAATCTCAGAAGAGTAGCGAATAAGATAATTAGGATTAAGAAAAGAAAATACTATGACGACCAATTGAGAAGTATAGATGTAAGTTTAGCGAGCAATAACACAAGACATGCATACAAAGTTGTAAAAAGCCTGAAACGTGGTTATCAGCCTAAAACCACGCTCTGTCGTGATGACAGTGACAATATAAGCGCTGATGAAACCAAGATTAAGGAAAGATGGGCATCATATTTTAAGAACCTCCTTAATCTTCTGCACAGCTCCAGAACATCAGAGCCTATAGATGTCTGCGGAGAGCTTCCATTGGCACCACCAACTCTTGATGAAAATTGTTCCATCATCAAAGCCCAAAAGAATAATAAAGCGCCGGGCATTGATGAGATTCCAGTGGAGCTCATCATATATGGTGGCATTAGTGTTCATCAAGCTATTCACAAAGTCAGCCAGTACATTTGGCAACAAGAACATATGCCAAAAGGGTGGAGCCAATCAATTATATTCCCTATCCACAAAAAAGGTGACAAGCTACAGTGCCAAAATCATAGAGGCATATCACTACCTTGTACGACGTATAAAATATTTTCTAAAATCCTAGAAAATAAAATCGGATCATACGCCAACAGTATTATTGGGGAGTATCAAGGTGGTTTCAGCGCAGGCAGATCAACAACAGACAAATTGTTCACAGTCAAGCAGGTACTTGAAAAATGTTAGGAGCTCAACATAGACGTACACCAAATTTTCGTTGACTTCAAGCAAGCATACGACAGTATTGATCGTAACGTACTGTACCAAATAATGCTTGGTTTTGGTATCCCAGCCAAATTAGTTCGTCTTACCAAAATCACAATGACGTCGACAACCTCCCAAGTCTGCATCAATAACCAACTCACCGATGCCTTTGACACAAATATCGGACTAAAGCAGGGAGATGGGCTGGGCCTATTGTTATTCAATTTGGCTCTGGAGTACGTCATACGGAAGCTACCTGTCGATACCCGAGATATGCGAGGTACATTACTATACAAGTCGAGCCAGGTAGTGGCCTATGCGGACGACATCAACATTCTGTCACGGTCACTAACAACTGCCAAGAACTCTTCCTGAAACTCGACAGCGAAGCAAAACTAGTAGGACTACAAATCAACGAAAATAAAACAAAGCCCATGACGCGGTCGAAGAAAAATACCCCAAATACACAAAATATCACACTTGGTGAATATAGTATCGAGAATGTTAGCGGATTTGTGTATTTAGGCGCCAAAATAACGAAAACAGGCAATGAAAGAGACGAAATACGCCAAAGAATACAGCTCGCAAATAAAATATTTTATTCAGTAATGACGATCTTGAAGACCAGCTGCATACACAGGAAAACAAAGCTCCAAGTATACAAATCTGTGGTAAGACCTGTGTTATGCTGTGGGTGTGAAACATGGACCCTAACCCAAGCATCCGCAAATATATTGAACGCCTTTGAGCGACGGGTGTTAGGGCAAATAATCGGAGCGAAGCTAGACGGGGACCAATGGCGAATTCGATACAACCTTGAGTTGCATGAAATTTTTGACGAACAGGAGGTCTAAACGAATATAAGACTGCGGAAGCTGCAATGGGCTGGACACATGAATCGTATGGACGAACAACGAATACCCAAGAAGGTGCTGGGAGAACTGAAGGCCGGAGACCAGTGGGGGAACCGAGGAAACACTGGTCTGACTCAGTCGACGAAGATAGTTGATCGCTGCTCGGATTTCAGAATTGGAGGATGCGGTCAATGTACCGAGGCTGTTGGAGGTGCTATTTACAGGAAGCGAAGACCCGAGAGGGGCTGTAGTGCTAAGAATAAGAAGACATATTAACGGGTTTGAAAGTAAAAGCACGTTGTAAACAAGGTAAACGGCATCAAGCAGGCGTAACATGGACGGAGTATAGAAAAAGTCGACTAGTTTGTATACCAAGGCGTCAAACTAGTGAAAAATGGTAATGAAGTAACAGAAATCAAATGAAGAATTCAGCTCGCATACAAACCATTTAACTCAACTTTTCCAATTTTAAATACCAGCTGCATAGACGAGAAAACCAAAGTCTCATATACAAATCTGTGATAAGACCTGTGCTTTGCTATAATAGTAAGACGAGGACTTTCACGCCGCAAACAATGCTACTTTGTGAGCAAGCAGTATTGGCTGGAGATTCTAGTCAAAATCAATGAGAATTGACTGAAGCAAACAAGTATGAACCGCAAGACATCTAGGATTTTTCGATATGCAATGTAAAGCATCAAAACGTTTAACTTTAGCAAAACTCTTCTTTCTTAATTAAATGTTAGGATTTAAAGGCACTCAAACTGGATTTCAGACGGGAAATGCAATTTGAGGGGTTATAAGCACGTGATATAATACTTCTAAGTAAGTAGGTATCTGTGTCTATGATTAAACGTTCGTGGATAAATTGATTTTCACAGTCATGACTCACGCCAAATGCAGGATCTCATGATTACGTGACGGAAAACTAATCAATCTGGTAAATTTCAAACCGGGTCAATCAATGCAAGTCCACGCCGTGTATGCAGATGACATAATGTGCTTGCCATAAACTGCATTTAATCAGTTCGTGTCCTATATCAGCTTCACCTGTTCTCATACTTGTCCTGCAAGATTCACTTTCTGTGAAAACAGCAAAAGCTTGCTCTGCATTTCACTCTTATGTAATAAATAGAGCACTCGCCTTCGTCGGTGAGCAGCCACGGTACATTAACTATGCGTAAGATGTTGGCCACAACAGTTACATAAAGCAAAATTTGAAAAATCTCTCACCTCTCGCCGCTTCAATGTGCGTAAGTTACATCACAGAATTTCAAATGGGCCTAGATCTAGGCGACCACGACGACGCCACCATAAGAATAAATGCATGCCAATGCAACAAGTTGCTTGCACTCTTACACGAGTAAAGACGATGATGAAAGTTTGCAGACTGCATTTTCAGACGTGGTCGCACATTTCGCGAACTATTTGCTATCATAAGTGAAAAAGAATGCTGTGTGCCTAATCTACGTTGATAATTATTGAGTAGCACGTTAGTAACGGGTTTCGCCAGCGCTAGGTCGACTGGTGATAGTCAGGAATTTCTAAAGCGCATTGAGCGACTACTTTCATACATCTTGTCCTTTTAGAGACGACCATGTTGCAGTAGCGCACGGCAATTAGACGATTATAACCTGTCCAGCTGGTCATCATGCTCAATACAGTAGCGACTAACAGTGGAGTTTAATAAACCCTTCTTTCCCTCTGTCCATTCTCGTGGAGACATTGCTTATGTAAGATGATGTTGTGGAATCCAGTCAAAGATAGCTGCAAAGCTTCTAGCACTTCAAATTCCGCTCTCTCAAAAATGCTTGAAGAAGCATTTATGAATTGAATTTCAAGTCATTTCATCCTGAGAGCATTTCTGTGATAAAAGCATTTGACTTTTAGGACTGACAAAGCGAAAATTAAGTTGGGTGCAGGAGAATAATGGAAGCTTGAGTGAGAACTACCATAGAATGGAATTCTTCTATAAAATTAAGGCAAATTCTTTGCCTCAAGCTCTTTGATTTCCAGGATACTTTACATTTAACCCTGTGAGATTGATTTTCGCAGAAAGCTCTTAAAATACGAGAAATTATCTCTTGAATTGAATATGTAGGTACTTACTATCGAGTTGGACAAGCAATTGCTAATGAATTTGTCCAAGAGATCACTCCAGACTCTGTCATTTGAATTAACAAATCAATAAAGTATCGGATTGTAAGAACGTTCAAACTAATTTACATTTAATTTTTGCTTCAATATCTTCCGCGGAATTTCAAACGGAAAAATTACGTTTTTCAATCATTCGTTAAAATCGCTATTAAATATTTCGGTTTTTATTTCAAAATCGGAAAAAAACTATTTGATTATTGGGGTTACTTCGTATTGTGTTTCTGCTATCACATTTTAGGTAAATTTCTCGAGAGAAATTTACCTATTGCGGAGAGCATCATATATATATATATATATATATATATATATATATATATATATATATATATATATATATATATATATATATATATATATATATATATATATATATATATCGTCTGGCTAGAGCAAAGATTACCCTAGACCTAAAAACTGAAAGGCTTAGATTAGTTAGAAAACCAGCAAAATCAGGTATTAACATAGACAACATCAGGGACAACGCCGATCTCTACCAAGAAATGCTAGACTCCGAAATGCGCAATAAGGACGCAATGTTTCTCGCAGACGCAATCCTGAAATGCGCCAAAGAAGTAGGTGGACCAAGCGTCGATAATAAACACCACAAGCTCTCAAATGAAACAAAGGCTCTACTTAGAAAACGCAGGGAAATGAAGCTATCCTCGAACATCCAAAGGATTGAGTACACTGAAACCTGCAAAACAATTAGAAAGAAAATAACAGAAGATGTGAGGAACTATAACGAGAAACTAGTAGAGAGTGCCATCGAGAGTAACAAAAGCCTCAAGAAGGCAAAACGAGCATTACTGATTGGTAGAAAACAGGTGATTGCTATGCAACACGAAAACGAAAGAATAACCGACAGGAAAAGAATATTAGAGATTATCACCAGCTTCTATCAAGAGCTCTATAAAGCCCCCGAAGCAAGCCAGAGAGCAGCAACTACAACAGCAGCACTTGAGGAAGAGGTACCAGAAGTTCTCATTGATGAAGTGGAACTGGCGCTGAAACAAATGAAAAATGGTAAAGCAGCCGGCAATGACGGCATCACAGCGAAATTACTGAAATATGCGGGCAGAAAAACATGGAATATTCTGGCCAACGTATTCACAAAGTGCATCAGAACCAGACAAATTCCTGACCAGTGGAACAGCGCCAACATAATTCTGATCCACAAGAAGGGCAGTAGAGAAGATATTAGAAACTATAGACCGATAAGTCTTCTCCCTGTGTTCTATAAAGTATTCACCAAAATCATCAATAACAGAATACAGTCAGCCCTAGATGCAGAACAGCCACGAGAACAGGCTGGCTTCAGGAGTAGCTTCAGCACTATAGACCATATCCATACACTAAGAGAGATCATGAGCAAAGCGAAAGAGTATGAACTCCCTCTCGCCCTGGCATACATTGACTTCGAGAAAGCCTTCGACTCAATATATCCCGACGCCATAATAAGAGCGCTTATAAGCCAAGGTATTGAGAAACCATATGTAGAAACACTAGCCAACATCTACAAGAACGCCAAAGCGAAGGTCAAAGTGTTCGAGGATACACCAGAGTCTCCCACACAAAGAGGTGTTAGACAGGGGGATACTATATCACCAAGACTCTTCAACGGCACCCTGGAGGAAATCTTTCGAGGCCTAGAATGGGATAATAAAGGCTTAATCATAGATGGAGAACGGCTAAATAACCTACGATTTGCTGATGACATAGTCCTCATCGCCCAAACCCAGGATGAACTACAAACGCTACTCAAAGACTTAAGTGCAGCTAGTGAGACAGCAGGACTGAGAATGAACCTCAATAAAACAAAGGTTATGTACAATAAATTCATAACGAGAGGCCAGGATAAAATATCAATTAATAACACTTATTTAGAAGTGGTAGACGAATATGTGTATCTAGGCCAAGCAATAAACAACTCAGGATCGCTACTACCCGAAATAAACAGACGAATTAAACTAGCGTGGAGTGCGTTTGGAAAAAACTCCATAATCTTCAAGTCAAAAATGAAAGTCCACCTGAAAAAGAAAGCCTTTGATGAATGCATTCTGCCAGTCATGACCTATGGTTGTGAAACATGGACTCTGACCACAGACACCATAAGAAAACTTCAGGTTGCCCAAAGGGCAATGGAAAGATGCATGTTGGGTATCACAAGAAGAGACAGAAAAAGACTAACCTGGATAAGAGCAAAAACACAGGTAACGGATGTGATCAATAGAATCAGAAGTCTCAAATGGCGATGGGCTGGACATTTGGCAAGAATATCAGACAATAGATGGACCACAAAAGTTATGAATTGGTACCCAAGGGGAGTCAAAAGACCAAGGCGGCGCCCGAAACTTAGGTGGGACCATGACATAAGAAAGCTAGCTGGCATTACCTGGACACGTATAGCTAAAAACAGACAAAAGTGGAGGGAAATGAGAAGCCAATACGTAGGGGAGGCTACACCATGATCCGTATACATGGTTGATAAGCTGACAATGATGATGATGATGACGATGATATATATATATATATATATATATATATATATATATATATATATATATATATATATATATATATACATATATATATATATATATATATATATATATACATATATATATATATATATATATATATATATATATATATATATATATATATATATATATATATATATATATATATATATATATATATATATGGGATATAACGAAATTTGTGACCACGCTACGGGTTGCAATTTTGCTCCGATTTTCACCAAATTTTCAGAAAAGGTGTATTGGGTTAATATCTCGGTTAAGCTCGTGAACCAGCTACATATATCGGCCGGGCAAAAACAAAATAGCGGCTATTTTAGACGTGAAATCGTGATTTCTGTTCTGACCAAAGTTTAGCTCCGATTTGGATGAAATTTGGTACAAAGGTTCATTGATGTATGTGATGAATCTCACAATAAAAAATCCAAAGTCGGTACGGCAGAAACAAAATGGCGGCCGCTCAAAGGTCGGAAAACGTGCAAAATTTTGTTGTTGTAATAGTGGTCAAAGCTTTCAACAGATTTTCATGAAATTCGGCATTTAGATAGAAATTATGAGTATCTAAAGTATTGAAAAATTCGGAGTTCAGGTCACAAAAAACAAAATGGCGGCCAGTTGAAACTCAAAACTTCAAAGGCTTCTAAAAGTCGCAATTTTAATCTGATATATATAAAACTTGGTTTCAAGATAGGCATTACTTAGATCTACAGTTTTTAATATTTTGGTGATCATGCATGGGCAAATTTCAAAATGGCGGCGTTTCAAATATGCGTTTTTTTCAGGTTTTTGTGGCCCTCTAGCGGTCACATTTTTCAGCGGATTTCGATGAAACTTGAGATTATGGATCTCTGTACTATGTTCTTGTATTATGCTGAAAATTATCAAAATTGAATCAAAAATAAAAACGTCGAAAATTTAAAACCCAATATTTTTAGCTGCCATTTTCACTAAAAATTGAATTATTTTGCCCTGTCTAGAGTGAAACTCCGATTTGAACGAGATTTGGCACATTTTATTTCTTTAGCCCTCTAGCGGCCAAGTTTCTCAACAGATTCCGATAAAATTTGAAATTATAAGTTATTAAGGTAAGTTAATTTAATTTAATTATGCAAATCGGATGACAAATGAAAAATTCGAAAATTTACAGCTTAATGATTTCAGCAACCGTTTTCAATAAAAATTAAAATGACGGCCCCTGATGGTTCAGAAAAGAATCGAAAATGTATATATTAATGGCAATGCAAGTGCTGATTAAACTTTTATGGAAATCTTTTGAAATTAACTATTTGAGCTATTTGAGCCAAAAAGTTATCACCTTTGTTTGATAACCACTGTCAAATGTATAAACAGCAAAAGTGAGAAGGGCGAAACGAGTATAAATATGTTTATAACAATTTATTGCCCGCCGATTTGCAATATGTGATCCATACGTGTGCAACTCAATTTAATTAGCAAAATATTTGCGCCTCTATGAAGGGTCTCCAAATACGAACGGCGGCAGATCCTTTCTGTTAATAAATACCCATGTAGTGCTACAAAAAATGGCAATAAGAAGTCCAGTAGTAGATAAGCCAATTTCTTTTTCGAAACCTTACGCTACATACGAGAAATTTTCCTTTCCGGCTGGTGCTGCCAACGGGGATTTTTTCACTTGTTAGGGTTTTGTACTGAAATACAAAACCCTATTGCAATCACGACCTGCGTCCGTCTGTATGTCACAGCACTTTTTCTCCGAAACTATAGAGGCTACAGCCATGAAACTTTGTGGAAAAGTCAGAAGTGGTGACTCTTGAAAGTTCAAGGGTGGAAATATTTTTCAAAGGTCTCCCCTTATAGGGAGGTGACCCCTCAAAAAATTTCACCATTGGTAGTCGAATAGGGTGTCATTGGAAAGGTCTTAATGAGATCTTTTCAAAACAAGTCTTAAAATTGTCTTATGAGTACCGAGGGGGGCAGGGGCAGGGGAAATGTACGAACTTTTCGCGTACCCCCCTCTTCCTCGCGATTGGACACCTTCCATCCAAAAAATCTGAAAAAAATCATGAATGTAGGCCTTCATGAGTACAACAACAAAAAAAAAATGAGAAGTCGAAATTCACTCAAATTTGTTGGTAATAGTATGATTTATCGATTTTATGTTTTCTTGAATAAAATATAAACGGTACGCTTAAATTCAATAAAGCTAACGGATGACTATTTATGAGATTGATCTTTTCTGAAAGTTTCATAAAGATCGAATGGTATTTAACGAAGTTATAGCGATTTGAATTTTTCTGTATTACTGTGGAACAATATGCCCTGTATTACTATGGAAACATATGGCTATGGAGCCATATGCGCTTTTTACCGACTTAGACACTACAGCTTTGCTAGGATTTGCATGAAAACTGCAGGAATGATAGGTATCATGAAGATGAGTACATATAATTGAAACAAGTCGAAGAGGCAGGAGAGAGTTCCTAGCAAAAGGGCTTTGTCACCATTCTAGGATTCGAAAAATAGGCCATGAATCGATGATTACAGTATAGAGGAGTGGCCCCTGAAAAAAAATTTCATGAAAGGTAGCCGATATGAGTATCAACTGAAAGTTCTCTATGAGAGCTTTTCAAAACAGTTCTTAAACTGACAGTTTTTGCTTCAGTGTGGGCACAGGGGGGGGGGGGGGGGGGGGGGGGGAAATACATGAAAAATGTGTTTCCTCCCTCGCAAATGGACACCCGTGATCTAAAAAATCTGGAAAAATTATCAAGGGAGATATTTATGGGTATAACTATAACAAATACCTCAGAAGTCAAAATTCTTTCAACTTGGTCAATAATAGTATGATCCTCGAATTTCACATTTTCTCCAATAAAATCGTCTTTGACATGTTTCGTGATTTTATTCGTTGCTGGTTACTGCATTTTGTAAATTGAGTACAAAACCCTTCTGACATGAGCGTACGTCTGTCTATCCAACTTGTATTTTTCTATTGCTTTTTTTAAGGTTTTGTACTAACTTACAAACCCCTATCGAAATCAATACTGCCCGTCCAGTGGTTTTTCTTGGAAACTAGAAGTGATGAACTGTTAAAATCTTGGGTATCAAAAAAATTTCAAAGGCTCTTGAGGGGTCTCTCCATATAAGAGGGAGAAACTTAACCCTTGTTTCTAAATAATAGGTCATATATCTAATAATAGGTCATAGAAAAAGTATATGCAGGTTTTCGTCACTAGTTGATGTTGGTACCCATGTGTCTGGTATCACTAGTCCGATTATTTCAAACGAACACATGTGTGAAAGGTAGTATATCAGGCTATATTTAGCGTGGGGATAATTGTGTAATTCGTCGCTAGTGTCAAAAGTTCAATTGATTTGAAGAAGGTTGAAATATCTCCTTTATTTCTATAGAAAAGGTGAAACTGCTGCAGTAAAATGCCAAAAAGCTTGTGCGGTTATTACCAATTCCTTAGCTTCCCCACCGTTATGTTGGGGCTACTCCGGCGGAGGCTCCATCGACCTAAACTAACTCACCCGAAGACGGGCATGGGTGCCACTCATTCGATTCTCCGAGCCTTTCAAGGGATCGTCCGAGCGAGAAGATGACCGTCCGGAGCGAAATTCACACTTATACAAGTTTTGAGGCTCGCCGCCACTTAGCCGCGAAGATCACCTTCAAAAAGAAACTCTGCCACGTAGAACGAGTTAAAGTGTTTCACTGCCACATAAAACTCTTAGTTTCCCACACCAGGGTGACGGAATTTAATTGAAGCACTAACGTTCACTGCACCTACCCAACACTACCACCTCACTTAACTTTTCCAGGTCTTTCTGCCTGGTCAACGTCCCGGGAAAAGAATTCCCGGGCCACACCTTTCACAGCTGAAAAGGCACGTATTTATGTTTTATAGTAGCGAGGAAAGAAAGAAATCTAAAATTGCCTTTACTCGGTTTGAATAATATTCTATATTTGTTACAATTTGGCTAGTATAAAGTTAAATTTAGGCCACTTACATTCATTTAATCCCTACTCTAGTAACGGGCTCCTTTCTTCCGTTTTCTTGGTTATCGCCACCGCACAGTTGTCTCGTCCCAATTTAATGCTCCGGCATCCAAGGTTCATCTCCAATTCCTAGTCAATGTTGTCGCTGAGTATCGCTCTGTTATACCTTCACCGGTTGCCCGAAAACTCACCAAGGAAAAAAAATCCCCGTTGGCAGCACCAGCCGGAAAGGTAAATATCTCGTATGTAGCGTAAAGTTTCGAAAAAGAATTTGGCTTGCCTACTACTAAACTTCTTTCTGCAATTTTCGTCGTACCACATGGGTATTTATTAACATAAAAAAAATCTGGCTACGTTCGTTTTTAGAGACCTTTTATCGGGGCGCAAATATTTTGCTAATTAAATTGAATTGCACGCGAATGGATTACATATTGAACATCGGCGGATCATAAATTTTTGTAAACATATAAATTCCGGTTTCGCCCTTCTCGCATTTGCTGTTTACACAGTTCACAGTGGTAACCACACAAAGCCTTAAATAGCTCGAATAGTTAATTTGAAAAGATTTCCATAAAAGTTTAATCAGCACTTGCATTGCCATTAATATATATACATTTTCAATTTTTTTCTGAACTATGAGGGCCGTCATTTTGATTTTTATTGAAATCGGCTGCTAAAAATATTAAGCTGTAAATTTTCGACTGTTTTATTTGTCATTCGATTTGCATAATTAAATTAAATTAACTTGCCTTAATAACTTATAATTTCAAGTTTCAACGGAATCTGTTGAGAACCTTGGCTGCTAGAGGGCTACAGAAATAAAAAACATTGTATGCCACCCCCCTTATGGGGAGACCCGCCTGTATGGGGAGACCCCCCTTAAATACCTTAAAATATTTTCTTGCACTGCAAATTTCAAGAGGCACCACTTTTGACCTACGTAGAAAATTTCCTCATTGTAGCTCATGTGGTTTGCAAGGAAACTTGTTATGACGCACGAACAAACGGGCGGACGGACGGACAGACAGACAAGTCGCGATTTTATAATTTTGTAGGGTATTCTTAAAAATATTTTACAATATCTTAAAAATGATCTGGTTTATAAGTTCTTTCAAGTAAAGTCATTTAGAATGTTTCCATGAAAAATATTCATTATTTCAGTTGGCACTAAAATAGCGAATTGCGCTTGCCTTCAGACCTTTTGGGGCCGCCATTTTGAATGCATGCATTTGATTTTGGATTATTTTAAATCTTTGTATGCTAGGACCTCATCAATCAATGTACTATCTCGTTCAAATAGGAGTTTCACTCTAGACAGGGCAAAATAATTCAATTTTTAAAGAAAATGGCAGCTAAAAATATTAGGGTTTAAATTTTCGACTTTTTTATTTTTCATTCAATTTTAATAATTTCCTGTGAAATACAAGAACATAGTACAGACATTCATAATCTCAAGTTTCATCAAAATCCGTTGGAAAATGTGACCGCTAGAGGGCCACAAAAACATGAAAAAAACGCATATTTAAACGGCCGCCATTTTGAAATTTGCACATGCATGATCACCAAAATATCAAAGACTGTAGATGTAAGTAATGTCTATCTTGAAAATAAGTTTCATACATGTCGGATAAAAATTGCGACTTTTAAAAGCCTTTGAAATTTTGACCTTCAACTGGCCGCCATTTTGTTTTTTGCAACCTGACCTCCAGTTTTTTACGTAATTCTCTAGATACTTATAATTTATATCAAACTACCGAATTTCATGAAAATCTGTTGAAAGCTTTGACCACTATTACAACAACAAAATTTTGCACGTTTTTCGACCTTTGAGCGGCCGCCATTTTGTTTCTGCCGTAC
This sequence comes from Odontomyia ornata, assembly GCA_963969285.1. Lineage (NCBI taxonomy): Eukaryota > Metazoa > Arthropoda > Insecta > Diptera > Stratiomyidae > Odontomyia > Odontomyia ornata. The sequence continues at coordinate 156,700,903 of OZ017738.1, read as the reverse complement.
CGACTTTGGATTTTTTATTGTGAGATTCATCACATACATCAATGAACCTTTGTACCAAATTTCATCCAAATCGGAGCTATACTTTGGTCAGCATAAAAAACACGATTTTTCGTATAGAATGGCCGCCATTTTGTTTTTGCCCGGCCGATATAACTGGTTCACGAACTTAACCGAGATAATTACCCAATACACCTTTTCTGAAAATTTGGTGAAAATCGGAGCAAAATTGCAACCTCTAGCGTGGTCACAAATTTCGTTATATCCCATATATATATATATATATATATATATATATATATATATATATATATATATATATATATATATATATATATATATATATATATATATATATATATATATATATATATATATATATATATATATATATATATATATATATATATATATATATATATATATATATATATATATATATATATATATATATATATATATATATATATATATATATATATATATATATATATATATATATATATATATATATATATATATATATATATATATATATATATATATATATATATATATATATATATATATATATATATATATATATATATATATATATATATATATATATATATATATATATATATATATATATATATATATATATATATATATATATAAATGATGCTCTCCGCAATAGGTAAATTTCTCTCGAGAAATTTACCTTAAAAGCACGCCAACCTTCCCGGGCTTAAATAACCTTCGGGTTAACGTTTGTCCTCTCGTCAACCGGGAAAATAATGTTTTTGGAGTGGTTTTGTTCCGTTTGTTCGAGTAGTTCCCCTCGTTCGATTTCACTCATAACATGTTCTAATCGGTAGCGATCCTAGTGGGAATTAAGTGCATTACGCGCTGAATGCATTTGACTGACAGTTCGAACTGTCAGTAATGTTTATTTACATCACGATGTGAGATGAAGATTTCGCCAATAATCCTCGCTTTTCACTTTTCCCTTGAGCCGGCGCTAATATTTCTTAGTTTTTCTCGTCCCTGCCGGCAGTTTAATTGCCGTGCCAACGCGTGGAATGCCGTGCGTTTATATATTGTATATCCACCAGTTTCAACTAATTTCGGTGGTTGAATTACTCCTCGAGAATGTCACCGTTTTGTTCGTTTAGATTTCCGTGGTGGATTATAGTGAACTTGGTGCGAATAAAGTGAATGGTGCGCTTCGGAACGATGTCGTTAGCCAGTTAGGAAAGGAGGTAAGACATTCAATAGGTGTATCCGTGTTTCTTTCTTGCAGTTCAGTGGATTTGTCAGCTTTCTCTTGTTTGAGCTTGTCGTGATCGGCAGTCATTTGTTGGTGTGCCAAAGTGAGTTTGTGGTTGATATCTTTAACCTCATTCATAGCCTCTTATTTGACTGAAAACTCATCACGTAGCTCTGCCAATGATTTTGTGTGGGTGTCACGTGATTCAACTATTTGACTTTCGAACATTGTACGCAACGCTTCAGCCTTTTGTTTTCTACAGCATTATTTGTTGAAACATGCTCAGCTGCTTTCAGTTTCGCACATTCTTCCCGAAGACCTTCGATTTGTTCTTCAAGAGTTCGCTTCTTGTTCTCGGACTCTTGCATTGATTCCTGCAATGACTTCATTCTGGCTTCATGTTGTGAGCTCAGCAAACGGCGTTTGCCTAAATCCTTTCCATATTCAGAAACCTTTTTACTTGAATCTATTTGTAACGCCTGCTGATTCTGACATCTTTGTGCGATATTTTTAGCTTCCGATTTCATTTTATTAATATATGGTCGAACTCTTGTGAATTCCTCTTTTACCTTACCAACTGGATCAGGTCACTGATACCATCCGTGCATAAGGCTTGTCTAACATTCGACAGTCACGCAAAAGGTTTGAGAGCATTTCATAAATTTGTTTCTTATGATGCGCTGACATATCTTTCAATTGTTGCAACTCCGATGTAACGACATTCAGTGTGGCCTGTTTCTGTTGCAATTTCCTATTCATAGTATCAATATCTTTGTTTTTGGTCTGGATTTCTGGTGATTTTTGATCCTAGCTAACAGCCAATTTTTCTAGAGCTTGAAGTACTTCTTTCACTTCTTCCTTAGCATTTTCGTTTTCTTGTTGCTGCTACTTTTAATTTACTGTAATGGTTTTCTACCTTTTAGGTTCGAACGCGGAACCGACCTCTCATCGGTTCAAGACGTGCAGTCTTGGAAATGACAACGGACTGTACCCTTCAGGTCAACAAGTCCGGTCACACTTAGTCTACTCCGTGGTGGCTGCTTGTAGGCTAGCTAGTTCGGAGAGGAGTTTCGGTCGCGGGTCTTACGCGAGCAGACTAAGTCCGAGTTACTTAACTCAGCCACCGGTTCACATGCCCGATTTCCAAACGCGTCAACAAATACTCATCCAGAACGGGAAACCTACGTTACGTTAATTCTGGATGTGATCTCTCCACAGATCTCAAATCAAAAACGCTACAAAATCCCGTAGGCGCGTTACCGAATCACCGACGCAGTACCAGAAAATAAGCTAACCTACCTCAAGTCCAAAATAACCTACCCTAAGGAAAAAAACGAGCGCAAACAAGGGTACCGCGGACCGTAACCGAAGCGAAACCGACCTCAGCGGATTTGGCGAAACCCTACCCTCGCGACGGCATACCTACCCTACACTCACTTTCCCGCTGAAACAAGAAGAACCACCGAAAAAGAAAGTCGTGTTTACTTTTAGCAATTCATGTTATATTATTATTACTTTTAAAATTAGATGTAACTTGAAAATTAACAGTCTATTTAAAGAATAATCTGTTATGTTGGCAACATGATTGAAATTGTCATTCATAGGGGAAGTTACATTTTGTTTTGTCAATACTTCTAATAGGTTTTGCTTACAATTATTTAGCTTAGTTTGTAAATACGTCATTTTTTTTTAGTTATAATTTCTGACATTCAAACCTCCTTTTTGCAGATTTCATTTAAATAATGCAACTTTGTTATTTCCTTTGCTATTAGATGATAACGTGGCAGTGTAATCAAGAAAATATCTTTGGTTCAACTTCATTAATTGCCTTTACAATGTAACCTCAAGTTTGCCTTGCCACCTATGAAGTGTTAAATTCGTGAGTGTCTTCTTTCGGTATGCGTGCCATTGCTTCCTCAGCAGCATTTCTGGCTTCGTTACTCGGCTCGTTCCTCTTGGGTGGTATGTATGTATCTCTACTGGATCTGCCTAAGTGCGAAGACGTTTGCGGCGGGATCATAAAGTTTATGACCTTGCGCAGTGGCTGCACATCAGATAGGAATGTCGGCTTTAACGACAGCCTCACGTTTAGATCCGCACTCAAGATCGTTTCCCTGTAAATCTCGACAGCACTCAGATTCGAATTTGAATTAGTCGAATTATACACTGCATTAAAATTCATTGGGAGTCTACGTCGGAAAGTAGAATCAAAGAAAACACAGGCTGTATGAAATCTTGATTTGAGGAAATCAAGTAAATGGACGCAAATTATCGCACATATCACGAACACCTCTTGTCGTATGGCGGGGGCAACGATTCAAATTCGGATTTCTTCCGAACGTTGCATATTATTTTGTTTGCGACATAATTCCGATTGCTTCGAGGGGTTATATATTTTATGCTGCCGCATATGTTAATTGGATGACGAAAGTTTCCGCTACCGTGTGACCTAATCGGAGTGCTGGGAATTTGCGCTTCGTCTTGAGCTCGCATTGGTTCTTGATGCTTTCGGCGCTTGTTACTGCTTGCGTTGTCCATAATGTGGCATGTGAATTGGAAGCGACCTAGCTACTTAAGTTTAATTACGTGACGGTAAAAGGCAAAAAATATGATTCAGCTTGCTTTCCGTAATCTAACCAGTAGTCATTTTATGAATGAAAATTTAAATTACAGTAATTCCTTAACATTCGCGGATGAAAAAATGAGGTAAAATTTAACATTCGTACGACCGGGTTTCATTATTCACGGGAAAGAAACAAAAAAACTTGTGTGAAAAATTCGATTTCAACATCGCATGAATTGGACCCAAATTCCAAATTCATTTTCCCTTCTTTTCAGTTTGTTTTAATCTCTCATGGAAATTGAAATGCCTCCTCTATCAAAACGTAAAAATATGGTCCTAATCCTTGGTGAAAAAATATAAATTTTAGACAAAAGAGAAAGTTTTGCCTCCGTTAGCCGCTTGTTTAAAATAAATGAACCCACAGTCCGTTCGATCAAGGCAAAAGAGAATTCAATCAGGGACAGTGTGGGCGCTACTTCAGTAGCGTCATCAAAAAGAGTGTCACAAATCAGAAAGAGCTTGAAGAGACCGAACAAGCTTTAGGAATATGGATGGAAGATATGTCTCAAAAGAAAATGTCCTTAAGTTCAGTTTTGATCAGATAAAAGGCCAAAAAACTGTACGATTGCATTAATGAAAATTCTCGCTCGGGATTTATCTTTCAAGCAAGCAAAGGGTGGTTCGAAAATTTCAAGAAGCGACTTAACTTCTACTTTTGCTGATCACGAAGCAGCAGGAAAATTTCCAGCAAGTCTTCAGGAAATTATCAAGAGAGGAGGGTATTTTCTACAAAAAGTCTTTAACGCTGATCAAACTGGCATCTTGGAAAAAGATGCCGAATCGAACATATTTTTCTAAAGCTGAGAATTGCCCTAGGATTCAAAGCTCTCAAAGACCGTGTTACTTTACTGCTGTGTGCAAATTTTCAGGGGATTCAAAGATAAAATCTATGATAATTTAACGATCCCAAAATCCAAGAGCACTAAAGGGAAAAAACTGTTTACCTGTTTTTTGGAGGGCTAATAGCAAAGCACGGGTCACTGGTGCCTTATTCCAGGGATGATTTCATTCTTGTTTTATTGGAGAGGTTAAAAAATATCTTACTTCGCAAAACCTGGCTTTCAAGGTGTTTCTTCTTATCGACAAAGCTCCGAGTCATTCTTCCAGTCTAGTTGGGACAAATCCAAATGTAGAGGTGATTTTTTTGCCCCCCGAATACAAAATCATTATTACAATCACTTGATCAAGGGGTGATCGCAGCTTTTAAGGCTTATTACTCCAAACACAGTTTTAAGCGAATTTTAAATTCGATTGAATGCTGTAAGATGAAACAGTAACGGGTTGCTGGAAGAAATTTAACATTGCCGATTGCATTGCTGACATCGATGCATCTTGCCAGGAAATGAGATCTAGCTCAATCAAAGCTTGCTGTAGACAGATATGGTCACACGTGGTTGAAAAGGAAAGCACTGCTTCACCAGTCCAATATGAGGAAGATGAAATAGTCCGACTAGCACATCAGATTGGTGGTGAAGAATTTGACGATATGAGACACGACGAAATTAACGAATTGCTGAATTCTAATGAAAAGGACTTATCGGATGAATACCTAATGCACGAAAAAGAGAGGAAATCAAAGAATCCGAAGATGTTGGTGCGAAGAAGAGAGCTGGGAAAATGCGGGTAAGCATATTGGCTAGTTTTTATCAATTTGTTTTTTCAGTCAATATTTTGTGTGCAGGCCAAAGTTTTTCTTCAAAACAGCTCAGGAAAATTCTAACCTTGAGGGACCAACTTGTTTAAAAAGTAATGGATTTGGACCCATCTCTTATTCGAAGTTTGCAGTTTAAAGGGGATATCGAGGCTGCTTCAAATCCTTATCTGGAAATCTTTAAAGATGTTGATTTGTCTGCACAGCAACGTTCAATTACGAGCTATTTCTTTCCATCTACGTCGAAAACTAACAATAGAAACAAGTTGAGTAAGCAGGAGAGTGCTCCTACCAGAAGGTCTTTGTAAGCATCCTAGGGTTAGAAGCAAGTTTTCTAATGGCGTGAATCGATAACTTGAATTATTCATCCAATACTTAGATATGAAATCGTTCAAATTTATACAAAAGATGCACAGTTTCTTTCATAAGCACAGTGCAGCCGCCATTTTAATCTAGCTTAAATGATTTTTCTGAATGTTCGGCCGATTAAACATGCTCAAGTTTAACACTATTCCTCAAATTTTCATGAAAATTGAAAGAAAATAAAAGTACCTAAGTCAATTTTAAATTTTTCCAATAAGAGGTGTTATTTTGAATAGATCTTCTGATTTAACACCTTGCGACTTCTTCCTTTGGAGCCACGTGATAGAGAAGGCCTATGCCAATAGCCCAGCGTCGATTCAAGATCTCAAAGATGAAATTCGTGAGGCTATCGAGGACATAGGGCAGCCACTTTGCGATTTGGTTATGGAAAATTTCATGAAGAGGATATGGTCCTGTAAGCGTGTCGAAGTGGTTATTTGCCCAATGTTAACTATCGCTATTAACGGCATATCTTCTTCTTTATAATGAACTAAACATCTGATCATTTATTTAAAAAAATGGCATTTTTCTTATAATATCAAAATAACACCTCTTATTGGAAAGCCCTATATGAACCATAAACACGTGTTATCGTTGTTGTAATTCCATATAATTGAAATGGCTATAACTCACTTGATTATGATTCGATCTCAATTAAATTTTGTGAACATATATATCTTATGTCAGTCTATATAATTGCAAAATTTCAAGAAGTTTAAAGATACCGTTTTGATTTTATGGGCAAAAATGTAAAATCTACAAATCATACTATTATTAACAAAGTTGAGCAAATTTCGATTTCTAAGGTATTTGTTGCCCTTGTACTCATAAAGATCCACATTCGTGATAATTTTCAGATTTTTCGGCTGAAAGGTGTCCAATCGCGAGGGGGGGGGACACAAATTTTGGGTACATTTTGCCTTCCCGTGGACCCCCTAATTCATCAAATGATTTTTTTATTTCAGATTCTAAAAGTTTTAATCAAGACCTTTCATTTGATACCCCACTCGACTACCTTTGATTAAAAAAATTTTTTAAGGGCCAATTCGTTATTAGGGGGGACCCCCCTTAAACATTTTTTAAATTTTTGTCTAGGCCTTAACTTTTGAGAGACTATCACTTCTGACCTTTTCACAAAGTTTGAGTATTCTAGCTTCTATAGTTTCTGAGGAAATCAGCTGTGACGCACGGACAGACGGACAGACGGACAGACGGACAGACGGACAGACGGACAGACGGACGGACGGACAGACGGACGGACAGACGGACAGACAGGTCGCGAAACTAGTAGGTCTTTGTAAAAAAATTTTTTACAAAGACCTAAAAACCAACATGAACCTACACATTTTTTTAAATTTTATTTTTTATTTACGCCCTATGATTTTGAATAAATGTTTTTTTAATCTTGGATTTCATCTCAATTGTTGCCGTTGTGGAACGCAACCCCCCTATTACGAGTACATAGGAAAGTAGACTCAACATTTGCGTATTTAACATTCATTGCAGTTTTCAGGAAGCTAACCCCCGCGAATGTTAAGGGATTACTGTACTTGCTGTTGGTTACATTATTGGGTTATCAAAAAAATTAATAAAGAGCGGGCCCGGTATTGCGTAGTTTTAAATCTTACAAAATCACGTATGGTAGTGTTCGGGGTGAGCAACACTATGAAATCTCAAAGTTCACCCGTAGGCCGATTCACGGGAGAAAACGGTAAAGCCAGAGTGGAAAGCGCTTTATTCAATACCAATCGTTATACGTTTTAAAAGAATATAAACCTAATTCCAAACAATTAAAGTGCGAAAACGTAATGGCCCAAATGGCTCTCTTCATTTATACGTTATCAATGAAACAGATTCAATGAATAACAAAACACTAGCAAGTTCAAATTAATTGATTCCATTACATATTTTTTGATTCAATTGGAAAAAGGAGAAAAAACTAGCCAACGTTATTCAAAAATTAATTACAACACTAACACAACAGTGAACTTTTATCATATACCTACTATGTTACACTATAATTCCAAACAAATTCAATCAAAATAACGTTATTTTATACTGAAATATATCCCTATTTTTCAACACAAATAAAAAATAATACTAAATGTAACAATAAGGAGATGAAACCAAAAACTAGAATAAGTAATAAAAATCACAAAAATAGAAAAAGAAAACACGAATAATTTAGACATTGTCACTCGGCCACCAATACCTAGATTGCTCCGTCTCAACTCGACCAGCCTCAACGAATCTAGCAAATGAGTATCTCCACTGAAATTGTTGGTCTCGTGAACTCATATTTGGAGGATATTTTATCTTCTTATCGGTGGCTCGTCTAAACTCGTATACTGAAATATGATTGGGACACTGTCAGGATCAAAAACATATCGATTCATGTCCAAATACATGAATGCTTTTGGAGAAACGAGGCAAGTCAGGGGTTTTCATTCACAATTACAGATCCTGGGATGTGATTCCGAAAAAGTTTCAGAATGAAGACATCGACTCTTGTCACTTGAGCAGTTTGATAAATTTTTCTATTCGATATAAAGTGCCTCCAATTTGTCTCAGGCTTTCTGTACAAACCAGTACATGCACATTTCTTTCAAAAACTCTTAATCTTTCCATAGTACTAGCATTCTGGCTGTATCAGATCTGACATCCATATGTCAAAACTGGTCTAATCAGGATGCTGTAACAGAAAACTTTAACCTTTTGATCGATGTATCTGGAATGAAAGAGTTGTCGAAGGGCAATGACTACTTTTTGTGCTTTACTGAGCATAATTTTGACATGTTCAGTATAGTACAAAAACTAATTGAGATGAACACTGAGGTATCGAACACAAGATTTATGTGGAACCCGTACTGAACCACCCTCATCAGCCATGGTGTGGAAATCCTTCCAATTACGTTTCAAGTCTTGACTGACCCCCTGCAGCATTGATTTTCATTCACCAATTGTCGGTGTAGAGCTGCACATCATTGAACATTTTTTGCAAATTACTCTAAACAAGTTGGCCGTTCAATAGCTTGCGAATGAATATTGAGAAAAGCAGAGCCGCAGTAATTGTTCCCTGCTGTAGACCATTTAAGAAGTTGAAGTCACGCATTGTCGTCAGATTTCCACCAGTTACAACAAATGATTTCCAATATATATTGCACGTCATGACGACAAGGTGTTTGGGGAACCTGTCCTGAAGAAGTTTAAAAATTCCTCCGTCTAACCTCACCGTATCGAAAGCTTTCTCCATATCAATGAGACACGCTTCAACACATTCTCTATTGTTTAGTTTCGAACAGATGTCTGAGGTTACTTTCGTTATCGCGACGATGGTCCAAAGCCTGACACGAAAACCAAATTGGCCATTCAGCATCAACTCATCATTCCTCAATGTGCATGCAACGCATTGCTTAGTATCACTTCAAACACCTTGCTGATGTTAGGCAGTAAGCTGATTGGGCAATAGCTTTTAGGACTCGAAAATTTTTTCCTTTCTTCAAGATTGAAAATACCTTAGCCTTTTTCCACTCATTTGGGAAATATGAATTGCTCAACATGTTGTTGAACAATATGCAATAATATAATAATGTTTGGAGTACCGTCAGTATCACATAATTTCTTGTTGTCTATCCTACCAAATATGAAATGCAAGTCTTCATACCTGACAAAATAATCAATAAGATTCAAGTTCGGTATGAGGCCAGATGTTAATGTTTCGTTGAAATGAAGAATTGATTTGCCACTCAGACTTGATTTGAAGTTGGAAACTTTTGCTTCAACGGCATCTAAAAATATTTCATTCCCTCTCTCAGGGTTCGGTAGATGCACCAATTCAAAATGTGTTCCGACCAGAGCAAGTTTCTGCAATCAATCACATACAATCCTGTTTCCATTTTTATCTGGAGTCGTACTATCAATTTCGATACCAGCCCTATCGAGAAGATTGATCTCATCCTCACCTTTTAGTTTTTTCGCCCTTCAATTTCAATGATTATGAACGGATTAAGTTCCAGACATTTTTCGGGTGTAATTACAACAAGGCCAACGAGCGATGGTTGTAATCCAAAAATCACCATGATATATGCTTGGCATTCTGGTCACCGGGAAAAATATAATAACTATGCAGCCTGTTCAATTCGAGTATTTCAAATAAGGAATTGAGTTGCTCCTTGAATTTGAGAACATTTCGATCAGTTGCGTAGGTAGAGATAACGAAGAGGTTATTCCCACCTGGCAGTGCAATTTGATAACGGACTCTTCAAGAGATTCAAAGTTTTTCAATTCAGCATTTTCAATATTTTGGAAACAGTAGGGTCTTCCCACCAATATTCTGATGCCACCTCCTCCATTACATATTGCCCCCATCGTTTCCTACGAACTCAAAATCCTTGAAAGTCATGGAGTGCCATGAATTGAGGGGGGTTTCAGTCAGAGATATGATGTCAGGCTTTTGCTTGACAAGGAACTCCAAGAGACAGTCACGTCAATGTAGACTCACAATGGATTTGACGTTGATCGAGATGAGACGAAGCCTATCCATGGGAAAGTGACTGGGTGACAACTTATTTTGAGGCGTTTGAAACTCCTAAACGCTGAAAAAAAAATTTGATTTTAGAATCCTGTTTATCGATTCTTTCCGATAAACAATGTAATTGTTGATAAATTTTAAGAAGCAGCTCATTATTGCCACTTATATTATTTATTTTGTTTACATTGTCTGCTGATCCTCTAGCAGCAAGTGCAAATTACACCCTGGGCTTGACGAAGTTGGTACGTATCACACTACAGTGTACTGGACTTTGTTTTGGAGTAAATTTCACCTTTGCATAGTGATGCCGCGGGCATCCTCAATATGATGCTAGACGACCAAAGGCACCGCAGTTCACACAATATAATTTTTCTTTTGGCTCCGCCTGAGCCAATTCGCACTCGCCGGGAGCATCGACTTCTTTGCACTTTACACATCTATATTTCATGGCACAGTTGGCAGCCAAATTACCGAATATTTGGCACCTGTAGCACTGGTTGACTTCGCTTTTCTGGAGGCTGTCCCACCTCACCACACGGAAATTAAAGTACTTTATTTTTTGTAGGGCACTTGAACTGCTTTTTCTAGAAATCTGGACTAATAAGGCAAGTTTTTAGGCTCAACAATCGATCTCCTTGTTGCAAAGTCTTTAACGGAAATAAATTCTATTTCTGGTGCAACTTCTTGAAGCCCCTGAAGGAGATCGACTGTGTCCTTTCCGCAGTCTAGACCCTGCAACTAAATGATCTGGTTTTTTTCGCTTTTGGGGGTGTATGTAAAATTCAACGCACCTTTAGTTACCTGAAAATCAACCAATGACTTAGTTCTAATTGTCAGTTTATCAGCATTGACTCTCTTGATCTCAAAATCATTTAGCTTATTTTCGGCTGGCAAAAGCCGAACCATATCTTTGCCTGTTTGCCTAAATACATTGATTGGTGGGACTTTTTCTTTCTTTTGATCAATTTTAACAGACGGACCAGCAGACAAAACTTTTGGTTTTTTCTCCCTATTTTTAATTTTTAAATACTCTTCGTTTTCTTTCTCAACTTTCTCAGCTTTCTCGTTAGCTTTGATTAACTACTCGATCTCGACGACTGATAAAGTTTTCGTTTTCTCTTCGTTGGTATCGAATCTTCATTTTAGTTTTTTTCACCTGTCATTGTTGGCGATGGACACAATCGTTCTGGTTGATGGCTGCAGCCATCGGGCTTCTCCATCTCGTTGCTTTTGCAGCGAGATTAGAGGGAATGTTCATAAGCCGGGACTTCCTCTGAATGTATTTCCGCTTTTTGATACTTCTTCAGGAAAGAAATTTCAGGTATTCGATGAATGTTCGAATAATTCGACAGTGATGGTTTTGGTTTTCAATTGAAAAATTTAGTTTCAACTGACTTTTATCAAAAATTAATTAATTTTTAAAATTAATGACAGGAGCGATTACAACATGTCTATACCCAACGACTGCTAAACGTTGTCATTCAAATTGTTGCTTGTTCTACTGAGAACGACTACTTATTCTCCCATCCAAGTTATTAAGAACCTAATTAATTACCATTTTGCTCGCATTGTTTAAGCACTTGGAATATAGGAAATGAGCTCTTAACATGTGAGGAATGTTTGTACGTAAAAAGACTCAACAAAATATCTATCTATCTAAACATGAGCTCTGTCTTAACTCTGCTATAAACTTTAACGTTGCAGTTTCTAACATTTGCTAAGATCTTGAACTGATGATAACGTTAGAATTAATCAATCCTTATACAGCTTTTACTGCTTTATGGATGGCAAAGGTACTCTCGGTTTACGCGGAGTAAATGAAGGCGGAATGGTCAGAATTGACGAACTGGACTTCAAGGACGAGTAGAATTCCTTTTTGTCGAGGCATCCAATTTAGCAGCTATTCCATGAATTTGTCCTGACATATCTTTCTCGACTTCAGCATATGAATAATGATCGCCTTATCCATATGAATTAATTCGTCTTACGCCTTTTCCACAAACGCGGGTCGTCGTTGATTCTCGACGGGCCTTAATTGCGTCACTAAAATTACCAACTAGGCTCAAGCGACCCACACTGTAGCATTTACAGGTTTAAAGTTGTTCGCGACGAACAAAAGATAAAAACTAAATTTTTCTAGGACCCGACGCTGTAGCAGGACTACGCAATGTGCAATATTCACTCCGAAAGGAGGAATTGAAATAAGTCAAATCTTTCGGAATCGTAGCCACGTAGTGGCTGTTGTCAACTTTCTTTCCCACTTCTAATCCAATCTTTATTTGCTGGGACATGAAAGTAGCAGGAATCGGTTAAAATTGTTCGTGGTTGCTAGTAATTGTTCGTAATTGTTAGTAATTGTTTATAAGGATAAACTTTTTCTTCCTACAATTGGAAAGATATTTTTAATGAATTGAATAATAATATTTTATTATATAATATCAAACAATACATTATTTGAGAACGAACTGAATGGACTGAATCAAATTCATTAATTTACAATCTATATATATATACAATTCCAAAAATAATATAGTTATCTGGATTTACATTATATGTTTAATATGTCAAAAGTAAAGTATTTTTATCGAAAGTATATTTTATGTATGGAATGAATATTTTTGAGTTATTTTGAATTATATATAATATAACCGCCACAACATAATCGACACCGTTCGTGCGACCACCAGGGTGTTTTCCTTCTCCACCTCCCTGACGTGCAGCTCCCGAAATCCCTTCCACGCGTTCCTTCAAAAATTTCAAGATATTTAACAATCCGACCAATTATGAAACATTTACCAATCGCGGAACACCATCAATAAGGTCCACCGAACAAAACGCTGCTATCAAATCCACGTAATTCCCACGAACGGAGGTTGAATTTGATTCTATGACAGAAAGTCTTAAGGAAGATCTCCAACCCATATCTTTTTCCCGTTTGACAACTACGCTTGCACACAAACGCACGTCATGCCATATATCTATAGGCCGCTTTTCCTTCTACACACGACCAACCTGGTGGTTACGGAGCAGATATATGCCATCCAACACTTTCCAGCTCATTGAGTGTGGGGATGAACGATATCGGCCGAGTTTCGCTACGCGGGTTATGCAAAAAGCTTGTGGCATAATATTGCCACCAAAACAGCATACGCATTGAGGACGACTTTTGTGGGTACATTGGCTGATTTATCGAGGAGTTTGTGCGGCGAACCGTTCGATAAATACTGTGACTTCCGTGGTTCCAACTAGACTATATACTTAAGTTGTTCCCCGATCAGACAGCTCATTGCCAACCTTAACGTTGAAATCACCCAGAATTATTTATATGTCGATTGTATGCAATGAGTTGATTAGTCTTTCCAAATGATTCCAAAACGTTTCCTTCCATTTTTCGGTCGGAAAATGTACGTTTATCAGCCAAATTTTGAAGAATTTCGCTTTTACACGGATCGTACTCAACCGTTCATTGACTGCCTTAAAATCAACAACGTGCGATTTGAACTCCCTATCCACTATGAAGGCCATTTCGAATTCTCGCCACCCTGCAGGCTTCCCACTTTTGAATATTGTGTGCCACCTCATATCTTGAATATCACTTCCAGTCCAGTTTGTTTCCTGGATTCCCAGTATGTTTAATTTACTATATATTGACAGACCTGTTCTAAAAGGTCATTTACTATGCCAGAGTTGTTCAGTGATCTGACATTCTAGGATTTAATGCTATAGTCCTTTTTTCGGTTGCGAATTAATTCTTTTATTTTAAGGTATCATTACTCTCAATGTATTTATGATTTAAAAGAAAATTAAAGATTCTAACAGTATCAAACATAACTGAAACAATTCACAGCAGCTAGGAAGGTTCTAGCTTTGATTTCGTTATTGATCCATTAACCAATCAAAGCGCTCATAGGGTAAGAATTTGCATCTTTCTTTATTTCCTTCCTTTTACCATTATCATCAAACAATGATATAAGAATAATTTAAAATTAATAACTTTATAGGAAGGTATATCCAATAAGCTGATATCAGCTCGTCAAAGAAAGCAAATCAAAATTAAAAGATATTAAAATGCGCGAAAGATCCACGTAACGCTAGCACCATCAATTATGATTCATTACGTGGTCGGTTCCGCTTTTATCTCTGATTCAAAACTTCAAACTTTCATAATATAACATAAACGTATCAATCGGACTATTCATCTGTAAACGCTTTTGCATTTATAAATAAATTTGCGCGGCGAATTGAATTTAAGCGCGAAATACTTGACGTGAAGCCTCAGCCAAAATCAATTGCTTTGAGTGATTGAAATGCATTTATACTGCTATACAGCAGTTTTCCTATTTACCTCATACGACTGGATACAAAGATAGTGAGTGCTGCATTGTACTCTAGTGGTTTTATTTTTGGTTTCTTCTGCAACAATGACACACCAGGTAGGATGAAAAAGTGATGGATCTTATCTCTGTTAACACCTGACTGAATTTCGCCGTGCATTTTTGCTGGGCTGTGATGATTGACGATGAAGCTTCCACAATTTAAACGTATTTGATGACTTTAAGCTTTTTAGGCTGTATATATCTATCACATGGATGCGCTATAAGTATTTTGTACATATTTTGTAGTTCTCCATTAAAGAAACACAATGTGGTATCAATTCAATTTACGGCAACATTATCCATTATTTCGAAGGATGCTCAGACAACTGTGCATATTTTTGAACATTTACCTGCGATTGTAGTTTGCCCGAAAAGAGGTACCAGATTTTTCTACAACAAGAGGAATATAAGCTTCTAAAGTAGGTCAATTTATTCTTAAATACAGCAGAAATGGGTCATACAAAGCTCATAAACTGAACTGAATAACGATTTCCTGAAAACAGAATGTCTAATAAGACCCGAAGATAGACTCTTTAATGATGAAGACGCTGGTTTTACCAAAATGCTTTGCGAAGATATGTGGCTTCAAAAATGTATGCATTCTTGGACTAACTCAGTCTCTAAATCATTAGGATATACTTCTTCTAAGGACAGAGTCTTTCTTGTAAGGACTGATGGTGACGATTCGCTCATTTAAGTCAAAAAAGAAAATTTTTCATTAAAATCATCGTACACTTCCTTCCTTTTTGCTAATTCGGATACGAGTATGTCAATGATAACGAGAAATATATGAACCCTGAAAGGATCACCCGCGGTCATACTCATTTCTTCATCGGGTGTTTCATCAGCAATTTTTTTCTTTTTGGTCGTCTTTTTTCCCAGGTCTTTTGTGTACTCCTTCGACGCACTTAATTTCATTGCCACTTCTTCGAAATGCTTAAAGTTTTCTCGTTGATCTTCGAAAAACTTGCGAAGAGATTCATAAAAATCGGCTAAAGTAATCAATTCTACGGTAGAAGCCTGGATTTCAACATTTACTTTGTTTATTCTTTCCGAAAAAACATTTCACACAGCAACCATTACCGGCGTTTCCAGTTTTTTAATTTTGAAAGAATTCCTATTGATTTGTTTTGCATGAAAGGTTTTACGGTGCAATCATTCCTGATTGCTGCCAAAGCTTTCATAACTTTGTGCCACGAATGTCTCAAACTTCTGTATGCATGCTCTCTAGCTGACCAAGGTGTGAGGTTCGCTCTCTTGACTGTTTCGCCTCCTTCGACTTCAGTCATCAATATCTTCCAGCGTTGTGTCG
Source organism: Odontomyia ornata (assembly GCA_963969285.1). Classification (NCBI taxonomy): domain Eukaryota; kingdom Metazoa; phylum Arthropoda; class Insecta; order Diptera; family Stratiomyidae; genus Odontomyia; species Odontomyia ornata. Next base: position 156,684,798 of record OZ017738.1, on the reverse strand, counting down.
AACTTGAAAAAAAACGTATATTTCTTGAGGCAATATGAAGAATCGACAAGCTTCTGTGCAAGATTCAGCAGTCGCAGTTGCCACTAAATTTAAAGAGCGGGCAGAGCAAGGAACGAAAAAAGCAAACAGTGCTTGACTTTGAATTTTAGCCTGTAAACCATTGTATATGCCAGACATATTTGCGGCATTGTCATACGACTGTCCACGGCAGTCTTCAATATTAAAAACCAAGCTTTTTACTTCCGAAGTAATGGCAGCAAACATTTCTTCATCTTTATGTCCCACTGAGGGCAAAAACTTGAGAAATCTTTCACAGGGTTCTTGAGTTTCTGAAACACCGAATGACGAAAGTGAGTTGATCCACATATGCTATATCGGGTGTCGAATCGATGATTAAGGAAAAGTATTTCGCCGTTTTTATCTAGTCTCCAATTTGCATTAAGATTTTATGGCCCATCAAGAGTATAAACTCATCACAAACGGTCTTCGATAAGTAACTGGTACTTCCAGATCCTTGACTCCCAAGCCTTTCAATATGACTGACTAAGAAAGGATCGAACTCAGCTAACGGTGCCAGAATCATAAAATAATTTCCATTGTGTGGATCGCCGAACTTTTCAATTTTTCCTTTAGAAGCGAAATCCCTTGACCACATCCGTTTTACTACAGCAACAACCCTTTTAAGAATGTTTCTTCTTGCTTCGTCAATTTGCAAATGCAGTAAATTGTCGACTCAATCATCAATCGCACTTCTAGCTTTCAGGCTAAGGATGCTGAATTTATGACGTGCAGAGTTTTCATACTGAGCTGCTCGGTGTTCTGCATTTTTCCGTCATTAAATCCTTCGTTCTCGAGCTGAGTTTTATTCTCCAATAGACCGAATGTCAAACACGGTCCGCAAATACGGAACCATTACTTTCAGAGTAGATCAGCCAATTTCTGTCCTTCACTTCATTGTTTTTCATTTTTCTTTGGAAGATACTCACTGGCAAGAAACGACGTTGATCATCATATAGTTTTTCACTTTTAGAAAACTCAGAAGACTTGTTTTAATAGAAGCCGCATCTCGCGATAATGTCCCTTAAAGTGTCGTTAATTTCCCATAAAGCTGGATCTTTGTTTTGATTAACAGTCGTTTCCATTCGATCATCATTTAATGACCCAGTTTGAAAGAAATCTTCGATTTTGGAGCACTCGTCGTCCAGAAAATAATTGTCAGTTTTTCTTTAGTCGATAGTTCAGCAGATGACAGTTGGACAACCGATTTTAAGTCGGTTGCATTATCCCCGACTTTTCGACACAATCTTCATTAAAAAAAAAAAACTGCCAATTTTTGTGGTTTTTCGTAGAATTTCCTCTTGTTCCTCTTTTTATATTTTTGCTTACTTTTTGTACTCCGCTCCACTAAGTCGCTTTCTCCCATCACACACTTTCACAATATTTATTTCAGTTTTTAAATTTTTTTATTCAGCAACTGAAATGGAAAGGATGAAATTAAGAAGTTTATTTCTCCTACGCAAGCAGCGCTTTCCTTCATTCAGAATTCACACAATAAATAGTTAACGTAAAAACGTAATTTTTTTCAATGCTATCACGAAAAAATCAAAACTTCTTTGCATAGTTTCCGATGAATTGTTAATTCTGAATTATTTATTCCTATTTTTTATGTTTGCTTCATTGAACAAGACAAAATCACAAGATAACCATCATTCAGAATACTATTTATAGTTGATATGAAAATGTTCGAAAATTTAACATGACCATGTTGCAAGCTTCGAAATGAAAAATATTTTTGCAGGGCTTTTTCCAGAAAGCGATTCATTACAGATGATTTATTACAATATATTATGATTATAAAAAGTTTTCACTTACCAATGCTATGTAAATATTCACACAATCCACGAAACACTTCGAAAAATAACAGCACACACCCACGTAAAAATATCAAATATCGTTTCATGCAATTATAGCATGTCTATCCAAATTCGCGACATCATAACTAACCTTTGTTGCAGCTGTGTTTTGGAGGTGCCGGTAAAAATCACGGCAATCCCACTCAAAATTTTAATATGGCGAATTTGATTACAACGATACTTACGTTTCGTAAATTTGGGTTCGCATTTACTGACTCCACACAAAATAAAACAGAAAACGTCTTGAATCACGACACAGTATTTTTCGCAAGCGTAAAACTCGTGGTTTTGCAGTTTCGTGCCTTATTTTCTTTTGTTTCGATGTTGTTTTCGTTTTTCGCCTTGATTTGTTCAGGTAACTCGGGTTACCAGGGTAGCCTAAACGGTTATTGGATATTGAAATATGGAGAATGGGCTGTAATAAATTGGACCTACGCCACTGGCGGTCAATGCATATGCACATTGCTACCATATGGCTTCCCGTCTCACGTCAGTTGTGACGACTGCGAGTCCCACGTCAGATTGGTCGAAGACTGTCAAAGTGGCAGTCCGACGCAGCCATATGGAGAGTGGGTGTGCGAGTAGCGGCTCAACACTACTTACGATATCGCGGAACGGGAAAATCCAGAATCTGTACTGCATAAAACCCACCTGTCAACTTTCCCGTGTATCATATATCATTTGTGGTGTAATAAAAACGCACACAATCTTCATCTCGTCTCGGTGCCTTCGCTGCTGTACTGTTATTCGTGTCGTCCCTCTCCGCGAGGGAGTGCATCTTGTTCGGGCGCAGGCGGCAAATAGCCGTACACAGTGAGCGTGGTTCGCAAATTTGAAATTGTGCAGAGGCGCGACGAGTGTGTCTCTTTCGCGGTTCTTCTCAAATGAGCGAAAGGAAATAGACATATTCCAACTGTCCCCACACAATCGGAGTGGGAATAAGGCAGGCAAGCAGTAGCAGTAGGTGCTTCACCAGAGATATTAAGTAACGCTTTTTTCCCAGTTGGCTTTAATTTTGCAGATTTAACCCCAAACTCTGTTTTTAGCAACGTCACCTTATTATTCACAGAATCCAACACTAGCTACAGGCCCATCCAAATTACAAATTGCACCAAAATCTTGCTTAATTACCCGCTTACATGAAGATGCTAGTCCTGAGGATACAGCCAAAGTCAAAACCGTATCAAAAGGAAAGTCATTTTTGCAGATGATCAAGGTCGCTCATTGACTGAAGTTCATAAAATGTCAGAGTCCTCAAGTTTACCACCACCATGGAGCATTAAGTTTATTGCACAAATCACACAAGGACTAGTCAGCCCACACTCGTCAGAACAATGGATTTCCGACAAACTGCATTTGATTATCTTCAAAAGATATATTGAATTTCAATAGTTGGTCCGATGCATTATCATGGAAGCAAAGTGAGTATCCTCGCCCGTCTTAGTAAAAGCACACGGAAAATGAAAATCAAAAGCAATCGTGAAACAAGAAAGAAACCATGTGTAACATATACATATGATTGTGGTTTATATGCTTAAGTTTTAGGATTATTTTCTTTCGCGGAAATAATCTACATAATCCTCTAGGAAATACTTAAAAAGTAAAGAGAACTTATACTGAGGACTAATTTATACTTTATTGTACATACGTATATAAAGGAAATTCCCTTGATACAACTGCAGAATCAAAGCCACCAAGACCCTTCTTATGGTTACTGCTAAGGTACAGTAACATACGCTAATTTCAACCGATGTGTTGAAATTATTTTTCAAATTTTCAAAGAAGAAGATCAAACAAGAACTCTAATAGTCTTAAGCATAATGTAAAAGATTCAATCTCAATTTCATGTTAAAGTCAAACCTATTAAGTGATTCCATTTGCACATCTTTAACTAGAGTGGATTGGGAATTTCCTAGATACAAAAACGGTGTGTGAAAGACATATGGTATAGAACGTAACCAGGTATTAGTATATCAGATAACCACGTCACATATCTAAATTTAGTATAAAATGAATACAAACTGCCAATTCCACCGTAGGCGGTCCCAAGCCCGTTTGAGAAAGAAGGAGACAGCCCTTTGTTTCCCCAACCAAACCCAATCAAACGGTAGCAGGTACTCTCGGGATCGCACATTGGGTTTACTGGTTCCCCAATAATGGGGCATTAAATGGAAAATTACTCTTGGTGATTACAATATTCTAAATGCAGGCGGATATATATATATATGTATATATATATATATATATATATATATATATATATATATATATATATGTATATATATATATATATATATATATATATATATATATATATATATATATGTATATATATATATATATATATATATATATATATATATATATATATATATATATATATATATATATATATATATATATATATATATATATATATATATAGGCACCAAAATAACGAGGACCGGCAATGAAAGAGACGAAATTCGCTGGAGAATATAGCTCACAAATAAAATATTTTATTCAGTTTTGACGATCTTGAAGACCAGCGGCATAGACAGTTGAAAAAAGCTCCGAGTATACAAATATGTGATAAGACCTATGCTGTGCTATGGGTATAGAACATGGACCCTAACCCAAGTATCCGCAAACATGTTGAACGCCTTCAAAAACGGGTCCTGGGGCAAATAATCGGCGGATACGACACAACCATGAGCTGTATAAAAATTTTGATGAACCGGAGGTTTCAACGATTGTAAGACTGCGAAAGCTGCAAAGGGCTGGTCTTGTGAATCATATGGAGAAACAATGGATACCCAAAAAGTTATTCGTTGGGAAATCTGAAGGGCGAAGACCAGTGGGGAAACCGAGAAAACACTGGTCTGACTCGGTTGACGAAGATAGTTTATCGCTGCTTGAATTTCGAAATTGGAGGATGCAGTCAATAGATCGAGACAGCTGAAGGCGCTTGTTGTAGAAAGTGAAGGTCCGAGAGGAGCTGTAGCGCTACTAAGAAGTAGAACGATGATAACAAAGAAAACGTCACTGGCATAATGCAACGGTCACTATTTCGACGGAAATAGGCCAAAAGTAGACTTGATTGAATGTGTTTGTTGCTAGAGATATGTCCATGAAGCCTGTTCCTCGAAACCAGATATTTGCGACAATTTTTTAAATTAAAGTGTTTATTTTCATCTAAGTACAAAACAAAATCATATATTAAAAAATTATTGTGCATTATTAAAACCATAAACAATTAATCAGTTATCATATCATAAAGTCAGTTAATATTAGTGGTACAATTAACTCTACTTGTTACAACTTACTATAGTTACTGATGCAATTGAACCGGCTGGTCAAATAAATTGTCTCAAAGGAAAGCCTTCGAAAAAAACCTAGGTACTATGGCAATGATTTTCGGGTATAAGTTAAATAAAGCACTGAACGAAAACTGAGAAGTGGTACGATATACTCCACTCTCATTTCAAAAAATAACATAGTTTTATTAAATTGCAAAAAGAGCTCAAAAGAAGCTTTGGAAACCCGAGACGGTCAATCAGTGATCATTGGGCTGCCTTTATGTCCGCAGCTTTTCAGGAGTTCTGTGACCGGAAGAACAGACATATTATGTTAAGAAACAGCGGAGTGCCACGTGGAAATGGGCAGGTTGAACGAATCAATGCCAATATAATGCAAGCGTTGAAGAAGCCGGCTAGCCAGCATCCTGAGAAATGGTTCAAATAAGTGGACCGTTTGTAATTTACGCTGAATACGAGTTTCCATAGAGATACTAAAACTGTGTCATTCGACCTACTCTTTGGGGTACGAGGCAGGGGGGCAGAGGATACTGTCAGTTGACAGACGATAGAGGAATTACACGTGCAACATTTTATTGGCGGGAGCGACCAGAGACGAAACGAAGCCAAAGAATACATCCAACAAATTCAAGAGGAGAGCCACAAGCAGTACAATAAGAGATGTATGCCAGAAAACTTCTATAGAGTGGGGCACCTTGTCGTTATCAAATGAATGCAGTTTGTTGTCGGTGGAAAGCTAGCCAGTGAGTTTTTGGGCCCATATGAGGTACAAAGGTGAAAAGAAATGGGCGATACGATGTTGTCAAAGATAACTAGTACAAGTGCTGACCACATGAAAACGTGGCGCCGTTATGTCGGACTATGAAGACGAGACAAATGAAGTTCAGGATGGCCCGGAGCGAGTGGCCTGCTAGATGAAACAGACGAGATGACGGAAGTGTGAGCAACCGGTTAGTGATCACAAACAGCTTGGCAGACTGGTGTTTGCGATGATTCGTACCGAAGACGTCGTGATAAACAGTTTCGCAGAGAGCCATTTTCATCATTCTTATATTGAATTTTATTATCATTATAATCCCGCATAAATATCACTATATTAAATAAATATCCCTTTATCGAATCACTATCATTGTTATTGTAACAAACAATCCCATATATATATATATATATATATATATATATATATATATATATATATATATATATATATGTATATATATATATATATATATATATATATATATATATATATATATATATATATATATATATATATATATTTATATATATATATAAATATATACATATATATATATATATATATATATATATATATATTTATATATATATATTTATATATATATATATATAAATATTTATATATATATATATATATATATATATATATATATATATATATAAATATATATATATATATATATATATTTATCTATATATAAATATATATATATATATAAATATATATCTATATATATATAAATATATATATACATATATATATATATTTATATATATATATATATATATGTATATAAATATATATATATATATATATATATATATATATGCATATTAATAAATAAATATATACATATAAATACATATATATATATATATATATATATATATATATATGTATATATATATATATATATATATATATATATATATATATATATATCTATATATATATATATATATATATATATATATATATATATATATATATATATAGATATATATAATGTTACATGCACGAATAATTCTGCGAGCTACTGTTGCAATTGTTTTCACAACCATTAAGAACCTCATGATCAACAAAGTGAATTTACTCGAAGCCACGAGAACCCACCAAGCATGATCAACATCTGAAAGTGACGTCACTCCATTCATTAAGCTGCTCGAATATACTAGCTACCTCTTGGCAGAACATTCGCCAATGTACGAGAAATGGGTTGAATGGCTAGAGACCCTATATAAAGGCGAGCTGAATGACTGGGGGGATCTTTCATTACAACCGCGATGATAAAAACTGCGATAGAGTGGAGGAGGTAAAGGCGATATTAATTGAGTGATTGTGAAGTCATTTTAGAAGACAATTGCAATAGAAATTTATTGACTAGTGGAAGTTAGACTTTTAATAGTGAAATTAATAATTAGGCATTCTTTTAAATAAAATCTTTTAAACTTAATTGGAAGAGGCATTGCTTTTCACTTTCCCGGAACATTAAAATTATTGACCGCGAACAAACGCGACTATATATATATATATATATATATATATATATATATATATATATATATATATATATATATATATATATATATATATATGTATATATACACTGTGACAACGAAGTATCCGAAAATAGTAAGTTAAATTCCTCAGGTAAATTATATTTCAATAAAAAGTTTTTTTTTAGTTGGTAGGACAGTCCTTAATTGCTATGCCAAATATGAGCGCGATCTGTTAACCAGTTAGTTTACAGCAGCTGCCTAAGTCGGTACACCTCAGTAGTGCGTTGCGATTTTTGTGATTTTGTGATTTTTTTTATTGTGACTGAATTCGAAGCCAAAAATGCAATAAATTCCATCGATCAACCACCGTACTTGCTACGAGTAGATTTAGCTCAGTGTGATTTTGATGATTTTTGATATTTTGCGTTTTGTTTGCGGTTTCCGGGTACATTTTTGTCACAAATTCACTGAAGGAGCTGAAGGCCATCCCAAAAAGTGCTTATGAAAAGTGTTTCGAGAGCTGGAAAAATCTTTGGCATAAGTGTAGTGCATCTGATGGGGATTACTTTGAAGGCGATAAAATAAATATTGATGAATAATTCAATATTTTGCGTTTCATTTGCAATTTCCGGGTTTTTTTTTTTTTGTCAGAGTGTATATATATATACAGGTATATCTGGCTATACTTTTCCTACACCGAAGTAGTCATTGTAGCAAATGATTATCATTTTAATTAGGCTTGTAAATGATGATCGTTGAAATGATTGTTGTTTTTTATAGCTCTAAAAATTTAATTAAAAATATAAAGGTGTAGTTCCTTGAATTGATATAATTGCTATTGCAAAGATCAAAAAACTTAGATCGTTTCCCAGAATGAGTCCAATAACACAACTTCCAAACATAACTTGCAGCTCATGAAAAAACGTTTTTTTTTTTTGTGGTAGGGAGGTGAAGGCATTTACGCCCGCCGAGTTTGGCAGTGTGGGACTCCCATGGAGGATACCCTTGGACTTCCCACTAAACACCTGCCCTGTCAATCTGAGAAACTAGCCTGGAACCGTTTGACACATTACTTCGGGCCAGGTATCGTTTTGTTACGCCGTGGGGCGCCTTCAAGCTGGGGAGTCCCTTTCCTAGCGAGAGGGGAGAGGGGAAGAGGAAATGCCAGAAGAGCGATCCCCCAGCCCCAGCACCTCCGGCTGCTGCGAGTCCCTTTTATCTTTTAGGACTGCCCGAGCATAATGTGCCACCTGGTTCCATTTGTCAACCGATTCGAGCATCACCGCAACTATATTATCCGGGGTGAGCTCTCCCATCTCCCTGTAGAGTTCCCTTCGCAGCTTGGCCCATTTCGTACACGCAAAAAATGTGTGACAGGCATTGTCCTCCTCTCCTGGGCAAAACCGACAATCGGGAGACCGTGACTTACCGATCTTGTGCAGGTAAGACTGAAAACATCCGTGCCCGCTCAAAAGCTGGGTCAGATAGAAGTCAGTCTCACCATGCCTTCGATTTAGCCACGGTCTCACATCCGGGATGAGGCGCGCAGTCTACCTTCCCTTCGTGCGATTCCTCCAAGACTCTTGCCAATCGTTGAGCGAGCGTTGTCTCTCCTCGCGGACAACCATCTCCCTCGCATCCTCGTTTCGGCGCAGGTAAATAGCGCGGCGCTCTCTAGCAAGGAGGGCGACAGGTATCACGCCTGCAATCACTCTCACCGCCGAGTCGGAGACTGTTGGATACGAAGATGCAGTTCTCAGTGCTCCTCTTCTCTGTACCTGTGCCAATCGTTTTCGGTATACCTCCTTGCTGAGAGCGTCGCCCCATACCTCTGCTCCGTACAGTAGCACTGACCCTGCAGCACTCATCAAGAGGCGTCTTCTTGATGGGCTGGGTCCCCCTACGTTGGCCATAAGTCGACTCAGAGCCGATATTTCCGAAGCAGCCTTCTCAGCCGTTGCCCTGATTTGCTCAGAGAAACTCATCTTCGAGTCGATCAGTAGCCCCAGGTACTTCACCGCTGGCTTCGATTCGATTTGTATATCTCCAATGCTGATCATCTTTACTCTAGGGATTCTCTTTTTTGTCAAGATGACCACTTCGGTTTTCTCCAGTGCTAAACTGAGCCCGCGAGTAGTCATCCAGTCCCTCACTCGGCGCATTAGCATACCTAGCCTAAGTTGCGCTTGTTCAATGGTGCGTCCGGCGACCAGAGCCGCAACATCATCCGCATAGCCGACCAAGCACGACTCATCTGGCATCTCAAGTCTCAGTAGCCCGTCGTAAGACACGTTCCACAGGTCCGGACCAAGGATAGATTCCTGGGCAACACCCGATGTAATTTCCATCCTTCGTTGGCCCTGTGTCGTGTCATAGAGCAGGCTTCGGTCCTTTAGGTAGTTCCTCAAAAGTCGCATTAGACATTCCGGAACTTGAAAAGAGTTTTCCAGCGTGTCCAGAATATCCACCCATCTAGCGGAGTTGAAGGCATTCCTGACGTCGAGTGTCACCAACAGGACGATCCGTCGCTTGGTGCGACTATATGCCTCTGCCTTTTGGACCGCGTTCACTACCTCTGCAATCGCATCAATGGTAGAACGTCCTGCTCTAAAGCCGTACTGCCGAGGAGATAGGTCCCCAACAGCACGAATCGCGTCAGTGAGTCTTCCCTTGATGAGTTTCTCTAGCACTTTCCCAGCCGTGTCTAGCATGCATAACGGGCGGTATGCAGACGGCGATTCGGGATTTCCCTTCCCCTTGCTGACCAGCACGAGCCTCGCCACCTTCCATCGTACCGGAAAAATCCCGTCCCGTAGGCAAGCGTTGAATGTGCTGAGCAGCAAGTCAGGACAATGGTGAAAGACGAGCTGCAAAACCTCAGCTGGAACACCATCTGGACGTGGAACCTTCCTCGCTTTCAGGGAGAGGACTGCCTCTTCCAGTTCCAGCTGTGTGGAGAGTGGGCACTCGACTGCTGTTTCACCATGGACAGCGTCAACACGGACGGGATGGGCGGGGAAGAGTCATCGCACTATCGCGTCCATCTTTTCCGCGTCATGTATACAAGGCTTCCGTAGGGCACCAAGTTTCCCCATGACCAGCTTGTAGCCAAGGCCCCACGGATCCTTGTTCACATCGTCCACGAGGTCTTGCCAGCATCGGGCCTTGCTCTTGTTAATAAGCCTGCGAAGATATTTCCTGCCGGACCTGTATGCTGCTAGCCTAGTGTCTGCCTCCTCCCGTGTTCGCGCCCGCTGGGCCTCTCGCCGAAGTTTGTGACACTCGCTACTTTGTTCGGCGATCTCGTTTGACCACCAGTATACTGGAGGCTTACCGTGTCGGGGTCCCCGACGGGGCATGGAAGACTCGCAAGCAGCTATGATGGTACTCATAGTTGAGTTCACCAAGTCCTTGGCTGTAGGCTCCCAGTCCTCCATCCGAGGATTGAAGTTTGGGCATATGCACGCAGAGTGGCACTGTCGTGAATCTCAACCGCTATATACTGGTGATCACTAGCCGAGTAGTCCTCTAGTACTCGCCAGTTGTGTACTCTAGGTACCAGGGACTCCGAAGCGAGTGTCACATCGGGTATGGTTCCTACGCAATCCCAGCGGCGGAAAGTAGGGGTGTTACCAGTATTTAGGACAAAAAGCGCTGTTCTGGCCGCCATGTCCAAGATTTGCTTTCCCCTTGGGTCGGATTGTGGCATACCGCATTCAATGGCTCTAGCGTTGAAGTCTCCCTCGACCAGCATGTGGCCCTCTGTGTTCGAGACAGCGTCCTCCAGGACATCGAGTTTGGTTCGAAAAGATCGCATTGCCTCGTTAGGCGTCAGATAAACACTGAAATATGTTATCCCTGAACACCGCACCCACACAAAACCATCCCCGCGTCCATGGCCCTGCACCTGAAGGCGGGCGCTATCTCAACCCAGATGGCCGAGGTACCAGATTTGCAGGATACGGATCATTTGAGTATCGATTTGGCTTTAGTTAGGGCCTCCTTGAAAACCCAGCATCTCGTTACTTTTTTATTATATGTTCAGCTGATCAAAATCGCAAAATTAAAAACACTTTAAAACTAGAAAATCAACTTCATCATGTCCTTAAAAGGATAAAATAAAACGTATGAAATTAAAAACATGATAATCACCGTCAATGAAACATGAAAAAGTTAATTTGGCGACGATTCCATACATTTAATTTTAGTCTTTTTCGGGCATGGTGGTCAGTTTTCTTGTTTTTCGAAATATGTTTTTTTTTTTATAAACATATTGCTCCTAAAAGAAGGTTGATTAAATTTAACTTTTCCCCGGGAAGGTCATATCGTGCTTGATGTGCGTATCCATTCCAAACGCAATACCATATATCAATTATGTCGCTATAAAATCGCGAATTCAGTGTGGACGATTTAAGGACCACCAACTGTTACCAATTAATTAGCAATTATCAAATGGAAGCATGAGACCATATATTCAAAAAAATTTCTAAAAATAATTTTTCAGTTTCGACACGCAATTATAAATAGTGTAGCAAATTACAAATTCGTGCGACTAATGTGTCTAGACCATGCTAGCACAAAGGAGACTATCAATATATTACTCGTATATTGGACAATGTTGCAGCAATATTGTATCTATTGCTATTGCACCTACATACTCGTAGACATGAACCATTTCACATATAGGATACTTTGTTTTTCCAATCGTTTGATTCCATGTAAGCGAAGTGGTGTAGTCATTATGCAATGTGTTTGAACAGAACACCAGTGAATAATGTTTTCCTCGGTTTACTTGAATTTTACACGGTCTACTGATCACTTTTTGCACCTGAATCGATTCAATGGGATTCGTACAAAGGTAGAAACTACGAGTATTACTTTCTTAAGAAATATATCTTTCCAGATTGGACAAGGCTATTTGCATTTGGCAAACTACAATATTTGGATTGATATGAGGTAATGGCTGGAGGAAAATCATTATTCCAAGTGAAGCATAGAATGTAGGGAGAAAGTTTTGCATGGTTATTGAAATTAAGTAATTTTGCTCGTTGATGCATGTTTTGAGAACTAAATGAAAAGAGCTTACTTGAAAATCAAAATTGAATTAAATCGTATTTTTGCTCTTATGAGCCGTAATCTTGCATTTGAAATATAAAAGTCTGTTATATAGGGAGACACAGAGAAAGCAATTATGAACACTGATTCAGCAAAAAAAAAACAAGTCAAGTAGGAAGGAAAGTACTACAGCAAGAAGGTCTCTGAAAGCATCCTAAGGTCCAAAATAAATTTTTTGATGACGTGGACCGATGACTTTGTAGTGATTGGGCATCTAAGGCACGCCATATTACACACTCGCTTCAATCATGGCTATTTATGCTGTGAAGTGAATATATATATATATATATATATATATATATATATATATATATATATATATATATATATATATATATATATATATATATATATATATATATATATATATATATATATATATATATATATATACCTTTTGCTGGTTATTATTAGTCCAGATAATTTAATTGCCCTCTTTTGTTACTAACCACAAATTCAACCCAGATATATCATAAATCCTAAGCGATAACTAGGAAAAAAACCCACCTTGAGGATTGAATTTGCGTGTAGCAAAAATCTTGTCATACGTTTGAATATCTTCCCACTCCGACGCATACAGTATGACCTAGGTATCACCGGATGATAACACACAAAACCAGATCGACCATGTTCTGATCCAACAACGATGGTCCTTGAGCGGACTTGACGTCTGCACATACATAAGAGTCAACTGTGAATGGGATCATTACTTGATTAAACTAACATAACCAACTGATGTCGCATGTCAAAGGCTTGTTCGGCGAAGATCTACTCTCTACAAAAATTTGAAATCGAAAGGCTCCAAATGGCGTCTGTGGCAAAAATTTTCCGGAGACCCTCCACAACCAGCTAGCTCCCATCTAGTCAGATGCATCGCTGAAAACAAGCAATGAGCTATGGGTGGAAGCGAAAGCGACAAATAAGACCCTGTCAGAACAGACAATCGGACATCAAGCCTGGCGCCAAAGATACAAGTATGATTGGTTCGGTGATGAGTGCCTGGATGCGTTGGATGATAAGAATCAGGCGTACAAATATTATTTAGGTATGGAAACCAAGCCAAAGAAATTGTGAAAATCTCAGAAAAGTAGCGAATGAGATAATTAGAATTAAGAAAAGAAAATACTATGACAACCAGTTAAGAAGTCCCGATTTAAGTCTAGTGAGCAACAACACAAGACAAGTATACAAAGTAGTGAAAAGCCTTAAAATGAGATTATCAGCCCAAGACCAGTCTCTGCTGTGATGAAATCGGCAACATCAACGCTGATGAAAACAAGATTAAGGAAGAAAAGCATTGTATTTCCAGTACCTTGTGAATCCTCCGCACAGCATCAGATTCTATAGATATTCCCGAAAACCTTTCATTAGCCCCACGAATTCTGGACGAAGTTTGTTCCTCCATCAAGGCCCAAAAGGATGATAAAGTGCCAGGCTTCGATGAAACTTTAGTAGAGCTCATTAAATACGGTGGCAACGGTGTTCAGAAACGGATCTACAAAATCATTCAGCACATTTGACAACAAGAACATATGCCGAATGAATGAAGCCAATCAGTTATATTCCCTATCCACAAAAATGGAGACAAGCTACAGTGCGAAACCTATCGAGGCATATCACTGCTTCGTACGGCGTACAAAATATTTTCAATGGTCTTAGAAAATGAAATCAGATCATACGTCAACAGTATTATTGGGGAGTATCAAGATGGGTTTAGAGATGGCATATCAATGATAGACCAACTGTTTACAGTCAAGCAGGTACTTGAAAAATGCTGGGAGTTCAACATAGACGTACAACAAATTTTCGTTGAGTTTAAGCAAGCATACGACAGTGTTGATCACAGGGTGCTATACCAAATAATGCTTTGCCTCGGTATCCCAGCCACATTAGTCCGTCTTAGCAAAATGGAAATGACGTCCACAACCTCCCACGTTCACATCGATAACCAGTTCACCAGTGCCTTTGACACAGATATCGTACTAAAGCAGAGGGATGGGCTGGGCCCATTGCTATTCAATTCGGCTCTGGAATAGATCCTCAGAAAGCTACCTGATGATACAAGAGGTACGTTACTAACAAGTCAAGCCAAGTGGTAGCCTATGCGGATAGCATCCACCTTTTGTCACGGTTACTAACAACCATCATAGGACCTTTTCTGAACCTGGACAGCAAAGTGAAACTAGTAGAACCACAAATCAATAAAATAAAACAAAGCTCTTGAGTCGGTCGATGAAAAGTACCTCAGAGACCCAAAATAACACACTTTGGACTACAGTATCAAAAATGTGAGCAAATTTGTATATTTAGGCACTAAAACACCGCAGAATACAGCTTGCAAATAAAATATTTTATTGAGATTTGACAACCTTGAAGACCAGCTACATACACAGGAAAACAAAGCTCCAAGTCTTCAACTCTGAAATCAGACCTGTGATAGACTAGCAGTATGAAATTTGAGCAAGGGGTTCTGAAGCGAATTATTGGAATGAAGCTAGACGGAGACCAATCGCGAATTTAATACAACCATAACCTGTATGACAGAGCGTGGTTTCGGGCTGATAACCAAGTTTCAGGTTTATCACTACTTTGTATGCTTGTCTTGTATTATTACTCGGTAGACTTATATCTGTACGTCTCAATCGGTAGTCATAGTATTTTTCTTTGTTTAGTTCTTATTATCTTATTCGCTACTCTTCTGAGATTTTCATATTGTCCTGTCTTCGTCCTGGTTTTCGTACATACGTATTCTTTGTACGCCCGATTCTTTTTGTCTAACACACTCTGACGCTCATCATCGAATCAATCATTTTTCTTACGCTGGGCTTGATGTCCGACCATCTGTTCTGCCACGGTCTTAATAACCGCTTTCCCTTCCATCTAGAGCTTGTTTGCTTGTCTTTAACGAGCATCTAGTTGGCGAGGGTTTCCGTGACATTTTTGCCCACAGACGCCGTTTGGAGCCTTTCGATGTCAAATTTTTGTAGCAGGCTGGTCTTCGCCAAACATGCCTTTGACATAAGACATCAATAGGTTAATTTGATCAAGTAATGATTTGAGTTACAATTGACTCCTCGGTATATACGGACGTCAAGTATGCTCGAGACCCAACGTTGTTGGATCAGAACATGGTCGATCTGGTTTTGGGTGTTGCCATCCAGTAATATACAGGTCATTTTATGAATGTGTCGATGTGAGAAGCAAGTCGAACTTATGACTAGATTTTTGCTACGTGCAAGCGCTGGCCGTTGTCATTTGTTTCATTGTAGAGGCTTTATCCTCCAGTCGTTCCCCGATGAGATAGCTCATTGCCAACGTTTGCATTGAAATCAACCAGAATTATTTTTGTATCGTTTGTAGGCAATGAGTTAACTAGTCTTCCCAAGTGATTGTAGAACATTTTCTTCATTTCTTCGTCCCTTTCTTCGGCCGGAGTGTGAACATTTATCAGCCAGATTTTGAAGAATTTCGTTTTTATAGAGGTCGCACACAACCATTCATTGACTGCCTTTAAATCAATAACGTGTGATTTGCGCTCCCTATCTACAATAAAGGCCTCTCCGAATTCTCGTTTTCCAGTAGGCTTCCCACTTTTAAATATTGTGTGAGATCTCATGTTCTGAATATCATTTCCAGTCCAGTTCGCTTCCTGGGGAGTTCGGATGAGGAATCATGGAATATGTGGGTTGGGGGAACAAGGGGTTCCCTCCTCCTTTCTCAAACGGGCTTGGGACCGTCTACGGCGGAGGCAAAGCAGCTTACGAGGTAAGAAGTGGTTTCAGGAGGAAATCTCGAATGGGAAGTCACCCATGCTATGAATCGCGGTGGTTGCTTAAAGGAAGTCCCCGAAGAAATTCTCGTACTAATCGTTGAGCTCTGAGACAGAGGTCCGGTACCAGAAAAGCAATAGACAAGTGGAAGCAGAAAGGAGCCCCCAACATTACCGTGATTTACGTGAAAAAAAAAAATAATTTGTATCATATGACATAATATATCTTTGAAATGTGAAATGGAAATAAGTTTTTTTTGGTTTTCCTCTACCCTTGAAAATTTTTGAAATTTAAAACTAAGCAGGAACAGTTTAAGGTTATTGTAGAGCCATCCATAAAATGTTTACATAGATAAAAAATTAAATGTTTCAGTCTGGAACACACAAAGCATTATAAATAAATATATTGAAGCGTTCAATTTCACTATTGAAAATAATATAGACATATTTGTCATAACAGAGGCTTGGTTAAGGCCTAATGATAGTTTTAAGCATCCCTTCTTTCATATATACATACAGATATGATTGCGTTAATAAAGATGGAGGAGGCGTAGCCATAGCCATTAATAGAAAAATGAAACATTCTGTATTGCCTAGAAGTCCAACATCGGTAATTTGAAAATATTGGCGTTATCATCGAAGAACTAAATATAAAATTATACGGTGTTTACTTTCCTAGGACAAAATTAAGCAAGGAAAAAGTCGAACTATTCAGAAGAGATCTGAAATGATTTAGCAAGGCTTACCAAAGGTATCTACTTTGCGGAGACCTCAATGCTGGACATTGGAACTGGAACTGCACACGAAGCAACAAAATGGGGCACACTTTACTTAACCTCACCAGAGAGGCAAATCTCTACGTGCATTTCCCTAAAGAACCCACGTTCTATTCTCTCTGTGGAGTTGGTTCCATTCTGGATCTGGTTCTTAGTTACCAAAATATTACTCCCTCCAAGTTGAGTGTCTTGCAAACCCTCTCATCTCCCCATCTACCTGTAATATTTTCCTTAGAAACGCCGAGAGGTAAAAGTAGTGTACCAAAAGCACAAAAAAGCAAAATGGTCTGAATTCCGGAATTTTATTAATGAAAGAGTGAACTTAACATCAAGAACCATAAAATTGCTCAATACTCCCTCAGTATGTGAAGAGCAAATTGAAGAATTCGCAAATACTATCTGGCAAGCTATTGAGTGTAGCATTCCAAAATGATCAAAAGGTTCTTAGAATTTAAAATTTGACGAAAAAACCTACGATCTAATAAGAAAACGGTGTAAATGACAAAAACCCCCACACTAGGTCTCTCAAAATTGGTATTAGTAGCCTCACTCTAGCAATTAAGAACAGAACTAAGGAGCTCTGGAATCTCCGATGGAATAACATGCTAACAAATCTGGACTAAAACTCGTGGAAAGTCTGATTTTTGAATAGAATTTTTAAACGAAAGTATCATGCATTACCATCTTCGATAATAAATAACAACGAAGAGCGTATTTACTCCAATTAGGGAAAAGCAGATATATTTGTAGATAAATGCAATCAGTTTCATAATATTTCCTAAAAGTTCTGCAATAATCTACCAGAAATTATGTTGGCTAAGGCTTTGGAACAACAACCTAACGAAATATCTTTACCTCCTGGTTAATTAATAAAAACAAGAGAGTTGATAGGTTTACTTAAAAAAGTTAAAAACGGCAAAGCTCCAGGTATCGATTGCCTGCGGAATATAGTACTTAAAAATTCACCCAAAAAAGGAATAGTCTTGATATGCCTCCTATTCAAAGCTTGCCTTAGGCTCTCATTCTTTAGATCTACCTGGAAACAAACTTTAGTTATACCTACCCTGAAGCCTGCAAGAGATCCACACTCTTCCGACAACTATAGGCCCATTAGCTTACTACCAGGCTTAGGTAAGCTCTTTGAAGCAGTAATCTTAAAAAAAATTTAATTATTTATAGGCTAGCAATAATATCCCACCTGATTTCTAATTCGGCTTCAGAAACAGATATTCGACAGAGCATCAACTTTTCCGTGTTACGAAGGACGTCAAAGCAGCAATGTACACTAAATTGTCTGTAGGTTTGGTGTTGCTGGACATAGAAAAAGCCTTCAATACAGTCTGGCATGATGTCTTGTCTATAAACTTCAGAAATATAACACACCCCCATACTTGTTGAACCTTTTACAAGCATTTTTAACTGACAGGAAGTTCCAGGTCAAAGTAGGGGAAAGCACTTCCCCAGTGAAAAGGATCACTGCCGGTGTTCTGCAAGGCTCCTGCTTAAGCCCAGCACTATATAACATCTATACGTCTGACTTCCCTTCCTTGCCAAACTGCCAAATTACAGCTTTCGCAGACGACATTTGCATACACAGCATAGACGCAGATCCAAATTCCATTCTTCTTCTTCTTCTTCTTTGTAGCACTACAGCCGCTCTCGGGCCTTCGCTTAGAGGTAGTTAGAGCATCTCATTTTCATGACCGTATTGCTTTGTTCGGAAGTTGGTTTGGTCAGTACCATGCTCCCGTATGCCTGCTCAACTATGATATAATCTGATTAAATCAGTACATATCACCACTGAGTGAACACTCATAGTCTGTCCGAAAAATCCCCTGAACTAAATCACGTTGCTCACAACGAGATTTGAACCTGGGACCTTCGGCTTATGGGTTTATGCTCTAACGACTAGACCATACAGACTATTAAATTCCATTATTACCAGCCTTAAACAGCGTTAGAACTTACATATCAATACTACCATAGATCGAAATTAAAAATTAATGTTGGAAAAACGAAGTCAATATTCTTCATCTGGAAGTGTAAGCCTGCTCGCCTACCCAAGCGACCAATAAATTTTTTAGGGCAAACTATTCCCTAGAGCGAGGATCTCAATTTTCTTGGGCTTATATTCGACAAAGAATTAGCCTTCAGAAGTCATATTGAGCATATTAGCTCCAAAGTGTTTAAGGCCGTGCTTTCGGTATATCTCGTTCTGAATCGTAATTTGCGTCTCACCACCAGGAACAAAGTCCTCATCATCAAAATCGCAATCCAAACTCTCATCCTATACGGGTCACCTACCTGGATCGAATGTGCTAAATATCTAGTAACAAACCTTCAGATCAGGCAAAATAGATACCTGAAAATGGTACTTAATAAACCGTTTTACTTTTCTTCTGAAAAGCTACACAGCCTTGCTGGCGTCAGGCCAATTTATAAACTCGCTGCCTCGCGCGGTTATAAACTAATCGCGAAAGCAAATGACTCGCCCAATCTGATAATTCGTGCCCTGGCGAACTGAAAACCAGCAATAGCTACCACCTATCTCTTTGGCCATAACCTGGCCTCATAGATTTTAGCTAGTTATAAGTAGATAGTTAAGTTATGTTAAGCTAATAATAAATTCAATAGAGGTTTTTGTCGAAATACGATACTCATAGTTTTAAGTTATGTTCAAACGATGGTGAAATGATTTTGTCAAAACACCTACTTTATTATAAGACCTCTGTACCGCATACATTCTAATAAAAAAAAATTATAAAAAAAATTCTTAGTTTTCAGCGTTATTTTGGCCAGGAAGTTGATAGTTTTCAGTCAGAAGTCAGACTTGTGGGCTGACGACAGCAGTATGTAGTTTTCCTTTGCCCTCTCACCCCCCTTTCCTTCTCTGGGACGAAACATTTGTTTTCCAGGTGCAGTGAAGGATAGTTTTCCCTCTTTCATCAATGGGGGTTGGGTTATTGATTTTCTGGCGGCCATTGAGGGCCTCTACTGGCTAAGCAAGTGGCACTCACGCCCATCTTTTGGGGGCTATCTAAGTCTGAAAGCTCCCAGCCAGAATACCCTCCACGAAGAGGGTAAGAATCATTCAGAACAGCACTTCGAGGGATGAATAGGGTGGACTTTGAAATACAAAAAAAAGATATAATCGTTTCACGTTCTGTAGTGATGATGCAAGGTCTTGTTACAATTTTGCAAGGGATGAAAGAGAAACCTATTTAACATTGGATCTTCAAAGCTACCTTTGTATTAGAAGAGTTGGGACTTGAGGCAGTTCTCAAAAACAATCACATTCCTAAAAAGAAAGGAAATCACGACGATCTGCCAGGATGAATGTATAGTTTTAAGAATATGTTGTATATTACCTGTAACATCTGCAAGTTGTAAGTTAAGTTTTAGTAAACTGAAAACAGTTGAAAATTCTCTGCGGTCAACTATGAGCCAGGAACGTCTGTATGGGCTCGCGATCCCAGTCATCGAAAATAAAACTGCCTTTGAGACAAACTTTGAGCAGTTGATAGATTCTTTCGTAGAAAGGCGAGCACGTCGTGTAAAATCGTAGTAAGGCCAGAAATACAGGTATAGATGCAATAAACGTCTCGGTTTCTGAAAGGTTTGTTTTCCCGACAGAAAGAATGGCCAACATTTGGAATCGCCTTTGGTTCAGAAAATTCATCACTCAAAAAATTGTTCCTATAACCAGTAATTCTTTTGTGTTATTTATATTAACCCCTTACCGCATGAATTATTAAAGAGATGAAATACATTTTTTTTTGCATAAGGATGTTTATTTATGTTTACATAGTGGGATCCAATTGAAATAAAAAATTTGAACTTATATATTGGAAATTTTTACTCGACACTATTTATGGCTTCGTAATCAGTCTAGCTATTCCGTGTGAATCCATGTATGACTTCTCATGGGTTAAAGAAAAATTTAACTTATATTTCGTGAAACTCCTTGTAACGATTGCAATTGCAACAGACGTTACATTTTTTTTACACGGAGTGAAAGAACGATACTTTGAGCAATACTGGCATATTTATCGTGTATTTTTCTTCCAAATAGGGAGATAACTGATCCTGCCAGAGCTTACTGAATTCAAAGGAAGCTCTTGGAGTCTGGCAGGAGTCTTTTGAGGCTGTTTTGCAGGGACTGGAGGATTAGAGAAGCTGATGGGAGAGTCGCCTCGGCTCGATACCGGTGTTCCAGGAATGCTTGATGGACGACCTCGTTTTTTTTTCAAATCATATAAAGGTACGAGGGTCATTCAACAAGTACTTAGCCTACAGAAGAAAAACGAAAATTTTGGAAAGGTGGTGAAGTCCATTGTTTCGACTGTTGCTTGGTCTCTGGTGTGTACCAGTGAATCCATGTTTCGTCGACGGTCACGAAACGACGCAAGAATTCCGCCAGATTGCACTGAAACAGCGCCAAACACGTCACCGATGTGGTCTCACGGTTGCGTTTGTTTTCCAGTGTGAGCAAACGCGGCACCCATCGCGCCGACAGCTTTCTCATGCCCAGTTCTTCGTGCAGAATATGATGCACCGTTCCTTCTGCGATGCCCACAAGCTCCGTTATCTCGCGAACTTTCAATCGTGGATTTTTTTAACGTTTCTCTCCGTAGTAGCCATTTTCGGGGCACCTGGGCGTGGCTCATCAAAAACCGACGTGCGGCCACGAACAAACTCGTTGAACCAATTCTTGACGGTCACCATCGAAGGAGAAGAGACACCGTACACAGCATCCAAGCGATCTTTGATTTCGCTGCGCGTTTTCCCTTCGATATTGTTCTTTTTCCATTTTTGTACAACCGACCGACACGCTCGCTTCCAAAGGCTATCAAAACAAAACTAAATAAGAGAATTGACTGAAACTTTGACAGTAGCCTATTAAAAGAATGTACTGCACGATGGTGAAACCCTTTTGTGATAGCAGCGCCATCGGGCGGTGAGGCTAAGTACTTGTTGAATGACCCTCGTATGTATTGGCGTGCATCGATTCGATGCCAAAGCAACTAAGCATTCTTAATGCATAAATCCTCCATATGAAAAAAAATTCTCTTGTGCCACTGTTGCGAGCGAACACATGGAACATAATCGTGTATACTTACACTTCATCACTGAAATAGTTGCGATCGAGCAAACACTACCTATGTACTCACGCTTCGCCAATGAAATAAGTCAAGCAAGCACATACGCCCATTGCTATTGAAGCATGCCATCCAATGCGCAAGATTAAAAGTAAATAAGCGAGCGGAAAAGTAAGTAAAAAAGATTAACCCGTAATGCGCTTCACAAGATTTTCACATCGTGAACGACAAGCTTTGAGTGTGCTTCGAAGAGAGTTGAGTTGAAAGGAAAACCGAAAGTTCCGGCGTAAAAACTCTTTTTTCAATGTCCCCACTTTCGCTAATTCACCTCAAAATATAGTGGGAAGGCCAAAACCTTAATCGAAAAGTACTCTTTCAAAGCCGATAGCTTAAGCCAAAAACACTTTTTCGCTCAATTTCTCCAGTTTCACATATTCACCATCCGAGCAAGCGAGACGGAGCGGGGAGGAAAAGCTTCGTGGAACGAGAGCGCACGTGTTCGGCTACTCAGCACCTACCTGCTAAGAGAATTTAGGTTGAAAGCTCACGAAAGAACGGTATTTAAAGTTTTTGGGCAAAATATGCCAGGCAGTCTTGTTCGAGTTTATAAGGGAGCGTGCTGCTCCCCATTCTTTAACTACAACGAAAAAGTCCGCGAGTAAAATTTGTATTGTTCAGTGCCCAACAAAATGGTGAGGGGTGAGGTGTTGGCTCGCGCCGCGATCCTCAATCGGTCTTTTGGCGTTCTACGTCGTGTGGCCACCCTGAACCATTAGCACATCAAGTTGATTCCCTCTACAGGCTGGCGCTCACCTGTGAAGCGAGACAAATCAGAGTAAAAGTGAAAAGCGCTTCACTCAATATTGATATAGGTTTCCAATAATTTAATATGTGAAATGTAACCTTGAAAAAGAAATGAACAAAAAAATAAAACAATTAATAAAACAAACGTTTGCCTCTGTTGATTTGGTTTAGATGTATAGAGTAGCAGGTAAGTGTTATGCAGAGAGATTTCTCCCCGAGGCTTTACTTAAGCTTACTTAAGCTTTGGGCTTTACCACGATCTTTTAAGGTGAATTAGCGAAACTGGGGATATTAAACAAGAGAGCGTTTACACCGGAACTTTCAGTTTTCCTCTCAGCTTAACTTTATTTGAAGCACATTCCACTTTTACAATACACAGATAAACTTGGAGTTGCGGTCTTTTAAAGCAGTTATCAAAACAAATATTAAAGTTTTGATGTCGAGGAGTTATGAAAGTCAATCTTGTAACCACATGCAAACTAACATCAAGATCAGGTGCATCTGATGGATATATGTTGCTTTGTACTCCCGCAAAGATGTCAAAATCATAGCTGAAACCTGCATATAATTAGATTTTTGAAGTCCCACTTGTCTGATTTTGCGGAATTATACTGCTACAATTCGTGACGACATTTAGGGGGAATAATTTGCTCGTCCACTACCTAAATCTCTTCTTTTGGTACTTATAACAAACGGTCACGAATTTTGCCTAGCAAAGGCCGAATTTTGAATAACTTATCATATAAATCTTTGTCACGAGGTATGAAGTTTTGATTGTCATTAAAATGCAAATATCGTTTGGTAGCTTCGAACCTGATGCAAATCACTGCTTCATAAACCTGAGACTGTCCGAAATGTTTCGACCAATATGTTCTCGCAGCCGGTAATTTAGCACAAGATATGAAGATCACGATGCCAATAAATTGTTCTATTTCGTCTTTAGTTATTTTTGCTGGTTTGTTTACATTTTCTTGAATAGACTTCACGTTAGACTGCTCAGTAATAAATTCTATAATATTGGATGTGAAAAAGAAGTTAAAGGCCTCTGCTGGGGAATATAGCTGGTCAATTAAATCCATTAATTCTGAATTACCTTTGAATTCAAAGTAGTTTTGTCATAAACTGGCATGTTCCCCTGTTGACAAATAATCAGTTCCTTTTTAACATTTTTCTCCTTAGCTTTATTTGTAGACGCAGACTGTAAATTTGTAGTGAAAGTATAAAAAATTTATCAAAGGCACATTATCTTCGTCAGAAAAATCAGATTCCGATTCAGGAATGATAATATGTGATGTTGTTATAAATATAGAAATTACTAATAGTAGTTTAAGTTCTTGCTCATAGATGTCGCACTGGATGAGCGTTCTTTGCACACTTAGCTCTGGGCTGAGTCAGATTCATCTTGTACCTTGACGCGGTCACTACTCACTGTGTAAACTTATTATTTTATATTCAATAAAGTACTTGATTAGAATTAACTCCACTGTGTTTAACCCTTATTTAATAAGAGATTATAGGCCCAGGCCACTGATTAGTAGTGCTTATTGTTGTTTAAAGTTTACGAGTAATAAGAAATAGTGAAGTTGACATAATGTCGGACAGTGACGTGGTAAAAGTAGCAAAACTAAAAGGTGCTGAAAATTGGAGTGTTTGGCGATTTCAAATTCGCGTGATTTTATTATCACAGGAAGTGTTCGATGCTGTTAATGGTGTACTGTCAAAGCCAACACCGCCTGTTGCTCCAGCAGAAGATGCAACGAACGAAGCAAAAGCAGCATACGTGACTGCAAAAAGTGACTATGAAAGAGAGCTGAAAATCTTTATACAGAAAGATAGCACTGCACAAAAGTTTATCGTGACATCCATGGAGAGGCAGCCCATGACGCATATAATGATGTGTGAAACTGCAAAGTCTATGTGGGATCAACTGCACTCTATTTACGAGAACAGGTCGGAGGCTAGTGTACACGTTCTGCAACAACGTTGGTTTAGCATGAAAAAGGAACCTTCAAACGATATCCCACGTACATTTCGAAAGTCCTGGATTTGAGTTTCAATTTAAAAGTATTGAATGAGCCAATGTCGGATAACATGGGAATGACAAAAATCCTGATGACTTTGCCTCCGCAATATAGTCATTTTGTGTCTGCCTGGGATTCTACGCCAGTTGTAGAAAGAACTCTGGAAAGTCTTTCAGCACGTTTGCAAATTGAAGAAACTCGTGCTTTGCAAAGTGAAATCAAACATTCTGGTGCTTTGATCGCAAATAATTCAAAGAATTTTGTGAAAAATAAAAATAATCATCCAAATGGAGAGAAGAATCGTGGTAAGCAAAAACCAAAATGTTGGCTCTGTGGAAAAGTTGGGCATATACGTAAGAACTGTTGGAACCTTCCTGGTAATGAGCGTCACAAGAACGCGCAACAGTCCAATGCCGATAAGCCGAATTCTTCAGTCTCCAGTTAGCAGAATTCTTCGAATGCAGCTTTGGTCGGCGAAATATTCATATCTACGGAGGTTGATACCAGTCAGTTGTCTTCTTGGATTTTCGACTCGGGAGCGTCACAACACATGTCCAAGGAACGAGAATATTCCTATTTGTCTTGGAGACGGACACTTCGTGCACGCTGTTGGTATAGGTAATGTTGATGTTTATGCTTTCAACGAAAAAGTTTGGACAAGTAAATATTTATTGTGCCGAATTTCAAGTTTAATCTTTTTTCAATGAGCGCTGCTCTTATGAAAGGCATGAGATTTGAGTCTATATTTGCAAATTTATTAAAAATGATGAAGTTTTAGTAATTGGTAAAAAACCGGTAAATAGTAGCTTATTTTTAATGGAAATTTTTGCAAGTAATAAATTTAAGATGATTGATAAAAATGAAGTGAATAACAATAATAAAAATGTTGAAATCTTTATAGCTGAAAATAATTCTGTTAAATCTCAATTGCAAACATGGCACGAGCGTTTTGCACATCAAAATTTTGAACACGTTAGGAACTTTCTTCATAAAAATAACATTGTAATCAACGAGGTGACTCCGTTTTGCGATGCCGGTGCGCTGGGAAAGATGCATAGAATTCCTTTCCCGATAAGTGACCATAAAACGTCTAAAGTCGGAGATATTATTCACGGCGATCTTTGCGGTCCTATTGAAGTCTATTCACTTAGCAATTCGAGGTATTTTTTGCTTTTTAAAGACGATTTCTCGAAATACGTGACCTTGTACTTCATATTTAGTAAAGCAGAAGTAAAAGCTTGTTTTAAAAATTGTATGCAACGTTTTAAAAAGGAAACTAGTAACGAGATTAATGTACTTCGTACTGATAACGGATTGGAATATGCCAATAAAGAACTTTCAAAACTTTTGTTTGAGAACGGGATAAAACATCAATGTACGGTCACATACACGCCAGAGGAGAACGGAAGCGCTGAACGCGAAAACCGTACTCTTGTAGAAGCGGGGCGTACAATGTTGCTTTCAAAAGGCCTGAATAAAAATTTGTGGGTCGAGGCTGTAAATTCTGCTTGTTTTGTATTGAATCGTAGTAGAAAAACTCGTGTTGATGGTAAAACACCGTTTGAAATATGGCATGGTCAAAAGAGTGATTTTAATTCCTTTAAAATCTTTGGTACCGAGGTGTACACTCATATACTCAAGGTGAAAAGGCATAAATTTGATCCAAAATCAAAAATTGGAATATTTGTTGGGTATGATGTCAACGTAAAAGGCTATCGTGTGTTAATGAATGATAATAAAATTCAAACGTTTCGCAATGTTTTGTTTAAAAATGAAAATGCTTCAAAAGATATTGTAATTGAAAATATTAGCGATTACGATTTTTGTATATTTGAGTGTCCGAAAAATGTTGAACCAAGAGCTGATGTGAACGAGGTACGCGAAATCGTTGAAAATCAAAACAATGTTGAGAATAATAATAATCAAAATTTGAATGAGCCTAACGTTGATATAAATGTCGAAAATGACCAAAATGATGATTTGAATGAAGTTGCTCGTGATGGTATTGTTGAAAATGAGGGGGAAATTCATGAACCAAATCAAAATAATAACAATCCTATTGTGGTACCTGAGCGTCCTCGCTGTAACTTGAGAAATTCAGCAAATATTCAGCCACCTGATCGTGGTGATATTGTAAATTATTTCATGTTTGATGACGAAGATCATATTGATATAGACAATTTATTTGTTGCTTTAAATGCTCATGCTTATAATGATGAACCAAGTAGTTATGAAGAAGCAATAAATTCTGAGAACTCTCGACAGTGGCAAGTGGCAATGAGAGACGAATATTAAGCTTTAGTTAAAAACGGTACGTGGGAATTACAAAACGCGCCGTTAAATGCTAAAATTCTCTCGAACCGCTGGGTATATAAAATAAAACCTAATCACGGTGGAGGCAAACAAAAATTTAGGGCGAGACTCGTATCTTGCGGTTACCTTCAAAGAAAATACATCGATTATACCGACATATACAGCCCGATAGCTAGATACACTTCTATACGTGCTTTTCTCGCGATAATGGTTTCGGAGCAAATGTTTTGTAAACAGTTTGACATGAAGTCCGCGTTTTTAAACGGCGATTTGTCTGAAACTATATACATGCGCCAGCCGGAAGGTTTTGAAGGCGGAACAGATCGGGTTTGCGTTTTAAAGAAAATTATTTACGGTCCCAAGCAATCCGCGTGATGCTGGAACTCTAAGTTCGTATCATGTTTAAAACGTTTTAATTTGCATCCGACGGACTCCGATCCATGCCTCTTTGTAACTGTACTGTACTGCGGACGAAAAGCTAATGTTAATTATATACGTAGATGACGGGCTTGCTGCATCTAAAAACGAACGTCGAGTTAATGAACTTCTCTCTTATCTTGAAAGTAATTTTGAAATAACTATAAATAGTTTACAGCTGGTTTTAGGAATTGAAATAAAATATTTGAATAATGGATCAATTTTGTTACATCAAAGTATGGATGCTCAAAAAATTATTGATAGATTTAATTTGCAAGATGCTAAAACAAGTAAGACTCCAGCTGATCCAAATTACATTTCATTGTGCTATAAAAACTTGGAGGATTATGCGACTAATGTACCCTTTTAACAACTTACTGGTAGTTTGATGTTTTTAGCCACCGTAACGCGGCCTGATTTAGCATATTCAGTGGGAGTACTTAGTCGATTTTCAGAAAAACCATCTAAAACTCATTGCATAGCTTTAAAAAGAATTGTAAAATACGTTCAAGAGACAGTTAATTTCGGTTTGGTGTATTCGAGCAAAAACGATTTTTCGAGTATCACGGCTTACAGTGACGCCGACTACGCAAGTGATTTTTTTTCGCGAAAATCTGTATCGGGTTTTATCGTAAAACTAGTTAAAAGTACAATTTCGTGGGGATCGCGAAAACAAAGCACGATTGCTCTTTCAACCACTGAATCGGA
This sequence comes from Odontomyia ornata, assembly GCA_963969285.1. NCBI lineage: Eukaryota > Metazoa > Arthropoda > Insecta > Diptera > Stratiomyidae > Odontomyia > Odontomyia ornata. The sequence continues at coordinate 156,656,308 of OZ017738.1, read as the reverse complement.
ACTCTATGCTGCTTGCTGCGCTGCTCAAGAGATTATTTGGACTCTACAAATGGTTCGAGATATAACAAATAGTAAAAATACCTGTATTGTACATTGATAACCAAAGTACCATTCAGATACTTAAAGATCAGCGATATCATTATAAAAGTAGACATATTGATACAAAATATAAATTTGTAAGTTCACTTTATAATTCTAAAGCATTGTTGTTGGAGTATATTAATACTGAGCATCAGCAAGCTGATATCTTGACGAAAGCATTAAGAATACAATCATTTTATCGTTTGAGAAAATTAATTGGCATTTGTAATACTAATAGATAAAATAATTATAAATTATGTTTGTTTTTTGAATCAGAATTAAAAAAAAAAATGTATTGCACGAGTTTAGTAATGTATGTTTCACATGTATAGATTGTAATTTCTAAGCGGGAGTGTTATAGATATAGAAATTACTAATAGTAGTTTAAGTTCTTGCTCATAGATGTCGCACTGGATAAGCGTGCTTTGCGCACTTAGCTCTGGGCTGAGTCAGATTCATCTTGTACCTTGACGCGTTCACTACTCACTGTGTAAACTTATTATTTTATATTCAATAAAGTACTTGATTAGAATTAACTCCACTGTGTTTAACCCCTATTTAATAAGAGATGTCTTAGGTTGTCAAATGGAGTTGAATTCTAGATCATCGTCACTGTTGGAAGACATATGATTGTCGCTCAAGCTGCTATCACCAGGAATGATATTAACATGCTTGGAATTGCTACAGAAATACGCAGGATCCATTTCTGAAATAAGCAAATAAGAAATCTGAATGCATGCGAACCCAAATATGGTATACAAGTTAACGAACAAGTTAACTAGCGTTCCCACGCTAACCGTACCAGACCCTATGTCAGCAAAATACGATCATCCAGTACGTGAGAATGCAGAATTGCTGAACCTGCAACAAATTTACCGCGAATCTGGAAACGCCAACAATTGCGAATGCAGCAGAAAATACATATAAATATGACATATGAATTAGAATAAGTTGTACTGTGTTTTGTAAACTTGAACGCGACGGGGAACTTCTGCCCGATCGCAAATAATAAATTTTTTTGTTAAAAGTGTAATTAACTTGTAAACTGGCGACCAACGTGGGGCTGTGCTCGTGTGCGCGAACATAAGTGGATAGATCAATTTGTAAAATCTAATTTTTACAAATAAGCCATAATAGATCTTAACACATTGCTGAGACTGGCATGTGGTCCACTTCTTCATTCATAGTAGTAATTGTAAAAAGTCGTGACAATTAAGAGTGAATTTACGTTAAAAGTGAATCGACGCGTCAATCAAAGTGCGTAAAGACGAACAATTCTGCTGGAAACCAGAGCCGAGATAACCAATCGACAGGAATTTCCGGGACAACAACCAAGCCCCGAAGATCGCCCACAATCTGGACGGCCCCTTAGTAGCTTCGTGGATAACCAAGCCTAGCAAAAAGGAGTAAAAGCCAAAGGATACAGAGCAACAGCCATAGGAAAACCCACTTTACAACACAGCTACAAGCAGAGGAAAATGAGCAATTTTTTACTCCTGTTGTAAGTAAAAAAAAATGTATATATATTAAAAGAGCAGACTGTATGAAATATTTTTGAGCTGAAAGAATAACTAAGAAAATTTGTTAATGCATATAAATTAAAGTGCAAATAATTTCATTCTTGACCACATTAATAGTGTAATATAAAGTACATGATTAATGAACATGTAACCATAAAAGGAAAATAAATAAGAAACTAAACATATCACTATTGGTTTCATTAATCTTAAGTTTTCTGTATTTTCCATTGAAAAATCATATTTTGAAAGTGAAGGTGATAAAGAAGAATAAGTGATTTTTTTGAGTGGAAATTGATGTAAGGATCTACATTTGTGGTTGTCGCGAATATATGTTTGTGAAAAATTGATTGATCAATTGGTTAATTACTGTAAACGCCAGTTCTTGCAAAGGTCAGTGTTGTGAGGACAGATTCTCCATTTTCTATCACTTCGTTGTTTGTTAAGTGTGAAGCTTCCTTGAGGAAGGAACTGAAGACTCCAGAATTCATAGTTTAATATTCGCAACTTTCGGACGGGTAAAAGTCTGAAATGTCGAACCCCGACAATCTTATTCGTCCTCCAATTCTATCGTTTCCCCCAGTACCCGATAACCGAGAAGATTCTCGGAATACACCATCCACCAGCGCGATGAATGCAAGTCCTCCCCAAAATGAATTGACTGAAATGATCAGCCGAATAGTGTTACAATCCCTTCAAACGCAAGGGAGACAAATTTTTCACGAGCTGATCAATCCTTCATCCGATAGTAGCAATGAGGTGGACGTGAGCATAAACGCCGGCCATGACAGGAATTTATCCGATATGGATAAAATTCCTGATGTGGTGAAAAGCTTGAGAGACTTTTCAGGCAATCCAGGCGAATTCGGTTCGTGGAAAAAGAGCGTAGAAAGAATACTTAAGATCTACGATCACCTCAAAGGTTCTTCTAAGTATTACGGAATTCTGTCCGTAATCAGGAAAAAAATCGTCGGCCAAGCCGACATAGCCTTGGAGTCCTATAATACACCACTCAATTGGGACAAAATATCCAAGTGCCTCAATCTGCACTACGCAGATAAAAGGGATCTTGGTACACTCGAGTACCAAATGACGACTCTCGCTCAAGGAAACAGCAGTATACACGAGTTCTATCAAACCGTGTATCATCACCTATCCCTCATACTTAATAGATTATCATCAGTCACCATGAGTCAAGAATCGATGAATAACATGACTCAATGCTATCGAGACAAGGCGCTCGATACCTTTATTAGGGGTCTATCAGGGGACCTCCTAAGACTCTTAAGTATACGCGAACCAGCTGATCTACCACAGGCCTTCCATCTTTGCCTTAAATTGGAAAATATGAACTACCGTGCACAACACGCTAATAACTCTCAATTTGGTACGCGCAAAAATTACACTACAGCTGCACCACCTCTTTCGCCGAAGAAAAATATTTCAAACCCAACACGGTTATCTATGCCAAATAATCCAAGACTTAACTTTTACCCTGAACTCGTAAACAACCCAACCACACCACAGGCTCCACGATTTAGTCAGCCAAGATTACAATACCAATATCCAAACCAGCCACCATTGCCACCCAAGCCACGACGAGTGGAACCTATGGACATTGATCAATCCATGAGAACACACGCTGTGAACTACCAAAACAGACCAAGCCCAAGACTTCCTTACGCCCAAAAGAGACTTCAGCCCCCCCGAACAGACACACGGATATAAACAGCAACGTCTTTATCTTACTCAAAACAATAACATACAGCCGGAAACATTGAATGAGACCATAGATCAGCTCCAACAAGAGCTGGAACAGCACGAACTTGCTGATTTCCTGGCTGAAGAAGACACAGAGCCCTTTTCAATAAGCTTACGAGACGACAACACAGAGACGGACGAAACTAATGAAAACAAAGACGACATCCATTTTTTAGACTAAACAGCTCGTCGCTTCCATATGTCGAAGTGATAGCGAAGAGCGGTGAAACATTGAAATTTCTTATAGATACAGGTTCCAATAAGAACTACATACAGCCCCGTTACATTAAAAATCCCCTGAAAAATGATGCACCATTTAGCGTAAACTCCGTGGGTGGAGCGGTCAATATTACACACCATGCATTCATTGATTTATTCTGAACGAATATCGGAAAATTAAAATTCTTCCTTTTACCAAGCCTTAAAACATTTACCGGGATAATCGGAAATGACTCCTTGAAGTCTATGGACGCAATTATTCATACAAAAGGTAACTTTATGACTATCAACCCCGGGATAAAACTTGTATTGAAACAACACCCTTCACAATCCGTTCACAAGCTTGATATAAATACAGACCATCTATCTGAGCCTCAAAAGAAACAACTTACTGCGGTTTTGAACAAGTGTACCAATTTGTTCTCAGAACCAAACGAGAGGCTTACCTACACAACAACAGTACGAGGGGAAATTCGTACAACGACAAACGACCCCGTATACAGTAAATCTTATCCTTACCCGGTAGCCCTCAAGAATCAAGTCGAGAAGGAAGTTAAAAATCTGATAGCAAATGGTATCATTAGACCATCAAGATCGCCATACAACTCGCCTGTGTGGATCGTTCCAAAAAAAAATGGATTCTTCCGGAGAAAAGAAGTTTCGGATGGTCATTGACTACCGGAAACTGAACTCTGTTACGATCCCGGACAGGTACCCTATACCCGAGATAAATGAGGTGCTGTCCAACCTCGGGAAAAACAAGTTCTTTTCCATTGTCGACTTAAAGAGCGGATTCCATCAGATTCCCCTAATGGAAAGGGACATCGAGAAAACTGCCTTCTCTATTAATAATGGTAAATTCGGATTCCTTCAACTACCATTTGGGCTCAAAAATGCACCCTCTATTTTTCAGCGTGCCTTAGAAGACATTCTACGTGAGCACATCGGGTTGCGGTGCTACGTATATATAGATGACATTATCATCTTTGGCAAGAATGAGGCCGAACACTTCAAAAACTTGGAAATAGTGCTCAAAACACTTGAAAAGGCAAACATGAAAGTACAACCAGATAAGTGCGAGTTTTTAAAAAGCGACGTCGAATTTTTGGGTTTTATAGTCAGCGCCGGCGGTATCAAAACAAACCCAAAGAAAGTCGAAGCAATTGCTTCCTTTCCACCACCAAAAACCTTGAAAGACCTCAGATCCTTCCTTGGAATGTCAGGGTATTATCGCCGCTTTGTTCGCGACTACGCAAAGCTTGCTAAGCCCCTGACATCCCTTTTAAGAGGGGAGGATGGACGAGTGTCCAAACATATTTCAAAAAACACACCAATCAATTTAGACAAACCGGCAATGGACGCATTTTTGAAGCTAAGGAAAACTCTAACATCCAAAGACGTCGTACTATCACATCCTAACTTTAAAAAAGAATTCGAATTGACTACGGATGCCTCTAGCTATGCCATCGGTGCTGTTCTTTCACAAGAAAACAAGCCAATATCCTTTTTGTCGCGAACCTTAAGTGAAACGGAAGAAAACTATGCGGTGAACGAGAAAGAAATGCTGGCCATCATTTGGGCATTGAAAAAATTCAGGAACTTTCTCTATGGATCTCAGGAGGTCAAAATTTACACGGATCACCAACCTCTCACATATGCCTTGAGCAACAAAAATACCAACAGTAAAATGAAAATTTGGAAAGCAATCCTGGAGGAGTATAATTATGAACTCCTATACAAACCAGGCAAAGCCAATGTCGTAGCTAATTCTCTTTCGAGACCACCAAACCCTCTTGAGGCCAACTCACTTACTCCAACTGAACACAGCGACGATAGCTCCTCTCAAAACCTGATTCTTCTTGTGACAACGCCGATAAACGTCTTCCGCAACCAAATTATTCTGAACAAAGGCAACGAAAGAAGCTATCAAATAACAAACCCTTTCGACAATTACACTAGGCATACTCTAATACAGCAAGAATATACAGACCAGGAGATCGTAAATATTTTCAAACGCTACCTGAATCCACATACTGTTAGTGGACTTATGACTGACGAAACAACACTAGGACGAATACAGGAAATCTACAAACATCATTTCAGAAATTACCAAATCCATTTTACACGCAAACTTGTTGAAGACGTACCAAATGAGGTGGAACAGGAGGAAAGAATCCTCAACACTGATCGAAGAGCTCATACAAATGCTGAAGAAAATCGACTCCAGATATTGGAGAATTTTTATTTTCCGAAGATGTCCGCCAAAATCAAAAGGCTTGTCTCTCGGTGCATCACATGCAAGGAAAACAAATATGAAAGACACCCGAATAAACCTCATCTTCACGCAACCCCCATTCCAAATTACCCAGGACACACCGTCCATATCGATTTATTTCTGACCGAAAAAAAGCTAGTCCTAACAGCTATCGACAAATTTACGAAATTTCTCCAAGCGAAAAGCGTACCAGAAAATGTGGTAGTGGATAACGAAGGCGCTCTCAGATCCATGTCTTTGTCTTCCATGATGGAAGACGACCTACAAATAAAAGTTTTTAAAACTCCTCTTTATAAAAGCGAAGTAAATGGCAAAACAGAACGTCCTCATTCCACTCTAATCGAAATCATGAGATGTCTCAAGCAAGACGATCCCCACCGGCCATTCGAAGAACTACTTCAAAAGGCGGTGAATGAATATAACTTCACCACCCACTCCACCACAGGAAAGAAACCCGTAGAGCTGTATCTTGGCCGCCTTCCTCGAGTAACCCCCGGAGAATTTGAACGAGCGCGGCAGGAAAATATCGATAAACTTAAGTTGAAGCAGGACAAAGACCTTAAGTTCCATAACAAAAAACGGAACTCCTTAAAAAACTATAACGTGGGTGACATTATTTTTGTTAAAAGGAATAGAAGATTAGGCTCAAAATTAACCCCAAGGTATAGGCAGGAAACCGTTAAAGAGAATAGAAACATCACAGTCATTACCGAATCCGGGAAAAAAGTACACAAAAGTAATATACGAAACTGATTTTCTTTTTAGACTCACTCTCCATGTGGCAACCTGCAAAGTCAAAGTCCTTGATTATACAAACTCCCAGGTCATTATCATCAAGGCCGGTCAGGCAAAAATAAGAACGGGAAACTTCAATATCATACACAATGTGGACATCGGGCAGTACACAAATGTTGTATCAGATACGGAAAACGTACTTGAACGAGAAATCGACAGAAATAATCCTTTATATCCTTATCTTGCCCACGAGCTATCCCAAATCCAACAACTTCTAGAACACCTACGACCGAAAATCGCGAAAAGGTCACTAGATTTCATCGGAACTGCCTGGAAGTGGGTCGCCGGAAGTCCCGACCACGATGACCTTAACATAATTCGAGATAAAATAAATAATGTCTTAAAAAATAATAATAACCAAGTACTTATAAATAAATCATTGACAGAACGATTAAATAATTTGACACAAGTTTCCAACACAATAGAAAAATTTGTAAAAGCAAATGAACACCACAAATATGATCTAGCCATTAGTATACAATATAAGCTAAGATTGATAAAAGAAGAAGTAACTACCATAAACTATGCTTTAGATTTTGCTAAAACTGGAACTGTTAATTCATTGATGTTATCTAAAAGCGAAATAAAACAAGCAATTGAAATATTAGATAGAGAAAAATTTCCATATCTTTCAACTGAAGAAGCTTTACAATCAGCAGATGTAAAAATTGTTTCTAATGGTAAATCACTCTTATACTACATTGTAAAAATCCCAATAACTTTAGAAGAAAATTTTGAGAAACTTATTGTGAAACCAGTTAAAAGGAAAAATAAAATTATAGAAATTTTGTACAAAAGCATCTTAAGAGGTCAAGATAAAATACAGGGTGCGGCAGCATAATTTCCTTTTTTGAAATGCCCGCCCTTAAAGTGCTAACTGTTATAGCGCGGCGCTAGTAGTCTCATTCGAGAGAGGTGATTTTAAAGTTTTGCTCATCCCTTGGTTAGTCGCTATCATGCGTTGGAACAGTGCGGAGCGTGCATTTACCGTTGTACCGCTGAAAATTTGTTTTGTTGAATTTTGAAAAAAGGAAGTTATGCTGCCGCACCCTGTATATGGCATCCTCAAAAACTGTAAAGCATACAATGGCTTATCAATTTGTAAACCAACCGATATATTTGATATAAGTCAGTCAGCTTGTATTCCTAACATCTTGAGGAGTCTAAATTCAACGTGCAACACTATCAGCGGCCTACAAGTCCCAACCATCGAAGAAATTGCGCCCGATATGATTCTTGCCAACGATTTTGAAGGAACGGCTATCATCGATCAAGACCTACGTAACCTTCGCGGCACATTTGTCATAAAATTCAACAACGCTACTGTGACGATCGACGAGAAAACCTTCATCTCCAAGGAAATCTCGACATGGGAAGCCCTTCCAGCTATCCTGCAGCCTACACCGTTTGAAAAACAATACCGCGAAGTCCTTTCTTTAGAAGCCATGAATGGGCTACGAATAAACAACACCAAGCGGATAGAGCTTCTGCAAAATCAAAACCTCCTTGATCGCTGGTCCAGCTATGGGATAAGTTTTTCTATGCTGTTAATAATACTAATCGTTATATTTCTCAGATCTTTTTGTAAAAGCAGTGCCCAGATCACAATCAGTTAGCCTACTGCAAAGGAAGAAGCAATAAAACCATATCCGAATACAAACCTGTCATCGAGCACTGCATCAATTTCAATTCCTCTGGAGCCTCGCAATACCCTGCGCTACTCGAATCCGAGATTTTACGATCAGCCATACTTCTAATCGGATGCGGACATCCGAATTTAAGCGGGGAAGAGTTAACGAACAAGTTAACTAGCGTTCCCACGCTAACCGTACCAGACCCTATGTCAGCAAAATACGATCATCCAGTACGTGAGAATGCAGAATTGCTGAACCTGCAACAAATTTACCGCGAATCTGGAAACGCCAACAATTGCGAATGCAGCAGAAAATACATATAAATATGACATATGAATTAGAATGTTGTACTGTGTTTTGTAAACTTGAACGCGACGGGGAACCTCTGCCCGATCGCGAATAATAAATTTTTTTGTTAAAAGTGTAATTAACTTGTTAACTTACATACATACGAGGTGTGTTCAAAAAGTATCACGAATTTTGAATTTTCGCGGGTTACGTATATTCGAATTTCGATTTTTTTGTGGCGTTATGTTGGTACTCATGTCTGTCACTTATGCCGACAAGCTCGGCCATTTTGAATGTTCACTTAATTGGTGATAGCTGCTTTACTTGCACGTGTTTTCAATCGTCTTCGATTTTTACTTATTCAAAAAAATGGATCAAAGAACGTGTATCAAATTTTTTGTGAAAAACGAAATTAAGTGCGCGGATGCATTCCGAATGTTGACTGTGGCATACGGAGAAGCTACCTTGGACCGAAGCAACGTTTGTCGGTGGTACAAAATGTTTTTAGAAGGCCGAGAAGATGTGAACGACGAAGAGCGTGCCGGACGCCCGAGCACTTCAACAACTGACGAAAAAATTAATGAAGTGGAGAAAATGGTATTGGCCAATCGTCGAATCACCGTTAGAGAAGTTGCTGAGGACCTAAACATATCGATTGGCTCGTGCCATTCGATTTTTATCAACGATTTGGGCATGAGACGGGTCGCCGCGAAATTCGTACCAAAATTGCTCAATTGCGACCAAAAACAGCAACGCATGAACATTGCTAATGAGATGTTAAACTCTGTCCGCGACGAACCAAATTTGCTCCAGAGGGTCATAACTGGTGACGAATCGTGGGTTTATGGTTATGACGTGGAAACCAAAGCTCAATCATCTCAATGGAAGCCGCCACATGAACCAAGACCGAAAAAAGCGCGCCAAGTTCGGTCGAATGTGAAAGTTTTGCTGACAGTTTTCTTCGATTGCAGGGTCGTGGTGCATCATGAGTTCTTGCCACAGGGAAGAACGGTCAATAAGGAATATTACCTGCAAGTTATGCGCAATTTGCGCGAAGCAATCCGCCAGAAACGCCCGGATTTGTGGGAGAACAAAAATTGGCTTTTGCACCACGATAACGCCCCTGCTCACACATCGTTGCTTGTGCGCGACTTTTTGGCCAAAAACAACACACTAATGATGCCGCAGCCACCGTATTCCCCAGATCTGGCCCCCTGTGACTTTTTCTTGTTTCCTAAACTGAAGAGGCCCATGAAAGGACGACGTTACGCTACGCTTGACGAGATAAAGACGGCATCGAAGGAGGAGCTGAACAAGATTAAAAAAAATGATTTTTTGAAGTGCTTCGAAGATTGAAAAAACCGTTGGCACAAGTGTATAATATCTCATGGGGATTACTTTGAAGAGGACAAAATAGATATTCATAAATAAATAAATAATTTTTGAAAAAAAACAAAATTCGCGATATTTTTAGAACACACCTCATATATGGATACATAGTACTTTTTATTGTAACGCATATGAAAACATAAATGCCAGATCGAATTAATGAAAAAACAAGTTCGAAAGCAGCAAGATATTGAAATAAATAAGCTATGATCATATTTTACAATGCTTAGAGGATATAAATATCTTTTTTATACGTTTTACTAACTGTTTTGTATTTTATTTTGAATCACAAAAGTTGCGCTTTATTTTCTGACACCGGCCGATCCAACGCGCTGCATATAACCTAAAATATCATTGACAGATAGAACTGGCCATAAACACATAGATTTTGTTCTGTTTCATGATTAAATAGTCCATTAGGCTAAAAAAAATAATGCAAAGCTCTCTTGCCATATATGGCTGCGTATGAGGTAAGGGTATAAACGTTAGATTCCTAAATGGGTCGCCACAATCAAGATTCCGCCCCGGTCGGAAAAATCGTAGATCCGGCAATGTCTCGAATATACGTGTATTATTTTCGATTAATTTTGAGAGATTGCAACTAATCAGATTATCCGTTTTATAATGGACATCTGGCTTTTACGAAATAACGTAACCTTTATTGTTTCTTTACTTTACGTCTAAAAAGAAAGCCTTTTGCCGTTTCTTGACAATTTTATTCGTTTAACCAAATCTCTTTTAAGCCCCCGCAATTTACCTTAGTTTCAACACAACTATTAGGTGACTGCTTTTTCTCGATTAAAATCTTTCGCTCAATTGTTTACAAACAACATCTCATAAATTTCTTCCGTCCATAATAATTATCAAATTACATATTTGCATACTGATCTCGGAATTGATTATCTGTTTGCGCCATCCTCGAAGATCCCATCCTAATTAGGAAGTCGCGAGATGAGTTAGCAAACGAACATCCACTAGTAATTGATCACAGCCAAATGCGGAATGGAAAGATTAGGAAGCAGTTTGGCGCAAAAATCATCCAAACGTCGCCGCCTGCACTCGCCATAGGAGGCTGATGTCATTACGTCAATAATTTCAAGCGAAAGTTTTTCTCTCATTTTCGGGAAAAAAACGTTGGACAGCCAATGAATGATTCCACTCGACGTTGATGGTAGATGAATGTTCGTTTGTTTGTCTGTTTGTTGTTAGTTGCGCGCTTCTGTGTCGATTGTGTATCTTTTGCAAATCTGCAAACCAACTTTGGCTCGGCTCATGGAGCTTTGAATGGTCTTATGCATGCAGATTAAAACGAGGGGGCTTAACATATGCTCCATTGACCTAAGAACACTGCAGTTAAAATGTTAACTAGGTAACTCAATTGCGTAAGGTGACCGCGGCTGATTTTGATGGTTATGTATGTCTAGTGCAGCGGTGAATTTTGTGGTAGACAATTTTTTCGCTGGCTGATGATCGAGAGTTTAAATTGTGTGTTAAGAGACAGGGGTTGGATAATTTGAGATGAAGTTAAGTTACATGATCATGTAAATAGCTTGTAATCAGAGTTAATTATTAACTTTGACCGGCGAATGGAAACCATGGCTTTTATATTTTTAGGGCTGAAAAAATGTAATTAAAAGAATTGTGGATTTTTGACAATAAAAAAAAATATGAATGCGATTATTTGGGAAATTTTGTTACGCTGTTTTCTTAGTGACCTGGGGACCCACACTTTTTCCCCTTGCTAAGGGTTTTGTAAAATATTAAATAAAAATTTTTTAAACCAATCACCGATAAGAAGTATAGTGTGGGGTTTACATAGCTTATGTGCTTCAAAGTGGTTACAGGCAGATCACCATGGTATCAATGGCACTGTGTTATTAGGCCGAAGTGAGAAATCGATTGTGATTGTGTTGTCATGATCTTACGCTTAGTTCGGATAAATCAATGCCAATAACCGGTACATTTTATATTTCCCAGGCTGAAACCCGCTCTGCGGAAATAAAAAAGTCGGGTAGACAGACCTACGCTCATGTCAGAAGGGTTTTCTAGTCAACTTCTCACAAATGCAGTCACCAGCAACGGATTAGGTCAAGAAAGATGTAAAAGAGTTGTGCATGTTTATAAGAAAATCCATTGTTTCTCTACTTTCAACGGTCGCCACTTTGTTGCACACTAATAAAAAACTTTTAGAAAAAAAAGAAAACCGACTTCGGAATGCCCTAAAAAGGATGAAATAATTTTTTTGAAAGCGGTGCCACATCATATTTCCCCCATTTTTTTGTGATGGTGCAGATGTTGGAAGTTTCTATGTTGAAATGGGGAAATTGATTTGGCACCGCTTTCAAAAAAATTGTTTCATCCTTTTTAGGGCATTCCGAAGTCGGTTTTCTTTTTTTTCTAAAAGTTTTTTATTTCACAATTTTTAGTGGCAATTTTTTTTCATTTCAAACCATTCAAAACTCTGTTCCTTGAATACACTGTATCATGTTCTCGTATATTAAAATATAAATTTTACTGCAATGCAAAAACCACTACGGCTAAAATCTGCAGCGTTCATAGGAATCGAATTTAACTCTGGTAGATTTAATCCATGATCTCATCAAAGTCTACCTAGGATTTGGATTTCATAATAATCCAATATGAATTGAAGCTTTGAGAAATTTTCGAATTTTGAACTTTGCATAGCCCGCCATTTTTATATTCTGACCTGACCCTGAAGTGCTTTTTTATCGTTCAACTTTTCTCGACCTTTGAGCGACTGCCATTTCGTTTCAAATTGTTAAAGTTTGGATTTTTTATTGTGAGCTTTATCACACAATTGAATAAATCTTTGTACTAGTTTTGGTACAAACTGGAGCTATACTTTTCCAGAACAGAAATATTGCTGAAAATTTAGAGAAAATCGAAGCAAAAGCACACACATACACACACATACCCATATATATAGATATAATACATATATATATATATATATATATATATATATATACATATATATATATATATATGTATATATATATATATATATATATATATATATATATATATATATATATATATATATATATATATATATATGTGTTTGTTTGTGTGTGTGTGAGTGTGTGTAGACATATGTATTTATATATATAAACATAAAGTTTACTCCGCAATCAATCTCATGAAATTTACTTAAAAATATCCTTCTTGACCGTATCATTCATTCACGTTTATTCGATACTCATTTCTTTCGTTTTCAGTTAACTATGGCACCTAATTTTCATGAAAGTTTCAAGAAAATCATACCATATAGCTCAATGAAAACTCGGCTATGCATTTTCATCTTCATCTGTACAGTTATGATCAATTATAGCAGGAAATGTATCCCTTTTTAGGTTGCGATTAGCGCCGGTTTTTAGTATGGAAATCACTTATTTTAGATCTCTGGGCATATGTTGTAATGTAGATATAATATTAACTGGAAAGTAACAATTCAACTCTATAATTTGCAATCACTCACTCCATATTATTTCTTCGGGGAATTTTGTCATCCTATATGTAACGTTTACGTCTAAGGATGTAAGAAGGATCCTATACCAAGCTCATTGGTAAGCAAAGAATGAATACGGAAGAGAAAAGCATCCTGAAATGTTCCCTTTTACTATTGTTGAATTGTATTTCTGCCACATTTAGAATTAATTTATTGGTTATTTCCGGTAGAAATGATGGACTAAAATGTACCGTTTATGCTAAAAATTAAAGATACTGGAAATTTTTATCATCCGTCACCAAAGGACTCGGTATCTCCAACAAATCCTTGCTAATTGGCACTTTTCGTACGAAATATCATTTCAATTTAATTTCTTGACATCAATGTATCATATTTAACTGTTAATATCTACAGAGTCCTTGAGGGGATTTTAATTCTGTTCCGAGGGATTTTAATTCTGTTCCGATACATTTTAGATCAATATGTTGTCTTTCATTTGAAACCTCTATAAACAAAATCCTTACACGCGTCGATCGGTTATGCTGAAAAATCGGGTTGAAAGTCGGAATTTTTTTAGTTTTAACAGTAAAAGTCCTTTACCGTTTCTTGAATTTCTTATCCTTTAAACGGGACCTAACTGGAAGAAAGACGCATCATTTGCCAAAAACAGGACTCTTCTATCTATCTCCGTTTAAAAGTTATGCGTGAACATACAAAAAAAAAGCAAAAACAAATATACGCAATGAATTGATAACCTTCTTTCTTTTGGAAGTCGGTTAAAAATCACTCAAATCATGAATTCTCAAAAATATTTTTGTTAATGATCTTATTTGAAAATTTGTAGAAGATCAAATCAAAGCTGCAGTGTCTGATTCGATGGAAAGCCCATAAAATACCAAAATCATGTGTTATTGTTGTTTTAATTGGAGAAATTTCAAATGGCTATAACATCCGCGTTATCAGTCGATTTTCGTCAAACTCAGAGAGTATGAGGATCTTTAGTAAGACTACTTAAATATCGAATTTCGCTGAGTTTAAGGATATCTATACCATTTTATTGGGGAAAATGTGAAATACGAAGATGATTCTGTTTTTAACAAAGTTGGGCGAATTTTGACTTCTAAGGTACTTGTTGTTTTTTTACTCAAAAACACTTACCTTCAGAATTTTTTTCCAATTTTTCAGATCGAAGGTGTCCAATCGCGCGGGGGAAGCATATTTTTTGTGTATTTCCCCTACCTGTGTGCTCCTTAAAGCAAAAAATTTATTTAAGACCTGTTTTGAAAAACTTTTAACGAGGCCTTTCATTTGATACCCATATCGGCTACCTTTGATGACATTTTTTGTTTGGAGTCCACTCCCTTATATGGGGAGACCCCCCTTAAATACCTTATACAATTTTTTTGTGGTTCAACTTTGAAGAGAGCACCTGTAGTAATCGAGCAGTCACACACACACACACATACACAACAACTGCTCGAAAACTCAGAGAGTATGAGGATCTTTAGTAAGACTACTTAAATATCGAATTTCGCTGAGTTTAAGGATATCTATACCATTTTATTGGGGAAAATGTGAAATACGAAGATGATTCTGTTTTTAACAAAGTTGGGCGAATTTTGACTTCTAAGGTACTTGTTGTTTTTTTACTCAAAAACACTTACCTTCAGAATTTTTTTCCAATTTTTCAGATCGAAGGTGTCCAATCGCGCGGGGGAAGCATATTTTTTGTGTATTTCCCCTACCTGTGTGCTCCTTAAAGCAAAAAATTTATTTAAGACCTGTTTTGAAAAACTTTTAACGAGGCCTTTCATTTGATACCCATATCGGCTACCTTTGATGACATTTTTTGTTTGGAGTCCACTCCCTTATATGGGGAGACCCCCCTTAAATACCTTATACAATTTTTTTGTGGTTCAACTTTGAAGAGAGCACCTGTAGTAATCGAGCAGTCACACACACACACACATACACAACAACTGCTCGAAAACCTTTCTATCTCCTTTTCAAAATTTTAATGGCAGATTTAGAAAAAGATTTAATTATTTCCATTCATAATCAATTTTCCTTTATATTAAATTAAAATATTTCCCTTTAATTATGTTCGTCATGAGATTAAACTTCTATTACTATTAGGAATCACCTTCATTTTTGTTTACCTCAGTTAAATTTTGTTTTAAAAAATTTTAAATCTGCCAAATAAAATTTTGAGTATGGGAAAGCTGATCTGATACAGCCCAATGGTGTATTATATCACGGAGGTAAGTGAACCCGGCTGAGCAAGCAGCTGATACGATTTAGTGGAACACGGGAAAAGACAAGGAGAAAGGCAAGTTTGGGGACTGATCGGGGAGTCCGCTTGTAATCGCCAAGAGGAGGTTCTGTTCTCCTTGCTGAGAGCGTCACTCCATACCTCTGCTCCGTACAGTAGCACTGACCCTGCAGCACTCATCAAGAGGCGTCTTGTTGACGGGCTGGGTCCCCCTGTGTCGTGTCGTAGAGCAGGCTTTGGTCCTTTAGGTAGTTCCTCAAAAGCTGCATTACAGTGGACACTCGAGTGCTGTTTCACCATGGACAGCGTCAACACAGACGAGATGGGCGGCGAAGAGTCCCCGCACTATCGCGTCCATCTTTTCTGCATCATGTATACAAGGTTTCCGTAGGGCACCAAGCTTCCGCATGACTACCTTGTAGCCAAGGCCCCACGGATCCTTGTTTACATTGTCCACCAGGTCTTGCCAACAGCGAGCCATGATACTATTGATCAATTTGCGAAGGCATTTCCTGGCCGACTTATATGCTGCCACCCAGTTGCATGCCTCGTCACGGTTCTGCACCCGTTGAGCCTCACGTGGAAGCTTGTGACACTCCCTTCGCTTTTCAGCGATTTCAGTTGACCACCAGTACACTGGGGGCTTACCGTGCCGGGGTTTTCGACAGGGCAGAGAAGCTTTGCAAGCAGTCGTAATGGTGCTTATAGTTCAGCTCACCACGTCTTGAGCTGCCAGTTCTTCCGTCCCCTCCAAAGCTCCCTGCGGCGGCTCACCTGCTGTGAGCAGCTTGACAAACCTCTCGACTTCCATCCTTCCGATTTTCCATCCAGTTGTAGAAAGCCGAGAGCACGGACGTCGGGAGACAGCATCACTTATCTTAAGCAGAATGCACTGATGATCACCGGCTGAGTAGTCCTCTAATACTTTCCAATTGTATTTCCTCCGTACTAAGGACTTCGAGGCGAATGTCACGTCCGGTATGATTCCCTCACAGCCAATGTCCCTCGCAAGCTGCTCAAGCAGATTTTGGGCGGTTGAACTGCGGTGTAGGCTTAGCTGCAGGATGCGGGTCATCGATGTTCTGATTTCGCCTTGGCTAGGGCTTCCTGAAACACCTGGCATTTTCCTGATCCCAAGATGTGTCCAAAATCAGGTTTTGAATCAGCATCCTTGCAAAGAATACAGTGTG
The DNA here is from genome assembly GCA_963969285.1 of Odontomyia ornata. Classification (NCBI taxonomy): domain Eukaryota; kingdom Metazoa; phylum Arthropoda; class Insecta; order Diptera; family Stratiomyidae; genus Odontomyia; species Odontomyia ornata. Next base: position 156,639,418 of record OZ017738.1, on the reverse strand, counting down.
CCTCCTTCGTACACTCTTTTCTTTTATGTCCCATTTTACCGCATTTCTAACATAGGGAACTCCTATCGAGTTTGCATACTTGTGTGGAATGACCATAAGCAAGGCATTTGAAACATTGAAGAGGCTTTGCTCTTTGCCGTATCCTACAGACAACCCACCATATTCGTACTTTGCCCTTGTTCAGGAATTGTTCGGCGTCCTTTTCGGTCAAGTTAACTATGGCCATGCGTTCTCCCCTGTTGTTTTCTGGTGTCAGAGAACTCCTTTTTGATGGCCTCTTCTACCTCGGCCAGATCCGTGACGCAGTAAATGTCTCTTATTTCGATCGTTGCCATCGGTTTGAGTGAGGCTTTAGTTACGCTTTCTTATTGCCGGCCTCTCCTCCGAATCCGAGCAGTATGTGGCCCGAACGCATTTGGTCGTACTACTTTAATGGTAGTATTGGTATCTTCGGGCCTTACGTTTCCCATGATGTCCCGCAATACCTCCGCGTAGGATCGGCCATTTTGGAACTTTACGAGCAGCGCCTACTGCCGGGGTCTTTGTCTGTGCTTCTGCCTCTCCTGTTTTACATCAGGTCCTTTTTCTGATTGGGCATCCGTGCGAACTTTACTTTCTGGTACTTTTTGAAGGGGTTTCTTCGCAGCTTTCTTCGCTCCTCCTGTAAGCACTATCTGGAACCCGTGATCTGGTGCTCCACGCCCATCAAGTGCCTCTTCCTTCCTTCTTTTATCTCGATATCCTTCGATTGGGCTAGACGCCATTCTTTTATTGACTTTTAATGGTGGAGCTATCTGCATGTGACCTTTAGATTTCGCTCCAAGCGCCTCTTTAGCCTTCTGTTCGTCTTCGGCCCTTAACCAGCTCCTCCGATAGTGCTATAAGCGATCTAGGAGCTCCCCTAGTTCAAGGACCCCAACCTTTACTGCTTTGCTGATTTTTGGGGAGTCGCGTGCAGATTGTATTCTTTTCATACATCTCCCGCTTTTCAAAATAGCCTCTCTTCTTCGTATCGCTGGGCGGCAACTGTACTTTGCAACCATCCTTGGGAGAGGTAATCGCGTTCCGTTTCCGAATGCAGTACTTCCGCCACATTTTCGACATTGGCGGTGCAATTGCACAACGTCGTTTTATTTGTCTGGTCACTCGTTGCTTTTCGTGCCGTAATCTCCTCGTTGGCTTCAGGATGTTTCTTTACTATGTCGAGATTTGCGATCCTTGAATCGGTCGCCTCGGTAACGATCGCAGCAGTGACAATCGAATTGTCGATGTTCTTTATTTTATCTTCCACCGCTCGAACACTTGAACCATCCTGCAGACTTTCCCGCTTTTCTTTAGTAGGACGCTCTGGCGTTCGCATCATTTTTTGCTGCGCCCGAACGCCGCAGGAATCTCAGTCTGCACCAGACTGTCTGCTAATCTCCATTTTTCGTCCTTCTTCACTGTCATTGTGTTATTAGTCGTTTTTGTCATCGTTAGTACCACTCTCGATGTACTGTTAACATCGTGGCTACAACCGCTGGTTGCGTCGTCGTTGTTATTATTTTTTTTTTCTTTGGTATTTTTTTATCTTTTGATGTTGATTGCTACAGTTTTATTGGGTCTCCCCTCGGAGTCGCTATCTCCGTTCGTGTGTGTAGTCCCCTTTTTGGTCCCATGGTTTTCTTTGCAAAGCAGAGAGGCCATGCGAGGGTTGGCACAAGCCCTTATGGGGACAAGTGCTCAGAGCTAGACCAGCCTAATCGGGAGCCCGTCTCAACCGAACCTACACCACCAACTCAATGGTACGAGCTTCAAACGTACTCCGAGGCCTACCAAGGTTTTACCGGGACGGAGAGGGTATGAAGGTTGAATTGGAGCCATTTTGATGGAGCTTAAATATTTTTTCTGAATGCTCAGCCGATTGAACATATTTAAATTAGACACCATTCCATAAATTTTCATGAAAATTGGAAGAAAATAAAAGTTCCTAGGTCAATTTGAAATATGTATCAACCATAAACACGTGTTATTTAATTGTAATTCCATTCAATTGAAATGGCTATAACTCCCCCTTTAAAATTTTTAAATGTTTGGTAAGACCTGAATTTTTGAGAGACTATCATATCTGACCTTTCAACAAAGTTTGAGCATTCTATCTTCTATAGTTTCTGAGGAAACTAGCTGTGAAGCACGAACAGACGGACAGACAGGTCGCGAAACTAGTAGGTCTTTGTAAAAAAAATTTTTACAAAGACCTAAAAAGCAAAAAGCCAGTGCACGGTGTGATTAAAATCACGCTTAACACCCAAGCATAATCGATGTGTGTTTAAGGTGATATTTATATTTAAAAGAAGTGACTGACTTTCCAGAAAATCGCGGACTAGGCAAGAAATCCTCAAGACACAGAGCTTAGTTATACCCCAATGTGATGTCTCTATATTTGAACACGTCCTGGCCCAAATCCCTGCATGTTATCAAATCTTCACTCGGGCTTTTACCAATCAAAGCCACTTCTGAAGTATTCCATTCCAAATAGCACTTATAGATTACTGGTAAACACTCAAAATTGCTCATTGTTTTTTTGACGTCCCTCCAGTCACTCCGTGGGACACAATTAACGTGGAATCCATCGCTGCCTTTTCAGCATTTAAAATTTTCATTTGGTATTTATCCATGGAAATCCGTTAAATTCATCAAGATAGACACGACGATTATTGGGTTAAATGCACATTGAGGATGGACAAACGTAAATCGTAATATCAGTAAGAAATGCGAAATTTTAAGAACACAATCCCAGTAAATTTTTTTCGGTACAGCTTCTAGCGTAGACTTTAGACTTTTTGAATGAGGGTACGAAACCGGTGAACAGTATTCTAGGATGAATAAGTACAACAAGAAACCCGATATAACACATACACAGTGTGCATGAGAGAAGTAAAGTCAAACGAAGGAGGAGTTGTATGAAAAGGACAGCATACAAAAGAAGAAAAGAAACACAGCATGGGCTACTAATGTCGAGTTGACTTTTCTACTGATAAGTGTCAAGCAACAAGTGTAAAAAAAGTTGCGAAAAGAATAAAAAACCGATGTTAATTTCTTCTTCAGATATCGGTGCTTTTAATTGAAATTAAAAAAGAAATAGCGAAAATAAAGTGGGAAAGTGACGAAGTGCAAAAAAAATTCGGCAGACAGACCTACGCTCATGTCTGAAGGGTTTTGTACCCAATTTCTCCAAAATGCAGCCACTAGCAACGAATAAAGTCAAGAAACATGTCAAGGAGATGTGCACGTTTAAAAGAAAATTCATTGTTTCTCTATTTTCAACGGTCTTCATATTGTTGCATATTAACAAAAATCACACAAATCACGGATCCTCAATAATATCTATGTTTTTGATCTTATTTGAAAATTTTAAGGAGATCATATCAAAATTGCAGTATTTGGTTCGATGGAAAGTCCATAAAATACCAAAATCATGTATTATTGTTGTTGTAATTGAGGAAATTTCAAATGGCTATAACTTCCGTGTATATGATTCGATTTTCATCAAACTAACAGAATATAAGAATCTTTTATATAACTAGTTGAATATCGAATTTTGTAGAGTTTGAGGGTACCTATACGATTTTATTGGTGAAAATGTAATATTTGAAGATCATACTATTATTAACAAAGTTGACTCCTAAGGTATTTGTTGTTATTGTGCTCATAAACACCTCCCTCTATAATTTTTTTCAGATTTCTCGGATCACAGGTGTCCAATCGCGCATTTCCCGTCCCTTTGCACCCTCGAAGCGAAAAATGTCAGTTTAAGACCTGTTTTGAAAAGTTCTCATCAAGACCTTTCATTTGATACCCATATCGACTACCTTTGATGAAATTTGTTCTTTTTTAGAGGTCACTCCCATCTATGGGGAAACCTCCCTTAAATACCTTATAAAATTTTTTTGTCGTTGAACTTTGAAGAGAGCACCACTTTACACCTACATACAAGGTTTTATATTTCTAAATTAAGTAGTTTCTGAGAAAAACTGCTGTGATGCACGGACGGGCGGATGGAGTGACAGACAGACAGACAGAACGCGATTTTAGTCGGGTTTTGTAAAATTATTTTACGAAACCCTAAAAAAGACATTTGGCATGAAATTATCTCCAGAGGACTTCGTCTTCAAAAATCGGTTTGCAGATGAAGATACACATATTAAAAATACTGATCATTACAGACTTCTAATGATTGTATCACTGAAAATTTAAAAAAAAAAAATAGTTCATCTAGCGAAAAAACTCCGCAAATTTTATATCAGACCGATAGCCTTCCATGGAATGAAAAATTATTAATCTCAAAGTCTTTTTCACTCATTTTCACTTCAAACTATAGAACATTAACTACTTATACGAGTATGTAATAGGCTTCAAAGAGATCTTGAAAGTATTTCTAACAATCCATTTCTATGCGATTCATTTGCATCAATGCACTTTCACCACGTACGTCCAAGTGATTGTCCCAGGAAGCATAGATTTTATGGTTTATCTTTTTGTATTTCTTACTTCAACAGAAAATTTTTAACGTTTTAATTAATATATATATATATATATATATATATATATATATATATATATATATATATATATATATATATATATATATATATATATATATATATATATATATATATATATATATATATATATATATATATATATATATATATACACGAGGTGTGACAATTAAGTAATGAGACTGATTCCATGAAAACCGTATATTTAAAAATTATTCTACAACTTTGCCGTCCCCTGCAAAGTAGTCCCCTTGGACAGCTATACAACGATTCCAGCGAGTTTTCCATGCTTCCTAACATTTTTGGAACGCTTCGACTGGGGTGTCCGCGAGTACCCTCGTCACGGCCGCCTGGATGTCCTTAAGCGACTCAAAATGGGTTCCTATTACCACCGATTTTCTTCAAGGGAACAAAAAAAAGTCACAGGGTGACATATCGGGCGGGTGTTGCAACACGGCGATCCCTTTAGAGGCCAAGTACTGGGACACGCTGAGGGCGGTGTGGCACGATACTTTGTCGTGATGAAGGATCCAGATACAAGCGATGTCTGGGCGCACCGTGACTCGTTTTCGCAATCTTTCGAGTACTTGGCGATAGTAGACTTGATTTACGGTTTGCCCCAATGGAACAAATTCTTTGTGGACGATTCCACGGCTATCAAAAAAGGTAATAATCATCGTTTTCACCTTCGACTTGCTCATGCGAGCTTTGTTCGGGCGGGGGGTGTGCGGAGACAAGCATTGTGAGGTTTGGCGTTTGGTTTCCGGGTGGTATTGGAAAAACCAGCTCTCGATCAAACAGCGTGGGATCGTTTTCCACTTGTTCCAAACAGTCTTCTGCGACAATCTTTCGATGTTGCTTTTACTCCTCAGAAAGGTTCTTTGGAACCATCTTCGCGAACAAGTTTTTCATCCCGAAATCGTTGGTTAAAATTTGTCAGACTGTTTTACGGTTCATACCCAGTTCTGAGGCCAACATTCGAACTGTTAAACGCTAATCTTCACGGATTAGGGCACGCACACACTGCGCATTCGCGTCTCCCACTCCGCGCCTCGTCTTCCATGCTTTCACGCCCCTCCTTAAACTCTTTATGCCATCGAAATACCTGGGCGCGAATTAGAGTACTATCACCATGCACAGTTTCACATAATCTGATGCAAAATTTTATCGCGACACGTTGCTCTTGATTTAATTTCTCCATTTTCGTGGCGAGCCCAAGAACACACGTCTACTCAACACGACACAGCAGGCGAACTCAACAAGCTAGAGCGATGGTAAATATATCAATGGAGAGGGGAAAGGATGCAGGAGAAGGGAATTTCAAGGTCGTGGGTTTACTACAATCGCGGCAATAAAATCAGCCTCATTACTATATATATATATATATATATATATATATATATATATATATATATATATATATATATATATATATATATATATATATATATATATATATATATATATATATATGTATATATATATATATATATATATATGTATATATATATATTATATTCAGCTTGTTCAACCATAATTCTAAGTTATGGCACAGCCTCCCTTACATATTGACTCCTCATTGCTTTCCACGTCTTCCTGTTTTTAGCTATTCTCATCCAGGCTGTGCCGGCTATTCTCTTTATATCATAATCCCATCGAATGTGTGGGCGTCTTCATGGCCGTTTGATTCTGGGTACCACTGCCTTATTTTTATGGTCCATCTGCCGCCCGTCATGTGACCGACCCATCGCCATTTCAAGGATTTCGCTCTATGTATCACGTCTGTTACTTGGGTCCTTTCTCGTATCCATGACAGTCTCTTTCGATCCCTTCGTGTAATGCCCAGCATTCATCTTTCCATGGCTCATTTGGCGATCCCAAGTTCCCTCGTTATCCCTGTTCTTAGCGCCCATGTTTCACTACCGTATGGTAGGAAACATTGGTCAAAGGTTTTCTTTTTCAAGTTCATCTTCATTTTAGATTTGAATATAATCAAGTTCTTCCCGAAGGCACTCCATGCAATCTTTATTCATCGATTGATTCCTGGTAGTAGTGAGCTGGTGTATTAGCTCACCAAGGTATACATATTCTTCGACTATTTCTAGTGGGGTGTTGTTCACTTTTGTATGCCCTTGAGTGCTTATGTAGTCGTTGAACATGATCTTGGTTTTGCTTAGGCTCGTTTTCAAGCCTACTTTTCCGCTAGCCACGTTGAGTTCATCCAGCTGCTCTTGTAATTCATCTTGGCTGTTGGCTGTAAAACTATTTCATCTGCGAGTTTCAAGTGATTGAGGTATTCACCATCGATGTTCAATCTTTTATTTTCCCAATGTAGGGTTCGGAAGATACCCTCTAACGTGGCGTTGAAGAGCTTTGGCGATATGGTGTCTACCTGTCTTACTCCTTTTTGTGTGGGAAACTCTGGAATGTCTTCTAGTACTTTGACCTTTGCTCTGGCATTGCGGTAAATGTTAGCTATAACTTCTACGTATGATTTGTCTATGCCTTGTGTTAATAATGCATTTATTATTGCATCAGGAAAGATTGAGTCAAAGGCTTTCTCAAAGTCTATTAAGGCCAGTGTTAGGGATTGCTCATACTCTTTGCATCTATTCAAGACTTCCCGTAGTGCGGGGATATGATCTATAGTGCTGTATCGACTTCTGAAACCAGCCTGCTCCCGTGGCTGTTCAGCATCTAGGGCTGTTTGTATTCGGTTGCTAATGAGTTTCGTGAATACTTTGTAGAAGACCGATAGTAGACTTATTGGTCTGTAGTTCTTGATGTCTTCTTTGCTGCTTTTCTTGTAGATCAGTATTATATTAGCACTATTCCATTGATCAGGTATGTATCTGGTGCTAATGCGATCAGTGTAGATTTCTGCCAGTAGTTTCTAGGTTTCTCTGCCTGCGTATTTGAGCAGCTCAGCCGTGATAACGTCATTACCTACCGCTTTACCATTTTTCATGGACCTCTTCCACTTGGATTTTTGGGGCATTATGGTTGGTTGCAGAAAAAGCTGTTATTGTTATTAAGTTGGGATTCGAGTTATCTGGAGCCTTATACAGATCTCGCTAGAATTGAGTGATAGCCTTAATTATTTCCTGTCCATCTGTGAGTCGGGTCTTGTCATGATTTAGGGCTATGACCTGTTTTATGCCAATGAGGAGTGCTCTTTTCGCCTTCTTGAGGCTTCTGTTATTTGTGATAGCATCTTCTACCAGTCTTTCGTCATACTTCTTGATATCTTCAGACATCATCTCCCTTATTATTTTGCAGGTTTGTGAATATTCAATCCTTTCGATTTTTGAGGATGCTTCCATTTCCCTGCGCTTTCTGAGCAGCGCCTTAGTCTCATTTGATAGTTTGTGGTGCGTATTGTCCACTCGTGGCCCGCCTACTATTTCGGTACTTTTCAGAATGGCTTCGGTTAGGTGGTTTGCGTCCCAATTTTACGATGTGTGACAATTAAGTAATGAGACTGATTCCATGAAAACCGTATATTTAAAAATCTTTCTACAACTCTGCCATTCCCTTCAAAGTAGTCCCCTTGGGCAGCTAGACAATGATTCCAGCGCGTTTTCCATGCTTCGTAACATTTCTGGAATGCTTCGACTGGGATGTACACGAGTACCCTCGTCACGGCCGCCTGGATGTCCTTAATCGACTTAAAATGGGTTCCTTTGCCCACCGATTTTGTTCTAGGGAAGAAAAAAAAAGTCATAGGGTGACATATCGGGCGAATAAGATGGCAGTTGCAACACGGCGACCCCTTTAGAGGCCAAATACTGGGGCACGCTGAGGGCTTCTCAGAAAGGCTCTTTGGAACCATCTTCACGCACAAGTTTTTCATTCCAAAATTGTCGGTTAAAATTTGTCTGACTGTTTCACGGTTAAAACCCAGTTCCGAGGCCAACATTCGAACTGTTAAACGCCGATCTTCATGGATTAGGGCACGCACACGCTGCGCATAAGCATCAGTCCGCACCTCAGCTGGTCTAACGCTCCGCGCCTGGTCTTCCACGCTTTCACGCCCCTCCTTAAACTCTTTATGACATCGAAACACCTCGGCACGACTAAGAGCACTATAACCATGCACTTTTACAATTTTAGCGTACATTTCCGAAGCGCAATCTGGCGCAAAATTTTATCGCAACGTTGCTCTTGATTTAGTTTCTCCATTTTCGTGACGAGCACCACCAACACACATCTACTCAACACGACACATCCGGCAAACTAAACAAGCTAGAGCGATGGTAAATATATCAATGGAGAGGGGGGAAGATGCCGGAGAAAGGAATTTGTTTTCAACTTTAAAGCCGAGTTTTATTAGCTTCCGGACCAGTTTGCGTCTTTCTACCTTCAAGTCAATGGTGACTTTTGCTCCGACCAGGGGATGATCGCTTAAAGTCTTAAATCTGTTAATTACAGAAACGTCTTTGACCGTTCTTTGATGTTTGGTGAGTATAAAATCAATTTAGTTTCTTGTTTCCCTATTACGTACTTGCCACGCCCATTTCTTGTTTTTACTCTTCTTATGAATAAACCGTGGTGGTGGGCGAACTGTGACAGTTGTTCTCCTCTTTCATTTTTTGTCCTGGTCCAAATTTCTCCAACAACACTTCTTGGTCTTTCTTTTCCCCGATTATGGCGTTGAAATCACCCTTTAGGTACTTGAAGTGGTTGGTGTTATTGTTCCAAACTTAGTTGACGTCGGTATAGAATTCCTCACTTATTTTATATTAGGAATCCTACTCCGCTAGTTGCTGATTCTTCATCTAGCTCGATCAATCTTGCTTGATTCTATAGCGTCCGGCAATTGTAAGTTGCTATGTTTATGGAAGTTAGGTGTTTCTGGTGGCGGTTTAATCTCCGAGGATTCTTGACACCTTCTGCTTCGTGGAGGGTTGCTTGGAGCTATCTATCCCAGGCTCACTCCAGCCTACGGAAAATGAGGTCTGTTGATTTTTGTTTACTATCATGTTGGGGGAGTGAGGCGATATCTTACCACGCTGTCTCTTTTGCGGGTTGGAAGGGGTGGGGGCAAAATAGGTGTGTGGTGTGGGTGACAGGAGTAGGTTGAGTTTTTGGGGGGGGGGGGGGGGAGGAAGACCATTTGAATTACCATCTTCCTATGGACAATCTACCCTAAACTGGGTAGACAGAGATTTTTATTGATGAAAACGAAGCCCCTAAGATTTGAACTCGGTACCTCTCGGATGAGAATCCAGCGTTCTACCCCTTAAGCAAAATATATATATATATATATATATATATATATATATATATATATATATTTTTTAATATATATATATATATATATATATATATATATATATATATTTTTTAATATATATATATATATATATATATATATATATATATATATATATATGTATATGTATATATATATATATGTATATATATATATACATATATACATATATATATATATATATATATATATATATATATATATATATACATATATACATATATATATATATATATATATATATATATATATATATATATATATATATATATATATATATATATATATATATATATACGGAGGCGGTCCAATAAGTACTTAGCCTACAAAAGAAAAACGCAAATTTTGAAAAAGTGACAATTTATTTCTCAACAAAATCTCCTCTTAGCTCGATACACTTGACCCAGCAATGCTCCAACTTCTTTACCCCATCTGAAAAATATATTTTCTCGAGTTCTGCAAAGTAGCCCTTTGTGACCGCGGTGACCCCTCACTCGACTCAAATTACTGCCGGGCGAGTGACTTTTTTAAGTTTAGAACCAAGAAAGAAGAAATCGGAGAGGGCCAAATTTGGAGAAAACGTTAGATGGGGAACAAGTTCATAGCCCCATCCGACCAATTTGGCCGTGGTGATGGCAGAGGTGTCAGCTGGGGCGTTGTTATGATGAAATGGTACTTTTTTCTTCGTCGATAAAGGTCACACCTTATGAATCCCAGAAAACGGTGGCCAGCACTTTTCTGGCCGATAGGACAGTTTTCGCCTTCTTCGAAACACGTTCACCAGATGTAGTCCACTGTTTCGACTGCTCCTTGATCTTTCGGGTATACAAGTGCAGCCATATTTTGTCGACGGCCATTTGACACAGAAACTCCTTCAGAATGTGCTTAAATAGCATCAAACGCTGCTCTGAAGTGATTTCACGGTTACGTTTGTTGTCCGGAGTGAGCAAACGCGGCATTTATAGCGCTGACAGCTTCCTCTTGCCCAAAAATTTCATGCAGGATATGAACCACGTGGTCTTTTGGGATGTTTATTGCTAGCTCGCATGCTTTCGATCAGTGGTCTGCCAATATAAGCTTGTAGATTTTAGCCAGATTACCCTTTGTGGTAGCCGTTTTCAGGGCCCCTAGGCGTGGCTCATCAAAAACCAACGTGTGACCACGTTGAAACTCGTTTAAAAAAAAACTTTTACACTCACCATCGCAGAACTAGGGTAACCGTACACAGTATTTAAGCACTTTTTGATTTCGCTGCTGGATTTCACTTTCCAAAAAGCAAGAATCGAATCAACGATCGATATTGCTCTTTCTCCATTCTTATAAATTCCGCGAACACACCCGCTTCCACAAGCGGTCAAAAGAAAACGATCAGTGCAATTCACCTGAAATTTGAACAGTAGCCGGCTACAAAAGTGCACTACACGATAGCGAATCTCTCTTTCAATAGCAGCGCCATCGGGCAGTGGGGCTAAGTACTTAACGGACCACCCTCGTAAAGTACGTAGTGCCTTCAACTTTGCTAGAAGGACGAACATGTTCTCTTCATCAGATTTTTTTTTAAACATGACGATTATTAACTTATAAACATGTGGGATTATTTCAAAGGAGGTTGTTTGGGTTTCAAGGTCGAATATGTAGAAAATCGATCAAGACAGGGGCGACACAGAGATCGGATATATTCCTGGTGAATTGCACAGATGATGTCATAGCTTTGATAATTTCTAGACCGCCAAAGCTTGTCTAGATCAAGCTCAATTAAGTTATAAGATAGATTGGATTATGGATGAAGTATCCACTTGAGCTAGCTACTGCTAAAACTGAAAAGTTATGCAAGTACTAACAAGAAAGAGGATGCCATCTGTTCACGTAGGTGTCAGTCATCAGTGTTGTCACCTTTTGATTTTCCATATATATGTAGTCGCTAGTAGGTGTTATGCGGTGAGATCTCTCTCCCCGGAAGCCTTGATGTGTACTCGTATATAGGATGCACATCATACTCGTAAGAAGCACCCAGTTCATATCAGTGTACATAGGGTATACTGGTATTGTAACAAAAATACTGCTTAGATGACAATTGAAAGGACTAAACTTTTTATAGAAAAGGAAACCTAGTATCAATCAGGTGGCCAGGAGCCAATACCAGACCACATTGAAGTGAATTCTGTTTCGGACCACTATGGCGGTAATGATATGGTGGTTTTCATCAGTAGGAATCTTAGTCAACTCTACAGGCTCACTGTGCCAAAGATATACTATGCAAAGATTCCTCCCACGTCAGATACAAAAAATTATAATAATCATAATAATGATAAATCCGTACAGCGCATGCCGATTTTGCTATTTAATTTTAAAGCTCAAGGCTGAGCTTCATTTCTGCCATAAGAATTCCTGCTTTTTTAGCAGCTGTATTTCCGTAAAAGAATTAAAAATTAGGAGTGAAAAGTTAAAATTTTGGAAAATATAGTAGCAGTAACTTGGAATGTTCATACAAAATGTTTATGTAAAAGTGAACCACAGACAGCAAAGTGCAATGTTCATAAAAAATTACTTACATATGATAAAATAGATGAACCATTCTTCACCAATTGTCCTCGTTTTCCGGCCAAAGTTTGATTAATCCGATTTGTACCGTAATACTGCTCCCAAATGCTCGGTTTGTTCTTATGCCACTCCAACATTAAGTCCTTATCATTCGCAATATCCTCACCACTAACCTTAGTGTTCCTTTTGTCCAGCATAGGACGTTGTAAGGAGAGATTTTTCTGAAGTTGTGAGGTACTTGCAGCCACTTTGACGGTATTGAAATTACTTGCTACCTGCCTGATTTCCTCTTTCATGGCGTCCTCAGAACTATGTCTAAAATGCCTTATAGTATTGAATGACTGACGTGAAATAGCGTCGTTGTCATTTGTCTTCCGCTTCATATGAAAATTGGGATCACTGGATATAATTGTAGCATTGTCATCAATTATCCTTTCGTTGCTATGTGTATATGGCAGTGGGGTATGATCGGAAGGTCGCAATGGCTCATAGCTCAAAGACAACGAATTATCGCTGGCCAAGGACCTTCTTCGTTCAAATGCTTTGGTAATGGTCATTAATTTTTGATCGTTCACTAGTCCCGTACAAAATTGTTTGATTTCCAATTCATTGCAGTGGTTCATCAAACTCAAATAAGTTTCTAGTTCTTGTTTCAAAATGGCGATGTATCGCTCCAAATCCTTCGATATGGGAGCCGTGGGATTCAAATTTAAATGGCCGCCAAATGTCTGGCTATCCCCTGAGTTCTTATTATTCACTCGTATTCCAGAGGTTGTCAACGCATTGACTTTTTTCTGAATGTCCTCAAGCATATCCTTTGTACTTTGAAAATGTAGCTGGTCCTCATATCGTTTTAGGTAAAATCCTAGAGTCTTGCCTTCACTTCCGACTTGTGACCCACTAATATCTTGGGTAGCTACAGATTCGGTGATACTCTCTACAATGTAAGCGTTCTCAGGACAAGAGTTAACGTACTTGGAACACTTGTAATTATTTTCCAGGAACTCTTCTTGCAATACTTTGGTCTTGTTGAACGATGGGTTGTCCACTCCACCAAGCTTTTTTGCAGTATTGAGCTTTCTAAGAGTGTTTTTAGACACTTCATCCACTAGTCGGAAGGAGTCCAAATCAATGTCCATTAGAGAATCGTCAATATCCTCTGACCAACTAGGACGAGTCTTAAGCGAGCTATGCGCTCCATCTGTTCCTTCCATTATAGTAGGCATTGGTCCAGAGTTTTTCAGTTTGTCATAAACTGAAGCTATGCTAGCTTCGTCGTACACCAAACATTCACTGGATCCTGGGCTGGACCTTTCACTTAATCTATTAAAAGGAATGCCATTTGATCCGGAATAGGTTTTCAAATGCCTGTCAAGGCTTTTGATGCTATTTTCCAAGCATCTTAATTCGTCGCTTATTCTTTGATCCGTGTCTGGTCTCACATTGTAATAACTTTCCCCTGCTTGCAGTTCCGTTTGTGGGTCTTGTATTTTGCGCTTCTCAATTGTTTTCTGAAGTGGTAGCGTCAATTGTTTCAATGGCGGAGCAAGTCTTGTGTTAATTATATCCACAACGGGTTCACTGTATATATGTTCTTCGACGGAACTGGTCGAGCAGACGCGTGAACTGTAATAACCGGAGGAGCCACTTTTGTCCGTGGAATAATGAGAGGTGGAGATGACTCGTTCCCGCGAGCGAACCTCAGCCTTTTCGCAACGCTGAACTGCTCCAGTCTGACCACTGTATACGCCTGATAAATTGCACATCTTGTCCGATACTACGGCCGACACTGCATTTGCGACTGACATTGAATTAACCGCCAAAGTACTGTAATAAACAAGAAATGATTTTTATTAGTTTCAAAAAGCAACGGAAAACGAATAAAATTTTAATGAGTTTTATGGAATTCATTTGCAACTTCCCACATTCACGTCTGCAAGGAATATCAAACAAAATGCAATATCTTCGGAGGAAACAAATGAAAATTGCATTTAATTTCAATGTCTCGAGGAAAGTAATAATTGCCAGCCAGTTCTGGGCAATAATGATGGGTGAATGCTCGATTTATATCTTGTTTTATGACCCAGATCACTTAAGAAAGTTTCATATGTTGATTGCACTCACAATCAGTGTAATCAAACTCCAACGAATTGTTTTGAGTCTCTCCGCGCTCTGCCGGTTTCAGAGAATATTTACGAGTATATTGGTAAGATTACCAAATTGCCAAATGCACTTGTCTTTTTGGGCTCCTCTTAAATGATGTCATGATGAAAAACAATCTGCACCTCAACAAGATGAGATGCGTGACAACTCGCATTTGCAACCAGCATCAGCTAACTGGCTTATCCGGTGGTCACTTTTAATTAATTTGTTTAAGGAGATAAGTTGACACACTTGTCGTGAAGAAAGTGCATTTCTATAGACAACATTCACACATGGTCGATGATTACAATTCAACTGGATGCAATTTTGCATTCAGCGCAAAAAGTGATTGCAAAATCATCGATAAAATTATGAAATATTAAGCTCTGCACGTAGTACGAGTATGTCCACACAATCATTTAAACGTACATGATGTTTGAGGTTTTTATAGCGCAGCCACAAGACATTGTCTCCAAATGATTAATTGCAAATAATTACCAGTCTTGGCTCGAGCCAACCAAAGACTATTATGTAATTTTTCGGAGGCGTAATGGAAGCTTAAAAGGTCTCCGAAATAAAAGAATGAGCGTTAATAGAAACATATCATGAAATGGATATTGGAAAGTTACACATGTTATACAAAGATTAGTACTGATTTTATATTAAATCAGAATACCGCTAAGGGCAGGAAATATTATGAATTTATATTAGAAAGTCGCACATTTCTTTTATGCATACCATTTGTTAAACGAGAATTTTTCAATTGAATGGAAATTGAGTCTGGAACGATGGTAGGAACGATTGGTATTTATTTAAATCGGCTATGAATTTATAGGGTTTTGTAAAAAATGAGTATTTTTAAAATAACCTATTAAAATCGATACCTATCCGCCCGTCCGTCAGTGCATCACAGCAAGTTTTCTCAGGAACTATAGCAGCTACAGTGATCAAATTTTGTGAGCAAGCTCAGACGTTTTTGGCTGATGAAAGGTTGATAATTGAAACAAATTTCAAAGGGTTTTGAGAGGGGTCTCCCCATATAAGGATGTGACCGAGCAAAGTTGAGTAGGGTGTCAAATGAAAGGCCGAGCTAAGGCCTTCAATTGTCCGTTGTTAAAATTAAAATATCGGTAAGGGAATAGTTAGGGGAAATTGTGTCCACTTCGCTTGAGATTGGACACATTTGGAATTCTGGAAAAAATGGTGGAGCCATTTCTTTATGAGTACAACGAGAAATACCTCAGAAGTCAAAGTTCGCTAAGCTTTGTTAGTAATAGTATGATTTATCAATTTTGCATTTTTTTGAATAAGAACGTAAGAGTACCCTTAAATTCAATGAAATTATGACTTCCTGTATGACTAACTGTTGAGAATAGTTTTGTTTTAAATTCAGTCACTGAACGTGTAGCACACTCTTCGTTTTGTAAAATAAACTCACAATTATGTTTTCTAATTTAGATGTAATTTGATTTTATTCTCGCGTGTACGTTCTCACTGCGCACATTAACTTCCCTTCTTAGGGTTTTGTAAAATAATTTTACAAAACCCTACTAGTTTCGCGACCTGTCTATCTGTCTGTTCGTCTGTCCATCCGTCCGCCCGTCCGTCCGTTTGTCACAGCACTTTTTCTCGCAAACTGCTTAAGCTAGAAACATCAAATTATGTATGCGGAGGCAAAGTGGTGCTCTCTTCAAAGTTCAACTACAAAAAATTTTATAAGGTATTAAAGGGGGGTCTCCCCATATAGGAGAGTGGCCCCCGAATTTCATCAAGGGTAGCCGATATGGGTATTAAATGAAAGGTCTTGATAAGAACTTTTCAAAACAGGTCTTGATTTGATACTTTCCGCTTCGAGGGACACGCAGGGAGGGGAAAAGCAAGAAAATTTTGTGTCCTCCCCCTGAGATTGGACACCTGTGATCCGAAAAATTTGAAAAAAATTATGGTGGTAGATGTTTATGAGTACAACAACAACAAATATCTTAGAAGTCAAAATTCGCTCAACTTTGTTAATAATAGTATGATATTCGAATTTCACGTTTTCCCCAATAAAATCGCGTCGGTACCCTTAAATTCAATGAAATTCGATATTTACGTAGTCCTGCTAAGGGTTCTTAAACTTTGTAAGTTTGATGAAAATCGAAGGATATACACGGAAGTTATAGTCGTTTGAAATTTCTCCAATTGCAACAACAATTACACATGATTTTGGTATTTTATGCACTTCCCATCCAGTCAGTCACTGCAGTTTTGATTTGATCTTCTTGAAATTTTCCAATAAGGTTAATAACATTAATTTGAGTGATTTTTGTCAGTTTACAACAAAATGGCGACCGTTGAAAGTAGAAAAACAATGGATTTTCCTTTGAACGTGCACATCTCTTTGACATATTTCTTGACGTTATTTATTGCTGGTGACTGTATTTCTGAGAAGTTGGGTACAAAACCTTTCTGACATGAGCGTAGGTCTGTTTACCCAACTTGTTTTTATTCAAACCGGATTTTTTGTCACTGCTGTTAGTGCAGTGGTTTGATTATTATTGCTTTTAATGCAGTGGAATAAACTGCACAATTTAGTAAAGTTTACTAATAACTTTTCTGGCAAATATTGACATGTAGAAATAAAAACGTATAAAATGAACAAAAATGTAAAAAATGAAATTAATTTGTAGTCGCTACATCACTCCCTGTCCAGTATGATACCTGTCATACGAAATGGTTAGGCTTGGCGATCTCGAAACCTCACAGTTCTTCCGTATCGTGTTTGGTATGGTGATGGGGAATGATGGTTGCGCTGGTTTAGCTGGTCGTCATCGTTGCAGTGGTGTACTGATTTACTGGATTTCTGTGTTTGGTCGTCCTGATCTTGTATTGTAAAGGCGGGTTTCAATCGATCGATAGAAACGTTTTGATGCTCTTCATTAACGATTACTTTAAAAACTTTACAGCCACGCTTAATGACAATGTATGGTCCTTTGTACGGTGGCTGAAGTGGAGTACGAATGGTATCGACTCTGACCAAAACATACGAACAATCTTTTAAAGCATGGTGGACGAAAACTTTACTAGTGGTATGATTGCGTGGTCTTTACTTTTTTATAAATTCTTCATCACTGGGGTGCTCCTTCGATGGCTCGAAACATTCTCCTGGAATGCGCAATGCTTGTCCGAAAGTCATTTCTGCTGATGTTGCTTTTATATCATTTGCCCAGATGCTGCGAACTCCTAGTAAAACGAGGGGTAGTTCGTTGCACCAATCATTAGATAATTTGGCTCTAAGAGATGATTTTAACAACCTTCGCCATCTTTCTATGATGCCATTTAACTGCGGGTGGTAGCTTATCGTTCGCAGATGTAATACTCCTAAGATTTTGTTTAGCTGGCGAATCAATTCCGACTCGAACTGTCGTCCTGGATCCATGGTTATTCTTGCGGGGACACCGTAATGAGATATTCAGCTAAATATAAGTGCGGATGCGACACTATCCGCGGTTATACTGCTAATTGGAATTGCCTCTGGCCATCTTGAGAAACGGTCAATTACTGTTAAAATGTATGAGTAACCTCCTGATGGTAGAAGCGGGCCAACTAAATCAATATTTATGTGTGCAAACCACTCTGGGATTTCCTTATGAGCGTGTATGGGTGATTTAATATGGCGGTGCGCTTGGTCCTTTGGCAAAAGAAGCAAATTGTACGTAGTTTTTTGCTATCGCGGTATAGATTCGGCCAAACAAAATGCTCTTTTGTGAGGCGTGTAGTTGCTCTTACTCTGGGATGGGGTAAATTGTGAATTTTGGCTAAAACCTTTAAATAAAAGTTTTTGGTTATGAAAGGTCTAGCTTTCATACCTTTTAAATTGCAGTACAGCTTAATGTCTGAATAAGGAAGTGAAATGCCTTTAAGCTGCAAAGAAGTTGTGTTTGAATGCAAGATATTTTCTAGTTCATCATCAGTTTCTTGATCTCTAGCTATCGCTTCGAACTGAATTTCGGCGGAATTTATTGAATTAATCCGTCATAGAAGATTGGGGATGATATTTTGACGGTCGTAAACGTAGCGAGTATCGGATGAAAACTGATTTACTATCTAATTGCCGAGCTTGTAGAGATGATGCTCTATCACCCTTTTGACGATAGGCAAAAATAAGTGGCTTATGATCAGTATCTATCGCAAACTCTTTTCCCTCCAGCATGTGCCAGAAATATTTAATTGCTTCATAGACTGCTAGCAGCTCTCGATTGTATGTGCTGTATTTTTTTCTGAGCATTATTTAATTTCCTCGAGAAAAAGGCCAAAGGTTTACATCCTTCGCCTTCAATTTGGTACAGAACGGCACCGATTGCTGCGTCTGATGCATCAGTTTCTAATGCAATGGATACTGATTTGGATGCATGAACTAGCAGTGTTGCATTAACTAGCGTTTTCTTGTATTTTTCAAATGCATTAGATGCGTCTTCAGTCCAAGCGATAACAGAATTGTCATTTTTAACGTTGCCTTTGATAAAACATTGCAGTTTGTCTTGAATAGTTGCAGCGTTTGGAATGAAACGCCTATAGAAATTTATGTTTTGCAACAAGAGGCTTTTCGAAATGGATTATGGTTTCTACTTTACCAAGTAATGGTTTAATTCCTTGGGGTGTGACTAAGTGACCCAAGAGCTCCAGTTCATTTTGTACGAATTTGCACTTGTCCGGATTTATTCTTAGTCCATGCTGTGAAAGTCGTCCAAAACCATTCTAACATGCTCTTGATGTTGCTCGATATTCTAACTTGCGATGAAAATATCATCTCTGTATGCTATGACAAAATCAAGTCCACGAAGCACTTCATCGATTAACCGTTGAAATATCTGCGCGGCATTTTTGAGTCCGAATGTTATAAATGCAAACTCAAATAGGCCAAAGGGCGTAATGATAGCAGTTTTTGGTACATCGCACGGTTCAAACGGAACCTGATCAAAAGCCCTTTTTAAATCAATCTTGCTGAAAATACTTTTGCCATGTAAAATGCATACAAAACTTGTATATGCAGCCCCGGGTACTTATCTGGTACCGTAATAGAATTGAGTTGACGATAATCGCCACATGGTCGCCAAGTACCATCAGGTTTTTTGACCAGATGAAAAGGTGATGCCCAATTGCTTTTTGATGGACGGCATATGCCCCTCAAAAGCAAGTCATTAAACTCTGTTTAAGCCGCGGCAAGTTTGTCGGGAGACAATTTTCTTGCTCTTGACGCGACTGGTGGACCTTTGGTAACAATGCAATGTGTGACCATGGTTTTAATTTTTTCTATCGGTACCACATGTTCATGCAACATTTGCTTATAGCCGCGTAATATTTTTACGAATGGATCCTTAGAATTAGTAAGCATTAGTTGAGGTGTTGATGATTTGGTGACGATGCCAATGCTGTTAAGTTTAGTTGATGTATCTACTAGTGCCCGTTTTTGTAAGTCTACTCCAAGGCCGTGATACTTTAAAAAAAATCTGCCCCTTTTAGCGGTGTGTTAACATCAGCGACAATAAAAGTCCAGTCAAAAGTGCGGCGTAAGTTGAGTGAAACGGTAAGTTTTCTCTAGCCGCAGCATACAGTCGTTTATAGTTGGCATTACTGGCATTGTACTATTTTGATTCTAGTGTTGATGGGATGATGGATACATCTGCATCCGTATCTTTAAGAAATCTACGTTAAGTAAGGGTATCTTATATAAAAACGCGTGGCGTGGATGCGCCAAGCTCATCCACCTCGAAACAAACTTGTTGCTTTATTTTTCCGAGCTCCTGAATTGGCAAGGTGGCACACATTTGGTTGAATTCTGCCCGAACTTATGATGATACCAGCAGTTCTTCTATTTGGGCTAGCTAGCGCTGCAGCGAAGTTCATCCAAACTGGACGATGGTTCATTACGCTGTCTTGCGATGCGCAAGTTCTGAACTCCTGCTTCTAGTGTCTCAATTTGCCTTTGAAATGATCCAGTATTTTCGTCAGAGGTTGTACGGTTTGCAGTTGCATAAACCTGATAGACGTCGGTTGATTCCCAAATTTTGCCGGCAATTTTCGCTAAACCAAGTAATGGTTCCGATAATACAGGTAGGATTGCACGTATAGTTTCGGCAAGTTCTATAGCCATAGAGTTTTTAGGATATCTTCGCTGATAGCTGCTGATACTAGTTGTCTCATTTCAGACAGTAAAAATGAAGGTTTTCTATCACCGAATTGCATTTGTGACAATAATTTCGTCATCAGCAAATTCTTCAATAATTCTTGCTCTCAAGACAAGTAATTTATCATCTGTTGGCGGATTTTCAATTGTATCGAAAGCATCGCCGGCAGTTGACTAACTACATGATGAAATTTCAGCCGATCCGATGTAATTTTAGCTACTGTAAATTGAGAATTTGATAAAACCACAGCTCGGGATTAGCCGTGAAAAATTCCGGGAGCTTTAAATGCAAAGTGTTACATACAGGCTGCTGGAGCTCCACTAATTTATCAGTCTTTGGATCGTTGGGGTGATTTTCTGACGTTTATCTACCATGTTGTGTATTTTTGGTAGCATACTTAATTATGCGATACGACACGAGTGTTTTTATTACAGTTTTTCTTTTTAATTACAAAAATTGATACAATATTTCACAATACCCTGTTAAAATTGGTACCTGTCCGTCCGTCAATACGTTACAGTAGGTTCCTTAGGGGTAACAGAAACTACATTCATCAAATTTTATAAGCAGCTCAGAAGTTTTCGGCTGATGAAAGATTGATAGTGAATACAAATTTCAAAGTTTTTTAAGACCGAGCTAAGATTCAGTAGTCAGGGAAAGTGGAAGAACACGAAAAAATTGTGCATTCTCCCTTGCGGTTAGATCAGAAATTCGCTAAACTATGTTAGTGATAGTATAATTTTTAGATTTTACATTTTCTTGAATAAAAATGTAAGAGTACCCTTAAATCCAATGAAACGATGACTACTTATATGACTAACTGTTGAGAATAGTTTTGTTTTAAATTCAGTCATTGAACGCACTCTCTTAGTTTTGACATATTCTAACCATACACACACATTCATACATTCATTCAGTTTAACGTAGATGACATGTCGACTTCACTTTACTATTGTATTCCATACGATCAACATATAATTTTCATTTCAATCAAAGCCTTATGGTGATTCATAGGCATTGTATATTTATTTCAAACGATTTGAAGGCATATTTCAACAGTTTGTGGGCCCTGTTTGCGTTGAGTCCACGGAAACAAACGGACCAAAATACTTTTTGATACCTAAAAACCCGTCCCTTCACTTTAATTTTACTTTTTATTGGGAATCAGTACTAATTCGTGACAAAGTTACACTGATATATAAATATATTTAATAAATAAATGCAGAAGAAAATTTTATATTATGTAATCGCAAACTACGGTAACAACGCTGTCTTTCTTAGCAAAGCATTTGTTTTTCTTACAAAATAGTACTGTCCCTGAGCACAAGTCTCGTGTTACAAAAAGCAATCTCTCATGATATCTCCAAGATGTCGTTTTCTTTGAAAATCATTACCAAAATTATATATTTTGAATCTTATTACCGTTCCAATAGATATTTTTACCTAAATCGCTTGATTAAAGTAAAATGATTTTACATTATGTCTCTAACAGAGAATGAAATCCTAACTACCTTGCGTTTCTTTATGAAAATAAACATTAGAATAAGTATATTAAAATGTAATGCACCCCATTTTGTTTGATTTGCTATAACTCTTTAAACAAACGATAGCCACTGTATGTGTTGAGTACGATAGCCGAATCAGTTGCTTCACAGTCGTTGGGAGAGGTGCGTGTGTTTAATGCGTGGTGGCTGAGTTATCGCTGTCGTAAGGTAGTGCTGACGATATTTGCATTATTATTAATTTTATACACAGTTATTTGAGTGTCAGTTTAGATAGTGATAAAATGTTCGCAGTTTGTTTTTCTATTTAGGGCATTATTTACGATATAATCAAATATTTACAGCTGCGTTACTGCTAATCTGTGTTACTATAAGAAAGTAACGCAGTTGTTGCATTGGTAATGCAGTTGTTTTAAGTCTATTTTTTGAGTAAATAATATGTTTTCAAAACCGAAATACACATATATTATATCTTTTTTTAGAAATGAACTTCTACACTAAATGGCTTTGACATCCGCAGAAAAGCAACGTCGCTATAGGCTTAAGTTAAAACTGGACCCCATAAAAAATGCTGAAGCCAAAAGTAAACACCTTGAGAGGTAGCACGCAAAAAAAAACTTGAAAGATATGATATCACGAGAGCATAGAGCTGCTAAGCGTAAATGGAAAACTGCAAATAAGAAACAACGAGAACGTCAAAAAGCTCCTCAACAAATTATGGACATTACACCGCGTTCCATACCATGTTCAGGAACTCCAGTTTCACCTAGGTCTATAGGCAGCAGGAGGGACTGGAAAAACTGACAAGTGTAATAAATACAAAAAGAAATACCAACGAGCTAAAAAGTCAAGCAACGTTTCTCAGCAAAATAAATATTCTACGTTATCCAACGCGATCAAAGATAATTTCAAAGGCTTAAAGACAGTAAAAGAAAAGGTAGCCTTGAAACGAATTTTTTCAAGGAGAAGGCGTATCGAAGTCAAAAATGAAGACTGCTTTTGTGCGTGAGACTTTGGGCATTGATCGGATGAGACAAAAGCAAACTACCTCAAAGACAACCATTCTGACTGAGAAAGTCAAAAAATTTTTTGATCGCGACGATGTTTCTGGGGCCACAGCTGGAATACGAGAAACAGTAACTTATAAAAAAGAAAAAGTGCAAAAGCGATATCTACTGGATATCATGAAAAGCCTTTATCGTTCATTCAAAAAAGAGAGCCCTGTCAACAGATATTGTTATTCATATTTCGTAAAACACCGGCCATTCAATGTGAAACCGCCTACAGTTGCTGGTAGACACACTTGCCTATGCAAGACACATACTAATGCGCAGTATATGATAAATGCTCTCTACAAAATCAAGATCATACCTCAGCCAAACATGAACAACCTTATCGCGGGCACAGTATGTTCAACATATAACCAAGCTTGCATGACTGACAATTCTCACGACTGTAGGGCAAAACAAATAGTGCACAATATACATAATGATCTTGATTTGGTCAAATGGCCTCAATGGATTAGGGAATCGGAGACGATCGAAAAGTCAGGCAAAAAAGTAAAAATCACAAAGAACGTTAAAAAATTGTTGAAGGGCCTGTTTCCGAATTGATAGAAAGGTTTAGTCAGACATTAGTGTACTTAAAGAAACACATTTATAGCATCAAAATACAATATAAGAGTTATCGAGCCGTTATACATAATTTGAAAAATGACGAAACTATTCTGCACATCAATTTCAGTAAAAACTGTAAACTGTAGAGGTGCAGTCCCATCACTTTGGCGAGTCAAGGAAGTAAGTAACACTACACACTGGAGTTATGTACACCAGACCTGAAGGACAAGACACACCAACGGTAAATAGCTCCCATAACCTTGCCGCTATTTGGGTACACCTGCATCCAATTATAAGCGCCAGAAAAGCTAACTCTTCTCACATAACTACAGTTCATGTCATCTTCGATGGTCCTGCTACACCGTGTCGACAGAAGCAATATTTTTATTTCATATGTTCTAAAATATTCAAAGACTAAAATTTTATTCGCGTCACATACAATTTTTTTTGGAAGCCGGTCACGGAAAAGGGGCCTTCGTTGGTGTTGTTGGCTATTTCACACGCACCGCAGATGAAAAAGTAGCTGCTGGTGGTTCAGATATTTCTGATACAGAAATCTTTTTTCACACTTTGAAGAAGTTGACCAAGGTCCGCCTGTACTTAGTGACTGACAGTGATATTCAAAATATTAAAAAAAATATACCTAAAAAACTAGTGCCTCTCTAGGGTACTATGCACGTGCATCAAGTTTTTACTGATACTCCAGGTGAATTTCAATACAGAGAACTTAGTTGCTTTTGCCGAAGAGGTTTTTGCACTTGCATGAATCCAAAAATATACATGCCAATTCCTGTTCCAGCCGTTGACACAATTAGTGAGAAGAATTATTCAGATGGATTGAACGAGAAAGACGTTCTAGCCAATGTATCTAATATCGTTGCTGTACCTAGAAAAACTTACTACGATACGGTTTATTCTTCATCTTCTAGCTCTGACGACGAGCCTCTTGCAAAAATATTTCAACCATCAGTTTCTAATATAAAAGAAAAACAGCTAATTGTAATGAAAAATGTTCATCCATGTAAGATATCAGCCGGTGTTCATTTTTTAGTAAAAATTTCTTCTGTCAAAGATAAACATTATACTTATCTTTTTTTCGTAGCGAAGCTCGAACCAGAAACCTTCGGCTGACGGGGATGGTGCGCTAACCACTACACCACGCGGACTATTTCAAAAAATCTACAAGTACCAAATCGATAGAATTTTTCTAAGTTGACAGAACAGTTCACAATATTTCACAAGTCCACAGTTCATTTTTGTTAAACACTTAACTCCCGGGTCTCGGCACTATGTGCATTTTGTTCGATCACTAACTAAAACAAGGAACTTTGATCTTTTAATAAACCACTTTTAAGCACACAAATGATCTATTTTACCAGAAAAACTCTCACAATTTGATCAAAGCTCAACCTCATTATTTTTTTGAGTGATAAGTTGCTGGCGATTTCTTAAAGACGCACACCGCCATCTAGTATGTGAGGGCTGAAGCGTTATGAGTAAACAGCTCACGACACAATTTTCGATCGTACATTAGTCTTAGTGCTTTCAACTTCATTATGTTGATACGAAGAACTTGATTCGGCACCGCTTCTATAAAATTTATAACAATAATAATCCATCGCACAACAGTCCAAATACCCGCTTTGGGTTTGAGATTTGGTTGTTATGACGGTAACGATATTTGAGGTGATTTGGTTAATATCACGCTCGATCATGTGATTATTACCAGATTTTCCAATAAGTACCCATCACAGCTGGGTAGACTGATAATCCAACAGCAGAATCACAAGCGCAAACTCGATGCCGCCACCAAGATTTGAGCTTGGGAGCTGCTGCGCAAGCGAAGTTGCCCTAACCCACTGCTCTACACGGACAGCCCATAAAATTTATAACATCCTTTTTAGGGCACTTTGAAGCGGGAAACCTGAACATCATGACTATTGACTAGAGTATGTAGAAAAACCATTGAAAAATACTCAGAGAAATCACCAACAAAATCTCAACTCAGTCACTCAGCTTCAAAGAAATCGACACGATTGCTTGGGAAGCATTTTCCAGACATTGTACCAAGTAAAAAATTCAAATCAAACCCTACATGCAAATTTATTTGACCTTTTGTTGCTTTTGTTTTGTATAATGCGTTCAACTTACTATCTTATGTTATCTTAGTCAGTTAAATATGTAATCTTTGTTAAACTGGAATAAAAACCCGCATTTTCTAAAAAACAAACAAGCAGCGATTGATTTTTTTCATCAAAGTTACAATAGCAAAGATTTAACCATATCCGTAACCCTAATGGTCGCCTTCTAGACCTTGCCGTACCAAATATTCAAACTGGGTATCTATCAATAACTCCTGTTTTACATCCTTATATTCAACCTGATCTCCATCATCCACCTTTGTCTCTAGCACTAATCGTTGACACCCTAAAACCTCAGAGAATTGCTTCAGTTTATCGTTACAACTTCTGTAGAGCTAATTATGAGGCAATTAAAACCAATCTGGACTCGGTCAACTGGTGCACTTTCTTCACTGGTCTTGACTGTGATAGTACTTTGAACAAATTTTACGGCTACCTTAACAATCTGATTGCTCATTATACTCCCCTGCAAGCTCCTCGCAAAGCTGAAATGAAGCCTTGGCTTAGTGCCTTAAAAGCCAAAGACAAGGGGCATAGGCACTATAAATTAACCGGAAACGATGATGCCAGATAGAATTTTTGTAGACTGCATTCTTTGGCTAATAAGAGCTCAAAACGGCCACAAAAACTACTTCAGCAGTTTAGAGACTTCCCTTCTTACAAATAACGCTAAACCCTTTTGGTCCTACATCCAATCTTTTAAATCTTCCTCTACCATCTCGCATACTGTTAAATGGAATAACACTGAAGCCTCCTCCCTACAGGATATTTCTAACCTATTTGCTGTATATTTTTCCTCTACTTTTTCCTCTTATGATACACTACATTCGCTCATAAACTCAATTCAAACTTGTCCAGCATCAATCACATCCTATTCCACCGATCTTTCTGAAGTTGAATCTCTTATTAACTTTTTCGATCCGAATGTTAGTCCTGGTCCCGATGCATTGCCAAATATACTTGTGAAATCACTTTGTTCCTCTTTGTGTTTTCCTTTATCCCTTATATTCAATCTCAGCCTTGGTACTGGCACCTTTCCTATGTACTGGAAAGATGCAAATGTTGTCCCTATCTTTAAAAACGGTGACCCATCAACTATTTCAGACTACCGTTCCATATCATTCCTCTCCTGCTTCTCTAAGCTGCTGGAACGACTTTTACACAACAGGCTTCTTGAGTCATTGAGTTCAATTGTCATACCACAGCAAAGTGGATTCTTGAAGGGTCGTCCAACTTCCTCGAAATTGGCTGAGTTGGAAGATTATATTGCATAAACAGCTTCAAGTTGATGCAATATTCACGGACTTCTCCAAAGCTTTTGACTCCGTGAACAATGTTCTTCTCTGTCAAAAGTTAGCTTTGCTCGGCATATCCGATTCCCTACATTCTTGGATTTTATCCTTTCTATCCTCTCGTTCATGTCGTGTTAATCTCTGTGGCACAATCTCCTTTCCATTCAATCCGACATCTGGCGTTCCTCAAGGGTCAATCCTTGGACCTCTTCTTTTCATACTGTTTATCAATGATCTTCCCTCTGCAATTTCCTCTTCTTGTCTCCTGTATGCTGATGATTTCAAGGTATTCCAAATAATTTGATCCCTTGAAGTTTGTCAGCAACTACAAAATTATTTCTTTAACCTCTATAACTAGTGTAATGCAAACTCCTTTCGTATCAATATTTCCAAATGTTTTAAAACGACTTTTGATCTTAAAATACTTCCCTTAACTTATAATTACACCCTATGTGATTTTTTTCTCTCCTCTGCAGACTCATGCAAATATCTTGGTGTAATATTTGATCCAAGCTTAAATTTGATGCCCATATTTTCAAGCATAATTACCAAGGCATCAAAAGTTTCTGGTTTTATGATGCGGCGTTTGCACAAGTTTGCAAATATTGCTGCCGCTGTTCGCTTGTTCACATGTCTTGTCCGCCCGCTTCTTGAGTACCGCTCAGTAGTGTGGTCTCCTAGACATTGATATCTTGTGACGTCACTAGAAGCTGTTCAGTGTGTTTACCCGTATTTTGTTCTTCAAATTCAACTTAAGCTATGAGTCTTATGAGTGTTGTTTATTCATACTTCGTCTCACTTCTCTGTCATCCCGTAGAACCTTCTCAGATCAATGTTTCCTTTATAAGTTGCACCACCAACAAATTGCTTCCACTCTAAGCGAAGAATTGCACTACAAACTGTATGCGCGTCCTAGTTGGTGTAATAACATTCTCGAGGACAGATTTTTATTTTCAGTCAATTATGGCGCGAATCATCAGACAGCAGAGCAACCTTGAGCTTGGTTGTCTATCCACGTCCTCCTTGGTTTTTAAAAATACTCTAAAGACGCTACTTTTTGTGAATTGCGATTAATATGTCCTTATCATTCAATTTTTCAAACTTTCATCTAGCCTTTAATTTCTGTTCTTACGTTTTTTAATTAGTATTCTTAATTTTTTTCTGCTTGATTTTGTTGCATAAATGTGTCTTACTTTAAACGACATTTAATTGTCTAAGTCTACTTTGTAATTGGATTTTTGTCTGTAAAATGGATTTAAATAAACAAATTTACTCTGCTTAAGATGGAAATACTCGTCATTGCTGAAAAATAAATGAGCAATCAGAAATCTTTTTTTATATCAAAACGAAACATTTAAAGGGTTAAGGATACTGATTGTTTTTATTCTCCATGACTAAAAGATTCTGTATCCCCTATCAGATTCTTGAGGAGTCGCATAATAATTGGCATATTTCGTTCGAAAGTGCATTAAAATTCAATTTCTCGACGTGGATGTACCATATTCAGCTTTTAATATCTACAGAGTCCATAAAAGTATATAGTAATCGAGCAGTCATACAAGGAAACTGCTCGAAAATTGTAGTGGCAGCAACAGCAACAAGTAATCAACTCATCAGTCTCAAATGTCCAGACAACACCACAAGAACAAACAACGACTGCAATCACGAGCGAAACTGGCTAGGCATTAAAACACAGAAGAGCAGAAAAAAGAATAATAATTGATTTAACCATCGCGCCCCAGCAATTCCTTTTTTTCAATTATTTCGCATAACTAATAACCCAGCAGAAAACCCAAGTTGTAAAGAATTTCGTTCAAAAATGGATAAAAAAAATAATACTACATATTTAAGAATTTACCCAAAATATACCTAATCCACAAATTGCCCAGTCCACAACACAATCACACATAAGCCAAGCAGCAAACTGTAGTCAAACCAGCCCGAACATACAACAGCCACAAATTCGTCATCAAGTAGCGAAGTAAACATTTGAGCATAAAAACTTGCAGCAAGTGCACCTGAAAGCACAACAAGAATTTTCGCCACGAAAGATAACCCTTCAAACGAATGTCCAACAGTTGCAGCAACATCAAATGCAGCAGCAACAACAAATGCAACAGGAATGACCTGTTCCAAATGAGAGGAGTCTGCTTGAGATCGTGAGACCACGTGGACGCGGCGAGAAAAGACGGATTTGACGGGAGATCTGAAAAAAACCGCAAGCACGGCGGATGGGTTGTGAGCCATTAGTTTCACGGATGATAGTTCTGATCTTTCGTTAACAGCGTGATAAATAAATATCACCCCGAGAGTGACGGGATTTACGTCGGGAGGATCGCGAAGTGCAAGATTGAAAACCACCGGTTTTGCGTTATTTGAGCTCGAGGGTGTCTCCAACCCAACGATCTTCCGTTTGCATTCCGCTGCTCGGAAAACGTGAAAAGCCAGCGCAGGGCATCCCACGAGTGTGTTCTTTGTAATTGCGTTAATCTGGTCTACCCACCATATGTGTACAGTCCGTGGAACGTGATTCGATCGATAAATCGACACCGGATAAAGAAGTGAAAAGTCGCGCAAAACTACGCGGCTGCGCTAAAACCAAACCCATTCAATTAGTTGCAAATCGCCATCGGGGCCCAGAAGTCAACCGCCATGCAATTCTCAGGAGTCGTCATTCACCTCCCAATCATGAGTGCGTGATTCAGTATAGAAGTCGTCCTCAGTTTTAGTAATGGTTGGGCAAATCCGTCGCATTCTTGGCTGTTCAAAAGTATTTGGTATCCGAAATTGTTTAGTTGTTGGGGTGAAAATGATCGAGGTGTTAGCTTTACATTTGGCGCAGACGTTGTATCGAAATTTTTAAATCGACATGATTTAGATTTAATATGTCGTGCGCTTCAGGTCGTGGAAGATGGATATGAATTCTTTGCGAAAAGACAGCTTGTTGCGTTGTTCTCAGCACGAAATTATTGCGATTTTGGAGACCATCAGAAAAGAAAGCCGACTACTTGTATAGCGTCTTAAATTTGGGCCGACCGTCAACGCTTCAACGTAATACGCCACCGATAGCAGCCAATAAAAAGAAATTATACCACATTCAACCACTTTCATATCCATAAACGTTTTTATTTAACTATAATTTTAAAGCAAAAGGAGTGTAAAGTCAAAACAAAGCTAAAAGGAAAAAGTGAACATACTGACTAATGTAGAAGATACGAGAGACTTGAAAGAAAAAAGCAAAAATTAAACATAAAGTAATCCAGATGATATTTTAAAATATATGAAAGAAAAGTATGAATAAAGTCTAAGAAGAAAACAATATAGATGTTGTAGGAGGTAACATGTTGTCATATAAGAAGAACTATTCAAAATTGGATTTCGAGGAGCGACATACAAAAGTAAAAACAAAATACCTTTTTTTTCTACATGCCTACAAGTTTACTTACTATAGTCACGAGTATTGTTGTGCTTTCTCAATTTCTTCATATGGGAAAATGTCACCACATCACCAGCGGGCGCCCGGCGTGGATGATGGTGAGTGCCCGTTTGGTTTTCTTTTACATTTTATTGTCTATATTTATATTCATTTTTTTGTCATTTTCTATATTATTTCATCAATGATTGATTCCTTTCAGATTTGTATAATTTCTTTTTATAAAATTTTTTTTCTTTATGTTTATATTATATTTGAGAAAATTTTTTTTCTATTATTTGGTTACACTCTCTATAGTTTTATTGAATTTAAACATAGTGGATTATGCTCGACAGGTTGCCATTGACATTAAATTAACAGACGTGATAACTGTTATCAAAATAAAAGAAATGATGAATTGTTGGACATTATAAACTTCGATCTTTCTATTTCCTTTTTTACCGGGCAGGCTTTTCACACAATATGGGCTAGCCATCGGGCGCGCTCCACCGTTTGGTTGTCTTCAGGGGCTCTAGCCGGGTAGAGTGGCCTTCCGCTCGCGTGCCCTTTTCTGATATAGGGTTATGTGATTTCATTGCATAACTCTAAAGCATAAATTGGTTGCGTTTGTGCTTCTCATTTGTGGGGGAAAGTCATAAGAAGTGCTTTCGACCGAGTTTTTCACCCAAATGGGAAACACATGGTCACGTCTACGTTGAGATCTTGATCCGGTTGGGCGGGTGCGTGGGGACACCACATCCATCTGGATACCCCACTCTTATTTGTGTGCCATAAGAATCGTCGGGTAACGACGAAATCTTCGCAAGTCTGTCCGTTTTTACTCATTTCAATTTGTTCTCTCAACAAGCGATTTCTACCCTCAGCTAGTTACCTCAATTTTTCGGCTGCAGTCGACTTTTTCTGAGACCCAAGAATTCGTGAATGCGAAATTCTTTTGTAGTGGGTCCTTGTGCTGGGGGAATGAACCCGCCCCACGACACCACAACGCTAGCCTGCCAGCGCATTTACGCGTCTCCAGACAAGGCCAATCTCGGCGAATCCTACCATCCTCTTCCGCCGAGGCAGCAGACCACCGCTGTGGTCCTTTAGGACACTTTTCTACATACATTCCACTACAAGTATTACAATTCTGTGCTGACCCACTTTATCCTAATATGTTGTTCTTAGTTTGAAACACTTACAATCAAAATCAGTATATGCGTCGATTAGTTATATTGAAAAATCGGAGTAAAGGTCAGAAAATTCTTTAGTTTTAATGATAATGGTCCTTTACTGTTATTTGATTTTCATGTCCTTTAAATGGGACCTATCAATAAACCAGTCATATCATTTGCCGAAAGCAGGACTCTTCTATCTAGCTCCGTTCAAAAGTTATGCATGAACATACCTAAAAAAGCAAAAACAAACAAGTTAAGTAAGCAGGAGAGTGCTCTTACCAGAAGGTCTTTGTAAACATCCTAGGGTTAGAAACAAGTTTTTTAATGGCGTGAATCGAAACTTGAGTCATTCATCCAATACTTGGATATGAAATCGTTGAAATTTATACAAAAGATGCACAGTTTCTTTCATAAGCACAGTGCAGCTGCCATTTTAATCTAGCTTAAATGATTTTTCTGAATGCTCGGCCGATTGAACACGTTCAAGTTAAACACTATTTCTTAAATTTTCATGAAAATTGACAGAAAATAAAAGTGTCTAAGTCAATTTTAAATATATATAGGGTTTTCCAATAAGAGGTGTTATTTTGAATAGATCTTGTGATATAACACCTTGCGAACTTCTTCTTTTGGAGCCACGTGATAGAGAAGGCCTACTCCAATAGCCCAGCGTCGATTCAAGATCTCAAAGATGAAATTCGTGAGGCTATCGAGGACATAGGGCAGTCACTTTGAGATTTGGTTATGGAAAATTTCATGAAGAGGATATGGTCTTGTAAGCGTGTCGTCGTGGTTATTTGCCTGATGTTGGTTTTTGCTATTAACGGCATATTTTCTTCTTTATTATGAAATAAATATCCTCTCATTTATATGAAAAAATGCCATTTTTCTTTGAATTTAAAAATAACACCTCTTATTGGAAAACCCTATATCAACCATAAACACGTGTTATTGTTGCTGTAATTCCATATAATTGAAATAGCTATAACTCACTTGATTATGATTCAATCTGAATTGAATTTTGTGAACATATATATTTTATGTCAGGCTTTATAATTGCAAAATTTCAAGAAGTTCAAAGGTACCGTTTTGATTTTATGGGCGAAAATGTAAAATCTACAAATCATACTATTATTAACAAAGTTGAGCGAATTTCGATTTCTAAGGTATTTGTTGCCCTTGTACTCATAAAGGCCCACGTTCCTGATAATTTTCAGATTTTTCGGCTGAAAGGTGTCCAATCGCGAGAGGGGGGACATAAATTTTGGGTACATTTTGCCTTCCTCTAGACCCCCTAATTCATAAAATGATTTTTTTATTTCAGATTCTAAAAGTTCTAACCAAGGCCTTTCATTTGATACCCCACTCGATTACCTTTGATTAAAAAAAAATGTTTAATGGCCAATTCGTTATTAGGGGGGACCCCCTTAAAAAAATTTTAAATTTTGTGAAGGCCTTAACTTTTGAGAGACCATCCATTCTGACCTTTTCACAAAGTTTGAGCATTCTAGCTTCTATAGTTTATGAGGAAATGAGCTGTGACGCACGGACAGGTCGCGAAACTAGTAGGTCTTTGTAAAAAAAATTTTTACAAAGACCTTAAAAATATACGGATTATACCGAAAACCTTCTCTGCTTTGGAAGTCAGTTAAAAATACAAATCAATGCATTCCTGGTCTTCTTTTTGTATTGTTTCACTTCTAACATCTTTTTCAGAGCAAATTTTTTATGTTGACCTGATCCACAGAAAATTGATTATTCCTAAATTGATTTTATCTATCATGGTTCACTTTGTATACAAGCAGCTTAACATACAACAGAGCTGAATAAATTAGAACAGCGAAAGTAAAATCGTGATCCCATGATCAAAAGGAGCACAAACTTTGTATCGTTGACAATGCCAAAAACAATGCGGAAACATGTACTGAAAATGAAAGGGTTTCAAAATACGATCAAATTACTTTCCCGTCTCCTGATCGGTGCCTGAATGAATGAGATCATATGCATAATCTCATCTGCAATGAAAGTATTGAATTAGACACAGTACATCTAATCTCCTCAGCAATTACCCTACAAGCTCACTTGCTCCCACGCTAAATCGAACCGTTGCGCACTGAGCGTGGTAGTTCCGTTGTCACCGCAACTTTCTTCGGTAATCGCGGCACCCATGATATTACTATTGTTACGGTAATGAGCAGCTCCAATTGCTTCCAACAAGGTCCAACATTTGTCGCGCTCTGCTTCTGCGGATATGTCGGCGGTCTCCCCCGATTTACATAACGTCTGGAGAAGTCTGCACAACTAATAAGAGGCCGTCGCGGCACAATCTTCGCGGGACGACTTTGAACTTTTTTTGAACGGAACTCGTCTAGTTTCTATGAAGACATAGCGTCATTGGCACTGGACTGTTTCTGGTTTATGCTTCCAAGCAACCTGATCTGCTGGTTGCGTCCCATGTATGGTAATTATTGACATCGATGCTTGCTCATCGACTGGAAGATTACAAGACGCTGTTGTCGTGCTTTCCGGGTGGGTGGAATCGATAGTTGGCGGGCATTGGTGCAAGAAAATCGCAAGTGCTGCGTGCGATGCGTGCATACCTTTAAATTGATAATTTCGCGATAAAATCAATCACACGTAGTATCTTTGCTATTGTCTCATGTGTACTGGGTAATGGTTCGTCCACTGCTTTTCTGCAATCATCAATCAAAAACAGTGGAACAATGGATTTCGATTTAAATATTACATCCGTTGCGTAAGTGTGTAAATTTTAAAATGAAAATGAAACGCGATGGGCAATGTTGAATGAGTCAAAGAAGAAACTTAAATAATGCTCATTTTTCCAAGTGTAACAATGGGTTTCAAGTAGCGCAGTCAGTGGCTATTGTTAGTTTTGCCATGTTATTTTGAATTTGGCAATTCTTTCAATATTAACCAAGAATGGTGCCTAGTGGCATTGAAGTTATAAGACGATATCACCGGCTTTCGTGGGCATGCGGGATACGTACAATTACATCAATTGATTGCAGAAATCATGATAATAGGGATGGGGTTAATAGTTTGTAATTGTTTATTTAATAGGTACTTAAATTATTCAGGAACATTATAAACAGCACTTAACTACGCTTGCAAATATTTTTGACAACTGCTGTGGAAGCATGAAAAACTTTTTTAGTTATAACAATCCATTCACTTGAATCTTATGAAGGTAAATAATGTGAAATATGGAAATCTTTAAGCATGCACAGATTAGACGATATTAGAGATGGACAATAAATACTATCCGCTCTTATTGTAAATAATTTTTTTATGGAATCAGATCAAGACTTGCGGTTCGATTTTTAATTTAAGGTGTGCTGATCAGTGTTATTTGTGGTGTCCACGGTTCATGCATATGATTTTTGTCCATGCATTCTACAAAAAAAAAAGGTATGGAAAACAGTTATTCTAAGACAAATACGATGAATTCATCAGTTTAACTTTTGAAATTGTAACACTTTAATTCTTTCAGCTACACTTTTGTGTAAACAATATTCGGATCAAAATGTTAGTTTTCTAACCACCACGACGGTCATCGCAAATTAGTAATTAATGTAACTGCTCAATTTAAAACTATTTTTAAAGCTCTTTATTATGCAAAATTTATTATCTATGGTAATTTTACAAACATGACTTAGCTGTTTTGATGCAAAGAAGCACTTTACAAGTTGAGTGCTGCCATAAAGTACGTCCTGGTTTTTCTTTGGTACTGCGATTCGCGCATCTTCTCGATGTGGTTCGCACTGGCTGATGCAAATTGCTATCTAGGCGTAACTCAGTTGGAAATGTCGGCTTATGATGTTTCTACTGGACCGGCAAACGATAAGATTGCATAGAACTACTTGTAGTAATCGAACAGTCACACAAGCAAACTGCTCGAAAACCTTCCTAACTCTTGTCCGATCTGCATTCACATTACGTCGCTTAGTCCTTTGTGCCACCAAGACAATGTTTAATACATCGGTATAAGGGGGCACACAATACAATGTGAACTAATCCTTCTCATGAACATCAAATGATCAGCTCTCAGAGATAAAATAAATTTCAATATAATACAACGCATTCAAAAAAACTCTGAGTAACTGTCACTTCAGTATCTCGCCGAAAGGGTCAAAAACGCCCTAAGATACTGGGCTCATAAAAGCAGAATTACAGGTCCACGCTTCAATCAGTGCTCATTATATGCTCCCTTAGTGTGGCGACCTCGTTAGAAATTCAAATTTGTCGTACACTCGTTCACTCTCTTCTCATCCGCACATCGTGCAGGTCACGGCCAGGTACTCCATAACGTCACATCTAAATATTATAAATCTTGTTTCATTTGAATAAATCGAACATTCATCATTATTGTACTTGCATTTGTTTTTTTATCATACTTTTGCTAATTAAACAATTGGTGACCCCGCCAGAACTCGTTCCGCGATAAGCTATTCAATATTATCGAGAGTGCATAAGCCCCGGAATTCGCAGATACGTGAATTGGATAAAAAATGAATATTACAATATTTGCTGGCAAATCTATTTGTGAGGTTATAGTCTGACATCCAAGGTTATACACATCAATTTCTCATTGAGTCATCGTGCTTCATCTACGCGCACTTTTCTTCTGCTGACAACGAGTGCACTATCAGAAGGAACTTTCAACACTAAGCGCGCCCCGAGCAACGCTTCGTCAACTGATGGACGCTCCAGACAAACAAATTCATCTTGGTGCTGCAATTTCTTCAACGATAAGTGCAGTGCGCTGTTTCATTGTGTTGCAATATCTTCAGGAGTGTTTCGGAGGTGCAGTGCTACAGCTTATTTCTGCGTGCTTCATTAAGTTTCACGGCGATCGTTGCGTTTTCTATCCTGCCGGCTCCAACAACCAGAGCCCCAAACGCAGCGAGACACATCCGATTGGCACGTTTGAATGTTGTTTCTGTACTTTTGCATGGATCCTGTCAACAGTATCAACAATCGTCGAAAGTCGTCGCTTAATTTGAATGGTCCTGAGCCCAGGTGAATTTTTTTCATTTTCAAGTTAAATTTTTTGGTATATATTATTATATATAATCATTATCATTTGTTAAAATATCTATATTTTAAGTGCTAATTATTTGTGCGATTTTTTTTTTTGATTTGGAATTACACACTCACATATATATTTATTATGGCTCCCAGGGGGACAAAAACTACTGAAGAAAGTGATAGTGAATCTAAAAATATTAACATGTCCGCGAATGATTTGTCAAACAGGGAAGCTTCTTTATTCGCATCGACATTAAAAATTTCTCCTTTTTGGTCGAACAGACCAGACTTGTGGTTTGCTCAAGTAGAGGCTCAATTTCGTGTCAAAGGCATCGTTGGAGCTTTGCCATCTGAGAATATGGAATATCGCGGATATCCTTCTTAACCCATCGTCAAGTACCGATAAATATGAGCATTTAAAGAAAACGTTATTAGAACGCAGCAAAGATTCAGAGGAACGCAGATTAGATACTATAAACCCTCCGAGCTCTTTCGACATATGGAGTCATTAGCTGGAGGTAACAGTTTGATCAATGTATCTCTATTGAGAAAACTATGGATAAAGAAACTACTGTCTTCGGTGCAAGCGTGCCTGATTGCTATTGAAGACACCCATAGTCAAGAGCAACTATTCGGAATTGCGGACAAAATATACGATTCTACGCAGACAGCAGTCTCATCAGTGGATCATAGGTGTAAAATACCAACTTCTGCATCCCCTCTTGAAGAAATAGTTAACGACTTGTCTGACCGCATGAAGCGATTGGAAAATCGAAATTCTCGTAGCAACGTACGGAATTCTTCGAAAAATCGTTATCATTCAGTAAATAGATCCAACAGGCAAAGCAAAAACAATCATGCATTCTGCTGGTATTTCAAATTTGGGTCCAAAGCAAAAAAAAGCATTAGTCCTTGCAAATTCCAAACGGAAAATAATCAAAACAAGTTAAAAGCAGGAGAGTGCTCCTACCAGAAGGTCTTTGTAAACATCCTAGGGTTAGAAACAAGTTTTCTAATGGCGTGAATCGATAACTTGAATTATTCATCCAATACTCTCATTCATCCATACTTTCATGAAAAGGATATGGTCCTGTAAGCGTGTCGTGGTGGTTATTTACCTGATGTTATTTATTGCTATTAACGGCATATCTTCTTTATAGTGAAATAAACATCCGATTATTTATATTAAAAAATGGTTTTTTTTTGAATATCAAAATAACACCTCCTATTGGAAAACCCTATATCAACCATAAACACGTGCTATTGTTGTTGTGTTTCCATATAATTGAAATGGCGATAACTCACTTGATTATGATTCGATCTCAATCAAATTTCGTGAACATATATATCTTATATGAGTTTATATAATTGCGAAATTTCAAGAAGTTTAAGGTTACCTTTTTGCTTTTATGGGCCAAAATGTAAAATCTGCAAATCATACTATTATTAACAAAGTTGAACGAATTTCAATTTCTTAGGTATTTGTTGCCCTTGTACTCATAAAGACCCACGTTCGTGATGATTTTCAGATTTTTCGGCTGAAAGGTGTCCAATCGCGAGGGTGGGGACACAAATTTTTGGTTTCTTTTGCCTTCCCCTGGACCCCCTAATTGATAAAATGATTTTTTTATTTCAGATTCTAAGAGTCCTAATCAAGACCTTTCATTTGATACCCCACTCGACTACCTTTGATTAAAAAAATTTTTAAGGGCCAATTCGTTTTTAGGGGGGACCCCCTTAAAAATTTCTAAAACTTTTAATAATGCCTCAACTTTTGAGAGACGATTACTTCTGACCTTTCTACAAAGTTTAAGCGTTCTAGCTTCTATAGTTACTGAGGATATTAGCTGTGACCCACGGACAGACGGACAGACATGTCGCGAAACTAGTAGGTCTTTGTAAAAAAAATTTTTACAAAGACCTAAAAACGGAATGTAGAAACTTCGACTGCGGGCCCGGAGTTTCGGGACGTTTTTCGCCGCTTATTCGTAAGAGTTAAACGAACAGGCACACAATTTCTGATAGACACTGGTGCTGACATATCTATTATTTCAAATCGTGGATTCCCAAACTTACAGTCGAAAACTTCCTTCAAACTAGTTTCCGCTGATGGCTCGCCCATAAATTCATCCGGGATCAAATGCCTATCATTGGATTTTGGTCTTGGGAAAACGTATACAGATAATTTTGTTATTGCCGCAATTGATCACCACATCATTGGTGCAGATTTTTTGTATGCTAATAATCTGTTAATTGATTTAAGAGACCGGAAGCTCATTCATAAACAAACACTAGTTTCTATCAACTGCTTGGTTCGTGAAGTCAACGTATGTTCTCCTAAATTGTTCCCTATTCAAGGTGAATACGGCTCTATACTAAATGACTATCCCACTTTGAAAACACCTCCTGATTTTAACATGAAAATAAAACATGACGTGGTCCACTACATCAACACTAATGGACCACTGCCATCAACCAAGCCCAGGAGACTTAATCCGCCAAAGTTTAAGATTGCAAAGTGCGAGTTTCACGAAATGGTTAAATTAGGTATATGTCGACCATCCTCCTCTAACGTAGCTTCTCCGTTGCACATGGTAGCCAAAAAAGAATCCAATCAGTGGCGTCTTTGCGGAGACTATCGATTATTGAACTCCGTAACCATCTTCGATAAGTACCCGCTGCCCAACATTCAAGATTGTACTTTGAATTTGCGCGGATGCACATTTTTTCCCAAAGTCGATCTGGTGAGGGCATATAATCAAATTCCTGTAGCGCCAGAAGATGTTCATAAAACAGCTGTAACAACACCTTTTGGACTGTTCCAATTTACACGGATGCCGTTCGGCGTGAAAAATGGAGCGCAGACATTTCAACGCTTCATTAATCAAATTTTTAATGGGTTGGATTTCATTTTTGTCGATGTTGTTGATATTCTTATATACAGTCGAAGTCCTCAGGAGCACAAAGAACACCTGAGGCAACTTTTCAAACGATTACAGGAATTTAACATCAAAGTTAATCCAGACAAATGCGTATTTGGACAATCGTAAATTGATTTCTTAGGCCAATTCATATCTGCAGCAGGCATCGCACCTAGTAAAAATAATGTGCAAGCCATTAGTGAGTTCCCACCACCTTCAACTATCAAGCAATTACAGCGATTTTTGGGTATGGTGAATTTTTGTCACCGCTTTCTGCCCAACATGGCTTAAATCGCAATACCGCTGTATGACTTCTTAAAAGAAAACAAGAACACAAAAAATGATTTTCAATGGTCTAAAGTACATGAGGATGCTTTCGATCATATAAAAAAATTGTTACAAAGTCAAACACTTCTTGTTCATTCAGCCATTGACGCCGAAATCGGTTTATGGGTAGACGCATCGAGTAATGCTGTTGGAGCAGTTCTCCAACAGTGCATTTCTGGTACCTGGGAACCTCTATCATTCTTTACAAAGAGGTTACAGCCAGCTGAAAAGAAATATATACAAAAGCGCTTTCAAGTAAATCTGAGAAAAATCCCAGACAAACCAACCAGTTGGGTTATATCTCGCAATTTACAAACGATATAAGACACATTAGAGGTTGTCAAAACATTGTCTAAGATACACTTTCTAGAACCCATATTAGCTCTATTGACCAAATTGATCAAATTAACTTCGAAATTCTACACCAAGAACAAAGTAAAGACGACGAACTTGCAGAAATTCTTCAATCAACACGATTGGAACTTTCTTTTAAGCTCGAAAGAATAAACGTTCCACTAGAGGATCAAGGTATATTGTGTGAAACCTCTATAGGTAGAACTAGGCCATACATCCCACTATCTTTACGACGCGTTGTTTTTAACTCTGTTCATAACCTGTCGCATCCTGGTATTAAGACAACAAGGAAATTGATTAGTTCCAAATATTTTTGGCCGAAAATGAACACTGACATTAACATTTGGGCCAAAACATGCATTCCGTGCCAAAAAGCAAAGGTATGCAGGCATACTTCTTCGCCCCTTTGGCGAATTTGAAGTTCTTTCGGGAAGATTTGCTCATATCCATATAGACTTAGTTGGACCGCTAACACCATCTAAAGGATTCGTTTATCTCTTAACTATAAGAGATCGGTTCTCGCGATGGCCTGAAGCTATTCCAATTAAAAACATCCACTCAGAAACGATTGCAAAAGCTCTGCTACATGAATGGATTTCCCGATATGGAGTTCCAGAAACAATTACAACAGATCAAGGAACGCAATTCGAATCTAATTTGTTCCAGGACTTGACTAAAATTCTTGGCTGTCATCGCATCCGAACAACTGCCTATCATTCTCAAGCAAATGGATTCATTGAACGTTTCTGTAGGCAGTTGAAAGCTGCCATTAGAGCAACCAATGATCCAAAAAATTGGCACGATAATTTGGCTTGGATTCTTTTAGGGATCAGGTCTGCTTTGATGGAAGATTTCGGAGTAGTTCATTCACAGTTGTTATATGGACAAGCTTTGCGATTACCTGGAGAAATAATCGCATCAGACTCAAACCCTAATCGATCAATGACATCGAGTTTAGCAAAAGATATACAAAATTCAATTTCGAAAATACGTCCGTGTAGTTCAAGAATTCGACAACAAAAGAATATTTTTGTACCAAAAGAGATGGACACATGTACTCATGTATTTGTTCGCGAAGAGGTAAGGAAATATTTGTAATCGAATTTATTTTCGCCTTCACAATATACTCCAACTGAAAATAGAAAAAGACAGCTTCCTTTTAATTTTGTGTATTTTATTTATTTTTATTCTCGAAATCGATTTTCGACCGTAATCGTTCGGTCTTCTTCAGCGATTAATTTATTTTTACTCACATTCCTGCTTATATACTAGCTATGTTTAAGGAAATTTACTCTAGATCATTAAAAAGTAATTAGGGAAATTTGCTTAAGCTAATAAAAGGTAGGAAAGGTAATTTACAAAAGGGGTAGTTATAAAAATATTATTTTTACATGATTCAGAAAAGATATTATTATTTAATTAATTTAAATAGCCATGATCTGCAGTTTCCGTCATCCTGATTCATCAACTTTTTCCTTTCCCGCGTAATTGCCAGGCCTTCCATCGCATCCAATTCACGTATATCTCTAGCTTCCTTGATGACTACAGCGTCCTCCATTGTTATCTCGTGTCCCTTCGTGATAATATGTTCCGCTACCGCTGACTTGAAATTCGAAGTTCTTTCTTTCTTTCTTGCTGCTGCTGCTTCGCCTAGATGCTCCTTGATTCGCGTGCTGATGAGCCTCCTCGTTTGACCTATGTACACTTCTTCACAAGTGGGACATTCGATGCGATAGATACCAGATTTCTCGTGTGGTTCGCGCTTGTCTTTCGTTGATCCGAGAACGTTTTTGAGCTGGTTCTTGCTGCTTGATTCAATTAACCGTACAGAATTGAGCTGATTTATTCGCCGCTTGATCCGATTGCTGATGCCTTCGTGATAAGTTAGAGCCTTCCAGTACGTTCTTTCGGTATTCGCATTTGATAATGTTGATCATCTCTGACGCTGTCTATTAATCTGGATCTTCTGTGCCATTCTCCTAATCGTCGAGCCCTTGAAGCCGTTTAGTTTAGCTGTCTCAACAATGTACCTCATCTCCTTTTCCTTAGCTTCCTTGCTTAGCGGCAAATCGAGCATCCTGTGGATCATGGCTCTGTACGGAAAAACCTTGATTTGCTGCGAATGATTTGATGTATTTGGAATCGTTCTTTGTGTGTGAGTTGCTTTCCGGTATACATCGAAAGTTATATTTGTTTGAGTCCTCCTTACTACTATATCTAGGAACGATAGTTTACCTTCTTTCTCTTCCTCCATCGTGAATACTATATTTTTGTGGGCTCCATTCAGGTCAGCAAGGACCTTCTCCACGTCACTCCTTTACACATATGCAAACACATCGTCCACATATCGGACCCAATGTTTTGGTAACTGGCCTTTCTCCTGTAGTCCGTCTTCTAGTTTCGTCATAAATATCTCGCTGAAGAATAGTGAAAGTGGATTTCCCATCGCAACTCCGCCTTTCGTCTTATAAAGTTTCCCCCGAAAGGTGAAATAATTTTCGATCATGCAAAGTCTCGCAAGTTGGATATACTGCCTAGTTTTTATTTTCCAAGATAATGAGTTTTCTTGGTGGGAAAGCCATTCTTCTATATATCCCAGTGTCTCCATCATCGGAATACTCGGGAATAGAGCTTTCACGTCGAAAGACACCATAATTTCGTCTTGCGCTGGTGGGCCAAACTTCAGGATTTTCTCGGAGAATTCTTTGCTGTTTTTTACAGATCTACTATTCATTTGGGTCATTCCCTTAAATTCGTTCACCAACCATCTTGCCAGTTTTTGGGTCGGTGCATTCACGGCCGAAATAATCTCACGCATTTCGTTCCCCTCTTTGTGTATTTTTGGCAAACACTTGATCCTAGGCAAGGTAGGGTTGCTAACTCTTACCTTCGTCAATTCGCCAATTAATGACTCACAACTTTTAATTGTCCTTTCGAATCTTTTCATGGATTCCTCTAACGGGCTCCGGTGTAGCTCGAAGAAATTACCGCTGCTTAGCTTTTGTATGACCGCCTAATCATACTTGCTTTTATCCATCACTACCACTGTGTTTCCCTTATCGGCCTTGACAAAGTGAACAGGTTTCTTCTTCAGTTCAGCCGTTATGCTCGCCTCTTCACTGTTTACCACCTTTTTCGCTCCCCTTATCGCCACGGCTATATCATTCCTTGCCATCGTTTTCTGTGCTTCCGGTAGTCTGCTCATTGCTGCTTCCGTTTCTACGATGATCTCCTCTATAGGTATTTTTGATGGTTTTATGGCGTTTGCAGGAGAAAGGCCAGTTACCAAAACACTGGGTCCGATATGTGGACGATGTGTTTGCATATGTGAAAAGGAGTGACGTGGAGAAGGTCCTTGCTGACCTGAATGGAGCCCACAAAAATAAAGTATTCACGATGGAGGAAGAGAAAGACGATAAACTATCGTTCCTAGATATACTAGTAAGGAGGACTCAAACAAATATAACTTTCGATGTATACCGGAAAGCAACTCACACACAAAGAACGATTCCAAATACATCAAATCATTCGCAGCAAATCAAGGTTTCTCCGTACAGAGCCATGATCCACAGGATGCTCGATTTGCCGCTAAGCAAGGAAGCTAAGGAAAAGGAGATGAGGTACATTGTTGAGACAGCTAAACTAAACGGCTTCAAGGGCTC
Source organism: Odontomyia ornata (assembly GCA_963969285.1). NCBI lineage: Eukaryota > Metazoa > Arthropoda > Insecta > Diptera > Stratiomyidae > Odontomyia > Odontomyia ornata. The sequence continues at coordinate 156,595,295 of OZ017738.1, read as the reverse complement.
GACGATTAGGAGAATGGCACAGAAGATCCAGATTAATAGACAGCGTCAGAGATGATCAACATTATCAAATGCGAATACCGAAAGAACGTACTGGAAGGCTCTAACTTATCACGAAGGCATCAGCAATCGGATCAAGCGGCGAATAAATCAGCTCAATTCTGTACGGTTAATTGAATCAAGCAGCAAGAACCAGCTCAAAAACGTTCTCGGATCAACGAAAGACAAGCGCGAACCACACGAGAAATCTGGTATCTATCGCATCGAATGTCCCACTTGTGAAGAAGTGTACATAGGTCAAACGAGGAGGCTCATCAGCACGCGAATCAAGGAGCATCTAGGCGAAGCAGCAGCAGCAAGAAAGAAAGAAAGAACTTCGAATTTCAAGTCAGCGGTAGCGGAACATATTATCACGAAGGGACACGAGATAACAATGGAGGACGCTGTAGTCATCAAGGAAGCTAGAGATATACGTGAATTGGATGCCTGGCAATTACCCGGGAAAGGAAAAAGTTGATGAATCAGGATGACGGAAACTGCAGATCATGGCTATTTAAATTAATTAAATAATAATATCTTTTATGAATCATGTAAAAATAATATTTTTATAACTACCCCTTTTGTAAATTACCTTTCCTACCTTTTATTAGCTTAAGCAAATTTCCCTAATTACTTTTTAATGATCTAGAGTAAATTACCTTAAACATAGCTAGTATATAAGCAGGAATGTGAGTAAAAATAAATTAATCGCTGAAGAAGACCGAACGATTACGGTCGAAAATCGATTTCAAGAATAAAAATAAATAAAATACACAAAATTAAAAGGAAGCTGTCTTTTTCTATTTTCAGAGGTAAAGAAAAGTAGTTTTTGTCAACCATACTCCGGACCATACAAAATATTAGACAGAAATAAAAAATATATAGAATTCTGTTAAAGGACAAAGAACGGTCAATATCAATTGTTAGAATTAAACCAGCATTTATATTGAATCCTTATATATTTAATGAATTTGTAAGGTATTTAAGGGGGGGTCTCCCCATATAGGGGAGAGGCCCCCGAAAAAAAAATTTCATCAAGGGTAGCCAATATGGGTATCAAATGAAAGGTCTTGTTGAGCCCTTCTCAAAACAGGTCTTAATTAGACACATTTCGCTTCGAGGGACGTGCAGGGAGGGGAAATACACGAAAAATTTTTGGTAGATTGCTATATACGAGTATACGTAGAGCATCATTCGTTGCATCGTTCTTTAGTCGATCCGTTCTGGCAAAAGGTATTACGAATTGATCTGCATTACTCATATTATATTGGTTAATCTGTGATACCTTCACTATTGGTGTTCGTTCCAATCCATTAGTTTTTAAATTTTTGTAGATAAATTCAGCTTTCTCAATTTCAATGATTTGACTAAAGGTTAATGATTTTGTTAATTGGTAAACCAAACTAGTTTCAGTAAGCATTGGTAGTTTCAGAATGCTTTTAAACGCTTTAGTCAGCAGCCTGGATATACTGTTTAAATGTTGCTTTGCTGATTGACTCCAAATAAGTACTCCATAATGTAATTTCGTCAGGTCAAACGCATTTAAAACAAGTTTCTTGACGTGCATTGGAAACGACTCATATCTTCTTAACAAGCCTATTATTGGGGCAAATTGCCTCCTTATTTATTTACGATGGTCTATGATAAGACCAAGATATTTCATTTCTAGCACTCTTTGCAATTTCTCGCCGTTAATATTTAGTTCGACATCTACATCTCCTTTGTTCTTTTGCTTTAAAACAATTTATTTTGTCTTTGTAGTGTTCAATACTTGTTTGTTTTCGATTAACCACCGATGGAATCTTCTTAGATCCTCGTCGATAGTGTTCTCAATGGCAGTTTTGTCTCGTCCTGAATAAAGTAGAACTGTGTCATCAACATATAATGTGTGATATCCCATCAGCCCACATGTATGTAGATTATTTGTGTATAGCAGGAACAAAGTTGGGCCAAGTATTGAGCCTTGGGGAACTCCTGTTTTCGATTGCTCAGGACATTGTTGATTAAAGTTCTCTGCGATCTTCTCTCCAAGTAACTCTTAAACAACTGCTTAGGACTTCCCTGAATAACATACGATTCAAGTTTAGGAAACAAGAGTTCATGATCAACTATATCAAATGCTTTTTTCAAATCCACAAAAATTGCGATGACATAATCACCTCTGTCAAGTCCTAGATTGATGAAACGTATGACAGAATGTAGGGCATCCAAAGTACTCTTATTCTTTTGAAAACCATACTGATGTTGGCTTACGATAGAGTTTTCAACTAAGAATGATGTCAATCGATTGTTTAGTATTTTTCAAAAACTTTACTAAATCCCGCCAGCAGCGCAATCGGGCGATAGTTAGTGTAAGTTTATCTTCTTCCGGAAATGACCCATTCCTAAAATGCACGTTTATAAAATTTGCCATAATCTCGGCTATGTCTGCCTTGATTATAAAAATCTCATTCATCGTGATGCTATCGATGCCTGGCGCCGTATTCTTTTTCAATCCTTTGATTACATTCAAGACTTCCCTTTTATTTGTTTGATGAATGTGAAGCATGGAATACATTGAGATATTTGTAGTATTTAAATTGCTTGCTGAACTGGCAACGATTTTTTTAGTGATTTTTTTACCAATTGTTGAAAATAAGTTATTTAATGAGTTCGCTGCATCACGTGGACATGATGTTTTAGAGGGCCCATCAGGAATCAGTTGAAGGTTTTGTGATATACCCTGGGTTGAAGAGTTATCCCTTACCTTATTTATTATTTTCCATATTTCATGGGAGTTGTCAGCCGCTGTTTCCATTCTTCTTGAGAAATATGAGAATTTAGCCTCTTTCACCAGTCGTTTTGATTCTTATTTCACTTGCATATATACAAACATGAAAGCCAGGTTTCCATTGTTCTTCCTGAAGTCCATGTATGCCTTTCTTTTTTTTAAATACTTGCATCAATTACTTTTTTCGTTATCCAAGCCCGTTGTCGACAACTAATTTTTTTCTCAATTGCTTAGCAGATATGATGCAATTTTTGATTTTAATGATACTATTTGGTTTCCGCTTTTTCAGTTATTCTCGTATGTTTGATTTAAAGAACTCCTTGTCTAGATACCTGAACGTTTTGTAGGTCAGCTTCTGTTTGTTCAGGGTTTGGTCTTGTATAGCTATTTTTAACACACGGTGATTCAGCTTCGGCCAGTCGTCAAATGTGTATGTCACGCTTTCAACGACTTTTAAATCATTGGTTACTATATGATCCAGGCAGGTATTTGACACTGGGCGAGTAATTTTGTTGTTGTTTGTGATTATCACTCCATTCGTTTCTAGCGTATCCTTATAAATCCTTGATTCTGGTGATTCAATTAGTATATCAATGTTTGTGTCCGCCACTGCGATTAAATTTTTTTCAGTTGTTTTGTACTGTGCAAAAATCTTGCGCATTCATACGAGTGGGGTTGTAATATGTCACTAATTTAATTTTTTCAATTGCAGACTTAGAAAAAGATTTCATTACTTCCATTCATAGCTGTAATTTATAAAATATTTATTTTTTATTATTATTAAATGTAACGTTATATCAATTTTCCTTTATATTAAATTAAACGTTTCCCTTTGATTATATTGTTCATGATACTCGTATTCAACTTTTTTATTGTTATTTTACATCTTTTTCATTTTTCTTTTCTTCTGTTAATTTAAAAAAAAAATCAAATCTTTAAAATTAAAATTTCGGACATGGGAGCACTGATTTGCCGAATTTAATCTGACTCGGCTGAGCGAGCAACTGTATTCGAGGTACTGTTGTGACACGGCAAAAGAAAGAAAAGATTTGGACGAATCAAGAAGTCGCCGGGAGATCGCGAAACCGCAAGCACGGCGGACGGGTTGTGAGCCATAATTTTCACGGATCTTATGGTTCTTGTCTTGTCGGGCCTTATGTGAAAATTAGTTTAGTGTCCCAATTCGATTATTTGGAGTACGATTTTGCAGCAGAGTGCGGACGCTTGAAAAATAAATATAACCCCGAGAGTGACGGACTCGTTACGGAATTTTCGTCGGAAGGATCGCGAAATGCAAGATTGAAAACCCCGGTTTTACGTTATTCGAGCTCGAGATTGTCTCCAACCCTACGAGAATCGTCCCAGCTCGACACAGGACCGCCCGTTGCTCGGAAAACGTGAAAAGTCAGCGCAGGGCATCCCACGATTGTGTTGTTTGTGATCGAGTTAATATCGTCGTCCAATACGCAAATCCGTGACTACCCACCATACAGTTCGTGGAACGTGATTCGATCGAAAAATCGACGCAGGATCAAGGAGTTGCGCAAAACTCAATTCAAGTTCCAAGAGTCTTGGTTCAGTTATAGTAGTTGTTCTCAGTTTTGGTAGACGGATGGGCATATCTGTCGCAATTTTGGTTATTTAAAAATATTTTTTTTCTCGAAGTTGCCCAATGTCCTCGTGGAAAATAAATTTATCGTTAAACTGCTGCGGAAAGGAGAACCTTGAATAGCTCCACCAAACAGTTTGATGCTGTCTCCACTTGGCCTACACTAAATACAGTCAGCCCCGGTTACAACGCACCGGTTTATAACGAACCCTCGCATATAACGAACAAACTTAGCAATTCCCAGCTAATTTCCACTATTTTCCTTAGAAATAGTACTGGATATAATGAACTCGGCTATAATGAACATTAGTTTATAGCGAACGTAATGTTCGCACAATTGGGTCATAATCATCGGATATAACGAACTTCTGGGTAATCATTATCGGATATAACAAACTTTTGGTCAAACAATTAGGGGAATACCCACTTATCAATAATTCAGCGCTGGTTTATATGCTTACGTAATTTGGGATTTTCCATTATGCATAGTTGGATTTCAGATTTTAGATGACTATCAGTAATTTTCGCAAGCCTGAATGAATCTTGCGGCTCGCAGTTGATACCGCCATTGTTTTAGTATATCTTCGCGCCCGCCTGTTTTTTTTTTACAGTGAGATCAAAAACATACAAAGTATGAGTGAAAAGCGAATGGTATTTTCCCTAAAAGAAAAAGTTAACATAATCCGCGAAATGCAAAGTGGAAAAAACAAAGCGATGTGTGTCGTCAGAAAAATATAAGCAAGTCGACAATTGCGACAATGTGTTAAAAAAGAACGAGTTGCTTCTTACCTTTGAAAGTGTAAAAAGTGGGACAAAAAAGCATGTGTAAATCGTTGCATGATGATGTGGATAAATTACTCCTGAAATGGTTCACACAAAAAAGATTGTGTAATGTAACAATTAATGGGACTGTCTTAAGAGCAAGAGCAGAAAAATTTGGTCGAATAATTAATTACGAATTTTTCTGCAGTGAAGACTGGGTTGATAGCTAGAAGACACGCCGTAATGTTTGTAGCGTCAAAATTGTTGGTGAATTCGAATCCGTAGACACAAATGTTGTGAACAATTGGATAAGCACTGTTTGACCTAAAATTAAATAGAGGTTTGGCGATGATGACATTTTTAACGCTAACGAAACCGGTATTTTCTACAAGTTGATTCCCGATAAAACTTTGAAATTTAAAGATGAACAGTGCCAAGGTGGCAAATTGGCGAAGGAAAGGGTTACTGTTTTAGTGTGTGCCAACATGTCCGGCATGGAAAAACTAGATCTACTCGTCATCGGGAAGTCACAAAGGCCCCGGTGTTTCAACCACATTGAAAGGTTACCTGTTGATTATTGTGCGAATTATCGAGCTTGGATGACATCCGCAATTTTCATCAATTATATACGCGAATGGGACCAAGAGCTAACAAAGAAAAAACGAAAAATCGCACTGTTAGTTGACAACTGTCCTGCGCATCGGAAAATTGGGCAGCTGAATTCCGTAAAGCTGTTGTTTATGCCACCGAACACCAGTTCAAAATTACAACCCATGGATCAGGGTGTCATCCGTTCGTTGAAAAGTAATTATCGAAGCGCACTTTTGTTGAACATTGTTCAAAGCATTGATGCTAGTTCATGCCTGAATGTCACATTACTTGATGCGGTCAATCTTTTGCACAAATCTTGGCACAAAGTATCTAAGGAAGCAATTAAAAAAATGCATATAAACATGCAGGACTCTTGGCGACCAACCATAATCAGGAATTCGATGAGGAGGATTTGTTACCACTTTATGAATGGCTATTAAGAAGCATTCCAAGCAGCAATACATGTGAACAACCTCAAGATTTCCATGCCCCATTAGATTACCTCACTGCAGATGACAGCCTTTTAACCTCGCCATTTTCAACGGATGAGGAATTCGTTGCTGATATTCAAGCCATGGAGGATAATGGAAGCTCTGATAGTGAAACTGAGGACGATGTAACTGAGGGTCCAGTTGCAACTACTACATCAATAGTGCAAAAACTAACAGAACTTCGTTCATTTTTCCAGTTTCATGGTGTACCACAAAATATTTTAAATAAAGTGAAGCTTACACAGACACGCTGATAATATAAGAGGTTCAAACAAAAATAACAGACTATTTTAAGTAAAGAATTTATGTATTTATGGAAATTGAGTTTGCGTTTTGGTATTATCTTGAAGTACATACACACATATTTATTTCGTTCATTAATGAAAATATTATTTTGCTTTAATTAAACTTACGGGAAAAATATTTCTTGGTTTTTGGTTTAATATTTGGATATAACGAGCTTCGGTTATAAAGAACCAATTCTCATAGTCCCTAGAGGTTCGTTATAACCGACTGTAATTGCATTCGACGTCTCGTCCCAACGCACACAAACTTATGTAGAGATGGCTTTACTGAGAGCTAAGAGAGAGCTTGAACAGTATTACTCATGTGCTTTGAGGAACAAGATAAAACCGGATTGGACATCCATATGTTCACTTTGTCGCAACAACCCCTGCGACAGCCTGCCATGCTACGTGTCTTTTTGCACCTACCCCTGCGACCGTGATTCTAAAGCTAGTTAAGTGGAACCCAATGGGCTTTTTCAGACGCAGCGTGAAAAGTGAGCGTTAAACAGGTTATATGGGCAAGAAGAGTGAGAGGCATTGAGGGAACCTGATGGTAAAAACACGCCAAAATTTTTTAGGGTGAACGAGCGTAACGCACATTCACAAACGCATTTTGTTGATCATTTGGTGGTGGAAATTTTATACAAACGCCGGTAATCGTTCCGAACTGAACATTCGGTGAAGAAGGTAGTCGTCATGAAACGATTGCTTTTCTTTACTTTTGCGTGCAAAAATAGATGCGTGGACGCGAGAAGCAACGCGTTTTTTAATGAATTATAATAGCGGAGGTCATGTTCAATTTCAGGAAACAACATGACGAATATCACGATTTTAATTAAGCTAAATTGCCTATTGTGAATCCATAAAAAATTAACAGTACGCATAATCTTCATAGAACCACATTTCAATAAGCAAATTTACAACACATCAAGAAAAATATGCGACTAAAAAAGATATTCAAATTTGGAATACATTTTTCAGAAAGCGGAAAAACACGAAGGATTCAAATAAATCCAATAGAAGTTTGAATCGACAAACTTTAACAATCATAAAATACATTTTTCATTCCAGTTTTTATTACCTCGTGCACAATTCGAGGCTAAAACATCAATTCTCAATCGCTTATCTCTCCGTCTTCGCTTTCATGTTGTCCGCACAATGTTTAACGATCAAATGATCCTTTTGACACATACACTCGCAAGACGTGTATCGTATACAAAATAACTTGGCTGAACTATGCAACGTGTAAACATAAGGGCGTAAGCGCCAAACCTGTTTGAATATGGGTGAGTACCACTCCCGTGTGAAAAAGCCCAATGAGTTGTCAAGAGAAAGTAAACAAACGCATATGCACTCGTAAATATGATTTTATTGCAAATAACACTTCACAAAACCAGAAAACAGCATTGAATACGAATAAAACATGATGGCTACTTAGGATTAAAAACACTTTCGTATCGATAACCCATCGTTTTCTAGCAATAACGCACATTACACTTTTTGTTGAGTTCCTCGCTCCGATTTACAATGTCACTCCTTAAAATGTTGTTATCCCTAAGCTAGGTGTATTATTATTTTCACTACAGTCAATATTTACCTTCGGACACGTTCTCAAACTGAAAGAACGACTAAATTCCGAATCATATCTCACGCGCCAGGTAAATTTCGCGTCCATGTTTAGTCGTCAAATTGACAGGAGGACTAACGAGAGGAGAAATTGGAAATTATTGGAAATGAAATGACAATCAGTCTCAGGAACGTGGTCATATCATTTCGTATGGAGTTAGGGTTCGGCCACATTGCGATTTTTCTGCCGTAACTAACGATTTTCAGACGCAAATACGAACACACTGTGACAAGATTTGCAAAGGAACTTCAGGCATGCGCAGAATTAATATGCTCATTTCAAGGTATGTCTTTGCCAGGAACACATGCGCTAACTCATTTGTGTGCTATGCAAGAAAATCATTGACTTTTTCGAAAAACCCAATGAATAAATGATACTTGAATAAGTGCAATTAATTTTTATAAAAAATAAATTTTTTTCTAAATTTTTTTGTTCTTATAAAACAACAATTAAAGAATACTTCTAATAAAAAACCAAAACGAAAATCATCAATTTACAAATTATAAAATATATTAAAAGACAATCAAAAGATACAAACAACTGATTTTTTTTTAAATAAAATTAAAAAAAAAATTTTAAGACATACTTTTTCCTTTCAAGTTTTATGAGTTATTAAATTGCATTTTTGTACATGCACCTAAGCACAAAATGAAGGAAAACAAAACCATTTTTAAATTATAAGAATTCAAAACAATGAACCACATTTCGATAATTTTTTTTTTTTTTTTTAAATATTTGTACAAAAATAAAAAAAAATTACTCAAAGTTGTGTTCAAACAATCATAAAATATGAATTAAAACATTCAAATTGGTTTATTTTAAATTGTTTCAAAATATCATAAATTATTAATGAAATGTATTGAAAGTATTTCAAATTGTACAAACAGAAATTTACACTGCAAAAATATCTTATATTGTTAGAAGAAACATTTTTTTGAATTTTAATATTTTTTTAAATATTTTAAAAGTTTTTAAATGTTTCATGAGAATTTAAAATTTTTTAAAGTAATTTAATTTTCAATAAAATTTTCCATATTTCAAATCATTAAAAAAAAAATTTAACATTTTTTTAAAAGTTGGCGCAAGAAGAAAAGAATATTTTAAACTAGTTGATGACTTATTACTGCTCTGATATTAATTCAGTAAAATATGTTGCAGCTTTTTATATTTTTCAAAGAAAACTAAAACTATCTCAATAGAATTGAAATTTTCCAACAAATGTTATTTAAAGTTAGGTATAGTATATTAATAAATCAGTTTTCTTTCAACATTATTCCTTGATAAATATAACATATTTAAGATCCTGTAGATCTTAAAAATAAAAAAATAAACAAAAGACGATAGAATAAAATGAATTGCATGAAATATTGTATCAATTGAAAATATTTTTTAACGTAAATATTCCATTTAAATAATATCTAATAAAAAAAAATAGACAATTATTTCGTTTGATGCATTTTGCTAAATATATACTCTAGTTCATTGTTTGCTTATCGAATTTTTAAAAAAAGAAGTAAATATATATATATATATATATATATATATATATATATATATATATATATATATATATATATATATATATATATATATATGTATACAAAATAATATTTTTGTAGTAGTAAAACATAAAAATAATTATATTTTCAATTTCCGGTTTTCACAATTTATATTCTTTAAAATCTTTTCTTAGCAATTCAAATTATAATTGATAATTATTCTCATCTTGTAACTAATGATTTTTTCCTTATAACTCGAATTATTAAGTAAATGAACTATTAAAATTATACCTTCCGTCTTTCCTTTTTATTTGAAAACCTGACCGGGTGCAGCGCCCGCATTGATGACAGGCTCCTCCTCTAAAATGGTCTAGCCATCGGCGGCGCTCCTCCCTTTTTTTCGTTTAACAGGGGCTCTTGCCGGGTAGAGTGGCCTTTCATTGCATAACGCTATGGCATAAATTGGTTACGTTTATGCTTCTCATTTGAGGGAAAGAGTCATACGAAGTGCTTTTGTATGAGTTTTTCACTCAAATGGGAAACACATGGCCACGTTTAAGTTTGGATCTTGATCCGGTTGGGAGGATGCGAGGGGGCACTATCTTTATCTGGATGTCCCACTCCTATTTGTGGGCCATAAGAATCGTCGGGTAACGACGAAGTCCCCTTTAGTCCGTCTGCCTTCCTCGGGTCCAGTTTGTCCTTTTTCGTCTGCATTTAACCCTTAGGTGGTTAATTCTTTTTTTCAACTTCGGTCGACTTTTTTGTGACTCAGGCATTCGTGAATGCGAAATTATTTTGTAGAAGGTCCTTATGCTGGGAAGAACCCGCCCCACGACACCGGAACGTTAGCCTGCCAGCGCATTCACGCCTCCCCAGACAAGGCGAATCTAAGCGGATCCCAACATCCTTTACGGACATTCATATACCTACTTTCACTACAAATGGACTATATACAGCTGAAACAAAAGCTGAATAGTCGACGAAAAAGTTTGAAAAGTTTCCCAATCTCTGCTCAGACAGCTGTAAGCAACTTCGATTTTACAAGCACAAATTTCCCTTTGCTGATAAAAGCAATGGAACATTGATGGGACAAAAGTCGGGAAATTTAGCAAAGTCGACAACCACTGCATTTATGTCCTACAATATGGCTATCAAGCAAAACCCACAACCAGCAAATAGTCTATGCAACAAACTTTTTCCCCCCGCATCTCTTTTGAGCTAATCACTTATTTAAGTAAATGTGAAACTAAGCAGGAACGATTAAATGTTATTGTAGAGTTATCCATAATATTTGTATATGGATAAACAATTAAATGTTTTAACGCACAAAGCATTAAAAATAAACATTTTGTAGCATTCAATTTCGCCGTTAAAAATAATATAGACATATTTGTCATAACGGAGACTTGGTTAAGGCCAAATGATAGTTTTAAGCGTCCCTTTTTTAGGGTTTTGTAAAATAACTTTACAAAACCCTTCTAAAATCACGTCCTGTCTGTCCGTCTGTCCGTCTGTCTGTCTGTCCGTCCGTCCGTCCGTCCGTCCGTCCGTCCGTGTGTCACAGCAGTTTTTCTCGGAAACTGCTTAAGCTAGAAGCATCAAATTTTGTATGTAGGTGTAAAGTGGTGCTCTCTTCAAAGTTCAACTGCAAAAAAATTTTATAAGGTATTTTAGGGGGGTCTCCCCATGTAGGGGAGTGACCCCCCGAAAAAAAAATTTCATTGAAGGTAGCCGATATGGGCATCAAATGAAAGGTCTTGATGAGAACTTTTCAAAACGGGTCTTAGTTTGGCAAAATTTGCTTCGAGAGGCGCACAGGGAGGGGAAATACACGAAAAATTTGTGTCCCCCCCCCCCTCGCGATTGGACATCTGTGATCCGAAAAATCTGAAAAAAATCAAGAATGTAGCCCTTGGTGAGTACAACAACAACAAATACGTGAGAAGTCGCAATTCACTCAACTTTGTTAGTAATAGTATGATTTATCGATTTTATGTTTTCTTGAATAAAATCTTAACGGTACCCTTAAATTCAATGAAATTCAGTACGCAGATGACTATTTATAAGGTTGATTAACCCTGCAAGTTTCATAAAGATTGAATCATATTTAGTGAAGTTATAGCGGTTTGAATTTTGCTGTATTACTATGGAACAATATGCGCTGCATATATTACTATGGCTACATATGGCTATGGAACAACATGCGCGTTTTACTGACTCAGACACTACAGTTTTGCTACGATTTGCATGAAAATTTCAGGAATGATAGGTGTCATTAATATATTTGAGAATCAGTTCAGCTAGTGGTATCAGTAATTGTAAAACAAAATAGTGGCTGTTTTAAATGCGAAGATTGAATAATTTTGAGTTATTTTGCCCCAATTTCAACGTTTCAGGTGCATGCTTTGTACACTTGATTCAATTTAATGAATGACTGAAGATGAGTACCTTCAATCAATACTCATAAGTGAAACAAGTCAAGGAGGCAGGAGAGAGCTCCTAGCAAAAGGGTTTTTTAACAACTCTGGGATTCGAAAAAGTTGGCTATTAATCGATGATAACAGTACAGCAGAGTGGCCCCTGAAAAAAAATTCATCAAACGTAGCTGATATGAGTATGAAATGAAAGTTTTTATGGGAGCTTTTCAAAACAGTTCTTAAACTGTCAGTTTTTGCTTCAGTGGGGCACAGGGGCGAAAAACATGAAAAATGTGTTTCCTCCCTCGCGAATGGTCATCTGAAATAATTATCAAGGGAGATATTTATGAGTATAACAATAACAAAACCTCAGAAGTCGAAATTCGTTCAACTTTGTTAATAATAGTATGATCTTCGAATTTCATAGTTTCTCCAATAAAATCGTCATTGACATGCTTCTTGACTTTATTGAATCTGGTGACTGCATTTTGAAAATTGAATACAAAACCCTTCTGACATGAGCGTAGGTCTGTTTACCCAACTTGTTCATATATACAGATATGACCGCGTTAATAAAGCTAGCGGAAGTGTTGCCATAGCTGTTAATAGAAAAATGAAATATTCTGTATTGCCTTAACGTCCAACATCGGCAATTGAAAATATTGGCGTTTAAATCCAAGAACTTAATATAAAATTATACGGTGTTTGCTTTCCTGGGACAAAATCAAACAAACAAAAATCAACCTTTTCAAAAGAGATTTGAAATGATTTAGTAAGGCTAACCAAAGGTATCTACCTTGCGGAGAACTGAACGCTAGACATTGGCACTGGAATTTCACACGAAGCAACAAAATGGGGAACATTTTATTTAATCTCACCAAAGAGGCAAATATCGATGTCCATTTCTCTAAAGAGTCCACAAAATTTTCATACATTTCCCCTTGCCTTGCACCCCTCAAGGCAAAACTTGTCATTTTAAGTCCTGTTTTGAAAAGTTCTCATCAGAACCTTTCATTTGAATACCCATATTGGCTACGTGCAATGAAATTTTTTTCAGGGGCCACTCCTCTATATGGTGAGACCCCCCTTAAACACCTTATAAATTTCTTTTTGTGGTGAAACTTTGAAGAGGGCGTTACTTCGCACCTATGTACCTACAAAGTCTTACGTTTTTAGCTTATGTGGTTTGCGGGAAAAAGTTGTGTGACACACGGACGGACAGACAGGACGTGATTTCAGTAGGGTTTTGTAAAATGATTTTACAAAACCCTAAAATGCAAAATGGTCAAAATTCCCCAGTTTTATTAATGTTAGAGTGAGCTTAACATTCAGAGCCATAGATCCACTCAATGCTTCCTCAGTATGTGAAGAGCAAATTGAAGAACTCACCAACACTATCTGGCAAGCTGTTGAGTGTAGGCAGTGTCCCAAAACTATTACAAATTTCAGGCTGGTTGTTCCCGACAGCTGCAATTGTCAAACGTTGCAAATGAAGGATTACGGCTAGAGCGAATTAAAATACCAATATTTGACGGGAATTACACTAACTAGATCGCTTTTTGGGACTTGTTTAAAAGTATGGTTCATGAAAACCAAAGTGTCCCAAGCGTGCAGAAAATGTAGTACCTCCGTAGCAATGTGAAGGAGAAGGTGGGAAATTGATAGGCCACTCGACAATTGTAGGCGATAATTATGAAGCTGCATTATCACTTTTATGCGATCGGTACGACAACACGAAGATTATAGCCCAAGAACTCATGCACCATAGGTGGAATGCTGGTCTCTACCACGGGAATCACGCGGCTGGGCTAGGGAAGATGGTCAACACGGCCAATCACAGCAAGTCCCAAAACACTCAACATTGACAGCTTTTACCTTACTATCGTATTCACGCCCAACAGCAAGCAAGACAAAGATTCAAGGGCTGAATGGCAGAAACTAATCAGGGAAAACAAAGACGTTCCAACTCTGAAGAAATGCATTACTTCCCTCCGTAAAGATTTAAAATGTTGGAAACATTAACTCTAGCAAAACCATGCTCAGAGGTGAAACCGCAGAAAAAGGTGACCACGCATACTACGCATGTGCCATGTGCAAGGAACAACACTTTCTTTTCAAATGCGAGCAGTTCCAAAAAGCAACAGTAGACACGAGGCGGGAGTTAGTCAAAAAATTACACTCGTATTTCAACTGTTTATCCAACAAGCATGCAGTGCAACAATGTGAGTCGAAGAAGACTTGCAAGCTTTGCTCTAAACGGCATAAAACTCTATTGCGTACAGTAGATGCTAAAGGGCTAAAACCAAGCCAATCGGAAGTACCTTCTTCGAAACCAGTCACCATGCAGACACAAGTGCACAAAGCAATGTGCAGCACACAGCTCCTGCTTGCAACGGCATTGATGTCAGTCAAAACCAACGAAAATGAAACCGTGAAGCTGCGAGTATTATTGGACATTGGCTCACAACGTTCATTTATAACAGAGTCTGCTGTCCAGCTATTGCGCCTGCAGCGCAGCCATTCAAAATTATCGATAGGAGGTATTGGATGCTTAGAGGCAGTTATTACACGGAGAATCGTCAATGTTACAGCAACCGAAATGGGAAACCAACCAATCTGTTACAATTTTCAGCTCTGATCATCCCAGAAAACATAGCAATCGTGCCTACATCCAGCATAAACGTAATTCTGCCCACCCGCATCGAGAAGTTGAAATAAGCGGACCCTGAATTCAACTGTTATACGCACATTGATATATGTCTTAGAGCATGGTTTCATTCCAGAAAACCCATGCACACAAAACACGATCATAGTAAATACCTGAAGGAATCTCTACGCACAGCACAAATCAGATGTCGACAGTTAGAGGAGTGCCTCGCTGTTCATCCTGAACGACAGAAAGAGTATCAGGCATTTCTGAACGAGTAACTAGCACTTGGCCATATATAAAAGGTGCCTGGTCACCTAGTGCATAGCTCAGACTGCTACTACCTTCCGCACCACGAAGTTATTAAGGAAAAAACCTCAAAAAAAGGTTACGCACCATTTTCAATGCATCTCAAAAAACAAAAGGTGGCAAATCTCTAAACGATGTGGTCCAGGTTGGTCCAACTATCTTGACTTACCTGCTTCGTCTATTATTAAGATAGCGTTACAAATACGTCATCATTGCCGACACAGAAAAAATATACTGGCAGGTTCAAGTTTACGAAAATGATCGCGATTACCAACGCATTCTATGGAGAACCTCTAAAAACAAGCCAATCGTCCACTACAGGTCGACGCCGGTCACTTGTGGCACCGCTTTTGCGTCGTTCCCAGCCGTTCGCACTTTCCAAAAATTGGCAATTGATGAACGTGGTAATCACCCAGAGGCTTCTGAGACGATACTTCGTGTCTTGATTGACGATCTGCAAACTGGCCCCGATAACATAGCCCATCTACAGCAATTACAAAGTGAGCTCAGAATAGCACTTCAAAAAGGAGATTATCATCTAAGAAAGTGGTCAGCCAGTCGCACACCAACTCTTAAAGTCTGTCCCAGAGTCCACCCGAGAGAACCAAAACTGATTAGATATCACTTTATCCGAAGAGATCAAGACACTACGACTACATTGGCATCCAGCGCGAGACATCTTTTCTTTCAAAGTTCAAAGAACAGACAATCAGCAGCTCACAAAGTGTTCTATCTTCTCAGAAGAGGCCAAGTTGTTTGATCCACTTGGCTGGCTGCAACCCTGAATAATCACTGGAAAAATCAAATTCAAAACTTATGGCAATAGCAGCTAGGCTGGGATGAAGAGACTGGTTTGAAACACATAGCCAGCTCTCATCACTCGAACAGCTCAAGATCCCGAAGTGGAATGGTTTCACAAGCAGCACAACCATAGAACTGCATGGGTTCTGCGATGCATCAAATCTAGCTTTTGCATGCACTATTTACCTACATGTCTCGGAACTAGATGGATGCATATCTACCAGTTTACTGATCGCAAAAACTCGTGTAGCTCCAACAAAGAAAATCTCCGTTCCAAAATCCTTTATTGCACGACTTGAGCTGTGCGGAGCAGTCTTGTTGGCAGAAACAATAAAGCAGTAAAAACAGGCCTGTACATGGACTAGCGCAGAAACTTTCTTTTGCTCCGACTTGAAAATTATGTTGGCTTGGCTGCAAAAGCCAGCGGCAACATGGAAAGTTGTTGTTATAAATTGGGTAAGCGTCATTCATGATGTTTCCACAGCAAACTAGTGGCGCTATGTCACTACAGATAAAAATCGTGCTGGTTTGGCTTCAAGAGGAATATGTCCGGAACAATTACTGCACTCTTCCCTTTGGTGGAAGGGGCCATAATGGCTCACATACACACATGTTTTTATAATGTCCAGCGTAGCACTATCAACAATTGAACAAGAAGCCGTACGAAACGAAGCACGCTTAGTTAGTATAGTAGCCACTGAGCCCAGTCCGGAATTAGAAATTTTCAAGAAATACTCATCGCTAGCTAAGTTAACATAATCAAGGTGATGGCGTACATACAACGATTTATTTACAACGTATCTCATCCAAAAAACAAACGTCTAGGGCCGTAAACTCTCAAAGAGACACAACACGCTAAACTGAAATGCATATACCTTTCTCAACAGCTCACCTTCGCACCGGAACTACGCGCACTATGCGAAAAGATCGAATTATAAAACAATTCCAGCATAAAATCTTTAACTCCGCATATTGACACACTGGAAACTCTCAGGGTAGGTGGAAGGTTGCACGACGCCCTACTCAGTGAAAACGCATAACATACAGCAATACTACCACGAGATTCTTTTACTTAACTCGTCGCTCGACTGGCTCATCTAACAACTCTGCATGAAAGAACACAATTAGTATTGGCAACGATCCGTCAACAGTTCTGGATTACCAACGCGCAGTCATTTATGAAAAACGTATTGCATGAGTCCATGCTTCAGATCCAATGGAATAACTACCACCTCTTAGATTCAATGCCGGGCCCATAACGATAAAATGGAATGGTGAACGTGGAGCAAAAATATCGAGCGCCTACATCACCTTGTTAGCAGCTTATCTAACAAGGCCTTCCATCTTGAAGCAGTGAGTGAACCCAGTGGCAGTGACATGTGTTGCAGCAATCCGCAGGTTTATTGCTCGAAGAGGAAAATGCCACACCATTTATAGTGACTGTGGAACCAATTTTCAAGGCAGCGAAAAACAATTGGAGGAAGCTTTCAGAGAAGCTACGAAACATTGCCCAGAGCTTCTTTTGAATAAAGAAATTCGATGGAAGTTCATTCCTACTGGTTGTCCACACTTTGGTGAGTTCTGGGAAGCTGGAATGAAATCAATGAAGCCGCACTTCACGAGGGCAATTGGTCAAATACTATTGACCATCGAAAAATTGAACACACTTCTGGCCCAGGTAGAAGCATGTCTCAATTTACGTCCTCTTTGTGAAGTTAGTAGCAACCTTACCGATCTCGCTGCCATTACACCAAGACACTTTCTAGCTGGATGCAATTTATTTGAAATACCATCCATCTTATCTGACAAGCACGTTAGCCGCAAATGAGAAATCATACAGAAGATCCACAACACTTCTGGGAAAGATGAAAGCTCAAGTAGCTTAGTCTATTACAAGAAAAGCCAAGATGGATAACGATACGGCCCAACCTACAAGCAGGAGAACTCGTCCTCGTGAAAAATGACAATTTCCCATCAACACACTGGCCACTTGCAAGAGTGATGGAGGCGTACTCTGGACCTGACGGGTTAGTACGCGTCGCTTCTGTCAATTCTACGGAGGAACAACATGACGCCCCGTCACTAAGATTGGTCGTCTACCATTCGCCAACTCAAACACTGATGCACTAACAGAACCACAAAAACAATCTCCTCAAACCACCACGTCTTTAGCAACTACAAAGACAACTAAACGGAATAGCGCCAATCAAAGGCACATGTATGGAATACTTATCAACCTACTCAAAGAAACCGCAACTAGGACCAACAACTGCCATTCCAAAGAAACCTCAAACTCCGATATCAGCACCCAAATTGCTCTTCTCCTTGTTAGTAGTTCTCTCCGCACTTCCATCATTAAGCTGTAATGTAAAGATAACTCAATTTTTGACCAGAGTCTATATTGAACACATAGGAACTGCACGCATACACAGAAGAGCTCGAAAAATGCAGCTTTAGCTGACATGGGACAGTATATAATATGATCAGGCCAATGTAGAAGCTACCGTAGCTAAATGCCGTGGGTTTTGCAAAGCCAGCTTAGATACTTCAACCTTAATTGGTTGTTGGGAATTTGTACTATATTTAGAGGAATACAGGGATGAGAATCTTCATAAAACGTCTACCTTAAGATTATATTGGGGAAACTATTGACATAGTCGAATATGATTGACGTGAGTTCCCGCCATGTAAAGACCTGACCCCACGGTCACCATTAGACTGCAATTGGTTTAAGTTCCAGTTTACATTGAGGGAACTCTCAACTTTCATACTGGTAGATACGAGACCCAGCTATATCTAACGCTATAAGGTTAACTCCAGCCTTTTTTTTAACTAATAGCCTCCACGATACTCCTCGAAGGACTGCAACCAATCAGCTGACCATCCGAAGATGGGGGCTCATCAGCTGCCCGTGGTACCTGAGTATACCTCCAGGGTTGAGGTTCACAGCAATGAGGTGATCTTGTTATCGAACAACCAGAAAGCCACTATGTTTCGGATCAAGTTCCTGTCCTAGTATTTTTACTAAGCGATTCGGGTACCGCGGGAACGCCAGTCCCCGTTGGTTTCACTGAAATCAGAGACGACAACCCAACAGTAGCAGTTGCACCCCTTCGAATTACTAGATCAGTCCCTTTCTGGGGAAAAAAGCTATTAATAGCAGTTTTTGGTGTGAACGATGAAATTTTAGAGGACATTTAAGGACTATCTGTCAACCAAAAGAAAATTATCCGTTCCGTAGACAGCCAGAACAAACTAATGCTTAGAGCCACTAAAACTCTAAGCTGTACAACAGGAAGGATTAATGCGCAACTACACCCATTTCATATCCAGTTTCAAAGAGGGTTAGGCCGTATAAACGAATTCAGCTATTGGTACAAGACAACTGACCATAACAAGATCAACATCCATCTATTGGCGATTTTCCAGGGGATAGAGAACTGTCTAGATGAGCTGGACCATAAATACTCCAGTCTGCTGTCCAGTATATCCTCACATACTAGCGTCTGGGATCCTATCAGCACCAATGACGCACTTCAAGACATTACCCACACTCAAACACTACTATCAGATCATTTACGGATTACATATCAAGCGATGGAAACAATTCAAATCAGTGATAACGAGGAGAACCTGATACTGACAACGTTCCTTCCCATCCTTCATACGCGTCCGTACGACTTGATAAAACCCACCTCAGTCTCCTCAAACGTCGGCAATAATACTTTTCAAGCCTTTGATATACAATCAACCATTTTAGGCGTAAACTAAAACCTACAACAGTACTTTTAAGTTACTCCCAACGATCTTTGCAGAATAATGGCAGACCAATACCCAGTGGACATTTGCGTGCTTTATGACATTAACTCAAAACCAAACTGTGTGATCAACGAGATACACCAGGTATTTGGAAGAAACTCTTGTGCAGTCCACACTTTCAAACCAGATGGAATAGTCTGGAAACAGCTGTGCGACTCTGAACCTAAGATGTTTCCAACACGATTGGCAACACCTGGGCAAACCGTTTTTCAGGATGACCGAAACAACATCATCCTCAACGGAACAGAGGTAGTGAATCTTTCCCAAGATTTCAGTTCAAAAATTGAAGACTCGCTTTTCACTAATACGTGGGTGGCCTCTACAAGAAATCTATCGGTCTTTGTCTTCCCGCATTCAACAGTCTTTAATCAGACCATCAGCCTACAATCCATTCCCAAACTCTCAGCCCCAACTATCATCAAAGCAGAAGAATCATTCGAGACTTACATTGAGCAAGAACAAACGATTACTGACGATTCCAAACAACCTCTTGGTCCATAATTCGACAACACCGAACGAGTATTACACTTTCCGTCATCATAACTTTGGCAGTAGTTTGCGCAGGTCTTCTTCTCATCCGACGTTACAGTACGAAGCTAATTCCAAGACCAAAGCAATCAAGGGCAACAGGTACGACTTATCGACGTCAGCTACAACCCAATCAAACTAAGAACCTCATACAAGATGAATTCAAAAATAAACGAGATTGAGCTAAAATAGAAACGACAGGAGCTTTGTTTTGATAAATTCGAGTTTATTTATTCAAAATAGTCTCTTTCGGCCTCGATACACTGTTTTGCGCAATCCAAAAGCTTTTCGAAAGAGTCGGAATGTCCTTCAGGGTGTCGGTACAAGCCTTTTGGATGCCCTCTACGGACGCAAAGCGTTTTTTTTCATGGTCAAATGCAATTTCCCGCATAGCTAGAAGTCACAGGGAGCCATATCAGGCGAATACGGTGAGTGATTGATGGTTAAAATGCGATTTCTAGTCAAAAAATCAGTCACAAGAGTGGATTTTTATGACAAAAGTCTGGTTTATTTTGGAAATTTTAGACTTGTGTGAACAAAATGTGCACAAACCTTTCGTAAGCCCAAATGATCAGTTAAAATGCGATATATCGATGTTTGTGAGATATTCAACTCCGATTCCATGATTTTCAACGATAATTTCAGCTCATTTTTGATAAATTCATGCACGATTTCAGTTTTCGGTGATCACTGATTTTGGGCGGCCCGTATGTACATCGTCATTTATGTCCTCACGACCATCTCCGAAACGTGTACACCACTCATAAACTCTGGCACAAGATAGACAATTATCGCCAAAAAAAATTTTCATCAATTCAAATGTTTCGGTAAACGTTTTACCGATTTTACAACAAAATTTGATATTAGCTCTTTGTTCGAAAATCATTTTTGTACCCATGACACAAGCATACTGTCACTTTAGACGCAATAACTTCGCTTTCACTGAACCGAATGTCACCAAACATTCACTGGAAGTCAGGGGGAGATGTAACTTTTAAACGCACTATCTCATTCACAGATGTCGCCACAAAATCTCGTTTATTTTTGAACGCACCTTGTAAGGCGACAATGTTAGGAATATTTCCGAAGAAGCCTCATATGCGTCCTCATATGACACCGTCCAACGTTAGCACCAATCAATCAGCAAAACCAATCGACCCACGACCGCATTGATCAGCAGATTCCAGCTAAACATTGAACATTGGCCATAAGTCAGCAGTTGGATGAATGACTAAAACTTGCAACATTATTAAACCGCATTTGAGCATTGCCCGTAAAATGAATGGCCGAAATTCGAAGATCAGCAACATAACTAAATCAAAAGAAAATTGCTGAGTTTACCATACACCATGTATAAAGATACCAAAGAACCATAAAGAGGCCTGTGGTTTACAATCAAGATAAGTCGTTTGAATTATTATTCCACAGTCGTTTTTTTAAAAACGCCATTGTATTTCATTCCAGAACACAAAGTAATTTTAGTTCCTTCTGATATGCTTTATTTTTGCACTCATAATCGATGCTACGAAAAAAAAATTAAACTAAATAATTTCATTTAATCAGATTTAACCGAACACTTAAAAAACGAAATTCTTTCTTTAAGTCCTACTTCCAGGAGCTGCACCTTTTCTCAAATAATGAAAATATTTTTTTCCCCGGAAAGAGCTAATTATATCCAAAAAGGGATTTCTCCATAATGTGCCTACAAAAATTTGTGATTCTCACAGAAAAGAAAAGAAGGATTAAAACTTTACAGCCAACAGCTATATAAACTGATTAAAAGACGTGACTTGTGATTTCCATTTACTCGTAAATTGGATCCCTCCGGCACGCTTACCATAGCAATCATGTTGCCGTGACCTTCGCTTAAGATGTTAATTAATTAAAATTTCATATTAAAATTTTTTCTCAGATTTTGCCATTCCTTACATCGTTCGCAAACTGGCAAAATGAAATTAATCTATGCCAGAATGTACAAATACTCGTAAAATGTTGAAAGTAAAAGTCGAAAAATGGCCCCAAGTATTTTGTAGCATTTTAGCACCCGATTTTAATTCACATAAACATATTGGGATGATGCTTTTCATGAAGGGATCAACGTGGGAACAAAATTCAATCCGAAAATGTCGCACGAATTGCTTCAAACAGGCGGCAAATGTGAATGAGGTGAATGATGTTAACAAAATTTTATAAAGAATTAGGAAACGAAGGATGTGAAGTTAGAAGCTTCTTGGACAATTTGGATAATTAACTTATTACGAAACACGTTGAAAGATTGAACATTTCTAGTACAATAGATTTTTCAATGGGGGGTGCTTTAATCAAATTTTCAAATGGAATTAATTTGTGATCTATCATCCCGTTTGGCACAGCAATTTTCAATCATCACCAACAACACATGTTATTGTTATTTTCATTCCATACAATTGAAATGGCTATCACTCACTTTATTATGATATGATTTCCATAAAATTTTTTCAGTATGAAATGTTATATAAATCTACATAACAGTTGACAGTTACCGCTCTGATTTTATGGGAGAAGACGTAAAATTGACAAATCATACTGATCTGGAAAGTAAAAGTCAATGAATGAATTTTTACAACAAATGATTTCTTTACTCTCCGTTTTTGATTTATAAACATAATTTTTACTTAACGACTTTATTCTTAAAACTGACTTACAATTAAGAAGCGAATGACTTTATTAAAAACAATTTGTTGACTTACAATTCATGAGGTGAATGAAAAGTGTAGTAATCGAGCAGTCGCCTAGGCAAACTGCTCGAAAACCATCTTAATGCTGATCCAATTTTAATCGTAAATTTAAAACAAAATAATTATTTAAATTTAAAATTAAAATTCGAGCACGGCAACCCCTTCGTAACGCATCTTACCACATCGCATTGTCCCGCAATGCAAACTAAATTGGATGGATGCGCGGGCTCGTCAAGAAACTCCGTTGCGACAAGAACAGTTCTGTGGCTGACCGCCACAAGAAGGGAGATCTGCTTCGACGCAGGGGTCTGTTACGGATCGCCACACAGAGTGTACGCCACGAGAACCACGCCGGTAAGCGGAGATTAGTCGAAAGTTGAATTTTTAAAATCGTTTCCTGAGTCGATATAATTCCCTCGTTAGGTGATGAAGAATCGATCAGATTCGAGCGCTTAAAGAAAAAACTATAAGACTTGCATGACTATCAATTGTAGTTTTACAATATATGCGCGCTTGGTGTTATTAATTAAATTAGCGCCAATTTGTCTGGAAACGAATTTTACTACAATCAATATGCCGAATAATATGTTCTATTGGAGTTATCTAGTTCGATGAGTAATTACTTTCGAATAATAGCATATCAATAAATATGAATCTATACTTAGATACGAGGAGTGTATAGTAAATATTAAAGCGATGCGTGGTAAAGTGTTGAAATGCGTAGTGGGCGTTGTTACTAGTATCTTCGCCACAATGCTGTCACTAGTGATCAAATTTTATTGCTATAGATTAATGAGTCAAAGATAGTTTTATAGTAAGTTATTTTGGGAAATAGCTGATTGCACTTCGCGTTTAATTCAATACATTCGCATTGTTATTTAGTGTTATATACTTTTCCGAACCGTCACCTTCGCAAGGAAAAAATTAAAATTGTGAAAATTTCTGTACCGGACTCCAAACTACATACTGCTAGCCCTGTCGGACACCCGTGATTGCTGCACCGCCTTAGTAAGATTTTGTGAGGGACTGTGCTTAATCATTTAAAATTGACTTTGAGTTAAATTTATCAAGAATTGATTTTATTGGCGAATTTAAAGAACGGCTTAGCTTTGCTAAATAGAAAGCTTTACGATGACCAGGTGTGGTTTTATTCATAAAACAGGGCCCAGATGTTCCAAGAAAGTTCGATGACAGTCGCTTCGCATGTGGAAAAACAATTGGATGAAGAGATAGAAAAATTGGACAATTTAAACATAGATGATAATCAAACTTTAAGGGATCGAAGACTCAAAGAGTTAAAGGAAAAAGCAAAGAAGAAGCAGAAATAGTTTAACAATGGTCATGGTGTTCACTCATAACTTCCAGATGAAAAAGAATTTTTTGAAATCACCAAAAAATCCGCAAATGCTTCGTGCGTATTCAAGAACTAACCTTTCGCCATTTGAGAGTGTGAAATAAGGGACTATAGAAAGTTGAAATTGTCACTCAATAGTTCGAGAGACAAGCAGCATTCGTTGAACATCATTTTCACCCCATGTTTAGATGTCCCTAGAATTCAAATTGAACCAGAACAAGTGAATTGAAAAATGAATACTTCGTCAGAAAAGTCACTATTGGCTGCTCCAATCCAGACTAGAGGAAAACCTTCAAACCAATGAATCGGCTATATGCAATAAACCCTGCTAATACTTTTTCTGAATTTACCAATAATCAATAACAAAAATACGTAAAAATAAAGTCTAATGAAAGTATAATTTAAATTCTTATAACAAAAACGACAAGTCTAAACTTGTGTTAAATTGATATATTCAGTTTGCATGCCATTATGCTACTTTTAATGAAGGTACTGACCACTCGCCGACATTTTTATCAATCGCCCACACTATCTACGAGCGCTCGTCGAGGATGTTGGGTAAGTACCCTTTTTTTCCATTGCCTAAAGCATGCATAAATTATCTATATTTTTTATTAATGTTATCTTTATATAAATTATGTAGTAACCAGTTATAATCCTTGCGTTGACTGTTTATCTACATACGTTTAGTATATTGGATAATCTAAAAAGTAAAAGTATGTTTGCCACTCGATGATGTTCGTTGTCATATATCGGGCAATACTGATCAGATTGAGTCAAACTGACATGCGTTTGAAAGATGACATTCCAGTGTATAATTTTCATATGGAAAGTTTTGTGTTTCGTCATTTGTGTCAAAAGTTATATTCATTTAAAAATGAGCGAAATTTCTGAAAAAATTCGTTATATTTTGCAATATCACCACGATCAAGGTGAGAATGCATCGCAGGCTCGATAAAAAATTTGTGGTGTCTACGGTTAAGATTCTTTATCAAAAGCCACACTCAAGAGATGGTTCGCTCGCTTACGTTCTGGAAATTTTCATGTCAAAGATGCACCTCGCTCAAGTCGACCAATCACTGAAAAATTTGATGAAATCTTACAAAAAATCGAGGAAGAGCGACACATAAGCAGCCATGAAATTGCAAAGGAGCTGAATATCCTGGATACACAAAGAAGCTCGACGTTTGAGTGCCGTGAATAAATACAAACAAGTTAGCACGAGGGTGCTCCTGCCAGAGGAGTTGTAAAACAATTAGTAAATCAAACAATATATTCTGCACATCAAAATTAGACTAATATACAGTTTCCAAAATTGAGTTCGAAAAATTATTATGGTTGTTATGTTTTTAAATTCTTTACCATTTTATTTCAAATTTTTTGACCCCGTTGCTTAGTTAGTCATGATAACACATCAATATTATGAACCAATTCTAAAATTTTTAAATAAGAATAAAAGTTTCAAAGGCTTCCTTTTTCGACTATATTTGTTTTTATTGTTTGTATATGCGCGTTTCGACTGCAACATACGGTCATCTTCAGTACACTACTTCCTACCTTTATATACCAGAGGTTTTTTTTAGAAAATTTATTCACTAATTAAATTCTTTCCACAATAAGATTTTTACGTTGCAACATTCATAACTTGATCCTAATTACCTGATTAGATTTATGAGTTTTGAATTATTATTACCTAGGTCAGTGTTCATTCTTAAATTTGCCGGTACTTTGCTAATCTGTATGCTTTCGCTGCAATCAAGTTTTTGCCATTTATGGATATCTTTGACTACTTTGACGTCGTTCATTGTTATTTCGGGGCCATTTTGAACTATATGCTCTACCACTGATGATTTAAAATTTATTCTACTTGTATTCTTCGCCGCCACAGCTTCTTTAAAGTGTTCCTCGCATCGAACTACCACTAAACGTTTCGTTTGACCAATATAAATTATACCACATTCTGGACACGTCACCTTGTACGCTCCGCATTTTTCTTCCTTAGTTTTTCTATCCTTTACGTTGGTCAGCTGCACTCCAAGTTTATTCAGTCTGCTTGTACCTGTTGCCTCTTGTTGGTGACTATTGTTTCGAATGATCTGCAAATCTAGAAACGGTATCACGCCTTCGTTTTCCATTTCCATATTGAACTGTATATTATTGTGCACTTTGTTGAGCTGCTCAAGTAATCCCAACGCGTTTCCTCTTGGTACCACCGCTATTACATCATCCACATATCTCCACCAGATCCTTGGCATAAACTGTTGTTCTTGGATTCTGTAATGATTTTTAAGTCTAAAGTCCGAATGAGGAACCGACCTCTCATCGGTTCTAGACGTCAAGTCTGAGTCGTGCCAACGAATGGTACCGACCGGTCAACCAATTCGTGCACCGTAATCCATTTTCGCGGTGGCTGCTTGTCGGCCGCGTCGGTAAAATTCCGGAACGCGAAATAGAAATTATATTTGTTTGGTACCTTGACTGGATGAATGAAGAAATACGGAGTAATGTAAAGTAGGTTTCTTCTCCGTATGACTGTGTTTTCGACGCATTTGAAACGGGCGTTTAATGGTGGCTGAAAATTGTAAATGAGCGTAATCCATTTTAAGATCCGCGACCGAAATCCTCTCCGATCTAGCTGGCCGACAAGCAGCCACCGCGAAAATGGATTACGGTGCACGGATTGGTTGACCGGTTGGTACCATTCATTGGCACGACTCAGACTTAACGTCAAGAATCGATGAGAAGTCAGTTCCTCGTTCGTGATTTTAGACTTAAAAATCATTACAATTCCCTTTTCAATGCTCGTCATAAAGATCTCCGCCAACAATGGTGACAAAGGGTTACCCATTGCTAATTCTTTGGTAACCTTATAATTGTTTGTGGTCTCGGTGTTTTTGCGCTTATTTAAAAATATGTTTAGAAAATGTTTTTCTCCTTAGACGCAAATAAAATATTTTGTTTTTTATACATATATATATATATATATATATATATATATATATATATATATATATATATATATATATATATATATATATATTCGAGGGTAAGTTTTCCCTCTTCTTCAGTGTACTGATGGTCTAGTTACAATTTTCTTTGCTTAAATACCTAACATGTCTAGCTATACTGGAGTGAGTTTAATTGCTATTTAATTATACCTTTTTATTTTTCTTACTCTACTTTTTAAAACGTTTTGGTTTTTATTGGTTTAGTCCTTTAATTACAAGCTTAACAAATGTTATTTAATGACAGTCAATGGAAAAGGTTATTGCAAAAAATTTTTTAAATTACTTTATTACCTCTAGTAGTTTTGAATATCCGTGCCCGACGTCATCATTCAGCCTCGATTGTTCCGGTTGTCTCAAAATCCACAGGCTTTCATACGCATCTAATTTCTTGCGGCTTTTGACCTGCTGTACAACGGAAGCCCCTACGAGCAATATCGCGAAGTGGCTGGTGGATGAATGCAAAAAATGGGGTGATCCCTCTAGTGTACATTCAGTTAAAAATAGAAGTGAACTCATTGAAAAATTAAAACTGGTCCAACACATTGAACCAGATGAGATACTCGTCTCATTTGACGTGAAAGCACTTTTTCCCAGCGTTCCAGTAAAACAAGCTTTGGCTTTATTTGAAGACTGGCTGCTGACCCAAGCTAAGAATAGATCACAGATGAAGAAGGCAAGACAGCTATACAAACTCGCAACACTCTGCATGTCAGAAACATACTTCACGTTTCGAGGCAGATACTTCAAACAGAAGTTTAGCGTAGCAATGGGGAACCCATTATCTCCACTTATAAGCGAGATATTCATGACATGGATAGAACAACGAATTGCGGATGAAGGTGCATTGCCGAGAGTTTGGTTACGATATGTAGACGACGTATTCGCGATAGTCAAGAAAGCAAATCTGGAAAGCACGATGACGAAAATCAACAGTATCCACAAGAATATAAAGTTCACAATGGAGGTGGAGAACAAAAATGAAATAGCCTTTCTGGACGTGCAGATCATCAGAGGTGAAAACGAAATCGAGTTTGGAATCCACAGGAAGACAACGAGCACTCAACGAACGATACCAGTGACGTCCAATCACTCCCACGCAACGAAAATGGCCAGCTACAATAGTTGGATTTACAGGATGTTGACAACGCCTATGAACGCCGAACGCTACAATCAAGAGAAGCAGTTTATCCTTGGCACAGCAGTTTTGAATGGTTTTGACGAAGGATCAATACAGGCGATCATAAGAAGAATGGACAAAAAACTAAAATTGGAGTCACTCACCACACTCTACTCACAAGAAAGATCAAAAGAGACCCAACGAGCAGCATTAACATATTCGAAAGCTTTCGACAAAATCAAAAAGAGATTAAAACAAGTTGAGTAAACAGACCTACGCTCATGTCAGAAGGGTTTTGTATTCAATTTTCAAAATGCAGTCACCAGATTGAATAAAGTCAAGAAGCATGTCAATGACGATTTTATTGGAGAAACTATGAAATTCGAAGATCATACTGTTATTAACAAAGTTGAACGAATTTAGACTTCTGAGGTTTTTGTTATTGTTATACTCATAAATATCTCCCTTGATAATTATTTCAGATGTCCATTCGCGAGGGAGGAAACACATTTTTCATGTATTTCCCCCCTGTGCCCCACTGAAGCAAAAACTGACAGTTTAAGAACTGTTTTGAAAAGCTCCCATGAAAACTTTCATTTCATACTCATATCGGCTACGTTTGATGAATATTTTTTCAGGGGCCGCTCTCCTGTACTGTTATCATCGATTAATAGCCAATTTTTTCGGATCCTAGAGTTGTTACAAAGCCCTTTTGTTAGAAGCTCCCTCCCGCCTCCTTGACTTGTTTCACTTATGAGTATTGATTGTAGGTACTCAGCTTCAGTCATTCATTAAATTGAATCAAGTGTTCAAAGCATGCACCTTAAACGTTGAAGTTGGGAAAAAATAACTCAAAATTATTCAATCTACGCATTTAAAACAGCCACTATTTTGTTTTACGATTACTGATGCCACTAGCTGAACCGATTCTCAAAGATATTCATGACACCTATCATTCCTGAAATTTTCATGCAAATCCTAGCAAAACTGTAGTGTCTGAGTCGGTAAAAAGCGCATGTTGTTCCATAGCCATATGTTGCCATAGTAACACATGCAGCGCATATTGTTCCATAGTAATACAGGAAAATTCAAACCGCTATAACTTCGCTAAATATGATGCGATCTTTATGAAACTTGCAGGGTTAATCAATCTTATAAATAGACATCTGTGTACTGAATTTCATTGAATTTAAGGGTACCGTTAAGATTTTATTCAAGAAAACATAAAATCGATAAATCATACTATTACTAACAAAGTTGAGTGAATTGCGACTTCTCACGTATTTGTTGTTGTTGTACTCATCAAGGCCTACATTTTTGATTTTTTTCAGATTTCTCGGATGGAAGGTGTCCAATCGCGAGGGGGGGGGGGGCACAAATTTTTCGTGTATTTCCCCTCCCTGTGCGCCCGTCGAAGCAAACTTTGCGAAACTAAGACCTGTTTTGAAAAGTTCTCATCAAGACCTTTCATTTGATACCCATATCGGCTACCTTAAATGAAATTTTTTTTTCGGGGGGTCACTCCCCTACATGGGGAGACCCCCCTTAAATACCTTATAAAATTTTTTAGTAATTGAACTTTGAAGAGATCACCACTTTACACCTACATACAAAATTTGATGCTTCTAGCTTAAGTAGTTTCCGAGAAAAACTGCTGTGACGCACGGACGGACGGACGGACGGACGGACGGACAGACAGACGGACAGACGGACAGACAGGACGCGATTTTAGAAGGGTTTTGTAAAATTATTTTACAAAACCCTAAAAAGTAAACATAATAGCAGTACCAACAAGCCAAAAATCGAAATTGAGCACAATATTGGGAACACCCAAAGATAAGAAACATAAACACGAAAAATGTGGAGTTTACAAAATCACGTGCTAGACATGCCACAAAAGCTACATAGGACAAACGAAACGCCTGCTTAAAACAAGGTTTACGGAGCACATCGATGAAGCGGAAAAGTGCATCGAGAAACAACAACCCATTGAAGCGATAAAATCATCGGTAGCAAAGCACATCGTTTCAAGCAACCATAAGATCAATTGGGAAGACGTCGAGGTAGTACAGCAGGTCAAAAGCCGCAAGAAATTAGATGCGTATGAAAGCCTGTGGATTTTGAGACAACCGGAACAATCGAGGCTGAATGATGACGTCGGGCACGGATATTCAAAACTACTAGAGGTAATAAAGTAATTTAAAAAATTTTTTGTAATAACCTTTTCCATTGACTGTCATTAAATAACATTTGTTAAGCTTGTAATTAAAGGACTAAACCAATAAAAACCAAAACGTTTTAAAAAGTAGAGTAAGAAAAATAAAAAGGTATAATTAAATAGCAATTAAACTCACTCCTGTATAGCTAGACATGTTAGTTATTTAAGCAAAGAAAATTGTAACTAGACCATCAGTACACTGAAGAAGAGGGAAAACTTACCCTCGAAATATATATATATATATATATATATATATATATATATATATATATATATATATATATATATATATATATGTATAAAAAACAAAATATTTTATTTGCGTCTAAGGAGAAAAACATTTTCTAAACCTTATAATACTTGCGCCTGAATGTGAAATAGTTTTCGTTCATACACATTCTAGCCAAGTTTCCGTATTGTGCCGCTTTCTTTCTCCCTTCTACTGAACTGTCATGTTTTTCGATCCACTTAGTTAATTCGTAAATTGCTTGCTTTACTGGCGTTCTAGGAAACAACTCTTGCACATCGAAAGAAACTAATATCTCATCATCGGCTACCTGTACACTTCTTAGTTTGTCAACTAGTTCAAACGAATTTTCGATTGATCTGTCACCGTATGTATATCCTTTTTTATTGCACTCAGTGATGATCTACTTTGCAACCTTATACGTGGGAAAATTCCCATCCGATATTATTTCACGTAGCTCTTCTCCATTTTTATGGGGTTTTGGTTGGCATCGTATTCTAGGGAGTGACGGGTTCGGCATTTTCAGTTTTTTGATATCTTCGAAAAAGTAGCTAGCTTCTTACAGGACCTTATTCATAAATCTAATTAGGTGATTAGGATCAAGGCATGAGACGCATAAGCCGAAGGCCCCAGGTTCAAATCTCGTTGGGAGCAGCGTGATTTAGTTCAGGGGATTTTTCGGACAGACTATGAGTGTTCGCTCAGTGGTGATATGTACTGATTGAATCAGATCATATCATAGCCGAGCAGGCACATGGGAGCATGGTACTGACCAAACCAACTTCCGAAAAAATTAATACGGTCATGAAAATGAGATACTCTAACTATCTCTAAGCGAAGGCCCGAGAGGGGCTGTAGTGCTACAAAGAAGAAGAATTAGGATCAAGTTATGAATGTTGGAACGTAAAAATCCTATTGTGTAAAGAATTAATTCGTTAATAAATTTTCCCCTCTGGTTTATAAAGGTAGGTTAAGATAGGTAGGAAGTAGTTTACTGAGGATGACCGTATGTTGCGGTCGAATTGCGCATATACACACAATAAAAACAAATATAGTCGAAAAAGGAAGCCTTTTAAATTTTTATTCTTATTTAAAAATTAATCAACGACTATATAGCCCGGAAGAACAAATATTGAATTGCAATTCTAAAATTTTTATCAAAATTCCTACATATTTGTAGTGTCTAGGTCCGATGCAACCGTGTTTCTCCTTAATATCACGTGTTAATGTTGTTGTAATTGTTAAATATTCAATTGGCTGTAACTTAGCTTTTAATTGTTCAATTATTGTGAAATTTTCTGAATACATACAATTGCTACCAAAAAATTTAAATTGTAGCTTTTGAGAAATTTAAAGGTCCCATTTTCAGTTTAAAGGCGAAAAAATGTACTATTATTAACGAAGTTAATCGAATTTCGATTTCTGGGGTATTTGTTGCCCTTGTACTCTTTAAGTCCCACCTCTGTGATTTTTTTCAGATTTTTTGGGTCAAAGGTGGCCAATTGCAAGGACACAAAATTTTCGTACATTTCCCCTCCCCTGCACCCCTCAAAACCAAATTTGTCATTTTAAGACCTGTTTTGAAAAGTTCTCATAAAGAGCTTTCATTTGATACCCATATTGTTTACATGGGATGAAATTTTTTATCCAGGGGCCGCTCCTCTATATGGGGAGACCCCCTTAAATACCTTATAAATTTATTTTTGTAGCAAAACTTTGAAGAGGGCGTCACTTTGCATCTACGTATAAAGGTGTGACACACGGGCGGACGGACAGACAGGACGCGATTTAGGTAAGGTTTTAACATGGTTTTACAAAACCCTTAAAAAATTTGATCGATCGAATTTCCATTTGCGAAATGCTAATAAGACGCAACGAAATCGAGCCATTTTTGAAGCGAATCATTAAGATACGAGAATGTCGTTCGAAAAATATCATAGTCAAAAAAAGATGGATCATCACCAATGACTTCAAAGCCAGGATTGACACCAAATAAGGTTATGCTGTGTACTATATGGTGGGATTGGAAGGGAATTGTTTATCTTCTCAATTCGGCTCTGTACTGTCAGAAATAAACCAGATTGCAACAAGCGATTCAAAAAAACCGGCCAGAATTGATCAATATAAAGGACGTTGTCTTAAATAATGACAATGCCAGATCACACACATCTTTGAAGACCCGGCAAAAATTGACAAAGCTTGGCTGGGAAGTTTTGATGCATCCGCCGTATGGTCCAGACCTTGCACCATCAGACTACCATTGATTCGGTCTTTGCAAAACTTTCTTAATGAAAAGAAATTCACTTCAAAAAGGGACTGTGAAAATCACTTAGCCAAGTTTTTCGCCGGCAAGAGGTCATAGACAATAATGGACAATATGTACTCAAATAAAATTCATTTTAAATAAAAGCAATATTCAATCGAAAAATGACAAGAAAAGACTCAATACTTTTTAGACTTACCAATATTATTAGATTCTTTTATATGAATTACCTCTTTTTTTCCAAAATCCACGATTATTCTGGCTACCAAAATACAAAATCAGATAATTTGCAAATGTAAGTTCCTTGAACGACGAGTATGTAAACAAGTAAAACGTTCATTTTATGTATATACGATGTGCATACGTGGAACTAATAATTGCTCGTAGATTGAAAAATATATGTTATTTAGTAGTACTTGTAAAAGGATGAAAATAATAATGTCGAATTATTAACTATAAACTGCGTCTTTTCATTCCATTTTGAATCCTGGCCGGGTATGGGATCCGCCACGTTGTCTGCCCCACCCCACCATCACGATCTAGCCATCGGGTGAGCTCACCTCTTATTCTGACGTTACAGGTGCGCTAGCAGGGTAGAGTGGCTTTCCGCTCGCATGCTCATTGATGGTATAGTATATGTGATTCCATCACATAAGACTATAACATAAATTTGCCACGTTGATGTTTTCCATTTGAGGGAAAAGTTCATGCGAACTACGTTTGCATGAGTTTTTCATTTAAATGAAAATCATCTGGCTATGTCTACTACGATGGAGCTTGATCCGGATGGAGAGGTGCAAGGGGCACCGCTTCTACCTGGATGCCCCCTCTTATTTGGGGGCCAGCAGTATCGTCAGTAAAGACGAAATACTCCCAAGTCTCGTCTGTTTTTGCCAGGCCCAGTTTATTGTTTGCTTTGGCAATTTCCACCCTTAGCAGGCTACCTCGCCCTCGAACCTGTTGATCCGCATTTTATCTTCAAATTCATGAATGCGAAATTTTTTTGTAGTGGGCCCTTGTGCTGGGGAAAAAAACCCGCCTCACGACATCGCGACGCTAGCCTTCCAGCGAGTTCACGCATCCTCAGACAAGGCCAATCTCGCGAACATCACTATGCTCTCTCGCCGAGGGAGCACACCATCGCTGCAGTCCTTTACGGACATGCTATTTATCCACCCATTTTACTACAAAAGGTAATTAACAAATATTTGACAAATTCTGATGATTTGTAGTTGGTAAGGTGAATGAAGTTCAATAAAATGTTGCAATTTAGCATTCTGTTTGGTTAAATATTGCAAATACTAAGGTGAAAGGTAAATTCTGGGGCATTGACTGCGTGGAGATAATTTGAACACATACTACATATTATTAACAGACTTAAGTGATTTTCTCATTTCTGAGGTATTTGATGCCCTTGCACTCATTTAGGCCCACATTCGTGTATTTTTTCAGATTTTTCAGCTCAAAAGTGTCCAATCGAGAGGGGAGGGAGACACATATTTTTCGAAGATATTGCCTCCCCCTAGACCCCTGATGCATTTCAGATTCTAAAATATCTAATCAAAACCTTTCATTTCATATCCCACTCGAACATATTTGATTAAAAGAATGTTTAGGGGTCATTTCAGCAAAAGGGGAGACCCTCCCTGGATTTTTTTTTTCAATTTTTGATAAGACCAAAACTTCCGAGAGACTACAATTTCTGACCTTCCCACAAAGTTTGAGCTTTCTAGATTCTATAGTTTCTGAGAAAACTTGCAATGATGCACGGCCGGACAGACAAGACTGTTGATATGACGGTTTATTGAGCAAAAATATCAAATGAGTACATTACCATACCAGACGCTGCACACAATATAATAATAGAAAAATTGATCGCATTTATATTCCACCATCCACACCTAATCAAAATTCAAGTTCAAGATCAAACATTGTACTGATCATCGACTACTAAGCCTTGAAAGTAATAAAATCATTAATTCAAAAATTATTTAAAAATTTAGCGTATTTCTCGACAGTTCAGCTATATTTTAATTTAGGAGACCTATTAATTGGACGGTCGAATAGCGGAAGCCAACTAATAACATATGTATAAATTCAGTGCTGGCTATTTGCAACCCGGAACGAAACACTAAAGAAGAGAAGCGCAACGGGAAATTACAAAGCACACACATGAACTAGGGGAAAGCTAAATGAACCAAGATTAAGCAATTTCTAGTTTTCCGTACACTAAAAAAAAAATTAGAGGAAACCCAACGCTTCGAAATCAACTACTTTTCCGTTCCTTTCTTTGTCCCTTCACTTCTCGGGATTCCGCACTCTACCTGCGTCCTTTACGCGGAAAATCGTTGCGACCACTCCACAGGGGAGTTCGCTGGCTGAAAATTAATACTCTGTTTATTAAAAAAAAAAGAAACGCAAGAAATTCTAGTGCATGAAAGTTAATATAATTACAATCAAAAAGGAAAGAGGCTATTCATTCTTCAATTATCTTCATAAAAAAAAAATTTTAGGGTTATGCTAGATACCTTGTTTTTCTTTGCTCTATAAAACACGACCTGTGCAGCACGTTAGGGGCCCCTTTTTGTTGAACGAGGAACCAATTCCATATAGAATGAATATTCACGCGATCCAACCTCCGTCACAATCCTGTTCGCCCAACGATTGAATAATGTAGAAAGTTACTTCTTGTCCGCTCACTTGTATCAGCTCAGCTCCGGCTTCCGGGTATCAAAATCCACCCGTTGAGTTAACCACAAAGAAAGAGAGCGCTTCCACCGTCGCTGGCCCTTTTATCACCTTTCCCGCAACGGCTCTTCTTCAACGGCTACGTTCAAGTCCAAGGCTGAGTTTTCGTCGGCACTGTTGCTCAACCTTCAGCCTTAGTGATGTCGCAAACCAACTTTCAGCATAGTGGCGCTTCAGTATTCTCCCGAATTTGCAGTTCAAACATCTATTACACCTTTAACCGGAGATGTTAGGAATATTTGTAAGACTATCGCCACCTCCATGTTCACAGGTAGATTAGCGTCGCTGAGTAGAACATTTGGATTAAATGCATTATTTCAGGTACTTCACGACAAATAATTGGGCGACAAATGTCGATTCACTTGGAAACATTTCTTTGTAGTTCGTTCTAGATGGAGCGAATGCTGTGACGAGACATAGTAAGATTTCAGAATTTGAAATACGAAAACGTTGTTGAATAAATGCTGCGCGGCGATACCAGCTAGATGTGCGTTATGCATACTAGATATCGGTTGGTTGTTGGCCATATATTATAGTCCTACTTAATTCTAAGTCTTGGAGCAAAAAGTTTACTTTCCTTTACTTACTTTAGCTTATTATCTCTGAGTATAATTCAAAAAGAATAAATAAATTTACAATCATAATTCTTGCTTTACTTTAACTTACTATTTCTGAGTATAATTCAAAATGAATAGATAAATTTACAATCTTAATTCTTACTTTACTTTAACTTACTATTTCTGAGTATAATTCAAAATGAATAGATAAATTTACAATCTTAATTCTTACTTTACTTTAACTTACTATTTCCAAGTACAATTCATGTTCAGGAAGTCAAAAGAAATAAAATTACAATTTAAGTTCTTACCGGCGCTTCACCTCGTGGAGTGGTCTATAAAAATTTGTCATGTGTGGTCGATGTTTACGCTGGAGTGCTAGAAACCCTTGTCAGCCGTGACAGGGTATAGGTGAAGTGTGGAACCTCCCCAGAAATCAGCGCATCTTTGGTTGACTTGAAATCAACCAGTGATTTCGTC
This sequence comes from Odontomyia ornata, assembly GCA_963969285.1. Taxonomy (NCBI): domain Eukaryota; kingdom Metazoa; phylum Arthropoda; class Insecta; order Diptera; family Stratiomyidae; genus Odontomyia; species Odontomyia ornata. Next base: position 156,558,390 of record OZ017738.1, on the reverse strand, counting down.
CTTATAGTTAATTTTTCGGCATTAACTCTTTTGATTTCGAAATTGGCCAGTTTATTTTCGGCTGCCAATAGCCGAACCATATCTTTCCCGGTTTGTCCGAACACGTTGATTGGCGGAACTTTTTCTGTCTTGTTGGAAGCTTTTTCAGAGGAACCAACAGAACTGCGGGCTGGTTTTTTCTCCTTATTTTTGTTCTTTAAATATTGAATAAAATTAAAGTCATTATCTTGATTAAAATTACCTCCGATGTCTTCTTCAGTTTCCATATCTTCGGTTAATCCCTCCAGCGCTGCAAAATAGTTTTGGCTCTCGTTGGTGCCACCAGCAACTTCTTCTGGAATTGCTTGATTTGTACTTTTCTTCGGCTTTGTTACCTGTTGCCATTGATTTTGTGGCTGCGTCTTGTGAGGCTTCATCCCTTTCTTGAAGAGATCCTTGAGAGGCTGTATCTCTTGCCTTAGTTCATCATTTTCTTTCTGCAATTTGGCCATTTGTTGATTGTCCGCTATTATTTGCAGCTTGCACGCTCCATCTGCGGAATTTTCTTCGTTATGTTTTCTTTTGGTGATTATCGCCAGTTTCGTATTCGTCGTTTCCCCAGGTTGTCCCAACGGTGGGAAGCCGTCGGGCTCCTCCATACCAGCGGCGAAGTTTTCTTTGGTAATTTGTTTTTCGTTACCAATCGAAGTAAAAATATTCGATAGAAATTTCCTGAGTCGATTACTTCGTATTGATGAGGTCATTCCTAAACAATATCTGCCTTTTACGACCCATAAAACGAGGTATAAACTTATGACTGCGCTGCGACTCAAACACGGGATATGTATATGATGTGAACGTGTACGCCGGAAAGGAGCAAGGACAACAGATTGCCACTCTTGGTGAAAGAGTGATAAGAAAACTTTGCGAAACCATAAGAGAGAAGGATATTTCCATATGCTGCAAACGATTTTTTACGTCTATTGAATTGGTCAATTCTATGAATTTTGCTTGTGTGGGAACCTGCATGATGAATAGAAGAAATATACCCGAATTCGAGGGAAAACTGTCTCAAAAAAGAGATTCGAAAATGCTGTGCAACAATTTTGGATCATTGGCAATCAAGTGAAAGCACACGAAGGAAGTTTTAGTCCTAAGTAATTGCCACAAGAATACAATTGCTGAAGTAAAAAGAATTGCAAAAGATCGTTCCAGGCAAGCTGTACCCCACCCAGAAACTATTGCGTTTTATAACGAACATATGGGCGGAGTTGACCTTGCGGATCAATTTTCAGCATTTTATGATCCAAACAGAATGTCAAATAAATGGTGAAAAAAAGGGTTTCAAAAAATGTTGATGTCCGCAGTTGCAAACTCGTGGATGGTATGTCCAGAAGATGGTATGCAAAGAAAACACCCTGCATCGAATTTTTGGTGAGTTTAGCGAAACAACTAATTGTTTTCGGCAAAACCGAGCAGCACTCCAACGAAAAATTAATTTATGTATCACGTTCAAGTATAGTCTAGAACAATTCATTACTGATCAACGAGTTTGTATCTCTAGGAAGACCATCGCTCAGGACTAAAAGAATGTACAACATTGGCGACCACTTGCCAACAGAAGGCAAAACCTGGCGCAGATGCTATAATTATGCAAAACGAAAAATCGAGAAAAGGCCCAAAACAATTTGTGTAGCGTGCAAAGAATGTTTTATAATTTACCATATTAAGATATTTCACTTTTTTTATAGTTTTAAGTGTAAATGAAGTTAATCGATGAAAAAATGCAAGTTATTTTCTTCTCTGTGGGGATATATTTTGCTGTGCAAAGTTACTAGTGGGACATATACATCCTGCGACTATTTCTCGAAAATCACAGCACGGAAAGTTTTCGAAATAAAATTATAGTCTTTTTAAATGTTCTACTTCACAATCCTTCAATTATCCTTTCCGTATCACAAAAAAAACCTAACTACGTGTCTTTTTGCACCTACCCCTGCGACCGTGATTCTAAAGCTAGTTAAGGGGAACCCAATGGGTTGTCACAAGAAAGTAAACAAACGCTTATGCACTCGTAAATATGATTTTATTGCAAATAACACTTCACAGAACAAGAAAATAGCATTGAATACAAGTAAAGTATTATGGCTACTTAGGATAGAAAATACTTTCGTATCGATAACCCATCGTTTTCTAATCGTACGTCTAGCACTCGTTACGTGTAGACGTGTTTTTAATCGCTCCTATCATTAATTTTAAAAATTAATTAATTTTTCACAAAAGTCAAAAAATTGAAATAATTTTTTACGAGCCAGTCAAAAACAAGTTTTGATTTTATTGGGGAAGAATTTATCGTCGAAGGCAACGACCAACCATATCCATAAATCAAGAAAAGGCCAAACCGAAGACAATTCGGGTCTGGTGTATGGAGGAGCCCGACGGCTTCCCTCCGTTGGGGGGCCCCGGGGAGAGTGACGGTGTGAAATTGGCGGCAAGTGTCAACAAGCGGAGACACACGAGCACCCAGGATACCGCAGGTGGCGGCCGAAAGACACAAGTGCTCGAGGAAAGACAGGAGATGTGGCGACTTCGAAGTGAAATCGAACAGTTAAAAGCAAGAATTCAAACGTACGAAGAAATGTTCAAGACGGCAAAAAAAAGTTCAAGAGAGTGAACCGATACGAAAAATCGAGAAGCAAGCAAAACAGAAGAAAGCTGCAAATCCAATAACCACTGAAGAAGTATTAAGTGCTGGTGGCACCAACGAAAGCCAGAACTACTTTGCAGCGCTGGATGGACTCCAACAGGATATGGAGGTAGACGAAGGTAATAAAGATGATAATTTTATAATTTATTTAAAAAATAAAAATAATGAAAATAGAAATAAGGAGAAGAAACCAGCCCGTAGTTCTGCTGGTCCTCCTCAAAAAGTAGCCAAGAATACCGAGAAAGTTCCGCCTATTAATTTCTTCGGTCAAAGCGGAAAGGACATGGTTCGGCTGTTGGCAGCCGAAAACATATTAACTAATTTCGAAATCAAACGAATAAATTCCGAGAAGCTATCAATTAGATCGAAATCACTGGTTGATTTCAAATCAGCGAAAAACGCTTTGAATTCTGGGGAGGTTCCGCACTTCACTTGTACCCCCAAAAGCGAGAAGAACCAGACGTTCTTGTTGAAGGGCTTGGACTGCGGAGAAGATACCGTCGATCTTCTTCAGGTTCTCAAGGAAACAGCACCACAAATCGAGTTTATCTCAGTTAAAACGTTCGCGACAAGGAGGTTGACGGTAGAAAAAAAAATTTACCACTTTATTTAGTACAAATAACAAATAAGAGCAGTCCAAGCGCTCTTCAGTAAATCAGATATTTAAATTTCCGACTGGTGAGGTGGGAACGCCTCCAGAAACGGGAAATCAACCAGTGCTATCGCTGCCAACGATTTGAGCATTTGGCTGCCAACTGCGCCATGTATTACCGATGCGTTAAATGCAAGGACGTGCATGCTCCCGGTGAGTGCAAATTGGCTCAGACGGAGCCAAAAGAGAAATTATATTGTGTTAACTGCGGTATTTTTGGTCACCCGGCATCATATCGAGGATGCTCCCGATATCAGGATGCGAGATTAAAATCTTTCCCAAAGCAAACACAACTACACCGCAGTGTCTTAGCTCCGAACTTCGTCAAGCCCGGAGTATCATTTGCACAAGCCGCTAGAGGACCAGCAGAAAATGCGGAAAATAGTATAAATAATGTAAGTGGCAATAATGAGCTACTTCTCAAAATTTTACAGCAGTTAAATTCTCTATCGGAAGGAATCGATCAGCAAGATACAAAAATTAATCTTGTTTTTCATCGTCTAGGGGTTTCAAATGCCTCAAAATAATTTGTCATCCAGTCACATTCCCATGGATAGGATTCATCTCATCTCGATCAACGTCAACTCCATTGTTACTATACATCGGCGTGATTATCTCCTTGAATTCATTGCCAGACAAAAGCCTGACATCCTGCTTCTAACCGAAACCCACCTCAGTTCATGCCACTCCATGACATTCAAGGATTTTGAATTCGTAAGAAACGATAGGGTAATGGGTGACCTGAACGCCAAACATACATCATGGCTGAACGAGACCAATAATCCAAGAGGTGTATTCCTGAAATCGTGGATAACAGAGAACCAAATTGAATGCAGCTGCACTCTATATGGGTCGGAGTTTCCAACATACCCTAGGACAAATTCATATTTGGACCTCTGCATTGCTGACGCAAGACTCGAATTCAGCTTTAATAGTCCTCAACGGAAACTGCAGGTGCTTCTTTATGATAGCGACCATAACGCTATCGTAATGGAAATCAATCATGACAGGGATGATTTCTTCCTCATTCCAGTTCAACATGAAAATCATCGGTTTAATTTCAAAAAAACAGACTGGGGAAAGTTTCAAAATAAGTTTAATTGGGACTACCAGAAGCAATGTTCCCCCTCCTGATGGTGGCAACTCTTGCTCAATGGTTCCTAATGACAGGAATCTAACTGACGATGAAATAGATGTCTATTTGTCGAAGTTAGAGAAGCTGACGTCGGAAACGATTGAGAAAGTAGTTCCCAAGATTAAACATCGGAACAATATGGAAGAATATGAAACACCAACCATCGCAAGGTTGAAAAGATTGAAAAGCTTTCTTCTCACCCGCGTCAACAATATTTATCGACGATTTTTGGACTACAACCATCCCTCGTTGTCTTTGTTGAAATTACATCTCAAGAATGTCCGGAACTTAATCCGGTCATACTTCAGGAGTGAGGTCAGCAATCAATGGGTGGAAAAATTGAGGGGTATCAGCCCACAGGACCCAGACGGCAACGAAATTTTTTCAGAGGTCGTTGAAGCACAAGTTTCCGACTTCAAATCAAGCCTGAACGGCCAATCAATTCTTCATTTCAACGAAACATTAACATCTGACCTCATACCGAGCTTGAATCTTATTGATTATTTTGTCAGCTATGAAGACTTGTGTTTCATATTTCGCAAGATAAACAACAAGAAATCATGTGGTACTGATGGTATTCCAAATGTAGTTCTCCGACATTTGCCGGAGGTTGCTATTAGGAACTATTGCATATTGTTCAACAACATGTTGAGCAATTCATATTTCCCAAATGAGTGGAAAAAGGCTAAGGTATTTCCGATCTTGAAGAAAGGAAAAGAATCTTCGTGCCCGAAAAGCTATCGCCCAATCAGCTTGCTGCCTAACATCAGCAAGGTGTTTGAAGTGATACTCAACAGAGCATTAAACGCCCACATTGAGGAAAATGAGTTGATGCCGAATTGCCAATTTGGTTTTCGTGCCAGGCATTCGACCACACATGCAATAACGAAAGTAACCTCAGACATCTGTTGGAAACTAAATGATAGACAATGTGTTGGAGCATGCCTCATTGATATGGAGAAAGCCTTCGATACGGTATGGTTAGATTGACTAATTTTTAAACTCCTTCAGGACAAGTTCCCCAGACACCTTGTCGCCATGATGTGTAATATGTTATACGGGAAATCGTTTGTTGTAACTGATGGAAATCTGACAACAATGCGCGAGTTCATGGTCTTGAATGGTCTACAGCAGGGAACAGTTACTGCGCCTCTGCTCTTCTCAATCTTCATTCGCAAGCTATTGAACGGCTTTGATTTTAACGTCTCGCCAAGGCGATCATTGGTAGCGTTTGCTGATGATCTGATCATCTATACGGCAGACCGGAAAGCTACAATAGTTCAGAGCAATCTCCAAAAAATGTTCAATGATGTGCAGCGGTACACTGACAATTGGCGAATGAAAATCAATGCGCAGAAGTGTGAAACAATCTTGTTTCGGACAACGCTGCAGGGGGTCAGTCAAGACCTGAAACGTAATTGGAAAGATTTCCACATCATGGCTGGTGAGAGTAGTCTAGAATGAGTTCCACATAAATCCTATGTTCGATACCTCGGTGTTCATCTCGATCAGTATCTGTACTATACTGAACATGTGAAAATCATGTTCAGTAAGGCACTCAAAGTAGTCATGGCCCTTCGAAAACTCTTTCATTCCAGATACTTTGATCAAAAGGTCAAAATTATCTGTTACAAGATATGGATGTCAGATTTGGTACAACCAGAGTGCTAGTACTATGGAAAAATTAAGAGTTTTCGAAAGGAAATGTCTTCGTGCATATACTGGTTTGTACAGAAAGCCTGAGACGGATTGGAAGCACTATATATCGAATAGAAAAATTTATCAAACCGCTCAAGTGACAAGAGTCGATATCTTCATATTGAAACTTCTTCGGAATCATATCGCAAGATCTGTAACTGTGAGTGAAAACCCTTGGATTGCACAGCCATTTTACCCTACAGACGGGTATATTGTGACTTGCCTCACTACTGGCTTCGTTCCTCCAGAAGCATTCGTGTATTTGGACATGAATCGATATGTTTTTGATTCTGACGGTGTCCTAATTATATATCACATATATAGACGGGCCACCAATAAGAAGATAAAATATCCTGCGAATTTGAGTTCAAGAGACCAACAGTTCCAATGGAGATACTCATTTGCTAGATTCGTTGAAGCTGATCGAGTTGAGACGGGGCAATCTAGGTATTGGTGGCTGAATGACAATGTCTAAATTATTCGTGTTTATTTTCAGTTTTGGTGTTTTTCGTTATTTAGTTTTTGAGTTTCAACTCATTATTGCTACATTTAGTGTTATTGTTTATTTTTGTTAAAAATTAGGTATAGGTGAGGTTTGTATTATGTTTATTATATTAGGTTAGAGATAAGGTTAAACGCTTAGGTTAGGAACATTGTTATAGATTTTTTTTAGTATAAGATAAAGTTTTTGATTGCATTTTTTAGAATTAAGTTAAAACGTATTAGGTGTAGGATCAAAGTTCACTGTAGTGTTAAGATGATAAATAATTTTAGAATAGTGTTGGTTGGTTTTTTCTCCTTTTTCCAATTGAATTGTAAAATTATGAAATAATCCATTGATTTGAGTTTGCTTTTTTAAATGTGATAAATGATAACGTACAAATTTAGAGAGCCATTTGCGCCATTAAGTTTTTTATTGTTATTGTTTGGATTTTGCTTTATATTCTTTTAAAAATTTATAACGATTAGTATTAAATAAAGCGCTTTTGACTTTGACTTGGACCCATCGTTTTCTAGCAATAACGCACATTGCGCTTTTAATTGAGTTCCTCGCTCCGATTTACAATGTCACTCCTTAAAATGTTGCTATCCCTAAACGAGGTGTAATATTACTTTCACTACAGTCAATATGTACCTTCGGACACGTTCTCGAACCGAAAAAACGATTAAATTCCAAATCGTATCTCACGCGCCAGGTAAATTTCGCGTCCATGTTTAGTCGTCAAACTGACAATAGGACTAACGAGAGGAGAAATATTGGAAATTGCTGGAAATGAAATGACAATCAGGCTCAGAACGTGGTCATATCATTTCCTATGGAGTTTATATGAGCATAGCCTCTCCATTTGTTGCGTTCCTCAAAGCCCGTAACCTGTTAAGATGATGGTTTATTGAGCAGAAATGTCAAATGAGTACAAAAGCATACTAGACACTGCACACGATGTAGTACTAGAATGATTACATTTATATCCCAACAAGAACGCGAACTAGTAAGTCTTTGTAAAAGCTGTTTCACGCAGCCCTAAAAATTGTTCATCCTTGAAACGCTTATAAAATTTAGCTCATTGAAATCATATCTAATTAGTATTATAAAGTAAATTCTGAGATCTGATGAAAAACTTGCTTTGAGCTGGCAATAAGCCAATAAAAACTCCCCAAGCAGCATTTAATGAGGATCATAACTAAAAGAAGGTCATTGGGTCATTATGAGCACAGATCGCTATCGTCATATCTTGCATTGCACGCATCTAGCCCCAAGTGCAACGAGGTATCAATAAAAGTTCAATAAAAATTTACAATTGCACAGCAACAAATTGAGCAGCTGCAAGTCCGTCGCCTGCGACAAGATGACACCGAAAGGTTGCTGTGTCGGCTGGTAACCTTTGTGCAGGGAATAAATCCAACAATGTATATGCAAATTGTCAAAACGCGAGGCAGACAACATTTAAAATATTTCCCAGATTTTAGAATCGGCATGTTGCTCAATTAGTCAACGATGTTGCCGGCGACGGTGTTGTTTACTGGTTGCATGTTGCACAACAGTCTCGTAGAAGTATACGCGGTTGCAGTGAAGTGCAATGTTGCATGCAAGTGCGAGTTCCCCAACCGGCCGGTGCAGCTCGCGGCTGCACCAGCTATTTCGTGTGAATGAATGAGCCTCCGTAGAAGGTGGCAGTCGCCTAAATTGGCGATAGAATGGTTTGGCGCCATTCTTGGGTCATGATGCCGTTCGCAGTTGAATGTCAACGAAACGAGGCAATTGCATTGTACGAGCTGCGTTTTAGCAGTAGGAGGAACACGAGGGAGCTACTCAGTCGCAGCATAAACTATTCATAACTTGATTCCGTTTTTGGAACACCTTGATCATTCTCTCTAGCGTTTCTATTTTTAGACACGCAGATTTTAATCTTTTCAAAATATCTTTATCTATCGCGAAAGTTTATTTAAAATTGCTTTTCAAACCTTGTGGGCCGGGGCTAATTTGCAGCGGAGTTGCTTCTAGGAAAGTCGTTTTGCGCTTAGTACTCGTGTTTACTAATTAGGCTCCTTGAAAAAGTACTTTAACTTTCGGTTTCGCACGATCTCCTTGAAAGTAGGCTGAAAGCGAAATTTATACTGTTTCTATAGCACTCTCCAGATTCATTTCTGAACGGTAACTGAAATACTCAGTCCGCTCTACTTTCTCATTTGATCGCCCTCCTGCACTAGTTGGTAATTATTTTCGCAATTAAACATCATTTCCAAATCTCAGTACTGAGCATAATGAAGTTCTATCAAAAAGTATTCACAATACAGACAACATTGGACTCGACTCACGAAATTCATTTACTTTATGTCCGCTTTAATTTTCCTTTTTTTCAGAAGATGAAATTAAAGTACAATTCCAATGGAAACGACTCCGTTATCAACTTTTAGTAATGATTACTTTGCTTTATTATGTCTTTACCAAATTGCACTGCACTAAAAAAAATCAAAATTACTTCCATTGAGACAGACCAATCGTTAAGTTGTTTAGATCTGCATCGCCCGTGGCATCATTAAGTCAATTCAAAAGATACTTTTCCATTGAGTTGATTAAGAAAATTGGCCGTTACGAGCGACTAGGAAGATTGGTGAGCTCTCATTTGAATTCTTATAATGGGTCCAATGCAAACATTCAATACGGAACGATGAACACAATTGAAATTGCGGATTAGTATAAGAATTTCATTGATTGCCAGTAGAAATAAAAACCAATAATATAATTTTATCGTTTAACATTTTATCTGTCCCAAAAGATAAAATTCTGAAGAAAATACAGAAACGGAAATGTTAATTAGCTGAAATTCATTTTGATTAACAGGCTTTTGTCTTTGAAATTTAATACTTAATGAGTACGTTCTCAAAAATTCGACGTCAAACTAACACATATAACTTTCAATCATTAAAAGCATTTAAGGAATTAAATGAAATAAAAATTATATTTTATGAATCGAAGGAAAATTGTCTCAAGGAAATTATTTAAAAAAGATATTTACATGCCGAGTAATTGACCAAGCTAGATTTAGACTTTTAGATTCTAATAAATTACTTAAATTTATTTAGAAGCGATTTTATAATGCGTATTTGATTCATCTTTGGATTTCAGGGTTTTTTAAACTTCTTCACTCAAGGTACAGGCATACAAAATGATTTAACCCAAGAAAAACTTAAACGAAATGCACAACAAATATATTTTCGCTTTAAAGGAAAAATCAATGCTACGTCATTTTAACCAGCCACCTTTTTGTTGTAATATTTTCAAAACTATTAGCAATCTGGAATCTTGAATACATTTTTGTGATTCAACTTATCAGAACATTTTGAGAAGATCCAATCAAAATTGTATTGTCCAGTTCGATGGGAAGCCCAGGAAATAAAATAGTCGTGCGATTGTTGTAAATGGAGAAAATGCAAACTGGTATAGCTTCTGTAAATATTAGTCGGTTTTATTGAAACAAATCGAATGATAATAAACGTAATAAAGGGTTTCTATTAGGGACATAACAATTTGGTATCTTTGTACGAACGCACACTCAAACTTTTTTTAATGAACTGTCAATGCCATAACGTTTGTTAAAGTTAACATTTTCATCACAGTAATGTTCGCAAACCAGCAAAATACCTTTGGCGTGTTAAGCCCTTCCACGTCAGACTGCGGGATTATCTAGCTAATCGTTAACGGACCTTCAATAAGGAGATGGTTACAACTACCCCTCCCCGACGGAAGCGAGCCACGCGTCGGATGCGGAGCTTCTCGAGAAGGGTCAGGCAGTCGAGGAAGGCGTTGCGGGCAATACACTTAGACGAATTATTGAAGGATGACGTTTGACCATACGCGTCAGTTCACCTCCTACAAAAGCGACTGGTAGGCTTAGTCGGTACTGGAGCCAGTGTGAATTGCATATCAGCCGATTTTGCAGGATATGTGCTGGCAACGCACGCGGACCAAATCCATCATTTTACCACCTGGTCAAACACGGCGGACGGAACTCTTCACTCTATAGTGGGGAAAATCACGACGGATGTCCCATTTAAAGCGAAGACTAAATCTCTGGAATTCTGTATTATCCCCCAATAAACACAGAATCTTTACCTAGGGGTGGATTTCGTTCGAAAATTTAACTTGGCCCCGGCCCTATTTTCCGGAACAACACTGGATTCCGTCGCCATTGTCCATGGCGCAACCCCAACTTCCCACTCACTACGACATGCACTGGATGTGGATCAACAACTGCACATTCTACGCCTAGCACTCGTTGTGTTTAGACGTGTTTTTAATCGCTCCTGTCATTAATTTTAAAAATTAATTAATTTTTCACAAGAGTCAGCTTCAAAAAATTGAAATAATTTTTTACGAGCCAGTCAAATGCAAGTTTTGATTTTATTGGGGAAGAATTAATCGTCGAAGTCATCAACCAACCATATCCATAAATCAAGAAAAGGCCAAACCAAAGACAACTCGGGACTGCTGTATGGAGGAGCCCGACGGCTTCCCTCCGTTGGGGGCCCCGGGGAGAGTGACGGTGTGAAATTGGCGGCAAGTGTCAACAAGCGGAGACACACGAGCACCCAGGATACCGCAGATGGCCGCCGTAAAACACAAGTGCTCGAGGATAGACAGGAGGTGTGTCGACTTCGAAGTGAAATCGAAGAGTTAAAAGCAAGAATTCAAACGTACGAAGAAATGTTCAAGACGGCAAAAAAAGTTCAAGAGAGTGAACCGACACGAAAAATCGACAAGCACACGAAACAGAAGAAAGCTGCAAATTCAATAATCACTGAAGAAGTATTAAGTGCTGGTGGCACCAACGAAAGCCAAAACTACTTTGCAGCGCTGGATGGACTCCAACAGGATATGGAGGTAGACGAAGGTAATAAAGATGATAATTTTATAATTTATTTAAAAAATAAAAAAAAATGAAAATAGAAATAAGGAGAAGAAACCAGCCCGTAGTTCTGTTGGTCCTCCTCAAAAAGTAGCCAAGAATACCGAGAAAGTTCCGCCAATTAATGTCTTCGGTCAAAGCGGAAAAGACATGGTTCGGCTGTTGGCAGCCGAAAACAAATTAACAAATTTCGAAATCAAACGAATAAATTCCGAGAAGCTATCAATTAGAACGAAATCACTGGTTGATTTCAAATCAGCGAAGAATGCTTTGAATTCTGGGGAGGTTCCGAGAAGAACCAGACGTTCTTGTTGAAGGGCTTGGACTGCGGAGAAGATACCGTCGATCTTCTTCAGGTTCTCAAGGAAACAGCACCACAAATCGAGTTTATCTCAGTTAAAACATTCGCCACAAGAAGGTCGACGGTAGAAAAAAAAATTTACCACTTTATTTAGTACAAATAACAAATAAGAGCAGTCCACGAACTCTTCAGCAAATCAGATATTTAAATTTTCGAGTGGTGAGGTGGGAACGCCTCCAGAAACGAAAAATCAACCAATGCTATCGCTGCCAACGATTTGGGCATTCGGCTGCCAACTGCCCCATGCATTACCGATGCGTTAAATGCAAGGACGTGCATGCTCCCGGCGAGTGCAAATTGGCTCAGGTGGAGCCAGGGAGAAACCATATTGTGTTAACTGCGGTGTTTTTGGTCACCCGACATCATCTCGAGGATGCTCCCGATATCAGGATGCGAGATTAAAATCTTGCCCAAAGCAAACACAACTACACCGCAGTGTCTTAGCTCCGAACTTCGTCAAGCCCGGAGTATCATTTGCACAAGCCGCTAGAGGACCAGCAGAAAATGCGGAAAATAGTGTAAATAATGTAAGTGGCAATAATGAGCTGCTTCTCAAAATTTTACAGCAATTAAATTCTCTATCGGAAAGAATCGATAAGCAAGATACAAAAATTAATCTTGTTTTTCATCGTCTAGGGGTTTCAAATGCCTCAAAATAATTTGTCATCCAGTCACATTCCCATGGATAGGATTCGTCTCATCTCGATCAACGTCAACTCCATTGTTACTATACATCGGCGTGATTATCTCCTTGAATTCATTGCCAGACAAAAGCCTGACATCCTGCTTCTAACCGAAACCCACCTCAGTTCATGGCACACCATGACATTCAAGGATTTTGAATTCGTAAGAAACGATAGGGTAATGGGTGATGGGGGAGGTGGCACCGGGATATTGGTACGAAGACTCTATCGTTTCCAAAATATTGAAAAAGTCGAATTCAAAAGCTTTGAATCTCTTGAAGTGTCCGTTATCAAAATCTCACTGCCAGGTGGGGATAACCTCGTCGTTATCTCTGCCTATGCAAATGGTGGAACTGTTCTCAAGCTCAAGGAGGAACTCAAGCATACATCATGGCTGAACGCCACAAATAATCCAAGAGGTGTATTCCTGAAATCGTGGATAACAGAGAACCAAATTGAATACAGGTGCACTCTATATGGGTCGGAGTTCCCAACATACCCTAGGACAAATTCATATTTGGACCTTTGCATTCCTGACGCAAGACTCGAATTCAGCTTTAATAGTCCTCAACGGAAACTGCCGGTGCTTCCTTATGATAGCGACCATAACGCAATCTTAATGGAAATCAATCATCACAGGGATGATTTCTTCCTCATTCCAGTTCAACATGAAAATCATCGGTCGAATTTCAAAAAAATAGACCGGGGAAAGTTTCAAAAAAAGTTTAATAAGGAGTACCAGAAGCAATGTCCCCCTTCTGATGGTGGCAACTCTTGCTCAATGGTTCCTAATGACAGGAATCTAACTAACGATGAAATAGATCTCTATTTGTCGAAGTTAGAGAAGCTGACGTTGGAAACGATTGAGAAAGTAGTTCCCAAGATTAAATATCGAAACAATAGATATGGATGAAACACCAACCATCGCAAGGTTGAAAAGATTGAAAAGCCTCCTTCTCACACGCGTCAACAATATTTATCGACGATTTTTGGACTACAACCATCCCTCGTTGTCTTTGTTGAAATTACATCTGAAGAATGTCCGGAACTTAATCCGGTCATACTTCAGGAGTGAGGTCAGCAATCAATGGGCGGAAAAATTGAGGGGTATTAGCCCACAGGACCCAGACGGCATGTTCACGAAAGTGAATAGCATCTTCCGCAAGAAGTCTCGAGTGAAGGTATCGAATCTTGAAGTCACTAGTGATGAGATAAATCTTCTCGATAGGGCTGGTATCGAAATTGATAGTACGACTCCGGATAGAAATGGAAACAGGATTATTTGTGAAGGATTGGATAAACTTGCCCTGATTGGAACACATTTTGAATTGGTTCATCTACCAAACCCTGAGAGAGGGAAGGCAATATTTTCAGAGGTCGTTGAAGCAAAAGTTTCCGACTTCAAATCAAGCCTGAACGGCCAATCAATTCTTCATTTCAATGAAACATTAGCATCTGACCTCATACCGAGCTTGAATCTTATTGATTATTTTGTCAGCTATGAAGAGTTGTGTTTCATATTTCGCAAGATAAACAACAAGAAATCATGTGGTACTGATGGTATTCCAAATGTAGTTCTCCGACATTTGCCTGAGGTTGCTATTAGGAACTATTGCATATTGTTCAATAACATGTTGAGCAATTCATATTTCCCAAATGAATGGAAAAAAGCTAAGGTATTTCCGATCTTGAAGAAAGGAAAAGAATCTTCATGCCCCAAAAGCTATCGCCCAATCAGCTTGCTGCCTAACATCAGCAAGGTGTTTGAAGTGATACTCAACAGAGCATTAAACGCCCACATTGAGGAAAATGAGTTGATGCCGAATTGCCAATTTGGTTTTCGTGCCAGGCATTCAACCACATATGCAATAACGAAAGTAACCTCAGACATCTGTTGGAAACTAAATGATAGACAATGTGTTGGAGCATGTCTCATTGATATGGAGAAAGCCTTTGATACGGTATGGTTAGATGGACTAATTTTTAAACTCCTTCAGGACAGGTTCCCCAGACACCTTGTCGCCATGATGTGTAATATGTTATACGGGAAATCGTTTGTTGTAACTGATGGAAATCTGACAACAATGCGCAAGTTCAAGGTCTTGAATGGTCTACAGCAGGGAACAGTTACTGCGCCTCTACTCTTCTCAATCTTCATTCGCAAGCTATTGAACGGCTTTGATTTTAATGTCTCGCCAACGCGATCATTGGTAGCGTTTGCTGATGATCTGATCATCTATACGGCAGATCGAAAAGCTACAATAGTTCAGAGGAATCTCCAAAAAATGTTCAATGATGTGCAGCTGTACACTGACAATTGCCGAATGAAAATCAATGCGCAGAAGTGCGAAACAATCTTGTTTCGGACAACGCTGCAGGGGGTCAGTCAAGACCTGAAACTTAATTGGAAAGATTTCCACATCATGACTGGTGAGAGTAGTCTAGAACGGGTTCCACATAAATCCTGTGTTCGATACCTCGGTGTTTATCTCGATCAGTATCTGTACTATACTGAACATGTGAAAATCATGCTCAGTAAGGCACTCAAAGTAGTCATGGGCCTTCGAAAACTCTTGATCAAAAGGTCAAAATTATCTGTTACAAGACACTGGTTAGACCAGTTATGACATATGGATGTCACATCTGGTACAAACAGAGTGCTAGTACTATGGAAAAATTAAGAGTTTTCGAAAGGAAATGTCTTCTTGCATGTACTGGTTTGTACAGAAAGCCTGAGACGGATTGGAAACATTATATATCGAATAGAAGAATTTATCATACTGCTGAAGTGGCTAGAGTCGATATCTTCATATTGAAGCTTCTTCGGAATCATATCGCAAGATCTGTGACTGTGAGTGAAAACCCTTGGATTTCACAGCCGTTCCACCCTACAGACGGGTATATTGCAACTTGCCTCGCTACTGGCTTCATCCCTGCAGAAGCATCCGTGTATTTGGACATGAATCGATATGTTTTTGATTCTGACGGCGTCCCAGTCATATATCACATATATCGACGGGCCACCGATAAGGAGATAAAATATCCTCCGAATTTGAGTTCACGAGACCAACAATTCCAATGGAGATACTCATTTGCTAGATTCGTTAAAGCTGATCGAGTTGAGTCGGGGCAATCTAGGTATTGGTGGCTGAATGACAATGTCTAAATTATTCGTGTTTATTTTCAGTTTTGGTGTTTTTCGTTATTTAGTTTTTGAGTTTCAGCTCATTATTGCTACATTTAGTGATGTTGTTTATTTTTGTTAAAAATTAGGTATAGGTTAAGTTTATATTATGTTTATTATATTAGGTTAGAAATAAGGTAAAACGCTTAGGTTAGGAACACTGTTATAGATTTTTTTAAGTATAAGATAAAGTTTTTGATTGCATTTATTAGAATTAAGTTAAAACATATTAGGTGTAGGATCAAAGTTCACTGTTGTGTTAAGATTATAAATAATTTTAGAATAGTGTTGGTTGGTTTTTTCTCCTTTTTCCAATTGAATTTTAAAAATATGTAATAATTCATTGCTTTGAATTTGGTATAGTTTTTAAAACGTGATGAATGATAACGTACAAACTTAGAGAGCCATTTGGTCCATTAAGTTTTTTATTGTTATTGTTTGGATTTTGCTTTATATTCTTTTAAAATTTATCGATTAGTATTAAATAAAGCACTTTTGACTTTGACTTTGATCAACAACTGCGACTTGATTCGGCTACATCGGCTTTTCCATTGCATGAGAAGGAAGGTCTCCGCAGGACGGCCCTGGTGTTTCACACAATCGATGTGGGGTATGCTAAACCCATAAAGCAGAAACATTTTGCCATATCTCCAGCGAAGGAAAAGTCGTTATATGCCGACATGATCGAATGCTGGCACTAGGCGTGATGGAAGAATCGCAGCGCACGTGGGCTTCCCCGGTGACTTTAGTGGTCAGGCCGAACAAGGTCTGGCTGTGCTTGGATGCCAGACGTTTGAGTGCCGTCACTGTCAAGGACGCATACCCTTTACCTTTGATTGAGGGCATCTTGAGTCGGTTGCCTAAAGCCCATTACATTACGAGTTTGGACCTCAAGGACGCTTTCTGGCAAATCCCGTTAGACCCTGGCTCAAAGGAGAAAATAGCCTTCACGGTTCCAGGTCGCCCACTGTATCAATTTGTGACCATGCCATTCCGACTGTGTAATGCCCCTCAGAGAATGACGCGCCTTATGAATAAGGTGATACCACAGCATTTATGGCACCAAGTTTTCGTATACTTGGACGATCTGCTCCTTATAACCGAGACCTTTAACGAATCCCTCGACCTGCTTCAGGAAGTAGCTTTGCACCTCCGGAAGGCAGGGTTAACCATCAACATACAGAAGAGTCAGTTCGTGATGATGGGAGTGAAGTATTTCAGCCACATCATTGGTCATGACAACATCAAGACCGACCCGGACAAGACTCAAGCGATTGACACTTTCCCACTACCCAAGACCACCAAGCAGTAACGCCGATTCCTAGGTTTATGCGGATGGTACCAACGATTCGTACGTGGCTATGCAACCGTCACCACACCTTTGACCGACATGCTGCGAAAGGGATGTAATTTCGTCTGGGAAGGGCCCAGCTTGCGAGCCTTCGAAGAGCTGAAAAAGAGTCTGACAACAGCCCCCGTACTGCACAGCTCGGACTTTGAGAAACCGTTCTCAATCCATTGTGATGTGAGTCAACATGGGGTGGGAGGAGTCTTAATCCAGGTTGCGTAAGACGGCGAGGAGAGGCATATAGCCTTTATGTCTCACAAGCTGAGCCCGGCCCAGCGAAATTACATGGTCTCGGAGCAGGAATGCCTGGCGGCTGTGCTGGCGGTGAAACGCTTTCGAGCATATGTGGAGGGACATCCCTTTGAAATTGTCACGGACCATGCGTCTCTGAAATGCCTGATAACCCAGACTGATCTCCACGGGCGTTTGGCCAGGTGGGCCTTGAAATTACAGACGTTTGACTTCACGATTCGACACCGTAAAGGAAGTCAGCACGTGGTACCAGACACATTATCAAGGATGTTCGCCCCTGAAGGAGCTGAGTTGGCCCAGGAGGACGACAGCTCCTTATGGATCGACCTGGACTACCCCGCCTTCAAGTCAATAGGGTACGACCAGCTGATGACTACTATTCAGAGCCAGCTACCACAGCTACCAGAGCTGCGGGTGACGGAGGGATTTATATACAGGTGGATGGGACACGCATCGAGAGATTCCATGCAAGAAGGGGAACAGTGGAAGTTATGGTCGCCCCAAGAACTGACTATCAACCTCATTAAACGGGCTCATGACCACCCATTGAGTGCGCACGGCAGTTACGGTTGTACGCTTCGGCGGCTGAAAACCTACTTCTTTTGGCCTAAGATGGCGCAGCAAGTAAAATCGTACGTAGCCGGCTGTGAGCTATGCAAGCGCACTAAAGCGCCCAATTCTGTTCCTCGGCCTTCGATGGGCAAACTTGAGCTACCTGAGCGTGTGTTCCAGCGCCTGTATATAGATCTCATCGGTCCGTACCCTCGCTCGACTTCGGGTTACACGGGAGCTGTCGTGGTCCTGGACCAATTGTCTAAATTCCCAATTATTGAACCAATTCGGAACATGCACACCGAGCCGATAGTCAGCTTCCTGGAAAATCGCATTTTCCATATATTCGGGGTACCGGAAAATGTGGTCTCCGACAACGGAGTTCAGTTCACCTCGGGAGATTAGATTTCGGGATCTAATGGGCAAGTATGGCATTACTCACCGGCGGACCGCCATTTATTCACCGCAAACCTATGCGTCCGAGCGGCTGAACCACACCCTCATAACCGCCATTCGTGCTTACGTCCAGCCGGATCAGAAGGATTGGGACCGCAGGATTTCCGCCATCACCTGTGCCCTGCGTTCGTCATACCACTCCACCACAGGTATCTCCCCGTACTTTGCCGTGTTCGGCCAGTACATAATCTGCCACGGAAACTTGTACCGGCTATTGCAGCAGTATAAAAAGTTTTAAAGACCCATTAGTGGTTCTGGAGCCGCACGAGAAACTCCAAATTCTACGAGAACAACTTCGGGAGAAGGTTGAAGATAGCAGACGGATGGGGAGGAGCGTTATAACCTGCGATCCCATCCTTCTGGCTTCAAGACTGGCGACGAAATCTACCGGCGGAATTTCAGGCAGAGTGAAGCAAGCCGGCACTATAGTGCTAAACTGGACAAGAAGTTTGTGATGTCGTGTCCTACAAGTTTTAAGTCCCACGCGATATCTCATTGCGGACATGTCCGGGAAGGAACTGGGAGTCTACCATGCCAAGGACCTACGACGGTGAAGAGTGCCATCAAAGAGTTATCTCCTGCTTAGCATCGACCGCCTTCACCTGGGCTCAAAATCTCAGCGACCTCTTCTTGCTAGAACGTGCCGCGGGAAGGTTAGCCATCCACACGTCACCAGACCTTTTCTGCCGCCATACAAGTAAAACAAGCTTATGGCTAAGCAGCATGTCCTTCAAACTCCCCATGCCTGGATGGGCATCGTGGACACTGCCCTGTAATGAATCGGCTCTACGCCACTGGCGACCAATACACATGCACCTTGCTACCATACGAGTATGGCTTCCCATCTCACGTTAGTTGTGAAAACTTCCCATCCCACGTCAGTTTTGTCGTGGAATGTCAAAGTCGAGTTTGACACAGCCACATGGTGAGTGTGAGTGTTCGACTAACGGTGGGAGGAAAAACTCTATGTGTCGTGCTTTTGATGTGTCTGCTAAACGTAAAAGAATTTGGGAAAAAGCAATTGAAGAGGCTGATGAAGTGTGTATGTATGCGCAAGAGGATCGTCAAAAAAAAATTCAAAGATATTCTCCAAAAAAAAAGTCGATATGTACATTGAGAAGTAATTTATATACTGTAAGTTTCATTACTAAGTTGATACAACTTTCAAAATCCCTCCTGACCCTCGAAGTGAACTTTTAAAATAGATCTATTCGTATATGCAAACCCGTAGCTCAAACAAGTGAAATTAATCTCAGTTTTCAGAAATCATCACTCAAATAAAGTTAGCATAATATACCCAGATACAGAGATGTGCGCCAAACAGCCAAATTAGCTAAATTGTTCAAATCTGACAACCATAATCTGGAAGAGTTGCCCTCAATATCTTAAGGCAAGTGGTGTGTGCTTTTGTTCAGTCAATATTTTTTTGGCATTTCAGGGATTATTTTTGATTTCTGTAAGCAGGTGCTAGTCGACGCACGTGAGAAACTTGGCATTCCCTGGGGTAATCCAAATACCGAATGTGAAGCAGCACCAGCCAAAACTTTTCATAGTACTCAGGGTATTAGTACCGGTATGTTTTTAGCTTACGCACCTATTATTAGGAACTTGTGGCAGGATACGGGAATACGACGAGCGTATGAAAGACGGAGAGAATTTCAAAGTAGTGATACTGTCAGTTATTTTTTTCGATGAATTAGATCGAATAGCACGACACGATTATGTACCGACACCTAAAGATATATTTCATTGTCGTAAAGCAACCGAAGGTGCATATGAATTTACAATAAAAATACAGAACATTCCTTTCGTATTTATTGATATTGGTGAACAAAGAACGCAACGACAAAAATGGAAAAGTGTTTTGATTGTTCGGTAACATCGATATTATTTTTAGTCTCGACGTCGGCATTTGATCAACTTCTTGCTGAATGCAGGAAAACAAAACGACTGGAAGAATCGAAAAAAATAAACATCTTTGAAACAATCGCAAATAACCGTACATTTCAAGCAATCTTAATAATATTATTTCTTAATAAAATTGATTCACTAGCACAAAGGGTGCGAAATCCTGAGACTGATATACGTTGGTACTATCCACAATTTACTGGTAAGCCGCTTAAGCTGTTAGATGTACAAAATTTTATGTAAGAAACGTTTATAAAAGTTCGTAAAAATACTCACACTGCCATTTATTATCATTTTACCTATTCTGTTGATACGCAAAATATTAAAATTGTCTTTAATTCAGTCAAAGCGATAATATTTCGTAGAAATAGAAGTGGTGAAATGAAAGGAAATAACAATAAATAAGAAAAATAAAAATGAACAAAGCAATCGCGAGCAAAGATACAAATATGAACCCAAATGTAAAGGAACAAACAATGACATAAATTTAGAAAAAGAATGATAAATGTAAAATTCAAACGATGATAATAATATTAATAATAAGCAACAAACGCTTTACACTTTTGTACACATATACACACGTAGACTAGTATCAATACGAATAATAGTCATTTATAATGGCCGAAACAGTCCCTTTTTATAGTGTAAGAGGGGTAAGGATTAGATGTATGGAGAAAAGAAATGTAATTGGTAACATATTTAGGATGAAAGCAAAATGTGGCTATTTTTTACATAAGAATTAATTTATGTATACATATATAATAGAAGTATGGATGTTCCAAATTGGATGAAAATACATAAAAACATGAATTGCTACGTCAAAATACAACTTTCCTTTCCAGCCTGCCCTTCTTTTTCAGCAGGAGTGAGAATGCACGGTAAGTATGCCGTGAAGAGGGTAGGGTTCTAGAAATCCACGGATGGCCGGTTTCGCGTTGCGTGCGGTACGCGGTACCATCGGTTGCCTTGCGTTTTGATTAGAGTAGAGTTTGTCGGAGTGGAATTAACGTAGTATATTTTTCGTTATCGCGTCAGTGAAATTCGGGAACGCGAAATACAACCTAGTTCTTTTGTATTGTTGACTGAATGAAAAAGAGAGAATACCGAATAAAGTGAAGTAGGTTTCTTTTCCGTATTGTTGAAACTTTGATGCGTTTGAACCGGGCACTTAATGGTGGCTGAAACACGTAATTGAGCGTAATCCATTTAAAGACCTGCGACCGAAATCCTCTCCGAACTAGCTGGCCGACAAGCAGCCACCGCGAAATGGATTACGGGTGCACGGACTGGTTGACCGGTTGGTACTGTTCGTTGGCACGACTCAGTTTACATGCCTAAAACCGATGAGAAGTCGGTTCCGCCTTCGTTTGAGCGGACGTAAATGAAAAACATTAAAATTATTTAAAATTGCTACCGAAATTCTTAGTCGGTGGTCGCAACTTTAAGAGTGCTTGTTATCGAAAAATCTTCTTCAGTGGTGAAGCTCATTTCAGGTTCAATGGCTTAGTTAATTGGCAAAATATGCACTGTTCGTCAGCAACATACCCACATGTGCTTCTTGAGATACCATTGAATCCGCAAAAAATTACTGTTTGGTGCGATTTTCATGCCGCAGGTGTGATTGTGTAGTGTTTTAGGTATGATATATGTCCGTGAAGGACTGCAGCGGAAGAGGATGTTGGGATCCACTAAGATTAGCCCTGCCTGAGGACGCGTGAATGGGCTGGCAGGCTAACGTTGCGGGTTCTTTCCCCAAGCACAAGGACCCACTACAAAAGAATTTCGCATCCACGAATTCTGGGGTCAAATAAAAGTCGAACGAAGTCGAAAAAAGAAGGAAACCAACTAAGCGTTGGAAATTGCTGACGTATAAGGACAAACTGGACATAGGGAAGAGAAACGGACTGAGTAGGACTTCTTCGTTACCCGACGATTCTTTTGGCCCACAAATAAGAGCCGGGCATCCAGATGGAGGTGATGCCCCCTCGCACCCTCCCAACCAGATCAAGATCCAAATGTAGATGTGGCCATATATTTCCCATTTGAGTAGAAAACTCATACAAATATAATTTTCATGAACTTTCCCATCAAATGAAAAATATAGACGTGACCAATTTATGTTATAGAATTATGTGATCGAATCACATAAATCTATACCATAAAATGGCACGCGAGCGGAAGGCTACTCTACCCGGCAAGAGCCCCTGTTAAGCAAGAAAAAAACGCGGGTCCTATACCCGGTCAGGTAAAACGGGATGGAAAGACCGAATTTTTAAACAATTTTAACAATTAATGGTTTTATTGCAAAGAAAAAACAGAAGAAGGAGATTTAAGGTAAAAAAAATTCTTTTCTCGTTCAACGAAACTTACAAAGATCATTCAAAAAAGGAACTTACAAAAATCATTTAAAAAAAAGAAAACTTACAAAAATCATTTAAAAAAAGAAATTTACAAAGATCTTTAAAAAACTCACAAAAATCATTAAAGAAAAAGGAAATATACGAGCGTTCAATGCGCACTTGTTTTTGTTTATTATTTCTATTACTTTGGCGGTAAGGTAGGTACCGCGCCTCTATCTCTCGAATTGAATTTATTCCTGTTTATCCGATATGAAAAGTATGAACCGGATGCGCAGCCTTCATTTACTACGCGCAAATTGTTTACAACGAGCCACCGTCTATTATTCTTTAATTTACAATTATCACCATAATGTGATTGCATGCAAACGTTCCGTGAAAAAACATATTCGGTGCATTCAATTTCACATTGCCTATTTCATACTCTTTGTAATTTATAAAATTCTACGTAAGCATTTTGGCCAAATAGAAAACGTTCGCCTATTTCTTCCGTTCATGAATAATTTACCGCGGCTAGTTTTACTCGCTCCAGTAATTGCAGATACTTTTTTTTTCTGCTTCTTCTTATCACCAAAATTTTCAGCAACAGTCAACGTATTTTATAAAAATGATCAATGAAAAAGCTACAAGTGTTTCAGTCTAGGCAGATCACATCATCGATAATAGAAAGTTGTCCACTAAAATGTCGTTAAATTGTATTTTTGACCGCTGCGTTAAATTAAAACCGTTCACAAATTGAACAGCTCTGGATGTTATGCAGCTGAACATAAGAACAGAGAAAATAAAAACTACTCGATTTCCTTTTTGCGAGTTGCTTCTTCAATTTTATAAAGGGACGATTAACTTGATGCAACATACATCTAAATTTTGCACTCTTCTCTGCTCTGTTCAGTTTTCACTTGTTCTGTCAGTACCCAAGCATTCACCTTTAGTCAGTTGTTTCGTCTCCTCGTTCAGTGTCTTCCTTCTTTCGTAACAGTTTGGTTCCTCGCCACGGCGTCCCAAAAATTTCACAATAATTGAACAATAAACAGCTTAGTTACAGCCGATTGAATATTTAACAATTAAAACAACATTAACACGTGATACTAAGGAGATACACGTTTGCATCGGACCTAGACACTAAAAATTGTTTGTCATATTGATGTGTTATCATGACTAATCAAATAATGGGGTCAAAACATTGAAACATAATGGCGGCGAGTTTAAAAACATAATAATCCGAATAATTTTTCGAACTCAATTTTCGGAATCTGTATATTAGTCAAGTTTTGATATGCAGAATATATTGTTTGATTTACTAATTGTTTTACAAAATCCTTCTGGCAGGAGCACTCTCCTGCTATTTCAACTTGTTGTCTCTGATTAGCCGACTTTTTTTTCTTCCATAAGTTTTCGAATGATAATATCAGCTCGTTGAACTTCCAACTCAACACCAAATCGAATTCATGCGCGTAGTAGCCTTCGACGTGCTCCCGCGTATTTCTGAGTAGATTCCGCAACAAACAGATCCTAAATGAGTTCATGATGCTTTAATTTCTCTCCACTGCTTGTTCTCTCGGTCCCCACTTAGTTGATAATTTTCGTCTATTTATGTCTTTAATCTAAAAATCTGCGCGAATCCGCACTGAGTGTTTTGCCCCATACTTCTGGTCCCAACAGCAGGATTGACCCTACGGTACTCATCAAGAGGCGTCTTCTTGGTGGGTTCAGTGTCCTAGGTCGACTCAGAGCCAATACGCCTGAAGCAACCTTCTGAGCCATTGCCCTGATTTGCTCAGAGAAACTTATCTTCGAGTCGATCGGTAACCTCAGCTACTTCACCGTTGGCTTCGGATTCGAGTAGTGTGTCTCCAATACTGATCGCCCTTGATCTAGGAACTCTTATATTTGCTAAGATGACCCTTGGGTTTTTTTCTGCAGAGCTAGACTGATCCCAAGAGTAGTCCTCCAGTCTCTCATTGGGTACATTAGCATACATCGAGTAAATTGCACTTGTTCAAAGTTATATCCCAAAACTAGAGCCACAACATGATCCGCACAGCCGAACAAGCATCTCCAGTTTCAGTGGCCCATCTTAAGACACATTCTACAACTATACTGCCGAGGAGATAGGTCCCCAGCAGCGCAAACCACTTCAGTGAGTTTTCCCTAGGTGAGTTTTTCTAGCGCTACCCCAGCCGTGTCTACCATGCATAACGGGCGGTATGCAGACATTGATCCAGAATGCCTCCTTCTACTGTACCAGGAAAACCGCATCCCGTAGGCAAGCGCTGAATGTGCTGAGCAGCAAGTCAGCAAAATGGTGATAAACAAGTTGCAGCACCTCAGCTGAAATGCTATCTGGGTTTGAAGCTTTCCTTGAGATCAAAGATAGGACTACCTTTTCCAGTTCCGGCTGCGTGAGTAGTGGGCATTCGATTGCAACACGGACAGGATGAGTGGAGAAATGTGCCCGCACAATCTCATCCATTTTCCCCGCTTGATCTATGCAAAGCATCCGTAGGGCATCAAGTTTCCGCAAAGCTAGCTTGTAGCCAAGGCCCCACGGATTCTTGCTCACATTGTGCACTAGATCTTGCCAGTAGCGATGCTTCCTGTTCTTCATCAGTTTGCGAAGGCATTTCCTAGCCGACCTCTATGCTGCTGCCCAGTGGCGTGCCTCGTCACAGTTCCATGCCCGTATAGCCTTACGGTGATGCTGAGGATACAGTGGGCCACCATTACGCTCGGGCTTATCTTGCCGTGGTTTTCAATGAGGCATAGAAACACTGCAAGAAGTCGTGATGAACCTCATAGTTGAGTTCACCACGTCTTGAGCTGCAATTCTTCTGTTCTCTGCTAATCACCCTGCAATGGAGCATCTGAGGTGAGCACCTCGACAAACCTCTCGACGCCTATTCTTCCGATGTCCACCCAATTGTAGAATGCTGAGAGCATGGACATCGGAGGATAACATAACGAATCTCAAGCAAAATGCACTGATGATCACTGGGTCCCCTAATACTCTCCAATTACCTATGAATCCTCTGCACTAAGGACTCCGAAGTGAATGTCACGTCCGGTATGGTTTCTATGCAGCCAGTCGGAGTATTTCTGGTGTTTAGTACGAGAAGCGCTGCTTTGGTCGTCATTTCTAGGATTTGTTATTTTCTGCGGATCTCTCTAAGGCATGCCGTATTTGATTGCTTCAGCGCTGAAGCCTGCCCCAACGAGCACGTTGTCATCTGCACTCGAGGCAGAACCCTCCAAAGCATTAAGCTTGGCTTAGAAAGATGATATCGATTCGTTCATCGCATGTAGGCAATACGGGTATCAAATGAAAGGTCTTAATGAGGGCTTTTCATAACAGGTCTTAAACTGAAAGTTTTTCTTCGAGAAGCGCACAGGGAGTGGAAATACACTTAAAAATGAAGTGAAAGCGCCTATTAGGACCGTGGCAGAACAGACGATCGGGCATCAAGCCCGTCGCAAGAGGAATGATTGGTTCCAGAATGCGTTAGTTAAAACCAATCAGGCGTACAAAGAATACGTAGGTAGGAAAACCAAGACGAAGAGAGAACACTATGAACATCTCAGAAGAGTAGCGAATGAGATAATTAGGATTAAGAAAAGAAAATACTATGGCGACCAATTGAGAAGTATAGATGTAAGTTTAGCAAGCAACAACACAAGACAAGCATACAAAGTAGTGAAAAGCCTGAAACGTGGTTGCCTACCCAAAACCACGCTGTGTCGTGATAACATCAGCAATATCATCGCTGATGAAACCAAGATTAAAAAAAGATGGGCATAATATTTCAAGAACCTCCTTAATCCTCCGCACAGCTCCAGAGCATTGGAGCCTATAGATGTCTGCGGAGAGCTTCCCTTGGCTCCACTAACTCTGGGTGAAGTTTGTTCCTCCATCAAAGTCCAAAAGAATAATAAAGCGCCGGGCATCGATGAGATTCCAGTGGAGCTCATCAAATGTGGTGGCAGTAGTGTTCATTAACCTATTCACAAAGTCATCCAGCACGTTTGGCAACAAGAACATATGCCGTAAGAGTGGAGCCAATCAATTGTATTCCCTATCCACAAAAAAGGTGACAAGTTACAGTGCGAAAATTTTAGAGGCATATCACTACTTTGTTCGGCGTACAAAATATTTTCAAAGATCTTAGAAAATAAAATCGGATCATACACTAACAGTATTATTGGGGAGTATCAAGGTGGTTTTAGAGCAGGCAGATCGACGATAGACCAATTGTTTACAGTCACGCAGGTACTTGAAAAGTGCTGGGAGTTCAACATAGACGTACAATAAATTTTCGTTGACTTCAAGCAAGCATACGACAGTATTGATCGTAACGTACTGTACCAAATAATGCTTTACTTTGGCATCCCAGCCAAATTAGTCCGTCTTACCAAAATGACAATGACGTCGACGACCTCCCAAGTCCGCATCAATAACCAACTCACCGATGCCTTTGTCACAAATTTCGGACTAAAGCAAGGAGGTGGGCTGGCCCCATTGCTATTCAATTTGGCTCTGGAGTACGTCATAAGGAAGCTACCTGTCGAAATGCGAGGTACATTACTATACAAGTCGAGCCAAGGAGTAGCCTATGCGGACGACATCAACATTCTGTCACGGTCGTTAACAACTGCCAAAGAACTCTTCTTGAATCTCGACAGCGAAGCAAAACTAGTAGGACTACAAATCAACGAAAATAAAACAAAGCTCATGACGCAGTCGAGCAAAAATACCTTAAGCATACAAAACAAAACACTTGGCGAAATGTTAGCGAATTTGTGTATTTAAGCGACAAAATAAAGAAAACGGGCAATGAAAGAGACGAAATACGCCGAAGAATACAACTCGCAAATATTTTATTGAGTATTGACGATCTTGAAGGCCAGCTGAATACACAGGAAAACAAAGCTCCAAGTACACAAATCTGTGATAAGACCTGTGTTATGCTATGGGTGTGAAACATGTACCCTAACCCAAGCAGCCGCAAATATATTGAACGCCTTTGAGAGACGGGCCCTGACGTGAACAATCGGAGCGAAGCTGAACGGGGACCAATTTGATACAACCATGAGCTGTATGAAAGTTTTGACGACCCAGAGGTCTCAACGATTATAAGACTGCGGAAGCTGCAATGGGCTGGCCACATGAATCGTATGAACGAACAACGGATACCCAAGAAGGTATTCGTTGGGAGAACTGAAGGCCGGAGACCAGTGGGGAAACCTAGGAAACGCTAGTCTGACTCGGTCGATGAAGACAGTTCATCGCTGCTCGGATTTCGAAATTTGAGGACGCGGTCAATGGACCGAGACAGTTGGAGGTGGTATTTGCAGGAAACGAAGGCCCAAGAGGAGCTGAAGGGCTAAGAAGAAGAAGAGGAAGTAGTTACAGCCATTTGAAATTTCTCCAATTACAACAACAATAACACATGATTTTAGTATTTTATGGACTCTCGATCGAGTCAGACACTGCAATTTTGATTTGATCTTCTTAAAACTTGCAAATAAGATCAATAAACTAAATGCTCGTATTTTTGGGAATTCATAATTTGGGTGATTTTCTTAGTTTGTAACAAAATGGCGACCGTTGAAAATAGGGACGCAATGAATTTTTTTTTAAACGTGCAAATCTCTTTGACATGTTTCTTGACTTTATTCGTTGCTGGTGACTGCATTTCAGAGAATGTGGGTACAAAACCCTTTTGCCATGAGCGTAGGTCGGTCTATCCAACTTGTTTCTCTCTTGTTTCGCATCTGGTAATTTTCCTTGCTAGGCGTCCATGTCAACTTTATTTTTTGGCACTTTTTGAAGGAGTTCTTTTGCAGCTTCTTTCGCTCTTTCTGTCAGCACTATCTGGAACACGCCCATCAAGTGCCTCTACCTTCGTCGTTTTATCCCGATTTCCTCCGATTGGGCTGGACGGCTTTCTTGCATTGATCGTTGATGGTGGAGTTATCTGCGCGTGCACTTCAGGCGTAGCCCACAGCGCCTCTTTAGGCTTCTGTTCTGTTTCGGCCTTCTGGTCATCTTCAGCCTTTAACCAGATCCTCCGAAACTACCCTATTCGGTCTAGGAATTCTTTTGGTTCAAAAAGCCCATTCTTTAGAGCTTTGCTAATTTTTGGCGAATTGTATTTTGATTTTATTCTTTTTAGAACATCTACCGGTTGTCGGATCAGCCTTTGTTTTTTATGTCACTGGAGGGCAATTATACTGTTCGACGTCTATTGTTAGGAGAGCAAATCGGCTTTCATTTCCGAGTACAGTATTTCAGCTGCGATTTCGATGGTGGCGGTAAAATTGCGCAACGCTACTTCGTTTGTTATTATTTCGGGGCATTTGAGACCGTTGCTTCGATCAATTTGGCAGCGGTTGCAGCAGTAACCATGGAACTTTCGATGGTTTTCATTTTTCCTCCACTGAACGAACATCTGGCGTGTCCTGCAGATTTCCCGCTTTTTCCATTGTTCTCCATTTTTCGTTCGCCGTTAATGTCATTCTATCGTGTTCAATGTGCTGTTAACATAATGGCCTGTAATTGTTGGTTCCGTCAATGGCAGAGTATAGAGGCAATGCAAGGGTTGGCACATGGCACAAGCCTTTATGGGAGCATGTGCCCAGAGCCAGACCAGTGCTAATGAGGAGTCCGTCTCAATCGAACCAATACCACCACCCCAAGGGTACGAACTTCGAACATACTCCGAGGCCTGCCAAGGTTTTACTGGGATGGAGACGGTATGATAGTTGAATTGGAGGCTTTCACGCACAAGTATCACCGTGGCGCTACCGTGCAAATCAACTAATTACAAACTATCATGTCCGAAAGGCCGAAGCATCCATTCCAGTTCGTTGTCAAAAGCGTAGTCCAGATTCAGTCAGGGTCGTTACCTGTCATCCCATCACGGTGACCTCTATTTCTTCAGGTCCGCGGAGCGGTACTCCCCAAGGAATGCTAGCCTCCAAAAGTACTCATTTCAACCGGTATACCTCCTCCAGAGGATACCTTTAACCGATTATTTAAACATGACATCTTTTTTACCATGTTTAAGTTCATCTGGTAGATTCGAGAGGCATCTTTTAGACTACTTCTAGCTTTGATAAAATATGAACTAATTTTTTACAGGATGCCGGTAAGACATCCTGTAGCCATGGCGAACAAATCATTTAATTTAGATGAGTTATGTGATAACTTTTTGTTCGATGTGGTGTTTGGACAAGAGCTCTTGTTAAAATAGATTAATGTTTTAAACCTAAAAAAAGGACAAATATTAAATTAAACACAATTTATGATCTTTCACCCTCTTCTGCTCAGCACTGTCATAGTAAGATAGGTAAAATACTTAATGTGAAGATGTTTTGCCCGGGTTAGATATGCCAATTAGCTTCTTAGAAAAGATGATTAATACGTGCATTAATTGATTCCATCTTAAATTTCAAATGAGTGACAAACAATGGACTCTGCATCTTCTCAAGGAAGCCCACCAAAATCAACTTTTATCCTTGATGTAATTTTGGCCATACAGATTCAAACAAATAAGCTTCAAAAGCAAACTAACTAATTCCATTCCAATGCAGCGGAATAATCAAGGAATTGAAAATAAGAAATGTCCCGCAAAAACCTACTCAAAAACGTCTTAGATACTTCCTATTTAATCTAAACATTACGTCATCTGAATCATCTGCAAAGCAAATATCAAATCGATGATGATCGTTGCCAATAGGTGAACAAACACTTTTCTGCAGACTCACGTCGAACCTAGCAGCACATGCACTGCGATGAGCCTACGATATGTGAGGCTCCTCACTAAGGTTCACCAACGAAGAAGCAGCCTAGCACTTGGCGGTGTTTGCAGAAATCAAAAGAAAAACTCATATGAACTGGGAAGCACTTAAGACGGAATCGACACATCTTATGTCTGCGATAGAAGTCTTAATGCGCGACTGCATCCAGCAAGGATATCATGGAGATCTGGAGCCGTGATTATTGAAGGCATCTGTGAATTGATCTCGAATCACTCTGGGAGCCCTAAGGCGTGCAATAACAGCCGCAGTTCCCAGCCGTTCTGCTACGGTGGTAGCGATGATGACAGCCACTCACAACGTCTTGAGTGAAGTATCTTTGGATCAAGAGTAGCTAATTAATTTGTTATTTTTGAAGACAGTTGAAGTATGGCTTTATTTAATTGAGCTGGGAAAAAAGTCAGTGGAGTGTTGACATGGCGTGCGAAGATCTATTGGAACAGCGTTTGGCATTGACTCACATAAGATTGGCTCCGAGCAACGATTCGAGACATTCTATTCTTACCGCAGGCCGGGAAGCACGCGCATGAGTTCATCTTCATCTTCTTGGCCTTGGAAGTTGCAACAAAAGTATTTGATTTGTGTTCTAAAGTAGTTAAGTGTTTGGTTCTTACCTTGGGCACTTCAGCATCGCTCGCGGCAGTGAAAAATTGTTCCGGGGTCCGCAATTCAAATCGTCTCCATCGCCGCTGTACAGTTTCCTGGTCGATTCCCCGCTCAAATCACTTCCCTCGCTCTGGTTCTCAGAACTGTCCTCGCCGCTAGGACTGTCGAGTTGCGCCGATACTTTTGCTTGACCTTTCACAGACCTCAAAGTAGGACTGGAGCGCGCTAGTGTGGTGGCAGCCGAGAAATATGAGGTCAATCTCTTCAAGTAAGCACCACTTGGCACCTGATGGTGTTCAATATCAACATCAACTTCGCCGTTTCCAAGATTATTGATATCGTCCTCGATATCAGTCAATTGCTGTCGATTGCTACTGTTACTGTTGCTGCGACTATCCAATTCGCGATCAGCTTCGTCCGTTTCGTCGAGGGGCAGCACTTTAATCGCGTCAAAATCGTAGGAATTGAAATACGCTTGTTCTCGAGATATCTTGACTTTGGCGATTTCAGCGTCAGCGTGATCGACATCCGTGGCTACAATGTTGGGATTGTTTTTATTGCGGTTGTCGCATATTGGCATTGCGCTCTGTCCAAGTTTTCCGACTTTTTTGATTGAGAATATTCTCTGTTACAATCTTGAATTGGTTTAGCGACGTATAAAGGTCAATCTTTTGAAATACTTCCTTCAGTCTCGCTTTGGGCTTTATGCATTTTATGTCAACTTTTTCGAAGCATTATTTTTTAGAAATCCTGAAAAGAAAAACACAAAACGTTAGATCTTCATTTGATGCAATTTTTATAGAAAATAGAAAAAAAGAAGTAGTGCGATTAATCCATATCTACCAGAATTTTCATCCGGTTAGGTAGATTAATACAAACTGATGTAAATAAAATACGCATATAGGTTGATGCTATTGGGAGTTAAAAACTGGCGCACAAGTTTGCGTAGGGGTAAATCCTGGACAAGGCACGGGTTGAGCTGTCGCGCCATAAATGATGATGAAAGTTTGATGTTATGAACTAAACTGTTTTCAATATTGAGATGAAATGTGGCAATCGAAAAAAACTTTTTCTATCATTATTTCACAGCAAAACAATATGTCTGCAGCCAAAGAGTTTCGTTTGGAAATAACCACTTTTTGTGAGACCCAGAAATCGGGAAACCTATTTCTTACTATCTGGTTTGGACTTGAAAGGCAGACTTTTTTATGGAAGACCAGTATTTAGCTCTCCTAGCCACCCGACCAAATTTAATTAATTTGCCATGTATGCCGAAAAAGAAACATTTTGATGGATAACCACCCGCCTATTTTAGAGCTCGTCCCTACCGAGATCGCTTCCAAAGATCCTGGAGATACTTATTCGGTAGGCATCTTTTGAAGTGTGCATTCGTGGATTCGTTGTTACGACTACTAATGATAAAACTGCTTTACAATGATTTTATCCCAGAAATGAAACTGATATGTATCGGTAAAGTTATAAATCTTTACTTAAAAACTGAAATTGGAAAAAATTAGAACGTCCAATTTTGTAAATATTGATTATATTTATTTTTTAACATTTTGATACATTTATCTCAAAAACAAATCAAAAATGGGTCATGTTACTCATTCTTTTATACTGATTAGTATCAGTTTCCCATCTTATAGACCAGCAGTAATCCGCTAACATATTTTTATCCCAAAATTTTTGGTGTGTTTCCTCAAAAACCTTCAAATCTCGATGAAAGCGTTCGCCATGCTCATCACTCATGCTTCCCAGGTTCTCAGAAAAAAAATCCAGGTAAGAATGGAAAAAATTAATTTTTAACGACATTTTCGCTCCTATTCTTTGTTAATTTTTCAATAAATTGGAAACAATTTCTGCCAAACTCTCAGATTTCTTGTTTCCCAAGAAATATTTCACTACTGCTTTGAATGAATACCAAGCATCTTTTTCGACACTGGATAAGTAACCATCAAAATGTTCATCCTTTAATATGTTTTTAATTTGGGGTCCCACAAAGATTCCTTTTCTGAGTTTTGCATCAGACAAACTATGAAAAATGGTTTTTAAATACTTAAAACCTTGTTCACCTTTGTGAAGTGGTTTGACCAAGTTTTTCATTAATCCCAGTTTGATGTGAAGTGGCGGTAAAATAACGTTTTTGGGATCAATCAGAGGATTGTTTTTAACATTCATTTTGTTAGGTGTATATTCATTACGTATAGGCCAATCTTTTTTAATGTAGTGGTCTTTCTTAGCTCTACTGTCCCATAAGCATAAAAAGTAGCAATACTTGACATAACCACCTTGCAAACCAAGAACTCACCCTACAACTTTGAGATCTCCAAAAAATTTTCAATTGAGTTCTTCATGTTTTATAAGCTTTATTGATGTTGTCATCGACTCATATGATTCCTTGGAATTTGCCGCATGCCCTATGAGAATAGATGGTTTTTTGTTGCCATTATGAAGCAGTACTGCTTTCGAACTTATTTTTGAAGAATATATAAATAAACGCCATTCTTAAGTGTTTTATGACTGGTTCGTTGAAGTGAAAAGTCCACGAATATCTTTTCCCAATATTCATACCCCTCCTTTGATGCAAAATACTGTGTGAATTGTTCACTCCTACTGCGGTAAAAAGTCACTATGGTATCAGAGGCCAAAAAATTTCATTACTGAAGTTGTGACGCAAGCAGTTCAGATTTAATTTTTGAAAGCTGTAAGTCTCTTCAAAGGTCGTTTAATTCACCCTGTGATATTGAATGTGGTTCACAATTCGGTTTTAACCCGGGAAGAGCTTCGAAATCAATGTCCTGGTTCGAAACCGCCTCATCTACTTCCAACTCCATGAGGTTCATTTTCCTTACTGGAACTGCTGGGTAATGATGGCCCGGTGAGACTCATGGAGACTGGATCGTCCCCACGATTGTTCCGAAGCAAAAGTGTCATATCTGAAATTTTTGCATTTAATTTTTTTTGGTTTTAGAATTTTAGAGTAGGGTTCTATCTAATTAGCACAAAAATGCCTACTATTAAATGATCAAAAATGTTGTGTTCTTTAAGAGAAATCCATCAAAAATTATATTGAGATCTCGTCATCAAAGTCACTCATCAGATGCCAACTCTGACTTTGATGGATTAGAATGGTCTTAGTTAGATATTACGTAATTAATGCTCATAAAGTTTTAATTTTTTTTATTTAATTCAATTGCATTTAGTTTTTGTATTTGCTAGTTATATAGAATGTAAATTTTTCGGTCACTTGTGCGATTTATCTAGAGATTATTAGGCGACAGGTTATAAGCTGGGCTTACTAAGCCATCATAGCTTATACACAAATTACGTGATAAGAATTCTATGTGTTTTTTGGAAAAAATGCGTGAAAAATTAGATTGGGATTTCAGCGTTGAAGTCACTTATTAGGTGCTAACTCTAATTTCGACGGGTGCTAATCGATGACGAAATCTCAATATAATTAAAAGCCTATCACCATGGAAAGGAGGGAGTCATATTGAGAGAGGAAAACGTAGATTTCTCAGTACTTCATTTCCGTTTTGTTGATTTGAAAAAGAATAAAATGCAATAACAAGGCAATGTAAGATGCAAATAAAAAAAAATAAAGTGACCCTCTTTTTTAAAAAGTATTTATCCCAAACTGATGCTTAAAAAACAAAATTACAATGTGACAAGATAAAATAATAACCCATCAGTCCAAGTCTGAACCATGTCGTTGAGATTTATTGTTGGGGTATCTCATTCCATGATGAGGTGATATGGTCGATGTCACCCAAGATGAAAAGTAGATTCAAAATATGATGTAAAAATAAACAATAAAATGGAAAAAAATATGAATTACTCATTTGTGTTGTTGCTACTAAGCGCTCGGCAACCGGGAGGGGGGGGGGGGGGTGGCATCCAAAACAAAACCCGGAACTCTTCACTGATCACCTGCTGGATAGTAACAAAATCTAAACTCAAAATTCGATTTTATTTCACTCCTTCATTAATGAATTAAACTATTTCTTAGAGAAAATGTGTTCTTTTCATTGTTTCCTCTCGTTTTTCCCCCGATTGTCAATTCCGATACTTGAGGGTCTTCCTTTCTAGCTGTTCACTGTGCTCACCAAAACTCATATCCACTGTTACGATATACTAATTTTATTTTCAACACAATTTTGGAATTAAGATTTTATGGAAATATATCTTAAACCGTCATTAATTTATTTTGGATTCTATCCCTTCAATTTTGTTTTTCTTTTTGTTTGGCCAATTAATCACCATGTGACACAAAAAAAACATTCAAGTTATACTCAGGCCTTCTGCTTTTACTTTACGGCTAACACCCGCACTAAATTTCCACTCACATATGCCAACAGCAAAATTTTCTTTCAATTTGTAATTCACCTCCAAACTCCCGACGCCAGCTTTCTCCCCAAATCCAAATCCCACAACTCTTTTTCCCAATTATCCACCGCCGTGCAGAGGTAACGTGATAAAAGTTCAATACACTTCAATCCTGTGCCTCCGTTCATCTTTTCACTTTCAACAAATGTATTAATCCCAATTGTATATATGACGATTTGCATGCAACCATGACAACGCTTAGTTATATGCAAATCGTCATAAACACGGTAGTAATTACTGATGACGAAATTAAAAAAATTCCTCCAGGGCCCGAATGGAACTCGAACCCATTGTCTCAGTAGATACCCCAGATTGAGAGTCCGTCGCGCTACCACATAAGCCAACTTCCGATAATCTGCAAGTTCAATTGGAATGGAATTTTGTTAGTAGGAAGGGAAGAATGAATTTTTGTTAGTATATCAAAGAATGAAAATTTGCTTGTGGGAAATAAAGAATGGAATTTTGTTAGTGGGGAAGATAAAAGTATTAAATTTTTTTCATTTCAAGAGTTAGGGTAGGAAATAAAGTATTAATGAAGATGGAGACTAAAAGAATAAGTAAATGATGAGATATATTTAATATTAAAAAGAGAAATATATAAAAAGGGGAGGAGCGCCTGACAGAAGATGGAAGTTTAAATTTGTGAATGAGAGAATGCCGGTGCGGCTGGACTCTGCAAAAATATTTTCAATTTATCTGACAGTCCGTAACAGTGAGTTTTTTGAAGCTAAAGGCAAATATTTAGTCATTACTTGTATTCATTTTTTTTTCAGTACTATAACCTCTCTCAAGCGTTCGTTTCCTGCGAATGGCGCTTCGAATTGTTTTGGTCCATTGATCACATTTTTCAATTTTAAAATCCGAGCAGCGATGAACTTTCTTCGTCGACCGTGTCAGACTAGCGTTTTCCCGGTTTTCCCACTGCTGTCCGGCCATCAATTTTCCCAATGAATACCTTTTTGGGTAACCATTGTTCATCCATACGATTCACGTAGCCAGCCCATTGCAGCTTCCACAGTTTGACAACCGTTGCAACTTCTGGCTCATCAGAAATTTCATACAGCTTATAGTTGTATCGACTCCACAATTGGTCCTCGTCTAGCTTCGCTCCGATTATTCGCCTCAGGACCTGTGTTTCGAAGGCGTTCAATATATTTGCGGGTGCTTGGGATAGGGTCCAAGTTTCACATCCTTAGCGTATCACATATCTGATCACAGGTTTGTATATTTGAAATTTTATCTCATGTGTAACATATGTAGCTGGTCTTCAAGATCGTCAAAACTGAATAAAATATTTTATTTGCGAGCTGTGTTCTTCAACGTATTTCATCACTATTATTCCTAGACTGCGTCATGAGGTTTGTTTTATTTTCATTGATTTGTAGCCCGACTACCGTTGCTACGCTGTTGAGTTTCAGGAAAAGTGCTTTGGCGGTTGTAAATGACCGTGACAAAATATTGATGTACTCCGCATAGACTACCACTTGGCTCGACTTTTTAATAACATATTCCAGAGCTTTCTAATAAGGAGTAATTCCAGGAGAGAAGACATCCCTGAATGCCGAAACGGTGAAGTTTGTCGATCAGGATGCTGTGATCCACACTATCGAATACTTTCGTAAAATCAGTGTAAATTGCATCAACTTGACCTCCTTAGTCAAGGGTGTTGCAACCGTGTTGATAAATTCACCTAGGTTAGTTACGGTGGAACGTCCTTTTACAAATTCATGTTACTTTTCAAGAAGATTAGGGTGCAAAACATTGTAAAGTTTACAATGAACAATGCGTTCCAGGATTTTTCCAAAGCACGATAGGAGTTAAATGGGTTCGTAATTAGAAATCTGGAAGCGGTCACCTGCTTTATGGACGGAGAGAATATTTGCTCATTTCCAAGAGTCTGGAAAAGTACCCTTTTTGAAACTAGAATAAAAGATATGGGAAAAGGAAATACATAAAGATACTGCTAGAATTAAGTTACTAATTACCTCTGCGACCTGTAAGGGGTTAGTGTATATATCAACTAATAATTCTGGAGCGGAGAAATAGTCAGCAAACATGTCATATATGCCCTGGTCATTGTAGACTAAGTGGTTTCAGTATGACAATGCATTTGTATGCTGACGTGAGTCTTTTATAGAGTCGACGTAAGACCAGAAGGATTTCGGGTTATTAGTTTATGATGCTTCAATTGCTCTCATATCAGATAGCTTTATGGATTTAATGACTTTTTCGCATTAGTACGTAGGTGACGAAATTCGGAGAGGTCCAGTTCCAGGCCGAATCCTCCCAGGAAAAGGCAGATTCAACTTCTCTCGTGAACCACAAAGGACAATTTATGTGTTGTCGTATGGTTGGTGTATGTAGTGGGATAATGCTGTTCAGCACTACATAGAATTGCTGTGTTGCAAGGTTGGGGTTGTCTAGATTGAAGGTTGCTTGCCAACTAATAACCTCAAAGTCAGCAGCCAAGCCTTCGTAGTTAGCCTTGTAAAAATTAAATCAACTGACTAACAGATTTAGAAATTGAATGATGCGAGAGCATATATACTATCTCTTTCTCTCAACAGGTTAATTTGCTTGTTCGATAATTCATGTCGTTTTTTCTTATACATGTCGTGAACTGCATATTTCATGAAGTAATGATCGCGTGGCTTATATTCTAATGTACTATTTTAAAGATTAGACTTTAGACTATCTTCAGTCCAAAACTGAGCATCATTAGCAAACAACATGTTCGTTAACAACAAACTTGAAAATGAACAATCAAAGAGAGCATTATCGGCATATGTTATTATTTTACTTCCGAAAGGGCAAAAATAAGGTGCAAGCTGGAAAGAAATTGGGTGAAGTTTAAGTGAGGATTGCCTTATTGAATGCCAGTAACAGCGTTGGTTTGCTCGCTTCCGTTCTCGTAATTTTAATGTGCAAATGCGCCACATCATGGTCGTCCAACCACTACTGATGACGACAAAATGAAGGCGTTCATCGAAAATAACAACTCCAGAGATAGCACAGAAGCTTGACATATCGAATTCAACCGTTAACTTGAACTTATAACAGCTTAGTTACGTAAACATACTGGATGTTTGGGTTCCTCACGAATGAAAGGCAATCCACACCACCAAACGAATTAACATATGTGACTGTTTGCTGAATCGTAACCAAAACGACGCGATTTTAATAAAAATCATAACGGGTGATGAAAAATTGATTATTTACGATAACATTCCAGAAAACGATCGTGGACCAAGCAAGATGAGTCCTCACAATCGATATCCAAAGCCAATATTCACCAAAAGAAAATATGCTTTCTGTGTGCAAGGGTATCGTCCACTTTAGACCGATTCCTAGTTACCAAACTATTGTTTCGAATGTCTGCCGTCGTCAACTATTGAAATGAAACGAAGAAATCAAGAAAAAATTCCCTGAGCTGGCCAATCGCAAAGGCGTGATGTTCCCTCATGTTAACGCGAGGTCCACTACTCTTTGATAACCGGTCGGAAATTAATGGAGCTCAATTGTGAACTGATGTCACATCCACCCTATAGCCCTGACTTCGCACCATCAAACTATTATTTGTTACGTTCCATTCAAAACCATTTGAATGGTAAAGCTTTCGATTCCGATCAGGGTGTCAAAAATGAGTTGGACCAGTTCTTCGCATTTAAAAACTAAAGCTTCTTCGAACATGGAATTTTCCAACTTACCGATAGATAGCAAACGGTCAACCAACGAAATTTCCAATTTGACATTGATTAATGTTTGTTGTTATTGTAAATAAATTTACTTTGAGACACATGGAAAAAAAACGACATTACTTATCGAAAAATTAACGCATAGGTAATTTTGGTCTGCTTTAGATTCTAAGCTAAGAGTTGCTTCTTTGGCATCTGAGACTGAACGAGCCATAATATTGACGTCATCAATATACGCTACGAATTATGTGAATTTGACCATTATCTTCCTGATAACGGTACTAGTGTAATATTAAAGAGGATCGAGGCAAGTTCTTCCCCTTAATTAACTTTCTAATTTCTGCTCTTTTAGTGCCTCTAAATAAACACAATAAAAACTCTTTTTTAAAATTTCTAAAATTTTTAGAAGACTGCATTTTTCCAATGCCACTAATTTAATTTTATTTTTCAGTATACACTAGCATTGCAAAAACAAGCTGCTTCCTTCTTCTTCTTAAAAAACAGTCCTTAAATAGCTACATTTGTTAACATTCTTAATTACTTTAAATTTTCAACATCAGGCCTTGAATCGCTTTCTTAATTACTTTCCAAAGAATTTTTCATTTTCGTTTGCCCTGATACTTCCTTCCGGTTCGTTTTATTATCCTTTTATTGCGCTGCGTAGATCCTGCTTGTCAATCTTATTAATCTGCTGTAGTTGTTTCCTAAGTCTGTGTTGAGTCTGTTGCTTTCTGGTATCGTTGACATCCAACAACTTTCCACTGAATCCAATTTTTTCCACCATTGATCGTGTCTCCGGTTTTCCTTGTCTCGCTGTCAATTCCGCTTCTCTGATGTGCTGTTGAACGCTCGTTTTAACCAGTCATTTAGTCTGTCCAACGTACGCCATCTGAGACTCGGGGCAAGTTGTTTTGTAAGCCCTGCTCTTTTCGTGCTTTTCCTTTGGGTTCTTGGTAGATGCTAGTTTTTGAGACAGTTTGTATTCTCTGGACGATGGTGCTGCAGTAACGTTCGATTTTTACAACAGCCACTCTAGTTTTTTGTAACACGAAGAGTAGGTCAACTTCATTCTTGTTGTTACTCGTACTAATTGTCGATTATCATAATATGTGGTGTACTCGTATTGGTTTTTACGTTGATTTTTTTCCATTCGGTGCATTCTTTTTTGTATCAATTCTCTGGTGTATCCATTTCTGATTGCGTTCTCAAATATTGTGTATATTCCTTTTAGGAGTCTATTTATCATGGAGTTAAAGACCACCATTTTGTCACAATATGGATGATTCGATGTGCTGGGGATTGTACTTTGGATGTGAGTAATTTTTCGGTGATTGTCAAACTCAAGAGTACCGTTGGCCCTGATAACCTTTAAATCCAAGAACATTAAAGGTCCATTGTAAAAACAATATTCCCGTGAATTTTGTTGATATTCTCCAGTAGCTCATCGGCTTCCTTCTACTTAACAATCGCAAACACGTCATCTACGTACCTCCACTATACTTGTGGCAAGATACCTTTGTCTTCCAATCTCCTCTTTATTTCATCCATAAAAAGATCACTCAGAAAGCGGAACAGAGGATTTCCCATTGCTACCTCTGCCGTTGTTTTGTAATACTCCTCCCTGAACGTAAGATAGTTTTCCTCCATGCAAACTTTTGCCAGCTTCAAGTATGCTTTTGCTGTTTGTGTCCATTCTGATGTGGAACTGTGTCTCTTCAGCCTGTCTTCAAACGAACGCAGAGCTTGCCTTACTGGGACGCTCGGGAATAGTGCTTTCACGTCGAAGAAAAAGATGCTATCAGAAGTGAGACAGCGGAAATTCTCACGTGGAACAAGAGCAACGATAAACGTTATCACCATGAGACAAAAATATTACAGGAGCTGAAAGCAAAGCCAGTGTATTTCATGAAGGCGGATAAAGGTAATGCGGTCATGATAATAAACAAAGACCAATATGATACTCTCGTAAAAGAAAACTAAACAACGGCAATTTCAACCTGCATAGGAAAAATTCTCTAGCCGAGTCGATTAAAAGAGTCTATAAAGTGCTGAAAGATTGCAAAACCGTCCTTGGGAATATCTCACACCTCAAAGTACCGAACCCGATCCTACCACACATGAGATGTCTCCCAAAAATGCACAAGGAAGGCAATGAGCTTAGATAGATTTTTACGGCAATGAATGCTCCAACTTCAAGAATTGCGCAATGGTTGCTACGAGAATGCGAAAAGTTTAATCAAAAAATTGGTATTGGAACAGTGAAAAACAGAGACGAGTTCATCAGCAAAGTGCAACGCATAACGAGTGTGATAGAAGATGATGTATTGATATCGTTTGACATGAAAGCACTATTCCCAAGCGTCCCAGTAAGGCAAGCTCTCGGATTGTTTGAAGACTGGCTGAAGAGACACAGGTCTACATCAAAATGGACGCAAGCAGCAAAAGCATACTTGAAGCTGGCAAAAGTTTGCATGGAGGAAAACTATTTTACGTTCAGGGAGGAGTATTACAAAACAACAGCAGGGGACCAATGGGAAATCCTCTGTCCCACTTTCTAAGTGAACTTTTTATGGATGAAATAAAGAGGAGATCGGAAGACAAAGGTATCTTGCCACAAGTATAGTGGAGGTACGTAGATGACGTGTTTGCGATTGTCAAGTAAAACGAAGTAGATGAGCTACTGGAGAATATCAACAAAATCCACGGGAATATTGTGGAAAAGGAAGCTAGTGGGGTTTTACCGTTCTTGGATGATTTAGAGGTTATCAGGACCAACGGTGCTCTTGAGCTTGACATTCACCGGAAAATTCCTCACATCCAAAGGACAATCCCCAACACATCGAATCATCCATATTGTGACAAAATGGCGGCCTTTAACTCCATGTTAAATAGACCCCTAACAATCCCCATATCGGAAGGACGAGTACTCAAAGAGAAGAAATATATATAATATTTGAGACCGCAATTAGAAATGGCTACACCAGAGAATCGATAATCGATTCATGTATTTCCCCCCTGTGCCCCCACTGAAGCAAAAACTCACAGTTTAACAACTGTTT
Organism: Odontomyia ornata; assembly: GCA_963969285.1. Taxonomy (NCBI): domain Eukaryota; kingdom Metazoa; phylum Arthropoda; class Insecta; order Diptera; family Stratiomyidae; genus Odontomyia; species Odontomyia ornata. The sequence goes on along the minus strand of OZ017738.1, from coordinate 156,516,143 downwards.
TGAAAAGCTCCCATGAAAACTTTCATTTCATACTCATATCGGCTATGTTTCATGAATTTTTTTTTTTTGGGGCCACTCTCCTGTACTGTTATCATCGATTAATGGCCAATTTTTTCGAATCCTAGAATGGTTACAATGCCCTTTGGTTAGGAGCTCTCTACCACCTCCTTGACTTGTTTCACTTATGAGCATTAATTGTAGGTACTCGTCTTCAGTCATTCATTAAATTGAATCAAGTGTTCAAAGCATGCACCTTAAACGTTGAAGTTGGGAAACAATAACTCAAAATTATTCAATCTTCGCATTTAAAACAGCCACTATTTTGTTTTACGATTACTGATACCACTAGCTGAACCGATTCTCAAAGATATACATGACACCTATCATTCCTGAAATTTTCATGCAAATCCTAGCAAAACTGTAGTGTCTGAGTTGGTAAAAAGCGCATGTTGTTCCATGGCCATATGTTGCCATAGTAATATATTGTTCCATAGTAATACAGGAAAATTCAAACGGCTATAACTTCGCTAAATATAATTCAATCTTTATGAAACTTGCAGGGTAGATCAATCTTATAAATAAACATCTACGTACTGAATTTCGTCGAATTTAAGGGTACCGTTAAGATTTTATTCAAGAAAACATAAAATCGATAAATCATACTATTACTAACAAAGTTGAGTGAATTGGGACTTCTAACGTATTTGTTGTTGTTGTACTCATCAAGGCCTACGATCCTGATTTTTTTCAGATTTTTAGGATCACAGGTGTCCCATCGCGAGGGGGGGACACAAATTTTGCCAAACTAAGACCTGTTTTGAAAAGTTCTCATCAAGACCTTTCATTTGATACCCATATCGGCTACCTTCAATTAAATTTTTTTTTCGGGGGGTCACTCTCCTATATGGGGAGACCCCCCTTAAATACCTTATAAAATTTTTTTGTAGTTGAACTTTGAAGAGATCACCACTTTACACCTACATACAAAATTTGATGTTTCTAGCTAAAGTAGTTTCCGAGAAAAACTGCTGTGACACAAAGACGGACGGACGGACGGACGGACAGACGGACAGACGGACAGACTGGTCGCGAAACTAGTAGGGTTTTGTAAAATTATTTATTGGAAGCAAATCAGGGCCAGGTCCATAATTCAAGTCAAGAAACTGAAATTTCTTGAAATACGATCCTGAGTTCTGTGTCATGTGGTGAAAAATGAGGTGAATCGTTTGTTGAATAATAAACTGTTTGAAAATGGTATGCAAAATAATTGACGGTTTTTTCATGGAGAGTGGAACTGCAGGCTTTGTATGTAATTTGCTTAGGATTGCGGTGCGCTTTGCGCTTAATATTGAAAAATTCAAAAAAATTCTTGGGGTTTTTCATTATATTTTCACCTATAACATTAACATAAGCTTCATAGGTCTCGCGCAATTTCAATTGAAATTCTTTCGACAGTTCATCATACTCTCACTTCCGGTAGAATGCATCACTGTCTTTATTAATATCTCCCAAGCCGTAAGTTTTGTATTGTTTTGCGTGCAATGCTCCTTTCCACGTTTTTTTCTAAATTCTCTTCTTATTTCAGCAGCATCAACCTTCTATACACTATTTTGATCTGTGATGACTTCAACATGCCTTGCCTAAGTTAGGACACAAGCTCTCATACCCTCACATCCTTCAATAATCTCTCTTTCTTGTTTTCTTCTTTTTTATAGCTTTGCTTCCTATCACAATTAAATACGATCCCGATTACAAACAACCAACTTCATCCTTACTACCAATCCTGCCGCTATCTCCTTGATCTCAAAATCCCCTCCGAATATATAAAACCAGGTTCCTATACTCTAACTATCTCCAAGCGAAGGCCCGAGAGGGGCTGTAGTGCTACAAAGAAGAAGAAGAAGGTTCCTATCATTCTCCGGTTGAGGTTCGTTTATCTTTTCTCGCACGTCAGTCTAAATACACTTCTTCTCCTTTCCCTATTGTACATTCTATCGTGACCTCTCTATCGGAAATGGAAAGTGTACTGGTCATATTTGACATTAATATTCGTCCGGGTCCTGATGGAATACCAAGTCTGTTTGTAAGGTCATTATCTTCTTCATTATCTCCCCACTATCAATTGTTTTCAATATTAGCCTTTTTCCCTCCTGCTTTCCTGACATCTGAAAGAAAGTATGCTAACATCTTTCCGATCCATAAGTCCGGAGATCGCAGTGAAATCTCGAACTATCGTCCGATTTCTTCGCTGTCTTGTTTTGGCAAGCTCCTTGAACGGATTGTGCATAACAGAATATACGATGCCCGTAGACGGCCCCAAGCCCCGTTGAGAAAGGAAGAGGAAACCCCTTGTTTCCCCAACCCATAGTTTCCATGATTTTCCATCCTGAATCCCCCAATCAAATGGTAGTAATTGCTCTCGGGGTAGCACATTGGGACATTAAATGCCAAGAAATACTCATAACTGTAAATACAACTCTGCTACTAAATCCTACTTACACCACATTTGTGAGGGCGTAAGAGAATGAAGGCGAATCTTCCGTGCCTGATAACGGAATCGACGAAATAACCATGCCGCCGGAGTGGAGGCTGGAAGCCGAGCTAGCCCCCGCTCCGGAAAACCTTAAAATGGCACGAAGCCTGCAGATGGACCTCAGAATCAATTGGACTCATGGCAACGACCTCGCAAACGGGAAAAGGGCTATGACATTGGATCCTGGAATGTCAGATCACTCAATTACTATGGCGCTGTTAAGGACCTTTTACAACAGGCCAGTCACTATAAACTAAAAATATTGGCAATCCAGGAAACGAACAGGACTGGAAATGATGTTAAAGACATCAGATCGCACACAATATTCAAAAGTGGCAAGTCTACTGGAAAACGAAAATTCAGAGTGGCCTTAATTGTGGGTAGGGAGTTCAAATCGCACGTTATTAATTTTGAAGCAAACAACGAACGGTTGTGTGCAATCCGTATAAAACCGAAATTCTTCTAAATCTGGCTGATCAATAAACATGCCCCAACCGACGAAATAGACGAAGAAATGAAGGAAATGTTCTACAATCACCTGGCAAGACTAGTCGACGCATTGCCTACAAACGACACAAAACTAATAATGAAATATCTCATCGGAGAAGACTGGAGGATGTAGCCCTCCACGATTAAACGAATGACAATGGCCAACGCCTGATTTACTTTCCATGTAGTGGAAATCTGGTCATACGTTTGACTTGCTTCTCACATTGACGCATTCATAAAATGACCTAGGTAGCACCGGATGGCAACACATAAAAATAGATCGACAATGTTCTGATCCAGCAACGTAGAGTCTCGAGCATACTTGACGTCCGTACATACCGAGGAGCTAATTCTAACTCAGATCACCACGTCAATAAATTAACCTATATCAAAGGCATATTTGACGAAAACCAGCCCGCTAAAAAAATTCGACATCGAAAGACTCTAAATGGTGTCTGTGGCCAAAAATTTGACGGAGACCCTCGACAACCTGCTCGCTCCCATCTTATTAGACGCATCGTTACAGACGAGCATCGAGCTCTGGATGGAAGTGAAAGCGGCTATCAGGACCGTAGCAGAACAGAAAATCGGACATCAAGCCCGGCGCAAGAGAAATGATTGGTTGCCAGAATGCGTTAGAAAAAAGGAACAAGTGTCCAAAGAAAACGTAGGTAGGACAACCAGGACGAAGAGAGAACATTCTGAAAATCTCAGAAGAGCAGCGAATAAGATAACTAGAATTAAGAAAAGATGATACTTTGACGACCAATTGAGAAGTATCGGTGTAAGTCTAGCGAGCAACAGCACAAGACAAGCATACAAAGTAGTGAAAAGCCTGAAACATTGTTATTATATTACTTTTTATGGAATTGTTTGCAGCTACATATAAGTGAGTTGCATATTTTGAATAATAATTTTTCTGAAAAATTATTAGAGAAGAAAAATGTTAGAAGAAGGTGGTTTCGACGTGTGCACTAATTCTCGCGTGACGTTAGATAAAGCTTCAAATGTAGAGCAAATTTGTCGTATAGATTTACATTAAATTGATGTGAAAAGGGTGAAATGATCAAATTAAAAAAGTTTAGCTAATTGTTATTATCCCGAAAACCACGCTTTGAGGTGATGGCATCGGCAATATAATCGCTCATGAAACCAACATTGCGGAAAGATGGACATCATATTTCAAGAGCCTCCTTAATCCTCCGCACAGCTCCAGAACATCGGAGCCTATAGACGATTTCGAAGAGCTTCCATTGGCCCCACCAACTCTGGATGAAGTTTACTCCACAATCAAAGCCCAAAAGAATAATAAAGCGCCGGGAATCAATGAGATTCAAGTGGAGCTCATCAAATATGGAGGCAGCAGTGTTTATAAAGCTATTCACAAAGTCATCCAGCACATTTGGCAACAAGAACATATGCCAAAAGAGTGGAGTCAATCAATTATATTTCCTACCCACAAAAAAGGTGACAAGCTACAGAGCGAAATTTGTAGAGGTATATCACAACTCTGTACGGCGTACAATATATCTTCAACAGCATTATTGAGTAGTATCAAGGTGGTTTTAAAGCAAATAGGTCGACAATAGACCAATTTTTCACAGTCAAGCAGGTACCTGAGAACTGCTGGGAGCTTAACATAGACATTCATTAAATTTTCGTTGACTTTAAGCAAGCATACGACAGTATTGATCGTAACGTACTGTACCAAATGATGGTTTAATTTGGCATCCCAGCCACATTAGTCCGTCTTACGAAAATGACAATGACGTCGACGACCTCCAAAATCCGCATCAATAACCAACTCACCGATGCCTTTGACACAAATATCGGACTAAAACAGGGAGATGGGCTGGCCCCATTGCTATTCCATTTGGCTCTGGAGTACATCATAAGGAAGATATATGTCGACAGACGAGGTACATTACTATATAAGTCGAGCCAAGTAACAGCCTGTGCGGATGACATCAGCATTTTATCACGGTCATTAACAACTGCCAAAGATCTCTTCCTGAAACTCGACAGTGAAGCAAAACTTGTAGGACTACAAATCAATTAGAACAAAATAAGTCGTATGATGCAGTCAAGGAAAAAATATCTCAAAAGCACAAAGTACAAGGAGCGCTCCAAAATAAACGAGACTGAGCTAAAATAGAAACGACAGGAGCTTTGTTCTGATAAATTCGAGTTTATTCAAAATAGTTTCCTCCGGCCTCGATACACTATTTTGCGCGATCCAAAAGCTTTTCGAAAGAGAGTTTCAGCTCATTGTCCGGAATGTCCTTCAGGATGTTGGTACAAGCCTTTTAAATGTCCTCTACGGGCGCAAAATGTTTTCCTTTCATGGCCAAATGCAATTTCCCGAATAGGTTGATATTCTAGTCAAAAAATCAGTCACAAGAGTGGATCGATGAGATGGTGCATTATCATGCAATAAGCGCTAGCTTCCTCCTTCGTGGTATTCAGGCCAAATTCGACGAGTGCGATGCAATAAACGCTTCAAAACGCCAGGATAGAAAATCGCATTGACGGTTTGGCCCGTTGGCACGAAGTCCTTGTGGACAATCCTCTTGGAATCGTAAAAACAAATGAACGCGATTTTTAGGGTGTTGGCTCGTCTGGTGCCTTCTATTCGGCACTTTGACGCTTGGTTTCAGGTTCATATTGGAAACACCACGTTTGATCACCAGTCACAATGTTGTAAAGGAAGTTCTCGTCTTTTCTCGCCTCTTTAATGGTGTCTTTCGAATGTTGAATTTTGATCGATTTCGTTTAGTCCGTCCAACGTACGCCATCTAAACCTCGGGGCAAGTTATTTTGTAAAACCCACTCTTTTCATCCTTTTCCTTTGGGTTCTTCGTAGATCCTAGTTTTTGAGACAGTTTGTATTCTCTGGACGATGCTGCTGCAGTAACGGTCGATTTTCACAACAGCACCCTGGTTTTTTGTAACAGGAACAGTAGGTCAAATTCATTCCTGTTGTTACTCATACTAATTGTCGATTATCATAATATGTGGTGTACTGGTATTGCTTTTTACGTTGATTTCTTTCCATTCGGTGGATTCTTTTTTGTATAAATTCTCTGGTGTATCCATTTCTGATTGCGGTCTCAAATATTGTATATATTCCTTTTCTTTGAGTATTCGTCCTTCCGACATGGGGACTGTTAGGAGTCTGTTTATCATAGAGCTAAAGGCCACAATTTTGTCACAATATGGATGATTCGATGTGCTGGGGGTTGTCCTTTGGATGTGAGTAATTCATCCGTGAATGTCAAACTCAAGAGTACCGTTGGTCCTGATAACCTTTAAATCAAAGAACATTAAAACCCCATTAGTTTCCTTCTCCATTGTTAAAAACAATATTCTTGTGGATTTTGTTGATATTCTCCAGTAGCTCATCTGCTTCGTTCTACTTGACAATCGCAAACATGTCATCTACGTACCTCCACCATACTTGTGGCAAGATACCTTTGTTAATAAGATTGGCAGGCAGGATGCAGCGCAATAAAAGGGTAATAAAATGAAGCAGAAAAAGGATTAAGTATAAGGGCAACAAAAATGAAAAATTCTTTGGAAAGTAATTAAGAATATAACTATTTAAGGCCTGATGTTGATCATTTAAAGTTATTAAGAATGTTAGCGAATGTAGCTATTTAAGGACTGTGCTTTAAAAGAAGAATTTAGTGTAACACTGAAGAAGGAAGCAGCTTGCTTTCGAAATGCTAGTGTACGTGTATGCTGAACAATAGAATTGAATTAGTTTTTCTTGTTTTAAGCCTAATTCCACATTGGAGCTGTCCGTTATTTCATCGTTTACCTTAATCTGGGACACATCGTGACTTCAACCATGAGGACTAGTTTGTAGGGGCGCCAAAGCCAAGCATTATTTTTCACAGGGCATTTCTGTCAACACTGACGTGTTCTTGCTTGAAGTCTACAAAGAGCTGGTGCAGGCCGATGTTATATCGCCAGTACTTTTTGAGCACATTTTTAACTGCGAATAATTGTAGTATAATTATAATTTGAATCCTAAATAATCAAATATTTTGATAATAAATTTAAATTGTTAATAATTCCTTTAAAATAAATTATACAGATAGTTCAACTTCTCCAGCAACAAAATGAGTACTTTCTCAAACTATCGCTTATAAGTTCAAAAATTTGCTCCACTTTCCAACTCCGAACTGCATCAACAGATGTTCGGTTACATCACTAGCGACAAGATCAAAGGAATCGGCACAATTCGTTGATATGCAGACAACAATTTACATCGCATTCAATATAGTATGCAAATCGTAATAAGTGAGAAGGAAACAATTCCCATCTAAATAGTTTGCAGACATCAATAAGATGCCACTTGAATTTCGTTAGCGGCTAAATAAGCGCGATCCATAACGTCTCCAACCTGTAGTGCTTTCATACGGCACTTTGAGGTATCTTTTACCGCATTTTGTGTCTCCTTTGATGTTCATTTTTGCATAAGATGCTATTCATTTTATGATAACATTCCACCTAAATAGATTGTTGCATACTTTTTGCTTTCTTTGCAGAACGGAGCAGGTATGTGTTACATAACATTCATTTGTTCGCGAATCCATTCATTCATGTGTGAAATCCAAGCTAGCAGGAGTGTGCAGCAGCTTTTGACTTACTTTAGCATGTGGGAACCTGGAATTCTCATTACACTTTGAACTCGTTTTCTGAGAGAACTTTGTGTGTCATACTCGTATGTGCTGATTTGTGCTTAGTATTAACCCAGGCGAGACAACTAGTTTAAATCATTACTTTCGCTTTATCACGAGTTTGAAATATTTTAAGAGGAGAAATTTAATAACGCCAGAGGATTCAAGACGTTTTGGGTTCGACGCATTTGTCGTTATTATGAGTGACATATTTGAAGTGCTTTGTTGTGATTTATTCCCATCGCCTCAGGGAAGGTTTTCATTCACAAATCCGATTTCTATCACATAATTGCTTGGAAGGCGTAATCGTATTCACGTATCATAATTGACGGGTCAGCAAAGTAGAACATCAATTTAAATTTAGTTCCGTTCATAAGTGGAAGTATTTGCAGAAAACTCGGTTACTGGATGCTAGCAGTAATGTTTTAATGAACCATGCCATAATCTTTATTCTAATGATATTATAGAGTAAGTCCGGGATAGTTGGACCATGTTTTTCTAAAGCTATTTTTTCCGGAATATTGCAATGTCTAGGATAAATTTTATATTTTTTAAATAAAGTATATGTGTCTTTAAACATTTGTAAGGAAGTTTGCGGTTGTCAAGCTTATCACACCGGGAGTTATGTTTTTTTTTTTGGTTTTGATCGATGGTCAGTCTATCCCAAGCATACTCGGGTTAGATGGGCCACCTAATAGGGATTGATGGACCTCTATTTTACGCGACTGAATCAGGATATAACACAAGAAATACATGTTATCGAAGGTATAAAGACTATTTATTCCAAGCTATAAAGTTAGGGTATAGAGTTATAAACTATTTGATATGATCAATAGATTTGACAATCAAAATAATTAAAAAACAAGTTGGGTAAACAGACCTACGCTCATGTCAGAAGGGTTTTGTATTCAATTTACAAAATGCAGTCACCAGATCGAATCAAATCAAGAAACATGTCAAAGACGATTTTATTGGAGAAAATATGAAATACGAAGATCATACAATTATTAACAAAGTTGAACGAATTTCGACTTCTGAGGTTTTTAGAATTGTTATACTCATAAATATCTCCCTTGATAATTATTTCAGATGTCCATCCGCGACGGAGGAAACACATTTTTCATGTATTTCCCCCCTGTGCCCCCACTGAAGCAATAACTGACACTTTAACAACTGTTTTGAAAAGCTCCCATGAAAACTTTTATTTCATACCCATTTCGGCTACGTTTGATCTCCTGTACTGTTATCATCGATTAATGGCCAATTTCTTCGAATCCTAGAATGGTTACAAAACCCTTTTGCTAGGAGCTCTCTCCCACCTCCTTGACTTGTTTCACTTATGAGCATTAATTGAAGGTACTCATCTTCAGTCATTCATTAAATTGAATCAAGTGTTCAAAGCATGCACCTTAAACGTTGAAGTTGGGAAAAAATAACTCAAAATTATTCAATCTTCGCATTTAAAACAGCCACTATTTTGTTTTACGATTACTGATACCACTAGCTCAACCGATTCTCAAAGATATTCATGACACCTATCATTCCTGAAATTTTCATGCAAATCCTAGCAAAACTGTAATGTCTGAATCGATAAAAAGCGCATGTTGTTCCATAGCCATATGTTGCCATAGTAATACATGCAGCGCATATTGTTCCATAGTAATACAAGAAAATTCAAACCGCTATAACATCGCTAAATATGATTCAATCTTTATGAAACTTTCAGGATAGATCAATCTTATAAATAGACATCCACGTACTGAATTTTATTGAATTTAAGGGTACCATTAAGATTTTATTCAAGAAAACATAAAATCGATAAATCATACTATTACTAACAAAGTTGAGTGAATCTCTCACGTATTTGTTGTTGTTGTACTCACCAAGGCCTACATCCCTGATTTTTTTCAGATTTTTCGGATCACAGGTGTCCAATCGCGAGGGGGGGGGACACCAATTTTTCGTGTATTTCCCCTCCCTGTGCGCCCCTCGAAGCAAACTTTGCCAAATTAAGACCTGTTTTGAAAAGTTCTCATTAAGACCTTTCATTTGATACCCATATCGGCTATCTTCAATGAAATTTTTTTTTCGGGGGATCACTCTCCTATATGGGGAGACCCCCCTCAAGTACCTTATAAAATTTTTTTGTAGTTGAACTTTGAAGAGATCACCACTTTACACCTACATACAAAATTTGATGTTTCTAGCTTCAGTAGTTTCCGAGAAAAACTGCTGTGACACACGGACGGACGGACGGACAGACGGACAGACGGACAGACGGACAGACGGACAGACGGACAGACTGGTCGTGAAACTAGTAAGGTTTTGTAAAATTATTTTACAAAACCCTAATAGAGCTAGTATTACTCAGTTTCCAGAAATTTGAATCATTCAGCAGTCATCTTATTTGGAAAATCTTGCTTTCCGCAGTAATCGCATTTATCCTCGGATCTTGTACAGCATGACACACACTTAATCCAATCGTCATTTCGTTTTGTTTCGTTGTAGTTCTCTTTACACCATACACAGAAATCTTGATCTCAGTCACTTTCATAAAGATTTTCGTTGCAAATTGTGTCGATATCAATATCTTCAGAATCTAAGGATGACGTTAGTTCTTTTTTTCTTCGCGTTCTCTTACTTTTATTGATCGTTGTTTGCATATTGTTCTCATTTCTTTTCTCTAGCTTCTTTTTTTCCTTTTCTCTTTTCTTTTGCTCTCGGTTTTTCTTTTTTTCCTCCCTGTCTATCTTCTTTTCTCCTTTTATTTTAATTTTTGACTCTTTCTCATTTTTTTTCTTTTTCAGAGCAGTTATGTTTTCTGGAGAGCTTAACACTGATATAGTTTGAACTTTTCTTTTCACAGTCTGAACTTTGTTGGCACAAGGCACTGGATGTAATTTGTCCAATGACTTTGAAGGGGTCACAATTTCAGATTTATTCTGCTGCTTTACAGAAGGTCCAGGTAAACGAACATTTTCAGAGCTTCTTGAAGTACCAGCACTACAATCGCTTCTTGAGGAATCAGAACCTGCCACAGCAACATCATCACTTGGGCTATTAGGACCAGCAACAGTGGCATCATTTTTTGAACTATCGGAGCCAGCAACATCAACACCAGTCATAACGTTTTCGAAAAAAAGAGACGTATCTGGAGGCCTGGAGTCCATTGATTCTGACAAAAAAGCGTAGTCTGATCTCGCATCAGGTTCAAATGGAATGATTCCACACGTTCTAAATCCACTTATTCCATTTTCTGCGTTTGCTGACTTACCCCAAGCTATGCTAAGAAGCGCACCAGACTGCAGTCGAGCTATCTTCCTTGAAGGGTTATTGGTCTGGTACTTTGAGCAAGCAGGATAGTAGTTCATTTTTAAAGACTTGAAGAAAGCGTGGTCTAATGGTTGAAGCCAATGACTGATGTGGGGAGGAATACTCTTAAAATTATTTGATTATTTTCTGCGAAATCTAGCATTTTAACGCAGCTAGTGTGTGATGCATGTCCAGCTAAAAGAAGAAGCACCTTTCCTGCTGGTTTTCATGGAGTGAAATGGTTTTTCAGCCAATCAAAAAACAAATCGCTATTTACATAGCCAGACTTTGGCGACATTTTTAACTTCAGCGCCAGGTGGTTAACCGTCACAAAACTCCTGCTTTAGGTTCTTTCCTTTCATTATGCAAAAAGGCGATAAGAATGTACCCTCTCCATCACACTTGCCAATACTGATATGGTTTCACCCTCTTCTTCTAAAGTAACAGAAGTTACATTCTTGGAACCTTTCAAAGCAACTACCTTCCCTGGTTTGCTATTTAGCTGTAAACCTGTTTCGTCCATGTTGAAAATGTTGCCAGGTTTATCTATAAGACCATTTTCTTCCAAAACATTCTTTAAGAGGTCAAAATACGCTTTGACAACTATTTTATTTAGACCTTTCAGATTGCCTAATGGACAGTTCAGGATTGCAAACAAGAAAAGAAGAAAGCCAGTCGTAGCCTGCTTGCTTTGTTTCATGATGGAAACTATGCTTCAATTGCAGATTTTCAGCTAAATAGTATGCCATAGAACGAACTGAGTTTCTGGCTGGAGTAAAACCCCTCGATTGTAATTTGTTTATGTGTACTACAATTTTTTTTTTCATTTTCAACTCCTAGCAATGAGTTTTTTCCCATGGAACCTTTACTAAAACTTTGTAGCTTGATGCGTCCTTTCCAAGTTGTTTTCGGTATTCCAAACACCTTCGCTGCAGCATTAACTCCCATTTCCTTACTTTGAACAGCTCTGGCTGCATTTTCTAAGCTACGTTCAGACCATTCTCCCCTCCCAGACATGCGTTTTCTGGTATAGAACTTAGGCGTTTTTCTGTAACATAAAAAAAAACCAACGTATCAGAACACACCTTTGTGTTTAAAATAATTTTGATAAGTATCATTTAATTTATATTAGAAGTAAATTCCTAATAGGAAATATGGTCCCACTATTCCAGGTTCTTTTCAAGTGGGCCAACTATCCCAAATGTCACTGATCCATCTATCCCAATTGTCAGGGATAGATGGGCCAGTTACTCATTCGGACAAACAACGCTACTGGAGCATCATTTTAGGTTAAGACCTTACTCAACTGTACAATCGAGCTATAGCATTCATCTTACGTCAAAATCAATTAAATAAACTTAACCAAATAACAATAAAATCCAGTGAAAAATATTTTTCAACTCACCAAAAGAAATAAACAAAGTTTTTTTTCCTAAAAAACATGTGACACTCACGAGCAAAACTAAACGTGTTAACGTCTGCAAGAGTAGAAAAATACTAGCCAACGAATGCGGCGCTGCTGTGACAGACGAGCGAATGGTCCGTCTATATCGGCGGTCCATCTATCCCGGAGTTACCCTATGGGAAAAGATGGATGCATTGTTTTCGAAACTCATTTTAATATAATTATGCATGAAACAACGTATTCATGAGAGGTCTATTAACATTTTCGGAAGGAAAATTCTATGAAGCAATCTTTAATTATTTTGAGCTTGCAAATGCATTGTTCAGCACTTGTCAAAATGTTTTGGGGCCCAGAAGGATATTGTCTCGACCTTGTTTGCTGGTTAACATAAACTTGGAGCCAGCTCTCTAAAAGTAAATTGATGAAAAATAAATAATTCCAAGTTTTTGTTGTAACTGGAGAAGCTCCAAGTAAATTGCAATTTTGAGTTAGTAAAACATACAACTTATTGAAATAATTCCTTAATTATAAAAAAACTGCAACAGCACTAATTATCTGAAATCTATTACTTAATGGAGTCTCACATGCACAAGGACATGTGTTGAAGTCTCGGGGACCGATTTCAATAAATTTTTTAAACTAGAGTTCGACTTTGATACACGTTTCAAATTTTTTTCAAATTTATAGTTTCAAAGAAATATTTTGACAATCATTCAAAGTTAAAGTCAAAAGGGCTTTATTCAATAATAATCCTTATAAATTTTTAAAGAATATAAAGCAAATTTCAAATAATAAAAATACTTAAACTTAATGGCCCGAATGGCTCTATACATTTACTGACTGCCTTTGATAAAGAAAAAAAAACAATACGGTAAGTCCGGAGTAGTTGGACCATATTTTTTTTAAGCAATTTTTTCCGAAAATTTGCAATGTCTAGTATTAGGTTTATAATGACTAATTGTAAGCACCTTTGAAGGTGTTGGCACTTATTACACCGGAAGATATGATTTTTCTTTATTTCCCTCGATGGTCCATCTATCCTATCGGGTTAGATGGACCACCTCATAGGTATTGATGGATCTCTATTTTACGTTACTAGATCAGGATATAACAAAAGAAATTCAGGTTCTAAGAGGTATAAAGACTGTTTATTCCAAACTTTAAAGCTAGGAAAAATGATAAATAAATTTGAAAATCAATTTACTTAAAAAATAGAGGTAGTAGGATTTATTTTCACATTTTTCAGAACATTGTATCATTCTGCAGTCATATTCTTTCGAAAATGTCGGTTTCCACAGCAATCGCATTTATTTTCATGTGTCCGGCGAGAGCATGATATACACTTATCCCAATCTTCATCTCATTTTGTTTCGTTGTAGTTCTCTTTGGACTATACACAATAACCTTCATCCCATTCACTTTCATGAAGATTATCGTTGCAAATAGTATTTATATCAATGTCTTCAGAATCTGAGGATGACGTAAGTTCTTTTTAGGGTTTTATACTAAAATACGAAACCCTATTGCAATCACGACCTGTGTCCGTCTGTCTGTCCGTCCGTCTTTATGTCACAGCACTTTTTCTCCAAAACTAGAGAAAGTACAGCCATGAAACTTTGTGAACAGGTCAGAAATGGTGACTTCTTGAAAGTTTTGGGGTGAAAAATTTTTTTTCAAAGGGGTTTAAAGGGGGCCTTCCCTTATAGGCAGGTGACCCTTCAAATTTTTTTCCACCGTTGGTAGTCGAGCAGAGTATTATTGGAAAAGTCTTAATGAGATATTTTCAAAACAAAAATTACCCTACCAGTACCATGGGGGGCAGGGGAGGGGGAAATGTTCGAACTTTTTGCGTAGCCCCCTTACCTCGCATAAGTTTGGAAGGCATGAGCATAGGCTTGTCTACCCAACTTGTTTTCTTATTGTTCTCTTTTGTTGGTCGTTGTTCGCATCTTATTCTCACGTCTTCCCTCTAGCTCCAAGCTCTGTAGTAATGGAGCAGTCGCCTAAGCAAACTGCTCGAAAGCCACCATAATGCTGATCCAAATTTTCATCGGAAATTAAAAAAAAAAATAGTTATTTAAACTTACAATTAAAATTTGGACATGGCAACACCTTTTAACGCAGCTCATCAGCGGCGTGATACCTGTCGCCCTCTTTGCTAGAGAGTGCCGCGCTTTTTACCTGCGCCGAAACGAGGATGCGAGGGAGATAGTTGTCCGCGAGGAGAGACAGCGCTTGCTCAACGATTGGCAGCAGTCTTGGGTGAATTGCACGAAAGGAAGGTGGACTGCGCGCCTCATCCCGGATGTGAGACCGTGGTTAAATCGAAGGCATGGTGAGATTGACTTCTATCTGACCCAGTTTTTGAGCGGGCACGGGTGTTTTCAGTCTTACCTGCACAAGATCGGTAAGTCACGGTCTCCCGATTGTCGGTTTTGCCCAGGAGAGGAGGACAATGCCTATCACACATTTTTCGCGTGTACAAAATGGGTCAGGCTGCGAAGGGAACTTTACAGGGAGACGGGAGAGCTCACTCCGGATAATATAGTTGCGGTGATGCTCGAATCGGTTGACAAATGGAACCAGGTGGCACATTATGCTCGGGCAGTCCTGAAATATAAAAGGGACTCACAGCAGCCGAGGGCGCTGAGGCTGGGGGATCGCTCTTCTGGCATTTCCCCTTCCCCTCTCCCCTTCCGCTAGGAGGGGGAATCCCAAGCTTGAAGGCGCCCCACGGCGTAACAAAAAGAGACCTGGACCGAAGTAATGTGTCAAACGGTTCCAGGCTGGGTCCTCAGGTTGACAGGGGAGGTGTTTAGTGGGTAGTCCAGTCGCAATGGGAGTCCCACACTCTGTGCATAAATAGCGTTTACCTTCCTACCACAAAAAAAAATACGCAGCTCATCCACGAATAGCATGGCCGAATGCAATCTACAGGGACGGCTTGCTAACTACCGTTGCGACAGGTTCCGTAAAGTGACTGTTGGTAACAAAGAGGAGTATATAACGGACGCCACACAGGGTGCACCACGCAATTCACGAGTGCTGATACGGAAGGCTTTTTGCGAAGATATCGTGTAGCTGTTTTAACGCCCTTATTTTATTTTCTGTCTTTTATCATGTCGAATTGGGAACAAAAACGTGAAATTCAAATAATTAGAAAAGTTTAATGGATCTCAGCTTTCACATATGTTTATTTCATTAGATTCCCACACCTTTGTTTAAGAACAAGGTGAAATTAATAGGCAACGAGGGAATGCATACCACATAATTTGTGTGCCAAGAGGGAAATATTTTGCATATCGCATATCGAATTTTTCGAATAAATTAGGATACAATTTAAGTTAAACAATGAATGAGGTGAAACAGATGCCAGGGAAGTTAAATACTCTTAAAGTCTACTGTGTCTAGATTATAACAAAATAAAGAATTACTGTGCGCCTTTTTAAGAGGATATAAAGATTCTCTTTTGAAAGAAACCATGGTTTATGCTATGTTTTACCTTTGAGCATTTGTTTAATTTATCTGAATCAAAATTCGTTAAACCACGATTATAAAAAACCTCAGCAAGCTTTTTACTAAGGTTAAAAAGAAACCGGCAAAAAATTATTGCATTATAAGTGAGGATCGCGTGCAACAATTAATTGATTCGAAATTGTGTGTATATAGTCCAATCAAATTTAAAGACGTGGAAAAGTGCTTCGACTGTGGACGATTCTTATCATTTTGAATACTTTTCAATTGCATCAAATAATTCGGTAAGGCCGCGAAGCAAGAAGAATAACAATGGGACTCTCTGTTTGATTTGTCCGACACTTATTGGAGGAATGTATACGTGGCCGTTGGAAACGTAAAATAATCCTGCTCCTGTATGATGTTACGTTTGCGAATTAAGAAAAAAATATTTCGGAATTAAACCTTGCAATACAAATCAAATGAATTTCTTATTGGTGCAAATAATATTTTTTTATCTAAAACTTTGGACACAAATTACGGAAGGTTATGCCTTGCATTGCAATTTATTAATCCTTTTAAAATAAGTTTGGTTCAAAATTTTCACACTATTTCAATTAATTGTAAAATATAATAATTTTGTACAAGCACTCGTTCGTACTTCAAATAGAGTTTCGAAAAAAATATTGCATCGGCAACACCATCTACGAACGCTCGTCGAGGATGCTGGGTGAGTAGCCGTTTGTTTTTTTCTATTATACACATACTTGTAATTATTTTATATTGATTAATATAGGGTCTGCACAATAAGTAACCAGACTGACCTCAGAAAATTTTTTATTGCAAAAATATGTACAATTTTTCTTTAGAAATCTTCAAAGTAGTCCCCATTGGAGTCGATACCACGCTGATACCGGATTTTCCAACCCCCAAACGCTCCCTGGAAGTCGGCAACCTCGATGCTGTCTAGAGCCCTCGTCGTAGCACGTTGAACGTTTTCCAGAGTCCCGAACCGCGTCCCCTTAAGGTGTCTCTTGATCTTGGGGAACAGAAAGAAGTCCGCTGGTGCCATATCCGGGCTGTAAGAACTCTGGTTCGGTTTGCAGTCAATCAAGGATTTCCGAAGCGACAGCAACACGACGCTCCTTTTGCTCATCAGTCAGGTTTTTGGGTACCAGCTTTGCGCAGATCTTCCTCATGCCCAGATCGTTCTTAATAATGTTGTGAACGGTCATCTTATCAATTCCAACCTCATCTGCGATAGCCCGAATGCTCAGACGACGATCACTGTTCAACACAGCACGCACTTTTTGCACATTTGTGTCCGTGTGACTCGTTGATGGAGGACCGATGCGCTGTTTGTCATGGACGTCATCGCAGCCTGCAAATTTCTGTGCCACTGAAACACTTGAGTTCTGGACAGAGCATCCTCACCGTGAGCCGCTTGAATCATTTGAAGAGTTTCCGTGGCCGTTTTCTTAAGTTTGACACAAAATTTGATGCTAACACGTTGCTCGATCGTACGCTCCATTTTCACTCCGACGACGTAACTGAACACGCACTCCGCTCTCGCTCGATGCTATCTCTCCAAGCACTTGGAGGCAACTGCTGCAGCCCGGTTCCCTTTACCTAGACCCCCACCACCACTACAGCACCAGATACCGGTTAGCAGATGCTTTGACGGCGCGGGGCAGGCTCAGTCCGGTTACTAATTACATATTCCCTTAATTGTTGCCTGCTCTGGTTCGCGGCCAATAATTTTAATTTTCCGGGGAAAGTGAAAACGCACCGTCTTTTAAATTAAGTTATATGAGTTTATTTACTAAAAATGCAGAATCATTAATTTAACTAATTCACCAACTTAACTTTTCTCTTGTCTATAAATTTTTAATTCCAACTGTCTACTACTAAAACCACTTCACAATCAATCAATATCGACTTTAATTCGCACTCCTCACTTATCGTAGTTTTACTATCGCGGTCTTACTACATCTCCCCATTCATTCAGCTCGCATTTACATAGGGTCTCTAGTCATTCAATCCATTTCTCGTACATTGGCGAACTATCTGAAATATTCGAGCAATCCTGAATGGCCGCAGTGACGTCACTTTCAGATATTGATCATGCTTGGTGGGTTCTTGTGCTTTCATGTACATTCGTTTATTGATCATCATGTTCTTAATAGTTTCGAAAACAATTGCGACATTAGCTCGCAGAATTATTTGCACATGTAACACTGCCCCCACCTCCGTTTCTTTCGCCCCGAAAAGATATGTCGCCAGTTGTAGTTAAGTCTCCTTGGATGTAATATGGGGCAAGAAGGTCCAGGTGCACGATTTTCATTTTGGCTCTCGGCATACGGTGTTCCTGTATGCGATATACGACATCGGTATGGTCCCTCTCAATTATGCTGCAATTTTGGAGACCTACCCTTCCACCGTTGTGGGTTGTATAGCCACACCAAGTCATCTTGCTGGAATCCAGTAGAATTTGCCTTTAGATCATACCTGGTCTTCATGCGGTCAGTAGCCAATTCGATGTGTTTTCGCACTGTTCGATGTATCTGGTTCAACCGTTGCCTAAGATCACTTGCGTACTCCGAGATCGTTTGGGGTTTCTCAGGGGGTGTTCCAAACAAAAAACTTTTTCAAAAATGACTTTGGCTGGCGCTTTGCCATAAAAAATAGTGGGATGTCTCGTTAACCATCTTGGCCAGGTGTTTATTGAGCGTGCCGTTGAAACGTTCGACCATTCCATCGGATTGGGGATGAAGCGGTGTTATCCTCGTTTTCCGTATTCCCAGCAGTTCACACATTTCGCCAAAAACTAGTGACTCAAAGTTTCAGCCTTGATCTGAATGTAGTTCACAAGGTACGCCGTACCTACTGACCCAATTTAACACTAGCTGTTCGGCTACATTAGTTGCTTCCTGGTTGGTAATGGGGTAGACCTCGGGCCACTTGCTGAAATAATCGGCCACAACCAGCGTGTATCGATTTCCCCATTCGGATTCAGGAAAGGGCCCCGCGATGTCAACAGCAATCCTTTCAAATGATACCCCCACGTTATAGGTTTGCATTTGTCCTCTCAGTCGTCGCCATGGACTTTTGACGGAAACGCAAATCGTGCATCTACGGCACCAGTCCTCTACGTCTTCTCAAGCGTGGCGCCAGTAGAACCTTTTCCGCGATTTCGCTAAGGTCTTGTTAACACCAAGGTGGCCTCCCGAGGATCCTTCGTACATTTCCTTAACCAGATCGTGGATTCGGCTTTTGGGAAGTATAGTTTGCATCCTATAGGAGCTGCCATCCGCCGTTTCCCATTTCCGCTTGAGTACGCAACCCTCAACCTGAAGGGAGTTCCATTGTACCCAATAACTTTTCAGGTTGGCACCATGCATCGAAACGTTCTTCCACTCAGGTTGTCCAGTGGTCTCCTTCCATACGAGCAATAGTCCGATGTCTTCTTCGGCTAACTGGGCATTTCGAATCTCTCCGATGATCAACCTTCATCATATTCGGCCGTTATCACTTGCAGATCAACGGTCGGTTCCTTTTCTCCAATCCGCCGGCAATGCTTGAAGTTAGCTGGACATGGACGACGAGATAGGGCGTCAGCGTTTCCATGAACTCCGCTCTTCCGATGAACGATTTCATAGTCGTATGACTGCGATCTTTCAATCCATCTCGCAACTTGTCCCTTGGGGTTTTTGAAGCTATGCCGCCATCTCAGCGATGCATGGTCTGTTCGAAGAACAAATTTCTGGCCATATGGGTACTTTTTGAACTGCTTGGTGGCCTCTATAATAGCTAACAGTAGTTCCTCTCACTTTTTGAGAAAACTCGACTGTAATACGAGAGGACTCTTTCCTCGCCATCGATCTGTGGGGAGAGTACAGCTCCAAGATCGCCGGTGCTCGCATCGGTGTCAACTACAAACATTTTTCCGGGTTTCAGATTTCCCAGCACGGGTGATTCACACAGCTTCTCCTTCAAGGTCTAAAAGGCTGCCTGGCATTGTTCATTCCAGACAAACGGACGATTTTTTTTCGGTTAGCTGATGAAGACACTTAACTATTTTGGCAAAGTCTTTGACAAAAATTTCGTAGTTGGCGCTTGTTGTTTGGTGTTGGCCAGCATTTCACGGCGTCAATTTTTCCAGGGTCTGTTTTGACCCCTTCTGCTGATACGACGTGTCTCAGGTATTTTATTTCAGCTGCGAAAAAGGTACACTTATCGGGACTAAGTTTCAAATTCGTTAGTCGCAATCGAGAGAACACCTCTTCTAAGTTCCGCACATGCTCTTCAAACGTTCTCCCGAAACAATGGTGTTATCAAGGAACACCAAGCAGGTTTTCCAGGTTAGGCCTCGTAGCACGTATTCCATCAGGCTTTCGAAAGTGGCTGGAGCATTGCAAAGCCCAAATGGCATCACCACAAATTGCCACAATCCGGTCCCTAACTGAAAATGCGATCTTCTCTCGGTCCTTCTTGTCGATTTCTACCTGCCAGTAGCCGCTCTTGAGATCGAGTGTAGAAAACCATTTTGCGTTGGCTAAAGTGTCCATGATGTCATCGATGCGTGGGAGCGGGTAACTATCTTTCTTAGTGACGTCGTTAAGCTGCCTATAGTCGACACAAAAGCGAGTGCTACCATCCTTTTTCTTTACTAGAACTACTGGCGCGGCCCATGGACTGACAGAAGGTACGGTAACACCTTGTTTTTCTATGTCCAAGATCAGTTCGCTCATTTCTCCTTGTTTGGCTACAGGAAGACATCTCGGTGCTTGTCAAATTGGCTTGGCTCCCTGTGTATCGGCCTTGGTCATCTGGGCTTGTTGAGAAGATGTCACTGTACTTAGTGACCAGATCAGAGGCTCGCTTGAATAGCTGCACTGGCAATTTGACCTGCTTCAATATTGCAGACGTGGACTCCCGGGCTTTGTCTGCGTCTTGCCTCCTTTTCCAATGATTGTCGTGAGTGGCTTCTAAAGAGGTGATGGTGGAAACAGGCTGGTAACAGCCAACGACTTTTCCGGCTTTGATGCTCGTGGTTGAGTCTGCGGTGTTAATGACTCTAACCGGCACGTATCCGTTCCTGATAAATCTTACAAGTCTTCGTCCTACAATCAAACTGTGCAATGCGGACGTCTTCGCTGGCTCTATCAGATAAGATCGCTGGTCCCCAGAATAACCATCAAGCTTGGCCCATACAATGCTTTCGGAAGAATTCGGTACATCAGTGTCGGTATATGCTACTATTCATCTTGGGAATTTGGACGCTGGGATCCTCCATCGATACTTCGACATTCTGCCATTTCAATACACGTTTGCCCAAATCCAACGTGATTCCATGTGGTCGCAGAAAATCGATTCCGAGAATGCAGTCATCCATAATGTTCGCGACCAGAAAATTATGTCGGAACGCAAGGTCTCGCAACTGTATCTGGAGGTTGACCTCTCCATGGACCGGTGCAGTCTCTCCCGTAGCTGTCCGTAGTGAGAAAATCCTGCCGTTGTGAAGTAGTTGTTGCCTCACTAGGTCTGGTCGGATAATCGATCGGGTTGCAACAGTATCGATTGTTATGGTGCAATGTTCTCCGTCAGCTTTACCCGGAAGGCATAAGTCTGCTTCTCCACGATGTGGTCTTGACACAGTGATGGCGGTGCTGGGAACGTCGATCCTCCTAGCCAACCTCTGCCCCACGAAGTTGACTCTTACATGTTTCCCGACCCCTCAGTTTGAAGGGCTTCCATTCTGGGTTCCTAACTCAGTCTAGATCTTCTCCTAGCTTCACACCTTGGACAAAAGCTCGGTTTTCTTCACTTCCTGCGGTCTCTTTGCAAGTGCTCCTTCTCTCCGCAATTTCAGCATCTAGGCGCACTATTTACCTGCGACTCTCACTCAATTTCCACACGCTCACACCTGCAATCGTCTGCCATTATCTCGCACGCACGCTTTTGAGCTAAACGTACGGCTGGTTGTAAGTTGTACCACCAACAAATTGCCTCCACCCTAAGCGCAGACTTGCAATACAGACTGTATGCACGGCCTAGTCGGTCTAATCACATTCTCGAGGTTCCGTACGCCCGAACAGATTTATATTTTAACTCAATTATGCCACGAATCATCAGAATGCATAACAGCCTCGAGCTTGGCTCTCTATCCACGTCCTACTTTGTTTTTAAAATTAAATTAAAGATGTTACTTTTTGCGAATAGTGATTAATGTTCCTTAGCACTAAATTTTACAAACTTTGTTCTTGACTCTATCTTCATTTCTTACATGTTTTAGATTAACTCTCTTCTGCTTGATTTGTTGTATTGATTTGTCTTACTCTGAATTTTATTTAACTATATTTAATTGTCTAAGTCTATTTTGTAATTGGATTTCTGTCTGTTAAGTAGACTTGAATAAATAAATAAATAAATAAATAAATTCCTTTTCCTTTAATGCGCTGATGAATTCTTCTGTTGCTGCGTCATCTCGATGTTCTGGGTCGTAGGCTAGGTAAGCCAAAAGTGCCAGTCGTTCAATGTCTCGGGCTAGCTGCTGTAAGATTTCGCCAGACTTCTGCATCCGATACCGTAGCTGTGACCGATAAATCTGCTTGAGGTGATCGGTTCCATAATGCATGTCAAGCGCATTCATTATAGCAGCCGGGTTTCAGTGAAACTCAACGGGGATAGTCTGCAAAAGCTTGGCTGCTGGGCCTCTTAGAGCAAGAATTAATGCAGTTGCTCGTTCCTGCTCACTCCAGTGGTTTGTCCTAGCGGCGGCTTCAATCTGTATTTTGTAAATACTCCAGACCGTTTGCCCGTCGAATATTTGTGCTTTCGCATTTCTGGATGTGCTTTGCGCTACGGTTATAAGCGAGGCTAGTGAGGTGGTTACTACTGCCTTCGCTGCTTCCAATTCTTTCTTCACTTTTCCCATCGCATGGTTGATTCTCTCCTCGACCAGGCTGATCTCATGGTTGATTCTCTCCTCGACCTGGCTGACCTTCTCCCCGACCTGGTTAAACCTTTTCCTCGACGCATTTAATTGGTTTGTTCAGACTACCGAGCTCCGCTTTTATTTCGGTTGACTGTTTTTGCAAATCTGCCTTGATTTCGATCGCTTGTTGGTCCAACTGAGCTGATTGTTCATTTAGCTTTGCTAATTGTTCATCTAGCTTCACAGTTAAACTGGATGACTGTTGTCACTGCTCTTGCTGCCTTAGTCTCACTATTTGCATCAGTGCATTTTCTGTTTCCTTAAATTTTCGTGTTTCCACGTCTCCACCTTTTGCGCCTTGTTTTGCATCTGAGGACTCACCCGAATCCAGATACGCGCCTTCCGATTCAATCGCATTACGCAAGCATGGAATCAGTGTGGCTTTTTAGGGTTTTGTACTAAAATACAAAACCCTATTGCAATCACGACCTGTGTCCGTCTGTCCGTCCGTCCGTCCGTCTATATGTCACAGCACTTTTTCTCCGAAACTATAGAGGCTTCTTGAAAGTTCAAGGGTCAAAAAATTTTTCAAAGGGGTTTAAGGGGGGTCTCCCCATATAGGGAGGTGACCCCTCAAAAAAAATTTTTCACCATTGGTAGTCGAGTAGGGTGTCATTGGAAAGGTCTCAATGAGATCTTTTCATAACAAGTCTTAAAATTGTCTTATGGATACCGAGGGGGCAGGGGAAGGGGAAAAGTATGAACTTTTCGCGTACCGCCCCCCCCCCCCACCCCCTCGCGATTGGACACCTTCCATCCGAAAAATCTGAAAAAATCATGAATGTAGGCCTTTATGAGTACAACAACAACAAATACATGAGAAGCCGAAATTCACTCAACTTTGTTAGTAATAGTATGATTTATCGATTTTATGTGTTCTTGAATAAAATCTAAACGGTACTCTAAAGTTAAATGAAATTTAGCAAACAGATGATTATTTATAATATTGATCTTTTCTGAAGGTTTCATAAAGATCGAATAGTATTTAACGAAGTTATAGCGATTTGAATTTTACTGTATTACTATGGAACAATATGCCCTGTATTACTATGGAAACATATGGCTATGGAGCCATATGCGCTTTTTACCGACTTAGACACTACAGCTTTGCTAGGATTTGCATGAAAATTCCAGGAATGATAGGTATCATGAAGATGAGTACATACAAATGTAACAAGTCGAAGAGGCAGGAGAGAGCTCCTAGCAAAAGGGCTTTGTAACCATTCTAGGATTCGAAAAAAACAGGCCATGAATCGATGATTACAGTACAGAGGAGTGGCCCCTGAACAAAAAATGTCATGAAAGGTAGCCAATATGAGTATCAACTGAAAGTTCTCCATGAGAGCTTTTCAAAACAGTTCTTAAACTGACAGTTTTTGCTTCAGTGGGGGCACAGGGGGGAAATACATGAAAAATGTGTTTCCTCCCTCGCGAATGGACACCCGTGATCTAAAAAATCTGAAAAAATTATCAAGGGATACATTTATGGGTATAACTATAACAAATACCTCAGAAGTCAAAATTCTTTCAACTTTGCTAATAATAGTATGATCCTCAAACATGACATGTTTCTTGATTTTATTCGTTACTGACTACTGCATTTTGTAAGTAGAGTACATAACCCTTCTGACATGAGCATAAGGTCTGTCTACCCAACTTGTTTGTACCTTGCGTAGCCAGGTTTCGCTGTTCCAACTCTTCCTTAAGCTCCGACATGATCAATCCATTAATTTTTAAGTGTAGGCTTCGTGGCATTTTTATTATTTCGGCTCTTTTTCCCCACCAGCTTGCACGTAAAATTTCACTATTGTGCACTTTAAAAATGTTTAAAAGTGTTCACCTTCAAAATTTTCCATCCCACTTCTGGCACCACTGTTGCGTGTTTTACAAGTTCACGGCCGATAATTTTAATGTTCCGGGAAAGTGAAATGGCACTGTCTTTTAAATCAAGTTAAAAGACAGTGCGTTTTCACTTTCCCGGAACATTAATATTATCGACCGTGAACTATAAAACATGCAACAGTGGTGCCAGAAGTGGGATAGAAAATTTCGAAGGTGAACACTTTTAAACATTAAACATAAATCATCCACTTAAATTACTTATGGAATTGTTTGTAGCTACATGAATGAGTTGCATATTTTTTGTTAAAAATGATTTTTCTGAAAAATTTTTAGAGAAGCAAAATGTTTGAAGAAGGTGGTTTCGACGTGTGTACTAATTCTCATCAGGCCATCACTCTTAGATAGGTGAAATGATCCAATTAAAGTTTAGCTAATCGTCATCTTAACCTAAATGCTAAATGAAGAAATGTTTTTCATTAACTTGAATAGTTCTGATCGAAGCAGTACTCCTCTATCCTATTTGCCAGTCTCTTTTGTATGCTTATCTAGTTATTTATTAATTTTTTTTTTTTTTTTGTTTTCCTGACACTTAAAACTTTGTTGGTCGGGTCCCAATAAATCATTGCCCTGGATAGGTAAGCTTCTGTGTCGTATTCTTATCCATAGAAATCAGCAACACCTGTTCATATGTGACAACTGATGGACATAATTCAGTATTTCACAAGCAAAAAGCGTGGTTTATGCCAAGTGATCCTCGCCAAAAGAAGGGTCACACTGTCATATTTTCGACGTGTTTAATAGTTCAATAGAAATCATACTCATTATTTTACGATTGTAAAACCGAAAAGCCTAAAAAATGATAAATTCTTTAAAACTGGGTCATATGCTCCTTTGCAATATGAACTCAATAAGCTTGAGTGTCAAAACTGCCTACTTTTTTTTTTGCCACTTAAATTGCTCTAACTATAACCATCTCATCTGATGCAATGGACCTTTCTGCAGATTCCATCGCAAACCGCTGCCACATATGTTGAAGACAAAGAAATAATTGAAAACGCCCATTTTAGACAAATTCCATCATCTCAGTAATGACACCTTAGCGAAGTTTTTCTTCTTATTTCGCAATCGTCGCTCATTAGTGTCAGGAATCGATAAATGAAATACCAGCAAAAAAGCTGCGACCAACTACAAATCACCTACAAACTCAGCATTACAAAATCAGGTCTCGATAATTTCTTGCGCTGCGTTACGACTCCGGTGCCAGTGCAACGGTCAATAAAAGAGTGGTTAATTTTTAATAATAAAATCGTAGCAATTTCTCATGCATTGCTTCATCCACTGGCTTCCAGCCGCGCCGTGAAATAGATACACCGCGAAAGATGTGTCAGATCAAAAATGAAGTCATATAAATCTCACGCCGATTCCTGCATTAATTAGATTGATTGAGATTGATGACGATTTGAATTGAATCGCGCTGAGAATGTTACAAATTAAACGTGCGATTAATAAATTAGACGGCAGTGGCGGCGCTCAATTAGTTGCAGCGAGTGAAGATTGGATTTGGATTTGCGAGCAAGGTTAACAACGCGGATCGATCTGCGATCCGCGATGCTGATGTCGATCGATTGCTGCAATGTCTTCAGAATTGTTATTTATCGCACCTTTGCGCATACCCATGTGCCCGTGGATGGATTCCAATTGAATCTGCGATGTCGATCAATTCAATTTGGTTGCGCTCGCGTGTTACGAAATGGAAATTTGAACGGTTTTCCGAAGAGCACAGCCAGCCATGAATACTCGTATGGTAATAAATTTTGTTTTAAACAAACTTTACAATACAAATCAATTTGCTGTGGTGCAACCAGGGAAGGTTGAATGCAACTTGGCATCAATGGAGCGCAACTAGCACTGGTTCGTCCTTCACAGATCAGAAGATGTTTCGTAGCCCATTGAAGTTTAAAAACGTTGGAACCAGAAGCGAAAGGATCTTCGTGTTCTCAGGACCGTTCCTTAAATGGTTGACTCGTGTTTGAAAACATGTCGTTGATTTATTCTCGCGTCAATATTCGCGCGTAGGCGGGTGTCTGTGCAACTTAATCGCTTTGAAGAAATCGCTGAAATTCAGAAATACCGATCGTGAGCTCCGATAGTGAAGGTCTTCGACGGTTTTGCATTCACACGGAGCAACCGATTGATTTGTCCAACATTGATTTAAGTAATTGCCAACTAAATGCCGCGTGCATGATAAACTGATATCCATCTGGGTTTCGCGAGTTCATTGCATATTTATGAAAATTGCAAAGGCTCAAAAACAAACAAAACCCATACAATCGTTACAATAACGATTGAGTGCAATGTGCAATACGTGCTTTGAATTTTCATTGGGGGATTAGAGAAGCTGCAAGCCAAGTTTGGAATGACTTGAGGGATTCTGTAGACATTTCTATTGAACTTTGCCTATGCAATGTGAAACGAGGTCCAATTTCTGTTGCATAATATGTAGATCTAACAATGTGTACTATTATCTCAGAGCGAATCGATAGATGAATTTGCATATGCATGTTTCCAGTTAAATGAATGAAGACAAACGTTACGTAAGGGTTCCATGAATAATCGATAATAGGAGTAGGCGACTTCTAATGGGCCGATAGGAAGCATGAAATAACTTATCATGTCAATCGCCTTACGTTCATTTAACGGTCTTGTTAACTCGAATGAAAAATGATTTGTTTCCAATACTGATATTTAATTGCTAGCCTTAAAAAATTGACCGATTGACCAACATACTTAAGAAACAGAAATGCAGAATCATTTGCTCTGCTCACATGCAGTAATGTCGACGGCAAACAAGGTCACAGAACAAGGTCAAAATTCACCAGCAACCTAAAATGGACTGTTCACATAAGAGAAGTAGAAATAAGGACTGTACTCGTGTTTACCAGCCAAGCAACCGCCATTTCGAAAATGATCGTTACATTCTAAAGCTTCTTTCCCACTACTCTTTCAAACATTACAGTTAGCCATTATAACAAATTTCATCCAAATTGAAGCTGTACCTTGCTCGGAACAGAAATCTCCAATTTTTGCCTAAAATGGACGCCATTAGCTTATTACCCAGATGCCAAGATTTCTAGACCCTAAACTATAGGTGAAATTGTAGTAATTGAGTGCCACTATCAATCAGTGTCTGATACACTTGGAATCGCTGAACCAATAATTTACATGTGTATAAATTGTGTGATGTTCGTATATTCGTTGGCAGTGTACATCTATGTTTTAATAGAACGACTAAAGTAGGAGCAATTTTAATTTTTTTTATTTATTTTATTCAAAATATACAGTAACTAAATTTGGGTATTAACATCGCTTAATTTAAAAAGAACTACTAAAAATCGCAATTTTAATTCATTTCCACACATAGATGTCACTATTGAACGAAACTTTTCGCCGATTTTCCACTACTGTTTCGTTGCTTGATGGTTCGTCTCCGCCATTTTTCAACTTATGAGAAACCGCATGAAAATCGCGCAGTTCAAGTGGCTAAAATTTGGTAAAATTTCGCGGTTTAATTTTACGACGGCAAACTACTGAGTGTGTGGCGGTGATTTTGTGGCCATTAGTGCCCCCCCACACCGCGTAATTACTTCGTTCTGTGCGTGAAGTTTTTCTGTCATTGAGCGGCTCGACCGCAGTTTTTCTCGCCGTGTTTGCGATGTTTCGGCAACCGACGACTTAACACAATTTTCATGGGCGGCCTCCGACACTTCGGGTGCCACATCTGGATTTCTGTATCCACCCGATTTTATAGCAACGTTGAAGCAGTTCAAACCGCCCAAAAATACAACATTGCCGAACTAAAAAGTTCTGTGGTTGTGTTTTTGTATTGAAAGTTTGAAGAATCTGCAGTGAAATGGCCTCGAAGGAAATTGACGCGAATAAATCTGTGGAAAAGACACCGGAGAAAGAAAACAAAGATCATTTAGAAGCCGCCTCAACTTTTGTATCGCCTGACGTCTTTTGTGTAATCCGTCATCCGTGGTAGTGGTGATCATTCCAGTCAAATTTGGAGTCGACTTGGAGATCAGCGAGAAGACGGACGGGAAAAATAAATTTCTACGGTCAAAATGATGTTCACGCATAAGGCAAAAAGTGTTCGCAGCAACCAGCAAGGAGGGAAATGCTAACGTGATTATGGGCAGCGACGACGACGCGTTGCGACAACCTCGGCATTTCGTGGAGTTAGGAGTGTTGTTTAGTTATTTATCAGTTGGGAAGTAACTTGTGGAAAAATTAGAATTCTTCCTTGTTTTCGGCTTAAATCTCTTTAAAAACCGGGGGTTTGAAAGTAAGAGGTGTCGTTTGTTGTTCTGGTGTAATCTCTATAGTTGACTTAATATTGGGCTCATAAGCATCATGAAACCTCTTGGATGATTGCGTTGATTCGTGGTAATCGCTTAAATTCATCCGTCGGATTGAAAAAAAAAAGTTTGTTTTTGTCAGACTAAGATTATTTTGAGCTTCTTGCCAAGAGTGTTTGGCATCAGATATTTTGCATGCACGCTGAAATCAATACCGATTCCCGAAGTCACAACAACGAGCGTAAGGGTAGCTGAGATGCGGTCAGGCATAAACTTATCTTAGGCGCTTGGAAGTTTCGTTTGGTTTATAGTTATAAAACTAGTGTAGCGTGGAGGTTTCGCGGATTCGTGATACGAAACAAGTTACCTGAAAAGGTATTCTAGTTGAAGAGACATTGTGGATAGTAAATCGGACTTTCGAACTTGTGTTCTTACGACAGAAGAGGAGGATTGATGTGAAAATCGGTAGCGACTTTGACATTTATAGTGAAACTTCCTAAATTCGATTCACTGCTGAACTTTTTCCAAGTGTTCAAAACCTTTATTGAAGCGCGTGCAAATTTTCATTCTTCCAAAGGGAAAATTAGTAAAGTTAATGCTAATTTGAGGTTATTTATTCATCGAGCGGAGACGCTTTGGAGAAAAGACGATATTTCGCTATTGAAATTAAAACTCATAAAAAAGTATGTCGGATAAAGTGTTCGATTCATCGTTGGTCAATGATGTGGCTATTCTCCTATCATTCTACGTTGGCTACAAATATGGTCTTTCTGTATTGCGAAAGAAATTAGATGACGCCGGCCAGTCGTCGGAGTCGCACACTTCAAATAAGTTTACATTTTCAGATAATGGAGACTATAAAATGATATTGATGGACGAAAATACCTGCACCCATCGAGTGCTCGACGGAACATGCGGTGAGTCCCTTTTTGGTTGCCTAATTATTTAATAATTAATTCTTCTATTTATAATATATATAAAAAATGATTTTTTTTATCGATTTCGTATTTGTTCATTGATATACGCGAATGCATCCTTCCTACCTACATATTTCTATTAACCCTTAAAATAAAATAAAACACCTTCAAACACAACCAGAAAGATAAATTCTAAATAAAAAAATACTGCTCAATTTGAGGTATACAAAACACACAAAAACACACTTTACAATAGCAATAAAATTACCAACAAAATTATTGTTGTCAGATTTTCGGCCAACAACACAATTATATTAAATAAGAATGGAGGCATAATAAACTAGAAAATAGTTATAACTTCACTTAAAAATTTCTGATCCGATACAAGTTGGAAATTTAGCATGTTATAAACGGGATTCAAGATCTAATAAAAATTCAAATAAACTTTACGAACTGATTTGAATCCATAGAAACGATTTTACTACGAAGAGTAGATAAAAAAAAAAAAAACCTTATATCCATATTGGCTTTATATGATTAAAAATTTTTTTTTAATACATTTCTGATGAAATAGTATTCTAGATTTCAGAATTTCAAACATATTTACTAGTATTTATTTACATATAAATAGGAAAATTGGATGTTTTTTTTTTACAATATGAACGTTTTAAGCAAAACATATTAGAATTTTTTTTCATTAATACTGATTTTATTAAATATCTTTCTTATATATACAACACAAAAAACATGCAAATTGTAAAAAAAATAATAATAAAAATGCAGGAGTGAATTGAAAAATCGGTCTTTCCCTTCCGATTTCTCTAACCGAGTATAGGACCCGGTACGGTGGCAGGCTTCAACCCCAAAACATGAGCCAGCCACCGGGTAATTAATAATCCTTTCTGTTTCAGGTGACATCATGGGTTGAGTGGCCCAAACCGAGTGCCTTTTTATGGCATAGATTTATGCAATTCAATTGTATAATTCTATGACATAAATTGGTCACCGGGGTACTCCCCTTCTGATGGGAAGGTTCATACAATTCAAATTGTATGAGTTTTCCACTC
The DNA here is from genome assembly GCA_963969285.1 of Odontomyia ornata. Classification (NCBI taxonomy): domain Eukaryota; kingdom Metazoa; phylum Arthropoda; class Insecta; order Diptera; family Stratiomyidae; genus Odontomyia; species Odontomyia ornata. Next base: position 156,485,085 of record OZ017738.1, on the reverse strand, counting down.
AGAAGAGGAATACCTGGCCACTTCAACAAGCTATCATTGGATTTATTCCGGTTGGGTGGGTATGAAGGGGCTCCACCACCACCCGGTTGCCCCTCTTTCATTTGTGGGCCATGAACTTCGTTGGGTAATGACGATGTCAACCCCAAGTTCGCCTTTCTTCTCAGGTTTCACTTGTTTTAGTAACAAGTACGTCTCCTTCGGTGAGGTTATCTACAATGTTGCGACTTCGGTCGTTTTCTTTTGATCTATGTATGAAATTCGTGAATGCGAAATTTTTTTTGTAGTGGGTCCTCGTGCTGGGGAAACGAACCCGCCCCACGACACCGCAATGCTAGCCTGCCAGCGCATTCACGCGTCTCCAGACGAGGGCATTCTCGGCAGAAACCGACACCTTCCTCTGCCGAGGCAGCAGAACATCGCTGCAGTCCTTTACGGACATTATGAACATCCCAATTCACTACAAAATTTTCGTGAAAATTGAAGCGAAATTGCGACTTGTTGAATAACAAGAGCAAAGTCGTATATACGGAATATATATACAGGGTCTTCTAGGAATTAACTTCATGTTTAATACTTTTACGTTACAGGAAGCGAAGGCCCGAGTGGGGCTGTAGTGCTACGAAAAAGAAGAAGTAATACGTTTAATTGATTTGATTTAACATTATTAAAATTGCTTCTGATTATTTCAACAAAGTCTTCATCGTCAAAATGGCAATCCAACCGATCATCCTATATGGCTCACCTACCTAGATCCAATGTGCTAAATATCTAGTAACAAAGCTTCAAATCACCCAAAATAGATACCTGAAAATGGTACTTAATAAACCGTTTTACTTCTCTTCTGAAAAGCTACACAGCCTTGCTGGCGTTAGTCCAATTCGTAAGCTCGCTGCATCGCGCCGTGACAAATTAATTGCGAAAGCAAAAGACTCGCCCAATCTGCTAATACATGCCCTGGCGAATTGAAAATCAGCAGTTGCTACCGCCTATCTTTTGGCCGTAACCTAGCCTCATAGATTTTAGCTAGTTATAAGTAGAAAGTTAAGTTATGGTAAGCTAGTATAAGTTCAGTAGAGGTTTTTGCCTAAATTATCCTCTAGCAAATTGTAATTGTAATAATCACATAGAAATACGATAATATGCATAGTTTTAAGTAATGTTCAAACGATGGTGAAATGACTTTGTCAGAACACCTACTATATTATAAGGCCTCTGTACCGCATACATTCTAATAAAGAAATTATATATATAAATATTTCAACATTTGTCGTTGTTGACATTACGAGGTGTATTACCGATCCCCTAGCTGCCCCACCGCTATATTGAGGCTACTCCGGCGACCCAAACTAACTCACTCGAAGACGGGCGTGGGCGCCACTCGTTTGATTCTTCGAGACTCTCAAGGGGTCGTCCGAACGAGAAAACGACCGTCCGGGGAGAAATCTCAAATATACGAGTTTAGGGGCCCGCCGCCACTTAGCCGCGAAAATCACCTACAAAAGAAACTCTACCGCGCAGAACGAGTTAAGGTGTTACGCCACCACACAAAACTCGTAGTTTGCAACAACTGGGCAACCGAAATTACCCAGAACGCCACCAACTTCCACTGCACCCAAGAAAACTACCACTTCAAACAATCTCTCCAGGTTTTCGTTCCCGGTCAACGTCCTGGGAAAAGAATTCCTGAGCTACACCTTTCACAGCTGAAAAGGACAGTTTATATGTCGAATTGTAGCGAGGAAAGAAAAATCTACAATTACCTTTACTCGACTTTATACTTTACCTTATTAAAATAATTCGAGCAATATGAGATGAAATTAAAGCTGCTTACATTTATTCCCGACTCTAGTAAGGGGCCCCTTTCTTCCGTTGTTGTGATTATCGCCACCGCACAGTTGTCTCGTACCAAGCTAATTTTCGAATATCCAAGGTTCGTATCCAATTTAATGTTCCGGAATCTAGTGTGCGCCTCCAATTCCTCGTCAGAAAATGCTGTCTCTTATCAATGTTCTATTACATCTCCGCCAGTTGCTTGAAAAAAAACTCCCAAAAGAAAAAGAGAAAGCACGCCAATCTTCCCGGGCTTAAATAACCTCCGGGAAAACCTTTTTTTTTCTCCCATCCACCGGGAAAATCAGGTTTTACAGTGTTTTTTTCCGTTGGTTCGAGTCATTCCCCTCGCTTGATTTTACTCATAACAAGTTCCACTAGATGGCGATCCTAGTGGGAATTGAGTGTATTACGCGCTGAATGCATTTCACTGACAGTTTAAACTGTCAGTAATGTTTATTTACATCGCGCCGCGAGATGAGGATTTCGCAATAATCCTTTTTTTCCTCTTTCCCTTGAGCCGTTGCTAAGATTTCTTAGTTTTTCTTGTCCTCACCGGTAGTTTGATCGCCGTACCAACACGTGGAGTATCGTGTATGTATATTTATCCACCAGTTTCCACTAGTTTCGGCCGTCGAATCTCTCCTCGGGAATGTCGCGATTTTCTTCATTTAGATTTTCGTGGCAGAATATAATGAGTTTAATGTGAATAAGTGAATCGCTTCGGCACGATATTGATAGTTAGTTAGGAGAGGAGGTAAGAAATTCAAAAGTTGTATCCGTGTTTCTTTCGTGTAGTTAAGTGGACTTATCAGCTTCCTTTCGTTTAAGCTTGGCGTAATCGGCGGTCATTTGTTGGTGTGCCAAAGTGAGTTTTTGGTTTGATATTTTTAGGCTCATTCATAGCCTCTGGTTTGGCTCAAAATTCCTACAATGACTTCATTCCGGCTTCATGTTGCGAGCTCCACAAACGGCATTCACCTGAGTCTTTTCTATACTCAGAAACCTTTTTATTTGGATCTGTTTGTAACGCCTTCAGATTCTGACATCTTGTGCGATATTTTTAGCTTCCGGTTTAATTTTGCTACTACATAGTCGAGCCGCTGTGAATTCCTCTTCAACTTTACTACCTCATTTCCATCTCACTGATACTATCCGTGCATAGGGCTTGTACAACTTTCGACAGATCACGCAAAAGTTCCATAAATTCGATCTTATGATGCGCTGACATATCTTTCAATTGTCGCAATTCCAATGTAGCACTTTCGTTTTCTTGTTGCTATTACTTTTAGTTTACGTTACGCCTCGAGTTCGCGCCTTACTCGTCCTGTGCTTCCCACTAATGAAGTGTTAAATTCGCGAGTGTTTTTCTTCGGTAGACGTGCCATCGCTGCCTCAGCAGCATCTCTGGCCTCATTACTTGGCTCGTTCCTCTTTGGTGGCATGCATGCATCTCTGCTGGATCTGCGTGAGTGTGAAGATGTTTGCGGCGAGATCGGTAAGTTTGTGTCCTTGGCCGGAAGCTCAGTGGCTGCACACCTGATAGGAATGTCGGATTTGACGACAGCCTCACGTTTAGATCCGCACTCAAAATCGTTTCCCTGTAAATTTCAACAGCACTCAGGCTCGAATTTGAGTAAGTTGAATTATATGCTGCATCCAAATTAATTGGGAGTCCATGTCGGAAAATAGAATCAATGTCCATAATGTGGCGTCTAAATCAGAAGTGACATAGCTACTAAAGTTCTTTCTTTCCGTGATCTAACAAGTAGTCATTTTATGAATGAAAATTTAAATTACTTGTTGTTGGTTACATCATTAGGTTATCGAAAAAATTAATAAATTGCTGCTCGGTATTGCGTAGGTTTAACTCTTACGAAATCGCGTTTGGTAGTGTTCAAGGTGAGAAACACTACAGAATCTCAATGTTCACCCGTAACAGGTGCTTTCCAAAATAAACGAGACTGAACTGAAATAGAAACGACAGGAGCTTTGTTCTGATAAATTGCAGTTTTTTATTCAAAATAGTCTCCTCCGGCCTTGATACACTTTTTTGCGTGATCCAAAAGCTTTTCGAAAGAGTATTTCAGGTCATTGACCGGAATGCCCTTCAGGGTCGGTACAAGCCTCTACGGACGCAAAGCTTTTCTTTTCATGGCCAAATGCAATTTCCCGAATAGGTAGAAGTCACAGAAAGCCATATCAGGCAAATACGGTGAGTGATTGATGGTTGAAATGCGAATTCTAGTCAGAAAATCAGGCACAAGAGAGGATTTTTATGACAAAAGTCTCGTTCATTTTGGAATAATGCGTGTACAGACCTTTCGTAAGCCCAAATGATCGGCTAAAATGTAATAAATCGATGTTTTGGAAGTATTCAACTCCGATTCCATGAATTTCAATGATGATTTTGGTTCATTTTTGATAAATTCACGCACAATTTCGATGGAGATTTCGGTGATCACGGCGGCCCGTATGTTCATCGTCATTAATTTCCTCACAACCATCTCTGAACCACTCATGAACTCTGGCACGAGATGGACAATCATCGCCATAAACTTTTTTCATCAATTCAAATGTTTCGGTAAACGTTTCACCGATTTAAAAATAAAATTTGATATTAGCTCTTTGTTCGAGACCCATTTTTGTACCGATGACACAAACATACTGTCACTTTAGACGCAATAACTTCGCTTCCACTGAGCCGATTGTCACCAAACTTTCACTAGAAGTCAGGGAGGGATGTAACTTTACAACGCACTATCTCATTTACAGATGGCGCCGAACTGAGTGCTTGACCTGGTTCTAGCACCTCATGATAAACAATTCCCTTCCAATCCCACCATACACACAGCATAACCTTATTTGGTGTTAATCCTGGCTTTGAAGTCGTTTGTGATGATTCACCTTTTTTTGACGATGATCTTTTTCGAACGACATTCTCGTATATTACCCATTTTTCAACGTCCGTAATGATTTGCTTCAAAAATGGCTCGATTTCGTTGCGTTTCATTTGCATTTTGCAAATGGAAATTCGATTGATCGAATTTTTTTGTGTTAATTCACGCAGCACCCAAACGTCGAGCTTCTTTGTGTATTCAGCCTTACGCAAATGGTTCAAAACTGTTTGGTGATGGATATTCAGTTTCTTAACAATGTCATGGCTGCTTATGTGTCGTTCTTCTTCAATTTTTGTAAGATTTCATCGACTTTTTCAGTAATTGGTCGACCTTAGCGAGGTGCATCTTTGACATCAAAATTTCCAGAACGAAAGCGAGCGAACCATCTCTTTGCCGTGGTTTTTGATAAAGTATCTAAAGCAAAGTATCCATAGACACCACAAATTTTTGCACGAGTCAGCGATGCATTCTCACCTTGATCGTAGTGGTATTGTAAAATATAACGGATTTTTTTCAGAAATTTCACTCATTTTTAAATGAATACAACTTTTGACACGAATAAGGAAATACAAAACTGTTCGGATGAAAATTATAGACTGGAATGCCACCTTTCAAACGCATGTCAGTTTGACTCAACCTGATTAGTATTGCCTGATTTTTTTTTTTATTTTTTATTTATTTACAAAACTATCTTGCAGAATGAAATTCCAATTACAAGGTAGTTTCTTAATAAGAAAAAACAACTTTAAAAAGAACAAATCCATAAAAATTAAGCACATTTCAAGGAAAAAGAGATACTTACATTATAAAAAGACAACAAAGATTTAAATTTCTAGATGGCAGAGTAGTCTCCGCAGCTTTTATTTGAAGCTCGCAATCGAGTCTAAAGGAGGACCAAGCAGGAAACGATGATGATCTCTAACCATTCGAACTAACGGAGATTGACGATACGTTTCTGTTCTAGCATACGCTACTATATAGTACTGAAAGGATCTGGTTCGGGAAAGTGGGCGTGTGCTTATCGCGTTGATTAGGTTAGATGAAAGTAAACGACTGGTAAGTTTAAAGAGAAAGCATTGGTCGAGGAAGAGCCTCCTCGCTTGAAGTGAAGGCATGAACAGGAAACTTAGCCGGTCATTGTAAGGACGACACGGAACCTTATGCTTGAAGAGGAGCGTGCGTGTGAATTTTCGCTGAACAGATTCCACTGCGTCTGAGAGATAAATCAGGTGCGGTGACCACACCTGACATGCATATTCTAGAATCGGGCGCACAAGCATAGAGAGCAGACGTATTCCGGTTTGAATACTGAAATATTATATATATATATATATATATATATATATATATATATATATATATATATATATAGTGTATATACATATATATATATATATATATATATATATATAGTGTATATACATATATATATATATATATATATATATATATATATATATATATATATATATATATATATATGTATAGGGTTATTCATTTCATGGTAGGGAAGTATAACCCTGCCAATTAACATCTGTCAGAATTAAATGTCATCCAAAGATTGTTTGTTTTAGTTGATGGTTTACCATTTAGAAATGTGGATCGCTTAACAGTCGAAGAACACGTTGAAATTATTCAATTTTATTATAAAAATGGTGATTCTGCTGTATCTACATTTAGGGCTTTACGAGCCGATTACGGTCAGCAAACGATTTCGAACACAGTGAGAAAATTTTAAGAGACTGGATCGGTTATTGATATTGCAAGGCCTGTGCATCATCGCAACATTCGTTCTGCTGAAAAAATCGCTGTCGTTGCTCAAAGTGTAAAGGAAGATCCAAATTTGTCGATTCCTCGACGTGCTCAACATTTGGGCTTGCCTACCGCTCATTGTGGCGGATTTTGTATTTGGATTTGCATCTCCATCCGTACAAAATCCAACTCACTCAAGAACTTAAGCCTCAAGACCATACACAACGCAGAATGTATGCGAATTGGGTGATTGAACAACAAGCCATTGATAACGATTTTTCGAACAAAATTTTCTTCAGTGATGAGGCTCATTTTTCGCTCAGTGGTTACGTAAATAAACAGAATTGCCGCATATGGGGCTCTCAAAATCCTCAAGTGATCGCATAAAGGTCTTTGCATTCGGAAAAAGTGACCGTTTGGTGTGCATTATGGTCTGGTGGTGTTATTGGCCCGTATTTTTTTGAAAACGATCAAGGAAGAGCCATTACAGTCAATTCTGACCGCTATCCTCTCTTGTGCAATTAAAAACCAATATTCGTGAAGTTATGGCCGAGATATTGCCGGAAATGTGCCGAAAAGTAATTGAAAATTACCTTATAAGGTTTGAGGCCTGTAAGAGGTCCCATGGAGAACATTTGAATGGTGTTGTATTTCACGTAAAATGCAAGGTTCAATCTTTATACTGAATAAAAAATTTTGTTACCATCTGAATATTTAATGAATTTTATTTAGCTTTACTTTCCCATAGTAAAATGGATAACCCTATATAATAGATAAATAGATTCATGTATAAATTCTTAGATACTCTATTCATTTGAATCGCTTTGAGTTCTAACATGGTTTTTATGAATGCTCATTTTTCGACGATATTTTTGATGGTGCTATGTTTTTCTTTACAACCAAAAGCCTGCAACGAATCATGCAAGAAGAACCGCAGCGACTTGAAAGTAGAGAAAGTTCGTGAGCTATTCAGAGAGTTTTACCAGGTATCGTATGATGAACAGTCTCTGGTACTTTTGAGATAGATGTCGTTACATGAACCGATCAAAAGAAGGCCAGGAATACAAGATGCAACTTCTCGGAGACTAGCTACATTTAACTATAAAATTGATCCCTAAAAATAGAGAGTTTTCCATCCGAACCCAGCTATTACAACAGGAATATTAGTATGAAAAAGAACTGCTTGAGTGCAGACTTAACCCTTGCGAAAATGTATACACTTTTCAAGAGTGAAAATCCAGATATTTCTGTTAGCCTCACTGTCTACAAAAAATATTTGATCGCGATTTTAAATTAAGATTTGGAGTACCGAGGTCTGATACCTGTCGACAATGTGAACAATTGTTCGGTAAGTTAAAGACAGCCTCAAACGAGGACAAACGAAGAAGGGTTGAAGTGGAGAGTAAATTACACCACATTAGGGCAGACCAGGCTTACAAAACGCTGTACAGTAATAATGTGTAGATTTACAGCAAGCCTTATCTAGTCCGGCGTTTACACATTCAAGCATGCATTCTCAGAGGCAATTTTCCATCTATAATATTGCCGTTCATAACACTGGGCATACGTCTATGTAGCTATGGCATGAAGCTTTTTGAAAGAGAGGCTCCAAAGAAATCGCTTCTTGTATACTAAAGCACATCATATCGAGCTATGCAAATTTGGATCCTGGAGAAGAAAGAAAATTAATTGCATGATCGGAAATATGCATTGGACAAAACAACAACTAGTGCGTTATATCTATGCACATGCTGTTGACACGCAGTGAATACTTTACTGAAATAGAACAAAACTTTTTGATATCTGGTCACAGAGTTATGCCATGTGATAGAGATTTCGCTGTAAGTGAGCGCTTCAAAAAGTCTCAGAAACCCATTGTTCTTTCTGACTGGAAGTATGTGATAGCCAAAGAACGAGAGAATAAACCTTTTCCGATAGTTGAAATGAACCAAAACGATTTCACTAATTTCGATGATTTGACTGCAAAATTAAAGAAGGGCAAGTTAAAAGTCACCGAGTTTACTTGGTTCAAAATGATAAATGATGATCCAATTAATTTGCATGCTCGAACTTCTCACAACATTTTGAAGCCATGGCAAACTCATCCAGCGTTTCCCACTAATTTGGACAACAGATGCCTTGGATGTCTACTATATTTGATTCAATTTATGGACAAAGAAGAGCATCGTCAGTTTTGCAGAGGGCTTCCATCAACTTAATCATTAAAATTTCATTGTTCTTTTGAGTTATTCTTTTTTTTTATAAAATATATCAAATAAAAATAAATTTTTTTTGTAGAAATAAATAAGTATGAATTATTAAAAAGACCTTTTAGGTAAATTTCTCGAAAGAAATTTACCTATTGCGAAGAGCATCATATATAAATATATATATGTATATAAATATGGGATGTAAGGAAATTTGTGACCACGCTGGAGATTGCAATTTTGCTCCGATTTTCACCAAATTTTCAGGAAAGGTGTATTGAGTAAATATCTCGGTTAAGTTTGTGAACAAGCTACAGTTGCTCACGAAAGTCAGCAGCCACAGCTTAGAAACGCGGAATCGGCAATATATAGGTAGAAGGAAAATGAAAAGACGGGTGAAAAACGAACTTAAGTGGAATATCAGAGACATTGTAATCTATTTTACACAGAATTAATGAGAACATACATATACATACACATATACATAGTAAAAAACAAGAAATCTCGCTAAAAGTGAGGAAACAAAAGTCAGCATACATCAAAGAAAATTCGAAAGAATCAGTCGAAGCGATAAGTCATATTGTGATAAAGATTACTACCGTATTAATATACAAAGATAAACATAAGTACATTGCAAGTCGATGAAACTAAACTGATTTAGTTGCCGTTAATACTTAACAAGTTGAGTAAGCAGGAGAGTGCTCCTACCAGAAGGTCTTTGTAAACAGCCTAGGGTTAGAAACAAGTTTTCTCATAGCGTGAATCGATAACTTGAATTATTTATCCAATACTTGGATATGAAATCGTTCAAATGTATGCTAAAGATGCACAGTTTCTTTCATAAGCAGAGCGCAGCAACAATTTTGATCTAACTTGAATGATTGTCCTGAATGTTCGGCCAATCGAACATATTCAAGTTAAACACTATTTCTTAAATCTTCATTGAAATTGAAAGAAAATATAGTTTCTGAGGAAACTAGCTGTGACGCACGGACAGACGGACGGACAGACGGACAGACAGGTCGCGAAACTAGTAGATCTTTAAAAATGAGTACACGAAAGGAAACGAGTTTCGAAGTGTGATAAATCATCCTTAGTGAACGAGTGGAAGGAAAGTCGTATGGCGAAATTGCTAAGATAGTTGGAAGAAACCGGGCAACGGTGCAAACGATCATACGGAAACGAAAGGGAGGATACAAAATAAACAACGAACAGGTAGACCGAAATCCTTAAGTGTGAGAGATGAGAGGGACTTGTTACGGAAAATAAGTGAAGAGCCACAAAAAAGTGCTCCGGCAATAGCCACTGATTTTGCAAAGGCAACAGGGAAGCAATTGAATCCAGAAACAATACGTTGATTTTTGCGTAACCAGGGTTATAGAGTTCCGCGCAGAAAACCTTTCATTTCTCCAGTGAATGAAAAGAAGAGACTTGACTTCGCTCGCCTGCATCTTAATAAGGACGACAGTTTTTGGGATCAAGTTCTGTTTATTGACGAGAGCAAGCAAATTATTTATGACTTTGACGGGCGCGCATACGTATGGAGGAAGCGGAACAAAGCATTGGCAAAGAAGAATTTGCATCCTACATTGAAACACGGTGGAAAGTCAGTCCTCGTATGGGGTTGTATGTCGGCCGCTGGTGTGGGGTAATTACATTTCATTGATGGTACTATGAATCAATACATGTATTTGAACATATTGCGAGGTAATTTAATACCTTCTGTGCAGAAATGAGGCCTACAGCCAGGTTGGATCTTTCAGAAGGACAATGATCCAAACATACAGCTAGAAGTGTCAAGGAATGGTTGCTGTATAACGTCCCTCACCAGCTTCACAGTCCGCCTCAGTCTCCCGATTTAAAACCCTATAGAGCATTTGTGGGAGAAATTGGATCGTAGAATTCGTGACCCAGCCGTAAGAGCAACTATTACTAGCAAAAAGACCCTGAAATCTGCTCTGCTGTGTGCCTGGATGAATATTCACCCGAAATTACCGGAATTCTCGTTCTTTCGATGCGAAGGTGTTTAAGAGCTGTTATTAAGGCTGGTGGAGGGCCTACGAAGTATTGACCTCACGTTTTTTGGTCATTTTCGTTCTTTTCGAAACATGGCTCGTAGTGTATGCTAACTTTCGATGGATGAATTTTTCTAGTTTTCATGGCTTATTTCTTTCTGTGTTCGGATTTTCTTTATTCTTACGTTATAAAACTTATTTTTAATGCTTTTACGTTTTCATTGCATTCTCTCTTATTCCACTGCACCATATTCGTGTTTTACATGCTATATGCTGACTTTTGTGAGCCACTGTATACCGGCTAGGCGAAAACAAAATGGCGGCCATTTTAGACGAAAAATCGTGGTTTCTGTTCTGACCAAAGTATAGCTCCGATTTGGATGAAATTTGGTACAAAGGTTCACTGACGTACTATGTGATGAGTCTCATAATAAAAAATCCAAAAACAGTACGGCTGAAACAAAATGGCAGCCGCTCAAACGTCGAAAAACGTACAAAATTTTGTTATTGAAGTTTTGACCAAAGCTTTCAAGCAATGTTAATGAAATTCGGTAGTTTGATAGAAACTATGAATAAGTATCTAAAGAGTTATATAAAAACACTGGGGGTCAGGTCGCGAAAAACAAAATGGCGGCCAGTTGAAGCTCAAAACTTCAAAGTCTCTTAAAAGTCGCAATTATAATCCGATGTATATGACTAGATCTAGAAACTTTGACATTTTGGTGATCATGCATATGCAATTTTCAAAATGGCGGCGGGTTAAATATGCGACTTTTTCAGGTTTTCGTGGCCCTCTAGTGGTCACATTTTCCAACGGATTTGGATGAAACTCGAGATTATTGATCTTTGTACTAAGTTCTTGTATTATGCGGAAAATTTTTTAAATAAAAAAGTTGAAACTTTAGAACCTAATATTTTTAGCAGCCATTTTCACTAAAAATTGAATAATTTTGCCCTGTTTAGAGTGAAACTCTGATTTGAACGAGATTTGGCACATTGATTGATGAGGTCCTAGCATAGAAAGATTTAAAATAATCCAAAGTCAAATGCATGTATTCAAAATGGCGGCCCCCAAAAGTCAGAAGGCAAGTGCAATTCGTTATTTTAATAGCAACTGAAACAATGAATATTTTTCATAGAAACGTTTTAAATTACTTAACTTGGAAGTATTTATAAAGCAGACCATTTTCAGGATGTTGTCAAAATATTTTTACAATATCCTAAAAAATTATGAAATCGTGACTTGTCTGTCCGTCCGTCCGTTTGTTCGTGCGTCACAGAAAATTTCCTTGCAAACCACATGAGCTAGCATGAGGAAATTTCCTACGTAGGTCAAAGGTGGTGCCTCTCGAAATTTGCAGTGCAAGAAAATATTTTAAAGTGTTTAAGGGGGGCCTCCCCATAAAGGGGGGGACTTAAATTTTTTTTTATTTCTGTAGCTCTCCAGCAGCCAAGTTTCTCAACAGATTCCAATGATATTCGAAATTATAAGTTATTGAAGCAAGTTAATTTAACCTGCAAAAAAATTATGCAAATCGGATGACAAATGAAAAAGTCGAAAATTTACAGCTTAATATTTTTAGCAGCCGTTTTAAATAAAAATTCAAAATGGTGGCCCCTGATGGCTCAGAAAAGAATTGAAGATATTTATATTAATAGCAACGCAAGCGCTGTTTATGAACACTGGATGAAATGGTTACTCTTACAAGTATACATTCAACAGGAGGAGTTGGTATGAATTCTGTACAAGAAAGACAACCAAGGGACTTTGAGACACTCACAAGGACACCACCATCGATTGATTTCTCGGAGGCATCAATTGTTCGATCGGAACGAAAAATATTATGAAAGATAGATAAGTCCTTGTTAAGAATAGTGTCGTTCAACCATGTTTCAGTTATACATATAATGTCGTCATTAGCTAATGTAATGAAAATTGGGAATTTCTGCAACTTGGTTCTAAGCCCTCTTACATTTTGATAATATACATTTAGATAAGAAGATTCACTAGAGTTGGTTTCATTGGGAGCGACGGAGGTGTGATTTAGGGCGTTGCTTCGGAAAAAACTTTTTCACCAATGTTCCTTTGGGCCACAAGTCTGAATTAAATATCAAATGAAGATCAGCAGGAACATAAATTTTTAAATATGCAATAATTTTGTTGGGCAAATTACCTTTGGTTAGCTTGGTAGCTCCAAGTATAGGTGGAGTAAATTGTAATTTTCTGAAAATGTATTTACCTACATCCTCTATTGATGTTCTGTTGGAAAGCCGGGAGACAAAAAGCTGGATAGGCGGCAAAACAACTTCCAATTCTGAATTTATCATAAATGATGAGCTCGCAGACTTATCAGCAGGTGCAGCTGTCATAGCTAAAGACGGGAAGGAAACAACCACCGATGATCCAGTTAGAACCGATAAAAGAAGATCTGTATGTGTATTGTTGATCCCGGAAGGCACCGGAGAGGCATAGTGATTGATTTTTGATTTTTTAGAAATCGCTCCCTTGCTAGTGTCAACCGACAGGAATACCCTTCGAGGCTAGCATTCTTTGGGGAAGGCTGCCCCCTCGTACCTGAGGAAATTCTCACAGGGGGAATACCGGTCGATAGGAACACTCTTGGAAGGTAGCATTCTTTGGGAAGCGCCGCCCCTACAGACCCGAGGATATGGGGGCGCCGTGAGATTCCCTCCTGGCATGAGAGGTAACAACCCTAACTGAATCTGGACTATGCTGTGGACAACGAGCTGGAATTCATCCTTTGGGCTGGCGGATATGATGGTTTAGATCTAGTTGCTTTGCATGGTAGCGCAGAGATGACACTCGTGCGTGAACGGCTATAATTCAACTATCGCACGGTCTTGGCAGGTCTCGGACAACGTTCGAAGTTCGCACCATTGAGTTGGTGGTGTAGGTTCGGTTGGGACAAACTCCCGATTAGTGCTGGTCTGACTCTGAGGACTTGTCCCCATAAAGGCTTGTGCCAACCCGCGCATTGTCTCCCTGCTCTGCAAAGATAACCATGGGACCGAAACGGCGACCACACACACGAACAGAGATAGGGACTCCGAGGGGGGATCCAATTAAACTGGAGCAACTAAAAACCTTAAAAATGATTTTAAAAAATACAAAAAAAAGCATAAGTAACAACAATGACGACGCAACTAACGGCTGCAGCCATGATGTCAACAGCATATCGGGAGTGGTACTAACGAGGACAAAAATGAAAATGAATACAATGACAGTGAAGAAGGACGAAAAACGGATATTAACAGACAGTCTTGTCCAGACTCTGCAGAACGTGACAGATATTCGAGCGGTGGGGAAAATATAAAGACCATCGAGAATTTGATTTTGATTTTGTTTGCTTTTAAACACAACGAAAAACACAACACTCTTTTATTTTAATCTTCGCTTTTATTGAAATATGTAACAATTTCAATTTCCGTTAAAGCTATTTCGGTGATATAGCACCATCCTCAGACGGATTGAAACTAATTAATTAAAAAACATACACCATATATATATATATATATATATATATATATATATATATATATATATATATATATATATATATATGTGTATATATATGTATATATTTATATATATATATATATATATATATATATATATATATATATATGTGTGTGTATATATATATGTTTATATATATATATATATATATATATATATATATATATATATATATATATATATATGTATATATATATATATATATATATATATATATATATATATGTATATATATATATATATATATATGTGTGTGTGTGTGTGTATATATATATATGTATATATATATATATATATATATATATATATATATATATATATATATATATATATATATATATATATATATATATACATATATATATATATATATAAATAATATATATATATGTATGTATATATATATATATATATATATATATATATATATATATATATATATATATATATATATATATATATATATATAGTACAGTGTCAATTTAAAACATAAATATATAAATCAATATATGAATCAATCACATATTTGAAAAAAGTTTCATAGCGGTGATGAATCTACTTATGTCTAGTTGACAATTTAGCAGTCTATTAATATCGATTACTTTGATTCTATTAATTTCTAATGTTTCTAATAAGTCCGATTTCAAACCTTTATTACAATTGTGTAAAATTTGAAAGTCGTCATTATAAATATGACCACAGCTGGAAATATGGTTCAAGTAATTTGATTTGTCTATTTTATTAACATAGCAAGCTTTACGCTCTTTCATTCTTACTTTGAAAGATCTCCCACTTTGGCCTGTATATACTTTATTGCAATTTGGTGTACCACATGTAAGGGAATTTGATAGTTACTGCTGCGATCGCTACTGAAGCGATCGTAAATCCCGAAATAATATCGAACCATCCTGATGGACCCAAAGAGATTACGGCAGGAAAAGAAGAGGTGACCAGACAAATAAAGCGCCGTTTTGTGATTTCGTCGTCCCCGTCGAAAATGTGGCGGAAGCCGATAAACTTTCCAAAGAAAGTTGGTAACAAAGTGCAATCACCGCCCAGCGACATGAAGAAGAAAAAAAATCTAATCCAAAACAAGGGAGATGTTTTAAGAATAATAAAATCTGCATGCCACAAGCCAAAAATCAGCAAAGAAGTTAAGATTTTTCTCCTTGAACTTCAGGAGCTTCTAGACCGCATACGGCATTATCAGAGGAGCTGGTTGCAGGCCAAAACGGACCAGAAGGCCGAAAAAGAGCAGAAAGCTAAAGAAGCGCTAAGGGCAAAGCCTAAAGGGCACGCGCAGACAACTCCACCATCAAACATAAATAAAACAATGACATCTAGCCCAATCAAAAAAGATCGAGATAAAAGAAGGAAGGAAGAAGAATTTGATAGGAATAGAACCCTGAATCAGGGGTTCCAGACAGTGCTGACAAAAGGAGGGAAGAAAGTCGCAAAGAAACTCCTTCAAAAAATACCAGGAAATAAGTTTGCACGGGCGCCCAACAAGAAAAACGACCTGATACGAAGCAGGAGAGAAAGAAGCCCCGAAAAAGTCCCCAGCAGCAGGCACTGCCCGTAAAACCCAAGATGGTCGATCCTACGTGGGGGTGCTGCAGGATATCAGAGGAAACGTAAGACCCGAAGACACCAACACTGCCATTAAAGCAGTATGACCAACGTGGTAGGGTCACATAGTGGTCGAATTCGGAGCAGAGGCCGACAATAAGGAAGCATTCTGCGACGCAGTGGAGAAAGTCCTGGGCAAAAGCGCAACTATAGCCTCGCTGGAGCCGATGGCAACGATCGAAATAAGAGACATTGACTGCGTCACGAACCTGGCCGAGGTAGAATAGGCCATCAAAAGAGAGTTCCCTTGTTCCCTTTTACTGCTCTATTATCATAGAAAAGCTTCTCCATTATCTTGTCTGTCTTTTCCTCACATTTCTTTGTAGACAATCACATCGCTGATCTCGCTCTCTCAAATCTTCTTCCTGTAAAATTAATTTTAGCGCAATCTTTACTTCCTTATATTCTCGTCGATTTATAGCATTTTCCTTATCCTATTATTGTTCACATCCCTTTTCCTATACATAGGCAACATAGTCTTCCCAGATCAAGTTTACGTAAGGCTAGTAATCAAGCCAATCACAAGAGATTTTATCAGTTAGCTGGCCTAATTTTTGATACCTAGCACAAATGAACTCTTCTGTTTAGAAATCTCTGCGTTTTCTAGTCCTAAATATTTATTGTATAAATTTATACATTCTATTGTGGTTAAGTTAATTAGCATCTTCGAAAAGGCCAATATTAACTACAACCTGAGCGACTCTAAATTCCTAAATCAACCATACTGACATTTCACCCTTTTACATGTTGCGAAAATTCCACACTGTATGTTGCCATTACAAGTTTTGGTAGCGACTGTCTTCAAAACCCAGCCTGTACATGATCTTTGTTTTGACCAATGACCCATGAAACAGTACCGTAACAATTCGTGAAGACTATCATTTCTCCTCCATTTCAGGAATGATTTGACACGACGCCATCCATTATGCGGCTCACCTATTGCAATCGCAACATTGTTGCGCTGTTTCGCATGATCAACTTCTTCGTTCTGCTAACACGATATTGAATTTCCTCGTGAAAACATGCAGGCATGTCTCTTTATGCTGGAATATGTAAAATAATCTAATAAATCGTGTGATTTTCTCAACAATGCTGATTAGCTGATGGTTATCTTCTTTGCCTACACATCCATGGCGAGTTTTGCGGATGAAGCTAAACTCGTTTACATGAATACAGAATAAAGTTTTGTGTCGTTCACGAATGAGCGAGAAAGTTTTATCAGGTAAATGATAAAAATTGCAAAATTATTTGCCAGGCTGAAGGAAACTACAAAATGAATTAGCTAAACTTTTTAATTGGATCATTTCACCCTTTTCACATCAATTTAATGTAAATCTATACGACAAATTTGCTCTACATTTGAAGCTTTATCTAACGTCGCGCGGATATCGATCACTCTTTCGGATGGCTCCGATAGCTTTTTAAATTACTTTTTATGGAATTGTTTGCAGCTACATATAAATGAGTTGCATATTTTGAATAATAATTTTTCTGAAAAATTATTAGAGAAGAAAACCTCTGAGCATGGTGGTCGCCATCACCGGTGTGTATCTAAGTGTGATGGCCTGAGGAGAATTAGTGCACACGTCGAAACCACCTTCTTCTAACATTTTTCTTCTCTAATAATTTTTCAGAAAAATTATTATTCAAAATATGCAACTCATTTATATGTAGCTGCAAACAATTCCATAAAAAGTAATTTACAAAATGAAGTTAATTGACTGATAGCAAATCACTGAAATCAACTCGAAATGATGGAATACTCATTTGGAATTTCAAACGGAAGCTATCAGCGTAGTGAAATTAAATTTTAGTCAGAGGTGAGAAAATTGTCCACACGGCCAAAATACTTTCTGAATATATTTTCTTTCTTTTAAATAAGACGCGGTTTATTAGCGGAAAACAAAACAGGTAAGAATTCTCATTGGTCATCGAGCAATGCTGTATATTAGTATTTTAAGATAAAAGAAGACTTCCGGCATTTATTTGATAGTCCATCAAGAAAGATCTGTTGAGGAAGCGAACTTTCAAGCTACGAATGTAGACCACCTGGCTAATGAGTATGGAATAAAGCAATAAAATGAATTTTAATGGCAGTTGAGACAAAAAATGATCCAATTGATTTCCGAAAATTTCCAATATAGTCTCGGGAAAGCACTTTCATTTCAACAGAATATGTAAATGAGTTAATTCATTTGATGAAGCTCACACCTAAAACCATTCAAGCCATTAGGAACTGTAGCAAATTTTTTGCCATGAGAAATATTCGTCAAAAAAATTCAAACACATTATACATTCCTATATCCACAGTGAAATTGAGATTTTTCGCTACAATAATAAATACATCAAATTTTCTTTTGAACTCGTGGAAACAATTTTGGATAATACCTGTATATATTTCAATTCAATTGGTTAATTAAAGTCGAGGGTATGACAAGACCCAGCTTTTAAGCGGGCATGGATGCTATCAGTCATACCTGAACAAGAATGGCAAGCCACTATTCCGAGCACACATTTTGTGCAGGAGAGGAAGACAACGCCTATCACATATGTTTTGCATGCGAAAGAAGCGATGGGGCCATCTGTATATCCCGCGGACTAAGACGAACACAACGCAATCTTAAGACTCACTTAATGTGGTAACAAAACAATTTATTGCGAAATTAAATATACTATAAAGTTCAACAAAGAAACTATAACTTGTTAATTCTTGCTCGAGGCGCGACCAAAAAGAGAGAAAAAGCAGTTGAGTGTCAGTTCGCTCGTTGCCAGATGTGGGTTCTTAGATTTCCTCGAAACGATGTCAGCGCAACTCAGTGGTGAAAATGGTGTTCATGATCGCCACAGGGACAGCCAGCGCGCTGACTTCTACCATGAAAAAGGAGAGCTTTTTCCAGATAATTTTATCCGAGATATGATTAACTCGGCTGACAGATAGAGCCATGGGGCATATTACGGTTGGCCATTCTTAACAGTCACATATATAGGCTGGCGGATATGATGGTTTGGACCTAGTTGCTTTGTAGAGTGCCGCCGACGTGACACTGTGTGAGAACGGCTCCAATTCAACTACCATACCGTCTCCGTCCCAATAAAACCTTGGCAGGCCTCGGAGTACGTTCGAGGTTCGCACCATTGTGTTGGTTGTAGGTTCGGTTGAGATGGACTCCCGATTAGCGCTGGTCTGGCTCTGAGCACTTGTCCCCATAAGGGCTTGTGCCAAGCCTCGCATGGCCTCCCTGCTCTGCAAAGATAACACGAACGGAGATAGCGGCTCCGAGGGGGGACCCAACATATCTGCATCAACCAAAAACACTTAAAAAAATTTTTAAAAATACCAAAAAAAGAAACGACGATTTATTAATCGTTGTTTTTGCCGTCGTTGTATTCAACGACAGTGAAGGCGATCGAAAAACGGAGATTAACAGACAGTCTGGTACAGACTGAGATTCCTGCGGCGCTCGGGCACATTAAAATACAATGCGAACACCAGAGCGCCTTAAAAAGGAAAAGGGGAGGAAAATATGAAGAACATCGAGAATTCGATGGTCGCTGCTGCGACCGTTACCGAAGCGACCGTTGCAAGGGTCGTAAATCTCGACATAATAAAAAAACCATTCTGAAGTCAACGAGGAGATTACGGCAGGAAAAGGAACGAGTAATCAGGCAAATAAAGCGACGTTGTGTGATGTCATCGCCAACGTCGAAAAGGTGGTGGAAGCACTGTAATCGGCAACGGAAAGCAATAACCTCTCCCAAGGATGGCATTATCGGGCGAGCTGGTTTAAGGCCGAAGAGGATCAGAAGGCCGAAGAAGAGCAGATGGCTAAAGAGCCGCTTGGGGCGAAATCTAAAGGCCACGTGCAGAGAGCTCCACAATCAAAAATTAATAAAAGAATGGCGTCTAGCCCAATTGACGGAGATCGGGACAAAAGAAAGAAGGAAGAGGTATTTGATGGGCGATGAACATCAGATCACGGCATTCCAGACAGTGCTTATAAAAGGAGCGAAGAGAGCACCTAAGAAACTCCTACAAAATATGCCAGAAAGTGAAGCTCGCACGGAGCTTAACAAGAAACAAGTTGGGTAGACAGACCTATGCTCATGTCAGAAGGGTTTTGTACTCAACTTACAAAATGCAGTAACCAGCAACGAATAAAATCAAGAAACATGTCAAAGACGATTTTATTGGAGAAAATGTGAAATTCGAGGATCATACTATTATTAACAAAGTTGAAAGAATTGTGAATTCTGAGGTATTTGTTTTAGTTATACCCATGGATATCTCCCTTGATAATTTTTCCAGATTTTTTAGAAACACATTTTTCATGTATTTCCCATTCCCCCCCCCCCCCCCCCACTGAAGCTAAAACTGTCAGTTTAAGAACTGTTTTGAAAAGCTCTTATAGAGAACTTTCAGTTGATACTCATATCGGCTACCTTTCATGAAATTTTTTTCAGGGCCCACTCCTCTGTACTGTAATCATCGATTCATGGACTCTCTCCTGCCTCTTTGACTTGTTTCAATTGTATGTACTCATCTTCATGATACCTATCATTCCTGAAATTTTCATGCAAATCCTAGCAAAGCTGTAGTGTCTAAATCGATAAAAAGCGCATATGGCTCCATAGCCATATGTTTCCATAATAATACAGGGCATATTGTTCCATAGTAATATGGGAAAATTCAAACCGCTATAACTTCGTTAAATACTATTCGATCTTTATGAAACTTTCAGAACAAATCAATCTTATAGAAAGGCATCTGTTTGCTAAATTTTATTGAATTTAAGGGTACCGTTTAGATTTTATTCAAGAAAACTTAAAATCGATAGTAATAACAAACTTGAGTGAATTTCGACGTCTCATGTATTTGTTGTTGTACTCATTAAGGCCTACATTCATGATTTTTTTCAGATTTTTCGGATGGAAGGTTTCCAATCGCGAGGGAGGGTACGCGAAAAGTTCGTACATTTCCCCTTCCCCTGCCCCCCTCGGTACTTATAGGGCAATTTTAAGACTTGTTTTGAAAAGATCCCATTGAGACCTTACCAATGACACCCTACTCGACTACCAATGGTGAAAATTTTTTTTGAGGGGTCACCTCCCTGTATAGGGGGACCCCCCCTTAAACCCCTTTGAAAAATTTTTCCACCCTTGAACTTTCAAGAGGTCACCACTTCTGACCTTTCCACAAAGTTTCATGGCTGTAGCCTTTATAGTTTCGGAGAAAAAGTGCTGTGACATACAGACGGACGGACGGACGGACAGACGGACACAGGTCGTGATTCCAATAGGGTTTTGTATTTTAGTACAAAACCCTAAAAAGACGTGATGCAAAACAGGAGGGACAGAAGCCCCAACGTACAACCCGGCAGCAGGTACTGCTCGTAAAACCCCAAGATGGCCGATCCTACGCGGGGGTGCTGCGGGACAGCAAGGGAAACATAAGGCCCGAAGACACGATTACTGTCATTAAAGCAGTACGACCAACGCGGTCCACCCACATACTGGTCAAATTCGGCGCAGAGGCCATCAATAAGGAAGCATTCTGCGACGCAGTAAAGTAAGTTCTCGGCAAAAGCGCAACATAGCTTCGCTCAAGCTGATGGCAACGACCAAAATAAGAGACATTGACAGCGTCGCAGATCTGGCCGAGGTAGAAGAGGCCATGAAAAGGGAGTTCCCTAGCGTGGAAAGGATCAAAGTGAGGCTGACACCAGAAAACCATAGGGGACAACCATTGGCCATTATTGACATGACCGAAAATGACGCCGAGCAATTTCTGAATAAGGGCAAAGTCAGATAGTGTGGGTTCTCTGTAGGATACGGCGAGGAGCAACGCCTCTTCAATATTTCAAATACCTTGGCTATGGTCACACCACACAAGTATCCAAAGGACCCGATAGAAGTTCCCTATGTTACAAATGTGGTGTAATGGGACATAAAAGAAAAGAGTGTACAAAGGAGGCACACTGTATTCTTTGCAAGGATGCTGATCCAAGACCTGATTTTGAACATGTCTTGGGGTCAGGAAAATGCCAAGTTTTCCAGGAGGCAAAATTAGAGCTTTGATGACCAGCATCCTGCAGCTAAACCTGCGCCGCAGTTCAACCGCTCAAAATCTGCTTGAGCAGTTCACGAGGCACATGAAAGATGACTTTTTGCTGCTGAGTGAGCAGCACCATGATAAAAAATTGGCATTATGGTATCCTGATGAAACTGGTGCTGCCACCATCCGGGGTCGAAAAAGTTATTTCCAGGCAGAGAGAGCTGTGGACGGAGGGATGGTTTCGTGTGGGTTCGGTGCTCAGGGACCACCTTCTCTAGTGTGTACCTTACGCCGAACGAATTGACATCATCTTTCCAAGCCAGGCTTAATGTTTTGGAGGGCACTCTCTCGAACGCAGACGCCAGCATGTTTTGGGGGAGACTTCAACGCTAAAGCAATCGAATGGTACATACCTTAAAAAGATCCAAGGGAAAAACAAATCCTGGAAATGGCGGTGAGGACGGCGCTCGTCGCAGTAAGCACCAGCACGACGCCAACTTTTGGCTGTGAAGGAACCATTCCGGATGTGATATTCGCCACGGAGTTCTTAGTACGGAGGATACGCAATTGGACAGTATAAGAGGACTGCTCAGCCAGTGATCATCAGTGCATTTTGCTTGAGATAAGTGATGCTGTCTCCCGACGTCCATGATCTCGGGTTTCAACAATCGGGTGGAACATCGCAAGAATGGACGGCGAGAGGTTCGCCAAGGTGCTTACAGCAGGTGCCCCACTGCAGGGAAATTCGCAGGGGATGGAAGAAATTGAAGCTCGAGACGTGGTGAAATCAATTATGAGCATCATCACAACGGCTTGCAACGCTTCTATGCCCCGTCCAAAAGCCTCGCACGGCAATCCCCCAGTGCACTGGTGGTCAACTGAAGTCGCTGAAAAGCGAAGGGAGTGTCATGAGCTTTGGCGTGAGGTTCAACGGGCACGGAACCGTAACGAGGCAAGCGACCGGGTGGCAGCGTATAAGTCAGCTAGGATATACCTTCACAAATGAACAAGGATCCGTCGGGCTTTGGCTACAAGCTAGTTACGCGGAGTCTTGGTGCCCTACGGAAGCCTTGCATACATGATGTGGAAAAGATGGACGAGATAGTGCGGGGACTCTTCCCCACCCATCCCATCCGTGTTGTCGCTGTCCATGGTGAAACATCAGTCGAGTGTCCACTTTTCACACAGCTGGAACCGGAGGAGACAGTCATTTCATTGAAATTGAGGTCTAGATGGTGTTCCGGCTGAGGTGTTATGGCTTGTCTGTCACCATTGTCCTGACTTGCTGCTCAGCACAGTCAACGCTTTCCTACGGGACAGGGTTTTCTGGTACGATGGAAGGTGGCGAGGCTCGTGCTGATCAGCAAGAGAAAAGGAAATCTCGAACCGCCGTCTGCATACCGTCCGTTATGCATGCTAGACGTGGCTGGGAAAGTGCTAGAGAAACTCATCTAGGAAAAGCTCACAGCCGCGATTCGTGCTGCTAGGGACCTATTTCCCCAGCAGTACGGCTTTAGAGCGGTACGTTCTACCATTGATGCGATTGCAGAAGTGGTGAGCACGGCTCAAAAGGTAGAGGTACAAAGTTGCATCAGGCGACGGATCGTCCTGTTGGTGACACTCGACGTCAGGAACGCCTTCAACTCCGCTAGATGGGTGGATATTCTGGATACGCTGGAAAACCCTTTCAAGTTTCAGAACATCTAATGTGGCTTTTGAGGGACTACTTAAAGGACCGAAAGGGGGAGGTGGGGCAGGGGTATCACTTGTCTGGCCCTCTTCACTTCCCCCCCTCACACTAGAAGAGGGATCTCCCGCTTGGAGGCGCCTCACGGCCTAATAAAACGAGACCTGGCCCGAAATAATGTGTCAAACGGTTCCAGGCTGAGTTCTCGGGTTGGCAGGGGAGGTGTTTCGTGGCTAGTCCTGTCGCTTTCTTGCGAGCATGGGAGTCTCACACTTTGTGCGTAAATGCCATTCACCTCCCAACGGCAACAAAAATCCCCGCATTGATTTTTATTCGCCAATTGTCTATGTACAGCTGCACATCATTGAACATTTTTTGAAGATTGCTCCGAACTATTGAAGCTTTTTGGTCTGCCACATGAATAATCAGATGATCAGAAAACGCTCCAATGATTTTGTTGGAGAGATATCAAAATCAAAGCCGTTCAAAAGCTTGCGAAAAAGCAGAGGCACAATAACCGTTCCCTGCTGTAGACAGTTCAAGACCTAGAAGTCATGCATTGTCGTTAGATATCCATCAGTTACAACAAATGATTTCCCGTATAACATACTACACATCATGGCGACAAGATATCTAGGGAACCTGTCCTGAAGAAGTTTAACAATTAGTTCATCTAACCATACCGTATCGAAGGCTTTCCCCATATCAATGAGACACGCTCTTTCGTTGCTGTTTAATTTCCAAGAGATGTCTCAGGTTACTTTCGTTATCGCATGTATGGTCGAATGCCTGGCGTGAAAAACAAATTGGCAATTCGGCATCAACACATATTTCTCAATGTAGGCGTTTAATATAAGGTATATATTCAATCATCTTGCTGATGATAGACAGCATACTGAGTTGGCGACAGCTTTTCGGGCTCGAAGATTCTTTTCTTTTCTTCAAGATCAGAGCTACGTTAGCCTGTTTCCACTCACTTGAGAAGTATGAATTGCTCAAAATATTGTTAAACAATATGCAATAATCCTAACAGCAACCTCAGGCAAATGTCGGAGAACTATATTTGGAACACCGGGCCAAGATTCCTTGTTTTTTATTATGCTAAATATGAAACACAAATCGTCACAGCTGACAAAATAATCAATTAGATTCATGAGGTCAGATGTCATTGTTTCATTGAAACGAAGAATTGATACGCCGTTCAGGCTTGATTTGTGGTCGTAAACATTTGCTTCAATGACCTCTGAAAATATTTTATTCCCTCTCTGTGCTTGGCAGATAAACCAATTCAAAATGGGTTCCAATCAGGGGAAGTTTCTGCAATCCATAACACATAATCCTGTTTCCATTTCTATCTGGAGTCATACTTTCAATTTCAATTCCAGCCCTATCAAGTAGATTTATCTCATCACTAGCGACATCAAGACTCGATATCTTCACTCGAGACTTCTTACGGAATTTGCTAGTCACTGTCGCAAAAACGCTATCTGGATTCTGCGGGCTAATACCCCACAGTTTTTCCCCTCATTGATAGCTGACCTCACTCCTAAAGTATGAACGGATTAAGTTCCGGACATTCCTCAGGTGTGATTTTAACAAAGCCAACGAGGAATGGTTGTAGTCCAAAAATCGCCGATAGATATTGTTGACGCGTGTGTGGAGAAAGCTTTTCAATCTTTTTATCCTTGCGATGGTTCGTGTTTTATATCCTTCCATATTGTTTCGGTGTTTAATCTTGGGAACTACTTTCTCCATCGTTTCCAACGAAAACTTTTCTAACTTCGACAAATAGAGATCTTTTTCATCATTCCCTAGATTCCTGTGATTAGGAACTATTGAGCAAGAGTTGCCATCATCAGAAAGAGGACATTGCTTCTGGTAATCCCGATTACACTTCTTTGGAAACGTTCCCCAATATGTTTTTTTAATTTAACCGCTGACTTTCAGGTTGAACTGGAATGAGGAAGACATAATCCCGCTGATGATTGATTTCCATTACGATAGCGTTATGGTCGCTGTTGGAAACTTCGACCCATATAAATTGCACCTGTATTCAATTTGGTTCTCTGTTATCCACGATTTCAAGAATAATCCTCTGAGATTATTTTTGGCATTCAGCCATGATGTATACTTGCCATTCAGGTCTCCGGCAAGAATATAATAGTTATGCAGCGTATTTAATTCGAGTATTTCAAACGAGGAATCGAGCTAATCCTTGAGCTTGAGAACATTTCGACCAGTTGCATAGGCAGGGATAACTAATTGGTTATCCCCACGGGGCAGTGAAATCTTTATAACGGACACTTTAAGAGATTTGAAGTTTTTGAATTCGAATTTATCAATATTTTGGTAACAATAGGGTCTTCTAACCAATATCCTGGTTCCACCTCACCCATCACCGTTTATCCTATCGTTTCTTACGAATTCAAAATCTCTGAATGTCATGGAGCGCCATGAATTGAATTAGATTTCAGTGAGAAGTATGATGTCAGGCTTTTGTTTGACAATGAATGCAAGAAGATGGCCACGTCGGTGCATAGTAACAATGGAGTTGACGTTGATCGAGATGAGACAAATCCTTCCCATGAGAATGTGACTGGATGACAAGTTATGTTTAGGCATTTGAAAGGCTTAAACGCTGAAAAACAAAGTTAGTTTTTGTACCTTTTTTTATCGTTTGTCTCCGATAAAGAATTAAGTTGCTGGTAAATTTAACCAGCAGCTCATTACTGCCACTTACATTATTTACCGCATTTTCTGCTGGTCCTCTAGCGGCGAGTGCAAATGATACTCCGGGCTTGACGAAGTTCGGAGGTTAGACACTGTGGTCTACTTGTGTTTGCATCAAAGTAAATTTAACTTTGGCATCTTGATATCGGGATGCCGGATGACCAAAAACACCATAGGTAACACAGTATAATTTTTCTTTTGGCTCCGTCTGAGTCGATTTGCACTCACGGGGAGCATAAACGGCTTTTCATTTGACGCATTGATGTTGCATAGCGCAGTAGGCAGCGGAATCTCCAAATCTTTGACACCGATAACACTGGTTGACTTCCCTTGTCTAGAGGCGTTCCCAGCTCAACACTCTGAAACTCAAGTGCTCTTGTGTGAAGTCTGTACCAAGTTAACCGGTAAATTCTTCTTTTCACTGTCGATCTTCTTGTCGCGAAGGTTTTAACTGAAACAAATTCAATTCCTGGTGCAGCTTCCTTGAGCACCTGTAGAGGATTGACGGTGTCCTCTCCGCACTCCAAGCACTTCAACAAAAAGGTCTGATCCTTTTCCTTTTTTGGGATCAAGGTGAAGTAAAGGACCTCTCCAGAATTCAGCGCACTTTAAGCTGACTTCAACTCAACCAGTGATTTTGTTCTAATAGTTAATTTTTCATCATTAGCTCTTTTGATCTCGAAATTGGTTAGTTTATTTTCGGCTGCAATAGCCGAACCATATCTTTTCCGCTTTTTGAGAGGAATCAGCAGAACTACGAGCTGGTTCCTTCTCCTTTCTTTTATTGTTTAAGTACTGAATGAAATTAACATCGTTGTCTTGATTAGAATTACCTTCATTACATTCTTCAGCTTCCATTTATTGTTGTAGCCCGTCCAGCGCTGCATAAGAGTTCTGGCTGTCGTTAGCGCCTCCAGCACCTAAGATTTCTTATAGGATAGCTTGTTTTACAGCTTTCTTTACCTTAGTTTCCTTATTGATTTGCTTCACCGATTCTGCCTCTTGAGTCTTCATACCTTTCTTTAACAGATCCTCAAAGGATTTTAGTCGAAGTCTTAATTCTTGATTTTCTGGTCGAAGTCAAATCACTTCTTGTTGGTTTTTATCTACTTGGGTTTTACGTCTGCCATCTTCGGAGGTTTCCTGGTTATGTCTCCTTTTATTGATGATTGCCGCCAATTTTGTGCAGCTTGTCTCCCCGGGTTCCCTCGACGGTGGGAAGCCGTTGGGCTCCTTCATATCAACAGCCCCGAATTAGTCTTTGGATTTTTTCCCTTTCTAGATTTATCGAAGTAAAATAATATTGGGTATGAATCCGTGGATCGATTCCTTCCAAAATTAGCCTTAGACTGACTTAAAAAAATATTGATTTAAGTGAATTAAAAACATGTCTATACGCAACGAATGATAGACGTAGACTCTAATAATAATTTTTTTTGGTCCGATAAGTTCCAACAGTCAAATCGAACATTTGAAATATTTTGTAGTGGACCTGGTGCTAAAGAAAGAGCCTGCCCCGTGACATCGAAGACAGCTAGCCTGGCAGTACATCTATGCGTCCCTAGATCATATCGACTCCAGCTGAGCGTCGATACTAACCGTGCTGAGGAAGCATTCTACAGGGTTATCCATTTCGTGGTAGGAAAGTATAACCCTGCCATTTGACATCTGTCAAAATTAAATGTCATCCAAAGCGTGTTTTTTTCAGTTGAAGGTTTGCTATTCAAAAATACGGATCGTTTAACAGTCGAAGAACGCGTTAAAACTATTAAACTTTATTATAAAAATGGTGATTCTGCTGTATCAATATTCAGAGCTTTACGAGCCGATCACGGTCGACATCATCGACCTACACAGCGAACGATTTCGAACACAGTGAGAAAATTTGAAGAGACTGGATCGGTCATTGATATTGCAAGGCCTGTGCATCATCGCAACATTCGTTCTGCTGAAAATATCGCTGTCGTTGCTCAAAGTGTGGCGGAAGACCCGAATTTGTCGATTCCTCCAAGTGCTCAACATTTGGGCTTGTCTTACGGCCCATTTTGGCGGATTTTGCATTTGGATTCGGATCTCTATCCGGACAAAATCCAATTCACTCAAGAACTTAAGCCTCAAGACCATACACAACGCAGAATGTTTGCGAATTGGGTGATTGAACAACAAGCCATTGATAACGATTTTTCGAACAAAATTGTCTTTAGTGATGAGTCTCATTTTTCGCTCAATAGTTACGTAAATAAACAGAATTGCCGCATATGGGGCTCTCCAAATCCTCAGGTGATCGCAGAAAGGTCTTTGCATTCGGAAAAAGTGACCGTTTGGTGTGCATTATGGTCTGGTGGTGTTATTGGCCTGTATTTTTTGAAAACGATCAAGGAAGAGCCATTACAGTCAATTCTGACCGCTATGAACGGATGTTAACCGATTATGATCTGGAGAACATGTAGTTCCAACAGGACGAAGCCACAAGCCACACAACACAGGCTAATCGAGCACTTTTGCAAGAGAAATTTCCAGGACGCGTAATTTCGAGATTGAATGATGTCAATTGGCCCGCAAGATCCTGCGACCTAACACCTTTGGATTTCTTTTTATGGGGCTATGTGAACGATCGTGTTTACGCGAACAATCCTCAAAAACTTGAGCAATTGAAAACCAATATTCTTGAAGTTATGGCCGAGATATTGCCGGGAATGTGCCAAAAAGTCATTGAAAATCACCTCAAAAGGATTGAGGCCTGTAAGAGATCCCATGTAGGACCTTTGAATGATGTTGTGTTTCACGTATAATGGCAAGGTTCAGTCTTTATATTGAATTTTGTTTCCATCTGAATATTTTATGTGTTTTCTTTAGCTTTACTTTCCCAAGCGTAAAATAGATAGCCCTATATTACTGCAGTCGTTTATAAGCTTTAAATTCTTAGCTATAGAAACACTACAAGGTGTAACACTGTTTTAATATGGGTCTAGAAATTCCTCATTGAGACGGTTCATTTTATATCCCACATGACCAACATACGTAAAAAAATGTTTTGAAAAAATAATTTTACAAAGCCCTCAAAACGAAATCATAGCAAAGATACCACTTTAAATGTTAATGAAAATACACAAGAATCAATGTTAAATGATAAATTTTTTAGGTAATCTGTGACCGTTGATTAATATGGAAAATTTGAAAACGTCGGGAAGGATCACCCTAACATTTTTTCACCAAAGAAAACCTTAATGAGTTGTGTTTAGAACAAGCCTTAAAATTGCATAATCAATGTTGTGGTGTCCAGGAGGGGGAAAACAATTTCAACTACTCTTTCTGCTGTCATTTCAGACCGCTTTTGAGGAAAAATCCTACGCAATAAGCATTTTTGAAGTGATGTATTGCTTCACTTAAATTCGCAGCTCAAAAATGTTCAACAATTACACAATTCCCCTAAAACTACAACAGTTTATCTAATTACTCCTCAATTCAAGTAGTCAAAAAATATCACCTTTAAGGGAGGTACTTACGAAATATGAAATTTTAGCTATTCATTGCTTTGCTTCATGTGCGTCCCAGAAATTCACATGCCAGGCAATTCTCAGCACTTGTCATAACTATTTCAATTAACTTTATTAGAAGCGAACATTAAGAAATAGCCAGTTCATACATTAAAGTCTGCAATCGGCATCTTCTTAAGCGCGGATTAATGTCGTTGCGCACGGAATTTCATCTAATCCATTAAATTTTATGCGTTTAGCACGACTTGTTACTGTTTTGCTGCTGCTACACTTGAAGTGATATTTTGCATTGCACAACACTTACATATGTGAAATTGTTATTAACGCACTTAATCCAAACCACGCCAGCACTCATTGCTCTCGTCATCATATCAGTGAGTGAGGCGTGTCTACGTTACAATTCAAAGGTGTGAAAACTATTTGCAGAGCAACTTCCCAGGTATTGCCATCACTAGTAAAACGTGCCCCCCATATGATCCGAGGCAATATCGCTAGTACGAGTACATGCTGGTATGAACATACTACAGTACAGCAAGCAATGAAAACGTTTTGGTGAAATGCAAATTACGACATGTGGAAAGTTCAAATATGTGGCAAGGAAACATGTATGCTTGGCATATTTTATCAGCTTATTTAAATTGATTCCATTTATGACGTTATGATCATTATTTTACTATGGGTTAACATTTAGCACTAATTTTCGAGTAATTGTGTCGTAAATTCGCTATTTAAATCTGGACGAGGAAATGCCCATGCAAGATATTCATATCATATGACATTGTTCATAAGTTAATAACTTTTTCCCTAACTATCTGAGCATAGGTCTGCAAAGAAACGTAAATTTTTCGAAGAAATTACGCTTTTCCGTTTGTTTTTTCACCGTATCTTTCCCCATACCTTTTTCTTAGTCACATGGCTCAAAACACTTGAAAGTCAGAATCAATTGATACAATTGTTTGGGAATGTTCAAAGTATCTTTGGAGAAGGACAAGTGGTTGCAATGAAAACATCTTAGCAACGTAAAGTGATAAAAACTGCAGCTCACACCAGTTTTCAAAGGCACAAGTACCTAAAGAACACCTTCATTTTAACCTACACCCTACTCATGGTATCTTGCATCATGGCAAACAACTGATATCTCGCGCTTGCACCGTTCAAGTAGATCCAAGATCTAATTGAAAAGTACAACACACCTGTAATTGTTTAAAGAAAAAAAAATCAAAGGTGGTATTTACGAGTATGTAGATTTTATTATGTTTCGTGATAAGAGTCCACGTCCAAGTATGTTACCAGCATTTCCGGAACTTTTCTCTCCAGCATCCAGCATGCAGCAACAAATCTGTAGACACATGTAAATTTACTGTATACGAGTATATGCGATGGCATGGATATAAATATATATTTACAGAGATAATGTAAACGATGACGGATTATGGCATTATGCGGTACCGAAAGAAAGTGTAGACCTTAAGAATTTGCTCAAGAGGTAGATTGCGCAATGTTTCCTTAAAGAAAATATTTACAACGGTAAAGTTCGTGTGGAATGGTAAACGATAGTCTGATATTTGGAGTAGTTTCTCTTGAGTGCGCCGGTAAGTGTTGCGATTGGTTGTAGATGTCATGATTTTACCATGATACATGGTGTTATGCATGTTGGAGTGACTCATGATTAAGTGTATTCCGGTAAGCATTGATTGGATTGCCGCGAAATACAATGGACCTGTAGATTGATTTTTGGCATCGGACACCGCATTGTTCGTGAAATGAAGTGGCCTTTGAAATAAATCGGGAAAACGTGTGAATTACAACTTGTTATAATGTGGAGGCACGATTAAGTTTTTTTATAAAGTAGAACAGGCTTCTACTTCTACCACCTTTAAGATGTTTGTAACACGGTTCCAGACTGGGCTCTAGGGTTGACAGGGGAGGGCAGGTTAGTGGATAGTCCAGTCGCTTGCGAGCATGGGCGTCCCACACTCAGTGCGTATACGACATTCACCTCCCAACCAAAAAACAGGTGTTTGTAACGGGCAAAGGGGTTTATCTTTTCACCAATCATCAAGAACTCCTACCCTTCACCTACCTGTAACAAGACAGTGTGGCTTAGTAAAGTCTTTTGTTCTACATCGACGTAAAGCAAGCTTGGGACAGTGACATCCGTTACTTTAAGTGCCTAATGGGTGACTTCATAGCCATAGTAGGAATGTAAGGAAAAGCTTGTGGGCAAGCTTAGCTCAGCGAAGAGAAATAAAAAAGGGGAACGAATTCGAATTCGCACACCGACATGGGCTATGCATAACAAGCTCTTTTTTCAAGAAGAACTGTAACAGAAAATTGACGTAGCAGGCAACGTATGGAGTAACATGGAATAAAACTGACTTATTACTCACAAAACACCTGAAAACGGCAAAAATCGTCTTAGTACTTAACTAGTTCAAGACAGGTTGCGATCATCGCCTATTCAAAGTATCTTCCCTTATGCGATATCTTTCACACTAATATGAATCGTTTGGTTTTGGGAATGTAAGACGGTCATATTGTACTTATCACCATTCATAAATCTTTAAGCAGTGAGCTATGTTCTGACTTTTCCTCTTCACCTCTAGTAAAATGCATCACTATCTCCGTGAATACCACCAAAACCGTGAGTGTTATATTACTATGTGTAAACATACCATGGAATGCTCCTCTCTGTATTCACAATCTTTTACTCTGAACTTTCTTCTTATTTCAATATCATCAGTCCTTTTCCGATTATTATAATCGACAGTGACTTCAACATGCCTTACCTATGTTGGGACACAAGTTTTCACTCCTTCACACAAGTTTTCACTTCTTCACATCTTTTAATGTCTTTTCTATCATACTTTTTCCTTTTTTATCCCTTTGCTCCCTATCGCAATTAAATAAGAACCTGAACAATAAAAACCATTTGTCGATTTTATCCTAACCACCAATCCAACGAGATTATCCCTGATTTCTAAGTTCCCCTCCGAGTATTTAACGCTTAGTCCCCACCATCCTCCGTTTGAGCTTTGCTTATCTTTTCTCGCACCCCAATCCAACCACACTCCGTTTTTTCTCTAGATTTAATTTTCGCAAAGCCAACTATGCAGTCATTGTGCTGGACAGTATTGACTGGAATACAGCGTTGTCTAACTGCTACTAAGATCTCAGTAGCATGATAACATATCATACGCCTATGTATCGGCCACTCTCCTCGGAAAAAGAGCCCCAGTTGGTTTTCGGCTCAAGTCTCAGATACTCTTTATTTGGACGACCAGACGCATAGAAAATATCAGAATTCCAGCTCTGACACTGACTTCGCTAACAACCAACTACTTCGTAAAGATGCCAAAAAGGCGGTTATGATTTTAATATCACTGCAATCTAATAATCCTAAGCTATTCTTGTGGTACGTTCTTCCTCTGAAAACAACATCGCATACTCCTAATGTTTTCTCATGACATAAATCCCAAACTTCTAATGAGAAAGCCATGTATTACCTTTTTGCTAAATTTATTTCCTATCATTTACGATATCAGATCCCGCTAAATATTCATCATGTTCCTCTTTTTCTCCTATTGTACACTCTATCGTGACCTCTTCATCAGATCTCGAAAGTGTTTTGCTCATCTTTGACATTTATAGTGGGCCGGGTCCTGATGGAATCTGTTTGTAAGGTCATTGCTCTTTTTATAATACACTTCACTGTCAATTATTTTTAACATCAGCCTATCTTCCTTCTTCTTCCCTGTCATCTGGAAGCAAGCCAATATCTTGCCAATTTATGAATCTGGAGATCGTAGCAAAATCTCGAATTATCATCCAATTGCTTAACTGTCTTGTTTTGGCAAGCTCTTTGAACGAATTTACGTAATAAAATAAACGATACCACAAGTACCATGTTTGCAAACGAATAACATGGCTTCGGCAATTAATAATTTGTGAGAACTTACGAATACTGTATCTCTAGCTATTGACAGGAGCCAAGAAGTAGATGTCATATACACAGACTTTGCCAAAACCCTTAACTGTGTCAGTCATGGCCTTTTGTCTAACAAACTCCAATCGTTCCGCGTTTCCGACTCAATCCTCTCTGGGTTTTTTTTGGTAGTGAAGTGAATGCCCATTTGCGCACAGAGTGTGGGCAAGAAGGCGACTGAACTGCCCACTAAACACCTCCCCTGTCAACCTGAAAACATAGCCTGAGAACGTTTGCCACATTACTTCGGGCCAGGTCTCGTTTTGTTACGCCGTGGGGCGCCTTCAAGCTGGCAGATCCCTCTTCTAGCGGGAGGGGAGAGGGGAAGAGGAAGCACCAGACAAGCGATCCCCCAGCCCCAACACCCCGGCTGCTGTGAGTCCCTTTCATCTTTCAGGACTGCCCGAACATAATGTGCTCGCTGGGGTTTAATCCCATCGCTCTTGCACCGTTAAATGGAATAATTTTTCGTCGACCTTATCCTACCCAAAATTCGGTGCTCGTCAAGGATCAATTTTAAGCCCTTTACTATTTGAAAGTTTCATTAATAATATTCTGCAAAACCTGTCCTTCAAGATGATCTTGACAATCTCCATTTAAAATATATCACGGTAATCTTTCATCACATATCCGGGAAAGACTTTATATACGTCTCGTCTCAAGAACACGTTCAGCCAGTATATTTCTCGTGCCTTTTGCTCGAACCGAAATTTATTTTTATTCATTTTAAGTATGCGTATAACGTCACAGTACTGAATTCCAGCTGGGTTCCCTTCCACATTTCTTAAATGCTTTTAAAAGTACATTAAGTAACTTTCTACTTAGCTCGTAATACTTAATTAGTATTTTATACTCTTGTTTTTTTTTTCTTTTCAAGTAGTTTAGTTCATTCTTGAACTTATTTAGTTTATATTACCTATTTTGTAATTGCATTTATGATCTGTAAAGTAGCGTAAAATAAATAAATAAATAAGTAACAATAAATCTTATCCTGCAATCAGAAAGGCTAAGACTAGTCAGGAGGCCAATAAAACTCATTTTTGCACCGAAAAATATCAAAACAGATATGGGAAGTCACCAAGCCCTATTAGAAGAAGGACTGTAAACGTGAAAGCATGAAATGAAATGCGTGATAGACCAGCTGCATACACAGACAAGCAAAGCTCCATGCATATAAATCTGTAAAAAGCATAGATACAGAGAGTACTGGATCCGCAACCGGTCGTGAGAGCCGAAGCAATTGGCAACCTTCGCTAAAGTTGTGTGAAGTTGAGGTTTGAGGTAATATGCTTTTGTTTTAGCACTTTATTCACTCTGAAACACGTTCACATTTAAAAAGTTTTTAATTTTTTTTCACTGTTTTTATTAAAAATTTACGAAATTTCCATCCGCTTTGACACATGAGTTTTCTCGCCGTTTTCGCGCCCTTTTCAATTTTCTTTTGCTTTGACGTTCGAGTTTTCCCTGAGAGTCGTTTGTTGTATTGTACTCAAACTGTTTTCCGAATGATAACTAAGGCGCGATCGTGTGCACGTGAAATGAAATTTTGTTGGTGTGCGCGGGTGTCAGTGGGGGAAGTGATTCTTCTGAAGAAAGGAAAGAAAAACCAGACTGTAAACAAAGGGGAAGGAGAAGCAGAGGGAATCATATAGTTTCGAGAGCGCAAATTATTTATAACTTATTTATGTGGCAAATTTGCTTCTCACATGGACGAGTACACAGATTCTC
Source organism: Odontomyia ornata (assembly GCA_963969285.1). Taxonomy (NCBI): domain Eukaryota; kingdom Metazoa; phylum Arthropoda; class Insecta; order Diptera; family Stratiomyidae; genus Odontomyia; species Odontomyia ornata. Next base: position 156,449,535 of record OZ017738.1, on the reverse strand, counting down.
GTTGCTCGTCCATTTATTTATATGTCTTTGGTAAAAAGACTTGTGCTATGCTATGGGTGTGAAACATGGGCCCTTACCCAGGCATCTGCAAATATGTTATATTAAACGCCTTCTAAACACGGGTCCTGAGGCGGATAATTGGAGCGAAACTAGACGGCGACCAATGGCGAAACCGATACAATCCTGAGCTGTATGAAATTTATGACGAGCTGGAGGTTTCGACGATTGTAAAACTGCGGAAGCTGCAATAGGCTGGCCAGGTAAATTATATGGAAGAACAATTAATACCCAAAAAGGTATTCGTGGGGAGAACTGAAGGGCGGAGAACCGTGGGGAAACCGAGGAAATGCTTATCTGACTCGGTCGACATTTGACCCAGGCCAGGGTCAATTAATCCCTGCTCGGAATTCGAAACCAGAGGACGCAGTCAATGGACCGAGATAGTTGTAGGCGCTTGTTGCAGGAAGCAAAGGTCCGAGAGGAGGTTAAGTTTTACGAAGAAGAAGAATAGATGGTAAACACAACAAACTATATAATGAGAGCAAGGTGCTAGAAAGGATAGAATACATGAAAACTTACAAAACAATAAGAAACAAGTTGAGTAAGCAGGAGAGTGCTCCTACCAGAAGGTCTTTGTAAACATCCTAGAGTTAGAAACAAGTTTTCTAATAGCGTGAATCGATGACTTGAACTATCTATCCAATACTTGGATATGAAACTGCTCAAATTTATGCAAAAGATGCAGAGTTTCTTTCATAAGCACAGTGCAGCCGCCAATTTGATCTAGCTTAAATGATTGTTCTGAATGTTCGGCTAATTGAACATATTCAATTTAACCACTATTCTTTAAATTCTCATGAAAATTGAAAGAAAACAAAAGTGCCTAGGCCAATTTGAAATATGTATCAACTATAAACACGTGTTATTGTTGTTGTAATTCCATAAAACTGAAATGGCTATAACTCACTTGATTATTCTTCGATCTCGATTAAATTTTGTGAACATACATATTTTATCTCAGTCTATATAATTGCAAAATTTCAGGGAGCTTAAGGGTACTGTTTTGATTTTATGGTCGAAAACGTGAAATCTACAAATCATACTATTATTAACAAAGTTGAGTGAATTTAGATTTCTGAGGTATTTGTTGCTCTTGTACTCATAAAGGTCCACATCCAGGACAATTTTCAGATTTTTTGGCTCAAAGGTGTCCAATCGCGAGGGGGGACACAAATGTTGCGTAAATTTTGCCTTCCCTTGGACCCCCTAATTCATAAAATGATTTTTTTATTTCAGATTCTAAAAGTCCTAACTAAGGCCTTTCATTTGATACCCCATTCGACTACTTTCGGTTAAAAAAATTTTTTAAGGGTTCATTCGTTATTAGGGGGTCCCCCTTAAGAATTTTTTAAATTTTTGTTAAGACCTTAACTTTTGAGAGACCATCACTTCTGACCTTTTCACAACGTTTGAGCATTCTAGCTTCTACAGTTTCTGAGGAAACTAGCTGTGACGCACGGACAGACGGATGGACGGACGGACAGACAGGTCGCGAAACTAGTAGGCTTTTGTTAAAAAATTTTTTTACAAAGACCTAAAAAGATATCTGAAGATGTTAATAAATGCACCAAAGACTAATAGAGGACGACATTAGGAACAATAGAAGGCTCAAAAAAGCAACATGAGCAAACAATCGATATGAAACAGGTGATAGCGTTGGTTTACAACAATACCATACTACTGATAGATAAGAAGCAATCAAAATAATTACCAGTTTTTACCGTGATCTGTATAAGGCCTCAGCAAAAACTAGCAACTAATAACGATATTTCCTGTGGAAATATCGTTATTAAGCTGCAATGAGGTGGCAATCATTTCTATGAAAAATAGTAACTAAACTACCCACGCACGCAGGCAAAAGGGCTTGGAAAACACTAGCCGGTATTTACCAATATTTATGGAGTAGCGCTAACATAATACTGATCCATAAGAAAGCCAGTAAAGAAGGTACCAAGAACGATCAATCAATAAATATTCACCAGGGTCATTAGCAACCGACAGTAAGCCGTCTTATATGCCAAACATCTGAGTGAGCAAGATCACTTCAGAAGTGATTTCAGTAGTATACATATCCATATACTATGTGAAGTCATATAGAATATAAGCAACCTCCAACATTGGCACTCACAGACTTTGTTAAATGCTTTGATTAAATATTCCCCGAGGTGATAATGAATGCAATCACCATACAATGCAAGGCATAGATGCACCATATGTGAAAACACTTTCTAACATCTACCAATGGCAAAGCAGGAGTGCCAGGCTGCACTGAGTAATAACAATCAGGCATCGTATGGCTGATTGTTTTGATTCAATGTACCCTGGCACTTTTCGTCTTCTTTATTTTCCCTGATATTTTTATTTACAATGTTTTGTATTCATTTTGAATAGGAAAACCATAGAAAGGGATAAGACAGGGAGATATCACACTATCCTACCATTCTTGAATGGCACACAAGGGCCTTATATTAGAAAAGTACAGGGTTAGACACTAACGGTGAACGGTTCAACTATTTAAGATTTGCCGATGATATAGCCATCATAGCTGAAAGTCAAAAGGATTTATAGGTGCAGCTTAATAATTCTATCACGGCTAGCGATAAAGTAGGTTTAAACATGAACCTGAGGAAAATCTAGATCATTTTCAAGGAATATATAAGCACCTAAGGGGATACAAAAGTGAATAATGTCGAAGAAATCGTGTATCTGGGTCAACTTTTATATAAATCCAGCTCGCTATCAACCAAAATCAATCGACTTATTAAATTGAAATGGAGTGCATTCGATAAAATCTCGGTTATATTGAAATCTAAAACTAAGCTTCACCTAAACAAAAAACTTTCGACCAATTTATACTGCTAATCTTCACATATCGGCTGCAAAACGTGGGCATTAACAACAAAGATAGCCAAACATTCCAGATCGCTCAAAGAACCATGGAAAGATTCATGCTTGTAATAACAAGACGGGAGCCTTAGAGGCTAACTTGAATACAAGAAAAACTCAAATAACAGTAGTGGTCTCTAGAATAAAATCTCTGAAATGGCAATGGACAGAACACCTGGTAGGAATGGAACATAACAGGTGGACCACGTTGATAATGCAATCGTATCGGAAGGGAGTTACAAGACCTGGTGAACCTCCAAACATTAGATAGGATTCCGACATTAAAAAAGTAGCCGGTATGCCTTGGACATAAACAGCACAAAAAAGGCAGACATGAAACACAATGACGAATCAATATGTATGGAATGCTAAACCATAACACTGGAGTATGGTTAAATAAGCTGCTTACGATGAGGAAGATTTATTATGTATATTAAGAGTTCAAGGGCGACGCGATGGTATCTCGGAGAACCTATATTTTTTTATGCAGGAAACAGTACCGTGCAAGTGAAGACCATGCAATTTAAGCTATTCTCCTCAAACTTCTTAAAGACTGATAGAGCTGGTATTTGTTGGGCTATTTGAAAACGTTTGATTTGTTTGTCTAATTTCAAGCTTATCCTGAAAAATTCTAATTTCCAGAAACCAATCAAATTTCTAGGAACACCAGAGGAGACAAAAACAATAAAAAAGTAAGCTACCAAAGATCGGCCAGACGCAACAGATTAGGAACTATTAAAACAAGCCACTTGGTACAAACTAAATGAATTGGCAGTCCAGAAAACGAAATGGATTGGTAGCGGTATTCAAAACATGAAAGTGCACACAATATTTACAAGCAGAAAGACTACTAGAAGGCGAATATGTGTAGCAGCTGTCATTGTAAATACGTTTTATTAACTTCAATACAGTAGGCAAGAGAATGTGTACAATTTCCATCAAAGCCAAGTCTTTTAAATTTTGCCTGATTAATTTCTACGACTCTACAAATGAAGGACGAAACCATAAAATTATTCTATAATCATCCAGAAAGAATTTTTGTCTTATTACCATCCAACAAATCCGAAAACTGTTCTAAGTGATCTCAACACTAAAGTCAGTAATTCGCTAACTAATAGGAGAATGATTGGGACTATAACCCAAATGATAAGTGCGAACATCTAATAAACTTGGAATACAGCAGAAATTTAGTCCTAAGACCGACATGTTTCCCACATCGATAAAAGGGCCTCAATCATATCCTGACGCAACAAAGATGGGGCTCAAGTATATTATTTGCCCGTACATATCAAGGAGCGAATATCGGATTGCACCACTACTCTGTCAAATCAATTTATCGATGTCAAGTCTCAAAGACGTATGGCAAAGAGCAGCCCTCCACGTTAATTCGACTTAAAATTTCAAATTTCATCAAAATGCATTGACAAAGGGGACTACAATTGTCTAAAAATACCGCATATTTGAAACAGCCCCATTTTCAAACCTTCACTTAGATGGTCACCAAAATGACAAAATCAGTAGAGCTTTACAGTATCCATAGGGTTAAGCATCAAACAAATTATATAAAAATTATGACTACCAGACGCTTTTTAAATTTCAAACACTGACTAGCTGCCCTTTTTAAATTTAAGACGACCTTAAATTTTTTTTATTGTTCAGTAAATACTTATTGTTTGTAATACACTGCTAAGTCTCATCAACATCACAACTACCATAGCATTATATTGCACGTTTTTCGACATTTTAGCGGCTGCCATTTTGTATCAGATGGTCCGACATCGGATTTATTGTTGTGAGCTTCGTTAGGCCGTTTAATCAACCTCTGTACCGATTTTCGTTCAAATCACATCTTTTCTTTGGTCATTCTAGAAATCATAGGTTTTCACCTAAAAAAGTCACCATTTTGCTTTCGCTTGGCCAATTGGGCTGATTAACGATCAAAGCTTAAATATTTGCCAGATACACCTTTCCTGAATATTTGCTTCGTTATATCTCGAAAGAAAAAAAAAATATGTATATATATATATATATATATATATATATATATATATATATATATATATATATATATATATATATGTATATATATATATATGTATATATATACATATATATATATATATATATATATATATATATATATATATATATATATATATATATATATATATATATATATATATATATATATATTTATATATAGAGGATTTTCCTTTGAGCAATTTTATCTATTATACTAAAAAAATATATTTCAATTTTATTGCGGGTGTAATGCAAGCATTATACTTTCTGAATGAAATTCGATTTCGGTCATGTAACCACCACGACCGCATTTACGGCGGTCGATTCTCTGGAACCAATTTTCCACCACTCTGGCTCACATTTCCACCGAAACGTTGCCAATTTCGCGTTGGATGTTGTCTTTGAGCTCGTCTAAAGTTGCTGGGTTGCTGGCATAGACCAGTGAATTGATATAAATTGAAATCCAATGGCGTGAGGTCGCATGAACGAGGCGGTCATTCGACCGGACCATATCTCGAGATAACACGTTCACCAAACTCGCCTGTGTGGGCGTGCTGTGTGGCTAGTGGCACCGACTTGTTGAAACCATATATCGTTGATGTCAAGCTCATCTAATTCTGGCCACAAATAATCTTCCAACATAACATGATAGCGCTCTCCATTGACGATAACATGACGGTCGTTTTCATCCACGAAAAAATACGGCCCAATCACACCTCCGGCATGAAAACCGGACTAAAATTTATTTTTTGTGGATGGATCGGTGTCTCCTGAAGCACATGTGGGTTTGTTGCTGATAAACAACGCATATCTTACTTATTAACAAGGCCATTGAGCCAGAAATGCGCTGAAGATGATTTTTCGATGAAAAACATTTATTTATTTACTTGCCAAAACAAGGCAGATCAGTTCTATGAAATTAATTATTAGACATATATGTTATATATATATATATATATATATATATATATATATATATATATATATATATATATATATATATATATCTATATATATATATATATATATATATATATATATATATATATATATATATATATATATATATATATATATAATAATTATTACACTTTATCTATATGAAAATAATTATTATATTGGGAGTGAGGGATTTAATTACTTTTGATTTAAATAGGAACTTGGATATGGATGGAGAGTAATAGTCACTAAACATATTGAAATTTTTACGTCTATTGATTGACTCATTGGAATAGTGGAGAGTATAGCTCATCTGTTACCTGCTAATGGTAAGCATGGGAGAGTGCCTTGTTTTCCCAATAGCCTCGTTTAAGCGGACTTGATCGCAGATAACTATTACATTAATATTGCCCCTAAGGGCATCGAAAGCCAGACATGAAGACAACGAGGTTCTTCGCGAAGAGAGAGGTGTTAGATTTATCATCTGGAGTCGAGTCTCATAGGGTGGTAGGTTATGGAAAAGGCTGAGATTGTAAAAGGAACTCAAAGCGAAGAGTAAAAACTGCTTTTGCACCGACTTCATTCCACATTAAGCAGGCGTATGACATACCGGTGATATGTATAACGATTTTGTTGCCCAAATATTCTTAAATTCTTTGGCCCTTCTTTCGATAAAGCCCAGCGTTATGTATGCTCTAGAAAGGACTTCATCCAAATGAAGAGTGAATTGCAGTTTCTTATCTAGGACTACGCGAAGGTCAAAAAACCTTTCGACTCTACTCAGAGGTATGTTATTAATGTGGTAGTCGTGGAGGATGATGTTGTTTTTCTTGGAGAAACTTATTGCCTAGCATTTGTCTAGCTTCAATGATAGTTGGTTTATTTTGCATCATTGGAACAAAATATTCAATTTAGACTGGAGAAATAGTGCTTCAACTTAAGAAGGTATTGCGTGATATAACCTGAAATCATCAGCATAGAAAAGGTGCTGGATATCAGGTAACGACGATAAAAGATCTGATATGAAGATGTTGAATGGAAGTGGTCCAAGGTGACTACCTTGAGAAACCCTAGAGTGGACATGGACTTCCCTGGATAAATGTCCTTAGAACTTGACTAATCGTGTACATTCCTTCAGAAAGAGTGAATCCAACTAAGCAGTGAACCGGTAACTCCGAAGCTGCAAAGTTTCTTTATTAATATTGCATGATTCACACGATCAAACGTTTTGCTAAAGTTGGTGTAAATAGCGTCGATCTGTTTGCCATTTTCTATGTTACAAAAAAGGTCTGAAGTCATTACCATAGGATTTGTAGTACTAAATCTATTTTTCCGAAAACCATGTTACTTTTCATTTAGATAGGAATCGACGATTGGAGATATTTTGCTGTAGATGATTTGTTCAAAAAGATTTGGAGTAGTGGAGAGAATAGCAATTCCTCTGTAATTTATAACCGATTCTTTGTCGCCTTTTTTATAGATCGGAATTATATAAGATGGCTTCCATTACGCGGGGAAGATACCACTCAAGAGACATTGAAAATAATAGAGAGGGACTGAATCACCCAGTACATTTGACAACAAGAACATATGCCGAACGAGTGGAGCTAATCAATTATATTCCCTATCCACAAAAAAGATGACAAGCTACAGAGCGAAAACTACGGAGGCATACTTTGTACGGCATACAAACTATTTTTAAAGAGATTTCAAAGATTCGCTAACAGTATTATTGGGAAGTATCAAGGTGGCCTCAGAGCAGGTAGATCGACGATAGACCAATTGTTTAAAGTCAAGGAGATATTTGAAAAACGCAGGGTTTTAAACGTAGAAGTACACCAAATTTTAGTGGACTTTAAGCAAACATACGACAGTATTGATCGTAACGTACTGTACAAAATAATGCTTTGCTTTGGAATCCAAGCCAAATTAGTCCGTGTTACAAAAAATGACAATGAGGTCGACAACCCCCCAAGTCTACATCAATATCCAACTCACCGACGCCTTTGATAAAAATATCGGACTAAAGCAGGGATATGGGCTGGCTCTGTTGCTATTCAATTCAGCTCTGAAATATGTCATATGAAAGCTATCCGTCGATACAAGAGGTACGTTATTATACAATCCGAGCCAAGTGGTAGCGGATGACATTAACATTTTGACACGATCATTGACAACTGCCAAAGAACTTTCCGTGAAACTCGACAGCGAAGCAAAACTAGCAGGCTTACAACTCAATGAGAATATCTCAAATGCTCAAAATATCACACTTGGAGAATACAAAAATTTGTGTATTAAGAGAAGAAATACGCTGAAGAATGCAGCTCGCAAATAACGTATTTTATTCAGTTTTGGCGATCTTAAGGACCATGTACAAATACAGGAAAACAAAGCTTCAAGTATACAAATCTATGATAAGATCTATGCTATGCTATAGGTGTGGGACATGGACCTGAACCCAAGCATCCTGAGGCTGACGATTGGAGCAAAACTAGATGAAGACCAATGATGAATTCAATACAACCTTGAGCTGTATGCAATTTTTGACAAGCCGTGGTTTCAACAATTGTAAAACAGCGGAAGCTACCATGGGTTGGCCACATGAATTAAATGGACCAACAACGGATACCCAAAAAGTATGCGTTGAGAAAATAGAAGGGCGTAGATCAGTGGGGAAACAGAGGAAACGCTGGTCTGACTCGGCTGACGAAGATAGTTCATGACTGCTCGGATTTAGAAATTGTAGGACGCGGTCAACAAGCCGAGACAATTGGAGGCGCTTATTACAGGAAGCGAAGGCCCGAGAGGGGCTGTAGCGCAACGAAGAAAAAGAAGAATTATGTAAGATATTTTTGGTAAATTTATGGGTAACTTTTTGATTTTATAGACTACTATTAACAAAGCTGATAAAATTTTGACTTCTGAGATTTTTGTTGGCCTTGTACTTATAAAGACCTGCCTCCTTAATTTTTTTGCAGACATTTCGAATCAAAGGTGTCCAATTGCGGGGCGAACAGAGTTAATACAATGCCTGTTTTGAAAAGTTGTTATCAAGACCTCTTATTTGACATCCATATTGACTACCTTTGGTACAAAAAAAAAATATATGGGTTGTCCCCTATATAGGGGGACCCCATTAAAATCTTAGAAAAATTATTTTATACTGGAAATTTTAAGAGGGTACCACTTTTGACATACACACCAAATTTTATATTTCTACGTTATTTGGTTTGTGTGAAAACTTGCTGTGACACACAGACAGACATGACTATTATAAAATTATTTTTAAATACCCTAAAACAGTGCTTGGATCGCAAAAGGATCCAATGCTCGACGAGGAAAAACGTGGAATTTAACATATGATATTAAGTGCCCAGACTGCTCGATGATTTATATTGGGCAAACAACGCGACCATTAGCGACGAGAACTAAAAGCCTTTACGTGAAGCGTAAATTGCACTGGAAACGTTTCGGAAGAATGTGAAGTCGTTGGTAGAAAAGCAGATCGTCAACGGGAGGCACAGGATATTCTAGAAAGATGAAAAATCCGTTAAACAGGTAAAAAAGTGGAATAAATTTGATGCATACGAACTCTTCATAGCAAGAGTACCTGAGGAGAAGAGGTTAAGTCAAGATCTAGGAAACGGATACTCGAAACTTTTGAAGGTAATTATAAAAAAATAAAAAAGATAGTAGGCCCACTGGTAAAGACATCAAATAGATGTTTAAACAATTGTAGGGGCAAATGTAACGATAACCGTGTATAAGGAGATTATTTTTATTTTATTTACACACGGTTAAGACGATTCGGAAAATTAATAGTATTTATGATGAAATAACATTTGCGAAATCTGCATCTAATCAGTTTCCCTATTTTGAAAAGAAAATAATATTAACTTATTAATCAATCAAACCAAACCCGAGAAAAACTGAGTTAAGATTCCATAAATTTTATTTCACCCTTTTAGTGCGTTTTGAGGCTGCCTTTTTTTTGTCTTACAATTTGTTGATATGTATTTTTCCTTATCGTTTAGTTTAACCTTTTTTTGTTTTGATAGTGATGTGCCGGATGCCCGTATCCGTATTCGCGGATGTTCGGGGTGAAATAGATATCCGTATCCGTTGCTTTTTGACCGGATCAAAAACGGATCTTTCATATGATAATTGAGCGAGACCACTTCATGAAAGTATTAAAAATAAAAATAAATTCTTTTGATTTTAAGTGGCGTACTTTACCTTTATTTTGGGAATTTAAATATTTGATGTGGATTAGCCCAAAATAAACAATTAATAATTCTGACAATAAAGAATATTTTAAATGAAAAAACAATCAAACATCATAATTAAAATTAAGAAGTTGTAAATTATATTTCTGTGTGGTCTAGTGGTCCCAGGTTCAAATCACGTTAGGAGCAATGTGATTTAGTACAGGGGATTTTTCGGACAGACTATGAGTGTTTACTCAATGGTGATATGTACTGATTTAATCAGATCACATATCATAGCTAAGCAGGCACACGGGAGCATGGTACTGACCAAACCAACTTCCGAAAAAATCAATACGGTCATGAAAATGAGATACTCTAACTATCTCTAAGTGAAGGCCCGAGAGGGGCTGTAGTGCTACAAAGAAGAAAAGAAATTATATTTTAGAAAAAGAAGCTTAGCAGCTTTGTCTCACATAAGCCTGTTACGATGAGAATCATAAATAATTCCTGCTCCGCTAAAAACTACTCACTTGGAACACTCGTTGCTGGTGACGATAAATAAATGTGTGGTATTGGACTTAGTCGTCCAAAGTTTTTATTATGAATCTGCCAATACTTAAACGGGTCTTGGTCGCTTGGTATCTGTTTCTCTAGCGTGTATTTTGATATCAAGTCGGCGTATACGTTTTCTTTTTGATGTTCAGAGTCCCTTTCATCATCATCACTACCTAACATGTCAGCTATGGACTCGAGTAAAGTATTGGAGTGTTTTTTTTCTCACTGTTTTTCTAAGCCAATTGAGATCGTTATAGGGTGATTAACGTCTCTTTCAAGTTCTGTCATTAGTTTTTTGAGATATCCTTGGTAGGAAATTCGCTGAAGAACTTACCCTTATATCGAGGATCTAAGAAAGTTGCTGTTTCGAACAAAATATTGTTGTTAATTTAAAAAAAGCGAGTATCCAATTCATTTTTCAATTAAGACAAAAAAAATAAGAATGATGTGTTTTCAAAATGTCGCCTTTATCAATAGGTTTAGATATTTGGTCATACAATTTATTTAGTGCTTGTACTAGAGGAATAACATCGGATATATAGTACAGGTAGTTGAGGCGCAATTTTTTTTCGTGATACTCTCCAGAGGTTTTAATACTATTACTTATTCTTGAACCAGAATCCACTCCCCAGAATCGACATGATCTATTTTATTATTCGAAGAATAAAGCGACAACGAATCCTTTATCAAAACCAAGTCTTTCTAACATATGAAAGGTAGAGTTCCAGCGTGTTGGTGGATCTTGCAAAACTTTTAAAACACTTCGGTTGAGCTTGGCATGTATCTCCTTTAGTTTTTGTTTTGCTATTGTTGAGTAGTTAAAATATCCTGCAATTTTTCTGCAGTTTGAGAGTAAAATGGAAACCGTTTCATTTTTTTATTGTTTCAGTGACTACCGGATGCAGTATATGAGCAACACAGTCAATATAATTGAAATTGGCTAAATTGCAGGCTTGCTTCATATTGGCTTCTGCGTCTCTTACCACACAGTGTACATTTTTTGTTGACATTTCCCACTCCTCAAGCGTGGACTGTAACATTGCCGCAATATAATCTCCTGTGTGGCGTTCTTCAAGAAGTTGCGCTTTTAAGACGATATTTTTTTGGATGCAATGTTTTGCAATGCCGTGGCATGTTAAGGATGATAGTAAAATTCCCCAATAGGAATCTGACCAAATATCTGGCTTAAACGATACTTTATCGAAATCGTTTAAAATATCTTTGATTATGGATGAAACTTTACCATAAATTTCATTACATATGAGGTCAATAAAATATTTCCTGCCTTTTAAATCGTAATTTGGAGCAAGATCATCAAGCAATAACCAAAATCCCAATTGTTCTACGTGTTGAAACGATAAATCACATAAAGCTATCATTTCACATATAAGATCGTCTATTCTTATTGACTTAGGATTCTTATTATCCCACATCTTGAAATTTTCTAAATATTACTTGAAGTTTGTTTGTCTGAATTCCCATTTTGCTGTTTGAAGAGATGTTCCACGCTGGACGTTCTCCTTGACACTCTTCTTGGGGAAGTTTTCTTCGAACAATGTCTTATATTCTCTCGGATGCTTCCTCTGGAGATGATTTTTCAATGAGTTGTACGTTTTCCCTTCCGAGAATAGCTTCCTTCGCAGATTTTGCATTTGGCGCATTGATCACTCACTAATTAAAAAATATCTCCAAACATCACTGCTGAGCTTTTTTGTTGACATTGTTGTTAAGGTACACACGCAATGTTTTCCAGTGATAAGAAACAAAATGTACACCGCCTCATGCTACACAAAACTAGAAAAGAACAACACTGACTGAATCTTTCCGACACTAATCCTACACTGTCCTACGCAGCACTATACTGTCAACAAAACTAAACACAATGCAACTCGATATACTTTTGTGATTCTTTTTCCTTTTTATTTCGTAGAATCATCGATGCAAAGGAAAAAACTACAAACAACCAAAAAACAATGAGATCCGTATCCATATCCGCGGATCTAAAGACTTTTGATCCGTATCCGCGGATACTTATTTTTTACGAACCGGCACATCCTTAGTTTTGAGTTGTTTGTTTCTACGGTTTTTAGGTGGCGGACAAAGAGCTCGGTTATCCTTCTATGATTTCTTGTATTCTAAGTTGCATTTTTTTTAAAGGTTTCATCTGATTTCTAAGTCACTATAGACATTAATTGGGGCACCAATTTTTTACCAAACTTGCTTTTTGGAACTAATTTGATCCTTGGGACAAGGTAAGCACCCATCCTACATTGTGATTAGCTCCAAGGCTTTACTTGAGCCTGGGCTTTATAGATGATACTCATTTGTCACATACCTTACGCAGAAGTACTTGAGAAGGCTTCACTTTCACAATTGGAACTTAACATGTAAGTATTACTTTATGATGAGTTTTGAATATAAAACTCATATTTACTTAGTATTTCCAGAAAAACTGAAAACCTTGTAAGGAGAACGCAGTTGATTTGATTACAGTAATGTGATTTTGTGCAAATTACTTATCTAATTTTTTAAAGTGATTTTATATTATAATGAGAGGTTTCTAGAGAAAAATAAATATGCAAGCATTGTGATTGAAACCTTGAACTACTTGCGAATTTCAGTAAAATGCTATTTACTCAAAACAATACTTGTTTGCTCAGTCATTCATTCTGTCATATCCCACAGAAAACAATCAAGAGAAGAAAACTTAATAATGTGATTTACAATGCCAACATGATATTACACATATTTCAGTGGATGTCAAATAGAATGCATGAAAGCAAAGAATGCACAAAAATACAATCTACAAGCCAATGTGTGCACATCAATGTCAACCATCTTTTCTCTACAATTCCGTGGGCGGGTTCGCCTAGCATTAACACTTCAAACCCGATAATTGGACAACCAGCGCATTTGATGTTATCAAATTTTCATCACTTGTAAATCAAATTCCAAACAACTTGCAACCACTTGAAGGTCCATCTTAGGTCTTTGATTAATTCATTAAAGCTTCTTAATTCGAAATGATGAAGATGGGCTTTGAGACCAAAACCACTGCAGCACATCTCCCAGGGAGCAATTAAGTACGCACTTCATGCGGCGTGGAGTCTGTTGAAACGTCTTAGAGCCAACAAATGACTTTTTAAAGGTAGCGCATTTGGAAATGACTTGTTTTTATTGCCACTGTAATTTAACCATGCGCAACATGAGCATGGAGCGCAAACAGAACGAGGCTTCGACTTAGATGTCCTAATAATGTAGTTTGCGTTGCGAAAGTACATTTTAACAAGTTTTCATATTTTCATTGAAGCCACTTTATGTGGAAGATACTCGCCAGTCGCTGGTGGAGATTTTCTACTTTTTTGATGATGTATGAGAAGTTTGAAATGTGTAAGCATCGAAATAGTGAAGTTTATTTGCAGTTCCTCATCAACCACCATGCTAAATGTTCCCAAAAGAGTTTGGTGAGTGATAAAATGTTTTCCAGGCGTCAAATATGAAAGAAGTAGCGTAGGGTGGAATTTCGCAAATTTAATATTGAAAGTGTTTGAAAACAGACAAAGTGCTTTACTAAATTTAAATTAATTTCGCATAAATAAATACAAATATCTGTTGAGCCTGTGTAGTTTTTTCAAGGTTAATATGCTAATATTCGGTTGTTAATCTATGCATAGTCTTAATTTCAAATGAGTCGGCAAAATATTAGAACGAATATGACAGGAAGTAGATCAACGCATTATGCAAATGAAGATTGTCAAAGTTTAAGGAAGGCCCGAAAAAGTTGAGCGAAAGATTCTTCGTCATTCGAGATTAAAGAGCTTTATAATTTTTCCACACATCAAATCTTTTAATAAAATATATTCAAGAAAGTTGAAAAAAACTCCACTTATATCTATTAAGAGGGTTCAAGCTTTTTCCGCTTTTATTACAGAAATTGTTGAGAATGCACAATAGGAAAAGAATAATGATGCAGCAAATCATGAAGCTTCAAAAACGAACTAAAGTGCCCTTTAAATAAGTAGGTACAGACCTTTGATAAAAGACAAAATACTAAAAAAATTAATTCATAATCATTGTTAATTTTCCTAATATTGCATTTGATGTAATTGATGTATGAATATAAAGTAGGTTCATTGCGGTAGAAGTATTAACTAAACATTTCAAAAACGTATTCAAAGTGAAAAACTCTTCTACAGTAATTTTCCAAGGATAAATTTGAAAAATACTTTCTTATATTTTTTTATCATTGCAACTATTTTGCTTACTTATGCACTTAATTACCTAACACACGTCATACACCTTGAACCAATCCAGCTTACTGATATGAAATGCTATTTTCAAAAAATCTAGTTCCCATTTAAGCAGAAATATTTTAAAATGCAAAAGTTTGCAGTAGCCATCACGAGAGAAAAACAATTCATTTTAACAACTGAGTATCACCGAACAAAAAAAAATCCTCTTACATGATGTTGAATGTTTTTTTTTCCATAGTTAAACAAAATATAACACATGTCTCTTATCTGCATTTACGGAAAGTAGTTCATCAGCTGCCGCATTTTCGATTCGCGTACTTTCAAACGATAAAACAAATTCATTCCAAATGTTAATCTGCATTTCGGCAAAGTAGCCGAAATTATTACATAATTTCTTTTATAATACGATAGCGTCAACACTGGATGAGTAGGATGAGCGGTGAATAGTCAACCCATGCGGTGGTGGGTAGGCATCCCATCAGAGGACAAATAATTACTGAATTACGAAATCGATTAAGACAAAAAACTTCAAGCAATGAATTATATCGTCACGTTTTAAATTCAGGTTTCTGGCTTGAGTCTTTTGTTTTGGCATTAATGTTATAGAACATGTGATATCGATGCAGGTAGCAACGAAATTCTTGAGTAAATATTCGAAAGGTATTTCATATTCGATTCAAATTTTGTTTTAATTAAATGCAGTGCTAAGTTTGTTTTCAAAAAGAACTACCCATTTTATTTTTTATTTATATCATTATATTTATATTTAATATGTATTTAGGTAGACAAACTCGTTGAAAGGGACGTCTTGGAGAAAAGGAGACTACTTTCAATTGAATTGACTTGGTTTTTTATTTATCGGGTATACATATGATAATTACGCGTAAAAGATGATATACAACAATATGCCATATTTGTGCAATTAAGTCACCGGTTTCATTTTCAATATGCTTGTCTTTTCCTTGGATTGTTGCTTGTGTTACGGATTCCGGTTGTTTTAACAATTTATCTGCATACCATACTTGGACTCTGATATTAAATTTCAATTTCTTTATGGCAGAATTCAAATGTTTTTATATTTTTCTTCCTAAAACCTTCCTTTGCTAGTATTTGAAATAATTTTAATTTTCATTTATCATATGAATTTGTGGTGACACACGATTTAGGCGTTGTTGCGAGAACAACGTCAACCATACGCATCGAAACACATTATTACCAAGTATTTCCCAGCTGCCCCATCGCTATATTGGGGCAACTCCGGTGGAGGCTCCGCTAACCCAAGCTAACTCACCCGAAGACGAGCGTGGGCGCCACTCGTTAGTTTCTTCGAGCCTCTCAAGGGGTCGTCCGAACGAGAACACGACCGTCCGGAGCGAAATAACAATTAGGAAAGTTTTGTGGCTCGCCGACACTTAGCCGCGAGAATCCCCTACAAAGAAAATCTTCCCGGCGGAACGAGCTGAGGTTTTCCGCCACAACACAAAATACCCTGATCGTCACTAAATTGCACCGCGCCCACGAGCACTACCACTTGAATTAAATTCTCCAGGTCTTCAGGCTTGGTCAATGTCCCGGGAAAAGAATCCCCGAGCCACACTTTTTACCGCTGGAAAAGAAAGTTTATTTATCGATTTGTAGGGACAAAAGGAAAATTAATAAATATCTCATTCGACATAATACTTTACTTTATTTATAAAAATAATTCGACCAATATGTGCTAAAATGAAAGCCACTTATATTTATACACTATTCAAGTAAGGAGCCCCTTCCTTCCGTTTGCGTGATTTTCGCCACAGTTGTCTCGTCCCAGTTTAATGTTTTAATATCCAATGGGCGGGTCAAATTCCTCCTCAGAAGAAAACGGTCGCTGATCACTTGTTCGACTATATCTCGTTCGGTTATCACTTGTTGGATTATATCTCGTTCGAGTATCACTTGTTTGAAGGTATCTCAACGGTTGCTCGAAAAGAAACTCTCCAAAAGAACAAACGAAAAAGCGCGCCAATCTTCCTGGGCTTAAATAACCTCCGGGTTAACGTTTTTTTCCTCCCATCCACCGTCAAAACCTTGTTTTGTGTGCTTTTCTTCCGTTGGTGCGAGTAATTCCCCTCGCTTGATTTCACTCGCAATAAGTTCCACTCGCCGGCGATTCTAGTGGGAATTAAGTGTATTACCCGCTGAATGCATTTGACTGACAGTTCGAACTGTCAGTAATAAAATAGAACAAAAATGAGGATTTCGCAGTAATCCTCGTTTTTTTCTCTTTCCCTTGAGCCGGCGCTAAGATTTCTTAGCTTTTCTTGTCCCCGCCGGTAGTTTAATTGCCGTGCTAACGCGTGAAGTGTCGTTTATCTACCATTTCCACTAATTTCGGCCGTCAAATCTGTCCTCCTCCTCTTCCTTCATTTCGATTTCCGCGGTGGAATAAAGTAAGTTTAGTGCGAGTGAGTGTATATTACGTTTCACCACGAGGTCGGCAGTCTGTAGGTAAGAAATCCAACAATTATATCCGCGTTTCTTTCGTGTAGTTTAGTGGATTTGTCAACTTTCTCTCGTTTGAGCTAGGCGTAATCGGCGTTCATTTGCTGGTGTGCCAAAGTGAGTTAGGTTTGATATTTTTAGAGTCATTCATAGCTTCTGGTTTGGCTGAAAATTCCTACGGTGACTTCATACTGGCTTTATCTTGTGAGCTCAACAAACGGCATTCACCTGAGTCCTTTCCATACTCAAAAACGTTGTTTTATTTGCATCTGTTTGTAACGCCTCCAGATTTGGACATTTTGTGCGATCTTTTTAGCTTCCGGTTTTATTTTGCTGCTAATTATCGACCCGCAGTGGGTTCCTCCTTCCTGGTCTCGATTCCTGGTGATACATAATTCATGAACAAGCCTATTCCGATATGTTTATAAGTTCAATTACTTTACGACAATTGCAATTTGTGCATTTCTTAACGGTTCAATGTATATAGAATTTTGCAGTTTTAGAAATAATGAAATGCTGAGTATCACAGGGAGTTCAATGATATTGGGAATGCTGAAGATTATGTTACAGAAAGTTCAGTGATATCGGAAATGTTGAATATTACAGGAAGTTCAGTGATATTGGGAATGCTGAATATTACAGAGAGCTCAATGATATTAGATATGCCAAATATTACAGAGTTGAGAATGATAAATATTACATCGAGTTTAATGAATTGAAAAATGATGAATATTAGAAAGTATAGTTCACTGACATGAACATTGCTGGCCCCCTCGTCAAACCAGTTAGTTTTCGATGAAGCACTTCGTGTCTGGATGTTGGACTTTGTTGGTGTGCTTTTTATGTTGATATTTTGAGATGACCGCTTCCGGGTAAGATAAATCATCAGAGCAATGCCTAGTACTAAACATGTAGTCGTGACAGTGACACCAGCAGTTATCCCGTGGCTTTGAATCGTTGTCCAATGAGAGTTGTCCAAGGATGAGAGAAGGTCTTCTTGTTGGAAAATTCATGCGTTGTCGGGACGATAGACGAGGCATTCAGGTGTAATTTGATTGCTAAGTTTTCGGTCACATTGCGGATGGGGATGAAAGGTGTAACATAAGCTGGGAACTCGAAATATTTGTATAGTTGTGGGGTGAGGATGTACTCCGCTGTTGATATAGTACAACCAGGCGTGGCTCGCAGGGCCCCAGTTCCGTTCAGCATAATGTTACTTCTCGTGCCATGGCATACAGTTTGCGCAGGTGTAGCGTGTGGAGTCGCAAAAAGCCAAGAATTAGGACTTGTAAGTTATTTCCAAACGGGTTTATGCAATTGAAATGTTTTTGTAGGACATCGTGTCCCTGTTTATAAATTGTAAACTTCTCGGATTATAAAATTAGGTCGTATTTTGATGTCGATAAGTGTAGTCATTGCGAGCAAGTATTGATTGATATTGATTTTGTGTGCATCGAAAACCTCAATTTCGTACATTTCAAAGTAGAGCTCGTCATCATAGTTAATTCCGAGCAGGGAAGAGCTGATTTCAAATATGGAGAAAATATCTTTGTTTTCTTGAATGGGAATTGCGGACGCCTTGATCGGATCGTACCTGCGAATGTCGATTATTGGGAGCTGACCACTGATTTGTAGATGATCTATTTCATAAGAGGTTGTGATTTTTGATGTGGTGGCGTGTGAAATCTCAAGGTGAGCTGTTAGGAGAGGTTGGAGATTATATATGGCTGATTCCAATTCCCCTAGTTTTATACATTCCCAAATTCCGGATTGAGTGTAGATGGTTCGCAGGATACTGTCGTATTTGTAAGTCATTTATGTAATTTTTGGCGTGTTGATAGAGCGCTAGAAACCGAATGTTGAGTTGATTATGGTCAATTTTTGAAAACCATTCTTTTGATTTTCGAATCTCATTTAACCCTCCTTGAAGTTCTGAAAAAGTTGGTTATTAATTCGTGAAGCCGTTGTATTTAGGGTGCGTGTCGCTTTAAGTACAATTTTTCCTTGTTTTAGAACCAGCTGTTTTAGCTTTTCCTGATTTTCGCCAAGGTGATTGACATCGATGATAACCCCATCATTCACACCAAATAATGAAGTTAATAGTTGGCTCAGAAACCCTCGTGTTTTCCGAGAATGCAAAAAACGGATGGTATTGATGCGCTCCAAAGTTTCGTGGCATAGCTTGGAAAGATGCTGATAGAGATCCCAACAATGAATATGATCCTTCGCTTGCTTCGCGGTGGTACACATCGTTCGAACGCTTACATTCACCTGTCCGATATTTTGCTCATCAAGTTTCAGATCATCCAGAGGTAATTTGAAATGAAGTTGTTGCGCCCCTCGAAGCAGGTTAGCCACTCCAATGTGTTCAATATATAATGTACCGTTCAAGGGAGAAATGTTGACTGTAGCTGAACTTGGAGATACACAGGTTCCTAGTGCTAATAGAGTTGAAAATAATATGGTTGCAAGGGTGACTGGCTTTGACCTTGATTTCTTCTGCTTTGGTTCAACTGGGCTCTTTTCGTGTAAATTTCGCTTATTTGGAGTAGGCGATGTTTTTGTGGTTGGAGACATAATCAATGTATTACCTGCTTCTGGGTGAGTTGATGGTGATTTAGCTCCTACTGGAGGTAATGTTTGCTGATTTTCGTGATTAAAAGGAAGGCTGCACACTTTGTTTATTGCACGTTTAGTGAACTTCCCATTGATTTTCAAAGTTACCACGCTCACCAAACCGTCCTCGCCAGGATGAGTCGCAACTATTTTTGCCAGTGGCCATCGCATGGATGGTATATTAGCACTTTTTACTAATACGATTTCGCCTTCTTTGACATTTAGTTTTGTGATGAGCCATTTCGGTCGTTGTTGTAGACGATTCAAGTGATCGCGTGACCACCTATGCCAAAAGGAATGTTTCCGTCTTTTGAGCAGAGTAGCATTACTCTCACTGGGATCGCTTTTGATTTCAAAAAGGTTGCTTCCAGTAAGAAAATGACCTGGTGTTAAGGCGCTCACATCAGACGGATCAAAACTTGTGTCAGTTAGAGGTCTGGAATTTAAACAAGCTTCTATTTGAGTGAGAAGCGTGTTGAATTCTTCTACTGTTAAAATTTGCTGGCCAATTGTTTTGTAGAGGTGTCGTTTCATCGACTTGACACCGGCTTCCCAGAGACCCCCAAAGTGTGGGCTGCCATTCGATACCTTCTTGTGCCAGCTCTGCTGCTGCATTTCATGTTATGTTGACATTTTCTTCTTGTAGATGTTTTTGTGCTCCACGAAAGTTGCTGCCACAGTCGCTGTAGAGGATACGACATTTTCCTCTTCTAGCGATGAATCTCCGAATTGCTGCTAAACAAGTTGGCGTAGACAAATCAGATGCCAGCTCAAGGTGAAAGGCTTTGGTAGCCATGCAGACAAATATGACTACATAAGCTTTAACGGTCTTTGCTTCGCGTCCTGAATTCCAGCGTATGTAGATTGGGCCTGCATAATCTGCACCTGTCTCCATGAAAGGTTTCTCGAAGCGTACTCGAGATGGTGGCAAGTTACCCATAAGCTGTTCATCTAGTTTGGCCGTCATTTTGAAGCACGATAAGCAATTTTTGAGAATGCCACGTGTTAAGGTGTAGCCAGAGAGTACCCAATATTTTAAGCGTAGCGTGCTTAACGTTAGCTGGACTCCTCCATGAAGTGTTTGTTGGTGGGCATCTTTTATGAGGAGCTCCGCTAAGGTCCCTTTTGGAATTATGGCTGGATGTTTGGCTTCTTCACCGATAAGCGCGTGATAGATTCTTCCACCTACTCTCAAAACACCATCTGTGTCGAGCCATGGGGCTAGAGCTCGTAGGCTACTGGTAGCTGATACACTCTTTGATCGTTGTAGATGTCACATATCTTCATGAAATGTGTGGGCTTGGGCTAAACGAATGCAGAGTGTTTCTGCATTTTTCAATTCTTCTTTGGTGAGAACTGGTATCTGTGTGTTGTGTTTGAATCGTAGTGCTGAAGCAACGATTCATTTCAGTTTGTTAATACATGAGAAACGCCGTAGAATTTCTGGATCCGCGGTAGTTTTGTCAATTGCCAATGCGACTTGATGAGTTTTTACGGGACCCGGTGAATTTACTGCAGATGTTTTAAGCCAGCTTGGCCGATTCCACCATTGAGTTAGGTTCAATAGGTCCTTCGGGAAGACACCCCGAGATGCGAAATCTGCTGGATTATCCTTGGTTGCAACATGATCCCATTGTTCTATGTTGGTCTTGTGTTGAATACGTCCAGCTTGATTGGCAACGAAAACCTGTCACTTAGACGCAGGACTTCGAATCCAGCCTAGTATGATTGACGAGTCGGACCAGTAAAATTTCGCGCCAATTAGTACATCAATCTCAGATGGGACATTAAACGATGGATCCGCCAAATCCGAGTGCTGTGACCCGTCTGGTAGTGTATGAGCCACTTGAACTGCAGGAATTGAAGCTGTGATTTTTCCCAATACAAGCGGCTTGAATTTAATGAGTTCTGGTATCCCGTCTTCATTCTCTACCACTGCAGTTATAGACGCCATCCCGCTAGTTGGAATTTCCTGGTTTCCTCCGACGCCCAGAAATGAAGCATCTACTTTCTTCGTTTGGATTCCAAGATACCTTACCGCTGAGTCGGTGATAAAAAATTCGTTATGCTCCAGTGTCGAGCAGAACATGTAGCGTCACTATCTCCCCGGAACGTCTTTGTACACGGATAACTGCCGTTGATAACAAAACATTCGTGTGTTTGTGTGCATGATTGGCTTGTGCACACTGGGCTTTAACTTCAACGGTGTGACTTGTTGTTCTTTAACCTCTTCGTTATGAAGCAAAGTATGATGGCTTTTGCCACATACCTTGCATTTGTATTTAGATGCGCAACTAGTAACTTTGTGTTTGTCACTAAGCCAATTGAAACAAAGCTGCTTTGATGTAACGAAATTGCGTCTTGCTTGAGTTTCAAGTTGCTTAAATGAATCGCAACTTAAAAGGCGATGGCCTAATTTGCATTTCGGGCAACCCTGTTTGACCTCAACAGGTGCCGCATGTAGAGTAACCGCTCTTTTCCCCGTTGATTTGGAACTCCCCGCTAGAGGTTCAAGCATCAGCAAGCGTCTTTGGATGAATTCCAAGAATATTGAAAGTTTTGGCATCCCGTTTTGTCCGCTCATCTCTTTTTGCCAATCTTTGCGTGTGTCTTCATCCAATTTCTGGTTTAAGATAAAAATTGTTATGATATCGAATGACTCCCCTTCAGTTTATTGCAAGCACGCTTCTAACTGATGTGTTAAGTTCAGCACTTGTTTGAACCCCTGTATATCGTTAGCACCACATTTTTGAATATCCCAAAATCTTTGCAGCACCTCTTGCGCAATCGCTCTATGGTTATCATAGCGCTCAGTTAATAATTTCCAAGCGACGCTATAATTGGCCTCGGTGATGTTTAGATGGCTGATGAGCTTCTCTGCATCGTTTTGTACGGCATTCTGGAGATACTGTAGCGTTTGCACCGAATTCAGTTGAGAATTCTCGTGCACCATAGTCTTGTACAGATCTCGGAATCCAAACCATGATGAATACTGCCCGTTGAATGTTGGGATTCTGGATCCCTTGTATCCGTAACTTTTGGTCCGGAATAGCGTAATGTACTCCAATACCAAGCTTTCCAATACTTCTTACTCCTCGGTGTAAGTTGTTAAGCCTTCCGGATCCTTTTTCAGTATTTGATGTACCTCAGCATGTTTCTGCTCACAAGTTTTCCACTCTTCTCCAATCTCCAATCTCGAAATATAATTAAAAAAAAAAAACGATGTTTTTTTTTTAACTAACCCTCCAAGTTCCTGCGCCAATTACAGTGCGCGGCAGGCAAGTCCATTCCAAACCAATTGTTGAAAACACTGTGGCTATAGCGGCTGCCACTCAATGTGCGAGCCATTCTGGCGGCTAATGTTAGCGATAATTTAGAAGAACTGGCAGCAGCTGCGGATCGAGTAACTAGCGTCGCCACCTCAGACGTATTAAAGCATGCATTCGAAATAGTGCAACGTCACACTCAACACCAGAATATGAGCAATTAGCGAAGAATATCGCGGAGATAGGGGCAGAGCTTAGCCAAATTCAAGCGCCTTCAAGACAAAGCGTCACTTCCACGTATATTTCGTGTCACTCATCATACCGGCCGGCTACTCCATCCAAGGTGAGTCAAATTTGTTTCTACCACCAGCGACTCCGCGCTAAAGCAAAGTGTTGCAGACGGGAAACAAATTGAGCCGCTAGCCTAACAGGCGACAGCTAGTGGCACATCCAAAAGTTCTCAAAATTTTTGACAGTAAAACAAAGCTGAGAAAGCTGAGCAGACATATCTGCCGTTCCAGTATCCCGGAAGCACCCTGCTCATTCATCGTCAGCATTCAAGTTATTTGCAACGAACGGAAACACCATCGACACATACGGTGACCGAGCTCTAATCCTCTCCTTGGGTCTAGCATGGATTTTCCAGTGGCGATTCACCGTAACAAAAGTATCACGACCTATTCTCGGCGCAGACTTGAACCGGCATTTCGGGCTGGTGGTAGATCTTAACAAGTTGAGTAAGCAGGAGAGTGCTTCTACCAGAAGGTCTTTGTAAATATCCTAGGGTTAGAAACAAGTTTTCTAAAAGCGCGAATCGATAACTTGAACAATTCATCAAATGCTTGGATATGAAATCGTTCAAATTTATGCAAAAGATCCACAGTTTCTTTCATAAGCACAGTGCAGCCGCCATTTTGATCTAACTTCAATTATTTTTATGAATGCTCGGACGATTGAACATGTTCAAGTTAAACACTATTCCTTAAATTTTCATGAAAATTGAAAGAAAATAAAAGTGCCTAGGTCAATTTGAAATATGTATCAACCATAAACACGTGTTATTGTTGTTGTAATACCATACAATTGAAATGGCTATAACTCGCTTGATTATGATTCAATCTCAATAAAATTTTGTGAACATAAATATCTTATATCAGTCTATATAATTTCAAGAAGTTTAAAGGTGCCGTTTTGATTTTATGGGCGAAAATGTAAAATCTACAAATTATACTACTATTAACAAAGTTGAGTGAATTTCAATGTCTGGGGTATTTGTTGCCTTTGTACTTATAAAGGCGCACATTCTTGATAATTTTCAGATTTTTCGGCTCAAAGGTGTCCACTCGCGTGGGAGGGACACACATTTTTGGTACATTTTGCCTTCCTCTGGGCCCCCTAATTCATAAAATAATTTTTTTATTCCAGATTCTAAAAGTTCTAATCAAGACCTACGACTACCTTTGATTAAAAAAAAAATTTTAAGGGTAAATTCGTTAAAAAAATTTAAATTTTATGTAAGACCTTAACTTTTGAGAGACCATTGTTTCTGACCTTTTCACAAAGTTTGAGCATTCTAGCTTCTATGGTTTCTGAAGAAACTAGCTGTGATGCACGGACAGACAGACAGACAGACAGGTCGCGAAATTAGTAGGTCTTTGTAAGAAAATTTTTTACATAGATCTAAAAATGGCAAATTATCAGATCCCAGTAAGAACGCCTCTGCTAAAGGAAACCGTGATTGCATCTTTAACGTATGCTTCACTCCTCAGAGAGCTTCCGGGACTCACTAGCCCTGCAGTAGCTGCACATGCTTTGACTCGTGGCACAACGCATTATATTACAACGACATGTCCCCCAGTTTCAATTCCTGGTTGACAATGGATTTTGTCGACCTTCGAAAAGTCCCTGGGCAAGCCCTTTGCACTCGTTCCGAAGAAAAATGGTCGCTGACACCCATACGGGGACTACCGCCAACTGGACGCCATGACCTTGCCAGACAAGTACCCGATGCAACACATTGAGGACATCTCACTGAATTTAGGCGGCACATGGTATTTCAAAGATAGATTTGTTCCGAGCATTTCACCAGATTCCGATAGCTGAAGAGGATATTTCACAAACTGCAACCACTACGCCATTTGGCCTTTATGAGTTCACAGTAATGAAATTTGGTCTTCAAAACGCTGCACAGACGTTCCAGCGATTCATGGACGAGGTGTTTCGTGGACTTGATTTTTGCGTAAGCTATGTTGATGATTTATTAATCGCCTCAAAAATAAAGGAAGAGCATGTGCAGCACCTAGACTTGTATTTCAGCGTCTAGCGAAATACGGAATTGTTATCAATTTAGCCAAATGTGAGTTGGGAGTCAGCCGGTTAGAGTATTTGGGGCACGTTACCGACAAAAAAGGTATAATTACCCCAAAGTCTCGTGTGGACGCCATTCGAAATTTTAAAAAACCAACTACCGTTAAGGAACTTCGGCGGTTTTTAGGAACAATAAATTTCTGCAGATGGTTTGTTCGCAATGCTGCAGTACTACAGGCTCCGCTTAACGACTTGTGTGCTGGACGTAAAAAGAATGACCAAATCGTTATCGAATGGACCCCAGAAACTAGTGATACATTTATAAACTGTAAAAATAGTCTCGCTAATGCTGTTCTATTAGTCCATTTTCGAGCCAATGAACCTCTCAGACTCACAACCGATGCATCTGACGTTGCAGTAGGTGCCGTTTTAGAGCAGAAGCAGAATAATAATTGGCTACCGTTTGCGTTGTTCCAGAAGAAGTTGTCCGCTCCCGAAAGTAAATAAAGTGTATATGATCGCGAACTTCTAGCTATATATTCCAGCGTCAGACATTTTCAGCACTATTTAGAAGGTTCTAGCTTCAACATCTTCACGGATCACAAACCGCTAACGTATGCATTCACTCAGTCTGCAAGCAAAGCATCGCCGTGTCAAATCAGACATCACGATTACATCTCGCAATTTTCAACAAATATCCGCTTTTTCGTGGGCACAAGTAATGAATTCGCCGATGCGCTCTCGCAGCTGGAAGACATTACGATGCCCTCAGTAATTGACGAATCTGAACTGATGAAAGAGCAAGAACGAGATGTCAAACTGCAAGGACTACTTCGTTCTAACACTACATCCCTGAAACTTGGCCGCCAGCCTATAGGCTCAAGTGATGGAATAGTCACGACAAGTCACTGCAACGATTAAGGCCCTTAGTTCCACTGACGTTACGAAGGAAAATATTTGAAATGTTTCATCAGCTAGCGCACCCCAGTGGATGTGCCACAAGCAAGGCTATAGCTCAGAGCTCACGAAGAAAGATGTCCGCGTTTGGGCTCGTTCATGCGTTCCATGCCAGCGCTCCAAAGTTGCTCGCCATCAAAAGAACCCAGTAGAGCCTTTTCCGATGCCCGATGCTCGCTTTCAATATATCAACCTTGATATCGTGGATCCGCTTGTTCCGTCGTAGGGTTATAAATATCGCCTGATAGTCATCGGCCGATTCTCAAGGTGGCCAGAGACATTCTCCATTGCGGATCAGACCGCAGCTATCGTCGCAAAAACATTGTTTAACAATTAGGTTGCTCGTTTGGCACGCCTCAAACAATCACCACCGATCAAGGTACTCAGTTTGAATAGGCACTGTTCAAAGCCCTGGCAGTGTTTATCAGAAGTACGAAAAACAGGGCATCACCATATCACCCAGCATCTAATGGATTAGTCGAACGCTGGCATCGGAGACTGAAAGATGTGGTTATGTGTCACTCTAATAATTCTTCCTGGCCCGATATCCTTCCGTTCGCAAGCCACTTTCGCCACCGTATATGGGACCACATCTTATAGTGCATCGCCTGTCGAACGTCGTTTACACGATCGAAGTAAACGGCCGACAAGTCAACATGTAGACGGAGCGCTTCAAACCCGCGTTCGTTGAAGCTTCAGCAAATAAATATCCTCGCGATTATACTTTGGAGCCGATAAGCGTAAGTTCGAGCCTATACGTCAGTAGCTACGCAGCCAGCCCTATGCGAGGTGACAACCAACCAGGTTATTCCTGCTCATCAACACTTGCAACTGACCTCGCAGCGATCGCCTCATGTGTATATAAAGCATCACCCAAACCTAATCAATACGCCACCCGCAGGAACAAGAACATACCCTCCAATTAAAAAGCACGTGACATTTTTACTACCTCACAAATGTCACTCGGGAGGGAGTAGTGTGGCGACGAATGCTTTAGGCGTTGTTGGAAGAACGACGCCAACCAAGCACATCGAAACACATTGTGTGGCCGCCAGGCCATCAACGTACAATGCGACGCAGCACAGTCACTCGATCATTACTGCTTGAACAAATACGACAAACGCGAATCGAATCTTTAGTTACTCTTGTATAGTTAATAGGAAATAGACGATGGTAAACTCTAATCTAACCGTACTTGCATTATTTCCTAAAAATCCATTTATTACTTTTTCATTTAATCAAATAATTAAACCATAATTTGCATTAAAACCTTTTTATTGAGCTCAACTGACTTATTTATGTTTAATGGGGAAATACCTGCTTTGTAATTACTACACCCGATTCCCTCAATAGTGCCTCTGCAAAACAATGCATGGAAGAATTTATCCATTGCAACGACCATAACAACGCTCCATCATTTATGGGCTAGACCTTTTTAGTCTTAAACATTTCAATTCTTTTTAAAATTGAAGCATTTCTGAGTGTTAATAGAATATGATGATATATACATAATTTTCACGATCATAAACTAATGACAGGGAAGTGGGTAATTAAAAGAAGTTGCAAAATGCAGACTTATAAAGATTTATTTAGCTCTATTTATTATTCATGTGGTTTGTAGCTCAGCTAACGGTCGACTGCCACGAGTTGATCTTCTTCCACCTCGTTCTCTCGTCTCCCTCTGTCTGTTGGTCTAAGTAAGCGTTGACAGATCGGCTAATCCTGAACTTGGGCTCGGCCCGAGCTCACACTGAGCATTCTCGTCGTTTTCCGTCTCTTCCAGTTCTGGATGTGATTGGCACCACGCTTGTGTACACCGATGTAAATTCCCTCACAGATTGTTCGTTCTTCGGCATTCCTTCCACCTCGTATCGATCAAATTGAACAACCTTCTTTATTTGGTAAGGTGCACAATATCTCGCTTCCAGCTTTCGCGATTCTCCGGTAGCTGCTAGGGATTTTTCAATCACGACGAGACCGCCAGGTTGATACGTACGTGGTTGACGGTGTCGCTTATCGAATCGGGTTTTCCATCGGTTCCGCTCGGTCATGATATTGCGGATGGTCTGGGTTCGTTTCTGCTCGATTGACATTGCTTGCGTCGAATCTTCCTCTTGAGTCGATGAATCGTCGTTAAAGGCCAATAAGATATGGTTTTGCATAACATCCTTCAGTGGAAAATCGAATACTGTTTCATTCGGGCTGAACTTCATGGTTGAATTATTCATAGAGTTCATGCTCCATTGCATAACCTTCATCAGCTGGTCTCACTTGCAGCGATCGGTAGTCGACGTCCGGATTTACGATAAACTTTCATGACTTGTCCGTTTACCCGTGGGGTGCGGACAGCAGTATTAACATGATGGATATAGTGACCTCGGCAATAGGTCTCGAACTCCCTTGATGTGTATCCGGTTCTACGATCAGTCGGTTCGGCAATCCAAAGAACTTAGTTAGCTCACATAGCGTATCGATTACAGGCTTGGATTTAGTTGATCGCACAGCTTTCAGAATTATGTACTTACTGAATGGTACTACGCGGGAATGGCCCAAGATGGTCCGGATGTAGCACGCGGAATGGCACTGGATCGACGACATACATGTTGAGTTGACCTTCTGGTTTTCTATCAAGCGGTTCATTAGCACGATGCAATGTACGACGTTACATAATTTCACATTCTTGCGCGCCAAAAGTTTCGTCGAGTTCGTTGCAAGGTTTTCTCTACTACAAAATGACTCATGTCATCGTGTTAAAGCATCACCACTCGCCAACGGATAGCGCGCGGTACAACGAATCCTTCACGTTCTCCATCAATTTGATATAAGCGACCGTGTTTGATTTTGTATTCAGCTATTAGTTGTTTCCTTTGTGGTGACGGCTTGTTGTTTTGTATAATACTGATGATTTTCATCAACTCGGGATCGGGAGCTTGTATAGCGGCGACCCAATCTTCGGTTCCGGCCTCGATTAACATTGTGCGGATGGTAGCGGCAGCGGCATCCTCGGATTCAGCTCGATCGGTAGCGGTATCATCGGATGCCGTTTGGTCAGCATTAATGTTGTTGACTTTGGCGTCAATTTTGCGGAGTTCGTTAGAGAAAGCTTGGTTTGGGATTTCGAGTTCAATTTACATTATGTTCTCGGTAATGTCACTGGCATGTACGAGCCCCTCAATGGATGAACAGCTAAAAGCATCCACGTCGATGTACGATCTCGCAATCATATTCTTGTAGTCTCAGGAACCATTCGGCTACGCGCGGACTCAACAGTTTTGATGTCTTCATTGTGCTCACGGCAGAGCAATCGTTTACTATCCAGAACTGTTTTCCCATTACATATAATCGGAACCGATCGAGTGCTTCACCTATGGCTAATATTAGAGCTCGTAGCTGTTGTACTTCTGTTCGCTGTCGCCGTAGAATCAGCTAACGAAGCATACAGGTTTCCAAATTCTAGCTTCGGCTTCTTGCATCAGAATACCGGCAAGTCCCTTAGAGCTGGCGTCCGTGTGTAATTCGTGATCCCATTTCGGATCATACATTGTCAGTACTAGTTCATCACGTATCATACGTTTCAGATGAGGGAAGGCGTTTTCGTGTTCGGTCCCCCAATGGAAGGTCAGATTCCCTTTCGTCCTCTGTGGGTTGGTCAGTCGTCGGGCGATCATTGCATAATCCTAAATGAATTTGCAGACGGACCCGGTCAAACCAAGGAATCGTCGAGCTTCAGTAACATTAGTCGGCGTCGGGAATTCGTTGATAGCGGACGTCTTCTCCCACCCGCGAAAAAGACACATTTCGACAGTCGAAAGTCCTTCCGGCTCCCCGGGCTAACTCGATGAATGAACGCAGATGTTGTTGTCCTTCGTCCACGGTGCGGCTCGAAATGATAACTTCGTCAACATATGATACGGCTTCTCCGGGGTTCCTCCTCTAGATTAACGGTGACAGGAATTTCTGGAATGGCATAACATTGAATTTGAACAGACCCTCGTGAGTCACAAAAGCGGTGTGATTTTTAGATGCTTCGTCGAGAGGTATCTGGTAATACCCAGCCATCAGGTCTAACGTCGTGAAGTATTCGTTCCCAGAGATCAAAGCTAGTTGTTCGTCCACCGAATGCATCGGGAATAGTTGCTGAATCGTTATCGCGTTCAATGATTGATAATCGACACACAGCAGATCTTCCCCATTAGCATTCTACACTAAAACTACTAGTGAAGAGTAATCGGATTCACTTCGGCGAATAATGTTATTCTGAAGGCGTTCAGTTGTCATTCGGCACCTTATTTAGCCTCAGGTTTACGCTCACATTCGGTTTAACATCAATCTTCATCTCGATGTGCCGACATCGTGCTAACTTTGAAATATCATCAGTGAAACTTTCAGCATATTCATTTGTCATGGCGTACACTCGGCTTCCATCGTCCTCTGTAACTATGGCTCCCAGTTTCACTTTATCTGAATCTTTTTTTTAACACACAACATATTCCAGACTGTGGAATCACTTGACTAAGGTCAGTGCACAAGATGTAATTGCCTAGTAGTACGGGTGTTGGTATGAGATAGTCATTCACAATTAACGGTTCGGCGCATTGTTGATGATCATCCATGACCAGATTTAAGTGTGCGCTATTGTCACTCCCGAATCTTCCCTCGGCAAATCATTTCCATATTACATTTTTTCGCCTACTTACACGAGACGTAAGTTGAGTATCGCTATGACGGATTAACGATCGGTCGCTTCCTGGGTCTATAAATGCTGTAAGCTGATGTCCGCTCACCGTCACTTGTTTGTGGCAGCCACCTGATTTCGGGGTTTTTGGCAGTCGTCGGACGTTTGCTTGTGGTGATCTTTATCTCTCGGGATATTTATTGGTCCAATGGGTTGAACGTTTGTATGCTGCGCATTGCTCATTACATTGTAGTTGTGAACAATTTATTGAGACGTGGCCTTTATTCTAACAGTTATAGCAGACAATTTCACTTGGTCGTTGCGAAGGCTTGTAGTCAGTGGCGCGTTTCTTCTGTACTCGTAAGTGGCATTCTCTCGATTTCTGTTCTCAGTCTCGCGTCGTTCGTATTTTGGTTGGTGCTTATTCGAGAAGTAACGACGGATGGCGATAAGTAATTCGTTGGTGGTTTGGAAATCCATACATGAGATTGCTGTTTACACAATAGTACGGCGTGTCGGAGATTTGTCTGAATGTAGCCCGCCGTGGTCGGTTTGCTTACATTTTCCTGAAGAGCAATCACACACATAGGTTGAAAAAAATCTTCTATTGTTTCTCCGGAGGCTCTCCATGTTGACATTAATTTTTCGTGCACATTACTCTCATCAATATCATTCGGAAAGTCTCTCACTAAGTCGCATACAAGAGATTTCCATGATGTATGCAGCGCTGTCAAACCAGTATTTTTAAGTACTTCTCAACCTGGAGGGCACGGCGAGTAGGACGAGGTCGTCATCCAAGTTGAGTGCATGTTAGAGCATGTTGTTGAGATTCACGAATTATCTTAATGTTAGCGATGTTCTGGAGCTGTGCGGTGGATTAAGGAAGTTCTCGTAATATGATGCCCATCTTTTCTCTATCTTGGTTTTATCAGCGATGATATTGCCGATGTCATCACGACAGAGCGTGGTTTTGGGCTGCTAGCCACGCTTCAGGCTTTTCACTACTTTGTAAGCTTGCCCTATGTTGTTGCTTGCTCGCTAAACTTACATCTATACTTTTCAATTGGTCGTCATAGCATATTTCTTTTCTTAATTCTAATTCTCTTATTCGGTTCTCTTTTGAGATCTTCATAGTGTTCTCTCTTCATCCTGGTTTTCCTACCTACGTTATCTTCGTACGCCTGATTCTTTTTGTCTAACGCATTCTAGCACTCATCATCGAACCAATCATTTCTCTTTCGCCGGGCTTGATGTCCGCTCGTCTGTTCTACCACGTTCTTTATAGCTGCTTTCACTTCCATTCAGAGCTCGTTGCTTGTCGTCCAAACAGGCTACCACTTGTATAATAACGTGCCTCTTGTATCGATAGGTAGCTTTCTAATACCATATTCCAGAGCCAAATTAAATAGCAATGTAGCCAGCCCATCTCCCTGCTTTAGTCCGATATCCATGTCAAAGGCGTCGATTAGTTGGTTATTTATGCGGACTAGGGAGGTTGTCGATGTCATTGTCATTTTGATGAGACGGACTAATTTTCTGGGGTACCAAGTAAAGTATTACTTGGTACAGTAAGTTATGATCAATACTATCCCATGCTTGCTTAACTTCAACGAATATTTGGTATACAGGTATGTCTATATTGAACTTCCAGCAGTTCTTGTGTACCTGCTTGACTGTAAACAATTTGTCTACCGTCGATCTACCTGCTCTAAAGCCATCTTGATACTTCCCGATAATACTGTTTGCGTATGATCTGATTTTATTTTCTAAGATCTTTGAAAATGTATTTTGTACGCCGTTCTTTTCATTCTTCTTGCTAGATATTATGGGTACGGTTTACTCAATTGAAACGAAATTTTCCTTGTTTTATTTAATTCTTCTTCTTCTTCTTTTTAGCACTACAGCCCCTTTCGGGCCTTCGCTTCCTACAAATAGCGCATCCAACTATCTCGCTCCATTGACCGCGTCCTCCAATTCCGAAATCCAAGCAGCGATAAACTGTCTTCGTCGACCGAGTCAGACCAGCGTTTCCTCGGTTTCCCCACTGGCCTCCGGCCTTCAGTTCTCCCAACGAATAACTTCTTGGGTATCCGTTGTTCGTCCATACGATTCATGAGTCCAGCCCATTGCACCTTTCGCAGTCTTACAATCCTTGAGACCTCCGGTTCGTCAAAAATTCCATACAGCTCATGATTGTACTGAATTCGCCATTGGTTCCCGTCAAGCTTTGTTCCGATTATCCGCCTCAGGACCCGTCGCTCAAAGGCGTTCAATATATTTGTGGAGGCTTGCTGCGTTAGGCTGCATGTTCTACCCCCATAGAATGGCACAGGTCTTATCACAGGTTTCTATTGACGATATTGAAGACCAGCTGCATACACAGGAGAACAAAGCTCCAAGTATATAAATCTGTGA
Organism: Odontomyia ornata; assembly: GCA_963969285.1. NCBI lineage: Eukaryota > Metazoa > Arthropoda > Insecta > Diptera > Stratiomyidae > Odontomyia > Odontomyia ornata. The sequence goes on along the minus strand of OZ017738.1, from coordinate 156,415,895 downwards.
TAAGACCTATGTTATGCTATGGGTGTAAAACATGGACCCTAACCCAAGCATCCGCAAATATATTGAACGCCTTTGAGCGACGTGTCCTGAGGTCCTGAATAATCGGAGCGAAGCTTGACGGGGACCAATGGCGAATTCGATACAACCATGAGCTGTATGAAATTTTTGACGAACCGGAGGTCTCAAGGATTGTAAGACTGCGGAAGCTGCAATGAGCTGGACACATGAATCGTTTTATTTAATAAGACAAGGAAAATCCTGCATCTTTAAACAAAACTACCATGCTTTGAAAATTTTGAAAGTTTATGTGAAGATAACAGATCTCGCATTCAATCATAATAATCATGCACTAGTCCAAGGTGAATTCAGCTGTTTTTTTTTTGATAATACGTCGAAAAAAATAAATAGGGAGGGTTAGAGCTCTGGGTTGATTCTTGAATGCTCACAAGAAACATGGGCTCAGGCAGTATTTCTGTCAATTTTTTTAACACATAAATCAAGTCTTTTTACAAAATTTTTGACGGACGCATAACATTCTTCCACGTCGTTTTTAGCTCATTTATCGGTGTAATACTTCAATATACCTATAGATTTTGGTGCTGATTTATTGGTCATTATATGCCGTAAAACGTGATGCTATGATTAATGTCGAAAAATATTGAGAGCGAAATACATGCAATTGTAACTAATTGCTATACCGTATTATGCCATTTTTTGACTTTACAACTATTTACTTTACACAACACTTGAACCCCATAAAACACTTTTTCAAAACAAAAAGAGAAAATCTCAATTGTTGCTAATACAACCTTCATTATTTGTGCTAAGCATTGACCGTATTTACAATAATTTATTACTTTCATGAAAATTACTACCGAATACGGAACGCTTTTTCTCCTGCTTCCAATTTAAGTGTAACACAATTTTCCGAAAGTATTACATCAAACAAATGAACATCATGCTTTCTCAGGTATTTCATGCGTTTGTTTGATGATTTATCATAATTTTTTTTTTTCAATGCTATCCGAAAATTTAAAACAAACTTTTTCCCAAATTATTATTGATTGTATCAATCGATACTGCTGTGCGAATAGTTTGAAAACATTAAAAATTACCGCGAGTAATCGAAATTTTTATACTCGTATATGCCCCGCGTGCTCGGAGTAACAGTTTTTTATTCAACTCTTTGTAATCACATCGTGTATCTTTTTTTCCAGCTGTAGTGGCTCATTCTATAGAAGAGTATTCGCTGAAATTTCAATCGTTGAATGATGAGGAGAAAGGTGATAGTAACATTTCTTGCTGATACTTTTTATTTTTTATCAGATCGGAAATATTTTAAATAAATTATGCATTTATGTGCTAATGACATATCGATCGATGAGAAGGGGAAGTTGTTATGTTAAGTATTGACTGTCGTTACTGCTTTTTGTATACTGGATTCGGCACTATCGTTTGTTGAATATTCATTAATCATTTGTATTTATTATTGGAATGCCGCTTGCTTGAATAAGTGGGTATAACTATGACTTAAAATTCATTACAGAGACGCATGTAAAATTTTTTGTTTTATAAATAAAATATGGATAGCTAATTTGCACATATTTAGCCACCTTACAATGGAAACTTTAAAAAGCTGTCAAGAAAACATAAAAAATGCCTCGCCATGAGCTAGCTTATGGTCAAATGCCCAGTAATTAATTTAATGTGAGTTCACAGTATTTGAGGTATAACACTTACCAGCTAAAAGTAAATTTTTGGCAGGGTATTATGAGAATCATTTGTCTGGACCGGATAATTGAGTATAATATGACTAGAAACTCAGGAACGTTCAGTATCAACTTTCTAATCGAAGACTGCTAATGACTAGTCTGGCAGTTTTGCAGTATACCAAAATATGCTCTTCGTCTGCCCGGCAACAAAGAAACTAAATGCTGCTAGCCCTGCGAAACGTAAAAATGACTAAAAATTCATGCTGATACACTCTTTAATCATACTCATGACTTCTAACCAAAATGTACAAACAGTGGGAGTGACAGTTAATTTTTAAGGACAGCATTATTATCGACAAAATTTACCATACGAATCCCCTAGTATTGATTAATCTGCAGAAAAGGTACACACAGAAAGTAAGCTTCCCATTTCATTCTAATCAACTTTGCGGCTTCGCGTATCATAAATTCACTCATTTGCGTAGTTTTCGTTTAAAACAAGTTTTTGTATTGGACCGCGAAACTATCAGCCATTTAAAGGCTCCAAGAGGTTCGCACAAATTTTTGAAGCTTTCTTACTGTCCATATCTAATCTGGCAGCCTGGCTACCTTTGTGTTGATGAAAAACTTGTTAGAGACTGACCAAGATGAGTTCATGCAAGATTACTAAAATAAACCAAATGCAAACATAGAGGTCAAGGGTGTTTTATAGTAAATGGTTTCGGGTTGACGATGGTTGCAATTGCATTTACTTAGATGCGCATACTCGTGGTAGATGGAAAGCTTTTGTGGCATCTTCAAGAAAAGGAACAAGTTCTTTTGCTATGTCCAGCCAGCCTAATTATCTACAAACTGATAAAAGTCTTAAGGGTATAGGACCAAAATCTCGTGCTAAATTATCCGCAGAGACTCGACTGAAAGAATAACATTCCATCAAGAGAAGTAGTTGTTGCTTAAAGAAATATGTAATATGGTCAATCTCATTGGGAGTTGATTCTGCCATTTGAATCTTTTTGGAAATTTTCGAGCAACATGATTTGTATTTAACTAGTGTTTCTATGAGGGTACAATGAGTATGATGATAATACTCAGTGCACATTATTTCTATTAAGTCAAAATGCTAATATATGATGTATGGGCCTATTTAGCTGAGAATGCAGACAAATGGCATAATAGCAGAGAGAGTGTTACGAACTCCGATGAGAAGCTCAAGATTTGAGACAAGGCATTCACATGATTAGCAGCGGGAAATTCGAACAGGAAATGCCTTTCGAGATTCATCAATAGCAGAAAAGCTCGCCAATGCCAAGATTTTGTGGAAAATATGAACGGCGATTACTCCTTTGTACGGGGTTCAAAATATTTTCAAATATCTTAGAAAATGAAATCAGATCATACGACAACAGTATTGTTGGGAAGTTCAACATAGACGTACAGCAAATATTCGTTGACTTTAAGCAAGCATATAACAGCTCTGGTCGTAACGCACTGTACCGAATAGTGCTTTGCTTTTTTATCAAAGCCAAATTAGTTCGTCTTACCAAAATGACAATGACTTCGAATACCTCCCAAGTCCAAATCAATAACGAACTCACCGATGCCTATGACACAAATATCGGACTAAAGCAGGGAGATGGCCTGGCCCTACTGCTATTCAATTTGGCTCTGGAATATGTTGTGCCGACGCAGTTCAAAGTTGTGACGTACTCGTCATCATTTGCTAGTCTCACAACCAGGCAGCATTGTGGCAGTTAAGTCGACAGCAACCTCAATCTCCCTCTCGCTTCTGATACCTTGACGTGTACACACGCATGACGCGATAGCTCCGTACATTTTAGTTAGTAAAGTTTATTTTAGTTTACAAGTGAGAGTTCATGCAATAATATTTCGTATACTCAATATTGGTGACAACGACGTGCGCTTCTTTTTAAGAAATACCGAACGATTTTTTTGATGTCAATGAAAAGAATGTCGACCGAGCCTCCGCTAACATCAACGCCGCCATCATGGTCAAATTGGCACCTTTTTGGCAAACCAAACCAAGATTATGGTTCTCACGCGTTGAAGCACAGTTTCGCAGCGGAAAAATCATCTTGGACGTGGCACTTTTCGACAAAGTGGTGGCTGAATTGGACATGCCGACTTTATCGCAGGTTGCAGACATCCAAGAAGATCCAGCCAAGGACAGTAAATACGAAACCCTGAAACGGTGGCTGCTAGCTGTTTTTGGCGTCACCGACGAGGAAAGGAAGCACCAAGTGCTTTTCAATCTTGAGATAAAGGATATACGACCATCCCAGTTTTTGCGTCACCTGCATTATACCGCTGGGAAATCCATTCCGGGTAACCTCATCAAGTTTTTATGACCACTCGCACCATCCTCGCCGTAAACGAGCGCGGTAGCCTGGGCGAATTAGCGGCCATTGCAAATCGTATACGAGTAGCCAGTATTGGCACACCAGACACGGTGTCGTGCGTGCAAAACGACTCAGCTTCACGCCCGGCGAACGGCAGCGAGTCCATTCTAAAAAGCTTCGACGAGCTGAGAACAGAAGTGAACCGCATACAAGCGTTGTCGCAGCAACTCCGGAGCTCCGGTTGCAGCTCCTGTTGCTCCTCGTCGCAACAGCCGACCCTACGCAAAAATTATACGCAATCGTTCCAGCAGTCGAGCCCGATTAAAAAGTATACAGCACCATGTTATTTCCATCGCCGTTTTCATGCCGCTACGAGACGATGTGCTCCTTCGTTGGCAGGCGTGGGAAACGCATCGAACCGCTAGCTCAGGAGGCGAAAGCTGGTGGTTCCTCGGGAAGTCGCCTAGAAGTTCTCAACCTAATGTCGAAGATAAAATTCCTCGTCGATACAGGAACGGATGTCTCCATCATTCCGGATTTTCACCTGCATTCAGCAAAAGAAATTTCCCCGTGCAAAGTGTTTGCGGCAAATGAAACTACAATACCTACCTTCGGTAACAAGATTCTCGCGATTTTACTTGGCCTGCCGCGCGTGTTCTGCTGGTGTTTTCGTTTCCCAAAGGTGTCGCGCCCCATCCTGGGCTTCGATTTTCTCGGATGTTTCGAGCTACTCGTAGACCTTAAAAACCGTAAGCGTCTAAACTCTTCCAGTAAAGCGTTTACATCGGGAGACCGCCCACGTCGACTAAACCAGGACAAGCTACGTGTAGCGTGAAAAGAATTCCAGTTTCTGCTGGATAAAGATTTCTGTAGACAATCCAAGAGCCCATGGGCAAGTTTCTTGCGCCTCGTCCCAAAGAAATACGGCACATGGTGGCCATGTGGAGACTATCGTCGCCTTAATGCCGCTACAGCCCCGGATAAATATCCACGACACATCGAGGATATTTCCGTGAACTTAAATGTGATGCGCGTTTTCTCGAAGATCGACTTACTGCGCGCGTTCCAACAAATTCCAATAGCGGAGGAAGATATTCTAACAACTGCGGTCACCACGCCGCTTGAAATTTTTCAACACACGGTGATGACGATTGGTCTTTGGAACGCAGAGCAGACATTTCAGCGATTTATGGACGAGGTGCTTCGAGGGCTCAATTACTGTTTTTGCTACCTCGACGACGTGCTTTTCGCGTTGAAATCGGAGGAGGAGCATTTACAGCATCTACGAGTAGTATTACAACGTCTATCGATCTTCGAGATCGTCATTAATGTCTCTAAATGCGAGAGAGGCGTGAGCGAAATATTATCATTAGCGAGAAAGGCGTGCGCACCTCGATCTGAAACTTTAAAAGGCCTATCATGGTAAAGGATCTTCGGCAATTTTTGGGAACACTGAACTTTTAACGGCGGTTTGTCTGCAACACCGCAGTACTTCAGACCCCTCTCAGCAAATTATGTAAAGACAACATGAAAGGAGACAAGACCACAATTGAGGGGACCCCGGAAGCGGAGGAGGTGTTCGTAAATTCCAGGAACATTATGTGCATTATCAGGCCGATAAACCTCTCAGGCTGACTACTGATGCATCCAACATAGCCGTAGAGCAAGAATAAAATGGTCGACGGCTCCCGTTGGCGTTTCACCACAGAAACTGGATAAATAGTGTTGAGAAGGTATTGGGTGATATAACTTGAGGTCATCAGCATATAAAAGGTGCTGATTATCAGGTAACAACGATGAAAGATCTGATATGAAGATGTTGAATAGAAGTTGTCCAGGGTGACTACCTTGAGGAACCCCAGAGAGGACATGAATTTCCCTGGATAAGTGTCATTGCAACTTGACTAATTGTGTACGGTCCTCCAGGTAGGAGTGAATCCAACTAAGCAGTAAACCAGCAACTCCCAAGCTATAAAGTTTCTTTATTAATATTGCATGATTCACACGATCAAACGCTTTGCTAAAGTCAGTGTAAATAGTGTCGATCTGTTGGCCATTTTTAGGGTTTTGTAAAATAATTTTACAAAACCCTACTAGTTTCGCGACCTGTCTGCCCGTCTGTCCGTCCGTGTGTCACAGCACTTTTTCTCGCAAACTGCTTAAGCTAGAAACATCAAATTTTGTATGCAGGTGTAAAGTGGTACTCTCTTCAAAGTTCAACTACAAAAAAATTTTATAAGGTATTTAAGGGGGGATCTCCCCATATAGGGGAGTGACCCCCGAAAAAAAAATTTCATCAAAGGTAGCCGAATTGGGTATCAAATGAAAGGTCTTGATGAGAACTTTTCAAAACAGGTCTTAATTTGATATTTTTTGCTTTGAGGGATGCGCAGGGAGGGGAAATACATGAAAAATTATGAGTACAACAACAACAAATACCTTAGAAGTAACATTTCGCTCAAGTTTGCTAATAATAGTATGATATTCGAATTTCACATTTTCCCCAATAAAATTGCATGGGTACCCTTAAACTAAACGAGATTCGATATTTACGTAGTCCTACTAAGTGACCCTAAACTTTGTAAGTTTGATGAAAATCGAATGATATACACGGAAGCTATAGCTGTTTGAAGTTTCTCCAATTACAACAACAATAACACATGATTTTGGTATTTTATGGACTTTCCATCCAATCAGTTACAGCAGTTTTGACTTTATTTTCTTGAAATTTTTCAATAACGTCAATAACATTAATATTTTTGAGAATTCATGATTTGAGTGATTTTTGTTGGTTTACAACAAAATCGCGACCGTTGAAAGTAGGAAAACAATGGATTTTCCTTTGAACGTGCACATCTCTTTGACATATTTCTTGACTTTATTCATTGCTGGTAACTGCATTTCTGAGAAGTTGGGTACAAAACCCTTCTGGCATGAGCGTAGGCCTGTTTACCTAACTTGTTTATGTTACAAAGAACGTCTGAAGTCATTACCATAAGATTTGTAGTAGTGGGCCGTTTTTTCCGAAAACCATGTTGCTCTTCATTTAGATAGGAATCGGCGATTGGAGATATTTGGTTGTGGATGATTTGGTCAAAAAACTTTTTTAGGGAGTAGGGAGTATAGCAATTCCTCTGTATTTTATCACCGGTTTTTTTGTCGCCTTTTTTATAGATCGGAATTATATAAGATGGCTTCCAGTACGAAGGGGAGATACCACTCGAGAGAGACTTATTGAAAATGATAGAGAGGGGTTAAATTAGTTCATTTTTACATTTAGCTAGGAATATAGGTGGAATTTGATCAGGGCCAGGTCCCTTAATCAAATCAAAATCCTGAATTACCTGAAGAATATCATCATCAGATATTGAAATATTGTCAATAAGAGATTTTGAAGTTGATTCTGTGAGTGCTTTATTTCCTGAGGTTCAAGGAGCTTGATAAACCTCTTAAAAATGGTCTGAGAAAAATTCGTAGATCTGTTCTGAAGAAGCCGATATACAGCCCTTATATGACATTGTTGAAGAATACCCATGGGTTTTATATTTGACATTTACGAAACCAAATAACTTCTTAGGATCGTGAATAATCTTTTCTCCGATATCACTGACATATGATTCATACTCTGCTTGAGATTTGGACTTAAATTCCCTGGCAAGCTCCTCATATTTTCTCCTTATTTCGTGGCTATTATTACTCCATCATTTCATAATTTTGTTTCTTTGATTTCGTAAGGATCTGAGGTCCCTATCCAGCTACGGCTCGGAGAGTTTTTTTCTTTTTCTGATTTTAGGTACAAAGTTTTCAACTGCGTCAAGAATTAATTGGAAAAAAAGCAGAAAGAGCAGCATCTATACCTAGCGTTAAAAGAGTACCAGCCCAATTGAAATTAGACCAAAGCTTGTTAATACTTTCGTAATTAGCATTTCGAAAGCCGAATACAATTCTATTATTGTAGGGGGTGGGGTTGAATGTATCAGCAGTAGAAAATTCAATATGAAAAGCGGAGTAATAAAACGTATTAAAAAAGAGATCCTCGTTGCCATCAGTTGGATTAACCACTACATCATCATATGCATTGGCAAATATAAGATCCAACCAATTTCCGTTTTGGTTAAGTACAGGAGCAATTTGCTGTAAATCGTTGCCATAAAACGTGCTCATAAGAGTAAAATCATTAAAGTGACGAAGGTTAACTGGGAGAAGAAGATTGTCCTGATTATCGACCAAAAAGCTTAAATTCAGCCGATTAAAGACACCGGCAACAATTATTCTATCTTCTTCATGAATATTTGCAGCGATAGCATCGCCGACTTTATTGTAGACAGCTTGGAGAGGATTCGGGGGGAAGTAGAGAGCATCAATATCTAAAGCATATTTTCCCAGCCTTATTTTCACCACCTTGTCCTGGAATGATTTCTTTGACGTAGTGCTTACGACCTCGCTCAAAAGGGAAGTGTGCACTCCGACCAGTATGTCACCTCCTCGTGTCTTTCTAGTGCTGTGGAAATCCCTATCGTCTCTGAAGATATTCCAATTATTGTCCAGAATTTCTTCATTTTTATGAGATTCGTTCAACTAGATTTCTGTAAGGATGAGAATATTGAATTGGCAAGATTTTGCATCAAGGTTTAATTGATTTAGTTTACTATGGATTCCACTACAGTTATGGTTAAAATAGTTTAAGGTTAAGCTGAACGGGGTTTTTATTGGGGACGAAAAACATTTGTGGTATTGTTCCCTTACCCTTTGTAGGGAAGTGATGTAGTTGGAACTAACATGCGAGCCATATGTTTCAAGATCTTTTTTGGCTCGATCTGAGGTAACACCTAGCTCCTCATGTAAGCGAAAATAAACCCGAAGAGCATCAATATCTATTAGGAGGCCTTCCATTTGTATGATAACTTTAAGGCTTGTCTTCGTTTTTCCGTCGATGCAAGTTGTGTCTGGAGATTTATGCATACGAGTATATGAAAGGTAGAGGCGGACACATTGGGCTGTTTTGTGATCGCTGAGCCTGGAAATAAGATACCTATTTTTGAGATAGTTAGTAAGAGTTGATGGTTGCTTTGATTGTTGCTGGAAATAGGGGATCTAAAAAGGATTGGTGTTGATTAAGAGAAATTGATGAATTTGGCAACTCTTTTGACCCCGAAGGCAATGGCGTATGGTCTTCACCACGTACAAAGTTATTGTACTTAGTTGAAGATACCGATATCATTGCTTTCGAAGAAGATGCAATTTTCATGTTGGGGGTAAGAGTATGTGATGGTTTGTCAATCACTAAATCAATCGATGTAGAGATTGTTCACTCAATTTATCTGCAGACACTATTGCTATTACATCATCCGCTTTCAACAATTCAATGGCGGAAGCTGTACAGAGTGGATTGAGAACACCTTTTTTTTAGAGGTTAAATGGAAATTAGTAGAGTTTAAGTTACTCGTATTACAGACATTCTTAAGATTACCAAGTTTTTTGCTCTTAATGGAACTTGTAGTTCCGTTTTTTTCTTTCCACAGTTTAAATACCATACTGTTCTAAACATACCTACCATTAATATTCTTTAAGTTCGAACAAAGACAGGCGTAATGTGATGGAACAATAACTTTGAAGCTTGGTTTTCGCTTTTTCCGGAGTCCTTCAACTCTACAACCCTGGATGAGAAGGTTTTTCGTATCATTTGTTGCGCTGTGACTGCATTCCAATCCCTTGGTATGCCTCTCATAGAAAATTTTGAAGCCTGCATCAGAGTTGGTTTCGGTTCTTTCAGGGTGTTGATCAGTAAACGAATTCCTTAATTTGAGCCTTTCGACTCTATCGCTTAATTCCTCTTCTGACCAGAATGTTCCTAATTTATATATATATATATATATATATATATATATATATATATATATATATATATATATATATATATATATATATATATATATATATATATATATATATATATAAATACATATATATATATATATATATATATATATATATATATATATATATATATATATGTGTGTATATATATACGAGGTGTGTTCAAAAATATCACGAATTTTGTTTTTTTTTCAAAAATTATTTATTTATTCATGAATATCTATTTTGTCCCCTTCAAAGTAGTCCCCATGAGCTATTATACACTTGTGCCAACGGTTTTTCCAATCTTCGAAGCACTTCAAAAAATCATTTTTTTTAATCTTGTTCAGCTCCTCCTTCGATGCCGTCTTTATCTCGTCAAGCGTAGCGTAACGTCGTCCTTTCATGGGCCTCTTCAGTTTGGGAAACAAGAAAAAGTCACAGGGGGCCAGATCTGGGGAATACGGTGGCTGCGGCATCATTAGTGTGTTGTTTTTGGCCAAAAAGTCGCGCACAAGCAACGATGCGTGAGCAGGGGCGTTATCGTGGTGCAAAAGCCAATTTTTGTTCTCCCACAAATCCGGGCGTTTCTGGCGGATTGCTTCGCGCAAATTGCGCATAACTTGCAGGTAATATTCCTTATTGACCGTTCTTCCCTGTGGCAAGAACTCATGATGCACCACGCCCCTGCAATCGAAGAAAACTGTCAGCAAAACTTTCACATTCGACCAAACTTGGCGCGGTTTTTTCGGTCTTGGTTCATGCGGCAGCTTCCATTGAGATGATTGAGCTTTGGTTTCCACGTCATAACCATAAACCCACGATTCGTCACCAGTTATGACCCTCTGGAGCAAATTTGGTTCGTCGCGGACAGAGTTTAACATCTCATTAGCAATGTTCATGCGTTGCTGTTTTTGGTCGCAATTGAGCAATTTTGGTACGAATTTCGCGGCAACCCGTCTCATGCCCAAATCGTTGATAAAAATCGAATGGCACGAGCCAATCGATATGTTTAGGTCCTCAGCAACTTCTCTAACGGTGATTCGACGATTGGCCAATACCAGTTTCTCCACTTCATTAATTTTTTCGTCTGTTGTTGAAGTGCTCGGGCGTCCGGCACGCTCTTCATCGTTCACATCTTCTCGGCCTTCTAAAAACATTTTGTACCACCGATAAACGTTGCTTCGGTCCAAGGTAGCTTCTCCGTATGCCACAGTCAACATTCGGAATGCATCCGCGCACTTAATTTCGTTTTTCACACAAAATTTGATACACGTTCTTTGATCCATTTTTTTGAATAAGTAAAAATCGAAGACGATTGAAAACACGTGCAAGTAAAGCAGCTATCACCAATTAAGTGAACATTCAAAATGGCCGAGCTTGTTGGCATAAGTGACAGACATGAGTGCCAACATAACGCCACAAAAAAATCGAAATTCGAATATACGTAACCCGCGAAAATTCAAAATTCGTGATACTTTTTGAACACACCTCGTATATATATATGTATATATATATATATATATATATATATATATATATATATATATATATATATATATATATATATACATATATAATTAGGACTCTCTGCGCATAATGATGCTGAATAATCGGCTGTTAAATGGTTATTATTGTTATTAGTTGTACTCGTATGCTGCTCCGTATATGTCTCCATCTGTTGGCGCATGTGTTGTTCAATCCTGATTTTGCTGCAGATCTGTTCGATGTTACTGAGGTTGGTTAAAACTAGCTGCATGTCGTTTTGCTCACTTGATCTACCCACAGACGAAGCTACTGTTTTCAGAGCATCACCATGTTTATATGAAATCGGTAGAAAGTTTTCTTCAACTGATGATGACTTATTGCAGGGATCGTGGCTAGTTTGGTAGCTAGTTCGTCGAAGCTGCTTGCCATTTCTACAAAACTTTAGATTGATATTGCTGCTTTGAAATTAACTGGTTTTTTTCCTCGTTATTTGCATCTGTATGGCTAATTAGATTATCATGCATATTTTTTATAATAATATCAAAGCCCTGGAAATCGGAACAAATAAAATGCATATCCATGTATGGATTATACCAGTCCCTCGGAGCATCCATACAGGCTCCGTGCAGTTTTCTATTGCATAATGCTCTGCAGGTCACATATTTAAAAGTACTATCAAATGCAATGCAGTTCGGTAAGTTACATTTCAGACTCATCGTTTCGCTTTTTAAATTTTTATGTAAAATGTCTCAGGACTTTTTATTTGACACCCCACTCGACTATCTTCGGTGAAAAAAAATGTTAAAGAGTGACCTCTTTTTATGGGGAGATCTCCCTTAAAATATATTTTTTTTTGTAATATCGAACATTCATCAACCAGCGACTTTTGAGCTGTTCAGATGATTTGATAACCCTAGTTTCTCTAGATCCTGAGAAGATGTGCTGTGACACACCGGCGGATAAGTATCGATTTTAATAGGGCATTGTGAAAATTTTTCTTACGAGTACAAATCCCTATAAATTAATAAAACTATTCAAAATTTACTTGACTGCAAACAATCGAAACCTCACCAAATAACAATCTGCTGGTCAAGGAGCAAGTATTCTGAATATGTTTTAATTACTCGTATAGGCAGCGGCGGCCTTAGTGGGTGGCGAACATGGCAATCGCCTGGGACATCTGTAATAAATCAGCCGCATTGAAGGCTGGTTGATCATGTTACGGAGTGTATAAAATAAGGGCGCGGTGCCATTGAACTTAGGAAGAGTGGCAGTCTCCAGGTAAATCGGCCAAGGATTTTTGATTCTTGGCTAATTTGAAATATTTTAATTTTTAACTAGTGCTGAATCAGGTGCATTTGCCATAGTCGCAAGACGACGATTCTCTCTTTGTAGGGAAATGCTGATAGCCGGTCGCACACCGTTGCGCACTTGACAGGCGCTGGATGATTTATTTACAAACAAAGGATGCCGTTTGCTGCTTTCCGTGTCGAATATTCAAGCTACAAAATACAAAGATTGGATCAAGTGAAGGAGTGTGTGATTGGAAACACTTGGGTGATTACCTAAAGTCTCACGAATTGACAGCACAAAGATAATGGATTAATTTAGAGAATGGTTTAAAAAGAAGTCAATAGTGGACTTCTTGGCCCAGTCACGAATTGAACAAGAAAGGCAACGTTGGAGAGATACTTCAGAACGATTGTTCGCAATTGTTAATTTTTTAGCATCTTACAATTTGGCCTTCAGGAGTCATAGAGAGAAGTTAACATCTGACTCAGATTCGGGTGAGACAAGAGGCAACTGTATAGATTTATTAAAGTTAATAGCCCGATTGGATCCCGTGCTGAGACTTCACCTAAAACAACTAAAGGATAAGACGATTAATAACCACTATATAGGAAGAAAAATATTCCAAGTTAGCTCATACAATTAATGGCAAGTCACGTGAAGACTATAATTATTGAAAAAATAATAAATAATAAATATTACTCGATATTCTTGATTGCACTCACGACGTTTCTCTCGTTTAGCAACTTCTAATTGTTATACGATTTTTTAATACAAGTACAGCTGAAATTGAAGAACATTTTATGGGCTTCTTAGCCGTCGAAAAAACCACAGCTGACAGTTTGATTAGTTATATAATCACAGAATTACAAGAGTCAGGTATATCACTGCAAAACTTATGAGGTCAAAGATATGATAATGGTGTCTATATGCGTGGTGAAAAAAGTGGTGTCCAAAAACGTATTCTTGAAATTAATCTACTTGCTTATTTTGTACCTTGTGGGAATCATAGCATGAATCTCATCCTAGGAGACGCAGCATCGTCTTGTGTCCAAGCAAAATCTTTTTTTCCTTAGCTACAAAGGTTGTACACTCTATTTGCCGGCTCAAGTCAGATGTGGGCTATTTTAAATGCTCATGTAAAATCGTTATCGCTAAAACCACTTTCTGAAACTAGATGGGCGTGCAGGGTAGCATCAGTGAAGGCCGTTAAATACCAACTAAGTGATATATATGATGCTTTAAAGGATTTAGCAGAAAATACAACAGATTATCAATCGGTCAGTGAATGTCATTTAACAGAAAAGGAAATAACAACCTACGAATTTATAGTTTCAATTGTCATATGGTATGACATTCTCTCAAAGATAAATGTTACAAGTAAAATGTGGCAAAGCGAGAACATTGACTTCGATGCATTCACAAATTGGCTCGATAATTATCGAGAAAATGGTTTTCAGTCATCCCTTGTAACAGCGAGAGAAATAGTCGCGGAAAATGATATCGACAGACAGTTCAAAGAAGTCAGAAGACGACGTAAAAAGGCAATTTGATTAAGAAGGGGAAGATGAAGTTCATGAATTGGATGCGGAAGAGATTTTCAAAATAAACTATTTTTATGTCATTGTCGACAATGTGCGCGCAAACTGCCATGCGCCGAGTGCGGGACTGGATGACTGCGCGCGGGCTTAGTTTAGCACTGGAGAAAACCAAAGTGGTCATCTTGACAAAAAAAGAGAATCCCTAGAGTAAGGATGATCAGTATTGGAGACATACAAATCGAATCGAAGCCAGCGGTGAAGAACCTGGGGCTACTGATCGACTCGAAGATGAGTTTCTCTGAGCAAATCAGGGCAACGGCTGAGAAGGCTGCTTCGAGAATATCGGCTCTGAGTCGACTTATGGCCAACTTAGGGGGACCCAGCCCATCAAGAAGACGCCTCTTGATGAGTGCTGTAGGGTAAGTGCTACTGTTCGGAGCAGAGGTATAGGGCGACGCTCTCAGCAAGGAGGTATACCGAAAACGTTTGGCACAGGTACAGAGAAGAGGAGCACTGAGAATTGCATCTTCGTATCCAACAGTCTCCAACTCGGCCGTGAGAGTGATTGCAGGCGTGATACCTGTCGCCCTCCTTGCTAGAGAGCGCTGCGCTATTTACCTGCGCGAAAACGAGGATGCGAGGGAGATAGTTGTCCGCGAGGAGAGACAACGCTCGCTCAACGATTGGCAGCAGTCTTGGGTCAATTGCATGAAAGGAAGGTGGACTGCGCGCCTCATCCCGGATGTGAGACCGTAGCTAAATCCAAGGCATGGTGAGACTGACTTCTATCTGACCCAGCTTTTGAGCGGGCACGGGTGTTTTCAGTCTTACCTGCACAAGATCGGTAAGTCACGGTCTCCCAATTTTCGGTTTTGCCCAGGAGAGGAGGACAATGCCTGTCACACATTTTTTGCGTGTACAAAATGGGTCAGGCTGCAAAGCGAACTCTACAGGGAGACGGGAGAGCTCATCCCGGATAATATAGTTGCGGTGATGCTCGAATCGGTTGACAAATGGAACCAGGTGGCACATTATGTTCGGGCAGTCCTAAAATATAAAAGGGACTCACAGCAGCCGGAGGCACCGGGGTTGGGGGGTCACTCTTCTGGCATTTCCTCTTCCCCTCTCCCCTCCCGCTAGAAAAGGGACTCCTCAGCTTGAACGAGACCTGGCCCGAAGTAATGTGTCAAACGGTTCCAGGCTGGGTTCTCAGGTTGTCAAGGGAGGTGTTTAGTGGGTAGTCCAGTCGCGCATGGGAGTCCCAGACTCTGTGCATAAATGGCAGTCACCTCCCTGCCACAAAAAAAACAAAAGCTGCCATCTTAGTTTTGAGGCACTTAAACATCATGAGAGCATATTTGATTTCATGTATAATATAAAAAGATTAAAGAAAATTAGTGATAGTGAACTATTGAAGCAATGCAGCGACTTGCAAATATCTATGACAGTAGGAGAATCATGTGATATTGATGGATATGAATTGTACGAAGAACTGAATATGTTCATCTGTGTGTTTGAAGGAAACGACATTATCTCGGTGCTGTAATACATAATAGAAAAAAAAATTAACTGAAAAAAACACTATCGAAATAGTCCTGAGAATTATTGCCACCACACCTGTTATAGTTTGGCCTGCTGAAAGGAGTTTTTCGAGGCTTAAAATTATTGAAACATATTTCAGGAAATCGATGACACAAGATCAGCTTTGAGCCCTTGCTATTCTTTCAACTGAAAATGACGTAGCTCATTCATTAGATTATTGTGCTTTAATTAAATATTTTATCCTTAGGAAAAGCCGCAGACATCAATTTTAAAATTTATCATCTCTGTGTTTGTTAATGTTTTAAACCTTTCAATGTAAAATATTTTAAACTTCAAATTTTACTTATTTGTATAACTTTAGCACTTCTCGTCAAACATGACAAATACCTAAACCAAACAACCAGACCTACTTTCGCAGCACATACTTTTCACGAAGGACAAAGGGCCTCGCAAAGACCTGCCGCCGGGAGCCTCGCAATGGGTAAGGCCGCCGCTGATTATAAGCCAAGGACAGAAGAGAAATAGGATGTCATAAATATTGTAGTTGCGGTTAAAAAAAAATCTTTGAATATTTATGCATGCGAATCCATTTTTTCCTCAAAAGCTATGGCACATAGTGATTGCAGCTTATTTTGTTTTCAGCACATGTTGCTAAGTGGCATCATGGTGAGGAACCACCTGATTTAAGATACATTTCAAGAATTTTTACTGTTAAACCTATCATTTGTATAGGTATCAAAATATTTTAAACTTCTCCAATTATCATTATCAAACTTGTTTCACATTCTTCCAGTAAAATATCAGCAAAACTGGATTTGCAAAAGGTAAAAGATCCTTAACCAAACATTATTCAAACTGTAAAATAACGATGCCGAATAAGATTTGTTGCAAATTTCTCCCTCAAATCAAGATAAAAGTCATTTGAAATTGTTTATCCCTCATCAGATAAGAACATAACAAAATCTTGGCATAATCTTCAATTAATCAGAAAACAAAAAAGTTCACCGGCGCTCTTGGAAGTCGTGATTCAAAAAAGAAAAGCAAATGAAACAAGGAAGAAAGTTTTGAGATTTCTCCTACTATTGCATCCGTTGATGTCACATTCATTCTCGCTGTTGTCTTTTATTGCTTATATCTTGCATACGAGCATATACAGACGGAAGCGAAAATGAATTTTGCAAAGCATCGATCAAGAAGGCTTCACCTTCGGATGGGCACCATCTTCACCACTTTTGACCTATTCAACCATAAGTGCGGTACCATCGTCGCCGCGCCAACAAGCACTCAATGAAGTTAGTGTCGTTAGTACGCCTTAGCGTAATTTATTTCTTGAATTTCTTGTAAATTGCAGAGAGCACACTTCAAACGACTCGCGAAGAAAGTGACTGAATCTGAGTCCGCCGCCGTGGATAAAAACAAAACGACAGGTTTTCCAAGCTTATTCAAATCGACGTGTGACACTTGGCGTATGTTGTTTAGGTGTGTCGACAATTGAGCGCAGGGGCCACATGGAGATTTTTAAGGTAGATGTTAAATGAAATGAAAACGAACGTAAAAGTGTGGCACAGTTGACAATATGTGCAAATCAACATAGGTAAATATTTAAATTGTCATTTAAAATATTATGATTTAGTTATGAATGAGTAGTGGAAGAGTTTTTGCACTGCGCTAAAATAATTATCGGTTTTATAAGCGGAAAGTTGACTTTTCTGCATTTATTTTTTGATGGAGTTGTGAAACGATTATTATTTTGATTGGAAAATTATGTGCGTTTATTAGATTTTCATTATTTTATATTATATTTATTTTTGCGATTTGCGATTTTTTCAATATCAGCAAAGAAAATAGGGAAAGAACAATACAAAAACATTAAGCCAAGCGGAACGTTTCGAATATATTTTATCTCATCCGCGAAGATATAATTAAAGATGCGCGATATTTATCTTTGAGCTATGAGAAAATATGACAAAATTATTAGACCATGATCAAATTATTAAGCGAGGATTGTTTGGTTTCGTTTTCTTTGAATCGTGAGATGTCTTACGTATATTTTCATAAACCTAGTTTAATTTTGAGGTGGAAGTGTTGTATGGATTTAATAGTGAGAATTTTTAAAACCATCTGATTTTGAGTTTAATTTCAATATATTCACAGAAAGTAATTTATTTATTTCCTTATCTTTGAATTTATCCAGTCGGAATTACATATACGAGTATAGATTTGGCTTTCGGTAGCACCGAAAATGGTGATGAGCAAGTATCTTTATCTTTTTGAGAAGCAAATTCTCTCGCTAGGTGCTTGCCTTTAGCTTCTGAGCTTGTGCAAGATTATTACCCACTAACAAAAAAAAAGGTCAAATTTACATGGGTTTCCCGACACAAAAGTGTAAAGATAAGCGAGAAAGAAGATAAACTAACCAGATCTTGATCAGGGGCACGAAATTTAGCAAGAGTAGGCAGCATTAAAGTGCTATTAACAACAATGATAAGAGAATTTTTTTGGACGAGATAAATTTGGGTTGAGGTGAAAGGTACGACTGCACGACGAGTCGAGTTCTTAGGCTTCGTCTTGACAAACTGAAGACCATGCAAATCATAGGGAACACTGTAATGTAGTGAGAACAACACTGAAACCATTAATGTACCCAGCCTTATGGGTTAACGCGCCAAATCAAAAGATATATGAGGGCGGTTCGATAAGTTCTTAGCCTCACCGCGTGATGACACCGCTATGACAAGAGAGATTCAATATTGTGTAGTACATTCTCATTAACAGATCCTGTCAAAATTTCAGGCGAATCGCACTCGTAGTTTCGTTTTGACCGCATGTGGAAACGGACGTGCTCCAAATTTCAGAAAAACAGAGGAAGAGCAATATCGGAATCAAAGAACGCCTGGATGTTGTCTACGGTGACTCTGTTCCTGCGATGGCGACCGCAAAAAATTGGTTTAACGAGTTTCAACGTGGTTGCACGTCGGTTTTTGATGGGCCCAAAAAGCGGCTACCGCGGAGGATAACCTGACAAAAATTCACCAGCTCGTATTGGTGGACCGCCAATCGGAGGTGCGCGAGATAGCTGAGACAGTAGGCATCTCAAAAGAGTGCATGGGTGATGTCCTGCATGAAATTTTGGGCATGAGAAAGCTGTTAGCGCGGTGAGTGCCACGTTTGCTCACAACAGCTAACAAACGCAGCCGTGAGACCACTGCAGAGCAGTGTTTGACGCTCCGAAGTCCAGAGACCAAGGAGCAGTCGAAACCGTAGACTTAGAAGAAGGCGAAGACTTTCCTATCGGCCGGAAAGGTGATAGCTACCGTTTTCTGGAATTCGCAAGATGTGACCTGCATCGAATACCTGGAGAAGGGCAAAACGGTACCAGGGCTCTTCTATGCCAAATTATTGGGCCGATTAGAATTGCAGAAAAAACGCTCCATTTGGCGGAGTAAAAAGTGCTCTTTCGCTATGACAACACACCGCGTCACACCTCCACCATCGATACGGCCAAATTGGTCGAATTGGGCTACAAACTGCTACCTGATCTACCGTACTCTCGAGATTTTGCCCCGTGCAACTCCTTGTTTTCAAACATGAATAAGTCACTTTCCGAGCAGAAATTTGAGGAGCTCATCGCCACCACAAAGGCCTACTTTGCAAACCTGGACAAAACGTATTTTTCAGAAGGAGGTGTATCGAATGTATCAAACTAAGAGGAGATTATGTCAAGAAATAAATTACCACATTGCCAAAATTTTCGTATTTCTTTTGTAGGCTAAGTACTTATTGGACCGCCCTCATAAGGTAAGGTTTGAATACATTAAAATTTGGTGTTGTTTGAAATCCCATGTGGCATCTGTACCAACTGAAAACGAGAGATGTCACTTCCGCATATGAGGCGTCTCTCACTATGAATTCGACTGACCATATCGACATATGAACCTATAATTTTTAACACTTTGTTCAGAGATGTTATGTGTGATTAATTCAAAATGACGCCCCGCGTATATAAAAGATCATCAACCGCAATGAGTAGAGCAATTTGGATCGAAGACGAACTCTCTTAAGTGCCCCTTTAAGTTATTCAATAGTTCATGTCGTTTTTTCTCTCTCATAAATAACTTGAACTGCATTTTTCATATACGAGGTGTGTTCAAAAAATATCGCAAATTTTGTTTTTTTTCAAAAATTATTTATTTGTTCATGAATATCTATTTCGTCCCCTTCAAAGTAATCCCCATGAGATATTATACACTTGTGCCAACGGTTTTTCCAATCTTCGAAGCACTTCAAAACATCATTTTTTTAAATCTTGTTCAGCTCCTCCTTCGATGCCGTCTTTATCTCGTCAAGCGTAGCGTAACGTCGTCCTTTCATGGGCCTCTTCAGTTTAGGAAACAAGAAAAAGTCACAGGAGGCCAGATCTGGGGAATACGGTGGCTGCGGCATCATTAGTGTGTTGTTTTTGGCCAAAAAGTCGCGCACAAGCAACGATGTGCGAGCAGGGGCGTTATCGTGGTGCAAAAGCCAATTTTTGTTCTCCCACAAATCCGGGCGTTTCTGGCAGATTGCTTCGCGCAAATTGCGCATGACTTGCAGGTAATATTCCTTATTGACCGTTCTTCCCTGTGGCAAGAACTCATGATGCACCACGCCCCTGCAATCGAAGAAAACTGTCAGCAAAACTTTCACATTCGACCGAACTTGGCGCGCTTTTTTCGGTCTTGGTTCATGCGGCAGCTTCCATTGAGATGATTGAGCTTTGGTTTCCACGTCATAACCATAAACTCACGATTCGTCACCAGTTATGACCCTCTGGAGCAAATTTGGTTCGTCGCGGACAGAGTTTAACATCTCATTAGCAATGTTCATGCGTTGCTGTTTTTGGTCGCAATTGAGCAATTTTGGTACGAATTTCGCGGCGACCCGTCTCATGCCCGAATCGTTGATAAAAATCGAATGGCACGAGCCAATCGATATGTTTAGGTCCTCAGCAACTTCTCTGACGGTGATTCGACGATTGGCCAATACCATTTTCTCCACTTCATTAATTTTTTTGTCTGTTGTTGAAGTGCTCGGGCGTCCGGCACGCTCTTCGTCGTTCACATCTTCTCGGCCTTCTAAAAACATTTTGTACCACCGATAAACGTTGCTTCGGTCCAAGGTAGCTTCTCCGTATGCCACAGTCAACATTCGGAATGCATCCGCGCACTTAATTTCGTTTTTCATACGAAATTTGATACACGTTCTTTGTACCATTTTTTTGAATAATTAAAAATCGAAGACGATTGAAAACACGTGCAAGTAAAGCAGCTATCACCAATTAAGTGAACATTCAAAATGGCCGAGCTTGTCGGCATAAGTGACAGACATGAGTACCAACATAACTCCACAAAAAAATCGAAATTCGAATATACGTAACCCGCGAAAATTCAAAATTCGCGATACTTTTTGAACACACCTCGTATTGCGTGGCTATACTATTTTAAAGATAAGACTTTAGACTTGTGTAGGGCAAAGTACGGCTCGCGGGCCAAGTGCGCCCCTTCAGGGTAGTCAATCCGACCCGCGACATGGTTTTGAATAACCCCTACAATTACACATAGGAAAGGAAAAAATTTGTTTTCTGCATAGGTTGAATAAAATAACGGTTTCCTTTTCATACAGGCACGCGTTCAAAGGCACATTCAACGGACGCGACCACGAGCATACTCGTGTGAGCGGACTGTTTGTGCATGCGCTCGCTACTGAACGGGCGACTGTCAGTTTTTTAGCAAACATCAAAGTCAAACATCAAAGGCAAACTACAGTAGAAAGCCTATTCTACACAGCTCTACTACCACATACATGACTACATGTAGGGTGACTTTTGCTTTGCAAAATGTATGAAAATACAAGGAGAATCATTTAGTGGCGGCAAAATTCAACGTTTTGGACAGGTTTGAGATGGGTTTCAAGATTAAAATCCAGGTAGTCCAAGGAGAACATAGTACCGCCCATTGTGATGTAAAAATTGTTTTGGTTTCTACATACTTTCAGTCGCAAATGCCGTCAAAAGTGCAATGAAATCTACTTTTCATGCAATCACTTGTAGTTGCTTGGAGCATGGGCGCGTGTAGGCTGACTACTATAAATGCAAGGTTTTGTGTTTGGCTTAGTCTTACCTTGGCTTCTGTAAACATCATAGGATGAATTTACTTGTGCCCGTGTGCATGTTCACATGAACTCCATCTCCTCAGTATTTCGTGCACATTCACAACGCCCGGGATGCGTGTGAACATATTGTTTGCCCTGCTAGCCAGTGTAGTGCTGCTTGCCGGGTTGCTTGTCAAGCTGCTGGCCGGGCTACATGGTGCCCATCTGGGCTCCCGTAGTAAATATCTGTAGATCGGTAGCATGGCGATGTGGAGTGCAATACGTGTATTGCTCAGCTCGGAATGAATCGGGTGCATCCATTTTTGTTTCGTCTCTTCTCAAGGTCAGTGTGGTTTGGAAAGTCACGTAATCTGTTTCAAGTTACCTCTACAACTGTACATCTGGCTTATGTTTCTACAGTTTTGCTTACTTGGTAGTATTTTTGACATTATTTTTATCGTTGCTATGGCAAGTGAAAAACTTAAAGTTGATTCAGAATGTCGTGTTTTCAAAGATGAGTGGACTTTGAAATACTTTTTGGCGACTATTAAGAATAAACCTATGTGCCTCATTTGCAATGAAGCTGTAGACATATTCAAAGAATTCAACATGTCACGACACTTCATGACAAAACATAACAACGCCACTTATGAAACTATGACCGAAGAAAAACGGTAGCAAAAAGCAGGAGCTCTACGTAAAAAACTGTCAGATCAGCAAAATATTAAAAAAAAAAACAAAGCTGGCTGCACATGCCAGTTACGTTGTAACATACAATATTGCAAAAAGTAACAAAGCATTTTCTGATGACGAGTTTGTAAACACTTGTATGCTCTATATATGTGACATTTTGTGTCCTGACAAAACAAAGGATTTTGAAATAGTAAGTTTGTCTCGAAAAACAAAGACTTCAAGAATTGAAGTAATTGATAAAACTAGAGTCAATGATAAACGAGTTTGAATTCTGTTTTTTGCGTTGGATGAAAGTGCAGACATTACTAGCACACCCTCAGTGACTGATATTTATAAGAAGTCTTGATGACAATTTTTGTGCCACTGAAGAATAAGCTTGCATCCGTTCATTGAAGGGAACAACAAAAATATCAGACATTTTTCAAGAAATTTAAGATACTATCACGTCTTTGGAAGTACCTTTGGCCAATATTTGTAACATTACTACTGATGGAGCACCAAATATGGCAGGGTCGAAATCTGGTTTTGTAGGCATATTCAAGGCATCATTTCCTGGGAACGAAGGTGTGTTTCTTGATTGTGTCATACATTAGCCAGCTCAGTGTAAATCTGCTCTAGACATGAAACATGTGCTTGATGTTGTTATTAAGATTGTTAATAATATTCGTTCACGAGCACCCAATCACAGACATTTTCGAGAGTTTCTCAACTCATTGCAGTCTGAATATTCTGATGTGCTGTACTACACCCAAGTAAGGTGGCTCAGTGCAGGGCGGGTTTTTGAATGAATTTGGGATTTAAAAGATGAAATAAGATCTTTCATGCAAGGAATGGACGAGTGTGAACATTTAAAAGATTTTGTATGACTTTTGGATTTTGCATTTTTTACAAATCTTCTCAATCACATCAATAAATTGAACCTTAAACTTCTGGGAAGAAATCAACTAATCGATGATATTTGCAGTCATATCAGGGGGTTTAAAATGCAATTGAAGCTTTTTCCCAAACAACTGGTCAAGAAAGATTTGCTCATTTTCCAAGATTAAAAACAATTGCGGTTACAGAAAAAAAACATAGGAGCTATGAAAAAAGCCTGAAATGTCTTCATGGAGAGTTTGAACGAAGATCCAAAGAAATCAAAATTATCGAACAGGACCTGGAAATTTTTAGCATGCCATTTAAAGTCGATTATGAATCAGTCAAACCAGAATTGAAGCTCAAACTGATTGAGTTGCAATGCAACACTGAAATGAAGCAACTATTTTTCACGCTTCTAAAATTAAGTTTTTCAAGGCTCTGCTATAATCAAGTTTCTCAAACTTAAAATCTCACGCTCAGAAGATAATTGCAATGTTTGTATCTTCCTACATCTGTGAGCAGGTTTTTTCTACTATGAAGCTTCGCAAAAACAGCGTTCGAAATCGACTCACCGACAACCATTTAGCTTCACTACTGCGAATTAGTTCATCCTAGTTTCTACCAGATTATGAACAACTTTTAGAAACTGAATCACAGTTTCTTCTGTAACATACGCCTTCATACTCTTCTAAAGAATAATCCGTTTTTGTAATTTTTTTTCCAAGTACCAAGGTAGCATATAATATAAGTTGTATCTGATGTACAAATTAAATATAAAATTTATCACTTACAAAAAAATGTTTTTTTTTATTTTTTTCGGCCCGCCTGGATAATTTTTATTTTATCTGGCCCTCCCCTTAAAATGTTTGCCCATATCTGCTTTAGATAATCTTCAGTCAAAAACTCAGGGTCATTAGTACACAACAAGTTCGTTAAAAATAAACTTGAAAATGGACAATCAAAGAGAGCATTATCGGCATATTTTGTTGTTTTACTTCCGAAAGGGGAAAATGCGGTGCAAGCTCGAAGGGAATAGTGTGAAGTTTATTATGAGGACTGTGTTACTGAACACCAGTGTCAGCGTTGGTTTGCTCAGTTTCGTTCTGAAAATTTTAATGTGCAAGATTCACCACATACTGGTCGTCCAGCTACTACTGATGACGACAAAATAAAGGCGTTAATCGAAACTAACCGGCGTATATCAACTCGAGATATAGCAGAAAAGCTCGACATATCAAATTCAACCGTTTACCTACACTCACAACAGCTTGGTTACGTAAACAAACTCCTCACGAATCAAAGGAAATCTACCTCACCAAACGCATTAACATATTCGACTCTTTGCTGAATCTTAAACAAAATAATCCATTTCTAAAAATAATCATAATGGATGATGAAAACTGAATTGAATGCAGTCCAAAAACAATTATGGACCATGCAAGATGAGTCCCCACCATTGCCATTCAAAGTCCATATTCACCAAAAGAAGATTATGCTTTCTGTGTGGTGGGATTACAAGGGTATAGTCTACTTTGAGCTGCTTCCAAGAAACCAAATTATTGATTCGAATGGTTACTGTCGTCAACTATCGGAACTGAATGAAAGAATCAAGAAAAAACGCCCTGAACCAGCCAATTGAAACGGCGTGATGTTCCATCATGATAACGCCAGACCCCACATCTCTTTGATAACCCGTCAAAAATTAAAAGAGGTCAGTTGGGAACTGATGCCACATTCACTCTATAGCTCTAACTTAGCACCATCAGACTATCTCTTGTTTCACTCCATTCAAAACCGTTTGAATGGTAAAACTTTCAATTTCGATCAGGCTGTTAAAAATGAGTTGTCCAGTTCTTCGCTTTTAAAAACCAAGGCTTCTTCGAACGTGGAATTTTTCAACTTACTGAAAGATGGCAAAAGGTCATCCAATAATATGATCAATTTATCATTGATTAAAGTTTGTTGCTAATATAAATACATTTACTGTGAAAAACATGTAAGCAAAGGACGCAGGAAAGTGTTCCTACCAAAAGGTCTTTGTAACCATCTTAAGGTTCAAAGCAAGTTTTCTTATAGCGTGAATCGATGACTTTGAATTATTCATCCAATACTTGGATAAGAAATTTATACAAAAGATGCAGTTTCTTTCACTCTTTCGTCGGCATTTTGTTCCAGCTTAAGTAATTTGCTCGGCCGAACGCACCTATTTAAATCAAACACTTTTCCTTAAATTTTCACTAAAATTGGAACAAATAAAAGCGCCTAGTTCAATTTGAAATATGTATCAATCATGAACACGTGTTTTTTTTGTTGCAATTGCATACAATTGAAATGGCTATAACTCACTTGGTTATGATCCGATTTTCATGAAATTTTGTGAGCATTAAAATCTTATGTCAGTCGATATACACATTTTCAAGAAGTTTGAACGTATCTTTTGGATTTTATGGGGGAAAATGTAAAATCAACAGATCATACTATTATTAACAAAGTTGAGTGAATTTCGATTTTTGAGGTATTTGTTACCCTTGTACTCATAAAGATCCACTTTCGTGCTTATTTCCAGATTTTCGGCTCAAAGGTACTCAATCGCGACGGGGAAGGGGGTTAAAAAATGGTTCATACATTTTGCCTCTCCATGGACCCCGCGAAACATGAAATGATTTTTATGTTTCAGATTCTAAAAGTTCTAATTAAGACCTTTCATTTGATACCCCACTCGACTACCTTTGATTTAAAAAATTGTTTATGGGCTACTTCGTTATAAGAAGGGACCCCCTTTAAAAATTTGAAATGTTTGGCAAGACCTAAACTTTCGAGAGATCACCGCTTCTGACCTTTTCACAAAGTTTGAGCCTTCTAGCTTCTACAGTTTCTGAGCAAACTTGGTGTGACGCATGGACAGATGGGCGGACAGGCAGACGGACAGACTGGTCGCGAAAATAGTAGGTCTTTGTAAAAAAATGTTTACGAAAACCTAAAAACGACATTGACTATGGAACAACAAAATAAATCGTGTGAAATTAGTATAAGAGAAGTTCAACAGCGCTTTCATGTACCAGATCGAACATTTTTTTTTTTGTGGTAGGAAGGTGAATACCATTTATGCACAGAGTATAGGACTCCCATGCTCGCAAGAAGGCGATTGGACTACCCACTAAACACCTCCCCTGTCAACTTGAGGACCCAGCCTGGAGCCGTTTGACACGTTACTTCGGGCCAGGTCTCGTACCACCTCGAATCTTAGTCCGTTAATTGAAGTCAGACAACATGGAAAAGGGCAGTCTTGAGCCTCAAGGCACTGTTTTTATTGAAATTAATATAATACATATTTTTTTAATTAATTTAGAACGTATCTTAATTTCAAAATGAAACAATTTCCATGTATACTCGGAAAAGCAAATGAAAAATATGGGACATATTAAATGGTTGTCAGTCTCTGGATTTACTCCAGACAGAAAAACTGTCAGACCCATTCCCTACAAATTTGCCGATAAGCTTTATATTCGAGAAAAGTTTTGTGAATGTGAATGAATAAGGTGAGAATGTAACCGCAATTGTGTGCTGTAGTGCAAATGGCAGTTTTATTCCACCTGTGTTGATTTTTGACATGTCAACAGAAAGCCGATATTTTTGACGGTCTGCAAGCTGGATCTAGCGTACGAGTATGCATGAACGAAAAATCATCAGACAACAATTTTGACCTCTTTCTACGTTGGCTGAAAGAGCAGTTCATACCATAAACCAATTGAAAGTGTTAACTTTGACAGCCATATTTCTAATTGCTCTAACATAGAAAAGCTCCAAGTTGCTAAAGATAATGAAATTATTGTATTGTGTGTCCACCTAGCTATAGCACACATACTCTGCAGCCTTGTGATAGGATTTTTTTCAGCCGCTTGAAGCCTACTTTAATAAAGAAGCACAAATATGGATGCGGAATTATAGCAACTGAAATTTTGCTAGATATAAAGCTGGGGAAGTCATTGGCAAAACGTGGTTAGAACTCGCTTGTATTGGGAATGCTGGGGATGGATTCAGAGCTATGGGCATTTATACACTTGACTTGAATGCGATATCAAGCAAATTTTTTTGTCAAAGTCTTAAACTGTTGACGCGACAATGTCAGACACGGAAGTGTTGTACCAATTGGAAGTGTTGTCTCAAGTGGAAGTGTTGTCTCAACAGTTGAAAAAGATCAAAGCAAAGAGCTGCTGTCTTGAATTTTGGTACAAACCAAGGAAGGCACAAAAAGAGATGAATAAACAAGGGCAAGGCAGAATAAAACGGTTGTAAAACCAAGGAGAAAAGCGGAAGCGATAGCGATGATCAACCTTTAGTTCGAAACAGTAAAGGAAATGCTGGCGATTGGCTTGATTTAGACTGCTACGAACCGTACACAACGATAACCAAATGTGTTGACTTGCAATAAGTGACTACATAAAACACGTGCGTTGTACGGCAATAAGCGTTACCCATGACAAAGAAAAGAATATTTCGAAAAAAGGATAGAATCTTCAAAGAAAGAAAATTTATTATTTATGCACATTTCCCCTTCCTCAGCACCCCTTAAAGCAAAAATAGTCATTTTAACATATATTTCAAAAAGTTCTCATCAGGACCATTCATTTGATATCCATATAGAGTACATGTGATAAAAAAAATTTTCTCAGAGGCCACTCCCCTATATGGGGAGACCCCCAATCAACACCTTATAAATTTCTTTTTGAGGAGAAACTTTGAAGAGGGCATGATTTTGCACCTACCTACAAAATCTTATGTTTCTAGCTTATGTAGTTTGCGAGAAAAAGTGGTGTGACACACGGACGGAAGGTCAGGGCGCGATTTTAGTAGGGTTTTTTAAAATGATTTTACAAAAACCTAATAAAAAAAAACAATATCAGGTTAAGTTTAATTAAAATTATTATATGTTTTATGATTCAACTGAAAAAAGGAGAAACACTAGTCAGATGGTAATTATTGGTAAACATAAAAAGTATTGAACCTTTTTTGTCATTTTTAGATTGGATATTTTTTTTGTTTAAAATGGTTTTTATTTCAGTACATATTGTCCATTATTATTTATGACTTTTTGCCATTTTTCGGGTAGACTCATTATTCCATCTGTGTAGAACTTCTGTGGTTTATCGGCAAAAAACTTGGCCAAGTGATTTTCACAGTCCCCTTTTGAAGTGACTTTCTTTTCATTAAGGAAGTTTGGCCGAGACTGAAACAAATAGTAGTCTGATGGTGCAAGGTTTGTAATATACGGTGGATGCATCAAAACTTCCGAGCCAAGCTCTGTCAATTTTTGTCGGGTCATCAAAGATGTGTGTGGTCTGGCATTGTCATGATGGAAGACAACGACCTATTCATTGATCAATTCTGGTCGGTTTTTTTGAATTGCTTGTTGCAATCTGGTTAATTGCTGACAGTGCAGAACCGAATTGAGTGTTTGGAAAGGTCTTAGCACCTCATGATAAACAATTCCCTTCCAATCACACCATACACACAGCATAACCTTATTTGGTATCAATCCTGGCTTTGAAGTCATTTTTGATGATTCACCTTTTTTGACCATGATCTTTTTCGAACGAAATTCTCGTTTCCTACCCATTTTTCATGGATAGTAAAGATTTGCTTCAAAAATGGCTCGATTTCGATGCGTTTTATTAGCATTTCGCCAATTGGAATTCGGTTGATCAAAATTTTTGTGTTAATTCATGCGGCACCCAAACGTCGAGCTTCTTTGTGTATCCAGCCTTACGCAAATAGTTCAAAACTGTTTGGTGATGGATATTCATTTCCTTAGCAATGTCATGGCTGCTTATGTGTCGGTCTTCTTCAATTTTTTGTAAGATTTCATCGACTTTTCCAGTGATTGGTTGACCTGAGCGACGTGCATCTTTGACATCAAAATTTCCAGAATGAAGCGAGTGAGCCATCTCTTGTCTGTGGCTTTTGATAAAGTATCTTGGCCGTAGACACCACAAATTTTTTCACGAGCCTGCGATGCATTCTCACCTTGATCGTAGTAATATTGTAAAATATAACGAATATTTTCAGTAATTTCACTCATTTTTAAATGAATACAACTTTTGACACGAATGACGAAATACAAAACTGTCCATGTGAAAATTGTAGACAGGAATGTCACCTTTCAAATGCATGTCAGTTTGGCTCAATCTGATTAGTATTGCCCGGTATATGACAACGAACACCATCTAGTGACAAAAACGGCTAAACTATCCAATATTTTAACTAGTCTTGTATCATTATCTGCTGAAGAGACAAGAGTACAACGTGGTGACAAGATACAAATCCACGTATGATAACCTAGAAAGTGAACTGCAACTTTTACGTGCGCGTCTTGCTGAAAGGAATGCAGTTAAGGCGTTAATTACAACAATGGCTGAGCAGCAAAACAAATTTTCCGAACAAATAGCTAAGCAGCAAACCAAGACGGATACTGCAATCCCGTTATTGATCCAACAATTTACTCTGCATCAGCCATAGGCAGCCCCAGCGAAAACGTTGTTGCACAACAATCTGGCGGATCGTATGGAGAAATTTTCGTACAGTGCGGAAGACGATCTGACGTTTGAGTGGTGGTACACGCGTTATAAGTCCATTTTCGTGACGGCAGCTGCCGAAATGATCAATACAGCAAGAGATGACCAACTTACAGAGAAATTATTAACATCAGATTACCAGAGGCTCGTAAACACTATTCTCTAATAGACGAAGGCAACGATTCGCTTCGATAACACTGTCAAGGAGCTTAAGCGAGTCACAATTTTCACTTAGATACAAATGTCTGAAGACTGAGAAAGATGCATATCGACGTTTTTCAGAATATGCTGCGCGATTCAACGTAAGGTGTGAAAATTCAACATCGCAAAGTGCAGTCCTGACGACTTCAAGGCTTTTATGTTCGTGCAGGTATTATTTTGTTCAAACGGGATTTGATGGATATCTAGATCATCTCGAAACAGTATCGCAGTACCTCAACCACTGTCATTCTGAAGCACATGGTAGTTCTCCAAACGATGTAATGTTTGAGAACTGTCTCGTTCAGAAGGAGGATGTCGGGTTGGGAGGATTTGACCAAATCAGCAATGTAGAGCCTCTTATCATGTGAGATTAGGGAGTTTATATTTAGGGATAGAATGGTTAGTCTATTTGCAACCATAATGGTTGAAATAGAAATTGAGGAGCGCCATTGGCTTCCCTTGGTCAGGAGTGGCGTCAAAGTATGGGAGGACAGCCCTGACCTTGGATAGGAGTTCACTGGGAGAGACTCCCAGCCACTCCACGGTTATCTGTTGTAGGCATTCGAGAGGATTAGGAGTCGGTGAAATAAAATTATGGGGCGGAGTTCCGCTTCTTAAAAACTCTGAATATGAGGTCCGATTGGAAGGAGGGGCAAAGTGGTGTGGGGTTGTAGGGGTTGGTGTAGTATTTGGATAGCTAGGGAGTGGTGAGAATATGTTCTGAGGTGCTGTCCGTTTGGCTTTATTTTCGATTACCCTGTCTAACAATCTTTCCCGTTCCGGACAGTCGGAAAAATTAACTGGATGCCCATGGGTCTTGCACATAGTGCAGAATGGAGTGGTTTCCGGCTTGTCCATATTTTTTCTGGGGCAACTTTTGGAATTATATGGGTCATTCGACAAGTACTTAGCCTCACCGCCCAATCACGCTGCTATTACAAAGGATTTTTACCATCGTGCAGTACATTCAACAAAACTTATGAAGGGAATTGACTGAAACTTTGACAGTAGGATACTGAAAGAATGTACTGCAGGTTGGTAAAACTCTTTTGTAATAGCTGCTTCATTGGGCGTGAGGCTAAGTACTTGTTGAATGACCCACGTATGCTCCTCCCCACATGCTACACATATCATGTTGAATACACAATTGGCGGATACGTGCCCGAATCTTTGACACCGATAGCATTGAACCAAATCACTCCTTTTGGGGCATTCCCATACGGCTCTTTGGATCAAAATGTAGCGCAGCTTAATTATTTCGTTTTTATCAGCTTGGGATCCCACTGTAATCCTAAATAAATCAAAGTCGATTTTATTTGCTCTCGTGGACTTACAATCTCGAGGCCTAAATTCGGAATTTGCCTGGCTATGTCCTACCAAACAGCCTCCGCTCCAAATTCTGAACTAATACCCCTTAGTATCACGGGACATTTTTTCTTTTCTTTCGGGGTGAATGAGTATCCCACTGTTTCCGTGTTTTTAAGTAGGTTCATGATGTAGTTGTGCGCCTCGAGCCTATCCACTGTGGCTTTAAGTCGGTAGTTTGATAACTTTGTGATTCGGTACTCTAGACGAGTACCATCTGTAAGGGTGTATTTATCCATGATACCTTTAAGCACCGTTGGCTTTAGATTTTCAATAAATATTGGTGGGAACCACACCTTCTTTGTTCGATTGGTAGTCGCGTTTGAGTTATTATTTTGGCTTTCGTTCACCATTGCGCTGAAAGGGTTAGTGCGAGGTGTGGGTGGGATTGGCATAGGAACCGGGGTTTTAAGTTTTGCGACTAATTTACGCTTTACTAATATAAATTCATTTATCTTACAGTTAATGGGGTTAATATCTTGGTTACAGCTTGAATTCTTTGCTGTTGTATCGTCCGCATCCATCATGTCCGAAGGCATTTCCTTGCGGACGGCTTTGGTCTTTGGTTGCTCTGCCATTGTGTATGCTTGCTCCGCTATCGTGTTTGCTTGCTCCGCCAGCGTGTTTGCTTGCTGACAATAACTAGTCCATTTTGCCGCCTTTGTAATACTGGCCACGGTGTATTTGATGAGCGCTCGTCCAAGATAAAGTTTTTGCTTTCTTCCGGTCTTCAACTTTCAAACTTTATGTATATGATCTTGTATGATGAGATATACTTATAAATTTTCGTTTTTTCCAATAAGCTTTTTATAATTTTGATATTGACCAATTCACACGCATATTGAAAGTTTCAACTTCCAAACATCAATCCCCTGGTTCCAGAGGAGTTTCACAGTTTCGGTAGAGAAAACGGTATCGATCACATCAGAACGGCACCTTTTCATCTCCAATCAAACGGTCAAGCTGAGAAATTTGTCGATTCGCTCAAAACTGGATTAAAGAAGCTGGAGCGAGAAGGGAATGCTGATCAGATTTTGCGCAAATTCTCGCTATGCTATCGAATCGGCAGCCCTTGGAATGAAGTCACCCTTCCAGGTCATGACCGGTCGTACCATGAAAACTAAGTTGGATTTATTGAAACCAGAGCATGACCGTTCTGCAAGTGTAACAGGAATATGGAGCAGCAATTCAATCAGCACCATGGAGCTAGATGGTAAGAATTCTATGTCAGCCAAGACGACTTTATCAAAACGTAGACCGCCAACAAATAGAAATGTTCACCAGCAACCATTGTGAAAAGGTGCGGTGCAGTCAATTACTTGGCGCTTACGGAGGGTCTGTCGGGTGATCGCGAAGTCAACTTTCATGCAAACCAAATCAAAAAGTTGTTTACTTTCCTCGATAACGGAAGAAACATTCTAATTGATGTTCTTGATATCCCTGTGCCGCAAACTCTTAGAGAAGGGTTCTGTTAGAACTAGTATAAACCAAACAATGTAAATTGTCATAGTTATCTAAATAGCTCACTAGTTGGAGCTTCTGTGACTGCCTTGATTATGTCATTCTGTTCGGTCGAATAATACTCACTCTTGTGTCAACTGTTTTTCTGTGCTAACTAGATTATAAATAAATCTCAGTATACCAATTTAATCTATTGTTATTTTCGCTTAATTCCATCAGGTTATGGGCCCAAGATACGCCATAAATAAGTGTGCGTAAAAATTTATTTTCTGAAAATCGCAACACTTAAGGAAGACGCTCGCGTGGGGACGAGGTGACAGTGCCGGCGCCATTATCTTCAACAGCAACAAGTTCCGGAATTACAGTCAATTTCGAAAAGCTTGGTGAAATATCTAACAATAGAAACTAGAAGTTTATGATGCGGATGTATTTAGTCTATGGAGATTTATGGGATTGCATCGAAGAATCTGCACCGGGTGTTTCCAAGGTCAATGACAACCGCAAACAACTACGGGCGCTCGCAAAGATATGTTTGATGGTTCAACCCTCGTGTTTTTCCCACGTTAGAAATTTTGCCACTGGTTACGAGGCATGGAACAACCTAAAGACAGCCTATGAAGACAGAGGGCTGTGTCGTCGTCTTGGACTCTTAGGCAAGTTATTTGGATTAAAATTGGAACAATTTAGTGACATGGAAGCGTATATCTTGAGAATCACGGACTTGGAACAACAATTACGAGACATAAACACCCCATTAGAAGGTGATTTTCTGTCGGTGTTAATGCTAAGCGGTTTACCCCCGGACTATGATCCGCTTATCATGGCTTTAGAAAATTCGAACATTAAATTGTGCAGTGAAAAGTAAATTATTACAAGAAAATTTACGTAGAGACTTCGACAAGAGTGAAGGTGCGATGTTTACAAACAAGCCTTCTACAAAATGTGTCAACAAACATCCAAAGTGCTTCATTTGCAAAAAACCAAATCACTTTGCTAAAAACTGTCCAACTAAAACGAACAATAAAAATATTAATAAACGGGGTGAAAGTGAAAAGTGTGGGAAAGCGTGGAACAGAACATTATTGACAGCACTAACTGTGAACGTTGACTCGAATGAATGGTATGTCGGCTCCGGCGCTACTTGTTACATGACAAACAACAAAAATCTATTGAAAAATTGTGTTGTGGACACTCCGCAGTTAGTTACAGTTGCTAATAATCAGAAAATGCATAGTTAAGGTCATGGTGAAGTAGAATTATTGTTGAAAGGACAATCTCAAGTTACAAAATTAAATGAGGTTATTTTTTGTGCCAGGACTGTCAACAAACCTTATTACCGTAGGCAAAATGGCTTCTAAGGGACTTGAAGTTCATTTTGACATTGAAAAGTGTAATGTTTATTGCGGAAAAATGCCAATGGTGTCTATGAACTGGACACAGTGAGTCAACAATAAAAAAATGGTCATGAGCTGGCTGCGACATATCAAACAGTGGCTTTGGTGGAGCCACAGATCCAGTCCATGGATGGAAAACGCGCAGAAGTTGTGAGTTTGTGTGAAGCGAATCAATCACAGGAGATTTGGCTTCGGAGGCTCGGACACCTGAACAAGCGAAGCATGGATTTACTGAAACAAGGCATGGCAAGTGGTATTAATTAACTTATAGTAAAAATAATTCCTGAGCGGCATGTATTGAAGGGAAGCAGAGCAGAATACCATTCTCAAAACAATCCTGTAGTCGAGCCACTGGGAAATTAGGTCTCATACATTCTAATTTATGTGGGCCTATGTCAGTTTCCTCATTTAGTGGTGCCAAGTATCTATTAACATATATAGATGACTATACTAGGATGATATTTGGTTATTTTATTAAAAGTAGAGATG
This sequence comes from Odontomyia ornata, assembly GCA_963969285.1. Taxonomy (NCBI): domain Eukaryota; kingdom Metazoa; phylum Arthropoda; class Insecta; order Diptera; family Stratiomyidae; genus Odontomyia; species Odontomyia ornata. The sequence continues at coordinate 156,380,947 of OZ017738.1, read as the reverse complement.
AAGTTCTGCCTGTATTCAAGATCTTTAAAAGTTTTGCAGAAAAAGAAACTAATTCGAAAATAACAATGGTCATGAATATTTCCAGACATTCCTTCAAGAGCATGGCGGAGTTGGGGAAAGGGCAAATCGTACGATTATGAAGGCCGGACGATGTATGCTACAAGATGCAGGTATGGGCCAAAGATTCTGGGCTGAGGCTTTGAATACAGCAATCTTTATCAAGAATAAATCACCAAGTAAAGCGGTAAGAGGAACTACACCAGAAGAAAAATAGTCTGGTTGTAAAGTTGATTTATCAATTTTGAGAATATTTGGCTGTGTTGTTTATGCAATGATCCCTGATGAGAGGCGAAAGAAACTAGATGCAAAGAGTAAACAATACATTTTTTAGGATATTGTAATGAGTCAAAAGGGTAAAGACTAATTGATCCTCAAAATCTCTCCAAATGCATTGAATCTAGAGATGTGTGCTTCTTGGAAAGAATGATGTATAAAGACTTAAAAATAAATCAGAATAACACTACTACTGATTGTCAAATAAATTTTAATGATGGAATAGAAAATGTTGTGAGAACAAATGATGATAACAATGTCGATCTCTCGCCTGCTAAAGAATTATCTGACTCGGTCACAACTAATTCAAATGTTTCTGACTCCAGCTCTGTAGATAACCCCAATGATGTCACATGGAATCCAGACATGACTCAAGATCAGTATTCCAGTTATTATGATGACATTGACGAAAGTGTAAATGCTGTAATAGCAATGACAGCAACAACTCTTGATGGGGAACCACAGACAATTGAGGAAGCATTATCAGGACCTGAAAAGGAACACTGTAGGGAAGCTATTGAAGATGAATATAAATCATTTGAGAAAAATGAGGCTTGGAGTTTGATATTACTGCCTGAAGGAAAGAAGGCTGTGCGCTGCAAGTGGGTTTTCAAGAAGAAGCTAGGACCAGAAGGTCAGTTACTTCGGTATAAAGCACACCTTGTAGCAAAATGTTATACCCAGAAATACGAGATTGACTACAAGGAAACTTACTCACCGGTGGTACGGAATTCTACTATACGTACATTGATTACCCTGGCAGTAAATCTAGACTTACACATTGATCACATGGATGTAAAGACAGCAATCTTAAACGGCAAGAGACTGTTTACATGGAGCAGCCAAATGGATACAAGATAAATGGTAAAGAAAACCATGTATTTAAACTCCATAAAGCTATATATGGGCTTAAGCAAGCCTCAAAGGCATGGTTTGACAAGATAGATAATGCCTTGACATATCTTCAGCTTAGAAAAACACTCAGTGAGCCTTGTGTTTACATTAAATCAGACAGCTCTGGAAATATAATTATATTAGCATTGTATGTCAATGACATTTTAATTATAAGTAAAGATACACCAGAAAAGAAAGCGCTCAAGGAGAAACTGATGAAAAGGTTTGAAACAAAAGATCTTGGGCCGAGCTACACATGTATTAGGAATCAGATTAAATCAAAGACTAAATCAAATTACATTGGATCAGAAAAACTACATACAGAAGGTATTAGATCAATTTAATACGCCTGATCGTAGGCCTGTAAGTACACCTCTAGAATGCGGCATAAAGCTTGAGAAACGAGACCAAGCTGATATGGATTCCAAGTATAGAAGTCTAGTGGGATGTTTGTACTAGACCAGATATTATGCATGCAGCAAGCCTACTCAGCCAATTTAATAATTGCCATTCTGGTACACACTGGAAAGCAGCCAAACGTGTAATGCGACATTTAAAAGGGACTATTAATTATAACATAGTATATGAAAAATCCTCGTTGAGTGTTACAGGATATGTAGATGCGGATTGGGCTTCTAATCAGCTAGACCGTCGCTCATATACTGGTTATGTATTTAAATTGGGAAATTCAGCAGTGTCATGGGAAACCCAAAAACAAAGAACTGTGGCCCTATTAAGCACCGAAGCTGAATATATGGCATTGTGTGAAGGAGCAATGGGGGCTAAATTTCTTAGAAGCTTTCTTTAGGAAATCAGTGACTTTGTTCAATGACAGTCAGTCAGCACAAAACATATGTAAAAGTCATGTTGATCATATTCGTAGTAAACACATTGATATTAAACATCATTTTGTACGACAAATTGTAGAAAATAAAATTATAATGTTAAAATATTTATCTGCTGAAAATATGCCAGCAGATGTCCTAACTAAATAAAGATAAACATTTTATTTGTGTAATGGATCTTGGATTACATAGTGTTTAGTTTAAGGGCAGGTGTTAGAACTAGTATAAACCACACAATGTAAATTTTCATAGTTATCTAAATAGCTCACTAGTTGGAGCTACTGTCAATGCCTCGGTTATGTTATTCTGTTCGGTCGAATAATACTCACTCTTGTGTCAACTGTTTTTCTGTGCCAACTAGATTACAAATAAATCTCAGTATACCAATTTAATCCATTGTTATTTTTGCCCAATCCCATCAGGTTCCAACCGAGTTCAGAACCTGTATAGCCTGCCAATAAACAGCGAGTGGACCAAGCAGCGGTGCACGGAGACGAATGTGCTGAAGATCCGCAACCGCGTCGAGCTCAACGAATCAATGCAGGAGTACTACCACAACGCTATAAGGATTATGACATGACGCGACTTGTACATCGGACCGTATAATCCATCTTAACGGGGAGAGATGTTGGGATGGCAACACCGATCATGACAGGGAACTTGTCACTTGTCAATGAGGAGTCAAGTCTAGGTGTTACATTCCATTCCCACGTACCCTCCACACATTCATCCATATATTCTTTGCATTAAAATCATCCATATATTCTTTGCATTGAAAAACTTACCTCATTTCCACTTAATCTAATATATCATTTTTCTAAAATTGCAATTTTCCACAGACAAAATTCTCACGAATTTTGTTTATTCAAATTATCATGCATACACGAGCATGCAAGCTATGGGAAAGCTAAGTGCATTTACCCAGGTGTCATATGCACACCTTTCGAGTTTCGCTGTTGCAAGAATTAACAAGAACTAATTCTTGCAACTAATCAGCATTTTTCTTCTATAAAAGTGGAAAGCCACTTTCATTCGGGTTGGTCATTTTATTCAAGTAATTTCGCGTGAGCACGGTTAAGCCTCCTCACCTTTCCACCCAATGTGAGGCTGCATTGGGGTGCTCGTTTTATCGTTCCACCATTTACGCACGCTTTATTGAACTTGTTAGTTCAATAAAGTTATAATAAAAGCGGTCATAATAAAAATCGGTAAAGGACAATTTAATTTCTAAGCTCACGGAGCTTATGTTGTAGTAGCAAAGGATAATAATCTATTCTATGTATATTTAACTAGACTTGTATCATTATATGTTGAATAGACAGGACCACAACAAGATCCGTAGCTCAACTGGAGGATGAGGAAAGCAAATTGTGTAAAGAAGGTAAGTATTGCCTATCACGCTTGAAGTTAATTGGGGTCTACAGCGTTCTGAATCCATACAGCAGTAGTTTATCCAATCGTAACCTATGGGCCACTAGTTCGGTTGCCTGACGTAGTCAAAACCTATATGCAATAACAACAAACCCCGCTAGGTTTCTATAAAACGGAACCCTACTCTGATTATGGACACACTGAAAGACTGCATTAAACTATGACGGAAATGAGGATTTATGCATATAACATATACATACTCTTACAACATATTTCTTTTTGAATGGATGCTGCTTATCGAGCTGCTAGCAAACACATGGCCCCTTTACGATTGATTAAAATTACAAAATGTGTTTAACATTTCTTCTAAACTCTTTTCAGTGTGTGTACACCCGGAAAATGCAAGTACGCAATATACAGGTATTACAGTATCGTTTTGCATATTTGCGCCAAAATGCTTGTTCCAAGCAATTTTCGTTGGAATTAAACGAAACAGCTTATTATTATGTAAATGTTTCCAACAAAGAATCCATCAGTCAATTGTTAATTAGCAATAACTTACCTAATGTTTTGGGCGTTTCTTTATAAATCTGCCCCTGGATAGTTTTCTTCACAATTGCATTAATCACATTCAATTTGCAAAATCAAAGCACTCCACAATTATTTTCTTTTTTCTTTGATTTCAACCACTAACGAAGAATCGAAACAATCTTCATTATAATTATACTTTATTAGCCAATTTTTATTTTTTATCTGATTACTTTTGGATTTCGAGTGATTTTATTCAAATCACTCACACAAACAGAATAAAACACCAAAAGGAAAACTGAACGATTGCAAAAGTGAACTTTCATCGACTTGACTCCATGTGTAATGAGAATCAATAAATAACGTCAAAAAAAGTTGTGGGAATTTTCAACGCGGAATCACTTTCAATTTCGTACCAAACGGGCGACGTTGGAAACGTGTTGTGATAAAATGGCAAAGACCAGAAAATATTTTTAGCACATTGGGAAAAGGAAAATTGCATTCGTGTACCGTATTACATCCATGTGCCGTATCGTACTACATAACAGACCGTTACAGCGCTAACGCTTTCATGTTCTGTGTTTTTTCTTCTTTCTTCTGCAAATAATAAATCTAAATCGATCGACAGCGGCAAGCGAAAGAAGTCGCGATTCAATTAACACCGATTTAGCACGTTACGGGATACAACACCGCAGAAAAGGAAAGTGATTAGGCCAACACAACACGGTTAACAAGCAACGCGCTCCCGACTAATTCCGAAACAAGTTCAAAGCCGGAGCGGGAAAAGTTTGCAACGGTGAAAATTGTACGGTGAACACGAACCCGTTCACGTGAACAGAACTAACCCAAAATACACGTAGATCATCACGCTCCCACGATCACGACGGAATCCACCTGAGCGCGATGCACGCACCGTTCAACGCGAATTGCAAAGGAAAACTGAAGTCCAACTGGCACTGGTGGATCCGTGAAAAACCGCGGCCGCCTGCTATTAACCCCTGCCCAGCTGAGATCTTGGAGCGCGCTCCCAACGACGAAAACGGCATCACCATCAAACGAAATCGAAAGTGTACACAATCGCAATCGCGGCCCAAGACTCAGCTGATCTGCACTGAGACCCCCAGAGCCACAATCTTGCGATGCTGCATGAATGCAAATTACCAAGCTCCACACTTTGCTTACGTTACGTTAGCTCACCTAGCGGAATGGCACCTGAGACATGTGAACTTCTGCAGCTGAGTCTGCTCGCCTGATGGATTGCAGATTCAGCGTGGATCGTACCTGTCCGCGGGACCGCGGTGGATTCAACAACGCCAAGAAAAGTTGATCTTCGCGGTTGGGTCTGTCTTGAGACTTTTCTTGCGAAGCCAAATGCAAGATGCAATTGGATGCAAATTTCGAGTAAAAGTAGAAGTGATCATGCGGGGACCACTCAACGCAGTTTGCTGTGAATCAGCAACCATTCACCGGCGATAAACGCGACTTTGATTGCGGGTACTGCGCTAATACGTTGCACGCACTATGCGTTAGAGATTATCTATTCGGTTCACGTAATGTAGGTGCAAGCGATGTAACACTTAGTCTAGTGTTGCGCGAAAATGTGCATCGGTGTAGCAATGAAGCGAAAACACAGGTACAATGGGAAAATTGTACTTTTTATGTAGTCTCGAAATTCAGAGTTCAATTATTCGGTATAAGTTTAAAAATTTCTCGTTTCTCTTGTCAAGCAGATATCTTCTGGAGAGGTGGATATCATTTTTTGCAAGCATATTTTCTTAGCTTCATAATAATGATAAGAACATTTTACAAACGCTTTTTAGGGTTTTGTAAAATAATTTTACAAAACCCTACTAGTTTCGCGACCAGTCTGTCCGTCCGTGCGTCCGTGTGTCACAGCAGTTTTTCTCGGAAACTACCTAAGCTAGAAATATCAAATTTTGTATGTAGGTGTAAAGTGGTGTTCTCTTCAAAGTTCAACTACAAAAAAATTTTAAAAGGTATTTAAGGGGGGGTCTCCCCATATAGGAGAGTGACCACCCGAAAAAAATCTTTCATTGAAGGTAGCCGATATGGGCATCAAATGAAAGGTCTTGATGAGCACTTTTCAAAATAGGTCTTAGTTTGGCAAAGTTTGCTTCGAGGGACGCACAGGGAGGGGAAATACACGAAAAATTTGTGTCCCCCCCCCCTCGCGATTGGACACCTGTGATCCGAAAAATCTGAAAAAAAACCAGGAATGTAGGCCTTAGTGAGTACAACAACAGCAAATACGTGAGAAGTCGCAATTCACTCAACTTTGTTAGTAAGAGTATGATTTATCGATTTTATGTTTTCTTGAATAAAATCTTAACGGTACCCTTAAATTCAATGAAATTCAGTACGTGGATGTTCATTCATAAGATTGATCTGTCCTGAAAGTTTCATAAAGATTGAATCATATTTAGCGATGTTATAGCGGTTTGAATTTTCTTGTATTACTATGGAACAATATGCGCTGCATTTATTACTATGGCAACATGTGGCCATGGAACAAAATGCGCTTTTTACCGACTCAGACACTACAGTTTTGCTAGGATTTGCATGAAAATTTCTGGAATGATAGGTGTCATGCATATCTTTGAGAATCGGTTGAGCTAGTGGTATCAGTAATCGTGAAACAAAATAGTGGCCGAGGGCATAGCCAGGGGGGGGGGGGTGCTGAAAGGGCTTCAGCACCCCCCGAAATTCTACCCAAAATTCTAAAAAAATACCTTCTTAAAATACCTTAGTTTTGCTGCTTTGCTGGTTAGTTTACCGAACTATTGAGAGAGGTTATTTGGCACAAGACCAACACGCATACGGACAATTAGAGCTCTTCTGTGGCTGACTGTACGTACTCGTCGCTTCTGTGGCTGACTGTACGGACGCGTCGCTACACGAAATGTTCAGCGGCTCTACTCACAGTCACAGTGACATATCAGTCAGTCATCATATTACATTTGTTGCGCTTGCATTACAGTTTTGTAGTCTAGACCAACAACAACTCACGTTGTGTAGTGTTAGTGTGTATTACACTGTGCTGTGCGTGTAACAGTGCTGTTAGTTTGTTGTTGCTGAGTATCTATAGTGCAGTTATATCTTAAATAAAATGAAACGTCGTCACGTGAAAACAATTGCGAGTTATTTTTTTAAACAAACAAAAACAAAAGTATCAATTGAAAATGAAGCTTCGACTTCTGCCTCAACAAATACACAAGGAAATGAAAGCTCTGACAGCGACAGTGATAGTTGTGTGCAAGTTCAAACCGAGAATGAGACTACCAAAAACACTAGTTCACAGCCACACGTGCAAGAATATGGCGAGGTTTCTGAAAACGACATTGGTAAGATTTCAGAATTAGTTTTTTCTTCATTTCCTGTTAAAAATATGGATGAATTGAGGCGTAAAGCATTGCTTGATGCATTCATACCAAATGAAAATTTTAGTTTTCCAACTACTATGGCAGGCGGTCAAAAATGAAAGTTTCAACATAACTGGCTCGTGAAATACCCGTGGCTGTCTTATTCAAAATTGTTAAATGGAGCTTTTTGTAAGTATTGTGTAGCGTTTTGTTCCGAAAGTGTAGGAAAAGGGAGTCACAAAAGCATAGACTCATTAGTTAGCTCACCATATACAAAATGGCAAAATGCGTTGGAAAAATTTAAAGCTCACTCTGATGCTCACTATCACAAAAAATGCGCTGCTTCTGCTGAACACTTTTTGAATGTTATAAGAATGAAAACTGACAGTATCGCTTCTCAAGTTGACACGCAGAGAAAGAAACAGGTTGCAGAAAATAGAGAAGCCCTGAAACGTATAATTGAAACGGTCATTTTTTGTGTGGAAAATGAGCTTCCTTTGCGAGGCAAGGAACACGATCCTCATAACTACGGTCCAGTTTCCTTGGAAAATCCACATCACAAGGATGGGAAATTTAGAGCTCTATTGAGATTTAGAGCAAATAGTGGAGACGAGAAATTGAAAAGTCATCTACTTAACTCTCGAAAAAACGCAACCTACGTGAGTCCTTCCATATAAAATGAAATATTAGACATTTCCTCAAAAATTATTCAAAACAAAATTGTACAGAAAGCAAACACATCTGGTGCCTTTACAATTATAGCAGACGAAACTTTAGATGTATCGGGTACAGAGTAGCTGTCTTTATCTGTACGTTTTGTTGATGAACAAAACACACTTCATGAAGATTTCCTTACTGTTGCACCTATAATTGACATGACTGCCGAAGGCGTTACAACCGTTATCTTAGACAAATGTACAAAACTAGGTCTTGAATTGGAAAAATTGGTTGGTCAAGGGTATGATGGCGTTAGCACTATGAGTGGACAGTTCAACGGCGTACAAGCTAAGATCAAACAACTGTACCCAAAAGCAATCTACGTTCATTGTGTGTCACACCGGTTGAATCTTGTATTGTCATCAGCTTTAAGTGAAAAAAACGTGAGAAACTGTCTTGGCACTATGACAGAAATTTGCAATTTATTCAGAAATAACGCGTATGCAGGGGACTTACTCAAATCTAATATCAAAAAGTACGTTCCAGAGAGCAAAAAAAACCCGGTTGCTCCTTGTTTGTCAAACGAGGTTCATTGAAAGACATGACGCAGTTAATGTGTTTGTTGAGCTTTATGAGGCCATTGTCCCCAGTTTGATCGAGTTATCAGAGTGACCGTTCCATATCATCTCGTGCAAGTGGACTTCTTGCTGCTATAGAGGAAAATTACTTTGTGGTATCTCTCTTGACGTGCGAAAAATTGTTCACTTTTACTTTGCCTCTTTCAAAGTATGTACAGAGTCCAGATGTTGATTTAAGCTCAGTATACAGACATGCTTCTTCTGTTATTGAGATACTGCAGGCATTAAGAGATGACATTGATGCTGAGTTTCACAAGTTGTTTGAGTCAGCTTCTAAGATGCATGAACTCTATTTTGACGCTGCATTGAATGTGCGTAGATTAGTGAGTAGACAAACTAATAGAGAAAACTACCCTTACGGTAGTGTTGAGGAATATTACAGAAGAACTATTTTCGTCCCATCGTTAGATGACTTAATAGCCCACCTCAAAAGCAGATTCAGCAACGGCCAGGATGATATGTTAACTGCACTGAAAGTTATGCTTCCTCAGCATGCATCCAGAAAAAATGTTGATGAAGTCGACAAACTTTCCCATTATTTCGAAGAAAATGCTGTAGTTGTAAAAGCAGAGTACCTTATATGGTGCAAGAAGCGGACAAAAGAAGAGATGGCGACAAAGAAGAAATATCCAAGTATTTCTGAATGTCTGGATAACTGTGACAAGACATTTTTCCTGCACATTCACCATTTGCTTAAAATCTTGGCAACACTTCCAGGTAAGTTTAGTTAGTAAAAGAATTCTGAAATTTACCCGAAAAAATATTTATTAAACAGTTTAATATTTACCCAAAAAATATTAACTAAATTGTTTAGTTAATTTTTTTTTTGGAAAATTACAGAATTTAAACATAGTTTTAACTACTACTCTTTTTTTATTATTCTTTCAGTTATTATGCTTTTTTACTTTGACTTACCTTTACCTTATGCTCGTTTTTAATTATAAATTTTTCTAAGAACCAAACTCTCATTACTTAAAACATTAATTTTAAGAAGCCTAGCCTAAAGTGATAATTAATTGTTCGTTTTGACAAAATGGTTTTGTTTTTCAGTATCAACATGCACAGCCGAACGGTCATTTTCGACAATGAAACGAATAAAAAACTATTTGAGAAATCGAATTAACAATGACAGATTAACTGATCTAGCACTCTTGTCCGTTCACTACGGCAATATCAATGTTTCGCCAGAAGACGTGTTGGATATAATGGCGAATGTGCCGAGGAGGGCTGTTCTCGTGTAGTTTTTCGTGCTATAAAAACTATCTACATTTAACAAGTATCTATGAAACTAATTATAGTCTACAAATATTAATTATTAACTAATCATTGAACATGTGATTAATTATATCATAATACATTTTCTGTTCTAAGCAATTAAGCGATAATAAAATTGACATTTGTTGTAATTTTGTCTCTTGTTCGCTTTTTTATCCCATGAAACTATTACATCCTTATAACCTTCCTGTCTATTTCAGCACCCCCCAAAATAAAATCCTAGCTACGCCCTTGATAGTGGCTGTTTTAAATGCGATGATTGAATAATTTTGAGTTATTTTTTCCCAACTTCAACGTTTAAGGTGCATGCTTTGAACACTTGATTCAATTTAATGAATGACTCAAGATGAGTACCTACAATTAATGCTCATAAGTGTAACAAGTCAAGGAGGTGGGAGAGAGCTCCTAGCAAAAGGGTTTCCTAACCATTCTAGGATTCGAAAAAATCGGCCATGAATCGATGATAACAGTACAGGAGAGTGGCCCCTGAAAAAAAAATCATCAAACGTAGCCGATATGAGTATGAAATAAAAGTTTTCATGGGAGCTTTTCAAAACAGTAGCTAAACTGTCAGTTTTTGCTTCAGTGGGGGCACAGGGGGGAAATACATGAAAAATGTATTTCCTCCGTCGCGGATGGACATCTGAAATAATTATCAAGGGAGATATTTATGAGTATAACAATACTAAAAACCTCAGAGGTCGAAATTCGTTCAACTTTGTTAATTATACTATGATCTTCGTATTTCATATTTTCTCCAATAAAATCGTCTTTGACATGTTTCTTGATTTGATTCGATTTGGTGACTGCATTTTGTAAATTGAATACAAAACCCTTCTGACATGAGCGTAGGTCTGTTTATCCAACCTGTTTCATGTATTTCCCCCCTGTGCCCCCACTCAAGCAAAAACTGACAGTTTAACAACTGTTTTGAAAAGCTCCCATGCAAACTTTCATTTCATACTCATATCGGCTAGGTTTGATGAATTTTTTTTTTCCAGGGGCCACTCTCCTGTACTATTATTATCGATTCATGGCCAGCTAATTTATTTGGCGTCAGTAAAAGCACTGTTTGCAAGATTGTTATTGAATTTTGTAACAGAGAATGGGAAGTTATGTGGGGAAAATATTTGAACATTTTTCCTTTAACAAAGGAAATCATAGAAGAAAACATAAACGGTTTTGAAAAACTAGGCCTCCCGCAATGTTTTGGGGCCATAGGTAAGTTTGTTGTTGTGATCAAATTTCCTAATTCACCATATTTCATTGAAGATGGAAGCCATATTGAGGTTAAACCCCATGTCGAAGACGGAACGGACTATTACAACTATAAGGGCTGGTACTCCACAGTGTTATTAGCATTAGTCGATTACCGGTATATATATAGTTTTATATAATATCCGCAAGTATACTAAAGCTTTTTGTTTCTTCAACAGATATAGATTCATGTACATCAATGTGGGATCACCAGGGCATTGCAATGATTCATCCATATTCGAGAATTTTCTCTTAAAAGTAGAATTGTAGAATGTAGTTTTGCAGCAAATGTCGAAAACATTATCAGGCGTTGAGGTTCTAGTTTTCATTATTGGAAACTCCGCATTCAAATTTTCAAACATGCTGATGAAACCATATGCGTTTCATGTTCAAGCAGCCCCGGAACAGAAGAACTTCAATTATACACTCTCTAAATGCAGAAGAGTCGTTGAAAATGCATTTGGACACTTAAAAGCCCGTTTTAGGCGTATTGGGAAAGGCATCGATAATAAAATCGAAAACGCACCTCTTCTGATCAAAGCATGTTGTGCGCTTCACAATTTTTTAAACGAAAGGAACGACCGGCTAAATTCAAATTGGCTTGAGGAGCTGAAAACGTTGTAGTGAATTTAAATGTTTCAAAAATCCGTAAAGGACTGCAACGATGTTCTGCTGCCTCGGCAGAAGAAGATGGAGATACCTGCCGAGAATGCCCTCGTCTGGGGATGCGTGAATGCGCTGGCAGGCTAGCATTGCGGTGTCGTGGGGCGGGTTCATTTCCCCAGCACGAGGACCCACTACAAAAAAAATTTCGCCCTCACGAATTTCTTTTGGTCAAACTAAAACGAGGTGACCGAAGTCGTAAAAATTGTAGGTAACTACACCGAGAGAAAAAGGACTTGTTCCGAGAATAATGTTGAACATGTTAAAAGGGGCGGACTTAGGGTAACTTCGTCGTTACCCGGCGAAGCTCATGGCCCACAAATGAGAGAAGGGCAACCGGGTGGTGATGGAGCCCCTTTGCACCCACCCAACCGGATTTAAATCCATATTTGTTGTAGTGGCCAGGTATTCCTCTTCTGAGTGGAAAACTCATACAACTTGACTTGTATAAACCTTCCCATCAGAAGGGGAGCACCCCGGTGACCAATTTATGCAATAGAATTATGCAATTCGATTGCATAACTCTATGTCATAAAGAGGCACTCTGCTTGGGCCACTCAACCCGCGATGTCACCTGGAACAAAGAAGGATTAGCTATGTACCCGGCGGCTGGCTCATGTTTGGTAGTGATAGCCTGCCACCGTACCGGGTCCTATTCCCGGTCAGAATTATAGGAAAGGAAAGAAAGCAGAGTATATTTTAATTTGACATTTTCGTTCTTTTTATTCTTCTCTCAAATACAAAATGACGCCCGAAGACAAATAACTGTTAGATTTGAGTACGTTACACATTAATTTGAATTCAAATACTCGCTCATTCAGACTCTTGTAAGTTCAAAGTCTTGACATTTTTATGATTTTACGAATTTTTAATCTAATTATAATATTTGTGTATAATATAGTCAACAGGATTCTATCAACATACTTTGACTGTTTTCTTGGTTTATCACCTGATGGAGAAAATAATTAAATAATATATTGATATATTCAATTTAATTTACACGATCTTCGAATAAAGACGATAGTAAAAACGAACTTCGTTTAGGTGTCACAGCACCAAATGTACAGCTGAAAATCTTTCAATTTACAAAATATAATAAGAACATGCAAAAGGGAAATTTTTCTTTTTTTTTTGAACAAAAGAAAGGGTGGTTACCCCAAACCTCCTCCTACGAGCGCTCGTATTCGGGGCGGGTAAATCCTGCGAATTTTGTTTTTTTTATTTATAGTAACAACTTCGCGATTTTTCCGGGTCAACAAATCTTCTCCGACACGTTTACGTTTGATTACGACAGCAAATTCATGTTTCATATTATAAATCTTGACAGTAATGCGATCTAATTCGGCCTCCCGAATACTACTCATGAACTATTTGAGAGCCATGAGAATATGTTGTGTTCCCATTAACATTCCATTGAATTGTCAACAACCGATAAGTTGTCCGGCGATTTTGCGTCAGAAATAAAACTTTTCACCCTAAGTTAAATTGTCAATACTCTACTCACTTTATATTGGGACAACGAATTTAGTATGAAGCGTATCAATGTTGAACCTTGTTTTCGAATTTTCCATCATTACAATTTATGAATTATTCCATCCAGGCTGCACCTTGCAGTTGGCTGTAACTAACACGGACACACCAGGTCGACTACAGCAGCTTTCATTTCCTAAAATTTACTTTCTTGGCTTCGTGTATTTTGATGACTTTCTAAGATAAGTCATGTTCCAATTGATTTGGTCTCGGCAATAGCGAAAACAATAGACTGTTCACCGCATTCGACCTGATCTTGTAAAAACGATTGGGAAATAGAGAAACAGCCGATAATTTTGAGAGCGTATTTGAAATGTCTCTAGAAACCGGAATATCCTAATACGCTAACGGTTCCTTTCCACCTGTTAAAATTTTTGCCCGAAACTTCTTAAAGCCACGATTTCCGCATTCCGTCCAGCAAAAATCCGAGTTTTGGAGAAACACAATGCAAAACGGTTTTTTTTTTTCGTCGCGAAAACGCACACGGCACTTTTCAAACCCCGGCCTGGAACATCGGGAAAACTTTCTTCGAATCTCTTATCCCCCTTTCGCTCTGATCCCTTTACAGTGCTTAAAAGTGATAAACGGCAAGAATGCAGATGAATCCCACGACTCTTATCGAGGTGACGAGAACGTAAGCCACGGAGAAGTTCAACGATGGCTATATCGTGTGCAAACGAATTAACTTTGTTCATTGGCCGAAGCACACAAATGTACACCGCAAGATTTGTTTTACAATTTTTCCAGGAAAACTTTTCAACAAATCGATTTTGTTGCCAACTTTTTGCACGCACTCGCGATCAATTCTCGGTCTCAACACCCCGACGTGGTTCCGGTGGCCGTGAATCACAGACCCCCCCAAATCCCTTGGCGACAGCACCAGCAACACAAACCGTTCTCCCTGCCGCTACCGCCACCGCTATCGCTCGTACTCTCTTTCGGCTTGCTTACTTTTACCACGATAAATAACCAATATTACTATTAACAGCACAACAATCATTCCTATGCCAATTGCGATTCCAACCACAGCGTGCGAAAAGGAGTAGGGCTTTAGTAATTCATATTTTAAATAGCCTATTGGAAAACTAAGATGACGACCGACCCGTACTCTCACCCATGGCAAATCCGTCCTAGTATGAATTTCATCAGTCGCCGCTGGCTGTGTTTCAGGTGGGGTGCATACCAGCTGAGTTAATGCTAAGCTTGTAACATTGCACTGCTGTGTCCCAATCGTTACTCGCACGTCTATTTCATCCGATGCTATATTCAAGTTTTCTCCCTCAATTGTGCTGCGAATATTTTGAAAAATATTTGCTAAGATCCCGGACAGATTGTACATTGTCCATGATGAACCCGACTTGCAAGCTCAACTGTGTCTCTCGCGATTTCAGGCTAGCAATCTCGTTACTGCTAGTGGGTATGGAATAGTACCCAATAGTTGCTAAAAGACCAACATTGTTTCCATCATGTATCACTATACTACGCTTACGACGTTTAAGGTTTTCATAAAATGTTGGTTGCTCCATGCTGTTTTTATAGGAGATTTTAGCGTGTGACTTTGTCCACACTGCGGAAATGAAAGATCACACAGGTAAAACTATATAAAACTCTTTATTCGCTTATGGTTGTCAATGACAGATGCCTCGCTGCTTGCTCGCGTGTTACTGACTGACTGACTGCATGAATGCCTGCGTGCTATGCATTGGTTGCTGTTGCTGCACTTGATTGCTCATGTCATCTCTAGTGGTAGTTGTCTCTGGGCTGCCACAATACTCCCCCCTGAGTGCGGAAGCCCGTGCTGGAGCTGGAGGGTAGGTTCGGATAATGTCTCTGGGAGGTGTGTTGATTGGCGCCCACTGAGTCCTGTTGACCGCTGGATTTTGTGATGGTGTGATTGATGAGTCGGTTGTGGGTGTCGAAGCGTTTCTTCCTTTGTATGCGGTCGCTTTGCATGTTGCGCGTCCACTGGGATGCGATGGTTCATGATATGTATCGAAGACGTGTCTGCGAAGTGTTTCTGGTACATACGGTCGAACTAACCCCGTGGACGTGTCACAAACGATTTCTCCCTGGTCTCCGAAGGGTTGGCGTTTCAATTTAAGTGACGTTTTGTTATCCTTTACCAGCGCTTGTAGCTCCTGGTCCTCCTGTTGCTCTCGGATGAACTCCTTAGCATCGATCACCGTGGGTAGGCTGATTGTCTCGATTCTTGACAATGCGTCGGCCACTTTGTTCTTCTCCCCCTGGATGTGAACTATGTTGCTGGTGTACTCCGAAATGAAGCTTAGTTGTCGACTTTGACGCGGTGATGACTTTTCGGATTTTTTTTGGAATGAGTACGTCAGGGGTTTGTGATCAGTTTGGACGGAGAATTCTCTGCCCTCCAGGTAATGTCTAAAATGCTTGATGCTGTCATGGATGGCGAGCAGTTCCCTATCATAGACGCTGTACCGTTTCTCTGTACCCGAGAGCTTGCGCTGGAAAAAGGCTAATGGCAGCCAACGGTCACCTTGAAGTTGTTGTAGGACGGCACCAATTGCAATATCCGATGCGTCTGTAACCAGTGACAAAGGTTGGTTCTTTTTAAAATGTACGAGAAGAGTTGCTTTCGCCAATGATTCCTTGCAGTCTGCTAATGCCTTGTTTGCCTTGGGTGTCCATCTTATTGGTGTCTTGTCGTTTTTTTTCGTGTTGGTCACGTATTCGTTCAGCGGTGCTTGAAGGTTTGCTGCGTTCTTGATGAAGCGCCTGTAAAAGTTAAGTGTTCCGAGAAACCTTCGTAGCTCTTTAACGTTTTCGGGTTTCTTAAATCTCCGTATCGCTTCGATGCGGGATTCTGGGGGACTGATTCCATCTTTACTTATTTTATGTCCGAGGTACTCGATGTTGGTGGTGCTAAAAACACACTTTGCAATGTTTATAACAATTCCGAATTTGGTAAGTCGCTCCAACACTACTTTCACCTGCTCGAAATGGTCTTCTTCGTTTCGTGATGCGATCAGGATGTCGTCGATGTAGCACTAGCAAAAATCTAACCCCTTCAGTACCTCGTCCATAAATCGCTGGAACGACTGGGCGGCGTTTCGCAGGCCGAAAGTCATGACCACGAATTCATAGAGCCCGAACGGTGTGATCACCGCCGTCTTGGGTATATCGTCCTCCGCAATTGGCACGTGGTGGAATGCGCGTACTAAGTCCAGTTTTGTGAATATTCTTTTGTCTGCGAGGTCTGCCATTATGTCCTCGATGTGTCGAAGTGGGTAGCGGTCGGGTTGTGTAACCGCATTTAGTCGACGGAAATCGCCGCACGGACGCCAACCTCCTTTTCTCTGTGCCAAATGTAAGGAGCTTGCCCATGGGCTTGATGATGGACGACAAAATCCTTTGTCGAGCATGTACTCGAACTCCTGCTGGGCAATTTTTAATTTGTCCGGTGCCAAACGACGTGCCCGTTCAAAAACCGGGGGGCCTTTCGTGATTATGTGGTGTTGCACTCCGTGACTTATTTTCACTTTGAGTGTTGCTGGGTTGGTGAGCGCGGGATATTTTCTCACTAATTCGTGGAGTTTGCTTGTTCCGCACACTGTCACTATAGCCGGTTGGTTTGAATAACGAATTTGGCCGGGGGTTGATAGAAGCGTCGTGGAGTCAATTAATCTTTTGTTCCTTAGGTCCACCATGAGACAATAATGTCTGAGGAAGTCAGCGCCTAGCATTGGCCGCGATACTTCTGCCACACGGAATTTCCAGGTGAACGTCCGTTGTAGACCCAGGTTTATTTTGAGAAGCTTCTCCCCGAACGTATTTATCTCCGACCCATTTGCAGCGTACAATTTGTAGCCTGTCGGGTTAGCTCCTTGCTTGAATTTCCGAGGAAGTACGGATAGTTCCGCCCCCGTGTCCACTAAAAACTGTGCTTTTGTTTCTTTATCGTAAACGTGCAGGCGATTGCTTCCTGTGTCACTGATCAGCGCCTGTTCCGTCAGTGACCTTTTGCGTTTCCCGACTTGAAAGAACACGGCTGTACGCAGTTCCTTGCTCTGGTTCCAAAACGAGAGTGGAACCAACAGAGGGTTGGATTGTTACGATGTGGGCTGCGTCGCGATATGTCTGTTCGCCATTGCTCGCCCTGTCTCTTCTCTTGTATTCGACGAAAATCCGCGCGCATACCCGATATTTCATCTGCCAATGCGTCTCGCAATTGCAGATCCGCTGATGTGTTCGTTGTACTGGCGCATTCGCTTATAGTAGATTTTGTCACGGAGTATATGTTGGTTTTGTTGATTTCGGCAATGCGGTCGGCTGCCGCCGCAAGTTCGTCCAGGGCTACGGCACTGGAACCCGCCAATATTGCTCGCATTTCTGCCGGTAGTCGTTCCAACCACAATGATTTTAAGAACGTCTCCGGCACTCCGTTTTTCGCGATGCGTTGCATGTTGCGGAGAAGCTGCGATGGACGCTGGTCGCCCAATTCCAACCCGTGAAGCAGCTCGCGAATTAGTTCTTCATGACTTTGCCCGAAGGCGGATAAAAGACGTGTTTTGATGGCAAAATATTTCCCTGTCGTTGGCGGATTTTCTACTATGTCCGCCACTTGTGCTAGTGCGGCCATTTCCAACTCTCCAATCACTTTGTCAAATTTTGATGTATCGTTAATTATTCGATGCGATCGAAATTGAGCTTCTACACGCGCGAACCATAATGCCGGATGCGCCTGCCAGAACGATGGCAGCTTACAAGCGGTGATTTTGAAGATTTCTGCGGATTGGAGTTTTTCCTCGTGCTCGCCTTCGCTTGCATCCCTGAAGTTTTCGTCTTCAGATGTCATTTTGAGAGCCTGTCGTTTCTCTAATGCTGAGTACGTGTCCTCTTTTATGTCTGGGGTCACCAGTTTAGCGTGTGACTTTGTCCACACTGCGGAAATGAAAGATCACACAGGTAAAACTATATAAAACTCTTTATTCGCTTATGGTTGTCAATGACAGATGCCTCGCTGCTTGCTCGCGTGTTACTGACTGACTGACTGCATGAATGCCTGCGTGCTATGTATTGGTTGCTGTTGCTGCACTTGATTGCTCATGTCATCTCTAGTGGTAGTTGTCTCTGGGCTGCCACAAGATGAAGCGTGCATTTACAGCCAGCGACGGACATTCCATTTGGTTCGAGTTGATTACAAAGCATGAGCTTTTATTTACACATTCGCCATCATAGAAGACTTCAATTTCGGGCTTTTGTATTGAATCCAAATGTGTCCCATGAACAGTGAGCATCCTTCCGCCACTAGCAAAGCTTTTGAGTGGCTTGATTTGCATGATTCGCGGGTCCACTGTATAATTGTAAATGCTACATGCCATCATATTGTAGGGATTGTGTTGGTAGCTATTGCAAATGCTATACGTTCTATTTGCACCATCAACGAATAGGGTTAACGCCCGAATCGGTCTTGGCTCAGGAGCGGCAGATGTTATGCATGTCAAACGGCTACTTGAAGCTTGCGTAACATTTATGTAACACTCAAAGTCATCTAAGTATGCGCGAATGTTTGAGCCTATATTCAAGTATCTACCTATCAGCGATACTTGAGTGCCACCACAATTTGGACCCATTGTTGGTTTCAGCCCCTCTAATTTAATGTTTTTAAACTGGAATTGCACGCTTGATTCAGTGTAACCTGCATCATTAGCAACGTTTATCGGAGCGGTAAGCTCGTGAATAACTGCTCCGGTCCTGCATTCAATTTTCACCGAAATTTCATAATTTACCAGTTCACAAGGAGCGTTTCCTATGCTTATTCTACCATGCACATCTATTTCCCGTATACCTAAGTTACTGCCTTCTATTGTTACCAAAGTCCCGCCTTCTATTGGTCCACTCCAGGGTTTGACCATGTCGCGTATTGAACGGAGTTCACAACCGTACCTGCTCGATTACTACAACGTATGAGCAAAGCCGTGGAAGACAGCAACCAGAAGTAGATAATAGAGCATCAGATTCCAACAGAGGAGCAGAGGCCATAAGAAGAGCATTAAGTGAACATATCGGTGAGCTTGTACTTCATTTACAAAATATATTTACCTATGTTTCATTCTCATTACTCAAAATAAATTTATTTTTACCTCATAACAAATAAAAAACATTTCCACTTCTCTTATTCCAAATCAATGGCACTTTATTAATTGAATCCTTTCAAGAAATATTATAACATTTCATTATCATATATATTCATTTCACAAACATATTACCAAAAATAACATTACACATTTTCATTCGAAACATACGAATGAAAAAAGCTAAAATAAAAATTTACTTATACGAAAATCTACTGTCAATAATTTAAAAACCATGACAGGAAACTTCAATAATCTATTCATTTGTAGTTTATTTATTTGTAATTTGGAACCTTATTGAAACTTAACTGTCGAGTTTACTCTACTCTTTACTGACAAACTGTAAAATTAACTGTAAACTACAAGTTTTACTGTAAAGTATTCGGTAACACTTTTTTTGTGGTAGGGAGGTGAAGGCATTTACGCCCGCCGAGTCTGGCAGTGTTGGACTCCCATGGAGGATACCCTTGGACTACCCACTAAACACCTCCCCTGTCAATCTGAGAACCTAGCCTGGAACCGTTTGACACATTACTTCGGGCCAGGTCTCGTTTTGTTACGCCGTGGGGCGCCTTCAAGCTGGGGAGTCCCTTTCCTAGCGGGAGGGGAGAGGGGAAGAGGAAATGCCAGAAGAGCGATCCCCAGCCCCAGCGCCTCCGGCTGCTGTGAGTCCCTTTTATATTTTAGGACTGCCTGAGCATACTGTGCCACCTGGTTCCATTTGTCAACCGATTCGAGCATCACCGCAACTATATTATCCGGGGTGAGCTCTCCCGTCTCCCTGTAGAGTTCCCTTCGCAGCCTGACCCATTTTGTACACGCACAAAATGTGTGACAGGCATTGTCCTGCTCTCCTGGGCAAAACCGACAATCGGGAGACCGTGACTTACCGATCTTGTGCAGGTAAGACTGAAAACACCCGTGCCCGCTCAAAAGCTGGGTCAGATAGAAGTCAGTCTCACCATGCCTTCGATTTAGCCACGGTCTCACATCCGGGATAAGGCGCACAGTCCACCTTCCCTTCGTGCGATTCCCCCAAGACTGCTGCCAGTCGATGAGCGAGCGTTGTCTCACCTCGCGGACAACCATCTCCATCGCATCCTCGTTTCGGCGCAGGTAAATAGCGCGGCGCTCTCTAGCAAGGAGGGCGACAGGTATCACGCCTGCAATCACTTTCACCGCCGAGTCGGAGACTGTTGGATACGGAGATGCAATTCTCAGTGCTCCTCTTCTCTGTACCTGTGCCAATCGTTTTCGGTATACCTCCTTGCTGAGAGCGTCGCCCCATACCTCTGCTCCGTACAGTAGCACTGACCCTACAGCACTCATCAAGAGGCGTCTTCTTGATGGGCTGGGTCCCCCTACGTTGGCCATAAGTCGACTCAGGGCCGATATTCCCGAAGCAGCCTTCTTAGCCGTTGCCCTGATTTGCTCAGAGAAACTCATCTTTGAGTCGATCAGTAGCCCCAGGTACTTCACCGCTGGCTTCGATTCGATTTGTATAACTCCAATACTGATCATCCTTACTCTAGGGATTCTCTTTTTTGTCAAGATGACCACTTCGGTTTTCTCCAGCGATAAACTGAGCCCGAGAGCAGTCATCCAGTCCCTCACTCGGCGCATTAGCATACCTAGCCTAAGTTGCACTTGCTCAACGGTGCGTCCAGCGACCAGAGCCGCAACATCATCCGCATAGCCGACCAAGCGCGACTCATCTGGCATCTCAAGTCTCAGTAGCCCGTCGTAAGACACGTTCCACAGGTCCGGACCAAGGATAGATCCCTGGGCTACACCCGATGTAATTTCCATCCTTCGTTGGCACTGTGTCGTGTCGTAGAGCAGGCTTCGGTCCTTTAGGTAGTTCCTCAAAAGCCGCATTAGATATTCTGGAACTTGAAAAGAGTTTTCCAGCGTGTCCAGAATATCCACCCATCTAGCGGAGTTAAAGGCATTCCTGACGTCGAGTGTCACCAACAGGACGATCCGTCGCTTGGTGCGACTATATGCCTCTGCCTTTTGGACCGCGTTCACCACCTCTGCAATCGCATCAATGGTAGAACGTCCTGCTCTAAAGCCGTACTGCCGAGGAGATAGGTCCCCAGCAGCACGAATCACGTCAGTGAGTCTTCCCTTGATGAATTTCTCTAGCACTTTCCCAGCCGTGTCTAGCATGCATAACGGGCGGTATGCAGACGGCGATTCAGGATTTCCCTTCTCCTTGCTGATCAGCACGAGCCTCGCCACCTTCCATCATACCGGGAAAACCCCGTCCCGTAGGCAAGCGTTGAATGTGCTGAGCAGCAAGTCAGGACAATGGTGATAGACGAGCCACAACACCTCAGCTGGAACACCATCTGGACCTGGAGCCTTCCTCGCTTTCAAGGAGAGGACTGCCTCCTCCAGTTCTAGCTGTGTGAAGAGTGGGCACTTTACTGCTGTTTCACCATGGACAGCGTCAACACGGATGGGATGGGCGGGGAAGAGTCCCCGCACTATCACGTCCATCTTTTCCGCGTCATGTATACAAGGCTTCCGTAGGGCACCAAGTTTCCCCATGACCAGCTTGTAGCCAAGGCCCCACGGATCCTTGTTCACATTGTCCACTAGGTCTTGCCAGCAGCGAGCCTTGCTACTGTTGATCAGTTTGCGAAGGCATTTCCTAGCTGACTTATATGCTGCCACCTGGTTGCATGCCTCGTCACGGTTCCGCGCCCGTTGAGCCTCACGCCGAAGCTTGTGACACTCCCTCCGCTTTTCAGCGATTTCAGTAGACCACCAGTACACTGGGGACTTGCCGTGCCGGGGTCTTCGGCGGGGCATAGAAGCGCAGCAAGCAGTCGTGATTATGCTCATAGTAAAGTTCACCACGTCTTGAGCTGCCAGTTCTTCCGTCCCCTCCGGAGCTCCCTGGAGCGGCTCACCTGCTGTGAGAACCTTGACGAACCTCTCGACGTCCATTCTTCCAATGTTCCATCCAGTTGTAGAAGGCCGAGAGCACGGACGTTGGGAGATAACATCACTTATCTCAAGCAGAATGCACTAGTGATCACTGGCTGTGTAGTCTTCTAATACTTTCCAGTTGTGTATCCTCCGTACTAAGGACTCCGAGGCGAATGTCACGTCCGGTATGGTTCCCTCACAGCCAATACGGTGGAAAGTCGGCGTATTTCCGGAGTTTAGTACGACGAGGGCCGTCCTGGCCGCCATTTCCAGGATTCGTTTTCCCCGCATATCCGTCCGAGGCATGCCCCATTCGATTGCTTTAGCATTGAAGTCGCCCCCAACGAGCACTTTACCCTCTGCGTTCGAGACAGCGCCCTCCAGAGCATTAAGCTTGGCTTGGAAAGATGATATCGGCTCGTTAGGCGTTAAGTACACACTAAAGAAGGTGATCCCTGAGCAGCGAACCCACACGAAACCATCCCCCCGTCCACAACTCTCCGCTTGAAAGTCACTGTTCCGAACCCAGATAGGGGCAGTACCAGTTTCATCAGAGTACCATAATGCAGGACTTTTATTATGGTGTTGCTCACTCAGCAGCAAGAAGTTGGCTTTCCTGTCCCTCGCAAACTGCTCAAGCAGATTTTGGGCGGTTGAACTGTGGTGTAGGTTTAGCTGCAGGATGCGGGTCATCGAAGCTCTGATTTGGCCTTGGCTAGGGCTTCCTGGAACACCCGGCATTTTCCTGATCCCAAGACGTGTCCAAAATCAGGTTTTGGATCAGCATCCTTGCAAAGAATACAGTGTGCCTCCTTCGTACACTCTTTTCTTTTATGTCCCATTTCACCGCATTTGTAACATAGGGAACTCCTATCGGATCCTTTGCGTACTTGTGTGGTGTGACCATAACCAAGGCATTTGAAACATTGAAGAGGCGTTGCTCTTCGCCGTATCCTACAGACAACCCACCCTATTCGTACTTTGCCCTTGTTCAGGAATTGTTCGGCATCCTTTTCGGTCAAGTCAACTATGGCCATGCGTTGTGCCCTGTTGTATTCTGGTGTCAGTCTCGCTTTGATCCTTCCCATACTAGGGAACTCCCTTTTGATGGCCTCTTCTACCTCGGCCGGATCCGTCACGCAGTCAATGTCCCGTATTTCGATCGTATCCATCGGCTCGAGCGGGACTATAGTTGCGCTTTTGCCGAGGACTTTCTTTACTGCGTCACAGAATGCTTCTTTATTGCCGGCCTCTGCTCCGAATTCGACCAGTATGTGGCCCGACCGCGTTGGTCATACTACTTTAATGGTAGTATTGGTGTCTTCGGGCCTTACGTTCCCCCCGATGTCCCGCAGCACCTCCGCGTAGGATCGGCCATCTTGGGGCTTTACAAGCAGTGCCTGCTGCCGGGGTCTTCGTCGGGGCTTCTGCCTCTCCTGTTTTGCATCAGGTCCTTTTGCTAATTGGGCGTCCGTGCGAATTTTATTTCCTGGCTTTTTTTGAAGGAGTTTCTTTGCGGCTTTCTTCGCTCTTTTTGTAAGCACTGTCTGGAACCCCTGATCTGGTGCTCCACTCCCGTCAAGTGCCTCTTCCTTCCTTCTTTTATCCCAATCTCCTTCGATTGGGCTAGACGCCATTCTTTTATTGACTTTTAATGATGGAGCTATCTGCATGTCGCCTTTAGATTTCGCCCCAAGTGCCTCATTAGCCTTCTGTTCATCTTCGGCCCTTAGCCAGCTCCTCCGATAGTGCCCTATGCGATCTAGGAGCTCCTCTAGTTCAAGGAGCCCTTCCTCTGCTACTTTGCTAATTTTTCGGGAGTCGCATGCAGCTTGTATTCTTTTCAGAACATCTCCCGCTTTTCGAAGTAGTCCTTCCTCTTCGTATCACTGGGCCGCAATTGTACCTTGCAACCATCCTTGGGAGAGGTTTTCGCGTTCCGTTTCCGAGTGCAGTACTTCCGCCACATTTTCAACGGTGGCGGTACAATCACGCGGTGTCTGGTCACTCTTTGCTTTTAGTACCGTAATCTCCTCGTTTGCTTCTGGATTTTTCGTTGCAATGTCGGGATTTGTGACCCTTGCATCGGTCGCTTTAGTAACGATCGCAGCCGTGACAATCGAATTTTCGGTGTTTTTTATGTTATCTTCCACTGCTCGAACACCTGAAGCATCTTGCTGAGTCTCCCGCTTCTCCTTAATAGGACGCTCGGGCGTTCGCATAATTTTTTTGCTGCGCCCAAACGCCGCAGGAATCTCAGTCTGCACCAGACTGTCTGCTGTTCTCCGTTTTTCGTCTACCGTCACTGTCGTCATGTTAGTCTCCGGTTTTTTCGTGGTTAGTACAGCTCTCAATGTACTGTTGACATCGTGGCTACAACCGCTGGTTGCGTCATCGTTATTATTTCGGTAACATTTTAGTCATTGTCTAAAGTTTGATAGACAGTCACTACTATCTAAAATTTAAAAATATATTAAACTTTAAGATAAAATAGATTTTGCAATAGAAATCTTCAGAAAATGTTTTTCTTTGAAACGCAAATAAAACATTTCTTATAATTTTAAAAAACATATATATATTTCAAGGGTAAGTATTCCCTCCTCCTCAGTGTTTCTCTATGACAAACACTGAAGAAAGCGGAATACTTACCCTCGAAATATGTGTATATTTTTTTAAATTATATTTTATTGTTTATCTGAGTTTCAAGGAAAAACGTTTTCTTAAGATTTGTATTGAACAAGCGCAAAAACACCGATTTTACATATTTTCAGTAATTCTAAAGAAAAGTGAAGTGGGCGTTGTTCACCAAATTAGAGCTAATCGAATCGTGCAAAAGCAAAATAGTGGAGATTAAGGGGCTCCAGGAAAAACACCCATATTTTTGCCGAAATGGCACAATTCCTACAAGCAAATGGCATTACAGTCTCCAAGAATAATTTACAGTCAACCTTGTACTTTGTAGTTTACTTTACAGTTTGTCTGTAAACAAAAGATGAACCTCTACAGTTAACTTGCAGTAAGTTTCCAACTTACAAATAATATCTTGATAAATATTTTACTTGGAGTTTAATACATAGTTTTCAAATCAATTACAATATGTTCTCCTACTGGTTATTGTTACGCACAAAAATCTTGAGAATTTCATTTCTCGCTTCTTCAACTTCCACCATTCATTGTTGTAAGTGGAAGATTTTTTCGTCTGCTTGTTTACTCGATCTATTTCAGCATACATTGTTTTGTTCGCTTCCCTCACTTCTTTTAAAATTTCCTTTTGGAAATAATTCATCGGAATTTTCCTTTTTCCTTCAGGTAGCACAAACACCTCCGGAGATGCCTCCTGTAGCTCTTCACAACTGGTTGTAGCAACTGCCTCTGGTGTACCACGTGGCGATGGCGATGTTGATGTTGATTCTTCACTTGGAGAAGATGTACAGTGATCTGCAATTTTAAAATTTTGAATTAATATACTACTATAATTGATATCAACTATAAGAAAAGTAAAACTCATGTAAACAGGAAAATTTTTAGTATTAATTTACTAATAAATAATTAATTTACCTTTGAATACGCTTTCATATACTAGATTTTTCGTGTCCATGCTTTTGAATCCTCCAATGACCTTATGAACAGCCTCAAACAAGGGCCACTCAGAAGGTGATCCACCCGATGGACCCACTTTTTGCTTTTCAATCCTGGAAACATATAAATTAATTACCACCAACAAAAGTTATTTCACAAACCTAAAGCGATTAGTTGTGTTGTGTATTTTTATTTTGACTTCTTCTGCCGTGTATTCCAAGCCAGTCTCTTTAAGGGCTTGAGCCATTTCGGCAAAAATATGACTATTCTTTCTCGAGCCCCTTAATTCCCCTATTTTGCACTTCCACAGGTCGATTAGCTCGAATTCAGCGAATAACGGCCACTTCACCTTTCGTTTATTTATTTTTCGCGTTTCGACCGACATTTCTATATCATCCGAACTTGTCACTATTGACGTTTCCGATTTGAAGTTTGGCATTTGCTGAATATCTGAATTTGCAGTAGTGCCATAGGTATCCACAAGATTTTGGGTAGATTTGCCTCAAATCTACTAGATTTCAAAATCTACAGATTGGAATTTTTATATGGGTAATCTATATGATTTTGATGTAGATTTTGAATTTTTCGCAAAATCTTGAGATTTGATGTAAGTGGAAACAGGGTATTACGTTGGAGAGACAGGGGATCTCGGCAAATATCAGGCAATTTTTTTTCTGATTGAAACAAAAAAAAACTATACTATTTTGGTCCATTTAATCCAGATTATACATGCTTAAGATTTAATCTTAAGCGTATATCGTAATACGATTAAGATCATTCACTAATTTTTCGAAAGAAAATAATTTCATTCATATTTCGACGTTATACATCAACTGACTGTCAAACTAGCATATTTGTTTTATACTAAATAGCTCAATTTAATCTGAATTTACGGTACAGTGCAGCCCGTTCTTTGTTTTCGCGCTACTGACAGCCGAACGCGCAACTCGATGAACGAGAGCGTACGAGCTGAGTGGCAGCGACACACGGACAGGTTGCTTTGTTTATTTTTGTAAATGTTTCACTCGACTCAGTGCATGCTCTTACTAATTTAAAATGAGTTATCAAGATTTTTATAACGCATACGTCAAAAGATACGTCTATAAGACGAAGAAGTCCTGCCAGGTTGATGTGATAAAATTATGGAATACAGCGAAGCAAAAATTCCCGAAGAAAGAAGAGTTAATGCATCACATTCAACATGAGATTGAACGGCTTCTCAGGGAAGCCACTGAGAGAAAAGTTCGGTCTACTTTAACATTCCTTCAAAAGGTAGGTTAAATATAATTTTTTAAGAAAATACTTTTTTTTATAAACTTTATTGTTACAATTATAACCCGCCGTCGGTGACGTGTATGTCTGTGAGACCGGGTGATACAACAAAGTGTAATAACTGTTTTGTACGTGATCGATTTGCACTAAGATTTCGAATAGCTGTCTTATTACGCATCCCTTACCCGCCAATTAACGCCGTGACCTTGTCACGGGCGCACATTCTAGAGTTTTGGTGACAATCCGGTCAAAAGTCAAAAGTCAAAAGCGCTTTATTCAATACTAATCGTTATAAATTTTAAAAGAATATAAAGCAAATTCCAAACAATAACAATAAAAAACTTAATGGCCCAAATGGCTCTCTAAATTTATACGTTATCATTAACTCATTTCATCAATAAAAAAACCATAGCAAATTCAATTAATTACGATTATTACATATTTTTAAAATTTAATTGGAAAAAGGAGAAAAAACCAACCAACATTATCCTAAAATTATTTATAATTAAGACACAACAGTGAAACTTTGATCCTACACCTAATATGTTGTAACTTATTTCTAATAAAATACAATCAAAAACTTTATCTTATACTAAAAAAATTCTATAACAATGTTCCTAACCTAAGTGTTTTTAATCTTATCTCTAACGGAATATAGTAAACATTACATATACCTAACCTATACCTAATTTTTAACAAAAATAAACAACAACACTAAATGTAGCAATAATGAGCTGAAACTCAAAAAAACGAAATATCGAAAAACACCAGAACTGAAAAATAAACACGAATAATTTAGACATTGTCATTCAGCCACCAATACCTGGATTGCGCCGTCTCAACTCGATCAGCTTCAACGAATCTAGCAAATGAGTATCTCCATTGGAACCGTTGGCGCAGTAACTGTTCCCTGCTGTAGACCATTCAAGACCTTGAACTCGCGCATTGTTGTCAGATTTCCATCAGTTAAAACAAACGATTTCCCGTATAACATATTACACATCATGGCAACAAGGTGTCAGGGGAACTTGTCCTGAAGGAGTTTAAAAATTAGTCCATC
The DNA here is from genome assembly GCA_963969285.1 of Odontomyia ornata. Lineage (NCBI taxonomy): Eukaryota > Metazoa > Arthropoda > Insecta > Diptera > Stratiomyidae > Odontomyia > Odontomyia ornata. Next base: position 156,352,618 of record OZ017738.1, on the reverse strand, counting down.
TAACCACACCGTATCGAAGGCTTTCTCCATATCAATGAGACATGCTCCAACACATTGTCTATCATTTAGTTTCCAACAGATGTCTGAGGTTACTTTCGTTATTGCATGTGTGGTCGAATGCCTGGCACGAAAACCAAATTGGCAATTCGGCATCAACTCATTTTCCTCAATGTGGGCGTTTAATGCTCTGTTGAGTATCACTTCAAACACCTTGCTGTTGTTAGGCAGCAAGCTGATTGGGCGATAGCTTTTGGGGCACGAAGATTCTTTTCCTTTCTTCAAGATCGGAAATACCTTAGCTTTTTTCCACTCATTTGGGAAATATGAATTGCTCAACATGTTGTTGAACAATATGCAATAGTTTCTAATAGCAACCTCAGGCAAATGTCGGAGAACTACATTTGGAATACCATCAGTGCCACATGATATCTTGTTGTTGCAAAGGACCCGATAGGAGTTCCCTATGTTACAAATGCGGTGAAATGGGTCAAAAAAAAAAAGAGTGTACGAAGGAGGCACACTGTATTCTTTGCAAGGATGCTGATCCAAAATCTGATTTTGGACACGTCTTGGGATCAGGAAAATGCCGGGTGTTCCGGGAAGCCTTAGCCAAGGCCAAATCAGAGCTCCAATGACCCGCATCCTGCAGCTGAACCTACACCGCAGTTCAACCGCCCAAAATCTGCTTGAGCAGTTTGCGAGGGACAGGAAAGCCGACTTCTTGCTGCTGAGTGAGCAACACCATAATAAAAGTCCTGCATTATGGTACTCTGATAAAACTGGTACTGCCGCTATCTGGGTTCGGAACAGTGACTTTCAGGCGGAGAGTTGTGGACGGGGGGATGGTTTCGCGTGGGTTCGGTGCTCAGGAATCACCTTCTTTAATGTGTACCTAACGTCTAACGAGTCGATATCATCTTTCCAAGCCAAGCTTAATGCTTTGGAGGGCGCTGTCTCGAACGCAGAGGGCAAATCGCTCGTTAGGGGCGACTTCAATGCTAAAGCAATCGAATGGGGCATGCCACAGACGGATCAGCGGGGAAAACGAATCCTGGAAATGGTAGCTAGGACGGCCCTCATCGTACTAAACTCCGGAAACACGCCGACTTTCCGCCGTATTGGCTGTGAGGGAACCATACCGGACGTGACATTCGCCTCGGAGTCCTTAGTACGGAGGATACACAACTGGAAAGTATTAGAGGACTACTCAGCCAGTGATCCATAGTGCATTCTGCTTGAGATAAGTGATGCTGTCTCCCAACGTCCGTGCTCTCGGCCTTCTACAACTGTATGGAACATCGGAAGAATGGACGTTGAGAGGTTCGTCAAGGTTCTCACAGCAGGTGAGCCGCTGCAGGGAGCCTCGGAGGGGACGGAAGAACTGGCAGCTCAAGACGTGGTGAACTCTACTATGAGCATCATTACGACTGCTTGCTGCGCTTCTATGCCCCGTCGAAGACCCCAGTGTACTGGTGGTCTACTGAAATCGCTGAAAAGCGGAGGGAGCGTCACAAGCTTTGGCGTGAGGCTCAACGGGCGCGGAACAATGTGAACAAGGATTCGTGGGGCCTTGGCTACAAGCTGATCATGGGGAAACTTGGCGACCTACGGAAGCCTTGTATGCATAACGCGGAAAAGATGGACGTGATAGTGCGGGGACTCTTCCCCGCCCATCCCGTCTATGTTGACGCTGTCCATGGTGAAACAGCGGTAAAGTGCCCACCCTTTACACTGCTGGAACTGGAGGAGGCAGTTCTCTCCTTGAAAGCAAGGAAGGCTCCAGGTCCAGATGGTGTTCCAGCTGAGGTGTTGTGGCTCGCCTATTACCATTGTCCTGACTTGCTGCTCAGCACATTCAACGCTTGCCTATGGGACGGGGTTTTCCCGGTATGATGGAAGGTGGCGAGGCTCGTGCTGATCAGCAAGAGGAAGGGAAATCCCGAATCGCCGTCTGCATACCGCCGGTTATGCATGCTAGACATGGCTGGGAAAGTGCTAGAGAAACTCATCAAGGGAAGACTCACTGACGCGATTCGTGCTGCTGGGGACCTATCTCCTCGGCAGTACGGCTTTAGAGCAGGACGTTCTACCATTGATGCGATTGCAGAAGTGGTGAGCGCGGTCCAAAAGGCAGAGGCATATAGTCACACCATGCGACGGATCATCCTGTTGGTGACACTCAACGCGGCTTTTGAAGAACTACCTAAAGGACCGAAGCCTGCTCTACGACACGACACAGGGCCAACGAAGGATGGAAATTACATCGGGTGTTGTCCAGGGATCTATCCTTGGTCCGGACCTGTCGTAAGACACGACGGGCTACTGAGACTTGAGATGCCAGATGAGTCGCGCTTGGTCGCTGGACGCACCGTTCAACAAGCGCAACTTAGGCTAGGTGTGCTAATGCGCCGAGTGAGGGACTGGATGACTGCTCGCGGGCTGAGTTTAGCACTGAAGAAAACCTAAGTGGTAATCTTGACAACAAAGAAAATCCCTAGAGTAAGGATGATCAGTATTGGAGACATACAAATCGAATCGAAGCCAGCGGTGAAGTACCTGGGGCTACTGATCGACTCGAAGATGAGTTTCTCTGAGCAAATCAGGCCAACGGTTGAGAAGGCTTCTTCGGGAATATCGGCTCTGAGTCAACTTATGGCCAACGTAGGGGGACCCAGCCCATCAAGAAGACGCCTCCTGATGAGCGCTGTAGGGTCAGTGCTACTGTACGGAGCAGAGGTACGGGGCGACGCTCTCAGCAAGGAGGTATACCGAAAACGTTTGGCACAGGTACAGAGAAGGGGAGCACTGAGAATTGCATCTTCGTATCCAACAGTCTCCGACTCGGCGGTGAAAGTGATTGCAGGCGTGATACCTGTCGCCCTCCTTGCTAGAGAGCGCCGCGCTATTTATCTGCGCCGAAACGATGATGCGAGGGAGATAGTTGTCCGCGAGGAGCGACAGCGCTCGCTCATCGATTGGCAGCAGTCTTGGGTGAATTGCACGAAGCGAGGGTGGACTGCGCGCCTCATCCCGGATGTGAGACCGTGGCTAAACCGCAGACATGGTGAGACTGACTTCTATCTGACCCAGCTTTTGAGCGGGCACGGGTGTTTTCAGTCTTACCTGCACAAGATTGGTAATTCACGGTCTCCCGATTGTCGGTATTGCCCAGGAGAGGAGGACAATGCCTGTCACACATTTTGTGCGTGTACAAAATGGGTCAAGCTGCGAAGGGAACTCTACAGGGAGACGGGAGAGCTCACCTCGGATAATATAGTTGCGGTGATGCTCGAATCGGTTGACAAATGGAACCAGGTGGCACATTATGCTCGGGCAGTCCTAAAATATAAAAGGGACTCACAGCAGCCGGGAACGCTGGGGCTGGGGGATCGCTCTTCTGGCATATCCTCTACCCCTCTCCCCTCCCGCTAGGAAAGGGACTCCTCAGCTTGAAGGCACCCCACGGCGTAACAAAACGAGACCTGGCCCGAAGTAATGTGTCAAACGGTTTCAGGCTGGGTTCTCAGGTTGACAGGGGAGGTGTTTAGTGGGTAGTCCAGTCGCGCATGGGAGTCCCACACTCTGTGCATAAAAAGCATTCACCTCCCTACCACAAAAAAAATGCTCTGCGACGTTGTCTCCGATGTAAAAATCTTAACGTGTTCATTTTACGTCCAATTTCATCTTTGACTTCATCCAAATGCTTTGCCATGGCAACCAATTTGTGCAGAAATGTCACTACTAGATTGACAAAGTCCTCGGATTTTCATCACGACAGTTTGTACGTTGGTTCAGTAATAGTTCAAATTGCTCCAAGGAACCTGGATTTGCATTCTCAACGCTCCTCTATGTATTTACGCTATTCCGAGATGTTCGATGCATAAACCTGTTGTCAGCTGAGTAGTACTGACTTCACCGTATGTGTGTGGAAGGAAGCAGCAGAGTAACAGAGAGTATAGGAGCTTGGTAGCTAACCCAGGAGCGGTCGATGTCTTTGGTGGAGATTTCGAAGACTCAATTCGTTGTTATTTCGTGCGATCTGATAAGTATTCTGTTCAAGTATCGCCAATGGGGCTAATTTTGCCTCTTTTATATTTGCGTGTTGTTGATGCGAATGTTAGTGAAGGAGTTTCCGTTGGGGGATCTTGGATAGGTGATTCCTTCGGGGCATCTGGGATGTTGTTCTCGAATAGTAGGTAGCAAATCTTGGTCACGGAGCGCCTGGTAACTCTGCCATGTACTTTGATGGATACCACTCGGACTATACCTTCAGCACCTGGGTGTACTTCCACAATTCTTGCGAGCGGCCATCGAGTAGATGGGAAGTTTTCCGTTTTTAGAAGCACAAGGTCACCAACTTGTAGATTGGGTCTGATACTTATCCATTTCTTTCGTTGCTGTACTCTGCTGAGGTATTTGAGTCTCCATCGATTTCAAAAGTGTTTCCTTATCTGTAGGACCATTTCCCACTTTTTGCTGATATGTTTGTCAGATGCGATTGCTGGTATTTCGAAAAAATTACTCCCTGATGGCCGAATGATCTGAGCTAGAAGAATGTAACTTTTCTCGATGGTGAAGATTTGTTCTCCAATGGACTTGACTTAATGCCGTTTCATTGATTTTACTCCAGCTTTCCAGAGTCCACCAAATTGTGGGCTTCCAGGAGAAATGAGCTTCCACTGAATCTCTTGGTTTATTAGAAGATCCTCGCATTGCTTTGAAACCTCTGCAAATGCTTTGCGTAATTGTCGTTCACTGCCCACAAAGTTGCTTCCACATTTGCTGAATATGGTGGTGCATTTCCCTCTTCACGCAATGAATCTTCGAATTGCGGCAATGCACGCTGGTGTCAATAAATCACTTTGGAGACAGCTATATAGGCTTTAGTGGTTTTCGTCCCACGTCTACCATTCCATTTGATTGTTATTGGCCCAGGGTAGTCCAGGCCTGTTTGTGCGAAGGGCTTTTCCATTTGCAATCTTGGTGGAGGTAGCTGTCCCATTAGCTGGCTCTCTGGCCTAGCGAAAGTCCTGAATCACGTAATGCATTCATGAAGGATCCTTTTCACGGACGATTGTGCATTAGTGATGAAAAACTCTTGCTGCAGTGTTACTGAAGGCAATTGTAGTCCTCCATGTAATGTTTTCAGATGACTTTGTCTGACGATCAATTTTGCAAATTGAATCTCTTGAAAGTGTAGCTGGACGTTTTGCAGTTTCATCGATTGGCGCAAACCGTTGTCTGCCGGTAGTCCTGAGGATGGCATTGAAGACAATCATTGGAGTTAGGTGCTTAAGGCTACTATCGCTGGCGATTCTTTGCAAAAGGACGCTTCTGAGAGAGTTGTATGCAGTTGTTTTTTGCTCCCTGTAGCTCCTCGATTGTCAAAGAACCCACTCGTTTGTTGTCTTTATTTGATGCATTATGTTTGAATCGACGTTTGTATGCTATAACCTTCAAGAGTTTTGGAAGTGACGAGTATCTGCTGAATATCTCTGGCTCTTGGGTGGTCTCTGTTACTACTATTCCAAAGGTTCGTATTTCATTTGTGATGGCGTCATGCTCTAGTGCTAGCCATTTTGGACCCTTCCACCATAAGCATGAGTGAATCAGCTGTTCTCGTTGAATCCCTCTTGAAGGAAGATAGCGGGGTTATCGGTAGAGCGAACATGGTGCCAATCATCTGGGTTCGAGGCTTCACGTATCAGACTTACACGATTTGCGACAAATATCTTCCACGTAGCTGCTAGTTTTTAGATCCATGCTAAGACGACTTTTGAATCTGTCCAGAAATGAGTGTTGATGTTTGCCTACTTGCATACTTGTTTGAGTTGCTTCATTATTTCCAGCATCAGAGCAACCCCACTAGTGTGTCGTGGGATTAATATAGTTTTTAGTGGAGCGACTCTAGATTTCGCATCCAGCAAACAGATTTATATATTTCCTTCTGTGGAGATTACTTGCAAGTAAATTGCTGCTGCATAAGCTGCGTTCGATGCGTCGCAGAATCCGTGTGATTCTACTTTGACGTTTTATATAAGTCCATTCCATCTGGAAATTTGCAGCTTCTCAAAGATCGGTAATTGTCTCCATGTTTCAGCCCAATCTTTAACTGTAGCTGAAGGGACTTCGTCATCCCAGCCTAACTTTAGAAGCCATAGTTTCTGCATGGTAATTTTTCCAGTGATAATATAGGGTTGCAACCATCCTAATATGTCGAATAGTTTGTTATGGATTGCTTCGTCAATTTTTGTTCCTCAGCTGGTTTAACTTTGAAGGAAAAATGGTCTCACGCCGGGTGTCATTGTAATTCAAGCGTTTTGACTTCTTCTGAAAAAGCAATTTCCAATGGTTTCTGGTTCTTTCGGTCGTTTTCTGGAATGGTTTCTAAAAGCATGTTATCGTTCGCTGCCCATTTCCATACATGAAACCCTCCCTTGCTGAGGGTGAATAGGAACATTTAAATTTTTCTATATATTTATATTCTTTGTGATATTTATCTTTTTATAATTATTTGAATTTTTCTACATTATTATCTTCTATTAATTTAAAAATTCAAACCTGCAATTAAAATTTCGGACATAAGAACACTGATATAATACAGCCCATCCACGGATTGCTTTGCCGAATGCAATCTACAGTGGATCAGCTAAAGGCTTGTCTCAATCCACCGTTGTGCCCTGACGATACGGTGGACGACGGACAAGCAAAGAGGCAGATCTGCTTGGGCGCGAGAAACCACCATCGCTTCATGAAGATCACGCATTTGAATGGATCGAGGAGTCTGCTTTGTGTAAGTTACTTTGCGAGAATCCATTGTTCACTTCTATGTGTGGTTCGCATTCGTTGACGCCAAGAGTGCCCAGTAGTCAGTCGGCACAAAGAGTTAGCGGTAACGGAATAATCACCAGAGTTCCTTTAAGAGGAGATACCGCCACGAATGGAACCGATATGTATGAGGCAAAATTTAGTCTTTCCTCTTTTGGCCCTGTCGTAAGCAGGAAAATTAATTAGAAACAAGTTGAAATAGCCAGTTTTGTAAAACGATGAGCGCATCATATATTTTGGAACTTGAAAAAGTTTTCCAGTGTATCCAGAATATCCACCCATCTAGTGAAATTACAGGCATTCCTAACGTCGAATGTCACCAATAGGACGATCCGTCACTTGATGCGGAAATATCCCTTGATTTTGATATGTACCGTTGTGATCGGGACTTGGCCTCTGCAAATAAAGTAGATGGAGGTGGTGTTCTTGTAGCTGTTAGTAATACAGTGCGTAGCTCCCTTTGTGCTGATTTTTGCTTTTCCCGTGTTGTGGATTGTGTGATTGTCAAGATCTTCCTTCCTAACAATACATCTTTATTAGTTTCCTCTGTCTACATACCTAGTAACTCTCCTTTGTATGTGTATGAGACATTCTTTGACGAGTTTTCCTCTTATGTCTTATTGCAACATCCGCAATCTTTAATTCTAATATGCGGTGATTTTAATTTGGGAACAGTGCAATGGACGAAGAACCTTCCTTTCTCTGTTTCATCAACCGATGCATCTTCTTTATCCCTCTCCTCGTTTCTATCACTCTGTTCACTATCGCAATTCAATAATATCCCTAATGCTAATGGTAGGGTACTTGACCTAGTTCTTTCTAACTTTCCACTAAACTGTCTATCTGTTTCCACTGCATTAAATTCTCTAGTGAGTATCGATAGTCATCATCCGCCATTATCGCTTGATCTCTCCATTACACCTTTGTCAAGTCGTACGTTTGCTTCTTCGCCAAAATTCAACTTCTTCAAAGCAAACTACGAAGCTTTAGCCTCCGAGCTGAGCTTGATTGACTGGCAGGAGTTTTTTGATAATTTGGAGTGTGAGGAAGCTCTGAATAAGTTTTATAATTACCTCTATGAGTTGATTAAACACTTCACACCTTTACAAGCTCTTCGCAAAGTAAAGCAGAAACCATGGCTAATCAAGCAAGTACTAAGTGCCTTGAATGCTAAAAGTAAGGCACACCGCCGTTTCAAGCGTTGTGGTACTGAAGAATCCAGAGCCCGCTTTTGTGATATACGTCTTGCAGCAAAAAAAGAACTAAAGACTGCAATGAAAAACTACTTCAGTAGCTTGGAGAGTTCCCTCATGGCGAATAATGCGAAACTATTCTGGTCATACATTAGATCCTTTAAGTCCTCCTCTTCTGTCCCTCCTTCAGTCCGCTGGAATAATATAGTTAGCTCTTCTCCACAGGATATTTCCAACTTGTTCTCTCAGTTCTTCTCGTCAACTTTTATTCCTTCTTCTCATGTCTCTAATCCAGTTAATACGCCTGTACTTCACTCCATTGACATTTCTTCACTTTTCACTGACCATATCGAAGTTGAATCCCTCATTAATTCACTTAATCCTAATATATCACCTGGTCCTGACGGCTTGCCGAACATTTTTGTCAAGTCATTAGCGTCTTCACTTTGTATCCCTCTGGCATTTCTCTTCAACCTCAGTCTAAAGACTGGTATTTTCCCTACTTATTGGAAAAGAGCAAACGTTGTTTCTATTCTTAAAAGTGGTGATCCTTCTTCTGTGTCCAATTTTCGTCCTATTTCCTTAATTTCCTGTTTCCCAAAATTACTTGAGCGTCTGCTACACAACCGGCTTTCAGTTTCATTGACCCCTATCTTGTCGAAAGAACAACATGGGTTTCTCAAAGGTCGCTCTACGACTTCAAATTTAATTGAACTCACCGATTTCATTGCTAAGGCCCTAGACAATCGATTGCAGGTTGATGTAATCTTCACTGACTTCTCGAAGGCATTTGACACGGTCAACCAGCAACTTCTCTGTTATAAACTGAAAACTTTTGGGGTTGTTGGCCCTCTCTTATCATGAATGGACTCCTACTTGTCTTCTCGTATATGTTGTGTTAGTTACTGTGGAACTACCTCTACTCCATTCTATCCATCCTCTGGTGTTCCTCAAGGTTCCATTTTAGGTCCCCTCTTATCCTATTGTTTATAAATGATCTTCCTTCGGTTATCGCTTCCAATTGCCTACTGTATGCCGATGATTTTAAAGTCTTTCGAGCTATCAGGTCTGTACAAGATTGTCAATATCTTCAGATGGACATGATTGCACTAAGTAACTGGTGTTCGTCTAATTACCTCTGTCTTAATGTTGCCAAATGCTATAAAATGACTTTTAGTCTAAATCGTTCTCCGCTGAATTTTACCTATATGTTGAACGAAGTCCCACTCGCTGCTGTGAGCTCTGCTAAGGACCTTGGCGTTACTTTTGATCCTAAGCTCAATTTTGATGCACACGTTCTAATCGCGACTACTAGGGCCTCGAAAATATTGGGACTTATTTTCAGGCACGCGCATAAATTTAACAATATATCTACTCCTGTCCGCTTGTTTATCTGTCTTGCCCGTCCTATCCTCGAATATTGCTCTGTAGTTTGGTCTCCCCGACACTCCTACCTCATTGACTCGTTAGAGAATGTCCAGCGTAAATTTACTCGTGTCTTGTTTTACAAATTCAAAATCCCATATCAACCCTATGACTGCCGTTTATCCTTCCTACGTTTGCCTACTCTGTCATCCCGTCGCATGTATCTAGATCAGTGTTTTTTGTATCAACTCTGCCACAATCAAATTTCATTAACATTGCTTGCAGACCTACGTCTTCGTCAATCATCGCGTTCTTCTCGGGCAAACAATTTTTTCGTGCCACCGTATGCCCGTACTAATTTATATTTTCACTCTCCTATTATACGGATGGTAAGGAATCATGATAGGCTTGAGCTTGGTCCTTTTTCCGACTCATACCTAGTTTTTAAATTGAGGTTAAGAAACCTGGTTCTTAAAGCTCAACTGGAGTAAATATTAGACTTTATTTTCTTTTTTGTGTGCTTTAATTTAATTTTACACGCATATTTATTGTTGAATTTCTTTTTTATATTAACTTTAACACTTAATTCTAATTTTCATTAATTTTCTTTTCTGTTTGTTTTGTTCCATTTTGTAATTGGATAATTTTTATCTGTTAAATGGAATTTAAATAAATAAATAAATAAATATGCCTCTGCCTTTTGGACCACACTCACCATCGCTGCAATCGCATCAATGATGGGGTGTCTTGCGCTAAAGCCTTACTGTCGAAAAGATAGGTCTCCAGCAGCACGAAACGTGTCTGTGAGTCTCCCTTGATGAATTTCTCTAGCACTTTCCCAGCCGTTGTCTAGCATGCATAACGGGCGATATGCAGACGGAAATCTGGGGTTTTTCTTCCCCTTGCTGATCAACATGAACCTCGCCACTTTCCATCATACCGGAAAAACCCCATCCCTTAGGCAAGTGCGGCGTATGCTGAATAGCAAGTCAGAACGATGGTGATAAACAAGTTGCAATATTTCAGCTGGAAGATCATCTGGACCTAGAGCCTTCTTCGCTTTCAGTGAAAGGATTACCTTTTCCAGTTTCGGTTGTGTAAAGAATAGACACTCAACTATTGTTTCACCATGGACAGCGTCAACACGGATGGGATAGGTGGGTAAGGGCGCCCACACTATCTCATCTATCTTTCCCGTATCATGTATGCAAGATTTCCGTAGGGCAGCAAGCTTCCACATAACTAGCTTGTAGCCAAGGCCCCACGGATTCTTGTTCACATTGTCCACTAGATCTTGCCAACAACGAGCCTATTTGCTGTTAATCAATTCGTGAAGGCATTTCCTGGCCAACTTATATGCTCCCGACCGGTTGCATGCCTCGTCACGGTTCCGCGCCCGTTGAGCCTCATGCCGAAGCTTGTGACAATCCCTTCGCTTTTCAGTGATTTCAGTCGACCACTAGTTGACTACCATGGCTTACCGTGCTGGGGTTGCAAGCAGTCATTATGATGCTCATAGTTGTGTTCACCACGTCTTGAGCTGCCAGTTCTTCCATCCCCTGCGAATTTCCCTGCAATGGGGCACCTGCTGTGAGTATCGCACCGGACCTCTCGATATACATCATTACGATGTTTCACCCAATTTCAGAAGGTTGAGAGCATGGATATCAGGAGACAATATCACTGATCTCAAGCAGAATGCACTGATGACACTGGCTTTTATGCTGATCTCCTCTAATACTCTCCAATTGGGTATCCTCCGAGGCGAGTGTCACATCAGGTATAGTTCCTTCACAGCCAATATGGCAGAATACTGGCGTATTTCCGGTGTTTAGTACGACGAGCTCTGTCCTGGCCGCCATTTCCAGGATTCGTTATTCCCTTGTATCTGTTTAAGACATGCCCAATTCGATTGCTTTAGCGTTGAAGTCTCCCCCAACGAGCACGTTTCCGTCTGCGTTCGAGACAGTGCTCTCTCAAGCATTCAGCTTGGTTTGGAAAGATGATATTGATTCATTCGGCACTAGGTACACACTAATAGAAGGTGGTACCTGAGCAAGAAACTCACACGAAACCATCGCCCTGTCCACAACTCTCTACCTTGAAATCATTATTCCGAACCTAGATGGTGGCAGTATCGGTTTCATCAGGATACCATGGTACCGAACTTTTATCATGCTGTTGCTCACTGAGCAGCATAAGGTCAGCTTTCATGACCCTCGCAATTTGCTCAAGTAGATTTTGGGCGGTTGAACTGCGGCGTAGGTTTAGCTGCAGGATGCGGATCATCGAAGTTCTAATTTTGTCTTTCATAGGGCTTCCTGGTAAGCCCAACATTTTCCCGAACCGAAGACGTGTCCAAGATCCGATCTTGGGTCAGCATCCTTGCAAAGAATACAGTGTGCCTCCTATGTACACTCTTTTCTTTTATGTCCCATTTCACTGCATTTGCAACATAGGGAACTCTTATCGGGTCTTTTGCATACTTGTGCGGTGTGACCATAGCCAAGCATTGAAGAGGTGCTGCTCTTTACCATATTCTGCAGACAACCCACCCTATTCGTACTTTGCCCAAATTCAAACATTGTACGGCGTCCTTATCGGTCAAGACAATGATGGCCATGCGTTGTCCCCTATGGTTTCCTGGTGTCAGCCTCCCTTTGATCATGGCCACGCTAAGAAACTACCTTTTGATGGCCTCTTCCACCTTGGCCAGATCCGTGACGCAGTCCATGTGATTTATTTCAATTGTTGCCGTTGGTTTGAGTGGAGCTACAGTTGCGCGGTTGTTGAGAACTTTCTTTACTGCGTTGCAGCATGCTTCTGTTCAATGAAAATTCACATAAAATTGCGCACATCAACAAATTCTAATTTCCACGCACGATTACGTTTAACGTACTCTGGACTGCACCTAAGCCGACTTAATATGCAATCTGCACATTCCAAACATTTTTTATTTCCGCGCGCGATCAATGCCCCAATTACAAATAAATTAATTCGTGTAATATGCATACTCCGAAAATTTCATTTCCACGGCGATCATGAAATTTTTGCTGACCACGACATCAAACATGTGACAAGCTGCAATGAACTCTAGGAATTCTCAACAAATCAGCACTAAGGCAATGACCGCGCTACGGACTTTGCGATATTAAAAATTGAATACTTGTTAAAATTATACTATAAAAGACTTTAATAATAAAATTATGTTATCAGTTGTTTAACAGGTCTTTTTTGAGAAGCCAGACGAAACGCCGTCTGACTAAAGGGCAACTATTTTATATATTTGCTTCTTGAACATTTGGTGACCCCGACGTGATCAACGTCATATTTCAAATTTATATCTACTTCCAGCTTCAGGATCAGGATGGAGGGATCACAGTCATCGCTTCTGGCAACCAAGCAGAAGGAGTTGGGAGACGAATTCCAGCGAATAATCGGCAATTACAGAAAGGATTCGTCCAGCTGCAAGACTCCCGAATACCTGAAGGCTAAGTTAGCACAGTTGGGACAGTTGTGGACAAGGTTCAACGCGACCCACCAGGAGTTGCAACCCCACGTAGGGACTTATCCGCAACACTCATATTTTCAAGCGCAGTATTTCGCCAAGGTCAGCGCGGAGTACTCAAAAGTAGAGGAGAATATCCAACAACTCCTGTGCACTCTGGAGGCACCATCAACGTCCGCACCAGATGCATCATCAGGATTGAAGGCTGACGTGCAGGGGCCGAAGAACTCCACTGCGTCCGACCTTTAGATCACTAAACAACTCATCAGGCGTTATGGTGTTGTCACGCTATCCATAACGCACCTTATCGAGGGATCGACAGCATCGAAGTCGGCCAACCTAGACAATTTTATGAAGTTAAGTTGGTATCTCTCCAGCGGTTCTTAGACAAGGCCCGAAAACTACATCAGAATATCTGTGAGAGCGACAACTTGACAGCACTTGGCTACACTTCAAGCAGCTGCCTCAACACCGAAGATGCGATCCAAGAGGCGATAATCTTCCTCAACCAATGTCTGGCAAGAATTCCAGCGACAACTGCGCCCACCACAGTTGCGCACGCCATACAGGCATTGGTCAGCATGCCAAAAATCACACTTCCGACGTTTGATGGCGACTATCTTAAGTGGAAACAGTTCCACGATCTGTTCAAACAGATGATTCACGACCAACCACTTGGGAATACCCAGAAAATGTGGTACCTGAAAAAAAAATGTGACCGGTGAAGCTGAGCGCCTAATTTGTCACCTCCACCTTTCTGACGGTAACTATGCCATCGCGTGGGAAACACTACAGGCATGGTACAATAACCAACGAATCTTGGTTTCGTCACTCATCGACAGGCTGGTATCACAACCAACAGTTGTCAGTGAATCCATTGCATCAATAAAGGGATTCCACGACACAGCCAAAGAGTCCTTGTTAGGACTAGCAACCTTGGGCATCTCAACAGGAAGCTTAGACCCCATCATACTTCACCTCCTGCTCAAAAAACTTGACAGAACAACACATACGCTGTACGAGCAAACGCTTCAACGACCTCGTGAAGTACAACCCATCGACGCCTTTCTCACATTCATGGAAACTAGATTTCAGTCGCTGGAGGCTTTAGGTAAGGAGAGACATTCACATCCACGAGTGAAACCAACATCCCTTGTCTCATCTAACTCAGACGAAAGCTGCAATGTATGCACTGAGAATCACAAGGTTTTTAAGTGCGACCAGTTACTTAAACTAAGCCCACACGATCGACTTACCAAAATCAAGGGCCTTCAGCTGTGTATTAACTGTCTCAAAGCAGGTCATGGTGTAGGTAACTGTCCATCAAGAAGCTGCTCTAAGTGTCAAGGCAGGCACAATACATTGCTCCACCATGAGAAGACAATTAACAAGACAAAGAGATCAGCCATGACAACCAGCAGCTCCCAATCGGTTACTCCTAGCGACACCACTTTAGAAGCCCTTACCAAGAAGATGTCTGGTAGCCAGTACGTTTTATTGGGCACAGCATCAGTCAACATCACTAATTATGTTGGTTCAACCGAAGTTTGTACAGCCGTTTTAGATTCCGGATCTCAGCTCAACTTCATTAGTGCTCGAATGATAAAGAGGTTGGAAATATCCGGATCAAATTCCAACAGCAATATCTGTGGAATAGGGAAAACAGAAACACATGTCTCAAAGAGAGTGAGATCACCATTTCCTCAAGACACTCCAGATATTCAACCCGATTGCAGGCATACGTCATACCAACGATTGCTTCTACTCAACCGCCGTCATTCATCGATGTTTCTTCATGGCCAATTCCACCGAACATTCACCTTGCTGATTCAAGGTTCAACACTCCAAAACAAATCAACCTACTGTTGGGAGCAAAGTTTTACTGCGAGCTTCTTTCCACTGGACAGATAAGGTTAGGACGAAACCTACCAACCTTACAGAACACCGTGCTCGGATGGATTCTGCTTGGCCGTGTCGCAACAGGCGATACATCTGAATACTTCTGTGGAATCGGTATCAATAATCTTGAAGAACACATGGAAAGATTCTGGGCCATAGCAGAAGCACCGTTGGCAACGACCACTAGTACTGAAGAGCCTGCGATCAATCTTCGACGAGACGGTGACGGACGCTTTGAAATGAAACTTCCTCTGTGTCAGAACCCATCCATGCTTGGCCAATCGAAAGACATAGCAATTAGGCGCTTCCTTGCTCTCGGAAGGAAGTTCCAAAAACACCCAGATGTCAAAAGGGAGTACACGAATTTCATCAAGGAATATGCCGCTTTGGGTCACATGGAAGAAAAATAGAGCTCTCGGTCAATGGAGACACAGAGGACACCGTGAAAATATTAGGATTAACATGGAATCCCAAGCTAGACCATTTCCGGATAGCTACGATTTTGAACGAGCCAACTAAGGTGACAAAACGAACAATTTTGAGTGACGTATCACGGTTATTCGACCCATTGGGATTCGTGAATTTTGCAAGGAGCTTACAGACCTGGACAGAACTCGGATACCCAGATACTTGGAAACGAATGATGCCACACTCAGTTTGCATGCGTTTTCCGATGCAAGTGAAAGGGCTTACGGTACAGTAATATATCTACGTAGCGCAAACAGCCGGGGAGACATAAAGATGATATTCCTCTGTTCCAAATCTAGGGTTGCCCCAGTGAAAACCATCAACTTACCAAGACTGTAACTGTGTGCTGCAACTCTCATGGCCCACTTAACGAATCGTGTTAAGAAAAACCTCAACATAGACATAAACACTACACATTACTGGACAGATTCACAGATCGTATTAGCCTGGATCCGATCCAGACCGTCACCCTTTCACACATTTGTGGCCAACAGGGTCTCATCAATACAAGGACTAAAAAACATATCTGACTGGCGGCATGTGAATTCTAAACTCAATCCTGCAGACTTGGTTTCTAGAGGAACACGGCCTAGCGTGCTCATCAATTCTACGTTCTGGTACCGTGGACCTGAATTCCTGCGAAAACCCGAGACTCATTGGCCATGTGAAGTTATCGGAGATCCGGAAGAGCTTCCAGAGCGAAAGAAAATTCACACCGTCCTCACAACCAGCATTATCCAGGAGCATTTTATCGACAGAATCGATCATCGAAACTCCTTCACACATCTTTAGCGAATCATAACAACAATTTTGCGGGCAACTCAACGCTTCAAGGCAAGGAAAGATTCATGGGAAGGAAGATTCCTTACAGTCGCAGAATTAGAAAAAGCTCTCGCACTTATTATTAAATTCATGCAGGCCGGGGAATTCGGAGCCGAGATAAAAAGATTAAGACAAAAAACACCAACAGACTCGAAGAGCAAACTCCTCACACTCACACCGTTCCTGGATGATGACTCCATTCTTAGAGTCGGAGGGAGATTACAAAACGCCAATATACCACACATCGCAAAACATCCCGCAATTTTACCTGCTTCACATCCATTCACTAAACTGTTCTCACTGATCTTCACAGAAAGAACTTATACATGGCGACTCAAGATCTGCGAGCAACAGCACGACAACAGTTCTGGATCCCTCAAGACAAGCGTTTGGCATCTGCAGTGGTGCATGAATGCGTTCAATGCTCCAGATTAAACCCACAAAGCTTCAAACAAACCATGGGAGTCCTTCCTGATACACACGTTCAACCAGCCCGTCCATTTGTCAACGTCGGCATCGACTTCTGTGGGCCGGTCTACACCCATTACAGAATTCGAGGCAACAAACCAACGAAAACATACATCTGCGTGTTTTGCTGTTTCACAACAAAGGCTTGTCACTTAGAAGTGGTTTCAGACCTATCCACCGACGGATTTATTGCTGCTCTGAAGCGGTTTATCGCTAGACGTGGCTGCTGCCAGAACGTGTACTGCGACAGTGCTACCAACTTTGTTGGGGCTCGTAACCAATTAGAGGAGCTAGAAAATTTACTGCAAAATGAGCGTTCTCAAGAGAAGCTTCACGCAGCCGAAACTCAGAAAGGGATCCAATTTCACTTTATACCACCGCGCAGTCCACACTTCGGGGTATTTGGGAGGCGCCAGTCAAATCGGCAAAGAAATTATTACAAAAGACTATCTCATCTGCATCTCTAACTTACGAGGAGCTAGGCATCGTCACTACGGAGGCCGAGGCTGTGCTCAACTCACATCCGATACAGCCATTATCAGACGACCCTAACGACATGGCAGCACTAACACTGGGACATTTTCTTATTGGGGAACCACTCACTACAACAATACATAGCGTGCATGCGACACTAATCCAAACCTACTCACCAGGTGGAAACTTGTGCAGCACATCCGACACGAATTTTGGCGCAGATGGTCAATCGAATACCTTTCTGAACTACAACAGAGAGCAAAGTGGACCCTAGGTTGTGACAACGTCAAACCAGACATGCTAGTTCTCATCAAGGATGATAATGCCCCTCCCTTGAAGTGGCAACTGGGACGGATAGTGCAAACAATTGAAGGAAGTCACGGACGTTGCCAAGTTACAGATGTCAAAACTAAAAGTGGCATCTTCCGAAAAGGAATAAACAAACTCTCAACCAAGCCACGTCAGCAACAACCAAGGTATCCGCAGAAAGTCCCAAGCCTAAACAACTCAAAAAACGGCATCCTGGCCAAGGTAGATTCCTTCCAATCAACTCAAATTGGCGTGAAAATCGGAAGAAGAACCATCCAGAATTAACAAATAGCGAAGTCCCTTTAAAGCGTTCTCGCCCTACATCCATGCTAGCAGCAACCTTAATAATCCTACTCGTTCTGCCTGCCATTAGCACCGCATCTCCCCCTATAACTGTTGATTCATTCACGAAGGACCCTGGAATTTACTTCGAAGCAATCGGACAAGCAAAGCTAGTAACTAACAAATGGGACGTAATCACCTTCTATGATTTAAAACACTACTGGGAAGAATCAGATGGGATTTGCAAGGGTATACTCAACATGAAAAAGCTGTGTGCATCAATCACTATTCAAGGTCAAGTATGCACTCAAACCTTACAGCAGTTCACACACCAACTATCTCAGATTGAGCAGCTAAACGAAATCCTTCACAAGGGAGGAGAAGGCAGAAGATACCCTACCAGAAGAAGAAAAGCACCACTGGACATCGTGGGCAACGTCGCTAATAAACTTTTCGGTATTCTAGATTCAGACTACGCAACATACCTTGAAGATGAAATTGAAAAATCACGAGCCAACGAACATTATCTAGACTCACTCATGGAGAATCAAACCTCACTCCTCGAGACCACCACAAACCTTTTTGAAAAAGAGACGTACCATATCCAGAAACAATTTAAGGCAATAGACGATTACTTAAAACAATCTGACAGACGGTATAAGCAGTGTATCTCAGTAACAAACTTTCATCACATTTTGCTTCCACACCATGATAGCACTACACAGTTACCAAGAAACAAAAAGGGCATTATGGGATATACTGCTTGATCTACAGCACGGCATCATCAATCCATTACTTCTCACTCCGCGACAACTTCAAGAACAAGTAACGCTCATACGAAAGGCACTTCCTCCAAGTCTAAATATCCCGATCAGTCGAACAGTTGGAGATCTATCATTGTACAAGACGTTTTCCGTACATGCCAAGATGACCAAATCCTTTGTAATTTTTCAGCTGAAGTTGCCACTAATCAATTCCGAAGAATTTCAACTGTTCAACTTGATACCTGTTCCCATTAGACGAGCTCAAGAGTCATATCTCATCCAACCATCTACACGATATCTGCTAGTAAATCTCCAGAGAAACCAACACTACCTGATCAACCAAGACGAATTGGATAAATGTACACTCACCAAGGACAACACATTCCTGTGTGTTCAACATCATCCATTGTACAATCGGCGATCCAGCATCAACCAATGCAAAATCACTCTCTTAAACCATGAGGAACCATCTTCTCGGCAATGTATCTGGCTACCTATCAACAACACGAACTTTTGGATCCAAGTCCACCAACAAAACACGTGGATTTATGCGCTACAAGGGACAAGAGTATTTGACACAATATGTGGACAGGAAGTCCCCACACAAACACTACAACGAAGTGGTGCTCTACATCTAGGAACTCAGTGTGAAATCAGACCCGATACCATGACGATTAGGGGGTTAAACACATTCACGTAAGTTATGAACTACACGTTTACACCATAAGCCAATTTCACACAGATAACCTTCAACAAAACCGACTTCATCAAATCATCATCCACCGACTTCCTTATCAACACAAAAGCTGCTGACTGGAACGAAATCGCAAAGCAACTCTCAACGCATCATTCTCCACAGTTACTACCTTCTGATAGAATAAACAATCATCACATCCACCACTATACACTCGGCTACATCCTAACAAACACAACAATTATTCAGATCATCTGGACTGCGTTGAAGAAATTCAGACGAACGGAAATAAAACCCATTCCTGCGCAGCGCAAGGTCATCAAAAACGACTCATTTTCATTTGAACTGGGACAGTTCAAGGACGGGGAGAATGTTCAATGAAAATTCGCATAAAATTGCGCGCATCAACAAATTCTAATTTCCACGCACGATTAACGTTCAACGTACTCTGGACTGCACCTGAGCCGACTTAATATGCAATCTGCACATTCCAAACATTTTTTATTTCCGCACGCGATCAATACCCCAATTACAAATAAATTAATTCCTGTAATATGCATACTCCGAAAATATCATTTCCACGGCGATCATGAACTTTTTGCTGACCACGACATCAAGCATGTGACAAGCTGCAATGAACTCTAGGAACTCTCAACAAATCAGCACTAAGGCAATGACCACGCTACGGACTTTGCGATATTAAAAATTGAATACTTGTTAAAATTATACTATAAAAGACTTTAATAATAAAATTATGTTATCAGTTGCTCAACAGGTCTTTTTTTAAGAAGCCAGACGAAACGCCGTCTGACTAAGGGGCAATTATTTTATATATTTGCTTTTTGAACAGCTTCCTGATTGTCGGCATCTGCTCCGAATACGAACAGTTTATGGCTCGGCCACGTTAGTTATACTGCTTTAATGGCAGAGTTGGTGTCCTTGAGCCTTACATCCCCCTGATGTCCCGCAGCACCTCCACGTAGGATCGGCCATCTTGGGGTTTTATGAGCACTGCTTGCTACCGGAATCTTTACTGACGTGTTTTTCCCTCCTGTTTTGCATCAGGGCTTTTTCTTGTTGGGCGTCCGTACGAACTTTATTTTCTGGCATTTGTTGAAGGAGTTTCTTTGCGGCTTTCTTCGCTCCTTTTGTCGGTACTATCTGAAACCCCTGAAATAGTGTTCCACGCCCATCAAGTGACTCTTTCTTCATTCTTTTATCCCAATCTCTTTCGATTCTTTCATTAGTGTTTGATGGTGGAGCCATTCGCGTGTGTTCTTTAGAGTAAGCCTGCAGTCCTTCTTTAGCTTTCTGCTCTTCTTCGGCCTTCTGGTAATCTTCGGCCTTCAACCAGCTCCTCCTATAATGCCGTATGCGGTCTTTGAGGTCCTCTAGTTTAAGGAGCCCAACCTTTGCTTCTTCGCTGATTTTTGGGGAGTAGCATGCAGATTTTATGATTTTGAGGATATCTCCCACTTTTCGAATTAGCCTTTCTTCTTCATATCACTAAGCGGCAAGTTTACTCACGACCCTCTTTCTTGGGAGATGTTATCGGCTTCCGTTTCGGAGTACATTAATTCCGCTACATTTTCGACGGTGGCGATGAAATCACGCAACAACGCACCGTTTGTCTGGTCACTCTTATCTTTTCCTGCCGTAATCTATTTGTTGACTTCAGGATGGTTCTTTATTATTTCAGGATTCCCCTGCGGGAAGGTGGAAGTCGGCTAAAAATGCTTGAACAATTCGTGGACAGTTACCTATCTCAAAAAAACTAGTGTGGAAATTATAGGTTGCAACAACCTTCTACTAGAAATGCCAAAGATTTACTGAACTCGTATAATGGTCTGTAGTTATCCACGCATAGTAAATTAGTTACTCATCATCATTCATCAAAGTTATTACTTTATTGATTTAGTTTGTAACAACTGAGATAATTTTGCAATAGTTGATATAAGATTGAAATACAATATTTATATCAAATACTCCAATCTTGAATATAAAGCACTGCCACATTCTATCATGTCCCATCTTGCCAGTTTGGGCTATATAAGTGTATCTTGTTGTTGCAGTATCCTTGATGTGACTTTGAATTTTTACAAGACATGATTTAAGCTGTTTTCTGCTTCCGTAGCAAAAAATCGATCAAGTATTTAATTAGTCTCATCAAACCCAGTAAACTCATAAATCACACCTTTCATAATTTTTTAAACATATAAACTACAACCTCTACAGATCCATCTATAATTAATCCAAAGACCATTACTATCCTATTCCTTGAAGCTTAAAAAGATATTTCACATTGATCGTTTATATTGGAGCAACATAAACACCTAACGTTGCACCTTCAAAGTCGATGAAGATATCCAATAACTGCCTATTACGGCTTAATCAGCCTTCGATTAAAATTTTAATTAGGTCAATAAGAGCTTTAATATATGTGATCATAAAAGAGAAACAATGATTAAATGTTTCGTTAACAGTATTAAAGGCAAAAAATTCCCATTTTAAGAAACTCCATTGGCGTACATTTGTATGAAGACCAAATTATTCAGTGATGTTTGATTTTACAACCTGTCGGTATTGAAGCTGCAAAGACGTTACAATTTGGTAACTTAATTGCGCGGCATTGAAACCAATTAAGAATGCACTCTTAAAGAAGATTTTTGCATTGGTATGGTCTAATTTTAATGCATGTTCGCGAAATCATGAAAAAGGTGAAAAAGATTTAGAAAAAAGGTAAATTATACATTTTTTTAAGTCGTTCTTAAGGTCGAAAAATTGCCCTGAAATAGATACAATGTAACATTGTATTTTGGTAATAAATAATATTTAATAGTTAATTTCTTTTTAAAAAACAAATGCGAGAGAAAATGAACTATTCCCAGCATGAACTCCGTATTTGAAATTTCGTATCTATATGAGTCATACTTTTGAGCAGGGGAAAACAAAAGTTCTCCCTCAGGAAGGAACGTGGGCGTAGTGCCGTGCTCGGAAGCGAATTACAAAATCGAAATTGTTGGGTTCCGCATTGCCGTCGAATGTTCGAAGAAAACCCAAAAATCCTTCAGACTAGTCAGTGCAGCGTGCAGGGACCAAAAGAAACCGAGCAAATCGCGTGAATTGTGGCGTCCTGTTGCAGCCGTGGCACAAAACAGTACAAGCAACCAGAAATGCCGTGCAATGTTGTAAAAGTCCACCGTTAGTCATCCGACAGTGTTGAAGAAACGCTAGACAGGATTGGAATTTGCATTTGGCAAGCGAAAATCTGATCACGAGAAATAAGTATGTGATGACTTGTTCGAGCACAACAACATATTTGACAGCAAGGGGCCCCCAACGGAACTTAGTATTGTAAATACGAAAATTTTATTTAATTTTTATTAAAATCTGTCTGATAATCAATTAATTTATTTTTTTAGTGTAGATCTCTTTTTTGGCTGTAAAAGTGGATCAAGGTCCTATGACGACACTCCGATTCTTTTTGCTTAAACCTATTTTAACAGGAGTTGGCCGCCGGGTGCTTGGCAGAGGTCTGGGAGGTTTTCTAGACCATTCATTTTGCTTGTTTGTGTTCATTTGAGCATTCTCTAGTTTGCTTTTTTTTTTTTAATGGGTATTTTAAGGCATCCTGTTGAGCCATATTCCCGTTTAGTGGCTCCAAGGGGGCTACGGTAACGAAACGTGTGGCATCAAACCTGCCATGGAAAGTCCATAAATACCAAAATCATGTGTTATTGTTGCTGTAATTAGATGAATTTTAAATTGCTATAACTCCCGTATATATAATTTGATTTTCATTAAACTTACAAAGAATGAGGACCTTTCGTAAGACTACTATCATACCATTATCAACAAAGTTGAATGAATTTTGACTTTTAAGTTAGAGAGGGTTCGAGTACCGGCTTTTAATGGTATATATAGCGACTGGTTGCATTCCATGATTTATTCGAAAGTATGGCTCATAAACACGCTCAACTGACGAAGGTACAGGAATTTCAATACCTGAGGAACGCCCTTTGTGGAGAACCAGAACAACTTATTAATCATCTAAGTGTTGCTGAGGTTAATTACGATCCTGCATGGACGCTCCTTTGTGAACGATATGATAATCCTCGTATCATAGCACAAGAGATAATGCAGAGAATCTTCAACATAGGGAATCGCACACGTAACGATCCATCAGGCGTAATGCGAATACTCGATACAATGAACCAACTACTCGCAGGAATCAAAACCTTGAACGCTGACTCTTTCTCGCTATCAACTGTCTTCATGCTTAATCAGAAACTTGATGAAAACTTAAGAAAGGAATGGCAGCGCACCATCTCCGATTCAAATCAAATTCCATCGTTAGAACAGTTCCTGGACTTCTCAAAACAAAGGTTCGCAATGCTGGAAGCCTTAATCACTGAAAAGACAGAAACAAAACACAAATTAGTACTAAAGCCAGATTCACTGGGATCATTGCAGTATCTATATCGAGTGCCAAAGTGCTCAATCAGTAAATTTCTGCCAGATTTTTTTGATGCCATATATGATGCATTGGAAGAATATATAAAGGTAATTATTAAAACACAAATTGCAATATTAATTTCGGGTATTATTTTGGGCTTAAAATTTCGTATACATGATCGCTCTCATCCCTCCCAGTTCTCAAAGAAGTGTACCGCAGTTTCTTCAAAAGATTCAGTGTGATGAGGCAGCACATTTGAAGTGTTGGAAGAATCAATGCCTGACGTACAGCTGTTGGCAGATGTGGCGGTTGATGAATAAAGATTCTCACACTGTTCGCTGCCACTCGTTGTAGCTATTGCTCACCTAGACAATTGAAAATCAGTATTTCTTAAATGCCGAAGACAGGCAACTGTAATTAATTTTTGTATTGCTTCTTGAAGTAAAACTGCTTCCTCCAGTGGTAGGCAGCCCAACTGAACAGCAACGTGTGTTCCAAAGCTTGCAAACTCATTTGTTCTGGGCTGTGGTCGAGCTGCTACTTGCTTTAGCACTTCAACAGCATTATCCAATGCGTCATCTAGTTTTGCTTTTTTTCAGGTCTTTTACGGGATAGCTGGAACCTTCTCGGTGAAGAAGCTGAGACTGAGGCCCATTTTCCATGGGCGTAGCCAGATAGGGGCAAATGCCCCAACCTAAGCCAAATGTCCTCGAAAAATTCTGCGTTTTGTAAGAAAAAATTAATCTTTGTCCTCGAGGACATTTGAAGGAAATGCTGAAACAACAAGGACTTTTCAAAGAGTATTCTCGTAAAAAATGAGGACAATTTGGGAGAAAAGCGGAAAAAAAGGAGTATCAATGAAAATTTTTATAAAAAATGAGGACAATTCGCAAAATTGCAGAAAAACGAGGACTTTTCAATGAGATTTCTCTAACATCTAGAAATATTACACGAGCATATTTGGGCATTTATATTTATAATTCTTCGAATCAAAAAATTCTCAAGTCAAACCTAAGATTGATTTTAACAAATGCTTGTATATACACAAGCGCAAAATAATGCAAGCAAGTTGTCACAAGGTTTGAATTTGATTTCTGTTGACGAACGTATTTTAATGTAAATACTGAATTTTATGTGCACTGTTGATTTTGCGACCGTTGATTCCTCCTAATTGAAATCAAACAAAAATTGGTGTGTTTGCTATTGTTTCTGAGAAGCGATAATGTATACAAATCTCGATTATGCTCACACAAATCCAATCTTTTTCTCTGCGCCTTTCGGCTCGAAGGAGGACGGAGGGAGCCTATAGAAGAAATAGAAGAATTTGTTTTCGAGTCGGTTTTCCTGTTTTCTTATCGGACCCCTTTGTGTTTTCGGTCATTCGAAGATTTTCACTTTTCAGGCCAGTCCCCAAAGTATTATTCTTTCGTATCATTCAGAAATAAATAACGTAACTAATGACCGAAAACACAAAGAGGTCAGATAAGAAAACAGGAAAACCGACTCGAAAACAAATTCTTCTATTTCTCCTAGGCTCCCTCCGTCCTCCTTTGAGCCGAAAGGAGGGGGCAGCTTTTTTTCCCGAGCGTGCTGATAGTTCATTCTGGTAAGTCTGCTGGTGACATCAATTTTTTCTTCGCTTTGTAAACATCAATTTTTGGTTTTTTTGTAATGGATAAAGAAAAAAAGAAAACCTCATTGGGTAAATTGTGGCCAAAAAAATATCCATGGGTTAAAAAGGCAAGTGAGCATTCGGCACATATTGCAAAACTACTTTCCGAACCGACAACAAAGGAGACGGAGCTATTACAGAACATTCTAAAGGCAAAAATCATAAACTACGTGCAGGAGGAGTGCAATCATATTTTAGTAAGTTTCTGTTTATTATATTTTGTTTTTCCAAAATTAGTTCAAAGTATAGTAATAAATCTCTTAATTGCTCCGTTCTGTAAATTTCAAATTCATCAACAAAAAACTGATCTCTCGGAGCCAAGTATGAAAGAGTTGAAATCAATGATAAACCAAATTACAATAGTCCAATCTATATTTCTTGACAAAGGACATGATTTTGATTGGCGTAATGTTAAAGTTTTAGATAAAGAAGAAAGATATTTTAAAAGAAGTATTTCTGAAATGATTTTTATTAAGAGGACCAATAATACGATTAATAAACAGAATGATACCAAGAATTTGAATTCAATTTACGATAAATATTTGGGAATGTTTTAGATCCATTATTTTCTTTTTATTTTGAGGTTGTTGATTTTTTGGTTTGCTTACATGATAAGGTTTCGATAGTAATTGTGGGCAGTGATAAATGTTAGTTCCGTTACAAGGCTCTTTGAATGATGACGTATTTATCGTCTTTCTAAATTTTACGCCTTTTTTCAAAGAATTGTATATTCATATTTTTCCTTTTTTGGAGAAAGTCAGGAAGATTCTGAAGGTGAATCATGGCCTTTGACGTGTTGTTTTTGTGACGAATATATTTGACACGCGCTATACTGCGTTTTATCATGAACGACCTTCATGTGGATAATATGAATTTCTTAATATCTGTGAGTTTTGCTTAATTGTGTATTTTTGTTTTTTCTTTTTATTATTTTCATATTTTTACTGAGAATGATAGTTTATGTAAATTCTGAAGAGGGCTTCATTTAAGCCGAAATATATATTGGACTATTGTAATTTGGTTTATCATTGATTTCAACTCTTGCATACTTGGCTCCGAGGGATCAGTTTTTTGTTGATGAATTATTTCAAAGTGTTTTGCGATTTATACTTTTGAAATGTGCGTATATTTGTATAGAACCGGTTGCTCCTCCACTGTCGAGTCAAAGTGAAGCTGGCACGTCAAGACAAAGTGAAGCTGGCACGTCAAGACAAAGTGAAGCTGGCACGTCAAGCCAAAGTGATGCTGTCACGTCAAGTCAAAGTGAAGCTGAAGTGTCAAATCTAAGTGCGAGTGTAATGCAGATAAATGAACGTACTGATGCAATGGAAACGGAAAATTACGATGAGCATACCGATTTCACTGAAATGCACGAAACGACTAGCAAAACAAGCGAAACCCACGAAGAAGATTCAATTCCAATGGATGATTCAACCATTGACACAACTGAAGTCATTTCCGAATTCGACTTGGGTCTATTTATGAACAAGCCATTATCATCAGAGCAAAGATCTCTGTTATTAAAAAGATGTTGGGTACCACCACAAGACTACGATTTTGCAGCAGACTCCGATGATTCAAAACGAAAATTTCTTCACAATTGGTTACAAGTTTATAAACCTTGGCTTGTTTATTCAAAGAAAGAAAAAGGCGCTCTTTGCTTACATTGCGTTCTATTTCATAAAACTACAGTGCAAGGCTTTTTAGGTGCATTCGTTGCTAAGCCAATCACCAAATACAAAGATATGCACGAATTGAGCAGAAATCACGCAAGAAGCAAATGGCATCAAACTTCAATGAAAGCTGCTATTGAATTTACAACTGCCAAACCAGTGGACCTACAGATGGTAACAGGACATCAGAAGTTAATTGAAGAAAACAAGAAAATAATCCGTTCGATCATATCAAACATAATTTTCTGTGGAACAATCGATTCACCATTAAGAGGAAAAGATGCCGATTCCGGTAAAATATTTCAGATTGAAATTTATCATATTTTCGTCTTTTGATAAAATTCTATAATATTTTTAGGAATGCTCATGGATCTTATTCGCTTGAGAATTGAGGCTGGAGACGAATCTCTTAAAAAACACTTTGAAGAAGGACCAAAAATGCGAAATACACCTCACCAGAAATAACAAACGAGATAATTGCATTATGTGGCGAGGTAGTGAAAGATATGATAATTGCTGACGCTAAAAAGGCATCACCATAGAGCATTTTGGGTGATGAAACAGCAGATATATCAGGAAAGGAGCAACTGTCATTGGGTATTCGATTTTACGACGAAAGCCAAGCAAAAATACGAAAAGAATTCATGGGTTTCTCTGAACTAAATGCGATGGACGCTCCAACAATTGCAGATGAAATTGATCGCGCAGTCGTGAGGTGTGAACTTGAACCGAACAAATACGTTGGGCAAGGGTACGATGGCTGCAGTGCTATGGCCGGAAAAGAAGGAGGCGTTCAAGCACATATCCGAAAAAAATACAAAAAAGCATTGTTTTTCCACTGCGCAAGCCACAGATTGAACCTTGTTGTTAATGATTTGAACACGGTCCCGGAAGTACGAAACACTATTGGCACCATCAAAGACATAATAAGATTTTTCCGAGAATCAGTGGTACGGTGAAAGTGTGCTGCGAACATACCCACCCTTTGTGAAACTCGTTGGTCTCAAAAACACAAGAGCATTGCTGTTTTTAAAGCCAAATTCGTTGAGATCATGAACGCATTACTGACTTTATCCACCGAAGGCAATGTAAAAACGCGATCAGCTGCATTTCAGCTACACTCTGCAGCAACGAAACCTGTATTTATCAAATGCACTTCAATAATTGCCAAATATTCGGATATTCTTGAGCCTGTCGTGAATGGTCTGCAATCTAAAAGTCTTGACCTGCTCAAATGCAAAGACCATC
Source organism: Odontomyia ornata (assembly GCA_963969285.1). Classification (NCBI taxonomy): domain Eukaryota; kingdom Metazoa; phylum Arthropoda; class Insecta; order Diptera; family Stratiomyidae; genus Odontomyia; species Odontomyia ornata. The sequence goes on along the minus strand of OZ017738.1, from coordinate 156,324,495 downwards.
TTGATAGAATATCAACTGTTATCTCTAGCCATCGACCCGCTGTAGATACCGTGATTAATGAAATTCTAGACGAGGCAAAAGAAATAGCGAACTTGATTGATATTGAATTGGATATGCCCAGACTAACCCAACGACAGCAGCATCGTTCAAATCAACCTGCATCGAATCCAAATGATTATTGGAAAATATCGTTGCGAATTCCGTATTTGGATTCGTTGATATCATCGCTTGCAAATCGATTCGCGCCATTCAATTTGCCTGCATTTTCACTACTCACATTGCATCCATACATTATGTTGAAAAAAAGTATTGGCGATTTGAAAGAAGACATCAAGCCATTTTCAGAACTTTATGAATTGGATCTGAGTGCTGAAATTGAATTATGGTATAACACTTGGAAAGACAAACAGCTTAGTGAAGAAGCGATGAAAAATTTGCAAGTGTGCGACGTAATCACGGAAGCGGACACCTTTTTTCCTACTGTATCACATGCATTGGAAATATTATTGGCACTACCTTGCACGACTTGCACGGTAGAAAGGTCGTTCAGCACTTTGCGGTGTATTAAAACCTGGCTAAGATCAACCATGGGCGAAAATCGACTAAATGGTAAAGTTTTAGAAAATTAATTTGATTCATTTCATATGATAACGATGTTTTCATTTTTTTCCGAACTATGCATGCTCAGTGTGCATCGGAAAATGGTAAAGGAAAGAAAATCCGAAATAGAAGATGAAGTCCTCAGGAAATTTGCTGAAAATCCCAGAAAATTGGTTTTATAAAACGCGAAGTCAATGGTAAAAATTTATAAAATCAATTTGATTCATTTCATGTACTAACGATGTTTCTCTATTTTGAGAAACCAAAAAATGATACTTTTAAAGTATCTCTCAATATTCTTGTCAATAAATATGTCCTACTCTTTTTTCAAAAAAATGTCCTCGTTTTTTCATTGATTTTTGAGAAATTGTCCTCGAAAAAAGACATAAAAAAATTCCTGGCTACGCCCATGCCATTTTCTGCTTCTCTTTCTGTTAATGTCTGAAATAAAAACGAAAAAATAATGACTTATTTCTTTTTTTTAGGTTCCTCTGAGTGAAAACGAGTGGAAGAAAACTATACATGGGTTTGAAACTTCATGGAATTTTCCAAACTGTGTAGGAGCGATCGATGGGAAGCATATGGTGATACAATGTCCATCCCATTCAGGTTCACAATGCTTCACTCTAGAGCAAGGCGAATAGTGGAAAATGGCTTTGGGATACTGTCTTCTCGTTTTCGAGTATTCCGAACACCAATATTACTTGCTCCTCAAACAGCTGTCAAGTTAGTCAAAGCTGCATGCACCTTGCATAAGTGGATAAGAAGAACGAGGAAGGACAGTACGATAACGGTTGATATCGAAGACCATGAAACTGGGCGAATAATTCCTGGTTCTTGACGAAATCATCCCCGACCAGGAGGTCTGACTGATTTGCGAAGAACTTTGCTGCGAAACTATTTGCCAGAGGCAAGGCAAAAAAGAGATGACTTAGCTAATTACTTCATGGAAGAAGGAGCAATCGATTGGCAGTTTAGGATGCTAGAATAATCCATGTATACCTAGAAGGAGCTTGATATTTTTGATGTTGAAAATTATAAATGAATGAAAGTTTAGTAAAATTAAATCTGAGAAAGATTAAATAAATATAAACAAAACTTACCAAATTGGATTCACTTTCATTTTGCTCCGTGTTTTGCTTGAGGTAGCGATCCACAATTTCGAACCATGCTAGCTTGGGATGATACATTTCACTGGTAGCTGATCCGGTTACTTTTGATTTTTTGACTTTCGAAACTTCCTGATTGTAGTTGCATCTTATATTCCTTATTTTTTGGCAAAGCAGCTTGATAGTCGGCAGTCCAGACAACGCCAGCAGCATCTGCTCTGCATGTTCCGAAATTTCCATGCCACAGGCATGGAAATTTCTCATATTCTTCGAAAAAAACTGATTGTATTGAAACTTGACATAGTGAATACACCACAACTTTTGAAATTTATTATTAACACCACCGCGAACAAATATTTTATAAACTCAAAGCCAATTCAATCAGAGTGCCTTCGAGAGTAACACTCTCACTCTCAGAAACCTGTTTCCACGCGAGAGTTGATGTGATAGTGCTTATAACTATCGTGGGAGCACTATCAACTATCTAGCAGAACTAGATAGTGTGATAGCGCTGTCGTGATAGTGTGATGGTAACTATCAAGCTATTTACACGATGATAGTATCCGTAAGAGTTGCTATCATGACAGCTACTATCATACCAACTATCGTCGTGTAAATGGGGCTTAAGAGTTCGTGTTCAATGTGCAAAAGTGCCCATAAGCTGTTTGAATGCGTCTTATGCAAACAAGCCAGTGTTAAAGCGAGGTGCGAGATTATTAAGACTTCTAAATAATCTGTGTTTTAATTGTTTTGAACAACATAGGGTCAATAAATGCATTAGAGCATTATACGACCAGTTATTGCTACCAGGACTCCTACATGGGAAGCCATGTGCCCGGAAGACAAAAATTGGATTGGTATTGTTCGGTACCGTTCCATACAAAACCTCAACGTCATTATGCGCTTTTATTTCCTATCAAGGCCTGAAGGAAACAGTACGGAAGTTCTGGGAAGCAGAAGAACTACCAGAAATAAGACACCTAACAAACGAAGAGAAAGCATATGAAGCACATTTCGAGCAGATCATTTACGGGCAGCCATCAGGAAGGTACTCGATTAGCTTGCCATTAAAATACAATGCAGATTCTTTATCTGAGATTAGTGACACGCAAAAGATTACGTACATAAGGTTTCAAAAACTAGAATACCGATTGGTACGTAAACCAGCGTCATATGAACAATACTGAAACTTTATGGAAGAATATATTAAACTAGGGCACATGTCAAGAGTACCTGCAGACCGTATGAAGATGACTACGGCGTATTATCTATCACGCCATGGGGAAATCCTTAAACGATCTTCTTTACGCTTGGCACACCATTCAAGGAAACCTCCTTCATCTTTCAATGTGGTGAAGGCAGCATAAATACGCAATTGCAGCCGACACTGAAAAAATGTATCGGCAAATATTCATACGCGAAAGAGACCAGCACTTCCAAGGCATTTTATGGCGATTCAACCAAACCGAACCATTTCAACATTTTCAATTGAGGACCACTACATGTGCTGCATACCTTGCGATTTGAACACTATACCAATTGGCTGCAGATGAATCAGCTTCGTTTTCTCAAGCTTCATAGACGTAAACAACTGACTCCTACGTTGATGATGTGCTAACGGGTTCAGATAAGCTACAAGACCTTCTCAATCTTCAGGAAGATCTGCGCAACCTTTGAAAGAAAGGAGGGTTCCACTCAAGAAAATAGTCCTCCAACCATACGAGGCTATTGGAGCATATTTCGATTGCAGAGAGAGAAACACAACTCCCACTTAAGATAGCAGCTACGGAACAGGTCAAAATACTTGGCATACAATACCATCCAGCCACAGATGAGTTTTCATTTAGAATCGCATCACCAAGCATCGAGAAGGTCCTCACAAAGCGAAATGTGTTAGCAGAAGTTGCCAAGCTGTTCATAGGGATGTCGATTATTCGGAAGCTATGGCTCGCCAAAAAAGATTGGGATAAGCCACTAGGCTCCAATTTGAATAAAGAGTGGATATGGTTGGGAAAACAACTAACAAATGTGGGAGCTTTAAGAATAAAAAGATGGATAAATTTAAGTCGATTCCTTCAATTTGAACTTCATGGGTTTTGCAACTCGTCATCAACAGCCTATGCTGCCGCTATATAGTATCTAGTATATTCGTGTTGTGACCACAATATCAACCAAGGCCACTTTACCAGCAGCTAAATTGAAGTTAACTCCAATAAATGTGGAGTCAGTAGCTAGATTGGAGCTTAACGGAGCGGTATGATTGGTTAAACTTATGGCTGAAGTCATTGAAGCACATAATTGGAAAAACGCTCCCCGTTTTTTTTAGACTGACTGATTTGGAGTCTAGCAGCTAAATAGAAAGTATATGATGCTAACCGTGTGCGTATTATAAATCAAAATGGCTCAGCCAAATACTGGGACCATGCAAGTACTCATGACAACCCAGCTGATGTCGCGACAAAAAGCATGTAACTAAAGGAACTTATCACATTCAACCTGTGGCGGAATGGACAAACTTGGCTGAACGCACGTGTCATCTGAATACCTCCAGTGATGCAAATAACCAGTGAATGCGAGGAAGAAGCTAAAGCAGATCACTAATTGCTACGACTGAAGAACAACCAGACATATTGACCAGGTACTCATCATTTCACAGCAGTGGATTGTAGCATTCTGCCAACGTTTTGCTTTCAATCCCAAACATCCTAAGATGAAACGATTGGGAAACTTATTGGAAACTGAACTTCAGGAAGCATCCAACACATGTGTGAGGATAACCCAAAGCATAGCATACAAGAAGGAAATCCAAGATATATCTACGGTGAGATCAAGTTTTGAAGAGCAGTCATATTAAATCCTTACCTCGATGAATTGACACTGAAGGGATCCTCAGGGTGGGTAGTTGAATTAAACTTGCACTCATTAAAAAAACAGGTAAACACCCAGCTATCATCCCGAAAGGCCCATTAGCAACGCTATTGATACATGGTGGGCCAACTGACGTTAGCGACATTGCGACTCACATATTGGATAATATCAGGGCTGACGATCGTAAAAATGGTCACGCGGCAATGTGTGACATGTTTCAAAATTACTGCCAGGCAGCCTCTCGAGTCCAAATCGAAAAATCATTCCTACACACAAGAGTCGATTACGCAGGACCAACAACCATAAAATGGAATGGGATAGAGGTCTCAAGACCACAAAATCATACATAGCAATCTTTTTATGCATGGCAACGAAGGCCTTTCACCTGGAGCTCGTTTCTGATTTGACGATTAGTGCATGTATTGCAGCTATTAAACGTTTCGTTGCAAGACGTGGGAAGGAGCGAAGGCTGTACAAAAATTTTCGATCAGCCAACAGAACAAGAACCAGAAACTGAATGAAAAATACAATCACACATCAACTAATTATCTTAACTTATATTATCAAAATGTTCGCGGTATGAGAACCAAGCTGAATGACATGAATTTAGCATCCATATTGGCAAATGATGACGTTATATGTTTAACTGAGACGTGGCTTTCAAAGGAAATTGCGAATGAAGAACTCTTTCCTCTACATTATGTATATCGTGAAGATAGGGACCGAGCTATATCCGGTAAATGCCATGGCGGAGGTGTCTTGATTGCGGTCCGTAAACCGTTTGAAAGTTTCTTCTGTCGAGATATCACCTTCTCCCCTCCTATTTAATGGGTTGTAGTTGGTTTGAGATTATCATCTAACTTGCTAATATTTATTGTGTGCGTCTATGTGCCATGCAGCTCCCCGCTACAAGTCTATACTCTCTTCTTTTCTGAACTTTCTAATTACATTAATGTTTCATACCCCTCTGCGTCCTTTATGAACTACGGTGACTTTAACATGCCAACGGTTGAATGGGATTTAAGCTCTAGAAGGATTGTGTCACATAATGAGATATCAATTTCATTGTCATCCTTTTTGTCTCTATGCTTGCTAACGCAGTTAAACTATTTCCCAAACATAAACAATAGATTGCTGGACCTCATTTTTACTAACAATCCCATGAGCATTATCTCAGTTTCTCAATCACCAACCCCTTATGTCAAACCTGATTCTCACCATCCTCCACTTGAAATGCAACTATCGCTTTGCATCTCACGCCATAGAAATAACAAAGCTTTTTCTAGATACAACTTCTACAAGGCAAACTATGAAGCTATTCAATTAGAGCTTTCTGAGATCGATTGGCAGTTTCTCTCTCATTTTACTGATGTCAATGATGCTGTCACGGCCTTCTATAATAAACTTAATAATATTATAATGAATTTCGTTCCTCGTAGTCGTCCTCCTCGCAAAAAGAATGCTCCTTGGTTCACAGCAGAAGTTTCAGAAGCTTTAAAGCTAAAAGACATAGCGCGTAAAAAGTTACAGCGTTTCGGTTCAGAGACGTATCTCTCGTCTTATAAACAACTACGTAAGAATGCCAAAATGGTCATCAAGCGCGCAATGTATTCATATTTTAACACCATCGAGGCCTCTTTACAATCAAACAATCCTAAATCTTTCTGGACATATGTCAACTCCCTCAAATCCACTTCAAATATACCTAGCTCTGTTAGCCTGCATTGGAAACAAGCGTCTGGTGGTCAGGCCATATGCGATATATTTGCAGACCATTTTGCTTCTGTTTTCCAATCATCTTCGTCACCCTTACCCATTCTCCCAACTAACCATTCCTCTCATTTGAGCACCATGTTGACAACACCTTCCGAAGTCGAAATTATTATCGACTCCATTGATGTTAACGTGAGTTCGGGCCCAGATGGAGTCCCGAACTTTTTTGTGAAAACGCTGTCCTCATCCCTAAGCTTACCCTTGTCAATATTATTTAATATCAGCCTGACTGTAGGGACATTCCCAGCAATTTGGAAAAGAGCCAACATCTTTCCAATTCACAAATCAGGGGGCCGTAGCTTAGCGCTTAATTACAGGCCTATATCCCTACTCTCGTGTTTTGGAAGAATTGTTCATAATCGAATATATGATGCAATCTCCAATGACTTCGCTAAACAGCAGCATGGTTTCGTTAAGGGACGGTCAACGGTAGCCAATTTGGCTGAATTTACCAATGCGATTGCCCTATCACTTGATGAAGGTCAGCAAATGGACGTGATTTACACGGACTTCACCAAAGCCTTTGATATGGTAGACCATAGTCTATTACTGAAGAAACATGAGGTTTTTGGCCTCTCTGGCCCTCTTCTTACATGGCTATCCTCCTTTCTGACAAATCGTTCTTCATCGGTTACTTGGTGTGGTTGCTCTTCGTACGTTTTCTCTCCTTCTTTTGGAGTACCTCAAGGTTCAATCCTCAGCCCTCTTTTATTTAATGTTTTCATAAATGATCTACCAACTGTGTTGACATCAGATTGTCTGCTCTACGCAGATGATTTAAAAATCTTTAAAGTCGTCTATTCACAAACGCACTGTAGTGACCTTCAATCTGACTTAGACTCCCTCTTTCGATGGTGCTCTATGAATCGCCTTCCTCTCAGCGTGTCCAAATTTCTGCATATGTGTTTCACCAATAAGCGTACGCCTCTTGCCAATGCGTATTCAATTAACGGATCACTGCTATCTACGGTGGATCATTCTAAAGACCTAGGTGTTATACTGGATACACATTTAAAATTTGATGTGCATTTAGCTGACATAACCTCTAGAGCATCGCGAATCGCTGGTTTTGTACTACGATGCTCTCATAGAACATTCAGTATTCATACCTGTGTTCGCCTTCTCATCCTGTTGGTCCGCTCCATTCTCGAGTATGCCTGTCAAGTATGGTCACCCCGTTTCATTTATCTATCGGAAGCTGTCGAATCAATCCAGCGCAAGTTCACACGCACGCTCTTATATAAATATAACCTTTCGTATCGCTCCTACAGTGAACGTCTAAATTTCCTTCATATCCCACCTCTCGACATCAGAAGACAATTTTTAGATTTATGCTTCCTTTTTAAGCTCTCCAGAGGCCTCTTAGCATCGGACCTGTGCAATGCATTACATGCACGTGCAAAAACCGACACGTATCTGTACTCGCCTTTGGTGCGATCTATAAGAGCCTACAATAATCTTCAGCTTGGTCCTCCACCGCATTCTTTGCGAATTTTTAAGTCAACAGTACGGAATGCTCTCAATATTAATGGTTAACGTAGCCTTCTTTTTTAATTTTGTTTTTGTATTTTCTTTATTTTCGCCTATTTTGTAATTGGATTAAGTAAATCTGTAAATAGGATTTTCTAAATAAATAAATAAATAAGTCCCATGTAATTTACAGCGATTGCGGTTTAAACTTTCTAGAAGCCAACAAGCAGTTGCAGATCGTGTACAGAGCGACTCTTCAAGCATGACGTTCAAAAGTTGCAAATCATAGCACACAATAGAAATATATCCCTTCTTCTCCTTCTTCGTAGCACTAAAGCCCCTCTCGGGCCTTCGCTTCCTCTGTCCATTGACCTCGTCCTCCAATTTTTATATCCGAGCAGCGATAAACTGTCTTCATTGACCGAGTCAGACCAGCGTTTCCTCGGTTTTCCAACTGATCTCCGGCCTTCAGTTCTCCTAACGAATACCTTTTTAGGTATCCATTGTTCGTTCATACGATTCATGTGCCCAGCCCATTACAGCTTCCGCATTCTGGCAATCATTAAGACCTCGAGCTCGTCAAAAATGTCATACAGCTCATAGCTTTATAGAATTCACCATTGGCCTCTCTTTAGCTTCGCTCCGATTATTCACCTCAAGAATGGTGGCTCAAAGGCGTTCAACATATGCTTGAGTTAGGAACCATGTTTCACCCCTATAGCATATCATAGGTCTTATCACAGCTTTGTATACTTGGAGCTTTGTTTCCCTGTGTATGCAGCTGGTCTTCAAGATAATCAAAACTGAAAAAAATATTTTATTTGCGAGCTGTATTATTCGACGTGCCTCGTTCCTATCATTACTGTTTCGTGTTATTTTGGCGCTTAAGTACACAAATTTGCTGATATTTTCGATACTGTATTTGCCAAGTGTGATATTATGTGTGCGTGAGATGTTCTTCTCCGATTGCGTCATAAGCTTTCTTTTATTTTCATTGATTTGTGGCCTTAATAGTTTTGCTCCGCCATCAAGTTTCAGCTAGCGTCCTTTGACAGTGTAAATGCCCATGAAAAAATGTTGATTTCGTCCGCATAGGCTGCTACTTGGCTCGACTTGTATACTAATGTTCCTCGCGTATCGACGGGTAGCTTCCTTATAACGTACTACAGGGCCAAATTGAATAACAATGAGACAGCCCATCTCCCGGCTTTAGTTCGTTATTTAAACTTCATGGGTTATTTGTGTCAAAGGCATCGTTGAGTTGGTTATTGATGCGGACTTGGGAGGTCGTCGACGTCATTGTCATTTTGGTAAGACGGACTAATTTGATACAGTACGTTACAATCAATACTGTTGTATGCTTGTTTAAAGTCAACAAAAATTTGGTGCACGTCTATGTTAAACTCCCAGCATTTTTCAAGTACCTGCTTGACTGTGAACAATTGGTCTATTGTCGATCTAACTGCTCTAAAACCGCCTTGATACTCCCCAATAATACTGTTGGCATATGATCCGATTTTATTTTCTAAGATTTTTGAAAATATTTGGTACGCCGTACAAAGTTGTGATATGCCTCTATAATTATCGCACTGTAGCTTATCACCTTTTTTGTTGATAGGAAATATAATTGAATAGTGGAACCAATCAATTTTGATATATGCTCTTTTTTCAAAATGTGCTGGATGACTTTGTGAAGAGCTTTATGAGCACTGCGGCCACCAAATTTGATGAGCTCCACTGGAATCTCATCAATGTCCGGTGCTTTATTATTCTTTTGGGCTTTGATGATGGCGCTGTGTGGAGGATTAAGGAGGTTCTTGAAATATGATGCCCATCTTTCCTTAATCTTGGTTCCGTCAGCGATGATGTTGCCAATGTTATCATGACAGAGCGTGATTTTGGGCTGATTTCCACGTTTCAGGCTTTTCACTACTTAGTATGCTTGTCTTTTGTTATTGCTCGATAAACTTATATCCGTCCCTCTTAATTGGTCGTCATAGTATTTTCTTTTCTAAATTCTAATTATCTGATTTGCTACTCTTCTGAGGCTTTCATAGTATTCTCTCTTCGTCCTGATTTTCCTACCTATGTAACCTTTGTATGCCTGATTCTTTTTGTCTAACGTATTCCGGCACTCATCATCAAACGATTCATTTCTCTTGCGCCGGGCTTGATGTCCAATCATCTGTCCTGCCATGCTCTTAATAGCCGCTTTCACTTCCATCCAAAGCTCGTTGCTTGTCTTTAATGATGCGTCTGATAAGATGGGAGCCAGCCGGCTGTCAAATTTTCGTAGCAAGCTGGTCTTCGCTGAATATGCCTTTGACATACGACATCGAACGGTTAATTTGATCAAGTAATGATCCGAGTTACAATTGGCTCCTCGGTGTGTATGGACGTCAAGAATGCTCGAAGCCCATCGTTGTTGGATCAGGACATGGTCGATCGGGTTTTTGTGTTGCCCTCCGCTGATACCCTGGTCATTTTATGAATGTGTCGATGTGGGAAACAAGTCGAACGTATGACTAGATTTCTGCTACATGCAAAGTCAATCAGACGCTGGCCGTTGTCATTTGTTTCATTGTGGAGGCTATATCCCCCAATCGTTCCTCGATGAGATAGCTCGTTGCCAAACTTAGCGTTGAAATTACCTAGAATTATTTTTGTGTCGTTTGTAGGCAACGAGTCGACTAGTCTTTCCAGTTGATTGTAGAACGTTTCCTTCGTTTCTTCGGTTGGGGCGTGAACATTTATCAGCCAGATTTTGATGTTAGGCCGTCGCCCAACCTCCTTTTTGGTGGCATGGTTATTACGTTGATTCCGTTATCAAGCGCGGAAGATTCACCTTCACCCTCTTACGTCCCCACAAAGCAGGTGTAAGTAAGATTTAGTAGCAGAACTTTAAATGTTTTTACATTTATTAGCATTTCTCGGCATTTAATGTTTCATTATTAGGGAACCAGTAAACCCGATCTACAACTCTGAGAGCATTTACTACCATTTAATTGGGGGTATTGGGATGAGGAATCATGGAAGCTATGGGTAGGGGAAACAAGGGGTTCCCTCCTCTTTTCTCAAACGGGCTTGGGACCGTCTAAGGCGGAGTTATTTATCCATCCAAGTAGCCCACATTTTGGTGGTCTCTAGGAAGCCGGGGTGAAGACAATGCAGGGGCACTTGTATAAAACAATTGGCCACCAAATCTTAAACATTGAAGAGATTTGGACTTTGTTAGCTTAGATCGAGGCCTACACTCACGTCCACTGACTCAAATAAGCAACAATATGAGTGAAAAAGCTGCATTAACTCCAGGTCATTCCTTGACTGGGGATAATCTATTCGAAATCAAAGACGACTCTTGTGAAAACAACTCATCTTTACTGAAGAGATAGCACTTAGTCCAGCAAATGAAATAGTCCTTTTGGCAACGATGGATACAAGGATACTTACAACGCTTACAACGACGGTCAAAGTGGCTTCAGAAACAGGGCAACCCGGAGTTTGGTGGGCTTGTTCTTGCAAAAACCGATAAGAAATTCTGCCGACGCGATGGCCTTTCGCAAGAATTGTCGCAATCCATTCCTGACCAGATGAACTGGTTCCAACCGTGTCTCTTAAGTTGAATTGAACAACCGAAAAGTGCCCCAAATTGAAAATTTGCAAGCTACTATTCAACAAGGAAACAAAGCAACCAGCAGAAATCTGCTCAACTCCAGCTATCTTAGAAAGTCAATCATCCATAAAAACAAATGAATGGCCTCTAGACGAGGATCCTGATACACAAAAGAAAAAGAAGGTTATAAGCCGTTATCTTCCAAGTCTCTTGGCAATGGCGCTTACTACGATCTTGGTCATTGGAATCTTACCATCTCCTGTACTGTCTGATGCTACCATCACAAATTTGCAGGGTAGTCTGTACATAGAGCAAATAGAAAACCCAACCTGAATTGAGGACCTTGCAAGTTAAGATTGAGCTCCCATTCTCAGACCTAGAAACCAACAGATGAGAAGAGCATGGGGAACATAAACTCTAGTTTGTATTCTATGTGTTCTATGGGTAAATATATCATGGAAAAGATATCTTTTCTCCCATATCAGCTGCTTTTGACGACACCGAGCACAAAATCAACCTGCTACGATTCATACATGTGGGAATATACTATTTTGTTTCTTCTTCAAATGAAAAAATCCAATTCAAATTAGCTACACATTTTGGAATCACCCTATGAAAATTTAGTTGACTGCAAATACGTGTTTGAAACGAGTTCAGATAACAGTGAATAGAACGCTCGTGATTTTGTTTATTGGGTTGGAGAGAAGGGGAGACGAGTTGAAGTTGATAGGAGACGGGACGTTCTCGGTACGACGAGCTCTGTGAAGGACGGAAGACATGTGAAAGCTAAATTATCGGATATTCTTTGCAAACCGTTTCTGTATCAGTATACTTTATTAATAAATTACATACCTATTACGCGCGCAAAAATTTTATTCATTCCTACAAAGTGGGGGCTCGTCCGGGATGAAAGCCACGTTAGCGGTTCGGGTAGAGAGTGAAATTAATAAGTACACGCGAATGGAGATAGTTTTACGCGATGACGATTGAATACATTGAGTGCCGAGTTACAGAGTGTTGAGACCGACGTGCTAAACGAAAAATAACTGTTTAACGGCAGACGGCCTAGTGATAGTTGATCTACAAGCTGTTCAGTTTGAGACCTGTTTTTTGTTTGGGAGCACGATGGCGACTGTACCAAGTAGCGTTGGTCTAGACGTGGATTCTATGGAATCTGAAGAGTTGAGGAAAAGGTTAGAAGTGTTGAAACTGCCAGTGAGTGGTGGTAGGGCTGTGCTTGCTGGGCGATTAAGGAAAGCCTTGGCAAAGTCTGCAGATGGAGTCTCAAGATCGCAAAGTAACCAAAATCAGCGTAGTCAGAGTAATCTAAATGCCCGAGATTCTGAGAATGGAGACGGGGATGATGGCGACGGCGGCGAAGGGAGTGACGACGATGATGAAATAGATGTGGATTCACTATCGAAAGATTAATTAAAAGAGAAATTGCGTGGTTTAGCGTTAAAGTTAACCGGAAATAAACCTGTATTACGAAATAGACTAAAGGCAGCACTAGACGAGGATGATCATAATCAATATGACGATGACGACGAGGAAAGCGACAGCGATAGTTATAGTGATGGCGATGAACAAGAACGACGACGTGAGGTGAAGAAGAAAAAACGAAAGTCTACTGGCCGCTACAACCAACCGGTGTTAACATTCAAAGACGTTGAAGATGCGCTCGAGTCATTTAGTGGTGACGGAAATGAAAATGTTTATCGGTGGATTAAAAATTTTGAAGAGACAGCAGAGATGTGTGATTGGACTGATCCGCAGAAAGTAATTTATGGAAAAAGATTGTTGAAGGGCTCTGCAAAATTGTTTATAAATTAGAATGTAGTACAAAAATGTGGAAGTCAATGAAAAAAGCGCTCAAAGAAGAGTTTGCTAAGACCGTTAATAGTAAACAGGTTCATAGACAATTGAGTTTTAGCAAGAAAAAACCTGAGGAGTTATACCAGGAATATATTTATCGGATGCTGGAGGTAGCTAGTCATGCTAATATTGAACTAGAGGCTGAAATACAATATATTGTTGACGGGATACAAGATAACGAGGGCAACAAAACTATCTTGTATGGGGCTAAAACGATAAATAGTCTTAGAACAAAATTTGGGCAGTATGAAATGATGCAGCGATGTAGCAACAATAGAAAGAAACTTAAACAACAAGACAAACCCAAACGCGCTAATAGTCAAGCAAAGGGAGAACAACATGACAAGTCAATTAAAAGGTGTTATAACTGTGGCGATAAAAACCATGTGAGTGCTGATTGTCCTAATAAGTCGAAGGGGACAAAGTGCTTTAAATGCAGAGAGTTTGGACACGTTGCGAGTAAGTGCGCGAAACACATTGATAACAATAGTTCAAGTGGAGCTAAGCCTCGCTGTGATTTAGCTAGTGTCAGTGACAAGAAAACATATGAAACTGTAAACATTCTTGGAAAAGACATAGACGCAAAAATCGGTTCGGGGAGTGATTTAAATTTAGTGCGATCAACCTTGTACGTTCAGCTAGGTGCACCAAAGTTACAAAAGAAAACGATTCTAATGGTGTTGGAGCGACGGGTGGAAAAACGTTGGGACGATTTGATGCAGAAATAACAATAGATGACATATCGTTTGTTTTCAATTTCGATGTGGTTCCTGATGATTACACAGGGCACTATTTGATCATTGGTGGCAAATTATCCGATCAGGCTGAGATCACTTTGAAGAAAAGACAAGCGACGTTGACTAAGATCGAAGAAGACAAACCACAAATTGATTTTCAATTGTCTAAAGCGAGCAATGTTGACTTGAGGGAAGAAGCGATGGTAGACGTAGATTTTCCTGAAGATACAAACGAGATTCAAGCTTCTGCTGGACATTTAGTGGACCCAGAGATTAAAGATGTAGTGCGGCAGTTAGTTGAAAACTATAAGCCCGAGAAAATAGCAGACAGTGGGTTAAAATGCGCATAATATTGCAAGACGAACATTCTGTTCATCAAAATCCGCGAAGATTATCTGAATGACAACGACGTGAAGTGAATAAAATTATTGATCAGTGGATAAAAGACAAAATCGTGAGACCAAGTGTATCAAATGGTGAATTAAGACTTTGCGTAGACTATAGATTGCTGAGTAAGAAAATTGTTAAGGATCGATACCCTTTACCTTTAATAGAAGATCAACTTGATAGACTTCAAGATGCAGCTGTATTCAGCCCACTTGATCTCAAAGATGGTTTCTTTCATGTGCCAATGGAGGACCCCTGATGGTCAATACGAATTTCTAAGAGTTCCATTCGGGCTCTCTAATTCGCCGGCAGTTTTTCAACGACATATTGGAGCAGTCTTTAGAGATTTAATTAATGACGGAACAGTGCTGACATATCTTGACGATCTAATTATACCTGCACGAGATGAAGCTGAGAATCTGGAGAAACTAAAACGTGTATTAGAAACCGCGAGTAAATGTGGATTGGTTAATATCTGGGGAAAATGCGAATTATTGGTAAAACGTGTCGAGTATTTAGGATACATTGTTGAAAAGGGTTTAATCAAACCTTCAGATAAAAAGACATTAGTTGTCGCACGTTTTCCAGAACCTAAAACAGTAAGACAATGGCAAAGTTTTTTGGGTTTAACTGGAAATTTTCGGAAATTTATTCCCCAGTTTGCGATAATTGCGAGACTTTTATCTCAACTACTGAGAAACAGTGTTAAATTCGAATTTGGTGCCGAACAACGTAGTGCTTTTAATCGTTTAAAAAATGCGTTGATGGAAAAACCAGTGCTGAAACTGTATCGTGTTGGAGCAGAGACTGAACTTCATACTGACGCGTGCATGTTAGGCTTGGGAGCAATTCTAATGCAGAAAGATAGTGAAGATGGTATGCTGCACCCAATTTATTACGTTAGCTGGAAAACTACTCCGACGGAAGAGAGAACCACAAGTTATGAATTAGAAGTCTTGGCAGTGATCAAATCGCTCAAAAAATTTAGAATCTATCTCTTGGGCATTCCAGTAAAAATAGTGACGGCCTGTCGTGCATTTGCTTTGACTATGTCAAAGAAAGATACAAGTTTACGTGTGGCTCATTGGGCTCTTGATTGAAGAATACCAGTATTCTATCGAGCATCGTCCAGGCAAGTCAATGAAGCACGCTGACGCTCTGAGCAGAAATCCTGTAGATGTTCTGTTTGTGCAGGAAGGTCGAGACGTATTTGTGCTGCAAATCCAAAAGGCTAAAAAGGAAGATCTGGAGCTTCGACAGGTCATCGGATGTATTGAACGCGAAGAAAAGACGGAGTTCGTATTGAAGAAAGGTGTTTTGTATCGAGAGTGTGATGGAGATGTTCTTCTTGTGGTTCCAAGGTCGATGCAACTAGAGGTGATACGGCAAGTGCACGAAAAAGGACATTTTGGGCTGAGAAAAACTGAGTATATTATTAAACAAGAATCTTGGTTTCCGAAAGTGCAAGGAAAAGTTGAAAAGTTTATAAAAAACTGTGTCAAGTGCCTTCAAGCAGAAAGCAAGACAGGAAAACCAGAGGGATTTTTAAATCCGATTGATAAGGGTGAAAGACCACTAGATACATATCACATTGATCATCTAGGGCCGATGCCTTCCACTAAGAAGAGCTATAATCATTTATTTGCTCTGATTGACGCGTTTACGAAATACACTTGACACTATCCCACGAAGTCGGCAACAACTGAAGAGGTGATGGCTCGCTTAAGTAAACAAGCAGTTACATTCGGTAATCCAAGACGAATAATATCAGATAGAGGAACGGCGTTTACGTCTAATGCTTTCAAAGAATACTGCAACAAACAGAAAATCAAGCACGTGCTCATAACGACAGGAGTTCCGAGAGGAAATGGTCAAGTTGAGAGAGTAAATCGAGTAGTCATTTCGATGTTAACGAAGCTACCAATGCCAAAACCAGCTGAGTGGCATAAGTATGTCGATGTAGTACAGCAATATATTAATTTTTCATTTAATAGAAGTATTGGAAAACTCCATTCGAACTTTTAGTTGGAGTTCCTATGAAACTGAAAGAAGAAATTTGCCTCAGAGAGATCATTGATGAGGAAATAATTGGATCATTTGATCAACAACGTGATGAACTGCGAGAAGAAGCCAAAAAATATATAAATAAGATTCAAGAAGAAAACTAAAAGACTTTCAATAAGAGACACAAGAAAGCAAATAATTACAAAGTTGACGACATTGTAGTAATCCAAAGAACACAGTTTGGAGCGGGACTCAAATTTCATCCTGAGTTTTTGGGTCCGTACAAAGTAACTTCGGTTATGAGAAATAAGAGCTATCGAGTTGAAAAAATAGGTGAGCATGAAGAACCTATTTGTACAAGTGCTTCAGCTGATCATATGAAGCCATGGCCAACTCAACAAGATCCTGACTACGAGGCTGATTACTCGGAAAAAGAACTCAACGATGAAGAATTTAAACAGCCTACCGGAGAATATGAAAATGAGGAATAAAGTGACAACTAGTGTGTATCGGGGTGATACAATGTACAGAATGGCCGAATGTGGGAATATACTATTTTGTTTCTTCTTCAAATGAAAAAATCCAATTCAAATTAGCTACACATTTTGGAATCACCCTATGAAAATTTAGTTGACTGCGAATACGTGTTTGAAACGAGCTCAGATAACAGTTAATAGAACGCTCGTGATTTTGTTTATTGGGTTGGAGAAAAGGGGAGACGAGTTGGAGTTGATAGTAGACGAGACGTTCTCAGTACGACGAGCTCTGCGAAGGACGGAACTCATGTGAAAGCTAAATTATTTGATATTCTTTGCAAACCGTTTCTGTATCTGTATACTTAATTAATAAATTACATACATATTACGCGCGCAAAGGTTTTATTCATTCCTACTTACATAGTCGACAGAAGCGTGGAATCTTTGGGCAAATACTCAAAGTAGTTTTCGGGGTTAATGATGAAATCATCACGGATGGGCAAAGCCTGTCAATGAATCAAGACACTTAAAAATCTGGTCGAACATCAACAAAAAAAGCACATTAAGTCTATAAGTACAAAAAGGCTGAATACAACAACTAGTAGACTCAACCGACAACTCAAACGATTCTCAGAACAGTTTAATAAGGTACTCGAGGAGATAGATGCGTTAAAAAGTGTTTTTTTTGTGGATTCAAACAAAGTAAATATCCAGTTCTTAGGAATGCACCAACGTGCCATTAATTTTATAGCAGAAGTAGATCTCAAGTACACTAAAATTCTAATGTCTATCAACACTAAGCAAGGAATACTTGAATGCATCAAATTAGCAGATCTTCAAGCAACTATCCAACGAACACAAGCATTATTACCAGATCATCTCACATTTTTGCATTTTTCAACATCAAAAATACCAACGAATTCGGGTGAGGATAGCATCAAAATTTATGGACATCTACTGATTCTCGACAGCCGAATATTCGATCTACTCAAGGCAACGGCTATCCTTATTCAACAAAAATCAACCCTATTTATAGCATTCAGCATTCCTAATTTAATCATGGGAGTAAAATACCACGATCAACTGTATTTTGAGTTATAAGCGCCAATCTAGCAGTTGCATCAGTACACGCACTTGGGACATATCTTCTCTCCAGTTCAACCTTAATTGACATAAGAGCCAAGACAAACTGTGTAATAAGAGAGCTCTACAGCCTCCATAACCAACCTACTTGACCGCAAACATCTTTCCGGACACCATCATTAGCTCTACAAAAGATGATGTCTACTAACACCTGGTTATTCTTCGCCCCGCAACCAGTCCATGCTCAAACCGTTTGCAGCGGACAACGAAAGGATATTCTAATCAACAGAACAGGGACTATTAAGCTCACACAGGATTGCCAACTGCAAGCTGAAAAGTTCATCCTTGTAGCAGATCAAAACCATGAGGGACGCTCTCTTCCAATATACGTTGCGCCAACTCTTTCAGAATTAAACTCTAAGTTACAACATATGGATTTCAAGCTATTAAATGTATCAAAGGTAATAGCTACGTAAAAATCATTCGCAACCCTCTTAAATAAGCAGGAAGAGCTAGCCACCGCAATTGACGGATCCAATGGAAAACTATTAAACTGCGCGCGACACTATAAACAATTTCCATTATCCTCTCTGGTTCAGTAGGTACTTGCTGCACTGATTATCATCACCATCTACTTATGCATGCGAACTAAAAGTAAGGAGATAAACTACATATCGCAGGAAAATGTTTGCTGACATGATCACACATGCATATTTGGTTGCAGGTAACAATTTGCTGCAAAAGGTTTGCGTTGTCTGTACGCACTTTGAAGCCCAGAGTTGCGCACAGACAAGATAAGGTTTACATGCATAAATCACTAGTCAAATGTATGCTGTTTTATGGAAGCGAAATATGGATCCTGACTACGAATTCGAAAAGGTACACGACATATCTGAACGCAAAGTACTCCGGAAAGCCTACAGCCCAGTGAAACAAGGAATAGAGTAGAAACAGTAGGTTCATGTCAGTCAACTTTACTTTCCAAGATTCATCATTTTCAATTCTCAATAATATTCATCAATTCAACTTTCAACTCTTTGTAATATTTAGCATATCCAATATCATTTTACTCCCTGTGATACTCAGCATTTCATTATTTCTAAAATTGCAAAATTCTAAATACATTGAACCATTAAGAAATGCACAAATTGCAATTATCGTAAAGTAATTGAACTTATAAACATATCGGAATAGGCTTGTTCATGAATTATGTACTTGTTAATATTGACATTATAGAATAGCTCTGATTATGAACTATGTATCAACCAAATTAATCAATTTTGTTGAATCATCAGATTTAGGCTAAGAAAAATTGTATTTAATAGAATAAGCATGAATAAAGTATTATTGCATTCACGTAAGTCTAATTGGTGCAGTGTTATTTTCTAGCGACTGCTACAACTACATTGCAACGAAGAGCTGTGTGAGCTTTTTGACCAACCACTTGTATAGGGTTTTCCAATAAGAGGTGTTATTTTGAATAGATCTTGTGATTTAACACCTTGCAACTTCTTCATTTGGGGACACGTGAAAGAGAAGATCTACGCCAACAGGCCAGCGTCGGTTCAAGACCTCAAAGATAGAACTCGTGAGGCTATCGAGGACATAGGGCAGCCACTTTGCGATTTGGTTATGGAAAATTTCATGAAAAGGATATGGTCCTGTAAGCGTGGTTGTGGTGGTCATTTGCATGATTTTATTTTTTACTTTTGACGGCATACCTTCCGATCATTTATATTAAAAAATGGCATTTTTTTTAATATCAAAATAACCCCTCTTATTGGAGAACCCTATATCTATCTGCGTAAAACTATGCAAATTGCAATTGGTAGACCATGTAGAAAGAATGGAAGAAAATCGGCAACCCAAAGGAATATTAATGAGTAGAGCACAAGGTAGATGTTCAGCGGGAAGACCAAGAAGTCAATGGAACTGAAGCTGACAGCAATTCCATGTAGGCGATCTAGAACTGACACAACATAGATGATGATGATGCTACGGCGACTTCTAGTTCTTGTCATTCGGTAAACATTTACCAAATTTCATTTAAAACATAATTGGAGCTCTACGTATTACTCGACGGCATATTGACAGTCGTCACTCCTATAGTTTGGGTGGTTTGCTTCTTATAGTTTTATTTTCTTAAAGTGATTAAAAGCGTTTGAAATCCAGCGGTCTTTCTTGTGGTCGTGGTAGCAAGAGAATTTTCGAACGCGACCAAAATTCTAGCGTAACAACCATTTTCCAAACAACTTTCAGTGATTTTTTAGGGTTTTGTAAAATAATTTTACAAAACCCTACTAAAATCGCGTCCTGTCTGTCCGTCTGTCCGTCTGTCTGTCCGTCCGTCCGTCCGTGTGTCACAGCAGTTTTTCTCGGAATCTACTTAAGCTAGAAACATCAAATTTTGTATGTAGGTGCAAAGTGGTGTTCTCTTCAAAGTTCAATTACAAAAAAATTTTATAAGGTATTTAAGGGGGGTCTCCCCGTATAGGGGAGTGACCTCCTGAAAAAAAATTTCATTGAAAGTAGCCAATATGGGTATCAAATAAAAGGTCTTGATGAAAACTTTTCAAAACAGGTCTAAGTTTAGCAAAGTTTGCTTCGAGGGGCGCACAGGGAGGGGAAATACACGAAAAACTCGTGTCCCCCCCCCTTCGCGATTGGACACCTGTGATCCTAAAAATCTGAAAAAAATCAGGAATGTAGGCCGTGGTGAGTACAACAAAAACAAATACGTAAGAAGTCGCAATTCACTCAACTTTGTTAGTAATAGTATGATTTATCGATTTTATGTTTTCTTGAATAAAATCTCAATGGTACCCTTAAATTCTATGAAATTCAGTACACAGATGACCTTTTATAGGGTTGATCTGTCCTGAAATTTTCATAAAGATTGAATCATATTTAGCGAAGTTATAGCGGTTTGAATTTTCCTGTATTACTATGGAACAATATGCGCTGCATTTATTACTATGGCAACATATGGCTATGGAACAACATGCGCTTTTTACCGACTCAGACACTACAGTTTTGCTAGAATTTGCATGAAAATTTCAGGAATGATAGGTGTCATGTAGATCTTTGAGAATCGATTCAGCTAGTGGTATCGGTAATCACAAAACAAAATAGTGGCTGTTTTAAATGCGAAGATTGGATAATTTTGAGTTATTTTTTCACAACTTCAACCTTTAAGGTGCATGCTTTGAACACTTGATTCAATTTAATGAATGACTGAAGATAAGTACTAACAATTAATGCTCATAAGTGAAACAAGTCAAGGAGGCGGGAGAGAACTCCTAGCAAAAGGGCTTTGTAACCATTCTAGGATTCGAAAAAATTGGCCATGAATCGATGATAACCGTACAGGAGAATAGCCCCTGAAAAAAAATTCATCAAACGTAGCCGATATGAGTATGAGATGAACGTTTTCATGGGAGCATTTCAAAACAGTTCTTAAACTGTCAGTTTTTGCTTCCGTGGGGGTACAGGGGGGAAATACATGAAAAATGTGTTTCCTCCCTCGCGAATGGACATCTGGAATAATTATCAAGGGAGATATTTATGAGTATAACAATAACAAAAACCTCAGAAGTCGAAATTCGTTCAACTTTGTTAATAATAGTATGATCTTCGTATTTCATATTTTCTCCAATAAAATCGTCTTTGACATGTACCTTGATTTGATTCGATCTGGTAACTGCATTTTGTAAATTGAATACAAAACCCTTCTGACATGAGCGTTGGTCTTCTTACCCAACTTGTTTTTTTTTGTGGTAGGGAGGTGAAGGCATTTACGCCCGCCGAGTCTGGCAGTGTGGGACTCCCATGGAGGATACCCTTGGACTACCCACTAAACACCTCCCCTGTCAATCTGAGAACCTAGCCTGGAACTGCTTGACACATTTCTTCGGGCCAGGTCTCGTTTTGTTACGCCGTGGGGCGCCTTCAAGCTGGGGAGTCCCTTTCCTAGCGGGAGGGGAGAGGGGAAGAGGTCATGCCAGAAGAGCGATCCCCCAGCCCCAGCGCCCCGGCTGCTGTGAGTTCCTTTTATATTTTAGGACTGCCCGAGCATAATGTGCCACCTGGTTCCATTTGTCAACCGATTCGAGCATCACCGGAACTATATTATCCGGGGTGAGCTCTCCCGTCTCCCTGTAGAGTTCCCTTCACAGCCTGACCCATTTCGTACACGCAAAGAATGTGTGACAGGCATTGTCCTCCTCTCCTGGGCAAAACCGACAATCGGGAGACCGTGACTTACCGATCTTGTGCAGGTAAGACTGAAAACACCCGTGTCCGCTCAAAAGCTGGGTCAGATAGAAGTCAGTCTCACCATGCCTTCGATTTAGCCACGGTCTCACATCATCCAAGACTGCTGCCAATCGTTGAGCGAGCATTGTCTCTCCTCGCGGACAACCATCTCCCTCGCATCCTCGTTTTGGCGCAGGTAAATAGCGTGGCGCTCTCTAGCAAGGAGGGCAATAGGTATCACGCCTGCAATCGCTCTCACCGCCGAGTCGGAGACTGTTGGATACGAAGATGCAATTCTCAGTGTTCCTCTTCTCTGTACCTGTGCCAATCGTTTTCGGTATACCTCTTTGCTGAGAGCATCGCCCCATACCTCTGCTCCGTACAGTAGCACTGACCCTACAGCACTCATCAAGAGGCGTCTTCTTGATGGGCTGGGTCCCCCTACGATGGCCATAAGTCGACTCAGGGCCGATATTCACGAAGCAGCCTTCTCAGCCGTTGCCCTGATTTGCTCAGAGAAACTCATCTTCGAGTCGATCAGTAGCCCCAGGTACTTCACCGCTGGCTTCGATTCGATTTGTATACCTCCAATACTAATCATCCTTACTCTAGGGATTCTCTTTTTTGTCAAGATGACCACTTCGGTTTTCTCCAGTGCTAAACTGAACCCACGAGCAGTCATCCAGTCCCTCACTCGGCGCATTAGCATACCCAGCCTAAGTTGCGCTTATTCAACGGTGCGTCCGGCGACCAGAGCCGCAACATCATCCGCATAGCCGACCAAGCGCGACTCATCTGGCATCTCAAGTCTCAGTAGCCTGTCGTAAGACACGTTCCACAGGTCCAGACCAAGGATAGATCCCTGGGCAACACCCGATGTAATTTCCATCCTTCGTTGGCCCTGTGTCGTGTCGTAGAGCAGGCTTCGGTCCTTTAGGTAGTTCCTCAAAAGCCACATAAGATATTCTGGAACTTGAAAAGAGTTTTCCAGCGTGTCCAGAATATCCACCCATCTAGCAGTGTTGAAGACATTCCTGACGTTGAGTGTCACCAACAGGACGATCCGTCGCTTGGTGCGACTATATGCCTCTGCCTTTTGGACCGCGTTCACCACCTCTGCAATCGCATCAATGGTAGAACGTCCTGCTCTAAAGCCGTACTGCCGAGGAGATAGGTCCCCAGCAGCACGAATCGCGTCAGTGAGTCTTCCCTTGATGAGTTTCTCTAGCACTTTCCCAGCCGTGTCTAGCATGCATAACGGGCGGTATGCAGACGGCGATTCGGGATTTCCCTTCCCCTTGCTGATCAACACGAGCCTTGCCACCTTCCATCGTACCGGGAAAACCCCGTCCCGTAGGCAAGCGTTGAATGTGCTGAGCAGCAAGTCAGGACAATGGTGATAGATGAGCCGCAACACCTCAGCTGGAACACCATCTGGACCTGGAGCCTTCCTCGCTTTCAAGGAGAGGACTGCTTCCTCCAGATCCAGCTGTGTGCAGAGTGGGCACTCTACAGCTGTTTCACCATGGACAGCGTCAACACGGACGGGATGGGCGGGGAACAGTGCCTGCACTTTCTCGCGCATCTTTTCAACATCATGTATGCAAGGTTTCCGTAGGGCACCAAGCTTTCGCATAACTAGCTTGTAGCCGATGCCCCACGGATCCTTGATCACATTGCCCACTAGATCTTGCCTGCAGCGAGCATTGCTGTTGTTAATCAATTTGCGAAGGCATTTCCTGGCTGACTTATATGCTGCCACCTGGTTGCATACCTCGTCACGGTTTCGCGCCCGTTGAGCCTCACGCCGAAGCTTGTGACACTCCCTCCGCTTTTCAGCGATTTCAGTAGACCACCAGTACACTGGTGGTTTCAGTGATGGAGCTTGCCTTAACAGTTCCTAATCTGTGCAATTGTACGACTTATCGAAACCGTTCTTAATTTAGACACTGATGGGGGTTGCCTAAGCCATTCCTAAACAGAACAATTTTTGTTGACTAAAATAGAACCAAACGAAATTTCTTGGTACTAACTTGCATTTACATGCCGAAGATTAGAATGCGCAGTTTTAAATATATTAGTTCGGATGTGATAATGAGTTGCATGCCTTATTTAAAACTTCAAATAAAGCTTTCCACTGCATGTAACTTGCACCCAAGCCATGTTGTTAGGCTTTTTATATGTATGTAGGTTTTTTTGTGATAGTTTGGGACTCCCATGCACGCAAACAACTGAACTACCCACTAACCACTTCCCCTGTCGACTCGAAATCCCAGCCTGGAACCGTTTGATACATTATTTCGGGCCAGGGCTCGTTTTATTACGCCGTGAGGCGCCTTCAAGCTGGGGGATCTCTCTTCTAGCGGGAGGAGAGAGGGAAAAAGGATGTGCCAGAAAAGTGTTCCCCAAGCCCCAACGCCCCTGTCTGCTGCAAATCCCTTTTATCTTTTAGGACTACCCGAATATAATGTGCCGCCTGGTTCCATTTGTTGACCGATTCAAGCTTCACTGGTACTATACTATCCGACATAAACTCTCCCGTGTTCCCGTTGTGGTCGCTTTGCAGCCTGTCCCATTTCATACACGCAAAAAATATGTGGCAGGCATTGTCTCCTCTCCTGGGCAAAACGGGGGGACCGTGAGCTACCAATCTCGTGCAGATAAGACTGAAAACACCAACTTGCGCTGAAAAGCTGGGTAAGATAGACGCCAGTCCCCCAATACTTTCGATTAAGCCACGGTCTCACATCCTGGATGAGGCACGCAGTCCACTTTCCTTTCGGGCAACTCGTCCAAGACTGCTGCGAATCGTTGAGTGAGCGCTGCCTCTTCTCGCGGACAACCATCTTCCTTGCATCCTCGCTTCGACACAGGTAAATAACGCGTGCTCTAGCAAGGTATCATGGCTGAAATAGCTCTCATGGCCGAATCAGCAACTGTTGGATACGGAGATGCAATCCTCAGTGTTCCTTTTCTCTGTACCTGTGCCAAGCGTGTTCGGTATACCACCTTACTGAGAGCTTCGCCCCATATTTCTGCTCCATACATTAGCACTGAGACTGCAGCACTCATCAAGAGGCTTCTTCTTGATGGACGGGATCCCCCTACGTTGGCCATAAGTTGCTCTCTCAGTCATCGCTCTGATTTGCTTCTGATGTGCTGAGCAGCAAGTCAGGACAATGGTGATCGACAAGTTGCAACACCTCAGCTGGAACACCATCTGAAGGCATTTACGCCCGCCGAGTCTGGCAGTGTGGGACTCCCATGGAGGATACCCTTGGACTACCCACTAAACACCTCCCCTGTCAATCTGAGAACCTAGCCTGGAACTGCTTGACACATTTCTTCGGGCCAGGTCTCGTTTTGTTACGCCGTGGGGCGCCTTCAAGCTGGGGAGTCCCTTTCCTAGCGGGAGGGGAGAGGGGAAGAGGTCATGCCAGAAGAGCGATCCCCCAGCCCCAGCGCCCCGGCTGCTGTGAGTTCCTTTTATATTTTAGGACTGCCCGAGCATAATGTGCCACCTGGTTCCATTTGTCAACCGATTCGAGCATCACCGGAACTATATTATCCGGGGTGAGCTCTCCCGTCTCCCTGTAGAGTTCCCTTCACAGCCTGACCCATTTCGTACACGCAAAGAATGTGTGACAGGCATTGTCCTCCTCTCCTGGGCAAAACCGACAATCGGGAGACCGTGACTTACCGATCTTGTGCAGGTAAGACTGAAAACACCCGTGCCCGCTCAAAAGCTGGGTCAGATAGAAGTCAGTCTCACCATGCCTTCGATTTAGCCACGGTCTCACATCATCCAAGACTGCTGCCAATCGTTGAGCGAGCATTGTCTCTCCTCGCGGACAACCATCTCCCTCGCATCCTCGTTTTGGCGCAGGTAAATAGCGTGGCGCTCTCTAGCAAGGAGGGCAATAGGTATCACGCCTGCAATCGCTCTCACCGCCGAGTCGGAGACTGTTGGATACGAAGATGCAATTCTCAGTGTTCCTCTTCTCTGTACCTGTGCCAATCGTTTTCGGTATACCTCTTTGCTGAGAGCGTCGCCCCATACCTCTGCTCCGTACAGTAGCACTGACCCTACAGCACTCATCAAGAGGCGTCTTCTTGATGGGCTGGGTCCCCCTACGATGGCCATAAGTCGACTCAGGGCCGATATTCACGAAGCAGCCTTCTCAGCCGTTGCCCTGATTTGCTCAGAGAAACTCATCTTCGAGTCGATCAGTAGCCCCAGGTACTTCACCGCTGGCTTCGATTCGATTTGTATACCTCCAATACTAATCATCCTTACTCTAGGGATTCTCTTTTTTGTCAAGATGACCACTTCGGTTTTCTCCAGTGCTAAACTGAACCCACGAGCAGTCATCCAGTCCCTCACTCGGCGCATTAGCATACCCAGCCTAAGTTGCGCTTATTCAACGGTGCGTCCGGCGACCAGAGCCGCAACATCATCCGCATAGCCGACCAAGCGCGACTCATCTGGCATCTCAAGTCTCAGTAGCCTGTCGTAAGACACGTTCCACAGGTCCAGACCAAGGATAGATCCCTGGGCAACACCCGATGTAATTTCCATCCTTCGTTGGCCCTGTGTCGTGTCGTAGAGCAGGCTTCGGTCCTTTAGGTAGTTCCTCAAAAGCCACATAAGATATTCTGGAACTTGAAAAGAGTTTTCCAGCGTGTCCAGAATATCCACCCATCTAGCAGTGTTGAAGACATTCCTGACGTTGAGTGTCACCAACAGGACGATCCGTCGCTTGGTGCGACTATATGCCTCTGCCTTTTGGACCGCGTTCACCACCTCTGCAATCGCATCAATGGTAGAACGTCCTGCTCTAAAGCCGTACTGCCGAGGAGATAGGTCCCCAGCAGCACGAATCGCGTCAGTGAGTCTTCCCTTGATGAGTTTCTCTAGCACTTTCCCAGCCGTGTCTAGCATGCATAACGGGCGGTATGCAGACGGCGATTCGGGATTTCCCTTCCCCTTGCTGATCAACACGAGCCTTGCCACCTTCCATCGTACCGGGAAAACCCCGTCCCGTAGGCAAGCGTTGAATGTGCTGAGCAGCAAGTCAGGACAATGGTGATAGATGAGCCGCAACACCTCAGCTGGAACACCATCTGGACCTGGAGCCTTCCTCGCTTTCAAGGAGAGGACTGCTTCCTCCAGATCCAGCTGTGTGCAGAGTGGGCACTCTACAGCTGTTTCACCATGGACAGCGTCAACACGGACGGGATGGGCGGGGAACAGTGCCTGCACTTTCTCGCGCATCTTTTCAACATCATGTATGCAAGGTTTCCGTAGGGCACCAAGCTTTCGCATAACTAGCTTGTAGCCGATGCCCCACGGATCCTTGATCACATTGCCCACTAGATCTTGCCTGCAGCGAGCATTGCTGTTGTTAATCAATTTGCGAAGGCATTTCCTGGCTGACTTATATGCTGCCACCTGGTTGCATACCTCGTCACGGTTTCGCGCCC
Organism: Odontomyia ornata; assembly: GCA_963969285.1. Classification (NCBI taxonomy): domain Eukaryota; kingdom Metazoa; phylum Arthropoda; class Insecta; order Diptera; family Stratiomyidae; genus Odontomyia; species Odontomyia ornata. The sequence continues at coordinate 156,296,762 of OZ017738.1, read as the reverse complement.
GTTGAGCCTCACGCCGAAGCTTGTGACACTCCCTCCGCTTTTCAGCGATTTCAGTAGACCACCAGTACACTGGTGGTTTCAGTGATGGAGCTTGCCTTAACAGTTCCTAATCTGTGCAATTGTACGACTTATCGAAACCGTTCTTAATTTAGACACTGATGGGGGTTGCCTAAGCCATTCCTAAACAGAACAATTTTTGTTGACTAAAATAGAACCAAACGAAATTTCTTGGTACTAACTTGCATTTACATGCCGAAGATTAGAATGCGCAGTTTTAAATATATTAGTTCGGATGTGATAATGAGTTGCATGCCTTATTTAAAACTTCAAATAAAGCTTTCCACTGCATGTAACTTGCACCCAAGCCATGTTGTTAGGCTTTTTATATGTATGTAGGTTTTTTTGTAATAGTTTGGGACTCCCATGCACGCAAACAACTGAACTACCCACTAACCACTTCCCCTGTCAACTCGAAATCCCAGCCTGGAACCGTTTGATACATTATTTCGGGCCAGGGCTCGTTTTATTACGCCGTGAGGCGCCTTCAAGCTGGGGGATCTCTCTTCTAGCGGGAGGAGAGAGGGAAAAAGGATGTGCCAGAAAAGTGTTCCCCAAGCCCCAACGCCCCTGTCTGCTGCAAATCCCTTTTATCTTTTAGGACTACCCGAATATAATGTGCCGCCTGGTTCCATTTGTTGACCGATTCAAGCTTCACTGGTACTATACTATCCGACATAAACTCTCCCGTGTTCCTGTTGTGGTCGCTTTGCAGCCTGTCCCATTTCATACACGCAAAAAATATGTGGCAGGCATTGTCTCCTCTCCTGGGCAAAACGGGGGGACCGTGAGCTACCAATCTCGTGCAGATAAGACTGAAAACACCAACTTGCGCTGAAAAGCTGGGTAAGATAGACGCCAGTCCCCCAATACTTTCGATTAAGCCACGGTCTCACATCCTGGATGAGGCACGCAGTCCACTTTCCTTTCGGGCAACTCGCCCAAGACTGCTGCGAATCGTTGAGTGAGCGCTGCCTCTTCTCGCGGACAACCATCTTCCTTGCATCCTCGCTTCGACACAGGTAAATAACGCGTGCTCTAGCAAGGTATCATGGCCGAATCAGCAACTGTTGGATACGGAGATGCAATCCTCAGTGTTCCTTTTCTCTGTACCTGTGCCAAGCGTGTTCGGTATACCACCTTACTGAGAGCTTCGCCCCATATTTCTGCTCCATACATTAGCACTGAGACTGCAGCACTCATCAAGAGGCTTCTTCTTGATGGACGGGATCCCCCTACGTTGGCCATAAGTTGCTCTCTCAGTCATCGCTCTGATTTGCTTCTGATGTGCTGAGCAGCAAGTCAGGACAATGGTGATCGACAAGTTGCAACACCTCAGCTGGAACACCATCTGGACCCGGAGCCTTCCTCGCTTTCAGTGAAAGGACTAGATCTTCCACGTTCGGTTGTATGAAGAGTGGACACTCGACTGCTGTTTCACCATGGAAAGCATCAATATAGACGGGATGGGTGGGAAAGAGTGGCCACATTATCTCGTTCATCTTTTCCGCATCATGTATGCTTGTAGCCAAGGCCCCACGGATCCTTGTTCACATTGTCCACTAGATCTTGCCAGCAGCGATCCTTGCTATTGTACATCAATTTGCGAAGACATTTCCTGGCCGAATTATATACTGCCACCCGGTTGCATGCCTCGTCACGGTTCCGCGCCAGTTGAGCATCACGTCGAAGCTTGTGACACCCTCTTTGCTTTTCAGCGATTTCAGTGGACCAACAGTACACTGAGGGCTTGCCGTGCCGGAGTTTTCGACGGGGCATAGAAGTGTTGCAAGCAGTCGTAATGATGCTCATAGTTGAGTTCACCACATCATGAGCTGCCAGTTCTTCCGTCCCCTGCGAATCCCCCTGCAGCGGTGCACCTGCTGTGAGCACCTCGACGAACCTCTCGACGTCCATCCTTCCGATGTTTCATCCAATTGTAGAACGCTGAGAGCTCGGACGTCTGCAGACAGCATCGCTGATTTCAAGCAGAATGCATTGACTCTAATAGTCTCCAATTGTGTATACTCTGTACTAAGGACTCTGAGGCAAATTCACGCCCGGTATTGTTCCTTCTTAGCCAATGCGGCGGAAATTCGGCGTATTTGCGGTGTTTAGTACGACGAGCTCCCTTCTGGCCACCATTTCTAGGATTAGTTTTCCTGCGGATCTGTTAGAGGCATGCTCCATTCAATTGCTTTAGCGTTAAAGTCTCCCCTAACGAGCACGTTCGTGTCTGCGTTCGAGACAGCGCCCACCAAAGCATTAAGCTTGGCTTGGAAGGATGATATCGGTTCGTTCGAAGTTAGGAATACACTAAAGATGGTGATAATGAAGAGTAAGCCTCTGTGGAGTGTTATCTCACTCCTTCTATCCACAGACTGGAGTCCCTCAAGCATCCATTCTGGAGCCATTGTTATTCCTCATCTACATTAACGACTTAACCTCTTTAATAGAGGTTCCATGTCTTCTCTATGCTGATGATTTTGAAGTTTAAGGTGATTAGATATATTGATGATTGCATCTCCCTCCAAAATGACGTGAGCGTCCTGTACAAGTGGAGCGAATCAAATTTTTTTTCCCTTAATGTACGTAAATGTCATACAATGACTTTCTCTTTAAAACCGAATCCAATTTCATTTCCGTATAGCCTACACAATGAGCCGCTATCTGTAGTAACCAAGTTCAAAGACTTAGGGGTGATTTTCGACCCACGACTCAAGTTCGAAGCGCACATCCTTGACATCACGTCCCGTGCTTCTTGGGTTTCCAGATTTGTTTTTCGTCACTCTTGCATCTTTGAAAATATCCTGTGATCAGTACATCTTTATGTATGAACTGTTCGGCCTATCCTCGAGTATTGTTCCCAAGTTTGGACACAGCATTATGAGTACTTAAACTCACTACTGGAATCTGTATAACGGAAGTTCACCCGAATATTATTCTTTAAGCTTAAAGTCCCGTACCAATCTTATGAAGAAAGACTTTCTTTTCTGTACCTCCGTTCGTTATCATCCCGTAGACTCTTTCTTGGTGAGTGTGTCCTATATAAGCTTCACCACATTCAGTTGCATACAAATGTAAGAGAGTTACTGACAATGCGGACATCTAATTATCCCTCTAGATATGAGGGATCATACCAAATTCCATTTGCAAGAACGGAAACATTTTGCCATTTACCACTGCTGCGTCTACCAAGAAACCACAATGCTATGGAGTTTGGTCCGTATCCTCCATCTTTAATCATTTACACGCATAGACTTGAGAATTTAATTTTAATTCCTTTTTTTAACCAATCTTGTAATTGGACTTTACTCTGTAAATTGGTGGAAATAAATGAATAAATTTTCATCAAAGTTGATAGCGCCACTAAACATACCTACTTAGAGCCTAATTAAATTGAATTTCTACTCGCAAGGGCGTAGCTAGGATTTTATTTTGGGGGGTGCTGAAATAGGCAGGAAAGTTATAAGGATGTAATAGTTTCATGGGATAAAAAAGCGAACAAGAGACAAAATTACAACAAATGTCAATTTTATTATCGCTTAATTGCTAAGAACAGAAAACCTATTATGATATAATTAATTACATGTTCTATGATTAGTTAATAATTAATAGTTGCAGACTATAATTAGTTCCATAGATACTTGTAAAATGTAGATAGTTCTTATAGCACGAAAAACTACTAGAGAACAGCCCTCCTCGGCACATTCGCCATTATATCCAACACGTCTTCTGGCGAAACATTGATATTGCCGTAGTGAACGGACAAGAGTGCTAGATCAGTTAATCTGTCATTGTTCATTTGATTTCTCAAATAGTTTTTTACTCGTTTCATTGTCGAAAATGACCGTTCGGCTGTGCATGTTGATACTGAAAAACAAAACCATTTTGTCAAAACGAACAATTAATTATGACTTTAGGCTAGGCTTCTTAAAATTAATGTTTTAACTAATGAGAGTTTGGTTCTTAGAAAAATTTATAATTAAAAACGAGCATAAGGTAAAGGTAAGTCAAAGTAAAAAAGCATAATAACTGAAAGAATAATAAAAAAAGAGTAGTAGTTAAAACTATGTTTAAATTCTGTAATCTTCCAAAAAAATTAACTAAACAATTTAGTTAATATTTTTTGGGTAAATATTAAACTGTTTAGTTAATGTTTTTTCGGGTAAATTTCAGAATTCTTTTACTAACTAAACTTACCTGGAAGTGTTGCCAAGATTTTAAGCAAATGGTGAATGTGCGGGAAAAATGTCTTGTCACAGTTATCCAGACATTCAGAAATACTTGGATATTTCTTCTTCGTCACCATCTCTTCTTTTTCCCACTTCTTGCACCATATTAGGTACTCTGCTTTTATAACTACAGCATTTTCTTCGAAATAATGGGAAAGTTTGTCGACCTCATCAACATTTTTAGGGTTTTGTACTAAAATACTCTCCCCCTATAGGGAGGTGACCCCTCAAAAAAAAAATTTCACCATTGGTAGTCGAGTAGGGTGTCATTGGAAAGGTCTCAGTGAGATCTTTTCAAAACAAGTCTTAAAATTGCCTTATGAGTACCGAGGGGGGCAGGGGAAGGGGAAATATACGAACTTTTCGCGTACCCCCCCCCCCCCCGCGATTGGACACCTTCCATCCGAAAAATCTGAAAAAAATCACGAATGTAGGCCTTCATTAGTACAACAACAACAAATACATGAGAAGTCGAAATTCACTCAACTTTGTTAGTAATAGTATGATTTATCGATTTTAAGTTTTCTTGAATAAAGTCTAAACGGTACCTTTAAATTCAATAAAATAAATAAATAAATATTTATAAGATTGATCTTTTCTGAAAGTTTCATAAAGATCGAATAGTATTTAACGAAGTTATAGCGGTTTGAATTTTCCCGTATTACTATGGAACAATATGCCCTGTATTACTATGGAAACATATGGCTATGGAGCCATATGCAATTTTACCCGATTTAGACACTACAGCTTTGCTAGGATTTGCATGAACATTTCAGGAATGATAGGTATCATGAAGATGAGTACATACAATTGAAACAAGTCGAAGAGGCAGGAGATAGCTCCTAGCAAAAGGGCTTTGTAACCATTCTAGGATTCGAAAAAATAGGCCATGAATCGATGATTACAGTACAGAGGAGTGGGCCCTGAAAAAAATTTCATGAAAGGTAGCCGATATGAATATCAACTGAAAGTTCTCTATGAAAGCTTTTCAAAACAGTTCTTAAACTGACAGTTTTTGCTTCAGTGGGGGCACAGGGGGGGGGGGGGGAAATACATGAAAAATCTGTTTCTTAAAAAATCTGGAAAAATTATCAAGGGAGATATCTATGGGTATAACTATAACAAATACCTCAGAATTCATGATTCTTTCAACTTTGTTAATAATAGTATGATCCTCGAATTTAACATTTTCTCCAATAAAATCGTCTTTGACATGTTTCTTGATTTTATTCGTTGCTGGTTACTGCATTTTGTAAGTTGAGTACAAAACCCTTCTGACATGAGCATAGGTCTGTCTACCCAACTTGTTTCTGGATGCATGCTGTGGAAGCATAACTTTCAGTGCAGTTAACATATCATCCTGGCCGTTGCTGAATCTGCTTTCGAGGTGGGCTTTTAAGTCATCTAACGATGGGACGAAAATAGTTCTTCTGTAATATTCCTCAACACTACCGTAAGGGTAGTTTTCTCTATTAGTTTGTCTACTCACTAATCTAGGCACATTCAATGCAGCGTCAAAATAGAGTTCATGCATCTTAGAAGCTGACTCAAACAACTTGTGAAACTCAGCATCAATGTCATCTCTTAATGCCTGCAGTATCTCAATAACAGAAGAAGCATATCTGTATACTGAGCTTAAATCAACATCTGGACTCTGTACATACTTTGAAAGAGGCAAAGTAAAAGTGAACAATTTTTCGCACGTCAAGAGACATACCACAAAGTAATTTTTCTCTATAGCAGCAAGAAGTCCACTTGCACGAGATGATATGGAACGGTCACACTCTGATAACTCGATCAAACTGGGGACAATGGCCTCATAAAGCTCAACAAACACATTAACTGCGTCATGTCTTTCAATGAACCACGTTTGACAAACAAGGAGCAACCGGGTTTTTTTGCTCTCTGGAACGTACTTTTTGATATTAGATTTGAGTAAGTCCCCTGCATACGCGTTATTTCTGAATAAGTTGCAAATTTCTGTCATAGTGCCAAGACAGTTTCTCACGTTTTTTTCACTTAAAGCTGATGACAATACAAGATTCAACCGGTGTGACACACAATGAACGTTGATTGCTTTTGGGTACAGTTGTTTCATCTTAGCTTGTACGCCGTTGAACTGTCCACTCATAATGCTAACGCCATCATACCCTTGACCAACCAATTTTTCCAATTCAAGACCTAGTTTTGTACATTTGTCTAAGATAACGGTTGTAACGCCTTCGGCAGTCATGTCAATTATAGGTGCAAAAGTAAGGAAATCTTCATGAAGTGTGTTTTGTTCATCAACAAAACGTACAGATAAAGACAGCTGCTCTGTACCCAATACATCTAAAGTTTCGTCTGCTATAATTGTAAAGGCACCAGATGTGTTTGCTTTCTGTACAATTTTGTTTTGAATAATTTTTGAGGATATGTCTAATATTTCATTTTGTATGGAAGGACTCACGTAGGTTGCGTTTTTTGGAGAGTTAAGCAGATGACTTTTCAATTTCTCGTCTCCACTATTTGCTCTAAATCTCAATAGAGCTCTAAATTTCCCATCCTTGTGATGTGGATTTTCCAAGGAAACTGAACCGTAGTTTTCAGGATCGTGTTCCTTGCCTCGTAAAGGAGGTTATTTTCCCCACAAAAAATGACCGTTTCAATTATAGGTTTCAGGGCTTCTCTATTTTCTGCAACCTGTTTCTTTCTCTGCGTGTCAACTTGAAAAGCGATACTGTCAGTTTTCATTCTTATAACATTCAAAAAGTGTTCAGCAGAAGCAGCGCATTTTTTGTGATAGTGAGCATCAGAGTGAGGTTTAAATTTTTCCAACGCATTTTGCCATTTTGTATATGGTGAGCTAACTAATGAGCCTATGCTTTCGTGACTCCCTTTTCCTACACTTTCGGAACAAAATGCTACACAATACTTACAAAAAGCTCCATCTAATAAGACAGCCACGGGTGTTTTACGAGCCAGTTATGTTGAAACTTCGTTTTTGACCGCCTGCCATAGTAGTTGGAAAACTAAAATTTTCATTTGTATGAATGCATCAAGCAATGCTTTACGCCTCAATTCATCCATATTTTTAACAGGAAATGAAGAAAAAACTAATTCTGAAATCTTACAAATGTCGTTTTCAGAAACCTTGCCATATTCTTGCACGTGTGGCTGTGAACAAGTGTTTTTGGTAGTCTCATTCTCGGTTTGAACTTGCACACAACTATCACTGCCACTGTCAGAGCTTTCATTTCCTTGTGTATTTGTTGAGGCAGAAGTCGAAGCTTCATTTTCAATTGATACTTTTGTTTTTGTTTGTTTAAAAAAATAACTCGCAATTGTTTTCACGTGACGACGTTTCATTTTATTTAAGATATAACCGCACTATAGATACTCAGCAACAACAAACTAACAGCACTGTTACACGCACAGCACAGTGTAATACACACTGACACCACACAACGTGAGTTGTTGTTGGTCTAGACTACAAAACTGTAATGCAAGCGCAACAAATGTAATATGACGACTGACTGATATGTCACTGTGACTGTGAGTAGAGCCGCTGAACATTTCGTGTAGCGACGCGTCCGTACAGTCAGCCACAGCAGCGATGAGTACGTACGGTCAGCCACAGAAGAGCTCTAATTGTCCGTATGCGTGTTTGTCGTGCGCCAAACAACCTCTCTCAATAGTTCGGTAAACTAACCAGTAAAGCAGCAAAACTAAGGTATTTTAAGAAGGTATTTTTTTAGAATTTCGGGTAGAATTTTGGGGGGTGCTGAAGCCCTTTCAGCACCCCCCCCTGGCTATGCCATTGTCTATTCGGTACAATCCTATAAACTCAATTTTTCACCCGAACTTTCTTAATCTCCTGCTGCAACTTTTATTCACGATGAATTTTGCATTTGTTTTTATTTTATTCTTAAACCATAACTTTTATATTTTCCTTTTCTTGATTTATCATATTCAATTTATTTTAGTTCTAATTGAAACGTCTCAATCTTCGACACAAGTAGGTAACCTTCAAATGCCCCACAATAAATAAATTTCCCTGTAGCTCAAAAATTCAACTGTCTGTCCATGACGAAATATTTCAGCAGAATCGCATGCAACTTATTATAATCGATGTTGATTGAAACGGTGTGTTTTCAAGTTTGGTATTTTCTTCCATTCCGCAGCTCTTTAACATACATCAGGTACCATTTACCACACAGCTTTATCTAAGTAGCAATTCAAACATGGATGGAAAACAAAATTACTATAATTACCTTCTTAGCCGCCAATTATATTCTTCCACTCAAATTAATTACAATAATTGCTAATTGCATTCACAAATGTTTGCAATCCAATGTACTGTACGAGTATCTTTGCATCTCGCCTAGATCCGAGACCAATCTAGCCATCACAAAAGCCAGCAATTTCGTAATCTCATCCATCATTAGCCTATATGCAGATTAACGTGTGTTTAACACATTCTAGCTAACAAAGTCACAAAGTATCGGAACCCTGATCGCCGGCGTATCTGCATCTGAGCAAGCTAAGATATGCATGTTGCCGTGTAAAGTCGCAGGAAAAAAGCCTCGGAAGAAAAGTGGAGACTCTTAAGTTTACCTCGTTACCGTGCTGGTGCCGTTTCAGCTACGATCCAAAACCGATTTGTCACTAACAAGCCAAACAATAATGAAAGTGAAAATATTTGCATAAAGCAACGCCAAAGTGGCCTCAAGTACGTATCGGCGAAAAGATACAATGTTTGTTGAGGGTACGTATGTCGATGGGTATCGTATGCATGCAAATGAGATAGCGGTCAACAGGCGCCCCGCAAGACCGCCGAATCCGCCTGCCAGCGTGAACACTTGACTCCACTCAAACATCCGCCAAATTTAGCCAGGATTTAATCCAATCCCAAACATTAGATCGACATCTGCATACTCTCGTATAAGCAGGTATCCGCATCGAAAGCGCCAGGTGGAACAGATTGACTGATGTGTCCATTTATAGCGGTGGCTAACAAACAAAAGTTGCTCCATTAATCTGACCCACATTCTCTCGGTTGGCTCATCGTGCATTTATTTATATTGGTAAGTGCATCAACAAAAATATGTTATGGTACTTGGATCAGACAATGCACAGCGAGTGCTGATAGAGATAACTTAAAATTTAGAGTAAGTAAACAAGTGGACAAACAAGAGTGCTTAAATATTTTAGGAAAATAAAAATGCCAATTAATCCAAAAATTTTGCAGATTGTGGATATCTGCAGACATGATAAAGTGGAGAAGTCATATAAGTTCACTTAAAATTAATCTACACAAAAAAAACTTGGCTCATTATGGGGAATGTAAAACAAATTTTAAGCAAAAAGACTAGATCATATAAAAGTTAAATTAATTCTCGAATTTCATACCTACATAGAGCAAATGTACGATTAAAGATTGTAGTAATTGAAGGATGTTCATTGTCCGTTAAGGACTGCAGCCATGGTCTGCTGTGGGGATTCTGACACCACTCAATAATAAAAAGAATCCCTAAGTCAATAAATATATAAACTTTATTTAACACTAGAACTACCAGCAATTGTTCTATACCTATTTTTACCAACCAGTCAAAATGACCGGTTCGATGTATGGTCAGAAAAATATTAAACTTAAAACTGAATTTTTAAAGATAAATCTATTTTCAAGGAAATTAAAATGTATTTCATTTATAAATTGATGTGTATTCAATAAAGTAAATAAATTTATGTAAACAGAAAAAATTTTATACATTCTTTCAAATTATATTTCGATGACCGCAGATTTTGCAAATAGACATTTTTTTTCAAAGTGCTTTTACCACAAACATGTTTTTTGCAACTTACACCGATATTATAGGTTTTATTTTCATTGCATAAACCTATTTGACAAGTTTTTCGTATATTAGGACTTTCATGGCTCGCTAAGAGATCGGCGAAACTTCCTGGTTTAGATGAATCTTCATATTTTGTGGAAAGTTCTACTGCTAATTGGAACAGGAAATCTTTTCTTGACATATTTTCTCCAGTTGTTTCGTTGTACAAAACCCATGCATTTATTGCTGCTATGTCAAGAATGTTGAAAAAGATGTGAAGAGGCCATCTCCGAGAACCAGACTTCACAGTATACTTTCTGGCCATTTGATCGGTAATATCCACCCCAAATTTAGATTTACTATAAAAAATAACAGTTTCAGGTTTATTTTTGTAATTTTCAATTTTGATCGATGTATGTTTCGTACTTAGCACTAGAACCTTTTTCGTTGGTTTACTTTCATATACTGATAATGTAGCATTATTGGTTTTATAAAATACAGATGAATAAAGAGGTAGTTTATCCTTTTTTTGCTTAGCAAGTTTCGGTATTTCCCTTTTGTTCGCACGGATAGTTCCAACCAACGTAGTATTTTTCTGCAATAACTTTGATGCCAGTGATAAGCTGGTAAAAAAATTGTCAGTTGTTACATTTCTCCCAGAAAAGGCGAACGGTTCAATTAATTTGAGGACGACAAATTCACTCAAAGGAATCGACGGTGGCTTTGTTTCGTCCTTTCCCAAATAAGGGCATCCATTAACTACATATTTACTTTTGAGATCAGGTGCCAACCAAATTTTATTCCAAACTTGTCGGGTTTGTTTGGCATGTATTGCGTAAACCCGCATCTCGCTTTGGTTGGAAACAGTTGCTCGTCAATTGTTATATTCTCTCCAGGTATGTAGCAGTTTTGGTTATCTATATATATAAAAGAAAGTCGTGTTAGTTACACTATTTATAACGCAAAAACGGCTTTACCGATATGGCTGAAAATTGGTGAGGAGGTAGCTTAGAGCCAGGAGACGGACATTATTCCATTCGACAGTGTTCCCGTGTGACTTGACATAAAACATCAGCCACTATAAAACGTTGTATAACAAAAAAGAATCAGACTTGGAATAACAAAACACAAATGACAGCTATGTAATGGACGTATGGATGACAATTTGATTTTTATAAGAAACCAATATTAAAACTATTTCTATTAAATAAATAACAACTTGTAATAATCGGGCAGGGTTAAAGTAAAAATCAAAATGTCCCAGATCAATCGAGAGGATCGAACCGGTACGATTGCAGATTGAATTGGAACAATTTCCGATTGACCTAGAACAATTTGCAATCGAACCGGTTTGAGATTGATGTGGTACTACGAAACACTTTTGACAGGGCAGTTGTCATTGAGCAGAAGACGTGTGAGGTAACTCACGTGGGAAAATTAGTGCCGATCGTTTCAATATCTCAGGTAATAATTTCCATAATTACACTAACGCTTACATTACTGCAACACCCTGTACAGGAAGATATTTGCCGATAATCGAAGCAGTCATCCCAACGAAGCTAACCTCAACGGTCTCTTTCTGAAGACCCATTGCAGGAACAGCAAGAGTCCCGCAATTTCTCGCCCAAGGCATGCAGTAGCAGTAGCAGTAGAAGCAAGTACCGTAGAAGAGAGAACGGTCCCTGGACTGCACTCGCCCAGAAGCTTTGGAAAAGTAAATGGACAGGAGGAAGTGTAAAGTTCTTGCACTGTTTAGTGTGATAAAGGTGTGAATAGTGGCGGAAGGTGTAGAAGAAATTTTTATTGTCTTTTTTTCATTCCTCAGCGCGCTGCTGTGGGTGAGCGTAGCGTCCACCGTAAAATATTGTGCAAAACGTCACAAACGAGTCGTCCGCTTGATCGTGTGGAAAGCGCTGAAGAAAATCGCCAGTGAGTGTTTAGTGGGGGCGCGACTCCGGTCAGGATTTCGCACAATAGTTTCGACTTGGACTTGAACGGAATTTCAGAGCTATCTGGTTTGTGTTGGCGAACGTGTCGCAAAGTGTAGAACCCCCCCCCGAGCCAAGTGAACGAGTTCCGGCTGCTGTTCGTGGTCGTCTCGATTAGCGAGAAGTGCGAAAAGTTAATCAGGGGACGCCTCCTGTGCGATTTGGAGTAGTAATCCAACTTTCTTTCAACTGTTGCAACGATTTTCCGATCTTTTGTCGAATTGCGATTTTCTCGAGGAAAAACACTCAGCCGAGCCGAACAATTGCTACCGTGCGAAAAATAAGAAGTGAACGGAGTCGAGTTGTAATATCGCTCTTCTAAACGACTCACTGCAGAGTTAGGAGTGAAAAATTATATTTATCAAAACCGCATTTGAAGATCCGATTGAGATTGGAGTTGAGCTTATTAAAACGATTTATCAGGAAAATTCTCCTGCCACTAGATACGTACTCAGGTTTATACAGTACCAATCGTTTGCCGCGCTAACGTTGTGGACATAGTTTTTGCTTGCAGTTCTTTAATCGACGAATATTTTGTTGCTAGTGCTGGAAGCTTTTCAACTGTTATCAACAAGCAATGCAACCATAAAGTTGATCGAGACTTGTTAATAAGAAAAATAGCTGAGTTAGTTACTGCTAAAAATTCTGCCTATAAGGTAGATTTGAAAAATCCGGATTTGTGTATTCTAGTAGAAGTGATAAAAGGAATTTGTTGCCTCAGTGTTTTACCAGACTACTACAAGTATAAGAAGTACAATTTGATGGAAGTAAAAGCTTTGTTACAGAATCGAAATTTCCGGACCATCTGCATCGTCGCCGAGCGCTCGAAGGACCATGCAGGTGAGTACCCTTTTATGGTGTTATTTATACATATATTTTGTGCATGTTCAACTGCTACGATCGCGCTGATCAGATAAAGCATAAAAATAATGATAAATTGGATTTTTTTTTTTTGATACGAGGGCATTATTGTTTGCCAACTTGGTTTTTTTGTGGATGCAAGCCAAAAATAAAGAAAATAGCGAATGTAAAAAAATAGAAATTGTGGAAAAAAAAACTCAGCTCATGTCCAAATAGTGATTCAAACCACTTAAATTTTCCAACATTTATAGATTACTGTGCATTTGAATTTGCCGGCTCTTATACATTAGTCATTATGTTGTTTGATACTGTTCAAAGCATTTTCAGTTAGAATTCCATAGGTTGTGAATGTAACTAGTTCGGTCAGTCCGCCAAAGCTCGTCGGGTAATGTTGAATACTATAAAAGACCACAGATAAAATATTTTTATAGATTAGCATATGCTAGAAAATTACAAACCTCGTTGGATTATATGTACTTTACGTAAAGATATTTATGTGCTTTAGTTTATATGCAAGTATATCCATTTACTTATGCTGCTCATTCACCTTTTTCCTATTTAAAGAAATTCGGACACAATGCACAATACGTCGCGGTTAACAGACATAGAGATGAGTGTACATATGCATAAGAGAGAACTGATTTTCTAGATATTTTTATTATACACGAAGAGTTTGATAAACGTGTACGTTACGGACAAATATACTATTAAAGCGAAAGAAATTTTCATATCATTATCACGCCAAATTAACTAGCTAAATCGCTAATCCAACAATATGCTATGTCCTCATGAAACTAGAAAACGATATTCCCTAATGATTGTTTACATACTGATAGTATTATTCCGCTTCAAAACGAACTAAATAGAAAAATCCATTACAACTCGTATTTTCTGCTTCAAATTACCTTTTATGAATGATTGATCTTTTTGCTGATTTTGCAATTTTTGGTTTGAAGTTTTTTGTTTTTTTTTTATTAAACGCCAGTTACTGTACGTCTTGTGTTATTTCTCTAAGCAATAAGTGGAAACATTGTCATTATTCGTATTATTTCCAAAGAAAAAAAAAACACATCACGTTCTTGCTTTAAAATAGGAAAACAAAGAAAAAACAAAATTTATTTATAATTCTAATAAATTTAATGCAATCAGGAAAATTGCCAAGGCGATAATAAATTATATCGAAAAAAAAGAGACTAAATAAATTGTTAAGTATTTATTGCACGTTTACATCGTTAGTTCTTGCATACAGAGTGCTTAACTCGTGAATAAATAGATCTGTATGCTTCATAATTATGATGTTTATGTTTAAATATATTTTGCAAAAGAATAAAATGAATCATCTTATGAAGTGCTAATTTTCCCAAAATCGGTCTTTCCTTTCTCCCGACTCTAACCGAGTATAGGACCCGGTACGGTGGCAGGCTTCCACCTCAAGACATGAGCCAGCCGCCGGGTACTTAAGCAATTCTTCTTTGTTTCAGGTGATATCGCGGGTTGAGTGGCCCAAGCAGAGTGCCTCTTTATGGCTTAGAGTTACGCAATCAAATTGTATAATTCTATGGCATAAATTGGTCACCAGGGTACTCCACTTCTGATGGGAAAGTTCATGCAATTCAAGTTGTATGAGTTTTCCACTCAGAAGAGGAATACCTGGCCACTGCAACAAAATATATATGGATTTATTCCGGTTGGGTGGGTGCAAAGGGGCTCCACCATCACCCGTTTGCCCCTCTTTCATTTGTGGGCTATGAACTTCGTCGGGTAATGACGAGGTTACCCCAAGTCCGCCTTTCTTTTCAGGTTCCACTTGTTCTCGGAAGAAGTTCTATCTCCCTCGGTGTAGTTATCTACACTCTTTGCGGCTTCGGTTGCCTCTGGATCTCCAGCAGTCAAATTCGTCAGTGCGAAATTTTTGTAGTGGGTCCTCGTGCTGGGGAAATGAACCCGCCCCACGACACCGCAATGCTAGCGTGCCAGCGCATTCACGCGTCTCCAGATGAGGGCATTCTCGGCAGATATTGTCATCTTCTTCTGTCGAGGCAGCAGACCATCGCTGCAGTCCTATACGGACAGTTTTGAACATTTAATTCACTACAAACTATAATGTAATAATAGAGCCAGTGCCTATCTCAAAAAGCTAAGTAATTTTGTCTATGAATGAATGGTTGAAAATTTGAGTTTTTAAATAAATATTTAGGTAAATTGAAGTGAAGTGAAGTTTAATTACTAATGCCGCGACCAAGACGATTGAATCTTTCCCGACTAAGCCGTAATGCAAGAAGGACACGAAACACTGCAAATGAAAGGACCGAAGAAGAACAAGAAATTACACGTGAACAGCGCCGCGTTAGTATGGCTGGATTTCGTGCTTCTCAATCACAAGAGCAAAGTGTGGCAGCCCGTGAAACGGCTCGGTCAACGATGCAAAATCGTCAAGCGAACAACAGAGGTCAACAAATAGATAATTTGCGACGCAGAACAAGAGATTTATCAAGTGCTGATTTGAATCGAGCAGCGTTTCGATACGATTGCAGCAATGATTACAGCTTGCATCCTAGCGTTTGCATTGGGCAAATGGGCGTTGTTTGCAAGTATTATGGTGCATTAAAGTTTTCCGGAGAAACGCCAGGTTTATGCTGCCTTAGTGGTAAAGTCAAATTGCCATTGTTGACTCCGCCACCTGAGCCATTGTATTCATTGCTTTGTGGTGAAACACCAGAATCACGCCACTTTCTTGCAAACACTCAAAAATATAATGGTTGTTTCCAAATGACGTCATTTGGGGCAGATATTATCGAAGAGCGAGAATTTAATCCGACATTTAAGGTATTTATTAATACGCTTTTATAAGCCTGGGTTGTATGTATGTATGCAATGGAATTTTTGAGCATGATTTTCACCAATCTACAGAAATAATATATTTGCTAGTTCTGAACTCTACTCTCACACCGAAAAAAGTGTATATAACTCAGTTAATATTGACTTGTTTTTATTTTGCAGATACAAGGACAGATTCATCATCGAATTGGATCATTACTACAACTCGAAGATGCACAGCATAAATTTTTACAAATATATTTCATGGGCAACATGGAAGAACAACTTGATCGACGTGGAGAGATCAATGCAGGAATGAAGCGAGCTTTTCTTCAAGACTTGCAGTAACTGCTTCATGAACATCATGCGTTTGTCAGGTTGTTTCAGGGTGCTTTAGAGCGCATGCCAAATTATGACTATAAAGTTGTCATCAAAACAGATATACGACCATCTGGAACACATGAACGCACATATAACGCTCCAACAATAGATGAAGTTGCCATCCTGATTGTTGGTGAACAATTGGAAACACACGATATTGTGCTTACACGTCGCGATACTGGGCAACTGCAAAAAATATCTGAAACACATCGATCATATGACGCATTGCAATACCCGCTGATATTTTGGCAAGGAGAAGATGGATATTATTTTAATATATCAAAATGATGAATCCATTGAATGGTGATTATCAATATCATAATTTATTTTATTTATTAGACAAATGACTGGCAACCGGTAATTAATTATGCAAAAAATGAATTTCAGGTGAAGAAACTACAAAGAAAGTTAGCTCAATGAATTATTACGCATATCGTTTGATGATTCGTCAAAATGCTGACAACTATTTGCTGCGGTTTCGTCGATTGTTTCAGCAGTATTGCGTCGACATGTATGTCAAAGTAGAAAATTAACTTACTAAATTCGAACATCGGCTTATTTATTGCCTTTAAGGCGGAACAGAGTTCGCCGGGTCAGCTAGTTTTTGATAAATGAATCCCAAACTTGTGAGATAATTCCAAACTTGTCATTCTTCAATCTTTGACTTCTCTCATTTTTCTTATCGAACCGTACAAACCGTAAAATATCAGTAAAATCTTTTCTGGTCATTGTTTTTCCAAAAAAAGGTGGTCCCCAATGTTTTGACCATAAATATGATAATTTTAAATAGTTGGCTTCATATGCGCCACGTCCGGATAAAACTGCAAGAAAAGCATTGAACCTTTCATGAGATAGATCCAATTTTTTCCCAAGAACTCGGAAAGCTTCTTGTTCCGTGCATGTTTTAACATGGTCTATAATTTTATGATCAATGATCAATGAAAACGGCTTACCACAGTACCCTTGATTATATTTCGTTTTCCAAACGCTGTAGGCCCAGTAACGTTTTTGAAAATTGTGTGTTTTGGTCTCCGTCCTGGAGTGGATCCGGGTTTTATTTCATTCCATATAGTTCCGTCAGCAGCGATTTCAGTTACCTGATCGTCACTCTCATCAAAATATGATAGTAATCTTATAGTTTTTTTCGTCTTCGCATTTTGAGAATATTCTCCCTCTCACTATCTGTGTCTGAGGATACAAACACTTCACTTTTTCAAATTGGTCCTCTGAAATATCAGCCCTCTCACGAAAATCTTCACCAATATTGGAAATACCTTCACATGTTTTTGTTATGTCTTGCAGAAATCTTGGCATTTTCGAACGTCTTTGCATCTTCAAGGATAGTTTTTGGCTGAATAAAAGTACAACTAATTTATTTTTTCATTATAAAAATATTTGTTCACAAGCCACTTAAAAAATGATAAAGAAATATATTCTAAAAAAATTTCAGCAAATAAATGCAATGTTAAAAATTTTGACTCCACGCAAGAAGCACCAACGAGGGAATGGAGTTGCAAAGACGCAAAAAAACAAAGTATAAGTACAAAGCACAGCATTTTTATTTTCAGGGAATTCCCCTTATTTGGAGTAAGAAGTATGCTTTTGCGTATGTTCAATTTGATGCTATAGTGGAATGAAGAAGCGTAGAAATATTGAACTCTGCTAATATTTTATATGCCGGTCAAAATGACCGGTTGGTATAAATAGGTATACCACATACTTATCTTCGCAAAATAAAAGCATACAAATCTAACAATTTGCTATATTTGAGCTTACGTTAATTTAGGTAAATACAAATACGTTTATAAAAAAAAATTTTTTTCATGGACAAAATTTTATAATGAAATCAACCAACCGGTCATTTTGACCGGTTGATAGTTCTAGTGTTAATAATTATAATAAGCGGTTACAGCGCTTCGTTACGGTAGCGGTGAAATTCTGTTCAACACTTCAGCTGTTATTGTCTTGTCGCTACAGTAGTCCCACTTGAATAGTTTTGACTTTTTTAAAAATCAATATGAATTTGTCATGAAATATTATTTGTGGAATTTCAATTTGCTTGTTCGATTTTTAGCTTTCGGTCCGGTATCCGCTCTCGGTGGTTGACTTTGTTGAATAGGCGGCTGTATCGCTGGATTAGCAGTGCATTCAAAATATGCGGGCTTGATACGTTGAACGCTGACATTAACTTTTTTCCCGTTGATTGCCAATTTAAATGCTTTCTGTGTTCTTTCCAGAAGTTTGTATGGTCCGTCATATGGAGGCTCCAAAGGTTTTCTCACGCGGTCTACACGCAAAAATACATGTGAAAACGTTGCGAGATCTTGGTGTACGAATATTTTCCGCTTGCCGTGGCGCGATGCTGATGTTGCGCGGACTTCCTTCATATTCTCGCGGAACTTTTGAACATACAGTTTTGGGTCCGGTTGCACATCTTAGTCGAAAAAGAATTTTCCCAGTATTCGTAGCGTTGTTCCTAAGACCAATTCCGCAGATGTTGCTCCGATATCTTCTTTAATGCTAGTGCAAAGTACTAGTCAGACTGTTGGTAAAACGTCCATCCTTTCGTGGTTATAATGGCACATGATGGCAGCTTTAAGTGATCGGTGACAACGCTCCATCATACCGTTTGCTGCAGGGTGATATGCAGTTGTTCGAACTTTTTTACAGCCCACTAAATGAGTCAGTTATTGAAAAATGAGGGATTCGAACTGTGATCCCTGGTCCGATGTTAGCAAAGTAGGTGCTCTAAAGCAGGCAATCTAGTTGCAGTAGAAAGTAGCAGCAATACCATCAGCAGTTATTGTCATTAACACAACCGCCTCGGGCCGCCTTGTGAAGCAATCAATCACTGTCAAAACAAATGAATATCCTTTCGAAAGTTTTAAAGGTCCAACGATGTCGATGTGGACATGACTGAATCTAGCGTCAGGAGTTTCTATCTGCCAGTATGTAGGTCTTCCTTTTCCTATTTGACTGCGCTGGCATACAAGGCATGTAAGAACCCAATCCAATATATCTTTCGACATACAAGTACAAGGCTATACATACTTCTTAGTATTGCTTTCTTCGTTGAACGTCCACTGGGATGAGAAAGGTTATGCGTTAGTCCATATACCTTTCTCCTTAGTATTTTTGGAACATATGGCCGAATCTCGTTAGTTGAAACATCACAATAGATCGATGTATCATCGCTGGTCAATCTTATTTTCCGAAAGTTGATGCTTGAGTTAGCCTGGAGTAGAAATTTTAATTCTTCATCATCCTCCTGAGCTTTTGTCAAATCCTCAATGGTGTTCACTACTGGCATGGAGATACTATCTATTCGAGATAGTGCATCAGCTGTTGCGTTTTCTTTTCCAGTGACATGGACGATAATTGTGGAAAACTGACCAATGAAGTTTAGCTTTCTTAGTTGACGTGGAGATGCTTTGTCAGACTACTGGTTAAACACGTAAATGATCGGCTTGTGGTCTGTTTTGATGATAATCGGGCGTCGCTCGATGATATGGTGGAAATATTTTACTACGCTATAAATCACTTGCAGTTCACGGTCGTAAGTACTATATTTACATTGCGTTTTGCTGAACTTTTTTGAGAAGTGTTGTATCAAGACTCCTTGGCCTTGACGATTGTTCCGCTAATTATTGGCTTTGTGCCTACAACCAACTTATCCCAGTGCTTGTACTAGGATAAAAAGGTTGCACAATTGCGTAATCTTGTACAAATTGCTTGGATAGAAATGCGATGTCTATTTTGCACAAGTACCTGAACTTGTACAAGATAATCGTATCGACTGAACAAAATTTAAAAGACGCGCTTGACTTCTAGATTGCAAGTGCAAGTTTATTTTTTCTTCATGTCTTTATATCTTAAAACTAAGCGCATTGTGGATTTGCAATTGTCACGCCAAAAACTACAAACACAACGAGATTCGTCTGTACTGAAATAGACAGATCACGTTGCATCCGCATCTGAATCTTGTCCAGCGCTCATCGACAAGACATGTCGAAGCAAACTAGGCAAAAGAAGCGTCAAATTGCAGCTCCACAATGCACCTACAATATTATTTGCAACTTTAAATTTAAAGTACAAAGCACTGGTGATATGTATGAGAATCAACATTCGTGATGGATAATTGCTGACCAAAATATTTTATGTTGATTCTCATAGATTTCACTTAACATAGGAATTTGCCATGATGATAAAGTTTAGATAGTGATATGTATGAGAATCAAGCTTTATGATGGATAATTGCTGATTAAGATGTTTAATGTTGATTCTCATACATATTACTTGGAATTTTTTGTCCGACGTTTGGACCTGGCAACGCCGTGCAGACATTCTAACGATATATTGATAATGCTCTACGTGGTCTAAATTTTTGTTATGCATATATCGGCGACATCCTCATTGCGTTCAAATCAAACGATGAACACCGTGAACATCTGAGACTTGTGCTGAACAGATTTAACGAATATGGATTGCCGACTAACATAAGCAAGTGCACATATGGCGTTTCAATCGTACAATTTCCGGGTTCCATTATCGATAAAAACGGAATAAAACTTTAAAAAGCCAACAACCATATCAGAGCTCAGAAGATTCCTAGGAGCAATCAATTTTTACAGGAAATCACTGAAAATGCAGCATCTGTTCAAGCATTTCCACACGAATAGCTGATTGGAGCAACAAACAAGTTGGTCAAACAGACCTACGCTCATGTCAGAAAGGTTTTGTATTCAATTTTCAAAATGCAGTCACCAGATTGAATAAAGTCAAGAAGCATGTCAATGACGATTTTATTGGAGAAACTATGAAATTCGAAGATCATACTATTATTAACAAAGTTGAACGAATTTCGACTTCTGAGGTTTTTATTATTGTTATACTCATAAATATCTCCCTTGATAATTATTTCAGATGTCCTTTCGCGAGGGAGAAAACACATTTTTCATCTATTTCCCCCCTGTGCCCCACTGAAGCAAAAACTGACAGTTTAAGAACTGTTTTGAAAAGCTCCTATGAAAACTTTCATTTCATACTCATATCGGCTACGTTTGATGAATTTTTTTAAGGGCCACTCTCCTGTACTGTTATCATCGATTCATGGCCAATTTTTTCGAATCCTAGAGTTGTTACAAAGCCCTTTTGCTAGGAGCTCTCTCCCGCCTCCTTGACTTGTTTCACTTATGAGTAATAATTGTAGGTCCTCATCTTCAGTCATTCATTAAATTGAATCAAGTGTTCAAAGCATGCACCTTAAACGTTTAAGTTGGGAAAAAATAACTCAAAATTATTCAATCTTCGCATTTAAAACAGCCACTATTTTGTTTTACGATTATTGATGCCACTAGCTGAACCGATTCTCAAAGATATTCATGACACCTATCATTCCTGAAATTTTCATGCAAATCCTAGCAAAACTGTAGTGTCTGAGTCGGTAAAAAGCGCATGTTGTTCCATAGCCATATGTTGCCATAGTAATACATGCAGCGCATATTGTTCCATAGTAATACAGGAAAATTCAAACCGCTATAACGTCGCTAAATATGATTCAATCTTTATGAAACTTGCAGAGTAAATTAATCTTATAAATAGTCATCTGTGTACTGCATTTCATTGAATTTAAAGGTACCGTTAAGATTTTATTCAAGAAAACATAAAATCGATAAATCATACTATTACTAACAAAATTGAGTGAATTGCGACTACTCACGTATTTGTTGTTGTTGTACCCATCAAGGTCTACATTCTTGATTTTTTCCAGACTTTTCGGATCACAGGTGTCCAATCGCGAGGGGGTGGGACACAAATTTTTCGTGTATTTCCCCTCCCTGTGCGCCCCTTGAAGCAAACTTTGCGGAACTAAGACCTGTTTTGAAAAGTTCTCATCAAGACCTTTCATTTGATACCCATATCGGCTACCTTCAATGAAATTTTTTTTTCGGGGGTTCACTCCCCTGCATGGAGAGGCCCCCCTTAAATACCTTATAAATTTTTTTTGTAGTTGAACTTTGAAGAGAGCACCACTTTATTTGATGCTTCTAGCTTAAGTAGTTTCCGAGAAAAACTGCTGTGACACACGGACGAACAGACGGACGGACGAACGGACGGACAGACAGACGGACAGACGAACAGACAGGACGCGATTTTAGAAGGGTTTTGTAAAATTATTTTACAAAACCCTAAAAAAGAAAAACGACCAATAATATGGAATCCACAATTTGCTACGCAACTTATTAACAGTGTTATGTCTAAGACGCACTAAGCCCCGTCACTACCATCGCTACCTTTATCAAATGAAAAAATTAAATAAAACTACGAAAAAAAATGTATAACAGCAAGTCCCTTTGCGACGTAATCTAGCGAAGCAATTGATAGATTGTTTCGACGAGAAAACCTCCGTTATTGCCATGAAGAGGCTCGTCGAGAGAAGTGGGAAGATTGTCAAGCCGGGCTTGGATTGAAAAGGTTGTGAGGAGTAACTGGGGAGTAGAGTTTTTCCTTGGCGCGCGTAAAAAAACTGTTACGTGGCTGTATAGAAGAAAATGAACAATTTCTTCACGGATTGAACTGGATGAAATGCAATCGTTATTGTGGGTGCAGTTGTAACAGACGTCATGGTAAGTGCAGGCAAAAGATGGAATAATTTGTGCTGGTACGATTTTTTCTACCGTGATCTGGAAGATTTACTCGTAATCCTTTCACGCTGACGCACAATGTTAGGAATACGATTATTTGTTCAGTTCATGATAACAAACGAAATGTTTGTACTTTTGATCTAACATAACAAGCCGGGTGTGAAAGTGTATAGATCTTGTATTCAGAATCCGGTTGAGAAAATTCATTAAAGAAAATGCACTTATGGCACTTGAAAGTCACTCAAGCGTTTTGTAATGAATCATGTGACGCCGCTGGCGACCACTACCAACACACCTTGCTGCTATGTAGCTTGTCATCTCATGTAGAAGAAATTCTTTGATTTTGTAAACGCTAAAAGAAAATCGTCCGGGTATCCAGCAACAATGACTAAGGGAGAAAATACTTCCTCTGATTATAAAACTATGTTATATGTTTGCTGAATACTTCCAGCTAGTTCACCCATACTTCATCAGACGCAAATACCTCATAGTTCTGGCATTGCAGATATAACTTTTACTCTAGAAGATATCAATAGAGCCATCAATGAACTGGACCTTAACAAAGGCCCTGGACCAGACCTTATTCCTCCGTATTTTCTTCTTAATTGTTTAGCACAGGTATCTAAACCACTTCATATAATCTTCAATAAATCTCTCTCATCAGGCGTCTTTCCGACTGTGTGGAAATTATCCAACCTTATACCAATCTCCGAAAATGGTGATAAAAAATCTGTTGAGAATTACAGGGGCATCGCAATACTATCCACTATACCAAAATTATTTGAAAAATTGATACATGATAAGCTCTCGCCCTTTGTAGATCCACTTCTTAACGACCAGCAACATGGTTTCCGTAAAGGTCGCTCAACTGCTACTAATCTTATAATCTTGGTTTCCGATGTCCTTAATGCCATAGAAAAAGTGCAGCAAGTTGATGCAGTATACACTGACTTTAGTAAGGCTTTCGATCAAGTAGATCACTCTATATTAATAAAAAAATAGCAAAACTTTGGAATCACTGGGTCTCTTCAAAATTGGCTTATATCGTACCTTTCTCATCGCAGTCAAACCGTAATATTTCAGGGGTACTATTCAAAGAAAATCAGAGCATCATCGGGTGTTCCACAAGGTAGTCATCTTGGACCTCTTTTATTTAATATATTCATATTTGATCTATCAAAAGAACTTGCCGGCATTCCACATCTACTCTATGCTGATGACCTAAAAATTTACCACGCAATTGGCTCACAAGCTGAAGCAATGTTCCTTCAGACTAAACTTCTTTGCCTTCAACAATGGTGTGAAAAAAATAAACTCAAACTCAACGCAAGTAAATGTCAAGTTATAAGTTTTTCCCGTAAAAGAAACTTGGCCAAGAATACCTACGTCCTTAATAATGTCAAGCTAGTAAGAGTTGAGTATGTTAATGATCTTGGTATAACCTTGGATCAGAAACTTCGTTATAATTTGCATTACGACAAAATTTTAGCAAGGGCTAATAAACAACTAGGTTTTATTAAAAGACGTGCGAATGAGTTTATGAATATATGGGTAACAAAATCTTTATACACGGGCCTTGTTCGCCCGATATTGGAATATGCAAGTATTGTCTGGGACCCTATCTTCGAAGTACATTCAAATAGAATTGAGTCCGTCCAGAAGCAGTTTGTACTATTTGCCTTAAGGGATTTATACCATCCCAGACAATTTTCTACCTTACCTGAATACACACAAAGGCTTAAGCTATTAAATCTAAGTTCTCTGTCATTAAGAAGACAAATCTCGTCGTGCTGTTTCACCTTTATGTATATTGAAGAAGGCATTCAGATTGCATCACTCTCCACGGAATTTAATTATAATTGTGCGTTGAGACAAACTAGGCACACTCCTTTACTCAAAGTGACGCAGCATAGAACTATTTATGCAGATAATGAGCCTATTAATAGATGGTGCAGAACATTTAATACTATGAAGAATTGCTATACACCAGGCATTTCGAAAGCCACTTTTAAAACCAACCCACTTAAAGCCTTGAATCCTTACATATCCTGAACTGTAATTTCTCAACCAATCCCCCCCCCCCCCGAATTTTTGTTTGTTAATAAAATTAAATAAATATTATGAAATGTGATTAAAAATTTTTTTTTGTACCTTGTTTGGTTAATGAATAAAATAAAATAATCATCGTTGCAGTGAGTAGTACTCGAACGTTATATGCAATAAAAAACGTTATATTATGACAAAGGAATACGGAAACTTTAGGATCAGAAAACCAAAAATAGCACTAAGTCCAAACAATTTGCGGGCGCAAGTTAAAAAAAAAACAGTAACTGCAATGTTACGGAATAAACTTAAAGAAATTGCTCGACATTTCTTTTTGCAAAAAAATATATGAAGCAAATCCATCTGCCAAGCGCTTATATGATGATTTGCTTAGCAACTATAGCCGTTTGATAAAGCTCCTGTCTATTTAACTTTTTACCATACGAAGTTTACCAATTATGTATAACTATACCTTGTATTGCTTATTTAAGAAAAGAAAAATTTAACTCATTAAAACGATGCCGAGTCATTTTAAATCATTTCCCTTTTAAATTGTTTTAAACTTTAATATAAAATATGTTGATATAAAATGTCCAGTATAGGATGTTTTTTTACATCTTTATTTAAAAACAATAACAGATTATTTATGGAAGCATCTAGAAAAATTTAGTACTGATAGGCATACTTTACAAAAGGTGGAAGATTAAGTCAGTTAAACCTTTGCATATATGGACTTCATTTTAGAATTTCCGAAGTTGATGCTAATTGAAGGTATTTCAGTATTTTTACTACACTCCTTATGTTTGACCTCTTAAGCGAAAACGTGACTTAACTTATACAAAGACTGTAAATACACTGTAAAAATGCTGCACTTAGAAAAATGTATGCTTAAGAAGTCCTGCGGAGTTCCTTGGTGAGATTTAAAACTATGGAAGGGTTATTTGAAAGCTATGGTCTTCCTTCAAACCTTTAACCTTAGGTCACTGTTTTTGATATTGTAGGAAGAAAATAAAAATTGGCATTTCAAAGTTTAATTTGAACGTTGAACAATGATTAGATTGTCTAAGAAATTATTATTAAAAAATATAATATATAATACCAATTGAAAATCACCAATCATGGCAGCGCCACCTGGTGCTGACAAATGTGGTAAATGCAGAAAACCAGTGGAGGAAAACCATAATGGCATGGGCTGCGATGGCATTTGCAATAAGCGGTTTCACCTGAAATGCATAAAAATGAGTGAGGAGACATACCGCAAAATCATGGATATATCTAAGGATGTGATTTGGATGTGTTCCTCGTGTAAAAGCTACCATCAAAAAACGAAAGAAGATCGTCTCCTTAACCAAATGAAAGAGGTCGAGAATCACATTCTAGAAATGAAAACCACTATAACCTCATTGGTTGCAAAAGCAGCACCTATGCGTCAAACCTCATATGCTGATATCACAAAAAGTATCTCCACTTCTCCAAGAGAACGGAACTCTAACACAACGTGCCAAAAAGGGATTTTAATCA
This sequence comes from Odontomyia ornata, assembly GCA_963969285.1. NCBI lineage: Eukaryota > Metazoa > Arthropoda > Insecta > Diptera > Stratiomyidae > Odontomyia > Odontomyia ornata. Next base: position 156,270,402 of record OZ017738.1, on the reverse strand, counting down.
AGCCAAAAAAACATTCGTCCTCGGAAAAAACACTTGCAGATTTCAAGTCGAAGATAAAGCCGTCCAAATGTAAAATTCCTTTGCAACTACTGCGGCCAATTCGTGATGGCGGTGCCATCATAAAAACATCATCAAACGAAAACACAACCACGCTTTACAACATGGCAAAAGAAATAATGCGGGACGAATATGATATTATGGAGACCAAATCCCGTCAACCAAGACTGGTCATTAATGGCCTAGAAAAAGAGTTTTCTACTGAGGAGTTAACGAATGAAATACGTTCCTTGAACCCTAATATTGGGGAGAATGAAAAAATGGAAGTAGTTCACGCCAGAAAGACAAGAAATGGAAAGTGGTTACATATTCTTCAGGTGAATGGGTGTATGGACCAAAGATTGGTAAACAGATACGTCAATATTGATTATGGGTCTTATTTTATCAAGGAAGACTACAATATTACGAGGTGCTATAAATGCCAAAAGTTTGATCACAAGACGTTAAAGTGCGAAGGGGAGCAAACATGTGCTAAGTGTGCAGGAAAGCACGAAACGAAGGCCTGTAAAAGTGATTTCGAGAAATGCTTCAATTGCGCGGGTAACAATAAGAATGTTGATTACTCCCACAGATCAGACTCTACTCAGTGCCCAGAATACCAACGTAGAATAATGATTGCCAGGAGGAGCATTGACTACGACTGCAAATGAATTGTAACGATACAAACCGACTAAGTGGCAAGCAACTGACTCTCCTATATGCGAATATTAGAAGCTTACGGCACAAACTAAGTGACATTCATATTTATCTGCAGCATAATCCCAACATAGATGTGATCATACTAAATGAAGTCTGGATTTATCCTGAGGAAGCTAAATATTTTAACATTCAGGGTTATCATTCAGTTTTCTCCTGCAGACCCGGAAGAGGTGGCGGCACAGCAATTTATATTAAAAACTCAATAAATTTCACCACTAATCGTGTGATCCCTGATAAATATAATATGATAATAATCGAGTTAATCCAAGCTGGTAAAAAAATAAAGATCGGCACTTTCTACAACCCCAGCCGTTTGAACGCGCAAGATCTTTGCTCTGTTCTAGACAACATATACTCAGCAGAAAAAAATTTACTCACAGTAGCTGACACAAACATTGACTTAATCACTGAGTCCTCAGATTCAAGGCTATATAAAGATACTCTCGATACAAATGGTGCTGTTGTTATTAATAACGAAACAATTACTCGTCCTGTTTCGAATACTTGCCTAGATCACATAGTCATAAATGACAAGCTTACTGCGGAAAAAATTAATTTCAAAGTAGAGAACTGGCCAGAGCTAGACCATCAGGTTCTAAAAATAAGCATCCAAAACTTCAACGTTCATAAACAAAAGCCTAGTTACAAATCGTTTCGATATGTAAACAAGGACCTCTTCAAAACACATCTTCAACGGGTATTGGAAACCCAGAAACCTACTAATCTAACAGAACTGACAAATATGATCTCTGAATCCAAACGTCACCCGACCATCGAGAAAAAACTTAGATGTCGCCAGCTAACTTGGATTACGAAACGAGTTATAGAAGCCACTATAAGAAAGAGGAAGGCGTATACGGATTTCAGACGGAACATGGAAGATCTGACGCTTAAGTACATATATATCCAAGCGAAAAAAGAGTCAAAGCGTCTCGTAAAGGAAGCAAAATTTTCGTATTTTTCCAAAAGATTGGAGGCAGCGGCTGATAATAATCGCGAAATATGGAAAATAATAAACGAAGTAAAAGATAACTCTCTTCCCCGGACTTTTTCACCTGATTTGCAGATCATTCCAGTCTCTCTGCCTGATTCTTCGCAACAAAATGAAGCAGCAACAATTCTAAATAACTTCTTCTCAACTATTGGTGAAAAAATAACGAGCGAACTCGGTGCTCCTCCAACAAGTATAAGGAATGATACAAATACCTCGCCTAGATCCACATTTCACATCCATCCAACCAACAAAGACGAGGTGCATAAAACCATCGAGGCAATGAAGAAGAACACTGCTCCAGGCAGTGATAACATAACAATGGATGAAATTATGCTCGTCAGAGACGAAATAGCAGGTCTCCTTGCTGACTTTTACAATGAGCACATAAAAAACGGGACGTTTCCTGAGGAGGGGAAGCTAGCGAAAATAATTCCTATATTTAAGGGAGGTGATCGTTCGGACCCGAATAACTATCGCCCGATTGCGCTTCTTACAGGATTCAGTAAAATTTTTGAAAAAATAATTAACACCCGTTTAACATCGTTCATTGTGGATAATTCTATCCTAAATTCCCATCAATATGGTTTTCAAAAAACCAAAGGAACACTTGATGCTTTGATCTCAGTTACCCATTTCATCAATGAAAGACTTGACAATGGAGACTATGCTGTTGCCATTTTTGTGGATCTGAAGAAAGCGTTTGATACGGTCGACCATGACCTTCTGCTTCGTAAATTAGAATCATATGGTGTACAAGGCAAAGCGAATCAGTTATTTCACAGTTATCTAAAAGGTAGATTGCAGATAACAGAAGTCAATAATTTTTTGAGTGACCCAGCACCAATGAAATCAGGAGTTCCACAAGGTTCCATACTAGGCCCCACTTTGTTCCTATTATACACGAATAATTTGATTACATGTAGACTAAATGGGCATTACACATTATATGCTGATGATACAGTACTTCTGTACTCGGGATGTAACAAGAATGCCATTGAAGACTCCATCAATGAGGATCTGAAAACATATAGTTTGTGGTTAAACGAAAATAAACTAGCGCTGAATGTAACAAAGACTAAGTTTGTTATTTTTAAACAAAAGAACAAGGAAGACATTGATATTGATATTAAAATTAACGGCGAAAATCTGCAAAGGGTATTTGAATTTAAATATCTTGGCCTAATCATTGACCACCGTTTAACTTGGTTCCCACATATAAACAGCTTAAGAAGGCAATTAGCCCCCATAATCGGCTTATTACGTAGGTACGAGGGATTCCCGTGGAACATCAAACAACTGGTTTTAAATGCATTCGTATTGTCGAAATTACATTATGGAGTGGTAATCTGGAGTCAGTCATCAAAGATAAACATTAATATCATCTCCAGGATGTTAACTAAGGCATATAAAAATATGCATAATCTCCGAAGGCTCACGTCAACAAAACTAGTGTACCAATCGTGTAACGCATTAACTTTTAGCCAAATCATTATAATGGAGAAAGCTAAGTTTATCTTCAAATGCTTAAACCTCAACTTGTCCCCACAAGTGCCATTTGTTAGGGTATCACAAAAGAATCAATACAATGCTAGGAACGCAGACCAATTTGTTATACCATTTGCAAGAACACATCGTCTAAAGAACGATCCTACAAATGGTGCCCTTCGTATATACAATGATCTTCCGGAATCAGTAAAAGAAGCGAATTCACTTATGATCTTCAAGAAAAGACTCAGGAACTATTTAATGAATAGCGATTGAATCTCAGCGTAGAAACTTTCAACATAGCATCTTAGGGCAATTTTTTTTATCCTATCATCGAGATGCCTCAAGACACAGCTAGCCTTATGATTTATTATTATCTGTCCAGTAACTTCAAAATAGCATCTTAGGGCATTGTTGACCCTATCGTCGAGATACTTGAAGAAACAGCCATTCTTTTAACTCAGAGTTTTTTTTACTGCGTCAAGTTAATATTTTTTTTACCTCTGAGAGCTGTTAACGAATCGGACATGAAAAGATTAACAGGATGACTTCACATATTTTTTGTGTGCCCCCTTATACCGATGTTTTAAACATTGTCTGGGTGGCACACCTGTAGAAACGACGAAATGTGAAGTGCAGATCGCACAAGCGTTGTGCGACGAAGAAAGTGTGATGGAGAGAGTGGAAGGGAAGGAGGTATTTAAAAAAAAAAAAAAAAAAAAGAATTTGACAAAATTTCAAAAGGGATTCTGGATGTTGAGCTATAAGTCACGATTCTTTCAATATAACGGCAATCTTCATTTGGTTCGATTTAGCACTTGCTATTTTAAGTTAACTATTAAGAAAAGGGAATAAAATATAATTTCTCAATCTTTTTGGAATAGGATTTAGTAATAACTGCCTGCCTACCATTTTAAAGTCATTATCAATCGAATATGGTTATTTAATAGTTGGGCGTACGCAAACCACTAGCAGAATATAGATAATCAGATTTCTTATGCAGAATACTAATTAAGTTGTTTAGTGACGTTTTACATCGTTTTATAATTTCTCGAGTTATAAAAATGTATTGTGAATTCGATCCTATACTCGTTCATTCTCCTTTAGAGATGAATGTATGTTTGGTGTTAAATGTATTGACCACTATAAATCCAACAAATGGAAATGATCGTGACATATAATAGTTTCGTTAGTGAGTTTATGGTAAACTTGTATGAAATTATTAGAATTTAAATATTTGTACTGCAGCTTTCATTATAAAACTTCACTAAAAATTACTTTTAAGGGATTCACGTAATAACAGAATTTCTTTGCGTTCATTCCATTACGTAATAAATGAAGTGATCAGAACCAATACAATATTATATAAGATGTGAAGTATATGGATAAAATTAACAAATAGTTCTTTGTTCATTTAATTAGCTTCTCGCCGGAAAAGGACATTTAGTACCAAAAATAGTTTTAAATATGTGAGAGGTACATAAAATCAAATTTTGAAATTATCGAGCAAATTGCAGATCGTTATTTGATAAGAACGAAAAGTTTCTATATACACAAGTGAAAGTTAATGATGTTAATTTATAATTTAATACAAAAAAAATAAACAAAATAATATGAAGTGCTGAATTAACAACGACTTTCCTTTCCAGTGGTCCTTTCTTTCCAGCGGGAAGTAGAGTGCATGGTAAGTATGCCATCGCGAGGGTAGGGTTTGAGAAAATCCGCTGCGGCCGGTTTCGCGTCGCGCGAATTATGAATTTAATGTATTTGCAGTAGAAAAAAACAAAACCTTTCGATACGCAAATTTAAATTTTATTGATCATCAATTCGAACTAACAAATGAACTAACTACAATTATGTTCTTAGTTGTATTTATAATGTTACAAAATGCTTAATTTGGAAATTTACATTTCATGAACTAGATCTTGCAATTATGCTTATTTTGTTTATTGTGCAAATTTATTGGAAAATGATTTAGTAATATGATTATAAGTGATTGACATGATATTGCTGATGGTATGGCTTTAATGTGCGACACGTTTATAGGTGATTGCTCTTTGGGTGCATGATATTGATGATGATATGGTTTGATGTATGTGGTGAAATACTATTGAGGACGTAACTCCTCCTCCCTAAGAGGGCGACAGCTGGATGAACTTCTATTCAGTTGGAGCATGATCCGGGTGGTGATGCTGGTTTTGATTTTTCCGTTTGCAGTGGAGGTATGTGCTGATGATTATGACGGCAGTTAACAGATTTCCAGATACCGGCAAAATACAATTCCACACTTGGCTGGGAATTTCGAATAGTTGGAAGTGGCTTTCGTCTGGGAATTTGTATCTATTTAGTCCACGGAGTTGAATATCTTCTCGAGAGTTAGTGGTATTAATTTTGCTTGATGTTAGAGGTAAGACATCTATATTGTCCCAGAATATGCTGTTTTGGCTATTATAGGTGATGTCGTTAATGGAAATTTCGCACTTTTCGAAGTGTATTAGTGCAGTTCCAGCGATTGTACTGTTTGAAGGTCCGCAAGTTGTTTCAAATTTAGTTTCAGGAGCGTTGACTACGAGGATATAATTTGGTTCGGGTTGTGATATTTCCGGTACTCCTGGCGTGATATCGTACTGGCAGGATGCTGGTATTCCGTTTATGATGTTAGCTATGCACCTGGAATTTCTTGACTGTTGCTGGTTACTTTCTCTTTTGCAGTAATATATTCCCTCGATTTTTGGGCATTTATTGTCGAAAAATTGAACACTTTGGGTTTCTAGGATGGCGTAGAATTTTGTAATAATCTGTGTTTTTTGTTGAGGAAGAGGTATGATATGGTAGAATGGGTAGGTTACGTTAGATAGGATTGGTATTTATACGTTAAATATTATATTCGAATTACTGTAGTAAGCTTGAAGATTAAGGAGTTCATAGATATTTTCATCTGATTGGATTTCTACTGATTGACTTGGGAGAATTCTAGATATTTCTGTAATTTCCATCGGACTTAAAATTTGTTTTGAGATTATGTTCAGTCGGGCAAGTATGACAGCTTCAGCTATGTCAGAGAGGTGATTGTTAAGTAGATCTAAATTGTAATTTATCTGGTTTAAATATTGGATGTGAAGCATAGAATCGTGTTCCCTTTTAATTTTATTTTGTGAGTGCAGTAAATATTTGTTAATGATTTCTGTTTGGTTGTTTATGTGGTTCGTAATATTATCAAATCGTTCCATCATGAGTTTGTTCAATTTCGTTTGCTTAAGGACCATTGTTCCCAAATTGGATTGATTCAACATTAGCATTTCGATATTCTTATTTATTTGTACAGCGTCATCAGCATCCACGTTACCCGTAATACCCTTTATTATGGATCCAAGTCCGTTAATCAGTCCTCTTTTCGGTCGGAGTCTGGGCATCAATGTTCGTAGTTTATGAGCTAATTCTTTCGTTTTTAGTTCCCTAACCGTTAAGGTGTCTATTGCTTCGGGTGTTTTTTCGAATTTATTTACAGAGTCTACAATATTGCCAATAGCTTCCTCGTAGCTCTTGAGTTTTACTATGTGTATTAGATTTTGATACGTGATGATGGTTCTACCCATCCCCAATCGCAGCGGTAGAAGTCCCTGGTTGTTGTCCAGCGTTTGTATTTCCATTCTCTGTCCTTGAGTCGTCAAAATTACCCTGAAATTTACGCTTTCGTTTAATCTTCGATTTATGCAGTTTTTCATTTTTGGTGGTAATTAGTGTAACTTTCATGTCCTTCCTTACTCTATGCTTACTAAATCTAGGGGTGGTTTTATTCCGTCTACATTCCTTTCGAAATATGGTTTCATTCTCTTCGAGAATTGGTGGAGCTGTTCTGGTTGCATTTAATTTCCCTAAATTATTCTTTACAAGTTCGTCGACCCTACTTTTTGTTTCCGGATAAATTTGTGATCTGAATTCGTTTAACTTTTTAAGATAGTCGTGTTCAGTATTAAAAGAAAATTTTTTATTGAATAAATGTGTTCTGCCTGAGAAGACTTCGTAAGGGGTAAATTTTGTAGTGGAGTGAATGGCGTTATTGTAGGTTATAATAGCTTCGTTTAATATGTCTTCGTGGTCTATGTCCAGATTCTGTTTCTTTCGTTTTTCCAAAATAATTCTGTACGTCTCGGTAAGAGTAGAGTGCCATCTTTCCACCTAGGCATTGCTGCTAGATTGTTGATATGACGTATAGTGAACTTTGATATCGTATTGTTTGCAGAAGTCCTTGAATATACTGGCCGTCATCTCAGTACCTTGATCTGCAACCAACATTTTGGGGATGCCGTGTAGGCTAATGAAGTGTCGGAGTGATTTTATAATGTTAATACTGTTCTTTGTGTCCGGCGTATATGCAGTGGCAAATTTTGAGAAACGATCTATGATGGTCAGGATTGGTTTACCATTGATGGTGTATATGTCCGTGTACAAACTATCTAAAGGTTTTTGCGGACTTTCGGAGACTTGGTACTCTATTTTCAGGGGACTCCTGTCATATTTTTGGGTCTGACAAGTTTCGCAATTGTTTATTATTTTTGTAACCCTTTCTTTAAGATGAGGAAAGTAATAATCTCTCTTCAAATGTTGGACTGTTTCATTTATGCCCCTATGATTACTATTCATATGGTAATCATTAATTACTTTATCTTGTTCATCTGCGTCCGTTATCTCCTCAAGCATTTCCGTGCATCGAATTAACTTAAAGATTTGGGATACAGAGAAAAATTTAGAGTAAACGGATTGGATTATGCTAAAAATTTCATCGGTTGTGTATATTACATTAATTTTGTTTGGGGCTAGAAATCTTTTAAAAAGTTCTGTAATATTACTTTCGTTAAAATCATGCATGCGTATGGTACGTCTCTGTTTATTTTTGAATGGCATTTCCAAAGAGGTTTGTGGTGTCTTGGTGGTTTTTTCGAAAATAATTTGAAGGGAGAATTCATTTAACGGGCGTTCGGAGATCGGAATCCCATCATTTAAATTTTCTTGTGCAGAGTGTAGGGTTGAACCGTTTTCGCTCTGTAGTGAAGTATTAGTAGTTCTTCCAAGGATTTCTGTGATATTAAATTCAACTTGTTCGTTGGAGATTGTACCAGGAAGCTTAATTCTACTTAAGGCATCCGCATTTAAGTTTTGATTTCCTTTTTTATAAACCACTTGATAATCGAACTCTTCTAACCTAAGGCGCCATCTTACCAATTTAGAGTTAGGTTCTTTTAGACTCATAAGGTATGTCAGTGGTTTGTGATCAGTGACTATTTGGAATTTCCTTCCAAATAGGTATAGTCTAAAATATTTCACAGCCCAAACAATTGCTAATAACTCCTTTTCTATAGTAGAGTAGTTGATCTCGGTATCTGTAAGAGTACGGCTGGCATAACAAATAGGTTTATCGCTACCTATCGTACCCTGAGACAGTACTGCACCAATCGCGTAATTGCTGGCGTCCGTAGTTAGGATGAAGGGTTTGTTAAAATCCGGATATTGTAATATATAATTCGAAAGCCTTAATACATTTGTCAGTCAGCTGGACAGTACGACCCTTTTTCAGGCACTCGGTGAGTGGTTTGGTCAATTTGGCAAAATCCTTGATGAATTTTCTGTAGTATCCCACCAAGCCTAGGAAGGATTTTATTTCTTTCTGGTTTCGGGGAATCGGGAAATCCCTTATAGCCTGCACCTTGTCGGGATTTGGTTTTACACCATCAGCTGTAACTATATGGCCTAGGAAGGCAATTTTCTTATGAAGGAACTCTGACTTATCAAGTTGCACCTTGAAATTGGCTTCACGTAACTTTTTGAATACTTTCCTCAAATTCTCTCCGTGCTCCTGAAGTGAAGTCGAGAATATAATAATATCGTCCAAATAAACCAAACATATTTTCCCTTGGAGGTCTTGGAGTATATTATCCATAACCCTTTGGAATGTAGATGGGGCGCTCTTCAACCCAAAAGGCATCCTGACATATTCATAATGGCCCCCATCTACGGTAAAAGCAGTCTTCTTAATATCCTTGGGGTCCATTTCAATTTGATGGAATCCACTAGCAAGGTCTATAGTTGAAAAGTATAGACTTTTGCCCAATTTGTCAAGTATGTCATTGATATTTGGTAGTGGATAGCGGTCGGTCATCGTTTTCTCATTAAGCTTACGATAATCGATGACCAATCTCCATTTCTGTTTCCCACTTGCATCCCGTTTTTTGGGGACTACCCAAACTGGGGCGCTCCATGGGGAATAGCTGGGTTGGATGATCCCTTGGTTGAGCATATCTGTGATTTGTCTCTTTACTTCATCCCTATGGATGTATGGATATCGATAGGACTTAGTATATATAGGTATATCGTCCATGGTTGGGATACTATGTTTGATTTTGTTGGTAAAACTAAGTTTCTGTCCTTCCTGGAAAAATATGTCGTCGTATTCCCGGCATATTTTTAGGATAAGCTCCTTTTCTTCTTGGTTTAGGTGATCAACACGAATTAATTGGGAAATATTTTGGGGAGTCACAATGCAATCCACTTCAGGAGTGCAGTCGATATTAAAATTGAAGACTTCATTAAATTTCGCAGGGGAGAATTCGGAGACTTTTAATGGTTGTTCTAGGAAGAGTAATTTGTCGTCATCGGATTGATTTGTTACAGCTAGGAGGCTGAACCAGTCTTTGGCTTTGTATATCCCTTCTGAAATCTGAAGATCGGGTGCGATTTCGGTATTTGGTAAATATATGTCCCCTTCCCGAATGTCAACGGGGAGTTTCACTATGTATTTTGATTTAGAAGGCACTTTGTACCTATTCGAGATAATATTTGGTTTAAATTCTAAAGGAATTTTAGCCTGGTCAGTAGTTAAAGTTCCATTTGCTAGATCAACTTTAGCTTTAAGTTTCGTTAGTGCGTCTAAACCTAGTAAACCATCAAAGTATTGGTGAAATTTAAAAATTAGAAATTTTATTTCACCTGGGTGCTTAAATTCAGTGAAGTTTGGAAGAGTAACCCGCTTATCTAGCATGTGTTGGTTTAGGACTGTGTTAATGATGACTGGTTTTGTTATTTCGATATCGTTCGGATGAACAAATTCAGGGTAAGTAAAAGATGTAGAGGCTCTTGTATCGATTAGGAATTTCAGATCCCTTCCAAATGGAGAGGATATTTTTACATACGGGAGATTAGACCCATGTGTATTTATATCTATATATCCTGTTTGTCTACTGAGGCTTTTAGCAGAAAATTTCCATCATCGATCTCATGATAACTAGCCTCGCATTGTATTTTATTCGTACCGTAGCCGTTCATATCATAAGGAATGCTTGGTTAGGGTTGGTATACTGTGTCCTGTTCGTAACTAGCCTCGGTATCCTGAACGTTCTCAGTTATGTCAGGTTGTCCATAATAATAGTATTCGTCTAAGTCTTGTCTGTATTTTTCGTTGGGGTCCGGTTGAAAATATCCGATATTATTTTTCTTCATAGAGTATGGTTCTGTATGATCAACGTTGTGCAATTCCTTGAAGGTAAATCTCGGAGGACCTGTAGAACGGAAGAAATTATTGCTCTGAGGTTGCTGATATTGTGGTTGTCTATTACGCAAATTTGTGTTACCGGAACTAGTATCCATTGGTTCCGGTCTCGGTAACGTTGGTCGTTGCGAGGGTAAACCGTGATTATTTGAGTTGAACTTAAAGTTGGGGATTCGATTTGGAAGATTCCCTTGGTGAAATACATTTTGAGATTGGAAAGGTTGGAATGGTCGTGACACTTGTTGGAATGGGTTTTGAAATTGAAAAGGTTGGGCTGGTCGAGTTTTCGTTCGAGGATATTGGTGAAATGGTTGGCTTTGAGAATACATGGGTTGACGTGGGTGGAAAATTGGTAACGTATTGTTACCGAATAGATTTGTGTGGGTTTCCCCGGTTGATTGATTTAAAGCTTTTCCCACAGAATCAGTTGGCGATTTTTTAAAGACGTTCGAATTCTCGTGTTTTGCATAAAAGATATTCTGTTCCTGTATGCAATATGCAAAGGCACTTGCTAAGGAATCAGGTTTCATGGCTCTTATTGTAGCACCGAAGGGTTCGCGAAGCCCAGTCAAAAATGTATTCAGGCACATTTCTGAATATAAATCCCGTTTGGCTTTTATAACGTTCTGGTCCGACTCATGTATTAGAATGTGATTTATCATTGTAGATAAGAGTTCGATAATTTCACTATAATATTTTTCCACGGTTTTGTCATTCTGTTTCGTATTATGTAAATCCCTTATCAGTGAGGTCTCATTCCTCTTCTCTGCAGAGTCAGATTCGTTTTGATTTCCGCCCAGTCTAATGAAGTTCCGTACATATTCAGGACTTCATTTGCGGGACCCTCAATTTTATTGCGTATAGCACGTAGTAATACCTTGTTATATGCAGGCGAAATAGTACCGATAAGTGATAAAATTTCCTCCACATTATCGATGAAATCTCTTAAGAGTCTGGGATTGCCATTGAATTTTGGCAAGTCTTTAACTGCATCAGGTACCCTGAGAGCATTGAAAACCTCGGTAATAGTAGCCATTGCTGAATCAATATTTTGGGGACAACCGAAATTATTAAAATCAACGGACCGATCTGATAAATTCGCGTGATTTAGCACTTCACTTTCACCACTCTCACTTGATTCTTCCACTATCACACTTAGATCACTTCTTAATATTTCTAGTGTTTCGGTTAAGGGTATTATTCTCAAATTTTCTCTATTTCTAATTCTTGGGTATGTTCTGAGTCTAGATTTTTTGTTCAAATATGGCATGTATGTATTAATATTAATATGAAAAGAAAGGAAATGTGTCCAAATTTATTTGACTTACATGCAAAAAATGATTATCGAGTTCATTATAGGTTCCAGGATTTCCTTGCGATGTTCCACTCGATAAACCTTCGATGATGATAATCGCTTCCATGACTTTTGATGATCCTTGCTAGTATCTATATCCTGTCCAATTCAACTGCTGGTTCGCTTTTGTTGCACTAAACGGATTGATTTTCCGAACACAACAAAATTTTCGCACTACGGCTCGTACTTTTCGCATATACCACCGAAAAATTTATTCAACGCGTATCGCAAAAATCTGCACGACTGCGCCAATTATGAATTTAATGTATTTGCAGAAGAAAAAAACAAAACCTTTCGATACGCAAATTTAAATTATGTTCTTAGTTGTATTTATAATGTTACAAAATGCTTAATTTGGAAATTTACATTTCATGAACTAGATCTTGCAATTATGCTTATTTTGTTTATTGTGCAAATTTATTGGAAAACGATTTAGTAATATGATTATAAGTAATTGACATGATATTGCTGATGGTATGGCTTTGATGTGCGACACGTTTATAGGTGATTGCTCTTTGGGTGCATGATATTGATGATGATATGGTTTGATGTATGTGGTGAAATACTATTGAGGACGTAACTTGCGCGGTACGCGGGACTTTTGTTGGTTTGTTTTTTTTTTATTTAGCGTAGTTTTTTTTCGGATTTACGTTAACGTAGTATGTTTTTCGGTACCGCGTCGGTAAAATTCGGGAACGCGAAATAGAAATTAGATTTGTTTGGTACTTAGACTGGATGAATGAAGAAATACGGAGTAACGTAAAGTAGGTTTCCACTCCGTATGATTGTGTTTTCGACACGTTTGAAATCGGCGTTGAATGATGGCTGAAAAATTGTAAATGAGCGTAATCCATTTTGAGACCCGCGACCGAAATCCTCTCCGATCTAGCTGGCCGACAAGCAGCCACCGCGAAAATGGATTACGGTGCACGGATTGGTTGACTGGTTGGTACCATCCGTTGGCACGACTCAGACTTAACGTCTAGAACCGATGAGAGGTCGGTTTCTCGTTCGTGATATAGACAGAAAAATCATTACAGTTTGCCTCACGCATTGTACCTAGCATTTATGAGAAAAGTACTTTGAGCTTGTGATTTGATTCAAGTGTGGAATTAAATTATTGTTTATGTGTGACGTGATGGTGATAAAGCACGCACTAAATAATTCAGAATTAAGCTATTGATTGTATAGCACAAATCAGTAAATAAGGTCATTTAGCGGAACGACAATTTGATGCATCAAGTGCAGGTACCCAAAAGTGAATGTGTTTGTGTAAGCGTGATTGTGTACAACATCCAATGGGAAATTAACGTTGGACCAAAGTGGAAAGAAGTGGAAACGCCATTAAATTGGATGCTTCATTTAAAAGTGTGGGATCTCATCGCACTCCCGGCGGTCATCTAATATCAAAAAGCAAGAAGGATTGTATGGAGGATGCTGGATTGTTGCGCCAATCACTTTGAATATTGATACATATGAACGTGGAAGACTTCGAAAATAGATCAAAATATCAACTGCACCTGTAACAAATTATCATTCATTGAATAATTCGAATCGCTAGCCGTAAATCAATCAACGTTTAATCATTTATGAACGAAATCTAAATTTAATTTAATTTTACCCAAATGAATGTTCGTGGATCATTTTATTAGAGCGATATTTTCAAAGTCAATACAACATCCTTTCACTCGGTGTGTCTGAAGCTTAAAAGTACCATAGCTGACCTTATAAACGAAACGGACAATGGCCTGCAGTAGTACTGCGATACCTGTCGGAGACAGCCTACTTTGGACTATGTTTCTGGCCTACATGTGGCCCATCAAACTATTAAAACTCTCAGTGAGGAACTCACTACCCTGCAAATTAAATGCGCGAGTGCATTCTCTGAGGTAGATTTATTGCTGCAGCCAACTGTCCCTTCATCGTCATCTTCATCTGTAGCTTGTGATATTTCGATTACGACGTTGGGTTCAACACCATCCATCGCTACAAAGCGCTCGTTGCAGAACAAATCTTCGTCTTCGAATCTCGAGCAATTTACAGCTAGTGCTGAGTTCAATGCCGTGCAGAATACGTCACCAGTCATCTCAACAGTTCAAACCAGAAGCAGGAAATATTCTAAAAATATGTATCCATCTCGTGCAGGGTCTAATAACCCAAGCAATAGCCATGCTGACTACATTCTTCCTATTGATAAACCTGCTTTTGATGGTCCTGGAAGCGATCCAATTGTAATTCCAATTATCGATAACAGTGACCCTGGTCGTTCAACGTCTCCTGCAGGTGTTAATGATAATAATCAACTATACCGTGTTGTTGCTCCACCGAATCAAATTTTCATCTTGAGACTAGCATATGAAACTTCGGTAGACGACATTCTCAACTTTATTAAAGCGAAACTTGGAAATCTAAATGGAATCATAAGCTGTACTAAGATTACAAAGGAAAATCTGCCGGATCGAGTAGTATCCTCCTTTAAACTTACAGGTCTACCAAGCATTGATTCTGTATGCCGTCCCGAGTTCTGGCTTCCTGGTACACTAGTGAAACCATTCGTACCTGCTAAAAACACAAATTTTTTCCGCAATCCTTCGGTTCACGCAAGGAAATAGTACATAATAGCTTTAATAACATTAAAATTTATTATCAAAATGTTAGGGGACTAAGGACCAAATTAAATATTTTTAATACGTCTTGCTTTACCGCGTCGGATGATATCATCTGTGTTACAGAGACGTGGTTGAATGGAAGTATCCTTAATAATGAACTTTCGACTGAACACAATATCTTTAGACGGGATCGAGACATCACAGCTTCATCTAAAATGGATGGCGGGGGTGTCTTGATAGCTACTAAGAAGACTTTGTCAACTTCAGCCTGTTCGAATTTCTCTCCATCTTCTCCTATAGAATGTATTCTTGTAAAAGTTCAAACCTCGCACAATAAGTTTCTTCTTGTTGCCTCTACTTACGTTCCTTGTAGCTCTTCAATTCCTACATATGAAACGTTCTTTGATGAGCTTTCATCTTACATTGACTCCTTCTTCCCAGACTCCCCATTATTAATTTGTGGAGATTTCAACTCGCCCTCGGTTTCTTGTTCATCTTTTCCTGCATCAGTTCCGTTTTCTACGAGTAATCTATCCATCGTTCTTTCCTGTTTTTTAAATCACTGCTCCCTCTCTCAATTTAATTCTGTACATAATGTTAACGACAAACTGCTGGATCTAGTGCTTTCTAACGTTGCTGATCAACATCTTTCTGTATCTCGGTCGGCGGTTCCGTATGTAGACACTGACTCATTTCACCCTCCCCTCTCTATGGTCCTTTCTTTGAAATATCTAGCACGATGCAAAACTCGTATGCGGCCTAGGTTCAATTTTTACAAATCCGATTTCCATTCAATTTCCACGCATATTTCTACCATTGACTGGCAAAGTTTCTTTGCTGACTTGGATTGTGAAAAAGCAATATCAAAATTCTATTCCTTTCTATTTATAAGTATCCATAACTTCACTCCACTTTATGCCTCCTCAGCAGGCGTTAATCCTCCCTGGCTTACGAGGCATGTTAAGAAAGCCATTAAAAATAAGGATAATGCTCATGAATTGTGGAAATCTCATGGAACAATTGATTATCGTCAAGAGTTTGTTAGGTATCAATTGCCAATATGGAGGTTCTGAGAGCCAAAAGAGCATATTATGACAATATCGAAAAGTCTCTTCATTCCAACCAAATTAAGCCCTTTTGGTCTTTTGTTAAAGCTCAAAGATCTTCAAGTGCATTTCAAAATTTTTTTCAGTGGGATAGCAAGACTGCTTCTTCCTCTTCTGAAATTTCTAGCTTATTCTCCGCCTTTTTCTCCTCTACATTTTCTTCATATAACAAGACTTCTATACCTTCCTCTTTTTCCGTATTACCTTCGCCTATTATCACCTCGATAGTCACGAATCCTCTTCAAGTTGAACTTATTATCAACTCTATTGATCCTAACGTTGGACCTGAGCCGAATGGCATTCCTAATTTCTTTATTAAAGCATTAGCATCTACCATTAGCTTTCCACTTTCATTGCTTTTCAATCTAAGTTTGACAACAGGTCACACGCCAGATTGCTGGAAGATTGCTAATGTTACTCCAATACACAAAAGTGGTGACCCGACCATGGTGGAGAATTACCGCCCTATCTCAAAACTTTCATCCTTTTCTAAAATTTTAGAACGAATTGTCCACCTAGAGCTCTATTCTTCTCTTTGTTCCCAAATAGCTCCTGAGCAGCATGGTTTTGTGCCAAATCGTTCTACCATAACCAATCTCTTGGAACTTACTGACACTGTGGCGGTAGCCTTAAATGACAGTCTTCAAGTGGATACTATCTACACTGATTTCTCTAAGGCATTTGACACTGTCAACCATGACATTCTTATTTGCAAATTGCAGCATTATGGTGTGAATGGCTCCGTTTTGTCATGGTTAACTTCATACCTAGCTTCTAGAACATGCCAAGTTGTCATTGATGACTCGGTTTCTAAGTCATTTCATCCCTGCTCTGGAGCTCCACAAGGTTCCATCTTAGGTCCGTTCCTTTTCACCATGTTTATCAATGATCTCCCATCAGTGTTTAACTCTTCCTGTCTCTTATTTGCGGATGATTTGAAGATCTACAGAGTAATCAACTCGCCTGCTGACTGTCATATTCTCCAAAACGATCTGTTATCTCTGTCTTCTTGGTGTAAGGCTAACCTTTTGAATTTAAATGTACCAAAATGCCACAAAATGTCGTTTTTCGTGGAAAAGTTCATCAATATCCCATTCCTATTTACTGAATCAAACTCCTCTAACAGTAGTGGATCAGGTGAAAGACTTTGGGGTTATCTTCGACCCAAAGCTCAAATTTAACCTTCACATTATAAACTTAGTCACTAGAGCTTCCCGTGTTTCGGGTTTTGTTCTTAGGCATACTTCTATTTTTTCTAACCCTAAGTCTGCTATCAAACTATTTATCTGTATCGTACGTTCTCTTCTTGAATATTGTTCTCAAATTTGGTCACCTCACAATGATTATCTGATTGTTCTCCTTGAATCTGTCCAGAGGAAGTTCACCCGTTTTCTATTTTTCAAATTCAAAATCCCTTATGCGACCTAAGAAAATCGCCTGTCCTTCCTTCAGATTCCTTCTCTTGAAATTCGCAGATTGATATTGATGAATGTCTTCTCTTTAAAATATGTAACCGCCTTACGGATACAAATCTTGATTCTCGAATTTATTATAGGCTAAATCTGCGCTCGGGTAGAAATGTTAGTCTCTTTCTTGTACCTTTTGCTCGGATTAACCCGTACTTCCATTCTCCACTGCTAAGGCTACCTCGCAATCATGATCGTCTACAAATTGGTCCTTTTCCTCTTTCTCTTTATTTACTTAAACAAAAACTTATTAGTTTACTAATTTGTTAATTTTGTGTGTTTCTTAGTATATACTTCACCATTTGTATTAGAGGTAACTCTGTTAATAGCAACATAAATAAATAAATAAACAAAAAAAAACATACACCAAGCTGTGTCGATTTAAAATCTATTTGAAATAGTACATCGTGTCTGCGAGAACAGCTTGACATGAATTCCAATGCATTCTGCCTAGTTATCACTCTGTGTAACACAACAGCAAGTTGAAGTCATGAATTGTTACGAAGTTTAATTTACAGGTCCTTACCCACCATAAACATGAGCGATGGGTGAAATTAATTATACATTTTACTTTTCTATATTTTTATTAAAATTTTTTTTAATAATTTAAATTTAAATGATTTTATTAATAATAGATAAGTTAGTTTTCAGCTTTTTTAATAATACATAGTTAAACATGGAATATTTAAAATTTCTGCATTATGTTTCATCAATTTCTTTTCTTCCCGCAACTAAAAGCAACGCATTTGTTATAAATATTGATCGAAATAATAAATAGATAAATCGAGTAAAACTTTCGCTCTTTTCGTTTCCCTGGAACCCTGAATGGGTATGGGACCTGTCACGCGCAAGCGATGTGTAAAAAATAAATAATAAAAAATAAGAACAAAAGTATTTTACACTTAGTATATTTTAAAACACTTATAAACTTTTGTACAATAACTTATTTTTATAATTAATATATATTTACACATCTATTAATTGCTTGTCCGACGCGAGTCACGGAATCTATAGAACTATCTAAGAAGCGCACGAAAATTTAATTTGCTGCTAAAAACGAGATTCAGACTGCTGACAATGCAGTCTGCAGAAATTTACCTTTTCATGTGAAAATTTTCGTTCCCATGAAAATTTTCACATGACGACTAAAAATTTGCAAGTTCATGTAGACGCTTACGTTGCCATCACGTTGCACTCGCGTTACATGAACTTACCTGAAATTCAATGAATTTAGAATGCTCCACGTGGACTTGCATGCGCTTAACACCTTCCCCCTAAGTATAAAGTTGTCCTCAACTTTTCACAAGTAACGTGTCCTTATACGTTTGTTTTCGTTTTCTGAATTAGGATTTTCATAAATTGTAACCTTTTCGTCTTCTTTTCTATTCTTGAATTTTATGGAACTTTTACAAAGATTGACTTTATTTTTTCGATTGAAACATTCTTTAAGAAATATTACACATAAGTTGCCGTTAGCACATTTATAAATTGAAAATCCTATGATGAAAAAGAGAAGTACTACAATAACAGTAGATACAACGGAATTTTGCCTAACAATCCTAGGAATCGGTTGAACGGCTTTATCCCAAAAAGTAGCCAGTTCAATCATTTCTGAAGTTAAATCTTTCAATTCGTGTATATTATTACTAGTGAATTTTGAGATACGCATTTCATTTTCTTTGATTTCCGTTAAATTAAAACCATTGCAGCAATCATGAATCTCTATCAATTCATCCTTTTTCATTAAAATTTCTTCACGTTTCTTTATAGGGAAGTAATCATGCGCTACGTTATGTAATGTACAATCATCGGTTATTGTAAGAATATTTATTCCTGATATTTTCAAATTTTTTGTTTGGTTACAACGACAATCAAAATTTGTTTCAATTGAATTGCCTGCTAAAAGTTGTAAATTGCTGATCCTATGCAAAATATCTACTTCTGAATTTATACCTTTAAATTCACATCCTTTATCTGTTTGTTTGAAAAATAGGTTTATAATACAGGAACTAGAATAAATGCTTTTAAGTGGTAATGGCTTACAAATTCTAAAGTTGCTTATAGTTTTACAATTTATGTCATCGAATGTTACATATAACTCTTTATTTTTATTAATCACTAAATATTTCTTTAAGCCATTTATTTGAATTACAGATTTTCTATTTATATAAGGAAACCCAATTACTTCGTATTGTTCAAATTCATCATCTGTTACTATATCGAGTGAAATTTTTACGGATATGGTTTTGCTTTTTACAAATGCGGTCAACTGCAAATCCTTAGCTAAATCTGGATAATTCGATATGATTGGCGTTATAACCAATGCTTCAACTCTTTTAACTTTGCTTAGTTCTTCGATAAGTTGGTTAGGTTCAAGTATGTAGGGATGCAGGACTCCTGATTGAATAAAGAGTAAGCTGTCGCGAAGGACTTCAATTTCCAAATCGATTACTTCTACTTTATGATTTATTTTTGAGTATAGTTCTTCAAAATAAAGCTGTAAGGTTAATTTCTTTTCATGTTCATTAGTAACATTGTTTATTCTTTTAAGTTCGTCGACAATTTCATCAATCTTCAATCGGATAGAGCCTTGCTCTGTAGAGATAATTTTTGCTTGCTTATTCATCTCGTTCATAAGGTAAGTATTTTTTATCATCCCTTTGCTTATGTTGAACTCATTTCTTTCAATGGAATCGACAGCGGCTTTGATTTGATCAAAGTCATTGGAATCCATCGTACCAAAAAGTACTTTAAGAGAACTTCCTACCCAATTAGCTAAGCCTCTTCTTAGCCGGATATCGGGTGAACATCCCAATAAACTATATACCGTATTTAAATTATGACTCAACCGTTTGGCTTGCAGTTCGCCATTCAATTTCAAATTTTTACAAGCTACGAGCAAATTAACTTTTTTTTTTTCTATCTTGAATTCTAGTTCTGTTAGATCTATAATCTTAATCATTTGATGTCCGAAACATGATTGAAATAGACGCCTGGATAACGGATTTCCTTAACTGTCACGTCTCCCAAAGCTATTGTTGCGAATCCTGCAATGAGGATGCTAGGCCATGTGGTCCTGGAATATATAGTTTTACGTCACAAACGTTAAACCAACTTTTTAACCTATTATTAATCTGTAAAGACTTTTTTGAAACTTTTAAAATTTTAAAAGGACCAACCCACTGATTCACAACATCTTTGGGTTTCTTCTGGCGGATTAACACTTCATCATCCACTTTAAAGTCATAAACATTTCCTCTTTTATCTAATTTACTGTCGTATCGCTCTTTTGTTTTCTTCTTTATATTCCAATTGTATTCTATAGCTTGTTCTCTTATTTTCTTAAGTGCATCCCTTCGTTTTTCAAGCATCGAATTAGATGATACGTTCTCCTCTTCCGTCGTAACCTGATCGATTGGTAGGGTTTTCCTTCCAAAAAGTAACTCTTCCGCTGATTGAACTGTTCCCTGGCTAACACACTGATTAAAACACAAGCTTGCCATGCCTAATGCTTCCTGTGTCCCTAGGTCTGTTTCGTTGATAACACTACGCAAAAATTCTTTCAGCCTTGCGTGTGATCTTTCTACAGCACCATTTGATTGCGGATGTCTTGAGCTGATTGGAATCATTTCTATTCTGAGTCTTTTACAGAGGTCAGTAACGATTTTTCCCGTGAGAACATTGCTATTGTCTGATAAAATTTCCTTTGGAATGCCGAAATATGAGATCCATTCATTGCTGACGGCATTTGCAATATGCTTATTTTCTTCTCTCTTGATGTAAATGAACTTTAAATATTTGGATAAATTATCTTGGAGTGTCAAAGCTTTAAAATCTTTATCATCCTTCCATTTGAAGGATACAACATCCAAGGATATTCGGTCGAAAGGTTGTTGCTTCAGTTTTTCGATTGTCATTGGAGTTTTGAGGTTTTGCCGAACAATTTTCTGTCTCTGACATTGATCACATCTTTTAATGTAGTTCCTGATGTCTTTCCGTATTCCTTTCCAATGATAACTTCTTCTCAAAAACTCTTCAAGATTATTTATACCTCTATGACCTCCTACAACGCCTTTGTGCAATTTTTCTATAAGCCTTGATTTCTCTTTTGAATCAGTTATCTCAACAATTCCATCGTTTCGAGTTTGATCAATATTTGCATTATTGCTTTCCTCCCCCTCTATGTCTTCAATATTGTCCTCGATGTCTTCTCTGTTGCTCAGATTATCTATTTCATCAAGAGATATTTCTTCGATTTTGCCATTTTTGAAATGTTGAATGATTTTACTTCCTTGTTTGCATATCAAATCTCCATGTTTGTGTAATCGTTTATTACCTCGGAATGTGTGTATCCTAAAATTTCTTCAGACACATCATTTTCATGGTCACCATCTATCTCGTGGTAGTTTCCTTTTCCTGATGGGATTATTGCATTAACAGGAAGATTCCTGCTGAGTTCGTCAGCAACTTTATTGTCCTTTCCAGACTTATACTCCATTTTGTACTGATACTGGGTCCTTAACGTTAAACAACCACAGTAAAGGTCGATGATCTGTACGAATAATGAACTCGTTTCCGTACAAGTAAGGTCTACACTGTTTTACAGACCAAACTATAGCGAGACATTCTTTTTCTGTAACAGAATAATTTCGCTCAGCACTGTTAAGTGTCCTACTAAGAAACATGACTGGTCTTTCATACCCCGAATCATTTTCTTGCGATAAGACTGCTCCTATCACGTTGTTGCTTGCATCAGTAGTGAGTATAAATTTTTTATTAAAATCCGGATACATGTTTAAAATTTCTTTAATTTTTTCAAAGGAAAGTTGACATTCTCTAGACCAAATAAATTCAGTGTCTTTCCGGAGTAATTTGTTCAAAGGTTCCACAGTTTTCGCATAATTATGCACAAATCTGCGATAGTATCCAGTTAGTCCCAGAAATGATTTTATTTCCTTCTGATTTTGAGGCGCTTTCAATTTATCTATAGCTTCGAGTTTCTTAGGGTCCATGCTGACACCATTGTCAGATATTACGTGTCCTAGATACGCTACTTCTTTGCGTAAGAACTCACATTTGTCCGGCTGAATTCTAAGATTATTCAGCTTCAGACGTTCAAATACCAATTTAAGCTTTTCATTATGATCCTCAAGTGATTCACCATGGATCACAATATCATCTAGGTATACGAAGCATTTTGATCCTTGCAATCCCGAAAGTACAGTATTCATCATTCGTTGAAAACATGCCGGCGCATTTTTCAAACCGAATGGCATACGTGTGTACTCGTAGTGTCCATAGGGAGTGCTGAATGCAGTTTTGCATTAATCCTCACATTTCACAGGTATTTGATGAAACCTGCTAGTCAGATCTATCGTTGAGAAATATTTCGCCTTTCCCAACTGATCCAGTATTTCTGAAATGTTTGGTAAAGGATAATTATCAGTTACCGTAACTTCATTAAGCTTGCGATAGTCTATAACTATGCGCCATTTCATTATACCGCTTGCGTCAACCTTCTTTGGCACCACCCAAAGAGGTGAGTTCCATGGACTATTACTTTCCTTAATAGTTCCGTTTTCTAGAAGTTTATCGACTTGCATTTTAACTTCCTCCTCATTGATCTTAGGAAATCTATATATTTTTGTATAAATTGGTTTTATGCCGGAAATGGTATCTATTGAGTGTTCTGCTGCGTTTGTGAGGTGATTAGGATCAATATCCCTAAATAAACATTTATACTTGTTAATAATTTCCCAATTACTGTCTTTTTCCTCTTGATTCATGTGATTATCTCTAATACATATTTCGGAGGGTTTTTCTAGAAATTCTTCCGTAGAAATCTTACATGTAAGTATTTCTTCAGAATTTATTTGCAATTCCTGTTCACTTTCATTCAATATTGCTACAGAAACTTCTCTATTTGAATTCACTTCAACTAGTGAACCTGCAATTTTAAGTTTACCCTGTTGAATTCCCACAGCCAACAAATTTTCTCCAGGATTTTCGTCAACATGTAAATAATACATTGTTTCAGTACGCGGTTTGGTAATGAAATTTTTCTTCGATAGACGCAATTTATTATTGCCAATAATTAATGTTTGATCACTCAAATTAAGCAGTGCTTTCCGCTCGACTAAAAATGGAGAACCGAATACCCCGTCAAATTTATCAAAGAGGCGATTTGCTGCTACCTGAAAAGGAACATCGTATTTTTCGCTACCATAATGCAGAGTCAATGATGATAGACCGAAAGTATTACCATCTACTGCATTTATGCAACGATATTTTATACTTTTTGATTTATCCACATCCTTTTCGAAAACGTACTTCGCTGCTATTAAGTTCAGTGAACTCCCAGTATCAACAAGGAATTTCAAATATTTATTTTCTAGCCTAAGAAAAAGAAAAGGACTATCTTCTATATCAAGCGAATTTATTCGATATTCATTGTTTACATTTTGACTTTGAAAACCTACATTTTGTTTATTAGAGTTATTTGATGCACTTTCATTCTTCGATGTAGATGAAAATTTCTTCTGCGATCTCTTGAAGTTCTTTTCTTCAGCATCATCAGATTTATTTGTTCCTTTACTTCTGCAATCTCGTTGAATGTGTCCCATTTTTTCACACTTGAAACATTTCTTGTCTGAGTGCAATTTATGAACTCTTGGCAAAAAATTCCGATCTGTTTCTCCTATATTTGACTGATCTGATCGAGCAGCAATATTCGTCGATGAAGTCCTAATAATCGTTGATGATATTGAATCACAGTTTCACTCGTGTTCTGCTTGAAGGAAAACAATTCTCTTTGCAATTGCAACATTGAGTGCGGTTCGGCATAAACTTGTTTCAGTTTAGCCTTCAATGCACTCCAACTACCAAATTCTTCATTAAGAATAATGGTCTGGGCATTTCCCCTCAGCTGCATGCATATGTATTTGAAGAGGATGACCTTAACTGGACCTTTTGCCAGTTGCATCGCTTCTTCACACGCATACATAAAATTAAAAGCATCTTCTGCATTTCCCTCGAACACCGGAATGAAACTCTTTAAATCACTAAAACTCACACAAATTTCACTTTCACCGTTATTCGCACTTTCACTTTGACTTTTAGCATTTTCTGCCGAAACAGTTGATGCGTAATTGCTACTTGTTGCCATTACTTCTGCGGAAAACTCTTTTTCGATTGCAGATCCTGATAGCGTACAATTCCTCTCTTCTAAGTCACTTTCGTCTTCTGAAGAGGATTCACTGCTAACAGGAAATTTTTTACCGTCACGATATTTAGCCAAGTATTCGCGAAATGTGGCAAAATCAATATAATCACCACCAAGTTTTATCTTGTTCCCTTGTTTCACACGATACATTAAGAAAATGAAGTAATTGGTTTCCTTTCACAATTATTACTATATCCTATTTACTTAGCACAGGACATTTTTTTTTATGCTAAGGGCCCTATGATTCCGAGATGGTTCCGTGAATTGAGAAATATTACGATTTAATGTTAAATTAATAGTAATATTATAATAAATATATATATATATATATATATATATATATATATATATATATATATATATATATATATATATATATATATATATATATATATATATACATATATATATATATATATATATATATATACATATATATATATATATATATATATATATATATATATATATATATATATATATATATATAATAGACAGCTCGATGATCAAAATTCAATAATGTACAAATGAAACAGAACACATGTGAACTTACTTTGCCATTTCTTTCGCCAAACGAGATCCTTGACCAAACACGTTTTCCTTGCCAACCAAGTTTTCGTCACTTAATACCTCCCACGATGGGTCAACCTACTTCCCGCAGACTACAGTTGTTTGACCACCGTTGGTAGTTCTCGTTAAGAGAGAAACTACTTGAATCCTTTCCTTAATTTTCAAATCCCTCGATGGGCCAACCTACTTCCCGCAGGCTATAGTTGTTTGCCCAACGTTGGTAGATCTCGTTAAGAGAGAAACTACTTTTATTTTATTTTTCCCTCGTTGTCCCACGTTGAGGAGCGTTTGACTATCTCCTTTGCACAGGATACTGTAATAACCGAGGTGCTATGGCTCTAAAAGCCAGCGCTGCCACAGGCACACAGCACAAACTCAATTTAGCAATGAGTGGCCATTCGGTCGCCTTCCCCATCGCAACACTCGTTTTTTTCAAGTTTTCATTTTTCGTATTAATAATTATGATGACATGTGTTAATTCTTTACAGGGCAGAGTATAAATGCGAATTTCGAAATAAGAATTTAAAAGAAATAATAACTTTGACTTATAGAGCATTTTCAAATATAAATTCATTTTAAATCGTTTTTCTTGTCATTGTGCTCTACATAGTATTTCAATAGCGGTTTGTTTAAAAAAATCATTCTCTGCATTTTTCCCACTTAATTACGCCTAATCATCATAAACGAAAATTGCTTTCAATTGATAACTTAAGCGAATCTACAAAAGACGACGTAAATGTTAAAAACAACCGAAACGATTGTGCATTATCACCATCGCGGATCCACCATGGTACGCATCATCGATCGAAAATCGTCGAAGTGCATCGTCAAGGGGAGATCTATTACAGACGCGGCAGTCGAAAGTGCACCAGCAGAGAGGGCAGTATGAGACAGCCACTGCTTTTGTGCGTGGTGTCCGAGAGATTTTAATTCTATGGTCGCGTTTTGTTTTTACTGCGGTTTAGAAGTCTTTCAGTTCTACATAGTTTGTTTCGAAAGTTTATTCACATTTATCATTAAAAGGCTTTCGCTAATAGTTTAATTAGTGCGTGCATTCTCAGTACACCAACGGGAGTGACGAAAGTTCTGCTGTCGGGAGCTATCGACACACTCCGCGGAGTCCGAGTGAATAATATACTGTTTTTGCAATTTCGACACTTTCGCGTATCGATCAGAGTAGGTTTGATTTCAAGCCGTGAAAATCAATGGAAGCGATTGACTCTTCCGTCGCGACTGAAGGGAAAAAAGATTGCATTGGGAGAAGTGAGTGTGCCGGGGCAATCAGACTTGCGTGGTGTGTTAAACACGAATGGACATTATTCAGTGAAGAAATGAAAATTGTCTCCGGGAATTAATTAGAAATCTGATTTCTAGCGCTGATAGCCGAGTTCAAAATATTTTGAAGTGTCATAAGAATTTTGGCTAGTCCTAGACAAGTGTGTGTGAACGAGCGAGATAACGGTTTGCAAAGTGTGGTGGTTCGATGCGTGATGCGCATTGAATTCCCCGAGGGTAAATAATGTAAGCGGGTTGAATAGTCATTGAAGTCACCGTTCAATAACGGGAATTCCTTTACTCTTATCGAGGAAAGTGACTTAAGTTCGGGTGAAAAGAATACAAGTGTTTATGTTGACATAGATGCTACTCAATGAAAGAAGCGCCAAAGAACTGCATACTGTCGCTGAGGAATATTTCGAATCTGTTTACTTGGAACGTGATTGAAATTTTTATGAGGGTGGCTTGCGAAATGTCGGCGGTTTAGGTGTATAGATAGAGAGATCGTGAAGAACCACGTGATAAATTGGCGAATTTTTGTTCGAAAAACCCTTTTAAATTTCGTGTGGAATTAACGCAGAACGAACAGAGGATTTACAATTAGCATATTCGCGTGCCAGTTCCATTACTCGAGAATGAACGGAGTAATTTGAAGGAACATGTTTGTGATATAGCGGAAGTGCCCGGACGGAGTTATAGAGGAGACACAATGCGTGGGTTTGGATTTTGCACCGCGGAGTACAGTGAAAAAGGGGGATTGTGTCTTTTTGCGATTTGAGGACGTCCAAATCGTCTGGAATAATATCACCATTATTATCAGTGTTCAATACCACGAGTGAATTGTACAATATAACAGTTTTAACTTTATTAAATGTCTAAATTCCACCGTGAAATATTCACCCGTAAATATGCCCAAGTCTGATGAGTCTTATGGGAGTACAAGTGCAAATTTAATTTCCCCATTCCATTGAAAATCTGAGTGTTACCTCCTTCGCCTAAGTGCCTTACGTGATACAATACGTCCTGGCTACGAGTGAGTGTAAAGAAGATCGCCAGACGAGCGTGCAAAAAAAACGTGGGGGGGTTAATACTTTGGAGATACAGTTGGATATCAAAAATCCCGAAATCGGTGTGAATATTGTGGGCGACGTTTTTTTTACGTTGCTATATCCTAATGAAAAGGACAATATAATTCAGTGTATTTTATTGAAACAAACTTCAATTCATTATGAATAATGTTGACGTTATGTCCGCGCAACAACGACACATCAAAAATTAAAAGTAATTCATACAGACTACAGGAAAAAGAAGGTCAAAGATTCAAGAAGGAAGTTGATACAATGTCTCGTTACGATGAATTTCTAAAGGCATCTGCATCTTTATATTTGGCTGGAGAAATCACAGATGATTCCCTTGAAAATTAGTGGTATTATTTATGTTGCACATAATACATTGAATCGTGGATCAAATCCTCTAGAATCGGGAGATGAATATAAATCCATTATTAATTTATACAAAAACAAAGAAAACTTTCCAGGACTTACTCACCCCACTTCGTCAACGAGCGCTCGTCGTCGGAAAGGCTGTGTAAGTACCTTTAAATGTCCTTATTAAATTTTTATATTTGCTATATTTTTATATTTGTGATATTGAATAATTATAATTGGCATACTAACGAGTGATTGATATAGAACGACTGTTTAGAAAGAAAATTCATAGAAACTGATGCAATGATGCCGTTCTTATACATCAACTAGGAGTTAACATAATCGATGTTTTATAATCGTCTGCGCTGCTTCGAATCAATCAAAACAAATTGTATTTTAGATATTGTACATATAAATCATACGTTTATGAAACGATACGTCCTTATTGAAATTCTTGGAAATTAAAACGCAACCGATTATAACTGTCGACTAAGCTCATTTCTACGATCATCCTAATAAACTAGATAAATGAGGGCAATAAATTGTGTTTAATCAAAAAAACTTATACATATTTCGGTTATCTAAAACTATCCTGAATACAAAGAAAATCAATTCTACATTTTATTTTTCACATGAACCGCTTAATCGTAATTGTCAATGTTTTTTTTGAATCCAATTGAACAATAATAAAATGATGAATTAAACATAAAATCGGTCTTTCCCTTCCGGTTTTTCTAATCGGGTATAGGACCCGGTACGGTGGCAAGCTTCCACCCCAAAATATGAGCCAGCCGCCGGGTACAAACTAATTCCTTCTTTTGTTTCAGGTGACTTCATGGGTTGAGTGGCCCAAGCCGAGTGCCTTTTTATGGCATAGAATTATGCAATCCGATTGTATAATTCTATGACATAAATTGGTCACCGGGGTACTCCCCTTCTGATGGGAAGGTTCATACAATTCAAGTTGTATGAGTTTTCCACTCAGAAGAGGAAAACCTGGCCACTTCAACAAGTTATCAATGGATTTATTCCGGTTAGGTGGGTATGAAGGGGCTCCACCACCACCCAGTTGCCCCTCTTTCATTTGTGGGCCATGAGCTTCGTTGGGTAACGACGAGGTCACCCCAAGTTCGCCTTTCTTCTCAGGTTTCACTTGTTCTCGTAACAAGTTATAATTCCCTCTGTGTAGTTATCTACAATTTTTCTGCGACTTCTGTCGCCTTTTGATCCGCAGTCCAATTCGTGAATGCGAAATTGTTTTGTAGTGGGTCCTCGTGCTGAGGAAACGAACCCGCCCCACGACACCGCAATGCTAGCCTGCCAGCGCATTCACGCGTCTCCAGACGAGGGCATTCTCAGCAGAAACCGACACCTTCTTCTGCCGGGACAGCAGACCATTGCTGCAGTCCTTCACGGACATTGAAACTCATCTAATTCACTACAATACACAAACTTGGAAATGTTCTATTCACACTGTTCTAGTTTTTTCCTTTATTTTTTCTCACTTTAGTGTCTATTGGATAGCTCACAAAACTTTTTTATTATTATAAAGTCACAAAACTTTGTTTTTATTATAAAGCCACAAACTTTTTTTTTCGTTGAAAATTCACGAAACTGTTCGTATCCAAGGATAGCCTGTAATTTATTTGGCTATCCCACCGCTACCACCAGATTTTTGTCACGCGCAAGCGATGTGTAAAAAATAAATAAGAACAAAAGTATTTTACACTTAGTATATTTTAAAACACTTATAAACTTTTGTGCAACAACTTATTTTTATAATTAATATATATTTACACATCTATTAATTGCTTGTCCGACGCGAGTCACGGAATCTATAGAACTATCTAAGAAGCGCACGAAAATCTAATTTGCTGCTAAAAACGAGATTCAGACTGCTGACAATGCAGTCTGCAGAAAACTAAAAATTTGCAAGTTCATGTAGACGCTTACGTTGCACTCGCGTTACATGAACTTACCTGAAATTCAATGAATTTAGAATGCTCCACGTGGGCTTGCATGCGCTTAACAGACCCACCACATTAGCTGGCCCCTCTACTCATGAGCTAGCCACCGGATGAGCTCACCTCTTCTCTTTGTCATTGCAGGTGCTATCGCAGGGTAGAGTGGCCTTCCGCTTGGGTTTCGCATTTATATTAAAGTGTTATGTGATTCCATCATATAAGACTGTAACATAAATTTGAAACGTTCGTATTTTTCATTTAAATGAGAAATTCATGCGAATAATGTTTGTATGAGTGTTTCATTTCAATGGAAAATGTATGGCCACGTCTAAGATGGATCTTGATCCGGATGGGGGGGATGGGGATGCGAGGGGGCACCACCTCCACCTGGATACCCCACTCTTATTTGGAAGTCGTAAGTATAGATAGTAAAGACGAGATCCTCTCAAGTCTCGCCCGCTTTCGCCAGGTCCAGTCTGTCGTTTTGCTTTGGCAATCCATCCGTTCAGTATGTTACCTCGACCTCGACATCGTCGAATCGAGTCCTACGATCACACAATTCTTAAATGCGAATTTTTTTTGGCAGTGGCCTTTGTACTGAGGAAAAGAATACGCTTCACAACACCACAATGCTAGCCTGCCAGCGCATTTATACGTCCCCGGACAAGGCCACCTGGAGGCACCAGCATCTTTGCCCACCCAGGCAGCACACCATCGCTGCAGTCCTATACGGACATTTATACTCCTTCAACTCACTACAACTAAAGTAGGGAGATGGGCTGGCCCCATTGCTATTCAATTTAGCTTCGGAATATGTCATTAAAAAGCTACCTGTCGATATGAGAGGTACGTTTTTTTATATTTACAAGTTAAGCCAAGTGGTAGCCTATGCGGA
The DNA here is from genome assembly GCA_963969285.1 of Odontomyia ornata. Classification (NCBI taxonomy): domain Eukaryota; kingdom Metazoa; phylum Arthropoda; class Insecta; order Diptera; family Stratiomyidae; genus Odontomyia; species Odontomyia ornata. Next base: position 156,239,736 of record OZ017738.1, on the reverse strand, counting down.
CCACATCAATATTTTGTCAAGTCATTGACAACCACCAAAGAGCTCGTCTTGAAACGCGACAGCGAGCAAAACTAGTAGGGCTGCAAATCTATGAAAATAAATAAAGCTCATGATGCAGTCGAGGAAAAATTACTCAAACTCCCAAAGTATCTTGCTTGGTGAATACGGTATCGACAATGTGGGCTAGTTTGTACATTTAGGCACCAAAATAACGAGAACCGGTTATGAAAGAGGTAAATACGGCGAAGAATAAAATTTTTTAATTTAGTTTTTAAGATCTTGAAGACCAGCTGTTTACACAGGAAAACAAACCTCCAAGTATACAAATCTGTAAGAAGGCCAGTACTATGCTATGGGTGTGAAACATAGACCCTAACCCAAGCATTCGTGAACATATTGAACGCCTTTGGAAGGCAATCCTGAGGCGGATAATTGGGATGAGGCTGGACGGGGACCAATGGTGAATGCGATATTACTATCAGCTGTATGAAATCTTTGACGAACCGAGGGCTCAACGATTGTAAGACTGCGGAAACTGTAATGAGGTGGCCACGTCAATTGTATGGACGAACAACGGGATACCCAAAAAGGTATTATTTGGGACAGCTGAATACCGGAGACTAGTGGCGAAACAGAGGAGGAAAAACTGGTTTGACTCAGTTCGCGAAGGCTGTTCATCGCTGCTCGGAGTTAGAAATTGGAGGAGGCGGTCAATGGACCGAGACAGTAGGAGGCACTTTTTGGAGCAAATAATGGCCCGAGAAGAGCTGTAGGAGTACAAAGAAGAAGAAGATATGTTATGCCTATTATATTAGTTTATAGATAAGGTTTAACGTTTAGTTTAGGAACATGGTGATAGTAATTTATAAGTATAAAATAAAGTTTTTGATTGAATTTAATTTGAATTATGTTATAACACATTAGATGTAGGATAATGGTTCACTGCTATGTTAATTTTATAATTGACTTTTGAATTGTGTTAGATGGTTTTTTCTCCTTTTTCCAATTTAATCATAGCTTTATTATTATTATGAAGTCGTTCGCATATGTATAATGACATTTTACAGGTATTAATCTTCCCAGATTTCGCCATAATTGCAAGTAAATATGCTCGCATACTACTTTATACATTATACTCGTACTTTCAAAATTAACTCAATTCTTCAGATCAAATTCTCCTTGGTCCATGCACAATTACTTTTCCATTTATATACATTGCAACAGGAACCAAAGTAACCGCGTTGAATCCTATAAATTAAATCACTGTCTACAATGCAGGCATCTGCAATCGATACATACCAAGACCTTGTCCTTTATCTGCACAACTCAGCTTTGGCCTGCTGACCTGTAACCGCATGAAATTTGCAAATTTTATCTACGTGATTAAATATCGTAAGCAGCTTCGAATACGCTACAGTAGCTTATAAGCATTCATACATACATTTGTGGACTTGCACATATTCGTATCTTCTGTACAGATTACTGAATTTTCATATTGGCTCAACCAACAGGTAAACCAGTGGTAAAGCGACACCAATTAATCACAAGCAGGGAAAACAATTTAAAGCTTGATACACATTTTATAAAAACCATTCAATTGTTTTTGTTTACTGGAAAGTTTTTCGTTATAGGACAACTCAAATTGACTTTTTCGATTCGAAAACAATAATTTTTATTCAAAAATATTAAGTTTAAATGGATATAACCTCTGGATAGTAATAGAAGTATATTTTTGATTTCAACGACAATAAGAAATTACCCTCTCATCGTATTTCTGAGAAACACATCAAACTCAAATGTGAACATGCCTTAAAATTTGTTTGTATCAAGAGTTAATGCTCATCTCCATTTTATTTCTGAATGAAACGATGCGTAAAATTTCGTAAATTTTCATTGATACACATATTACATATCAAAATACAACTTGCACCTTAACTGATAAAGAAATGAATCAAGATTTAATTTCATGCCAAAAAGAGCAAATTTATGCAATTTCAATTTTTCACGTTGCTTCGGAAAAATTCCATGGCCTTCAACTTGTTTGTTTACGCATGCAGCTATGCGTGTTGATATTGCGACGAACATATGTATGATTTGTACATATGTTCGTATTTTATATCATTTATTAACAGCATTTTAACTGTGCATGCTCTGTAACACAAATTCAGACCAAGGATCTTCTTGTTTTTGCAGACATGATTAGGCCAATATATGGTCATTAAATTGATAAATTCTATCATATGACTGAGTATTTCGATATCTGTGCAACGCTGCTGCAAAATACTTCATTAATATCCTTGGAGTGGAAGAAATCACAGTATTGAGATTTTACAAGGTCAAAGAAGCTAGAAACAAATGATGTACATATTAAAAACGCTGTAGTGGATACATTTTGCGCATCCAGGCAGCATTTTAAATATCATGCCCTCATAAAAGATGAAGAAGGAGCATTTCAGGATTAAATCTATAATTTTTAGGTAAATTTCTCGAGAGAAATTTACCTATTGCGGAGAGCATCATATATATACGAGTATATATATATATATATATATATATATATATATATATATATATATATATATATATATATATATATATATATATATATATATATTGTTACATGTACAAATAATTACACGTACAAATAATTCTGCGAGCTACTGTCGCAATTGTTTTCATCATCGTTAAGAACGTCAACGAATGAATTTACTCGAACCCACGAGAACGCAACAAGCATGATCAACTTCTGCAAGTGACGTCACTCCATTCATGAATTTGCTCGAACCTACCAGGTACCTCTCGGTAGAACATTCGCCAATGAACGAGAAATGGGTGAATAGGTAGAGACCCTATATAAAGGCGAGCTGAATGAATGGGGGGAATAATTGATTCGACCGCGATAAGAACTGCGATAGTAAATTTATGGAGTGTGTTTCGTAATAGTGAAGTAATTGAGAAGACAATTGCGATAGTAAATTTATGGGGTGTGTTTCGTAATAGTGAAGTGATTTAGAAGACAATTGCGATAATAAATTTATGGACAAGTGTTAGATTTATTTTAATAGTGACAATTAAAATTAGTGAAAGTGTTAACTGATTATTGTGCATTAAATAAACACTTTTAACTTAAATTAAAAGACATTGCGTTTTCACTTTCCCGGAACATTAAAATTATTGGCCGCGAACCAATAACACGCGACAGTGGTATCAAGAAGTGCGAAAGAAAAATTTTGAAAGTGAAAATTTGAACATTTTTATAGTGCACAATAGTAAAATTTAAAGAAACATTAAAAATGCCACGAAGCTTAAACTTAAAAATTAATGAATTGACCATATCGGAGCTCAAGGAGGAGTTGGAACAGCGGAATCTGGCCACACAAGGTACAAAGGCCATACTGATTGCACGCTTGCGTGACGCGATCGAGTCGGAAGGCGTGAACCTGGATTCGGGTGAGCTCTCAGATGCGGAAAAAGGCGCAGAAGGTGGAGAAGTGGACACACCAAAATCAAAGGAGTCAGAAAATGCGCTGATGCAAATGTTGATGCTAATGTCATCCAGTCTGACTGCGAAGCTAGATGAACAATCAACGAAGCTAAATGAACAGTCATCAAGTCTGACTGCGAAGCTAGATGAACAGTCATCCAATTTAACTACGAAGCTTGATGAACAATCAGCGAAGTTAAATGAACAATCATCGAAGTTAAATGAACAATCAGTGAAGCTGGACCAACAAGCGATCGAAATCAAGGCAGACATCACACAGAAGCTGGAGAAACAGTCAACCGAAATAAAAGCGGAGCTCGGTCATCTGAACAAACAAATAAAAGGCGTCGAGGAAAAGGTTGACCAGGTCGAGGAAAAGGTTTACCAGGTCGAGGAAAAGGTCAGCCAGGTCGAGAGACAGGTCAGCCAGGTCGAAGAGAGAATAAACCATGAGATGGAAAAAGTGAAAAAAGAATTAGAAGCAGCGAAGGCAGTAGTAACCGCCTCACCAGCCCCAATTATAACCGCAGCGCAAAGCTCATCTAGAAATGTGCTAGCACCAATATTCGATGGGCAAACGGTCTGGACTATTTACAAAACCCAGTTCGAAGCAGCCGCTCGCATAAATCACTGGAATGAGCAGGAACGAGCAACTGCATTGATTCTTGCTCTAAGAGGCCCAGCTGCCGAGCTTTGCAGACGATCCCCGTTGAATTGCACTCAAACCCGAATGCTATAATGAATGCGCTCGACATGCGTTATGGAGACGATCATCTAAAGCAGATTTATCGGTCACAGCTAAGGCATCGAATGCAGAAGTCTGGCGAAACCCTACAGCAGCTAGCCCAAGACATTGAGCGACTGGCACTTTTGGCTTATCCAGCCTACGACCCAGAACATGGAGATGATGCAGCGACGGAAGCATTCATCAGCGCACTAAAGGACCCGGAATTACAACAAGCCGTGCGTTAAGCTCAAAAGCAAACGGTTAAGGGCGCATTGGCTTATAGTCTGAACTTTGAGGCAGCGAAAAATGTGACTCGTACCACTGCCCGGGTGCGTGAGGTAGTGACAGACGAGTGCAGGTGTGAGCGCGTAGAAATTGAGCGAGACCCGCATGTAAATGGTGCGCCTAGATGCTGGAATTGCGAGCTATTGTCCAGGGTGTGCAGCTAGGAGGAGGTCCAGACCGAGTCAGGAGCCCAGAATGGAAGCCCTTCAAACAGAGGGGTCGGGAAACATGTAAGAGCCAACTTCGTGGGGCAGAGGTTGGCTAGGAGGATCGACGTCCCCAGCACCACCATCACCGTGTCGAGACTACATCGTGGAGAAGCGGACTTATGCCTTCCGGGTCAAATTGACGGAGAACACTGCACCATAACAATCGACACTGGTGCAACCCGATCGATTATCCGACCAGACATAGTTAGACAGCAACAACTTCACAAGGGCAGAATTTTCTCACTACGGACAGCTACGGGAGAAACTGCACCTGTTCATGGAGAGGTCAACCTCCAGATACAGTTGGGAGACCTTGTGTTCCGACATAATTTTCTGGTCGCGAACATTATGGATGACTGCATTCTCGGAATGGATTTTCTGAGACCACATGGAATCACGTTGGACTTGGGAAAACGTGTCTTGAAATGGCAGAATGTCGAAGTACTGATGGAGGATCCCAGCGTCCAAATCCCCAAGATGAATGTGGTGGTATGTACTGACACTGATGTACCGAATTCTTCCGAAAGCATTCTATGGGCCAAGCTTGATGGTGATTCTGGAGACCACCGATCTTATCTTGTAAGATCTTTAAGGAACGGATATGTGCCGGTTAGAGTCCTTAACACCGCAGACTCAACCACATCCATCAAAGCGGGAGAAGTCATCGGCAGCTGCCAGCCTGTTTCCACCATCACCTCTTTGGAAGCTACTCACAACCATCATTGGAAAAGGAGGCAAGACACAGAAAAAGCCCGGGAATCCACGTCTGCAATATTGAAGCAAGCCAAATTGCCGGTGCAGCTATTCAAGCGAGCCTCTGATCTGTCACCAAGTACAGTGACATCTTCTCAACAAGCCCGGATGACCAAGGCCGAACGAGTTTGGTAACTCACGTCATAGATACACAGGGAGCCAAGCCGATTCGACAAGCACCAAGACGTCTCCCTATAGCCAAACAGGGAGAAGTGAGCGCGCTGATCTCGGACATGGAAAAACAAGGCATTATTGAACCTTCTGTAAGTCCATGGGCCGCGCTTGTAGTTCTAGTCAAGAAAAAGGATGGTAGCACTCGCTTTTGTGTCGACTATAGGCAGCTTAACGACGTCACTAAGAAAGATAGTTACCCGCTCCCACGCATCGATGACATCATGGACACTTTAGCCGACGCAAAATGGTTTTCTACACTCGATCTCAAGGGTGGCTACTGGCAGGTAGAAATTGACAAGAAGGACCGAGAGAAGACCGCATTTTCAGTTGGGACCGGATTGTGGCAATTCGTGGTGATGCCGTTTGGGCTTTGCAATGCTCCAGCCACTTTCGAACGCTTGATGGAATACGTGCTACGTGGTCTAACCTGGAAAACCTGCTTGGTGTACCTAGATGACATCATCGTCATCGGGAGAACGTTCGAAGAGCATGTGCGGAACTTAGAAGAGGTTTTCTCCCGACTGCGACTGGCAAATTTGAAACTTAGTCCCGACAAGTGTACCCTTTTCGCAGCTGAAGTAAAATACCTGGGACATGTCGTATCAGCAGAAGGGGTCAAAACAGACCCTGAGAAAATTGAAGCCGTGAAAAGCTGGCCAACACCAAACAACAAGCGCCAACTACGAAGTTTCCTGGGTCTGGCAACCTACTATCGAAGATTCGTCAAAGACTTTGCCAAAATAGCTAAGTGTCTCCATCAGCTAACCGAGAAAAATTGTCCGTATGTCTGGAACGAACAATGCCAGACAGCCTTTGAGACCTTGAAGGAAAAGCTGTGTGAATCACCCGTGCTGGCGTATCCGAAACCCGGAAAAATGTTTGTAGTTGACACTGATGCAAGCAACGGCGGTATTGGAGCTGTACTCTCCCAGCAGATCAATGGCGAAGAAAGAGTCCTCTCGTATTACAGTCGAGTTCTTTCAAAAAGTGAGAGGAACTACTGTGTGACCAGGAAGGAGCTATTGGCTATAATAGAGGCCACCAAGCAGTTCCACAAGTACCTATATGGCCAGAAATTTGTTCTTCGAACGGACCATGCATCGCTGAGATGGCTACTTAACTTCAAAAACCCCGAGGGACAAGTTGCGAGATGGATCGAAAGATTGCAGTCGTACGACTACGAAATTGTTCATCGAAAGGGCGGAGTTCATGGAAATGCTGACGCCCTATCTCGTCGCCCATGTCCAGCTAACTGCAAGCATTGCCGACGGATTGAGGAAAAGGAGCCGCCCGTGGATCTGCGAATGATAACGGCTGAATTCGATGAAGGTTGGTCATCGGAGGAGATTCGAAATGCCCAGCTAGCCGATGAAGACATCGGACCATTGCTCGTATGGAAGGAGACGACTGGGCGACCGGAGTGGAAGGACGTTTCGATGCATGGCGCAACCCTGAAAAGCTATTGGGCAGAATGGAACTCCCTTCAGGTAGAGGGTGGCATACTCAAGCGGAAATGCGAAACGGCGGATGGCAGCTCCTATAGGATGCAAACTATACCTCCCAAAAGCCGAATCCACGATGTGGTTAAGGAAATGCATGAAGGATCCTCGGGAGGCCACCTTGGTGTTAACAAGACCTTAGCGAAATTGCGGGAAAGGTTCTACTGGCTCCACGCTCGAGAAGACGTAGAGGACTGGTGTCGCAGATGCACAATTTGCGCTTCCGGCAAAGGCCCAAAGCGACGACTGAGAGGACAAATGCAAACCTATAACGTGGGGGTACCGTTTGAGAGGATTGCTGTTGACATCGCAGGACCCTTTCCTGAATCTGAATGGGGAAATCGATACACGCTGGTTGTAGCCGATTATTTCAGCAAGTGGCCTGAGGTCTACCCCATTCCCAACCAGGAAGCAACTACCGTAGCTGAACAGCTAGTGTTAAATTGGGTCAGTAGGTATGGCGTACCTAGCGAACTACATTCGGATCAAGGCCGAAACTTTGAGTCACTAGTTTTTGGCGAAATGTGCGAGCTGCTCGGAATACGGAAAACGAGGACAACACCGCTGCATCCCCAATCCGATGGAATGGTCGAACGTTTCAACGGCACGCTCAATAAACACCTTGCCAAAATGGTTGACGAGAACCAAAGGGACTGGGACCGACATATCTCACTATTTTTAATGGCATATAGAGCCGCTGAACATGCGTCGACGGGCCAAGCCCCAGCCAAAGTCATTTTTGGAAAGACTATTCGTTTGCCAGCCGATATAAAGTTCGGAACACCCCCTGAGAAACCCCAAACGGTCTCGGAGTACGCAAGTGATCTAAGACAACGATTGAACCAGATACATCGGACAGTGCGAAAACACCTCGAATCGGCTACTGATCGCATGAAGACCAGGTATGATCTAAAGACAAATTCTACTGGCTTCCAGCAAGATGACTTGGTGTGGCTTTATAACCCGCAACGGCGAAAGGGTAGGTCTCCAAAGCTGCAACATAATTGGGAGGGACCATACCGAGTTACAAAGCGAATCAACGACGTCGTATACCGAATACAGGAACATCGTAAGCCGAGAGCTAAAATGAAAATCGTGCATCTGGACCGTCTTGCCACATATTACACCCAGGGAGAATTGACTACAAATAGCGACACATCTTTTCGGGGCGAAAAGAACTGAGGGGGGGGCAGTGTTACATGTACAAATAATTACACGTACAAATAATTCTGCGAGCTACTGTCGCAATTGTTTTCATCATCGTTAAGAACGTCAACGAATGAATTTACTCGAACCCACGAGAACGCAACAAGCATGATCAACTTCTGCAAGTGACGTCACTCCATTCATGAATTTGCTCGAACCTACCAGGTACCTCTCGGTAGAACATTCGCCAATGCACGAGAATAGGTGAATAGGTAGAGACCCTATATAAAGGCGAGCTGAATGAATGGGGGGAATAATTGATTCGACCGCGATAAGAACTGCGATAGTAAATTTATGGAGTGTGTTTCGTAATAGTGAAGTAATTGAGAAGACAATTGCGATAGTAAATTTATGGGGTGTGTTTCGTAATAGTGAAGTGATTTAGAAGACAATTGCGATAATAAATTTATGGACAAGTGTTAAATTTATTTTAATAGTGACAATTAAAATTAGTGAAAGTGTTAACTGATTATTGTGCATTAAATAAACACTTTTAACTTAAATTAAAAGACATTGCGTTTTCACTTTCCCGGAACATTAAAATTATTGGCCGCGAACCAATAACACGCGACAATATATATATATATATAGGATATAACGAAATTTGTGACCACGCTAGAGGGTGCAATTTTGCTTCGATTTTCACCAAATTTTGAGGAAAGGTGTATGAGGTAATTATCTCTGTTAAGTTCGTGAACCAGCTATATCGGCCGGGCAAAAACAAAATGGCGGCCATTTTAGACGAAAAATCGCGAGTCCTGTTCTGACCAAATATTCTTGTATTTTGCAGGAAATTATTAAAATTGAATGAAAAATAAAAAAGTCAAAAATTTAAAGCCTAATATTTTTAGCTGCCATTTTCTTTAAAAATTGAATTATTTTGCCCTGTCTAGAGTGAAACTCCTATTTGAACGAGATAGTACATTGATTGATGAGGTCCTAGCATACAAAGATTTAAAATAATCCAAAATCAAATGCATGCATTCAAAATGGCGGCTCCCAAAGGTCTGAAGGCAAGCGCAATTCGCTATTTTAGTGCCAACTGAAATAATGAATATTTTTCATTGAAACGTTTTAAATGACTTTACTTGAAAGAACTTATACACCAGATCATTTTTAGGATATTGTATAATATTTTCAACAATACCCTAAAAAATTATAAAATCGCGACTTGTCTGTCTGTCCGTCCCTCCGCCCGTTTGTTCGTGCGTCATAACAAGTTTTCTCGCAAACCACATGAGCTAGAATGAGGAAATATTCTACGTAGGTCAAAAGTGGTGCCTCTTGAAATTTACAGTGCAAGAAAATATTTTAAGGTATTTAAGGGGGGTCTCCCCATACAGGCGGATGGCATACAATTTTTTTTAGGGTTTTGTAAAATAATTTTACAAAACTCTACTAGTTTCACGACCAGTCTGTCCGTCTGTCCGTCTGTCTGTCCGTCCGTCCGTCCGTCCGTCCGTCCGTGTGTCACAGCAGTTTTTCTCGGAAATTACTTAAGCTAGAAACATCGAATTTTGTGTGTAGGTGTAAAGTGGTGATCTCTTCAAAGTTCAACTACAAAAAAATTTTATAAGATATTTAAGGGGGGTCTCCCCATATAGGAGAGTGACTCCCCGAAAAAAAAATTTCATTGAAGGTAGCCGATATGGGTATCAAATGAAAGGTCTTGATGAGAACTTTTCAAAATAGGTCTTAGTTTGGCAAAGTTTGCTTCGAGGGGCGCACAGGGAGGGGAAATGTACGAAAAATTTGTGTCCCCCACCCCCTCGCGATTGGACACCTGTGATTCGAAAAACCTGAAAAAAATCAGGGATGTAGGCCTTGGTGAGTACAACAACAACAAATACGTGAGAAGTCGCAATTCACTCAACTTTGTTAGTAATAGTATGATTTATTGATTTTATGTTTTCTTGAATAAAATCTTAACGGTACCCTTAAATTCAATGAAATTCAGTACGTAGATGTCTATTTATAAGGTTGATCTCCTGAAAGTTTCATAAAGATTGAATCATATTTAGCGAAGTTATAGCGGTTTGAATTTTCCGGTATTACTATGGAACAATATGCGCTGCATTTATTACTATGGCAACATATGGCTATGGAACAACATGTGCCTTTTACCGAGTCAGACACTACAATTTTGCTAGGATTTGCATGAAAATTTCAGGAACGATAGGTGTCATGTATATCTTTGAGAATCGGTTCAGTTAGTGGTATCAGTAATCGTAAAACAAAATAGTGGCTGTTTTAAATGCGAAGATTGAATAATTTTGAGTTATTTTTTCCCAACTTCAACGTTTAAGGTGCATGCTTTGAACACTTGATTCAATTGAATGAATGACTGAAGATGAGTACCTACAATTAATGCTCATAAGTGAAACAAGTCAAGGAGGTGGGAGAGAGCGCCTAGCAAAAGGGTCTTGTAACCATTCTAGGATTCGAAAAAATTGGCCATTGATCGATGATAACAGTACAGGAGAGTGGCCCCTGAAAAAAAAAATTCATCAAACGTAGCCGATATGAGTATGAAATAAAAGTTTTCATGGGAGCTTTTCAAAACAGTTGTTGAACTATCAGTTTTTGCTTTAGTGGAGACACAGGGGGAGGTTGTAAATACATGAAATATGTGTTTTCTCTGTCGCGGATGGACATCTGAAATGATTATCAAGGGAGATATTTATGGGTATAACAATACCAACAACCTCAGAAGTCGAAATTCGTTCAATAGTATGAGCTTCGTATTTCATACTTTCTCCAATAAAATCGTTTTTGACATGTTTCTTGATTTGGTTTTGATCTGCGTGACTGCAGTTTGTAAATTGAATACAAAACCCTTCTGACATGAGCGTAGGTCTGTTTACCCAACTTGTTTATTTCTGTAGCCCTCTAGCAGCCAAGATTCTCAACAGATTCCGTTGAAACTTGAAATTATAAGTTATTAAGGCAAGTTAATTTAATTTGATTATGCAAATCGAATGACAAATAAAACAGTCGAAAATTTAAAGCTTAATATTTTTAGCAGCCGATTTCAATAAAAATCGAAATGACGGCCCTCATAGTTCAGAAAAAAATTGAAAATGTATATATTAATGGCAATGCAAGTTGGATATCTTTTGAAATTAACTATTCGAGCTATTTAAGCCTTTGTGTGGTTACCACTGTGAACTGTGTAAACAGCAGATGTGAGAAGGGCGAAACCGGTATTTATATGTTTACAACAATATGTAATCCATACGCATGCAACTCAACAATATGTAATCCATACGCATGCAACTTAATTCAATTAGCAAAATATTTGCGCCCCGATAAAAGGTTTCTAAAAACGAACGTGGCCAGATTTTTTTTAATGTTAATAAAAACCCATGTGGTACTACGAAAATTGCAGAACGAAGTTTAGTAGTAGGCAAGCCAAATTCTTCTTCGAAACTTTACGCTACATACGAGAAATTTACCTTTCCGGCTGGTGCTGCCAACGGGGATTTTTTTTACATGAGGCCACCAAGACGTTACCTGTTTTGTACCGCGATAAGTTATTTTTTTTACCGCACAAATTACACACCAGTACCACACGAGAATGGGATATATATATATATATATATATATATATATATATATATATATATATATATATATACATATACATATACATATATATGTTGGAAAGCTACTGTCATATAGTTTCATAATCAGTATGTGTCATTTAGCTGAAGCCTAAACAACATTACTTTTTTTACTCTGAAAATGGCGAATTTTGTGCCGAATAAAGTGTTTTTGCGGGGAGTACTTCTTCATTGAAGAAAAAGGCTGCCGAAAGTCATCGTATTTTGGTGGAAGTGTATGGTGTGCATGCTCCAGCTGAACGTACGTGCCAGAAGTGGTTTGTACGGTTTAAAAGTGGCAATTTTGGCTTGGAGGACGATGAACGGCCCAGACAGCCAAAAAAGTTTGAAGATCACGAATCGGAGACATTGCTCGACCAAGATCCATCCCAAACTTGCAAAATCACTTGGCGTCACTCAACAAACCATTTCCGATCGTCTAAAAGCAATTTTTCACAATAAAGCTTCAATTTTCGAAAAAAACCGCATGAATTAACCGGTACCCGTATTGTGTATATATGTGGTCTTTTAGTTTTATTAGGAGGAATGTGAAGAGAAAAGACAAGATTCAAATAACACTTGTAATTATATTTTACTGAGACACTTTCTTCGATGATATTTTAATAATACTTTCTGTGATATTTACCACTGAACCTCTGACTTCTTTTCAGCTGTGATATTTTACCTTCGTCCACGTCCACGTTTAGAAAAGAAAAAGAAAAACTCGTCGCCCAAAAACTGAACAAAGAGAACCAACCGGCAGAATGATTGTAATGGGTACAGTTCAGTCCAGGGAACACGCTGAATTGGTGCATGTGTTGGGCTTGGTGAATTTGCGGTGGAGTGTTACCAGGCGCGATCCTACATCTCGGCCATTCCTGACTGTTTTTCAGTCCCTGAAGAATGGTCCTGTTCTTCGCTTACTTCATCCTCCTTTTGGTCTTCGTCTTTGTCGTTATCTCCAGCTGTGAGGTTGCCTTCATCTTCACTGTTATTCTCGATAAACTCATCATCTTCTTCGCACCAATACTTCATTTTGTCTGTACCTGTTGTTGTAGTTAAAGGGCCGTTACCATTACCAATTTTCTCAACAACGTATCGATCGAACCCTTTCGTTTGTAGAATTCTGTAAGGTCCCAGAAATTTTGGTTTGATTTTCGAAGCTGGAGAGAACTGTGTCCTTTCGATTGCCACTACGTCATCCACCTTATATTGTAAAGCTCTTCTGCGTCGTTTGTCGAATTGTTGTCGGTTCTCCTCCTGAATCCTTGTTATATCTTGCTGGGCCTTTTCTCGTAAGTGTTCACGTTCTTCACAGTCGCTTTTCGCGTATTCTTGCTCAATTATCCGCATCAGTTGAACGTCCTTTATACCTTTCATCGCAGTTTCTGTTAGGAGCTCATACGGAGACATTTGTATCGCTCGTTGGAACGTACTATTGAGAATTCTCTGCAGTGTTTTTACGTGTAGGTACCATTTCTCTGCATCTTCCAGCGAAAGTTTAGTGAGCGTGGCTATCACTGTTGAGTGCAACTTTTCTACTTGGCCGTTCCCTCTTGGTAAACCAACTGTAATGAAGTAGAGTTTAATATCATGGTTACAACAATACTCACGAAAAGTGTTGAATTGGAAGGCCCCTCCTTTATCTGTAATGATTCGTGACGGATATCCAAATGTTTCAGCTACTATTTCGTACTTTTGGATTACTTCTTCTACTCCCAATGTTTTGGTGGGAAAGAGCCAACAGAACTTGGTAAAAGCATCTTTTATTGCCAAGATATGACGGTAGCCCTTTTTCGTCATTGTAAGTGGACCAAGGTGATCGAAATGTAAAGTTTCCAGAGGTCGATCACCTTTTGGGATTGGGTTCAGTAAAGCTTCTGGTTTACCCGTTTTTCTCTCCAACAGCATACATCTCACGCAATTAGCTATGCACGCATCAATCCTGCGTTTCAAATCTGGGATATAAAACTCCTTCTGAATGATCTCTGACATCTTCTTGTGGTGGAAATGACCCTGTTAATGCGCATTTCGGATGATGGAACTCTTCATTTTTTTCCGGCACAACATAAAGCAATTTATTTTCAGTCTTTTTACATGAAATACCGTGATGTATAACGTAGTCGTTATATGGTCCCTGCTTCAACAGCTCTATAATCGCGTTCAACCTTTCATCTTTCCTCTGTGATTCTTTGATTTTATTGAGGTCATTTTCTGCTGCTACACAGAGTACAATTGCAATTCTGCTGAGGGCGTCTACGTGCGACATCTTCAACCCAGAACGGTGCTCCACTTCGTAGTCATAATCTTCTAGAAGTAAGGCCCAGCGTGCTACCCTAGTGACCAAGTCACGTTTTTTTAAAGTCATTTCGAAAGCTTTGCAATCAGTGACTAGCTTAAAATGTTGACCGAATAGGTATACGCGAAACTTCTGCACTGCCTCCACGATTGCGAGTGCCTCGAGCTCGTAACTACTGTACTGTTTCTCAGCTTTAGAAGTCTTCTTACTAAAGTAGTACACCGGATGAAGTGAGTTGTCTTCGTCTCCTTGTTGTAGAAGTATTGCGCCATAGTCGTATTTGCATGCATCTGTATAGAGTTCTGTATAAGCACCGTACTTGAAAATCTTTAACGTTAGTTCCATGGTAAGAGCTTGCTTCAACCTATTGAAAGAATTTATTTGATCAGTATCGAATTTGAATTTAGCGTTTTTTTTTTCAACAAATCGCTTAACGGCTTAGCAATCAGTGAATAGTTTTGTATGAATTTGCGAAAATAGCCAGTTAGGCCAAAAAAACTTTGGACTTGCTTTGCAGTAGCTGGCTGGGAAAAATTCATGACAGCTTTAGCCCTAGATGGTGATGGTTTCAATGTTCCTCGATTAATTACGTACCCCAGATACTCGATTTCTTCTCTTAAGATCTGGCACTTTTTCTATTTTATGCACGACCCATTTTTAGCAGTAACTTCTAACTCTCTTCAGCCTTGCCACGCCTTCTTCGACTGACGATGCTGGTATAACTATATCGTCGATGTAAACTATCACTACTCCTTGGCTGATGAGATCTTTTAAAATATAGTTGATGAACTTCTGGAATACGCTTGGGGAGTTGCATTGACCAAATGGCATGCGCAGAAACTCGAACTGCCCTTGTTGGGTAACGAAGGAGGTGTACTTTTGGCTGCCTACTTCAACAACACTTGGAAGAACCCGTTTTCTAAATCTAGAGTAGTGAACCAACAAGCTCCTTGTAAACAATCGATCTGGTCTTCTATCACTGGCAAGGGGTATTTATCGTTATGTATCTTCCTGTTGACTGCTCTGAAATCGATACAAAGTCTATATGAAAAGTCTTATTTTTCTCACCAATACAACTGGGCTAGCATAATCAGACGCGCTCTCCACTCTTGAACCTGCTCTGCTATTATTTTCTGCTCGCGAGGGGGAAATCTTCTAGGCGACTGGTGTACTGGACCTTCATCCATCGGGACTATTTTCATCTGGATCGGCGATTCAACAGGAGTTTCAGACTGGTAATTCCGAATCAACGTAAGTACTTCTTCTTTAACATTATTTTCTAGGTGTGCTAAGTCGGGGAGATTATCGGAGAGCTCAGCTGTAACATCGATTTCGGCTAAGAAACATGCTCTCGCCGTCTCATCTTCGTTTTCTGTATTGCCCTCTCTAATCGTGGTTTTCTTCTTGCTGATGTTTACCTCGCCGTTTTCTATCTGCACTACTGTTAATTGCAGTACATTCATGCCTAAAATAAAATCTGGTTTCATGTGGTTGTTATTAACAATATAAATCTCTGTATTTTCAAAAATATGTTCATTGATTTGTATCCTAGCTAGAAAGGATCCTTTTGTTGTGACACTTGCCCTGAGCCCTGCTACTCTCAGTTGTGACGTTCTAGAGAAATATTTTGGGCTAATTGATTGTAAATGGCATTCTTTTAGGACGCAGATATTGCTTCCAGTGTCGACTAGAGCATCGATTGAGAAATCGTCAATTTTCGTTCTAACGTACATAACCCTTTTTAATATAATGTGTGAACCTGTACCTACATTCGTCGTGCCTTCACCCGGACAATTAATACTCTTATGGCCAAACTTATTGCATCTGAAACACTTCGGTCCTTTTTCCTTTTGGGGACAGGAACTCCACTCATGTTCCATTGATCCACAATTGAAACAATATCTCCTCGATCTACAGTTCTGTTTTTCATTCTTCTGTAAATTTCTCACTCGATCTACTCCATCGTTCTTTCCGCCCGTTTGTCTATTTTGTTTGTTTTTCATTTTTTCGTAAATATATAACTTTTCTTTAAGCTCGCCGACCGTTTTCGCGCCATATAGAGTCACTTTATTATTCGAATAGTCTTTAATACCGTCGACAACGTAAGTTATTACGGAAAGTTCATTCACGTCTGCCTGCGATGCGATGTCGATCATGGCATATAGATATTCGCGCACCGTTTCATTGCTCCTCTTTTTCCTTTCTTTTAATTGCTGGTGGACGTCTGCGCTACTTGATTTAGGCAAAAACTCGCGGTATAGTGCGTTTTTCAAATCATAATAATTCATCGGTTTAGCCTCACAATCTATAAACATTTTAGCTGCACCACAAAGCGAACGCTTGCAAAACATAAACTTTTGCAAATCATTTAAATGAAAAGTATCGGCGTATTGTTCAAATTCGGCGATCCAATTTCGTACACTCATAGTATTATCTCCGGAAAATTTTCGCAGAATAGTCTCAATGTCCGAAAAATTGAATTTAATAGAATACCCGTTCATCTCAAAATCCGGAATTCGCGATGAATTAACACGTGTCTCAGATTCAAAATCAATCGCGACGTTGCTGTTTTGTCTATTACTTCTTCTTCGTCTACCCATCGTGAATAATTTGCGTTTGTTCTCTTCTTTTTTTTAAATTTTCTTATTAAAATATTTTAAAAAATTCAATCGGGGAAAATTTTATACATTACTGTAATTCTTTCACAAATTTTCAATTTCTTTTGATGAATAATTTCGTAAGTCACTGTAATTCTAATCGCAATTTCTAAATTTCTGCGAATGAATAATTTCTTAAGTCACTGTAATTACTGACATGCGCGCATACAACGGGATTTTAAATTCCGATACCGTAATACCAATGAGAAAGGAAAAGATAAAGATTCAAGTTTTCTAACGATATAATGCAATGATACTAATGAATTTGTCACTTTTAACAATATAACATTTTCACTTTTAGCAATTAAACTTCATTACTCTGTTACACCATTCATGAGAATATAAGATTTTTCAGTTTTCCTTTCACGTTTTCTTTTTCACTTTAATTTAAACATTTTTTCAGTTTTAGTTTTATTTCCTCTCTTCACATTTTTGCTTTTGCAAATTCACAGGAATACAACTTGAATCCTTGCTTCACATCCCGGTTGAGCCCCCATATGTGGTCTTTTAGTTTTATTAGGAGGAATGTGAAGAGAAAAGATAAGATTCAAATAACACTTGTAATTATATTTTAATGAGACACTTTCTTCGACGATATTTTAATAATACTTTCTGTGATATTTACCACTGAACCTCTGACTTCTTTTCAGCTGTGATATTTTACCTTCGTCCACGTCCACGTTTAGAAAAGAAAAAGAAAAACTCGTCGCCCAAAAACTGAACAAAGAGAACCAACCGGCAAAATGATTGTAATGGGTACAGTTCAGTGCAGGGAACACGCTGAATTGGTGCATGTGTTGGGCTTGGTGACATTTGCGGTGGAGTGTTACCAGGCACGATCCTACATATATATATATATATATATATCTATATATATATATATATATATATATATATATATATATATATATATATATATATATATATATATATATATATATATATATATATATATCATCATCATCATATTCAGCTTGTTCAACCATAATTCTATGTTATGGTGCAGCCTCCCTCAGATATTGGCTCTTCATTGCTTTCCATGTCTTCTTGTTTTCAGCTATTCTCATCCAGGCTGTGCCAGCTATTTTCTTTATATCATAATCCCATCGAATGTTTGGGCGTCTTGTTGGTCGTTTGATTCCTCTTGGGTACCACTGCGTTATTCTTGTGGTTCATCTGTCGTCCGGCATTCTCGCCAAGTTACCGGTCCATCATATCACGTCTGTTACTTGGGTCCTTTCTCGTATCCACGATAGTCTCTTGCGATTCCTTTGTGTAAAGCCCAGCATGCATCTTTCCGTGGCTCTTTGGGCGAGCTGGAGTTTCCTCATTATCCCTATTGTTAGCATCCACGTTTCACTACCGTATAGCAGGACTGGTAGGATACATTGGTTGAAGGTTTTCTTTTTCAAGTTCTTCTTCATTTTAGATTTGAATATAATCGAGTTCTTCCCGAAAGCACTCCATGCCATCTTTATTCGTCGATTGATTTCTGGTAGTAGTGAGCCGGACTTGTGTATTAGCTGACCAAGGTATACATATTCATCGACTATTTCTAGTGTGGTGTTATTCACTTTTGTATGCCCTTGAGTGCTCATGCAGTCGTTGAGCATGATCTTAGGTTTGCTTATGTTCATTTCAAGCCTACTATTCCGCTAGCCACGTTGAGTTCATTCAGCTGTTCTTGTAATTCATCTTGGCTGTTGGCTATAAGGACTAGACATGGGTAACGCAGCGCTACGCCGCACGATTGCGTTGAAGCACTCTAAATGATACCACTGCGTTGATACCAATCCTCGGTATCAGCAGCGCAGTAGCGCATTTCGGCATCAACCTCTTTGTCGAGAGATTTAACGCTTGGCATCAACACAGTTGATTGCGCTGGCATTGGCAATGCCAAGCCATTTGGCTTAGCGCTACGTTACGGCGCGGCGCCCAGGGTATCAAATATAGAAGCATGCGATCATGGTATCGCAGCAGAATGGTATCAACGCAGTGCGTTAATATCATTGCCGGCGCTCATATCATGCTATTATAGGGTTTTCCAATAAGAGGTGTTATTTTGAATAGATCTTGTGATTTAACACCTTGCACTTCTTCCTTTGGGGCCACGTGAAAGAGAAGGTCTACGCCAACAGCCCAGCGTAAATTCAAGACCTCAAAGATGGAATTTGTGAGGCTATCAACGACATAGGGCAGCCACTTTGCCATTTGGTTATGGAAAATTTCATGAAAAGGATAAGGTCCTGTAAGCGTGGTCGTGGTGGTCATTTACCTGATGTTATTTTCACTAATAACGGCATACTTTCTTCTTTATAATGAAATAAACAACTGATCATTTATATTAAAAAGTGGCATTTTTCTTTTAATATCAAAATAACACCTCTTATTGGAAAACCCTATACATGTATATTGCGCTGGTTGCGGCGCGGCGCCCAGTGTATCAGGCATAGAAGCATGCGATCATGGTATCGCAGCAGAATGGTATCAATGCAGACAAAAGCGCAAAATATATGAAGCATATGTTAGTCGTATGAAATCAAAGTATCATAGCGCAATGGTGTCAGCGCATTGCGTTGATACCACTGCTGGCGCTGGTATCAGTGTATCAGCGCATCAAAATTTGATGCGTTACACACGTCTAATAAGGACTATGTCATCTGGGAACCTCAAGTGATTGAGGTGTTCAGCATCAATGTTCAATCCCTTATTTTCCCAATGTAGGCTTCTTAAGATACCCTCTAACGTGGCGTTGAAGAGCCTTGGCGATGTGGTGTCTCCCTGTTTTACCCCTTTTTGGGTGGGAAACTCTGGACTGTCTTCTAGTACTTTGACCTTTGCTCTGGCATTGCGGTAAATGTTAGCTAGAACTTCCACGTATGGTTTGTCAATGCCTTGTGTTATTAATGCATTTATTATTGCTTCAAGAAAGATTGAGTTAAAGGCTTTCTCAAAGTCCATGGCGGCCAGAGCTAGGGGTTGCTCATACTCTTTATATCTACTCAAGACTTCCCGTAGTGCGTGGATATGATCTATAGTTCTGTATCCACATCTGAAACCAGCCTGCTCCATGGGTTTTCAGCATCTAGGGCTATTCGTATTTGGTTGCTAATGAGCTTCGTGAATACTTTGTTGAAGATAGATAGTATACTTATTGGTCTGTAGTTCCTGATGTCTTCTTTGCTGCCTTTCTAGTGGATCAGTATTATATTAGCACTATTCCATTGATCAGGTATGCATCTGGTGTTAATGCAATCAGTGTAGATTTCTGCCAGTAGTTTCCTGGTATCTCTGCCTGCGGACTTGAGCAGTTCAGCCGTGGTACCGTCATTACGTGAATCTTTATCTTTTTCATGGAGTTGATAGCCATCTCGACCGCTTCCACTAGGATATTTGGGGCATTATCGTTAGTTGCAGAGAAAGCGGTTGTTGTTATTAAGTTGAGAGTCGAGTTATCTGGAACCTTATACAGGTCTCGGTAGTAATGAGTGATTGCCTTAATTATTTCCTGTCTATCTGTGAGTCGGGTGTTGTCATGATTTAGGGCTATCGCCTGTTTTTTGCCAATGAGGAGTGCTCTCTTCGCCTTCATGAAGCTTCTGTTATTTGTAATGGCATCTTTCACCAGTCTTTCGTCATATTTCTTGATATCTTCAGATATCATCTTCCTTATTGTTTTGCAAGTTTCTGAATATTCAATCCTTTCGATGTTAGAGGATGCTTTCATTTTCCTGCGCTTTCTGAGCAGCACATTAGTCTCACTTGATAGTTTGTGGTCAACTCGTCAACTCGTGGTCCACCTACTATTTCGGCACTTTTCAGAATGGCTTTGGTTTGGTGGTTTGCGTCCCAGTTTTGTGCATTTTTTTTTCATTAGGGCTTGTCAACTCTCTATATTACACTTGACTTGATGTTCTCAGCGTTGAAGCCGGGTTTTATTGGCTTCTTGACCAGTTTGCGTCTTTCTGCTTTCAAGTCAAGGGTGATTCTTGCTCTGACAACAGATTTAAAGCGGGAAGTGATCTGGTGATGATCACTTCCCGCTTTAAATCTGTTGTTTACAAAAATGTCTTTGACCGTTCTTTGATGTTTGGCAAATATCAAATCAATTTCGTTTATTGTTCCCCCTTTCGGTGCTTGCCATGTCCATTTCCTATTTTTGTTCTTGTTAAAGAAGGTATTTGTTATGAACCAGTTAATGCTAGTGGTGGTGGGCAAACTGTGCCAGTCGTTCTCCTCTTTCATTTCTTTGTCCTAGTCCAAATTTTTTCATTAACACTTCTTGGTCTTTCCTTTCCCCTATTATGGCGTTGAAGTCACCCATTAGATACTTGAAGTGGCTGGTGTTATTGTTCCAAGCTTGGTTGACGTCGGTGTAGAATTCCTCAATTTCTTCACCGGTGTGGCTAATTGGAGATGCCTAGACTTGAATAATTTCAATGGTGTATCTCTATGAGAGTCTGAGCGTCAGGTTGGCTACTCGATCTGAGACGCTTGTTACACTGACTATTTTTTCCGCCACTTATTGTTTATTAAGAATCCTACTCCGCTAGTTCTACCTAATTGTGTGCCCTGGTGGTGTAGGAGGTTGCAAGAATTAATTATTACAAGACTTTCATCCTTTCTTCTGGTTTTGATTAACCCGATGACATTCTAGTTCATTTTTGCTGCTTCTTCCTCTAGCTCGATCAATCTTGATTGATTTGATAGCGTCCAGCTATTGTAAGTTGCTATGTTTATTGAAGTTAAGTGTTTCTGGTAGCGGTTTAACCTTCGCGGATTCTTGACACCCTCTGCCTTCGTAGATGGTTCCTTTTCGTGTTGAATCGTGTTCGGCAGATGGCTGTACGTTTCAAATATAAATGATATTTGGTGTATGAATACCTTTTTGGGTGTTTAATCGTATTCAGCAGGCGGCCATCCGTTCCAAGGAACAGGCGGACTTGATGATTTTTTGCGTATGAAGTTTTATTCGACAGCCAGTTAACTATTTAAACGGAGATAATTTTAAGGCAGGAACTCGGTATGAGACTCAGAACACGCGTTTGAAATCAGAGTATCCCACGAATCAAAAGAAATTTACGAGCGAGAAATCGGATGGAAACGAGAAAAGATGCTTTAATTGTGGTAATCGCGAACATTTAGGGAAAGATTGCCCTGACAAAATGAAAGGTGCAAAATGTTTCTCATGTAGTAATTTTGGCCATGTTGCGAAAAAGTGTCCGACTGCTTATGTAACTTCTTCAAAGTTAAGATGTGGCACTTTAAGGTTAGAGGACATGAAAGACGATTCGGGCCGTAATAGATCCCGGTAGTGATCTTCATTTGACCAAATTGAGTGTTTATAAAAAACGCAACACTGCAAATCCAAACGTTTTAAATTAAAACGCTTTTGGTGTTTTAATTCCCGTCCCAGTTTTAAAACACTTCTCAGGTGTTTTAATAATTAAAACACCTAAAACGTTTTAAATTAAAACGCCTAGACGTTTTAATTTAAAACACTAGGCGTTTTAATTGAAA
Source organism: Odontomyia ornata (assembly GCA_963969285.1). Classification (NCBI taxonomy): domain Eukaryota; kingdom Metazoa; phylum Arthropoda; class Insecta; order Diptera; family Stratiomyidae; genus Odontomyia; species Odontomyia ornata. The sequence continues at coordinate 156,217,321 of OZ017738.1, read as the reverse complement.
CAACTAGTGTTTTTATTAAAATGTCCAAGAATTTTTACTTAAAACGCCTAGTGTTTTAATTAACACTTCTATGCGTTTTAATTAAAACATTTTAGGTGTTTTAACTATTAAAATGCTTAAAATTGTTTTAAAGTTGGGACGTGAATAAAAACACCATCTTTGAGGCTTTTCATTTAAAGTTATTTACAGCTTTAAACGACACGTACATAGGAACATAGTGGATGTACATACATAGGAACGAGGTGCATATATATATATATATATATATATATATATATATATATATATATATATATATATATATATATATATATATATATATATATATATGTATATGTATATATCTATATATCTATATATCTAAATATATATATATATATATATATATATGTATATACATATATATATATATATATATATATATATATATATATATATATATATATATATATATATATATATATGTTTGTATAAATTTACAGTTTTTTAAGGTACTCCCCCCTTACATGTTACGCATTTTCTCTACCTTTCCGGAAGTTTTTTCATGCCGGTGTTGAAGGTTTCCTTGGGGAACTCGGACAACCATGTGCGCAATGACCTCCTCTACCTCGTGGTCGGTGTTGAATCTTTTACCTCCGAGAGTTTCTATAAGTGGTACAAACATATGGTAGTCGCCGGGTGAAAGTTCCGGACTATAGGGGGGTGTTCAATTGCCTCCCACGCCAATTCCAATACCGTATCGAGCGTGAGACGCGCGGTATGGGGGTGCACGTTATCATGGAGAAGAATAGCACTTCGTGCTGGAATGCTCCTCCATTAAGAGCGATAAGCTCTAAGGTTAAAGTAGTATGCAGCATTGATGGAACGTTGGATGTGCAGAAAATCGAAGAACAGCACGCCCCGCCGGTCCCAGAATACACTGCACATAACCTTACCCGTGGACCTGGTTGTCTTCGCTTTCACTGGTGCTCCATCTTCCTCTACTCTTTAGAGGATACCTTGCTTTTAAGAGTGTAACTCATGTCCCGTATGTAGTGGAGGTTTGCGTTAAAAACCTCTTGTTGCGTCAGCAAGCGGTGACAATTTTTGCTTGAAGTTCAACGGTTTAGGAACCAATCGCACCTTTATTTTGCGATATTGAAGGTGTTCCTGGATGAGAGACTCTGCACTACCAATGCTAATATCACTACAATGCTAATAATTGTAGGTACTCATCTTCAGTCATTCATTAAATTGAATCAAGTGTTCAAAGCATGCGCCTTAAACGTTGAAGTTGGGAAAAAATAACTCAAAATTATCCAATCTTCGCATTAAAAACAGCCACTATTTTGTTTTACGATTACTGATACCACTAGCTGAACCTATTTTCAAAGATATTCATGACACCTATCATTCCTGAAATTTTCATGCAAATCCTAGCAAAACTGTAGTGTCTGAGTCGGTAAAAAGCGCATGTTGTTCCATAGCCATATGTTGCCATAGTAATAAATGCAGCGCATATTGTTCCATAGTAATACAGGAAAATTCAAACCGCTATAACTTCGCTAAATATGATTCAATCTTTATGAAACTAAAATAGATCAATATTATAAATAGTCATCTGTGTACCGAATTTCATAGAATTTAAGGGTACCATTAAGATTTTATTCAAGAAAATATAAAATCGATAAATCATACTATTACTAACAAAGTTGAGTGAATTGCGACTTCTCACGTATTTGTTGTTGTTGCACTCACCAAGGCCTACATTCCTGATTTTTTTCAGATTTTTCGAATCACAGGTGTCCAATCGCGAGGGGGGGGGGGCACACATTTTTCGTGTATTTCCCCTCCCTGTGCGCCCCTCAAAGCGAACTTTGCCAAAATAAGACCTGTTTTGAAAAGTTCTCATCAAGACCTTTCATTTGATACCCATATCGGCTACCTTCAATGAAATTTTTTTTTTCGGGGGTCACTCCCCTGCATGGGGAGACCCCCCTTAAATACCTTATAAAAATTTTTTGTAGTTAAACTTTGAAGAGAACACCACTTTACACCTACATACAAAATTTGATGCTTCTAGCTTGAGTAGTTTCCGAGAAAAACTGCTGTGACACACGGACGGACGGACGGACGGACAGACAGACGGACAGACAGGACGCGATTTTAGTGGGGTTTCGTAAAATTATTTTACGAAACCCTAAAAAAGCTAATGACAAATTTCAATTACCTTTTATCGTACTTCACTGCTAGAAACACAAATTTGTTTAAATTGAAATAACACTGTTCTGCTTTAAACAAAAATTCATTATTTTTTGCACTATTTTCACAAAAAATTACTGTAGAACACAAATTGACAGACAAATATAAGTATTTCGCCATGAACTTAACCAACTTTCTATCACTCCACAATATATAGCCACAATACCTTCTGCTCGTACTTTAATGCTATAGCCACGAACTGTTGAAGTTTAAATATCACTTCTTCTGCTTTAAACAGAACTTCATTACTTTTTGTACAATATCACAAGAAATTACTGTAGAACACATTTGACAGGGGGATTTTGACGTGCACATGAAAGTATTTTCAATAAAACGCCTGTACGTTTTAATTAAAACAGCTGGTGTTTTAATTAAAACGCCTGACGTTTTAATTAAAACGTTTTTCTTGATATTGCGTCAATTAAAACACTTAAAGTGTTTTTCCTTCGATAAAACGTTTTCGGCGTTTTAATTTAAAAGCTTGCCGTTTTAATATAAAACGGTAAGCGTTTTAAACGCTTTAAGCTTTAAGTGTTTGTTTCAGTAAAACGTCTGAGACGTTTTAATTAAAACATCTAGTGTTTTAAAATAAAACGGTAGGCGTTTTAAAATAAAACGCTTAACGTGTATTATTGATTTAAAACACTAAAAGTGTTTTAATTAAAACGCTTAGGCGTTTTAATTTAAAACGTTTGGGTTTGCAGTGAAATGTACCTAAGTTGAAAAAAACGTTCCTTGCTTGTGGCGGCATCGGTTATAGTGGTCAGAAAACCCTTGGATATTTTACTATCAATGTGCTCATGACGATATTAAACTAAAACTGATAGAACATGTTGTACGTGACGAGGTGTTACTATTCGATCTTTTGCTTGGTGGCGAATTATCTGAATTTAGTAAAATATTGTTTAATAAACGCAACGCAACTTTAAAGCCTATTTATGTCAAATATGGAAGGCACGACGAGACAAGAAGAGAAAAACAAGTTGGGTAGACAGACCTATGCTCATGTCAGAAGGGTTTTGTACTCTACTTACAAAATGCAGTAACCAGTAAAGAATAAAAGCAAAAAACACGTCATGTTCGAGGATCATACTATTATTAGCAAAGTTGAAAGAATTTTGACTTCTGAGGTATTTTTTATAGTTATACCCATAAATATCTACCTTGATAGTTTTTTCAGATTTTTAAGATCACGGGTGTCCATTCGCGAGGGAGGAAACACATTTTTCATGTATTCCCCCCCCCCCCCTTGTGCCCCCACTGGAGCAAAAACTGTCAGTTTAAGAACTGTTTTGAAAAGCTCTCATAGAAACCTTTCAGTTGATACTCATATCGGCTACCTTTCATGAAATTTTTTTCAGGGGCCACTCCTCTGTACTGTAATCATCGATTCATGGCCTGTTTTTTCGATTCTTAGAATGGTTACAAAGCCCTTTTGCTAGGAGCACTCTCCTGCCTCTTCGAGTTGTTTCAATTGTATGTACTCATCTTCATGATACCTATCATTCCTGAAATTTTCATGCAAATCCTAGCAAAGCTGTAGTGTCTTAGTCGGTAAAGACCGCATATGGCTCCATAGCCATATGTTTCCATAGTAATACAGGGCATTTTGTACCATAGTAGTACAGGAAAATTCAAATCGCTATAACTTCGTTAAATACGACTCGATCTTTATGAAACTTTCAGAAAAGATCAATCTTATAAATAATCATCTGTTTATTAAATTTTATTGAATTTAAGGGCACCGTTTAGATTTTATTCAAGAAAACACAAAATCGATAAATCATACTATTACTAACAAAGTTGAGTGAATTTTGACTTCTCATGTATTTGTTGTTGTTGTACTCATAAAGGCCTACATTCATGATTTTTTTCAGATTTTTTGGATGGAAGGTGTCCAATCGCGAGGGGGGTACGCGAAAAGTTCGTACATTTCCCCTTCCCCTGCCCCCCTCGGTACTCATAAGGCAATTTTAAGACTTGTTTTGAAAAGATCTCATTGAGATCTTTCCAATGACACCCTACTCGACTGCCAATGAGGAAAATTTTTTTTGAGGGGTCACCTCCCTATATGGGGAGACCCCCCTTAAACCCCTTTGAAAAATTTTTCCACCTTTGAACTGACAAGAAGTCACCACTTCTGACCTTTCCACAAAGTTTCATGGCTGTAGCCTCTATAGTTTCGGAGAAAAAGTGCTGTGACATACAGACGGACGGACGGACAGACGGACACAGGTCATGATTGCAATAGGGTTTTGTATTTTAGTACAAAACCTTAACAATAAAGAAGATGACGACAAAATAGATGGAAATGGCGAATTTTCCAGCTTTTTGAAGACAGCTTTAAGCATCAATACCAATCGCGAGGTCAACAAACAGCACATTCGAGATTCTGGGATAAAATCGAAAGTGAAGCATCTTATCGAAACGCCCGTTCGAACGAGAGATACAGGAGTCGAGATGCGAATCGTGCTCAGTGACAAAGCACCGATACTCCAAAATCCGCGTAGGCTGCCAGCTGGGCAGAGAAATATTGTCAACAATATCGTAGACGATTGGGTGAAACAAGATATTGTTCAATATATTTTCTAGCCATACGCTTCTCCAATAGTTTTGGTGGAAAAGAAAGACGGAACTACCAGATTATGTGTCGATTATAGGCTCGTAAATAAGAACTTAATTCGCGATCCGTTCCCATTACCATTGATAGAAGACCAGCTTAATGGGCTGCAAGACTTAACGATATTCACTACCCTCGATCTTAAGAATGCATTTTTCCATGTCCCTGTAGCGAAAGAAAGTATTAAGTACACAGCGTTTGTGACACCAAACGCGTACCCTTTGGACTAAGTAATTCACTTATTGTTTTCCAAAGACATGTTAAGACCGTTTATAGGGAACTGATAGCTGAAGGAGTGATTCAGACGTACTTAGATAACATAACCATTCCGGCGTGCAGCAAAGATGAAAGCGAGTTTTTCATGGGATGATTTTTCATTGGAGTAAAAGTGAATTTTTGGCCAGACGTCTGGAATATTTGGGGTATACCAAAAAAATGGAACCATTAAGCCATCATCGAAAAAAAAACGATGGCAGTTTCTGTTTTTCCAGTGCCTAAGACAGTCAAAGGCGTTCGAAGTTTTTAGGATCATTCATTCATTCTGAACTACGCAATTATTGCGAGACCTTTAACTCACTTGTTGAAAGACGGGGTCAATTTTGAATTTGGTGCACACCAGGAGAAAGCTTTTGAGGAGTTAAAAACAGCATTGACGCAGAGCCCAGTTTTAAAACTACATCGTATTGGCACTGTAACAGAGTTACATACGGATGCATCCAAAGATGGGCCAGGTGCGATTTTATTGCAGAAGGATTTAGAAGAGAGAATGATGTATCCTATCAAGTATGGCAGCTGGAAGATGACACCCACACAATCACGTTACACAAGCTACGAACTAGAGATATTAGCGATTGTTCATGTGCTTAAAAAGTTCCACGTCTATTTGCTGGGGATGCCATTCAAAAGTGTGACGGACTGTAAGGCTTTCGCTCGAACGATGTCCAAAAATATAGTCTTCGCGTTTCACGTTGTGCGATGCTAATGGAAGAATTAGCATATACTGTGGAGCAACGTCTAGGTTCATCCATGCAACAATGATTTGCATGCTTTATCGAGTTGATAGAGTGATCATCGAACAAATCCAAAGAGAGCAACGTAATGACGATCAGCTACTGAGAATATTCCAAAGTATTCGTGACAACAAGATTACAGATTTTGCATTAAAGGCTGATATTTTATATCGCGAGCTAGATGGAAAGTCATTTTTGGTGGTACCAAGAACCATGCAGTATGACATAATCAGACAATGTCACGAACGTGGACATTTTGGATACATGACCGAGTATTTAGTATTACAGGAATATTTTTTTCCTCATATGCGCAATAAGATCGAAAAATGTATAACCAACTGTGTAAGATTCATTTTGGATGAGCGGAAACATGGTACATAGGAGGGAACACTGAGTTCCGTTGACAAGAGTGACAAGCCTTTACAGACATATCACATTAACCATCTAGGGCCAATGTCATCGACGAAGAAGAGTTATAATCACATATTCGCAGTGGTTGACGCATTTTTTAAATTTATCTGGCTATATTCCATAATTTTTGCGACCTAATTTTAAACTTTCATACTTCTACGGGATAAAGACGAGCAAAACTTTCCCATGAAAACGAAAACCCGCTCAAGTTGCAATTCGTGCACGCGGGCCAGTGAGTAACATGAAATTCATTGAAATTGTTTTAGCGGACAAAATGTGGAATTTTTCTATCGTAAGTGAACATTACCATTGAATGAGATCTAAATACTCGTAATTTGAAATATTTTAATGCAAAGTTACAAGGAGATAAAACTAATTATGTACATCAGAGTATTTTTAGTTGTGATAACCCTTTACTTCCATCCAATTACAGAAATCCATAATGAAAAAAAAAGTTGGGCAGCAAGAGTATGCTCATGTTACAAGGGACTTATGGTCAGGATATTGTAGCTTTTGAATATTTTTGACCATATCAATGTAGTGGGTGAACATGTCCACCCTAGATTCAAAATTGTTTCCATCTAGAAACCAACGTTTACGATTTTCAACTATTGGATCAAAATTCAAAATAGTTGAAATAAAAAACAAGGAAACAGATAAATTAAAAAAATTAGTGCTAAATCAGCGAATAGTATCCGCGTAGTCCAGTGGTTAGAGAGCTCGCTGCGTAAGCCGAAGGATCCTGGTTCGAATCCAGTTGGTGACAACGAGATTTGTTTTGAGTCATTCTTTGGACAGACTGTAAGCCCCTTCAGTTATGATACGTGTTGGTTGAAATTCAGAAATTATCGTAGCTGGGTGAACGGGCACATGGCCAAAGCGTGGTACTGATCATATCACCTTTCTCGAGTTTCATTATATACAATCAAGATAATCAGATACTCTAATTATCTCTAAGCGTAGGCCCAAAAGGGGCTAGCGCTAAGAAGAAAAAAAACAGCGAGTAACCCTATTAGAAGAAATGACCCCAAGATTGTTGCTCAGCTCATTCAAAGCAAAATCAGCAAAGCAAGAAGAAAAACCTAAGGCGAAGAAGAAAGTTTAAATGAAAATAACTTTCCAGATTGTGTTGAGTGCTGGTAGGGTAGATGAAACCTGCTGCTGCTTACGCAGTATTTGAAGAATTGAGCATGGACACGTGAAAGAAAAAACATGGTATTTGTTATATTGTTATTACAAATACCATATTAATGATAAGAAAAGTGTAGTGTTTGGGTGGATGGTATAAAGTCCGTTCAGGACTGCAGCGGTGTTCTGCTTCCTCAGTGAGTGGAATCAGTACTGCATTAGAAATGATCCTGTCTGAGGACGCGTATGTGCGCTGGCAAGTTAACTTTGCGGTGTCGGCAGGCGAGTTCTTTTCCCACAACACAAAGATCCACTACATAATATTTTGCGCACTTGCAAATCAGAAGACGACCGGAGCCAACAAGCGAAATCGATTGGCTGGAGAAAAGGTGCCAATGATGAAGTAACTTACCGAAAAGAATCACAAGAGAAAACGCGACGACGCATAACTCATTAACCGCGTGCGATACTCAAGTCGATTTCGTCCTTGCAGACGACGACCATGGCCCAAAAATGAGAGTGGGGCATCCAGGTGGTGGTGATGCCCTCATGCACCCCTCCCAACTGGATCAAAATCTAAAAAATGCTGCCTTGGCCCATATCGGGTATGGAAGGCCAGGCAGCCCTGCAAGAGCACCTGTAACAATCAAAAAAAGGGAGAGCTCACTCGACGGCTATTCCATGAGCAGAGGGGCCAGCCAATGTGGCGGGTCAGGGTTCAAAAATGAAAAGACTGTGTGTTATAGTTTAAGTTGACATTATTTCCTTTTCTTCGTCCTTTCCGGAAAAAAATCAGTATATATTCCATTTAATTCCTTCTCAATTCCACTGGGTTATTATCTTTTTTACCCAAACTAAGTGTATAAAATTTTTTTCTTTTGGAGGAGAAAACAGTCAATCTGATTTAAGGTGAAATATTAAAAAAAAAATATAAAATTAATTCATAAATTTTTTGTAATAAAAGAATGCGATAAAAAATTTTAAAATAAAACAGGGTACTTACCTACTCCATTGGACGAGCGCTCGCTGCTGGATGAGGTAATAGTGCCTGAAATTTTCGTGCATTTTTTTAATTCAAATTCAAAATTTCTCATATGCCACTTTCTCGTACATTTTCAATATTAACTGGAAAGATTTCCAATTCAATATTTAACGTTAGCAATTGAAATGCATAAGAACAATAAGATGCAAAATGAAGTTCTCTATCACACGCACAAATTCTCATTCTTTAGGGATTTTAAAATAATTTTACAAAACCCTACTAAAATGGTGACTGTCTGTCCATCCGTGTATCACAGCAATTTTTCTCGCCAACCGAATAAGCCACATACATAAAATTTTGCACATCGGTGTAAAGTGGTGCCCTCTTCAAGGTTTCATAATCAAAAAAAAAATATACAAGCTGCTTATGGGGGTCTCCTCATATAGGGGAGTGGACCCACAAAAAAAATTTCATCTAAGATAGCCGATATGGATATCAAATGAAAAGTGATGAGAACTTTTCAAAACAGGTCTTAAACTAACACTTTTGCTTCGATATTTGTGTCCCTCCCCCTCGCAATTGGACATGTGTGATTTTAAAAGTCTGGAAAAAATTATGGAGGCAGGTGTTTATGGTAACAACAACAACAAATACTTTCAAAGTCGAAATTCGCTCAACTTTGTTAATAATAGTATAATGTTAAAATTTTACTGCATCACTCAGCCTGATTCGAAACGTTTTTTTGCACAGCACTTTAGGGACCAGTTTTCTTTGACTCGAACTATATTTTAGTTTGAAAATCATTGATTTGAGAATTTTCACTGAAAAGTTCCCGAGAACGATATGAACTGTCCCGACAACCTCGTTTTCGAAGCGACTCCCCGTTGTTGCCCAGCGCACAGCTAACCGTTGTCGAGAGATCAACTTCTTCGTTCTTTTCCCTTCTCGCACCACAACGGAATCATGCCCGAGTCAACTCCAAGTTTGCCCAAGACGAATATCTCTCATGATATCATGTGTGCTAGATTCGTCACCGTGGCGGTAACGGTTGATTGAGTTCCAATCGGTGTATTGGAATTACTTGACGCATTTGCTTAAAACTGATGTTTTTAATGTAAAATTTGTTTAGTTTTTATGACTATCTAGATATACACTTTTGCGTGGTTAAAGTGCTTCTTAATGAATAATTAATTTAGCACCACAGAAATTAGGAAACGTTAGTTGAAATTGGTTGATTATTAATTTAGAAAATTCTTATCAATCCTCAAGTTAGCTGAAAACTCGTGGAAAATAAATATTACAAACTTATTTCTTAGTAATTAAAAGACTGATTTCATTGCAGCCACTATTATCTTATGGCTAACGTATCAACAATTTTCGAACAAAAAAAATATGTAGACCGTAGACGCTTTAAAAATTGAACACTGGCATAGAAAATATTCTAACAAAATAAATGTTCTCCGGTTAATGTCTTCAGCAATCTTTCTATATTTGTAACTCGAGGAAAATCTTCTTATAAAAGCTCATTATACTCAAATAACATTTATTTGGTCAATCATTTCCAAGATAAATGTTCCAGTGACATAACACACTTCCTCTTACAATGATAATTGTAAAGTTTTATACAGCATAATGAAATAACATTTAAAGACGATATTTATGTTTTGCTTCACTAAATATCAATAAGAGGTTTCGTTGATATTTCTTTTCTTCGCCGGCGTTCATCTTGATCTTCCAGAGATTGCTTTTTAACCTACTCATGCATCGACCGAAATGAAAATGAGGATTCGATAATCACACTTTTGCCTCTATTCTTTTCTCCTCTACCCCTAGTCTCCTTTTCGTGACGGTTCCTTGAGCACTACAAAAGCTTCATAAAACATTTAAAAAAGGAAAATAAAGAGAAGAAATCAACTCAGGTGTCTGCTGGACCTTCAGTCAAAATTACTAATACTTCCAAAAAACCCCAGCTTATCAAAGTGTGTGGACAAAATGGCAGGCAGCCGAACATAAGTCCAATAACTTCGAATTTAAACGGTTAAACGCAGACAAAAGCCTCGAAGTACGCTCAAAGTTTCACACCATTATGTTGGTGGTGTAGGTTTGGTTGAGACGGACTCCCAATTAGCGTTAGTCTGGCTCTAAGCACTTGTCCCCATAAAGGCTTGTGCCAACTCTCGCATGGCCTCCCTGCTCTGCAAAGATATACACGAGACCAAAAATGCGACTATACACACGAACAGAGATAGCACCTCCAATGGGAGACCCAATAAAACTGAAGTAAATAAAAACCATAAAAAAATCAAAAACATTCAAAAACAAAAAGCAAAAATAACAACAGCGACAACGCAACCAGCGACTGCAGCCACGATGTTTACAGTACATCGGGAGCGGTACTAATGATGACAAAAACGACGATGACTACAATGACAGTGAAGACGGACAAAAAACGGAGATTAACAGACAATTTTGTCCAGACTGAGATTCCTGCGTCGTTTGGGCACAGAAAAAATGATGTGAATACCAGAACGTGCTAAAAACTAAGAGCGGGAGAGCGGGAAACTTTGCAGAATGCTCCAGATGTTTGAGTGGTGGGCGAAAATATAAAAATATCGAGAACCCTATGGTTGCTGATGCGATCGCTACTGAAGTAATAATAACGAACCATCCTGAAGTCCACAAAATGATCAAGACAGAAAAAGAAAAGAGTGACTAGACAAATAAAGCGCCGTTGTGTGATTTCATCGCCACCAGAAAAATTGCGGCGCAAGTACTATACTCAGAAATGGAAACCAATAACCTCTCCCACGAAAGGTGCTCAGAAAGTAAAATTGCCGCCCAACGACATGGAGGAGAAAAGCTAATCCGAAAAGCAGAAGATTTCCTGAAAAGAATAAAATCTGCAAGTTACTCGCCAAAAATCAGCGGAGAAATAAAGATTGGTATCCTTGAACTAGAGGAGTTCCAAGACTGCATTAGGGCATTACCGCAGGAGCTGGTTAAATGACGAAGAGGACCAGAAGGCCAAACAAGAGCGAAAGTCTAAAGAAGCGCTGAGGGCTAACCCTGAAGGTCACATGTAGCCAGCTCCACCATCAAACATTAATAAAAGAATTGCGTCTAGCTCATTCGAAGGAAATCGGGTAAAAAAATAAATGAAAGGGCACTTGATGGGCGGGAAACGCCAAATCAGGGGTTTCAAAAACTGACAAAAAGAGCGAATCTAAGATGGCGGATCTTGGACAGAAGTGCTGCGAGATATCAAGGGAAACGTATGGCCCAAATACACAAATACTGCAATAAAGTCAGTACGACCAACGTGGTTGGGCCACATACTTATCAAATTTGGAGCAGAGGCCGACAATAAGGAAGCATTTTGCGTTGTAGAAAAAAGAGCCCTTGGCAAAAGCGCAATTATAGCCTCACTCGATCCGATGGCAACATTGACATTGACTGCGTCACGGACCTAGCCAAGGTAGGCTAGGTCCGTGACGCAGGGGACCTAGCCTACCTTGGCTAGGTCCCCTGGGATTTCCCCAGTGTAGACAGGATTAAAGCAAAGCTGACACCAGCCAACCAAAGGGGACAACGCATGGCCATCATCGACTTGGCCAAAAAGGATGCCAAACAATTTCTAAATAAGAGCAAGGTAAAAATAGGGTAGGTTGTCTGTAAGATACGGCAAAGAGCAGTGCCTCTTCAATGTTTCAAATGCCTCGGCTATGTTCACACCGCATAAGTATGCAAAGGGCCCGATATGAGCTCCCTATGTTACAAATGCGGTGAAATTGGATATAAAAGAACAGAGTGTACGAAGGAGGCACACTGTATGCTTTGTGAGGATGCTGATTCAAGACTTGATCTTGGACACGTCTGGCGATCAGGAAAACGCCAGGTTTTCCAGAAATCTCTAGCCAAGATAAAATCAAAAGTTCAATTATCCGCATCCTGCGGCTAAATCTTCACCGCAGTTCAACCGCACAAAATCTGCTTGAGCAGTTTGCAAGGGCCATGAAAGCCGACTTCTTGCTGTTGAGTGAGCAACACCATGATAAAAGTTTAGCATCATGCTTTCCTGATGAAACTGGTACTGTCGCCATCTGGGTTTGAAATACTGATTTCCAGTGGGAGAGTTGTGGACGGGGAGATGGTTTTCTGTGGGTTCGATGCTCAGGGAGCACCTTCTTTAGTGTGTACCAAACGCCGAACGAATCAATATCATCTTTCTAAGCCAAACTTAATACTTTGGATGGCGCTGTCTCGAATGCAGACGGGAACGCGCTCGTTGGTGGAGACTTCAACGCCAAAGCAATCGAATGGGGCATGCCTCAAACAGATCCGTGACGAAAACGAATCCTGGAAATGGCAGTGAGGACAGCACTTGCCGTACTAAACACCGAAAGTACACTGACATTCCGCCATATTGGCTTTAAAAGAACCATAATGGACGTCCCGCTCGCACCGGAGCCCGTAGCACGAAGGATACACAATTTGAGATTATGAAGGGACTACTCAGTCAGTGATCATCAGTGCATTCTACTTGAGATCAATTATGTTGTCTCTCGGCGTCCATGATCTCGGCTTTCTACAATTGGATCGAACATCGGAAGGATGGCCGTCGAGAGGTTTGTCCAGGTGCTCACAGTAGGTGCCCCGCTACAGGGAGAATCGCAGGGGATGGAAGAAATGGCAGCTCAAGGCGTGGTGAACGCAACTATGAGCATAATTACGATTGCTTGCAACGCTTTTATGCTCCGTTGCAAACCCCCGGACGGCAAGCCCCCAGTGTGCTGGTGGTCAACTGAAATCGCTGAAAAGCATAGGGAGGGCCAGAAGCTTCGGCGTGAGGCTCAACGGGCTCGGAACCATGACGAAGCACGAAACCGGGTAGCAGCATATAAGTCGGCCAAGAAATACCTTCGCAAATTGATTAACAACAGCAAGGCTCGCTGTTGGCAAGATCTAGTGGACAATGTGAACAAGGATTACTGGGGCCTTGGCTACAAGCTAGTTATGCGGAAGCTTGGTGCACCACTGAAACCTTGCACACATGATGCGGAAAAGATGAACGAGGTAGTGCGGGCACTCTTCTCTGCCCACCCCACCCATGTTGACGCTGTCCATGGTGAAGCAGCAGTCGAGTGTCCACTCTGCATAAAGCGAGGAAGGCTCAAGATTCAGATGGTGTTCCATTTGATTTGTTGCAATTTGTTTATCACTATTGTCCTCACTTGCTGCTCAGCATGTTGAATGCTTGTCCACGGGACGGGTTTTTCCTAGTACAATTGAAAATGACGAGGCTCGTGCTGATCATCAAAGGGAAGGGAAATTCTGGATCATGCTGGAAAAGTGCTAGAGAAACTCATCAAGGGAAGACTCACTGACGCGATTCGTGCCGCTGGGAACCTATACTCTCGGCAGTACGACTTTAGAGCAGGACGTTTCACCATTGATGTGATTGAACAGGTGGTGAGTCCGGCCCAAAAGGCAGAGGCATATAGCCACACCAAGCGACATATCATCTTGTTGGTGACACTCAACGTTAGGAGTGCCTTCAACTCCGCTAAATGGGTAGATGTTCTGGAAATGCCAAGTAACCCTTTTCAAGTTCCAGAATATCTAATGTGGCTTCTGAGTACCAACCTGAAGGACCGAAGCCTACTTTACGACGCAATACAGGGCCAAAGTATGATGGAAGTTACATCAAGTGTTGACCAGGGATCTATCCTTGGTCCAGACCTGTACAATGTGTCTTACGACAGGCTACTGAGACTGAAGATGCCAGATGAGTTGCTTTTGATCCTCAATGCGGATGATGTTGCGGCTCTGGTCACTAGTCGCGTCGCTGAAGAAGCGCAACTTAGGCTAGGTATGTAGGAAAGCTAATGCGCCAAGTGACTGGATGACTGCTCGCGGGTTCAATTTAACACTGGGGAAAACCGAAAATGCCATCTTGACTAAGATTGATCAGTATTGCAGACATACTAATCGAATTGAAGCCAGTCGTAAAGTGCTTGGGGCTACTAATTGACACGAAGATGAGTTTCTCTTAGCAATCCAGGGCAATGGCTGAGAAGACTGCTTCGGCAGCATTGGCTCTGACTCGACTTATGGCGGACAAAGGCGGACCCAACCCATCAAGAAGATGAGTGCTGTGGAGTCAGTGGTATTGTACGTAGAGGAAATATTGGGCAGTGCTCTCAGTAAGGAGGTGTACCGAAAACGTTTGGCACAGGTACAGAGAAGAGAAGCACTGAGGATTGCATCTCCATATACGATAGTCTCTGACTCGATGGTGAGAGTTATTGTAAGCATGATACATGTTGCCCTCCTTGCTAGAGAGCAGCACTCTTAGATGAATTGTACGAAAGGAAGGTGGACTGCGCGCCTCACCCCAGATGTAAGACGGTGGCAAAATCACAGCCATGGTGAGACTGACTTCTATCTGATCCAGCTTTTGAGCGGATATGGGTGTTTCCAGTCTTTTCTGCACAAGATTTGTAAGTCATGGTCCCCCGATTGAATTGCCCAAAAGAGGAAGACAATGCCTGCCACACATTTTTTGCGTGCATTAAAGGGACCTCTACAGAGAGACGGGATAGCTCACCCCGGATAATATAGTCGTAGTGATGCTCGAATTGGTTGACAAATAGAACCAGGTAGCACATTATGTTCGGGCAGTCTTAAAAGATAAAAGGGACTCACAGCCGCCAGGGGCGTTGGGGCTGGGGGATCGCTTGTCTGGCACATCCTCTTCCCCTCTCCGCTCCCGCTAGAAGAGAGATCCCCCAGCTTAAAAGCGTCCCACAGCGTAACATAACGAGACCTGGCCCGAAGTAATGTGTCAAACGGTCCCAGGCTAGGTTCTCAGGTTGACAGGGGAGCTGTTTAGAGGGAAGTTCAGTCGCCTTCTTGCGAGCATGTGAGTCTCAAACTCTGTGTGTAAATGGGCATTCACCTCCCTACCACAAAAAAATAAATAAAAATATGTTATGTTCATTATATTGGGCTTAAAGATAAGGTTTATCATCTATGTTAGGAATATTGTGATTTAAATATATTAGGATAAAATAAAAGTTTTGATTGATTTTATTAGAATTAGGTTGTAAAATATTAGATGTAGGATCATCGTAATTAATTTTTGAATAGTGTAGGTTGGTTTTTTCTCCTTTTTCCAATTGAATCATAAAATAGATAATTGTAATTAATTTGAATTTGATGTTTTTGCATTAAATATATTTAATTGATAACATATAAATTTAGAGAGCCATTTGTATTTTTAGTATTTTTATTGTTTAGAATTTGTTTTACATGTTTTGAATATTTAATATACAACGATTACTTTTGAATAAAGCGGTTTTGACATTGACTTGGACTCAAAAAATGGATAGCCATGAAAGAAGTCTATATCAACTCACAAAAATATGTGATTTGCTCCTCTTTCTTAGAAAGACTCGATGCATCACAAAGTCTCTAGAAACAACTCTTTGCAAATTAATAAATTTCTTTTCATACATAAATACACAATACATAAAATAATAAACAATTCATATCTTCTTTATCGTAAACTCCTCAAACTATTTCAAAATAAACTTAACGAACTAGATTATATTCAAAATACCCAATGGTCATACATGCCAAAAGTCAAGCATTTTAAATATAAACACTGAACTTAAGATAATTGCTCGGATGAAATACAAAAGCATTGTTGAATTGGCCTATTACGCACATGGTTTCAATGATCAACTCTTAAGCAAAGCAAAATAATGTAATTAGCACATTTTTTATCATCTTGTTACCAAATATGTGCATAAACACTTTTAATGAATTTTTTATAGGTACTGTCCAAATGATGCATAAAGTTTAATCACTTAAAATCAATGAAGTGCTTGAAATTAAATTCGGTTATTATGTTACATATGTGTATTCCATGTAGAAAAGATAAATTCTTGGGAATCGCAAGGAATTCCATGGAACATTTTTATTAATAAAGTTGGTAAGCTTATAAAGTCGTTCCCATAAAACCATGTAGAAATATGAGTACACTTTTATGGACAACTTTATGTTTAGAGTTTTCTTACCTAATTAACTCAAAGCTCTCTCATTAAAAGTTCACAACATGATACTCTTTCATTTCGACATCACTGAAACTCGCGAAATTAGCCCTAAAAGGTTAAGTTTCAACTACCGACCATCTGCAATGGCTTACTAAGCTCTAAACTTGGCAGACAAACACTAGACATACTTAAATTACGCTAATTCCATCAAATGGAGCGTGTTTGAAGGCAACAGCTTGGAATAAATCAAATGAATTTGTAATTTGTAATTAGAAGCTGCATCATTGGCGGCGAAATGCACACGTAAAACTTGCAATTTTTGCGGAAACTTTCAAGGTTACTACGGATAATGATATGCGAATAAATGATGATAGTATGCACTTGGTAAATGTACTTAAAAAAATCAAAACTGGATACATTAAGTATCATACTAACTTAATTTGAAGCACTCTTGGCAATGCTTGGAATACTTATGTGGAAAATTTTATGCAATTCCTTGAACTGTCATTAAATCTTATGGATGCAGCTTATATGCAAGTAGGTAAAAGAACTTTTATGGAAGTCCTCCTTTGATTTGACTAGCATGCTTTGTGTTTTATTTTCGAAGAAGAAAACGGTAAGGGTGCGTGGTATGCAAATTGAACTGAAATTATGCGTGTAATCAGTACTCATTAAAACGATACTTATACACATATAGTAATATTACAGCATGCACTACTATCATAGAGAATGTAATGATTTTCTCACCTCACGTACGTTCGAGATTTCCCGAAGGAAATCCAAACCGACCTCTCAACGGTTCTAGACGTGAAGTCTTGGTAGCCGAGGTGGCTGCAGGCTAGCCAGCTGGTTCGGAGAGGAGTTTCGGTCACAGGTCTTACGTGTTATGACCAAAACTGACGAAAGATACAAGCCATATGGTAGCAATTTGCATATGTATTAGTCGGCCTACTATGGACAAGCTTCCGGTAGCTGTCACCCAACTGCGGCATTAGCAAATGCTTATATTTCGTCATATATACTATTTTCCGAATAAAAAACGTGCCGAACGCATTCCGTGCATGCTATAAATTCACCTTGTATAGCCCATTGTGCTCCTAAACTTTCCAAGACGAGCAAATGAAGCACACGTTTTGCACCTTCGACTGATAGCTCAGCGTTGAGATGTAAACAAACTCCTATAAATTCACTTTGGAAGGCGATAAAAACTAAACGGGTATAAGTACTGAAATAATTTTTACTTCACTAGGAGCGCTATTATGTTCTCCGCGGATCATCTCGATTTCACTGTAGAAATCCGTCTCTAAACCGTACAAAACCTCGAATTTTTGTTGGCACCTCCACAATTCTTCATATAACGCCATGTAAGTTAGCCAGCAAAGTCGGCCTACTAATGGTCATGTGTGTGGTAGTAAGCGCTGCTGCCATATGGCTTGTATCTGTCGTCAGTTTTGGTTATGACCCCAAACATGCATAGCAACACATAAAACATCTATCACGTGGCTATGCAACGTGAACGATCATGGGAACATCCGCCACAAGCAGACAGTGTTATCAGATTACCTGGCGCATCAAGTTAATTTCATTTACATTTCATCATTTTGTCTTTTCTAAATTGTGCATTTTTGCTTCCCATGCAAAAATGCAATAAATGTATCTTTCGAATATAAAGTAGAACGAAATTAGTTAGTTATAATTTAACATTCGAAATAAAAGGTTGATATTATTGAATTCACTCTTTTTCTCTAAACCGGGAACGATAAATATATAACTGGCGCAGTCTCGTAGGCGGCAAGTGATCCAGACGGTTACTTTTATAAAAATTCCGTTAAGTGCCAAGGGAATATTGATACGGCGGAATATTGGAACAATCATCGGTGGATACTTTCACATAAATTCCGTTAAGTGCCAAGGGAATATTGATACGGTGGAGTTTTTGCAACAATCATCGGGTAGTGATATTATCCATTGTGGTCGCCGGTTTTGCGAAAGTGTTCCAAAAAGTCTCAATTGGATCATTGGCCAGAACCATGAACAAAATGGTTTGGATTTGCATGTAAGTGGTTATTTTGGACAAATACATTGCTTTTACGTTGCATTATCGCCTCCTTAGAAATCCTTTATATAATTTCCCGGTTAAACCTTATGCCTCTACAAAAAAAACTCACAAGAAAAATAAACCCGTATCCAAAGCTCGACAGTATTCGCCAAAACTTAAGGAAAAAATTTTTTGAATTTCACACGAGTGGTGCAAGTAGTGATTGTGAAGCCGAAGCTAGTGTGTTAGACCCAAAGATTAGTGATTGCGATTTGCGGTTAGATAGCAATAGCTACGTTTTGAATACGGTTATTGAAGAGAGTATTTATTCAGACGGAATGACATCGGACGGGACGAATAACGTTACGTCGATCGACATTTTTAATTCTCTTCGTATCCCTGATGCGATAAAAGATCTCCCAAGATT
This sequence comes from Odontomyia ornata, assembly GCA_963969285.1. NCBI lineage: Eukaryota > Metazoa > Arthropoda > Insecta > Diptera > Stratiomyidae > Odontomyia > Odontomyia ornata. Next base: position 156,198,407 of record OZ017738.1, on the reverse strand, counting down.
TGAAGGGAATCCTCGTCTTCTTTACGATTTCATCGATAACGTCGATGAAATATTAGAGATGATTTCTCTGACAAGTGGCACTGGTTACGGCCAGTTACTTTTACGTGCTGTAAGAAATAAAATCGTTGGGCAGGCCAACGAAGTCCTTAATATGTACGGAACGCCACTTAATTGGGATTCGATTAAGGAACATCTCATTTTGCATTACAAACGGAACGAGACTTCACTTATACGGGACTTACACAAAATGCGACAGACAACAGAAACTATTGAAATGTTTTATAGCGAAATTGTTGAAACACTGGCTGGGTTGACAAATCATGTTAGTATCCACGAAAAGGACGCTAGTGTAGTAGCTGCAAAAAAGTCCCTATACTCCGAAATGTGTTTAAATGCTTTTCTTTCAGGCATTACGGAACCTTGAGGATCTACAATCCGTGCTATGAAACCTACGTCATTGGCCGAAGCATTCTCGTTTTGCATTAAAGAACAAAATATGTTCTACTCCAGAACAGACAATCATAAAACATCTCAGCAACTCTTGGGGAATAGTTTAACATCGAATTTGAACCTACGGCCACCCTCAAACACGCTTAACACACAAAAAACCTTGCCTTTTTTGCAGAAGAACAACTTTGATTTTATGGAACCAAATGTTACCAGGCCTTTAAATTTTTTACAGTAACCATTAGGAATGCAGTACACTGTCCCACGACAACAATTTAATTTTCAGACAAATCCTTTCCAGCACAATTTCAGATCATTCAACTCTCCACCCAATCCTTTCCAGCAAAATTTTAGACCGTTGAACAATCAACGTCAACAGGTTAATACATCTCTTGGGAATCAACCATTTAGGAATAATTTTCAACAAATCCCATATTTCAGCCAAAATCAACAACATAATAGATCCAAACCTGAGCCAATGGATACTTCATCATGTCATCTTAAACCGAACTCACAAGTTCGTCATAATAACAACATTAATAATAGCTTTTCCAGGTCTACTGGCCCTCCGAACTTCAGGAGTAAGGAACTTTTCCACTTAAGTGAAAATAATAGCCAGGATCAGGAACAGATTAACCCTTACGTCGACCCTTACGAAAATTATGTATACGATACATTATCAGAACCCCCACAAATATTGAACCTTGATAATTATTATGATTACCAAAGTGAACCTGAAACCCCTCAAGCTAGAGAATACGAAATAGACGAAAATTTTCCACTACCGGCCTCAAAAAATCTACAGGATATCTAGACGTTAATAAGCATGGATTCATTTTACCATACATAAACATATCCTCTCCTTTTGGCCGACCATTGAAATTTTTAATTGATACTGGCTCTTCCTCTTCATTTTTGAACCCTGAGTTTATCCATCCTGACGATATAAAAGAAATAAAGCCTATAAACATTACAACTATATTAAACAAACATGCCATTAGCCAAGAAGTCACACTTCCGAATTTCCCTGAATTCCGAACACCAGGCACCACACGATTCCTTGCCTTCAAATTTCATGGCTACTTCGACGGTCTCATAGGACTCGACGCTATGACATCAATTGGTATTAACGTGGATCTCGTGAATAAGGTAATTACAACAAGGAATTCTGTAATTCCTTTACATTTTAAACCAAACCTTACTTCTGGAAAATACATTATTCCCCCTCGCTTTAAAATCATAGCGAAACTTCCAGTGGACATCTACGTAAAACGCACAGAGATTGAACCTGATCTTATTATTCCGGAAGGAATCTGCCTTGCTCAGGACTGGTATAGCCTGGTTGAAATAATCAACCACTCTAACGATGAAAAGAATCTCTATCTGGACCAACCCCTCAAAGTTGAAGAATTTTCCTGTGCAAAATTTTCAGAAATTAATAACTTCAACATACAACAATTAGAGCCAGAAAATAGCAAAAATTATAATATAGTCGAGAATCTACGAGTGCATCATTTGAATTCCGAAGAAAAAACAACCCTTTACAAGGCCTGCAAAGAATATGAAGACATATTTTTTAAAGAAGGCGATAAGCTATCTTTTACAAACGAAATTAAACATCAAATAAGGACGGTAGACAATTTGCCTATATATACGAAATCCTATCGCTATCCTTACATTCACAAGGAAGAAATTAGGAAGCAAATTACAACTATGCTTGAGCAAGGGATAATCCGCCCTAGCTACTCCCCTTGGAGCTCACCTGTATGGATAGTGCCCAAAAAGCTCGACGCTAGCGGCAAACAGAAGTGGCGCCTTGTGATTGACTACAGGAAACTCAACGAAAAGACGGTCAGTGACAAGTACCCACTTCCGAATATCAATGAGATTCTCGACAAATTAGGAAAATGCATGTATTTTTCCACTCTGGACCTCGCGAATGGGTTCCACCAAATAGAAATGGATCCGAACGACATCCAAAAGACAGCATTCACTGTGGATGGAGGACATTACGAATACATTCGTATGCCTTTTGGGCTTAAAAACGCCCCAGCTACGTTCCAGAGGGTTATGGACACTATCCTTAAGGAACTCCAAGGTACAATCTGTCTAGTCTACCTAGACGATATAATCGTTTATTCAACTTCACTGCAAGAACATAAAGAGAGTCTCCAGACAGTCTTCGCAAAATTACGCGAAGCTAATTTAAAGGTCCAACTCAATAAATCGGAATTTCTACATAAAGAGGTCGCATTCTTGGGACACATAGTTACCACAGAAGGAGTGAAACCAAACCCAGAATTAACTAAAGCTATACGAAACTTTCCTATCCCACGATCACAGAAGGAGATAAAGTCATTTCTAGGCCTCCTAGGGTATTATCGCAAATTCATCAGAGATTTCGCGAAATTGACCAAACCCCTGACTTCGTGTCTAAAAAAGGGAAACCAAATCGTTCTAGATGCAACTTATATCAAAACTTTCAATCTTTGTAGAGATTTATTAACAAACGATCCAATCCTCCAATATCCGGACTTCACTAAGCCCTTCATATTAACCACCGATGCTAGTAATTACGCTATTGGTGCGGTGTTGTCACAAGGGCCCATTGGTAGCGATAAGCCCATATGTTATGCAAGCAGGACTCTCACCAGCAGTGAAATCAATTACTCCACCATCGAAAAGGAATTATGGACTATCGTATGGGCTACCAAATACTTTCGCCCATACCTTTTTGGGAGAAAGTTTAAGATTGTTACGGATCATAAACCTCTAACTTGGATTATGAGCCTGAAAGATCCAAACCCAAAGCTTATTAGGTGGAGGCTTCAGTTGGAGGAATTCGACTATGAAATTGTTTATAAAAAGGGAGCCCTTAACAATAATGCAGACGCGTTGAGTCACATAAAGAATATAGATGCCAACAAAATAGAAATAAACGCTTCGGAAGAAGCTACAGCCAGCCAACCCAGTAGCGAGCAAATTCCATTGTCAACCAGAGCCACTATTCATTCAGCCGAAGAAGATTTAAATGATGGTATTCCAATTTCGGAAAGACCTTTGAACGAATTTTCCCTACAACTGATTCTAGAGCAAGGTAGCAGAGACCATTCATCTTCGCTCAAAATTCTTTTCAAAACTAAACAAAGAAGAACTATCCAACTAGCGTCCAATTCGGAAGCAGAAGTTATCGAGATCCTAAGAAAATTTCTTGCACCTAATCGACTTAACGCAATCTTTTGCAGCGACGAGATATTCAGAACAGTCCAAAATGTCTATTCGAAATACTTTTCTCAGTCACGAGTATTTAAACTCATAAGATGTACCCATATCGTAAAAGACGTCACAGACAACGACGAGCAAGACCAATTAATAAATGATTACCTTGCATCTTCAACGCAAATTCTTCTTTCCTTTCATGAAACAAAAAATTACAAAGGTCATCAATAACTGTACAACCTGTCATACCTTGAAATACGAGCGTAAACCCCAGAAAGTAATATTTAAAGTACCTACTACACCCAACAAACCACTCGATTTCTTACACATCGACATCTATACTATTAATAACCACAAAATTCTGACGATAGCGGATAAGTTCTCAAAATTCCTTGCAGCATATAGCCTTCCAGCCTCTAATAGCCTAACTATAATCAAATCTCTACGACATTTCATCAGCTTACACGGAATCCCTACGCAAATTGTATCTGACCTTGGTTCCGAATTCACTGCTCTTATATTCAAAGATTTCTGTAAGCAATACGGAATTAATCATCATATAACTTCATATCAGCAAAGTAGCAGTAATGCTACCGTCGAAAGGTTACATTCGACCCTCACCGAGATTTATAGGATAATTCATAATAAACGTACAGAAAAGGACCATGACGATATCCTGAACGAAGCCATCATAACTTATAATAACTCGATCCATTCTGCTACAAAGCACACTCCCTATGAAATCTTTTACGGACGCACATATAAATTCAATGAGGAACTTCAGCAGAACACTACTCACGAATATCTTCAGAAACTTAACGAATTCCAATCCCAGCTATTTCCCCTTATAAAAGAACGGCTAGAGCACAATGTTAATAAGAATATAGCTAAACTAAATATAAATAGAAAAGACCCAGAACAGCGTGAAGAAGGATCGATTATATTTAGGAAAGAATGTAGGAGAAATAAACTCACTCCTAGATTTACTAAGCATAAGGTTAAGAAAAATAAAGACGTAACTTTAATTACCACACAAAACAAAAAACTTCATAAATCAAAAATAAAAAAAAAATATAAGCTTCAGGCTCCCAATCCTGGTGATGGTGACAGGACAGAAGATGGAAATCCACGACCTCACGAACAACAACGGAATGTTACCACTGCAGCTAGGACAGGCACGGATTATCCAGGGACACAACAAGCTTCTGCACATTGTACGGCTTCAACAATACAAGACAAACATTGACAAGATCGAGGACTCACTGAATGCTCTAGAAGGCATCGAAACCCTAAAAGACACAGTAAATATAACTAACTTAAAACTAGACGAATTAAAATATAAATTCGATTCACTTACCCCGAAATTCAAAACTAAAAGAGGGTTAATTAACGGACTTGGGACACTGATAAAAGGAATAACCGGAAACATGGACGCAAATGATTTACTCCAGCTGAATAAAGAAATTGAATCTATAATGGCTAATCAAGAAAACTTGAAATTAAATTTAAATCAACAAATCGCAATTAATAGTAAAATGGTACAACGTTTCGACAATATCACAAATCACATCAATTCTCAACAGATAACCATTAGAAATTATTTGAACCACACTCTAAAACAAATACAAAATGAAGTTAGAGTAGAAAACAATCATTATTACGCAGATCAATTACAATATAGATCTTCTGAATAATCATCTAACTAATATAGCAGAAGCCATTATTCTAGCTAAATTGAATATAATTTCCAAGCAAATCTTAAGCCGTGAAGAACTTTCACAAATCCATTCCTTTTTCGAAGGACAAAATACACACCTATTATCAAGCGAGCATATTTATGAGCTATTGGAATTACAGGCATACTACAATGGTACCAATATAATTTTTAATGTTCAGATTCCGCGACTGTCAAATTCTAGTTGCTCCCTCTTCCACATTATTCCCCTCCCAATAAATCGAACAAAATCTATAGATACCCTCCCTTTCCTCATCACCTCTCAAAGCGATAATCGGTTTAGCAATACGAAATGTCCTAAAATTGAAAGGACCCACTACTGCAAACAATCAACACTGCAAAGAAATGAAAAAATGGAAAGCTGCGTCGGAAACTTACTCAAAAATGCACTGGCCAGCTGCGAACTCAGACCGTATAACAAAAACGAAGAAATCACCCAACCCGAACCCGGATACATCCTGATTATCACCGATAAAGAGCTACGCATAACATCATCATGTGGACCAAACAACCAAACCATCAACGGGGTGAAACTCATTCGCGTAAGGAATTGCGAAATCAAAATTAATAACCTGGACTACTCTACCCTAGAAGACATTCACTTGGACGAAATAAATGTATACCCATCGAACCTCATCCTCCCAGAGAGCAATTATACTATGGACATAGCTTTCGAAAGCCTCGAAAAATATTCCTTTCCGGAAAACAGCATATTTGAAAACCTGAAAATAGTAAGATCTGGATCGTTCTACGCTACCATGAGCATGCTAGTCGTCATCATAATCTTGGTCCTCTTTCTGGTAGTATCATGGGGATCTCAAAGTATAAACCGACTCAACTTACCAAACTTCACGCAAGCTCCGGCCATCGAACCTCAAGGACCTCGTTTCATCTGGCCCTCACTTTCGTCTATGGGGGGAGGTGTTATGACCCCAAACATGCATAGCAACACATAAAACATCTATCACGTGGCTATGCAACGTGAACGATCATGGGAACATCCGCCACAAGCAGACAGTGTTATCAGATTACCTGGCGCATCAAGTTAATTTCATTTACATTTCATCATTTTGTCTTTTCTAAATTGTGCATTTTTGCTTCCCATGCAAAAATGCAATAAATGTATCTTTCGAATATAAAGTAGAACGAAATTAGTTAGTTATAATTTAACATTCGAAATAAAAGGTTGATATAATTGAATTCACTCTTTTTCTCTAAACCGGGAACGATAAATATATAAATTACGCGCGCAGGCTATGCCCGAAATACAAAAGCTTAGTAACGGATTCAAATCCCCGATTTAATGCTAAGTGTCCACTTGAGATAAAGTCTCGAGACTAGTCACATCGTGCTGTCCATTTCAGATCACTTGGGGTCTCGACACAGCTGCTGGAGACTCGGCTGAGACTTTAGTCTCAAAACCAGCAGATCCTGTATCCATTTGCGAGTCATAGACACTCTGTGTGACACGCAGTCTGATGTCTGCTTGACTTGTGGTTGCCTGTTTTTGAGTTCAGAAACTTTTTCTCACACTTTAATCTGTTAGATATGAACACTTTGAGGTCGTTTTAGATTAATCAAATAAAATTATAATTCCCTTATGGACAACAAATATTGATTTAGAATAAAAATCAAGAGTTTGATGGTAAAAATGATCTTTATTCTACAACACACACGGATGCATTTCAGTCGGTATTACCGACCATCTTCAGCGCTATGCGCGAAACTACTAATGAAACTACTGAAAAATTTAAGTACATTAACTATTAACGGCTTATGGGTTCTATATAATTTAGTCGGATTAAATAAAAAAGAAAAATTCTGTTATCAGACTATCGTCATTATGAAATTACTGTCCTGTTATGTGTTCACCACATATAATATAAAATAATCGATGCAAAATAAAAGTAACCGTTAACTCATTATGTAGCCAATTGAAATAAACTTGCATTTATTGGGCTATCGTCGATATTAATTAGATTATCCGTTATATGCATGAATAACGATTCATACGCGTCGAGTTTGCGCGGACTAGTTACTGTTTTTAGCAATTTAAATTTATTTATAAGCGATCCCATGTAGTGTCTTCCTGTGTTGTTTAAATCCAATGCATGTGTAGCAATCCCTTTGTTAATGTCTTTGTTTTTGATGTATCGTTCATGTTCCTTCAGGCGAACTTCAACAGCACGTTTGGTTTGTCGAATATATTTTTATCGCATTCTGTGTAATTGACTTGGTAGATTCCGATTTTTTGTTTTGGTGAAGAAGGACCTTTCGTGGAACCAAGTAATGAGCAAAGCTTGCGGGTGTTGTTATGTACAATCTTCAGATTTGCTTTGCTGGATTCCTTTTTTTGGAGGGTTGGAAATCATAGGGACATATGCCAAGGTTACACGCGATTCAATACGGCTTTGGTTCAAAAGGGTTGAACCTCTTTCTCTTTTCATTTTTTGTGTGTATTTGGCAATCAATTTGTCCCTTAGCGCTTTATCGTATCCATTCATTTTAGCTAAATGTACGATATGCTCATATTCGTTATTTAATCCGACTAAATTATATAGAACCAATAAGCCGTTAATAGTTAATGTACTTAAATTTTTCAGTAGTTTCATTAGTAGTTTCGCGCATAGCGCTGAAGATGGTCGGTAATACCGACCGAAATGCATCCGTATGTGTTGTAGAATTAGAAATCATTTTTACCATTTACTGACTTGCATCAGGCCCTCGCTTTTTAAGGTTTTGTACTAAAATAAAAAACTCTATTGCAATCAAGATCTGTGTTCGTCTGTCCGTCTGTATGTCACAGCAATTTTTCTCCGAAACTATTAAAGCTACAGCCATGAAACTTTATAGAAAGGTTAGAAGTGGTGACTTCTTGAAAGTTGAAAGGGTGGAAAAATTTTTCAAAGGGGTTTAAGGGGGGTCTCCCCATATAGGGAGGTGACCCCCCAAACAAAATGTTCACCATTAGCAGTCAAGTAGGGTGTCATTGGAAAGGGATTAATAAAATCTTGTTACCTCGGCTATTTCGGGGTGCTCCTTCAAAACCTTCGACTGGGGCTCTTGCGTCCGGTAAGCTCACCGAAGAGAGGTCGTGCGCCACTCGCTTCGCCAATGAGCTCCAAATGAGGTCACCAAGCGAGAATGCGACCAAGTCGGAAGGTTCACACCAGCCTAACCTTTAATCTAATTTCGCGGAGAACCAAATCCTAACCTAACCCCGAATATGTCCAAAACATTGCCCTACACTGCAATGCGCTTCGCGCTCCTACTCCACGGGTGATGCTCGGGGACACTTTTACGCGGCGGTCGAGAATCACCCCGAAACCTCGTCACTATCGCACCAGCATATCGAAAACCTCGCGAGCCAGACCTCACAATGTTCACTAAACACACACTTCTTGTTTTTCCACTTGTTCTAACAACTTTATTTATTTATGAATATGTAAACTTTCAATATTTATGAATATGTAAATGAATATGTAAATATTTAATATTTATGAATATGTAAATGAATATGTAAATTTCAATTATTACAAAATTCCAACCAATTAAATACCTTCTACCTATCGATCTCCACGTGGTCGGGGGCCCCCAATTTCCCTCGATGGTTGATTTGTTCGCTGTTGATTTGATCGGTGGGTTGATAATCGTGGCAGCTGTTGATTTGATTGGCGGACTGATAATCGTGAATAACTGTTGATTGATTGACGGGTTGATATTCGTGGCAACTGTTGCTCATCGTCCCTTCAAGATTCGCCTCGTGCCAATTCTTCTTCGCCGCGTGCTGACTTATCGCCGTTCCTCCTTGCCGTCTAGCTCCTTCCAATTGTTACGAGAAAAAGAGCTTTTCACCGTGCTCCGGAGTCTTTTATAGCCTCCAGGGAGGCATGGCCCCCCATCGTGCAACACACTTTCCAGTTAAGCTTTGCATCCGGCAATGTGGCAATGCCTCACTGCATTACCGCCCTTTAGCTTCCACATCTACCAGTGGGCAACTCGTGTCATCACTTACTTGCTTTGCTGCTGCACGCATACATTGGGAGTGGAACTATGCACACATTGAGACAAAATTGGATTGGTAAAAGAAATATTGTTCGAATCCACAACGTATTCCACTTAATGCATTTATTCTATGGAATTTGATGATTTTAAGGGCTACTAAAAGCCTCGATCGTAGTTTCACTTGACATCGTTTTGCACTGTATTTAAATTTAATGCATTAATTCCAAATACTACACTGAGCTCACAGACAGCTTTTATGGGAGCTGCTTCCAACACACCACTGGATATATCTGTTTGAGTTTCTACTACATTCATGCTAGCCGCGGGTAGAACATATCTTGCACCACTATTGCTATTAATCATATCATCATTGCGCAGTTTTTCCACCGTCCCTGTTGATTTGGATCTTTCAGTTGTAATGTACTTTTCCCATTTATCGAAGATTTATAGTCTTCATGACTTTTCCTGCATAATGCGAATTTGAAGAATTCGTAGGTTGACCAACAAATTGCTGTCGCAGGTATTCAATATAAAAATAAAGTGTATTGCCTGATATGGTAGATTCATAGTCAATTGTGTAGAGTATGAGCGATAAAATGCACCGAAACCTTCGTTTCTACAGATTCCTCGCGTGCATTCTAAAGCTGAATTATATGGCGAATTATACATCATGTGTAAGCGTCGCGGCAAAGGCTGATACCATGTAATTGATTTGATTGTGCTTGTGTATCTTGCCAACGTTTATTTTGTACTGTAGAAAGAATTTTGATACTTTCTTTCGCATTGTCGAATTTAGCATTGTGGACACCTGCCACCACCAAACCATCTTCAACGCTGTACTTTTTCTCGAGTTTCTCGAGATCTTCTTTAAATTTTGGAATGGGTTTCTTCTCCGGATCAGCTTCCTCTAAATATTTTCCCAATATTTCTTCAGTTTCCTCAGTCGTTTTCGCCAATCTCAAATGTTTCCAATTCAAATCGGAGTCCTTAATTAGTATTCGAAGCTTGTACGCATCATTTTATAGAGACAATATGATTTGGCATTCCGCTTACGTTACCAATTCTTCTTCAGTCTGGCTGGCGTGATAAATATTAGCTTTAGCTCGCGGGGGTCTTGCTTGTAGGATCGCGTGTGAAAGTGTCCCGTGACAATCTTTTCAAAACTAATCTTAAAATTGCCTTATCGCTACCGAGGGGGGCAGGGAAAGGGTGTAGTGAATTGGATTGTTCATATGTCCGTAAAGGACTGCAACGATGTTCTGCTGCCCCGGCAGAAGAAGATGAAGGTATCTGCCGAGAATGCCCTCGTCTGGAGACGCGTGAATGCGCTGGCAGGCTAGCATTGCGGTGTGGTGGGGCGGGTTCGTTTCCCCAGCACGAGGACCCACTACAAAAAAATTTCGCATTCACGAATTGGTCGATAGCTCAAAAGGCGTCCGAAGTCGCAAGAATTGTAGATAACCTCACCGAGGGAGATGTAACTTGTTACGAGAACAAGTGAAACCTGTAAAGAAAAGCGAACTTGTTGGGGTGACCTCGTCGTTACCCAACGAAGTTCATGGCCCACAAATGAAAGAGGGGCAACCGGGTGGTGGTGGAGCCCCTTTATACCCACCCAACCGGAATAAATCCATAGATAGCTTGTTGAAGTGGCCAGGTATTCCTCTTCTGAGTGGAAAACTCATACAACTTGAATTGTATGGACCTTCCCATCAGAAGGGGAGTACCCCGGTGACCAATTTATGTCATAGAATTATACAATTGGATTGCATAAATCTATGCCATAAAAAGGCACTCTGCTTGGGCCACTCAACCCAAAACGTCACCTGAAACAGAAAAAGGAATTAGCGAGTACCCGGCGGCTGGCTCATGTTTTGGGGTGGAAGCCTGCCACCGTACCGGGTCCGATACCCGGTTAAAAGTTGGAGAAAGGAAAGACCATCGGGTACAGTTTTACTCCATTCTTTTATTTTATAATGGAAAATATATTAAACCCTATAATTAACAAGACCTCTAAAACAATCAACTTTTCCTTCTTGACTAAAATTGTTAACAAAGTTCTAAATACTTAGTATATATTTTTTTTCTTCTCAACTACATGGAACAATTGTTTGGTTTTTATTTATTCGCATGGATGTTATAATGCACATGTGTTGTGTGTAACATTTACTTTTAATTCAAGACACCTCCCTCAATATATCTACAGATGTTCATTGGTTTAATTTACTTTACTATAGTAAAGCCATCATTTTGCTTTAATTTCATTTTATAATACAAATATTTTAATAATATATAAAACAAATTTAGGTAAAGAAAGTAAAGTCAACTCAAAGGCACTTACCTGCACGGTCCTCCGAGCGCTCGATGGGTGCAGGCTGTAAGCGGTTGAATTTCTTTTCTTTTGATTGAAGGTATCTTTAGTTAATAAGGGATTATCGATCCATTCAATTGAAACACTAATTACGTATAAAACATTCATATTATAGAACGATGCATTGCATCACGTGGGGAAATTCACAATTTTTTTTAATTAATAAAAATATTTGTTCAAAACATTCATGAATCCAGGGATAAGCACCAATGAATCATTGTAAAAATTTAAATATAACAATTCAATTTTAATTTTTGGCAATCCTCATTGAAAAATTTCACTAACGCCAATTTTCTCACTATGTATTGGTGAAATGCAGTTTAACACCACTAAATCACTTCACCAACGGGGTAAGCTTTTCTTGACAGCCAAGCATCCGTTTTTTCATACATTTGTTGGGGAATGTATATCGAAAGCCTTCGGCCGCACTTGCTCCAAGTTTCCGTTCAACGGCTGTGATCATAATATTGTCACGAAAATGTTGATGCAGTCTATTGAAATTCACTCTCCAGTAAGCATCTCCATCTGGCATTTCCTTTGTTGCACCCGATTGTAACTTTTGCAGCTTAGATAAATCTAAATCTGGCGGTTGAAATAATAGATGTTGTTCTACTTCTAATTTTGGCAATATTAGATCTGTAGGGGCTTCACTTTGTTTGGGTATTGGACAACGAATTAAGAAATTATCATTGACCATTTGTATAAAAGTATCACGAAACGCTGCTAGTTTATTGTCTTTATTTTCGCTACTCGAATAGCATCTCAATATGATTTGATGAGCCGTTTGCGATCCAGATTGTAAAAGCTCTTCGGTGATTGTCGATCCTACTGTGCCGTATTTTGTATGCATGAAATGAACATACCTAGGATAACGAAGCATTTGCAGAATGGCATCTTTTTTAACTACGTATTCTGGTATATTATCATTGCTGAACGATGGCGCGAAAGTAACGAGTTGAAATTTTATAAGGATGGCTAAAATCATAGAAACCACTTGTTTAATCTAAATATTTCCACTTTCTCTTGGCAAAAGAAAATGCACCATGTGAATCATTAACATGTCTGTGTCGGAGGAGCAAAGCTCTCATAACTGTAGGCTTATCATCTGGACTAATCAATTCTTCAACAACCATCTGTTCAACAATCTTATAAGCAACTGCCGGTTGATCCTTTTCTTCTAAATCTAAAAGCACAACACCAGTTTCAAGGCAACGTCTTAAATTTAGGAGAGAGTGGAAGGAAAGTGAAGCAACGTGCGGTTTGCCCCATCTATCTGACATTTCTTCAATATGTTCTTCATACTTGATCCAACGAGCGGTTTCTTTCCATTCATGATCATCACCGGTTCCAATAAGTTCGTCAAGTTGTACGAACACCTCATGTGGGCTATGATCAGATCGTTTCTTTGCATGCAAAGTTGGTGGCACACTGATAGTAAAGTCCTTATGTTTGCCTGACGAATGATCAACTTGGTGACGTCTTAATCCTCTCGGATCTTCGGATCGTGAAGTGGAAACGAGTTGAGTGTGTAAAGCTAGCTTTTATCTCCTTGACGACAATGTTGGCTTGATTTTGTTGTTCCGCCTTTCCCTGTTTTGCAACTGTTGTATCAAATCACAGTTAGTACTATCAATGATTATTTGCACTGCACAAGCTGTCGGAATTTGTAGATTGAGATATTTTCACCATGCTAAACAAATCTGTCGATAGAAATAACATTTGCGGATTCAGATGTGTAAATATCGATCAGATGCCGAGTTTGAAATCAATCTCCGAAACTTTCCGCAAGTCGCCCCTTCGACGTACACGCGTTACTTCTTTTCCGCGACCCCCTAGCCGTACTCTCTCTTGAACCCGCCAGATACCCAACACCGCGCGAAGACATCTCCGTCAAATTGACATCTCGTTCACCTCGCTTTCGTTTGTGGTGAATACTCCGCCGGTGGTTTATGCCTTCGATGAAGCCAAAATATAGGGTGTTTTTTATTAGGATGTATACAAATTTCAAATGAAATAAAATACAGATAAATTGTATTAATTGTCATGAAATTGGTTTTATTGGAAAGATAATTCCCTACCCTTTTTATTTGAATATAGTTTCGGGTATGTGAGCGCCACAACTAGCGCGGGGGAACTCCAGACGAAGGGTCAAATTTCGACTACTCTAACCAATGATTGACGCCGTATCTCGCAAATAACGCGGTGAATATTGTCTTCCCGGGAGTTAAGTACAAAAGACATGTTCTTGACTTATTTTTCATGCGAAAAAAAAAAGAACGAGTGTTGCGATGGGGAAGGTGACTGAATGGTTACTCATTGTTAAATTGAGTTTGTGCTGTGTGCCTGTGGCAGCGCTGGCTTTTAGAGCCCTACTCCTCGATTACTACAAGGGGAAATGTACGAACTTTTCGCGTAACCCCCCCCCCCCCCCTCGCAATTGGACACATTCCATCTGAAAAATCTGACAAAAATCATGAATGTAGGCCTTTATGAGTACAATAACAACAAAAACATGAGAAGTTGAAATTCATTCCACTATGTTAGTAATAGTATGATTTATCGATTTTATGTTTTCTTAAATAAAATCTTAACAGTACCCTTAAATTCAATAAAGTTCAGATGACTATTTATAAAATTGATCTTTTCTGAAATTTTCATAAAGATCGAATGATATTCAACGAAGTTATAGCGATTTAAATTTTCCTGTATTACTATGGAACAATATGCGCTGTATTATGTTACTATGGAAACATACGAGTATGGCTATGGAACCATATGCGCTTTTTACCGACTTAGACACTACAGCTTTGCTAGGATTTGCATGAAAATTTCAGGAATGATAGATATCATGAATATCTTTGAGAATCAGTTGAACTAGTGGTATCAGTAATCATAAAACAAAATGGTGGCTGTTTTAAATGCGAAGATTGAATAATTTTGAGTTATTTTTGCCCAACTTCAACGTTTAAGGCGCATGCTTTGAACACGATTCAATTTAATGAATGACTGAAGATGAGTACCTACAATTAGTACTCATACGTGAAACAAGTCGAGGAGGCAGGAGAAAGCTCCTAGCAAAAGGGCTTTATAACCATTCGAAAAAATAGGCCATGAATCGATAATTACAGTACAGGGGAGTGGCCCCTGAAAAAAATTTCATCAAAGGTAGCCGATATGAGTATCAAATGAAAGGTCTTTATGAGAGCTTTTCAAAACAGTATCTTAACTGACAGTTTTTGTTTCAGTGGGGGCACAGGGGGGAAATACATGTAAAATGTGTTTCTCTTTCGCGAATGGACACCTGTGATCTAAAAAATTTGAAAAAGTTATCAAGGGAGATATTCATGGGTATGACAATAACAAATACCTCAGAAGCCAAAATTCATTAAACTTTGTTAATAATAGTATGATCTTTGAATTTCATATTTTCTCCAATAAGATCGTCTTTGACATGTTTCTTGATTTAATTCGTTGCTGGTTACTGCATTTTGCAAGTTGAGTACAAAACCTTTCTGACATGAGCGTAGGTCTGTCTACCCAAGTTGTCTAATTGTGCATCGAATTATTCAAGAACGAAAAGTGAAAAGAAAGGAGTGTTGGATTAGAAAATGGTTGGATCGGCGAGATGAGTTAGGAGCTTGTTCAACACTTATAAATGAGTTGCAGTTGGAGGATGCACAGCAGTTTCGAAATTTTATTCGGATGTCTGCAGTGCAATTTGAAGAACTTTTAAAGTTAGTTCAGCATCAGATTGCAAAACGAGATACAAAAATGCGTGCCGCAATTTCCGTTCAAGATCGATTAATGGTTCCACTTCGGTTTTTGGCTTCAGGTGAGCATATAATTCATATATAATGACTAATTTAGGCTATTTAACATATTTCTCTTTATTTTCAGGAGATTCGTACTATAGTCTGCAATACGTTTTTCGCATTCCACCTTGGAAGAATAGTTCCCGAAGTATGTCAAGCCAATTTAAAGGAACAAAATTCAAAGGTATGTGTAGTAAAAACCATTTTGAGCAAAATTATAAGTAATAGGTAAATAGTACCTTATTATAAAGCCAAATAAAATGCTACTTATATGAAGTACAAACTAGTTAAGAATAAAAAATATACCAATCTAATTATTACCAGTAGGGTTGTGATTATAATTTATTCGAGCATTCGCTGTTATTACAATCTGGTGTTGTCTGAGTGAGAGTCTGGTAACTTGGCAGAGAAGAAAAGCCAGGGGCTATTGGTGAAGGAATTCAGGAGGATGAAGTACTTGAAGATGACAGCAATCGGGATGGTATAGATTTCGACCAGTGCTACCTTTCATCCATATCTGCATAATGAGCTACTGCTTTTCGAATTTCGCTTTTTAATAGCCCTCTAATAAATTCCAACTTCAGCATTTTCAGTTCCAACACAAAGTAGTCTCCAAATCGATCAAAATCGTCTTTCGGTTTTTTCATAATATTAATTGCTTTCTCCAGAATATCGTCATCTTGAGTTTGTGACTGCCTTTTGTTAGAATTTTTTCTATTACTTTGTCTTTGTGGTGTCACATTGTCTGTTTGATCATCTAGTGAAATGTCTGAGTTTTTCGGGATATTATTCTGAAATATCAAGAAATAGGCAATAATATGAATAATGTGAAATGAAAAATACTATGCTATATCTTAAGTTAATCTGAAATAAAAAACAAGTTGAGTAAGTAGGAGAGTGCTCCTACCAGAAGGTCTTTGTAAACATCCTAGGGTCAGAAGCAAGTTTTCTAATGGCGTGAATCGATAACTTGAATTATTCATCCAATACTTGGATATGAAATAGTACAAATTTTTGCAAAAGATGCACAGTTTCTTTCATAAGCACAGTGCAGCCGCCATTTCGATCTAGCTTAAATGATTGTTCTGAATGCTCGGCCGATTGAACATGTCCAAGTTAAACACTATTCCTTAAATTTTCATGAAAATTGAAAGAAAATAAAAGTGCCTAAGTCAATTTTAAATATATATATATATATAGGGTTTTCCAATAAGAGGTGTTATTTTGACTTCTTCCTTTGGAGCCACGTGATAGAGAAGGCCTATGCTAATAAACGTCCGATCATTTGTATAAAAAAGTGGCATTTTTCTTTTAATATCAAAATAACACCTCTTATTGGAAAACCCTATATCAACCATAAACACATGTTATTGTTGTTGTAATTCCATATAATTGAAATGGCTATAACTCACTTGATTATGATTCGATCTCAATTAAATTTTGTGAACATATATATCTTATATAAGTCTATATAATTGCAAAAGTTTAAAGGTACCGTTTTGATTTTATGGGCAAAAATGTAAAATCTACAAATCATACTATTATTAACAAAGTTGAGCGAATTTTGATTTCTAAGGTATTTGTTGCCCTTGTACTTATAAAGGCCCACGTTCGTGATAATTTTCAGATTTTTCGGCTGAAAGGTGTCCAATCGCGAGGGGGGGGGTTCACAAATTTTGGGTACATTTTGCCTTCCCCTGGACCCCCTAATTCATCAAATGATTTTTTTATTTCAGATTCTAAAAGTTCTAATCAAGACCTTTCATTTGATATCGCACTCGTCTACTTTTGATTAAAAAACAATTTTAAGGGCCAAGTCGTTATTAGGGGGGACCCCCCTTAAAATTTTTTTAAATTTTTGTTAAGGCCTTTACTTTTGAGAGACCATCACTTCTGACCTTTTCACAAAGTTTGAGCGTTCTAGCTTTTATAGTTTCTGAGGAAATTAGCTGTGACGCACGGACAGATGGACAGACGGACAGACGGACGGACGGACAGACGGACGGACAGACGGACGGACAGACAGGTCGCGAAACTAACAGGTTTTTGTAAAAAAAATTTTTACAAAGACCTCATAATATGCTTTATCATGTATGTCGTAGTTACCAATTTTTTTTTTTTTTGTGTTTTATTTCAGTGTCCTTCAGGTGTGAAAGAGTTGAAGAAATATGCAAATTAATTTAAATTGAAATGGCAATTCCCACATGCTTTTGGACTATGGACGGCAAGCACATTACCATGGTTGCACCTGAGAATAAAAACTATAAAAACACGCACAGCATTATTTTGATGGGAGTCACAGATGCCAATTATGGATTCATTTATGTTGATGTTGGTTGCAACGGTAGGATTTCTGATGGAGGGGTGTTTACTAACTGCTCCCTACATAATGCTTTGGAAAGCAAGCAGTTACTTCTTCCTGAACCAGAAGCATTACCTGAAAGATGTTTGCCAGTCCCATACGTAATGGTAGCAGACGATGCCTTTACTATGACATCATACATTTTGAAGCAACCTGCGCCGATCCGAATTTTTAATTACCAATTAAGTAGGGCCCATCTTATCATAGGAAATGTATTTGGAATTATGTCTAGCAAATTCAGAGTTCTGCGAAAGCCAATGAATTTGGGACCCGATAAAGTTAGAATTGTATCAATGGCAACATGTGTACTACACAATTTTTTAATTGCTTCTGGAAATAATTATTTGTGCTCTGGTTCGATTGATTTAGAAGATCCTAATACACATGAAATTGTGAATGGAGAATGGCGGTATGAGTCCCCACCGGGAGGAGCGTTGCTACCACTAGCAAGGGGACAGCAGCGAAATTATTCAATTTCTAAAAAAGATGTGAGAGATGAATTTAAATAATATTTCTTGACAACTGCTGGAGAGGTTTCTCGACAATATCGAATGATTTAAGTGATAAAGATAAGTTTAAATATAAAAAACCCAAAATTTTACCTGTAATTCAGAATGGCAAATGAAACTTTATGTATACAAAGCATTGTAAATAAATCACTTTAGAATTAAGAAAACAAAAGTTTTATACAATTCACACTAATTTTAATAACTAAACACGCACGAAGCTTATTCGATACTTCGTATCTTTCTCGAGTATAATGAATAAAAAAAATTAATGTTTATTTTTTATACTTGAGAAAGGTACAAAGTATCGAAACAGCTGTCGTGTTTGTTTAGTTAGAATTATTGTGAACCGTATAATCGTTTTTGAATGTGATTATGGATTCATATCCAGTTAAGGCAACATCTTTGGAATATTGTAGTTAAAATTGATATATTTACCATATTTTTGTTGGTGTTGGCATAAAACAAGGGATCATAAATTTCAGTGCACTGAAGAACTTCCACTTGCTTTCCAATCGGTCTTCTGAGCCATCACAACTCTTTCCTTTTTTCTTTATTTTTTGGAGTTAATGTGAAACCTAAAAATTGAGTTACAGTGTGAATTATCGCTTAGCTAGCGGTAGAGGGGCCATGCTTCCTATTGATATTTACCAAAATATACATTACCTGATTCCTTAAATTGTGGATTTCACCTTCACAATCACAATCGTCAAATTTCGATGCAAATTCGTTATAAGCAGTTTGTCGTTTTTCCCGATTCCTTTATAATTTATCCTTAACGTTCCATAGAAAATCTTTTTCTTCATATATATTTATCAAACTGAAAATTTCTTCGTTTTTCAACTCCCTCATTTTTCAAACGCACTAAACTTCAAACGCACTAAACTTCAAACGCACTAAACTTCAAACGCACTAAACTAAAAACGGTAAATCTCAGAACAAAGTCTCAGCTCTTCCAACACCGACGGATGACTGGAGACTAGATCTCGAGAACAAAATTGAACATGTCGACTTGTGACACGGTGGTATCTCCGATACCACCACCGTCTAGTCACGGAGAGAGCTCTCAGGCTTATATACATTTGAGACTCTAGTCTCGAGACTACTCTCGAGACTACTTTGGTCTCAAGTGGACACTTAGCATAAAACGCGCCGAACAACTTCCATTGACTCTATTTTAAATTATGCAACTTCGTTCCGAGGAAAAGGAACAAAAACATAAATACTCTTCTCGAATTCAAATCCGAAAAAATCGACTCTAATAAAACACGCAAATTCATAATGAGGCACCGCGTAGTGATGGCAACACGAGACCGACCATTCGCGGATTAATACTGGAACCCTACTCTCTCGGCGGCATACTCACGTTTCACCCGCATTATCCTGCTGAAAGAGGATGGGTTTACTGGAAAGGAAAGGCGTGATTATAAATTAACAATTCAAAATTAATTATTTGCATTATTGGTCAATTATTAACAGTATTTTATAAGATTATACGAAAAAATTCAGCATAAAACAAGTTGGGTAAACAGACCTACGCTCATGTCAGAAGGGTTTTGTATTCAATTTACAAAATGCAGTCACCAGATCGAATCAAATCAAGAAACATGTCAAAGACGATTTTATTGGAGAAAATATGAAATACGAAGATCATACTATTTTTAACAAAGTTGAACGAATTTCGACTTCTGAGGTTTTTGGTGCTAAATATCTCCCTTGATAATTATTTCAGATGTCCATCCGCGACGGAGGAAACACATTTTTCATGTATTTCCCCCCTGTGCCCCCACTGAAGCAAAAACTGACAGTTTAACAACTGTTTTGAAGAGCTCCCGTGAAAACTCTTATTTCATACTCATATCGGCTACGTTTGATGAATTTTTTTTTCAGGGGCCACTCTCCTGTACTGTTATCATCGATTAATGGCCAATTTTTTCGAATCCTAGAATGGTTACAAAACCCTTTTGCTAGGAGCTCTCTCCCACCTCCTTGACTTGTTTCACTTCTGAGCATTAATTGTAGGTACTCATCTTCAGTCATTCATTAAATTGAATCAAGTGTTCAAAGCATGCACCCTAAACGTTGAAGTTGGGAAAAAATAACTCAAAATTATTCAATCTTCGCATTAAAAACAGCCACTATTTTGTTTTACGATTACTGATACCACTAGCTGAACCGATTCTCAAAGATATACATGACACCTATCATTCCTGAAATTTTCATGCAAATCCTAGCAAAACTGTAGTGTCTGAGTCGGTAAAAAGCGCATGTTGTTCCATAGCCATATGTTGCCATAGTAATAAATGCAGCGCATATTGTTCCATAGTAATACAGGAAAATTCAAATCGCTATAACTTCGCTAAATATGATTCAATCTTTATGAAACTTTCAGGACAGATTAATCTTATAAATAGACATCTACGGGTACTGTTAAGATTTTATTCATGAAAACATAAAATCGATAAATCATACTATTACTAACAAAGTTGAGTGAATTGCGACTTCTAACGTATTTGTTGTTGTTGTACTCACCAAGGCCTACATTCCTGATTCTTTTCAGATTTTTCGGATCACAGGTGTCCAATCGCGAGAGGGGGGGGGGACACAAATTTTTCGTGTATTTCCCCTCCCTGTACGCCCCTCGAAGCGATTTTTGCCAAACTAAGACCTGTTTTGAAAAGTTCTCATCAAGACCTTTCATTTGATACCCATATCGGCTACCTTCAATGAAATTTTTTTTCGGGGGGTCACTCTCCTATATGGGGAGACACCCTTAAATACTTTATAAAATTTTTTTGTAGTTGAACTTTGAAGAGATCACCACTTTACACCTACACACAAAATTTGATGTTTCTAGCTTAAGTAGTTTCCGAGAAAAACTGCTATGACACACGGACGAACGGACGGACGGACGGACAGACTGGTCGCGAAACTAGTAGGGTTTTGTAAAATTATTTTACAAAACCCTAAAAATGAGTATATCTTTTATATCTCTAAAGCGCTACTCAAAAAAGACTTTAATTTTAAATCTGAATTCAAATACAGTTCCCATCTTACAGCTTCATTTAGAAAACTGTCAATTTAGTTATTTGAATATTCTTAAGAATACTTTTCGATCTTCCGAGTATTTGTTCGCTCAAAATTACGTTTTTAACTAGCCACAAAATTTCAACAACTTATTATTTGTATTAGTTATTAATAGGGTCCATATTATTTTGTATTATTATTTATGTTATTGTCAATTACTAACATCAATCATATTCCCTATCCACAAAAAAGGTGACAAGCTACAGTGCGAAAATTATAGAGGCATATCACTACTTTGTACGGTGTACAGAATATTTTCAAAAATAAAATTGGATCTTACGCCAACAGTATTATTGGGGAGTATCAAGGTGGTTTTAGAGCAGGTAGATCGACAATACACTAATTGTTCACAGTCAAGCAGGTACATGAAAAATGCTGGGAGCTCAACATAGGCGTACAGCAAATTTTCGTTGAGTTTAAGCAAGCATACGACAGAATCGATCATAACGTGCCGTACCAAATAATGCTTTGCTTTGGCATCCTTGTCAAATTAATCCGTCTTACCAAAATGACAACGACTTCGACAACCTCCCAAGTCCGCATCAATAACCAACTCAGATGAACCGACCATGGATTTTTTATTGTGAGATTCATTGCATAGTTCAGCAAACCTCTGTACCAAATTTCATTCAAATCTGAGCTATACTTTGATCAAAACAGAAATAACGATTTTCCGTATAAAATGGCCACCATTTCGTTTTCGCTGGGCCAATATAGATGGTTCAGAAACTCAATCGAGACACTTCCTCAGTTCATCTTTTCTGAAAATTTCGTGAAAATTGGGGCAAAATTACAACCTCTAGCGTGGGTCACAATTTTCGTGATTTATCGTATATGTATAAATAAATAAATAAATATATATATATATATATATATATATATATATATTTATATATATATATATACGTGTATATATATATATATATATATATATATATATATATATATATATATATATATATATATATATATACTTATAACAGGGGTATCGGTTAATTCGTGCAGTTTTCTAACAGATGGCGTAACTTGATTTTTATCCCAGTGATTCACCTCTCCAAATATGTGTCGGAAAGCTACTGTCATATAGTTTCAGAATCAGTATGTGCCATTTAGCTGAAGCGTAAACAACAATACTTTTTTTTACTCTGAAAACGTCGGATTTTGTGCCGAATAAAGTATTTTTGTGGGAATACTTCTTCATTGAAGAATAAGGCTGCCGAAAGTCATCGTATTTTGGTGGAAGTGTATGGTGTGCATGCTCCAGCTGAGCGTACGTGCCAGAAGTGGTTTGCACGGTTTAAAAGTGGCAATTTCGACTTGGAGGATAATGAACGGCCCAGACAGCCAAAAAAGTTTGAAGATCATGAATCGCAGACATTGCTCGACCAAGATCCATCCAAAACTTGCAAAATCACATGGCACCACTCAACAAACCATTTCCGATCGTCTAAAAGCAATTTTTCACAATAAAGCTTCAATTTTCAAAAAAAAAACCAGGTGAATTAACCGATACCCCTATTATATATACATATACTTATATATATATACATGTGGGATGTGGAATTTGAGGTAAATTAAACGGTGCTAATGTGTTCAGTCGTAGTCAAATTGATGTGTCCACGTCCACGGTCAAAAGGCAAGAGAGCGATCTTGAGTGACTGCATCCAATTGATACGATGTAAATTACGGTTAGTTTCAATACAAGCAAGACTCGGAAAGTAATTGTAACAAATTAATACGCAACAAGTTAGTATTGCAAAGTTGTACGATATGAGTGTAGATTGAGAAGCACAGCTGGAGATGGCTATGATGAGCTTATGTTTATTCATTCCCACACTCGGCCTCTCCTGATAATTCATCTGCCTCTGATGAAGGATTTCTACCACTAAATGTATCTTCATCGTTGTTTGTCACATCCTCTACGTCATCTGTTAAATTTCGGTCGTCTCGTCTCATGATATCTTCGTCATCTTCCACATCTTCAGCATCGTCTACCAGGTCCGCTTCATTTCTTGGTCAATATTACATTTTGTCTACGCTAGATTCTGTAAGATTCGGACCCTCGTGATTGCCTTCTTTTGCTAGTTTGTATCGGTCAAACGCCTTCACTGCTGTAATCCTGTATGGACCTAGACATTTAGGATGAATTGTCAACCCCAATCCGAGCTACACCCTTTCTATCGCAACTAAATCTCCAATTTCAAATTTTCTGGTCTTGTTTCTTCTTATCTTCTTATCGTAGTATTTTTTGTTTTCCCTCTGCATTGCATCAATATCGCTCATCGCTTGTTGTGTTATATCGTCTCTATTGTCCTCAAACTGCTTACTCCACTCCTCTTTTATGATCTCCATAATTCTGGTTTCTTTATTGGTCTTCATCTCGATTCTAGTTTATAGGCGAAACGGTGTTGTTTGTATCGCTCTTTGAAAGGTCGAATTCGGAGTTTTCTGTAGAGGCTTCAAAAACTTGTACCACTTCTCGGGCTGATCCATCGACAATTTCGTTAATGCTGTGATTACTGTGGAATGGAGTCGCTCGACCTGACCGTTACTCCTCGAGACACCTACTGTAGTATGGATTAGTTGAATGTCGTGTTCTTTACAGTATTCTCTAAATTTTGCTGAAGTAAATGCGCCTCCGTGGTCTGCTACTATTCTCGTTGGGCACCCAAAAATTTCTGCAATGTTTTCGATTTTCTGGATTACCTCTTCTGTATTTACCGTTTTAGTGGTAAACAACCAGGAATATTTCGTGAATCCGTCTATTATAGCGAAGATATACCGATAATTATTTTTTGTGTTTTGCATCGGGCCAAGGGGGTTGATGTGGAATGTCTGCAATGGCTGGTCACCTTTTGGAATTGGTTGCAGGTAACCCTCCGCTTTTCTTCTTTTCCTTTCTGCGAGTATGCACCTAATACAACCTTGTATTTGATTCTCTATCCTCTTAGAGACGTTTTGTATAAAGTATTCCTTGTCCAAAATATCTCACATCTTTCTTGCATGAAAGTGGCCCTGTTCGTGCGTCTTCCTGATGATTTTTGTAATCATTGTATCTGGAACTACAAATATAAGTTTATTATTTACGTTTTTACAAAGTATATTAGTATGAACAACGTAGTCTCGATGGGGTTGATCTTTCAAGATCTCGATAATCGCACGCAGTCTGTCGTCATTTTCTTGGGCTTTTCTTAGTTTCTTCAAAAGACCATCGTTTTTACTGCTTATGCACATGCTAATGGGGTTGCGGCTGAGAGCATCTACATGTTTCATTTGATTTGCACTTCTGTGCTCCCCGTTATAATCAAATTCTTCTAGGAGAAGGGCCCACCGAGCAACTCGTGTCACTAGATCTTTCTTTTACAATGTACATTCGAATGCCTTACAGTCGGTCACTAGTTTGAATTGCTGTCCAAGGAGATATACTCTGAACTTTTTAAGTGCTTCAACCACCGCTAACACTTCCAGTTTGAAGCTGCAATATCGCTTTTCCGCATCCGTGATCTTCTTACTCATAAAATAAACTGGGTGGAGGGCACCGCCGTCGCTGCTTCTTTGTAAAAGAACCGCTCCGTATCCTTCTCTGGAAGCATATGTGTGAAACTCTGTTTCCATTCCGTTTTCAATGATTTTCAATACTGGTTTGCTGAGGAGTGTTTCTTTCAATTCTCTTATTGCTTCGAGGTGTTTTCGTTCTAGGTTGTAATCACTCCCTTTCTTAATAAATCACTAAGAGGCTTAGCTTTGATTGCGAACTTACATATAAATTTCCTAAAGTAGTTTGCCAGTCCTAAGAAGCCTTGCATCTGTTTCATCGTCGCGGGGATCGGGAAATTCATTTTAGCCTTCGTCTTCCTCGCTGATGGAGATATCTGACCACTTCTGGCTTGGTACCCTAAGTACTCGATTTCATTCTACAATATCTGGCATTTTGACCATTTAATCTTCAATCCGTTTCTGGCAGCCACTTTCAGCCACCTGCTGGAGTCCTTATACTCCTTTCTCGATTGTAGCTGATGGTATCACGATGTGATCCAAATATATAATTACAATGCCTTCGTTAACTAGATTTCTCAACACGTAATTTATATACTTCTGAAACACTGAAGGGGAATTGCAGAGACCGAATGGAAGTTGACTAAATTCATATTGTCCACTACTGGTCACGAATGCAGTCTATTTCTGCTGAATTCTTCCAACATCACATGAAAAAATCCGTTTTCTAAGTCGAGGGTGGTGAAAAACTTAGAATTCTGTAACTTGTCCACCTGATCTTCTAAGACAGTTAAAGGATATCGATCCTTGTGGATTTTCACGGTAATCAACACATAATCAGTGTGTTCCGTCTTTTTTCTTTACTAGAACTACCTGACTTGCATAATCAGAACTACTTTCTTTGATAATGCCCTTTCTAACCACTCCTTGATTTAATTCTGTATTATGTTTTGTTCTATCGGTGGTCTTCTTGGCGGTCTGTGTATTGGTAGGTCATCGGTCGTTACGATTTTCATTTGGATATGTGATTCTGGGGGAACTCCGGGAACATAATTTTCTATTGATACAAGCACCTTCTTCCTAATATCCTCGTCTTTTAAATGGGATAGGTCAGGAAGCTTGGAAGTTTTATCCACCGCATCTCCTTCAATTTCTGCTAAGACGCATGCCTGACTGTAATCTTCGAGTTGCAATTTATTTTCAACGTTGCTTGACACTTTCTTTTTACTTATATTCACTTTCCCTTCTTCAATTAAGATAACTGCTAACTGCAACAGATTCATTCCGATCATCAAATTTGGTATCATATGGGAATTTCTAACAACGTGTACTTCAATATTTTCAAAAATGTCTCCATTGATTTCGATGTCTAGCATGAACCTCTCGTTATGATATTTGCTCCCAATCCTGCAATAGTCAGTTGAGCAATTTCTTGGTAATATTTAGGATTCATCGACTTTAAATGGCTTTCCTTTATTATGCAGATGTCACTTCCCGTGTATAGTAATCCTTGTAGCAAACAACCATTAATTTTACATGATACATATCTTGTATTTGTGACAGCAACATGCGTAGATTTTCCCGTTGTTGCTACCGCAGGACAGTTGTGTCTTTTATGTCCGAACTGATTACAGCCGAAGCTCTTAGGACCCATTTCCTTGTTTGGGCAAGAATGGAACTCGTGATCCACCGATCCACAGTTAAAGCAATATCGCTTACGTTTTGTTTATTCATTTCTCTTCATTGGTTCTTTTTTAGACTGTCTTTCTCCTTCGTTACTTTCAGTGTTCACGTATTTACTATTCTCGTTTCTAATTTTTTCGTAAATTTCAAGCTTTATCCTTAAATTCTTTAATTGTTTTTGTGCCATAAAGAACACTTTTGTTACTCGCGTAATCTTTTATTCCGTGTATAGTAGTAGTCAAATTGATGTGTCCACGTCCACGGTCAAAAGGCAAGAGAGCGATCTTGAGTGACTGCATCCAATTGATACGATGTTCATTACGGTTAGTTTCAATACAAGCAAGACTTGGAAAGTAATTGTAACAAATTAATACGCAACAAGTTAGTATTGCGAAGTTGTATGATATGAGTGTAGATTGAGGAACACAGCTGGAGATGGCTATGATGAGCTTATGTTTATTAATTCCCACATACATAGATGTATACGGGTACTTATATATATATATATATATATATATATATATATATATATATATATATATATATATTTCTTCTTCATAGCACTACAACCCCTCCCGGGCCTTAGCTTCCTGCAAATAGCGCCTCCAACTGTCTCGGTCCATTGACTGCGTCCTCCAATTTCGAGATCTGAGCAGCGATGAACTATCTACGTCAACCGAGTCCGACCAGCATTTCCTCGGTTTTCCCACTGGTCTCCGGCCTTCAGTTCTCCCAACGAATACCTTTTTGGGTATCCGTTGTTCGTCTGTACGATTCATGTGCTCAGCCCATTGTAGCTCCCGTAGTCTTACAATCTTTGAGACCTCCGGTTTGTCAGAAATTGCATACAGCTCATGGCTGTGTCGTTTATTCACCTCAGAACCCGTCGCTCAAAGGCGTTCAATATATTTGCGGATGCTTGGGTTAGGGTCCATATTTCACACCCATAGCGTACCAAAATCTTCTCACAATTTTGTATCCTTGGATCATCAAAACTGAATAAAATATTTTAATCGCCAGCTATATTCTTCGGCGTATTTCGTCTCTTTCATTCCCCTAAATACACGAATTTGCTCACATTTTCGATACTATATTCGCCAGATGTGATAGTTTGAGCTTTGTTTTATTTTCATTGATTTGTAGCCCTACTAGTTTTACTTCGCTATCGAGTTTCAGGAAAAGATCTTTGGCAGTTATTACTGACCGTGGTAAAATGTTTATATCGTCTACATGGCTACTATATGGCTGGATATGTATAGTAATGTACCACGTATATCGACAGGTAGCTTTCTTATGACGTACTCCAGACCCAAATCGAATAGCAATGGGGCCAGCCCATCCCCCTGATTTCGTCTGATATTTGTGTCAAAGGCATCGGTGAGTTGGTTATTGATGCGGACTTGGGAGATCGTTGACGTCATTGTCATTTGGGTAAGACGGACTAATAGGGCTGGGATGCCATAGCAAAGTATTATTTGGTACAGTACATTACGATCAATACCCGTATGCTTGCTTAAAGTCAACGAAAATTTAATGTACGTCTATGTTGAACTTCCAGCATTTTTCAAGTGCCTGCTTGACTGTGAACAATTGGTGTATTGTCGATCTACCTGTTCTAAAACCACCTTGATACTACCCTGTTGGCGTGTAATCCGATTTTATTTTCTAAGATTTTTGAAAATATCTTGTACGCCGTACAAAGTAGTGACATGCCTCTATAATTTTCGCACTGTAGCTTGTCACGTTTTTTTGGATAGGGAATATAATTGATTTGCTCCACTCTTTCGGCATATGTTGTTGTTGCCAAATGTGCTGGATGACCTTGTAAATAGCTTGATGAACACTACTGCCACCATATTTGATGAGCTCCATTGGAATCTCATCGATGCCCGGCGCTTTATTATTCTTTGGACTTTGATGATGGAACAAACTTCATCCAGAGTTGGTAAGACAAATGGAAGCTCTTCGCAGGCATTTATGGACTCCGATGTTCTGGAGCTGCGCGAAGGATTAAAGAGGTTCTAGAATATGATGCTCATCTTTCCTTAATCTTGGTTTCATCAGCGTTAATATTGTCGATGTAATCACGACAAAGCGTGGTTTTGGGCTGATAACCATGTTTCAGGCTTTTCACTATTTTGTCTGTCTTGTGTTGTTTCTCGCTAGACTTATATCTATACTTCTCAATTGATCGTCATAGTATTTTCTTTTCTTAGTTCTAATTATCTTAGTCGCTCTTATTTTGAGATTTCCTTAGCGATTTCTCTTAGTCCTGGTTTTCCTACCTACGTATTATTTGTACGCCTGATTCTTTTCGCCTAACGCATTTTAGCACTCATTATCGTACCAATTATTTCTCTTGCACCGGGCTTGATGTCCGATCGTCTGTTCTTCTTCTTCTCCTTCTTCTTCTTAGCACTACAGCCTCCTTCGGGCCTTAGCTTCCTGCAAATAGCGCCTCCAACTGTCTCGGTCCATTGACCGCGTCATCCAATTCCGAAATCCGAGCAACAATGAACTGTCTTCGTCGACCGAGTCAGACCAGCGTTTCCTCGGTTTCCCACTGGCCTCCGGCCTTCAGGTCTTGGGTATCCGTTGTTCGTCCATACGATTCATGTGTCCAGCCCATTACAGCTTTCGCAGTCTTACAATCCTTGAGCCCTCCGGTTCGTCAAAAATTTCATACAGCTCATGGTTGTATCGAATTCGCCATTGGTCCCCGTCTAGCTTCGCTCCGATTATTCGCCTTAGGACCCGTTGCTCAAAGGCGTTCAATATATTTGCGGATGCTTGGGTTAGGGTCCATGTTTCACACCCATAGTATAACACAGATCTTATCACTGATTTGTATACTTGGAGTTTTGTTATTCTGTGTATGCAGCTGATCTTCAAGATCGTCAATACTGAATAAAATATTTTATTTGCGAGCTGTATTCTTCGGCGTATTTCGTCTCTTTCATTGCCCGTTTTCGTTATTTTGGCGCCTAAATACACGAATTCGCTAACATTTTCGATACTGTATCAGCCAAGTGTGATATTTTGTGTATTTGGGGTATTTTTCTTCGACTGCGTCATGAACTTTGTTTTATTTTCGTTGATTTGTAGCCCTACTAGTTATGCTTTGCTATCGAGTTTCAGGAAGAGTTCTTTGGCAGTTGTTAGTGACCGTGACAGAATGTTGATGTCGTCCGCATAGGCCACTACCTGGCTCGACTTGTATAGAAATGTACCTCGCGTATCGATAGGTAGCTTCCGTATGACGTACTCCAGTGCTAAATTGAATAGCAATGGGGCCAGCCCATCTCCCTGCTTTAGTCCGATATTTGTGTCAAAGGCATCGGTGAGTTGGTTATTGATGCAGACTTGGGAGGTCGTCGACGTCATTGTCATTTTGGTAAGACGGACTAATTTGGCTGGGATTCCAAAACCAAGCATTATTTGGTACAGTACGTTACGATCTATACTGTCATATGCTTGCTCGTCTGTTCTACCACGGTCTTAATTGCCGCTTTCATTTCCATCTAGAGCTCGTTGCTTGTCTTTAACAATGCGTCTGATAAGATGAGAGTCAGCTGGTTGTCGAGAGTCTCTGTGAAATTTTTGACCCACAAACGCCGTTTGGAGCCTTTTGATGTCAAATGTTTGTAGCGAACTGGTCTGATTTATTTATAAAGTACAATTCTATTATTCATTTCTATGGTTTCTCTCCTGTACTAGTAATACATTTTTTGTTCAATGATTTTTTTTGTTGTTATTGATTTAATTGTTTTTATTTTGAATAAATTTGTTGCGTGTTCCTTGTACATTTAATTTTGGTAAATAATCAATATTATAGCGTATATATTAATTAACTGGTCTTATTATGATCTTTTTTGTTTTTTTTTGTAAGGATTTTTTAATTTTAGTTTTTGCTTTTATCCATAGCTAATATGAGATTGGAAGAGTGGAAGTATATTAAGTCAAACCTATAGTTTACATAGAGGTTTAATTCAAAATTAAGTTATATTAAAGATTTGTGTTATTTTATTCAAAACTAAATTAAATTCAAAATTTCAACATCGAAGCGTTTTTTTTTTTTGAAAATGTAAATGAATATCTGCTGCCTTAGCGAGCGAAGAAATTAATGCTCGCCGTAATTGGCCTTGTCTGAGGATGCGTGAACGCGCTTGCAGGTTAGCATTGTGGTATCATAGCGTGGGCTCTTTTTCCCCAGCACAAGGGCCCACTACAAAAAAATTACGCACTCACAAATTGTGCGTTAGAAAGATAACGCGTTGATGGTGGTGAGGCCAAGTTAACCCACCAAAGGAATTCACATTTGGAAAACGACGCCGATACTCGATAAGCGCGCGCGGGTCGTGGGACGATTTCGTCCTTACTCCAAACACTTACGACCACCAACTAAGAGTGGGACATCCAGGTGCAAGCGGTGCCCCCTCGCACCTTCTCATCCATTGGCCATTTATTTTGTATTTACATGACAAATTCATATAAAGCAATTTATAAGAACCTTCCCGGAAAATGCAAAATAAAATGCTTCAGATTTATATTAAAATTTTTTATATGCTCGAATCATATAAAACATAAATAAGAAACCCGTGTGGAATATACCCAGCAAGAGCCACTGTGACTACAAAGAAAGGAAGAAGCTACAGCCCGATGGCTAGCTCAAAAGAGTAATGTTCACCCCCCCTTGGCGGGTCCCATACCCGTTAAAAATTCTCTAAAGGAGAAGAACGATTGGTTTATCCGTCTCAGCAATTCATGCTAGTTATTTTGCATTTTCATCTCATAACAGTTATTTAGGAAATGAACCGTTATCATTTAAGAGGCATAAAAACATATACTATGTAATCATAATAATTATTATTTTTGTTCCTTGATGTTGTACTGTTTTCTCAATACGTTTTTAATATGGTTTTATTTTATTAAAGTTTTTTTTTTGCTTCAGAAGACAAATTAACTTAAAATCTAGAAAAATTTTAAAACTTATTTCTTTGCTTTTTTTGTCTTTTCTAAATGTTCAATTATCAATGACTGTAAAATATGGTTGTGTTGGAAGAGTTCATATTCAAAATGGAATTATAAGATAATTAGAAAGGAAACTGCTAAATATAAATAATTGTTTTTCCTTTTACGGATGAGAATTTAAATGATTTTTTTTAACTTTCTTTTTACCTTCGCATTTTGTGCGCATATACGTGCGTGAGGGTGTTTTAAATATAGTACTTAATTATGTACACAAACTAACAACAAAATTACGATTATTCAATCCTTGGGCAATATCTGATAAAAATTTAAACAACTAGTATCAACTCAAGCATGATCAAGATCATCAATTTTTTATTTTCAATAAATTTCAACGTTGGATATATTTAGAGGAGTTTCAATTCTCTTGTTTACACAGAAATCTTTTTCCTTGGCTCTTTCAGATTCTTTTGAAAAGTTTACAGTATCAAGTACTATTACTGCTATTTTCCAAAATATCTTTATATTCTCCCAGTTTTATCATTTAATATATTTGTTTTTAATCATACTAATTACGATCCCCTACTACATTCTTTTGATATCTTTGCGTTGGTAACCAAGACAGCAATTGGTGAATATTTTGAAAAATGATGATTAACTAGAACAAGGTCGTTATTTCCGAAAAAGGATTCATCTTGAAATGTCGCTTTCGTAATCTAAATTATGTTTTTCCAAATAGTGAACCACTTCAGCTTTTAAAGGTAGTTCTTCCCGTTTGATATCGAGAGGAATCACAATTAACGTTAAGGGGAGAATCGGGGATTTTTGAAAGATTTTTATTGCAGCAGTAAGCTAGTGATAGTGAACAT
The DNA here is from genome assembly GCA_963969285.1 of Odontomyia ornata. Lineage (NCBI taxonomy): Eukaryota > Metazoa > Arthropoda > Insecta > Diptera > Stratiomyidae > Odontomyia > Odontomyia ornata. Next base: position 156,165,848 of record OZ017738.1, on the reverse strand, counting down.
AAAGCTGAGTCTAAATTACAACTTTCATTACCTATAATGTTGCAAAAATCGGTTCGGTTGATCGGTAATAGGCTTACGGCTCTCTCGAAAACATGCATTTATTTTATCTATAATTTATATTTCAAATACATTTACTCTATCATTACCGCTGCATCCACCGGCAACATGTTGATAAAAACACCAATAATACATCCACAAACCATAGCATTTCCTTTGATACTCGGAGGATTTATTCCCCTTTCCCCGGTTCATGAAACAAATACACATAAATGGTATGACTGACCTTCTTGCATCAAGCAATGAAAAATTACTTCGTCAACCTTTTTTGAAATGGCACAAAGTCCTAATCCTCCACTAGTGTTTTAGCGTCACCCGGAATATCTTTCACCACTCCATTAGCCGACATGCTCACTGCACCTGATCTATGCCCCAAAGTCGAGCATTCACATACCAGCACACCCCGAGCCCTTTCCTAGCTGAGTCGGGGATTACAAATCGATTGCTACGAATCAACTTGTAGCCTATTTTCTGGCTAGACAATTCAGTTCATAACCCAGTAAATATGAAAACATAAGTATGGATGATCTTTAATGAAATCCTACTACGAACACATATCTTAGGTACGCAGTCTCTTGAAACGTTGATTTCCTCCAGAAGATATTAGCTTTCTACGTGTGGGTAGATTTTTTGGTGGATCGAGCAACTCTGGTGGTTCTACATACTATTCCAAGCGGCAATTGCGGCTAAAACCTCAAATCTAACGCCACACTACCGACATCAAGTGCTTGTTCAGTGGAAGAGCTTTACTCCGCACACTGACAACATCAGTTGGTGAGTAGTAACATATATCAGTCATTCCAACACTTTCCAGCTGATTGAAATGGTGTAGGGATGACCGATATCTGCTGGGTATCGCTACGTGTGCTATGCAACAAGTTTGTGGCATAACATTGCCGCCAAAACAGCATACGCGTTGTGGATGAATTTAGTGGCTGCATTGGCTGATTTATTAAGTAGTTCGCGGGGCTCGATTAATACAGACCGAGATAGTTGGAGGTGCTTGCTGCATGAATCGAAGGCCAGAGAGGGGTTGTAGCGCTACGAAGAAGAAGAAAAAGCATGGTTTCAAATCATTTTAAATTATTTCTTTTGAAGTTATAAAATACTTAATTGGGCCTTCCACAAATTAGCTTCAGAGAATAAATGAAAAATACTTCCCCTCTTACAATTAATGTTTTTCCTGCAATGACGGCTTGGAAATTAATTTATGAATAGAGCATATTTGTTCAAATTAATTTTTCCATTTAATTCATTATCATATCCAGCGACACAAATCAAAACTTGTGCAATTTTAATTTTTCGTTCAGAAACAAGTCTAATTTATCAAAATTTTATTTTGTGTGTAGCCAAAAAGCGTGTAAATAATCTACTTGGAAAAAGCACTGAAATTCATAGAAAAACTAATTATGGCTTTCAACTTCTCGTTACCATTTTTTGTTTTTTTCAAAGTCACTCATGCGTTTTAATTCAACAAAACCGACATATGAACATAGCGACTCCACTGTACTTACACAACCCCAAGTTATCCCTAATCAGTGTGTACGCTGTGAACATTTCACCGCATTTATCATAAAACCAAAACATTTTGCTAACATATTACGTGGAGTCGTTACTTTTAATTTGTATATGATGGTTTATTGCATTTTTCGGGTAAATTTAATATTTTATTCATTTTCCATACGCTCTTGTGTGTGCGTTTGCAGTCTGGACTGAAGGCTATTTCTGGTCTATGCACATCGTGTGGGAGGTTTTTTCACCCTAGCAAACGGGATGGAGAAAAATTGTTAAATTGGTTCATAGTCATTTTGGAAAATGTGCTGTATTAGGCTGAAATCAAAATTAAAGCTGAAGTTTAGGATTTAATTGCGAAAGTTTCAGATAAAATTAATTGCTGAAAAAAATTTCAGAAATAAATAACAAAATATTCACAAAAATTGCTCAAGCTAAGGATTTTTTTAGAGTCAGAGTACCTTTGTTGTTTCTTATATGTGTGTATTTTTATAATTACCACTTCCACAAACTCTAATAATAAGTTTTCATTGTGAAAATTAAAATTTTTAAAGTAATACCAGGTGAATTTCGAATAGATACGGTTTTATTGTTTTGTATGAGAGCATTATTTTTCACTCGTATCAAATGGTCTCAATTTAATTTTCATTTAGAGCAGAACGATGCACCTCCCATTGAAGTACTGAACTTAAGGTCATTTAAAAGATCTTTGCCTCTAGTATGACATACCAGCCTGACTTAAAAACTAGAGGCAACACAATTTGTAGTAAAAACCAACGTAAGACACAATACCTCCTAGGGACATTTGCATTAGTCAGCCTATACGAGTATGTTGCAAGCTTCAGGGAGCTCTTAGCTTACTTCAGCAAGCGCCTTCGAAAAGCAAAGTTCACCTACAATTTAAAGCGATTATATGGCATAATTTTTATCATAATTCACATAAAAAAGGACCAAACCCACTCGTTGCATGCTTGAAATTCACCTTGAACTATCCACTGTACACTTACTTTTTACGGTTTTTAAAATAATTTTACAAAACCCTACTAAAATCACGTCCTGTCTGCCCATCGGTCCGCCCGTCCGTCAACGGACCAACAAATGCTGCATGTTTTGCATCTAGAACGTTTAATTGCCATGAGCGAAACTATTGCACAACTGATAAGGAAATTCTTGCAATCATGTGGGCAGACAACTATTTTACCGCTGTGCTACAATCAACATAACACAAAGTAAGGAACGTCAAGTAACGTAGCGCGCACATAGTTTGCCTACATACGATTCGCGCTTATGTGATCTTGACAGATACGAAAAAGTGTCATTGCGGCAAAAGTAATTGAAGAAAATGGATGATTTCAAATTGATTTTGAATTTTTATGTTTTTGACAATGCGTTATAATTTTGTTGATGAAAGTCTTCAACGGCGTAGAAGAAATATTAAATTAAATTTCAATACCAGAGTGGAATTGTGCTTAACAGGTGAGAACACCTGTTTTCTGCATAATTCCTCACAGCTGGATCAAATTTTATCCACCCTTTCAAATGGCGAACAACAATGTAACATTGTCACTTAAAGTAAACAATGTATTCGTCATACTGACATAAAAAGTTCGTTCAATTTCAACTTTTCATGTTGCGTATGTCATCCTTATGTATGTCAAATGTACTCAATACCCTATAAAATGTTCGGGTTCAACTTTTTTGACATTTGCTTTATGTCTGGTTATGTTGATTGTAGCTCAGCCTTTAGGCCCTGCCTCTACGGTAACAAATTGACAATATTGACAGATCATTTACCAATCTTTGCATTCCAAATATAGAAGAAAGGATATTTCACCCCCCACATCAGCGATGGCTGCTTAAGTTTGGAGAATATAATTTTGATATAGAGTGCTTTAAGGGTAAGGACAACCATGTCACTGATTTTCTCAGTAGACTTAATCAGTCGGAAGAAAATCAGAGCGAAGCAGAAATGTTTGAGACTAAAATAAACTCTTATTCGCAAATACCAGCTCTCTTCAATGCAGAAAATAATGAAGACGACGCCACTATGGCAACAGCTCATTCCGCTGAAGAAGAACTACTTGACTACATACCCATTAAAGAAGAAATAGTCAATAAGTATAAGACGCAAATAATTTTGACGAATAACAAAGTAAACGACTTCGAAACAGTTCATAACAAACGAATAATTTATATAGCTGAACATGATTTTGAGAATTTGTATGTATGAATTTGGATGGAGGTATATCAAAAGGGTATGACTAGAATTTACTTCGACTTACTGTCAAAGAGAAGTTTCGTGAAATGTTTTCAAATGATGTACAGCTAAAATTCATAAGATGCTCTTACAGACCTCAGGATATAGCTACAGAAGTGGAAGCAGTGAGGCAATTTTCATTGTATCATGTTAAAGAAAGCCTCCATTCGGGGATTCAAGAATCCATCAATTCACTTAAAAACAAAAAGCCATAGAAATTCACAAATCTCGATTGTGACACCGAAAATAGAATACCAGAAGAACAAAAGTTAACTATTGAGGAAGTTGTAAATAATGCTCACCAAAATGACATCCTGTTTTCAAAATTCAAATTAAATATAACCAGATATGATTTAAATACATTACGGGAAGGTAACTGGTTTAATGACAACATAATTAACTTTTATATCAACTTGATAGTGGAACGAAAGCAACAAGAAACAGCAAGAAATTTGCCAAGTGTCTACACGATGAATACTTCCTTTTTGCCTCGCCTTTTGCAAGGAGGTTATGGTGTTGTTCGTAGTAGACTATTGGACATGATATTTTTTCTTAGGACATTTTATCAATTCCAACCAATATAATAATGTTCATTGGTGTATGAGCATTATCGATTTTAGAAACAAAAGCATAAAATATTATGCCTCTATGGGCGATCCAAACCCACAACTCATCAGAACTTTAGAAGATTACCTAGAAAAAGAGTCCTTAGATAAAAGAAAAATAACAATCGATGTATCTAACTTTGTAAAAGAGAATGTAGCAGATATACCACATCAAACAAATGGCAATGATTGTGGAGTGTTCAGCTGCATGTTTGCTGAATACATAGCAAGCAACTCTAAAATAACGTTTTTATAAGAAAATATACCTTACTTCCGAAAGAAAATGATACTAGAAATCCTACAAGAAAAAATTTTTTCTAAGACTTACAGGTTTCTATGGCTATATTGACGCTTTTATTAATACTTACAATACCAGTGATAGGACGATTAAACCTGCATGAAATATCTGAACAGACGGGATACATTGAACTTCAACTTGATAAAATGGAAATAGAAAATACAAGATAGTTATCCACGTAATTAACACAACGGAAATTTTAAACGGTTTCTCCCAAAATATAGAATATTTAGAAGGAAACCATAAAAACCTACTTTTGATAGAGTTAACATATCTGAAAAATATAGTGCATACTATGTGTTATTCCTAAAACAAACAGAAGAAAAAGAGGCCTAATTAATTTGGTAGGGACTGCGCAAAAATGGTTATACGGGACAATGGACGAACAAGAGAGACACACGATAGAGGATCATTTTAAGACTATAGAGACAAATTCCTATAATGCAATTACAACACTAAACCAACAAGTTGCAATTAACAATGTATTTAACCAGAGAATTCTACAACTGAAACACATTATCGAAGCAGACCGCAAAACGATACTTTCGAGACTTAATAGCATATCTAAACAGGAAATTAATGACAATCTGTACTACGATCAACTTTTTAACATTCAAATCCTAAAATGTAATATAGAACATATTTTGGATAACGTAGCTTCAGCAAGGAATGGTCTTTTGAATCCAAATATTTTAACAGGCGAAGAAATACAAAGATTTAAAAGTGATCTCACAAAAATGCAATACATAAAACTAGGTATAGCGAAATTGGAAGAAAACCTTTTCCTACTCGCAATTAAAATTCCTTGTCAATTTATTGAAATGCATTTGTAATGAATCGGGTGACGCCGCTGGGTGACCACTACCAACACACCTTGCTGCTATGTGGCTTGTCGTCCCATGGTGGTTGTGACGTTTGCACATCCCACGTGAATTTTGTCGTGGGATGTCCAATGGAAGTTGACAGCCACATGGCAGTGGAGTTTTGGAAGTGTGTCGCTCGCTCTCTGTCGCGGTTGCCTCAGTCGTCGTGAAAAAATTTCCTTGCGAGATGTGCCACTTCTTGGGTTGACCAGTTTATTTCAATTTATTTCCTCCGAACAAGCAAATCCCTGACGTGTTTTATATGTATACTCCATGGACGCGGCAATTCAACGAAGCACCACATATCGTGGATGGTGACACTTTCATAAGTGATCGATTGCCAGCTACGAGGTTAGGTGATCGTCATATTGGTCGTGGGTTGGATGCGCTATCCCTGAATGGTGGCATCTACGATAGCAGTGGAAATCAAATGGAATTTCAAATACCTGCAACTTTCCGTAAGTTTTGAAATAATGCAAAAACCCACCAAAATTTTTATAGGCTAATGAAACTAAACAAAATCGTATACACACAGAACAACGCTGGGCGGCGAAACAGTACCCTGGATGGTTGCAGCGCTCGCGCAGCACAATCAAAACTCGTCGCACTACAAACAAACCCCATCATCAACACAAATTCATCGCGGAATCGCACTCACCTCCTCGTCAATAATAATAACCAAATCCCATCCAACGACAGTGTCACAACATTATGCTAATTCCTCATCTATTCACCAGTCGCATTGCCTGAATAGCCCCAATGCAGCGACGACCCACATTGTTGACTCAACGGGAGCTTCGCCACCCGATGAAGAAGTGATAAGCAAATTGCGGATTCGAAACCTGTTGACAACTTGTTGATTCATCACGCTGCTCGTGAAAATTGGTAACCCAAGACGCTTGATGTGTGATGTCAAATAAACCGGTGAGTTACAGAATATTGTGATTACAATACGGCAGAACTACTTCTGGCCAGATGATGCAATTGTCTATTGCAATTTTAATCAATTGTATAAAATTGATCCACTTACATTACACATGTGGGTGAATATTTCAAAGCATGTCCCCAACTCTGTGTTGTGGCTATAGAGATTCTCAGCAGTAGGAGAACAGAATATTAAGCAGGCAGCAGAAGACTTAGGAATTAATGTAAGTAGGATTATTTTCTCAAATAGAGCAGCAAAAGAAGAACAAGTTAGAAGAGGCCAGCTAGCAGATGTTTGGTTGGATACGCCACTTTGCGATGGTCACACCACATCAATGGATGTTTTAGGGACCGGCACTCCAGTTGTTACGTTGCCGGGAGAGACACTGGCTTCAAGGGTCGCAGCCTCTCAACTAGCTACTCTTGGATGTTCTGAATTGATCGCCGAACACGACAAGAGTATGAAGAAATTGCCATCAAATTAGGCACTGATTGTGAATATCTGCAAGCAATGCTTGCGAAAGTTTGCGAAGCACGTGTTGAAAGTCCTCTCTTCAATTGCCAACAATATGTCCAAGGACTAGAAAAGTTATTCAACAAAATGTGGGAACAATTATCGCGATGCGGCCAGCCAGATCATGTATCTGCGAATGACAAATAATTCATTTGGTTATATTCAACAATTTTGACAAGTATAATTGCTGACAAAGTAATATCCTTTAAAGAAAATAAGTGAGACACATTGATACTTTCATTATTGCCAGTACACATTTTAGAAAATTTATACCAATTTCCAATCCGGATCATAAAGAAATCGATTCTCCCTCAGAAATTGTTTTTAAGTACAATGATGTTGTATATAAATAACTTCGACAAATCAAAATCTTTAAACGAAGCATTCAGAAGTAAAAATGGTATATATATAAAAAAAAATAAATTAGTTGAAAATTTAAATACAGAAATTATTGAAGTTGATGATGAGACATTACATATTAAAAATGCAAAAAGTAAGATTTATTACTGAAAATTGTGATGAAAGAAAATTATGCATAAAAAATGTACTGATTTATTTTAACAATCGCGTAATAAAAATTGTGGACAACTATTTTTTTTAATATAAAGAAAACATTTAAAGAATGTTTTTTCTTCCCTTCCAATGAAATATATAAAAAGTTCACTGTAAAACTTACTCTGAAGGAAGCGCTTGGAAAAATGTCAAAAATATTGAAAAAATTAAAGAATTAGAATTTCATAAAAAAGTTTTCTATACTTGCAATATAAGCCAGATTCTTGTCATGCTAATTTTTATATTAATTTTTACAAAAAAGGACAAAATGTTTTTGAAATAAATGTTAAAGGAAGAATTTAGGAGAATCCTAAATGTAAGGTGGAGAAGTTTAGTATCCGTTCAGTTTTTCCTCTAAAGAAAAAACCGCAAACGTAAGCGGGAACGTGCCGGCAATTTCCACAAGTTTCTCACGCGAAAACGGAAATTGCTTGCCATATGCACTTGAGTCAGCAAATTTATATGAAAATTGCAAAGTTCATTTCAACGCTGCATCAGCAGATTTCCTTAATAAAAATCATTTGGATACTTGACTTCGCCCCCAGTATCGCAACGCATAAGTCGAAACTATACCCGTCCGAATTATTATATTATTGTTAGAAGAAAGTTTGAAGTGTTTTTTAAATAAAATTATTCATTATTTAGTGCAACCAAAGTGTTTTCTTTCAAGAGTTTCATTCATTGTTTTGGCAATCTTGGTCGGCCACCAGTGTTATACTTTGCGTGATGAAGTTGTTTGGAATTCTTTAGATCGATACCCGAACGTCCACTTATCTCATTTGAACGTTTCGCTGTAAGTTGAACGCACAACGACACCATTGGGAAACGTGCGTGGTGCAGCGAAATAAGAGGCGTGTACGGGAAGAGATGTGAGCCACAAAATGGAAGATATTAGCCACGGAATGCTAACCGCAGAATGGTTCAGCACCCGAAAGCGAAGGGTTATGGCAGGGTTCCCGGTGCCGCGTTGCTCGTCGATGAAGAGACTGGTGCACCATTTGCTCCCTATTAAGCCCCAAGAGTCTTTAAGCAAAACTACAATTGGCTACAGCCCAAAATATCAAGGGATTGTAATGAATCATGTGACTCCGCTGGCGACCACTATTAACACACCTTGCTGCTAGGTGGCTTGTCATTTCACGTTGGTTGCGACGGGCGCACATCCCACGGCAATTTTGTCGTGGGATGTCAAGAGGAATTGACAGTCACATGGAGTGAAGTGTGCACGTAGTGGCCGCTACCCAAGAAGAAGCAAGAACTGAAAGAAGTAATATTACGACAGATTTCATTTCAATCCCCGGTGGAAAGGAATAACCGGCTAAAAGTTAAGAAATCGTCCCGACACCGAATTTGTCTATACAATTGCCATTTATCATGTTAAATACGCACAAAATGACAAAAGTCAATTGCAGGTATCGACCGATAAATTAGAGTATTACTTCAAATTCAATGACAAATTTGAGATTCATGATGATTTGGAGGTGTAAAACGAATGAGAGTATTGCTTGAACTGGACAAAGGGGAATGCACAAAGGAAAGGAATCGAGAAGGCGAAAGTGTTGCTGCCAAAAGGTTTTTCCACATATATAGAAGCATACGGACAATATCGACATAGATGAATGGGACTCGGATTCAAATATTGAAATTTTGGATCATCTTTCGTTGTCAGTACGATCGTTGGATCAATCATCGGATCAGGTTAGCCTTATTGATGAAGACGATTTAATATCAGAGTGAATTTTGTTCGATAAACACACACAAGCTTAAATTGCATTCGAGACTTAAATATCAACTTAATCACTATACAAGCAGAAAAGTATGAAGTCGTAACAAAAATCACGTGAAAGTGTTTGTTAAATGATAATTTATTTTTTATTTTAAATATGTATTTATAAAATTTACGATCGTCAGTTGAACAAACGCTCGCACATACAATCAATTATGTTTCATGTCCGCTTTACGCTTTTTATTATATTAATACAAAATGAGTATAAAACTGTAGAAAAAAAAATACTATTACTTTTAGTAGAATATCTTAGTTACAAATTTATATTGTATCGAAGGAATCGTTAGTTCGAATGTAGAGAAATTAGAGACTTGTTTAGCGTTAGTTATACGTTACAAACACACACGACAAAATCAGAAGCAACTGTGAAACAACGAAGAAACCATGCGGAACATATAAATATGACTGGTTTAAATGCTTGAGTTTTAGGATTATTTTCTTTCACGGAAATAATCTACATAATCCTCTAGGAAATACTTAAAAACTAAAGAGCACTTATAATGAGGACTAATTTATACTTTAGTATACATACGTATATAAAGGCAATTTCCTTGATACAACTGCAGAATCAGAGCCAACAAGACCCTTTTTATGGCAACTGCTAAGGTACAGTAACATACGCTGATTTCAACCGATGTGTTGAAATTATTTTTCAAATTTTTAAACGGAAAGTTTTACAATACTTCCGAAGATCAAGCAAAGAGTCTAATAGTCTTAAGCATAATGTAAAAGGGGAATGGTTCAATCTTAATTTCATGTTAAAAGTCAAACCTATTAAATGATTCCATTTACAAATCTTTAAATAGAGTGTGCTGGAAATTTTCTAGATACAAAAAAACGGTGTGTGAAATATATAAAATTACTTCCATGCCCTCTAATGCCAATTAGATAGCTCCGAATAGAGCATTCGAATATTGAATTCATTGTCAACACATACTCTCCATGCTTCAATTTTTAAATTTCGAACCTTTTTTCGAACATTGAAATATTTACTCTCTATGCTAGTCAAAATGCACGCTACAATTTTTTTTCTGTTAAATAATTGTACAATTATTTTTTAATGATTAAATATGGTTGAGCGCTTCAGAAATGAAATTTTAAAATTCATCCAATGTTTAAACTTAATCAAATTAGCATGATACTTTATAAAAGTTAAAAGTAGTAAAAAAATTATTAGTACGAAGTCGTAATATAATTTACAATTAGATTTCGAGAATTAGTACGAAAACAACGCTTGTATTAATCTTAAATACTTAGTTTTTAAAATATAACGTATTCCTAAATAAGACACTGAAAAAGAATATCCCGACCGAATGCAAACAGCATAAATCCTTGTCACGTTTCATGGATATTTAATTTACATTTAATGATCTAACATGCTGGCATAGGAAAAAAAAACAAAAAGAATAAAAAACCCACATGAATTAGTTATAATTAAATTATTTATAAGTTTGGCCGTAACAAAAAAAAAATCTTAATAAAAAAATCAGCACCACATTGTTAAGTAGATTAGAATGCATCTCCGTAGGGAAGAAAATGAAATTTAAAATATATAACAACATGAATTGCTAAACTCTAATAACGACTTTCCTTTCCGGTGGTCCTTTCTTTCAGCGGGAAATAGAGTGCAGGGTAAGCATCCCGTCACGAGGGTAGGGTTTGAGAAAATCCGCTGAGGTCGGTTTCGCGTCACGCGCGGTACGCGGTACCTTTGTTGTTTTGCCTTTTTATTAGCGTAGCTTTCGTCGGGTTGAGTTAGCGTAGCATATTTTTCGGTACCGCGTCGGAACTTCGGGAACGCGAAGTTAAAATTAGATTTTTGTTCTTGACTGATTGAATGAAGAAATACGGAGTAACGTAAAATAGGTTTCCTCTCCGTATGGTTTGTTTTGGTGACGCGTTTGAAAACGGGCATGTATTAGTGGCTGAAGATTGTTAATGAGCGTAATCCATTCGGAGGCCCGCGACCGAAATCCTCTCCGATCTAGCTGGCTCACAAGCAGCCACCGCGTGAATGGATTACGGTGCACGGATTGGTTGACCGGTGGGTACCTTCCATTGGCACTACTCAGACTTAACGTCTAGAACCGATGAGATGTCGGTTCCCTCGTTCTGACGTAGACAAAAAATCATTACAAAAGGCATCAGTGAGTTGGTTATTGATGCTGGAGCGGGAGGTTGTCGATGTCATTGTCATTTTCGCAAGACAAAGCATTATTTGGTACAGTACATTAGGATCAATACTGTCGTATGCCTGTATTTTTCTAGTATCTGCTTGACTGTGAACAATTGGTCTATCGTCTATCTGCTTGCTCTTAAACCATCTTGATACTCCTCAATAATACTGTTGGCGTATGATACGACTTTTGAAAATATTTTGTACGCCGTGCAAAGTAGTGATATGCTTCTATAACTTTCGCACTGTAGCTTGTCACCTTTTTTGTGGATAGGAAATATAATTGATTGGCTCCACTCGTTATCATATGTTCTTGTTGCCAAATGTGCTGGATAACTTTGCGAATAGCTTTATGAACACCGCTGCCACCATATTTGATGAGCTCCACTGGAATCTCATCGATGCCCGGTGCTTTATTATTCTTTTAGGATTCGATGGTGGAATAAACTATACCCAGAGTTGGTGGGGCCAGTGTGAGCATCTATAGGCTCCGATGTTCTAGAGCTGTGCGGAGGATTTAGAAGGTTCTTGAAATATAATGCCCATATTTTTCATCAGCGAAATTATTACCGATGTCATCACGACAGAGCGTGATTTTGGGCTGATAACCACGTTTCAGGCTTTTCACTACTTTGTATGCTTGTCTTATGGTGTTTCTCGCTAAATTTATATCTATACTTCTCAATTGGCCATCATAGTATTTTCTTTTCTTAATTCTAATTATCTTATTCGCTACTCTGCTAAGATTTTTATAAGTGTTCTCTCTTCATCCTCAATTTCCTACCTACGTATTCCTTCTAAGCCTGATTATTTTTGTCTAACGCATCCTGGCACTCATAATCAAACCAATCATTTCTTCTGCGCCAGGCTTGATATCCGATCGTCTGTTCTGCGATGGTCGTAATAGCTGCGTTCACTTCAATCCAGAGCTCGTTGCTTGTTTTCAGTGACGCGTCTGATAAGACGGGAGCCAGCTGGTTGTCAAGGGTCTCCATGAAATTTTTGGCCACAGACGCCGTTTTGAGCCTTTCGATGTCAAATTTTTGTAGCGGGCTGGCCTTCACCGAATATGCCTTTGACATACGACCTCGATAGGTTAATTTGATCAAGCAATGATCTGAGTAACAATTGGCTCCTCGGTATGTAGGGATATCAAGTATATTCGAGGCCCAACGTTGTTGGATCAGAACATGGTTGATCTGGTTTTGTGTGTTGCCATCCGGTGATACTCAGGTCATTTTATGAATGCGTCGATGTGGGAAGCAAGTTGAACGTATGACTAGATTTCTGCTACATGCAAAGTCATTCAGGCAGTGGCCGTTGTCATTTGTTTCATCGTGGAGTCTTTATCCTCCAGTCGTTCCATTGGTCCCCGATGAGATATCTCATTTCCACCCTTAGCTTCGAAATCACCCAGAATTATTTTTGTGTTGTTTGTAGGCAATGAGTCGACTAGTCTTTCCAGGTGATTGTAGCACGTTTCCTCTGTTTTCTCGTGTACATTTATCAGCCAGATTTTGAAGAATTTCGCTTTTATAAGGATCGCACACATTATTGACTGCCTTAAAATCGATAACGTGCGTTTTGAACTCCCTATCCACAATAAAGGCCACTCCGAATTCTCGTTTTCCAGTAGGCTTCCCACTTTTGAATATTGTATGCGATCTCATGTCTTGAATATCATTTTCTATCCAGTTCGTTTCCTGAATTGCCAGTATTTTTATTTTTAATTTATATTGACTGGGCTGTTGTAAAAGTTCCTTAACATCGCCAAGGTAATTGAGTGGTCTGACATTCCAAGATCCAATGCCATAGTCCTTTTTTTCGTTTTTGAGGTCGTTGCCGTGAGTCCCATCCATTCCGAGGCCCTTCTGCAAGCTTCGAAACATTTTAGGGTTTTCCACGGATGAGGAGTTAGCCCGTCACTCAGCCTCCATTCCGGTGGCATGGTTATTACTTCGATTCCGTTATCAGGCAAGGCAGACTCACCTTCACCCTCTTAACGTCTCCACAAAGGAAGTGTTAATAGAATTAAGCAGCAGTTGCTTCAATTTCATTACATACTTCAAGGTGAGACCAAGCTCTTTGATTAAATTTGCCTCTTTTTGTGTGCTCCAGGTCAGGGCTAATCAAGACGGCTTCCTCTATATTTGGGTCCCCAAGCAGATGGGTAAGGATGTCAACCAAAGATGGATCTTCATTCTACTTAAAAACAACCCTTAAAATTACAACAAAAATTGAATAGTACTCTAATTTTCAAAGACTATACTGCTTTGGCTTGGGATAGCGTCGATATCAAATATTTAATTTTGGAGTAGCTACAAATTTAATTTCGGTTCCGAAAATAATGCGAGGCTCTGGCTCTGTCCGGGTTACCTGTGATAGCAATTTAATAAAATTACGTGATCAAGTGACATTTTTGGTAGTCGATAGGACGAAAACCACTTTTGTGCCGTGCTCGATTTGTACTTGTGGATTATATATTTTGGAATGTTGTGTGGTCCAACGTCGAGGGGCGTTGGTATTTTCATTTTTCACAAATATCCATTGAGAGAAACTGCTGCCACCGCCCATCATCCGAAAACTCGATATGATTGTGAAAATTGTGAGAAACATTCAGATTCTGACCCAACTAACTGGTGAGTGCAATCGTTGACTGTCCTTTATGCCATGCAAAGTTTAAATTATCAAAATATGTTCATTGGGCAATGAAAAGTGTCGTTTCCTGTGAACCCAGTCCAACGAAAAGATATTTTGACAGTTAACGTGCTCTTCAATTGGATTCTTGCATAAATTGTGCATTTTTTCGGGATTTTGTCGACAAGTACAATCCGTCTGATAATTTTCTGCCGGAGTGTTACACTTGCTTCTTTTTGTCCAAAATGCTAAGATATTCATGCCACGTAGGTTCTAATCAACTAAAAAAATCTCTTTGAATCTTACCGTGAATTTGACAGGCTGTTCTTCTGGAGAAACTGAAGTATGCAATTCATTTCTACAAAAGTATCGACACAGATGGGTATACGGGATTGGCGACTAGTAGTGAAGACAGCAATGATGGTGATAGTGATGGATACTGTTGCAAATCCCGGCCGTACCAGCATCTCCCATTCGCAAATTCAAATTGGCTCCGTATCAACTCCACCTTCTTTTGGGCACACATACCTTTTTCTTAGTATAGTTTTTTTAAATATTTAACCATTTCCCTTTAATTTTTGTTTCCCAATCATATTCATTCTACCGCTCTCCCCTATTTTAACTGCAAAAAAAATAATAACAATCTTATCTTTCCCACTAACAAAATTTCATTCATTACCTTTTCACTAACAAAACCTAATTCCTTGCTTCATAAAAACCAATTTTATTCATTATCTCCCATTAACAAAATTTTGTTTGTTATACTAACAAAAAATTTCATACCAATGCTCATAAAGGCAAGTTGCACATTTGAAGTTGCTAAATGAATGAAAGGGAGTTCATCAGAAGGTTGCTCCGGTAGTAGTGTCTTGGGCTCTAAATCGGCGGGTCCACAGGGACCCTGGGTTCAAGTTCCCCGAAGGACAGGAACACTTTTTGATATCGGTAAAAGCAATTATTTCCGTGTGTATGACAATTTTCATAAAACTAAACGCTATCATCGGTATGCAAATCACCATATATAGTATACAAAATGGAAATTGTTGGATTTGTCAAGATGGAAAAGATGTGTGCGTAACGGAATTGAAGTGCATTGATCTTCGATTGCGTTACCTCGGTACGGCAGCGGGAATTGGGAAAAAAACTGATTGCGGGATTGGTTTTTTGAGTTGATGAATCAGGATTTTGGTTTTTGGAGAAATGAGTTTGGATTTTGATTGGGAATTGAATGGAATTGAGTTTTGGTGACGGAAAACGAGATTAGAAATGTGGAAAATTAAGCCAATTTTGATTTGGAGGATAAGATTTTTGATTGGAAATTGAATGGAATTGAGTTTTAGTGACGGAAGATGAAAGTGGAAAAGTGGGATCCCAAAGTGAGTTTTATTTGGAATGTGCGAACTAGATTTCTCATTTCAAGTGCGGGACTGAATTTGCGAACTAGATTTCTCATTTCAAGTGCGGGACTGTCGCAATATGAACTACTTGGGAAATATTAAATTAGTGCGAGTTTGGGAGTGTATAATATTAAAGGATATGAAAAAACAAAAAAGTGCAAAGATTGATTGCTCATAAAAAACTGCTTTGTTGGTGTGTGGAGAAAGCAAAGTGCCGGGCATTGAATGTTTCTTCAATTTCATTGGAACGACGGATCGGAGTGTTGAAAGTGGCCGTATCGTTTTTATTTTCTTTTTCAATTTTAAGATTTAGTTTTCAGTGGCCCCACGCTTTTTTTGTATTTCACCGGGCACTCAGAGCTCAGCAAGGAAAGAAGTATCAATCTGTTTTTTTTTTTTCAATATTTTATATTCTGGTTAAAGTAGCTTGTTTTTTTTTTTGTTCTTTATTATATTGGATTAGTTTTTTTAACTTATTTTATTGTGTAACATATTAGCTTTTTTTTAATTTTGAAGGAGGCTTTTGTTTTTTATATATTTGTTGTTGGCAAATAATTTGTTTTTGAATTCTGCTTTGTGGTGAATAAAACGGCCATGATTTATTAAAACTATTAATTTTAATTGCTCATTATGGCCCTCTCCTCTCCCGTCCGTTTCCTTTCGTGTATATGTAGGGTGGCTCAGCACGAGCAGAAGGTTTAGTAGGTTTAGATTTTTAAACTGTATCCTTTTTTATAGCAGTTAAAATATAAACGTCATTAACTATTAGTATAAAAATTGTAAACTGTCGGGAAAGTGTGTTTGAGTAGGAAGACTAAAGATGATAAATGTGTACCTTATGAAAAATTCAAGAGTATTGTAACGGAAGGGTAAGTTTAGGTATGACTTACTAAAGCTCTATTATCTTTGAAAGGAGAGATGGATTATTCAATTAACCATTCTCTTTCCCTTCTGTAGTCTTGATTTTCACCGGTAAATAGGAGCGGGAGGTAAATATGTCGCCTAGAGTATAGAGTTTTTTTAACAATCCGTGACTGGTCGGCTCAGTCATTCGTGTCGGTACGTTGGACTCTAAATTAAGTTTGTAATTTTTATGTAGCGTAGGACGTGTCGTGTTTGAATTAGAGTAGAATGTTTCTGGTACCACATCGGTACGTATTTCATAACGCATATTTTGTTTTCAAGTTTGTAATTTTGCAAAGTCGGACGGTTTGAAACAAAATAGTAGAATGAAGTAAATACCGAACTGAAGAAGGTGACTGAAGGGTTTTTAAACGAGTTTTTGATTGGTGGCTGAATATTGTATTCGAGCGTAATCTACTGACGTAAGACCTGCGACCAAAATTCCTCTCCGAACTAGTTGGTGCACAAATAGCAACTTTGGAGTAGTCGGCGAGCATTCAAACTTGTAATCCTTCAGAGACACAGTTCAATGTTGTGCCCCAAAACTTCACGTCTTGAACCATTGAGAAGTCGGTTTAAGTTTCCTGCGAGAAATCTTGGAAGAAAAATCATTACAACGCTTCGTAGTAGCGTACGCGTTTGAGGTACAGAGTCCAAATTTTGGGCGGTCTTCAAAAGAAACAACAAAAAATTATGGACAACGGAGTAAACGATCGTTCAGATGATGGCAGTCGTATTGTGGCTGGCATTTCCAAACTAGCAAACGATCAACAGTGGAAAATATGAAAGTGGCAAATTAAACTGTGATTGAAAGAACTGGCAACAATAGTGAACAACGCGGTACAAAAGTTGGCAACGAGCCAACGTGTGCGCAACTTGTATAATCGGCACGGCCCTTGATGAAGAAGCCACCATCTAACTTCACAGGAAAACTGACGCGAAAGAAATTTGGGAAACGTTGTCATCGGTATTTCAGCAATTGTCCCTACAGCAACTGTACACGTTGTTCGATAATTTCTTCGAGATCGCAAAAGACGACGCCACCTCCCTCACGAATCATACTTCCCAACTAGCTAATATGTTTTCTTTTGGTTGAAAAATGAATTTCATTTACTTACTGAGTGTAGGACTCCCATGCTTGCAAGCGACTGGGCTATCCACTAACACCTTTCCTCCCAGTCAACCCGAGAACCTAGCCTAGAACTGTTTGACGCATTACTCCGGGCCAGATCTCGATTTGTTACGCCGTGAGGCACCTTCAAGCTGAAGGGGAGGGGAGGGTGGAAGACAAATCGCCAGACAAGTGATTCCCCAGCCCCAACGTCCTCAGCTGCTGTGGGCCCCATTTATCTTTTAGGACTGCCCGAACATAATGTGTCACCTGCCTTTATTTGTAAACCGATTGAAGCATCACCGCGACCATACTATCTGGGGTGAGCCCTCCCGTCTACCTGTAGAGGTTCTGTCGCAGCTTGTCACATTTTGCATGCGCAAAAAAAGTTTGGCAGGCATCGCCTTCCTCTACTGGGCAAAACCAACAATCGGGGGACCGTGACTTACCAATCTTGTACAGGTAAGACTGAAAACACCCATGCCTGCTCAAAAGCTGGGTCAGGTAGAAGTCAGTTTCACCATAACTTCGATTTAGCTACGATCTCACATCCAGGATGAGATACACAGTCCACCTTCCCCTAGTACCATTCACCCAAGACTGCTGCCAATAGTTGGGTGAGCACTGTCTCTCTTCGTGGACAACCGTCCCCCTCGCGTCCTCACTTCGACGCAAGTTAATAGCGTGGCGCTCTTAAGCAAGGAGGACAACAGGTATCACACCTGCAATAAATGTCACCACCGAATCAGAGACTGTCGAATACGAAGATGCAATCCTCAGTGCTCCTCTTCCTTGGACATGTGCCAAGCGTTTTTGGTATACTTCCTTACAGAGAGCGCCACCCCATATTTCTGCTCCGTACCGTAGCACCGACCTTACAGCACTCATCACTTACCTCTTGACGGGTTGGGTCCCCTATGTTGGACTCAGAGCCAATATTCCCAAAGTAGCCTTCTCAGCCGTTGCCCTCACTCATCTTTGAGTCAATTAATAGCCCTAGGGACTTCACCACTTGCTTTGATTTGATGAGTATATCTCCAGTACTGATCATTACTCTAGAGATTCTCTTTTTTATCAAGATGACCACTTTAGTTTTCTCCAGTACGAAATTGAACCCACGACCAGTCATCCAGTCTCTCACTCGGCCCATTAACGACCAGTCTTAGTAGCCTATTATAAGATACGTTCCATAGGTCTGGACCAAGGATGGATCCCTGGGCAGCACACTGGGCTAATATGTTTGATGGCATACTTACGGAATCACGGACAGAGAACCTAATTGCACAGCTCCTGTTGTCCCTACTACATCATCGTATTTTCAAATAACTTTGTTCTGATTATCAATATTAACGTTGAATTTGGTATCGTGTTCCAGAAGCCAAACAGACGACAATGCTCTTCGTTAAAAATTTACGCTCGATTGAGAATTTGTTGATACAGGGAACATCACAGACACCTGGCACTTTTTTTGCAAGATCTAGACCACAAACGTTACCAAAAAACAGCATCAAGCTCTTCCCCGGCAAATAAAAAGAAAGAAAAACAACCGCAAGAAAATCGGCCATCTCATTTCTAACTGCCGATAAGGCACGGTTGCTGAATAGAAAACGGCAAGTTCAAATGTCAACAACGCCGAATTAACTCTGAAAAGCAGCAAACCAGGTCCCATCTTTACACTGGGCTTAGCAGTCAATGCAAACTTCGCTTCTGCAGGCTCTTGGGTTTCAGCTTCAGGCATAACGCATCATATGACGGCGAATAGACAGCACTTTGCTTCATTCGAGATGTTTCCAACCCCGCGACGTATTCAGACAGCTGGCAAAGATATTGTTCTTGCATATGGATCAGGAAAAATTAACATTGAGACAAGAGAAGATAAAAGAGGCTCGCCATCAACTTTTCTCTATTAGACCGATTGTCATACGTGGAAACGCGAATACTTTCAAATTAGACGAGACGATGAACTAGTTGTAACTGTAAAGCTCGTTGGTCCAGTGTATATCATGAATATTCGTGTTTTGTGTTCCAAATTAAGCCATCAAAGCATACGTCATGTGCGCGATATGTTGTCCCATGTTGACATTTCGGTCAAGTGTTCGAACACTGCGTCATTTTTTAATGGTTGTGTTCTCGATAGATGGCACTGTTAGGTGCAGTGTGTAGTAATGAGAACACGATTATTACTACTAACTTAAGTTTATTATAAAAATATACACAGGTCGCGATGGCGTCTCAAACATAACAATCTAAATCTAAACGATATCTGAACATTATTGAAAAGAATATGACGTGACATTCAGGTGGCAGCACATAACACGGCTGTAGCGAATCTGCGAAGAACCAAGTGAGATCTGTACGTCATAACTACGTACCATTAATTATTATGTACTAATTTTCCATTAGTTTGTCACTCTTGCTAAGAGCGTCGTTCAGTAAACAGCACACTCAATAAATGGCGAAAAACCGAAATCTGTGTTTTAATTCTAAACCGTGATTTTAGTGAAAACATCCGTTTACTTTCCCTGTAGGCAATAACACTACAATTGGTGACCCTAACAAACGAACACATTGTGTAAAAGAAGTGCGTTATAGAATTTTCTAAAGACTTAAAATGGCGACGGGCCAACAACATAACCCTGAGGACGCTAATTCCGATACCCCGAAAACTCCGCTCAATATTGCGCGCGAATTGTGGCTTTGCAGTGAACCCCCTCGGCTTGATTCCATTCGTGACGTGAAATTACCACCATTTTGAGAAACGAAAGTTGAATTGCGGTTTTCTCAAATTGAATCCACATTTAGCCATTACAAAGTGTACTCGGACATTGCAAAATTTAATGCAGTCGTAACAACGCTGGACATAACAATATTGGCACAAGTGGCAGATGTAGTAAAAAGGCCCCCGCCGAAAAATAAATTTGAGGAGCTAAAAAACAGTTACTGGTACGGTTTTCAATTTCACCACAACAACAGCTGACGCAAGTATTGACGGAGCTAGAATTAAATAACCAAAAACCTTCGCATCTATATAGGCAGATGCAGGCATTGGCGGGCACACAACCACCTGAGGATGCACTACGCGCACTACGGTTAAGGCGGCTTCCAGTCTACGTGCGCGCCATAATGTCGGTCTCTACCGAGAAAGAAGTGATGCCATTATTAGAAATGGCTGACAAAATCGTGGAAGAATTTAATGCAGCGCCAACTGTGATAGCAGCTACTTCGCAGACTCCAGTTCGGTCGGAATCTGAATCTGATCCGATCTTATTGAAAATTTTAAAGGGTCTCGACAATCTCGAAATGAATTCGAAAAATAATCGTTCAAGGAATCAAAATTTCAGTAGACGCAATCGATCGCGCTCACGAAATGGCAATCAAACGACAAATAATCCATCGAACGCAGATACGCAGGAAGCAGAAGCATCACGCATCTGCTACTATCATCGCATATATGGAGAAAAGGCCATTCACTGTCGAAAACCCTGCCAATATCAGCGACAGGGAAACTAACTGCGTCATCGTCAGAAGCGGTCAGCGGTGACGTCCACGAAAAGAACCGTTTATCTATCACCGAGAAAAATACGGGAAAGGTATTCTTAGTGGACACAGGCGTGGAAGTCTCGGTAATCCCTTGTCATGGAAAACTAAAAAAACGGAACGGAATTTGTACGCAGCAAACGGGACAACGATTGCAACTTTCGGCAATAAAATACTATCGCTCGACTTAGGGCTCCGACGAAGTTTCAAGTGGTCATTTTGTATTGCTGCTGTTGAACAACCAATCCTGGGAGCCGATTTTCTACGGCATTTCAATTTGCTGGTGGACGTAAAGCGTAAGCGATTAGTAGACGGAAATACTAATTTACAAATGAAGGGAATAATTCCAAATAATTCCACGAGTTCTATAAGGATGATAAAAACAGGAACGCCATTTTACCAAATCCTATCTGAATTTCCGAGTATCATAAATCCAGCAGTCAGTACAACCACTCGCGATACGGTGCTCAAACATCATATTATCACCAAAGGACCTCCTATCGCTGAAAAAGCCCGTCATTTACCGCAAGATAAATTTCAATCAGCGAAAATGGAATTCGAGTTCATGGTGGATAAAGGCATATGTCGCCCTTCGAGAAGCCCATGGGCCAGCCCTCTTCATTTGGTTCCGAAGCAGTCAGGAGAATGGAGACCGTGCGGCGATTATAGAAGGTTGGACGCTGTTACCATCCCGGATCGATATCCGATTGCCGGCGTTGAGGATTTTACCCATAATTTGAATGGAAAAACGATATTCTCGACAATCGACCTTATACGCGCTTATCATCAAGTTCCAGTTGCGGAGGAGGATATTGAAAAAACAGCTGTAATTACACCTTTTGGTCTTTTTGAGTTCCCAAAAATGCCTTTTGGACTCAGAAACGCAGCACAGACTTTCCAATGATTTATCGACACTGTACTATCTGGTTTAAATTACTGCTTTGGCTACCTGGATGATATAATAGTCGCATCGAAGTCGGAAGAGGAACATAAAAAAACACATTAGAGAGATATTCCAACGATTTAAGGAATACGGCATCAAAATTGATCCTGCGAAATGTTAATTCGGGAAATCTGAAGTGCAGCATCTAGGATTCATAGTTAACGAGGATGGAATTAAACCGCTAACTGAGAAGGCGGACATAATCCTTAAATACGAAAAGCCGCATACGATCCACAGTCTACGAAGATATCTGGGAATGCTGAATTTCTATCGGAAGTTTGTGAAAAATGCGGCGGAGATCCTAGCGCCACTAAATAAATTCTTACATGAGTCGCGAAAAAACGATAAAAGGCCAGTAGTATGGACTCCTAGTGCGGTTGAGGCTTTCGAGAAGAGCAAACAGGTGTTGGCGGACGCAACAATGCTAATGCATCCGGTAAAAAACGCACCTTTAGCCATCACGACGGATGCGTCGAGTTTCGCTATGGGAGCAATTAGTGGACAATCAATGGCAGCCACTCGGATTCTTTAGCAAGAAATTTTATAAGGCGCATTTGAACTATAGCGTTTACGACAAGGAACTACTAGCCATCTACTCTGCAATCAAATATTTTCGTGATCGAGTGGAAGGACATCGATTTTTTATTAGAACAGATCACAAGCCATTATGCTACGCGTTTAATCAAATGTCGTCAAAAGCATCGCCCCGACAAGCGCGTCAATTGGAATATATATCGCAATTCACCACCGATATAATTCACGTCAAAGGGGACTCCAACACAGTTGCTGATGCACTTTCGCGAGCCGGCGCAATTGCAAGGAATACCTCAATCGATTTAATAGAGGTAGCTAAAGAGCAGGAAAAGGACGAAGAACTTAAAACGTTATTGAGTTCTGAAACTTCACTGGACCTGAAAAAACTAAGGACGCAAGGAAGTTACCTGTACTGCGATATATCAACAGAAAGACCACGACCGTATATACCGAAGGTCCTTCGAAATCAAGCATTTGATTCGGTACATCGACTATCGCACCCAAATGGAAAAACAACTAGCCGTTTGCTACGAACAAAATTTGTCTGGCCAAATATCAAAAAGGAAATAGCCAGCTGGGTAAAGGCATGCATTCAATGTCAGAGATCGAAGATTAGCCGACACGTTACAACCTTTCCACTGCAATTCGCAGCACCGGATAAACGTTTCGACCATGTCCATATAGACTTAGTTGGACCGTTACCTATTGTTAACAACTATAAATACGTTCTAACAATGATCGACAGGTTCTCGAGATGGACGGAAGCGGTTCCAATCATCGATATAACGGCAGAAGGAGTAGCATTAAGCTTTTATACGCACTGGGTAGCGCGATTCGGAACGGCAAGAATATTAACTACCGATCGTGGGAGTCAGTTCGAATCCATGTTATTTAACGCGCTGACAAAGCTGCTAGGGTATAAGCACATTCGGACAACTGCGTAACATCCTTCATCAAACGGCATGATCGAGCGGTTCCATCGATCCTTAAAAGCAGCGTTAATGTGCCACGAAGGTACCACTTGGTTACAAGCGTTACCAACTGTCTTACTGGGTCTGCGCTCAGTCTACAAGGAGGATATAAAATGCTCCGCTGCGGAAATGGTATATGGAACGACTCTATGAATACCGGGAGAATTTGTCACCGATGAGCAGGCTAATCAAGGAAGTGAACCTGCATTCGTAGAAAAATTCCGAAAAGACATGAAGAATCTTTGACCGACTCCAGTGAACCAACCATCATCGTATTGGACGCATTTTTATCTACAAGGATTTGAAGACATGCAGCCACATATTCGTTCGTGTTGGTACTTCGAAAAAATCGTTGCAACAACCTTACACTGGACTTTATCGTGTCATAGAACGTTACGAAAAAGCCTTCAAAATACTAATGCATGGAAAGGAATCGATAATTTCAATTGATCGACTGAAACCGGCATTCATGATTTCTCCAGACATCGAGGAAACAACGCCATCACCTTTCGTCAATTACGAGGAGAGAAGACAGCCATTACTTAAAACATATTCTGGTCCACGCAAATCAACAAACAACAAACAAGTGACATTTCAATTGTCTGATTGACAATTCTTAGGGGAACGTATATGTAGCGAATCTGCGAAGAACCAAGCGAGATCTGTACGTCATAACTACGTACCATTAATTATTATGTACTAATTTTCCATTAGTTTGTCACTCTTGCTAAGAGCGTCGTTCAGTAAACAGCACACTCAATAAATGGCGAATAATCGCAATTCTGTGTTTTAATTCTAAACCGTGATTTTAGTGAAAACATCCGTTTACCTTCCCTGTAGGCAATAACACTACATGGCAGTGCCCTACAAGTGCAACCATGAGAACAAATCATTTCCCACAAAACTAATTACATATGAAAGATTTGTTCTCATAACAATTGTATCATCTCTAGATTATTCTCATAACAATTGTAACATCTCTAGATTATTCCCATAACAATTGTAACATCTCTAGATTATTATCATAACAATTGTATCATCTCTAGATTATCCTCATAAAAAACACGAACAGTTATTTGTATCTAAAAAACAAACTACTGACGATCTATGAAAGCACTTTCCCATGAAAATAGTCAATAAGTACTAGTGTAAGTGCAATTGTTAGCTTTTAATTGGTAACGTTCTTAAGAGAAAGTTCGGTAATAAATAAAAAAAAATTACAAGGTGGGTTGTTGTTTCTGTTCGGTGGTTGCTTCCGTTGGCCGTGCTATACGACGAAAAGTGAATTTGTGGTGACCAATAAACAGTGTAGTGACAAATTAAGTAACGACATTCTCTTGGCGTGCATATTCCGCACGCACATAACAGCACCGTAACCGCTGTGCTACAATCAACATAACACAAAATATGGAACGTCAAGTAACGTAGCGCGCACATAGTTCGCCTACATACGATTCGCGCTTATGTGATCTTGACAGATACGAAAAAGTGTCATTGCGGCAAAAGTAATTGAAGAAAATGGATGATTTTGAATTTTTATGTTTTTGACAATGCGTTATAATTTTGTTGCTGAAAGTCTTCAACGGCGAAGAAGAAATATTAATTTAAATTTCAATACCAGAGTCGAATTGTGCTTAACAGGTGAGAACACCTGTTTTCTGCATAATTCCTACAGCTGGATAAAATTTTACTCACCCTTTCAAATGGCGAACAACAATTATCATTGTCACTTAAAGTAAACAATATATTTGTCATACTGACATAATAAGTTGGTTCGATTTCAACTTTTCATGTTGCGTATGTCAGCCTTATGTCAAATGTACTCAATGCCCTATAAAATATTCGGGTTCAACTTTTTTGACATTTGCTTTATGTCTGGTTATGTTGATTGTAGCTCAGCCTTAAACCGTTCTACTCACGTCAAGATCGTCCGCAGGCTGTCGGTGAACTGATTAATGCCAATGTGAATGGTCCAATGTCGATCAGTTCGATTAATGGTTTCCTAACGTCAGTTTTGGCTCACGCATATGATACGGAATTTTTTTTTTTTTTTTGATTAATCAAACAGGGAAATAAAATTTTGCCCGATTCAATCTTTTTGTTATACGAGTATGTAGTATCTATGGGTATGCATATAAATTTGAAGTTTATAGTGGACAAGCAAATAGATACGCAGCCGACGAGCCTCAGTTAGGAGCTTCATCTAATGGGGTAGTTCGCCTTACTTGTGATGTGCCTAGCAAGCAGAACTACCGACTATTTTTCGATAATTACTACACCTTGATGCCGCTGATTGAATACTGGTCCAATCACGGAATTTTAGCTTTGGGAACTATTAAAAAAACAATTATTCCCAACTGCAAGCTGCCAGATGAGACGTGTTACATCAATAGTACAGGTCGATATACACAGTGGAGTGAACATGGCAGTGGTCGCTTGGAGTGATAACAAAAGAGTAACTCTAGCATCAAATTTTGCAGGAAAGCACTTAACATACTCGTACATATTAAGAAGGTGGGACAAATTTGGGAAGTAACACATTTCATTGCATTTCTGCAACTGGTAGTTTTTTAAGAAAATACAAACTTTTTCTTGAGATTTTTAAAATATTTTTGTGATTAACTCTACCTCATTTTCCACCTATATTTGTATGATTTACAAGAATCGCAATCTTGCGCCGTGAAGGAGGACACCCTCCTTACGTGCGTGTTAATGGTTATTGAATTATCGCCTACCTCCCATCTACAATTCTATACTGAGATAATATGTTGCAAAAACAGAAAATTTTAAAAAATCGCTTTATTTAAAAATATTGACTTTCATTATGGTAAATAAACATACAAAATATGTCTTCATAAAACAAATGCACATGTCCCGAAGGGATTGTTGTATTAGACGGCCTCCAAAAGTACAGCGATACCTTGGCCACCACCGATGCAAGCTGATCCGACAACGCGTTTCAATTTTTTGCGACTGTAGAAAAAGAATATACTTATTTCCTTGAAAATAATGGAGAAAAAATTATTCTACTACTTACGAAATTTCATGCACTAAGTGACCGGTAATTCTGGCGCCACTAGCAGCCAAAGGATGTCCTAATGCGATAGCTCCACCATTTGGATTGAGCTTATCCATATCTAATTTCAATTCCTTTGCACAAGCAAGAGTTTGTGAACCGAACGCTTCGTTAATCTGTTGTATAATTTCAATACAGTGATATTTTAAGCTGAAGGAATAGAGCAAATATTATACGAACCTCAACAACATCAATATCGTTCAATGTTAGTCCAGCGATTTTCAATGTATTTTGAATTGCTGGTACTGGTCCGATGCCCATGATGTCAGGTTGGACACCAGCTGCGGAATAAGCAACAAGACGAGCTAATGGCTTCAAGTTGTACTCCTTGCAGGCTGCTTCTGAGGCTAAGATTAGAGCAGCAGCACCATCGCAAACTCCCTACAATTTAAATACTCTATTAGAGTTGTTTAAGTGAAACTGTACGAAAACTCGCATAAAGGAATTAGAGATATTAAATTATGTTTTGATCGAATTACGCTGATACCACAATTGTAAAGAAATATAGACATCGATCACCTACCGAAGCCGATCCAGCAGTCACTGTACCATCTTTCTTGAAAATTGTAGGCAACTTAGATAAATTTTCGATTTTGGTTTGGGGTTTAGGGTGTTCATCGACAGCAAAATCGACCTCCTTTCCTTTAACCTTAAGTTTCGTTGGAGTAATTTCAGCATTAAATACACCTTCATCTTGAGCTATTTCAGGATGTAAAGGAATAAGAAAATGTATAAAATTAAATTTAAACTGATTTCTACCTCGTTTCCAGTTTTGTTGTGATCGCAATGCAAACTGATCGACTTCTTCTCTTTTCAAATTATATTTTGTTGCCAAATTTTCTGCCGTCACTCCCATCGGTGTTTTGCAGTATGAGTCTGTTAAACTCTCCCACAAACAATCTTCAAAGTTATATTTACCACCAAGAGCTGTACCAAAACGTACGTTACGCACTGCGAATGGGGTTTGACTCATGTTCTCAACACCACCAGCTAAAACAACTTTGGACATTCCTAAAAGAATTTCTTGGGCTCCAGTGACTACAGCCTGGAAACCTGAGCCACAGAGACGATTGACTGCAAGGGCTGGCCTGTCGATGGGAAGACCGCAATGAAGTCCAACATGACGTGCCATATAAATGCCATCTGTGGATCCCGACTGGTAAGTGAAGACGGTTAATTTGGTAAAACGAAATATTAGATAAATAAGGATACTCACCGAGATAACATTACCAATGACTGTCGAATCGATCTGTTCTCCACGCAAGCCCGCTTGTGCTATAGCAGCCTGAGCTGCAATTACTTGCAATTGCGTTTGTGGGATATTTTTGAATGCTCCACCATATGTGCCGAAGGCTGTACGCTTGGCAGCCACAATGAATACTCCTGTGCAATTAAGTTAACAATATGGATAATATTGTATATTTTACAGATTGAATATAAATTTAGGCTATTTGGTTGCATTTACGTTGTAGCATATTGCCGACGCATAATTTATAGAACAGTAAAAATTGTATCTTGTCAAGCTACCGTTGTTTTATTTAGATTATGGGCACAGATGCAATTTTAATTGATCATCGGTAAAGTAGTGCAAGAAGCAGTGCCTTAAATGCAAGGTAAAATTCATGAATTTTTTTGTGGTTGGGAGGTGAATGTCATTTACGCACTGAGAGTGGGACTCCCATACTCGCAAGCGACTGGACTACCCACTAAACATCTCCCCTCTCAGTCAATCCGAACACCCAGGGCTTGTGCCAACCCTTGCATGGCCTCCCTGCTCTGCAAAGATAACTATGGGACCAAAAAGGCGATTACACACACGAACGGAGATAGCGGCTCCGATGGGGGACCCATTAAAATTGGAGCACCCTAAAAAAGATAAAAAAAACCCAAAAAAGAAAGCAAAAAAAACAACGACGACGCAACCAGCTGCTGCTGCCGCGATGTTAACAGCACATCGGGAGCGGTAGTAACGATGAACAAAAACGACGATTAATAGAATGACAGTGGAAACGGACGAAAAACGGAGATTAACAGACAGTCTTGTCCAGACTGAGATTTCTCTGGCGTTCAGGCGCAGCAAAAAAATGATGCGAACGCCAGATTGTCCTAAAAAGGAAAAGCGAGAAACTCTGCAGGACGCGTCAGATGTTCGAGCGGTGGAGGAAAATATAAAGAACATCGAGAATTCGGTGGTCACTGCTGCGATCGCAAAGCGACTGAAGCAAGGATCATGAATCCCGATATAACAACGAAACATGCTGAAGTCCACGAGGAGATTACGGCTGGAAAGGACAGGAGTGATCAGACATATAAAGCGACGTTGTGTGATTTCATCGCCACCGTCGAAAATGTGGCGGAAGTACTGTATTCGGAAGCGGAAATCGGTAACCTTTCCCAAGAACGATGGTCGTAAAGTACAATTGCCGCCCAGCGACATGAAGAAGAAAGGCTATTCCGAAAAGCGGGAGAAGTTCTAAAAAGAATACAATCTGCATGCGTCTCGCCAAAAATTAACAAAGCAGTAAAGATTGGGCTGCTTGAACTAGAGAAGCTCCTAGGCCTCATAGGGCCTTATCAGAGGAGCTGGTTAAAGGCCGATGAGGACCAGAAGCCCGAAGATAGCTCCACCATCACAAATCAATAAAAGAATTGCGTCTAGACCAATCGAAGGAGATCGGGATAAAAGAAGGAAGGAAGAGGCACTTGATGGACGCGGAACGCCAGATCAGGCGTTTCAGATAGTGCTGACCAAAGGAGGGAAGAAAGCCGCAAAGAAACTCCTTCAAAAAGGGCCAGAAAATAAAGTTCGCACGGACACCCAACAAGAAAAAAGACCTGATGCGAAACAGGAGAGAAATAAACCCCGAGAAAGACCCCGGCAGCAGGTAATGCGGGATATCAGAGGAAACTTAAGGCCGGAAGACACCAACATTGCCATTAAAGCAGTACGACTAACGAGATCGGGCCACATACTGGTCGAATTCGGAGCAGAGACCGACAATAGGGAAGCGTTCGGCAAAAGCGCAACTATAGCCTCGCTCGAACCCATGGCAACGATCGAAATAAGAGACATTGCTTGCGTCACAGATCTGGCCGAGGGGAGGGAGCTATAGCGTGGACAGGATCAGACACCAGAAAGCCATAGGGGACGACGCATGGCCATAATTGACTTGACCGAAAAGGATGCCGAATAATTTCTGAACAAGGGCAAAGTACGAATAGGGTGGGTTGTCTGTAGGATACGGCGAAGAGCAGCGCCTCTTCAATGTTTCAAATGCCTTGGCTATGGCCACACTGAACAAGTATACACAGGACCTGATAGGAGTTCCCTATGTTACAAATACGGTGAAATGGGACATACATAAAAGGAAGGAGTGTTCAAAGGAGGCACACTGTATTCTTTGCAAGGATGCTGATCCAAGACATGATTTTGGACACGTCTTGGGATCAGAAAAATGCCGGGTTTTCCAGCAAGGTCTAGCTGAGGCAAAATCAGAACTTAAATGACCCGCATCCTGCAGCTAAACCTACTCCGCAGTTCAACCGCCCAAAATCTACTTGAGCAGTTTGCGAGGGACATGAAAGCCGACTTATTGCTGCTAAGTTCGGCATTATGGTATTCTGATGAAACTTGTATTGCCGCCATCTGGTTTCGAAATAGTGATTTCCAGGCGGGGAGCTGTGAACGGGAGGATGGTTTTGTGTGGGTTCGGTGGTCAGGGACTACTTTCGTTAGTGTGTATTTAACGCCGAACGAATCGATATCATCTTTCCAAGCCAAGCTTAATGCTTTGGAGGTCACTGTCTCGAACGCAGATAGGAACGTGCTCATTGGGGGAGACTTCAACGCTAAAACAATCGAATGGGGCATGCCTCAAACAGATCCGCGGGGAAATCGAATTCTATAGATGGCGGCCAGGACAGCGCTTGTCGTACTAAACACCGGAAATACGCCGGCTTTCCGCCGTATTGGCTGTGAAGGAACCATACACAATTGGAGAGTATTATATGACTACCCAGCCAGTGATCATCAATACATTCTGCTTGAGATCAGTGATGTTGTCTCCCGACGTCCGTGCTCTCGGCGTACTACAATTGGATGGAACATCGGAAGGATGGACGTCAAGAGGTTCGTTGAGGTGCTTACAGCAGGTGCCCCGCTGCAGGGAGAATCGCAGGGGACGGAAGAACTGGCAGCTCAAGACGTGGTGAACTCAACTATGAGCATCATTACGGCTGCTTGCAACGCTTCTATACCCCATCGAAAACCCCGGCACGGCAAGCCCCCAGCGTACTGGTGGTCAACTGAAATCGTTGAAAAGCGAAGGGAGTGTCACAAGCTTTGGTGTGAGGCTCAACCGACACGGAACCGTGACGAGGCATGCAACCTTGTGGCAGCATATAAGTCGGCCAGGAAATGCCTTCGAAAATTGATTAACAACAGCAATGCTCCCTGCTGGTAAGATCTAGTGGGCAATGTGAACAAGGATCCTTGGGGCATTGGCTACAAGCTAGTTATGCGGAAGCTTGGTGCCCTACGGAAACCTTGCATACATGATGTGGAAAAGATGGGCGAGAAAGTGCAGGCACTGTTCCCCGCCCATCCCGTCCGTGTTCACGCTGGCCATGGTGAGACAGCAGGCGAGTGTACACACTTCACACAGCCGGAACTAGAAGAGGCAGTTCTTTCACTGAAAGCGAGGAAGGCTCCAGGGCCAGATGGTGTTCCAGCTGAGGTGTTGCAGCTTGTCTATCACCATTGTCCTGGCTTGCTCCTCAGCACATTCAACGCTTGCCTACGGGGCCAAGTATCCAGGTATGATGGAAGGTGTCGAGGCTCGTGCTGATTAGCAAGAGGAAAGGAAATCCCGGCTCGCCGTCTGCATACCGCCGTTATGCATGCAAGACACTGCTGGGAAAGTGCTAGAGAAACTCATCAAGGGAAGACTCGCTAAATCGATTCGTGCTGCTGGGGACCTATCTCCTCGGCAGTACGGCTTTAGAGCAGGACGTTCTACTATTGATGCGATTGCAAAGGTGGTGAACTCGGTCCAAAAGGCAGAGCCATATAGCCGCACCAAGCGACGGACCGACCTGTTGGTGACACTAGACGTCAGGAACGCCTTCAACTCCGCTAAATGGGTGGATATTCTTGATATGCTGGATACGCTGGAAAACTCTTTTCAAGTTCCCGAATATCTAATGCGATTTTGAGAAACTACCTGAAGGACCGAAGCCTGCTCTGCGACACGAAGTTATATCGGGTGTTGCCCAGGAACATAGCCTTGGTCCGGAACTGCAGAACGTGTCTTACGATGGGCTACTGAGACTGGAGGTGCCAGATGAGTCGCGCTTCATCAGCTATGCGGGTGATGTTGCGGCTCTGGTCGCTGGACGCACCGTTGAACAAGCGCAACTTAGGCTAGGTATGCTAATGCGCCGAGTGAGAGACTCGATGACTGCTCGTGGGTTCAGTTTAGCACTGGAGAAAACCGAAGTGGTCATCTTGACAAAAAAGAGAATTCCTAGAGTAAGGATGATTAGTATTGGAGACATACTAATCGAATCGAAGCCACTGGTGAAGAACCTGGGGCTACTGATCGACTCGAAGATGGGTTTCTCTGAGCAAATCAGGGCAACGGCTGAGAAGGCTGCTTCGGGAGTATCGGCTCTGAGTCGACTAATGGCCAACGTAAGGGGACCCTGCCGGTCAAGAAGACGCCTCTTAATGAGTGTTGTAGGCCGAGTGCTTCTGTACGGAGCAGAAATATGGGGCGACGCTCTCAGTAAGGAGGTACATCGAAAACGCTTGGCACAGGTCCAGCGAAGAGGTATTCGACAGTGGACTGCGCCTCATTCCGGATATGAGACCGTGGCTAAATTGAAGGCATGGTGAGACTGTCTTCTATCTGCCGAAGCTTTTGAGCGGGCATGGGTGTTTTCAGTCTTACCTGCACAAGATGGATAAGTCACGGTCCCCCGATTATCGATATTGCCCAGGAGAGGAAGACAATGCCACACATGTTTGCGTGCACAAAATGGGACAGACTCCCAAGGGACCTCTACAGGGAGACGGGAGAGATATAGTCACGGTGATGCTCGAACCGGTTGACAAATGGAACCAGGTGGCACATTATGTTCAGGCACTCCTAAAAGATAAAAGGGACCCACAGCAGCCGGGGGCGTTGGGGCTGGGGGATCGCTTGTCTGGTACTTCCTCCTTCCGTCTCTCCTTCCGCTAGAAGAGGGATCCCCCAGCTTGAAGGGGCTGACGGCGTAACAAAACGAGACCTGGCCCGAAGTAATGTGTCAAACGGTCCCAGGCTAGGTTCTCGGATTGACAGGGGAGATGTTTAGTGGGTAGTCCAGTTGCCTTCTTGCGAACATGGGAGTAAATGGCATTCACTTTCCAACCACAACAAAAAAGAAAAAACAAAAAACAACCCGAACATAATGTGCCACCTGGTTCCATTTGTCAACCAATCCAAGCATTACCGCAACTATACTATCCGGGGTGAGCTCTCCCATCTCCCTGTAGAGGTCCACTTTGTGCTCCACTTTGTGCACGCAAAAAATGTGTTGCAGGCATTGTCTTCCTTTCCTGGGCAAAACCAACGAATAGGATATTCGATTGGAACTAACGTTTTGGGCTGGACCTACCTGCATAGCACGGTACCGCAGAGGTGGCAATCGTACGTGAATGGCTCTAGTTTAATTACATATATTTGAGTACCTCGGAAGTTCGGACTTTTGAGTTGGTGGTGTAAGTTCGGTTGAGATGGAGTCCTGATTAGCGCTGGTCTGGCTCTGAGCATGTGTCCCCATAAGGGCTGGTACCGCTCGCATGGCCTCCCTGCTCTGCATAGATGACCATGGGACGAAAAAAGCGTCTCCGAGGGGAAACCCAACAAATATTGCATCCCTGAACTCATCAAAAACAACAACTACGACTAAGACATTAAAACTGTACTAGACACTACAGATTCAAAGAACGTAGACACAAAGACCACTGAACGAAAAGGCTGAGAGCAGATATCAGCCTGACACAATCACGATGTTCGGACGCAGTAAAAAAAGTGCGCGCACTCCAGGACGCCCTTTAAGAGCAGAGCGCACAATGAACCACCCCGAAGTCGAAAAACAAACCACGACAGAAAAAGATAAGAGTGAGAAGACCAACGAAGTGCCGTTGCGCGAAGTTCCTGACATCGCCGAAGATATAACTGAAGCATTGTGTCCAGAAACCGAAGCAGAAAACCTCTCTCCAAAGAGAAGTTGAAAAACACAATAGTAATCTGAAAAGAATTAAATCTGAATGTAACTCGCAAAAAACATTAGCCAGGGTGTAAGGAATGGGCTCCTCGATCTAGAGAAGCTCTTAGACCAAATCGGGCATTACCGGTGGAGCTGGTTGAAGGCTGAAGAAGAGCAGAAGGCTGAAGAAGAGCAGAAGGCCGAAGAAGAGCAGAAGGCCGAAGGAGAGCAGAAGGCTGAAGAAAACGCAGATAATTCCACCACCAAATATCATCAAAAGATTGGCTTCTAGTCCAATCGAGGAGGAGGCATGATATGTTAGATCACGAGTTCCAGACAGTGCAAACAAAGGTAGCCAAGAAAGCCCCCAAAAACCCCAACTACGAGTAAATGTCCCAGAAAATAAAGTTCTCATAGATATGTAGTAAACCTAAGCAGTCGAGCAGGCCTGTGATGATCAGGAGTGGCTGCTACTGAGGAGATGAGCTGGTCACTCTGTCGAAACTGCTTAGTTTGTTGTTTTACTAGGTTATGGTCAACTACACCTGTCAAGTTTCACTTCGGCCACTTTAACATTATTCGACTTTGCGTTTCTCTTGTAATGTAACGAACTTCTTCAGAGAAAGAACGGAGTTTTTTTATTTCTTTTTACAACAAATGTGGCGACATGGGACATAAAACAAAAGCTAAAACAATCAAATGGTCTCAAACTGATCCACGGAGAAAATGAGTCTTAGAGATGGCGGCCAGGACAGGAATCGTCTTGCTGAACACTGGCGATACACCAACTTTCCGCCGTGTCGGCTGTGAAGGAACCATACCCGACGTTATATTCGCCTGAGTTTCTAGCACAGACGGTACACAATTGGAGAGTATTGGAGGACTACTCAGTCAGTGATCATCAGCACATTCTGCTTCAGATCCTGTCTGCTGTCTCCCAACGCCTATGCAACCTTCCACGATCGTGTGAAACATTGGAAAGATGGACGTCGAGAGGTATGTCGAGGTGCTCACAGCAGGTGCACCGTTGCTGGAAGATTAGCAGGGAACTGAAGAGCTAGCAGCTCAAGACATGGCGAACTCAACTATAAGCATCATCACGTCTGCTTAGAGCGCTTCTATACTCCGTCGAAGACCCCGACAAGGTTAGTCTCCAGTGTACTGGTGGTCAATTGCGCTGAAAAGCGAAGAGAGTATTACAAGCTTCGACGTCAAGCTCAAAGGGTACGGAACCATGACAAGACATGCAACCGGTTAGCAGCATATACGAGTAAGTCGGCCAGTAAATGCCTTCGCAAAATGATTAATAGCAATAAGGCTCGTTGCTGGCAAGATCTAGTGAACAATGTGACAATGTGATCCGTGGGGGCTTGGCTACAAGCTAATTATTCAGGGCTTGCCCTACGCATGGGCGAGATAGTGCGGGTACTTTTCCCCGTGTCGACGCTGCCCCAGGTGAAACAGCAATCGCGCGGCTGGAACTGGAAGAGGCAGTCCTTTCATTGAAACCAAAGAAGCTCCAGCTCGCGTCCCAGCTAGGGTGTTACAGCTCGTCTCTCGCCGTTGTCTTGACTTGCTGCTCAGTTCATTCAACGCTTGCCTGCGGGAAGAGGTTTTCCCGAAACGTTGGAAGGCAGCGAGCCTTGCACTGATCAACAAGGGGAAGGGGAATCCCGGGTCGCCTGCATACCATCCGTCCTTGGCAGTATGGCGTTAGAGTAGGACGCTTTACCATTGATGCAATTTTACAGGTGGTAAGCGCGGTCGAAAAGGCGGAGACACATAACCGGGCCAAGCAAAGGGTAGTTCTGTTAGTGACGCTTGATGTTCGGAGCGCCTTCATCTCCGCTAGATGTGTGGGCATCCTGGATACGCTGAAAATTCTTTTCCAAGTTACAAAATATCTTATACGGCTTTTGAGGGACTGCCTGAAGGACCGAAGCGTGCTTTATGGTACGATGCAGGGCCAATTATGGATGGAAGTTACATCGAGTGTTGCTCAAGGATATATCCTTGGTCCAGGCCTATGGAACATATCATACGATGGGCTACTTCGACTAGAGCTGCACGATGAGTCGCCTGACTGAATGTGTTGCGGAACTAGTTGCTGGACGCACCGTCGAACAGGAGCAATTTAGACAAATTGTGCTAATGCGCCGGGTGAGAGACTGGATGACTGCTGGTGGGTTTAGTTTAGCACTGGAGAAAACCGAAGTGGTTATCCTGACAACGAAGAGAGTCAGTCCCCAGAGTAATAACGATTAGTACTGGGAAAGCAATGGTTTAATCGAAACCCTCCGTAAAGTACCTGGGGTTGCTGATCAACTCGAAGATTTGTTTCTCTGAGCAAATCAGGGCAACGACAAATAAAGCTGCTTCAGTACATAGAAGAGCAACAGTGAGGATTGCATCTTCGTATCCGACAGTCTTTGATTCGGCGGTGCTAGTCACCGCAGGCGTGATACCTATTGACATCTATTGCTTTACCTGCGTCGAAATACAGACATGAGAGAGACAGTTGCCCACGGGGAGAGGCAATGCTCACTCAACGATTGGCAGCAGTCCTGGGGGAGCAGCACGCAGGAAAGATGGACTGCGCGTCTCATCCCTGATCTATGACTGTGGCTCAATCGAATGTACGCTGAGACTGACTTCATTCTGACCCAGCTTTCGAGCGGGGATGGGCGTTTTTAGTCTTACTTGCACAAGATTGGTTAGTCGCGATCCTCCGACTGTAGGTTTCGCGTAGGAGAGGAAGGCGATACTTATCACATGGCAGAGAGCACTGGAACCGCTAAAAGGAAACAGGAGAGCTCTCCCGGGTAGGCTAATTGCTTGCAACGGTTAAGCAATGGATAAAAATGACTCACAGAGGTCGAGATTAGAGGATCACTTTTCAAGCAATCCCTCCTCCTCCCTCCCCTCCCACTAGAAGAAGGATTCCATAACTTGAAGGCGCCCCACGGAATAGGAAAACGAGGCTTAGCTCGAAGCACTGTGTTAAACGGTTTCAGGCATTCTCAGGGTGACAAGGGAGGTGTTTAGTGAGTAGTCCAGACATCTTTTGGAAGCCCAACACTCAGTGCTTAAATAGCCTTGACCTTCCAACCACAAACATGAAGCGAAGCGAACATGAAGGAATTCCGGGAAAGTGTACAGAGGTTGCGGAAGCCTATACCACTCCTGTACTGTCAGAATTCGTTCAACTATATACATATCTCACCGAATCGAGTCAGTTTTAATAAATAATGTTTTCATTACCAACAAAATCGTTATGAATTTAAAAATAAATCAATAAGTTATGCACTTTTTATAAGTGTAGCTGTTTCATGTTTCAGGGTATTAACTCAAAATTGGATAAAGAACATTTAAAATTAGTCTTTGATGATTTTCATTTCGGAAATAACAGCACTGGTAATGATACTGAAAAAAATCCTTTTTTAAGCCCTATTTATTAATAAATGTACTATCCAAATACCGGTATCTGGATAGTACATTTAATAATAAATAGCGCTTAAAAAAGGTAATTTTATTTACTTTTCCAGTATGGTTTTTGATGTTAGAAATGATTTTTTTTTAAGGAATGTTCGCCTTTCCATAGGTTTAATAGTGTCTGAATAAATCAATATTAGGTTGGCCAAATTTATTCCCTAGTTTATAGAAGAAAGCACTGCTTGTGAAGATCGGTACCAAACAAATAGCTGCTTCTGATGTTTTATTTAGTTCCAATGCACGAATCCAAAAACAAAACAACTTTAATAATGCTGATCTACTTCTTTTAAATTGAGGGATATAATTTCTACCGAGGCAAGAAGTTCTTTTCCCTGGTTTCATCAGATTTTCTCGCCATTCGATCGGGCTCGGTGTAAAAAAATCGCGTCTGTTCTAGGCGTTTGTGAAAAAGTCTATATTGTTTCAGATATTAAAGGATAAAGATCAGCAATTGTTTTACAAATAGGCTCCTGCAATATTTCGACAGCTGGTGATGATTAAGGGAAGTTTGTATGGGAAAAGGTTGATTTTCATACTTCATTATCTCGAAAACTGAGGACTTTTTGTGCAGGTCTGGAACAAACAAGATTTATTATACGAAGCCCGATCGAATGGTATCAAAATATTGTGAAACCAGGGAATTGAAATTTATTCCATTATCAACTGTTATAGAATCACAAAACAAAAATTGCAAACTACAATTCTCTATACTTCCATAAAACAAAATTTTCCAAGAAATTAAAAAAATACTTGATGCATCTTGAGAACTGAACACAAGTGAAGATCTTATGAACGAATATTTAGCCTTGGCTTTGAATGTTTGTATGTTAATGACTCGGATATAGGATACGTCAATGTTTCTTACATAACAATTCTTTTGGGTAGATGAATGTAGAAATTACAAAGTTATGACAGAGAAAAAGACAAGAAGCCACTTTCATTTCATCGATAAGTAAATTAATAGAAATGATAAATGATATTTCTCACTAAACAGTCAACTCACCATCTGGCTAATAAGTTCTTGTGGCTCATATGCTTTCTAACATGTTCAACGATTTGAACAATAATAACTGTACAGTGGCCTGTTAATCTACTAAACTGGTAGCAGTTGCAATCTTTTTTTCTGTAGTCGCCAGAAATTGCGACGAAATTTAATTTTCTTTTTGTAGCATGTTTTCTGTACAGATGCCGAATAATTCAAAACCATTTTACTAATAGGAAAGTTATTCTATTTTTCTTTTTAAATCTTAAACATTAAAGAATTTCACGTGTCAATATAATAACATATGCATGTATGTACTCGTATATTCTCCATTCGCACAGAGTCCAAGGTGCACTTTTCACATTTCTACTTTCCCACTCACCTTTAGTAAGAGAAGTCATATTGTTGTCCTTTTAAGTTGACTGATTGGATTAAATACTGAATAAAAAGATGAACACTATTGATAATCTTAAAATATTTTAACTAAATAAAAATAACTTAGGTGGAATAACAAGCTCTCGAAACACACCGCACCACCAACTGCAAGAAGCACTGTGCGCTGTCAAATGTCGTTTCCTCCCATTATGTGTTCCATTTCCTCCGATTCCATATAAACAATTTCTATTCGTATTTTTTCGGTAGCCGGATAATTAATTTCATTTTTTCGAAAGATCAAAGTCCGCGAGTACTCTGCAGAAAACAATTTATAAGATAAGATGCAAGTGACAGAGCAGATTTGTTATTATCAAACGGAGAAATTCAATGATTTGATTTAATCAAGGATTCGATTAAAGTTCGATTGGCAGAGATCTCTTTGCTGTTATCATGACCAAGTAAATAATTGAGACAACTAATGTGAAACATTGTTTCTTTGCGATAAATTCAGTTAACGTTATTAATACCAATAAGGTAAAATATCACCGAAGCACAAACGCCCAGGACCTACTTGAGCAGTTTGCGAGGGATAAGAAAGCTGACCTCCTGTTGCTGAGCGAGCAACATCATAACAAGGACTCGCAAGCGTGGTACCCTGACAAAACTGGTACCTCGGCCATCTGGGTTCGAGACAGCGCCCGCCTTCAGGTGCAGGGCCATGGACGCGGGGATGGTTTTGTGTGGGTGCGGTGTTCAGGGATAACATATTTCAGTGTTTATCTGACGCCTAACGAGGCAATGCGATCCTTTCGAACCAAACTCAATGCCCTGGAGGACGCTGTCTCGAACACAGAGGGCCACATGCTGGTCGGGGGAGACTTCAACGCTAGAGCCATCGAATGGGGTATGCCACAATCCGACCCAAGGGGAAAGCAAATATTGGACATGGCGGCCAGAACAGCGCTTTTTGTCCTAAATACTGGTAACACCCCTACTTTCCGCCGCTGGGGTTGCGTAGGAACCATACCCGATGTGACACTCGCTTCGGAGTCCCTGGTACCTAGAGTACACAACTGGCGAGTACTAGAGGACTACTCGGCTAGTGATCACCAGTATATAGCTGTTGAGATTCACGACGGTGCCACTCTGCGTGCATATGCCCAAACTTCAATCCTCGGATGGAGGACTGGGAGGATGGACGTCGAGAAGTTCACTGACGCGCTTACGGCAGGCGCACCGTTGCTGGGAGCTCCGCCAGGGAGTGGAGGGCCTACAGCCAAGGACTTGGTGAACTCAACTATGAGTACCATCATAGCTGCTTGCGAGTCTTCCATGCCCCGCCGAAGACCCCGACATGGTAAGCCTCCAGTATACTGGTGGTCAAACGAGATCGCCGAACAAAGAAGCGAGTGTCACAAACTTCGGCGAGAGGCCCAGCGGGCGCGAACACGGGAGGAGGCAGACACTAGGCTAGCAGCATACAGGTCCGGCAGGAAATATCTTCGCAGGCTTATTAACAAGAGCAAGGCCCGATGCTGGCAAGACCTCGTGGACGATGTAAATAGGGATCCGTGGGGCCTAGGTTACAAGCTGGTCATGGGGAAACTTGGTGCCCTACGGAAGCCTTGTATACATGACGTGGAAAAGATGGACGCGATAGTGCGGGGACTCTTCCCCGCACATCCCGTCCGTGTTGACGCTGTCCATGGTGAAACAGCAGTCGAGTGCCCACTCTTCACACAGCTGGAACTGGAGGAGGCAGTCCTCTCCCTGAAGGCAAGGAAGGCTCCAGGTCCAGATGGTGTACCAGCTGAGGTTTTGCAGCTCGTCTATCACCATTGTCCTGACTTGCTGCTCAGCACATTCAACGCTTGCCTACGGGACGGGGTTTTCCCGGTACGATGGAAGGTGGCGAGGCTCGTGCTGGTCAGCAAGGGGAAGGGAAATCCCGAATCGCCGTCTGCATACCGCCCGTTATGCATGCTAGACACGGCTGGGAAAGTGCTAGAGAAACTCATCAAGGGAAGACTCACTGACGCGATTCGTGCTGCTGGGGACCTATCTCCTCGGCAGTACGGCTTTAGAGCAGGACGTTCTACCATTGATGCGATTGCAGAGGTGGTGAACGCGGTCCAAAAGGCAGAGGCATATAGTCGCACCAAGCGACGGATCGTCCTGTTGGTGACACTCGACGTCAGGAATGCCTTCAACTCCGCTAGATGGGTGGATATTCTGGATACGCTGGAAAACTCTTTTCAAGTTCCAGAATATCTAATGCGGCTTTTGAGGAACTACCTAAAGGACCGAAGCCTGCTCTACGACACGACACAGCGCCAACGAAGGATGGCGGTTACATCGGGTGTTGCCCAGGGATCTATCCTTGGTCCGGACCTGTGGAACGTGTCTTACGACGGGCTACTGAGACTTGAGATGCCAGATGAGTCGCGCTTGGTCGGCTATGCGGATGATGTTGCGGCTCTGGTCGCCGGACGCACCGTTGAACAAGCGCAACTTAGGCTAGGTATGCTAATGCGCCGAGTGAGGGACTGGATGACTACTCGCGGGCTCAGTCTAGCACTGGAGAAAACCGAAGTGGTCATCTTGACAAAAAAGAGAATCCCTAGAGTAAGGATGATCAGTATTGGAGATATACAGATCGAATCGAAGCCAGCGGTGAAGTACCTGGGGCTACTGATCGACTCGAAGATGAGTTTCTCTGAGCAAATCAGGGCAACGGCTGAGAAGGCTGCTTCGGGAATATCGGCCCTGAGTCGACTTATGGCCAACGTAGGGGGACCCAGCCCATCAAGAAGACGCCTCTTGATGAGTGCTGTAGGGTCAGTGCTACTGTACGGAGCAGAGGTATGGGGCGACGCTCTCAGCAAGGAGGTATACCGAAAACGATTGGCACAGGTACAGAGAAGAGGAGCACTGAGAATTGCATCTTCGTATCCAACAGTCTCCGACTCGGCGGCGAGAGTGATTGCAGGCGTGATACCTGTCGCCCTCCTTGCTAGAGAGCGCCGCGCTATTTACCTGCGCCGAAACGAGGATGCGAGGGAGATCGTTATCCGCGAGGAGAGACAACGCTCGCTCAACGATTGGCAGCAGTCTTGGAGGAATTGCACGAAGGGAAGGTGGACTGCGCGCCTCATCCCGGATGTGAGACCGTGGCTAAATCGAAAGCATGGTGAGACTGACTTCTATCTGACCCAGCTTTTGAGCGGGCACGGGTGTTTTCAGTCTTACCTGCACAAGATCGGCAAGTCACGGTCTCCCGATTGTCGGTTTTGCCCAGGAGAGGAGGACAATGCCTGTCACACATTTTTTGCGTGTACCAAATGGGCCAGGCTGCGAAGGGAACTCTACAGGGAGACGGGAGAGCTCACCCCGGATAATATAGTTGCGGTGATGCTCGAATCGGTTGACAAATGGAACCAGGTGGCACATTATGCTCGGGCAGTCCTAAAATATAAAAGGGACTCACAGCAGCCGGAGGCGCTGGGGCTGGGGGATCGCTCTTCTGGCAATTCCTCTTCCCCCCTCCCCTCCCGCTAGGAAAGGGACTCCCCAGCTTGAAGGCGCCCCACGGCGTAACAAAACGAGACCTGGCCCGAAGTAATGTGTCAAACGGTTCCAGGCTAGGTTCTCAGATTGACAGGGGAGGTGTTTAGTGGGTAGTCCAAAGGTATCCTCCATGGGAGTCCCACACTGCCAGACTCGG
This sequence comes from Odontomyia ornata, assembly GCA_963969285.1. Taxonomy (NCBI): domain Eukaryota; kingdom Metazoa; phylum Arthropoda; class Insecta; order Diptera; family Stratiomyidae; genus Odontomyia; species Odontomyia ornata. The sequence goes on along the minus strand of OZ017738.1, from coordinate 156,123,368 downwards.
CGGGCATAAATGCCTTCACCTCCCTACCACAAAAAAAAAAAAAAAAAAAAAAGGTAAAATATCTTATTGCTCATTGATTAATACGACGAAAAATCGTTTTCAGTGAAGATTCAGAAGCAAAAACGGTTAGGAAGTTACAACAGAACAATAAATAGTGGTTTAAAAAAGTTATTGGACAGATTTAATTTAGTTTAAAATAAGTTTATTAGCTGAATTCAATTTCAATTTCAATTTATTTCATCCAAAGTTTACATATTATCATACAAAACGTAACAATAACAGCTGTAAACCCTACAGAGATATTTAAATATCTGTGCGTAAGCTTGGGTACTTAAAAACTAGCTTACATACTAAGAGAAACAATAGACAACATGTGATGAAGTGTCATCAATGTTCATCAAAAAGAGGAAGAAAGAAAAAAAAATGTATGATTACTGTATTTCAACAAAATATAAGATTTAAAATGATTTAATAATTTAATTCAATTTAATTAATTTTATGGAAATAAAATTTGAAACAAAGTAGAAAACTTCAAGAAATATTTTGTAATGAAATCCACTTCTTCAGTTTATATTTACAAAATTTAGAGCAATGCAAAGTTTTTAGACTATTAGGAAGTTCATTAAAAAGCTGTATAGCTTTAATGTAACTATTTTTACTTCCAACAGTTTTATAAATCTGTGGAAGTAAAATGTTTTTGTTCCTCGTAATACTCTTTGAAATATTATATTTAAGTTTTAAATCATTAAAATGAAAACAAAGTGATTCTAGTGCAAAGATTTGATCCAAGCTAAGCGGTTTTTTGCCAATTTGAGAATGGTTTTTGAAAATTATTTGAAATAACTTTAATTGAAGTTTTTGTAACATGATTTTGTGTGAAGACGAACAACCGCCCCAAGCAATAATACCATAATTGTGTATGCTGTGAAAAAAAGCATGGTAAATCATTAGAAGAGTTTGAGGTAGCATGATTTTGGAAAATTTGTGAAAGATAAAAGTCATATATTTCGTTTTATTAACTATAAACTGAATATGATTGAGCCACCGCATCCGATAATCAATAATTATTCCAAGGTATTTGCAAGTTTCCACACGACGAAGTTTTGATCCATTAATTTGTACATCTTAGTTTGGTGGTACACTATCACAGTAATTACCGAAAGCAATGAAAACCGTTTTGTCTACATTAAGTTGTAGTAATCGAGGAGTTATGGCTCAAAATGCCAGCGCAGCAACCACATTGAAGATGCTATGCTGTCCGCGGCGCGTCCAATAACTTCAACCCGCGAAATCAAACGAAGCAAATCCGAAGTGTTCCCGAGAAGTATTGCGAGCAATCGAAGTCAGCAAAGATCATCGAGCTTAACATTTAGTTGTAAAATAGACGGCTCGTCCGCAGCTAAACGAAGAAAGTTGTCAAAAGGCTTTCAAGATATAAGGATTCCCGAAAGTGTCTTATTAACAATAGGTCGTAGAAAGGAAGAAATTCCAATTATTGAACGTCATCGGACGTTACAAAGTGTACAGAGCCAGCAACAAATCTTCACAATGCCAACATCAAATGTTGGAGGACAGCAAATAGTTACAATTGGACCACAGCAAGCCACTTTTATAAGCCAACCGCAAGTAGCGAGTCCCATTACTTCTATTGCTACCCAGCAAAAAAATCTATCGAGTGCAGACTGAAAAATCATCTCCCAAGTCGAGAATGATTCAATCACCCTCGAATAAATTGAGGCCAAAATTAATTTTGAATGCGACTTCAAAACCTGTTCAGATGAAAAAGATAATTCAAAGAACCGAAAGCAGACCAATTTCAATCGTCAATGACAACATGCAAGCACCGGGCATCATCCTACAGCAGAACACCAACACCCAGCCGATTATCGTGCAACAAGTGAGCAATGGACCACATAATATAATGTCATACGTAACAGATAGTCACGGTCAGCCCGTTCAGTATTTAACCGTTCCTTCGGCGACTGAGTTTAAGCCTCAAACACACAACGCATTCATTGCGCAAACTAATCCTTTAATGCAAGGCCCGTTTCTGCAAACGGATTCTAGCGGCTCCATTGCAAATCGCTCAACAGATACAGCCACAAGTAATTGGCACATTAATTCAACCCCAATCTGGAGCAATGCAATGTGGTGTAATGTCCACTGAACAAATGGTTTTGGGTCCTGCACCCACGTTAGAAATGGTTACTAATCCGACAATGTTACTTGCCAGCCAACCCATTTACTATGGACTTGAGATTATTGTCCAGAATAGTGAAAAGTCGTAAAACGGTAGAGCAACAACAAATGCTTCAGGCACAGCAAATGCAACAAATGCAGAACAGAATGAATTGCAATTTGCAGTGCCCGGCGGTTTGATTGGTGTTGGAATGAAAATTGATCCTACGCTCTGCAGAGCAGATCGTCTGGTTGGTCAGGTTTTGGGTGCAGTTGGTGCATTGCCTGAAATCTATGTAGAATTGGAAATTTCATATTGTTTATTGAAACGTTTATTGGGTGTACCCACGGAAGGAGATAAGAAAGCTGCCCGCGTACAGAAGTTATCGAGGAATGAAATTTTGCTGGTTAATATTGGGTCGTTGAGTACCGGTGGACGAGTTATCGCGACAAAGGCTGATTTAGCGAATTGCTCTGACAACACCCGTGTGTACAGAAGAGGGATACACTGTGGATTTCTCGTTCACAACGCGGGTAGAAAACTATTTTCTAAAATTAAAACAAATAAAAATGATAAAATGATTAGGAATAATAACAGTATCATTCAATATTAGGGTCATAAAGTTTTATTGTAGAAGAGAATGATTTCTGCCTTTTGGAATGAGATTGGGGGAGTCGAGTTTGGGATGTCGAGGAGAGGCCGTCGTTGTCGAGTCACGTATTTGGGTTTCCACACAAGTCCAAAAAAACAAAATCATTTTGTGTAGCTGTGTGTGTTGCTTTGAATCGGAATATTTTGACTTCTAATGAGTTCATGTGTGAATTTGCCATAATTCGGCTATCTGTAGCGGATACCTTGCGAAAGTCACCCATAAAGAAAGTGTGATTTGCAACTTTCTCCTCGACTTTTGGTACACGATCAGTGCATCTGAATGTGAAAGTTGAATTTTTAGATACAGTGTTTTAATCGTTAGTTATAGGCAACTGCATTGATTTTACTCAATACAGCCCATAGCAGGGTAAAATCTGTTTGTCGATCATCCATCGTGCTTAAATTGTGCTCTAAAACCATTCGTTTGCTCGCTTTGTGGTCGCGGGTTTATGCGTAGCGAACATTTAACTCAACACGATGAGTTAAGGCATTCTGGCGGATCGTGTAATGCAAAAACTGAATTTTGGCATATGTGAAACAAAGGATTTACAGCAGCAAAACATTTACCGATTCAGATTGTATGAGGATTCATTCTGAACGTGAATGGAAATGGAAATTTTGCCTGGAAACGTTTGATATGAAAGCTTTCGCGACACAACATTCTGAAACGCATGTGCATGAAAAACAGTACCTGTGCTCAATTTGTGGCTTGCAGTTGATGTCGATAAGTGTAGTCATTGCGAGCAAGTATTGGAGTGATTAATACGCAACGAATTCTAGACGTAGAATCCTATTGAACATAATATAACTGCTGTAAATATCGACTCACTCGATCCTACTTGAATTAAGGTTTTGAAACAGAAAAAGAAATAGATGCAATGTATGTTTTCACCACCTCTGTGAATTGATAAGGAGCCAAGAACATAGAATCAAATTTCGTCCACTGGAAAACTTATTGAGCCAACGGAAACTATTTATATTATTTATACGCAATGCTCCTTGGATATAGAAATAAAGAAATTGAAATAATTTTTAAGTATACAACAAATATTTTGTAGTAATCAGCAGATACTTTCTGGGAATTCAACATCTGTGCAATATTAGAGAGCAAAATATTTGAATTAGAACATGCTTCATTTGAATCTAAGAGTATATAGAAGTGGCATGATTGAATATATAGACTCAACTGTATCAATAATGATCTGAGAATTTAAATTAATGAACGTTTCAGTGGACCCCCCCCGCATTTGTCATCGAGCGCTCGGAGGACCCTGCGGGTAAGTGTCCTTTTTGTTACCCTTTTGTTTTTATTACTTATATATATTTGTTTATATGCATTGGTTTTATATTAAAAATTTAAATGAAGGTGAAATATCCCAGAGGATAAGCAAACAAAATTTGATAATTTGCGAATGTGAACTAAAAATAAAATTAAACCGTAACATATTTCTTTTTCAATGTAATTTCTTTGAACAACGAGTATGAAAACAAGCAAAACGATCATTGCATATAGGATTTGTACTGTTGGAACCGATAATTAATCGTGCGTTGAAGACGAAGTGATTTAAGGCCTGATTGAGAATCGCTTTGAAGAAGATTATTTATTGTCGAGTTATGCTTATATAATTTTTGCTTATATAATAATCAGATTGGAAGATATGTTATTTTTAAGTAGTGAAAGATGGAAATAATAATATCGGTTTAGTAAATTTAAAAATTGGTCTTTCCTTCCCGAAAGTTCTAACCGGGTATAGGACTCGGTACGGTGGCAGGCTTCCACCTCAAAATATGAGCCAGCCACCGGGTACTCATTAATCCTTCTTTTGTTTCAGGTGACGTCGCGGGTTGAGTGGCCCAAGCAGAGTGCCTCTTTATGGCATAGAGTTATGCAATCAAATTGTATAATTCTATGGCATAAATTGGTCACCGGGGTACTCCCCTTCTGATGGGAAAGTTCATGCAATTCAAGTTGTATGAGTTTTCCACTCCGAAGAGGAATACCTGGCCACTGCAACAGAATATATGTGGATTTATTCCGGTTGGGTGGGTGCGAAGGGGCTCCACCATCACCCGTTTGCCCCTCTTTCATTTGTGGGCCATGAACTTCGTCGGGTAATGACGAGGTTGCCCCAAGTCCGCCTTTCTTTTCAGGTTCCCTTTGTTCTCGTAACAAGCTCTAATTCCCTCTGTGGAGTTATCTACAATTTTTGTGACTTCGGTTGCCCCTGGATCTCCAGCAGTAAAATTCGTGAGTGCGAAATTTTTTTGTAGTGGGTCCTCGTGCTGGGGAAATGAACCCACCCCACGACACCGCAATGCAAGCCTGCCAGCGCATTCACGCGTCTCCAGACGAGGGCATTCTCGGCAGATACCGACACCTTCTTCTGCCGAGGCAGCAGACCATCGCTGCAGTCCTTTACGGATATATTGAAACTCTTCCTATTCACTACAAAGTGATAATTCATTAAGTGCTAACCATTCAGCAATATTATCAAGGTGATAGTTCATTTTTGTTTGAACAAGTTGCCAGCTTTTGTCAGTAGATATAACTGCTGTATCATCAGTAAAAGACAGGACCGTATCTTGAGGTAAATCTATTAAAAGATCATTTATATACAAGAGAAAAAATAGAGGTCCAAGGATTGTGCCTTGGGGAACTCCTGTTTTAACCTCACAAAAATCGCTAAAAGAACCATATAATTTAACTCGCTGTTTTCTGTTTTGCAAATAACTCAAAATCAACTTATGAGCATTACCCCTAAGACCATAATTGTACAGTTTATCTAATAAAATTTTGTGACTCACAGTATCAAAAGCCTTTGCTAGATCCAAGAAAGTAACTGCAATAGGAATGCTACGATCAAGCTGTTTATAAATTATGTTGGATAGATGCTGTAGCGCATCACTAGTGCCCACATTGTTCATAAATCCAAATTGCTTAGTAGATAGAATCTGGCAACTGTTGATGAAGTTCAGAATTCTGCGGTATAAAACTTTTTCAAAAATGTTGGCAAAGTTAGAAATCAGAGATATGGGCCTATAATTAGAAGTAGTATGTCTGCATAGAGATTTGAAAACTGGTTTAATATCCGCTCGCTTAAGGGCATCAGGCCAGATACATTTTTCAATGCACACATTAATGATATGGACCAAGGGAACAACAATATAATCAGATAGTTTCTGAATCGTTTTCATATTGATATTATCCACGCCACCATTTTTCATTTTCATCGAGTCAATAATACTTAAAACCTCAATAGAGTTGGTTGGTGCAATGAAAATTGACTTAGGATTAGGTTTAGGCAAGATAAGAGCGGAGTTTTTTGGCTTATACTCGTAAATGTTTGCACTAAGGTTATTTCCGATGTCACAAAAGTAATTATTCATTAAATTTGATATTTCAATATGATCATGAATTTTATTATGCTGTTCATCAAAAATGTAAGTAATATCGTCATTTCTTATCTTGCTTTTTCCCAACATATCACCAATTACATTCCATAAACTTCTTGTATTATTAATATTATGCTTGATCAAATTCCTATGAAACATTTGCTTAGCCAATTTAATAACCTTATTCAAGATTTTAGTGTAGTTTTTATACTCAGCTTTTGCAAATAAACTATTAGGATCTAATTTCCATATCTTGTATAATGATTCTTTCTTTAGACATGAGTTAATAATTCCTGCGGTAATCCATTTACTTCTGGGTTTTTGTTACATTTGTTAACGGGCTTATTATTACACATCTTGCTTAAGTTGATACACTTATGAATTAAATTAATTAGGTGGTTTATTGCTTCATTAGGGTTCTGCATTGATAGTATTTCAGACCACTTTTGATTAGCAGCTATTATATTCATCTTATGATAATTGATATGAGAGAAAATTTGAGCTATGGAGACTTTGTTGACTTTATTAATTGATAAAAAAAAGGGGATAGTGATCAGTAAACAAGTTTTCATATTTAAAAGGTTTCGGCTCAAATGCGTTTACTTTTATAAAATGTTATCAATACAGGAACCCTCATGAGCATTAAAAACTGATGGTCTGGTGATGCTTTGGAACCCAGGTTGAAAACGTTTACCTTAGAAATCGAACAAATGTTCTTGTCCCTCTACATCAAGTTTTATGAGGTCAATATTGAAGTCACCAATTATGAGGTGATTTTTATAATTCTTAATATTTTCTAAATATTTTGCTAATTCACGTGTAAATTCATTTTTCAGCAAATCATGAGCTCTATATAAGCACGTAATTACCAATTTTTTTATTATTTTCTAACTGCATGATTGATTTTAACACAGAAAGTCTACCTACTTTAACTATTTCTGTTACCTCCATGACAAAATCTTGAAAGTACACCACAACACCATCCGTAATATTAATGGAACTGTAGTTATAATACATTTTATAACCATCCAATTTGAAAACCTTATGATAATCAAGAATTCTGGTTTCAGTACAAACAATTATCCAGGGTTTAACTTCAAGACTCTCAACGAACACCTGCAAATTGATAGAGTTTGCATTCAAGCTTCTAATATTTACTAACATAATAAATTGGTTATTTTCATTGATGAATTTATTTAGATATTTGAGCTGAGAAAATATTAATTCATTGAACAGATCCTCTTAGATAGATTCAATAATATCTAAACTATGTTGCATTAAAAACCAAAAAGTATTTAAGTAATTTAATTCCTTATAGTATTTAAGCTCTAACTTTAGCTGCAGGTTGCTTTTTTAGTTCAGAATTAACTAATGTGATTGATATTAGATGGATGATCAGTGCTATTTCCTATATGATGAGTAGGTCGCTTACGACCAATGAAGTTTGGGATAGCTGGTTTGGTTGTGTATTCAGTGTTGGATATACAGTAGGCAATTTTTTTCCTTAGGATTGCACAAGCTTTAGTATCGCCAGCACAATGCTCCGTATTGTAAGATTGACCATACTTTATATTTGAATGTGTACAATTCGCGCAGGTAGATCGAGTGCTTTTGCAATCTTTCGACAAATGGTTGTCAGCACAGAAAGCACATTTCAATGCATTTGAGCATTTCTTGGCACTATGATTAAATCCAGAACATCGCGGGCAAAGAGAAATGTTTAAAACATCAAACGCTTTGCAACACTGATGACCGATGTATATTTTAAAATGATTATCAACTACGTATTGGTACAAGTTTGGCGGTACTTCAATTCAATTGTGAACATTTTATACCAAGATACCTTTTCCCAGCAGGGAGAATACCGCCGAACTGGAATACTCTTGGAGGCTAGCATTCTTTATGTAGCGCCGCCCCCACGGACCCGAAGATATGGGAGGCATCGTGAGTTTCCCTCCTGGGATGACAGATAACGACCCTGACTGAATCTGGAATACGCTTTGGGCAATGAGCTGAAATTGATGCTTTATGCTAGCGGATATGAAGGCTTGGATCTAGTTGCTTTGCACGGTAGCACCGAGGTGACACTCGTGCGTGAATGGCTCCAATCCAACTATCATATCGTTACCATCCCAGTAAAATCCGTGCAGGCGTCGGAGTACGTTCCAAGTTTGCACCATTGGGTTCGCGGTGTAGGTTCGATTGAAATGGACTCCTGATTAAGGCTGGTCTGGCTTTGAGCACTAATGCAATATGGGTGTCAAAGTTCCTTTATAATCAAACAATTTGTATCTTTCTGTCATATATATTTATCAGGAGTGCCTTAACCATCACACAATCATTCTCAACTAACTAATGAATATACACATGTGCAAAGTTCTAAAGTAATTTGTATACTTAGGCTGCAAAATAACGAGAACCAGTAATGAAAGAGACGAAATGCGCCGAAGAATACAGCTCGCTCATTAAAATATTCTATTCAGTATTGACGATCTTGAAGACCAGCTGCATACACAGATGTGAAACATAGACCTTAACCCAAGCATCCGCAAACATATTGAACACCTTTGAGCGACGCGTCCTGAGGCGAAAAATAGGAGCGAGGCTAGACGGAAACCAATGGCGGATTCGATGCAACCATGAGCTGTATGAAATTTTTGACGATCCTGAGGTCTCAAGGATTATAAGATTGCGGAAGCTGCAATGCGCTGGCCTCATAAATCGTATGGACGAACAATGGATACCCAAGAAGGTATTCCCTGGGAGAACTGAAACCCGGAGACCAGTGGGGAAACCGAGGAAATGATGGTCTGATTCGATCGACGAAGACAGTTCATCGCTGCCCAGATTTCGACATTGGACGACGTGGAAGTGAACGCCCAAGAGGGGCTGTAGTACGACAAAGAAGAAGAATCAAACAAAAGAATACTCTTGAAGCAAGATAGATATAATTTACTTATTTACAAAATCGGTTTGTTTATGTTAAGAAAAGATTAGTTTTTGCAAATTGGGAATGTTGAAATATTCCAACAAGCACCTATCCCAATAAGGGCCTGTGCTACTCTGCAAAGGTCACCATGGGACCAGAAAGGCGACTACACACACGAACAAAGATAGCGGCTCTGAGGGAGGACCCAATCAAAATGGACTCTTCTTACTAAAAAAAAAAATAAATCAACGAAAAAAAACAGACAGAACAAACGGTTACAGCCCCAAAGTTAACAGCACATCGAGTACGATACCAACGATGAATGCAATAACAGTGAAAACGGATGATAAACGGAGAACAACGGATAGCCTTGTCCAAACAGAGAAACATATGAACGCCAGAGCATCGTAAAAAAGCGGGGAATTTCGCAGCTGTGCGAGTGGTGGGGTTGGGAAAAACCGCACCGGTTTAACCAAAGACCGGTTCTTTTGATTCGAAAAACCAGTTTATTCCGGAGGTTTTTTCTTCCAGTTTAAGCCGGTTTTTTTGTTTTAATTCAACAAACTGACAGAAACCGGACACAAAGAAATAGAAAAATACTGAAAAAAAATTTTAAACATTTTTTTGTTTTTAATCAAAATCAGCCCTCCCTATCCTGGCAGCACAAATGACCACCGAAACCAGAACAAATCAATTTACGATGTTTGATTGGTTGTGTGTATTGGTTTTTTATTGTTCATTTCGACGCGGATAACTTTGTTACGACAACATTCATTAACATATGTGAATACTAATTGCTCGGAATTCTATACAAGAATTCCGCCCCCATGCCTCGCTTACGACACGTTATGACAACATTTATGAACATATGTGAATACTAATTGCTCGGAATCGAATAACAGTTTATCACGCTCCACATGCCTCGCTTGTCACACGTAGCGTTTTTCTGCGAACCAACAAGCGATGTATGCTTCACCGCCCCTATTTAGGGAATGGCGACACCCTACACAGAATACATAATCGCAATTTATTGTACATAAGAACCTTATATCTTACGTTTCATTGGTCAAGTCACTGAATCGGCTCCCCGGCGAATTCCACACGCATACATGGTAGTCCATACAATTACCAAATGGCTAAACCAGTGAAACTCTAGTTTTAGCTTTCATCCACGTACAAAACATCACCGAAGAATTAAACCATGGCCGCACTTGCCGGTAACGACGGCTCAGTTGAGGAGCTTGGCAGCAACAGCAGGCCCCAAAAATCCAGGTACACCAAGCCCAGCCTAGAAGAGGCACTCCGTGCTGATCCGTTGGCGGGTCCCCGACCGGTGGCAAGTTTCCCAAGGAAACGGGAGCCAGTTCGAAAGCAGGACAACTCCGGAGCCCACTCCCCAGGATTTCACTCGAGGAACGTGACAACCCCTCACTCTCGAGACGCACCTAGCCCGCCTGGCAGTCCCGTTGGATGTCGCAGTCAGGGAGACGCGTGAGGCTGCGGCAAGAGCTGGGCAACCTACGACGTCTCGCGTAAGGCATGAAGTCCGACGAGGAGCGGGAGTTCTTCGCAGCCCGGGCCAGGGCACTCAAGAAACAAATCAAGGAGAAGAGAACGAGTAGGCTAGCGGTGGCAGCTAGAATCCGAGCGCTACCGGCCAAACGAGTTCCAGACGTTGAAGTTATTGTGCAAAAGAAAATTGTCAAACGAAAATAAAGATCTTTTGTATTTCTATGGAAAAGAAAAAAGGTTCTTCTTATTTCTAAGGGACAGCCCCCTTCCCCTCTATGTATCAAGGATTAAGGTAGTGTGTGGTGAGGTGCAATCATCACACCAGCACAGGCAGGGTGGTTGCATACAGTTCTCAACTTCACGTCGAGTCTGAAGTGGAGCTTGCAAACGGTCATGGCAAATGCAAAATGCTTTGACCCAAAACGGACATAAGATAAGAAGCCATATGGTAGGAATTTGCATATGTACTAGCCAACCTACTATTGGACAAGCATCCGTGAGTCAATTCCAATGAAATTGGAATTATCCCCGAAGAAAGGGAAGATTAGAGGTTGTCTCGTCGACGAACCAGAGTTGTTGTGAAGTCGCGAACGGTGACGGACCCGGGACGAGAAGGAAAACTTAAAAGCAGAATTGAGTTGTTACTTGCGAGGTACGCGAAAAAATGACCAGCGAATATTGCAACGCAAAAGAATGAAAAAACCCGAAAGTGGTCCACAGAAGACCAGCTTTCTAGGCTAAAATTGGGGGAAAATCGTGAAATTCCCTGGCGAAAGCTACAATTTTCGCGTCGCGAAAGATCAAATTGCGAAGAAAGGAAGAAATGTGATTTTTCGTGGTGATTGAGTCATTTCGTGCGTTGACTAACACCTTCATGGATGGAGTGCTTGTACAAATTGCGTCGGCAACGGTAGAAATATAATTTCGTTCAAGCCGAAAAACTAGCGAAAAGACATCGGTTGTTGGCTATTATCACGCGGTGGATTATACTGGAAGCTACAACAATGTACTAAATCAATCGTTCGTGCAACTTTGTAGCGTGAGAAATGTGAAACGGCCAATAAGAAAAGAAAATACCGGATGTGTATCAATTTTCCAAAGCAAAACAAAACCCACAAGTCTAAGTGAATGGAACGGCGCTTTTCCTATCGCCCAAAATGAAAAGTGAACGGCAAGTTTTTGTGTTGATGCAGTGATCTATATGTGACCCATGACTTTTTTCTTTACATTAAACGAGATAAATTTTATCATTTGAAGAATTGGATGTATCTCGATTTTCAGTGATACTTCGAAGGTTATTTGTGAAGGATATGCGCTGCACCTTACGATTGGCTTTTTTGTGGTAGGGAGGTGAATGCCATTTCCCATGCTCGAAAGATGGCGAATGGACTACCCACTAAATACCTCACCTGTCAACCCAGCCTGGAACCGTTTGACACATTACTTCGGGCCAGGTCTCGTATTGTTACGCCGTAAGGCGCCTTCAAGCTGGGGGATCCCTTTCCTAGCAGGGGGAAGAGGAAGTGCCAGATCCACCAGCCCCAGTGCCCCCGGGCTGCTGTGAGTCCCTTTTATATTTTAGGACTGCCCGAGCATAATGTGCCACCTGGTTCCATTTGTCAACCGATTCGAGCATCACCGCAACTATACGAGTATTATCCGGGGTGAGCTCTCCCATCTCCCTATAGAGTTCCCTTCGTAGCTTGGCCCATTTTGTACACGCGAAAAATTTGTGGCAGGCATTGTCCTCCTCTCCTGGGCAAAACCGACAATCGGGGGACCGTGACTTACCAATCTTGTGCAGGTAAGACTGAAAACACACATGCCCACTCAAAAACTGGGTCAGATAGAAGTCAGTCTCACCATGCCTTCGATTTAGCCACGGTCTCACATCCGGGATGAGGCGCGCAGTCCACCTTCCCTTCGTGCAATTCACCCAAGACTGCTGCCAATCATTGAGCGAGCGCTGTCTCTCCTCGTGGACAACCATCTCCCTCGCATCCTCGTTTCGGCGCAGGTAAATAGTGCGGCGCTCTCTAGCAAGGAGGGCAATAGGTATCACGCCTGCAATAACTCTCTCCGCCGGATCAGGGACTGTCGGATACGAATATGCAATTTTCAGTGCTCCTCTTCTCTGTACCTGCGCCAAACGTTTTCGGTATATCTCCTTGCTGAGACCGTCACCCCATGCCTCTGCTCCGTATGGTAGCACTGACCCTACAGCACTCATCAAGAGGCGTCTTCTTGACGGACTGGGTCCCCCTACGTTGGCCATAAGTCGACTCAGAGCCGATACTCCCGAAGCAGCCTTCTAAGTCGTTGCCCTCATTTGCTCAGAGATACTCATTTTGAGTCGATCAGTAGCCCCAGGTACTTCACCGCTGTCTTCGATTTGATTTGTATATCTCCAATACTGATCATCCTTACCTTAGGGATTCTCTTTTTTGTCAAGATGAAAACTTCGGTTTTCTCCAGTGCTAAACTGAGCCCGCGAGCAGTCATCCAGTCTCTCACTCGGCGCATAAGCATACCTAGCCTAAGTTGCACCTGCTCAACAGTGCATCCAGCGACCAGAGCCGCAACATAATCCGCATAGCCGACCAAGCACGACTCATCTGACATCTAAAGTCTCAGTAGCCCGTCATAAGGCACGTTCTGTAGTTCCGGACCAAGGATAGATCCCTGGGCAACACCCGACGTAATTTCCATCCTTCGTTGGCCCTGTGTCGTGTCGTAGAGCAGGCTTTGGTCCTTCAGGTAGTTCCTCAAAAGCTACACTAGATATTCTGGAACTTGAAAAGGATTTTCCAGCGTATCCAGAATATCCACCCATCTAGCGGAGTTGAAGGCATTCCTGACGTCGAGTGTCACCAACAGGACGATCCGTCGCTTGGTGCGACTATATGCCTCTGCTTTTTGGACCGCGCTCACCACCTCTGCAATCGCATCAATGGTAGAACGTCCTACTCTAAAGCCATACTGCCGAAGAGATAGGTCCCCAGCAGCGATTTAGCGAGTCTTCCCTTGATGAGTTTCTCTAGCACTTTCCCAGCCATGTCTAGCATGCATAAAGGGTGGTATGCAGACGGCGATTCGGGATTTCCCTTCCCCTTGCTAATCAGCACGAGCCTCGCCATCTTCCATCGTACCGGGAAAACCCCGTACCGTAGGCAAGCGTTGAATGTGCTGAGCAACAAGTCAGGAAAATGGTGATAGACGAGCTGCAACACCAGCCGGAACACTATCTGGACCTGGAGCCTTCCTCGCTTTCAATGAGAGAACTGCCTCCTCTAGTTCCGGCTGTGTGAAGAGTGGACACTTGACTGCTGTTTCACCATGGACAGCGTCAACTCGAACGGGATGGGCGGGGAAGAGTACCCGCACTTTCTCATCCATCTTTTCCGCATCATGCATACAAGGCTTCTTTAGGGCACCAAGCTTCCGCATAACTAGCTTATAGCCAAGACCCCACGGATCCTTGTTCACATTGTCCACTAGGTCTTGCCAGCAGCGAGCCTTGCTATTGTTCATCAATTTGCGAAGGCATTTCCTGGCCGACTTATATGCTGCCACCCAGTTGCATGCCTCGTCACGGTTCTGCGCCCGTTGAGCCTCACACCGAAGCTTGTGACACTCCCTTCGTTTTTCAGCGATTTCAGTTGACCACCAGTACACTGGGGGCTTGCCGTGCCGGGGTTTTTGACGGGGCATAGAAGTGCAGCAAACAGTCGTAATGATGCTCATACTAGAGTTCACCACGTCTTGAGCAGCCAGTTCTTCCATCGTGTTGTAGAAAGCCGAGAGCACGGACGTCGGGAGAAAACATCACTTACCTCAAGCAGAATGCACTGATGATCACTGGCTGAGTAGTCCTCTAATACTTTCCAGTTGTGTATCCTCCGTACTAAGGACTCCAAGGTGAATGTCACGTCCGGTATGGTTCCCCCACAGCCAATACGGTGGAAAGTCGGCGTATTTCCGGAGTTTAGTACGACGAGGGCCGTCCTGGCCACCATTTGCAGGATTCGTTTTCCCCGCGGATCCATTTGAGGCATGCCCCATTTGATTGCTTTAGCGTTGAAGTCGCCCCCAAACGAGCACTTTACCCTCTGCGTTTGAGGCAGCGCCCTCCAGAGCATTAAGCTTGGCTTGGAAAGATGATATCGATTCGTTTGGCGTTAGGTATACACTAAAGAAGGTGGTCCCTGAGCACCGAACCCACACGAAACCATCCCCCCGTCCACAACTCTCCGCTTGAAAGTCACTGTTCCGAGCCCAGATGGCGGCAGTACCAGTTTCGTCAGAATACCATAATGCAGGGCTTTTATCATAATAGTGTTGCTCACTCAGCAGCAAGAAGTCGGCTTTCATGTCCCTGTCACCGAAGTTCTGATTTTGCCTTGGCTAGGACTTCGTGGAAAACCCACCATTTTCCTGATCCCAAGACGTGTCCAAAATCAGGTCTCGGACTAGCATCCTTGCAAAGAATATAGTGTGCCGCCTTCGTGCACTCTTTTCTTTCATATCCCATTTCACCGCATTTGTAACATAGGGAACTCCTATCGGGTCCATTGCATACTTGTGTGGTGTGACCATAACCAAGGCATTTGAAACATTGAAGAGGCGTTGCTCTTCGCCGTATCCTACAGACAACCCACCCTGTTCGTACTTTGCCCTTGTTCAGGAATTGTTCGGCGTCCTTTTCGGTCAAGTCAACTATGGCCATGCGTTGTCCCCTGTAGTTTTCTTGTGTCAGTCTCGCTTTGATCCTCCCACGCTGCGGAGCTCCCTTTTGATGGCCTCTTCTACCTCGGCCAGATCCGTGACGCAGTCGATGTCTCTTATTTCGATCGTTGCCATCGGTTCGGGGGGGGGGGGGGGGGGTAGAGTTGCGCTTTTGCCGAGGACTTTCTTTACTGCATCGCAGAATGTTTCCTTATTGCTGGCCTCTGCTCCGAATTCGACCAGTATGTGGCCCGACCGCTTTGGTCGTACTACTTTAATGGTAGTATTGGTGTCTTCGGGCCTTACGTTTCCCCTGATGTCCCACAGTACCTCCGCGTAGGATCGGCCATCTTGGGGCTTTACGAGCAGTGCCTGCTGCCAGGGTCTTCCTCGGGGCTTCTGCCTCTCCTGTTTTGGATCAGGTCCTTTTTCTGATTGTTTATTTGCGGCATTCTTCACTCCTTTTGTAAGCACTATCTGGTGCTCCACGCCCATCAAGTGCCGCTTCCTTCCTTCTTTTATCCCGATCTCCTTCGATTGGGCTAAACCTAGTCCAGATCCAATCAGAGTCGTTACCTGTCATTCCAGGAGGGAACCTCACGGTGCCCCCCCCCCATATCCTCGGGTCCGGGGGGTGGTGCTCCCCAAAGAATGCTAGCCTCCAAGAGTGCTCTTGTCGACCGGCATTCCCCCTGCGGAGTTTCCTCGGGTACGTGGGGGCGAAACTCCCCAAAGAATGCTAGCCTCCAAGAGTGCTCTTGTCGACCGGCATTCCCCCTGCGGGGTACGATTGGCTTAACTAAATAAGTGGATAACTTTTCCCCCGCTAATATTTAAACATCGTAATTGCCCAAAAGCCAAAACGATCGAACTCATTAAAATGAATCGTCCAGTGGTCCAGTGGCTCCGCAGGAGCAACCTTATAGGTTGAATCCGAAGCATATCCACAGCATCGTCCAGGGCTGCAATCTGCATTTTAGCGGGGAGCCAAACGCCATGAACGTAGAGGTCTTCATTGGTCGGGTAGAGTTCTAGATAGATCAGATGCTGGCAGGATATCACACGGTGCTGGCAGGCTACTTGCCGATGCTGTTTAGGAGGGCAGCGCTGGAGACCTACTCGCGGATACATTCGACTCCACCATCTATACGCTGGTCACGGCTGAAGGAGGTACTTCGCATGGAGTACCCTACGATCAATATGGACAAGAGTGTTCTGGACAAAATCCATACTAGGTGGCATCTACTTGCTAGCGAGGACGGGTCCGCGGCGTGGAATAGCGGAAGTGGCACTAGAATATAACACCACAGATCTGGAGGAAAAAATGGAGTTGGATTATGACCGTGACACGGGAAGCACGGAAGAATGGAGAATATAGAGGAATATAGAAATTGATTTAGCCGTATGTGGATGTGATAGAATCTAATCGCAGCCGCGATGACTGCAGGCTATGGTTGTGCAGTTTTAAAACGTCCTAAACTTCGCTGGATGTGATTCCGAGACGTTGGTTACAAATTATCAGCGGATTTGGGTCGAACCGTAGATAACTGTGGCGCCTCCTCTATATCCGTGCAAGCTCGAGCTCCGTGGGAGAAAACTTGCGAGCCTATTGAAATAGAAGCTTTCAAGCATCGTAATTATCTGTGCAATCGAAAGTGATTGCCAATGGTGATGTGCGCATGGTAGATGATTCAGGAAATATTTTTTCTCACAAACCGAATGTCTAGGAATAATGGCTGCACGAGCTCGCGCAAATAGCTGGTGATCAAAAAACGTTTCAATGCTTTCATCATCACCTAACGTTTTTGACCTACAAATTGATGTGGCGCAATCAGCGCGTAATATTAAATAATCTGCGTCGTACAGAAGACGTAAAATTAAAAACAACAGGGGGAACTCGTTAAATTGCATGAATTCTGTCGCCACGTGCGCGTTTTTTTTTTTGAATTGACCAAGTTAAAGGAAAAAATATATGTATCTGTGCGAATTTGTCAACATAAGGAAATTAATTTTTAGGAAATTACCCACATCATCAGCGGGTGCCCGGCGAGGATGCAGGGTAAGTACCCTTTCCTTAATTTTGATTGTCATATACCTTAAATTTATATTGCTTTCCAAATGTGTTAAATATTGTTGGTTTTCTTTCTTTTAATTTGCAAGCATGTTCTATATATATATTTTTTTATTTTTCACTTATGCTTATTTGCACGAGAGAAGACCCCTAATGCAATCCTATATAGAATTTTGTTTAAAATTTAGTTCGAAATTGACGTCTTCTGGTAATTACAACCAATTAAAAGTTTATATCCATTAAATATTGAACTTTATCAATTCAAAAATATCGCAACACACGAAAGCATGTATTTTTGTTTAACCGCGGTATAATTGTTAAACCTACGCCTCGGCCTTTCCATTTTGGCGTACCTGACCGGGTATAGGACCCGCAACGATGGTAGGCTTTTCTTCTCCTATGGGCTAGCCATCGGGCGAACAAGCAATTTCAACCCTTTGTAATGATTTTCGAAGTGCCCGTGTAGGACACGGCTGCCGATGGTCTGGCACAACTGTCGAGCTATAAACAACACCGAGCTCAGCTAACTAGCTTCGCTTAACGACCGCGTACGCGTGCTTGACGACTAGCATTTGCGGGATCATATGAGGCGGGCTCTTGTCGAGCTACGAAGCTACACTACAAAATACTTATCACGCGTACTCTACTCTACAAGACGTACCGATCAATTTTTATTATCTTTACAAATGTACTATTAGGTGTCAATTAAGCTACTCTACAATAATTCAATTTTTATTTTTTTTTTGCCTCGTTAAAGTTAGCGGACACGGAGGCTTGAGACAAACGCAAACATTACACAAAAGGCAACCGTTACTTTTTCCGAAGAAGGTCGTTGCATTACAAGGGGAATGTCAAACGTAAAGACGTTAAAGTGGCTGAAGTGAACCAGTCATCTCTGCCTAAAGGATGGAAACTTGACGGATGTAGTTTACTTTACACTAGTAAAACAACAAACTGAGCAGTTTCAACGGGGTGACCACCTTATCTCTTCAGGAGCAGCCACTCCTGATCACTACGGGACTGTTCGACTGCTTATGTTTATTACACCTTAGTAGGTTACCTCGGCCTCGACACCAGTCGATCGGCATTCGATCCTTTTAATTCGTGAATGCGAAATTTTTTTGTAGTGGGTGCTTGTGCTAGGGGGGAAAACCCGCCCACGAGACCGCAACGCTAGCCTGCCAGCACATTCACACGTCCCCAGACAAGGCCAATCTCGGCGGATCTAAACATCCGCTTCCGTCGAGGCAGCAGACCATCGCTACAGTCCTTCACGGACATATAAATACCTACTTTCACTAAAAAAGGGGAATAATAAAATATAAATTCGCGCCTCCCACTACTAAAGACATCTGACTCCCTCTCACGATACATACGTACATGCATGCAAATTTATTGAACCGTTTCCAGAAATGTTCCGTCACCAAACAAGCGTAACAAGCGTTTCAGACGAAATTAGCATTTGTAGTAGTCAGCCTACATATGGCCAGCTGCCATGAGCTGTCAGTCTACTTTGGCAGAATGAAAATGTTTGTATGGCGTAATATATTCTATGTTCCACATAAAAAAGATACAAATCATATTTCTTGTATGTTTAAAATTCACCTTCCACTGGCTACTGTACATCTACACATTTCGGAACAGCTAAATGAAATACACGTTCAACTCCTACCACCGACAGCTAGCTTGAAGAAGTAAACAAATTCCTAACGTTTTAACTTTGAATCTCAATAAAACATGAACGAACGTATGAACTGAAACGAAATTCAATTTATAAGGAGCGCTACGATGTACCCACGGACCGTCATGATTTCAACGCTGAAATTCGCCTCGAAACCATACAACATTCTTCATATACCGCCATATAAGTTGGCGAGAAAAGTCAGCCTACATGTGATCATGTATGGGGTAGTAGGGTCTTCTGGTACATGACTTGTTAAGCTGTAGTAAGGCTTTGGCCATCACCCATTTCAGTTGCGTTCAATAGTGATCGAACACTTCTCGGCAGAGTAACCATAATTGTTACATAATTTAATCGCTAACGTTGCGCGTCGGCGTGAAGAGAATCCGAAAAAAGACTAGCATCCGCGCAAAGAATTTTCTTTGATTTTGTTTCAAGCACGTGGGTGATAATAATAACTGTCCCATACGGTACGCAGGAAAGGCAGATTACGGTGTTCATTTCTACATAATTCATACGCGGCTCTTTCAACAATCTTCTCAACCGTCGGACATACACACATTCAGGGTCGTAAAAATGTGTGCGCTCGCCATCTTGCCTACATGCAAGTATCATCCACGATCGCGGATATGCAACCATGCAACTCTGCTTTCGTTGGACGAATTGCTGCTGATGGAATTTTAACACCTTACGCTGCTTTTGTTGCTGCGCTGCAAATTCTTATTTTGCATACAAGAAATGCTCCCCTCACACAGGCCCGAAAACGGATGCATGCACCGAGATTTTAGACTTATTGACCCATTCTTTTAGACCAATTGAACAGCTTTTGACAGTTCTCGCAGTGACATCATGTACGTTAATTGCTTTTCTTTTGGGCCTGAGCGTTGCCTTCTTACTCTGGCCCGAAAACGGAAAAACTACGTCACATAGCGAACTAACCTCTTCGAGTAGCCTCATCAGCGCCATCTAGTGCTGTTCAAATAAAACAAATTTTGTAAAGATTTTTGGCAGTACATATGACTGTAGTTTGAAATGTTATCAGTACGATGTTAACAATTTATTTTAGATGTGAGGCGTCGAAGACATTAGCACGCAAATATACAGAGATGGCCAAAAGTGATCGGACAATACAAGAAACAAGCAATAAAATACTTTTACGAGCATAAGCTTTGAAATGAAATAAAAATTTTTCCCTTATATAAAAGTCACTTGTATTCTCAATTAATTGCACAAAAAAATAAAACAGAAATAAAAAGATTTTCACAAGAAAATTAACAACTAATTCAAATTCACATTGCATCAAATGGACAAAAGTAATCGGACGTTCAATTGTAATACTTTTCTTTCTGATGATTCCATTAGAACATAGGCTTTTAATATCTAGTTGCGTATCCTTTTTGTTTTATAACTTCTGTTAACCTATTGGGCATAGACTGTACCAACTTACGGGTAACGTCCGGAGTAATGTTGTCCCATTCTTCTAATAACACCGTCTTCAGTTGACTTTTATTAGTAATGTGATGGTTCCTTATTTTTTTATCCAGATGATCCCAAAGATGTTCGATGGGATTTAGGTCTGGGGATTGCGGTGGTGTTTTTAATTGACCAGGAGTGTTGAAAAGGAGCCACATACGAACATCATGAGCTGTATGCTTTGGGTCATTATCTTGCTGGAACAAATAATGACCATCAAGACCCAATTTTTGTGCACTTTTTTTCAAATTTTCTTTCAAAATCGACAAGTAACCTAGTTTGTCCATAGGTTCGTCAATGAAAACAAGTTCTCCTACACCGTTGGCAGCCATGCAACCCCAGACCATTACACAGCCACCTCCGTGTTTTACTGTATGTTGAATGTTTTTGGGATGAAGCTCACTATTTTGAGTTCTCCACACCAACAACCTGCCGTCGGAGTGGTAGATATTAAACTTACTCTCATCAGAGAATATTATACGAGTCCAAAAGTCGAGCGGCTTGCTTTTAAATTCTTTTGCAAAGCATAATCTTTTCTTCTTATTAACTTTGCTAATTAGTGGTTTCTTTCGAGGTACTCTCGCTTGATAACCAGCACGGCTGAGAGCTCTACGAATAGTCCGGGCACTAACATTGGTACCATTTACATCTGCCAATTGATCCCTAATACTTCTGGACGTTGTAGTCGGATTCTTTTTAACAATTCTTAAGATTTTTCGTGCGTCTGTCTATGTTAGTTTACATGGTCGACCACTCCTAATATCGTTTTCCACCTGAATATTTTTTCTGAACCGTTTCACGATATCGGAAACTGTCGAACGATTTCTTCCAATTTTTTTTTGATATTTCAGAAAAGGATTTATTCTCTTTATACAACTTTATTATAACTTTTCTTTCATGTATACAGGTTTCTTTGCGATTCTTAGCCATGTTTAACTTTCTTCACTTAAAACTGACAAGTAAATGACTGATATCAGAAAAACACATATCAACATATAATTAGGGGAATTCCCTTTTAAACTCGGAAATGAAAAGAAAAGAATTGCTCCAAACTTCAATGACTAATTTCACACTTTTCAAAATGTCCGATTACTTTTGTCCACTTGATGCAATGTGAATTTGAATTAGTTGTTAATTTTCTTGTGAAAATCTTTTTATTTCTGTTTTATTTTTTTGTGCAATTAATTGAGAATACAAGTAACTTTTATATAAGGGAAAAATTTTTATTTCATTTCAAAGCGTTTGCTCGTAAAAGTATTTTATTGTTTGTTTCTTGTATTGTCCGATCACTTTAGGCCACCTCTGTATGTATTTCCTTCTCGATTGTATCATTTTGTCTAAATTTTATCTGACAAATGTCATATGACAAACTCAATAGCCTACTTTCGGCCTATTGAGATGCTGCTTTCAAGTTTTCTGGATAGCTGTTTTCGAAAATTCAGGGCTACTGAGCAGCTGTTTCCGGTACGCGAAGTGGCGTCAGGTACGTTGATTGATTTCCTTATGGGCCTGAGTAAGCAAGCGTTGATACAAGGCAGCATTAGGCAATTTCCGTTTGTCAATTGTGATTTATTCGAAGTTGGTATACGTACGGATGTTTCTGTAAAACCGATGGATTTGTACTAGTAACAGCATACAGTCAAAAAAGAAAAACTAGGAAAAAAACACAATATTAATATGTTCCCTTTGGACAATTATCGACACGTCGATGGCTTGTGCGTTTGAGCCATAGCCTAACACAGGTTAGGCAGACGAAAAAAAAAATGGTTTGTACGATGCAGATTAGGATAAGAACAGGGTCGCCCTGAATTAATTTGGTTTATAACTGTGACGGTGAGATGGCAGTTGATGAGGATAGGGAAGCTTTCTAGGGATCACTTTTCCTGGGTTTGTGATAAAGCTACTTTTCTTGGTCAACTTCTTGAACAATTGTTTGGTTGTTGGTTTTGTCGAATTTTCATCTTTTATGTTGTATTTTTGTATCGTCGAACATGTGTTCGTTAACAAGTTGGTGAGCACGACAGATTCAGTTCAGGTTATGCATTCTTATCAAATCCTTCGTAGCTAACGGCCCAAAGAATCAATTATTAGAGTTAGCCGAAAGAAAAAGAAATCGTTGCATCTAAATAGTGTTCAGAATAAAAGTTCATAATGATAGAAAAATACTTTCATGTTTCGACCGCAATATGCTCGAATTTTTATATTTCCGTACATATAAATATGTTTGTGTGTTTCGACGAACGGTGGAAAGAATATTGTCGAAAATGTATCGCATCATCAATATAAGGCAATATAGGAGCAAACTGAAAATTGTTTTCTTTCATCAATTTCTCTGCGCACAACGCTTCACCCCTCTCATAACATTTACCCTCTCATAACATTAAAATAAAACAAATATGAACACGTATTTTGTAATACAAAATTATATTTTCATGTAAAAAGATATAATGTAAATAGTTGACTTTCAATGAGTTTTTTCCTATTCCTTGTAAAACTTATTTCACCATCAAGCCAACCCCATTGTCTTTAATGAAATTTTAGCTTCAAACTAAGAATTCTCTTCAAATGGAAGAATTTTGATAGGAAAACCACCGCATTATGAATATATTATATATGGTACAATTTAATTTCGCACAATTATCAACTTAATAAACAATCAACAAAGAACCAACGCATATTGGTGTACCTACGATGAAAAACTCATTCCTGGCTCGGGGGTATTGAAAGCATTATTCAAAGCACTCAAATCTCTTTCATCCATCGCGTCTTGTAAATCCCGCCGACCCATTAACGAAACCACCATTCGTAGTGTACTCCAAATCGTATTCGACATTTGATTTGAGCTTTCCGTTGACGCTGTCAGGCCTGATCTTGCAAATGAGGTAGCTTGCATATTCAGGGCTGTGAGTAAATGCTCAACAGCTTCTTTATAAGCCTTCAAATTCATGCAAATTATTCCAACGTTGTATCGTGCTCGTATAAATCCCGGTTCAATTTCCAATGCCCTTTGATACGCTTCAACTGCCTCAACCGACCTATTACCATTCGCCAGACTTGCGCCTAAGCGATTCCAAATCTTTGCACTGTCCGGACGAACTTGGGCAGCTGCACGAAAGCAATCAACAGCTTTATCATATTCCGATGAAAGATTGAAGAGCACACCAAGCGCTTCTTGAATGTCAGCATCTATTTCATTTGGATTTTGCTGTACTGCTTCCAGGAATATATTTTGAACTTCTTTTAATTCAGGCCCGCGAATTATCGAGCTGGTAAAAGCCCCATCGTCGAAGCTTACCAGATTTGGTGGTACAAGATGTTTGTAGCGCGGATTGGAATGTAGCCAGGATGTCAGTACCTTTAAAGCTTGACTTTGCAAGCTTTCGTTTGTATACGAAACCGCTAGAGCCATTAGAACTGATGGATTGTCAGGATTGAGTTTGAGCGATTTTTTGAGTGCGGCGATCGCGTTGGGGTCCTAGAAACAATAAATGCACTTTTAATTTGAAACATGTCTTTTCGTTCTACAAGTGAATCAGTACCATTTCATTTTCAGCTTGAGATTTTCCAAGCAACTCCCAAGCCTCAGCATTTTCAGGTTGTTGTTTCGCGGCTGCCTCAAAACACAAGACAGCACTGGGGATATCTCCTTGTTTCAAAAACTCTTTCCCTTTTTCAAGAGCATTTTCATCTTTAACCATGGGATTTTCTTCGGCGAAATTGTACTCCTGCATTAATTATTTTATCATTTGAAGGAAATTTCAACAATACATATTTAAGAGATACAAGTACCTTATAGGGATCATAATACTCGGTAAACTCATTTAACCAAGGATGTTCAGTATCATTGGAATCTTCTGATATTTTTTTCCATTCTTCTTGCAATTTGTCCCAAAATTTCTGATTATACTCCTCAGTTTTGACAGCTAAAGTACTAAATATTAGAATCAAAGTGTACAGTTGGATCTAATCACGCTTACCTTCATCTGCTTTTGTGGTTTCAAACTCTTCGAGCCATTTTTCTGATAATGCTCCATCGGTTGATGATTCAACTTGCACGGGATCGATAGTGGATGCATTAAGTAAAGCACCCTGGAATCGTGCAAACTGAAATTTGGAATGAGTAATAGTTAAAAAATAATTCATTAGGTACTCGTATTACTTGGTTATAATTTATTCCAGATGCAAATCCTTCGACGTTATCAGCCTGTGAAAGAAAGACGACACAAATAATTTTTAGAGCACTTTTGGAATTTTTGCATGTTTTTGATAAATTAAATATTGTATTGGTATTGGTTTGAAAACTATGACAAAGATTCTAGTTTTCGTAGAGTAGCGATACTGTTTAAAGCTGAACTTTTTCGGCACGAAGATGAAAAGTAGGAGCTGCTAAAATGCATAAGGTGAAATATGAGGCAACCGAATCGGAAATTTTTTCCAGTAGCCGAAACAATCACGGAAGCCCAGACAAACTGCTCAAGGAATCTTCATGAAAAGGACAATAGGAGTAGAGGAGAAAAGAATAGACGCTATATGCTCACTAACATTTCTGCACCTCAGTTGATTTCCACAGAACGCATCCATATGTGATTTTGGGTGGCGTAGATTTAAAAGTTAACGTATGGGAGCGTCGCTAAATTTTCTCAAGCGCAATTGACAACATCCTTGCCACCTCAAATTCAACAAAGAAGAAATAACAAAATAAAAAAAAACACCATAAAGCATTATTTACAACTTTCATTTTTTCTTAATTATCTTCAAATCCAACTTGCTTGCGAATTTCATCTCAATGTGAGCTAACAACAAGCTCTCGTTGTGACTCATAGTTACCGCTGTGGATAGACTTTCGCGCTGCGTATCGCAGGCCTATTGCATTGATGAAATTTGTTTTATGTTTACCTTCAGGCAAGACCCAAGTTTTCTCTTTTCCATCAATATCGGGAGACCAGAATTCTCTGATAGTGATTTGCCCTTTTGTTCCTATCACTATTGCATCATTGTCCAAGTTTTTCCTAGCACTAGTATTAAAGTAGGTTACACCGGTTCGGAGTGAAAATTAATAAGTTAATTTATAATACTAGAGAAAAAGTGGAAAAGTGACTGAGCGAACAAGAAAGAAAATTTTTTCCATGAAAACAGAATTTTATTTCGGATTTCCCATTTAACCCTCGATTCCACGTTTAATGTACTTTTAAACGGTGCAGCTGAGTAAATATCCGTAATCAGTGAGTGTTCGGCGAGGAAATAGTGAGGATTTCAAGGTCGTGGGCAATTTCGCGGCTTGTCTGTAACTCTTCAGTTATATACATAAGCGGTAGATATTGTCGTTGAGTTTACCGAATTCTGACTACATGATTGGAGTGTGTTCGAGCCGATGGCAACGATCGAAATAAGAGACATTGACTGCGTCACGGATCTGACCGAGGTAGAAGAGGCCATCAAAAGGGAGTTCCCTAGCGTGGGCAGGATCAAAGCAAGGCTGACACCAGAAAACCATACGGAACAACGCATGGCCATAATTGACTTGACCGAAAAGGACGCCGAACAACGACGAATAGAGTGGGTTGTCTGTAGGATACGGTGAAGAGCATCGCCTCTTCAATGTTTTAAATGCCTTGGTTATGGTCACACCACACAAGTATGCAAAGGACCCGATAGGAGTTCTCTATGTTACAAATGCGGTGAAATGGCACATAAAAGAAAAGTGTGTACGAAGGAGGCACACTGTATTCTTTGCAAGGATGCTGATCCAAGACCTGATTTTGGACACGTCTTGGGATCAGGAAAATGCTGAGTTTTCCTGGTTTTCCTCTATAGAGCGCTGTCTCGAATGCAGACGGCAACGTGCTCGTTGGGGGAGACTTCAACGCTAAAGCAATCGAATAAGGCATGCCTCAAGCAGATCTCCAGGGAAAACGAGGCCTGGAAATGGCGGCCAGGACGGCGCTCGTCGTACTAAACACCGGAAATACGCCGGCTTTCCGCCGTTTTGGCTGTGAAGGAACAATACCGGACTTGACATTCACCTCGGAGTCCTTAGTACGGAGGATACACAATTGGAGAGTATTAGAGGACTATTCAGCCGGTGATCATCAGGGCATTTTGCTTGAGATCAGTGATAATGTCTCCCGACGTTCGTGCTCTCGGCTTTCTACAACTGGATGGAACATCGGAAGGATGGACGTCGAGAGGTTCGTCGAGATGTTCATAGCAGTTGAGCCGCTGCAGTGAGCTTCGGTGGGGAAGGAAGAACTGGCAGCTCAAGACGTAGTGAACTCAATTATGAGCATCGTTACGACTGCTTGCAAAGCTTCTATGCCCGATCAAAAACCCCGGCACGGCAAGCCCCTAGTGTACTGGTGGTCAACTGAAATCGCTGAAAAGCGAAGGGAGTGTCACAAGCTTCGACGGACGCGGAACCGTGACGAGGCATGATACTGAGTGGCAGCATATAAGTCGACCAGGAAATGCCTTCGCAAATTGATGAACAATAGCAAAGCTCGCTGCTGGCAAGACCTAGTGGACAATGTGAACAAGGATCCGTGGGGCCTTGGCTACAAGCTAGTTAAGCGGAAGCTTGATGCCCTACGGAAGCCTTGCATACATGATGCGGAAAAGACGGATAACATAGTGCGGGCACCCTTCCCCGCCCATTCCGCCCGTGTTGACGCTGTCCATGGTGAAACAGCAGTCAAGTGTCCACTCTTCACACAGCTGGAACTGGAAGAGGCAGTCCAGATAGTGTTCCGGCTGAGGTGTTGCACCTTGTCTATCACCATTGCCCTGACTTGCTGCTCAGTGCATTCAACGCTTGCCTACGGGACGGGGGTTTCCCGGTACGATGGAAAGTGGCGAGGCTCGTGCTGCTCAGCAAGGGGAAGGGATATCCCGAATCGCCGTCTGCATACCGCCCATTTCGTATGCTAGACACGGCTGGAAAAGTGCTAGAGAAACTCATCAAGGGAAGACTCACTGACGCGATTCGTACTGCTAGGGACCTTTCTCCTCAGCAGTACGGCTTTAGACCAGGACGTTCTACTATTGATGCGATTGCAGAGCTGGTGAGCGCGGTCTAAAAGGCAGAGGGATATAGTCGCACCATACGACGAATCGTCCTGTTGGTGACACTCGACGTCAGGAACGCCTTCAACTCCGCTAGATGGGTGGAAATTCTGGATACGCTGGAAAACTATTTTCAAATTCCAGAATATCAAATGCTTTTGAGGGACTACCTAAAAGACCGAAGCCTGCTCTACGACACGACACAGGACCAACGAAGGATGGCTGTTACATCAGGTGTTGCCCAGACGATCTATCCTTGGTCCGGACCTGTGGAACGTGTCTTACGACGGGCTACTGAGACTGAAGATGCCAGATGAGTCGTGCTTGATCGGCTATGCGGATGATGTTGTAGCTCTAGTCGCTGGCCGCACCGTTGAACAAGCGCAATTTAGGCTAGATATCCTAATGCGCCGAATGAGAGACTGGATGACTGCTCGCGGGTTCAGTTTAGCACTGGAGAAAACCGAAGTGGTCATCTTGACAAAAAAAAGAGAATCCCTAGAGTAAGGATGATCAGTATTGGAGACATACGAATCGAATCGAAGTCAGCGGTGAAGTACCTGGGGCTACTGATCGACTCGAAGATGAGTTTTTCTGAGCAAATCAGGGCAACGGCTGAGAAGGCTGCTTCGGGAGTATCGGCTCTGAGTCGAGTTATGGCCAACGTAGGGGGACCCAGGCCAGCAAGAAGGCGCCTCTTGGTGAGTGCTGTAGGGTCAGTACTACCATACGGAGCAGAAGTATGGGGCGATGCTCTCAGTAAGGAGGTTCACCGAAAACGCCTGGCGCAGGTACAGAGAAGAGGAGCGCTGAGGACTGCAGCTTCGTATCCGACAGTCTCTGATTCGGCGGTGAAAGTTATTGCAGGCGTGATATCTGTCGGCCTGGTTGCTAGAGAGTGCCGCTCTATTTATCTGCGTCGAAACGAGGATGCGAGGGAGATGGTTGTCTGGGAAGAGAGACAGCGCTCACTCATCGATTAGCAGCAGTATTGGGTGAATTGCACGAAGGTAAGGTGTACTGCGCGCCTCATCTCGGATGTGGCTAAATCGAAGGCATGGTAAGACTGACTTCTATCTGGCCTAGCTTTTGAGTGGGATGGGTGTTTTCAGTCTTACCTGCAAAGATTGTAAGTCACGGTCCCCCGATTGTTGGTTTTGCCCAGGAGAGGAAGACAATGCCTGCCACTCTTTTTTTGCGTGTAGAAAATGGGTCAGGCTGCGAAGGGACGCCTACAGGGAGAGCTCATCCCAGATAATATAGTCGCGGTGATGCTCGAATTGGTTGACAAATGGAACCAGATAAAAGGGACTCACAGCAGCCGGGGGTATTGGGACAAGGGATCGCTTGCCTGGCACTTTCTCTTCCTCTCTCTCCTCCCGCTAGAATAGGGACCCCCTAGCTTGAAGGCACCTCACGGTGTAACAAAACGAGACCTGGCCCGAAGTAATGTGACAAACGGTCCCAGGCTAGGTTATCAGGTTGACAGAGGAGGTGTTTAGTAGGTAGTCCAGTTGCCTTCTTGCGAGCATGGGAGTCCCACACTCTATGCGTAAATGGGCATTCACCTTCCTACCACAAAAAAAGGCTGCCTTCCAACCGAACGGATCTCGCTCGTGTCAATTTTGAGAAATCCACATGATCCGTTGTCGTCTTTTTTTCAAATAATGCAAATAATACACATTATAGTCAAAATCGCGCTCGGATTAACTCAATAGAAAATATAGGTGCTTATTAAATCAGATAGTGACAAAGCAAGGAAAAGTGAAAAAAAGTTATTTGAAAAAAAAAAGAGTCGAAAAATATAAATGAGTTCTTGAATGCTGTGCGGTTGGTATGTTATGTTTATTTCTTTGGACCAAGAATTGCGATCATTAGCCAATCTACTTACCGTTCCTAAGAGGCAATAGTAGTACGTGCAATCAAAGGGATAAAATATGCCGATCCGGGCAAAACTGAAGCTACTTCGACCTACTCTCTATATCAGTTCGTCGTTTTCAAAGTGAAATAAGCAATTAATTGATGGAATGTAAAGCAGTAGAATAATTAGCCGCGAGAATTACCAAGTTTGAAGTCCATACGGTTGTGATATCCAAAGAAGTCGATATGTGTTTACACTTTAATAGTAAATTTTTTATACGATTTTAAACACACTTAGGATATATTAAACTCGTCTACAAATATTTGAGATATGAACGCGAATCTTCACTACCGAAGGAAAGAAAAATCTTGATTCATAAGTTACAACCGGTACAATAATACGCTTAATGAATTCTATTGATTTCAGCATGTCATTAATTTATTGAAGGGAAACCTTTATAACAATTGTGATCGTCGCGTAATTTAACGCAAGAAAAAGTGTTAGTGTAATTTATAAGAACAAATGTTTTCAAAGTGTCAGGCACTTTTACCCCTCAACAACGAGCGGTCGTCGAAGGAGTGGGTAAGTACCCTTTTTAGGGTATTGTAAAATCATTTTACAATACCTAGTAGTTTCGCGTCCTGTCTGTCCGTCTGTCCGCCCGTCCGTCCGTCCGTGTGTCACACCACTTTTTCTCGCAAACTACATAAGCTAGAAACATAAGATTTTGTAGGTAGGTGCGAAGTGACGCCCTCGACAAAGTTTCAACACGAAAAGAAATTTATAAGGTCTTTAAGGGGGGTCTCCCCATATAGGAGAGTTGCCCTTGAAAAAAAGTTTTCATCGCATGTAGGCAATATGGGTATCAAATAAAAGGACTTAATGAGCACTTTTCAAAACAGGTCTTAAAATGACAAATTTTGCTTCGAGGGGTGCAGGGGAAGGGGAAATGTACGAAAAATCTGAGAAAAATCATGAATATAGGCCTTTATGAGTACAACAACAACAAATACATGAGAAGTCGAAATTCACTCAACTTTGTTAGTAATAGTAGGATCTATCGATTTTATATTTTCTTGAATAAAATCTTAATGGTGCCCTTAAATTTAATAAAATACACACCGATGACTATTTATAAGATTAATCTGTCCTGAAAGTTTCATAAAGATCGAATGGTATTTGATGAAGTTAGATCGATTTGAATTTTCCTGTATTACTATGGAACAATATGCGCTGTATTACTATGGAAACATAATGGCTATGGAACAATATGCGCTTTTTACCAACTCAGATACTACAGCTTTGCAAGGATTTGCATGAAAGTTTCAGGAATGATAGGTATCATGAATTTCTTTGATAATTGGCTCAGCTAGTGGTATGGGTAATCGTAAAGCAAAATAGAGGCCGTTTTAAATGCGAAGATTGAATAATTTTGAGTTATTTTGCCCCAACTTCAACGTTTAAGGCGCATGCTTTTAACACTTGATTCAATTTAATGAATGACTGAAGATGAGTACTCATAGGTGAAACAAGCCGAGGAGGCAGGAGAGAGCTCCCAGCAAATAGGCTTTGTAACCATTCTAGAATTCGAAAAAATAGGCCATGAATCGATGATTACAGTACAGGGGAGTGGTCGCTAAAAAAAAAAATTCATCATAGGTAGCCAATATGAATATCAAATGAAAGTTCTTTATAAGAGCTTTTCAAAACAGTACTTGAACTGACAATTTTTCCTTCACAAGGGCAACAAATACCTTAGACGTCGAAATTCGATCAACTTTGTTAATAATAGTACATTTTATAAATTTTGCTTTTTTGTCTATAAAATCAAGATGGGAGCCTTAAATTTCCCAAAATCTATAATTTAAATTTTCTGAAAGTAATTGTATATGGTTCAAAAGTTTCACAATAATGGAACAATAAACAGCTAAGTTACAGCCGATTGAATATTTAACAATTACAATAACATTAACACGTTATACTAGGGAGAAACACGCTTGCACCGGACCTAGACACTACAAATATGTAGGAATTTTGATAAAAATTTTAGAAATGGTTTGTAATATCCATATGTTATCATGAATAATCAAGCGACGGGGTCAAACCACTTGAAAAAACATGGTGGCGAGTTTAAAATCATAATAACCATACTAATTTTTTCGAACTCAATTTATGGAATCTATATATTAGTCAAGTTTAGATATGCAGAATATATTGTTTGATTTACTAATTGTTTTACAATACCCTTCTGGCAGGAGCATCGTCCTGCTACTTCAACTTGTTTCTTTCTTATTTCATGAATAAAAATCTTTCTGCATAATTTATATTTGGATTTGATAATGATATTCGATTTTTCAAAGATAATTATTATTTGAATTAAAAACAATAAAATAATGGAGAAATGTGAGTGACTGAACTGAAAAAGTAAAAGTAATAGTATCATTGTACTGAATCGAAAAGAACATGTTTATTTCATAATTTTAAGCACAAGGAAGAATTGGAGGGAGGTTTATTTCTGCTATTTATGTTTTTAAATATATTGGCCAAAAGCTGTCAGAGCGCAGTACGATGAAGGCCTCAGATTCGACATGTTCTCGTCATTGACACCTTTCCACCAGTCAATCGGTTCGGGTTCGACACTGGTCACCCTTTAATTCGTAAGTGCGAAAATATTTTGTAGTGGGCCCTTGTGCTGTGGGAAAAGAACCCGCCCCACGACACCGCAAAACTAGCCTGCAAGCGCACTTACGCGTCCCCAAACAAGGCCATTTCCAGCGTAGCACTAATTCCGATCGCTGAGGCGACAGACCACCGCTGCAGCCTTTTACGAACATTAACATCACCACCTTTAAACACTTCTTCTTCTCCTTAGCACTACAGCTCCTTTCGGGCCTTCGCTTTCTGCAAACAGCGCCTCCAACTGTCTCGGTCCGTTGACCGCGTCATCCAATTCCGAAATCCGAGCAGCGATAAACTGTCTTCGTCGACCGAGTCAGACCAGTGTTTCCTCAGTTTCCCCACTGGCCTCCGGCCTTCAGGTCTCCCAACGAATACCTTCTTGGCTATCCGTTGTTCGTCTATAGGATTCATGTATCCAGCCCATTGCAGCTTGCGCAGTCTTACAATCCTTGAGACCTCCGGTTCGTCAAAAATTTCATACAACTCATGGTTGTATCGAATTTGCCATTGGTCCCCGTGTAGCTTCGCCACGATTATTCGCCTAAGGACCCGTCGCTCAAAGGCGTTCAATATGTTTGCGGATGCTTGGGTTAGGGTCCACCCATAGCATAACAAAGGTCTTATCACAGATTTGTATGCTTGGAGCTTTGTTTTCCTGTGTATGCAGCTGATCTTCAAGATCGTCAAAACTAAATAAAATATTTTATTTGCGACCTGTATTCTTCGGCGTATTTCGTCTCTTTCATTGCCCGTTTTCGTTATTTTGGCGCCTAAATACACAAATTCGCTAACATTTTCGATACTGTATTCGCCAAGTGTGATGTTTTGTGTATTTGGGGTATTTTTCCTCGACTGCGACATGAGCTTTGTTTTATTTTCATTGATTTGTAGCCCTACTAGTTTTGCTTCGCTGTCGAGTTTCAAGAAGAGTTCTTTGGCAGTTGTTAGTGACCGTGACAGAATGTTAATATCGTCCGCATAGGCCACTACCTGACTCGACTTGTATAGTTATGTACCTCCCGTATCGACAGGTAGCTTCCGTATGACGTACTCCAGAGCCAAATTGAATAGCAATGGGGCCAGCCCATCTCCATGCTATAGTCCGATATTTGTGTCAAAGGCATCAGTGAGTTGGTTATTGATGCGGACTTAGGAGGTTATCGACGTCATTGTCATTTTGGTAAGACGGACTAATTTGGCTGGGATGCCAAAACCAAGCATTATTTGGTACAGTACGTTACGATCAATACTGTCGTATGCTTGCTTGAAGTCAACGAAAATTTGGTGTACGTCTATGTTGAACTCCCAGCATTTTTGAAGTACCTGCTTGACTGTGAACAATTGGTCTGTTGTTGATCTACCTGCCCTAAAACCACCTTGATACTCCCCAATAATACGGTTGGCGTATGATCCGATTTTATTTTCTAAGATTTTAGAAAATATTTTATACGCCGTACAAAGTAGTGATATGCCTCTATAATTTTCGCACTGTAGCTTGTCACCTTTTTTGTGGATAGGCAATATAATTGATTGGCTCCACTCTTTCGGTATATGTTCTTGTTGCCAAATGGACTGGATGACTTTGTGAATAGCTTGATGAACACTACTGCCACCATATTTGATGAGCTCAACTGAAATCTCATCAATGCCCGGCGCTTTATTATTCTTTTGGGCTTTGATGATGGAACAAACTTCATCCAGAGTTGGTGGGGCCAATGGAAGCTCTCCGCAGACATCTATAGGCTCCGATGTTCTGGAGCTGTGCGAAGGATTAAGGAGTTTCTTGAATTATGATGCCCATCTTTCCTTAATCTTGATTTCATCAGCGATTATATTGTCGCTGTCATCACGACGGAGCATGGTTTTGGGCTGATAACCACGTTTCAGGCTTTTCACTACTTTGTATGCATGTCTTGTGTTATTGCTCGCTAAACTTACATCTATACTTCTCAATTGGTCGTCATAGTATTTTCTTTTCTTAATCCGAATTGTCTTATTCGCTACTCTTCTGAGATTTTCATAGTGTTCTATCTTCGTCTTGGTTTTCCTACCTACGTATTCTTTGTACGCCTGATTCTTTTTATCTAACGCATTCTGGCACTCATCATCGAACCACCTCTTGCGCCGGGCTTGATGTCCGATCGTCTGTTCTGCCACGGTTCTGATAGCCGCTTTCACTTCCACCCAGAGCTCGTGGCTCGTCTTTAAAGATGCGTCTGATAAGATGGGAGCCAGCTGGTTGTCGAGAGTTTCCGTGAAATTTTTGGCCATAGACGCCGTTTGAAGCCTTTCGATGTCAAATTTTTGTAGCGGGCTGGTCTTCGCTGAATATGCCTTTGATATACGACATCGATAGGTTAATTTGATCAAGTAAAGATCTGAATTACGATTGGCTCCTCGGTATGTACGGACGTCAAGTATGCTCGAGGCCCAACGTTGTTGGATCCGAACATGACCGATCTGGTTTTGTGTGTTGCCATCCGGTGATACCCAGGTCATTTTATGAATGCGTCGATGTGGGAAGCAACTCGAACGTATGACTAGATTTCTGCTACATGCAAAGTCAATCAGGCGCTGGCCTTTGTCATTTGTTTCATCGTGGAGGCTATATCCTCCAGTCGTTCCCCGATGAGATAGCTCATCGCCAACCTTAGCGTTGAAATCACCCAGAATAATTTTTGTGTTGTTTGTGGGCAGTAAGTCGACCAGTCTTTCCAGGTGATTGTAAAATGATTCCTTGATTCTTCGTCTTTTTCTTCGGTCGGGGCGTGAACATAAATCAGCCAGTTTGAAGAATTTCGCTTTTATACGAATCGCACAGAACCGTTCATTGACTGCCTTAAAATCAATAACGTGTGATTTGAACTCCCTATCCACAATGAAGGCCACTCCAAATTCTCGTTTTCCAGTAGGCTTCCCACTTTTAAATATTATGTGCGATCCCATGTCTTGAATGTCGTTTCCAGTCCAATTCGTTTCCTGGACTGCCAATATTTTTAATTGATATTGACTGGCCTGCTGTAAAAGATCCTTAAAAGCGCCAAGGTAATTGAGTGATCTGACATTCCAGGATCCAATGCCATAGTCCTTTTTTCGTTTGCGAGGTCGTTGCCGTGAGTCCAAACCATTCCGAGGCCCGTCTGGAGATTTCGAAACAGTGTAGGGTTTTCCAGGGGCGGGGAGTTAGCCCGTCGCCCAATCTCCGTTCCGGCGGATTTTTTTTGTTGATAATAAATGTATATCCTACTTAAAATAAAAAACAATATTAGTAGCAGATTTTTAGTTAATTTCTTATTAAGTTGTAAACTTATATATCCATGCAGTTTCATTATAACCACCGTATGTAAAGTGGTATGCGATGGTACTTTGATAAAAAGTTCATAGACAGTGATTAAACCGTGATTTCCCAAGCGGAAAAACAACAGGAACCTCTATACCTTTGCATTTTCGGTGTAGAGGGGAGTTCAAGATATAAAAGGATTGACGGATTCTATATGTTAGTAAAGCTGCTATTTGACGGACATTATTTGATTTACAATTTATTAACAAAACCTTTCTGGAAGAAGCACTTTCTTGCTACTTCGACTTGTTTAATGCCTTCATTCCCTACCATTCTTTTAATCACTCTTCCGCTGTCGCACAATGCTCATGTATTCTGCACTTGATCTCTCTTCGTTTCATCAGAGATGCCACCCAGATATTGTTCAGAAATCAGTACAAGAGAGGGCACAAAATATGTGATCAGATCTCAGAGCCAGAGTTTATGATAATTTAAATAAGTACGGGAAATGCTTTGGACGTTAAAAATATCCTTCCAAATATAATGAATTACCTCTTGGTTTACTTCGAAGAATTCCTGTACTCTTGCGACTACGGGACCACTTTTTTGGGGAGGGAACCTTGTTTCCCAAAACTGCAACAAAAAGTAGAGACATAATATGTTGCCTGTCCTGTTCATTCAATTACGAACCTCATTGAAGTTTACAGGCGCCTGATTGCTTTGGGCACTATCCTCTAAAGAATATTCTCTTATCCAGTCTGCACTTTTATTCACTTCATCGATAACTGGAGGTGCCTTCATTACATTTCGTTGGAAATTATGTGCATCAATTTCTCGCATTTCTTCCAGCAACGCATCCATACGAAAAGTCTGCAGATAAGATAGAACTTTGAACCCATAATCATATCAAAATCGCCATAAATAAGCCAATTGAGGTTTATTGCCTTACCTGAGGAGGGGCACTAATTTGCCCCAAAAACTCATTAACCAATTGATCTTCTGCAAGAACATCTCGAGAAATAAGTCCTTGCTGACCATGTACGATCCCCTCATCCTTAAATGCAGAATCCCTTGTGACATGAGTTCCAAGTCTCATAAGCGGATTAACTCCGCCACATTCTGGTTCAACTAGCTGTCGAAGCGACATTTTAGAAACTCCTTTAAGCAGCTTGTTGCACAAAAAATTTTCTCGTAGTTTTACGCACAAACATGCGAAGAATAAACAATAAATCAATCAAACTATTATGTCGCCCGATATCACTTTTGCTTATCATTAAGTCACTTCTGTCCTGTCATTGTAATCAGCTGCTTTTTAGTGATTTGTCCACAAATAAACACAATCAACAAACTGTTGAGTAAGCTAATTTTAGGTTTGCATCTCTGCTGATGATTATCGGATAAATTGCGGAAAACATAACAAGTGTCAATTTTCGCGCCAAGTTGCCTCAGCTGTTTGGGATGTTTGTACACATTTAATACCGTGCCAAATGGATTTTGATTTATTTGAATTGGAAGACGACGATATCTTGTCGTCGATGTGCATCGTTCCCACTGGTAACATCTTATTGTATGATATTGAAATCACGCTTAACAAGAAATTATTTTAGAGGAAGCGGAAACACCCAACAACCCCTTTCCATTTTTCAACTGTTCCGGCGAGGATTCACTGAATTCTCAACTTGCAGCAGACTCTTTTGTGAAAAACTTTTATGTGTTCAGGGACAGTTTAAGCACAGAAAACAATGTTGAGTTGACAGAATCCCGATTAAAAAGTTCGTACCTGAGTTCATCGTATATACTGGACCATGTTTTCAATCAAGCTAGGTGAGCCTAATTGGGGATAATATTTTCAAAAATGAACTAATTAATTCTTACAGAATGCAAATACAAACATTATGGGCAGATATCAAAGGCTTACAAGATGTTGAGTTGCCTTCTTTTTGGGAGCGACGACGTCAAGTGACACTCCTGTTACATTTAATTCGGGCAAACGGTGAAACCTTGCCAAAGACACCCGCTCAAAATGGACTGAGAATCTTAAGGGTGTTGCTTAATCGCTTGGGAAATCCAAACACTCTTAAAACGATCTACATGGCTAACAGCATCAAAGGCAATGAGGTATATATATTTGCTTTGTTTGTTTTCTTTTTTTTCCCCTCTACCTAACTACGTTAGGCGTGTATTGGCTATGGCTTAGAGCACAAGCCACCGATGTATCGATTAATGTCCTCCAGGGACTTCTGGTACTATAGTGTTTTTTTTCTTCTAGTTTTTCTTTATTGGTTTTGTGATTTTACTGTGTTAGTGTGTTAGTATCCGTTTGGAATGGTTAGTAGATTATTGGATTGAGTGTTTTTCTTGGAAGGTTAAAAGTTAGTTTTTGTAAATTGAGAGGACTACTCTCGTGAAGTTATAGTTCTAAGTTTGCTTCTTCAAGAAAGGCGATTAATTGAGTCAGTGCTTTCTCGTTGTTTTTATTGAAAAATTTTGCTATGGGATAGTTATTTTGAAAGATTTCATACTTGTTCCTTAGAGTTTCAAAGTGTTCACAATTTAGAATTCTATGTTCAAGATCGTCTGTTATGTCGCACCACTTACATCCTTGAGATGTAACTATTTTTGCTTTTTTTAATCTTTTGTGATTGTAGACTCGGTTGAGTAGGATTCTATTTATTTGTTTTTGGGTGTTGCTGCTTGGTGTGAAATCATGGAACCATGGTTTGGTTCTGTAAATGAGGTCTGTTTGTAGCCAAGGGCTCTACGCTAGGTTTTTGATGTTTTTTTCGGTAGTATTCATGCCATTCTATGTTAATGGAGTCGTTGATCTTTTTGATAGAGTCGTCCCATTCCAGAAATGAGTCGACCTCTTCGCCTTCTATTGGGGCCAGTTTAGCTGCTTTGTCAACCAATTCGAAGCTGTGAAATTTTTCCACTTTCGGTATCCAGTATAATAATAGCAGTGCGTTAGGTCTATTTTTGATTGTTTTTCTGATTTTTTCTGTAATGAGTTTGTGGTTTGTGTTGTTTATGATCTTGTTTATTGTGTTTTTGGAGTCAGTGAAAATGGCTATGGTGTTGGTAGGTTCAGCATCCGCGTTGTTTATAGCTTCCTGGACTGTGTAGGGAATAGGAATGTTCAAAAATGTCCGTGAAGGACTGCAGCGATGTTCTGCCGCCTCGGCAGAAGAAGATGACAATATCTGCCGAGAATGCCCTCGTCTGGAGACGCGTGAATGCGCTGGCAGGCTAGCATTGCGGTGTCGTGGGGCGGGTTCATTTCCCCAGCACGAGGACCCACTACAAAGATATTTCGCATTCACGAATTGGACTGCTGATCAAGGGGCGACCGAAGTCGCAAAAATTGTAGATAACTACACAGAGGGAAATATAACTTGTTACGAGAACAAGCGGAACCTGAGAAGAAAGGCGGACTTGGGGTGACCTCGTCATTACCCGACGAAGTTCATGGCCCACAAATGAAAGAGGGGCAAACGGGTGATGGTGGAGCCCCTTCGCACCCACCCAACCGGAATAAATCCATATATATCTTGTTGAAGTGGCCAGGTATTCCTCTTCTGAGTGGAAAACTCATACAACTTGAATTGCATGAACTTTCCCATCAGAAGGGGAGTACCCCGGTGACCAATTTATGTCATAGAATTATACAATTTGATTGCATAACTCTATGCCATAAAGAGGCACTCTGCTTGGGCCACTCAACCCGCGACGTCACCTGAAACAAAGAAAAAAGGATTAGATTGTACCCGGCGGCTGGCTCATGGTTTTAGGGGCAGCCTGCCACCGTACCGAGTCCTATACCCGGTCAGAGTTATCGGAAAGGAAAGACCGGTTTGATACTTTACTGACTCATGTTTTATTAACTTTTAATCCTTACAAGAAAATTTACCCAAAAATATAGGGAAAAGAATCAAACAGTAGAAAAGAAAAAAATTTGCCAGTTAGAAGGTGAGTCCTAAAATTTTAATGACAATTTCATAGGGGCCTAAATTATACTATTAAACAATCCGAACGAAACGTCCACTTTGCATTCGCCAGCTCTTCAATATTTCGCTAATCTGCATCTTTTCTCGCAAAATCCTAGTCGCAGCGGCGATCAGACAACGCACACCAATGGTCGCGACAGAGCCCCAAAACGGTAACTCGGCACTCAACTAGGCCAGCATACACGTCGAACGCGTTTTCCAATTAGGAAATCCCAAAAGCAGTTTCGAAACGCACAATTAGGTGAGAATTGTTTCACTAATTTCCCACTTTAATTTTGCAACACCTGGCGAAAACTCTCGAAGGCAAAATTCTCACCGAAAAAACTTTCTTTTCTTTCGCGTCGCGACGTGACCGCCGTCAAGGTAAATCCAGACTCCGCTACCCATTTTCATCTTCACGAGATCCGTTTCATCCAACCTAATAACCAGTTCCAACAATATCGTTCCGCTTAAATTTTCCGCTTCAACCACACTCCGCGAGCATTATTTTGATCCATTTCTTGTTCGTGATGTCTTCTCAATTCATTGTTGCGTTAATTTATAAAAAGATATTCAACAATTCTATTTTTCTTGTATGTTTTCTTTTCGTCGTAATTTAAATTTGTGTAATCGTGTGTCACTATTTCTTAAACGCAAAATAAATATACATTTAGTTTAAAATATATGGCCATAATAAGTGACTACGTTTTGCCTGTCTCGTTTACACAAAACATACGAACAATTAAGATTTATTTGACTACATGACGAATTTTCAATGATAAAATAGTTAAAACACTTTCATTTCAGAAATAAAGATTGCATATAGTTTCATTTTGTTGCATCGCACTTTACCTATATGCATTTTTGTGTGGCTCAGTGTTGATGAATTGTTTGGTTTATGATTGAAACGGGAAGGTAGCAGATGATGGAGGAAGTGGTAGGGGCGGCGATTGCTTGTTGTTACTGTCTAACGATTTTATTGAGGACGGCAGTTGATGATTTATGAATGTTTCCTCCTCGTCGTTTGATTGCTTTTCAAGGTCAATTAGCTTTTCAAATAATTCATCTATTAATTTTTCAATGCATGAAATCTCTTGTTCTGTTGAGACTGCATCTACTAAACATTGAATTGCGGTGAATTTTTTTATCTTTTCAGTATCACAAGAAGGAAAACGTTTGTTGTTACCTTTTTGATTAGTGAAATATCTCTTT
This sequence comes from Odontomyia ornata, assembly GCA_963969285.1. Classification (NCBI taxonomy): domain Eukaryota; kingdom Metazoa; phylum Arthropoda; class Insecta; order Diptera; family Stratiomyidae; genus Odontomyia; species Odontomyia ornata. The sequence goes on along the minus strand of OZ017738.1, from coordinate 156,082,680 downwards.
CTATTGTTAATAATTGATGTCATTCGTGGTTTAACTCAAATCCAATTCCAAAGAAATTGGACTCTTTGATCGAATTTTGTTGGCGCCGGTTTATACGCGGGCCTAATATGAAATGGTGACGTGCGCGTTTCCTATTCATTTTGTGTTGGTACCACCAAATTCCAAGGCAAACCAAACAAATTCTGGATGATTACCAAAGCTGACATATTGCTCGTGTAAGTCCTTTTGAATGTGATTTTGATATGACGGATATTTAAAAATTAAGTGCATCACAAGATACCAACCATCCGGGCTCTGTTTTCTTTTTCGAGAACGTGCTCAATTACTACAACTGCTTTTAGTTCTGCATTTGCTGCTGTAGAGTCTGTGTTCAGGCAGTATTTTAGTGTCTTTTTGGAGTTATAGCAGTGTATGGCAAAACCAGTGCCTAGTCTGTTTTTTGCAGCATCCGTGAAATATATCTTAGCTTGGTTACCCGTGAGATTTTGTAGTACTGCTTCAATCGACTTGTTGAAGTTTTCGTAGTTTATTTTCTTGAAGTTGTTGGGGATGTTATGCATGAAGCTATTGGTTTGAAATTTAATGTTGTGTGGGTTTGGTAGTGCAGAACCCACACAGGTGTTGTTGTAGATGTCGACATGTTTTTTGTAAATTGTGGCATAGTTCGAGTTTTTTTTGGTTTTCCGATATAATTTCTTTGAAGTCTTGGCGGAATAGGTTTTTTCCTATTTCTTTGGCGAGGAGTTGCTCAGCTCTTAGTCTGGCTGGTAATTCTTTAGCTAGAGCAAGCGCTAGTATATTTGGCGCGGTTGTAGGTACCCCGAGACATCGTTTTATGGCTTTGGCTTTCAGGCTGTCTATTTTGTTTAGAAAATAATTTGGAGCATGAACAATGTTTGTTAGATTGCTTTCTATTACCGGTCTTATTAGAGACTTAAAGGTGTTTAATACCTTTTTGGGGGTAAGGCCATGTTTGGGGGAGCTGATCTTGAAAGCTATGTTGATTGTTTTGTTTGCTTTGCTTAGAGACTTGTTGTAGAATTCATTGAAGTGATTTTGATTATTAAAGTTTCTGCCTAGGAACGTGAAATTTTTTACCCAATCTAGTTGTTTGTTTCCATATTTTATTTTGTTGGGGTGGTTTTTGTTTGTGTAGAATTCTATGGCTTGCGATTTTTCCAAGTTCAATGGGAGGTTTAGCCTGTTACATAGTTCTGTGAACTTGTTGAATTTTGTTTGTAGATTATTGAGATTGTTGGGTCTGTTTTTTCCTTTGCTTATGATTAGAAAGTCATCAGCAAATTGAATCAGTGTAGTTGGACATGATTTTGAAGAGTTCCGGAATATTTACTCTCATACGCACTAGAAATATCACAGTTGATAATTATGATGTTTTTTGCTTTCTTATCTTTGTTGAGGAGGTGTATTACAGTGTTTATGCATGAGATTGCCGACTTTCCTTTTCTATAAGCAAAACAGAAATTGCTTAAAATGTTTTGGTATTCAATGTCACTAGCAATCCTATTTTTATTAGGCAGTTAATTATTTTCAGCGGGATGCTTATGAGAGAGATAGGTCTATACCTTTCTATTTTGTGCAAGGGTTTGTTTTTCTTGGGGATAGGTACAATTTTGATGTCTCTTAGTTCATTATGTATGTTATGAGTTAAGTAGTGCTGATTTATTGTGATGGTTTAAGGAGTTTATAATATTGTAATCAATTGCATCAGGACCCGGAGATGATCTTTTTTTACGTTTATCTAGTACTGTGAGCAGTTCGTGTATTTCAAAGGGTTCAGCTGTTTCTATGTTGTTGGGCATGTAGGGAGTCCAGTTTGTATTTAGCGCCTGGTGTTTATTTTTTATTATTTTGAGAAAGCCTTTGTTGTTTTCGGTGTCCCATTGCGATCTCGGGTTGTTGTTGTTGTTGTTTTTGACTGCATTGACTAGATTCCGAAACTGTTTTATATCTCCACTTTGGTTTATTTCATTGATTTTTTGATCCCACAATTCTCCTTTTGCCTTAGTTACAGTTTCTCTCCATTTATTTTGTATCTCTAGAAACTTTGCTTCGTTTTCACTACTTTTCATTTTCGGAAATTTGTCCAGGCTTTCGTTTTTTCCCTCCATAAGATGTTTATCTCTTTTGACCACCATTGTTTTGGACTGTGTTTGAATTTCTTCGCGCTTATCTGGTTGCTTTTGATTAGTTCATTGATTTTCTTCATATTTTCTTCAAGATCATCGGTGAAGTTGATCGTGTTGATGTCCTCCATGATTTTATTTCTGTTTGGTATTCGTCTTTTCTTTTTGTTCCAATTTTCAACTTGCAGTGGGAATTCAATGGGGACGTGCTCACTCTTGCCTATTTTGTATTTTTTAGTGTTCCATTCATTCCAGTAGTTTAAATTGTTTGTTAGGGTGATGTCTGGGGCTGACATTTGTGTGGTCTATTGATTGGTTTTCTTAAAGAAGGTGATCGTGCCTGTGTTGATGGGTGCTAATTTATATTTGTTTAACACGGCTTTAAGGATGTTTCCTTTCAAAGTCAAAAGCGCATTATTTAATACCAATCGTTATAAATTTTTAAAAGAACATAAAGCAAATTCCAAACAATAAAACTATAAAAAACTTAATGGCCCGAATGGCTCTCTAAATTTATACGTTATCAGTTAAACACATTTAATGGAAAAAAATACACTAGCAAATTTAAATTAATTAAGATTATTAGATATTTTTTGATTCAATTGGAAAAAGGAGAAAAAACCAACCAGCATTATTCAAAAATTACTTATATTACTAACACAACAATGAACTTATATCCTATACCTAATATGTTACACACTAATTCTAAATAAGTTCAATAAAAAAAAAAAAAAAAAAAACGTTACCTTATATTGAAACCTATACCTAATTTATAATACAAATAAACAACAACACTAGATGTAGCAATAATGAAATGAATCTAAAAAACTAAGTAACGAGAAAAAGCACAAAAACAGAAAATAAACACGAATAATTTAGACATTGTCATTCAGCCACCAATACCTAGATTGCTCCATCTCAGCTCGACCAGCCTCAACGAACCTAGCAAATGAGTATCTCCATTCGAATTGTTGGTCTCGTGAACTCAAATTCGGAGGATATTTTATCTCTTATCGGTGGCCCGTCTATATATGTGATATATGACTGGGACGCCGTTAGAATCAAAAACGTATCGATTCATGTCCAAATACACGAATGCTCCTGGAGGAATGAAGCCAGTAGCGAGGCAAGTCGCTATATACCCGTCTGTAGGGTGGAACGGCTGTGAAATCCAAGGGTTTTCACTCACAGTTACAGATCTTGCGATATGATTCCGAAGAAGTTTCAATATGAAGATATCGACTCTTGTCACTTGAGCGGTTTGATAAATTTTTCTATTCGATATATAGTGCTTCCAATCCGTCTCAGGCTTTCTGTACAAACCAGTACATGCACGAAGACATTTCCTTTCGAATACTCTTAATCTTTCCATTGTACTAGCACTCTGGTTGTACCAGATCTGGCATCCGTATGTCCAAACTGGTCTAACCAGGGTCTTGTAACAAATAACTTTGACTTTTTGATCAATGTATCTGGAATGAAAGAGTCGCCGAAGAGCCATGTCTACTTTGAGTGCTTTACTGAGCATGATTTTCACATGTTCAGTACAGTACAGATACTGATCGAGATGAACACCGAGGTATCGAACACAGGATTTATGTGGAACCCGTTCTGAACTACCCTCACCAGCCATAATGTGGAAATCCTTCCAATTACGTTTCAGGTCTTGACTGGCCCCCTGCAGCGTTGTCCGAAACAAGATTGTTTCGCACTTCTGCGCATTGATTTTCATTCGCCAATTGTCGGTGTAGAGCTGCACATCATTAAACATTTTTTGAAGATTTCTCTGAACAATTGTAGCTTTTCGGTCTGCCGTATAGATGATCAAATCATCAGCAAACGCTACCAATGATCGCGTGGGCGAGACATTAAAATCAAAGCTGTTCAATAGCTTGCGAATGAATATTGAGAAAAGCAGGGGCGCAGTAACTGTTCCTTGCTGTAGACCATTCAAGACCTTGAATTCGCGCATTGTTGTCAGATTTCCATCAGTTACAACAAATGATTTCCCGTATAACATATTACACAACATGGCGACAAGGTGTCTGGGGAACCTGTCCTGAAGAAGTTTGAAAACTAGTCCATCTAGCCACACCGTATCGAAGGCTTTCTCCATATCAATGAGACATGCTCCAACACATTCTTTGTTGTTTAGTTTCCAACAGATGTCTGAGGTTACTTTCGTTATTGCATGTATGGTCGAATGCCTGGCACGAAAACCAAATTGGCAATTCGGCGTCAACTCATATTTCTCAATGTGGGCGTTTAATGCTCTGTTGAGTATCACTTCAAACACCTTGCTGATGTTAGGCAGCAAGCCGATTGGGCGATAGCTTTTAGGGCATGAAGATTCTTTTCCTTTCTTCAAGATCGGAAATACCTTAGCCTTTTTCCACTCATTTGGGAAATATGAATTGCTCAACATGTTGTTGAACAATATGCAATAATTCCTAATAGCAACCTCAGGCAAATGTCGGAGAACTATATTTGGAATACCGTCAGTATTATTCTGCGAAATATGAAACACAAGTCTTCATAGCTAACAAAATAATCAATAAGATTCATGGTCGGTATGAGGTCAGATGTTAACGTTTCATCGAAATGAAGAATTGATTGGCCGTTCAGGCTTGATTTGAAGTCGGAAACTTTTGCTTCAACGAACTCCGAAAATATTTCATTCCTTCTCTCTGGGTTTGGCAGATGAACCAATTCAAAATGTGTTCCAATCAGGGCAAGCTTCTGCAATCCATCACATATAATCCTGTTTCCATTTCTATCCGGAGACGTACTATCAATTCCGATACCAGCCCTATCGAGAAGATTTATCTCATCACTAGCGACTTCAAGATTCGATACCTTCACTCGAGACTTCCTGCGGAATAAGCTATTCACTTTCGCGAAAACGCCTTCTGGGTCCTGTGGGCTAATACCCCTCAGTTTTTCCGCCCATTGATTGCTGACCTCACTCCTGAAATATGACCGGATTAAGTTCCGGACATTCTTCAGATGTAACTTCAACAAAGCCAACGAGGGATGGTTGTAGTCCAAAAATCATCGATAAATATTGTTGACGCGGGTGAGAAGAAGGCTTTTCAATCTTTTCAACCTTGCGATGGTTGGTGTTTCATATTCTTCCATATTGTTTCGATGTTTAATCTTGGGAACTACCTTCTCAATCGTTTCCAACGTCAGCTTCTCTAACTTCGACAAATAGACATCTATTTCATCGTCAGTTAGATTTCTGTTATTAGGAACCATTGAGCAAGCGTTGCCATCATCAGAAGGAGGACATTGCTTCTGGTACTCCCGATTAAACTTCTTTTGAAACTTTCCCCAGTCTGTTTTTTTGAAATTCAACCGATGGTTTTCATGTTGAACTGGAATGAGGAAGAAATCATCCCTTTGATGATTGATTTCCATTACGATTGCGTTGAGGACTATTAAAGCTGAATTCAAGTCTTGCGTCAGCAATGCAGAGGTCCAAATATGAATTTGTCCTAGGGTATGTTGGGAACTCCGACCCATATAGGTTGCACCTGTATTCAATTTGGTTCTCTGTTATCCATGATTTCAGGACTACATCTCTTGGATTATTGGTGGCGTTTAGCCATGATGTATGCTTGGCATTCAGGTCACCAGCAAGAATATAATAATTATGCAGCCTGTTCAATTCGAGTATTTCAAACAAGGAATTGAGTTCCTCCTTGAACTTGAGAACATTTTGACCAGTTGCATAGGCAGAGATAACGAAGGGGTTATCCCCACGTGGCAGTGAAATTTTGATGACGGACACTTCAAGAAATTCAAAGTTTTTGAATTCGACCTTTTCAATATTTTGGAAACGATAGGGTCTTCTAACCAATATCCCGGTGCCACCTCCCCCATCACCTATTACCCTATCGTTTCTTACGAATGCAAAATCTTTGAATTCCATGGAATGCCATGAATTGAGATGGGTTTCAGTGAGAAGTATGATGTCAGGCTTTTGCTTAACAATAAATTCAAGGAGATAATCACGTCGATGTATAGCAACGATCGAGTTAACGTTGATCGATATGAGGCGAAGCCTATCCATGGGAATATGACTGGATGACAAGTTATTATTAGGCATTTGAAAGACCTAAACGCTGAAAAGCAAAGTTAATTTTTGAATCTTGTTTGTCGATTCTCTCCGATAAAGAATTAAGTTGCTGGTAAATTTCGAGAAGCAGCTCATTATTGCCACTTACATTATTTACATTATTTCCAGCATTTTCTGCTGGTCCTCTAGCGGCGAGTGCAAATGATACTCCGGGCTTGACGAAGTTGGAAGGTATGATATTACGGTGTACTTGTGTTTGCTTTGGAGCAAATTTAACTTTTGCATCTTGATATCGGGAGCATCCTCGATATGATGCTGGGTGACCAAAAACACCGCAGTTAACGCAGTATAATTTTTCTTTAGGCTCCGTCTGAGCCAATTTGCACTCACCGGGAGCATGAACGTCTTTGCATTTAACGCAACGATAGTGCATGGCACAATTGGCAGCCGAATGTCCAAATCTTTGACACCGGTAGCACTGGTTGACTTCTCTTTTCTGGAGGCGTTCCCACCTCACCACTCTGAAATTCAAGTACCTTATTTGTTGAAGGGCACTTGGACTGCTCTTATTTGCAATTTGTACCAAGTAAAGTGGTAAATTCTTCCTTTCTATGGTCGACCTTCTTGTCGCAAAGGCTTTGACCGAAACAAAATCAATATTTGGTGCAGCCTCCTTGAGCACCTGAAGAAGATCGACCGTATCCTCTCCGCTGTCCAAACCCTTCAACAAGAAGGTCTGATTCTTTTCACTTTTTGGGGTATAGGTGAAGTGTGGAACCTCCCCAGAAATCAGCGCATCTTTGGCTGACTTAAAATCAACCAGTGATTTTGTCTTTATAGTTAATTTTTCGGCATTAACTCTTTTTATTTCGAAATTGGCCAGTTTATTTTCGGCTGCCAATAGCCGAACCATATCCTTCCCGGTTTGTCCGAACACGTTGATTGGCGGAACTTTTTCTATCTTGTTCGAAGCTTTTTCAGAGGAACCAGCAGAACTGCGGGCTGGTTTTTTCTCCTTATTTTTGTTCTTTAAATATTCAATAAAATTAACGTCATTATCTTGATTAAAATTACCTCCGATGTTGTCTTCGATTTCCATATCTTCGGGTGATCCCTCCAGCGCTGCAAAATAGTTTTGGCTCTCCTTGTTGCCACCAACACTTGGTCCATTTCCTTCTTCATTTTTTAGTTTTAAGTCTTTGCTAAGAGAAAAATTATTTAACACGTAATTCGTTAATGTTTGAATAATTTGTACAGTTCCAACTAATTCATTCAGTATGTTTATGGTTTTTATCATTATTGTATTCAATATCTTGTAATTGGGCTAACCGCCTGTAAGATTTGGAATTAAAATAAAATAAAATAAAAATAAAAAAAACACGGAACTTCTTCTGGAATTGCTTGCTTTGTACTTTTCTTCGGCTTTGTTACCTGTTGCCATTGATTTTGTGGCTGCGTCTTTTGAGGCTTCATCCCTTTCTTGAAGAGATCCTTGAGAGACTGTATCTCTTGCCTTAGTTCATCATTTTCTTTCTGCAATTTGGCCATTTGTTGATTGTCCGCTATTATTTGTAGCTTGCACCCTCCATCTGCGGAGTTTTCTTCGTTATGTTTTCTTTTGGTGATTGTTGCCAGTTTCGTATTCGTCGTTTCCCCAGGTTGTCCCAACGGTGGGAAGCCGTCGGGCTCCTCCATACCAGCGGCGAAATTTTCTTTGGTAATTTGTTTTTCGTTACCAATCGAAGTAGAAATATTCGATAGAAATTTCCTGAGTCGATTACTTCGACAATATAAAATTTTTTCCGATAAAAATTAACTTCGGACTAACGTTTTTTAAAAATTTAATTTAATTTTTGAAAACTTTTGACAGGAGCGATTTAAAAGACGTCTATACGCCAGGATGTTTCCTTTAGCATTATTTGTTTTGTCTCCCCAGTCTTTGTGCCTTGCATTGAAGTCTCCTCCAATAATGAAGAGGTTTTTGTTGTTAACCACTTTTATAATTTGATGGATTTGTTCTTTGAAAGTTGAGCTGCTTAGGTCAGGGGGAAATAGCACGCGCAGATGTTTATATTTGGATTTAGATTAGTTGTGGTGATTATTATTGCCTCAATGTCTATGTTGTTGAGAGGTATTTCTTTAAATTTTATTTTATTATTTATTACTATGGAGACTCCCCCTCCTTCTTTTTCTGTTCTTATTTTGTTAATTAGTTGGTGGTTTTTGAGTCTTACGATGGGTGATTTTTTTGTTAGAAGTGTTTCCTGTAGAAGTGCAATGTCTATTTTGTTTTTGTACATAATGTACTCTAGTGTGTCTTTATTTTTGGTTATGCTTTGGATGTTATATTGGAGGAATTTAATATTTTTGTGATCATTCATGTTTTTAAGTGTTGTTATTAGTCAGCCAGTCTGTGTATTGTAGATTGTTTGTATTAAGTCTTTTCTGACAGTGGTTTGTAAGTGTTTGTATTGTTTCCTTGATTACGTTTGCTTCTATTTGTAAGTATTTGGTGTTGGTTTGGTTTTTACAATTGTTGTTAAGTAGGTTGATTAGTTTCTCTATTGGTGTGACTTGGTTTGCTGATTTGAAAATGTTTTCTACTAGGGTGTTTTTCTCCATTAGCGTGTTGTTTGACTGTAGCAGTAGATGACTACTCATTGGGATTCGTTGTCTTTCAGTAATTCGAATTGGTTGTCGTTGTTCAGAATATTTCTTGCTTCTTTTAATGTTATGTTTCTTATGGAGCAGACTTTAACCTCCATGTCATAATTGACCCATTTGGGGCATTTTTTATCCATGGCGCTGTGGTTTATGTCTCCACATAAAAAGCATCTAGTGACTTTACATTCCTTGTCCAAACATTCTTTGTCTCCACATTTTGCGCATCTTCTGTTGTCACCTTGAAACTCCTTGCAGAAGTATTGCGTATGACCTAGTCTGAGACATTTTGTGCATTGTTTTGGTCTTAGGTAATAGTACTCAACTGGTATGTTTAGGTAGTCGAGTCTTATTTCATTAGGAAGTTCCTCTCCCGAAAACGATACCTTGACTGTTTGGGTAGGGATGAAGTTTTCTCTGTTTGTTGGGTCTCTCCTTTTTATTCTGTATACATTGACTATCTTTATGTTCTTTTGCTGCATCCCGTGGGAGTTGCTTGGGATTCCGTTTTTCGCTATTTCCTCCTCTGAAATGTTTAGAAGTACTCCTTTAATTATCCCGTGTCTCATAATGAAATTGTTCGGTATGAACGCTCTCACTCCAGAGTTTTTAATTTGTTCATTCATGATTAACTCGTTGGCTTCCTCGGGTTTATTGAACATCAGTTTTAACCTGTTATATCCTACTTGTTTTATGTCCTTGATGTTTTTGATGTTCATACTTTTGTTCATCGAATAGAAGGCCATCGGGGTGAGTCTCATTTTTTCATTAGCCTTTTCTTTGGCAAGGGCCATTAGTACAAAGAATTTTTTCCTCGAGTCATTTTTGTCATATTTGTTAATGTTGTGTCCTTTTTTCGTTGATTCCGTTGTTTGTTTGTCGCTTTCTTTTAAGGTATCCATATGTTTTTTCAGCACCTGCTCAATAGTGTTTTTAGGTTTCGCTATTTTGTTTAAAGTATCAACCATGAAGTTTTCTATGTCTTCCATTGGCGTGGATATGGTTGGCGTAGTTTTTGTTACTGCTGTTATTTCGGTGTTTTTAGGAGCGCTAGACAGTTTACCGTTAGCAACTTCACTGGTTTTTTCCGTTTCAGACGTGTCCATTGGTTCGTTGAAACTACCGTTATCATTTGTATTGAGGCTTTTGGCCTTGCACGTGGAGTCTCCTTCAATGTTTCTTTTCACTCTTTTGGCGTCTATTTCCTCATTGATTTTTCTTATTGTAGTATCTTTCCTTTCCCCAGGGTTGGGGGGTACCTTCTTTTTATTAGATTGATCTTCCATTATAACATTAAATGAAAACTCTTACCTGTGACGTATAAACTCTAAGGAACTGGTTTTGATTTTACTTGGCTCTACTTTAAATGAATAATTATATCTCACTGTACTCAAATATTAATTGTTAGGGGGATATACTCGCAAAAGTGAAAGGATTTTGTTTTACTCAAAATGTGGTTTTTAGATTTTATAGGTTAAACTTTCCTTTGCAAACACTCACTAAACTCACTGCGCACTCTGAAGGTTGGATGGGAAGTGGTTTGTTTTCAGTATCAGCAGTGAATGTAAAATGAATGTGCTCCCTTCAATCGATTTGATCCTTGAATCTTTGCATCTAAATCATAACTTTTGCTTTAATCATAGCTTTCTTACTCGAACATTCCTTTTTTCTTTCGTGTTCTTACGTTTTAGTTACGATTCATTAATACGCTTTTTCCCTCACTTTTTTGGTATCGAATAGTAAAAGTTATACCATCAGTGTTTTGATATCGGTTCCTTTTCATTCCAAAAGTTTTTTATTTGTGTTTTCAACGGTGAACGACTTGAGGATAAAGTCGCCACGGTGAAACAAATGACAATGGCCATCGCCTGATTGACTTTGCATATAGCAGAAATCTATTTATACGATCGACTTGTTTCCCGCATTGACGCATACATAAAATGACCTGGATATCACCGGACGGCAGCACACATAATCAGACCGACCATGTTCTGGTTCAACAACGTTGAACCTCGAGCATACTTGACGTCCTGACATACCGAGGAACCAGTTGTAACTCGGATCATTTCTTGATCAAATCAACCTATCGATGTCGTCTATCAAAAGCGTATTCGGCAAAGATAAGTCTACAGAAATTCTACATCGAAAGGCTTTTTGTCTATGGCAAAAAGTTTCACGGATACCCTCGACAACCAGCTGCTGTGGATGGAAGTGAAAGCGGCAATCAAGACCGTGACAGAACAGATAATTAGAAATCAAGCCAACGCGCAAAAGAAATGACTCGTTCGATGATAAGTGCAGAATTCGTTGGACAGAAAGAATCAGGCGTACAAATAATATTAAGGTAGGAAAATAATAAATCTCAGAATAGTAGCGAATAAGATGATTAGAACTGAGAAAAGAAAATACTTTGACGACCAATTGGGAAGTATCGATGTAAGTCTAGCAAGCGACAACACAAGATAAGCATACAAAGTAATGAAAACCCTGAAACGACCCAAGATAATGCTCGCCTGTGATGACATCGGTAACATCATCTCTGATACAAACAGGATTAAGGAAAGATGGGCAATATATTTCTACAACCTCCTAAATCCTCCGCATAACTCCAGAATATCGGAGCCTATAGATATTCCCGGAGAGCATCCATTGGCCTCACCAACTTTGGATGAAGCTTGTTTCACCATCAAGTCCCAAAATAATAATATTGATAGGATTCCAGTGGAGCTCATTAAGTATGATTGCAGCGGTGTTCAGAAAGCCATCCATAAAATCATACAGCACACTTGGCAACAAGAACATATGCCGAAAGAGTGAAGCCAATCAGTTATATTCCCTATCCACAAAAAAAGTGACAAGCTACAGTGCGAAAAATATAGAGGCATATCACTACTTTGTACAACGCACAAAATATTTTCAAAGTTCGTAGAAAATAAAATCAGACCCTACGCCAACAATATGATTGGGAAGTATCAAGGTGGCTTTAGAGTAGGTAAATAGACAATAGAACAACTTTTTTTTTTCTTTAAAAGCCGTCGGGCCTTGCTTAGTTGTGTGAGCAGACGCGTTTCGACTACTTTGAGTCATCTTCAGTGTCACACAACTAAGCAAGGCCCGACGGCTTTTAAAGAAAAAAGAGGATTGGCCTGCGGATATCAAATAAACAAAGTTATTGAATAGAACAACTGTTTACAGTCAAGCAGGTACTTGATAAATGCTGGGAGCTCATTTTAGTCTGTCCTACCTAAATGACAATGACCTCGACAACCTCCCAAGTGCGCATCAATAACCAACTCACCGATGCGTTTGACACAAACATCGGACTAAAGCAGGGTGATGGGCTGACCCCATTGCCAGTAAATTTGGGTTTGGAATACATCATAAGAAAGCTATTTGTCGATAGTAGAGTCAAGTGATAGCCTATGGGGACAACATTAACATTTTGTCACTTTCGTTAAAAACCGCAAAAGAATTTTTCCTGAAACTCGACAGAGAAGCAAAACTAGTAGGACTACAAACTAATAAGAATAAAATGAAACTAATGACGCAGTCGAAACAAATACCTCAAATCTCCAAAATATCACAGTTAGCGAATACAATATCGAAAATGTGGATGAAATTGTATAGGTAGGCGGCAAAATAACAAGAAACAACAGCAAATGAAAGAGGCGAAATACAGCAAAGAATACAGCTATATTTTAGTCCATTTTGACGATCTTGAAGACTAGCTGCATACACAGGAAAACAAAGCTCTAACCCAAACATCCGTAAACATATTGATCGCCTTCGAGAAATGGGTCCTGGAGCAAATAATCGGAGCGAAGCTAGGTGGGGACCAACGGCGAATTCGATACAACCATGAGCTGTATTAACTTTTGACGAGTCGGAGGTCTCAACGATTGGAAGACTGGGGAAGCTGCAATACGCTGGCCAGTGAATCGTATGGACGGACAACGGATACCAAAAAAAGATATTCGTTGGGAGAACTGAAGAGCGGAGACCAGTGGGGAAACCGAGGAAACTAAGAAACATAAGCAGTCGAGCAGCCCCGTGGTGATCAGTAGTGGCTGCTCCTGAGGCTAGAAGCTGGTCACCCTGTCGAAACTGCTTATTTTAGTTTGTTGTTTTACTAGGTTAAAGTTAACTTCACCCGTCAAGGCTCCGTCCTTTAGGAAGAGAAGAATGGTTTACTTTAGCCACATCATTAGGCTTGACATTCCCCTTGTAATGCAACTGTTAAGCTATTTTCTAATACCTAACCACGTGGGGCGAGCTTCGTTGGGTGTAGCACCAATATACCCACTTGTATAACTCTGGTGCATAAGCGAATCCCCTTTATTAACCTTGGATACCTAAACAAAAACCCCACTCATCTCCACTCTAAAGCTGCCCTAGTAAAACGCACGAATTCTTCCTTAAATACATTTATTTTTTCCACTGAATACAGTTAGTTATTTTGATTTTCGCTGTTTGCAGGTCCATGTGGGGCCTCCCGCTTACGGCCCTGTCCTCTTTTAAATCCTGCCTCTAGTGCTTTGATCTGCTTGGTCAACGACTCCCGCTCCGCTTTTGTTACAGCGAGACGCGCCAATCGGCACAGGTTGCTACTTTTGCGGCGATACTCCACAATGCGCCCACCTCTTTGCCATTTCTGGCTCGACCACGGGCAAATTAAGCGGCGGTGATGACATCACAGGCCGCTGATGGTAGTTAGCAGTAGTCCAGTGGCCGTTTACGTATGCTGGCGGCAATGCGTGCCTGTTGCTTGGTTGCCAATTGCGATATTGTATAAATTGCGCTGTCCCGCTCGAATGGCCGGACACTTGCCTGGTTGTCTGGTCGCGGTCTACTCGTTACACGATTGCTGATGTTGCGTGCCGCTTGAAAGGTCGCTAGTGGTGCGTGTTGGTCGCACAGCCGCCGGTGGCTACATTGAAATCGCGTTAACGTGCTCATCCCTGGGCAAAAAGCGTCAGGAAAGCTACTGCTCGGGCAACAGCCTTGAGTAGGACAAGTAACGCGTACGTGTTGCTAAAAGTTGCCTGAAACTAGCTTGGTTTATCTGGTCGTCTAGTTGGTGGATGTAGCTCGCTGGTTATTTAGCAACTGAATATGTGCGTCAGTAAATTACGCGTACGGCTGCTTGAACCCGGGCGAGTTGTCTAGCTAGCTGATGTTGCTCGCTCGTTGGGTAGCAACTGAAGATGTGCGTTAGCTAGTGTTCCGTACGGCTGCTTGGATCCGCTCTTGAGGTCTGTCGGTCTCGGGGTGAATACCTTGAGACGATTCTACTCGGGTAAAGGCCTTGAGCAGGACAAGCATAGTATCAAGAGTGGTTCGCTTATTGATGGCCATGGACATTTATACAAAAATAATGCTTACCTCAAGTCTACCTTTTTTGCTAATCAATTGCATTCCTTATTGGGTGGATTTACCTCTTTGCTTCGTTAATAACGATTAATATTAATAATATATTAAGGCAGTGAATTGTTTGGGTAATTTTCACGTGGCCATATATCGGTGATTAGCAAAAATGCTTAAGCTTTTCGAAAAGTGATTTTATATATGTACTCGTTCGAGTTGCCCCAGCTTTGTGGGTTGGTCAATCCAAACTAACTGGACGAGCACGAAGTAAATGGGATACTCACGCATATATCTTTCTCAAGCTTTTGCGCATGATGCAGTGTACTTACGGGAACCAATGTGCGAAGCGTTAGAATTCTCGAGACAATGGCCGAGCCTAATGTCTCGATCTTATATCGGATCACCACAACACAACGACCTTCTTCAAGAAAATTAACGGGTGCTTTTTGTACAATCTTTGCGTTCGTCTCAAGCCTCGGTGTCCACTAACTTTAATGACACAAAAAAAGTTTTGAATACTATAGCCTCTTCAGACCTTGGGTACACATATACCTGCCTTTACTGTCGCTTTTCTCTTGCCAGAGCCATCCATTGCGAAAAAGACACAATAAGTGAACATCTGCGGCCTTTTTTAATTAAAAATTGCCGAAGATGGCTACTGCAAGTAACAAGAATATCAAATTGAATGTTGTCTTTTTCGAGCGTTGGTGACGAGTGGACGTTTATTTTTAGCGAAAAACGCAGAAAAGCCTTAAAGTTCTAATATTTTTGGTGTTTTGAAGACGGATCGGACAAAAGTGTACAAAACCGGTAGAATGTTTAGTTTCGGTAAGTTTTTCGTTAGTATATCACGTGCGTTTTGTAAAGTACACACTTGTGCACCTCAGGATTGAACTACAGTTTTTGTTAATATGACAGATTTTCTATTTTTCAGGAGAAATCATGTCGCGTTTCTTAACGGATGAAGAGATAGTGAAGCTCTTGAATTGTAGTGATGATGATCTCTCCGATAGCGATGATAAAGATTTAGTGCCGATAAAGGATGCTGCAGAAACCGCCATCTTGGAATCAGAAGAGGAACAGGACGATGTAATGCAACAACCTGAGAGTAGCAATTCAAGAATGTTCTGGCTGTCAGAGCAAATGACTCCTCATGGTCCGTATATTTCTAATGACAAAATGCAATGTGAAGGAGCTTCAGAGATTAGTTGTCTATACTCCTTTTTTGAGTATTTGGACCTCGAGTTTTGGAAGTTGGTGGCAGATCAAACAAATTTATATTCGGCGCAGCAAAGAGACCTTCGATCGGTGAAAACAAGTCAAGTAGAAATGATCAACTTCACTGGTGTACAAGTCATGATGGGCACGCTAAATTACCCCCAAGCGAGATTGTATTGGAGAAGAGACCTTGTTGTGCCCGTCATAAACGAAACTATGACGCGCGATCGCTTCTTCGAACTCCGAAACCACATTCATTTCGCTGACAACACTGCGGAAAATCAAGATAGAGACAAACTCTGGAAAATCAGGCCGTTGTTATCTAACATAAAATCCTTCGAAAGTGCAACAGTCTGCCTCGGTCAGCACACATGTCCATCGATGAGCAGATAATACCATTTTCGGGAAGATGTGGCTTTCGTCAATATGTGCCGTCGAAACCTAACCCTTTAGGGTTGAAAAACTTTGTTTTGGCTGCGAGGGACGGTCTTGCATTGGACTTTGTCATTTACGTTGGCTCTAACACGGTGCCTCCACAGGACATGACTAAACTTGGCTTAGGTGGAAGTATCGTCAAACTGCTGTGCCGGACGATTGATCAAGATTCTGTTTTGTACACGGACAGATTTTTCACAAGTCTGAGACTTGCAGACTATTTGAACGCAAACAAACAGAACGTGTGCATCACAGGGACAGTTATGAGTAACCGGTTTGGTGAAGTTTCCAAAAAAAATCAAAAATGACAAGCAGCTCAAAAGAGGCAAATGGGATGAGAAGGTTAGAAGCGATGGGAATGTCTGTGTTTTGAAGTGGAAAGACACTAAAGCCGTTACTGTGGCTAATCTCATGTGCAGCAAGTGCACCAGCCGGGACCTGTAAACGATGGTGTAAGCAGACAAAGCATAAAATAGATGTGGCACAACCAGCCATGGTTAGAAATTACAACAAATGTATGGGGAAGTGCGATAATAAGCTGATCGCTTATTATCGCACTACCATGCGAATTAGCAGCATTGTCGACTGCTGGATAATGTATATACGGTGTTGCGACGAAGAAGGAGTACCTGCCAATTCGTTAGGTCTGATGGACTACTGGCTGAATGACTGACTCTGCATGAGGTCAGATCGGCGTATTGAACAACTAAGAGACGGCTTCAAATCACAAACAATTCTTTGCAAATGTGCACAAGGAGCTATCATGGGTAACCCAGTCGAAATTAAAAACAGATGGCTTTAATATTTCCATTAGCTATTTACAGGGCTCCCAAAACTAAAAAAAGCTGTGAGCATTCCAGAAGCAGAGCAAGAGGTCCAAGTTTCACTACCAACCAGAGACGAAGTACATGAAGCAGTGCATAACCTCATAAAAAAAAATTAAGCTCGTGGAATATATGGAATATCTGCAGAACTGCTTTAGAGGGGAGGGAGAGGTCACATCTAAGTAACCTTCTCCGTCGACTAATATGCGGAATATGGTCAGAGGAGAAAATGTATAATATGTCCTATATACAAAAAGGGGGGACAAATTAAGGTGTGAAAATTATGAAAGTCCACACAATTGGTAACATATGCTGATGACGTGAATATTATGGCACGATCAATCTCTGATGTCAAAGCAGCATTTGTGAGCCTAGAATCTGGAGCAAACCGAATCGGCCTACGAGTTAATGCAACTATAACTAAATTTATGACTCAAACGAGGAAAAACACTTCAGTCCGACCTGTAGGAGACTATGACCTTGAAAGTGTGGATTTTTTTTGTGGTAGGGAGGTGAATGCCATTTATGCACAGAGTGTGGAACTGCCATGCTCGAAAGAAGGCGATTGGACTACCCACTAAACACCTCGCCTGTCAACCTGAGAACACAGCCTGGAACCGTTTGACACATTACTTCGGGCCAGGTCTCGTTTTGTTACGCCCTTTCCTAGCGGGAGGGCTCTTTCCTAGCGGGATACCTTGGAGCCAACCTCAATAGATGAGGCACCGAAAAGGAAGATATTGGACACCACATAAACGCCGCGAATAAAGCCTATTACTCCGTACTTCCCATTCTAAGGTCCAGAGTTGTGCACAGGCAAATCACTAGTCAAACCTATGATGTTATATGGAAGTGAAACATGGACCCTGACGAGCGAATCCGAAAAGGCAGTGAACATATTTGAAAGCAAAGTGCTCCAGAAAATCGACGGTCAAGTGAAACAAGGAACAGAGTCGAAACTACGTTACAACAATGAGTTGTATGAACTATTTGACGAACCACCTATTTCCGCTTGGATTGTAGAAAGAATGAAAGAAAACCGGCTACCCGAAAGAAAATTGAAGGGTAGAGCACAAGGTAGATGTCCAGCGGGAAAACCGAGGACTCGATGACATAATAGAAGCTAACAGCAGATCCTTGCCTGGAGTGATCAACAGGCGAACGAGGTCGCAGGACTGTGATGATTGAAGGAGATTAATCCTAGAGGCCAGGGCCCGGCTTGGGCTATCGCGCCATAAATGGTGGTGGTGGTCCTAACAGAACAATCGAATCAATCTTCCAATTGTTCTGTTAGAATTAGTTCAAGTTTTTGATAAAATTGATTAGGATTATGTTGGTACATATTAGTTGTAAGCTCAAAGTATCGATGTGTTTTTTAGTTATATGTAATTTTCAATAGAGTTGATTGGTTTTTCTCCTTTTTACCAATTAGTTGATAACTATTAATTTTTATTTGAAAACATTTGATATTGTTTGATGAATTTCGTTTAAATTTGAAGTGCCACGTGGGCCATTAAGTTTCCGAGTACTTTTATGTTGTAAAACTTGCTTTATGTTTTTATAAAAAGTATAACGATTGAATCAATAAAGCGCATTTGAATTTGAATGTAAAAACTCCAATCTGATCCCAGGCCATTTTTCAGGTTGCTCGCATGCATAAAAGTGTTTCACAGTCTATGTTGATGTTATATCACGATATTTCAACAGAAATTTCTTTATAGTTGATCGATTTGTTTTGGCAAAACATGGCACTCAAACGCTTCTAAGTTCTCCCTACAGCTTTGGTCTTTCTCTACTGGACTACTGACTATTCTTGAAAATAAGAAGTCATCAAAAAACATGTTTTTCAGTTGATTGAGAAGATACTGTCGTGTGTATGGTTCGTGGCCAATAATTTAAATGTTCAAGGAAAGTGAAAATGCACTGTCTTTTAAACTAAGTTAAAAGAGTTTATTTACTAAAAATGCACAATCATTAATTTAACTATTTCACAATCTAATTTTCACTGTCTATCAATTTTTAATTCCAACTGTCTGTTACTACAATCACTTCACAATCAATCAATATCGCCTTTATTTTTCGCTCCACACTTATCGCAGTTTTACTATCGCGGTTTTACTATATCCCCCATTCATTCAGCTCGGCTTTATATAGGGTCTCTAGTCATCCAATCAATTTCTCGTACATTGGCGAACTACCTGGAATATTCGAGCGATTCTGAATGGCGCAGTGACGTCACTTTCAGATGTGGATCATGCTTGGTGGATTCTTGTGCTTTCGAGTACATTCATTTGTTGATCATGATATTGCAAAAACAATTGCGGCAGTAGCTCGCAGAATTATTTGCACATGTAACAATACAATAAAACAGGAAGAAAAGTTTGAACAACTACACTTCAGCCGATTTCTAGAAGTGAAATATATGTATCAGCCCTGGTGGAAAGGACTTAGAAGGGATGGAAGCATGACTTTTTCCGGACGGTGTTATTATAAAAAACAATAAATTCTCGTTTCTAGATTTTGCAAAATAAATTTTCAAACGCCTACTAAAATTACAACCTATCTATCCGTACGTCCGTCGTGCATCACAGCAAGTTTTCTCGGAAATTGCAGAAGCTGTAATCATGAATTTTTATGAACATCAAAAGTAATGACCTATACAACTCTGTAGATTGTCCCAAGTCGATTTGAGAAAATAGGAGGGCTATCAATGGCTCCATATACCTGTGCAAGGGCTGACAAAAGAGGAAATTTTATATTCTGGAACCCTATAAAAACGCACTCAATCATATTGAAAGATAACCTTACGCATGATCCAGCGAAGGTAGTCCGTGTGGTGTGGTGTGGTCACCGCTTGCGCAGCAGTTACCAAGTTCAAAGTTCGTTGGTGGCAACGAGTTTGTGCTTGTGATACTTCTGTCGAACTATCAGCCTACCCAGCTTTGATGGATAGTGATTGGAAAAATAATTCGAATAATCAATAATCACTTAGTTGAACTTGATACTGACCATAACCACCTTGAACACCATTATGGTCATGAAATAAGATTCCCTAACAACTTGCAACGTCCAGGTTCGAATTGGACTAATGTGCGATTATTATTATTATTATGTTCCAGCGAAGAGAACTCCCAAATATTCCCTGGAACTGGAACATGCTGTAAAAGAACTCAAAGAGGCAATAAATAGCGACTATGAATAAAACTACCCGCTACATATCATAAATAAGAAGAAATAGGCCAAGTAGAGTCAATGGTTAGGGTCAGATTGGAACTAAAGAGGTATGGTATGGAAATAAAAACATTTGTCTCTATGCACCCAGATTTCTTTTTTATAAATCCTCGAAACTGGTTAAGTTCTGTCGCACCCTGTAAAACGAAGAACGTATTTTATTCGACTTATGTGACTTCATACTCTATAAAACATTCAATGCATTCACTCTTTATTACAGACTGATACGCCATCTTATCATTTCCTCCATGGATTTTTGGAGTGGAAATTTTTGGATTTGATAATCCTCTATGAACAAAATCAATTCGTTGAAAACGAGGAGCCCAAAGAAGTATAAAAAAAAACTTTTACTAAAGAAACATTATTTACTTGTTTTCTTCAGGGGTCTTTTTGCAAAAACGCCGCTTTTGAAAACCAATACATGAATGTCTTGGACAATTTATTATTGCTCAGTATTTCACTCTTTAAACGGGTAAGTTCTTAAAAACACTTATTAGTTCGTTTTATTCTTCAAACATTAATTAGTTAATTTTCTGATATAAAATCTTTATCATTCTACATTTAAGCTGAAACTTGCCGATCTGCTTTTCAATTCTCCATTTCCATGTCCTTGCATCAAAGAAAACTGGATCTTGATGCAATTTCTTACGGAAAAAGTCGCTGGCGGCGATTTATTCTGGCGATTTTTTAATCATCAAATAGAAACGATGAAAACCAATCCTGAAAAATATTCCCTCTCAGCACAAAATATTCCTGAATTCATTATGTTCTTGTTGAAGGGGCTAGTTCGTTTGCATGGATATAAAATTAATGGCGTTTTCGAAGGATCCTCGCATCATCGAGTAAGTAGAATAAATATTTATGTCCTTAATTTAAATGCAACCAACAAGTACGTATTCTCAGGTGATTGCTAATAATGACTTGCTAGAGAATGTAGTAGAATCATTTTTGAACTCAAACCCATCCGAAGAACAATTACGTATCTTCATGTGTAACCTGATGCCAATTTTATTGGAATGGTAAAAATATTTTTAAGTTCGCTGATCTATATTTATGTCAATAAAAAATTATTAAGGTGGCCACCCAAAGTGGATATTCCGATGACTTTGTGGGAGCATTTCCATAAAAAGCTTAATTCTGCATTCTTCATCGCTGGTTCTGCACCAAGTAGCTTAGCTGTGGCTAGGTAATGTTTCATATTAACCGAAAATATTACGATTTAGTGTCTTTTCATGCTATAGCTCTTCCGGAAAGGGATATTTATCAAAAATGCATGGACTTCTTGAAACCGCCACACCTGATGCAAATCATTCCAGTTTCACACTGTTCACAATTATATTAGGTAAAAGTATCGGCAGGTTCGCAAAAGCCGGCCAAAATAACCAAATGCAAAAGATTCTTGGGAGAATTTATTCAAAATTTAGTGCATCGAAGTTTTTAGCTTTGAATGAGACAGGAATACATCATCTTATCGAATTATTTTTGACACTGGCTTTGAGTATAAACTCGGAAGATATTGTGAGTATTTTCAAAAGCCAATTACCAAATAACTGCTTTATTTGATTCCCAGATTATCAAACTCCGTGATAAACTATTGTCCATATCTTTAGAAAAGCTTACACCTAATCGACAAGCCTGCCTAACTAAAGGACATTTAGCATTAATCATTCTATTTGCTGAACGGTCAATGGATTTAACAGATTATATTAAGCGTTTACTGGAACAAATATCGGATTTGAAAAATGAAACGACTATCGCGAAGCTGCTAGCCGAGAGCCTATGTGACATTTTCGAATATGCTGAATTGTTTGACCGAGGCGAGCATTTACTTATAGGTATGTCATTTGTATTTAACCGACTTCCATGGGAAATGTCATTTTAAAACCAATATACATAATAACCATATATTATTTTTCCAATTTCAAGTCATGGAATATACGTGTGGGCCAAGTTTTGATATTCAAAAGACGTTATTTCATTTACTAATTGTTTTCAATACCCTTCTGGTAGGAGGGCTCTCCTGCTACTTTTAATTGTCCTTAAACAGTGTTTAACTTTCAAAATGTGGGCCAATAAAATGGTTGTTTGCTTTTAAAGTTCATCTACGAGAAATTTGCTTTTCCGGCTGGTGGTACCAACAGGATTTTTCTATTAGTAAATTTACCCCTCTTCAATTGAGGGAAATCCATTTAAACTTCGTCTTCAAGGTCAAGCCCTTCATTCATTGGGCAAAAACGCTTAGTGTAGATCAAATTATCGTATAGATTTACATTAAATTGATATAAAAAGGGTCGAATGATCAATAAAAAAGTTCAGCAAAGCCTTCATATCTGTTTTTGTTGATAATCGCCCGTGCTTCTCTATTGGGGACATTTAATATGGAGCTGACTTCTACTTGATGCTTATATTTAACCCAATTTGGTCTATAGCTACATGCTCCTTGCTATTCCATAGCAAAAATTTTCTGTTGTTACAAGTTCCATTGTATTTAGTTGAACTGCATTTTAAGCATCTCGGTGTTTAGTCTTTACAGATGGTGATGGAGTCACCCAACCTGCCACAGTTCCTAAACTGTCTGGGTCGGAATTTGAAATATTCGACTTTAGCGATTTTTTATAGTCTGGGGGGTATTGCTAGAGACCGTTATCTTGACTGATTTTGTCAGCCTTCTCAGGATCTCTCCTGTTTAGCCTCGTGGCGTTGATTAACTTAATGTCATGAAGTAACTATCTAATCTTGTTGTAGTGCCTTGCTATTTCAATTAGCTCTTTAAGGTCAGAATCTAATTCAACATCCTGAATTACACCATACCTGCTGCCTGGAAAGAAGACATTAATGTTCTTTTTCTTGAGGACGTCATTTTACGTCGCGTCGTTAGGCTCAAGTGCATCATAGAAAACTTTAAGTCTTAATCCATTTTGATTGACTTTCGTGACATTGCATTTGGCTTATTTGTTGAGCATAAAGAATCTCATTGGCGTCAACCTGACGGGTTTATAGTTGATTTCCATTCCATGATAACTAATCTTTGGATTCTAGCTTGTATCTGTTAGATTTGCCCTGGACAGGTGGGACTTGTGTCCATATTGCTAGATACGTTATTGTTTTTAATCATTGACACAGGTGGTGTAAAATTAAAGGTCGCTATGGTATTGATTCTAAAATCTTTTTTTATTCTCCTTTGTTCGAAACTCGTTGGTGCCCACCATTTTCCCTTCTTTTTTTTCATCTTCATTAATTTCACTGTCACTGACACTAATGTTCGTAATTGATTTCATTTTCGCAAAATAATTCTGAAAAATAAAAAAAGAATAAAACCTTCCCTTTTAATTTTGCGTCTTCTAATTTTTATTTTCGTAATCGATTTTCGATCATTATCGTTCGATCTTCTTCAGCGATTGTTTCACTTAACCTAAAGATCCTATTTATATACTAAGTCCTTAGTTACATTGAGGACTGTTCCCCAAAGAGGGTAATTAAAATCTACTTTATTCAAATTTCTTTTGGTACATTTGAAAATTACTTAACTAATTAGCTTGAAGAGCCAGGATTTACAATTACCTGCGTCGTTGTTCATTAGCACGGCTTTTTCTCTTGAAATGGCGAGACTTTCCATTGTATCCAGTTCCCTCGCATCTCTTGTTTCTCGTACTGGTGTTGTGTCATCAACTGTGATTTCGTGTCCTTGAGTTATAATATGCTCCGCTACTGCTGATCTAAAGTTATTCTTCTTTCCTTTTTTCCTCGCTGCACTTGCTTCGCTTAAATGTTCTCGCACCCTGGTGTTGATTAATCTTCTTGTTTGTCCAATGTAAACTTCGTGACAGTCGGGGCATTCGATCCGGCAGATGCCTGATTTCTCGTGTGGTTGCTGTTTATCCTTAGTTGACCCGAAGATGTTTTTCAGCTGATTTTTGCTACTTGATTTGATTATTCGTATGGGCTCATGATGTTTTAGCCTCCTTTTGAATTGATCAGTGACACCGTCGTAGTAGGTAACTGCCTTCCAGGACACCTTTTCAGAATCCGGGTTGAGTAGTGTTGACCATTCTTTCTTTTGCCGAGTTTTTCTGATTTTGTCCGCAATGCTCTTGATCGCTGAGGGCTTGAATCCATTCAACTTCGCAGTGTCGAGAATATACTGCATTTCCTTTTCCCTGGCTGCCGTATTGAGTGGTAGATCATACATCCTGTGAATCATGGCTCGATAAGGTGAAAATTTCACTTGTTACGTGTGGTTCGATATATTCGGAATCGTCCATTGTGTATGTGTTGCCTTCCTGTTGATTTCGAAACTGATGTCGCCACTCATTCTTGATACCAATGTGTCCAGGAAAGCCAATTTTCCATCCTTTTCTTCCTCTACAGTGAAATTGATATTTTTGTATGCATTGTTCAGTTCCATCAATATTTGTTGCAGGTCTCCTTTCTTGACGTAAGCGAAAACAACATCCACATACCTGATCCAGCATCTCGGTAATTGGTTCTTCGTTTTGAATCCATCCTCCAGTCGCGTCATAAATATTTCACTAAAAAACGGTGATAGTGGATTTCCCATAGCTGCTCCTCCTTTAGTTTTGTAGAATTTACCCTGGAACGTAAAGTAGTTCTCTGTCATACACAGCTTCGATAACTGGAGATACTGTCTCGTTTTCTTCTTCCATGCCATAGAATTGTCCTGTTTTAGTAACCACTCTTCGATGTAGCCAAGTGTTTCCATCACTGGGTATACTGGGAAAGAGAGCCTTCACATGAAACGATACCATCACGTTGTCTTCCGTTGGCGGGCCATATGTTAACAGCTTTTCCGTGATTTCCTTGGTGTTTTTGACGGAGTTGCTCTCAATCGGTTGCATATTTTTGAATTCCTCCACTAGCCATCTTGCTAGTTTTTCGTTGGAGCATTCACAGCTGATATTATTTCTCGCATCTCATCTCCTTCCTTGTGAATCTTGGGTAAGCATTTGATCCTTGGTAGAGTTGGATTCGTTACTCTCACTTTCGTCAGTTCACCGATTACTGACACGCAGCTTTTGATCGTCCTCTCAACTCGTTTGATAGATTTCTCCAGAGGGTTTCGACGAAGTTCGAAAAAGTTTCCACTGTTTAGTTTTATGGTAACCGCTTCCTCGTATTTGGCTTTATCTATGATGACAACTGTGTTTCCTTTGTCCGCTTGCCCAAGATTCACAAGGAAGGAGATGAGATGCAAGAAATAATATCAGCTGTGAATGCTCCAACGAAAAACTAGCAAGATGGCTATTGGAGGAATTCAAAAATATGCAACCGATTGAGAGCAACTCCGTCAAAAACACCAAGGAATTCACGGAAAAGCTGTTAACATATGGCCCGCCAAACGGAAGACGACGTGATGGTATCGTTTGATGTGAAGGCTCTCTTTCCCGTCGAGTAGTGGTTACTAAAACAGGACAACCGATTGAGAGCAACTCCGAGACATGAAAGACGAAAACGAACGATTACGAAAATAAAAATTAAAACACGCAAAATTAAAAGCAAAGTTTTATTCTTTTTTTATTTTTACTGATACTAAACTAAATACAGGAAGCGGGCTGTAGTGCTACGAAGAAGAAGACACTAAATTCATTTCTTATTCCAAGGTCAGGAGGGCAATCCTCTGCACCCTGATCCATTTTGAAACACCAAATTTTAACTTTCTAATCACACAATGAGGGTGCTCACCTGTCTCGATAAACACTTAAGAAACACTGACATCTTTACGAGGAGATCAGAATTAAACTTATTTTACTTTATATGATTGAATTGAGTATCCAATTGTGTTTCTCATGCTGGCTCTTTCATTCGAAAATTATTTAATCAGCATATTAATATTTCTTCTATTAAATCTTTGTGTATTGATAATTATCTACTGCTTATGCCCTCAATACCTGATCCTCATAAGCCATTATTTTTCTCTATCGGAGACCACAACTTCGTTTTTGATCGTGGAAAAGAACACAAACACAAACAACATAATCACACGCTATTTTCAATTACAATGGTGAATTTCTATCTATATATTTATTTACTTTTTTTTTGATTTTCTCAATATTAAGCGCTTAAAGTTTTATGTCATTTTAGCTAGTGAATTTTCATTTCATTTCATTAATATAAAGCCATTGAGCGATGGCGTACTCTAAACATTTCATTATTTAGTAATATTGTATTGGTTGCGACCGAATTTGATCGATGTTGATTAATAAACTGGTTTAGGGTCGTTTTAAATTTTAATTTATGATATCGAACTACAATCTTAATTACAATTAAGACGATTAAATCAAGACAATAAACTTAAGACTGAAAACTCCGTGATCGTTTGTAAGCTTTTATAATTTTTTGGAGTCCGTTTTCGAAGGTTGTATTTTTGTGAGCTTTACTCCGCCGCCTTTCTCATGCGTTCCTCAACTTTCTCACGCATTTTAGCCATCGAACTCTCTTGTAACCTTGGATCATTTTGAAGCTCCTTTTCCTATATTGGGCGAAGGTCTTTTCTCGAAGTTACCATTTCCCGTCCAAAGTTTACAAAATATGGTATCACCTTCATTGTTTCGTGAGTATACGTTCGCAGAGCACACCGAATTTTTGATATTTCTTTATCCCATAACTTGTGGTTATCACCTACGTACGATCTCAGCATCCTTTTGATGGTTTGGTTCACCCGTTCCGCGGGATTAGCCTGGGGATGATAAAAAGCCGTGTACTGAATCTTGGTACCATACGTGGTGACCAATCTCTGCAACTCTTTAGAGCGGAACGGTACCCCGTTGTCGCAAATTACGACCGCTGGTACCCCAAATAGTAAAAATACTTGTTCCTCTAATATCCGTGCAACTCCTTTTCCGTGTGCTTGACGGAGCCGGACGGTTAATAAGTAGCAATTCCCTAGGATTGACCAAGGTAAGGGACCTATCAAATCAACGGATATTATCGTGCAGGGCTCCTTCGCCTGGCCTTCCCTAGAAACCATTGGACCATACGCGCGTTTTCGTTCCACTTTAGTCGACTGACAGATATGGCATCTAGCTCTCATTTTGGGCCAAAAGTACCTTTGCAGCACACGATCGTACATATGTCCTGCCAGCTCCCATATAACCCGCCTTCGGATCGTCGTGACACTGTCGGAGTACCTTCCCCCCACTCTCTCTTGGGTATAACCCATTTCCAGCTATTGCCACTTAATTCTTCCACAGTTGCCCGTTTTCCACCCTCCAGTCCGGAAAGTTTTGTGGCTCTCTCCTCACTTCCGAAATCATCCTTTCCAGCCACTTATCTCCACTGCTCGTCTCTGCCAGAACGACATCGACCTCGGGGACTGACCGTGACAAGGTCCTATGCTGGACGTCGAAGTCGAACTGCTGGAGACAAACAGCCCATCTCGCCAACCGTCCGTTTGGATCTTTAAGGTTGTTTAACCAGACTAACAAATGGTGATCCGTGATCACACTGAATTGGGTCCCTTCTAAGTATGGGCGCAGTTTTTCTACTGCCCACAGCACCGCTAAATATTCTTTTTCCCTGGTCGAGTACTTCTTCTCTGCTTTTGTCAAGCTATGGCTGAGGTAGCAGACTATCTTCTTGGTGAAATCAGGGCATGTGAGGATTGGTGCTGTAGATAGCTTGGTTTTACAACGCAGGAAAGCTTCCTCACATTCGGTAGTCTACACATATTTTCGATTTTTCCTCAGCAAATCGGTCAGGGGAGCGGTTCGTGTGGCGTGATCAGGTATAAACCGACGGTACCACGATACCATGCCCAAGAATTGCCGCACTTTCTTCACATTTGTAGGTTGTGGGATATTCAGCAAACAATCTGGATCTACATGTAGCCCCCTGTTATCCACCACGTACCCTAGATATTTAAGTTGCGGGCAGCAAAACTCACATTTTTCGCGAGATACTCGAAGTCCTGCTTCACGCAACCGGCGTACCACGTCTCGCAAAACCTCCAAAAGGGTCCTGAACTCTGGGGTGACTACGATCACATCACCTAGGTAGACGAATACGTAAGGCTCCAACTCTGGTCCCAGTATTTGGTCTACCAATCGTTGCCATGTAGCAGGGGCATTATGAAGACCAAACGGCATGCGTTTGAACTGAAATAGACCCCTACCTGGAATAGTGAATGCCGTGAAATGTTTTGATTTCTCTGCCATCCGAACCTGCCAATACGCAGACTTGATGTCTAGAGTGGACAAATATTTGACGTTTCGGAGCTTATCTAGCGTAGCAGATACATACGGGATAGGATATGCGTCTTGTAGTAATCTAAGAACTATGGCTCTAAAAGCAGCGCTGACACAGGCACACAGCACGAACGCAATTTAATAAGGATTCAGTCGATTCAGTCACCTTCCCCATCGCAACACTCGTTTTTTTTTTCGCAGGAATAATAAGTGGAAAAATTTCCTTTGTACTTAACACCCGGGAAACAAAATTCTAAAAATGTTTAAAAAAATTTCTAATGTGTAGTATCTTATTACAATATCTTTTGAAGATAATTTAACGAATTGCGGTGTAACGCGGTATGCAAATGCTTAGAACGAAACGGTTAACCCCTTTTAATTATGAATGCTAAAATCATTGTATCATTTAACCTGTTAATTATGAATGCTAAAATCATTGTATCATTTAACCTGTTAATTATATGAACGCTAAAATCATTGTATCATTTAACCTGTTAATTATATGAACGCTAAAATCATTGTATCATTTAAACCCCTTAAAATTTGTCTAATTCTTCCGATTTTCCCACCTAATTACGCCTAATTATCATAAACGACAAATTGCCTTCAATTGATAACTTAATTGAACCTACAAAAGACAGTGAAAAGGGAAATTGCAAATACCGCCGTCATAAACTACAACTGATAAGGAAAAAGTACATTTGATAGCAACAAAAAAACCTTCAATTGTGTGATTTCCCCCTTTCTGAATGGGTTCGTATTGTTCTACTTGCCCATAAAGTGTCGTAGTTGCTTGAGTGTGGAGAATATTAAATTGTGCTTGCGAAATTTGCATGCTATTGCGTCGTAAATCATGAAAATGGGTGATAACTACATAACAACATTGGAATTATCGGGGAGAGTGGCGCCGGCAAGTCGAGTCTTATGCTTCGGCTCACAAACGAGGAATTGGATGGAGATGGGGAGTGTTTCGCTCGTTTTCGATTGAATACGAGTGCAGAATTACGTTGGACGGTGAAGTGATTTATTCTGATTGATTTTATTTTGCGTTGCATGCTTGAGTTTTTCATCCAAGCCATCGCCAATATCGTTCGGGATCTTGCATTTGTATTAGCAGTATTGTGGGACGAAAAACGAAATATGCACATAGACATAACATCATCTCAGTTGCGCTTACTCCGGCGTGTCATCGCTCCATCGCATGCTCCGGAGTTACATCTTGGTGTTGTGTTGTAATAATCCCTTTAAAGCGGTTTGAGTAGCGATCCCGCTATAGAAATTGCATTTCGAAAGTCAAGTGGAATTACGGGGATTGTGGAGAGTCGGTTATGGATTTTCACGGCGGTCACGTCGGATGCGGAAAGAAACTTATCATGTCGTAGGGTGTTAATATCGAAATTACCAAATACGCGTTAATGATTGCCTATTCGAATGCATATGTTAGGAAATCGGAAAGTTATCGTGGGTGAAAATAGTACAAGAGCGGTGGTGTTCATTACGGTTTCCAAGAAAAAGTGCTCGGGAATTTGGCATTTGGATGCAATAAGTGGAAGAAGATAAAATTGTTGTGGGGTTTGCGTTGGTTGAATGACGGAAAGACCGTAAATGTTTTTGGAACGGGAAAATTGATTTAAATGTGAATAAATGAGTGTCAAGTGAAAAAGAAAAATCCGCAATTGATTTATGCTTTGAAAATGGAGAGTTTTCTTTGCGGTTCTTCGTGCTGCTTCTGCGAGGTGTTGGCGATCGCGGAAAAGTTGGTGGTGCGTTGCTGCTGAAGCGTGTGCGCGACAAAGAAAAGCGTGTTTGCATCTTCCGTACAACAAAAACGAACGTTGTTGTTCAGCAGCGGAAAAAGAAAAACTTGGCGCTCGTTGTGCGCAAGTGACGTACGAAAGTAAAATTGGAGATTGCTAGTCGGCCTTGGGTTTTCCTGCTCGCGCGGAAAACTGCTCAAGTGCAAGATAGTGTTGTGTGCGCCGGGAAAGCAGGAAATTCGCGTGGATCATTTCTCGTGAATATCACGGACTGTCTTGTGGAAACACGTCATCGCGGACGAAACTCTGGGAATAATTTTATTACCGGAAAAACTAACGAGGATTAGTTATTTCTATCCGTTTTAGTTATTTATTTCCACCCGACAAATAGTGCTCAGTGCAAGATTGCGGGACGTGAAATTTTAGTTTGTTTGATCTCAACTGTTACAAATTTTCGGTCGTCAGCAGACAACAAAGGGAAGTTATTCGTCAAGATAACGGGAAAGCCAAAACGAAAACAGTTTCAGTTTTGCCTGCTCGTGAAAGTAAATTTGTTGGGACTGTGCTGCAAGAGAGGGGGAAAATATTCTAGCGAAGAAACTCAAAGCCCGGATTTAAACATTTTTTTTATCGCGCGTCACTTGTACTGATCCATGCGCGCCAGAAAGTTTTAATGTGTTTCGTGCTGAATTTTTCACGAATTCAACCAAGAAGCCGAAAAGGAAATTCTAAAGAAAAACGTTTTAATTTGCATGAATCTCGTTATCACGTGTGCGTTTTAGCATTTACCAAAAGAAAAAAAAAAAGAAGAAGAAAAGTTGACAACGAAAATATTCCAGAAATATCGCGAGTGCTTTTAACTAATTTGCTATGCAGTATTATAACTTTACAGGACTTACTCACCTCGTCAACGAGCGCTCGTCGTCGGAAAAGGTTGGGTAAGTTCCCCTATTGTTTCATTTTTACATATATACCTATTGTTTCATTTTTACATATATACCAATTGTTTCATTTTTTTTATATATACCAATTGTTTCATTTTTTTTATATATACCAATTGTTTCTTTTTATTCAATTTATTCAATTAAGTGGGGTAATCTTTAATATATACTGCAAATACTAATTATATCAATATTAAAAAAATGTTTTAATATATACCCTGAATAATTTTTGTTGAACTATTTTGATTTCTTTGCTTTGTATTTACGAGAAATCAATGAAATTAAATAAAATGATGAATTAAACGGTAAAAATCGGTCTTTCCCTTCCGGTCTTTTCCAATCGGGTATAGGACCCGGTACGGTGGCAGGCTTCCACCCCAAAATATGAGCCAGCCAC
Source organism: Odontomyia ornata (assembly GCA_963969285.1). Taxonomy (NCBI): domain Eukaryota; kingdom Metazoa; phylum Arthropoda; class Insecta; order Diptera; family Stratiomyidae; genus Odontomyia; species Odontomyia ornata. Next base: position 156,051,426 of record OZ017738.1, on the reverse strand, counting down.
CGGGTACTTAAAAATTTTTCTGTTTCAGGAGACTTAATGGGTTGAGTGGCCCAAGCCAAGTGCCTTTTTATGGCATAGAGTTATGCAATTCAATTGTATAATTCTATGACATAAATTGGTCACCGGGGTACTCCCCTTCTGATGGGAAAGCTCATATAATTCAAGTTGTATGAGTTTTCCACTCAGAAGAGGAATACCTGGCCACTTCAACGATTTAACATTGGATTTATTCCGGTTGGGTGGGCATGAAGGGGCTCCACCACCACCCGGTTGCCCCTCTTTCATTTGTGGGCCCTGAATGTATTTGGGTAAAGACGAGCTCAACCCCAAATTAGTCTTTCTTGTCAGGTTGCACTTGTTCTCGCAACAAGTCGTAATTCCTTCGTGGAGGTTATTTACTGATTTGCGACTTCGGTCGTCCTCTCGAACTCTGCAAGCAATTCGTGAATGCGAAATGTTTTGTAGTGAGTCCTCGTGCCGGGGAAACGAACCCGCCCCACGACACCGCAATGCTAGCCTGCCAGCGCATTCACGCGTCTCCGGACGAGGGCATTCTCGGCAGGAATCAACACCTTCCTCTGCCGAGGCAGCAGAACATCGCTGCGGTCCTTCACGGACATATGAAAATCTCTTATTCACTACAAATGGCGCCCAACGTGGGGCTCGAAAAGCCCGGCTGTATCATCAGTCGTGAGCACGAGACAGTCGATCGTCTCTAGGTGTCCCCACAAGGTGTTAGAAATTTTGGCGGGTAGATAACTCCCGAGGGTTTTTGCACTAATCGTGCCCCAGCAGCCGAGTAACTTCCGAACGTGTGTTGTCTTCGGACATCAATATCGTTTGGTCCTTCTTTTGATTTATACCTTGGTGGTTTACCACCATTGTATAACTAGTAAGGCCAAATTATATTAGAGTCCCTTTTTGTGTTCGGAGGTTATTATCCCAACATCTATTTTGCGGAGGATTCTGATCCGCTCCCCAAACCAGCGGTGCCTAAGTGTCTTAAATTACATGGATTTTGATTTCATGTGATTGGCTGATTAGCTAATCCATGACTATCCATGACAAGACACGCGCTGCTTGTGGATTAGAATCCCACCCTGGGCTGACAAGCTGTAACTTGAGAAGTTTGCTAATGAGGGATCACTTCGGAACCCTGATTTTCATGGTGCCACAAGAGAGTGTCCCTGAAACGTTTTAGAAGGATTGTGCCATGGTGTCCATACTTGGGAGGAAGGACGGAAAGGAAAGACCGATTATTTTTATTTGATAACGAGTAAAACTCTTCATACACTTTGGTTTTTATTTGTGAGGTTCGACTATAGTTCGCCACTGACGGCCACTTTTATGTTTTTCCTTATTAATATTTAATTATTTATTTCATAGCGTCATTTTAGCCTTTCATCAACTTAGGTACAAATTCTAGGTAGAATAATTATGGACATCCAAAATGCATGCCGACTTTGTCTACGACTTGGCGAGGAAATGTATCCGCTGGGTGATAGTTTGGTCGATGAAGCGAGGAGAATTTTTATTGTCGACTTCCTGAAGGAGTCCCTCAACATCAACATCATATTGGAAGATGGCTCACCAGACCACATCTGTGGTGAGTGTTACACGGAAGTGGAACGGATATACTCCTTCATACGTCGCTGCAAAGAGACCGAGTCAACACTACAACGACTTAAATCAGCACGACGATCTCGAGATCCAGTTATCGACCAGCGGAACAGGATTCAAAGAGCAGACTACCATCCGTCTGAGGATCCGGATCCACCATCTCGATACCAGCCTTGGAACGCCTGGGATCTTCCGCCACGACTCAACCAAGTACCACCACCGACTCTAGGTTCAGTGGCTCCGCAGGAACAACCCTATATGCTGAAACCGAAGCATATCCCCAGCATTGTACAGGGTTGGAACCTTCATTTTAGCGGGGAGCCAAACGACCTGAACGTGGAAGTCTTCATTGGTCGCGTGGAGTCCTTAGTCGGAGAGATGTTGGCCGGCGACTACACGATGCTGGCAGGATATCTACCAATGCTGTTCAGGGGATCAGCACTCGAGACGTACTGGCGGATTCATTCGGCCCCACCATCAATACGCTGGACACGGCTGAAAGAGGTACTCCGCATGGAATACTCGACGGTCAACATGGATGAGAGTGTCCTGGACAAGATCCATGCCAGATGGCAACGTCCGGACGAGCCCTTTCATCAATATCGAGCCGATATCCTTAGGTTGAATGACCAGCTGTCAGAGCCTATGTCTTCCACTCAACTGCTGCGGGTGTTGAAACGGAATCTAAGGCCGGAACTTCGTTGCCATGTTGTAAACTTGGACCCGCCGAACCTGGAAGCACTACTGAGGGTCGTGAGTCGATTGGAGAGGCTTGAAGAAGACCTCCACGAACGGCCTTGCCTACATGCAAGGACAGGTCCGCGACGTGAAATTGCAGAAGTGGCACCAAATTGCAACAACACCAATCTGGAAGATCACACGGAGTCGAACACCTATGTTCCGGACTACCCAGATGGTGCCACTCCAAAAAACGGACGAGCGAGTACCCTACCACCTCAGTGGTACTCGAAAACCCCACAGTAGTTCCCCAGCTAGTGGCTCACCCCAACCAACATGACGTTAACCCACCAGCCATGACCATTACGACTGCGGATGTTCACTCTCTTCCGGAGACCTCACCAACGACAATATTAAAACGACCATCGCAGTCACTGCCAGAAGAACCGCGGCAGCCTCAAGTACGCACGCTAAAACCTTATCATGTTAGACTGCAGGAATATCGGGTGGCTCGAGAGCGAATATTTGCTTCCGAAGTCGTCACTTCCCGTTCGTGCACGACAAAATGGTCAACCCGTCGTTGGCGGAATTTCCGCAAGAGAGTGCGCACCTGCCGTCAAACCGTAAACTCTTGTAACATCTCGGAGGTTGCTGAGAATGAGATCAGACCTTATCATCCAATTAAAGTGTTGGGCGAGACCGTGTTTGCATTGATCGACACGGGTGCCAGTATCAGTTGTCTTGCCTCGAGCTTTGGCTCGAAAGTGCTCCAAGAATACCCGAACTTGATTAAATCCTGGCGCACTGAAATCAGTACAGCTGATGGCACCAAACACCCTATACGAGGTAAACTAACAACACCCGTGACGTTCAGGGGTCAGACGAAGGATATTACCTTCTACATTATCCCGTCTTTGACTCAGAACGTATACCTTGGTGTCGATTTCGTCCTTCGCTTTGGACTGGCCTCCGATTTATTCACCGATTTGTCTTTAAAAACCAGAAATGTCAACGAAATCACTTCTACTCCCGATAGGCATGACCTGACGTCTAACCAACGGCAACGCCTGGAAGCATCCATTGCTGCTTTCCCATCTTACGCTACCCAAGGCCTTGGCCGCACCACCCTAGTCTCACACGCCATCGACGTTGGCGATAGTAAACCGATTAAACAGAGACACTACGCCATCTCGCCAGCCATGGAGAAATTGGTGTATGCGGAATTAGATAGGATGCTCGAGTTGGGGGTCATAGAAGAGTCCCAAAGTGCCTGGTCCTCACCGGTAACCTTGGTTGTAAAGCCAGGTAAAGTCCGCCTCTGTCTTGATGCCCGTAAGGTAAATGCGGTTACCATCAAGGACGCGTACCCTCTTCCACTCATCGATGGAATACTAGGGAGACTGCCGAAAGCCAATTATATCACCAGTCTCGACCTAAAAGACGCCTTCTGGCAAATTCCACTCGATGAGGGCTCGAGGGACAAGACCGCCTTCACAGTGCCTGGACGACCATTATATCAGTTCGTCACAATGCCCTTTGGCCTGTGTAACGCGCCGCAAACGATGACTCGGTTGATGGACAAGGTCATCCCACCTCACCTAAAACACCAAGTGTTCGTGTACCTCGATGATCTTTTACTCATCACGGAAACGTTCGATCAACACCTCCTACTTCTACAAGAAGTAGCCCTGCACATCAGTAAGGCGGGACTCACCATCAACGTACAGAAAAGTAAGTTTGTCATGAAAGAAGTCCGATACTTAGGCCATGTCATAGGACATGGCACTATCAAAACGGATCCAGACAAAACTCGTGCGATTGATGAGTTCCCCTTACCAAAAACTGTGAAGCAGCTACGACGTTTCCTTGGTGTGTGCGGTTGGTACCGAAGGTTTGTTCGGAATTATGCAACAGTTTCAGCGCCCCTGTCAGACATGTTGCGGAAAGGGAAGTTCGTTTGGACCGAACTCAGCCGAAAGGCATTTGAAGAGCTTAAACAAGCCCTCACATCAGCTCCTGTCTTGCACAGCCCCGACTTCACGAGGCCCTTCTCCATTCATTGTGACGCAAGTCAACATGGAGTAGGAGCCGTGCTGGTGCAATTGACCGATGAAGGAGAGGAAGCTCCCATCGCCTTCATGTCCAATAAGCTGAATTCGGCCCAAAGGAACTATACTGTTTCCGAGCAAGAATGTTTGGCAGCGGTAATGGCTGTGAAGAAATTCCGAGCTTATATCGAGGGCCACCAATTCGAGATCATCACGGACCACGCGTCACTACAATGGTTGATGAACCAGGCAGATTTAAGTGGACGCCTAGCCAGATGGGCTCTTAAACTGCAAGGGTTCAAGTTCTCCATCAAACATCGGAAAGGAACCCAGAACATCGTACCCGACACTCTCTCACGGATGTTTTCCCCAGAGGGAGCCGAAATAACAATAAATGACGAGGACCCCATCGAAATAGATTTGGACAGCCCACATTTCGAATCAGATAGCTACAAAGAGTTGAGGCAAACCATAGCGACCCAACAGACACAGCTGCCTGACTTGAAGGTAATAGACGGCTATGTGTATAGACGAAACGAATACGCCACTGGTGATCCATGGCAGGAAGAAGAGTCTTGGAAACTCTGGGTACCGGAGGAAATGACACAACAGCTGATCCTCCGCGCACATGATCATCCGTTAAGTGCCCACGGAGGTTACGGTCGAACACTACGGCGACTAAAAAAATACTTCTTTTGGCCTAAAATGGCATCCCAGGTCAAAGACTACGTGAGCGCCTGTGAGACCTGTAAAGGCACCAAAGCGCCCAACCAGCCTCTTCGACCTCCTATGGGTCAACTCAACGTCCCAGAACGCGTGTTCCAGCGTCTATACATCGATCTACTCGGTCCATATCCTCGGTCTTCCATGGGACACATCGGAGCTATAGTCGTTCTAGATCAGCTCTCAAAATTCCCAATGGTGGAACCTATCCGTAAATTCACAACTCCATCGATCGTGAAATTCTTAGAGAACCGGGTATTCCATGTGTTCGGAGTTCCAGAGAGTGTGTACTCAGATAATGGAGTACAGTTCCGGTCTCGGCAGTTTAAGAGCCTACTTGAGCAGTATGGCATTGAACACCAACTGACGCCCATATACTCTCCTCAGTCCAACGCGTCAGAACGGTTGAACCGCACCCTATTGGCCGCGATCCGTTCCTACGTCCACCCATCTCAAAAGGATTGGGATCGGCGATTGTCTGCCATCACATGCGCCCTGCGATCCTCGTATCATTCCGTCACCGGTGTCGCCCCTTACTTTGCCGCCTTTGGACAGCACATGATTTGCCACGGTAAATCATACCGACTGTTACGGCAATTAAAGTGTTTGGGAGACCCGGTCGTTGCGCTGGAGCCCCACGAACGTTTAGGAGACCTCCGCCAACAGATCGGACGGAAGATTAAGGCCGCAGGTAGTGCAAATGAAGCGCAGTACAATCTCCGGTCACGATCTGCTAATTTCAAAGAAGGAGATGAAGTTTTCCGGCGAAATTTCCGCCAAAGTGACGCCGCGGGGCATTACAACGCCAAGCTGGATAGGCGATTCCTGAAAAGCCGCATAAAGAAGGTAATGGGACCTAACCGTTACTTGATAACGGATCCATCGGGAAAAGAAGTGGGGATATACCACGCGAAAGACCTGCGCCGATAGATAATTGGGCACGTCTGTTTGTCCGTCCGCATATATTTTCAAAAACGCGCAAAGATTGTATACTTCCAGGCAAACATAGACATAAGTCAGTCCGTCCGTCTGTTAATTGTGTTCTTTTATTGTTCGTCATCTCTAGTCCCGACGCCGAAGGCAACCCGTGAGACACAGAAAGATCCTTCAGCTCCTTTTTCGTAATCCGCATTGCCTTGGGATCACGAGAAAATTAGCTGCCCTGTAGTAATCTAAGAACTATGGCTCTAAAAGCAGCGCTGACACAGGCACACAGCACGAACGCAATTTAATAAGGATTCAGTCGATTCAGTCACCTTCCCCATCGCAACACTCGTTTTTTTTTTCGCAGGAATAATAAGTGGAAAAATTTCCTTTGTACTTAACACCCGGGAAACAAAATTCTAAAAATGTTTAAAAAAATTTCTAATGTGTAGTATCTTATTACAATATCTTTTGAAGATAATTTAACGAATTGCGGTGTAACGCGGTATGCAAATGCTTAGAACGAAACGGTTAACCCCTTTTAATTATGAATGCTAAAATCATTGTATCATTTAACCTGTTAATTATGAATGCTAAAATCATTGTATCATTTAACCTGTTAATTATATGAACGCTAAAATCATTGTATCATTTAACCTGTTAATTATATGAACGCTAAAATCATTGTATCATTTAAACCCCTTAAAATTTGTCTAATTCTTCCGATTTTCCCACCTAATTACGCCTAATTATCATAAACGACAAATTGCCTTCAATTGATAACTTAATTGAACCTACAAAAGACAGTGAAAAGGGAAATTGCAAATACCGCCGTCATAAACTACAACTGATAAGGAAAAAGTACATTTGATAGCAACAAAAAAACCTTCAATTGTGTGATTTCCCCCTTTCTGAATGGGTTCGTATTGTTCTACTTGCCCATAAAGTGTCGTAGTTGCTTGAGTGTGGAGAATATTAAATTGTGCTTGCGAAATTTGCATGCTATTGCGTCGTAAATCATGAAAATGGGTGATAACTACATAACAACATTGGAATTATCGGGGAGAGTGGCGCCGGCAAGTCGAGTCTTATGCTTCGGCTCACAAACGAGGAATTGGATGGAGATGGGGAGTGTTTCGCTCGTTTTCGATTGAATACGAGTGCAGAATTACGTTGGACGGTGAAGTGATTTATTCTGATTGATTTTATTTTGCGTTGCATGCTTGAGTTTTTCATCCAAGCCATCGCCAATATCGTTCGGGATCTTGCATTTGTATTAGCAGTATTGTGGGACGAAAAACGAAATATGCACATAGACATAACATCATCTCAGTTGCGCTTACTCCGGCGTGTCATCGCTCCATCGCATGCTCCGGAGTTACATCTTGGTGTTGTGTTGTAATAATCCCTTTAAAGCGGTTTGAGTAGCGATCCCGCTATAGAAATTGCATTTCGAAAGTCAAGTGGAATTACGGGGATTGTGGAGAGTCGGTTATGGATTTTCACGGCGGTCACGTCGGATGCGGAAAGAAACTTATCATGTCGTAGGGTGTTAATATCGAAATTACCAAATACGCGTTAATGATTGCCTATTCGAATGCATATGTTAGGAAATCGGAAAGTTATCGTGGGTGAAAATAGTACAAGAGCGGTGGTGTTCATTACGGTTTCCAAGAAAAAGTGCTCGGGAATTTGGCATTTGGATGCAATAAGTGGAAGAAGATAAAATTGTTGTGGGGTTTGCGTTGGTTGAATGACGGAAAGACCGTAAATGTTTTTGGAACGGGAAAATTGATTTAAATGTGAATAAATGAGTGTCAAGTGAAAAAGAAAAATCCGCAATTGATTTATGCTTTGAAAATGGAGAGTTTTCTTTGCGGTTCTTCGTGCTGCTTCTGCGAGGTGTTGGCGATCGCGGAAAAGTTGGTGGTGCGTTGCTGCTGAAGCGTGTGCGCGACAAAGAAAAGCGTGTTTGCATCTTCCGTACAACAAAAACGAACGTTGTTGTTCAGCAGCGGAAAAAGAAAAACTTGGCGCTCGTTGTGCGCAAGTGACGTACGAAAGTAAAATTGGAGATTGCTAGTCGGCCTTGGGTTTTCCTGCTCGCGCGGAAAACTGCTCAAGTGCAAGATAGTGTTGTGTGCGCCGGGAAAGCAGGAAATTCGCGTGGATCATTTCTCGTGAATATCACGGACTGTCTTGTGGAAACACGTCATCGCGGACGAAACTCTGGGAATAATTTTATTACCGGAAAAACTAACGAGGATTAGTTATTTCTATCCGTTTTAGTTATTTATTTCCACCCGACAAATAGTGCTCAGTGCAAGATTGCGGGACGTGAAATTTTAGTTTGTTTGATCTCAACTGTTACAAATTTTCGGTCGTCAGCAGACAACAAAGGGAAGTTATTCGTCAAGATAACGGGAAAGCCAAAACGAAAACAGTTTCAGTTTTGCCTGCTCGTGAAAGTAAATTTGTTGGGACTGTGCTGCAAGAGAGGGGGAAAATATTCTAGCGAAGAAACTCAAAGCCCGGATTTAAACATTTTTTTTATCGCGCGTCACTTGTACTGATCCATGCGCGCCAGAAAGTTTTAATGTGTTTCGTGCTGAATTTTTCACGAATTCAACCAAGAAGCCGAAAAGGAAATTCTAAAGAAAAACGTTTTAATTTGCATGAATCTCGTTATCACGTGTGCGTTTTAGCATTTACCAAAAGAAAAAAAAAAAGAAGAAGAAAAGTTGACAACGAAAATATTCCAGAAATATCGCGAGTGCTTTTAACTAATTTGCTATGCAGTATTATAACTTTACAGGACTTACTCACCTCGTCAACGAGCGCTCGTCGTCGGAAAAGGTTGGGTAAGTTCCCCTATTGTTTCATTTTTACATATATACCTATTGTTTCATTTTTACATATATACCAATTGTTTCATTTTTTTTATATATACCAATTGTTTCATTTTTTTTATATATACCAATTGTTTCTTTTTATTCAATTTATTCAATTAAGTGGGGTAATCTTTAATATATACTGCAAATACTAATTATATCAATATTAAAAAAATGTTTTAATATATACCCTGAATAATTTTTGTTGAACTATTTTGATTTCTTTGCTTTGTATTTACGAGAAATCAATGAAATTAAATAAAATGATGAATTAAACGGTAAAAATCGGTCTTTCCCTTCCGGTCTTTTCCAATCGGGTATAGGACCCGGTACGGTGGCAGGCTTCCACCCCAAAATATGAGCCAGCCACCGGGTACTTAAAAATTTTTCTGTTTCAGGAGACTTAATGGGTTGAGTGGCCCAAGCCAAGTGCCTTTTTATGGCATAGAGTTATGCAATTCAATTGTATAATTCTATGACATAAATTGGTCACCGGGGTACTCCCCTTCTGATGGGAAAGCTCATATAATTCAAGTTGTATGAGTTTTCCACTCAGAAGAGGAATACCTGGCCACTTCAACGATTTAACATTGGATTTATTCCGGTTGGGTGGGCATGAAGGGGCTCCACCACCACCCGGTTGCCCCTCTTTCATTTGTGGGCCCTGAATGTATTTGGGTAAAGACGAGCTCAACCCCAAATTAGTCTTTCTTGTCAGGTTGCACTTGTTCTCGCAACAAGTCGTAATTCCTTCGTGGAGGTTATTTACTGATTTGCGACTTCGGTCGTCCTCTCGAACTCTGCAAGCAATTCGTGAATGCGAAATGTTTTGTAGTGAGTCCTCGTGCCGGGGAAACGAACCCGCCCCACGACACCGCAATGCTAGCCTGCCAGCGCATTCACGCGTCTCCGGACGAGGGCATTCTCGGCAGGAATCAACACCTTCCTCTGCCGAGGCAGCAGAACATCGCTGCGGTCCTTCACGGACATATGAAAATCTCTTATTCACTACAGTCTCGTTCCGATACCTTGTTGAGTTTTCGATAGTCAACGCAGAAACGGTATTTCCTATCTTTCTTCTTGTATTTCCTATCTTTCTTCTTGACTGGCAGGATTGGGGGTGACCAAGCACTAGAGGAAGGTTCAACGACTCCTAATTCGAGCATTTCGTCCAGCTCAGCATTGATGTGTCGCTGGACGGCGGGCGAAACGGGATAGTATCGTTGCTTTATAGGTGGAGAGTTCGTTCCAATCTCGTGTTCTACCACGCTTGTGCATCCAAGGCCTTGCCCCATCAGCTCGAAATCCTCCTCTATCAACCTCAGAGGTTCCTCCTCCTCTGGTTTCGTCAGCTTGCAGCGCCTCCAGGTTAGCTGTGACCGCAAACTTCCACGACTCACTCTTTAGATTCAGAACAATCCTGTACAACCGTAAAAAGTCTAGCCGCAGAATAAGGGGTTGGCACTATCAGCATCGGCATCCACTTCTTATGGCCTTTGACTGTAAGGGGAACCCAAGCTGTGTTGCCCCCCGAGTCGACTAGCCCCAACAATGGTAGTTCGAGAATTTGCACCGGTACCCTTCCCAGTGCATAGCTCAATATTCCCTCTTGGACGGTGGATTCACCCTTTATCCCCGTGCTCTCCCCGCCGCCTAGTGGGCACGGTTTGCATTTCCCGACGGATTCGGCGCAGATTGTTCCCCCTTTGGTATTGCTCGAGAAGGAGAACAAGTTGGGCAGCTAGATCGTATGACTCCTTGCTTCCCACACCCATAACAACGTCGACCTTTCTTGCATTCTCGGGCGAAATGTTCCCGACTGCCGCAAGTCCAACAGGATCTCCGTGTTGCCCCGGCAGAGGTGTTGATCTCACTTAATATAGGGGTTTCACCATAGGCCAGGTCCGATTCTAATAGCCGGGTTGTTCTAAGATTTAGTGGAGGCACAAAAGTTTCCACCGCTGCTCGTGTTTCTTCCAGCGTGCGACCCATATTATTTAGCTCAGCCATTGACGCTATAGTTCGCATAGATAGTTGCTGCCGGTAGAATGGAGCGATGTTGCTCCGAAGCACCTTTAGCTTTTGTCTTTCCGAGCAAGGTTCCGTCAGCCGTCGAAATAGCGTATCCATCACAGCAACGTAGCCCCCGATCGATTAATGTTTGCCTTGCGTTCTGTGGCGGATTTTCTCCCACAAGAGATCATCGTAATTTGGAGGCAAAAACTCCTCCCGTAACTCGCGACACAACTCGTCCTAACTGGCCACACGCTCTCAAGCTGAACGAAACCAAACCAGGGCCGTCTCTTCAAATAACTCAGCTGCCATTCTAAACAACTGAGACTTGCTGACTCCTTTTGCCACTCTTAGCTCCTTCACTTGTTCTGAGAAAGAATTGACAGACCCAGAGCAGTCGCAGGAGAACCTCACTCCCCATTTAGAGACATTCGGCAATTTTTGCACCACCTGTTCTGCTACGGGAGTCGAAAACTCTGGTAATGTAAATCTTGCTGGCGTCCCTGGAGTTTCTGGAGACCGTTCCTGTTCTTCGTGACCTCTTTTCATCCTTTCTTCTTCCCTTACCTCTCCAGTTGTTGTTCCCCCATTCAAAGTTATTGGTATGCCAGGCTTAGCCGTTCTACTAACACCAGCAGGGATTATGTCGACAGCGCTTTCCGACTCCTTCCCTTCTCCGTCATCACCCTCTGCTTTCAGTAGAAGTTCTCCCATAACGATCATAAGCTCACCTCTAAGTTTGCTTGACTCCTTTTCCTGATCGACTTCCTCCGCCTGAATGTTTGTTATGCGTCTAAGTCCAAATTCAATATTTGTCTTGATTTTCAAGGTCACTGCTATCTGTATTGCCTTCGAACTTCTCCATCAGTGAACGAATTTCCAATATCTTGCTTCGAACGGCCTCAAGATCTTCGCTGGGAGTGTATGGATAGTGTTTGGTTTCCACTATACTTGTATCCATCGCTAGCTCTGTCCATAATGCTGCCCCGCCCGTAAGTTCCTTCTCATTTCGTCGACTGTTCCCGGTGATTGGTCTTGTATGCAGAGCTCATATGTCAATTCATCCTTGGACAACCTATCAACCAATATTTTGGTAGTACGAGACATTTTATTAATAAAAATCGACTTAATCCTATTAAATAAAACGACAAGATTCGCTGATTTAGATTAATTCTTTTTCTTATTCTACTTACCTAAAAGAATACAACTTATTTTCACTTTCCCTTCCCCAGTATGCACTTCCAATTATTATTTTTCGAATTCCTCTCGGTTGTTGTCTCCTAGGTCTGAGGTAATTGATTGGTCTGTACAATCAAAATCATTTGTCGTTCGATGTAAGACGGAGCCATTTTCTGAAATAAATTGCTAGTAACTACGCAATTACACCAATCTTAGAAGGATTTCACTCCCTTGTAATTTCAACACTTGCACGTATTCACTAAGTCGCTAGTGAAAATAACGCACTCCCGGAATAAGACAATCTGCGCAGACATTTTTCTTTAGTGGCGGTTGGTTTTTCTTTTGTTTAAGTTAGCTTTCTTTCGTGGAAATTAGTTTTCTTCAGTGGAAGTTAGTGAAAGTGGTATAGGCGGCTCGACGAACCGAGTAAAGGTCACCAGTGGATATTCTAGCGGAAGGACCATTCCGGGGAGCTTCAAGCTCGCCAATTGACTCCTGGGGCAATACTAGGGTTGGCGAGTGGCGCTTACCTACCCCATCTCCACGGGCTACTCAGGACCCCAACCGGAATCGCTTGTTGTAACGTATCGTTAACATTTTTAACGTAACATTTTGGCGCCCAACGTGGGGCCCAAAGCTTCATTGAAAGTCTACCCTCACAATTTTGTGAACCAACTTTTGTACTCTCTACTGAATATTTTGCAACAAATATACACGTTTGCCATAATACAAACAAGTACAAATAGCAATACATGCTCAGCTTATTCGATGGTTTATATTGTAGTGCTCCAGGTGCGACATAATCGGGTGTGCCAAGAATTTCACGAATTCAACTCCCATTCCTCGTTGAGAGAGCGGAATTGAAGTTCGGTGGCGAAGAGAAGCTGCTTCCTTTTTGTTTATTTTTTCGCTTAATAATTATTACCTAACCTTACTTAACGCTAATAATTTACATTGGTTATCCTAACATTACCTTAGTCCTTCCCACCAGTACCTCAGCGCGTGGAGTGGTTCCTTGGTAATATTCCGACTAAAATATTGGAGTGCAAGGAGTCCTTCCCTTCCAGGAGTGGCTCCGGGGTTTAATTTTATATTTCGTAACAGTAGGTCAAATCTTTCGGTTCCAAAATTGTTCACAGTAGTGTTCTATGCTAGAATTTCATCCAAATCTTTCCAAAGGCTCAAATAAATAAATCGTGGGAAGAATAAATGACAAAACGAATGGTACTATAGAAACAAGTCGCGACCCCTGGATGCGGCATCCAGATGTCCGATCCAACTATTGTCATCTCGTCTCGAGATTCTGTTTCATCCTATTGCTCCTATTGAATCTGTCCAGTAGCGGGAAAATTGAAAGCTTTCACTAACGTTTCACGATAATGCGAAGTTTACTTCTACTTAGAGGAAAAAGGATGAAATTTTTAATACAAGCTATTTATTGACATATTCGAAACGGTACCATCTTGGTATTTTTTTACGTAAATTTCTCGAAAGAGTTCCTCCTTCTTCAATGTTATTTGCCTCCAAATGTTACTTGCCTCCAAAATATATATATTTGATTTGAATACATCTTAGAATTGAAGATGAAAGGTCGTCAACACCCTCCTTAGCTTTGCCAAGCCTGATTAGGGGATACCGGGGACGGTTGTAACAGGGTACGGTTGTAACAACGCCAATTATTCGAAAACCACAACCGCCAACGGCTGGAAAATGATAGAGAAATATGTATCATCTTCTATGAAATTCGTCTGCAGTGTTTCTAGTGACTTGAAACAGAACACACGTGCGTGAGAGTGGTCAATCGATTTTTGTGTGAAAAAGTAAAGTTTGAAAATTTCATTCAAAAGTGAATTTTGCCAAGACCGATTTTACTGCGAAATTAAGAATATCAAGCCAAGGAGATATAAGTGTTGAATATAGAATGTGAGTATTTTTTCTACATTATGCTTTTTTTTGTAAAAGTTATGGGAAAATATTTCCGGTATAGAACTTCGGGGTCGATTGTAACAATTTATTTGAGGTCAGATGAAGCGTTACAACCGACCCCAAACTATTTATTTTCAGCAAATAAAGGTGCTTTTACTGTCTTCAGATGCCGAGAAAGCGTGAAAGAAAAACAATCAGGGGTCAAATCGATATATCGCAGTATTCTAATGTCTATGATGACGTGATGAATGGTCTATCTTTGCGCGTTGCGGCTGCCAAGCACAATATTAATTACGTATCATTGATGAGGTACAAAAGGAAACGTGAAGCGAGTAAACTAGATGTAGGAGCAGTTGAGCCTTCAATGGATTATAATGCGCACAACAAAATATTTTCACACGAACAAGAAAAAATACTGTCCAAATATATAATTAATTGCGCCGACATATATTTTGGGCTTTCTCCAAGAGAAGTAAGAAAGTTAGCGTACGAACTCTCGATAAAATATAATTTAAAGCGTACAAAGTCTTGGGATGAAAATATAATGGCCAGTGAGGATTGGTTCAGTGCATTCATGCATAGAAACCCAGAACTATCAATAAGAGCTGCCCAAGCCACAAGTTTATCGAGAGCGACCAGTTTCAACCGAGCAAATGTTGGTTTGTTCTTTGACAATCTGGAGAAGGTTATGGACCGGGATAGTTTCGAGCCACAAAACATATACAATGTTGATGAAACGGGTGTAACTACTGTTCAACACCCAGGAAAAGTTGTTGCCCAGCGTGGTGCTCGACAGGTTAGGTCGGCAACATCAGGAGAGCGAGGAACACTCGTAACAATTGCTTTTGCAGCAAATGCCTTAGGGAATGTTATTCCTCCTCTTTTCGTTTTTCCACGGGTTCGATACCAGGACCACTTTATTAGAGATGGCCCCATAGGTGCAGTAGGAGCAGCTACGCTATCCGGTTGGATGCAGGATGAAATATTTTTAATGTTTCTGCATCATTTTCATAAGCACACAAATTGTTCAGTGTCCCATAAAATTTTGCTCATTTTAGATAACCATTCATCACACGTAAATATTAATGTGGTAGATTTTTGCAAATCAAATGGGATAATATTGTTATCTTTTCCTCCGCATTGTTCGCATAAGCTACAACCTCTTGATAGATCAGTGTATGGTCCCTGTAAAAAGGCCGTCAACTCAACCTGTGACGCTTGGATGAGAAATCACCCCGGAAAAACTATGAGCAACTATGATATACCCGGCATTGCCATTAGCTCTTACTCCCGGAAATATTCAGGCTGGATTCAAAAAAACCGGAATTTACCCATTTAACCGCAACGTGTTCACGGATCTTGATTTTTCATCAGCATATGTCACTGATCGGTCAGTTTCAAGTCCGAGAGAAGAAATGGCTTCATCAATTCCTGCTTTAAATGAAATAAGAGTCGATATTGGGATATCAAAATGCCTGAACAATTTGTCCTGCGAGCATGATGTTGAATTGAGTTCTGCACAAGAAGGAGAAGTCACGATTTCATCAATCACAATTAATGAAGAGCGTGAAAGTATGGAAAAAAATAAAGCAAATACCGCCCTACCATCTACTAGTACCGGCATTTTTGCTCCTGAGTTGATAAAGCCTTACCCAAAAGCACCACCGCGAACAAAAATGAACAAGGGTAAGAAAAAACGCAAATCAACAATTTACACTGATACACCAGAAAAGCAGAATATTCAAAAAGAAGCAGAGGAAAGGAAACGAAACGTGAAGACAAAAAAAATTAAATTTAGCTTTGATAAAAAACAAGGAAATAAAAGTAAAAAATCCAAAAAAGAAGCAGTGCCTTCGAGTGATGAAGATGATTATTTTTGTCTGATTTGTGTGGAAAGCTATGCAGGGAGTAAGCCAGGAGACGACTGGATTCAATGTGTAGGCTGCAGACACTGGGCCCATGAAACGTGTACAACAGATAGTCCATATTATTTGTGCCACCATTGTGAATCAGATTGATTGGTGCCATCCTTTTATTTAATACTAGAATTTTTGGTTGTGATTTATTTAATACTTTGGCAATGAAGCTCTTTTTTAAGTTTGCTAACAATATATTTGATTTATTTACCAAAATAATAATAATTTAAATTTATTTCACTCAATATGTTTATGTTGTTTTGGTGTGTTACAACCTACCACTCCGATTGTTTCAACTGATCCGGGTATGTGGTCAGTTGTAACGATTTTTTTTCATAAATTGATTAAAACAAACGTTCTCGTCCAAAAAAACTATTTATTATCAGTATATCCTTCGAGCAAACATACCAAAGCATGGGAAAGGCTAATTTTTGATACGAATATGGCTTACGTTTGGAATTAAAAACGAATAATATCAAAATTGTTACAACCGTCCCCGGTCTCCCCTACATAAGCTGCTACATTTATATTTGTAAGGGCTTTCAAATGGTAGACACTAGCATTCCTTCTCATTGTCTTGTGTGCAAAGGGGCCAGAAAACTTCCTACATTTCGGATAAAACGGCAAGTCACAAAAGCCATAGCAGGAAACAATCATTCTATACTGTAAACTTTTAACTTTGGTTCATTCAAACTAACTTTAAAATTTGATTCCTTACTATTGTTTTCAATGTATTCGTAAAATAAAGTTGTCGTTGTTTTTTCATGGTTGCTCCTATGTTTTCTAGATTCATGGCTCTCAAACTATTTAAACACATGCACATCGGTAGAGCAGGAACGTCTACTTGAAGCGCTACATAACGTTTTCCAGAAAATAAAGTTCAATATGCTCAAAACAAATCAGCAAAACACAAACACACAAACATTACTACAATCATTTTCGCAACACATACTACCATTTGTAAAGCAAAACTTTATAACGAGCTTCTCGCCGCAACTTCCAAATTTGGCAGCTGACTTCTGTATAATTAATCAGATGGGTCCAGTAGCGAGTATTAACGAGCAATTTCAAAAATTGTTCAAATTCTTTATCGAATCAAATTGTAATAATAAGCAGTAAGTATAAATCGGTTTAATACAAAAAAAAAGTTATAACACGGTTGACGTCAAGGGCGGTACCGCAATTTTTATTGGCCATACTCTCATCCAATAAATCAGAGCTCGTAGAACAATCAACAATAATGCAAGTTTGGTTAAGAAGTTTAGTTCTTCTCTCTCCCAATAATGAGGTTGGCTGTAAAGTATTTAAAAAAAATTTCAATGTTTGATATTTGTTTATATAGGACGTAGTTAACCTTTCTAAAATCGTTGTGAAACTTCCCGATTATCAACTTATAAGTAGTTTAACACCGGAAGAGCTGTTATCAGCTAAAGAACCACTTTGCGTCTTCATTTCAGCTGTGGGTAAATCGTATATAAGCTGTGAGGTAACAAACCCTTTCCCTATCAAAGTAATCGTACTTATTTGTTTAAACCTTTTAGGATTTCAATCAAAAGATCACAATTGGCAATAAGTTCAATAGTTATTTGGCTAATTACGAGAAATGGATAGCAGACCGAAATGAAAAAACTGAAGTTTCTTTTCGATTCTACAGTTTCATTGCAATCGTGATATTTAACTGTGCTCAGATTGTCTACTCAAGGGTATGATTTTTGATCTTAAACCAATAGTAACAAATATTATCAAAAATTTTTTTTAGAACAAAAACTCATGTTTCTTTCATATTGCAATGACAAGATTCATATTGCCTAGTACAATACAAATAGGAAAAGCTCCCGAACAGAAACTAGCTCAAATAATACATAAAGTATGGCCAGTAATTGTACAGGGTATTGGGACTTTGAACTTTAGAACTGATCCATATATAAACAAAACGTTATTAGATTTAATTATTAAATGGACTCCTCATTTTAAAGTCGTAAGCAAATATTATTTTATGGTGATTACAATTTTATTAAATTAAGTTCAATTTTAGTCTCAAAATCAAAAGGTTGTCGCAAAACCTTTTGTAAGTTGTCTAAACACTGAAAATGAACCATTGTCAGCATTTATTTTTGAGAAGCTAGCAACAAATTTTCTCACCACTCAACGGAGACAATTGGGTCCTTATGCGTGTCTGGTAATAGCAATTTTCCAAGAAGTTGTTGAAGCTAATATTGGAGAGGAACTGAAATTAGTAATCTTTCTTAAACATACATGTCTGATAATACTTGAGCATTTAATGATGGTTGACGAGGTTGTCCCTAGTCGCAACATGATATTAGATTTATTGAAAAAAGTCTTCAATTCGCCCGCATACAATTCTTCAAAGCAGATTAAGTAATGCAGTTCCTAATTTGGGCTGAACGAACAAAATATCTTTACCTATATTTTCAGGGAAATCTTCATAGAAAATATCAAAAAGCTAACATTAAAACATCTTTCATATTATGCATTCTTCTATTTTGAATTGCTCACACAAATTGCTGTTCTTAAATGTGAAATAATTGCTGAAATAAAAATCTTCGTCAGAGACCAAATAAAAATAGTGGAGGAAAAACGCGGCGGTGGAGAGGATGTTAGTTTAAGGTATTTCAGTGTACTGATCGCATAAAAATGTTTTAAGATTTAATTTTTCTTTCTTCAGGGCATGCTTCCAGAAATTGAACAACACTTTAATAAATGCATTATCTAAAAGATAGTTATAGGTGTCTGTTGAATATGTTTTATATTATTAAAAAAACAACATTCAGGAAATATAGTTTTTAAATGCTTTTTTACAAAAAAAAATAATAACAGGGTGAATAAAACATAATACAAAACACATAATCTTGTTTATGTTAATTTAGAAAGTATAAATAGGCAGGTAGGTTCAGCGGCAGCCTTCTCAGATTCAATCCGGAGAAGGCTCACTTAGGCGGTCATGTGCCAATTGTAATACCTCATTGCATTTTAATAATGACAGTCACTCTGAACTTTTAACAAACTGAGGGAGTGTAGTGATTATCAAGGTTGTTCAATATCCGTAAAGGACTGCAACGGTGTTCTGCTGTCTCAACGAACGGAATTAGTGCTACGCTGGAAATGGCCTTGTCTGGGGACGCGTAAGTGCGCTGGCAAGATAGCTTTACGGTGTCGTGGGGCGGTTCTTTTCCCACAGTACAAGAGCTCGCTACAAAAATATTTCTCGCACTTACGAGAGTGACCAGAGTCAAAATGGTAAGAGTGCCTGAAATCTTTAATTTATGTCGATTTGATGCTTATTGTTATTGGTTGACATTCTTGTTGCGTGCAGAATGTTGGTTGGTCGCATCTTTCCGGGTCAATAATCTCAAAACGTTCAACGCTTTTGTTGTAATATTAACATTGTCACAAAGTGTGGCAGCACTGTTATTGCGAAATTCACTGTCAAAACCTAAATGTCACTCTCATACACACATTCAAGCAGTAGCACAGTTAGTCCAATCTGAACATTCAAGCGATCAATATTCAATAAAATAGAACTCCATAAAAGCGAGCTTTTCTTTTAGTATAAGCATAAATCGTTGTATTTCAATTTTGTCTAATTTATTTCCTGCGTTAAACTTGAAATTACAATATCTTTGATTAGCTTAAACCCATTTAAAGTAAGAAACAATTTATCAGACACCAAATTGAATGAGTTCATTCTCGGATCCTATGCGTTGTGAAATGTTGGAAACGTTAAGATCCGTCGAATGAATACAAAGGTAAATTGACATCATCTAAGACAGATTTTTTTAAATCAAGTTCGCAGATAATTTCTTTCTGTTAAACTTCAAACAACCGACGATCCGTAGTCAAAACTAGCACTTTCATTTAACTGTTTAACTGGCACATCGAAACTAACAAGCGCTATTTTTGATTGAAGTCGCTTTGGGATATGATCAATCATTGCTTGTGACAATATCAATTTTATATGCTGAGTGGCCACAAGATACTCAAGTTTAACATGAATCACGCACGATAATTTTTACCACTTTCCCGCGGATGTTTAGCTGGTCTTCTTCGCGCTCAATGAAAGACGTGATAGTTTGCAAGCTATTGCTACTTAGCGTGTCTACATATTTGAACAACATGCGTGCCATTTATACACTCAGATGCTACCAAATTTATCAGCCGTAGTGACAAAACGTTGGAATGAATCCACAGGCCCGCCGCTAGCTGTTTGTGCGCCCGTGTGCAATACCCATTATGCCGCACCATGGTAGAAGGAACAACAAGGTACTCTCGCTTATATAAAAAGCATTTCAAGCGATATCAAACGGAGTGTATTCGGAAAATACCCAGGCTAATGATATGTTCATATACAAAAACGTTTGTTCCCTATGATATTGAACCCACGACGTAAATACATAAATTAAACGCGATTTAAACGGCCAAAATTTATTTTTCATTTAAATACATAGTAATGTTTTACTCAACACAAAGCTATATGAATATGTATTATTTACAAAAATTGAGCTCTTCTTGCTTTATGTTTGCAAAATCTGCTATTAATTTTTTCGTATCCAAGCTATCTAAAATTTCATGTTCAATCGAAACTAAAACCAAATTACTTAATCTTTGCTGGTGCATTGTTGACCTTAACTAGTTTTTTATAATTTTAAGCTTTGAAAAGGACCTTTCACCAGATGCAACTGAAACTGGCAATGTAAGTAATATTCTTAGCGCAATTGTTATGTTTGGAAATGTTGAAATCAAGTCATTAGTAAAAAGATATTGTAACAAGGCCTGCGGATCATTCGACTGGTTTTCTGGAAAATGCAAATTTAAAGCTCTGATTTCATTAAATAAATTGATACCGTCAATGTCTGTTTCCCCATTGGAATTATCTTTAAGCTTTAAATGTAAATCTTTGCAATGTTTAATTAAGTCATCATTGCTGTAATTAAATAATTTATTGCTTAAAAAGCCAAATACATCGGTAAATGTTTTTAACTCCCTATAATCTATCCTTTAGAGAGAGAGGAGCGACTGATCTAGGATTCTGAAAAAAAACTCTACTTTATATTTGATCTTAGTGTCTAGTAAAACTTCATCGCTATGCTCATATTGAAACTGTGTTGGTCTTCGTCTTGGGCGAATGGTGTTTATTGGTGGAAAATCTGTTTGTGCGTTTAGAGCTTGGGCCACATTGGTAGCTTCTTCTAATATTTTCTCAAACTGTTTGTCCGTGCGATATTCGGTGAACTTAATAATCAATTTATCTAACAAATTTACACAGATTTGAGTATTCATTGTGGGGTTTTGCATAATTTTGCTCAAAGTATTAACTTCTTTTAAAATATCAAACCAAATTATTACTGAGCATATGAATTTATAATTTTGAATGCTCAACGCAAGGGAATGAGCTTTGTGAGATGTCGTACAATCCCATCCCGCCGATGCATTATCAGATATTTCCAGCAAGGCATCAAATATTTATAGTCGTACGTACACTTTTTACACTCACTGTATATAGGATACTTTTGGCAAAAAGAAAATGTATAACGACCCCCTCGATATATGGGGAGACTCCCTTTAAAACCCTTATAAAAATTTATTCAAACCGACTTTATTTACCTTCTTGCTTAATTTCATGTCTCTAGCTTCTACAGTTTCCGAGAAACATGCTGTGATGGACAGACAGACAGTACCGATTTTAGAAAGGTTTTGTAAAATAATTTTACAAAACCCTAAAAAAGTATTTATTTTTGCTTGTTTACGCGTTACCCGATATGTTTGCTAATTATAAACTGATTTTAATGATTTTTCCAGATGAATCAAATGTCTCAAGGTTTTCCTGATTTAAATGTAAAGGAAATTTGAACAAGATTCCAACTTCCAATTTAAACAAGATTCCAACGCAAAGTCGTAACTTCTTTTACTTTCGTTCTACAAATCAATTAGACAAGTCGATAAATAAACTTAGACACTTACCATAATTGCAATTTGTTCACTTACATATGTATTTAACACTGATATAAAACTTTGAAACGTAAATCCACTCACTAATGAAATTACAATGTTAGTATTTGTTCTTAAATTAGCAGATTGAAATGAAAGAACCTTTTCCATTAGAACTAATAGTTCGACTGAGAGAAAAACCTAGTTTAAGCGACTTGAATTAACCACACCGAGATAAAAGAACCTTTTCCTAAATAACTTCATATAGGTAGTACGATAGTTCTGAGAAGAAAACAAATTCGAGCGACTAAGTTGATTCTCTGCATTGCATGCGTGTCCGTGCACAAGAGCCTTAGTGTCGGTGCACATGAGCAAATTTCAACGTTTCGTCGACAACAGCATCACAAATGTTGTTGGAATACTATTTAGGATGCCGCAGCGGGCGGCCTCGCAGCGTTCCGCCGTGTATGCTGTCCAATATCATCACATAGTATTTAAATGGCATTTGCGGTACTGCTGAATTGACGCAACATTAAAAAACGCTCGTGCCCATCGGCACTTAGAACTACTGGGCCAGATAGTTTGTTGCCCTGTGCTTAATTTTCAAGCGCCCTACCGCCTCGTGCATTTTGTTTCGCATTTTCATTCCGAAGGGTCGAAATGTTTACGTTGTGCGAAATATTAACTGTGCGGTGCCGGTGCTGTGAGAGGTTCATCGTCCATATGATGAATTTTTTTATATTTCAGCTCGGGCAGTTCGAACTCCAACACACATTTCGCCTTTTGATTTTGGTGGATAGCAATGTTTACGTTATATGAAATATTAACTGCACGGCGCCGGTGCTGCTAGAGTTTCAGTGTCCATATGATGAAATTTTTTATATTTCAGCTTGATTTTGTTACGTTGAATATTTTTCCATAAATCAATTCAATATATTTTTATTAAATATGTATTTGCCGCCCCCAAGACGTGCCGCCCGTGTGCGGTGCACACCTTGCACACCCGCTTACGGCAGGCCTGTGAATCCAGTACGCGACAAAGAACTTTTGTGAACAAATTCACGACAACTACGTTTCGAACTTAATAGGGCAAGGGGAATTGAATGCAATCCTCAAATTTTGCTTATTGTATTAGCGCCACTATCGCACCATGTTACACCTAACCGTAAATCCAGTTAGACTAAACCGGTTAATTTTTAACTCTTCTGCTATGAGCACCAGAAAAGTTATTTTCACAAATCACTTGTCTGAATTATGCTTAAAGCAAAAAATTAACTTTCTTAATTTTCACTTCGAAATTATATCGTCGGTGTTCACATGGGGCACAAGATCTCTACAATCTTATCATAGCTCTCCGCTGATATCGCCTTATTCATTGTAGTAATCGAGTAGTTACACTATCAAACTGCTCGAAAATTTTCCTATCTCCTTCACCCTGGCAGCAAGCGACAACAGATTATCAAGCGCCAATATATCAAAATGTCCACAACTTCTAGCAAATTATTGTGATATGTTATTGCGACGGGTTCCGCTGAGTAAGCGTTTAACCAGCGAACAAATTGAATCGAGACTCAAAGATGCTTTACTCGTTCTAAAAATGTAAGCAATAAAGATGTTTTTAGATGAGGAACTGTAAAATAAAACAATATATAGAAAAGTTGATTTTTTTTTACTTCACTCAGGAAAATAAATTCTATAAACCGAAACTTTCTCCTGATAGAAACCATCTGTGACACATATTTAACCTTTTTTTTCTTATAGGATGCGTCCATCGACCAAATGTCCCTCGGGTAGTCTTCCATAGTATTGTGCACAAGATTTATTTCCCTTTAATTATTTAAGCTCCGTCTAATGCTTTCAGCAACGTTGTAAATTAAAATCAAAAAACTAATATGTAACCAATTATACTGGGATATAATTTGATCTCAGAAACCTTTCATAAAAAAAAAAATCCATTTAATACAAATTAACAAAAAATAGTCCAAATTGCTAGTCACGCCTCCAACCACATACGTACGTTCCACATACGTACGTTCCAAGCAAGAAATTGCAAACTAAACCCTATACTTTTGTTAAATAATCTTCCTTTTATCGAAAGATAAGCAAAAGAAAAGAATGATTACAAAACGAAATTATTAAAATTAAATAAACATATTATATAGTTTACTACAAGTCTTTTTTTGGGAAATTTATTATTAATATTATTCTAACTATATAGATATATTGATAATTTTTTTTGTTGTATGCATGATCAAAGATGCGATGTGAATGAAAATAATGATGTACACAAAAACTTTAGTTTAATTTAAATTGTAAAAGAAAGGTATTAGTAGCGAAAAGTAGGTTATTATTCTTTATTCGTTTTTGATTAAAAAGCTTTGTAAGTTTGCGCATAGGTTTTTTAGTTCATACAAACCTATCAAAACAAAACGCCACATATCACTTGATAACACTCGTGGAGTTGTAGGAAACGCGATGTAGACCAAAATATTACAGCAAGACACAACCACATCGCATTCTATGTTAAAGTACATATTTAAATAAAGATAATGTAAAACTAATATCAGAAACATACAAAAATGAAAATGTTTTTTTGTACTTAATACGACAAAAGATAATAAGCGAAGTTTATTGCCAATTTTTTCGTTGAACGCTTTGAGTGAATAAAAACGGATTGTTAAATATACCCTTCGGTCTTTCCATTTTGTTCCCTCTGACCGGGTATAGGACTCGGCACGTTGGAAGGCCCTTTCGAAAAAATTGGCTAGCCATCGAGCGCTCGCCATCGGTTTTGTAGTTTCAGGGCCTCTTGCCGGGTTGGGTGGCCTTAAGTGCCCTTTTTATAGCATAGGGTTATGTGACCCGATCACATAATTCTGTGACATAAATTGGTCACCGTTATATTTCTCGTTTGATGGGAAGGCTCATGCAAAGTATGTTTTCCACTCAAAAGGGAAATATATGGCCATGTCAACATTTGGATCTTGATCCGGTGGGGCGGGTGCGAGGGGTCTCTCCAAGTCCGTCTATTTTCACCCGTTTCAACTTGTTCTCTGAGCAAGTCATTTTCCCTTTTGTAGTTACCTACATTTTTTCGACTTCGGTCGATCCTTTCTTCTGAGACCCAAGAATTCGTGAATGCGAAATTTTTTTGTAGTGGGTCCTTGTGCTGGGGGAATGAACCCGCCCCACGACACCGCAACGCTAGCCTGCCAGCGCATTCACGCATCCCCCAGACAAGGCCAATCTCGGTTGATATAAACATCCGCTTCCGCCGAGGCAGCAGGACATCGCTGCAGTCCTTTCCGGACATTTTTATATCTTCTATACACTACAAAATGGTGCCCAACGTGGGGCCCGAAAAGCCCAGCTGTATCAACAGTCGTAAGCACGAGACAGCCCATCGTCTCTAGGTGTCCCTGCAAGGTGTCCGAACCGATGGCGGGTAGGTAACTACTCAGGGCTATTGCACTTATTGTGCCCCAGCAATTTAGTAACTTCCGGACGTGTCGTTTGGACCTGCTTTTGAATCATACTTTGGTGGTTTACTATCATTGTATGATTAGTAAGGCCAAATTATATTAGAGTCCCTATGTGTATTCGGAAGTTATTATCCTAACACCATATTTGCGGCGGATTCTGATCTGCACCCCAAACCAAGCGGGGCCTAAGTGTCTTACACTACATGGATTTTGATTTAATGTGATTGGCTGCTTAGCTAGTCCATGACAAGACACGCGCTGCTTGTGGGTCAGAATTCAACCCTGGGCTGACAAGTTGTAACTTGCGAAGAAAGGAGCACTTCCGAACCCTGATCCTTATGGTGCCACAAGAGAGCATTCCCTGTGACGCAGCAGGAGGAGTGTGCCATTGGTGTCCTTGCCTGTGAAGAGAACAGAATAGAAAGATCGAATCTGATATTGATATTGAAAGAGTTCCGTATATTTACAGTAAAAAATTTATTATCTTTTATAATCCACAATATTTATTTAAATCTATTTATTTACTTTTAAATCCTTTTTTCCTTGTTTTTTGTTTGTGGGGTATTAATTTATAGCTCGACATTGACGGCCACTTGTTTTTTTTTCAAACTTAGTTTTTTTCAGATCCAGCTAAGAAATGTCCCAACTGCTAGACGCCATGGAGGGATTGGCTGCCAGCATGGAGCAAATGCGGCAGCAATTGTCTGGTCCACCGCCTCTGAAGCTTCCACCTCCTGATCCACCACCTCTGGACCCACCGCCTCGACACATGCTCGATGACAACTGGGTTCATCCACCACCCACCCAGCCAGGAGACCTTCCACCGTCTAAGGTAGCCAAGATAGTGGCTGGCTGGAAGCTGGTGTTTACCGGCCGGAATGATCCGATGACAATAGGTGCCTTCATGAGGAGGGTCGAAAATATGGGGTGGTTAAATTTAGGGGGAAATGTAAGAGTAGTCACACGCTGCGCTCAAATGTTGTTTAGCGGGAGCGCGCTCCATTGGTTTTGGCAGTTTGTGGACCTTTCTCCAACGTTGGACTGGAACGTTGCGAGAGGCAGCATTGCGGGAGTTCGCACCAGCCGAAGGAGATGAAACTTTAAAGCGGTGGCTAAGAAACAGACACCAACAGGCGCATGAGACCGTAGACGATTACTACGAGGCCCTGTGCTGCCTGTCGTAGCGTCTAATGCATCCCATGTCGGAGCCTCTTTCAGGAAGGAATTCGGCCCGATCTGCGAGAGCGACTGGTGTTCGCCCCGCGCCACAACGTGCATGCGCTTCGCACGTCCGCAAAAGCGCTGGAATCCGTACAACAGTCACAGCGGTCCACAACCTAAGGCAATTTCTCCAGCCAACGAGAGCAATCTGAACGACGCGCAATAGCTGAGCTTGAGTGCAGCGTGCCTGCGCTACCCGGGCCAGCCTGTCTCAGGCCATCTATAACGGACAGCGCGTCAAATACCAATTTTCCCTCTTCCACAGAACTAGCCCGACAACATCAAGCCGAATTACACCAACTGACTCCTAGGTGTTGGATCTGCCGGCGGACAGGACATCACTTTACAGTATGCCAGGCAGAGGCTAACATCTTTTGTCTCCGCTGTGGAAAACCAGACATACATATGCCAGATTGTACAAATTGCAAGAAGCCAAAAAACTTGCAAGCGAGTGCTCACAACAGCCAGCAGCACTCGTGACAAACGAAGTAACGGAACAGCACTCCATCCCGTCTACTAGCAGTTCCACCACGACGATTTCCTCAGCAGTAAAACTATTAGAGTCAAACACCACAATACCATTGCTGGTACACGATGCAACACATGCCACTTTTTCTCCGGAAGCTTCTCCAAAGACAGTGTTGAAGCGACCACCTGAAGTACTGCTCGAAGAATCCCGGCATCCAACGACTCGTGTATTTAAACCATACCATATTAGGTTGCAGGAGTATATTTCTGCACGAGCGGTAATTTTTTACGCAGAAGAGGTCACCCCACGCCAGCGCAAAAATAAGTGGTCAACTCGTCGTTGGAGGAACTTGCGCAGAAGATGCGCACCTGTCGCCAAACCTTAAAATTATGTAACATCTCGGAGGTTTCTGAGAATGATACTCGACCTTACGCACCAATCAAAGTGTTGGGCGAAATCGCTATTGCACTGATCGACACGGGTGCAAGTATTAGCTGCCTTGCCTCGAGCCTCGGCTCAAAAGTACTACAACAAAACCCTACGGTAGTAAAACCCTGGCGCTCTGAAATCAGTACAGCTGATGGCACCAAACACCCTATACGAGGTAAACTAACCACACCCGTGACGTTCAGGGGTAAAACGAAGGATATTACCTTTACATTATACTGTCACTGACTCAGAACGTGTACTTTAGCGTGGATTTTGTTCTTCAATTTAGATTGGCCCCAGATTTATTCACAGATTTGTCTTTAAATACTAGATCTGTCAACGAACTCGCTTCTATACCCGATAGGCATAAACTGCCACCTAACCAGTGACAACGTCTGGAAGCATCCATCACTGCTTTTCCATCTTACGCCACGGAAGGCCTTGGCCGCACCACACTGGTCTCACACGTCATCGATGTTGGCAATAGTAAGCCCATTAAGCAGAGACACTATGCCATCTCACCGGCCATGCAAAAGTTAGTGTACGCAGAGTTGGATAGGATGCTCGAGTTGGGGGTTATAGAGGAGTCTCAAAGTGCCTGGTCCTCAGCGGTAACCTTGGTGGTGAAGCCAGGTAAAGCCCGTCTTTGTCTAGATGCTTGGAAAGTAAACGCAGTGACCATCAAAGACGCTTACCCTCTTCCGCTCATCGATTGAATATTAGGGAGACTGCCGAAAGCAAATTATATTACCAGTCTCACCTAAAAGATGCCTTCTGGCAAATTCCACTTGATGAGAGGTCGAAGGATAAAACAGCCTACACAGTGCCCGGACGACCATTATACCAGTTCGTCACAATGCCTTTTGGCCTGCGTCATGCTCCGCAAACGATGACCCGGCTGATGGACAAAGTCATTCCACCTCATCTGAAAAACCAAGTATTCGTGTACCTGGATGATCTCCTACTCATCACGGAAACGTTCGACCAACACCTCTTACTCCTGCAAGAAGTAGCCCTCCTCATCAGTAAGGCGGGACTCACCATCAACGGACATGGCACCATCAAAACAGATCCGGACAAAACTCGGGCGATTGATGAGTACCCCTTACCAAAATCTGTTAAGCAGCTACGACGTTTCCTTGGTGTGTGCGGTTGGTACCGAAGGTTTGTTCGGAATTATGCAACAATTTCAGCACCCCTGTCGGACATGCTGCGGACAGGGAAGTTCATTTGGACCGAGCTCAGCCGAAAGGCATTTGAAGAGCTAAAACAAGCCTTAACATCAGCTCCGGTCTTGCACAGCCCCGACTTTAATTCATTGTGACGCAAGTTAACATAGAGTGGGAGCCGTGCTTGTGCAATTGACCGATGAGGGAGAGGAAGCTCCCATTGCCTTCATGTCCAATAAGCTGAACTCGGCCCAAAGGAACTATACCGTGACCGAGCAGGAATGTTTGACAGCGGTGATAACTGTGAAGAAATTCCGAGCCTATATCGGGCCACCAGTTTGAAATCATCACAGACCACGCTTCGCTACAATGGTTGATGAACCAAGCCGACTTACATGGACGCCTAGCCCGATGGGCTCTTAAACTGCAAGGGTTCAAGTTTTCCATCAAACACCGAAAAGGGACCCAGAACATCGAGCCCGATACTCTCTCGCGAATGTTTTCACACGAGGGAGCCGAATTAACACTGAAGGACGAGGACCCCATTGAGATAGATTTGGACAGCCCATATTTCGAATCAGACAGCTACAAAGAGTGGAGGCAAACCATCGTGACCCAACAATCACAGTTGCCGGATTTGAAAGTGATAGACGGCGACGTGTATAGACGGAATGACGACGCCACTGGTGATCCATGGCAGGAAAAAGAGGCCTGGAAACTCTTGGCACCGGAGGAAATGACACAACATCTGATCCTCCGAGCTCACGACCATCCTTTAAGTACCCACGGAGGTTACGGTCGGACGCTCCGGTGACTTAAGAAATACTTCTTCTGGCCTTAAATGGCATCCCAGGTCAAAGACTACGTGAGCGCTTGTGAGACCTGTAAAGGCACTAAAGCGCCCAACCAGCCTCTTTGACCGCCTATGGGTCAACTCAACGTCCCAGAACGCGTATTTCAACGTCTGTACATACGAGAGATCGTAGATCTACTCGGTCCATATCCTCATTCTTCTATGGGACACATCGGAGCTATCCTTGTGTTGGACCAGCTCTCGAAATTCCCACTGGTGGAACCTATTCGCAAGTTCACGACTCGAATATCACGATAATATTCTTAGAGAGTCGAGTATCCTACGTGTTCGGGGTACCAGAACGTACGGCGTCGAACACCAACTGACGCCCATAAACTCTCCTCAGTCTAACGCATCTGAACGTTTAAATCGCACACTGTTAGCCGCGATCCGTTCTTATGTTCACCCAACTCAGAAAGACTGGGACCGCAGATTGTCCGCCATCACTTGCGCTCAGCGGTCATCCTATCATTCCGTCACCGGTGCCGGACAACACATGATTTGCCATGGTAAATCATACAGGCTACTACGGCAATTGAAGTGTTGGACAGGGAAGTTCATTTGGACCGAGCTCAGCCGAAAGGCATTTGAAGAGCTAAAACAAGCCTTAACATCAGCTCCGGTCTTGCACAGCCCCGACTTTAATTCATTGTGACGCAAGTTAACATAGAGTGGGAGCCGTGCTTGTGCAATTGACCGATGAGGGAGAGGAAGCTCCCATTGCCTTCATGTCCAATAAGCTGAACTCGGCCCAAAGGAACTATACCGTGACCGAGCAGGAATGTTTGACAGCGGTGATAACTGTGAAGAAATTCCGAGCCTATATCGGGCCACCAGTTTGAAATCATCACAGACCACGCTTCGCTACAATGGTTGATGAACCAAGCCGACTTACATGGACGCCTAGCCCGATGGGCTCTTAAACTGCAAGGGTTCAAGTTTTCCATCAAACACCGAAAAGGGACCCAGAACATCGAGCCCGATACTCTCTCGCGAATGTTTTCACACGAGGGAGCCGAATTAACACTGAAGGACGAGGACCCCATTGAGATAGATTTGGACAGCCCATATTTCGAATCAGACAGCTACAAAGAGTGGAGGCAAACCATCGTGACCCAACAATCACAGTTGCCGGATTTGAAAGTGATAGACGGCGACGTGTATAGACGGAATGACGACGCCACTGGTGATCCATGGCAGGAAAAAGAGGCCTGGAAACTCTTGGCACCGGAGGAAATGACACAACATCTGATCCTCCGAGCTCACGACCATCCTTTAAGTACCCACGGAGGTTACGGTCAGACGCTCCGGTGACTTAAGAAATACTTCTTCTGGCCTTAAATGGCATCCCAGGTCAAAGACTACGTGAGCGCTTGTGAGACCTGTAAAGGCACTAAAGCGCCCAACCAGCCTCTTTGACCGCCTATGGGTCAACTCAACGTCCCAGAACGCGTATTTCAACGTCTGTACATACGAGAGATCGTAGATCTACTCGGTCCATATCCTCATTCTTCTATGGGACACATCGGAGCTATCCTTGTGTTGGACCAGCTCTCGAAATTCCCACTGGTGGAACCTATTCGCAAGTTCACGACTCGAATATCACGATAATATTCTTAGAGAGTCGAGTATCCTACGTGTTCGGGGTACCAGAACGTACGGCGTCGAACACCAACTGACGCCCATAAACTCTCCTCAGTCTAACGCATCTGAACGTTTAAATCGCACACTGTTAGCCGCGATCCGTTCTTATGTTCACCCAACTCAGAAAGACTGGGACCGCAGATTGTCCGCCATCACTTGCGCTCAGCGGTCATCCTATCATTCCGTCACCGGTGCCGGACAACACATGATTTGCCATGGTAAATCATACAGGCTACTACGGCAATTGAAGTGTTTGGGACATCCCATCGTTGCGCTGGAGCCCCACGAGCGTTCAGGAGACCTCCGTCAACAAATCGGACTGAATATAAAGGCCGCAGGACGTACAAATGTGGCGCAGTATAACCTCAGGTCACGACCTTCCAATTTTAAAGAAGGAGATGCGGTTTTTCGGCATAATTTTCGTCAAAATGACGCTGCTGGGCATTACAATGCCAAGCTGGACCGGCATTTCCTGAAAAGCCGCATACAGAAGGTAGTAGGACCAAATCGTTACCTGTTAACTGACCTATCGAGGAAAGAAGTCGGGGTGTACCACACAAAGGACCTGCGCCGATAATTACATATATACGTCTGTTCTGTCCGTCTGTATCCAGCTTCAACCACACGCAAGTTACATACTCACAGCAAAACGTAAATCTACGTGTCAGTCTGTCCGTCAACTGTTTTCTTCATTCATCTCACTCCGCGTTCCGACTCCGAAGACAATCGATCCTCCATCCATCGATCCTCCATCTGAAGATCCTTCAGCTCCTTTTTCGTAATCCTCGTCGCCTTGGGATCGCGAGAAAACTAGCTGCCCTGTAGTCATCGAGCTGTTACACTATCAAACTGCTCGAAAACTTTCCTATCTCCTTCACCCGGGCTAGACGATCGACAACTGAGCAACTGCTCGGACTTGAACTTGGTACTGCCATTGCCCCAGCAGTGAAACCAGTAAGCAAAAAGAGAAAAAAGACTGAATTTGAAAATATGTTTGATTTAAGTGCAGCAGAGAAAGAGCGACGTTTGGAGGAAATGGAATCAATTCTGTGATGGTAAAGTTATTCTGAAGAAGGGTTTCGTGAACAAACGAAAAGGATTATTCGCGAAAAAGCGAATGTTGCTACTGACAACTGGTCCCAGGCTAATCTTTGTCGATCCTGTGTAGATGGTGAAGAAAGGCGATAAATCTTGCAGCGTCAACTGTCGATTGTTCGTTCGTGTGTGCGTATTAATAAAATTTAATAAAACACTTCTAGAATTAAATGATTACGTGTTGAGATAGAAATTGTAGAAAAAAAGAATTACTTAAAGTAAATTTAAAATAAAGTAGTTAGTCACAAATTCAAATGAAGAAAAACAAAACATAACGAATTCAAAAAGAAATACTGAAAACAAGGAGTAGATTTATGTTGTGGATTATTAATTTTAAATATTGTCCCGTGTTATGGATCGCGGCCAATAATTTTAATGTT
Organism: Odontomyia ornata; assembly: GCA_963969285.1. Taxonomy (NCBI): domain Eukaryota; kingdom Metazoa; phylum Arthropoda; class Insecta; order Diptera; family Stratiomyidae; genus Odontomyia; species Odontomyia ornata. Next base: position 156,018,820 of record OZ017738.1, on the reverse strand, counting down.
CCGGGAAAGTGAAAATGCAATGTCTTTTAAATTAAGTTAAAAGATAATAAACGCACAATCATTAATTTAACACTTTCACTAATTTTAATTTTCACGGTGTCTATAAATTTTTCCCTTTAACTGTCTTATTTATCACGGAAATCACTTAACTATTACTCGATCAATATTGCTTTCCAATTCGCGCTCCATACTATCGCAGTTTTTACTATCGCGGTTCTGATGAATTATCCCCCCATTCATTCAGCTCGCCTTTATATAGGGTCTCTAGCCATTCAACCCATTTCTCCTACATTGGCGAATGTTCTGCCGAGAGGTACCTAGTATATTCGAGCAGCTTAATGAATGGAGTGACGTCACTTTCAGATGTTGATCATGCTTGGTGGGCTCTCGTGGTTTCGAGTAAATTCACTTTGTTGATCATGAGGTTCTTAATGGTTGTGAAAACAATTGCAAAAGTAGCTCGCAGAATTATTCGTGCATGTAACAATATAAATTCAATTGAATTCAGTACTGTTGATTATAGAGAAACTGTGAACGGTAAATCACTGTAGAAATATTTATATTATGAATATACGAAAAGGAATTCAGATTTCCCACCTGTTCTTTGTTTCGTTGTGTTCATACGTTGTACGTTGTTCTTACATATGACATACGAGTATGTGAATGCTATAGCAAAAGATTAGTTGAATTCGATTCACTCAAAGTGAACGCAAAACGAACAAACACCTTTCATAGCTCCTAGAAGCAAAAGCACAGGCGTCTTATATCTACTTTCACTACAGATCCGTCCAAAACTTGTCTTTCTTTTCATCCATCCCGTACATACGGTGAATCGCCTCAGCTGATTCCATCAGCTCTGTTCCCTTCCTTCCCGTGATGTAATACACCGTTGAGGAGTATTACATCAGTTTTCCTCAAACCCGGAATTTTTCATGCAGATTGGAAATTTTTAAAATAGAATTTAATTAACGTAGAAAAATTGAAAGGAAGTAAGGAAATTTGAAAAGTAGTAAAGAAATTTATGAGGTACAGAAGATTTAAATGGGGTGAAGAAATTTAAATAAAGTGAAGAAATTTTAACTATAGTAGAGAAACGAAAATTTTAAATTATTACAAAAGTTAAATCTCATGACGAATAAAATTAAGGGGAGAGATTTAAATTATAATATACAGGAAAATTGGTATGAAAATGCAGTAAAAAAAATAATAAGAAGAAAAAGTGTTCTACAAAATCAGGATTACAAATAGAATTAATTATATATTTTTTCCCAATCTGCCACAATATTCCGAGTAGGAGATAGGAAGGTTTTATAGCAGTTTAATTGTGCGACTGCTCGATTAATACAAAAGGTTAAGGTTTTCAGGGAATTCGTCTACTGCATTTTCGACCGCATGCAAAGCATCTCGATTGCAAGTTTCGTGTACTTTTTTCAGATTTCAAAGCAGTGGGCGCTTTAAGTTTTTGATAACCTATGCCTACATAAAGTTGTGATCTAGATGGACGTAATTCCTTCACTACTTTGTTTAATGCTTTCAAAGAACACTCCAGTTCCTCCCGTATCAAATTAAGATTTTCATAACATAGTCGAGCTGACATGCGAAGTGGTAATGGATCGTGTGGAAAAAAATCGGAATATTCTTCAAGTGCACGTACAGCGTGTTAGTGTTTTTCCAATGGTACAAGATTCAGTGAATATTGTTGTTCTCCAAAGGTAAACTTCATAGCTTTTTCAAAAGATTGGTTTAACAAATTCGCCAAACCCCATGAGATGGTAGTTGCTACTCGAAATTCAGGACTTTGAGAAAGAACTGCATCACGAACAGCCAATAATTCTTAGATCAAGAGTAATAATATAATCTCTTTATGATGATTTCGTTGAGTTAATTGATTTCTTCCAGAATACTTCCGTGGTTTCCACAACTTTTTAGTATTAAAACTATTTTTTGTCAATGAGATATACATGGGTGGAGTACTCGTATATATGATTCCTAAGACACCGCGCAACAGCACTTCAGCCAATTGACGGGCAAGTGATTGAGTGGTTCTTCTTTCCACTGCATTCAACATAATTCGATATCGTTCGATGGCTTTTTGTAATTTACCCGTTTTGATAAGAACAGTAGGCGCTCATTGTAATGCTGTCGCTAAAATTGTACCAAAATTTCCAGTTTCAACACTGGATGGAGTAACAATGTCTTGCTCTGGCCAGTATAACAATCTTAGGTTTATTGCTTTTTCGAATCTGCATATCGTGTTTTTTTTTTTTTACTTTGATGGCACTGTCTGTTGCGTTTTTTTGGCTTGTTGCAATTTGTACAGTTTGGCACATACGTATCTGGTTTCCCACAACGGAAACAAAATATGTTAGCCTCTGCCTGACATGCGGTAAAACGGTGTCCCGTCTGCCGGCAGTTCCAACACGTGGTATATCGTGTCCTAGGAGCCAGTTCGTGGATTTCGGTTTGGTGTTCTTCGTCTAGCTCCGTGGATGATGGAGAGTTGGTTTCCGACGCGCTCTCCATTAAAGGTGGTATGAGAAAAGGCGGCGCAGGTAGAGCAGGTACGCTTTGTTCGAGCTCAGCTACTGAGCGTCGTTCCGGTTGCTCCCTTCGGCTAAAGAATTTACTTTGAGGTGTGGACCGCTGGGAGTTGCACGGCTTCAAGCTCTTTTGCTGACGCATGAAGCGCATGTACATTGTAGCGCTGAGCAAAAACCAATCGCTCTCTTCCCAAAAGGTACTTAGGAACTCAGAATCCTGCATGGGGCTCATTTGACGTTCCAACAGGCAAAACAGAGCTTCGTAGTAGTCGTCTACTGTCTCCTGAGCCCGTTGGTGTCTTCTTCGTTGTATCATCACCCTCGACTGGGGTGGATCCAGCAATGCGGCATGCCTCAACGTTTCCCAGTCAAATGTTGGAAATGTGTCCACAAACCGCCAAAACCAACAGAGAGGTCTCCCAGTGAATAACATTTAGGCGAAGCGTGTGACTGACCTCATGTTCCCTCTCAGTTTCAACGACGCCATGTTTTCGACCCTTCGTAGAAAGGCACCGATGGTCGTAGGGTCATCCTGGCCCGAAAACACCAACGTCCAGCTGGCTACGATATGTGCCACTTTAGATGGCGGAATAGCGCACGGGGAACGATTGCGCTCGCGGCTGGGTAGTCTCGGCTCTGTCCCATCTCAGTATGTGGACCTTCCCGTTCGACGATCTCCTGGCTAGGTTGATGGTGGAAATGCCCACATGTACCAGGGCATTGAGCCACGGTCATCGGCTGTCTGCTCGAACAATTGTCGATCAGGGCTCCAGGCACTCATGTTATTCCGCTTGTGCGGTCGTGACGTTGGGACACTTACCCTGGGCCTATATTCTGGGGCCATGGGATTCATGACTCCGCCGAGCCTAGGAGGTGCTGGGTCATTAGCTACTGTTAGAGGTAGCTCTGCAGTCTCCGTGTTATCCACTTGTGACGATTATATAGAAGGCTGGACCGGTGGTTGGTGGAACAGACAGTTGTTCCAATTGCTGCCTCATCTGCTCCATGCTGGCAGCCATTGTCTGCATTACAACTAGCAGCTGGGATATCTCAGAAGTCGATAATGATGAGGGTTTGGTGTTGAGTCTGACTGGCGGCAGGGCTCCGGCTCCATCAGTATCACTGCGCGTACCCATTGGGTTTGGTGGAGGAAGTCCGCTTTTTGGCATTGCTCTGTAAGCGATGAGAGGCGAATGTCGTTCTGTCGCGATGGATATCTGCCCCAAGGGGTTGACGACAGAAAGGGCATGTCGATGAAGTTTGCCGCAGATGGCCTAAACACTGCTGGTGCAGCCGATACCCGCACGGCAACGTCTGGCTAGTCGACTCGTCCAAGTCCTCGTGGCAGATGGAGCACAGGAGTGTCGGTCCGGCATCCGACCTCAGCTTCCATCTTTCAGGAGTTCGTTTTGAAGGCATTTTTTTTAAATTTAAGTAATGTCTGAAAAAAACTCGTTTTGATTAATCAGAAAATATAAGATGAATAAATATGATTAACTAACTATTACGAATAATATTTAAATATAAAATTGAATCAAATACGGTAAATTAATAAAATTAGCAATATCAAATTTGGTCTTTCCATTACGTTTTTCCCCTTCATAGGCACTACTCTCTTAAGGTAGTATAAATATGAGAGTTTGGAAGCGCTCTCTTGTTCGCTAGTTTTAACCAGGTACGGTTTATCAGCCGAGGGTTGATTCTGCGTGTTTTATCATGGATAGTCACGGAGTAGCTAAGCAGCCAATAACGTGGAATCAAAATCCATGTAGTGGAAGACACTAAGGTACCGCTTGCTTTGGGGTGCAGATCATCGTCCGCCGCGAAAATGATGTTAAGTAACAACTTCCGAATACACGCAAGGACTCTAATATAATTTGGCCTTGCTAGTTATACAATGGTGGAAAATCACCAATGTATAAATCAAAAGCAAACGATATTGATGTCCGAGAACAGCACACGTCCGGAATTTGTTCAGGTTGCTGGGGCACGATTCAACATCCCTCAGTAGTTATCTACCCGCCAAAAACTCGGATACCTAGTAGGGTAACCTAGAGACGATGGGCTGTATTGTGCTCTCGACTGTTGATACAGATGGGCTTTTCGGGCCCACATTGGGCGCCGTTTTGTAGTGAACATGGTAGATAAAATTGTGCGTAAAGGTCTGCAGTGATGGCCTGCTGCCTCGCCGAGAGATGATGGTGGTGTTCGCTGGTATTGGTCTTGTCTGAGGACGCGTGAATTTGCTGGCAAGCTAGCATCGCGGTGTCGTGGGGCGGGTTCTATCCTCCAGCACAAGGATCCACTGCAAAAATAAAATTCCATTCATGAATTCAAAAGATACAAACACGTATCGACCGGAGTCGAGGTCGAGGTAACCTACTAAAGGTTGAAATTGCTAAAGCAAATGGCAAACTTGGCCTAGTGAAAACAAACGGGACTTGTGAGGACTTCGTCTTTACCGACGATACTTATGGCCCCAAAATAAGAGCGGGGCATCCAGGTGGAATATCAAGATCAAGATCCAATGTACACATGGCCACATATTTTCCATTTAAGTAAAATACTCATACAAACGTAATTTGCATGAATTTTTCCCTTAAATGAAAAATATGAACGTGGCAAATTTATGTTATAGTCTTATATGATGGAATCACATAATACTATTCCATAAATAGGCACGCGAGCGAAGGCCACTCTACCCTGCGAGAGCACCTGTAAACTACTTAAAAGGGGGTGAGCTCACCCGATGGCTAGCGCATTAAAGTGGAGGGGCCAGCCAACGTGGCGGGTCCCATACCCGGTCAGGTTCGAATGAAAAGACCGAACTTTTATAAAGTGTATCTTTCCATTTTATTTCTATTTTTTTTTAATTTGGGTTTAAAAAAATACAATTTCAATTGGACGTTGACTAAATTTTAACAAAAAAAAAAACAAAAAGAATTTCTTCCATAAGTGGTACTTCTTCCAAATACAATAAAACGTAAATTATTGGAATTTGGATTACTTAAAGCGAACACAAATTTTTCATTCTAAAACAAGTAAATGGCTAAATGAAAGGTCGGAACGGAAATTTTTGTTTGGTAATAAATTTTGAATTTTTTCGTTTCATTAAAAAAATTTTAAATATGCAAAAATTTTGTAATTTTGGTGAGAATCATATACAAAGAAACCAGAAAAAATATACATAAAAAATTATATGAAAGAAACCAAAAAGGGTACTCACTCAGCATCCTCGACGAGGGCTCGTAGTTGGTGTGGGCGATGCAATATTTTGCTGAAATTCTATTTGAAGAACGTTACGAGTGCTTGAACAAAATCATTGCGTTTTACAATTAATTGAAATGGTGAGGAAAATTCCAAATCACATTTTGTACTGTATATAAATCAACTTCCTTAACCAAACCCATAAGCATCGCTCCACCAATTAATTTTTTCATCCTTATACTGACGATCTTCAATTGCAGTTATGAACAAAGTTCCACGACCTGGAAACATCATTCCATTTCCTTTCAGCCACTTATCTCTTGCAAACAACACCGTAGCCAACATTGATTCGTAAAATAAACAGTATTACATCTATTCAGATATTATATCAACTTTCTCAACCCCATCTGACATGTCCGCGCCCTCGACTTTTCCTTTGATAACAGTTATCACGCCTGTTAATATATTGTCAATAATAACCTGCCGTGCATAATCCACCAAAATTTAAGTTTTCAAAAAAAAAATGAAAAAGTCCAATTCTTCTTCGTTCTTCCTTTTTTCTTTACGTTTTCGATATATTCACTGAGGGAGGGGGTTTGGGATATATGCAATGGAGGGTTTGGGATATATTCACTGGGGTTTTTTGGTTATATTCACTTGGGTTTTTTTTATTTATTCACTAGAGGGGATGATTTGTGTCAAAAACTACATTCGCCGCGAATGCATTCCACACATGAGTACTGCGAGACAAACACTAGCGAGCAATGAATGATAGGTCTTGGGAAATGTTGGACTTTCGCGAAATTGCGGGACGTCAAAAACGAATTTTTCAACCAGCAGCAGATTTCAATCTTGTCACTCACTTTCGCATTTCTTCCCCTTCACCGAATAAAAGCGTTGAGATATGACCGAACCAATGCCAACGAGACCAAAAGCAATTCAGGATTTCGAGCCCATCTCGCGATACAAGTATCATCAACAGAAGCCGAACACCAACAAAACAATAAATGACACCACGAGTCCGGCAGGATCTTTTATCGATTCATCGATTGCTGAACCTAATATTTTCCTAATCCCCTTGAATTGTGCAGAGGGAAAAAGTATACTCGTAAATGGCTCGTATAAAAACTCAGCTGTATAGTAACCAGCAATGTATTTTACATTTACCGATTTTTTGTGCAACTTATATGAAAAATAGAACCTGTTGCTCTAGTGATATCGCTTAGAGCTGAAACCAGAATAAACTTTGCTATACAAATGAAACACGCAATAAAATTTTCAAGTATAATCATGTATTTTAACAATTGAACACGTTTAATTTAAACTACTTAAAATATAATCGTTAGAATTATTCAAAAGGCATCATTTTATTGGATAATCACCATCAAAATAATAAATATGATCAAGAATTCCTAGTGCTAGTGTTTACAATATATTTCTACAAAATATTTGGTGTCTCAAATAGTATAGCATTGTCCTACTTTTAACTTTGGTTTTGATATTCAAACTTCATATTATTTATTATACAGCAAATTTTTAATACGAGTAAAATTAGTTAGTTGCAAATGGTAATCAACAAGTTGTGTCATTTGTAAGTTAATTTATGGTAAAATCTCTTGTTGAAGTTTAAACTTACAAAACTATGCTATGACACGTGCTTTGGGTGTGCAAGCAACGACGATTGCATTTAAATGGATCGAATTTGTTTTGTTTAACATCCTAATGTAGAATTTCAATTTCTAGAAAAAGTATTAATCCTAGTAAGACATTTCAAATACTTTTGATGGAATTATGCATATTAATTATTGTATTTTCGGCAAGATATGCAAAACAATTTGATTCTAATACTTAACAATTGGGATGATATGTTTAGCTAATTTGACTAAAATCTACTAAACTAAACTGTATCATTTTTAAGGCCAAAATATTTTCTATATTTTACATTTTAAGATATGAGAAAAAAATATAGTTCCGTTTCAGCTATTATCAATAGTGGCAGGTCAAAAACTAGCTTGTACGACATTTTTTGTTCTTATTTGAGAATAGATAAATAATATTGTCATATACAAGTTCTCATGTAATTGAAAATTCTTCTAATAAAAATGGAATGAGAAAATGATCTTCAGTGCTAAAGAATTATTTAAGATGACGTTAAAAATTCGTAATCATTCACAAAATTTGTGTGTTTTTGAGCATTGCAGATAACTTGCAAAAATTAATTCCACTTCTCTTCATTCAATGCCGTAAATCTTTCTATCTTTCCATTGATAAATTTTCACTTAGCCAAAGCACAACCAAAATTTTGTTTTTTTTGTTCAAACATGTTTTAAAGCCTAAAATTTTTGTTAAAGCCAACTTGTGAGAAGGGAAGATTATTAATCTCTAAAACTATCCTCATGTACACTCTTCAATAGTTTCACCGGATGCGTCAAAATTATTCCACATTTCTTTTGATGTTTGTTCAAATTCCCCGGTCGGATCGAATAAGGCAACCGTGAAAAACTCACTAAACAGTCGACCCATGTATTGGTCTTTGGACTTGGGCCACCATCCTTCTAAGAAACCAATATGTCCACCACGAGCGGTAACTATGATTGCAACATGTGACGATTTCTCAGCACCACTTATGGGAATAGCTGATACGAGGATAAATGGTTTGATAAGAAACAAGCGCAAAATATATTTTTTTCACTTACCATCTAATGGCTGAAATGGATCATCTGCTGCACTGAGGCAAAGTAAAGGCACTGAAATTTTATGTAGTTTATTATGTAGAGTGGCAGCTTGATAATAACTCTCCACATCAGCATACCCAAAGTGTTTTGATGTGAAATGAGCATCGAATTCTTTAATTGTTTTGCTCTATAAAAAGATAGAAGTTGAGAAAGAATCATTTTTTTTTATTTTTGAAAACAAGTACTAACCGACAAAATTTTCTTCATATCAATTGAAGATTCCTGATGAAAAACTTCACATTTGTTGAGTGTCGAGCACAAACTGTTTGCCAGATGTCGTCCCAATAAATTATTAATGAATGGTTTTTCTATGCTTGCAGTTCCTATTTTGAATAGCTCTGAGTAAAACAGTTCGTTTTGAAAATGAACGTCATGAATTTACCCTTATGAACATCCCAAGGAACAGATATAATTTTGGCAGCCGTAAGAATTTGACGTGCCTCTTCATTGTGATTAGCTAAATAGTTCCCCAAAATAAGACCTCCCATTGAAATACCGGTCGCACCAAGCTTGACATTTGGGCAGCATTTTCTGACGTGTTGCAGTACTTCAGAAAGATCTTCTCCATTTGAGGCACAGTACAAACGAGGGGTCTACAGTCCACAAAAAATAAATGAACTTCTTATTCCGATTTAGGAGATATGTTGATCAAATTTTACCTTTAAAGTGATTCCACCAAGTCCTCGATTATTGAAGACAACAGTTCTTATGCCTGTGTTATTTGCAGCAATAACTAAACACTTGATGTATTCAGCTTGAGATTCACCTGCAAGGTGATGGTGAGACAATAATTAAAATAATTATCTTTAAGACGAATTCTTAAATTACTCACCAGTTAAACCTGGCAGAATGATTATCACAGGAGATTCTTTATCACATCCAGTTTCTAACCAATCCAATGCCACTTCACCACCATCCTTTAAGGTTAGGATATCTCTGAAAAAAAAATTTTAAACGATTTTAAATATATTTTTTAACGAATTATTAATAGTTTTGGCACGTTGCATCTACAATAAACATAAATGGATTTTGAATTCATGAAACACCATTATATACTCTGTAATAATTATGTGCTTGATCCTTTCATAACCATGAACTAGTGAATCAAACTATGTCCATGAGTTCATGTTGAACATCACCCAGAGTTGGTGCGGAGCGACTCAGATACGAGATTAGTTGTTTAGCTCCGATCTGATTCTGTGCACCTCACTCCGAAAAGAATTGATGCCAACTCCCACATGGATTCTATTCCGCATAAGGAATAATTTGGTATTTTTACACTTGAGCTGGGATTAGTGATTGGAATTTAGATACAATAGCCTCAAGGCTTTATTATCACCACAAAAAAAAAAAAAAATTAAGCTACGTTAGACAAAAGATTGATATTTCTAACCCAAGTTTACCGCCTATTGTTTGATTGCCCCCAATGGAAAGACAACAGTAAAATTTGGCGGAAAAGAGTTTGAGAGACAGCATTTATCTATGGTAATCATGCCTTTGCCAAGAGACTCTGTACAGCTATTGTGAAGTTTAGTTATTTGACTTTGGTTGATGATACGAACGACAACAGCGTTTAAATGTACCGAGCTTCGATCGTCAAAGTAACATTTTCACCATGTGGCATGAACACTGGTTCTACAACCCCTGGCATCAAAATCTCGTTTTCTTTCCTCTACCCCTTGCAATGCAAAAGGGGACGCGACTTATCAAAAGCGGGAAACAGATGACCTTTTTATTGGAGAAACTAGGTACTTGCTTCTGCCTAAGCGACCGTCTCAACTTCAGGTACCCATCATTCCATCTTCGACTCTAGATGGGTATATAAAATTCGGAGGATCATCTCGCGTATTACGAAGAGATTTAAGGATGAAGTCTTTTTGGACACAGTTACTGAAAAGAAAAGACTGTTATTGAGTTTGGAAAACCCCAATTTAAGTACATGTTACAAACCAGTATACCCTATGTATACTGGTAAGAACTGGGAGCTCAGCTTGATGCGTATCCTATATACAACATCAAGGCTCCCGGGGAATGAACTCGCTGAAACACCACTTACCTGCTACTCTGTTCATCTAAACTAAATCAACAAAAAGACGAGAGTTACATGTTTAAAGAATTTAGTTTTATTTTATGTTGATATTTTAAATTAATTACTTTTACACTTCTTTAATTATTTTAACATCTATCCATACTGTGTCTTCACGGACGGAGGATGCCTGGAAGAAAGTAAAGTTAGTTGATGGTGGCTTCACAGCGTAAAACGCCCCCAAGCCGAATGAGGTTCGCGGCTCAAGCCTACACCTCACCATCTAACCAAAGCGAAGATATTCCGCAGTTGGCTCGAACAATTGCTTTTCTGTTGTTACCACTACTCGCCGCTTCTCGCTCGATCAATTGCTTTTAAACGATTCTGCGGCCTCAATTCGCCCTAAATTCGCTGAGTAGTTGAAACGTGCGCTCTCGTTCCACGAAAGCTTCTTCCTCCGCGCTCCGTCTCACTAGCTCGCATGGTGAAACTTTGCGGCGAATTGGCGGAATTGGAGAAATCAGGCAAGGAAAAGCTTTTGTTTAGCTTTCTGTTCTCTCCACAGTGTCACTCCGCTGGAAGGACACCCCGAAGCTTCTCATGTACATAGTCGTCGTCGTCGCTAATGTTATGGCTTATGTAAAGCGAATTATGAAGTCTTTTCGCTTGCCGTTGGTCGACAAGTACATATTTTGATGACAATGGGCGTATGTGCTTGACCGTATAACGCTTGGCGGAGTGCGAACGCTTAAACGATTGTCGACATTTCTATATAGGTACATGTTTTGATGACAATGGGCGTATGTGCTTGACCGTATAACGCTTGGCGGAGTGCGAATGCTTAAACGATTGTCGACATTTCTATATAGGTACATGTTTTGATGACAATGGGCGTATGTGCTTGACCGTATAACGCTTGGCGGAGTACGAATGCTTAAACGATTGTCGACATTTCTATATAGCATAACATTTCCTCCGGCGGATTTGAATGATTTACGTACTTGGAGAGTGAAGTAAATCGTTGTTCCGTTCCAATGATGCGAATTACTTAATGCGTTAGTTGTACTTATATTTTGCGCTGTTAAGGCCATTACTATTGTCCGCTGTACTTCTCACTGCCTATTGTTGATTGTTGTTCTGCTGCTGTTTCGTGATTAACATACTGGATGCTAACTTAATTCTACCGATTAATTTCGTGTATTTTTAACTCCTAATTTACGCTACTTAATATGTTATGGAAAAATTCAACGTTACAATTTTAAATTACTACATTTTTGATTTTATATCATTACGGATTCATGATTTGTTTGCCTGAGTCGCCCATCAATTTTTACTTGATACTAACATAATAAGTTAATTATGAATTGACGTTTCTGTTTGATACTTAGTATTTCTTTTTATACAGTGAGCTAAGATCGCTTTTGGTTCTACACAATCGTGGATTGATAATGTATATATATATATATATATATTTTTTGATTGTTTATCAGTATAATTATTCACAAAGGTCTTTGTTTGATACAACTTTGAGCCAAGCAGGTTCGTGTTTGGTTTGATTCTATACAAACATAAATTAATAACTCAATATTTCATTTGATTGTATACATTAATGGAATAATGTTTCGTTTGATTCTAATGTTGAAGAATATACTGAACATTTCTTCCGGTCCTAAATCGTTTTTTCTTGGGAATAAAACTATTATTTATATAAAACTATTTTTCATTTATGGATGCCGGAATTCAATATTTCTTTTAATTGGCTTTACTTTATGAGACAGTACATTTTCCTTTAACTTCCATATTTACTGCCGATTTTTCTTTAAATCAGAATTGTAAATTATTGGTTTACCTATTTGTGCATTACTAGGCTGTAGTACAGGTGTTAGCAAATTAACCTGTTAGCGTTAGTGAGGCTGTAGTGTGAACGGTGCAGGTGCAATGGCACTTATTATTTTCTTCTTTTCCTTTTCTTTGTTTTGGTTTTGTCTTTATATTCATTGCTACTTTCAATTTCTATTCGATTAACGTTCTTATATTTCTACTATTATCATTATTCTTACTGTTTCTTTTTTTACTTTGAATATTTCAGATTCTACTTATTAACTTTAATAATAATTGCTTACATAATTGTTTCTTATTGCTTTTAACATTACTGTAGTTTTTAATTAATTTTATTTAATACGATAACTAAGCTTTCTTAAAGTTCTACATATTAATTGTGCCAATAGTTTAGTGGGAATTTTTTGTTAGTATGTAAGCGGAACGTTATGAATTAATTTTTAATGGGATGGAATGTGTGGATATTTAGTAGGGATAGAACGTCAAGCTTGACGGCATTCTATTCGCTCATACTCGTATGGTTGATAAGATTATTCACTCCAATCGCTTAATTAGCTTCGGACTTATTTCAGCCGTGCGAAAAGCTTTCATTGTGGTGGCGGCAAATGCTACCTTATTAAAGCTTCAGCATGGGTTTCCACCGGGATTGGGAATTTTGTCGGGTACGCTCGCTTACTTGCTTCATATGGTGTGATAATGATTAAGCTTTGGGCTGAACAGTTCGCACGATCATTGAAGTTCGTTATCAGGGAATAACGTACTGCGCTTATCACCACATATGTGCGAATTGGATCTGGCGAGTCGTCGCGAGAGACCATAGGTAAATTCACTGCTAGTCAATTGTATCTTTCTGAAGGCATTAGCTTCGCCGCCGAAATTATGGCTTGATGCTTATCGTGTGCGAGGTGCAGGAAAACAAATCTGTGCATAGCTGTTACTTGATTAGTAATTGTTAGTTAGTCGGATGTTTATTCTAGGATTCTACAAAGTTATAGCATTCTTTGTCTGAAATTCGTTTTTTCCTCCTTTTTTTTACGTACCAGCGTCTTGTTTGTTTATATTATTTATTATTATTTCTGTAATATTTTTTTTTGTATTTTTGTTTTTGATTATGATTTTTTTTTTCCGTATTTCTAGTAATGGTCATCGACATAGTCATCCTAGGCCTGCTCAGCGTTGGCGTTTTGGCAACTCCGAACGAGGATCTGAAACCATATTCACTGGAGAGCATAGCGAACACAGGCCAATTTTGTTACAAACCAGTATACCATATGTATACTGGTAAGAACTGGGAGCTCAGCTTGATGCGTATCCTATATACAACATCAGGGCTCCCGGGGAATGAACTCGCTGTAACACCACTTACCTGCTACTCTGTTCATCTAAACTAAATCAACAAAAAGACGAGAGTTACATGTTTAAAGAATTTAGTTTTATTTTATGTTGATATTTTAAATTAATTACTCTTACACTTCTTTAATTATTTTAACATCTATCCATACTGTGTCTTCACGGACGGAGGATGCCTGGAAGAAAGTAAAGTTAGTTGATGGTGGCTACACAGCGTAAAACGCCCCCAAGCCGAATGAGGTTCGCGGCTCAAGCCTACACCTCACCATCTAACCAAAGCGAAGATATTCCGCAGTTGGCTCGAACAATTGCTTTTCTGTTGTTATCACTACTCGCCGCTTCTCGCTCGATCAATTGCTTTTAAACGATTCTGCGGCCTCAATTCGCCCTAAATTCGCTGAGTAGTTGAAACGTGCGCTCTCGTTCCACGAAAGCTTCTTCCTCCGCGCTCCGTCTCACTTGCTCGCATGGTGAAACTTTGCGGCGAATTGGCGGAATTGGAGAAATCAGGCAAGGAAAAGCTTTTGTTTAGCTTTTCTGTTCTCTCCACAGTGTCACTCCGCTGGAAGCACACCCCGAAGCTTCTCATGTACATAGTCGTCGTCGTCGCTAATGTTATGGCTTATGTAAAGCGAATTATGAAGTCTTTTCGCTTGCCGTTGGTCGACAAGTACATATTTTGATGACAATGGGCGTATGTGCTTGACCGTATAAAGCTTGGCGGAGTGCGAATGCTTAAACGATTGTCGACATTTCTATATAGCATAACATACATGCTTTTTGCAATGTATTCTTCCATAGCATTAAGAATTCTGCAACGGTAAATGTCGGCTGAATAATAGGTTTTTTTTGTGATAGGGAGGTGAATACCAATTACGCACAGATTGTGGGACTCCCATGCTCGCAAGAATGCGACTGGATTACCCACTAGATACCTCCCCTGTCAAACTGAGAACCTAGCCTGGGACCGTTTGACACATTACTTCGGGTCAGGTCTCGTTTTGTTATGCCGTGAGGCGCCTTCAAGCTGGTGGATCCCTCTTCTAGCGGGAGGGGAGAGGGAAAGAAGAAGTGCCAGACAAGCGATCCTCCAGCCCCAACACTCCCGGCTACTGTGAGTCCCTTTTATCTTTTAGGACTGCCCGAACATAATGTGCCACCTGGTTCCATTTGTCAACCGATTCGAGTATCACCGCGACTGTATTATCCGGGGTCAGCTCTCCTGTCCCCTTCGCAGCGTGTCCCATTTTATGCACGCAAAAAATGTGTGGCAGGCATTGTCTTCCTCTCCTCGGTAAAACCGACAATCGGGGAACCGTGACTTACCAATCTTGTGCAGGTAAGACTGAAAACACCTATGCCCGCTCAAAAGCTGGGTCAGATAGAAGTCAGTCTCACCGTGCCTTCGATTGAGCCACGGTATCACATCCGGGATCAGGCGCGCAGTCCACCTTCCCTTCTTGCAATTTACCCAAGACTGCTGCTAATCGTTGAGTGAGCACTGTCTCTTATCGCGGACAACCATCTCCCTCTCATCCTCGTTTCGACGCAGGTAAACAGCGCAGCGCTCTCTACCAAGGAGGGCAACAGGTATCACGCCTGCAATAACTCTCACCGCCGAATAAGAGACTGTCGGATATGAAGATGCAATCCTCAGTGCTTCTCTTCTCTGTACCTGTGCTAAGCGTTTTCGGTATACCTCCTTACTGAGAGCGTCGCCCCATACCTCTGCTCCGTATAGTAGCACTGAGCCTACAGCACTCATCAAGAGGCGTCTTCTTGATAAGACAGATCAATTAAGTGGTCAAGAATTCTGTGTATTTTCCCCTGTTTAGCGCTTCCAGACTATCCTGTGTTTTCATATTTTCCATTTAAATTCTTCAGTGCCAAATATTTGGCACTGAAGAAGGGAGCAACTTACTCCCGAAATATATATTTGCCGGAAAAAAACAAAATAATAGCGTTTAAATGGAAAATATGAAAACACAGGATGGTCAAGAATATTTCGTTAGGACGATCATGGACAGAAATTAAAGCGGCGGAGGGATCACAAAAACTGGAAGTAAGTGCAAGTCACGTTAATGGCTGGCTTTATGAACTTGCTTCGAGCAAAGTTTGGGTCAGATACTAAGTGCTTAATACTTACAGCTTGACGGGATTTATAAGCTATTTATTGTACAACTAGACCAGATCTGGTCCTCAATCAGAGAAAGAGCGCTTGAAATTTCTAGAAAAATGAGGTCTAGAGTGCATTCTGGAAGATAAACGGAGTTGTAACCCCGACTGTCAACAGTACACTAGAAGTCGGCCTCGACTCCGGTCGATACGGATCTGCATCTCTTAATTCGTGAATTTTTGTAGTGGGTCCTTGTGCTGGGGAAAAGTACCCGCCCCACGACACCACAATGCTGGCCTGCCAGCGCATTCACGCGTCCTCAGACAAGGCCAATCTCAGCGAAACTCACCATCTTCTCTTGTCGATGCAGCAGACCATCGCTGCAGTCCTTTACGGACAGTTTATCTACACCTTTTTCACTACAAAACAACGCCCAACGTGGGGCCCGACCCCACGACCCTGAGATTAAGAGTCTCATGCTCTACCGACTGAGCTAGCCGGGCTTTTTGGGCCCAACGTTGGGCGCCATTTTGTAGTGAAAATGGGTTAGATAAAGTCTGTAAAGGACTGCAGCGACGGTATGTTGCTTCGGCCAGAGAGGATGATGGGATTCGCCGACGTTAGCCTTGTCTGAGGACGTGTGAATGCGCTGGCAGGCTAGCGTTGCGGTGTCGTGGGGTGGGCTCTTTCCCCCAGCACAAGGACCCACTAAAAAAAAATTTCGCATCCACGAATTTAAAAGATACAAGTACATATCGACCGGAGTCAAGCCCGAGGTAACCTATTAAGTGTTAAAAATTGCTCAAGTAAATGGCAAACAGAGTCTGGCGAAAACAGACGGGACTTGAACTTACGGCCCCTAAATAAAAGTGGGGCATCCAGGTGGAAGCGGTGCTCCCTCGCATCTCCACAACCGGATCAAGATCCAATGTAGACATGGTCATATATTTTCCATTTAAGTGAAGTTTGTCATCCAGTCACATTACTACCCCTCATTCACTGGGGTTACCCCGACTGGGGGTTCCGGTCCCGGTCGCTCCCAAAATACCCTTGTATGGCCGACGAGCGAGACTACGGCACGACGGAGTATGATTTCTACGCCTGAACCTGCACGGCGCTTCTAAATTCACCACCTGAAAAAGAAACTTCCTTTCTTCCACCAACTTTTGGCGCACCAACTGCTGAGCAACCCTATCTCAACTTCCACAACTCTCGAGAAGGCCTAGACGTCTGGGGCAACATTCAGCGCTTCCGAGTGTGTCGCTTCAAACGAGCAAAAAGGATCACTTGTAACCACTCGTGCCATGCGCACACTTCTTGGGGCCAAATAAAGAAATTTTTCCTAATTCGTTTCACCAAAAGAAAAACGTAAAACTGTTAAACCTGTAGCCGCTTGAGCCACGAACACACTTCTTGGAGCCAAATAAAAGGAAATACAATTTTTTATTTCATTTCACGAACAAACGTTATATTGAAATACTTCACGAAAACACACCGCTAAAATGAAATAGTACAATTAAGCAGAATCAAGAAAAATACTTAACTTAATTTCTTCTCGAAGTTGTGAGGCCCCTCAGAGGTATAAGCTCCCTTTCACCTCCACTCCGCTGAAATGTCCACCTTGTTTCAATCTCCAGGCACTTTAAAACTCCGTTGCGAAATCACTTGTTGCAGATAACTCCTCAGTTCCGCTTAATATTTCCTCTTCGATATCGTTGTTCTGATCGCCTTCTGCTTCCTCCTAGGATTCACGTTGATGATGAGGCCGCTCCACTGACCAACCGTCCTTAAATAAATTCTGCTTAACGGAGCACCGGTTTAATTTCAAGGTCAACTGGACGGCGGTTCATGCACTTGTCTTAGAAACGTTGTCCGCGGCGAGAAATATTTTTTGGAAATCACAGGCTCAAACCTTTCCAGTGGGCATTTCTACGTTATCATTGAGGAGAGTCTGCATGATCCGCCATCTAATGGTCATTATCGTAACACTGGGAAGTACGACGTCCAAATAACAGTTGGTTGCTTGTTTACTCCGCGGAGTGTTTTCATTTCAGCGGGCGTGAATTGTAGAACAGTGGCAATAGCAATCTTCGATTTCATCAACAGTCGCCAGTTGCGTAATTTTATCCTTCAATTTTTGTATATTTTCCTGATCTTGTTGCCTGAAACGATCATAAGTACCAACTGTACTTAATAATTCAGCAAAACGAGCTTCTAATGTTTGTTACACGATCCTCATGTAAAGCAGCTAATTTTTTATTTGTTTCTTCTGCCATTAGCGCGCGTTTTGGCTCCGTTTTAATAGCTTTTGCGTGTTGCTGCTTCAAATGATGCATTTCATTTTGCAATTGTTGCAAAATGCTTCTTCCTTTGTCGTGTTGATGTTTTATTGGCACTTTGATCAGAGTGATACTAAGTGGTATAGGATTTATGCTTATGAGCTTTTGCGACCTTCTAATTCCTGGTCATAGTTTGTATCAATAAAATCAATATCAGACCCAACGCTTAAATGTAATTTTGATCGGCGAACTCGTGGAAGACCCTCATCTAGGCCCTTACAGGCTGCTGTTATGGTGAGTGTTCCTGTTGGGTAGTAGGATATGTCACAACCCGGAAGCTCATCGGGTTCCTTTCCGTGGTAAATATCTGGCCCTGGAGAGAACACAATATTCATTCGCCCTTCCAAATACTTTGTAATGAATGTGACATTATCTACTTTCGCGGACTAAGGACAGCTGAATGTCTTCCTCCATCTCTTGAATCACTAATGAAACTGAGTTGGCGGAAATGCGTTGTTAATTTTTGTCAAAGTGATGGCATAATTTCCAAATATCATCCAACAATGTAGGTAAAACATTTTTTTGGCCTTCCTGTGCAAGATTTGTAGGTGGTGTATACTTTGCCGTGCTAGGTTCCGTTAACGATCAGCGGGCTGATTCATTCCTCCTTACTTCTGACGATCCTTCACTAATTACATGAAACTCTCTGTTTGAATTCTTAACCTAATTCCTTAATTTAATTTAATAATAAGTTGTTTGGGTTTAAAGAAACATGCAACTACTGATTTTCGTCGAATTCAAAAACTTGAGTTTCTTGAAGTGTCCGTTGTCAAAATTTCACTGCCAGGTGGCGATAACCTCTTGATTAACTCTGCCTATGCAATTGGTCAAAATGTTCTCGAGTTCAAAAAGAAGCTCAATTTCTTGTTTGAAATATTCGAATTGAACAGGCTGCATAATTATTATATTCTTGCTGGTGACCTGAACGTCAAGCATACATCATGGCTGAACGCCACCAATAATCCAAGATGTGTATTCCTGAAATTGTGGATAACAGAGAACCAAATTGAATACAGGTGCAATCTATATGGGTCGGAGTTCCCAACATACCCTAGGACAAATTCATATTTGGACCCCTGCATTGCTGACGCAAGACTTGAATTCAGCTTTAATAGTCCTTAACGAAAACTGCAGGTGCTTCCTTACAATAGCGACCATAACGCAATCGTAATGGGAATCAATCATCAAAGGCATAATCTATTCCTCATTCCAGTTCAACATGAAAATTATCGGTTGAATTTCAAAATTACAGACTGGGAAAGTTTCAAAAGAAGTTTAATCGGGATTACCAGAAGCAATGTCCTCCTTCTGATACTGATAAATCTTGTTCAATGGTTCCTAATGACAGGAATCTAACTAACGATGAAATAGATCTCTATCTCTTGAAGTTAGAGAAACTGACGTTGGAAACGATTGAGAAAGTAGTTCCCAAGATTAAACATCGGAACAATATGGAAGGATATGAAGCACCAGCCATTGCAAAGTTGAAAAGATTGAAAAGCCTTCTTCTCACAATATTATATATTTATCGGCGATTTTTGGGCTACAACTATCTCTCGTTGGCTTTGTTGAAATTACACCTGAAGAATGTTCGCAACTTAATCCGTTCATACTTCAGGAGTCAGATCAGCGATCAATGGGCGGAAAAACGGAGGGCTATTAGCCCACGGGACCCAGATGGCGTTTTCGCGAAAGTGAATAGCATATTCCGCAAGAAGTCTCGAGTGAAGGTATCGAATCTTAAAGTCGCTAGTGATAAGATAAATCTTCTCGATAGGGCTGGTATTGAAATTGATAGTACGACTCCAGATAGAAATGGAAACAGGATATGGGATGGATTGGATTGCCCTGATTGGAACTCATTTTGAGTTGGTTCATCTACCAAACCCTGAGAGAGAGCGAAAATCAAATACTTTCAGAGGTCGTTGAAGCAAAAGTTTCCGACTTCAAATCAAGCCTGAACGGCGATTCAATTCTTCATTTCAATGAAATATTGACATTGACGACTTGTGTTTTATATTTGGCAAGATAAACAACAAGAAATCACATGGTATTGACGGGGTTCCAAGTATAGTTCTCCGACATTTGCTTAAGGTTACCATTAGAAATTATTGCATATTGTTGAATAATATGTTGAGCAATTCATATTTCCCAAATGAGTGGAAAAAGGCTTAGGTATTTCCGATCTTGAACACACGAAAAGGATCTTCGTGCCCTAAAGCTTGCTGCCAAACATCAGCAAGGTGTTTGAAGTGATACTAAACAAAGCATTAAACGCCCACATTGAGAAATATGAATTGATGCCGAATTGCTAATTTAGTTTTCGTGACAGGCATTCGGCCATACATGTGATAACGAAAGAAACATTAGACATCTGCTGGAAACTAAACAACAGAGAATTTGTTGGAGCGTGTCTCATTGATATGGAAAAAGTTTTCGATACGGTGTGGGGTTAGATGGATTTATTTTTAAACTCCTTTAGGACAGGTTCCCCAGACACTTTGTCGCCATGATGTGTAATATGTTATAAGGGAAATTATTTGTTGTAACTGATGGAAATCTAACGACAATGCGCAAATTCAAGGTCTTGAATGATCTACAGCAGGGAACAGTTACTGTGCCTCTGCTTTCTCAATACTCATTCGCAAGCCATTGAACGGCTTTGATTGTAACGTCTCGCCAACACGATTTTTGGTAGCGTTTGCAGATGATCTGATCATTTATATGGCAGACCGTAAAGCTAAAATAATTCAGAGCAATCTTCAAAAAAGTTTTAATGATGTGCAGCTTTTCACCGACAATGCATGAAAATCAATGCGCAGAAGTGCGAAATAATCTTGTTAAAGACAACGCTGCAGGGGGCTAGTCAAGACCTGAAACGTAATTGCAAGGATTTCCACATTAAGGCTAGTGAGGGTAGTTCAGAACGGGTTCCATAAAATCTTGTGTTCGATACCTCGGTGTTCATCTCAATCAGTATCTGTACTATACTGAACATGTCAAAATCATGCTCAGTAAAGCATAAAAAGTAGTCATGGCCCTTGGACGACTCTTTCAGTCTAGATATATTGATCAAAAGGTCAAAATTATCTGTTACCTAGTTAGACCAGTTTTGACATATGGATGTCAGGTCTGGTACAACCAGAGTGCTAGTACTATGGAAAGATTAAGAGTTTTCGAAAGGAAATGTCTTCGTGCATGTACTGGTTTGTACAGAAAGCCTGAGACGGTTTGGAAGTACTATATAAGTATATGAAATAGAAGAATTTATCACACTGCGAAAGTGACGAGAAGCGATATCTTCACATTAAAACTGGATTTCACAGCCGTTCCACCCTACAGACGGGTATATTGAGACTTGCCTCGCTACTGGGTTCATTCCTCCTGAACCATGCGTGTATTTGGGCATGAATTGATATGTTTTTATTCTGACGGTGTCCCAATCATATATCACATAGATAGACGGGCCACCGATAAGAAGATAAAATATCCTCCGAATTTGAGTTCACGAGACCAACAATTCCAATGGAGATACTCATTTGCTAAATTCGTTGAGGCTGGTCGAGCTGGGGCGAAGCAATCTAGGTATTGGTGCCCGAATGACAATGTCTAAACTATTCGTGTTTATATTTTGATTTTGTGATTTTCGTTATTTCGTTTTTAATTTCAGCTCAGGATTGCTACATTTAGTGTTGTTTATTTATTTTCAAAATTAGAGATAGATTTCAATATTTAGGATAGGTACTTTTTATATTAGGTTTGGAGATAAAGTATAATGTTCAGGTTAGGAATATTGTGTTAGCATTGCATTAGTATAAGATGAAGTTTTTTGATTGAATTACATTAGTATTAGGTTATAACATATTAGATGTAAGATAAAAGTGCACTGTGTAATTAATTTGTGAAAAGCGTTGGTTGGTTTTTTCTCGTTTTTCCAATTGAATTATAAAATATGCAATAATTTTAATTTAATTGAATTTGATATTGTTTTTTGATTGAATGTTTTTACTTAATTATGAATAAATTTAGAGAGCCATTAAGTTTTAGTATTTTTATTGTTTGGAATTTGCTTTATATTCTTTGAAAATTTATAACGACAAGCATTGAATAAAGCGCTTTTTTCTTTGACCCTCCTAAATAACTTTATACATTTTTTCATATCAAAACTTTGGAGAGGTTGCTACTTTTGGTCTACGTACAAAGTTTCATAATTACAGCTGTTGTAGTTTCCGACAAAAATTGTTGTGACGCACAGACGGACAGACAGATCACGAAAGTTTTGTAAAGATATTATACAAAATCAAAAAAAGAATGAGTACGCAGGTCAAAAACACCTTCTTCTAACATTTTTTTCCTCTAATAATTTTTCACAAAAATTATTAAAAAGCAACTCAATTATGTAGCTACACACACAGAATTTTCATAAGTAATTTCAAGCTATCGGAGCCATCCGAAACAGAGATCGATATCCGCACGAAGCGATAAAAGCTGAATGTAGAGCAAAAAATAATCGTATAGATTAACATTAAATTGATGTGAAAAGGGTGAAATGATCAATTTAAAGTTTAGCAAAGAACAAAAGATATGCTTACAAACTCTACTAATTGATTTGGGTCAATTAAGCTTTCAATTCTGTGCAGGCAGTTTTGTATATTTAATCATCTCGTGCAGATTTCTTAAGTCTGTATATTTCGAGGTCAATAATTAATTCTTGTTGTCTACCAGATAAGAAAAGTCTAAATTCCAAAGGAAGAATGAGTAAAAACCGACATTTTCTTTGCAATAAGCTGTATCACTTGCAAATAATTGGCGCAAAAATTTAGTGTAGAAAAATTACAAAATTTTTACTTCGACTCTAAAACACTTATCAATAAATCATGGTCAGTTATACAACTAATTACTATGATAACAATAATTGATTCATGTGACAATCTGAAATACTTTTAAGAAGCGTCATTGACTTGAAAATTTTAGATTAGCATGTGCAGCGATAAATCTGAGTGATAAGTCAACATTGATAGATGGTAAAAAGTGATTGAAAATAAAGCGAAATCGGAAACAGCAAAGTCATCTATGAGAATATAACACAATTGAACTTTGGACCAATGACTGATTAATCTACTTAGTGAGCTTGCTCGAGAGATAAGAAGCAAACAGATATTAAACTATAACAATATTATTATATTTTATAATAATTGTGCACCAATTTACAAACGCTATATTAATGATATTTTTCTGTTTAACATTTCTCCAATGTCAAAACATAATAACATTCCGATTAATTATTTAAATTACAATACGCAAACAATTGCTTTTTCACATAAACTATGTTTTAAAAGCGAAAGACCCAACAACAGCAAGAAATTGGCTGACCAAGATAAATATAATTATCAAGTGTGCAACCAGTTGAAAATAAACAAATGCCGATAAAGTTTTTATGTTTAGACATTTAAAATGTCTGGTATGAACTTACCTTCGATAATCGATTTTCGGAATGATCTGAGAGCGTAGAATGCTTGCAAAAACTGTTTGGGCTCGACTTTCAACGCACCAGAATGTCGGCCAGAATTTCATTTCTAACGTAGGAACATTTTTCAGCAGGAAATCTTTAAATGGTCCAGTTGAAACAGCTAATATCGGACGCTGTAAATAGATAAATGAGCGAATTAGATAAGAATAGATAGTTGTGTAAATGTATCAAGTGCTGAGCTAATGTTGTCCATAAGTTACCTAACATTTGTGATATTTTTACAATTTTAGTTAATTACTTTTTTCCGTTATCAAACAATTTGAAATAAACATGGGCAAATTATCATATATTCGTGTTAAAATAATAAGTTAAAATAAGTAATGGTTTTTTTTATGTAGACTTATTAAATAGACGCTACCTGCTAGTAGCTAGCAATAAATTTGTCCATAAAAGGAAAAACAGCTTTTGCAGCTTTGAAGTTGAGAGTGAAAGAATAGAAAACAAATTGGGTAGACAGAATTACGCTCATGCCAGAAGGGTTTTGTACTCAACGTACGATATGCAGACATCAATAGTGAATAAACTCAAGAAAAACTTCAACGACATCTACAGCAACTACATACTCACTTTACAAGAAAAACCATTGCTACACCATTTTAACCTGCTGCCACTTTGTTGCAATATCGCTAACAACCATTGACTGAATGAAATCTTAAAGATATTTTTATTATTCATTTTGTCTGGAGATTAGAAGAGATAATTAAATGTGTAGTGCCTGGTTCGATGGAAAGCCTGAATGGTAGAAAAACCATTCAATGTTTTTGTTGTACTCGGAGAGCTTTCAAATGGCTATTACGTCTCTGAATGCGATTCAACTTTATTGAAACTTCCAGAATTTAAGGGCCTTTTCTTGGATTACTTAAATTTGAAGTTAAGGACACCCGTATGAATTCACTGGGAAAAATGTTGTATTTACAAATTCTACTATTATTAACAAAGTTGAGTGAATTTCAACTTCTAAGGTATTTGTTATTCTTGCATTCACTAGAATCTACCACCATGATTGTGTCACCTCCTTTAAAATGTACGACAGGCATACTCCTGGAGATTAGCTTCCTTTGGGGAGCACCGCCCCCGCGGCCTCAAAGATATGGGGGGCGCCGCGAGTCCAGGTAACGACACTGACTGAATCATGACTACGCTGTGGACAACAAACTGGAATTGATGCTTTGGGCTGGCGGATATAATGGATTGAACCTAGTTGCTTAGCACGGTGGCGCCGTGGTGACACTCGTCCGTGAACGGCTCCAATTCAACTGTCATACCGTTACCATCCCGGTAAAACCCTGGTAGGCATCGGAGTACGTTCGAAGTTCACGCCATTGGGTTGTTGGTGTAGGTTCGTTTGAGACGGACTCTCGACTAGCCCTGGCCTGGCTCTGAGCACTTGTCCCAACTCTCGCATGGCCTTCCTGCTCGGCAAAGATAACCATGGGAGTAAAAAGGTGACAACACACACGAACGGAGATAGCGGCTCCGAGGGGGAGACCAGATAAAACTGGAGCAACTTAAAACCCTAAAAAAGATTTGAAAAACCCAAAGCAAAAATAACAACAATGATGACACAACCAGCGGTTGAAGCCACGATGTTTACAGCACATCGGGAGCGGTACTAACGATGAAAAAACGACGATGAATACAATGACAGTGAAGACGGCCCAAAACGGCGATTAACAGACAGTCTTGTCCAGACTAAGATTCCTGAGGCGATCGGGTGCAGCAAAAAAATGATGCGAACGGCAGAGCGTCCTAAAAAGGAAGAGCGAGAAACTCTGCAGGACGCGTCGGATGTTCGAGTGGTGGGGGAAAATGTAAAGCGCATTGAGAATTCAATGGCTACTGCCGCGATCGAAGCAAGGGTCGTAAATACCGAAATAATAACGAACCATCCCGAACTCCACAAAGAGATTACCACAGGAAAAGAATGGAATGATCAGACAAATAAAGCGCGATTGTTAGATTTCATCGCCACCGTCGAAAATAAGGCGAAAGTACTCGAAAACGGAAGCTCTCCGCCGCCCAGCGACATGAAGAAGCATGGCTTATGCGAAAATCGGGAGATGTTCTAAAAAGAATACAATCTGCATGCGACTCGCCAAAAATCAACAAAGGAGTAAAGATGGACATCCTTAAACTAGAGTTCTCCTCAACCGCTTAGGGTATTATTGGAGGAGCATTAAAAGCTTAAGAGGGCCAGAAGACCGAAGAAGAGCAGAAGGCTAAAGAAGCACTGAAAGGTAAGCCTAAATGGCACACGCAGATAGCTCCTCCATCAAACATCAATAAAAGAATGGCGTCTAGGAAAGGAAATCAGAGACACTTGACGGGCGTGGAACGCCAGATCAGGGGTTCCAGATAGTGGTGATAAAAGGATTGAAGAAAGCCGCAAATAAACTCCTTCGAAAAATGCCAGAAATAAAGTTCGCACGAACGCCCAACAAGGAAAAAGACCTGAGACGAAACAGGAGAGAAAGAAGCCCCGACAAAGACCCTGCTGGTAAAACCCCAAGATGGCCGATCCTCCCCAAAAGTGCTGCGGGATGCCAGGGTAAATGTAAGGCCCCTTCGGGTCTTCACAAAAACACTGCCATTAAAGCAGTACGACCAACGCAGTCGGGCGACAACTGGTCGAATTCGGAGCGGAGGCCGGCAATAAAGAAGCATTTTGCGGCGCAGTAAAGAAAGTTCTCGGCAAAAGCGCAACTATAGCCTCGCTTGAGCGATGGGAATGATCGAAATAAGAAACATTGACTGCGTTACGGATGCTTGAGAAACTCATCAAGGGAAGACTCACTGACCCGCGATTCGTGCTGCTGGGGACCTATCTCCTTTGCAGTACAACTTTTGAGCAGAACGTTCCACCATTGTTGCGATTTCAGAGGTGGTGAGCGCGGTCCAAAAAGCAGAGGCATATAGCCGAACTAAGCGACGGATTGTCTTGTTGGTGACACTCAACGTTAGGAACGCCTTCAACTCCGCTAGATGGGTGCATATTTTGGATACGCTAGAAACACCTTTTCAAGTGAAGGAACGAAGCCCGCTTTACGACACGATACAGGGCCAATTAATGATGGAACTTAAATTGAGTGTTGCCCAGGGATCTATCCTTGATCCAGACCTGTGGAACGTATCTTACGGCGGGCTACTGGGACTGGAGATGCCAAATGACTCGCGCTTGATCGTCTATGCAGATGATTGTGCGGCTCTGGTTGCACCACTTAATAAGCACAACTTAGGCTAGATATGCTAATGCGCCGAGTGAGAGACTGAATGACTGCTCGCGGGTCCAGTTTAGCAGTGCAACTCGAAGTGGTCATCTTAACAAAAAAAAAAGATTCCCTAGAGTAAGGATGATCAGTATTGGAGACATACTAATCGAATCGAAGCCTGTAGTGAAGAACCTGGGGCTACGATCGACTCGAAGATGAGTTTCTCTGCGTAAGTCAGGGTAATGGATGAGAAGACTGCGTCGAGAGTATCGGCGCTGAGTCGACTTATGGCCAACGTAGGGAGACCCAGCCTATCAAGAAGACACCTCCTGATGAGTGGTGTAGGGTCAGTGCTACTGTACGGAGCAGAAATATGAGGCGACGCTCTCAGTAAGAAGGTATACCGAAAACGCTTAGGCACAGGTACAGAGAAGAGGAGGAGAGTTGTTGCAGGTGTGATACCTGTTGCCCTCTTTGCTATTTACCTGCGTCGAAACGAGGATGCGAGGGAGATGGTTGTCCGCGAGGAGAGACAGCGCTCACTCAACGATTGGCAGCAGTCTTGGGTGAATCGCACGAAGGGAAGGTGGACTGCGCGTCTCATCCCAGATGTGAGACCGCGGCTAAATCGAAGGCATGGTGAAACTGACTTGTATCTGACCCAGCTTTTGAGCGGGTATGGATTTTTTCAGTCTTATCTGCACAAGATTGGTAAGTCGCGGTCCCCCGATTGTCGGTTTTCCCCAGGAGAGGAAGACAATGCCTGCCACACATTTTTTGCGTGCATAAAATGGGACAAGCTGCGAAGGGACCTCTACAGGGAGACGGGAGAGCTCACCCCGAACAATATAGTCGCGGTGATGCTCGAATCCGTTGACAAATGGAACCAGGTGACACATTATGTACGGGCAGTCCTAAAAGATAAAAGGGACTCACAGTAGCCGGGGGTGCTGGGGCTGGGGGATCGCTTGTCTGGCACTTCGTCTTTCCCCTCTCCCCTCCCGCTAGAAGAGGGATCGCCCAGCTTGAAGTAATGTGTCAAACGGTTCCAGGCTCGGTTCTCAGGTTGACAGGGGAGGTGTTTAGTGGGTAGTCCAGTCGCCTTCTTGCGAGCATGGGAGTCCCATACTCTGTGCGTAAATGGGCATTCTCCTCCCTACCACAAAAAAGCATGCGAGAATGAGTCGCATGATCGTCGACCGCGAACGAGCATCACACCAGACAACATTTGTTGCGTAGAACAACTCATTTTGGATGACCGTAATATCAATTTTCGAGACGTTTCGGCTGAACTCGGCATCAATATTGGTAGTGTAGAGTCTATCATCTACGAACACCTTCAATATCGCAAAATAACGCTCGAAACGGAGGAGCATTCCAGCACGAAGTGCGATTCTTCTCCAGGATAACGCGCGCCCTCATATCGCGCGTCTCACGCTCGATACAATATCGAAATTGGGGTGGGTGGTACTGGAACACCCCCCTTACAGTCTGGAATTATCACTCTGCTACTACCAAATGTATGGACCACTGAAAGAAGCCATCGGAGGTCAAAGATTCAATACCGACGAGGAGGTAGAGGAGTTTGTGCGCACGTGGCTGTCCGAGTTGCCCAAGGAATTCTTCGAAACCGGCATCAAAAAGCTTCCGGATACTAAATAAACGTGTCAGAGCATTTGTCTCGATAATATTTGAACCACCCTCGTATTTTTGGTGAAATGTATTAAACTTCTTGTTGCTTCCACTGTAATTCTCTATAACCAAATTTGTCTAGTCAGTCTTTTTTCTACTCTTGAAAAGAATGCTTGTTTTCCTAATAAAAGTTTACACAATTCAATATGTTCTGGGCCCAGTATCCTATTCACTGCGGCATTTATTATTTTGCCAAAAGTTTTTTCCGTAGTTCAAAGAAACGTAAATTGTTAGTCACTCTCTTTTGTAAAATACCAAAAGAATAACAATTCCAATCTCACAAAAGCATAACCGAGTTACATAGCCGGCAAACACAAGTGTATATGGGTATGTAGTGTCATAAAAAAAAACTGAAATCTTTCGTACAATGGCTATGCGAACATTAAAATTGATCCCCTCGGACGGGACAACTACGATACTTGGCGGATCCAAGTTCAAGCATTGCTAATCAAAAACGATGTTTGAAAATATTTTGGGGAAAATGTATTAAGCCTAACGCTAGTGCGCCTGAAAAAGTGGCTGAATGAAAATCAAATAATTCTAAGCTAAATAATTACAAGAAAATCGGACATAAAGCAAAAGAGTGTGGATCGAAACCGAAAAACAAAACAAAAACTGTAGAGAACAGTGCACCCAAGCAGTTGTCATGAAATTGTTCGGCGAAAAAGGGTAGCGGTGTCTTGATTGGGGAGTGACGTTGTACATGTGTTCTTTGAATTTAAAAACGACGCGGATATAAAACAAACAAAATTCTAACATTTCCTTGTACGTGTGCTGGATATTATTACTAAAATTTTTTTCTCTGTAATAGTTTACTGTAGCTTCCGGCAATTCTATAAACCCTTTGATTAATACGATTAGTAACTGTCTTATGTCATGAGGATTTTTACAGATACGAAATGATAAACCATCTAAGACGATCAATTGTAACGAAACTGCATTTTGTGTGACATTTTCACCTTTCTTCTTCTTTGTAGCACTATAGCTCCTCTCGTTCCTTCGTTTCCTGAAGTTTCAAACGAATCTAGGACTTGACAGGGACGGGGAGTTAGCCCATCGCCCAACCTCCATTCCGGCGGCATGGTTATCACTTTCAATTCCATTATCAGGCGCGAAAGACGCCTTCACCCTCTTACCACACCACAAACGTCAACGAGCCTGGTCGTGTTCTTTTCGCGGTGTATTTTTCCTTGATTATTATTAATATCTCGGCGTATGTTCTTGTATTGAATCGGTCGGTTTGAGTAGAGTGACCCGATTCCAGAATGCGTCATTGTGCTAAAGATGGTGCGTTTTGGTTAATGCGAAGTGTGAACATCTTGCCAATCATGAATTTATTTGCCAAGAATGTTTAGGAAATAATACAAGTACGGTTAGATTAGAGTTTACTATCGTTTATTTCCTATTAAGTATACAAGAGTAACAAACGATTCGCTTCACGTTTGTCGTATTCGTTTCTCGTTGCCTTACTCGTTGAAGCACTAATGATCGACTGACTGTGCTGCGTCGCATTGTACGTGCACGGCCTGGCTGCCACACAATGTGTTCGATGTGTGTGGTTGGCGTAATTCTCCCAACAACGCCTAAAACGTTCGTCGCCACAAATTCTTGGCCTTTGTTTTCTTTAAGTAAGTTGTCAGTGCCATCTATTAGTGCTCTGTGGACTTAAATGCAACTTTTGTGAAGTGAACTGTGTATTCAGTGTATTCATTGATTGCTGTGTTTATTCGTGCCCCTCATAATAGACAAACATCTGAGTGGTACTTTCAAGTGCTTTCAATCTTTCATACAGTTTTTATTACCAAAATACACCTAGCGGTAGGCAAAATTCGCTTTTAATATTTAATTTTCTGATTTTCATTACTTAATCCTAGAAACACGATAAAATTTAATAAATACTTTTAACCTAAAGAAATTTATTCATATTAAACAGGTTCGGACTTTTTGTGATTTTTCACAAATATCCCCGCTCAATTTATTTAACTTTTTTTTCCTGCGAGTTTTTTTTACCTCATTATAAATGGCAGTAAGTTCTCCAACCTACAACATTAAATGTCAAAAGTGTAATGAACCCGAATCATTGCGAGCCAAATTTATTGAGTGTGATAGATATTGTGCGAAGTCTTTTCACCTAAAATGCCTAGGCATCTCTGCATCCTCTTATGACATTCGGGCGAAATTCGATTCAAGCATTTTTTTTTTTTTTGATGCAATGACTGTCGCGGCGTGACGATCTCAGATACGCTCAGAGTATTACAAGAGCAATCAAAAATTTTACAGAAAATTTGCAGCAAAGTATGTACTCCTTCCATCAACGATAGGGAAGGCCCAGTGAACAATCCTCCTGTACTATCACCAACAGTATGCTCTACTTCAGCTGCCAAGAGCTCTGATTTGTGTACTGCAGTTGATGCCAGCAAGGGAGCCATTCCAAAGAAACAACAACAACTGTCAACAGGCTCTCAAGAGCAATATCATTATGTACAACAACTACAACAACAAGCACAGCCGAAACATCTGCAATTGGCATCTAATCAGCAGCAACCTGAACTTCTGCAGCCTGCTTCCATAACACCGCAACGTTGAGTTGGTATCGGGACTAACCCAAAGTGATCATGCCCGCCTGAGACCTCTGTTACAAGATTTGTAGCTGAAAGTAATGATGATACCGAATTGATGATAAGCAATGTAGGCTCACCAGGATGTGCATTTGCCAGCCTGGGGCCCTCAATGGGAGGCGATATGACGACAAACATGACTGCGATGAAACCTGGCGCCCCACTACGTGCTATATTCCCCCCGCTACAAATATTTCTTTTGTGAATAGAATATACCCCACTAGTTGAAGAGATCATCGCTCATATAAAGTACAAACTGAACTCTAGTCCTGAGTTGCTCCAGTGCACCAAGCTAACGCCTGATGAAAAGACGAAAAGATTGTCTTTCAAAATAACTGTTCCAGCTAACCTAAGTATCTTGCTTGATAAGGAATTTTGGCACCCTGGCGTATTCGTCAAAAAGTTCTCTCTGATTCGTAAGCGGAACCATCCTGTGTCCTTTCGCCCCCGAAGAAACATATCTTAAGCCTCGTGATTCATTCTCAACTTGTTATTACTTAAATATTCGTGGCCTGAGGACAAAGACAACTGAACTTTGCATTTCTTCCATCCTTTTTCCGTATAATATCATCTGTCTAACGGAAAAATGGATGACAGTTGACATTAGTAATAGTGTGCTACTTCTGAACCATTTAATCTTCCGCGGAGATAGAGACCGTGATACAACTGGTAAGTCTGACGGTGGAGGCGTTCTAGTGGGTATACATGTTTCCCTGATTAGCAAATCCTGTGATGATTTCACTCCATCTTCACCTGTTGAGTGTATAATTGTGCTAGTCTTTCTATCTGACTCTCTTTTCATCCTCGTATCATCTGTGTATAACCCTGCTATTGTTTATGAACCTTTCTTTGCTACATAAATGCTCGTTTCCCTTCTACCCCTATATTGGTCTGTAGTGACTTCAATTTGCCCTCTATTGTTTGGAATGATATGTACTCGTACGTCTCCATAGTTTCTGGCGGTAGCGTGTCTTCTGCTCTTTCTACTTTTATTTCCCTCTGTTCTTTCACCCACTATTCCTAATGCCAATAACAAATTGCTTGATCTTGTTCTTTCCAACTTGTTCTCTGTTCGCATCGGTGGCACTCTCATCCTTTGTCAAACCCGATCTCCACCAACCACCGCTCTCTATTGAGCTTGCTATGACATCTTCTCGTTCTTTGAAAAATTCCTCACCTTCCCGGTTTAATTTTTTAAAAGCCGAGCATGGAAGCTAGCCGTAATGCCGTGAATTGGTATTCCTTCTTCAGCAATGTATACACTGAAGATTTTGTTGATAAGCTCTATGTTTCTTTCCTCCTTAATCTCGCAATTTATTGCTATGTTTCCAGCAAGAAAACCTAAAGATGCTCCTTGGTTTAATTCAGATGTTGCCATACCAATTAAAACTAAAGATGCGGCCTGCAGTAAATTCTTATCTAGTTGTCTTTGAATTGACCTCGCTAAATTCAAAGAGCGCCGTGCCGAGGTCAAGAAAATTGCCACCTCTGCACTTCATGCATATGTTAATCACATTGAAACTACGTTAATGTTGAATCAAACTCGTGCGTTCAGGTCGTATGTAAAATCTTTAAAGACCTCTCATCGTGCCCCGTCTACTGAAGAATCTTGTGAACTCTTCGCTTCTTATTTTTCTTCCCATTTCGGCACGGCTAAGCATTCCCCTTCCTTCAACCAATCCTCTTGCTTTTTTTCCTCTACTACTTTTCGTACAAACAGCTTGTAGGTTGAGCTACTCTTAAATAATCTTGACAACAGTACCAGTGTGGGCCCTGATGGCATTCCAAATTTTCCAGCAAAATCTTTATCTTCTTCACTTTGTGTTCCCCTTTCAATTATTTTTAATTTGAGTTTCTCCTGTGGGGTTCCCCCCCCCCCCCATTGAAAACTGGCCACATTCTCAAACTACTTCAAACGTCTCAAACTATCGTCCTATTTCCCTTCTTCCTTGTTTTGGTAAAATTCTTGAAAAGATAGTTTTTGATGTGCTGTATCTGCTTATCCTCCAATCTTTAGCTGATCAACAGCATTGTTTTGTTCTAAGGCAGATCCACCCTTGCAAATTTATTTTCTTTTACCCATCATATTACAGCTGCTCTCGATCAGCAACAACAAGTGGACGTTATTTTATTTTTACAGATTTATCTAAGGCCTTTGATTCAGTGGATCACTCCCTCCTATTTGAGAAACTTTTAGGGTTCAATGTCCCTATTTGTCTCTTTTCCTGGCTTCTCTCATATGTCCCAAATCGTCAATGTGTAGACGCTTTTAACTCGTGCATCTCTTCTTCTTTTCACCCGTGCTCGGGAGTTCCACAATGTTCAATACTTGGCCCCATATATTTTTACTTTTTGTCAATGATCTACCTTCTCTTATCACATCCCCCCGTCTACTTTATGCTGATGAGTTCCAAGATTTTTCGGGTTATTGATTCCATTTTAAACGTGGATATCCTTCAAACCGATCTTCAGCGTCTTAGTGACTGGTGTGAATCAAACCATCTCTCCTTAAATGCTTTCAAATGCCATCAGATAACATTCTCCTGTAAAAAATTTCCTCTTCTCTCAACGTATAGGCTTGTTGGTATCCCTTTGAGCAATGTAACCTCCTTTAAGGATCTTGGTGTGCTTTTCGATTGTAAACTGAAGTTTGATCTCCACATTGCTCTAATTATTAAGAAAGCCTCCCGCTTAACTGGGTTTATTTTACGATCCGCTTCGTCATTCCAACATATCACATCCTGTATTTGTCTTTACTTCTCACTAGTACGTAGTAATTTGGAGTATTGCTCCCAAATTTGGAGTCTGTACCACAGAAGCACATTGATGCTCTTGAGTCAGTTCAACGCAGATTCACACGGTCTCTATTCTTCAAATTCAACCTTCTGACGGCCGACTACATATTTTGAAACTTCCTACCTTCGAGTCCAGACGATCTTTTCTTGACGAATGTCTTTTGTTCAAGCTTCATCATAGTCTTTTACCTCAAAATATATGCAGGCAAATTAATACATTCGACGCTGCTCGCCCTAATAGATCCTCGCTTCAAATTCAGGTTCCGTATGCACGTACTAACACTTTCTTCCACTCTCCCTAACTACGCTTACCACGTATGTACAACCAGCGAAGTCTTGGTCCTCTACAACAGTCTCTTAGCGTATTCAAAACTTTTATGAAAAATCAAATTTATAAATACTCCTATAAGCCTTAATTTTTGATATCATTGAATTGTGATCTTTTTTCTCTAGTTTCTTCCATAGTATGAATTCGTATATTTGTATTTATCTATTGATTGACTTGTAATTGGACTACTAGTCTGTAAGTTGATTTTTTTTTAAATAAATAAACAAAATGAGGTTGATGTAGGCAGGATTTAGTAGCAGAGCTGCAGGTATATTTGCAGTTATTGGCATTTCTCGGCATTTAGTGTCCCAATGTGCGACCCCGACACCATTTACAACCATTTGCTAGTGGGATATGGGATGAGGAATCATGGAAGCTAGGGATAGGGGAAATTCGGGGATCTCTCCTCCTTTCTCAACCAGGCTTGGGACCGTCTACAGCGGTTTTCACCTTTAGTTTATTGAAAGTAATAATTATTCACTTTGTTGTTGCATTATTGTGTGTAGATCTTTTATTTTAATATTGTGTCTCTATACCGGACCGAAAATTTTAAATACAGGGATTTCAACATCAAGAAACCTTCCGTGATCCTGGGATTATATTCTCTATTTAGAATATTGCATGAAAAAGTACATTAACCTCTTATTTCCTGCTGAAAACGATGAGATTTTAAATAAATTCGCTCTGGCAAAGATCCAAATTTCTCGTATTATGCTGAATAACCCATGTGGCTTTGCATGCCGCTAAAAATGTTTGCACGTGATCAAATAGAAGCGAAATAAATTGAGTCAATTACCGCTAGAACGAGATCCAACTACATAAAATTGGACCAGCCAAAATTTGCGGCTACCCTTGAAAATATACTATAGATCGACAAAAACATAAATTAAATTCGATTCTTTCATTTGAAATTCACAGACGCCGCACCGATTCAAATTCAGATTTTTTTTGCACATGACGCCGCCACTTAGAGCAAAGTGCATGCACAATCTATTCTTAGCAAGTGATCTAAATTAATATATATTGAATAAATTACACAACAGACGACAGTACTCGTACTCGTATGTAAATAATATCGTATTAATGGATGCATCCATTATTCTTACTTACCTTAACAACTTGAATGAGATAATATACAACATAACCAACTGATATAAATGCAAATGCATGCCAGCGCGGTAGATCAGTTAAATAATTGTATAGATCGACAATCATTGTTTTCTTTGAGGACGAAATGATGAGTTATTTCAAAAGATCTCCGTTGGAATTGAATTCTGAAAATATAAACAACAATAATGAATGGATATGTGTAGACAGAACTGAACTTATAATAAAGTGTATACAATCTGGTCATATAACATGTTTCGAGAAAAGTCTGGATACGTGGAATGGAATAAAATACTTAGTATAATATTCTTCGTAAAATTTTTCAAGTGCACTACCTTAAGGTTTTTGCAAACTCTTTTGATGAGCATTTCAAGAATTGGTAATCAATCAAATATTGTTTTTGACAATAAATTTTAACTTTCCAATGCGACTGAAATATTTTAAAAATTTGATACAAAAATGTTTTAACACATATATTTCTGAGAAAATAATCTGATCGTGGCTGACATTTATATAACACTATGGGAAGTTGACTAGTCTGCTCGGCCCAAATAATTTGTCTTAATCGAGCAGTTTACCCCCGCGAACCACTCGATAAATTAGCAATGCATCTGCAACGCGATGCCGTACAGCTTTTTGTCATCCCTAGACAATTGCGATCACCTGGCAAGTGTTGGATGACAGATCTCTGCCACTTAGCCACCACTTGACGGTGGCAGTGTGGTGAATTGATTGCTGCCACTGAGCCACTTTTATGTCGGCCATGTGTTGGGAAGGAGCCTGGTGCTGGTGGGAGGCACGTGGAATTTGATCCGTGAGGTTAGGTAATTTATGTCAAAAATTTTTTTTTTAGATTTCTTATATAAATGTTAAAATCGAACCTGCGACGTGGGCAGCGCAAAACCTGGATGCCAAAGTAAAGATACTGGAAGCAAGAACTCGCATCGCCTCAAAGACAACACCCAGCACTCTGCATGACAATTATATAGGGGTTTCAGGTTCGATAGCTGTAACAGATGCTACCAAAGTGCAATATCTAGATTTTGGTAAGGCTCCTTTTTATGTAAATTTGGAATTCAAACCCTCGAAAATCGCAATAGCAGCGCATGTAATTACATGTATGAATAAAAATGCTGTTGTTACCTTCAAAATTATAGAGAAGAAGAAAGCATGGAAAATAGTGGAAGAATCAGTTGTTTCACAACTTCATCGAACGATGCAAGTCATTTTCCGAATTTCAAATCAATAAAAACTATAGATTTTGAGCTTGCAAAACAATTTAATCAAGCAAATGGTTTAAAACTTCAATCGAAAATTCAGTCTAACTGAGATCGTCAAAATACTGGTCGATCATCATTTGCGGAAGATCGTCTTTGCTTAGTTAATGATATCAAAGTTACTCTTATGGATAATATTTTTTCATTGGACAATGAGCGTTGTTTCTGCGTCGAAAAAATCTTAATCCAACTCCGTTCTCAAAGCAAAAATATTGAAGAAGAAACACCTGCAGGAGAGTCTAGACAAAAATTTAATGGTAATAGCGCTAAACAACTATTGTTTACATTCTCCATCACTCCAAAATTTACCAACTATAAATGTTTAGTGCTCGAACTAGAACTGGATAACAAATTAGCTCTAACTTATGAGTAGCTTTCTGTATTCGTTGTCGATGGCCTGTATATTTTCTGTTGGTACAAAATTAGGAAACCTTTGGGAAATTCCGGTCAAGGTTTGAAATTCACTAAATGCTGCTCTTTGGGGTTCGAGAATGACAAATCTCGCACTGAATCATCTCATATAGGTATTCTTTGCAGAAATTGGATGCTCAATTCAATCAAAAATGTTGGACATCTGTTAAGGAATTCATCAATCTATGGTTTTATTCTTGATCATCTTTCCGTGAATATAATGTCATTGTTACGTATGCATCCAGGTATATACTTTTCAAAGACAAAAACTGCATCCTTGAATTCGGATCTATAGGTCGAAGCACAGTCGTTTTCATATAATTAGTTTTCATATAGCAGCTCAAAATGGAATTCATCATCTTTTGTAAATCTGACTGAATTTTGTAAACCACGATTTGATCATTTTGAAAAATTATGTTGAATCTCGTCATGATAGGTAATATAAAATCTAAAAAGTAGATATAGTTTTGTCTAGCAGCATTTGAATTTACTGCCTAAAAACTCAATTTGAAAGAACAGTTTTAGGGCAGACCACTGCTCTACAATTCGATGAATGTATTCGTATAGAGAAAGCCATCTTATATCATAATGCCAAAGCATACAATGCGTTGGCATATCAGTAAAATTTTGAAAATATACATATTCTCTCTACCTTTGGCTGCTGTGCGAGAAATAAGAGTAAAGATCCGTGACAAATAGCTCTATAGAACGAGGTAGTTTTTTACAAGCGTAGCTGTTAAGTGACTAGAACATTTGAAAAAAAATGTAGTTTGGATTAACTTCTCTGATTTTTAATACCACATTTTTTCCTTTCGCAGAAATTAACATTTGGGGTATTAGCAGTAAATCCTTTTAAATTAGCCAAGCTTAGATTTCTTTCAGATAAATCCCTAGGCTAACTATCAAATAAGTCCTGAGCGCTTTCACCATTCAAATCCATCATACGCAAAAATGCTGTATGAGGCGACTACATTTTTTCAGAGAAGTCCTTTACTGCTGCTGCTGCAAGTACTTTGGTAGTACTCACATCAGTAGTTTCATCAATAATAAGCGAAAAAACTAGGCTTTCGCGGTTTCATTTTGTAGGACTGGGCACAATTCAGTAAGCAATTTTTCTTCAAAGCTATTGCCCAAGACATTGTAGGAAATGGCCGTAGATTTTGTCCTCCGGAAGAAAAATTGCTTGGCAATTTCAGAGTAATAGAATGCCCTAGCGATAATTTCGGTCGTGATCCATTACCCGAAAAGTAATATTGTGCTCTACTAAGGCTGCTACAATACAGATTTCTGCTTTCTTAACTTCTTCTGAAACAGTGGATGTCTTTTAAATTGTCTCAATCTGTAATCGATCAAACAAACCAAAAGAAAAAGTCTTAGGCACCTATCAAATTAACCAGAGCTTATATGTCTTGGATATTCTAAAAAGCATTGAGCCTTTTTTTGTCAATTTTCGATTGAATATTTCTTTTATTTGAAATGGATTTTTTTTAAGTACATATTGTCATTTTGTGGGTAGAGCCATTATTCCATCTGTGTAGAACTTCTGCGGTTTATCGGCGAAAAACTCGGCCAAGTGGTTTTCACAGTCCCTTTTTGAAGTGAATTTCATTTCATTAAGGAAGTTTTGCAGGGACCGAAACAAATGGTAGTCTGATGGTGCAAGGTCTGGACTATACGGTGGATGCATCAAAACTTCCCAGCCAAGCTCTGTCAATTTTTGCCGGGTCATCAAAGATGTGTGTGGTCTGGCATTGTCATGATGGAAGACAGCGCCCGTTCTTTTGATCAATTCTGGTCGGTTTTTTGGATTGCTTGTTACAATCTGGTTAATTGCTGACAGTACAGAGCCGAATTGAGTGTTTGGCCGGGTTCTAGCACCTCGTGATAAACAATTCCCTTCCAATCCCACCATACACACAGCATAACCTTATTTGGTGTCAATCCTGGCTTTGAAATCGTTTGTGATGATTCATCTTTTTTGGAACATGATCTTTTTCGAACGACATTCTCGTATCTTACCCGTTTTTCAACGCCCGTAATGATTTGTTTCAAAATGGCTCGATTTCGTTGCGTTTTATTTGCATTTTGCAAATGGAAATTTGGTCGATCAAAATGTTTGTGTTAATTCATGCGGCATCCAAACGTCGAGCTTCTTTGTGTATACAGCCCTATGCAAATGGTTCAAAACTGTTTGTTGATGGATATTCAGTTCTTTAGCAATGCCATGGCTGCTTATGAATCGGTCTTCTTCAATTTTTTGTAAGATTTCATCGACTTTTTCAGTGATTTGCCGCCCTGAGCGAGATGCATCTTTGACATAAAAATTTCCAGAACGGAAGCGAGCGAACCATTTCTTGGCTGTGGCTTTTGATAAAGTATCTTGCCCGTAGACACCACAAATTTTTTCACGAGCCTGCGATGCATTCTCACCTTGATCGTAGTGATATTGTAAAATATAACGAGCTTTTTCAGAAATTTCACTCATTTTTAAATGAATACAACTTTTGACACGAATAACGAAATCAAAACTGTCCCCATGAAAATTGTAGACTGAAATGTCACATTTCAAACGCATGTCACTTTGACTCAATCTGATTAGTATTGTCCGATATATGACAACAAACACCATCTAGTGACAAAAAAGGCTCAATCCAATATAAATGTTCTGTTCTATCCAATGTAAATGTTAATACACAGGAAAGGAAATCGAACCTGCGACGTGGGCAGCGCAAAACCTGGCTGTCAAAGCAAGGATACTGGAAGCAAGAGCTCGCATCGCCTCAAAGACAACACCAAGCACTCTGCATAACAATCATATAGAGGTTTCAGGTCCGATAGCTGTATGTTGTAATAGTCAAATTCATATATTTGAATCATCCTTCCGTGAAACAGATACTAGCAAATAGCAATATCTAGATTTTGGTAAGGCTCCATCCTATATAAATTTGGAATTTAAACCCTCGAAAATTGCGCTAGCAGAGCATGTAATCAGATGTATGAACAAAACTGCTGTTGTTGCCTTCAAAATTATAAAGAAAGAAGAAAGCTGCGCAAATAGTGGAACAAACAATTGTTCCACAACTTCACCAAACGATGCAAGTCATTTTCCGAATTTCAAATTTATAAAAACTATAGATTTTGAGATGGCGAAACTATTTACCAATGAGCACCGTTTCCAACTGGTTGCCCCATTCTTAGTTGGGGGTCGCAATTCTTCGGAGTAAGGACGAAATTGTCTCGCGTCCCGCGCACGTTAATCGAGCACCGGCGTCGATTTCATTAGTTCATCTCTTCGGTAGGTTACCTCGGCCTCGCCACCGTCGAATCGTTAATTTTTGATCGAATAATTCGTGAATGCGAAACTTTTTTGTAGTGGGCCCTTCAGCTGGGGAAAAAAACCCGCCCCATGACACCGCGACGCTAGGCTGCAAGCGCATTGATACGTCCGTAGCAAAGGCCAATTCCGGCGAGCCCTAAAATCTTCGCTTGCTGAGACAGCAGACCATCGCTGCAGTCCCATGCAGATAAACACTACAAATTATAAAAATAATATTGAATCGTCCAACTATCCAGATCGGGAGTTGACTTTGACATTTGATGACTGCAACAGCACTCTAGTAGGTGATAGGTAAGCACTCTAGTAGGTGATTTGATCAGTATCACGGCTGACCGTACGATTGTCACTCAAGGTGAAATTATAAAATTTATCGCCCATACTTTTTCAATTTAATTCACGCCACAGATTAACTTAACCCTTATATTCATTCCGTTTTACTTTTAAAAATTCCAGATTTTCTGAAACTATAGATATTACATTCAACTACGTATTTATGTTATTTTCGAATTTATTACTCTTGAATGCGCTGCAACGATCAGTCATGAATTTCACGAATCACAGCAATATTTCAAAACGTTTAAATGATCATAAAAATTATGAAAAGCATTAAACGTTATGTTATATACGAGTAAAAGTAATAAAAGTATACATTTCAGAAAGAGGTATGTTCATCCAAAGTGGTAAAAAGTTAGTATCCCCGTCGCGGTATAACGAATACATTTTGTTTGAGGCGAGGAAAGCAAATGGTGATAAAAGTAGAAAAATCACGTTTATCGGCGGAGAGTGATGAAAGCTTAAATGAACTATTTCCGAACAAGTTGATTAAGTAAAGTTTCGCTTCACCTTGTAAAGGTTTGTTACCAAAATACAATAAATACACAAAGGAAAGATAAAAAAACGAAAATTTTCGAAGCAATTTATTTGTCAACATAATCGCCTCTTATCTTAGCTTGATACGCTTGATCTAGCGATGCTCCAACTTCTTTAATCCGTCTGAAAAATATGTTTTCTCGAGGTCTACAGAGCAGGTCTCCGTCGCGGCGACGACTTCCTTATCCGACTTAAAATTCTGCCCAGCCAGTGACTTTTTCAAGTTTGCAAACAAAAAGAAGTCGCACGGGGCCAAATCTGGAGAATACAGTAGATGGAGTAGCAGTTCGAAGCCCAAATTGGCCGTGAGGACGGCGGAGGTGTGAGCCGGTGGGTTGTCATGTTAGAAGAGCACTTTTTTCTTCGCCAAATTGGGCCTTTTTTCTGCAATTCGGCGTCGAATCGGCCTAATAATTCGACATACGAGTAATAGAGCCTTGTGACCGTTTTGCCCTTCTCCAGGTAGTTGATGCAGATCACACCTTGGGAATCTCAGAAAACGGTGGCCATCACCTTTTCGGCTGATAGGACAGTTTTCGCCATTTTCGAAGCACGTTCGCCGGGTGAAGTACACTGTTTCGACAGCTCCTTGGCCTCTGGTGTGTACCAGTGTAGGTTATGTTCCGTCGACGATCACGAAACGATGCAGAAACTCCTCCGAATCGCGCTTAAATAGCATCAAACACTGCTCTGAAGCGGTCTCCCGGATACGTTTGTTGTCCGGAGTGAGTAAACGCGGCACCCGTCGCGCCGACAGCTTTCTCATGCCCTAAATTTCATGCAGGATATGACCCACGCTGTCTTTTGAGATGTCTACTGTCTGAGCTATCTCGCACGCCTTCAATCGGTGGTCTGCCAATACGAGCTCGTAGATTTTTGTCACGATATCCTCCGCGGTAACCGTTTTCGGGGTACCCAGGCGTGGCTCATCAAAAAACTAACGTGGGACCATGTTGAAACTTGTTAAACCAATTTTTTACGGTCACAATCATAGGAGCAGAGTCACCATACACAGCATCTAAACACTTTTTGATTTCGCTGCTCGATTTCCCTTCCAAAACAAGAATCGAATCATCGACCGATATTGC
Organism: Odontomyia ornata; assembly: GCA_963969285.1. NCBI lineage: Eukaryota > Metazoa > Arthropoda > Insecta > Diptera > Stratiomyidae > Odontomyia > Odontomyia ornata. Next base: position 155,976,406 of record OZ017738.1, on the reverse strand, counting down.
TCTTTCTCTATTTTTCTAAAATCCGCGGTCAAAACAAAACTACGAGTCCGATTCGGCTGAAATTTTGACAGCAGCCGTCTACGAGAATATACTACACGGACGGTGAGGCTAAGTACTTAACGGACCGCCCTTCTATATACATTACATTGTGACAAAAAAGTACCCGGAAATTGCAAATAAAACGCAAAATATTTAATTATTCATCAATATTTACTTTGTCGCCTTCAAAGTAATCCCCATCACATGCACTACACTAACGCCAACGATTTTTCCAGTCCTCGAAACACGTTTCATAAGCACTTTTTGGGATGGCCTTCAGCTCCTTCAGCGAGTTTTGTTTTACATTGTTACAAAAAAGTACCCGGAAATTGCAAATAAAACGCAAAATATTTAATTATTCATCAAAATCATACTGAGCCAGATCTGGTGAATACGGTGGTTGATCGATGGTATTTATTGCGTTTTTGGCTTTAAATTCGGCCACAATAAAAAAAAAATCACGAAATCGCAAGGCACTACTGAGGTGTACCGACTTAAGCAGCTGCTGTAAACAAACTGGTTGACAGATTGCGCTCATATTTAGCATAGTAATTAAGGACAGTCCTGCCAAGTTAATAAATGCATTTACTCGGGGAATTTCAATTATAATTTTCGGGTACTTCGTTGTCACAATTATATATATATATATATATATATATATATATATATATATATATATATATATATATATATATATATATATATATATATATATATGTATATATATATATATATATACATATGTATATATATATATATATATTGTATATATATGTATATATATATATATATATATATATATATATATATTTATATATATATATATATATATATATATATATATATATATATATATATATATATATATTTATATATATATATATATATATATTTATATATATTTATATATATATATATATATATATATATATATATATATATATATATATATATATATATATATATATATATATATATATATATATATATATATATATATATATATATATATTTATATATACGAGGTGTGTTCAAAAAATATCGCGAATTTTGTTTTTTTTTCAAAAATTATTTATTTATTCACGAATATCTATTTTGTCCCCTTCAAAGTAATCCCCATGAGATATTATACACTTGTGCCAACGGTTTTTCCAATCTTCGAAGCACTTCAGAAAATCATTTTTTTTAATCTTGTTCAGCTCCTCCTTCGATGCCGTCTTTATCTCGTCAAGCGTAGCGTAACGTCGTCCTTTCATGGGCCTCTTCAGTTTAGGAAACAATAAAAAGTCACAGGGGGCCAGATCTGGGAAATACGGTGGCTGCGGCATCATTAGTGTGTTGTTTTTGGCCAAAAAGTCGCGCACAAGCAACGATGTGTGAGCAGGGGCGTTATCGTGGTGCAAAAGCCAATTATTGTTCTCCCACAAATCCGGGCGTTTCTGGCGGATTGCTTCGCGCAAATTGCGCATAAGTTGCAGGTAATATTCCTTATTTACCGTTCTTCCCTGTGGCAAGAACTCATGATGCACCACGCCCCTGCAATCGAAGAAAACTGTCAGCAAATCTTTCACATTCGACCGAACTTGGCGCGCTTTTTTCGGTCTTGGTTCATGCGGCAGCTTCCATTGAGATGATTGAGCTTTGGTTTCCACGTCATAACTATAAACCCACGATTCGTCACCAGTTATGACCCTCTGGAGCAAATTTGGTTCGTCGCGGACAGAGTTTAACATCTCATTAGCAATGTTCATGCGTTGCTGTTTTTGGTCGCAATTGAGCAATTTTGGTACGAATTTCGCGGCGACCCGTCTGATGCCCAAATCGTTGATAAAAATCGAATGGCACGAGCCAATCGATAGCAACTTCAGCAACTTCTCTAACGGTGATTCGACGATTGGCCAATACCATTTTCTCCACTTCATTAATTTTTTTGTCTGTTGTTGAAGTGCTCGGGCGTCCGGCACGCTCTTCGTCGTTCACATCTTCTCGGCCTTCTAAAAACATTTTGTACCACCGATAAACGTTGCTTCGGTCCAAGGTAGCTTCTCCGTATGCCGCAGTCAACATTCGCAATGCATCCGCGCACTTAATTTCGTTTTTCACACAAAATTTGATACACGTTCTTTGATCCATTTTTTGAATAAGTAAAAATCGAAGACGATTGAAAACACGTGCAAGTAAAGCAGCTATCACCAATTAAGTGAACATTCAAAATGGCCGAGCTTGTCGGCATAAGTGACAGACATGAGTACCAACATAACGCCACAAAAAAATCGAAATTCGAATATACGTAACCCGCGAAAATTCAAAATTCGTGATACTTTTTGAGCACACCTCGCATATATATATATATATATATATATATATATATATATATATATATATATATATATATATATATATATATATATATATATATATATATATATATATATATATATGTATAGTAACTCCTTGATCGATCTTGAATATCTCCTCCATCTATTCACAATCACGTGTAACTCGCACTACGCCCTTCTTAAGTCAGTACCCTACTCTAATCTAATACAAAGTGAATACCATTTCAGGCCTGCACATGTATAATTTCAAAAATTCAAATCAGGTGGTTATAGCTCGGCCAAACTGCCAAACTGATTGTGGACCGACATTGGTCCAGAACCAACTTTCATCAATTTGCACTTCGGCGGAATGTCGGCAAGGCGGTTTCAGTATCTTAAGCAAGCGACCGCCAAAACTTCCCATACGGGATCTGCGTTAGCTGGCAGTTGTCGGTGTCTCTTAGCACGTAGCGATCATGGGGGAGGATACGATGAAGAACATACGGTATTTCGGGATGACCTTCTTGTTAGGACCCACAGAGATTCACGCCAACATTACCCACTCTATATTTAGTTAGGTTACAGTCATGGACTTGGCGGATGGAAAAGGCAAAACCTCCAAATATGTGCAAAAACGCCTTAGTGCATATAAAGGGTGATCCAACCAAAACGCACGATGTTAATTGTAAATAAAACAAAAAGTTTTCAGAGAGTTATGATAATATTTTTTTATTATAATACATAGAAGGATTTATGACAATTATGTGTGAAACAAAATATCGCCCAAATGCTCGCCACGGCTACGGTGGCATACTTTTATCTGATGGTCCATATTTTCAATGACTCTGAGACATTATTGAGGTCCAATGTCGTTAATGGGCTGAATTGTCTCAGCCTTTAGCTCTGAATTGTTCTTGGCTTATTAACGTACGCTTTTTCTTTTAAATATCTCCAGAGAAAGAAGTCCAACGGTGTCAAATCACATGATCGTGGCGGCCAATTAACATCGCCACAACGTGAGATAACACGGCCATTAAATTTCTCGCGCAAAAGAGCCATTGTTTCGTTGGCTGTGTGGCAAGTGGCACCATCCTGTTGGAACCACATATCGTCCAGGTTCATAACCACAATTTCTGGTTACAAGAAGTCCGTTATCATATCGTAATAGCGAACACCATTCACGGTAACTGCTTGGCCGTCCTCATTTTCGAAGAAGTACAGCCCGATGACGCCACCAGCTCATAAACCGCACCAAACAGTCACTCTTTGTGGATGCATCGGTTTTTCAACAATCACTTATGGATTCTCATTTGCCCAAATGTGGCAATTCTGCTTGTTAACTAACCGACTGAGGTGAAAGTGTGCCTCGTCGCAGAAGATGATTTTCTTTGTAGAGTCACCATTCCCTTTTGTCTGTTCAACCAACCATTCGGCATATTGCCGACGCTTGAAATGGTCGGTAGGCTTCAACTCTTGAGTTAATTGAACCTAGTAAGCGTGTAAATTCAAATCTTTATTCAAAATTCGCATCAGTGATGTTCATGAGATGTTCAATTTTTAGGCACAACGACGAGTCGAGGTTGACGGCTCTTCTGTCACACTATCTTGAACAACAGCAATGTTTTCCGCAGAACGAACTGGGCGAGCATGCGATTTCACATTTCCTACAGACCCGGTTGTGGACACATATGGTCGATTATGCCGACCAAAAAAAAAACCCCGAAGTGCACGAAATGCATTTTGATTTGAACGCCCATTTTCGTAAAAGGCTTCAACAACCTTAACGCGCTGCTCAATTGTGTACTTCTCCATGGTTGAATTTGTCAAGCACTGAAACAAAGAAATGGCAAATTAAGTTGGGCGAAAAACTTGACGTTAAGGTGTGACTCACAATTAACATCGTGCATTATGGTTGGACCACCCTTTATGACGGCCAGGGTTTTCAGCTCAAAGCTGTGGTAGCGGGACCCGGAGGTGGTCATCCGACGGGAATAATAAGACGGCGGGTGCCACTTTCTTCCTGCCTGTTTTGCCATGACTAGTGCGTCTTTGGAAATATAAAAGGGTTGCTCACACTTCCTAGTCTATTGAAATGATTGGCCACGCCTTAGCAAAGCGGCCAATGCGTCGTCTATGCGGGCGAAACACGGCACGAATTGCCTAAAGTAGAAAAACACTCCTATGATCGACTGCAATTGCTTAGCGTCTTTGGGCCCGGGTAGACTACTTATATTCTGTACATGGGACCCGTAGGGTTTGATAAACGGTATATCAATCGGTGTCACCATGTAACTTCTCGATGAGAGCCACCTGCAACTGCTCCTAGTTGCTGATGAAAACAGCGGTCAGCAGTATTGCGGCTGGTACTATCATAGGTCGGCGGGCATAGATGTATCTCATTCGTTCATCTGCGCCACTCAGGTCTATCAATCCATTGAAATCGGCTAGCAATTTGTGTATTTGATATGCCTCTTGTCCTGAGAATGAGGGTATCGCATTCTCTACGTCGATAAAATCGGCGGATTGCTCCACGTACTCATTGAATCGCTGTTGATAGATATCATTCTGAACCTTATCAATACTATGCTTCAACTTGAGGTGAGTAAGCTTTGTCTGCAATTGTACCAATACTGGGTCATAGTCGGCGGGCATCAGCTGCAGGGGCTGTGACGTCAAATGGCAATATGTCGCCATGCAGGACTTCGGTTTTGTCACGGGGCTCTGATGTAATTTTTTCACGGTTGTCGACAGTAATCGCCTAACGGCGTTACTCCATACCTGACTTGTGACTTCTTGGCCGTTCTTAAATCTCTACTCTATCTATTCACAATCAATTCTAATTCACAATACGTCCTTTTTATGTCATTACTCTACTCTACTTCAAAGTGAAACCCATCTTAGACCTGCACATATAAAATGACAAAAATTTAAATCAGATGGTTACAATATACTATATATAGTAGCGGATGTACTTTTTCGGCCCAGAATGCATGATTGTAGTGAGCAAGCATGTATGGCCTTTTGTTTTTTTTAGCACTACAGCCCCTTTCACGCCTTCGCTTAGAGATAGAGTATCTATAATTATCTTGATCGTATGTGCTGACACTCGAGAAGCTGATATGGTCTTTGTGATTTCTTGCAAGGATGTTAACATAGACTACAATTTAGCTTGACTTATACAGTAATGTGCATTTTGTATCAAGAGACCGCTTTCTAATGACATACTGTAGAGCTAGGTTAACTAATAACGGGGCAAACCAACCAATTTGCTTCAATCCCACGTTAGTTTCAAAGGAATCTGTTAGTTGGTTATTGATCCGTACTTGCGCTGCGATTTCATTGTCATTCTTGTCAGACGAACTAGCTTGGCTGGGACACCGGAATTCAGCATTATTTCATAAAGTACCTTGCGGCTTACATAAATAACATTTTCCTCCAGCTACAAGTACTGCTGTCTTCTTTGCGTATGAAACAAATTTATCGAACCTTGTCGGCGTATAAAAATGTGTGATCCATATTCAACCTGTACATGTTGTAAATTACAACACATACACATAAGCCACCACTGAAATGAGTAAAAGCTTCATGTAGTATGAAATACAGAGGACTAGGATCATCTACATGTCTGACCCACATATTCGCACCCTTTATAATTGAGGCATAATGCAAGAGTCCACCCTGGCAATTTCTGCGATGTTATACATCTCCCTATTTGACGCATAATCCTATACATTCCAGTGCAAGCTCGCAACCATTTTTGTTCGAACGCCGTCAAACCATGTAGAGTAGGCATACGAGTATAATGGGCTTAACAGGAGATTGATAACATATAATCTTCACTATTAATTCTAGGTGCTTAGCAAAGTACAGTCTCCAAGACATATAAAAGCCTTTCTTGACTTCTCAAGCTGTGATGCTGTATGTACTGCAAGCGGAAGTCGAGAAACACACCCAAGTTCCTCACAGTAGACTTTTGCGGAACTCGTTCTTCATTCGACTTTATATGGAATTCCTTCCAGCATCGTTTTACGTCACGGCTGGACTACATGAAGAAACAAAATAGTTTTACATTTGTCATTGATGATCCTCATTATTCATGCATTTGAGCACGTTTGGACGTCTTGAAACATCTCTGAAACTCAGCTTGCACTACCGAAGCTTTGCTGTTTACTGTATACGAGTATACGAGGTGTGTTCAAAAAGTAAGGTGGCTTTTCAAATTTCGCGGGGGACGTACATTCGATTATCGATTTTTTTATGTTAGTGCACTCGTCTCGAACATATGTTTACAGTTTCAGCTATATAATATGTTTAGTTTGTTTGTGAGAGGCATAACGGTTAGAAGTGTTTTGCGTGCTCGGCGATTTTTGCTATCGAAAAAAATGGATTAAAGATCGAGAATTTTTTAGGCAAAAACAACACCACACCGGATTTGGCCTCATGTGACCTTTTTTTTGTTCCCAAAACTAAAGAAACCTATGAAAGGACGGAGATTTGCAACGATTGAGGATATAAAGAGTGCATCACTGGAAGAAGAGCTCAAGGCTATATTGAAAAGTGCTTAGAGGATTTTAAAAAGCGTTGGTACAAGTGTATTGATTACTTTGAAGTGGACAACATAAATATTGACGAATTAATAAATATTTTTTTCCTAAAAATGCGAAGTAACTTTACTTTTTGAACACATCTTGTGCGAAGTCGTCCGAAAACTCCGCCATGGGTCATGTGGCGTGTCGTAATGATTTAAACAAAGAATTTAGTAATACTGCAAAAAGGTTCGTTGCTGTGACTGTTCTTTACTGCAAACCATCAGAGACCCTAAATACTCTTGAAGGAAACTCCACACCTATAAACTATTCAAATAAATGTTCCTACAACTTTTCCAGAAAAACGCAAATATTGTAAATTTAATGCTAATTAAATATATATTTCGGAGGTAAGAGTTCCTCCTTCTTCAGTGTTTTTTGTTATGGTTTAATTCCAAATATTATCCGCTTTTTATATCCCTTACATTAATTACATTTTACCTATTTTTGTCTATTGAGACCTATCAATTAACCTATATCCTTAATTACATTTTATTATCCCTGCTTAAGAGGTATCATTTATTGCTTTTCCCTCATTTATTGCTTTTCCCTGCTATTATAATTCGTTTATTATATTTTAAATATTATTTAGATTTAATTAGATTTAGTATCCTTGAGTAACCGTTGCCCACATCTTCATTGAGCCGTGCGTTTTCCGGTTGTCGAATAATCCAAAGGCTCTCATATGCGTCCAATTTCCGATTGTTGCTCACGTCTTGTATTACCTCTAGATCATCCCAATTGATTGCGTGATTCGTTTCTACAATATGCTTGGCGACGGCGGACTTAGCTATATCACCAGGTGCTTTCCTTGACTTTAGCTTCTCTGCTTCCTTGATATGTTCGCTGAACCTTGTTTTGACTGATCGCTTAGTTTGTCCGATGTACGATATCTTGCATGTCTGGCAGGTAATTTTATATATGCCACATTTTTCATCCTTTTGCTTCCTATCCTTCGGTGTGCCTAGTCTGGATCCTATTTTGAATTTCCGGCTCGTGGGTATCGCTGTTATGTCGACTTTCTTCAGGATTTTCCCGATCTTCCCAAAGATCTTTGAATACGTTATTGCTGCTCTTTGATTTTGTTCCAGGTTCCGGTTTTGTTCATGGAGAGTGGTTAGCGATGCCGCTTTTATTCTTGTTTCCATTTTCCTTTGTATTGACAAGATTTCGCTTTCCTTGTATCCGTTCATCTTCGCTGTACTCAAAATAAACGTCTTCTCTCGCTCATATCGCTGTTTCGTTAACGGAGTCGTCAGCATTCGGTATATCCAACTGTTGAACGTTGCCATCTTTGTTTGGTACGAGTGGTGTGATGTGGCTGGTATCGTCCTCTGTGTATTCGTGGGTTTCCTGAAAATATCAAACTCTAAAACATTATTACTTCTTATTATTTTAATGTCTAGAAAAGGTATTTCGTTGTTGTTCTCCACTTCTATTGTGAAGGTGATATTTTTATGTATTTCATTCATTTTCTTTAATGTCTCTTCAATTTTATCCCTCTTCACTATCGCGAGAACGTCGTCAACATAACGGATCCACTTTCTTGGGAAGACGCCCTCTTCAGCTATTCTTTGTTCTACCCATCCCATAAAAACTTCACTCAAGAGGGGGGACAATGGGTTCCCCATTGCCACGCCGGATTTTTGCTTGAAATATCTTCCTCTGAAGGTAAAATAGGTCTCTGACATGCAAAGAGTTGCCAATTTGTAGAAACATCTTAATCGCTGTGATGTTTTGCAATCAGTCTGGCTAGTTAGCCAATTCTCGAACAACGCCAACGCCTGTTTTACTGGGGCACTTGGGAAAAGTGCTTTCACGTCAAAAGACACTAGTATTTCGTCTGCTTCGATGCGCTTTGCTGTCATTAACTTCTCGATCAATTCCCCTCTGTTTTTTACTGAGTAGTTACTTGGAGGTTTTTCACATTTTTTGCATTCCTCCACCAGCCATGTCGCGATTTTGCTTGTGGGGTCGTCCCTGCAGGTTATGATTTCACGCATCTCGTTACCTGCTTTGTGTATCTTTGGCAGGCATTTAATTCGTGGAAGTACTGGATTCGTCACCCTTAACGCAATTTTGCTAGGTATCACTTCCTGGCAATCCGTCAGGGATTTCTCTATTCTTTTGATTGAGTCAGGCAACGGGTTTTTCTTCAATTCGTGGTATTCTCCACTATTCAGCTTCTCAAAAACCAGTTGGTCATATTTTGGTTTGTCCATTATAACAATCTTATTCCCTTTGTCAGCTTTAAGGTAGAACACCGGCTTTTCCTTTAATTCCTTCACAACGCTGTACTCATTGTTCCTTATGTTCAAATTGGTTGCTTTCACGGCTTTTATTGTTTCCTCCCTTATTACTTGTTTCTTTTCTGTCGGCAGATATTTGATGGCGGATTCTACGTCTATCACAATGTCTTCCTTCGGTAGATGAGGAAAAACCCGTTGCCGGACTCAATCAAAAGAATAGAGAAAGCCCTGACGGATTGCCAGGAAGTGATACCTAGCAAAATTGCGTTAAGGGTGACGAATCCAGTACTTCCACGAATTAAATGCCTGTCAAAGATACACAAAGCAGGTAACGAGATGCGTGAAATCATAACCTGCAGGGACGACCCCACAAGCAAAATCGCGACATGGCTGGTGGAGGAATGCAAAAAATGTGAAAAACCTCCAAGTAACTACTCAGTAAAAAACAGAGGGGAATTGATCGAGAAGTTAATGACAGCAAAGCGCATCGAAGCAGACGAAATACTAGTGTCTTTTGACGTGAAAGCACTTTTTCCAAGTGCCCCAGTAAAACAGGCGTTGGCGTTATTCGAGAATTGGCTAACTAGCCAGACTGATTTCAAAACATCACAGCGATTAAGATGTTTCTACAAATTGGCAACTCTTTGCATGTCAGAGACCTATTTTACCTTCAGAGGAAGATATTTCAAGCAAAAATCCGGCGTGGCAATGGGGAACCCATTGTCCCCCCTCTTGAGTGAAGTTTTTATGGGATGGGTAGAACAAAGAATAGCTGAAGAGGGCGTCTTCCCAAGAATGTGGATCCGTTATGTTGACGACGTTCTCGCGATAGTGAAGAGGGATAAAATTGAAGAGACATTAAAGAAAATGAATGAAATACATAAAAATATCACCTTCACAATAGAAGTGGAGAATAACAACGAAATACCTTTTCTAGACATTAAAATAATAAGAAGTAATAATGTTTTAGAGTTTGATATTTTCAGGAAACCCACGAATACACAGAGGACGATACCAGCCACATCACACCACTCGTACCAAACAAAGATGGCAACGTTCAACAGTTGGATATACCGAATGCTGACGACTCCGTTAACGAAACAGCAATATGAGCGAGAGAAGACGTTTATTTTGAGTACAGCGAAGATGAACGGATACAAGGAAAGCGAAATCTTGTCAATACAAAGGAAAATGGAAACAAGAATAAAAGCGGCATCGCTAACCACTCTCCATGAACAAAACCGGAACCTGGAACAAAATCAAAGAGCAGCAATAACGTATTCAAAGATCTTTGGGAAGATCGGGAAAATCCTGAAGAAAGTCGACATAACAGCGATACCCACGAGCCGGAAATTCAAAATAGGATCCAGACTAGGCACACCGAAGGATAGGAAGCAAAAGGATGAAAAATGTGGCATATATAAAATTACCTGCCAGACATGCCAGATATCGTACATCGGACAAACTAAGCGATCAGTCAAAACAAGGTTCAGCGAACATATCAAGGAAGCAGAGAAGCTAAAGTCAAGGAAAGCACCTGGTGAAACAGCTAAGTCCGCCGTCGCCAAGCATATTGTAGAAATGAATCACGCAATCAATTGGGATGATCTAGAGGTAATACAAGACGTGAGCAACAATCGGAAATTGGACGCATATGAGAGCCTTTGGATTATTCGACAACCGGAAACGCACGGCTCAATGAAGATGTGGGCAACGGTCACTCAAGGATACTAGATCTAATTAAATCTAAATAATATTTAAAATATAATAAACGAATTATAATAGCAGGGAAAAGCAATAAATGAGGGAAAAGCAATAAATGATACCTGTTAAGCAGGGATAATAAAATGTAATTAAGGATATAGGTTAATTGATAGGTCTCAATAGACAAAAATAGGTAAAATGTAATTAATGTAAGGGATATAAAAAGCGGATAATATTTGGAATTAAACCATAAAAAACACTGAAGAAGGAGGAACTCTTACCTTCGAAATATATATTTGCTTAGCATTAAATTTACAATATTTGCGTTTTTCTGGAAAAGTTGTAGGAACATTTATTTGGAGATTTTTTAAATGGCGCAAAAAAACCGAGATAACGAAGAATATAAACTATTGCATACCATAATAATTTAAATCAGATGCTGCGTAAACATACACTGTAAAAGTCGAAAAAGATCCCATCAAGCTATACTGTGTCAAAATTGAAATCCCTCTTCATATCGGTGAGAAATGCTTCAACACATATAGGTGACTGGTGTGACCTCTGCGATTGCATGACTTGTGGCATGTTTCTTTGAAATAAGAATTGGCCATTGCCATATCTTTGTTTTCGAAATGTTTCTGCATGGTCTTATTGCAGAAACTCTCAGATTCTATCGACATTTGATAGCAGTCGATAGCTCACTCGGGCACTAGGATCTCTCCTTTTCTTCAAAATTGGAATGAGTTTGCTTTTTCTCTTGAATTTAATTTTCAACAAACTCATTTATATATTTTAGTGATCCGTAAGCCAGCATTTTGCTGATGGACTCATTCAATACTCATACCAATAACGTTTCACTTCTCAACTTCATCTACCACATAGCTAAACTGTGTTTCTTGTCCGTACGACATGTTCTACCTGTAGTCCTGTTTCCCCATTGATCGAATGACCCCTGATATAGACAGTAACCCGTTTGAATAGAAGAAGACATTGTCAACCAATATTCGCGTGAATCAACCCAAAATAGCTTTTATTGTATTGTATCGATGTGACCGCAATTAATCAAACATAACTAGTGCAGGTTTAGATGAAGAACTTCCAACTGGGAGTATGAACGTATCCATCTAATGATTACCTTTCTAAACCGAATAATCTCGAGGAGAACCCTGGGTTTTGCCAACGGGCGATTTGAACAGGCCCTGGAAAGTCTTCATATAAATGGATAAAAGTCCTCAATTCAATAGGATAACTGGCCCGAGGTCCTCAGTTATGATGGATCCATGCTCATGGATGACAAAGCCATCGCTGACTTTATCGCAAAACTCACTTTGTGGGCATTGGAACAAAATTCCAAAAATCAGCATGGGCTGATGGAATCTCCAATTATATGCTTAAAAGGCTTCCCCATGTTTTCTTTGCTCTCCTCGCGATCATTCTGAATGCTACTTCCCTCAGCAATGGAAATGTGCAAAAATGTTCGCAAAACCCATATAGTCGGACAATACTGACGTAGTCGATGCTCGTCCGATTTCGCTGCTTTCAAATATCGGTAAGCTGCTTGAAAGGATAGTACTTGAAGGCATCATACAATTCTATGCGGGAGCAAGAATTGTGCCGGAAAGACAATGTGGCTACAAAAAAGTCCACTCCACGGTGGACGCTATGGTCGTGTTCCAAGCCGATATAACGTGAAGCTGGCGCAACAATAAGCTTATTGTAGCTTGCCTGATCGATGTAGAGAAAGCCCTTTACTCTGTATGGATCAATGAGCTTCTCTATATAATGATAAATCTTGGCTTTCCGGCCTATATTGTAAAAATTCAGACTGGACTCGTGGGGGTGTCCAGAGTATCAAAGAAGGATTGTGATTGCTAGGAGAAGAACTGACAACAATTTTTATGATGATTGTTAATCACAAAACTAAATAAAGCGACAAATTATCTATCTTTTATGCCAATATAAGAAGCCTACGACACAAGTTGAGTGATATTCAAATTTATCTGCAGCAAAATCCTGACACGGATCTGATTATACTAAACGAAATATGGATCTATCCTGTAGAAGCAAAGTATTACAATATCCCGGAATATCCGTTTTCTCCTGCAGGCCCGGAAGAGGAGCTACAGCAATTTATATAAAAAATACAATTAATTTCGTGACAAAGAGAGTAACATCTGACATACATAATACAATAATAATTGAAATAACTTGCGCAGGTAAAAAACTAAAAATCGGTTCTTACTATAATCCCAATCGACTCAATGCGCAGGACTTCTGCACAGTAATAGATGCAATATACTCTACTGAAAAAAATCTAATCACAGTTGCTGACAAAAAGATAGACGGGATTGCAGAATTTCCAGAATCGAGGATACGTATACAAGGATACCCTGGAAACAAACGGAGCGGTCATTGTCAGTAAGGACAAAATTACTCGCCCGATTTTAAGTACCTGCCTGGACCACATAGCAACAAATGAGAAAAAAATTGCTGAAAACATTAAATTCACACTTGCAGACTGGCCCGAGTTAGATAATCGTGTTCTAAAAATTGTCGTCCATGGTCAAAGTCTCAGAAAGCACAAACCTACTCACAAACTATTCAGGTATTTAGACAAGGATCTTTTCAAATCGAAATTTGAACAGTTGCTAACAAACCGAAAGCCTGAAAACCTAATGGACCTCAAAAATATGATTACATTGAGAAAAAGATCAGATGTCGACAACATACATGGATAACAAAGAAAGTTATTAAGGCTAATATTAACAAAAGAAAGGCTCTCATAAAAATTACAAAAAGAACGCTGAAGATCACGCACTTAAATATCTGTATAACCAAACCCTAAAAGAATCAAAACGTCTCATAAAAGAACCTAAATTTTCATATTACTCCAGAAGATTGGAAACAACGGTGGACAACTCACACGAAATATAGAAAATAATAAATCTAGTAAAACATAATTCGTCACCCTGGATCATGTCATCAAGTGTTGAATTTTTTGGCATGGGCTTTAACAATGCAGCACGCCCATGCGGAACAGCAAACTCGCTAAACCACTTTTTTTCAACAATTGGTGAAAAAATTACCAGGGAGCTTGGTGAAAAGTCAACTAGCTACTTCAATATCATAAATAGCCCACCTAAGTCATATTCATCAAATGACTAAAAGAGAAGTATTAAATACAACCAAAAATTTGAAAAAAATGCAGCACCAGGTATTGACAACATCGCCACACATGAAATTATTCTAGTCAAAAAGGAGGTAGCTGAACCACTGAAGAATTTTATGAACGCGCATATTAGAAATGGAACATTTCCGGATGAAGAGAAACTGGCATGAATAATAATTCCAATATCTAGATAAATATCGTTCATGGCTTATCGAAAACAAGCTAGCATTGAATACTACAAAGACAAAATACATTATTTTTAAACAGAAGAATAAGGAAGACATAGAGGTTGACCTAAAAATTAACGGCGAAAAATTGCAAAGAGTATTTGAAATTAAATATATCGGTCTTACCATGGATTATCGTTTGACATGGTTACCACACATAAATAATTTGAGGAGACAACTGGCACCAATGATAGGAATGTTGAGAAGATATGGAGGTTTTCCAATGCATATAAAGAAACTTGTATTAAATGCTTTGTACTGACAAAGCTACATTATGCGGTGGTCATTTGGAGTTAGTCGCCAAAGCAATACTTTCATATTATATCCAGGATACTAACTAATGCCTATAAAAATATTGTAAATCTTCCAATTCTCACTCCAACAAGACTAGTCTATCAGCGGACCAGTGCAGTCACCTTCAGTCAAATCATTACTATGGAAAAAGCTAAGTGTATCTTCAAAGGTCTAAAATCCAGTGAATCGGATCCCATTTATAAAAGTATCACAAATGAATCCATATAATTCAAGAAATGCCAATAATTTTGTAATACCTTACGCTAGAACGCATCGACTAAAGAACGAATGATGCTCTGCGTATATACAACAATCTTCCAGAAACAGTGAAAAACGCAAACTCATTATTGGTTTTTAAGAAAAGGTTTGAGGAACATCTAATAAATTCAAATTAATAAGTCCGGAGTATTGAAAATGCAGTATCTTAGGGCAGGAAAGGAGTACTTCACAGGATTTTGTGTGCCCCTTATACCGATGTTTTAGCATTGCCTGGAGATACATGTAGGATCCGACGTCATGTAATTGCAGATTGCACGTGCGTTGTGCAACGATGAAAGAGTGATGGAGAGAGTGGTGGTAGTGAATGGAGGTGTTAAAAAAAATGAACTAATTGTGTTCAAGGACCCCCACAAAAACGCCGGTCGTCGTGCAAGAGGCATTTGTGGCTCCAGGATTAATTTGAATGGGCAGATGGTGCACTGTTCTAGGCAAACGAAGTACTTGGGGGTAGTTTTCGACAGGAAAGCTACCTTTAGTGCTCACGTTGATAATATTTTGAAACAAGTTTGGTAGACAGACCTATGCTCATGTCAGAAGGGTTTTGTACTCAACTTAGGAAATGCAGTAACCAGCAACGAATAAAATCAATAAACACGTCATGTTCGAGGATCATACTATTATTAGCAAAGTTGAAAGAATTTTGACTTCTGAGGTATTTGTTATAGTTATACCCATAAATATCTCTTTGATAATTTTTTCAGATTTTTTACATCACGGGTGTCCATTCGCGAGGGAGGAAACACATTTTTCATGTATTCCCCCCCCCCCTGTGCCCCCACTGAAGCAAAAACTGTCAATTTAAGAACTGTTTTGAAAAGCTCTCATGGAGAACTTTCAGTTGATACTCATATGGGCTACCTTTGATGAAATATTTTTCAGGGGCCACTCCTCTGTACTGTAATCATCGATTCATGGCCTATTTTTTCGAATCCTAAAATGGTTACAAAGCCCTTTTGCTAGGAGCTCTCTCCTGCCTCTTCGACTTGTTTCGATTGTATGTTCTCATCTTCATGATACCTATCAGTCCTGAAATTTTCATACAAAGCTGTAGTGTCTAAGTCGGTAAAAAGCGCATATTATTCCATAGCCATATGTTTCCATAGTAAAACAGGGCATATTGTTCCATAGTAATACAGGAAAGTTCAAATCGCTATAACTTCGTGAAATACTATTCGATCTTTATGAAACTTTCAGAAAAGATCAATCTTATAAAAAGTCATCTGTTTTTTCATTGAATTTAAGGGTACCTTTTATATTTTATTCAAGAAAACATCAAATCGATAAATCATACTATTACTAACAAAGTTGAGTGAATTTCGACTTCTCATGTATTTGTTGTTGTTGTACTCATTAAGGCCTACATTCATGATTTTTTTCAGATTTTTCGGATGGAATGTGTCCAATCGCGGGGGGGGGAGGGGTACGCGAAAAGTTCGTATATTTTCCCTTCCCCTGCCCCCCTCGGTACTCATAAGGCAATTTTAAGACTTGTTTTGAAAAGGTCTCATTGAGACCTTTCCAATGACACTCTACTTGACTACCAATAGTGAACATTTTTTTTTGAGGGGTCACCTCCCTATATGGGGAGACCCCCCTTAAACCCCTTTGAAAAATTTTTCCACCCTTGAACTTTCAAGAAGTCACCACTTCTGACATTTCTAAAAAGTTTCATGGCTGTAGCCTCTATAGTTTCGGAGAAAAAGTGCTGTGACATACAGACGGACGCGGACGGACAGACGGACACAGGTCGTGATTGCAATAGGGTTTTGTATTTTAGTACAAAACCCTAAAACGTGACTTATGCGTACCATCTTCTTATACCTCCTTTCGGGAAACATTCGACACCGAGCAAGCGAGTCAAGATTTTGGTCTATAAAACCTTGATCCGGCCGATCATTATACTCGTATATGCGGTGATGATATGGAACGGAGCTCGAAAACAAAATGGGGCAAGATAGCATTAGTGAATCGAAAAATCCTTCGGGCTTGCACAGGCCTATACAGACGGGAGGCGCTGTACCAGGAGGCAGGAATGGAGCCAACAAAATCGTATGCAGAAAAGCTGGTGGGATCGGGAATCAGGAAAGTCAAGGAGCACAAGGCGGGAGTATTCAGGAGACCGACGAACAACCGCTCAATGGACACAGCGAATGAGTAGTTTTAAGATAGTCTTAATGTAATGTACTTAATTTTAAAGAAATCAATTTTTAAAACTGTAGTTGTTAGAGCAAATGATTTTAAATTTTTTTTTGTAATCTATTAATGTTTGACAATGTTATGGTTCTCAACATTTTAAAGTTTTGTTTTACCGAAAAATTAGTATTGTAATCAAATTAAAGTAAATTATTATTGAGCTCTGGGAAAAGCCCTAAGCCACAACCCGCATGAATATTATTAGGTTAAGTTATTAATGAATTGTATATATGTAAAAAAAATTAGAAGTCACTATATAAAGATCTTGAAAACAATTGAAGAACTTCCATTAATTTACTTAAGTATTAACAGTTCACGCTTATGGACATTTCCAACAAAGAATTAAAACACATTACTATAATTAAAGCTGATCGTCAAGAAAGGATATTTTCAACACAGTACTTCAATTAAAAGCTAGTCGAGGAAAAATCGATGTAAATGAGTCTCGCTCCCGACTATTTTTAACCTTCACCTTTCAATAATGAATTACAAGTACTATACGTATTAATAATCCTTCAATACTTTTTTCCAAATTCGTTCATGAATCATTAATGAAATGCAATCAATTCATCTATTTACCCACTCAAGCCTCTGAACAAACAATCGCGATAATAAAAGCTCTCTCGCTATTCAGTGTACTCATATACGAGTATGCACTAAGTACGTTATCTGATTATATAATCTCAGTGGGAGGTTGATAGTAATTTCTAGACTGGCGGAGCTTCTGCTGGTCGACAAAACTTTTCGTTTCAGCTTCATTTGAGAGTATGCAAAGAGTAGCACGATAACCTTAAAGGTTAATGCTATCGCGTGCCGCCTTAAGCGGGAAGCATGTTGAGCGTTTTATATAAATAAAATACACAGATCCAATTTACAGGGCAATCATCTCAACCATATTCAGGAGATTGCTGGTAGGCGATTTTAAAAGGAAGTAAAATATCGATTGCATGTTTCTGGACAGTACTCGTACTTTTAGGTCACGCGCAACTGAATTACCCAAAAGAGAGACGCACATATACTCGTACATATGTATGTATAAAGTAAATGCTACTTCGAAATTATTTTAATTAACACTATGTTTCGCGCGTATGTCGACAAAAGTGGTAAATGGAATAACCAATGCTTAAGATTTCGTTTTGAATATCCAGAAAAAAATACATGACACCACCTCGGTATTTTATTTTTTTTTTCCATTAAAACATTCTATTTCCCTACTTTATCTGTCCGTTTTTTTTTTTTAAGAAAAAACCTTTCGTGGGCAACAGTAGATTTTTCTCGTGAATTCAGCTCATTGTTAGCATGTGATGTATCGTGGAAAGTCCAAATTGTTGCGGGTATAGGATGTGCGGCCTTTCATGATAAATTTCCACGAAATTAAGACTTATTTTGATTGAAATATTGTAAAATACCAAGCGATTTTACTATAATCCTCATGACTTGACTCCAATATCACTTCGAACAAATCTTAATTATTAAGTTCTCATTGTCCCCAAGTATAGCTTCATTTCTACATAAAACCTCCTATTTTATAGTAGAATCTAATGAGGGTAGGCGTAAAGACTAAATTTTTGCCTCGACCCTTCTACCTGGTTGAGTTTATTCTTGATAAGTATGCATGGGGAGCGATCATGATTCATAATATTGATTCCCAGGTGTTCTTTTTATTCTTTTGGATGATGTGACAGTTTTCGCGTGTCCAATTGTAGTAATCGAGCAGTCACCTAAGCAAACTGCTCGAAAACCATCCTAATCCAATTTTAATTGTAAATTTAAAAAAAATAATTATTAAAATTTACAATTAAAATTTGGACACGGCAACACCTTTACAACGCAGCTCATCCATGAATTGCATTGCTGCAATGCAATCTACAATGGATGGATGGGGGGCTCGTCAACTGGCATTGCGACAAGTCCCATTCAGTGACTGTTAGTAACAAGTGAGAGATCTGCTTGGGCGGGTCGCCACATAGGGGCTGCGCGGAAAACAAAAAATTAACTTGGATGGCGAGTGAGCGTCGGTCGAGGGCGTAGAGTTTCATTTGCCGCGGATATTTTTTGTTGATTCGCAAAACGTCGTTCACCGAATTCGCCATCCATCGTCGCGGAAAATTGTACGGAAGGCGCTAGAACGTTGGCTGTTACGAAATAGCTCAAGTAACCTTTTTCTCGTGCCCCATTCCACGTTACTTGCACTGTTGCCTAAGAGCGAAAAAAATAATCATATGTTGTGCACGATCTTGAAGAAAGGAAAAGAATCTTCATGCCCCAAAAGCTATCGCCCAATCAGCTTGCTGCCTAACATCAGCAAGGTGTTTGAAGTGATACTCAACAGAGCATTAAACGCCCACATTGAGGAAAATGAGTTGATGCCGAATTGCCAATTTGGTTTTCGTGCCAGGCATCTGACCACATATGCAATAATGAAAGTAACCTCAGACATCTGTTGGAAACTAAATGATAGACAATGTGTTGGAGCATGTCTCATTGATATGGAGAAAGCCTTTGATACGGTATGGTTAGATGGACTAATTTTTAAACTCCTTCAGGACAAGTTCCCCAGACACCTTGTCGCCATGATGTGTAATATGTTATACGGGAAATCGTTTGTTGTAACTGATGGAAATCTGACAACAATGCGCGAGTTCAAGGTCTTGAATGGTCTACAGCAGGGAACAGTTACTGCGCCTCTGCTATTCTCAATCTTCATTCGCAAGCTATTGAACGGCTTTGATTTTAACGTCTCGCCAACGCGATCATTGGTAGCGTTTGCTGATGATCTGATCATCTATACGGCAGACCAAAAAGCTACAATAGTTCAGAGCAATCTCAAAAAAAATGCTCAATGATGTACAGCTGTACACTGACAATTGGCGAATGAAAATCAATGCGCAGAAGTGTGAAACAATCTTGTTTCGGACAACGCTGCAGGGGGCCTGTCAAGACCTGAAACGTAATTGGAAAAATTTCCACATCATGGCTGGTGAGAGTAGTCTAGAACGGGTTCCACATAAATCCTGTGTTCGATACCTCGGTGTTTATCTCGATCAGTATCTGTACTATACTGAACATGTGAAAATCATGCTCAGTAAGGCACTAAAAGTAGTCATGGCCCTTCGAAAACTCTTTCATTCCAGATACATTGATCAAAAGGTCAAAATTATCTGTTACAAGACACTGGTTAGACCAGTTTTGACATATGGATGTCTGATCTGGTACAACCAGAGCGCTAGTACTAGGGAAAAATTAAGAGTACAGAAAGCCTGAGACGGATTGTAAACATTATATAGCGAATAGAAGAATTTATCAAACCACTCAAGTGACAAGGGTCGATATCTTCATATTGAAACTTCTTCGAAATCATATCGCAAGATCTGTAACTGTGAGTGAAAACCCTTGGATTTCACAGCCGTTCCACCCTACAGATGGGTATATAGCGACTTGCCTCGCTACTGGCTTCATTCCTCCAGAAGCATTCGTGTATTTGGACATGAATCGATATGTTTTTGATTCTGACGGCGTCCCAGTCATATATCACATATATCGACGGGCCACCGATAAGAAGATAAAATATCCTCCTAATTTGAGTTAACAAGACCAACGATTTCAATGGAGATACTCATTTGCTAGATTCGTTGAAGCTGATCGAGTTGAGATGAGACAATGTCTAAATTATTTGTGTTTATTTTTCAGTTCTAGTGTTTTTCGTTATTTCATTTTTTGAGTTTCAGCTCATTATTGCTACATTTAGTGTTGTTGTTTATTTTTGTTAAAAATAAGGTATAGGTTAGGTATATGTAATGTTTACTATATTCCGTTAGAGATAAGATTAAACACTTAGGTTAGGAACATTGTTACAGAATTTTTTTAGTATAAGATAAAGTTTTTGATTGTATTTTATTAGAAATAAGTTACAACATATTAGGTGTAGGATCAAAGTTTCACTGTTGTGTCTTAATTATAGATAATTTTAGGATAGTGTTGGTTGGTTTTTCTCCTTTTTCCAATTGAATTGTAAAAATATGTAATAATTGTAATTAATTGAATTTGCTATAGTTTTTTTTTTTTGATGAAATGAGTTAATGATAACGTATAAATTTAGAGAGCCATTTGGGCCATTAAGTTTTTGATTGTTATTGTTTGGAATTTGCTTTATATTCTTTTAAAATTTAGAACGATTAATATTAAATAAAGCGCTTTTGACTTTGAGTGAAATTATGGGAAGTCGACGCGAGATTTACCACGCTTGGCAAAAAAATAACAAGCTCCCGTAGGCAAGCTTATTCACGATTCACGGAATTCCTATGTGTGCGGCCGAGATGCGAAAGACATTGAATCGGCACCGGTCAAAAATGTATTGCGAATCCATGATAAAAACAAACATCAGAGATAAAAATCTGAAAGCAAACATCATGAAAACCATCATCAGAATCAATTGCACATGCAATAGTACGTTTCTCCGCACTCTGATATTGCCTTCCGGCATGTATTTCCACTAATTACATTCTACAGGGTCATTTCATGGAAAATTACGCGGGGGACCTAAATTAATTGTTGCGGTCTTTCATAATACCTGCCGAGAGAATTTACTTGCAAACTTCTGGGAAGGAAACACGATTCGCGGCAATGTCGACCTGAGAAGAACCCACACAACTCACGACACTTTAGTGACGACGAACGATTTCACTTCATTAACGCGGATGATATTTAACATTTCACTTCTGTTTACACGGTAATCCATTTAACTTTTATTTACAAACTGACTGACAATACAAACTGTCAAACAAGATGTTCAGCCAATTCTGCCGTACTTGAAGTGATCGCCACCAGAGTGTAGTGGAAATCACGCTGCGTCTGAGTGAAACCACTCCTCGAGAATATGAAGAACCACTCCGAAGAGGTGGCTGACCCGAGCAGAGGAACTCGGTCGGAGAGGGGGACATTGGCCGTTAGGAGGAGATGATAAAAGCGCGCGACGAATGACGCGCCTCCTATTTTTCTTCTTGAGTTTGGCGGAGTAGCTTAAACAGCGAAGCGATGAGCGTTGGTGGTGATAATAAGTGGTGACGGACAGAAGACGTGGGAAAGCGACGAGTTGGAAGTTTATTCAACCAGTGGCAATTCAACGTGGGTAGAGTAAAGCGACGAGGCAAGATTACGTGTAACAAGTGGCGTCGTAGGAGGATGAACTCCAACGGAGGCAGCAGAGAAGGCGCCCCTTTAGGAACGCGTAGTCAGTAAGTTTTCATTCTTAAAGAAAAAAAAACTTCTTCTTTGGTGCGATCAAGATAGGTATTTTGAAGTAGTTAAAGATTTTGTGCAATTGAATTGATTAATGACTTTGTATATTCAAAATTTAAGCCGTGTCATTAAACTTACAATTCCAGGAAAAGCAAAAAAGGGAAAATTTTATTTGAAGAATTGTATTGAAGTTATGTTTCTGGTTGTGACGGGTGCGGCTTGAGTGGTAAATCGTAATCGCAAAGATAGGAAAATCAGAAGTTAGTGACAGTGTTCGGGGGTGGAGGGTAAATATTGATAACAGGTCGGAAGTTTTGTGTCAGTGTTTGGGGGTGGCGTATATAGGGTGGTAAATTCGAGGGGTAGTATTTTTGTACCCCCGCAATCGAAACAAAGGAAAGAAAAGGGCGAGTGAAGGGGTTTCCCTTATAAATCGAGGGAAACGTAGGAGGTCCTAATAGGGTGAAAAATAGTGTTTGTTGCGAATTTAGAAGGTCCCGAGGAAAGTGTGTTACGAGGTGCATAGTGTGGCAAATGGCTTTTGCTCGATCGTTAGGGAGTCGGAAAAAAGTGGAGCAGTGGCGTTGGTTGGTCCGTGGTGTGAGAATAAGAAGCCGGCAAGCCGTATTCTCGCTTGGCGGCTTATTGGGGCCTGGGTGGACAAGCGAGTGGCACCCCACGCTCGTCTCCGGACGAGCTAAACCGCCGGAGCACCCTAATTTCTTTTGGGTGCAATAGTGGCTCCCGTGAAATATCTGGGCGTGTAACAAGCTGTAAATGGAGCGAAGAAATTTAAATGAAGTAAAGAAATTTCAACTAGAGTAAAGAAATGAAAATTTTAAGTAGTTGTAAAAAATATCTGCCACAAAATTCTAAGTAGGAGATAGGAAGGTTTTCGAGCAGTTTGATTGAGTGACTGCTCGATTAATACAGCATATTCAAAGTTCTCTAAATTTTAGGGCTCTTTTTAAACTAAAACTAAACCGAAAACCGGGGTGCAACTGGAAATGATGACAGAATTTGAGGATGTTCCACTCCAGTGTTCCATTCTCAAAGTTTTATTACCATTTTTCACTAGTTGCTCCTCTCAACTTCTCCATGGTAGAGTGAGACCCACCTTCAAAGTCGACTATGATTTTTACGTGGCTAGATTGTCCATCAGATCATGGCTCCCAACATTCACACATAGGTTGATGCATTTTTAGGGTTTTGTAAAATAATTTTACAAAACCCTTCTAAAATCGCGTTCTGTCTGTCCGTCTGTCTGTCCGTCCGTCCATCCGTCCGTCCGTGTGTCACAGCAGTTTTTCTCGGAAACTACTTAAGCTAGAAACATCAAATTTTGTGTGTGGGTGTAAAGTGGTGTTCTCTTCAAAGTTCAACTACAAAAAAATTTTATAAGGTACTTAAGGGGGGCCTCCCCATATAGGGGAGTGACCCCCCGAAAAAAATTTCATTGAAGATAGCCGATATGGGTATCAAATGAAAGGTCTTCATGAGAACAGGTCTTAGTTCTGCAAAGTTTGCTTCGAGGGGCGCACAGGGAGGGGAAACAGACAAACAATGTGTGTCCCCCCCCCCCTCGCGATTGGACACCTGTGATCCGACAAATCTGAAAAAAATCAGGAATCTAGGTCTTGGTGAGTACAACAACAACAAATACGTGAGAAGTCGCAATTCAATCAACTATGTTAGTAATAGTATGATTTATCGATTTTATGTTTTCTTGAATAAAATCTTAACGGTACCCTTAAATTCAATGAAATTAAATACATAGATGGCTAATTATAAAATTAATTCATACTGAAAGTTTCATAAAGATTGAATCATATTTAGCGAAGTTATAGCAGTTTGAATTTTCCTGTATTACTATGGAACAATATGCTCTGCATTTATTACTATGGCAACATATGGCTATGGAACAACAGGTAAATGGAATAACCAATGCTTAAGATTTCGTTTTGAATATCCAGAAAAAAATACATGACACAACTTCGGTATTTTTTTTTCTTTTTCATTAAAACTTATTCTATTTCCCTACTTTATCTGCCCGTTTTTTTTTTAAAGAAAAAACCTTTCGTGGGCAACAGTCGATTTTTCTCGTGAATTTAGCTCATTGTTAGCATGTGATGTATCGTGGAAAGTCCAAATTGTTGCGGGTATAAGATGTGCGGCCTTTCATGATAAATTTCCACGAAATTAAGACTTATTTTGATTGAAATATTGTAAAATACCAAGCGATTTTACTATAATCTTCATGACTTGACTCCAATATCACTTCGAACAAATCTTAATTATTAAGTTCTCATTGTCCCCAAGTATAGCTTCATTTCTACATAAAACCTCCTATTTTATAGTAGAATCTAATGAGGGTAGGCGCAAAGACTAAATTTTTGCCTCGACCCTTCTACCTGGTTGAGTTTATTCTTGATAAGTATGCATGGGGAGCGATCATGATTCATAATATTGATTCCCAGGTGTTCTTTTTATTCTTTTGGATGATGTGACAGTTTTCGCGTGTCCAATTGTAGTAATCGAGCAGTCACCTAAGCAAACTGCTCGAAAACCATCCTAATCCAATTTTAATTGTAAATTTAAAAAAATAATTATTAAAATTTACAATTAAAATTTGGACACGGCAACACCTTTACAACGCAGCTCATCCATGAATTGCATTGCCGCAATGCAATCTACAGTGGATGGATGGGGGGCTCGTCAACTGGCATTGCGACAAGTCCCATTCAGTGACTGTTCGTTACAAGTGAGAGATCTGCTTGGGCGGGTCGCCACATAGGGGCTGCGCGGAAAACAAAAATTAACTTGAATGGCGAGTGAGCGTCGGTCGAGGGCGTAGAGTTTCATTTGCCGCGGATATTTTTTGTTGATTCGCAAAACGTCGTTCACCGAATTCGCCATCCATCGTCGCGGAAAATTGTACGGAAGGCGCGAGAACGTTGGCTGTTACGAAATAGCTCAAGTAACCTTTTTCTCGTGCCCCATTCCACGTTACTTGCACTGTCGCCTAAGAGCGTAAAAATTAATCATGTGTTGTGCACGGGAGTGATATTTTCGTGCGGTGAAATTTTAATTTGTTCCCGATTCAGGCGGATCAAAACCGTCTCGCCCAGTAAACTTTCTCGTCGCAGATAAATATTCGCGGACAACACCGATGTGGATAAATTGCCAGGCACGGATTGACGCAAAAGTGCCCAAACGGCATCGCTATCGGCACAGGGGAGGTTTGATCTTGGATCCAAGAAAGATGCTTTCGAGAGTAGAATTCGATCCGTCTTTGCTCAAGCGTTTGAGTGGAACTTCTCTAATGGAGGCACGTTCAAATCCGAGTTTCAGCATCGATCAAGAGAAAATTATCGTTCGCGCTACCTGGTCGACAGCTTGCCGGCAACTTTTACTCGGAATTTCGCGATCAAAATGACCATGCTACGCGCTGGCGGTTGTCCCAAGTCTGGTGTAAATTTCTTGATCTTGTGGGGAAATTTTCCTTTCACGTCTTTCTTAGACATTCGGGAATGTTTGTGGATGAACTAAATTTTACCGTGGTGTTTCTTCTGTAGAGGCAAGAAGTGATTTATCGTAAAGTGACCGTGCTAGATGGAAGGGAGTGAAATTTCCAATTCTAAGTGGCACAAAATTTTCGTCGTTGAAAATTCATGTCGTTCCGAGTGCTGTGCGAGAGGGGAGAAGTTCGACACTAGCGGAGAGGGTTGTAATACTATGGTTGCGCCTGATAATGGGCATTGGTGATGATTGGGTGTAAATAATTGGTGGCTTTTTTTTCGTCGCAATAAGTGAAGGGAACTCTGAAGTTTGACGTGGGTGAACGCAAACGGTGAAGACGTTATTGTACTTAGCGTGGAAAAGAAATCCGTCGGAAAACTGCAGGAAGAACGGACTGTGAGAAAAATTTGCCCGCTAGTTAGGCATGTCGTGATGGTCTTTGCTGATCTTACGGCCGATGCTCGAGTTTTAATAAATCGGGTTCAAGTTGAGTGTCTAAACTACAAGTTAAACGTCGAAGATCCCGTTACATTGGAATATATAACCAGATTTATCGCTGGCCTTAAACAAAAGTTCATACAGAGTAATGGACAACGTCCATTCGGCATATCGTGTTTGATTGGTCGTTTTGGTTATGATGGAACAACGCATCTTTCACCTGGATGCCCTACTCTTATTTGGAGGCCATCAGTATCGTCGGCAAAGACAAAGCCCTCCCAAGTCCCGTCTGTTTTCGCCAGGCCCAATTTGCCATTTGCTTTAACAATTTCAACCCTTAGTAGGTTACCTCAGCCTCGACCCCGGTCGATACATCTCTGTATCAAAAAAATTCATGAATGCGAAATTTTTTTGTAGAGGGTCCTTGTACTGGGGAATGCTAGCCTGCCAGCGCAGCGCATTCACGCGTCCTCAGACAAGGCCAATCTGAGCGAACCCCATCATCCTCTCTCGCCGAGGTAGCAAACCATCGCTGCAGTCCTCTACGGACATTTTATCTGCCCATTTCACTATACAATGGCAGCAGCATATTGGGCGATTTTCGGACATGTAACAATATGCTAAAGAATCTGAATCCTGATTTTAACTGTATTCTAGAATTGAATATGGTTCGTATCAAACTTCAATACGCGATTTTAACCCAATGTTAAACTTGTTTCCAGCACAACTTCAATCACGGGCTGCCCGAAGGATCAGTGGGAATATGCCTATGCCTATTTGATTTCGATACAACCGGCTAGCTGTCCCGGCGAGTATTTCCGGGACGCCGTAGATTGAGGCGTGGTTTATGCTGGATATTTGAAGCCTACGCAATATTGTGTAATAACTTTCGATATTTCGGAGCGATACCTGCCAGAGATCTGTCATGCTTCAATAATTTGCTAACCAGCTGACAAGTGACAGATCTCTGTCAGTGAACAGCTACGAGATTTTTTCGCAACTTTGAGAAACCGTACGCTGCAATTTTCGGGAAGGTTTGGGATTTTCCTTGTCCGTAATTTATACGAAAAAGAATTGATATTTGAGTGTATGCAAAAGAAAGCTAATCGCAGGTTTGTTCTAAATCACGCTGCATTGGTTTACCTCCTATGATAGTGGGGTCGACGACACCCATAACCTTGTTCTAGACAATAATGATACGCCCACGAGAAAGAGGACCACATGAGATTAAATACGTTCGCGAGAACAGTTCTTGTTTCCCTGACGAACAGTGATAAGCAAGCTAGCTTGTGGATAAAAAACCTCTGTTGAATAAAGAGACAAGCGGGTGGTTCTAATAGAGGAAAAAAAAAGAAATTCAGAAAAAGCTAGCTACCTAAGTTACGATAATGGTGGATTTATTTCCTAATGAAAGTTTTCCCGATAGTTAAGGCAATACTCAATGTCAAGGGTCAACAGTACAAAGAACCGAGGCAAATGGCCGAGGATGAACTTAGTTTGTCTGCTAGAGTTTGACGTACGTTTTCTTGGGAAAAGAAACTGTGGGACCGGAGCTGTAAAAAATTCAGCTGCATTTAAACATTTCCACGCCCTCAAATATTGCTAGCGACAAGCAATGTAGAAGTCTGGATACCAGCGTAACTGATAAAATAAAAATACAGAGAAAATTGTGCGCTACACGGATGCCATGTCAAATTGTAGTGCTTGTGATGGCGAGGAAGTCAAGTAAGGGTTGCATAGTAGTGAAATTCACTACTTGTTTGTGTCGTGTAAGTTCCAAAGCATTTTTCCATGTTTTGTGTTGAAGGACATCACGTCGAGCAGTCGTCGACGCAGCACGGATCAAGCAGCAAAAAATTTTCGGAAGATTTATCGGGGGAATTGCGGAATTTTAGAGGAACTTCGGAAGAATTTGGGAAGAAATTTTTTTTGACAATCGTGGAAGGAGAAAAGGAGTCAAAGCGCCTGGGCAAGGCGCGTTGGGCGAGCACGAGTAGGAAAACAAGTGGAATGACAGGAATGGAGAAAAAGGGTTGAATTGGAATTGGAAAAATTGAAAAAAAAAACGAAAACAAAGAAAAAGATTATTATTAAGGAGCACTTCCCAGTAAAACTGCAAATTTGGGTAAAATTTACAGCCTTTCACCTCAGAAACGTTACGAATATTTGCAAAAAATTTTTAGCTAAATAAAAGTCAGAAAGAACCTCTAGCTATTGAATCAACTCATTACATTTTGCAAAAAGTTTGTTTGTCAGATCTAATTATTTACACAATGTCAGACATTGTGAATAGCATGTCCAAATTCACTTCACATTCTTTTGTTTTCCAGATCAATTTCCTTAGACTTGAGTTGGCTAATAGCATCCCTCATCATTTTTTCTTCGTAACGAATAAGATCAGCAGTTTCTTTATGGAATATAAATTTTATGGGTCTGCAGTAATGGGTGGACGATGGGCGTGGATTAACCCACACTTCTTTTCCTGTATCCATATCTATCAATTTTAACGGCACCATAGCAATTAGAAACAAATATTCATCAGTGCTATTTGCATTGGTAAACGTTTGCTTATACTGGCTATGGCCGGAACTGCCGTCGAAGTCCCATTTGCAGACCAGTTTTAATTTGTTGCTCTCTACTAAACCTACAATTTTCATTTTGCTTTTAAATGTATATTCCAGAAGTTTTTCTAAATCTTCACTAGCAGAAATATCATCTACGGTAATTTTAGTCGGTAGGAGGGAATTTTAGGTCAAAACTAATGAATAAAGGCTTGAAAAGCAATCCTTGCGCAACCTATTTACCACAGATCTTAATAATTTATATTTTCGTTCCAATAATTCAAGGTCAAGCCAGTGCTTGATGAGGGCTTAAAGAAGACTTACGTTCATTGCAGACGATTTCTCAGCCAGATCTGCGGCAAATCTCCACTCTGTGGATGTTCTACTAGCCACACGTTCCCGTCCCCTTCTTTTTTTTTTGGTTTTTATTGATGCTTCGTCAAAAGAATGCCGCTTGGTCCAGGCTGGGCTGCATAATTTGAAATGGACGGAGCATCTTCTAGTTTACTTTTATGTTGGAGCCAAGAAGCGTAGCGCTCACAAAATATTCGACGATTCCTAAAGACACTGTCCAATTTTATATTGAAGGAAATGCAAAATAGTCTGCTGATTTGGAAAGTTCTCTTGGCTTATGCTCGTTTGATTCTTTAACATGTAAAACTGAACAGAATTTATCGAAACTATAGGGATCCGGTCACCTTTCTTATGCAAAAACATATATCAGCAAGCTGCCCGTTTGTTATGGTCGCGCTTCCTACAGAGAAAGTCATATAACTGTCAAAGTCGCACTCAGACGCAACTAAACTATATTGTAAATTAAAATTAATCTAAAAGGCAATCGTAAAATATAAAAAGTAAGGAAAGATTTTTGAAGATTTTTTTAAAAGCTTCCTCAAAGTTACAACTTTAAATAAAATAAAAAGAACACACTTAAGAACCGCGCGAAATGATAGAACGGTCAAATCTTTCTACTTCTAATTTCAAATTCTAAACAATGTACCTTGGCCAATAAATTCCATCATTGATAATTTCTTTTCTGAACAGGAAAATAACACACTAATAACGAGAAGAAAATTGCAACTGACAAAGCGATTGCATCAAAGAGAATGAATTCCTAAGCTTTCTCTATTGTATTGACTCACAGATAGCTGTAAACAATGTAGTAACTGTATTAAACGGTAGTTTAGAGACTATTATAGAATATCCAGTATAAAATAATTCATTTAGAAAAAACTGGAAATTTTAATGTTTGTCCACTGATCGATGCACTGTTCGCTGGTCTGACTTGGTCGACGAAGACAGTACATCGCTGCTCGGATTTGGAAATTGGAGGACGCGGTCAGGGGACCGAGACAGTTGGATACGCTTTTTGCAGGAAGCGGAGAGGGGCTGTAGTGCTACGAAGAAGAAGAAATCGGGTATTTGAATCGGTGGCTGATACTTGTATTTTGGACTTAGTCTGCCCGCGGAAGACCTGCGACCAAAATTCCTCTCCGAACTAGCTAGCTTGCCTGCAGCCACCTCGGAGTAGACTAAGAGTGTTCGGACTAGTTGATCTGATGGACACATTCATGTCTATAACCGATTAGAGGTCGGTTTAGATTTCCTTCGGAAAACCTTGAAATGTACGAGAACGAAAGAAAAATCATTACAATTGTTTGTTGCTAGGTTGTTGCAATGCAATAAAACTGAAATGGCTATAGCTTCGTTAAATATTATCCTATTCTCTAGGGACTTTTAGAATACAATAGTCTTCTAAATAAATAATTAAATATGCTAGAATTTTATTGATTTTAAGATACTGTTACGAATTCATTGAGGAAATCGTAAAATTTACAAATTATACTATTATTAATAAAGTAGAGTGAATATCATTTTCTAAGGTGTTTGTTGTCCTAGTACACATAATGAATTGCAGCTGCGATTTGAGATTTTTAGGTTCACGTGTGTCCGATGGTGAGACCGCCGCTTTTTTGTCTCCTCTCGCTTCCCCTACCCAACTCGACATCGATAATTCAGTTTTAAGATGATATTAAAAGATCTCGTTAGGACCCTTCATTTGATACCTCAATTGACTATATTCAATGGAAAAAAGTTAGTGGTTTATATTCTTATATGGAGAGACCGCGCCTAAAATCTCTTGAAAATTGTTTAGGACCAAGAAACTTACATTAGATCACCACTTCTAAACTTTGTACAAAGTTTCATGATTCTTGCTTCAATCGTTCCTAAGTAAAACTGCTGAAGGTCCCTGGTTCGAATCCCGTTGGTGATAACAAGATTTGTTTCAAGCGATTCTTCGGACAGACTATTAGTCCGTTCAGTTATGATATGTATTGCTTTAAATCAAAATGTATCGCAGATGGATTGTCGAACATATGGCCAAAGCGTGGTACCGACCATATCACCTTCCCGAGTTCCGATGCATTCGATCAAGATAATGAGATGCTCTAACCATCTCAAAGCGAAAGCCCGAAGGGAGCTATGTTGCTAAAGCAAAAGAAAAAAACTCCTGAGACACAAATATATATATATTTTTATACTTTAATAGGGCCTCCACTAAAGATATGGCAATTTCCTTAAACTCCCTTGGATTTGCTTTAATTTACTTTATCATAAATGCGGAATGCAATATTTGTCTTATATTTGGTTATATTTGGCTTAAGTCCAATTACATAGCATGATATTATAGAGTTCTTCCATGAGTTCTTCACACAATATCATTTCGCTATAGTGACAATGATGAGCATATTGGCGCTGAAATTATTCTGCAAGAATGCAGCTTCTTTTTGGCGTATAGATTATTTATAAGACGAAATAAAATGGAATATTGAAAATAGTCGAAAATAGGTCATCCTAGTAAAAATGCCTGCATTGAGAATGTTTTTACATGTTGCACCTGAAAAAATGCGATGGTATCTGTCAAATTTACATAACGGATTTTATAATTACATTTGTTTCTGCTGAAAGAATTTACTAGTTACTTATTTAAAGTCCGATCGGATTTTGTGTTTGAATATCAAAGAATCGTTTATACGAGGGTCTTTTGCAAAGATTAGGGCCTTTTAAAGAAAAACACATAATTCAATACATTTGGTTAAACGCTTTTGCCAATCCTTCAGGCTATCAGAAAAATTTTTTTTTAGGTAAACCTGAAAAATACAGGTTTACTGCCTCTTCAACCACGGTATTGCCCCATATTTTTCCCCACCCAGAAATATTTCAGGTTGGTGAACAAAAAAAGGTCACTCGGAGCTAGTCTGGTGAGTAGGGTGGATGTTGAAACAATTTGAACTTCAATTCGTCCAATTTCGCCATTGTGATCATGCATGTGTTGGCTCGTGTGTTGTCTTGATGAAACAGCACCTTTTTCCTCGCCAAGTGTGGTCACTTCTTCTTGAGTTCCGTGTTAAATTGGTCCAGCAACACAGCGTAATAGGGTCCGTTAATGTTGTTACCTTTTTGAAGGCGATCAACCATAATTATAGTTTTCCTCGGCTATCCCAAAAAACTGTCGCCATCACTTTTCCGGCAGAAAGAACGACCTTCGCATTCTTCGGAGCTGGTTCCCCCACCACAATCCACTGCATTGACTGTTGTTTAGTCTCCGGAGTATGGTGATGGATCCAGGTTTCGTCTAAGTATTTAATCGGCGCAAAAACTCGGTAGGATTCTTTTGGAACAGCTTAAGAGTCTCGTGCGACATGTCCATCCGCACGCACTTTTGGTCAGGGATAATTTTTTCATGCATAAATCTTCATGTCAAATCTTATGCACCCGTTCAGGTGATATCCCACAAGCATCAGCAATTTTCTTAATGTTTAATCGGCGATCTAGCATCACGGTATACAGCGAACTGTTTTGATACTTTTCAGGGCCTCTTCAAATCGCTCGTAAGCAAAAGCCGTGATTCTCCTCGAGATCATTCTGTTTAGAGACATAATCACTAGATGAATACGTTCATAATCCCAGTTGACCATATTTAAACTGCGGTGGTAGATCGTTGCAAGCAGTTTCAAGCCGACTACGTCTACAATGAAGCTCGGACATGTCTTCTGGTAAATCTCATCATTTGGCAACATGCCGAACGAATGGAGCCAATTAATTATATTCCCTATCCACAAAAAAGGTGACAAGCTGCAGTGCGAAAATTATAGAGGCATCTCACCACTTTGTACGGCGTACAAAATATTTTCTAAAATCTTAGAAAATAAAATTGAATCATACGCCAACAGTATTATTGGGGAGTGTCAGGTGATTTTAGAGCAGGTAAATCAACAATAGACAGGTACTTGAAAAGTGCTGGGAGTTGAACATAGACGTACACCAAATTTTCGTTGACTTCCAGCAAGCATACGACAGTATTGATCTTAACGTACTGTACTAAATCATGCTTTGCTTTGGCATCCCAGCCAAATAAGTCCGTCTTACTAAGATGACAATGACATCAACGACGTCCCAAGTCCTTTGACTCAAATATCCGACTAAAGCAGGGAGATAGGCTGGCCCCATTGCTATTCAATCCGGCTGTGGAGTACGTCATTAGGAAGCTACCTGTCGATACGTCAGGTACATTACTATTCAAGTCGAGCCAAGTAGTAGCCTATGCGGGCGACATCAACATTTTGTCACGGTCATTAACAACTGCCAAAGAACTTTTCCTGAAACTCGAAACCGAAGCAAAACTAGTAGGGCTAGAAATCAATGAAAATAAAACAAAGCTCATGACGCAGTCGAGGAAAAATACCTCAAATACACAAAATATCACAGTGGCGAATACAATATCGAAAATGTGGGCGAATTTGTGTATTAAGGCACCAAAATAACGAGGACTGCTAATGAAAGAGACGAAATACTCCGAAGAATACAGCTCGCAAGTAAAATATTTTATTCAGTATTGACGATGTTGAAGGCCAGCTGCATACATAGGAAAACAAAGCTCCAAGTATACAAATCTGTGATAAGACCTGTGTTATGCTATGGGTGTGAAACATGAACCCTAACCCAAGCACCTGCAAATATATTGAACGCCTTTGAACGACGTGTCCTGAGGCGAATAATCAGAGCGAAGCTAGACGAGGACCAATGGCGAATTCGATACAACCAACCGGCTGTATGAAATTTTTGACGAACCGGAGGTCTCAAGGATTGTAAGACTGCGGAAGCTGCAATGGGCTGGACACATGAATTGTATGGACGAACAACGGATACCCAGAAAGGTATTCGTTGGGTGAACTGAAGGCCGGAGACCAGTGGCGAAATCGAGGAAACGCTGGTCTGACTCGGTCGACGAAGATAGTTCATCGCTGCTCGGATTTCGGAATTGAAGGACGCGGTCAATGGACAGAGACAGTTGGAGCAGCTATCTGCAGGAAGCGAAGGCCCGAAAGGGGCTGTAGTGCTAAGAAGAAGTAGAAGAAGAAAGGTCTTTTAATCTATTGATTGTAATTTCCTTCAATATTCCGTCAGGATTAGCATAAACTGCTGCCCAATCAATTCAACTGTATGGAATGAAAAGTTGAGGATCTGCAACCTCAAGTTTCACACCCTTTTTCACTTTTAAGGTCAGCTCAACCAGAAGATGATCAGATTCGGCGTCAAAAAGTCTGCACTCAAAGTTCCTCCAACTGTGGGAGAGGTTTACCAGGTAGCAAACACAACGGAAAAATCAATAATGTTTGAGCTTCGACGAAAGGTAGGGGTTGAGTTCCTGACACCCCTGAGCGCCCATCACGGCCTGATCCGGCAACATCAACGCTTCAATCAACTTACATAGTTATTTAAGGCTAATTACCTTAACGCGTTTGGGGAACCAAACGCGTCCCCAGGGTTGCGGATAGGGGAAGACCTTTCTCGAAAGGTTCGCTGCGAATAACCAATAAGCAGCCGCGGACAATGGTCGGCAGTGAAGGGAGAGTCTCAGGACAAATACCTGAGTGTCAATGATCTTCACTGTGACATTACGAAATATATGGCGTCATCAATTATCCATATATCCTGGCAGTAGGTAAAATGCTATGGGAACGGAAACCCAGACCGAAAACCAAATCATGCAGGTCCACAAGGGGAACCAAATTACGGTGCAGGGGGTCGGATCCCCAGTACCGGCGGCAGAGGGTAGTGAGCGAGCAGGCTCACGGCCGTCGTCATCCAGCGACTGCAATGTTATAGAAGTGGTGAACTTGGCTTCTGTAACAGATATAACTACAAGCAAACAGGACGCTAGCACGGAGAACCCTTTCAGGCAAAAACCGCTGTTG
Source organism: Odontomyia ornata (assembly GCA_963969285.1). Taxonomy (NCBI): domain Eukaryota; kingdom Metazoa; phylum Arthropoda; class Insecta; order Diptera; family Stratiomyidae; genus Odontomyia; species Odontomyia ornata. Next base: position 155,941,332 of record OZ017738.1, on the reverse strand, counting down.
GCAAGAACACCGATAAAGCAAGTCACCGATTGCGGGGGGAGGCAGCAAACCCCAGAAACACTGTCAAGGTCAACATCACAGGTTAAATCATCGGAGACAGACCACAGACGGACTAACGAACGAAAGAAGGCAGAGTGCGTTGTGCAACCTGGCATCATTGCGGCCTTTGGGCGCAGTAGAAGGACTATGCGCACCCCGGTGCGTCCAGTGCAAGACGTACACAATCCGAATCAAGCTGCGACACCAACAGCTGGGGGAGGGAGAAGTTTTGCCGTTGGCCGACGCCACTTCAAACGCGACCCAAGCGAAAGAACCAAAAGGGCTAGGAAACGGGGGCCTCTCCCAAGAGGTGGCGCCAAATAACACAATCGCCCTTGACCGCACCGAAGAGGAGCGGCTTACTCGGAAAGCGGGGACTATCGTCAAACAACTGAGGGCTGCCTGCGAAGTGCAGAAAAACATAGGCAAGAGTGTCAAGAATGGCATTCTTGAACTGGAGGAGCTTTTTGACCGCATAACGCACTACAGGCGGAGGTGGCTTGCAACCGAAAAGCACCAAAAAGACACGCTCTCCCACGAGGCATCAGTGGGTCCTAGCAGCAGCAAAAGAATGGCCGGTAGCCCAATTGAAGGCGACCGTGAGAAAAGGAGGAAGGACGAGACCATAAACGAAGTTGACACTCCAGGCGAGGAGTTTCATGTGGTGCGAAACAAGGCAGCAAAAAAAGCGGCTACTCCTAGAAAAAACAGACAAAGAGCTCAACCACGAAAAGAACAAAGAACCCCCCGAAATACCGCAGAAAACAAAAAGCGAACCGCGGCACAAACCCTTGCGAGAGGCACTGCTTATTAAACCCACTAAGGGCCGAACCTACGCAGATGTCCTCCGTGAAATTAAAGGAGCAGTCAAGCCAGATGACACCAAAACTGCCATCAAAGCAGTTCGACCAACCCGGACCGGTGGCCTGCTGGTGGAATTCGGGCCAGAGGCAACAAACAAAGATGCATTCCGTGACGCGGTTCAAAAGGTTATTGGAGATGCGGCAACGGTTGCCTCGCTCGAACCAATGGCCACCCTGGAAATCAGGGACCTCGACTGCGTCACGGACAAAGCTGAAGTAGAGGATGCCATCAGGAGGGAGTTCCCCAGCTTAAGTGAAGTCAAGGCAAGATTGACACGTGAAAACACAAGGGGGCAACGCATGGCTATTGTCGAACTAGCTGATAAAGACGCCCAGCAAATCCTGGCGAAGGACAAAATTAAGATAGGTTGGGTGACCTGCAGGATACGGAGAAGAGCGATCCCTATCCGCTGCTTCAGATGCTTCGAATACGGACACACCGCGTATGGCTGTAGGGGACCCGACAGGAGATCTCTGTGCTACAAATGTGGTGAAACGGAGCACAAAAGGAAGGAGTGCACGAACGAGGCAAAATGCATTCTTTGCAAGGATGCTAAGCTAGCACCCGGCGACCTCAAACATGAGCCGGGGACAGGGAGATGCTGGGTTTTCAAGGAGGCCCTAACTAAAGCCATATCGATACTCAAATGATCCGTATCCTGCAGGTCAATTTGCACCGAAGCACAAACGCCCAGGACCTACTTGAGCAGTTTGCGAGGGATAAGAAAGCTGACCTCCTGTTGCTGAGCGAGCAACATCATAACAAGGACTCGCAAGCGTGGTACCCTGACAAATCTAGTACCTCGGCCATCTGGGTTCGAGACAGTGCCCGCCTTCAGGTGCAGGGCCATGAACGCGGGGATGGTTTTGTGTGGGTGCGGTGTTCAGGGATAACATATTTCAGTGTTTATCTGACGCCTAACGAGGCAATGCGATCTTTTCGAACCAAACTCGATGCCCTGGAGGACGCTGTCTCGAACACAGAGGGCCACATTCTGGTCGGGGGAGACTTCAACGCTAGAGCCATTGAATGGGGTATGCCACAACCCGACCCAAGGGGAAAGCAAATATTGGACATGGCGGCCAGAACAGCGCTTTTTGTCCTAAATACTGGTAACACCCCTACTTTCCGCCAATGGGGTTGCGTAGGAACCATACCCGATGTGACACTCGCTTCGGAGTCCCTGGTACCTAGAGTACACAACTGGCGAGTACTAGAGGACTACTCGGCTAGTGATCACCAGCCGAGTAGATGGCGAATGTGGATCGCCTGATCGAGGACCTAAAAGGATTGGCTCGAATCGTCGAAGGCATTATTTCAAACGACAAGAAGGATTCGCCCTCAAGGAAGCAGGAAGCCGGGTATTATGCGGAGCGACTGGAGGCCGCGTGGGAGGATTTTGAACTAGGCGATAGTCATATCCGATCCCTACCGGAGGTCGCTCCGTCGGGCGAGTATTTTACCGAACATATATACGACACTACCAAAGGCAACTACCTCCATTACCAGCAGCACTTCCGCGACCAAATGCGTGCCAAAATACACGTGGACATGCCAACCGGGGAACAGTCACCAAAAGGGCTCGAAATTCAGGATAGCGAGAACAAAGACTGCACTGCAGACGCCTCAGCACCAACAGATGCCAGTGTGGTCAGGATGCTGCGGTGCTACAAAGTCATGGCAGGCTCGTTGAGGAGGATCATCGACCGTTTGGTCCAGAAGGAGGTCACTCGGACCTGGTGCAAGAGTAAACTCATGACCCTCGAACGAGGTTGGCAACAGCTAGATGAATATCACCTGCAGATCGTCGAGCTCTATGACGATCCTCAAGCGTATAGTTTTAACGTGCAACAGCACACTCATTTGGAAGAGCTTACCCAAGATTGGGTCATACGTCTGAAATAGAAAATGGATGAACTCAGCGCCACACCTACCTCAGCGAGTCTGCCTGTGACTCCTCTTACCATGCCTCTGCCGAAAATAAAACTCCCCACCTTCGATGGGAACTATTTACATTGGCAACAATTCCAAGGCTTGTTCATGCAAATGATGCATAGCCAACCGATGTCCAAGTGCCAAAAGCTATGGTACCTCAAGGCCGGTCTCATCGGAGAAGCGGAGCTTTTGATTAAAATTTTACATTGTCGGATGACAACTACGAGGCGGCTTGGACAACCTTGAAGGAAAGGTACGACAACCGGCAACTATTGGTAGCGACGCTCGTCAACAAATTGATGAGTCACCCATCTCATGCTAATGAGAGGCCATCAGTGGCAGCAATAAAGGCTCTATATAACACCACGCAAAAGTGTCTCAGAGGCCTGAAGAATCTGCAAGTGTCCACAAGGGACTGGGATCCGTTGCTGCTACATGTGCTAATCTGAAAATTGGATCCAGCGACTCACGCATCATACGAACAATCGTTATCCAAGCCGCGCGAGCTACCACTCTTGAAGACTTTGTTGGACATAATGGAAACGCATTTCCAGGCCCTCGAGACACTCGTCCATAAAACAAAGGAACCGAAGATCAACCGTAGGAAAGCCACCATGTCGACCGTGACCGCCACGACAGCTTCTCGGTGCTTAATGTGTGAGCAGGATCACCCGCTTTACTACTACTCGGATTTCCTCAGGATCACTGGTGCAAAGAGACCAAGTTTCGTGCGCACTAAGAAGCTGTGCGTAAATTGCCTTTGAGAAGGACATAAGGCTTCCAGCTGTGCGGCCAGAAATCGCAAGCAGTGTTCCAAGAATCACAACACCCTGCTACATCTGCCTCGAGACAACAAGCCCATACAGACCGACAATATCCTCGAGCACGACAACGTCGAATCGAGACTCGAAACCGCAAACAGATGCAGAACCGCCATCGTTCGATTTAATGACTCTGATGTAGCCCCGACCCCAAGGACATGTACTTCTGGGCACAGCCATCGTCAGGCTGGTCACCAGCAATGGGAAGACGACGGATTGTCGAGCTATGCTGGATCCGGGCTCACAAGCAAACCTTGTCACCAAAAGAATCACCAAAAAATTGGTTTTATTATCAACACCACACCTTGCCCTCATTGAAAGGGTAGGCGGTAGTAATGAGAAGGCATACCATAAGATGAACCTCGGCCTAAGATCCAGATTATCAGGATATGCCGCGCAGTTGGAAGCCTACGTCATGGACAAAATTATATCACCGCAACCGTCTCAGAACTTGAACATATCGGGATGGCACATTCCCATAAACATAAGGCTGGCAGAAGCAGACTTTCACCGAGCGCAGCGCATCGACATGTTGCTGAGTGCCGAGCACTTTTACAAGGTCCTAGCCATTGGACAAATAAAGTTGGGCCCACAGCTCCCAGTGCTCCAGAACACGCTCCTAAGGTGGATTGTAGCCGGAAGAGTGATCACACCTCAAGTGTCTTCTGTGACATGCGGCATCCTAGCAGAAGATAACCAGCTTAATCAGCTCATCAAGCGATTTTGGGAGGTCAAGGAAGTACAGGATCCGCAGCACAGGCTTACGTTAACTGAAAAGGCTTGCGAATCACATTTCTATCAGGCAATGACAAGACGTCCCGACGGCCGTTTCTTGGTTAAATTCCCATTCAACAAGGGTCCTGAGCCGTTAGGTGACTCCCAAGCGGTGGCCAATCGCAGATTCTATGCCTTGGTGCATCGACTGGAAAGGAACCCGCATTTAAGACTTCCATACGAGGACATCATGGAGGAGTCTATTCAGCTTGGGCATATGGAAGAGGTGACGTCACAGCAGCGGGAGGAATTACGATACTTCTTTCCACATCACTGTGTCCTGAAGCCTGACAGCAGTACAACCAAGCTGCGGGTGGTTTTCAATGCATCCAATAAGACGACCACAAACGTTTCGTTGAATGATGTCCTTCATACAGGGCCTACTGTCCAGGATGACTTTTTTCGATACTCCTGCGTTTCAGAATGCCTTGATTCGTATTCACCGCCGACATCGAGAAGATGTATCGGCAGATAATTCTCCATCCTGAAAAACATCGGTACCATTGCTTGATTTGGAGAAATAGTTCAACGCGACCAGTGCGATACTATCAGTTGAAAATAATAACTTACGGTACGACGAGTGCTCCGTATCTAGCTACAAAATTTCTGCAAGTTCTAGCACAAGAGAACCAGCAGAAAGCTCCCCTGGGCAGCAGCGCGTTGGAGAAGGATTGCTTTATCGACGACGTCATGACCGGGGCAGACAGCTTAGAGGAGGCACTTCGCAAACAGGCCGAGCTATGCACCATACTCTCGAGCTCAGGTATGCATTTGCGCAAGTGTTGAAGCAGATTAAACCTGAGGACCAACAGGTCCAGCTGGACTTCAGTAATTTACATGAGGATTATACTAAGACGTGAATAGTCATCTGTCGTTCGAAGACTGACGAGTTCCACATTCAAATGAACCTGGATCCAACCGATGCGAAGTTGTCCAAGAGGACTATGGCATCTGATATAGCCAGAATGTGCGATCCATTGGGCATTCTGGCTCCTGTGATAGTAGCAGCCAAGCTATTCCTGCAGGAACATTGGCGATTGGAATCGGACTGGGATGCAGCATTACCAGGGGGGATCCATACCTAGTGGTCCGATTTCCGCAGTGGTCTGCCATCATTGCAGCAGGCCCGATTTTCTCGTCACATCAGTACAGGCGAGAAACCCGTGCAAGTACAGTTGCACACCTTTTGTGATGCCTCCGAGAAGGCATATGAAGCAGCGATATACATGCGGTCAACCCTGAGGAGCGGTGAAATCGTCGTCAAGCCTCGAGTTGTGTGCGGCGAAACTAGGCGCTGAGCTCACAAGACGAGTTAAGACAGCGCTCAATCTGCAGGAGGCTTTTCAGGTATTCTGGACCGATGCTGAGATTGTCTTGGCGTGGATCAACTCTACTCTCGGCCATACAAACCCTCTCAAGGCCGGACCAAAGCCAACACGTAGCGTCTGAAGACAACCCAGCTGACATCCTGTCACGTGGGATGGCACCAGCTGAATTGAGCCGCTGTAGTATGTGGTTGCAAGGACCTACATTTTTACCCAGGGCAGAATCAGTTTGGCCTTCCGAGTATCGGAGTGGGGGCCCTTACAACTTGGAGACGAAACGGACCAAGACCGCTATGGTAGCGGCAGAGGCTCCTCAAACACACTTTATTCAGCAGATCCAACACGGCAACTCCTTCAAGAGGCTGCAGCGCATAGTGGCCTACATGATGCGGTTTATCTGTGGTCTCAAGCCGGCTGTCAAACAAATCAAGCGCCCACAAGTGATGAACTATCCACAGCTCTGGAGATCATCGTGAGGTGTGTACAATCACAAAATTTTAACTGCGACCTTTTGGGCATTAGGTCGGGGAGGCAAGTCTCCAAGCACAGTCCGTTGGTGGGACTGGCCCATTCCTGGATCCAGAGGGCATAATCCGTGTCGGTTGGAGGCTGAAGGCTCTCAAGATCACGTTGAACGCCAAACATCCCATTTTAATACCGTTCAAACATCCGTTCACCAGACTGCTGATGATGGGCATCCATCGCGATCACTGCCGTCTAGGTGCGCAAACACTGCTCGCTATCACTAGGTAGCGGTTCTGGCCAATTCGGGGAAAACAACTCGCGAGATCGCTCGTTCAACGGTGCGTGTGGTGCACCCGAGTCAAGCGTAAGCTGTTTTCACAAGTCATGGGAAACCTGCCGAGTGCACGTTTTCAGCCAGCCCGTCCGTCCATCAACTCCGGCGTGGATTTCTGTGGGCCTATGATGATCCATTACCGAGGTAGAGGTACACGACCGCAAAAAGGGTACGTAGCCATATTTTGCCGTTTCGCTTCAAAGGCCGTCCATCTGGAGCTAGTCAGCGATCTAAGCACAGAGGCATTCCTCTGTGCTTTCAAACGTTTCATAGGACGACGAGGACACTACCGAAACCTATTTTGCGACAACGCCACCAACTTTGTGGGAGCTCACAACTAGCTATCAGAATTGTCGTTCTCATTATATTCCAACGAAGCGTGTCAAGAAGTAACAGCGGCGTGCTCCAGCTGGGGAATCGATTACCATTTTATCCCCCCACGCGCGCCAAAAATTTGATCCGTCAAGGTGTTTCGTCGGCGGCTCTCACCTACTAGGTTGAGGTGGAGGCTATCCTCAATTCTAGACCACTGACTCCGATGTCAAACGATCCCAATGATTTGGCAGCCTTAACTCCAGCACAGTTTCTCATCGGAGAACCCCTTACAGCCATGGTGGATGGTCGCGCAGAGCCAGTCACCGGAGGTCTCCATGCCCGGTGGAAGCTAATCAATCACCTCAAAACTCGAATTCTGGAGACGATAGTCGCACGAGTACTTGGCGCAGTTGCAGCATCGTGTCAAGTGGAGACAATCACATCCCAATGCGACCCCGGGAACAGTGGTCATCATAAGCGAAGATACCACCCCATCGATGAGAAGGCCACTGGGACAAATTATCAAAACGTACGAAGGCGCCGATGGTTGCATGCGAGTCGCTGATGTCAAAATCACCTCGGGAATTTTGAAAAAGCCAATACACAAACTGGCCCCGTTACCAGTGCTCGACGACGCACCGTCCAACGAAGAACTATCACAAGCAAGTTCCCCCCATTTGACGAAGGAAGGGTCCCAGATCAGCGGCGACGTCATCCCGAGGACAAGGTGGCGATCGATGCGAACCGGCAAGTCAATTGTGGAGCTCCTCTGATGTGCCTGCTAGCTCCCATAGCGCACGCCTTTCGAACACAGGGCTCGACAATCAGACCCCATACGGGTCTGTATTTTCAACCATTAGGTCGAGTCTACTTATCTTCCAGCGAGTGGAAGTTGCTCATTTATTACGAATTGGGACCGTACTGGCGGGAATTGTTGTTCTACAGACCGGGACGAATTGCTGTTTTACAGAACAGGACGAACCTCTTACAGCAGCTATGCGAAGGTGGAACCGTGAAGACCAACTGCCTACATTTTATAGACCATTTCCGGCACTTTGAAAGGGAATTCTCGAGCATCAACCAAATCTTGAGAATCAGGTTCAAGAGAGGAGCTATCAATACAGTCATCATTGTTCGGCGTTCTGTATGAAGATTATGCCAATCAATGGCCCGGACCATCAAAACCATGCAAGGAAGGCAAGACAAGCTGCACTCACTGTTAACCAACCAAACTTCCATCATCGACTCAACGCTCAACATCCTTGGGAAAACCGAACAAATGTCCCAAAAACGTTTCACAGCAATAGAGCAGGAGTTAATCAGACTGACCAATGCCATCAAGGTTCCCCATCCTGAGGGAGGTCAAACCCCGATGCTCGATTTGATCACCACGCTCTCATTGCAAATGGCACTCATCACCGTCAACTTGCAGAGAATTCAATCCTCCCTCACCAGCGTAGTCACGGATACTCAACACGGGCAGTTCAATTCCTTGTTATTGTCACAGCAACAATTGGGCACGGAGGTGATAAAGATCAGAGAGCATCTACCCGCGAACCAGCGGCGATTTATACACCAAAAGAATATCCTACAACTCTTTCAAATAACGTCAATCAGGGCCAAGGTGACCACCGATTTCGTCATCTTTGAACTAAAGATTCCACTGGTAGCAGTAACGACCTTCGAGCTCTATAGACTTCTCGCAATACCTATGGTGAGGTCCAACAAATTAGTGGCCAACAAAACATCGCTCACCTAGTGTGTGACAGTAACACTTCCACACTGTCTTTGCAAGGCTCCAGTATTCTTCACCTGGGGGCGGATTGCACTCTCAAAACCGACACGGCAAGCATCCAGGGGCACTACATGTACGATGGCCAAGCCATCACCGTGCATGGTCTTTCAGCACATTTCTACTAGCGGCGGGCCGAACGTTTTAGACTCTTTCAACGACTGCACTCATTTCACTGAGTCTGCATCTGAAATCGAGGAACTGCGACGACAACTACAAGCGCAAGATGTTTCATGGACCGATCAAGTGACCGACCACTACATCCACCAATACACCATCGGCTACCTGGACACTCTCGGATTAGTCATACTGGTGATCTACCTCCGCTGGCGTTCCTGCAAACAACAATCTAACCTGCATGTCCAACCACCAGTGCCGTTACCTAGACGCTACAGTCGCTACACCTTGGAGGAGGTTGAACGGTGGATACTGAGTTCCTGACACCCCTGAGCGCCCATCACGGCCTGGTCCGGCAACATCAACCCTTCAATCAACTTACATAGCTATTTAAGGCTAATTAGCACTGTAATAATTAGCGCATTCGTAATTAATTCGATTTATTTGATTGATTTATCAATTGATCGATCATTTTAATTCAATTCACCAAATTCAAATTCAATTCGCCACAAAGCGAAAATACTTTAAGTTTCGAATACCACATTTTTATTTTAATCAATCGAGTAACCCATTTTTCATTCATTTTTTAGTTTGTAAAAACTTTGAAACAAAAGTTTATTCCTTGTTCAATTGTTGGTTGGGTCGTTATATATTCTGCGAATTCTTGTCCTAATGTGTCTTGTTTCAATTGTTGTTTATTCAGTATCCCTGTATGGTTAAAAAGAAAGTAAAATAAAGTTACAATTTTAAAGTCTATAAAAAATAATAATATCAAAGTTCGGGACAAAATAGTCCTGGTGCAAACAGTAGATTCTTTCGAGGCAATCAATATAAGATGCATATTTGATTGAGCCCAGTTAGAGATAGCTGTACCATAGTCATTAGATGCAATATTTCCCCATGAGGGATGCTTTGCATTGACCACCTCCCATGGAATTGAAACCGAGTTTTTTGATTAAGCACTGCTTCCAAGTCGTCAATGAGTTCCCTAACCGAATATCCATGCTGAATATAGATCACCGCCAATACAAAGGTGCACCTTCCTAGCATATACTAAGCATCATATGTTTCAATACATTTCAGACTTGGAAGGCAGTGCCTTTGGACTTTAAGGTTAACTTTTGTGCGCCTTGTTTCCGATATAGCGTGGAGCTAGTGAATATATGTTGAGGATGGAGAGTTTAATGGAACTGATCACAACATACTTTGGTGGCAAATTTTAAATACGCAGCTTTTTTCTCACTAGGGTTTGTGAGTTTTTTATAGTGGGGAATGAATGAGTACACTTTTTGCATGAGTGTGAACAAATCACACCCGAAAAATTGTTGGCAGTCAGTGCGGTCATCTTGCGAATGCTCTGGTTGCTGCATTGGCTGATGTTTGGGTTGCCGTATAGCCTTTGGTGCAGGCTGCTTTTTTTGAACATTAATAAAAGCTAAAGTAAGAGACCTCTTCTCGCCCAGTATTTTTTATAGAGGCGGTGACGAAATCTCTCATTTCCTCGTTTTCTTCTGGAGATTCTTCTTCCTATCAACTTCGTCTGCTATAGGACAACCTCGAAAACTTGCAGGGTGTCCGTTAGTATTGCAGTTGATACCTCCTCTTTTTCCTTGTCCTTCGAGATGGATATTTATTCGACTTATGCTGCTTATCGCAGTTTACGCGTTTAACTTCCAACCCGCAGTTAGAAGCGACGTGGCACTGGGAAGTGCTACTTTTTTGTAGACGTTCCCATTGTATCTTCTGATACAGCAGGAACTTTATGTCCATCGCTTTTTTCACTTCAAAGTCTGGTTGGGACTGGACTTAGAAAGAGGAAAGCATCTTTTTTCCCTCCTAGAGGTTACCGTCGAGAACTTTTTCGCTGATAGGATATCTTCTCCGAGGTGCTCCTTCAGCTTAGCCACGACATCGGTCTTGTCGTACAAACTGTGCACGCCTTTGAGTAGGAGAGTCAACTTTCTTTCTCCTGGAAAAGTGTAAGTGTAACAAGATACTTTCGCACACTTGTAATGCTTTTCCGTCTAAAATCGTCTACGTCCGCTCGAACGAAATCGGAACCGACCTCTCATCGGTTCTAGACGTGCAGTCTGAGTCGTGCCAACAAACGGTACCAACCGGTCAACCAGTCCATGCACCCGTAATCCATTTCGCGACAGCTGCTTGTCGGCCAGCTAGTTCGGTCGCAAGTCTTTAAATGGATTACGCTCAATTACGTATTTCAGCCACCATTAAATGCCCGTTTCAAACGCGTCAACAATTCAAACTTACGGGAGGGAAACCTACTTTACTTTATTCCGTATTTCTTCATTATTCCAGTCAATTACAAAAACCTAAATTCAATTTTGCGTTCCCGAATTTTAACGATGCGGTACCGAAAAAAACCCTACGTTAATTCAATCCCGAAGAACTCTACGCTAAGAAAAAGGCAAGGCAAACGAAGGTACCGCGTACCGCACGCGACGCGAAACTGGCTATCCGCGGATTTCTAGAACCCTACCCTCTTCGCGGCATACTTACCCTGCACTCCCACTACCGCTGAAAGAGGTCAGGCTGAAAAGGAAAGTCGTGGGTTATCTAGCAATTCATTTTGTTATTTACTTTGATTTAAGCTAACAGAACCTCTAAAATCATACTATTTGTAGCTTCTTATTATTAATTGAAAATACTCTAATATAATCAACGGTCAATTCGGACTAATTTCTATGAAATCTGAATTAATGTATTTATAAAGTATTGTTAGATCTATCTAAACTCTGGAAGACTTCACAATGTCATCGAATGAATATTATTAGATCTTAGAAACTCAGTACAATGCAAAATATATTTTCTCTCCTTCAAAGGTTGTGCTTTTGCTTTTATGATCAGGTTCACATCAATTTTGCATACAAACTAAAATTTCAAACCAATTTGACGAGAATTGAAGAAGGAAAAATAAAATAAAATAGTATTCTCTTTTATGGGCATTTCTTTACAATTTTTATGCGAAGACAATTTTTAAGTTTTACATGTTATCATAATACTAAATCTAATGAGAATTAGCTCTACTCAATGATATTACATAATTGCTTAATACATATGTATTATGGGTTGCACTTTTAATGTATAGTAAGTAGCAGGCATAAACAATATTAACAAGTTGGGTAGACAGACCTATGCTCATGTCAGAAGGGTTTTGTACTCAACTTACAAAATGCAGTAACCAGCAACGAATAAAATCAAGAAACATGTCAAAGACGATTTTATTGGAGAAAATGTGAAATTCGAGGATCATACTATTATTAACAATGTTGAAAGAATTGTGAATTCTGAGGTATTTGTTTTAGTTATACCCATAGATATCTCCCTTGATAATTTTTCCAGATTTTTTAGAATAACCACCTTTCAATAGCAGAACGCTGCTGAGTTATTCTTATTTAAAAATTTCAGCTTTCCATATACATACGAGTATATACATGTAGATTAGCAATTGTTCAATAACTACAAATATCTATCAACCAACAAAAGCTTATTTTGCGCGCAATGAAATTAACACTTAAGGAGAACGAACGATTCGATTTTGGAAAGTTATCTGATCTTATTGACTACATTCTAAAGTTATAATTCCTTAAACACTAACTAGATGCATCCGTCGATAAAATACATAAGATGACACGATTGAATGTGTCCCTTTCATCAAGTGATGAATTTGTGCCATTAGTCGACTTTGTTTGTCGAAATATACGTACTTAGGGAATTGGTTACCTGGTAGATTATACGGGCGGTTTTGAGAAAGGCTTCTTCACGCACAACTGTGTGACTTTCTTTTCGATTTTGGCGTGACACTTCATGTGAACGTTTTCCACTAATTTATTCACGAGTTTGAGGAATTCTTCCAAAGTGATATCCTTTCCAGGGCGCCCCAATTTAACAAACGCGCATTGTGGAGCGTTTTTCTGACGATCCATCCACGGATCGTCATTCGCTTCCCATCCATCCAGAGTTTTGTCACAAATAAAACACGCAGCCGTATCAGCTTCACGTTTATTTCCGCACCAAAAGAATCCCGCTTCGGCCATCAGCGCCAGCTAAAATCAAGTAACGTTACGGGTCTAATGAAAATTCACATTTGGTGAGAATTGTCCCCCTTTTGAGCCGCCTGGTATATCTCTATAAGACATTCTACAAAATGGAACACTTCCGCCAGCAAATAAATTTACATCGAACAACCCTTACCAATCATGATAAATTCACACAACAAGAAACCAGAGGCTTTGCACAAGTCATCAACACTTGATGAAAATTCCTTGTCAGTTAATCGAGGCGTCGTGACGTCATTCCCTCTTAATTTTCCGTCTTTCACTACTTTCCACTGACGATCGGACCTTCCCGCGCGCTCACCATGTGGCTGTCAAATCGACTTTTCCACATCCCACGACAAAAACTGACGTGGGATGGGAAGTCGTCACAACTGACGTGAGGTGAGAAGCCATATGGTAGCAATGTGCGTAGGTATTGGTCGCCAGTGGCGTAGGCCCAATTCATTACACACTTCAGGCAATTAAAAAGGCTGGTATGATCCACAGCTGTTTGAGGGTGGAGCGAAATTCGTGAGGAGCTGTTCATCATTACTTTGAACTCTGGTTCCTTTGCTGAATTCCGTATACATGCTCTTTTAATGCTATCCCTGAAAGTCTTCACATCAAGCCTATAGAGCACTATAGGAGGCACCGTTTCTTTTTTGGCAACAGCCACGTTTGGCTGCTGAGGCTTAGATTTACCTTTATTACCCTCAAGGTTTGGCCTTACACTCGGTTTGGGTATGGCCCCTGAAAATCTGTCAAAAGCTACTTTTGCCAACCTTTTTGCCACCTGTTGAGTCGCTCACTTCATGGGTCTTAGACACCTTTGAAGTAGGCTCCTGACTCTATTGGCCGCTTTCTCGCTTTTTTTGGCTTAACAACAGCCTCTTCATCTTTGCCACTGTCCTCGGAACTCCCTCCCTCCCGGCTACCTAAAGGAACATTAAAGGGTAGAGCACAAGGCAGACGTCCAGCGGGAAGATTGAGGACTCGATAGGCAGACACGATAGAAGCTGACAGCAGATCCTCGTTGAGAGTGAACAAAAGGCGAACAAGGACGCGGAATCGTGGAGATTAATCCTGCGGGCTAAGACCCTACTTGGGCTATAAACGATGATAATGTGTTATTGAAATTAAAGTACTCAATGAGTCAACCCTATTTGACACTTATGTCATACATGTAAACATTCAATTGTAGTAATTGAGCACGTTCTCGAAAAAGAAAACAGAGCCCCGGATGGTTGGTATCGTGTGATGCACTTTATTTTTAAATATCCTTTTCATCAATGATGGATTTAGAACTATTAACTAATAAGCTGAATGGAGATTGCGCTGTAAATTTAAAATATCAGAGTAGAGTAGTAAAAGAACTTTAACTTAATTCTACTGGTGATTATCCAATGCAAGTTATTTAACATAACAAGGCAAATATAAAAAGGAAATGTGAAAAAATTATGCAGCAGTATGTACTCTTAGTAAGTTTAGGGAATAAGTTGAAAACAACCGCAAAGTAATATTTATATGTATGTACCAAATCAAGTAAATAGACTTACATATGCGTATTATTTTAGTAAACAACTAGCGAAAAAAAAACATTTCTTCTATTTTGCGTAACTGTCCTTCCATTACGATTTAGTTTATTTAAACATTCCCTCATTTAAATGTACATCGCTCGTTTTCGCTCTCTATTTTCAGCCTACATTTAGTACTAAATACCTCAATACAATTCGCGTGGAACAAGATTAGGAATTTCATGAATTCATTGTTTATAACAACACAGTAGCATTATTAAAATATTAAGTTGGTCTTGTATAGTGAATTCTTTTCAAAAAATCTATGAATTAAAATAAAAACAGTCCTCATTTTCACAAAAAAAAAAAGAAAAAAAAACGAACATAGGTACGTTAAGTTTAAATGATTTTGTCTTAATGTTAATGATATAGAATGAAAGAGAAGAAAATTCAAGATAAAATAGAAATTATTGAACATACTATTGATAACAATAGTGAACATGCATCTATATCATCACCGCGACCTTCTCATTTCCAAACACTAAATTCAAGTTATAGCAAACTCAAGAATAATAATACGCGGTTAATTGTAAAAGCAGGAGAAAAATGCTTTAAACAAAATCCAAATAGCCTATGCCGTGTAAATGACAAATTACAAATTCCGAAACAATCAGCGATTGAGCGAAGGAAGAGCGGTGGCGGTAGCGGCTGTATGACCGGTTGGTGCTGCTGGTGCTTTTCGGGGAGTCTGCTCGAAACCGCCACACAGCGCGGATGCCGCGTAGAGGAAGAAAGAAAAAAACGGTAGAAATATTGGAGTAGAAATAGCGCATTCTTAGTCATTCGCGCCTACATATATATTTATACGTGAAAAGTGCTAATAATCGCATTAAGTATCGAAACTACATGCAAAGTGAATTACCAAATGTGTAAACAACTTGTAAGCGCGCAGGCAGTGATTAATACGGCATTGGTGAAAGTACATCGATCACCAAACACAACGGGCTCATTACAAATGCTCTATTGCGGTGATGTTTGAGAAAAAATAACGTTTGTGTGAATAGCGATTGCATTTTTTTTTGCCCGAAACGCTTGCAAAGCCCGACGAAATAAGATTGTGTAGCTTGCTTGCGAAGTGAAGGATGCAATTTGTGGTGCTCGCCTGTTTTGTGGGTGGAAATTGCGAGGTTTCCAGTATACGCTCCGCTTGTGGCTGTTTTGTTGCCAATTAATGTAGAAAAATCATCTCCACACGCTTTGTGCTTTATTAGCCATACACATTTCGTGAAGTTCGCATGGATGTTGCAACCACTTTTTCTTTCTCAGTGCCTACAATACGCCCTATGCTTGCTTTCGCAGCCTTGGGACACTCGATCTTGGGAATACTACACCAAAATCTCGGTTCATTCTCATTCAGCAAGGACTTTGGTGTATTTGATTGTCTGCTTGGCAATTTGTTGGTTTGGACTTCATTGCGTAACAACGGCCTGTGCTAAACGATGAACGCCAATTGGGATTTGGTGCGTACGCTCAAGTCAAGGACGTGACGAATTACAAGCTGGGATAAAAGAAAATAAAAAGTAGAAATAGAACGGATTCAGGTTAACCGAGTACACAATCAGTATTGGACGTTGCTACGAGTGAAATTCTGTGTATCCCCCTAAATAAGTGAACTTGTATGGAAATATCCAAGTCCTTTGAAAATCAGATGTCAAAGAAAGATTATATTGCCTTAGTAAATGTTCATATGACGCAAGATTTTGTTACAGTTTGTATTCATATAGGAGAAAAGCACCCGCATCGTCATCGAGCGCTCGACGGACCATGTGGGGTAAGTACCCTTTTATTGCCGTAATTTTTCATATATATTTCAAATTTGGCATTTAATTCCTTTTTTTTCATGTATATTTCAAATTTTGTATTTAATTCTTTTTTTTTCATGTATATTTCAAATTTTGTATTTAATTTTTCTTTCATATATATTTCAAATTTTTGCCTCATGTTTTTTTTAAATTGCTTTCTTTTCATAATTTGGCCCTTTTTAAATTAGTATTTTTTTCTATTTTTGTGGAAACTGATTTTTTTGTTAACATATTAGCATATTGAACTAACCAACTTTCTTTGCTTCAGTTATATTGAGATTTTCCCTTGAAGTTTAAAAATTATTTAAATTATAAATTATAAGAACAAAATGAAAATAATGAATCGGTCTTTTCATTTCTTGGAACTCTGACCCGGCCCGGTACGGTGGCAGGCTTCCACCTCAAAACATGAGCCAGCCGCCGGGTACTCTTTAATCCTTCTTCTGTTTCAGGTGACGTCGCGGGTTGAGTGGCCCAAGCAGAGTGCCTCTTTATGACATAGAGTTATGCAATCGAATTGCATAATTCTATGGCATAAATTGGTCATCGGGGTACTCCCCTTCTGATGGGAAAGTTTATACAAGTCAAGTTGTATGAGTTTTCCACTCAGAAGAGGAATATCAGGCCACTGCAACAAATATGGATTTAAATCCGGTTGGGTGGGTGCGAAGGGGCTCCATCACCACCCGGTTGCCCTTCTCTCATTTGTGGGCCATGAGCTTCGTCAGGTAACGACGAAGTTACCCTAAGTCCGCCCCTTTTTACACGTTCCACTTGTTCTCGGAACAAGTCCTTTTTCTCTCGGTGTAGTTACCTACACTTTTTGCGACTTCAGTCGCCTCGTTTTAGTTTGACCAGGAGAAATTCGTGAGTGCGAAATTTTTTGTAGTGGGTCCTTGTGCTGGGGAAATGAACCCGCCCCACGACACCGCAATGCTAGCCTGCCAGCGCATTCATGCGTCCCCAGACGAGGGCATTCTCGGCAGATATCTCCATCTTCTTCTGCCGAGGCAGCAGAACATCGCTGCAGTCCTTTACGGACTTTTGAAACTTACTAAATTCACTACACAATCTGATCTGACATTTGTATATGACTTTTCGTTCTACTTAAATAAAACACCAAACGATACAGACGTGTGTTGAGTTTCATTAGTTTATTTTATCGCTAATTTATCTGCTAAATTTAGATCTTCGGGCATTAAACTTCTTCATATGTAACAAATTGAGATAATATATCGAATGCAAAAAACCGTATCTCGATCCGGTCTTTCGTAGTTTTTTACATTAGAATGTTATATTTATACAAAACTTAAAAAAAATCAAATTGAGAAGATCTAAGTTGTTAATGGTCACATTCGTTAATTCTATATGATTATCTAATGCCGATTTCTGTATACGACCTTTTAACATATAAAAAGTGAACATTAAGCTAAGATTTAATGTTCTTCACTGTTCTTTAAATTTATGAGCCGTAAATAGCAAAACTAGCTAGCAAATGGGTTCATTTAGTGCAGTCCATTTCTAAAATAGTGTAGATATAGAGGGCAATTTATTCGAAAAAGTCATTGACTTAGAGGTTTGGAATACAAATTTTTTTGCATGCTTTCTAAGGCCTAGGATCAGGACAATATAATTGAATGAATGCTTTCACTAGAATCTTTATTACCACCAAAGTAAAATCTGATATGAAGGAAATCATGATTGATAAAAATGCTTTTATTACTCGCTATGGATCGATTAACACTGGTTGACTTCATGAAATTTATTTCATGCAAATTTTACTTCGTGAACATTGTATAAGCCGGTTATATTTTTGTTTTTCTTAACATTTCCATAATGTATAAATTTAAACAGAAAAACTAGAATATTAAAAATAGACATGCTAACGAACAAAAAGCCATACACGTATTCAACCGTATGAACATATGAAGTAATCTTGACCTTCATCACATTCAGATGAAAATGGTTATTGTATTTTGCACTGTATGCCAGCCAAGATAAGCATGACAAGCTTGAAAAGACACGGTGAAATGTTTGAAACACCATATGGACGTTTTGAGTTGAAAGCTTATTCTACAACCTCGCATTCATATCACAGCACAAAAAGCTAAAGAGTCTTTATACTAGACACGTGAATAAAATCGATCTTTTCTTCAGATTTAAAATGAATACTATATAAAGTACAGATGCTAGATATGATATCAAGGATAACAGAATAATACGAGTATAGAGCAAGAGAGTACGTACATACTCGTATATGCAATAAAAATAATTTCGAATTTCCTACAGCTGAAATGCACTGAATTAGTGAGAATGTGGAAACTTGTCCCTTCTGTAATCATGCGTTATTTAATTAATTTACTATCACGTAGTCGACAATGATATGACGATTATAAGTGTTATTGAATTAATGAATGACATACATATCAGGAAACAGCAGCAAAGTTATACAAACTATCTTTATCAATATATTGAGAGCTCAATTCGTGTGTAATATTTTTAATAATACATTATCAATTTATTTTATTTTATTGTATTGCAAAGTAATACGAAATTCAGGATACTATGATGGTTGATATGGGCGATAATTAGTAATTAAATAAATTAAAATGTAAACATAATGTATAGAGACCGGATTCGTATGCCGCATAAAATGCTTAAAATATGCATAAACCAGTTAGGTAGACAGGACTACGCTCATTTCAGAAAGGTTTTGTAAATGAGCTACAATATGCAACATGCATTATTGTTTCAATTGGAGGAAATCCAAATGGCTACAACTTCTGTAAATTTTATTGAAATATATAGAATATAACTACTTACATGTCTAGTTTCATGCAATTAAATGATACTAATACAGTTTTACTGACGAACATGTTGAATTTACAAATCTTATCAACGAAGTTGAACCTCTGTTATTTGTTATTGGTTCTACCTCCATAATTTTTAGGGCGTTGTAAAGGAAATTTTCCAAAAACCTACTAATTTTATGTCCTGTCAGACCATCTGTGCGTGCATCACAGCAAGTTTCTTCAGGAACTATAGAAGCTACAAAGCTCAAACTTTGTGAAAAGGTCAGAAGTGATGATCCCTCAAAAGTTTAGGCCTTATCAAATATTTCTGAATATTTTTTCAGCAAATGCAGTCGAAAGGGTATCAAATGAAAGGTCCTGTGGTGGACCAACTATCTATCCAACATGCATGCTTGTGCGCCTCGGGCCATGCAACGGTTTGCATGCATGATCCATATTCATGTGCTGACGACATCGTGGGGACACGCAACTTTATCGCCGAAGCAAACACGCGCCACTATGTTGTGCCCGAATACCGCTGACAGCACACATCTGCGCGTATCCAATATTTACACGATGACGTATCGAACGCGCGTCAGCATATTTTAATAGGAAACAACAGAAGCAGAGTTCATGAGGCATCGAATGTGCTGGCGTATCTGCGACCAGGAGAAGTATCGTTTACGATGCGTCGTCACCGTTATCAATGAATAAAAATGGATAACACAAGTATCAAACATTCATTCGTTCCTTCATTCATCCATGTGCTCAGTCAGTCTTTCATCTACCTCCACGTAAATCTCAACTTCGAATCCGAGACGACGTTACCCATTTTATCTTTTTTATTTCTTATCTCAATAAATTTATTTGTAGAAATTGGCACGTGTTCTTTGTTCCACACGGCAACCATCTATATTGGCGATCGTGACCATCGAACCACACTCCACGCCATTAACGAATGGGCAACACGCAACCGCCGGCCATTAAAGGAGACGTTACGAATACGCTAGTGGTGAATTCAGAGCTGCAAATCCAGAGCTCCAAAATTTAGTTGGTGTTAGTGCTCGTGCTGACTATCAATTCCATCAGCCTGGCCTACAAATTGTACCGAAGTCACGTTCACGGAGTGAAACGTCACGCAGCCCCGACCAACGCCTAAAATGGTTTCACCAGCAACAGCAACGCCAACGCTCGTTCCACAAGCCGGGCTCGCGCCGAAGGAAGAGGCCCACAAAACGAATGAGATCGCTTGTTTTGAGTCCAGAGTTCCACTCTTATGGCAGGGCGACGTGTAGCTTTGGGTCGCCCAGGTAGAGGCAAACTTCGCCACCAGCCGAGTAACCGGACACCACCAAATTCAACCTCATCGAGGCGAACCTCGATACGAAGGCGATGCAACAGGTTCGTAACATAGTAACGAACCCCCCATCCGACAAGAAGTACAGCGCCCTGCAAAAGGCTCTGTTGGCCGTCTACACTGATTCAAAAGTTACTGCTTGAGACCGAGGCAGGAGACCGGCACCCATCACAGCTCCTCAACCAGATGCGCACGCGCACCAACGGAAATGTGTCCGACACACTGCTCCAACAGATGTGGCTCAACCGCCTCGACGTCGCATTGAGGAACATCCTGTCGGCTAACGACGCCCCACTTTCGGATCTCGCAACGATCGCTGATCGCGTGCACGAGTTCAACCGACAGTCAGTAACGGCAGTCGCAAAGGAAGACGCGCCGCGGCAGAGCATCCCACCAACGCTGCGAATCACAAGCGAGCTAAGCAATCTTGCCTCCACAGTACGCGAACTCAGGCACCGGATGACGAAGCTCGAAGACGCACTTCAAGCTCTAAGTAACCGACAGCGATCAACTTCACGACACGAAGCACATCGCACGCGGCGTACGCAGCAGCAGGCATCACCAACACGCCGCATCAGAGAATCGGATGATCAGCTTTGTTAGTACCATCAGCATTATGGACCGAGCGCAAAAAACTGCCGACAACCTTGCTCCCATTAAAATACCTGGCGTTTGAAGATCCACGACAACATAAACAAAAGCGCTTTTCTTATCGACACCGGCGCAGATGTTTCAGTAATACCACCAACCATCCGAGACCTTAGTTCCCCCAACGCCTCCTCCAAATTGGTGGCAGCCAATGGTTCACGGATGCGAACATTCGGCAAAAGATCAGTAAAACTGGACTTGGGATTTTCAACGCTTCATTTTCAACGCCGTTCACGTGGACCTTTACAACAGCCGGTGTAAGTTCTACAATCTTCGGGGCAGACTTCATCGAACACCATGCCCTCCTTATCGACATGAAGGGGAGACGACTTATTGAACGCGCACGCCTCAAAACGATTATAGCCGAGTCATTGACAAACAACCGCCTAAAGTAGACTTGCTCCCGAATGATGCCAGTATCGAGCTGCGATCACTGCTGTTGGACTACGTTAACCTCTCGGACGACAACCAAGAACCAAACACCAAGTGCTCAACCACGCATCACATCCTAACTAAGAGACCGCCGATCAATGCTAAGGAACGAAGACTTCATCAAAAAGCGCATGGAGCAGCCCTTTGCATATGGTGAAAAAGCCAAATGGAGATTGGTGACCTTGCGCTCAACAACCACACAATCCCAGACTGCTATTCAATCGAATTTCTTCAGGATTGTACCGCAGCCCTCCACGGAATGACGTTTTTTTCTGTGATCGATTTGCAGAAGGCGTACCACGAAATTCCCGTGGAACTAAGTGACATTCCGAAGACTGCCATCATCACATCGTTCGGATTGTACATGTACATAACATTCGGACTTTGCAACGCAGGCCAGACGTTTCAGCGCTTCATGCACGAGGTGCTTTGTGGCTTCGATAGCGTATTTGTTTACCTCGACGACATACTGATCTTCTCGCCCAGCCAACAGGCACACCCGGTTCACGTAAAGCAATTATTCGACCGACTAGTCAATATTCTTAAGTGCAATTCGAAAAGCAGGAAGTCAGGTTCTTGGGACACTCCATCAACAACCACGGGTGGAAGCCTTTACCTGAAAAAACGAAAGGAATTTCCGCAACACCGAGACCGAAGACCGTACGCCAACTGAAGTCCTTCTTGGTGATGGCCAACTTCTACCGCCGTTTCCTCCCACATGCAGCCAAACACCAGCGCGCCCTATTGCAGCGGACTTAGGAAAGGCACCAATCCTTGCCCATCCTGACTCCAACGCTATGTGGTCTCTTTCCGTCGATGCCTCTGACAACGGCATCGGAGCCGTACTGCAACAAACGCAGAAAGTAATCGCAACGTCACTTGGATTTTTCTCAAGAAAGTTAACAGACGCCTAACAAAATTACAGCACGTACGACCAAGTTTCCGGTCGTACGTTATACGGAGCAATTAAACACTTCCGGCACATGATCGAAGGCAGAGTGTTCACCGTCTTCACTGGCCACAAACCATTGCAGTTTTCACTCCAACAACACTCGGAAAAATAATCGCCGAGGCAACAACGCCAGCTGGACTTCATATCTCAGTTCATCACGGATATACGGCACGTTCCAGGCCGAGAGAACACCGTCGCTGACTATATTTCAAGGGTAAATATAGCCCAGAAGATCGATTTTAACACTATCGCCCTACCACAGAAGGATGACCCCGAGCTTCAGGCGCTAATGAACACCCACGACCGACCACTTGAATGCAGAGGCTAAATGACCCCTTCCTAATTCTCCACTGCGTCGTGACCTCAGAGAGGATACGCCCTTTCGTCCCGCAGAAGTTTCGAGCAATTATTATGCAGAACATCCATGGTCTCTCACACCCAGGCATCCGAGTGAACAGGAAGTTGATTACCGACCGATACTTCTGGCCTCCAATGAACAGCAACATCAACAATTTCAATCGAGCCTGTCTACCATGCCAGTCGAACAAAATCACTCAACACACGCAGTCACCGCAGCAGAGATACAACTTACCCGATGCTAGATTCGAGCACATCAACATCGACCTCATCGGGCTAATGCCACCGAGCGAAGGATTCCGATACTGTCTGACGGCTGTGGACAGGTTCTCCCGTTGGCCCGAGGCGATACCAATCGAGACGATCACGGCAACAATAGTGGCAGAAGCGCTAATAAGCATATGGATCAGCCGTTTTGGAGTCTCTTCACGCATCACAACCGACCTGGGTAGACAGTTCGAGAGCCAGGTTTTGAAGGACCTGACTAGGATACCATCTGGCGTCCAATGGAATAGTGGAGCGGTGGCATCGCACGGTCAAAACCGCGACTCACCCCAACGGGGTGACTGGGATTACGATCAACGCTGAAAGAAAACATCGGTTCGGCACCAGCCGATATGGTCTACGGAACGACACTCCGCCTACCCGGAGAATTTTTCAACACTTCTCATGCTGGCGCGAAATATTCAAGCTTCCTAAATGACCTGCGTACGAGGATGATGCATCGAATGTACTGGCGTATGTGTGAACAGGAAAAGTATCGTTTACGATGCGGCGTCAGCGTTATCAATAAATAAAAGTTAATAACACAAGTATCAAACATTCATTCGTTTCTTCATTCATCCATTCGCTCAGTCAGTCAGTCATTCATCTACCTCCAGGTAAATCTCAACTTCGAGTCTGAGACGACGTTACCCATTTTATCTTTTGTATTTCTTAACTCGATAAATTTATTTGTAGAAATTGTCACGTGTTCTTTGTTCCACACGGCAACCATATATAGTCTTATGCATCAGAGGGTTCAGGGAGAAGCAAAATGCACGAAAAATTTGTGCCTCCCCTCGCGATTGAACACTTTTGAGCCGACAAATCTGAATAATATCTCGAAATGTTGAAGTTGGGGAAAAATAATCCAAATTTATTCAATCTTCTCATTTAAAACAGCCGTCACTTTGTTTTTCGATTGCTGATGCCACTCGTTGAACGAATTCTCAAAAATGATAGATCATGATATACTTATATCATTCCTGAAACGTTCATGCACGTCTTAGTAAACCCGTAGTGTCTGCGTCGATAAAAAGCGCATATTGTTCCATGGCCATATGGTCCCAGAGTAATACAGCGCATATTGTTGAATAGTAATTCAGGAAAATTCAAACCGCAATAACTTCCTTTAATGCCATTTTTGAAACTCTCAGCGAAAATCAATCTTATAATAAGCAATTTTTGTTTTTAATTTCATTGAATTTAAGGGCACCGTTACAGTTTTATTCAAGAAAATGTAAAATTGATAAGTTATACTATTACTAACACAGTCGAGTGAATTTGGACTTCTGACGAATTTGTTGTTGTTGTACTCATAAAGGCCTATATCCATGATTTTTTCCACATTTTTGGATCAAACGTATCCAATCGCAATAATTGTGAAAAATTGACTAGTGACACAGAAATAAATGACAAAGAATATTGGGTGTGATAATTGCTCCGCACGGTGCCATTTAAAATGTACAAAATTTGCTGGTAACGCTTATGAAAATGTATGCAATAAAAAGTTTATATGTCAGACGTGTAATACTAAAGAGGCTGAGAACAGGATTGGGTAAGGCTGACTTGTGGATAAATGAGCCTGACTATTGGTAAAAAGTGCCTAGTTATGTTTACTGTTAATTTTTTAAATACGTACGAGGGTGGTTCAATCAGTACCCGTGTTAGAAATGAAGACACTATTTTTTCAAAAACAAATATTTGTGTTTTGCAACATAGTCTCCTTTTAGAAAGATACACTTCTCGCAACGTTCCTGCTATTTTTCTGAACCCCCCAAATAAATAGGATTTGTCGAACTCTCCAGAATACGCCTCTGTGTCAGCGATGACTTCCTCGTTTGAGCTAAATTTTTTTCCCGCGAGCGTTTTTCTCATGTTAGCGAACAAGAAAATCGCAGGGAGCCAGATTGGGTGAGTACGGGAGTGCGGCAGCAATGCGTAATGCAATTCATTCAGTTTGGCGGCGACAACAGCGGATGAATAAACTGGTGCGTTATCATGGTTTAACCTTCTTTTTCGCCAAATGCGGCCGTGTCTACTTCAATTTTTTGTCGGTGTGCTCCGATAGCTTACTGCAGCATTGTCCAGTGATCGTTTTACATTTTTCTAAAAAATCATTGAGGGTGACGCCGTTCGCCCCAAAAAATCGTCACCACGACCTTTCTGGCGAATGGAACCGTCTTCGCCTACTTTGGAGCAGATTCGCCGGCTGAAATCTATTGTTTTGATTGTTGCTTAGTTTCTGGTGTGATGATGAACCCAGGTTTCATCAATGGTGACAACTCGACAAATTGCTCCAAACACTGCTTCGAAGTTAATAGCCGCATCCGCTTGTTGTCCACCATGAGCAATCACGACGCCCATCGGGCCGACAATTTTTTCATTGAAAACTTATCATGTAGAATATTAATTGCCGTTCCGGTCGACACATCTACGGCTTCTGTTACTTCGCACACTTTCTTCCGTCGATCAGCGAGAATCATTTCGTAGACTTTTTGAATGATTTCCTCAGCAACCACGTCTGCCGGGCGTCCTGGTCGCTCTTCATCAAGAACGGATGTTCGCACACGTTTAAATTCATTAAAACAGTATCATCGATGGCGAAGTGCCCCCATAAACAGAATCCAACTTTGCTGTTATCTCCTCGCATTTTTTTCCATCCAAAAACAAAAAGCGAATTACCGAAAGAAACTGCTCTTTTTCCATCTTAGCGAAAATCACAAAACACGTCTTACTCGAATGGCTACCAAATCCAAACCAACCAATCAATCAGTCTGAAATTTGTTTTACCGTCGTTTGACAGATGGCAGCACACGGTGATGATACCAACTTCCCTCAGGAACGACCTCTGTCTCAAACACGAGTACTTATTGAACCGCCTGGGTGTATAAGAATTAAAACGTTTTGTTAATTTTGTTAGAAAGTTGAATGAATGAGCTTTCTGTAAATAACATCTGACTTTATTAATAGTGTTGAATATTTCAAATACAGTCCAAGAAAGTTTTCACTCTTATTTACCCTAAATTCAAAGTCAAAATCGCTTTATTCAATACTAATATTTATAAATTTTTGAAGAATATAAACCAAATTCCAAATAATAAAAATATTGAAAACTTAATGGCCCAAATGGCTCTTTAAATTTATACGTTATCAATCAAAAACATTTAATCAAAAAAACAATATTAAATTAAAATTAATTAAAATTATTACATATTTTATGATTCAATTGGAAAAAACCAACCGAAACTATTCAAAAATTAATTATAATTTCGACACAACAGTGAACTTTTATTCTACACCCAGTATGTTATAACCTAATTCTAATAAAATTCAATCAAAAATTTTATCTTATGTCTACTAAAAAAAATGCAATTACAATACCTTATCTCGAAACCTAACATAATAAACATATTGAAAACTATTCCTAATTTTTAACACAAATATACAACAACACTAAATGTAGCTATAATTAGCTGAAACTGAAAAACAAAGCAACGAAAAACACAGCAACAGAAAATAAACACGAATAATTTAGACATTGTCATGCAGCCACCAATACCTAGATTGCTCCGTCTCAACTCGACCAGCCTCAACGGATCTAGCGAATGATTATCCCAATTGTAATTGTTAATCTCTTTGTAGTGTTTTCAGATGATCATAAAGCCCTGTCCAGACGCTACGCCTTTCACAACATTTTGCCTGCGCAAACCAAAACGTTGCAGGCAAAATGTTGCGTGTGGGCGGGAAAAATGCAACGTTTTAGAACTGCGCATAGAACTGTGCAGTTGCAGCGATATTTGAGCTGGTAGGGTTTAAATACCCATGAACTGCGCTAAGAAGTTAGTAAGATGTACTCGTACACCGTCTGGACGCTCTTTCAATTTTGCTTCGTTTTGACTGCGCAGGCAAAACGTTGTTCAAGACGTAGAGTCTGGACTGGGCTTAAGACTATACAGGACTGCAGCGATGACCTGCTGCCTCGGCGAGCGAAGATATCAGTGCTCGCCGGAATTGGCTTTGGCTGAGGACGCGTGAATGCGCTTGCAGGCTAGCGCTGCGGTGTCGTAGGGCGGGTTCTTTCTCCCCAGCATAGGGGCGCACTACAAAAAAAAATTTCGCATTCACGAATTTGCAGGGTTTTCAAAGGTGTATCGGTTCCACGGTGTCGAGGCCGAGGTAACCTACCAAAGGAATTGACATTGGAAAACAACGCCGATGCTCGATTAATGCGCACGAGACGATTTCGTCCTTACTCCGAACTAAGAGTGGGGCATCCAAGTGGAAGCGGTGCCCCTTAATTTATATATGACTAACATATGGCTCTAAACAACCAAGTATTATGGTTTTATTATTAAATATACCAATTATATAAAATTTGTTCATTATTGCAATTCCAAAAGCAATTTTGTACGTTTCTACGAAGATAACGTGAAGTACTTTCGGTCATTTTTTCCTTCGAAATTTCATTCATTTTATGTTTTAATTTTTTGCCTTGAAAAGAAAATTGTTAATCTTACATTAATTACTACTACAAAAAAAATTTAAGCACGTACGGTAGAACTTTTAAATTTTTTTCTCTAAATTGACTTTATACGAAGGTGCAAACTAGTATACTGCAAACTTATAAATGAACAGACAAGAATAAAAGAATTAGAACAACGATTTAGATTCAGAAATACAAAAAAAATTGTAATGAGGTAGTGGTAGGACTACCCTTTTTTATGGTTTTCAATTGTTTTACTTTTAAATCTTTTTACCTTCTAGTTATCTTATTAATTTTTCCTCATCCGTTTCTCTGGCTTTTCCATATATACCGAGTAAATAAACTTTTGTTGTATTTCGCATTGATTTCGGTTGATTTTCCTAGAAAATTTGTGAGTTGGCGAATAAAGCGAGAAATTCAGGCACTAAAATTGGTACAGTCGTTTGAATTTCATGACGATAATCACTTTCGTGAATGTTTCCATTCAACACGGATGGACTATGATTCGACTGTTGATCACAGATTAGCATATGACTGCCCGGTAAGTTGGTGTTTATCGTAGAATTGAATTTGAAGATACAACACCAAAGTCTTCAATTTCGCGGCACAGCATCGCGTTACAAGCGAATCTTATCACAATTTAATGAATGTTTTGCGGGAAAAACATTGGAGGATAACTCATACTTGCGCGTATTTGCTTTCCATCGCCTCAAGTTCGCCGAATTGAGATTCCGCGTACTCGTATATTTTGATTTTTTCCAGCTTCCAGCAGCTGATTGTAATTTTCTGCTGCTCCGCGGACCGGAACGCCTTTTCCACAAGCTTCGTTTTCGTTGATTCTCGACGGGTCGTAATGGCGTCATTGAAACTGCCAACTAGGTTCGTGTGCCCTTCACGGTAGCGTTTCTGTTTTACGTCCTTCGCGACGAACGAGAGACAAACGCTCAATTCGACTAGAATCTGACACTGTAGCAGGACTCCGGAATAAGGAACATTCACTCCGTAATGAGGAATTGAAATCAGGCGAAGTAAAATCTACCGGAACCGAGTCAAGCAGTTGCTTGCGGCGATGTTGACTGTGCTGACTGCATTTATTCAGATTTGATCATGACTTGGATCGAACCGAGCATCACGATTCGCTTTCGCGCACACATCTCCCCGGCAGCACAGAGTTAATGTCCGATACACACGAGTGAGGAAAGTGTCGCTAAACCTGATACTATTAAAGCTTCGTTAGGTCCAGTTGTCTAAACATTTCCCGTTCTTAATCCCAAAAAAAAAGCACTTTCAATTGTTACAAAGTTAAATGTTTACGATCAAGCGCACTCACCATTCAGAATCTTATGACAGAGAAACACATGAGATGAGTAAGCTTCTGATTGCGTATCGTCCGCTTTTCACTATGTTGAACAGCGAGTCTAATTAATTAGATATACTTGTATTTCGTGTAGTTAAAATGGGTTTAATGCTGTTTAGTACAAGTCGAAATGACAAGAACTCCGGGATATAATTTATCTGTGATACCTCTGCAAGCGGTCGTCGCGGCACCCCTATGCCAGAGGTTATTTTCCTCTCGCAAATCATTAACCCCAAAACTATACAAGCAACGTACCTAAGCTCCGGCAATTTTCCGTCTTCATATGAAGTACTTCAGCCTCATTCAACAATGTGTCTTTCGATCCGCAACGAAATATTTTCGTACAGCCACACTTGTACGCGCAAACGATTTTGTACTTCGGGAATATCAAATGATTCCGTAATTCGCGTTAAGTTCGTACTGTTCGTGGCCCGCCACTAACAGCACTCGTTTGCGCTCACGCACTCCTAACGCCAAGCCGCGCTTCAGCAGCCGCAACTAGCTCCTAACACTTCCGACGTCAGGTGATGAGTAGTAGCAGATATTATTCCAACACTTTCCAGCTGATTGAAATGGTGTAGGGATTACCGATATCTGCTGGGTATCGCTACACGGGTTATGAAAAAAGTTTGTGGCATAATATTGCCGCCAAAACAGCATAGGCGTTGCGGATGAATCTTCCTTGTGCATTGGCTGATTTATCTAGTAGTTCGCGGGGCATCTTTGTCTAGACGCCCGGAAATTCAACGCAATGACCGATAAAGACGGAATATTAAGAAGACTGCCGAAAGCAAACTACATTACAAGTCTCGACTTGAAGGATGCCATCTGGCAAATTTCACTCGATGAAACAGCTTCCACAGTGCATGGGCGACCACTATACCAGTTCGTCACAATGCCTTTTGGTCTATGTAACGCCCCACAAACGATGACGCGTCGGATGGACAAAATCATTCCACCTCATCTGAAGCACCAAGTGTTCGTTTACTTGGATGACCCTCCACTCATATCAGAAACGATTGACCAACATCTACAGTTGCAAGAAGTAGCCCTGCATATCAGTAAGGCGGGACTGACTATCAATATCCAGAAAAGCAAGTTTGTTATGACCGAAGTCATCGGATATGGTACCGTCAAAACGGATCCGGACAAAACTCGGGCGGTTGATGAGTTTCCCTTACCGAAGAACATTAAGCAGCTACGACGTTTCCTAAGAGTGTGCGGTTGGTACCGAAGGTTCGTTCGGAATTACGCAACGGTTTCAACGCCTCTGTCGGACATACTCCAAAAAGGTAAGTTCATCTGGTCCGAACTCAGCCGAAAAGCTCAAAAAAGTCGACATCTGCTCCAGTCTTGCACAGCCCTGACTTTCAGAAACCCTTTTCCATTCATTGCGACGCAAGTCAACATGGAGTTGGGGCTATGCTAGTGTAATTGACCGAAGAGGGAGAAGAAGCTCCCATTACTTTTATGTCCAGTAAACTGAACTCGGCCCAGAAGGAGTACAACGTATCCGAACAAGAATGTCTGGCAGCGGTGATGGCTGTCAAGAAATTCCGAGCGTACAGAGAAGGCCACCCGTTTGAAATTATCACAAACCACGCTTCGTTACAATGGCTGATGGACATAGCCCAATGGGCTCGTAAACTGCAAGGGTATAAGTTTTCCACGAAACACCGAAAAGCGACCCAAAACATCGTGCCCGATACTCTCTCGCGAATATTTTCACCCGAGGGAGCGGAATTGGCCTTAAGTGACGAAGATCCTATCGAGATAGACTTAGACAGCCCGCATTTTAAGTCAGACAGCTGCAAGGAGTTGAGGCAAACCATCGTAACCCAACAAACACAGTTGTCTAATTTGAAAGTGAAAGACGCAATGAATACGCAACCGCTGATCCATTGCAGGAAGAAGAGCCTTGGAAACTGCGGGTGTCGGAGGAAATGACTCACAATCTGATCCTCCGCGCAGTCAAGTTAAAGTTCCGGACCGTGTATTCAACGTCTGCATATAGGTCTACTCGGCCCGTACCCTCGTTCTTCTATGGGACACATTGGAGCTATCGTTGTGCTAGATAAGCTCTCTAAATTCCCGCTGGTGGAACCTATTCGCAAATTCACTCGGCCCAGAAGGAGTACACCGTATCCTTACAAGAATGTCTGGCAGTGGTGATGGCTGTCAAGAAATTCCGAGCGTACAGAGAAGGCCAACCGTTTGAAATCATCACAAACCACGCTTCGTTACAATGGCTGATGGACATAGCCCAATGGGCTCTTAAACTGCAAGAGTTTAAGTTTTCCACGAAACACCGAAAAGCGACCCAAAACATCGTGCCCGATACTCTCTCGCGAATATTTTCACCCGAGGGAGCGGAATTGGCCTTAAGTGACGAAGATCCTATCGAGATAGACTTAGACAGCCCGCATTTTAAGTCAGACAGCTGCAAGGAGTTGAGGCAAACCATCGTAACCCAACAAACACAGTTGTCTAATTTGAAAGTGAAAGACGCACTGAATACGCAACCGGTGATCCATTGCAGGAAGAAGAGTCTTGGAAACTGCGGGTGTCGGAGGAAATGACTCACAATCTGATCCTCCGCGCAGTCAAGTTAAAGTTCCGGAGCGTGTATTCAACGTCTGCATATAGGTCTACTCGGCCCATACCCTCGTTCTTCTATGGGACACATTGGAGCTATCGTTGTGCTAGATAAGCTCTCTAAATTCCCGCTGGTGGAACCTATTCGCAAATTCACGACTCCACATATTCTGAAGTTTTTAGAGATCCGAGTATTCCATGTGTTTGGTGTACCAGAAAGCTTGTACTCGGACAACGGAGTACAGTTCCGATCTCGGCAGTTTAAGAGTCTACTCGAACAGTACGGTGTCGAGTACCAACTGACGCCAATATACTCTCCTCAATCTAACGCATCAGAACGCTTGAATCACACACTGTTAGCCGCGATCCGTTCTTATGTTCATCCAACTCAGAAGGATTGGGACCGCAGATTGTCCACCATCACTTGTACTCTGCGGTCGTCTTATCATTCCATCACGGGTGTCTCGCCTTCTTTGCCGCCTTCGGACAGCACATGATTTGGCATGGCAAATCATACAAGCTACTGCGGCAGTTAAAATCCCGTCGTTGCGCTGGAGCCCCACGAACGTTTAGGTGACCTCCGCCAACAAATCGGACGGAAGATAAGGGCGGCGGGACGTTCAAATGAGACGCATTACAACCTGAGTATTTTAAAGAAGGGGATAAAGGATTTCGCCGTAGCTTCCGACAAAGCGACGCCACTGAGCATTACAATGCATAGCTAGATAGCCGTTTTCTGAAAAGCCGTGTACAGAAAGTTGTAGGACCTCATCGTTACCTCCTCACGAAGCTGTCCGGGAAAGAAGTCGGGATATATCACGCAAAAGACCTGCATATACGTCTGTTTTGTGCGTTCGTACTTAGTTTCGATCACACCCATGGGTTTCCCCATTTACAGCAAGTCGAAAGTATTTGCGTCAGCCTGTCCGTCCCCTAATCATTTTCTTCTGTTGCCTCCTTTCGCGTTCCGACCCCGAACACAATCGATTATACGCCTGGAGATCCTTCAGCTCCTTTTTCGCGATCCTCGTCTCCTTTGCATCGCAAGAATCGAGTAGTCGTATTGGGCAAACTGCTCGAAAACCATCATAATGCTGATTCAATTTGAATTGTAAATTTAAAAAAATTAATATTTAAATTTACGATTAAAATTCGGACACGGCAGCCCCTTTGTAACGCAACTTACCATCGAATTGATCTGTCCCGCAAGGAGACTACATTGGATGGATGAGTAGGGTCGTCAAGAAACCCCGTTGCGATACAAGGGAAGTTCTGTTGCTGATCGCGGCAAGTAGGGACAGTTTTTCCCACACGCGGCAATGATCGCATGATTTTGTTAAGTCTGTCGGAAGGAACGGATCCAAAGTTGCCTTTATTATTTGTCTCGTTATGACTGTTCATGTGAATCCATGTGTAGATGAATATCGAAATTGACCACGTCAAGAGCAGCAAAACCATTTCGTGAGGTGCTACGCTTGAACGGTTTTGTGATGACGTGAGCCAGAAAGTGATTGGTTGACCAAGTTCGGCCCGGGTTTGAGAAATTTTCGAAAGCAAATAGAGCACACTGTCTGCATGAGTTCGGTTATAATTATGATAAAGAAAATTTTTCGGGGTGGCGATAATTCTGTGTGTCACGATCGCAAGTAGTGTGTGCTCCCCCTGAAGTGATCGCGCCGCATGGGTTATGTGATGCACGCATTCTTGTTTCTTTATTTTCCTTACATTTATGATTTGCTCGCGACACGTTAATTACCCAGTGCTTTGCCAATTAAGAGGATATCAAGACGCCATTTGTGGATATTATGCAGAAGCAGAGTGCTGTTTCCGTAAAGTGCTTGGAAATTTACGATAAAAATTCACACGTTCATTGATTAATCTCTATCTGCTGAATTCCTGGAGCTACTCGCGACACGAATCGCACATTCCCCGTTGGCCTTGAGTAGTAGGCAGAGTTGCTGATTATTCAAATACAATTCTTCAAATTACATCAGTGCATCAGCTGTGAACGCAACAAAGTTGGACAGGACGAACGGAAGCGAGACCTGCTGATGTGTTCCGCATGCAGTGTTCTTGTCTGCTGAAAGTATTAATTACCCTCTTCCGCGGTAATGATAGTTTTATTCAAATATTTCCAACATCGGATGATTTATTTCAATCGTTTCCTTGTTGAAGTTAAATATACACATACCAGTAACATAGAAATCGCATGCATCCACAAGTAATTCACCATCAACGAAACGGGACTCCGAACTCTTAGTTGTTGCAGTTGCTACGGAGGGAGAGCCTTTATAACAAATATTTGCACTGCTCCAAACTATTCAAAAGTTTCCGTTCGTTCTGCTAAGAGTTGTTGCTGTCATACCATATTTTTGGATTCATTCGTTTTATTGAAGACAATTGAATGATCTCTTCAATTGTGGTGTTTAGAGAGATTTATTCCACCAAAATAATAATGGAATATGCAAAATTAAAATGTGGATATGAATCGTTTGGGTATGCCTGGATTAGTACAGTCATTAACTGCGTCCACGACACCATCGTCGTTGTCTTCATCTTCAATTAAAACAACTTTAACACCTTTTTGTACAACAACCTAAGTGAACACCTTTTTGTAAATATACGGGAAATTTGCACTCCAGTGATCGAATATGTTGATGAAATTGAGAGGAAAATACCAAACGTATTTGTAGTGGATGGCAACGCTAGGGAAATTTTACAGCTCGAAGAGAAACGACAGAGACTGACGAATAATCTTACCCAACTAGAAAGCATATGCTATTTACGCTGAATCATTTTCAAAAATTCGGTCAATTTCTCAGCAATAAACACCGCTAATACTTTTTCTAAATATATAAATAACAAAAATACGAGGGAGCACCGCTTTCACCTGGATGCCCCACTCTTATTTGGGGCCCATAATTATCGTCAGTAAAGAAGAAATACTCCCAGGTCACCTGTATTCGCCAGGCCCAGTTTGTTTTTTGCTTTGGCAATTTCCACCCTTAGTAGGTTACCTAGGCCTCGACACCTGTCGATCCGCATTTTATCTGTAAATTTGTGAATGCGACATTTGTTTGTAGTGGGCCCTTGTGCTGTGGACAAGAACCCGCCCCACGACACCGCAATGCTAGCCTATCAGCGCATTCATGCTCCACCATCTTCCCCCTGCAGACCATCGCTGCAGTCCTGAACGGAAACTTATCCAAACTTTTCACTACAAATGGCCATGACTCCTTTTTGTGCTTTACTGAACATGATTTTGACATATTCAGTATAGTGCAGATATTGATCGAGACGAACAGGTATCGAACACAGGATTATTGTGGAACCCGTTCTGAACTACCCTCACCAGTCATAATGTGGAAGTCCTTCCAATTACGTTTCAGGTCTTGACTTGCCCCCTGCAGCGTTGTCTGAAACAAAATTTTTTCGCAATTCTGCGCATCGATTCTCATTCGCCAATTGTCTGCGTAGAGTTGCACATCATTAGCAGTTTGACAAATTCTTCTATTCGATATATAATGCTTCTAACCCGTCTTAGGCTTTCTGTACAAACCAGTAGATGCACGAAGACATTTCCTTTCGAAAACTCTTAATTTTTCCAAAGTACTAGCATTCTGGTCGTACCAGATCTAACATCCATATGTCAAAACTGGTCGAACCAGAGTCTTGTAACAGATAATTTTGACCTTTTGATCAATGTATCTGGAATGAAAGAGTCTTCGTAGAATCATGACTACTTTTTGTGCCTTACTGAGCATGATTTTGACATGTTCAGTACAGTACAGATACCGATCGAGATGAACACCGAGGTATCGAACACAGGATTTATGTGGAACCCGTTCTGAACTACCCTCGCCATCAAGGCCGTTCAATAGCGAATGAATATTGCAAAGAGCAGAGGCGCAGTAACTGTTCCTTGCTGTAGACCATTCAAGACCTTGAATTCGCGCATTGTTGTCAGATTTCCATCAGTTACAGCAAATGGTTTCCCGTATAACATATTGCACATTATGGCGACAAGGGTCTGGGGAACCTGTCATGAAGGAATTTAAAAACTAGTCCATCTAACCACACCGTATCGAATGCTTTCTCCATATCAACGGAACACGCTCCAACACATTCTCTGTTGTTTACGAGTAGTTTCCAACAGATGACTAGGATTACTTTTTTTATCACATGTATGGTCGAATGCCTGGCACGAAAACTAAATTGGCAATTCGGCATCAACTCATATTTCTCAATGAGGGCGTTTAATGCTCTGTTGAGCATCACTTCAAACACCTTGCTGATGTTTGGCAGCAAGCTGATTGGGCGATAGCTTTTAGGGCAAGAAGATCCTTTTCCTTTCTTCAAGATCAGAAATAACTTAGCCTTTTTCCATTTATTTAGGAAATATGAATTGCTCAAAATGTTGTTGAAAATATGCAATAATTCCCAATAGCAACCTAAGGCAAATGTCGGAGAACTATATTTGGAACACCGTCGATACCACATGATTTCTTGTTGTTTATCCTGCCAAATATGAAACACAAGTCTTCATAGCTGACAAAATAATCATTAAGATTCAAGCTTGGTATGAGGTCAGATGTTAATGTTTCATTGAAATGAAGAACTTTTGCTTCAACGACCTCTGAAAATATTTTATTCCCTCTCTCAGGATTTGGTAGATGAACCAATTCAAAATGTGTTCCAATCAGGGCAAGTTTATGCAATCCATCACATATAATCCTGTTTCCATTTCTATCCGGAATCGTACTATCAATTTCGATACCAGCCCCATCGAGAAGATTTACCATATTTAATCACTGGTGATTTCAAGATTCGATACCTTCACTCGAGGCTTGTTACGGAATAAGCTATTCATTTTCGTGAAAACGCCATCTGGGTCCTGTGGGCTGATACCCCTCAGTTTTTCCGCCCATTGTTGTCTGACCTCACTTCTGAAGTATGAACGGATTGAGTTTTGGAAATTCTTCAGGTGTAATTTCAGCAAGGCCAGCGAGGGATGGTTGTAGTCCGAAAATCGCCAATAAATATTGTTGACGCGTGTGAGAAGGCTTTTCAATCTTTTTAACCTTGCGATAGTTGGTGTTTCATATCCTTCCATATGGTTTCGATGCTTAATATTGGGTATTTGACCCTACTCACCGTAGTCATTACATGATCTATTATCGTTGCAGATGTTTTCGTTACAGTTGTTTGAAATGAATTTAGAAGCACTGTTCAATTCATCCTCAATGTTTTCACATAGCTTAAAGTTTTTATGCAGTTAGGATTGAGTTCCGGTGATATAAAATATTTTAATAAATATACACTCATACAATATTATTTAGCTCAGATAACTTTATACAGGGAGAAAATTGCGGCTTCAATCGGTAACATTATTGCAACTTCATTAGAGTTAATTCAAAAATTTAAATAAACACCAGGAAATCATTTACCAGACAAGCTAAGGTTCTTCTCAATGCCATACGAACGATTAGCATTAAGACTCACATTTCCTACACATTTGAGATTTAACTTTCAAGATTTTCATGCACAGACGAGATAAAATAAAAATAATTGAAGATAAATATCCATTCAATAGAGATAACAAAGTAAATATTAAAGTCTGCCACTCATTATTATTCACTAACGGAGCCACAAGCGCTCGCAACGTGCATTATCTTATCTACACATGCTTTGATGCAGCACTGCATCAGATGCAGAGATAAATCATCAATGAACTACAATAGCATTCATTCGGTTCGCACGGTTTCACACTCCCTCCATTATAGTGCATTAGTTGCCAAAATGATTTTCCCACCTGACCGAAACCATATCACCCCCTTGGGAAGCAACCCGGCGAATTACGCAACCGGGCCTGAGAGCCACAACAACTGCTCGTGTGACCCAAATTAATCGCATGGGTATGCAAAACCGTTGAAATTTTAACTGTTTTGTCTGTGATTTTCACCACTGCACACATGTTGCAGACTCAATGACACTTAAAGTAAAATTCGCGAAAACAGGTTTTGTAATAATTCTAGAATTTTATTAATCACTGACCCAACCCGCACTGTGCGGATTTTTTTATTCTATGCGACGAAATAATCGATTAGATTCGAATGTAGGGCGACTTACATTTTTGGCAATTCGATGGATGGATATCCGTGTAGCTGGCGCTAAAAATTACACAACACTCGCGTAGAATGAATCCACGAAACAACCGCCGGAAATAAAAAATTCAACTTAAAATTAACGTGAGCTATCAACAAACAAAATATAGGAAGAACAATCTCCACACCATACGACCGAACCACCACTGACAAATCAACTAGCGGGCTGACTTGAGACTGACCAACCGACAATTTTCATTCGGATTTGGGTAGAATTTTCGCTGTCATGTGCGATGTATGGCATGATAGTTTTCTCATGTGCGATGTTCGCATTTAGTTAGCCTCATGTGAGAACACACAAGTCATCGAGCCGGCAAGTGCGGTGTCATGCGACGTATTGCATGTAATAAGTGGAGAAAACGGAGAAAAATTGTCAGTTTTCCTTAAAAATTGGATTTGGGTTGTGTAGGCTCCTAAAGTGAAATCTCAATTAATTTTCAATAGTCTGTGTAGGAGTTATCATGGAATACCATTCCCTGTAAAAATCAACAATAAGTGCATTTGAACAATTTTCACGTAATATTTTGTAGATCGATATTTTATTGTCTTTTTACGTATGTACATTTTTAACACGGTCATAGCTTTACAACGGCACTAAATTCAAACAAAAATTATGACTAAATTCGGTCGTAACCAATTCAAAGTTGTTGAAAAATTGACAATGTGCTCAATGGCTTATAAATTGAAAGAAGCACTATTAGGAATGATTTGCATAAAACAAGAAAGGAATTTCTTTCTTTCTTAAACTTAATGGCCCAAATGGCTCTCTAAATTTAAACATTATTAGTTAAACACATTTCATCAAAAAAAACTTCAAATTAATGAAGATAATTACATATTTTATGATTTGATTGGAAGAAGGCGATAAAACCAACCTACACTATTCAAAAATTATTTATAATTTAAACACAACAGTGAACTTTGATCCTACACCTTATATGTTTTAACTTAATGCTAATAAAATTCAATCAAAAACTTTATCTTATACTAAAAAATTCTATCACAATATTCCTAACCTACGCGTTTAATCGTATCTCTAACCTAATATAATAAACATAACATATACCTAGCCTATCCCTAATTTTTAACACAAATAACCAGCAACACTAAATGTAGCAATAATGAGCTGAAACCCAGAAACTAAGTAACGAAAAACACAAAAACTGAAAATAAACACGCATAATTTAGACATTGTCACTAGGCCACCAATACCTAGATTGCCCCATCTCAGCTCGATCAGCTTCAACGAATCTAGCAAATGAGTATCTCCATTGGAATTGTTGATCTTGTGAACTCAAAATCGGAGGATATTTTATCTTCTTATCGGTGGCCCGTTGATATATGTGATATATGACTGGGACGCCGTCAGAATCAACAACATATCGATTCATGTCCAAATACACGAATGCTTCTGAAGGAACGAAGCCAGTAGCGAGGCAAGTCGCTATATATCCGTCAGTAGGGTGGAACGGCTGTGAGATCTAAGGTTTTTCACTCACAGTTACAGATCTTGTGATATGATTCCGAAGCAGTTTAAATATAAAGATATCGACTCTCGTCACTTCAGCAGTTTGATAAATTCTTCTATTCGATATGTAATGCTCCCAATCCGTCTCAGGCTTTCTGTACAAACCAGTGGATGCCCGAAGACATTTCCTTTCGAAAACTCTTAATTTTTCCATTGTACTAGCACTCTGGTTGTACCAGATCTGACATCCATATGTCAAAACTGGTCTAACAAGGGTCTTGTAACAGATAATTTTGACCTTTTGATCAATGTATTTGGAATGAAAGAGTCTTCGTAGGGCCATGACTACTTTAAGTGCCTTACTGAGCATGATTTTGACATACTCAGTATAGTACAGATACTGATCGAGATGCACACCGAGGTATCGAACACAGGATTTATATGGAACCCGTTCTGAACTACCCTCGCCAGCCATGATGTGGAAACCCTTCCAATTACGTTTCAGGTCTTGACTGACCCCCTGCAGCGTTGTCCGAAACAGAATTGTTTCGCATTTTTGTGCATTGATTTTTATTGTCAGTGTACAGCTGTGCATCATTGAACATTTTTTGGAGATTGCTCTGAACTATTGTAGCTTTTCAATCTGCCGTATAGATGATCAGATCATCAGCGAACGCTACCAATGATCGCGTTGGCGAGACGTTAAAATCAAAGCCGCTCAATATCTTGCGAATGAATATTGAGAAGAGCAGAGGCGCAGTAAATTTTCCCTGCTGTAGACCATTCAAGACCTTGAATTCACGCATTGTTTATTTATTTATTTATTTATTTAAATTCCATTTAACAAATAAAACATAATCCAATTACAAAATGGAACAAAACAAACAGAAAAGAAAATTAATGAAAATTAGAATTAAGTGTTAAAGTTAATATAAAAAAGAAATTCAATGGTACTAAGAATAATAGATATACATTTAAAATTAAATTAAAGCACACAAAAAAAGAAAATAAAGTCTAATATTTACTCCAGTTGAGTTTTAAGAATCAGGCTTCTTAACCTCAATTTAAAAACTAGGTATGAGTCAGAAAAAGGACCAAGCTTAAGTTTATCATGTTTCCTTACCATTCGTATAATGGGAGAATGAAAATATAAATTTGTACGGGCATACAGTGGCACGAAAAAATTGTTTGCCCGAGAAGAACGCGATGATTGACGAAGACGTAAGTCTGCAAACATTTTAATGAAATTTGATTGTGGCAGAGTTGATACAGAAAACACTGATCTAGATACATGCAAACGTAGGAAGGATAAACGGCAGTCATAGGGTTGATATGGGATTTTGAATTTGTAAAACAAGACACGAGTAAATTTACGCTGGACATTCTCTAACGAGTCAATGAGGTAGGAGTGTCGGGGAGACCAAACTACAGAACAATATTCGAGGATAGGATGGGTAAGACAGATAAACAAGCGGACAGGGGTAGATATATTGTTAAATTTATGAGCATGCCTGAAAATAAGTCCCAATATTTTCGAGGCCCTAGTAGTCACGATTAGAACGTGTGCATCAAAATTGAGCTGAGGATCAAAAGTAACGCCAAGGTCCTTAGCAGAGCTCACAGCAGCGAGTGGGACTTCATTCAACAAATAGCTGAAAGTCAGTGGAGAACGATTTAGATTAAAAGTCATATTATAGCAGTTGACAACATTAAGACAGAGGTAATTAGACGAACACCAGTTACTTAGTGGAATCCGGTCCATCTGAAGATATTGACAATCTTGTACAGACCTGATAGCTCGAAAGACTTTAAAATCATCGGCATACAGTAGGCAATTGGAAGCGATAACCGAAGGAAGATCATTTATAAACAATAGGAATAGGAGGGGACCTAAAATGGACCCTTGACGAACACCAAAGGATGGATAGAATGGAATAGAGGTAGTTCCACAGTAACTAACACAACATATACAAGAAGACAAGTAGGAGTCCATCCATGATAAGAGAGGGCCAGCAATCCCAAAAGTTTTCAGTTCATAACAGAGAAGTTGATGGTTGGCCGTGTCAAATGCCTTCGAAAAGTCTGTGAAGATAACATCAACCTGCAATCGATTGTCTAGGGCCTTAGCAATGAAATCGGTGAATTCAGTTAAATTTGAGGTCGTAGAGCGACCTTTGAGAAACCCATGTTGTCAGATTTTCGTCAGTTACAACAAACGATTTCCCGTATAACATATTGCACATCATGGCGACAAGGTGTGTGGGGAACCTGTCCTGAAGAAGTTTAAAAACTAGTCCATCTAACCACACCGTATCGAAGGCTTTCTCCATATCGATGAGACATGCTGCAACACATTGTCTCTCATGTAATTTCTAACAGATGTCTGAGGTTGCTTTCGTTATTGCATGTGTGGTCGAATGCCTGGCACGAAAACCAAATTGGCAATTCGGTATCAACTCATATTCCTCAATGTGGGCGTTTAATGCTCTATTGAGTATCACTTCAAACACCTTACTGATGTTAAACAACAAGCTGATTGGGCGATAGCTTTTCGGGCATGAAGATTCTTTTCCTTTCTTCAAGATTGGAAATACCTTAGCCTTTTTCCACTCATTTGGGAAATATGAATGCAATAATTCCTAATAGCAACCTCAGGCAAATGTCGGAGAACTATATTTGGAATACCGTCTGTTAGAGTAACTATAGGTATTAAGATTAAAAGGTTGTACAATACAAATTTAGAAGAATTTATTCATAAAGTAGTCATTATCAATTTCATTTTTATGCTGTATTGCATTGCACCAAATTAATTGCATTTGAACTTTGTTTAGCTTATTCATACAATATTGTATTGTTCCAAATTGTAAGTCCAATAAACTTCCTGTAATAAGCATTTGAACTTTGTTTAGCTTGTTCATACAAATGCTCCAATTAATAGCAATAAACCTATTGTAAAATTATTGCCACCTCAAGCAAATTCCTCAAAGACCAATCGAAGAACATTGACTTGCTTGAGATGGCACTGATTGCTTCACACGCGCGATCAAAAGAAATTGTGCATCAATGTAAAATATATGTATAAATTGTTTGTAGGAATGAGGAATAAATCATTGTTGTTTTAACAGTCACTGATTGATTTTCACTCTTTCTTTACGCAGGAAACATTCGTCCGTCGAGCCGGATAACTTCACTGGATTTGGAGAAATTTCGTTAGCGGGAATCACATTACGCCTTGGCAGTTGGATGATCAACATTGAGACTAGCAAACTACACGTCAAACAGGAACTGCACTTGGACACTGGAAGTTCATTTGGAGCGTAATTACCAAATCTAAAGGGAAGTTAACGGATAGCAGTTTATTCGAGAAATACTAGATGTACAAGGAGTACACACAAAGGCAGAGTTAGTCAATTGTGCGCTGAACTGGTTCCGCATATTGGACGGTTAGAGTAACATTGGGCTCGTGGTGGCAATTACACTATTGGTATCTCATCAATTCAAGCGACTTGCCGTTGAGTTACCTGTAAACTTCAGAGAGAAGTTGTCTTTGGCTTTGAGAGAAAGTCATTATGAGTGGCCAAGATACTATCTTCAAACAAGTTCAAAGGCTCATCACGAACTTCAAGAAGGATAGCGAATCAAGGCACAGTCTCGCTTATTTCCAAACGAGGATAGAGAAATTAAAGGGTTTATGGGCAAAGTGTGAGGAACAGCATGATGCAGAGTACACGCGGTTGACGGAAGACCAGAAGGAACTTGAACAATACTGCACGGAGTTTGAGCGTCTGGAAGAGTTAACAATGGATTACCTTACTTTGTTCCAGGCTAAAATCAACGGATACACACCTGGAGCAACATCATCAGTTCTCCCAGATTCAGTCAAACTAGAGAGAATTCGAGTCCCGTCTTTAAATGGTGTATACGGCGATTGGTTCGCATTTCATGATTTGTTCAAAAGCATGGTTCATCAGAACATGCAATTGACTAATGTGCAAAAGTTTCAATATTTAAGAAGTGCCCTTCGCGGGGAAGCGGAACAACTCATTAACCATTTAAGCGTTACAGAAGGTAACAACGATCCTGCATGGACATTACTTTGCGAGCGATACGATAACCATCGTCTCATAGCACAAGAGATAATGCAGTGGCTCTTCAACATAGAGAACTGCACACGCAACGATCCGTCAGGCCTTAGGCAAATGCTTGATACAACGAATCAATTACTCGCAGGAATCAAAACATTGAACGCTGATTCCTTCGCGCTATCAACCATTTTCATGCTCAATCAGAAGCTTGATGAAGGCTCACGAAAGGAGTGGCAACGAACCATCTCTGACTCAAATAAGATTCCATCATTGCAACAGTTTCTGGACTTCTTAAAACAGAGGTTTTCGATGCTAGAAGCCTTATCCCCCGGAAAAGCGAAAGCAAAAACAGTGAAAGCGAATACAACACAAATAAACGCAAAGAGTTCTTGTCCAATGTGCAAGAGCACACATAAGCTGT
Source organism: Odontomyia ornata (assembly GCA_963969285.1). Taxonomy (NCBI): domain Eukaryota; kingdom Metazoa; phylum Arthropoda; class Insecta; order Diptera; family Stratiomyidae; genus Odontomyia; species Odontomyia ornata. Next base: position 155,897,742 of record OZ017738.1, on the reverse strand, counting down.
TTGAATGCACCTCATTCAAACAAGCCAATGTCCAAGTAAGACGCAACGTTGTTAAAAGTGCTAATCTGTGTTTTAACTGTTTCGGACAACACAGGGTTAATAAATGCACGTCCACACATGGATTCAAAGTTTGCAGTAAAAAACACAACACATTACTGCACATAACTGCCAAAGAAGACACGTTACGAAGTAAACCATCGGCTCCGCCAACCATACAAGGCCACGGTGTATACACGAAACAGACGTACATATTGCTCGCCACTGCCTACATAAAAATACGCCGTCCAGATGGAGAAGATGTAACGTTTCGAGCATTGCTGGACTCTGGAACACAACGGTCTTTTATAAGCGAAGCAGCTGTTCAACTTTTGCAAGCCACACGCACAAGTGCCAAGTTCAGAATCAGTGGCATTAGTGCCATGGAGAATGTAACATCAAAAGGAGAAACCAAGTTACACGCTATCGTCAGTCTGAATCTGAGCAAACCGAGGTAATTGTCTTCAAACCACTCATTCTGGCAACGATTACTACACCGCTACCATGCAACAAAACACATTTGACAATTCCGAAGGGATTGACGATTGATGATCTAGCGGATCCAAATTTCAACATCCCGTCAGCCATAGACATTCTCATCGGAGCGGACTTTAACGATCAGTTGTTATTGCCAGGACTGTTACCTGGTAAGCCATGTGCCCAGATAGCGAAATTAGGATGGGTACTCTTCGGCACCGTTCCATGCAAACCATCAACATCAGTATGTGCTTTTGTGTCCTATCAAGGACTGAAGGAATCGGTATGGAAGTTTTGGGAAACAGAGGAACTTCCAGAAACAAGATACGTGACAAACGAAGAGAAAGCGAATGAGGCTCATTTCATGCAGAACATTTACCGGCAACCATCAGGAAGGTACTCTGTTAGCATACCATTCAATCACAACGTAGACCCTTTTTCGGATATTGGTGACACACAAAAAATTGCGTACATAAGATTTCGACAAATAGAACATCGACTGGCACGTAATCCAGCTTTATATGAGCAGTATCGGAATTTTATGGAGGAATACATTACCCTAGGGCACATGTCAAGAGTACTTGCAGACCGCATGAAGATGGATACGGCCTACTATCTGCCACACCATACTGTGGTGAAAGAAAGCAGTAGTACCACCAAACTTAGAGTGGTATTCAACGCATCTCAAAAAGGTTCCAAGGGGAAATCCTTAAACGATCTTCTTTATACGAGGCACACCATTCAAGGAAACCTACTCCATCTTTTAATGCGGTGGAGGCAGCATAAATACGTTATTGCAGCCGATATTGAAAAGATGTACCGGCAAATATTCGTACATGAGAAAGACCAGCACTTCCAACGGATTTTATGCCGATTCAACCAAACAGAACCAATTCAACATTTTCAATTGAGGACAGTTACATACGGAACTGCATGTGCTCCATACTTGGCGATTCGAACACTACACCAATTGGCTGCAGATGAATCAGCGTCATTTCCTCAAGCTTCACAGACCCTAACAACCGACTTCTATGTTGATGACGTGCTAACGGGTGCAGATAAGTTAGACGACCTGCTCAAGCTTCAAAATGAACTGTGCAATTTTCTAAGGAAAGGTGGGTTCCATTTGAGAAAATGGTCCTCCAACCATAAAAGGCTATTAGAGCGTATTCCAATTCAAGAGAGAGAAACACAACTCCCGTTTAACATAGCAGCGACGGAGCAAATCAAAACCCTGGGCATACAATGGCACCCAGCCACAGACGAATTTTCATTTAAGATCGTGAATCCAAGCAACGAAAAGGTTCTCACAAAAAGGATTGTGTTAGCAGAAGTTTCTAAGCTGTTCGACCCTATTGGTTGGCTACAGCCATGTATCATCATAGGTAAAACGATAATTCACGATCTATGGCTTGCAAAAAAGGACTGGGATGAACCACTGGGTTGCAATTTAACTAAGGAATGGACACGGTTACGACAACAACTACCAGACTTGGAAGCTATAAGAATAAAAAGGTGGGTAGAGTTCAGTCCGTTCCATCAATTTGAGCTTCATGGGTTTTGCGACTCATCATCAACAGCTTATGCTGCCGCTATTTATATTCGCGTAGTGACCACAACGTCAATCAAGGTCACTTTACTAACAGCTAAATCGAATGTCACTCCAATAAATGTAGAGTCAATTCCTAGATTGGAGCTTAACGGAGCAGTATTGTTGGTTAAACTTATGGCTGAGGTAATTAAAGCACACAAGTGGAATAACGCTCCCCGATTTTACTGGACAGACTCAACAGTAGTCCTCTCCTGGATTTGGAGTCCTTCGGCGAAATGGAAGGTAAAAGTTGCTAATGGTGTGAGTATTATTCAGCAGCATAGCTCAGTCGAACACTGGTACCGTGTCAGTACCCATAACAATCCAGCTGATATCGCGACAAGGGGCATGTATCCAAAGGAACTCATCAACTGTGATCGGTGGTGGAATGGATCAGCTCGGCTGAACGCACGCAGCGTTCGAATGCCTCCAGTAATGCAACTAACCGGTGAAGGGGAACAAGAAGCAAAAACAGTATCACTAATTGCTACAACTGAAGAACAACCAGATATATTAACCAGGTACTCGTCATTTCACAAACTACAACGGATCGTTGCACTATGCCAGCGTTTCGCCTTCAATTCCAAACACCCCAAAATGAAACGATTGGGAAGCCTGACAGAAGCTGAGCTTCGAGAAGCGTCAAACACATGTGTGAGGATAACGCAAAGCACTGCATTCAAGAAGGAAATCCAAACCATATCTACGAACGGTACAGTTCTGAAGAACAGTCATATTAAATCCTAATCTCCCTGGATTGACACTGAAGAGATACTCAGAGTGGGCGGTCGCCTTCAAAATGCACTCGTTGAAGAAACAGCTAAGCACCCAGCTATCATCCCGAAAGGCCCGTTAGCCACATTACTAATCCGACAAGCTCACCAACAAACGTTACATGGTGGTAGCCAACTGACGCTGGCGACATTGTGGCTCAAATGTTGGATCATATCAGGACTAACAGTCGTGAAAACAGTCGTGTGGCAATGTATGACATGTTTCAAAATGACCGCTAGGCCTATGACCCAACAGATGGGAATTTTACCAGCCCCAAGAGTGCGATTTGAGAAACCATTCCTACACACAGGAATTGATTACGCAGGGCCTATCACCATAAAATGGAACGGAGGTAGAGGTGCCAAGACCACAAAAGCATTCATCGCAGTCTTTGTATGCATGGCAACCAAGGCCTTTCACCTGGAACTTGTGTCTGATTTAACGACAAGTGCATGTATTGCAGCCATCAAACGATTCGTTGCAAGACGTGGAAAGTGCCAAGTAATATACAGCGATTGTGGTTCAAACTTTCTAGGAGCCAACAAACAGTTGCAAGCCGTATACAGAGCCTCTCTACAAGCATGTCGTTCAGAAGCTGCAAATCACAACATTCAATGGAAATTTATCCCTCCTAGCAGCCCATATTTCGGTGGTCTCTGGGAAGCCGGCATAAAAACGATGAAAGGACACTTGTACAAGACTATTGACCACCAAATCTTACACGTTGAAGAAATGTACACTTTGTTAGCTCAGATCGAAGTGTGTATGAACTCTCATCCACTTACTCAAATAAGCAATGATCCAAACTACATAGTTGCACTGACTCTAGGTCATTTTCTGACTGGTGATCATCTCTTCGAAGTCAAAGACGACCCTTGGGAAAACAACCCCACGTTACTGAAGAGATGGCACTTAGTCCAACAGATGAAACAATCCTTTTGGCGAAGATGGACACAAGGATATTTACAACGTCTATAGCAACGGTCTAAGTGGCTTCAGATACAGGACGGAAGTCGGAGAACTAGTTCTTGTGAAAACCGATAACATCCCTTCGATGCGATGGCCGTTAGCCAGAATTGTCGCAAAACATCCTGGCCCTGATGGGCTGGTTCGAACAGTGTCTCTGAACTTGAACGGAACCATCAAAAAGCACCCTATGGTGAAAATTTGCAAACTACCATTCAACAAGTAAATAGAGCAAACGGCAGAAGTATACTTAACTTCAGCTAACTTAGACAGTCAATCATCCAAACAGGCAATCAAACGACCCCCAGACGAAACACCGGACACACCAAAGAAAAGGAAAGCTACTACTGGTCGTCTTCCAAGTCTCTCGGCATTGGTGATTCATACACCAGCATGAGCTTAAGAGGCCAAACGCGATTAATCTATTTTGTATGGCTTGTGAATTATCATTCGAAGCTGAATAATTAACATTTACTAAGGGACTTGTAAGTCCTCCTCGTATAGCATTCATCACGCCTGACGAATCGCACGTAACCGAGACAGGCATGTCCAATTAATATCAACCCATTCCCTAACTACACACGTTTCGTTGCATCAGTAGTCGCTGTGTCAAAAATATGACATTCTTCTTCTATTTCACGAATAGTAACAGTTCTTTTATTCTCCACTAAATACACCAGTTCACCCACACCTACCAACGGCCGACCATGTCCCGGTGCAGTCGCGCGCGAGGAGTCAGTTTTCTTTTTAGTTCGCCCAACACCCGTTCACGTCAGTGGCGTAGGTTGTAGAGATTTGTTGGTCGACGTCAGTGGCGTAGGGTGTAGACATCTGTCATACAACCGTATCAGCTGGTTGGGACAATTAAATATAAGGGTGACAGATCTCGGCGGAATATCGATCCGCGGGATCGAGGCTATCACAGGGCAGTGTTCACGATGGCTGACAGGCATGGGGAGACTGAAAGGCAGGAGGTTCAAGCTCTTAGTCGAGGCCACCCGTTTTGGGGCGTGTGGTGAAGAAAACTTCTTGGAGATGGGGTGCTTCAACGCCGTGTCTTTTGCATGGTAGATTCCTAGTTCTTTTCCGGACATGTCAGAAATGAGATAACGCGTGGGACTTAACACCTGCAAAACCCAGTACTTTACAAATTTCTTATTCAATTTAGCATGGTAGTGCCAGGCCGCTTCGCGTTTCCTAAAGTTCTGACGATAAATCTCATCGCCTGCCTTGAAGCCAGAAGGGTGAATCGCAGGTTTTAGCGCTCCTCCCCCGGACGTCTGCTATCTTCAATCTTTTCTCAGAGTTGGTCTCGCAGTACTCGGAGTTTCTCGTACGGCTCAAGAGCCACCACCGGGTCTTCCAAACAATTTAATTGCCACAACAACCGGTACGATTTGCCGTGACAAATCATGTACTGGCCGAACACGGCAAAGTAAGCCGAGATCCCTGTAGCGGTGTGGTATGAAGAGCACAGAGCCCAGCTGATGGCGGAAATCCTACGGACCTAATCCTTCTGATTCAGATGGATATAGGCGTGAATAGTGGCTAGGAGTGTACGATTTAGCTACTTGGAAGCATTTGCTTGAGGAGAGTAGACTGCGGTCCACTGGTGAGTAATATCATACTTGTCCATCAGTTCCCGAAATCTAATCGATGTGAACTGCACTCCGTTGTCGGAGACAACATATTCCGGTACTCCAAATACATGGAAGACGCTTCTCTCCAAAAAGTTTATGATCGGGGCGGTATGCATGTTGTGAATCGGCTCAATGATTGGGAACTTTGACAGTTGGTCCAGGACCACGACAGTTCCGATGTGACCAGACGTCGAACGAAGATAAGCGAAGATGAGATCGATATAAAAGCGCTGGAACACACGCTCGGGTAGTTCAAACTTACCCATCGGAGGCCGAAGTACAGCATTTGGTGCTTTGGTGCACTTACACATCTCACAGGCGGCTACATACGCTTTTATTTGTGGTGCCATTTTTGGCCAGAAGAAATAGATTTCCAGCCACCGTAGCGTACGACCGTATCTTCCGTGCGCACACAGTGGGTGGTCATTAGCACGTCTAATAAGATCGCTGAACAATTTTTCGGGCACCCATAACTTCCACTGTTCCTCTTCTTGTATGGGGTCTCCGGATGCGTGTCCCATCCACTTGCATACAAATCCCTCCGTTACTTGCAGATCTGGAAGCTATGGCAACTGGCTCTGGATAGTGAGCATCAGCTAGGTGTAGCCTGCCGACTTGAAGACGGGATGGTCCAGGTCGATCAATAGGGAGCTGTCATCCTCCTGGGCCAACTCGGCTCCTTCGAGGGTGGACATCCTCGATAAGGTATCCGATACCACATGTTGGCTTCCTTTCCGGTGTCAAATCGTAAAGTCAAACGCTTGCGATTTCAAGGCCTATCTCGCCAAGTGGTCATGGAGGTCAGTTTGGACCATCAGCCATATGAGGGACGGTTTCGAAAAGGTGTCCTTCGACATATGCCCAAAAACGTTTCACCGCCCACATCGCCGCCAAGTATTCCTGCCTCAGAGACAGTGTATTTCCACTGGGTCGGGGACAGCTTGTGGGACATAAAGGCTATAGGCATTTCCTCGCTGTCTTCTGTAACCCGGACTAAGACTGCTCCCACTCCAAGTTTACTCGCGTCACAATGGATTGAGAAGGGTTTATTGAAGTCCGGGCTATATAGTACGGGGGCTGTCGTCAGGCTCTTCTTTAGCTTTTCAAAGGCCCGCACGCCGGGCTCTTCCCACGTATGAACAGCTGGTAACATCCACATAAACCTAGGAATCGGCGTAACTGCTTAGTGGTCTTCGGTAGAGGAAAGGCGTCGATCGCCTGTGTCTTATCCGGGTCGGTTTTGATGTTACCGTGGCTAATGTTGTGGTCCAAACACTTAACCTCCGTGATTACGAACTGACTCTTCTGCATGTTAGTGGTTAACCCTGCCTTCCGGATATGCAAAGCCACTTCCTGAAGCAGGTATTGTGTTCGTCAAATGTCTCGGTTATAAGCAATAAGTCGTCCAAGTATACGAAAACTTGGTGCCATAAGTGCGTTCGTATTACTTTATCCATAAGGCGCGTCATTGTCTGGAGGTCATTACACAGTCCAAATAGCATGGTCGGAAATTGGTACAATGGGCAATTTGGGACCGTGAAGGCTGCCTTCTCTTTTGAGCTAAGATCTAATGGTTCTGCCAGAAAGCGTCTTTAAGGTCCAAGCTCGTAATAAAATGGGCTTCAGGTAAGCGACTTAAGATACCTTCGATCAACGGTAGGAGATATGCGTCCTTAACAGTGACGGCATTCAAATTTCGGGCATCTAAGTATAGTCAGACATTATTCGGTTTAGCAACTAAAGTGACTGGTGAAGCCCATGCGCTCTGCGATTCTTTGATCACACCTAGTGCCAACATCCGATCAACTTCAGCATATAACGACTTTTCCTTTGCCGAAGATATGGCAAAATATCTCTGTTTGAGGATGCTAAACTCCTCAAACAGAGACATTTTGCCATATCTTCGGTGAAGGAAAAGTCGTTATACGCTGAAGTTGATCGGATCGTGTGAGACACCAAAGTTGTCCTGCCGAGAACTTCCTTCTCATGCAAAGGAAAAGCCGATATAGCCTCGGACGAAGTCCACCCCTAAGTAAAGGTTCTGTGTCAGTTGGGATATGATGTAAAAGTCCATGGACTTGGTCGCACTTTCCCCACTATGGAGTGACGAGTTCCGTCCGCCGTGCTTAACCAAGTAGTAAAATGCTGGGTTTTATCTGCGAGGTTCATCAGGACTTCTCTTGCAAAATCGGATGCTATGTAGTTGATACTGGCTCCAGTGTCAATCAAGCCTACCAATCGATTTTGCAAGATCTGTAGCGACGAGTATGAGCGAACGTCATCCTTCAATAATTCGTCTAGTTGGGTCGCACGCAACGTCTTCCTCGTCTCGAGAAGCTTCGCATCCAACGTGTGGCTCGCTTCCTTCTCGGAGGAGTGGTGAGAACCATCTCCTCATTGAAGATGCGCGGACGAGCAGCTAAATAGTCCCGCAGTCTAACATGAAAGGGCTTAACATACAAGGGAGCACTCGATTCATAACCATTCCCCTGAAGGTCCAGCTCAGTAGCGCGTAAAGTTGGCTACGGAACTTCGAAAGAACTGTGTTTGGCGGTGCGAATTAGCAAGGTTGGGGTCATATCCGGGTTTTGGTTATCCGTAGCAACAAGTTCGGTCAGGTTTTCGGAGTGCCGACGGGTGTTTGCGGCACTTGCTGGCAAGTTTTTTCACAACAAGCAATCTACACAATCCGGGGCGTAAGTGTCCGCTTTTCCCCAGCGGTAGCAGAAGACCGTCGGCTCGGCTGGACTTGCAGAGAACTGTCGGCAGTTCCAACAGACCGTGGGACTTGCAACTACCTCTACGAAAGGTTGGTCAATTTCTCGTTTGGACTCGCAATCCAGAGGGACTCCACTCCTCGGGATATGTGTCGGCTCAGTGTTTACGTGACCAGCTGCTACTAATTCTGTTGGCTAGGTCCCGTCATGTGAGGTTGTGGACGAAAGGTTCCTTGCCGTTCATCTAGTCGTTTTTGTCTATGGGCATGGAGGCGTAAGGCCTGCACGGTGTGTATTGGCACATGAAGGATTTTTTCCTTGTTAGTTATTTTCACGATTTTTATGCCGTAAAAGAATAGAACACTTCATTTTCACGCATTTTCAATCGCACAAAACGAATTGATTGAATAATAACTTCAGGTAATTTGAAAAAAAGCATAGAATACAATCTAATAAATGAATAAAAAACAAGGGTACTCGCCCAATCCTTCGACGACCGCTCGTGTTTGGGGGCGGGTAAAGCTTGTAATTCTTACTATCTTTATATGTGACACAATTTAAAGCAATTCAATTTAATGCGAAGCACTAACTACTCTATACAAATTACTATCACTTTTACGAAAATGTTACTTTTATTTTTGAATTTCATCCAACTTTACTAGTCATAAATATTTGTTACGAGTATCTTCATCATCATCACAATTTATGTATGGATTCCAACTCATCATTTACACTCAAATAACACATCCACTAGATGCAGCAATCAATATTGAATCAAATGCATCACTTTTAATTAGATCCCCATAGAGAATATCCGCTCAACAAATAAAAGCTCGAGCTACACCGTCAGCATCTCCGTTCGCAAATAGTTTTCGGTACAAGTCAAGAACTTAATAACCTGATTTTTGATGCTGAAGATTCTACTGCACTGTTTTAACTGTTTTTCATTTGGGGTCCATACGGTAATTGAAATAACTGAAAATTCTTGAGAATTCATTGAAAAGGCAAGTTATCCGAAATCCATGAGTTGCGTATTCACATCAATAATCCTTTTATTATGAATTGCACCTTGAATACTATGCCCAAAAATCTTTCAACAGTCACAAACCGATAGCGATTTTTCAGAATAATTTGATTTTAATTCAATTGATATTTCAGTATTCAATATTGCACGTTATTTTTCATACAGTTCGGTACCGAGCGTTTTAATTCATTTTAATTGTAAATGTTGCTGTCAGTGTTGCTGTCACAAAACTAATTGCTTTCGATATTTATTGAGCCAAATCAATCACTGAATAAATGTTATAAGAAAAATGTTTCAAGAACGTGCACCGGAGCAAATTGCACATGAGTGCAATTAATTAAACGCGACGACTTTTCCGCTCGATATTCAGACTGCCAGTCCCGCTTCGTATCAATCCCACTTGACTCAACGAGCCTCTTCATGGCGGTAACGGCAGATTCTTATTGCAACAATCTAGCAATTGCTTCGCCAGATTGTCGCAACGGGGTTGCCATTATTGATTTTTATTGATTTTATTTATTTTTTCTTTGGAAAAACTTTTTATTGATAATGGTAGCAGTGGGTGTGGCGGGGTGTACTGTGGGTTAGTAATAACAATGTTAATAAGTTGCGTATCAAATTGTTTTGCACTTATTGCGTTATTATTTGTATGAAATGATATTTTCTCATTAATGGTCCCTCGAGGAGTTTGCCTAGGTGGACTGCTCGATTACTAAAACAACAACACTGAGACCAAGCATTTATCAACTCGAGAACTAGATGTAGCTCTTAAAACCATCATCAGAGAAGTACACCGTAGCAGTTTTCATGAAAAATCAAAATACTTTTAAACGATGGGGAAGTTAGTAAATCCAGTAAACTTCAATTGACACTATTTATTATTACATCGCATACCATTCTAATGGCTGGAGGAAGATTACAATTAAGTGACATCGAAGATAACATAAAGCATACAATTGTCCTTCCAGGGGACCATTTCTTTTCAAAACTACTTCTCGAGCACGCTTGCCCAATCAACAAGTGGACATTCTACAAAAAACATCGGGTCCAATTGGCGCGCCAATTTCTCAACAGTGGTGTCAATTTCTGTGGACCAATATATACGAATTTTAAAATTCGAGGCAAATGACCCCAAAAATCATACATAGCAGTATTTGTATGCTTTGCAACAAAAGCGATACACCTTGAAGTCGTGTCCGATTTAACCACCGATGGGTTTCTACATGCATTTAAGACGATGCGAGTCAAGGCGAGGAAAATGCGATAACATACTCGTATATTGTGATGATGCCCGGAATTTCGTTGGTGCAAAAACCAACTAAATGAGCTAAAAGAAATACTGACTAATCAAAACTCTGTTGAACAAATTGTAAATAATTGCTTAAGTGGCAATACTCAGTTTCATTTTATCCCATTTGATCCCCGCATTTCAGTGGCCTCTTGGAGGTAGCAGTAAGGTCTACAAAACAGCGGTCATTCAATTAAATACAGTAAATAAATATTCCATAAATTAAAATGTTTGATTTTAAAGTAATGTTGAATGTGTTCATTCAAAACAATTTAATTAATTTCCATTTGGCTACTTAAAAACAAAAGTTATAGCCAAAATGGTTTTTATTTATAATCAAACTAAAGGTGGCGTTGACACACTTGATCAAATGTGTTCTTCTATGTCATGCTCGAAAAAACTTTTGGAAATAATGCAAGTACGGTTAGATTAGAGTTTACTATCGTTTATTTCCTATGAACAAAAGATTCGTTTCGCGTTTGTCGTAACCGTTGAAGCTCTAATGATCGACTGACTTGTTTCTCTTATCAACTCGACTTCCTCATAAGGTTTTTGCGTGTGTGCTGCGTCGCGTTGGCGGCGTTTGCCAAACAACGCCTAAAAGGTTTGTCGCCACATTACTCCTTCCCGAGTGACATTGGTGAGGTAGTAAAATGTCATGATCTGTATGGTGCCTCGAACATACGTGCTTTCTGCTTGGTGGGTACGTTCTTGTTCCTGCGGGCGGCGTATTGATTGGTGTTCGGTGATGCTTTATATGCATACGAGGCGATCGCTGCGAGGTCGGTTGCAAGTGTTTATGAGCAGGAATAACCTGTTTGGTTGTCGCCTGGCTTCGAGCTGGCTGCGCAGCTACAGACGTATAGGGTGTCGAATTTACGCTTATCGGCTCCGATGTATGATCGTGAGGATATTTGTCTGCTGAAGCTTCAATGAACGCGGGTTTGAGGCGCTCCGTTGACACGTTGACTTTTCGGCCGTTTACTTCGGTCGTGTAAACGACGTTCGACAGGCGATGCACTATAAGATGTGGTCCCGTATACGGTGGCGAAAGTGGCCTGCGAACGGCATCGATGCGCATAAAAACATGTGTGGATGAACTCAGCTTTTTGTTGATGAAAACTGGTCTGTCGCCATGACGATGTGTGTGCATGGGCCTGATTGATGACATGACATCCCGAAGGTGAACATTAAAATCATACTGGCTGACGGAGGAACTGCTAGGGCTGACGAATGTAATGTGACGCCTACGCCCGGGAATCGAAGTGATTCCGATCCCGAACCCTTGCAACCGGCCAGATGGATATGTCCTCGAAGTGCCAGCGGACTTCATCTGTCGTGCGGATATCGTTGCGCAGAAAATATTTTTTTTCTGTCCAAATATTTAGATCTGTGGATATAAATATTCGAAATATAGAATTAATCCCAAACCCCGGCACATTTCGAGACATAGCCATCTGGAAATGCCCCTCCACCGTGGCCATCGAGAAAACTATGCCACTGGCGACAACTGGAGAGGCACATTGCCGCCATACGGCGTGCCATTCCACACACAGCAGTTTTGTCCGATGTGACAACCGGTGGATTTGACAGCCACATGGAGGTGATGGCAGTCAGTATACTTTGATTTGGACAGATGTCAGTGAATTTGGCGCCTCTTGTTGGACGTAAAAGTCGAGAAGTGTGTATGAAAATAACGGGTCATGGTAATTGCAGCTATTGTACGGATATTGGTTAATCGTTTGGCTAAGTAACAGCAATAAGAAAGTGAGTGATGAAAAACTATTAAGAGTCATCTTACCATGTGTTGTTTGTAGTTACTCGCCCCATGAATTGGATTCGCCGAAAACACCGAAGGAAATAGGAGCCTTGGACAAACTTGAAGCTTTGCACTCTGATAACTATTCTTCAAAATGCTTGTTGTAGTTCTTGGGGACTTGCACATTCCACATCGATGTAGTAGCCTGCCGTCAAAATTTTAAAAGCTATTGGTTCCTGGGCGCATGCATCATATCTTATGTACCGGCAATTTATGCACGAAAGAAAGCAATTGCTAGAGGCTGAATCAAGTGCCGCACAAAATCAGTTGCTGTACGAGTTTCTGACCCATTTACTGCGACAGAAAGAAGATCAACAGGCTCAAATTATGAAAGAGGTTAGTTTAGATAAGAAAGACTTAGAAAGTGTTAGCAATATTTTGTCTAGTGTGAGCGGAAAGGCACAAGAAGATAATAGTCAGGCGAAAGGTGACCATGCGGGTGAAAGCAGCAGTGCTGAAAAACCATCAGCAGTGGCAGAAGTTGAAGGCTTTAATAGTAGCATAACTGGTCTGGTTGATACTAGTTCTAGGAGTAATTTTCTTTCTCGCAAACGTCGAATGTACTCGCATTTAGACGACTTCGTTTCATCCTATTTTTCAGCTCGAAGTCAGGAACTATATCTAGGCACTGATTCCAGCCAACTGAACGTGCTGAAAATTTATCGAGTTTTAAGTGTTGATAAATTATTTCTTTTATCCATCTACAAAAATTCTGAAGAATTAACCTGCTAATCATATGATTATCTGAAAACGCTGGCAAATGATGTGCACATAGTTCGTGGTGATTTTGATGAGAATCTCAACTATCCGGAGCTAAAGCTCATACTGAAAAGTAAGACAAGTACCCCATTGCACATACACTTCTTTGCTTTAAGGGGACCGTTCTCGGAAATGAAAGTAAACACTCAGATCTGCAAACACATATTCACAGATGAGAACAATGAAAGTGAATATTATCTCCTACCCTTGCCAGATAGTTCAGAGTGCAATCGGTTATTGGCAGCTAAGGCAATTAACTTTAGATTACTAATGTTTCTTCTAGCTAAGTAATAAGCTAAGTAGAGAATTAAAAATGAGAATAATAATTGGATGATCTATAAATATATTTTTAGGGATTTTATTTAAACAAAAGAAGAAAAAGATTGACAAAATTCTATTTACATTTATTATTAGATTTATAAAATTTTAATATATTTGCTAGATATCTGTTTCGTACCATTGGAGGATAATTAATAGCTTGTCAAACTCAAGTTAATGATTGGTTGCACTATCTATGTGATACGTAGATGAACCAAAATAAATATTAATAATAACGATGAGATGTGCTATTGTCCGGAAAAAATTTATTTGATGCAATATTTATTTTCTGCCACGAGAAAGAAGTTTAAATAATGTTGATGATTACTTTTTACTAAATGATTGATGGCTTTTTTTTCGAAAATTAAACTTTCTCGCTGTTTCTTTTCTCATTAAAGCTTCCTTAACCTCCTTCAAAATCATCCACGATAAATGCTCCTTCCAAATGTAACTTGAACGATTATTCTAAAAAAAAAAAAAATTCCTAAATAATTGGTAGTTCCTTCCAAAAATAGTTCCAATAATAATTAATATTGTATTTCTAATACAAGTCCACTAAACCATTCTAAGTTTTACTTAAACCAAGATCAAATTGACTTGTAGATTTTCAAAATAACTAAGGTGCGATACAACAAATATATATCAAACAGATAGAACATCCATGAATCAAGAAATAACTATAAATAAATGAGTATTGTTAAGCTACATAGCTACTTAATTATAATATTTTATTCTAATTTCACTTATATTTAAGAGTGATTTATGCTGTCGTATTTTTCTGAGGATGAAGGTTGAACGAAAGATGTAAATCACATAACGAATTTAATCTGGGTATTACAATATGTAACTTTTCAAACCTCCATTCATTTTTTTTTGATTTTATGATCTGTTAGATTTAAATAGTTTCATGTAAAGTTCCTTGCATATACTGAGTGCAAAACGAGGTTCTAATTTTTCGACGGAACAATTATTTCCATTAGTCACATAGCATAGGAGTTTCAGTAGACTAACATTTGATAAATACGTATAATAATTAATATGAGAGCTAACTAGGATTAAACTTAACATTACTATGAATCGGATAATTTCAGATTACTTAAAATAAGTTGCATGGACCTAATACTCGTACTTCGACAATAATTTTATATTGCTTTGTTCTAGTTTTCCTAAATTCACTAAATCCTCAGTTTATAAAACATAAATGCTTAAACTAATTCGCGTGTATGTTTCCTCCTAATGATTTACGGTTACAATGACTGCAAAAGTTAAGTTTTCCCATTATATAAGTATTAGGGAATTTTTGGATAATTTAAGTGCATGTATAGATAATCGTAGATAAACATAAACTTGCATGAGTTTCTTTAGTTTTTTTAATGGGAATAAATTTATCTTTCTCAGCGGATGGAGTGTAGTGAGTTAAGTTTAATATATTGAGCTTTATTTGGAAATTGTATTCTATCCCAAATTGGTCGGTTAAGACTATACCTTCAGAATTACTACTCTAAACTTTAAAATAGTTAAGCACAAGTGCTCATAGGGAAATACCTTAGTGTAGGCATTTCTCTTGGATCTATACTCACCATAATTAGTAGAATTACAAGAACGAAAACGCTAAATAATTAGAAGTTACTGAAATTGTTTAATTTTATACTTACATCGATGTTTTGTTCAATATCTTTATAATTATTAAAAATGAATTGCTAAGATAACTAACGACTTTCCTTTTCAGTGGCTCGTTCTTTTTCAGGGGGAACAGAGAGTGTAGGGTAGGTATGCCGTCGCGAGGGTAGGGTTTCGACAAATCCGCTGAGGTCGGTTTCGCGTCGCGCGCGGTACGCGGTACCTTTGATTGTTTCGTCATTTCCTTAGAGTAGTTTTAGTCGGTTTAATTTCGAGTAGCATATTTTTCGGTACCGCGTCGGTGATTCGGTAACGCGCCTATAGGATTTTGTAGAGTTTTGATTTGAGATCTGTGGAGAGATCACATCCAGAACTAACGTAACGTAGGTTTCCCGTTCTGGATGAGTACTTGTTGACGCGTTTGGAAAACGGGCATGTCAGGTGACTGAAATATTGTAATTGAGCGTAACCCATTCGGAGACCCGCGACCGAAATCCTCTCCGAACTAGCTGGCCGACAAGCAGTCACCGCGTGAATGGGTTACGGTGCACGGATTGGTTGACCTGTTGGTACCATCCGTTGGCACTACTCAGACTTAACGTCTAGAACCGATGAGAGGTCGGTTCCGCGTTCGATCTGAAAAGTAGAAAATCATTACACGAATTCTCCCGGAATGAGCAGTATATTTCCGTATAGCAACTCTGCACACGAGGCCTGTAACGGTCAATTTGCACCGAAGCACAAACGCCCAGGACCTACTTGAGCAGTTTGCGAGGGATAAGAAAGCTGACCTCCTGTTGCTGAGTGAGCAACATCATAACAAGGACTCGCAAGCGTGGTACCCTGACAAATCTAGTACCTCGGCCATCTGGGTTCGAGACAGCGCCCGCCTTCAGGTGCAGGGCCATGGACGCGGGGATAGTTTTGTGTGGGTGCGGTGTTCAGGGATAACATATTTCAGTGTTTATCTGACGCCTAATGAGGCAATGCGATCTTTTCGAACCAAACTCGATGCCCTGGAGGACGCTGTCTCGAACACAGAGGGCCACATGCTGGTCGGGGGAGACTTCAACGCTAGAGCCATTGAATGGGGTATGCCACAATCCGACCCAAGGGGTAAGCAAATCTTGGACATGGCGGCCAGAACAGCGCTTTTTGTCCTAAATACTGGTAACACCCCTACTTTCCGCCGCTGGGGTTGCGTAGGAACCATACCCGATGTGACACTCGCTTCGGAGTCCCTGGTACCTAGAGTACACAACTGGCGAGTACTAGAGGACTACTCGGCTAGTGATCACCAGTATATAGCGGTTGAGATTCACGACAGTGCCACTCTGCGTGCATATGCCCAAACTTCAATCCTCGGATGGAGGACTGGGAGGATGGACGTTGAGAGGTTCGCTGACGCGCTTACGGCAGGCGCACCGTTGCTGGGAGCTCCGCCAGGGAGTGGAGGGCCCATAGCCAAGGACTTGGTGAACTCAACTATGAGTACCATCATAGCTGCTTGCGAGTCTTCCATGCCCCGTCGGAGACCCCGACACGGTAAGCCTCCAGTATACTGGTGGTCAAACGAGATCGCCGAACAAAGAAGCGAGTGTCACAAACTTCGGCGAGAGGCCCAGCGGGCGCGAACACGGGAGGAGGCAGACAATAGGCTAGCAGCATACAGGTCCGGCAGGAAATATCTTCGCAGGCTTATTAACAAGAGCAAGGCCCAATGCTGGCAAGACCTCGTGGATGATGTAAATAGGGATCCGTGGGGCCTTGGCTACAAGCTGGTCATGGGGAAACTTGGTGCCCTACGGAAGCCTTGTATACATGACGCGGAAAAGATGGACGCGATAGTGCGGGGACTCTTCCTCGCCCATCCCGTCCGTGTTGACGCTGTCCGTGGTGAAACAGCGGTCGAGTGCCCACTCTTCACACAGCTGGAACTGGAGGAGGCAGTCCTCTCCCTGAAAGCGAGGAAGGCTCCAGGTCCAGATGGTGTTCCAGCTGAGGTTTTGCAGCTCGTCTATCACCATTGTCCTGACTTGCTGCTCAGCACATTCAACGCTTGCCTACGGGACGGGGTTTTCCCGGTACGATGGAAGGTGGCGAGGCTCGTGCTGATCAGCAAAGGGAAGGGAAATCCCGAATCGCCGTCTGCATACCGCCCGTTATGCATGCTAGACACGGCTGGGAAAGTGCTAGAGAAACTCATCAAGGGAAGACTCACTGACGCGATTCGTGCTGCTGGGGACCTATCTCCTCGGCAGTACGGCTTTCGAGCAGGACGTTCTACCATTGATGCGATTGCAGAGGTGGTGAACGCGGTCCAAAAGGCAGAGGCATGTAGTCGCACCAAGCGACGTATCGTCCTGTTGGTGACACTCGACGTCAGGAATGCCTTCAACTCCGCTAGATGGGTGGATATTCTGGACACGCTGGAAAACTCTTTTCAAGTTCCAGAATATCTAATGCGGCTTTTGAGGAACTACCTAAAGGACCGAAGCCTGCTCTACGACACGACACAGGGCCAACGAAGGATGGAAATTACATCGGGTGTTGCCCAGGGATCTATCCTTGGTCCGGACCTGTGGAACGTGTCTTACGACGGGCTACTGAGACTTGAGATGCCAGATGAGTCGCGCTTGGTCGGCTATGCGGATGATGTTGCGGCTCTGGTCGCCGGACGCACCGTTGAACAAGCGCAACTTAGGCTAGGTATGCTAATGCGCCGAGTGAGGGACTGGATGACTGCTCGCGGGCTCAGTTTAGCACTGGAGAAAACCGAAGTGGTCATCTTGACAAAAAAGAGAATCCCTAGAGTAAGGATGATCAGTATTGGAGATATACAGGTCGAATCGAAGCCAGCGGTGAAGTACCTGGGGCTACTGATCGACTCGAAGATGAGTTGCTCTGAGCAAATCAGGGCAACGGCTGAGAAGGCTGCTTCGGGAATATCGGCCCTGAGTCGACTTATGGCCAACGTAGGGGGACCCAGCCCATCAAGAAGACGCCTCTTGATGAGTGCTGTAGGGTCAGTGCTACTGTACGGAGCAGAGGTATGGGGCGACGCTCTCAGCAAGGAGGTATACCGAAAACGATTGGCACAGGTACAGAGAAGAGGAGCACTGAGAATTGCATCTTCGTATCCAACAGTCTCCGACTCGGCGGTGAGAGTGATTGCAGGCGTGATACCTGTCACCCTCCTTGCTAGAGAGCGCCGCGCTATTTACCTGCGCCGAAACGAGGATGCCAGGGAGATAGTTGTCCGCGAGGAGAGACAACGCTCGCTCAACGATTGGCAGCAGTCTTGGAGGAATTGCACGAAGGGAAGGTGGACTGCGCGCCTCATCCCGGATGTGAGACCGTGGCTAAATCGAAGGCATGGTGAGACTGACTTCTATCTGACCCAGCTTTTGAGCGGGCACGGGTGTTTTCAGTCTTACCTGCACAAGATCGGTAAGTCACGGTCTCCCGATTGTCAGTTTTGCCCAGGAGAGGAGGACAATGCCTGTCACACATTTTTTTGCGTGTACCAAATGGGCCAGGCTGCGAAGGGAACTCTACAGGGAGACGGGAGAGCTCACCCCGGATAATATAGTTGCGGTGATGCTCGAATCGGTTGACAAATGGAACCAGGTGGCACATTATGCTCGGGCAGTCCTAAAAGATAAAAGGGACTCACAGCAGCCGGAGGTGCTGGGGCTGGGGGATCGCTCTTCTGGCATTTCCTCTTCCCCTCTCCCCTCCCGCTAGGAAAGGGACTCCCCAGCTTGAAGGCGCCCCACGGCGTAACAAAACGAGACCTGGCCCGAAGTAATGTGTCAAACGGTTCCAGGCTAGGTTCTCAGATTGACAGGGGAGGTGTTTAGTGGGTAGTCCAAAGGTATCCTCCATGGGAGTCCCACACTGCCAGACTCGGCGGGCGTAAATGCCTTCACCTCCCTACCACAAAAAAAAAAAAAAAAAAACTCCCTTAAAGCTGATGTCCAATCCCAGTAACACGGTGGGGATATCGGGCCAGGAAGAATTGTTACAGTGACACATAATCGCAGCTTTCAGTGTCCGATGCCAGCGCTCGACCAATCCATCAGACGCCGGGTGATATGGTGATGTCCTGTTTTTCGTACTTCCGATAAACGATTCAAACTGAGTACCTTAATCGGTGGTGATTGTTTGAAGCATGCCGAAACGAGCAACCCAATTGTTAAACAATGTTTTTTCGACGGTAGCTGCGGTCTGATCCGCAATGGGGAACGCCTCTGGCCACCTAGAGAATCGGTCGATGACTGCCAAGCATTATTTATAACCCTGCGACGGAACAAACGGCCCCACGATATCGACGTGGATATGTTGAAAACGAGCATCGGGCATCGGAAAAGACTGTAATGGGTTCTTTTGATGGCGAGCAACTTTGGAGCGCTGGAATGGAACTCATGAACGAGCCGAAACGTGGACGACTTTCTTCATGTTTGTCCACACGTATCTAACTGATGAAACATGTCAAATACTTTCCTTCGTAACGGCAGCGGAACAAAGGGCCTTTATCGCTGCAGTGACTTGTCGTTTATTGTTCCATCACTTGAGCCTATAGGCTGGCGGTCAAATTTTAGGGATGTAGTGTTAGAACGAAGTAGTCCTTGTAGTTCGACATCTCGTTCTTGCTCTTTCATCAGTTCAAATTCGTCGATTACTGTGGGCATCGTAATCTCTTCCAGCCGCGAGAGCGCATCGGCGACATCATTACTTGCGCCCGCGATATAGCCGATATCTGTTGAAAACTGCAAGATGTAATCGAGATGTCTGATCTGGCGCGGCGACGCTTTGCTTGCAGACTGAGCGAATGCGTACGTTAGAGGTTTGTGAGCCATGAGGATGTAGAAACTAGAACCTTCTAAATCGTGCTGGAAATATCTGACACTGGAACATATAGCAAGAAGTTCGCGATCATATACACTATATTTACTTTCGGTAGCGGAGCCTGTGGTACCACAGCATTGCGAACAAACCACCTGTAGAAATTTATTGTTCCTAAAAGCCGCCGAGGTTCCTTAAATAAAGTTGGTTCTTTAAAATTTCGAATGGCGTCCACACGTGACTTTGGGGGAATTATACCCTTTTCGTCGATAACATGCCCCAAATACTCTAACCGGCTGACTCCCAGCTCACAATTGGCTAAATTGATAACAATTCCGTATTTCGACAGACGCTGAAATTCAAGTCGTAGGTGCTGCACATGCTCTTCCTTCGTTTTTGAGGCGATTAACAAATCTAGCGCACGCAAAAATCTAATACACGAAGCACCTCTACCATGAATCGCTGGAACGTCTGTACAGCGTTTCGAAGACCAAATGTCATAACTGTGAATTCATAACGATGATTGCAGTTTTTGGAATATCCTCTTCAGCTATCGGAATCTGGTGAAATGCTCGGAACAAATCGATGTTTGAAAAATACCGTGCGCTGCCTAAATTCAGTGAGATGTACTCAATGTGTTGTATCGGGTACTTGTCTGGCAAGGCCACGGCGTTCAGTCGACGGTAGTCCCCGCATGGACGCCAGCCATCATTTTTCTTCGGAACGAGGTGCAAAGGGCTTGCCCAGGGGCTTTTGGAAGGTCGACAAAATCCATTGTCAAGCAGGAATTGAAACTCTTACCGTGCCACTTGTAACTTTTCCTTTTCCTGCCACTGGGGAGCCTGTCGCTGTAATATAATGCTTCGTGCCATGAGTCAGAGCATGTCCCGGAAACTCTCTGAGGGGTGAGGTATACGTTAAAGTTGCATTCACGGTAGAAATCTCTTTTTGGTTGTATCCTTGACTTCCTTTAGCAGAGGCGTTTTTACTGGGATCTGATAATTTGCCGTTTTTGAGATGTACCACCAGCCCGAAATGCCGAATAAAGTTTCCTCCTAGAATAGGTCGTGATTCTTTGGCCACGGTGAATCGCCGCTGGAACACTCACGGTAGACCCAAGGAGAGGGTTAGAGCTTGGTCACCGTATGTGTCGATGGTGGTTCCGTTCGCTGCAAATAACGAAGGCTAACGATGAATGAGCGGGTTGCTTCCGGGATCCTGGAACGACAGATGTCTGCTCCCGTATCGATGAGAAATCTTAGCTTTATTTTACTGTCAAAAATTTCGAGGCGACTTTTGGATGTGCCAATAGTTGTCCCCTGTTGGGCTAGCGGCTCAATTCGTTTCCCGTGTGCCGCATGAAGAATACACATGGCGGTCTGCAACGCTTTGCTTTGGCGCCGAATCGCTGGTGGTAGAAACAAATTTGACTCTCCTTGGACGGAGTAGTCGGCCGGTATGATGAGTGGCACGAACTACACGTGAAAGCGACGCTTTGTCTTGAAGGCGCTTGAATTCGGCTAAGCTCTGCTCCTATCTCCGCAATATTTTTCACAAATTGCTCATACCCTGGCGTTGTGTGACGTTGCACTATTTTGAATGCATGCTACACTAATGACTCGATCCGCAGCTGCTGTCAGTTCTTCTAAATTATCGCTATCATAAGCCGCCAGAATGGCTCGCACATTGAGTGGCAGTCACTGTAGCCACAGTGTTTTTAACAATTGCGCGCACTGTAATCGGCGCTGGAACTGGCAGGGTCGGAGGTCTTCCATCTTCATGTCAAACAACACCTGGCGCGTTCTTTCCTCGTCCGAACGTAGCCAAAAGCCTTTTCTTTAACGCGTCATATTTGGCGGAGATTCAATAATATCGGCGACATGCAGTAATGTCTGCATTTTCAATTCCGCAATTACGCTGTCGAACCGGGCCGCTTCGGTATTTGCTTTGTGTAGGCGAAATTGGGCTTCGATGCGTGCGAACCAAACGTCTGGTTTGCTATACCAAAAGGGTGGCAATTTGAATGTAACTGCACTAACTTGCGCGTCATTTTCAACTGCCATGGACTAACTTTCAGTTACGTTGAGTAATGTGTCCGGCATCATCGGGTCACCAATTGAGGAAATAATGCAAGTACGGTTAGATTAGAGTTATCGTTTATTTGCTATTAACAAAAGATTCGTTTCATGTTTGTCGTAACCGTTGAAGCTCTAATGATCGACTAACTTGTTTCTCTTAACTCGACTTCCACATAAAGTTTTCGTGTGTGTGCTGCGTCGCATTGTACGTTGACGGCCTGGCTGCCACACAATGTATTTCGGTGTGTATGGTTGGCGTCGTTCTCTCAACAACGCCTAAAACGTTCGTTGCCACGAAACCAATAGATAGCTAATGGCCATTTTTAATGGCATGCTGAACAGTTTTTGTTCATTCATGTTATATACTGTCATAATATTTCCTCAAAATAAGATAAGTCCTTAAGTCGCAGAGAGTACATGAAACTCTCAAAACCCGACTGGTTCCGGTGGATGAAGCAGACTCACAGCTTCTACTTTTCGAAGACATATTTTTCCAAGAACTAGTTCACAGGCTCTAACAAAATAAAAAGAGAACCACTATCCAAAAAGAGAGGTTAGTATAGCTACTGAACCTCAAAGAAGAAAAGAATGTCGAAGATGACTTGTGCCAAGTACAAAGATAATTGGCGGCGAACACAATAATGACGTCTGCTATGGCTGTTCACAAAATAATTGAGACTGATAACACTTTGAATTACTTGACTGTCAAAATAACATTTATTTCATATTGTTTAAGATTTTATTCCTTCTAGCAGAAGACAGTTGATTTTTGTTTATGTTTCATAAGTCTTGTGAGTTATGTTTTAAACTACTTAAAATACACCTAATTGTAATCAAAATGCACTTTATTTTGCGAAGTATATTGCTTTAAACTTACTAGATCATTTACATAAAAATTTATTAGTAGCGTGAAATAGGGACGTTATCAAATCGTGCGCCTCTGAAACGTATGCTTATCTTTTATGTATGTTTTCATATGGTTATCTTTATAGGATTAAATGGGTTTCCCCTTAGTTAGAGTTGAACTTTAAACAATTTTTTAGTAGAAAGACAATATGGGTATCAAACGAAAGGTATTGATAAAAAATTTTTACGGTCGAGTGTTATTACTGTGATGGCAAAGGAGAGAGGCGCAGTGAGAGTCAAATCGATGAGTATAACAAAATCGAGCAGGTACACTTAAATTCAATGAAATTCGATATTTAAGTATGGGTAGTCCTATACAAGGTCTTTATACTATGCATTTATAGATTACAACACACGTTTTGTCATTATATGGACCTTACATGGAACCAGACACTGTTTTTATTGTATCTTCTTAAAAATTTCATATTTTATCCAGTGGTATTAGTAATGGTTGTCTATCGCTTAAACAGATTTGTTTTTCTAATCTGAGTATTCCATATACATGTTATTGATTTATTATTGGTGTGCGCATGTCATAGGTTCAGTACTTCTGCCTACTTAACTTTTTTAGGGTTTTGTAAAATAATTTTACAAAACCCTTCTAAAATCGCGTCCTGTCTGTCCGTTCGTCCGTCCGTCCGTTCGTGTGTCACAGCAGTTTTTCTCGCAAACTACTTAAGCTAGGAGCATCAAATTTTGTATGTAGGTGTAAAGTGGTGCTCTCTTCAAAGCTCAACTACAAAAAATATTATAAGGTATTTAAGGGGGGGTCTCCCTGTATAGGGGAGTGTCCCCCCTAAAAAAAATGTAATTGAAGGTAGCCGATATGGGTATCAAATTAAAGTTCTCAATGAGAGCTGTTCAAAAGAGGTCTTATTTTGGCAAAGTTTGCTTCGAGGGGCGCACAAGGAGGGGAAATACACGAAAAATTGGTGTCCCCCCCCCTCGCGATTGGGACACCTGTGATCCGAAAAATCTGAAAAAAATCAAGAATGTAGGCCTTGATGAGTACAACAACAACAAATACGTGAGAAGTCGCAATTCACTCAACTTTGTTAGTAATAGTATGATTTATCGATTATATGTTTTCTTGAATAAAATCTTAACGGTACCCTTAAATTCAATGAAATTCAGTACACAGATGACTATTTATAAGATTGATTAACCCTGAAAGTTTCATAAAGATTGAATTATATTTAGCGAAGTTATAGCGGTTTGAATTTTCCTGTATTACTATGGAACAATATGCGCTGCATGTATTACTTTGGCAACATATGGCTATGGAACAACATGCGCTTTTTACCGACTCAGACACTACAGTTTTGCTAGGATTTGCATGAAAATTTCAGGAATGATAGGTGTCATGAATATCTTTGAGAATCGGTTCAGCTAGTGGTATCAGTAATCGTAAAACAAAATAGTAGCTGTTTTAAATGCGAAGATTGAATAATTTTGAGTTATTTTTTCCCAACTTCAACGTTTAAGGTGCATGCTTTGAACACTTAATTCAATTTAATGAATGACTGTAGATGAGTACCTACAATTAATACGCATAAGTGAAACAAGTCAAGGAGGCGGGAGAGAGCTCCTAGCAAAAGGGCTTTGTAACAACTCTAGGATTCGAAAAAATTGGCCATTAATCGATAACAGTACAGGAGAGTGGCCCCTGAAAAAAAATTCATCAAACGTAGCCGATATGAGTATGAAATGAAAGTTTTATGGGAGCTTTTCAAAACAGTTCTTAAACTGTCAGTTTTTGCTTAAGTGGGGCACAGGGGGGAAATACATGAAAAATGGGTTTCCTCCCTCGCGACTGGACATCTGAAATAATTATCAAGGGAGATATTTATGAGTATAACAATAACAAAAACCTCAGAAGTCGAAATTCGTTCAACTTTGCTAATAATAGTATGATCTTCGAATTTCATAGTTTCTCCAATAAAATCGTCATTGGCATGCTTCTTGACTTTATTCAATCTGGTGACTGCATTTTGAAAATTGAATACAAAACCCTTCTAACATGAGCGTAGGTCTGTTTACCCAACTTGTTCTTATTCAATTTAAGGAATCTATGTACGCGCCAAGTTGTTATTCAAAAGACATCGTTTGATTCGCTAGTTTGTTTAGAAAATCTGTAGTGATCGAGCAGTCGCCTGCTTGAAAACCGGCCAACACTGATACGAAATTTTAATTGCAGTTGTGGCATAAAGATTATGCTGGGAGATTTGAACGGATCGTGGATTTGCCTGGAATCGCCACGGCGATCACGTCGGGGAGTATAATTTTGCGATTTCCCAAGACTATGCGTGCGGAAAATTAATAATAGTGACGTTAAAACTTGTAGAAATTCCCGAATTTATTCGTTTTTGGCGTGTGAAAAGTGTTCCTTCACTGTAATCCCGTTGAACGAACACTTTAGTGTAATTCTACTGCAGAGCACTACTTCCAGGGGCGTTCTTTTCTGACATTTTCCCACGCGGCACCGAATATTGCTAGTGAACTTGGACAAACGGAAACTGACATTTTTTTTTTGGTACCAGTTGTCAAGTCTGATAATTTTGTTGATAACACTTTGCACCTGCGTAGTCTTGGGAAATCGCAAAATTCTACTTCCCGACGAGATCGCTGTGGCGATTCCAGGTAGACTCCACGATCCGTTCAAATTCCAGCATAATATTTATGACGCAACGGTGGTTTATCGCGCCCAAGCAGGTTTTCCTCTTGCTTGTCCGTCGTCCACCGTATCGTCACGCCACAACGGTGGATTGACGAGCGTCTAACTCAGCCACTGCAGATTGCATTCAGCAATGCAATACATGGATGGGCTGTATTATATCAGCGTTCTCATGTCCGAAATTTTAATTGCAGATTTGAATTTTTAAATTAACAGAAGATAATGTAAAAAATTTTAAATAATAAAAAGATAAATATAAAGAATACAATTATAATGAAAAATTTAAATTGAATATAGAGAGGAAAAAGATAATATAAAGTTTATATTTATAGTAAAAAAAATATTTTATAATTTATAAAACAATAAATTGGAATAATTAAAATTTTTAAATCCGCAATTAAAATTTCGGTTCAGTGTTATGCCGGTTTTCGAGCAGTTTGCTTAAGCGACTGCTCGATTTCTGGCGTGAGCATTCTACTGTTATTTCAATTTTTAGGTTTTGGTATTTTATAAAACCCTATTAAAATCGCGACCTGTCTGTCCGTGTGTCAGCATTTTTTCTCGCAAACTACTTAAGCTAGAAACATCAAATTTTGTATGCAGGTGTAAATTGGTGCTCTCTTCAAAGTTCAACTACAAAAAAATGTATAAGGTATTTAAGGGGGAGGTCTGCCCATATAGGGGAGTGGCCCCCGCAAAAAAAAACTCATCAAAGGTAACCGATATGGGTATCAAATGAAAGGTCTTAATGAGAACTTTCAAAACAGGTCTTAATTTTATACTTTTTGCTTCGAGGGACGCACAGGGAGGGGAAATACACGAAAAATTTGTGTACCCCCCCCCCCCCCTTCGCGATTGGACACCTGTGATCCCAAAAATCTGAAAAAAATATAATGGTAGGTATTTGTGCGTACAACAACAAATGCCTTAGAAGTGGAAATTCGCTCAACTTTGTTAATAATAGTATGATATTCGAATTCCCCATTTTCCCCAATAAAATCGCACCGGTACCCTTAAACTGAACGAAATTCGATATTTACGTAGTCTTACTAAGGATTCTTAAACTTTGTAAGTTTGATGAAAATCGAATGATATACACGGAAGTTATAGCCGTTTGAAATTTCTCCAATTACAACAACAGTAACACATGATTTTGGTATTTTATGGACTTTTCATCGAATCAGTCACTGCAGTTTTGACTTGATCTTCTTGAAAGTTTCCAATACGATCAATAACATTAATATTTTTGAGAATTCATGATTTGAGGGATTTATGTCGGTTTGAAACGGAATGGCGACCGTTGAAAGTAGAAAAACAATGGATTTTCTTTTGAACGTGCATATCTCTTTGACATATTTCTTGACGTTATTCATTGCTGGTGACTCCATTTCTGAGAAGTTGGGTACAAAACCAAAACTGACGTTAGATACGAAGCCATATGGCAGCAGCGCTTACTACTTTGCTGGCTAACTTACATGGCGGTATATGAAGAATTATGGAAGTGCCAACGAAAATTCGAAGTATTGTACGGTTTTGAGGCGGATTTCTACAATGAAATCTTGATGACCCGCGGAGAACACAATAGCGCTCCTAATGAAGTTAAAATTATCTCAGTTCTTATACCCGTTTAGTTTTTATCGCCTTCCAAAGTGACTTTATAGGAGTTTGTTTACATCTCAACGCTGAGCTATCAGTCGAAGGTGCAAAACGTTTGCTTCATTTGGTCGTCTTGAAAAGTTTAGGAGTACAGTGGGCTATACAAGGTGAATTTATAGCATGCACGGAATGCGTTCCGCACGTTTTTTATTCTGAAAATAATATATATTACGAAATATAAGCATTTGCTAATGCCGCAGTTGGGTGACAGCTCCCGGAAGCTTGTCCATAGTAGGCCGACCAATACATATGCAAATTGCTACCATATGGCTTCCTATCTAACGTCAGTTTTGTACAAAACCCTTCTGACATGAGCGTAAGTCTGTTTACCCAACTTGTTTTTAATTTATTTGTCTCATCATTCTAACAGCCACTCGATTGCAAGTGACATTTGGTGCATTGTATTTGATGAACCCAAAGCCATATAAAGTAATGGACGCGAAGTGAGGACTTTTACTACATGCATGCCTTCCTCTCCCATACGAATTGAAATCGCCCGCCTTTCACGCCGCTAAAGCATCCACAACCTCAAGAGGCTCTCTAGTTGCTCTCATGAAAATCCCACTCCCCTTGTACTTTAACATATGATTCGCGAAAATTTAACAATGATGGGAAACGTCTAATCAAGTTGAATTTGAAATTGTACACAAAACAATTTTTAAGATAAACCATGTTGAATCTAGTGCAAAAGCGTTGCAAAAGTGATAATTAATCAAACTGAAAAGTTTGTTACGGATTGCGAGTGTTGTTGTGTTCGAAAACGAAAAATGTGATATCCTTCGTAGGGTGTCATGTTGAATCTTTTGTATCGTTCAAGTTAGAATACCCACACGGAAAGTTGATTTAGTTCAAGATGCGAAAAATAATGCGAGACGTCACGTCAAATTTATTTGAAATTCGAATCAACAGCTGATAACGTGCCAACTTCACGCTACATCATAAAGTGCTTCAATTCTCGCGATGCATTTCGTATCCATTCTCTCTGACATCGCTGGATGAACCTATTACCTATCCTTGTTCAAAAGGTATGCGTGATCATACATAGACGCAAAAAAAATCGTTTGAAATATATGTTCGAAATTGATAACCTTTTTTTCTATGGAAGTCGGTTAACAAGAGAGGGATTAAGGCCATTTACGCCTCAAGAGTTGAAGTCCCAGACGCGCAAGGTTTCGAAACTGTTTACTAAATACCTTTCTTGTCAGTTTATGAACCTAACGTGGAGCCGTTTCACACAACATTTCACGCTAGGCGCTTTGACAAACGGAAAAATGTGGCTTAAAACGCCTCCGATCAACCGATCAAGCATTTCTCCGATTAGACTATTTGAAGAGAGAGCTCTCATGTTTCTTTAGTGTTTACCACGCTACCTGGTTCGTCTCTTGCACGCATCAACTGCACTCCTAACTTGTCGTTCTATAACTCATCAACAAAATGAATAGGTACATGGTTTTGACTTAATACTACCCCCACCCAAAAAAGTCCAAAGGATCAAAAAAGATACCCAATATAAATTTATGTCCATAAAATTATTTTTCGAAAATAGGTGTTGGAACATACATTTGTAGCTCGAAGTAGTATACATATAGCACGCATCTAATATATATTGTACGTTAAGCTTATATCTACGTAATTAACCCTAAAATATTCTTCCTAACTAAATATTACTTAAGAGATCTTAAAAATCTGCATCCATTGTAAATACATTGTCCTTTGGATTTGACATTACACCCCACTTTTGATATTCGCCAACTTTCTTCTCGAAGAAGTTTGTTTTACCCTCCAGTGATATCAGCTCCATGAATGGGAATGGGTTCGGTGTGTTGTATATCTGAATAAAAAATTATGGTAGGAAATAATAGCCAAAAATTGCAACATTTGAAATTACCTTCGGCACATTCAATTCATTCAATAATCGATCCGCCACGAATTCAATGTATTGTGACATCAATCCGCAATTCATACCGATCATAGCTACTGGTAAGGCATCTGTTAAGAATTCTTGCTCTATTTTGACAGCTTCAGAAATAATTTCAATGACTCTTTCATTTGAAGGTTTCTGCACCAAATGTTTGAACATAAGACAGGCAAAGTCACAATGTAATCCTTCATCTCGTGAAATGAGTTCATTGGAGAAAGTCAAGCCAGGCATGATTCCACGTTTCTTCAGCCAAAATATCGCAGCGAAGCTGCCACTGAAGAAAATACCTTCAACCGCTGCAAATGCTATTATTCTTTCGGCGAATGTCGCTGATTTACTTGAAATCCAAGACAATGCCCAATCGGCCTTCTTTTTAACACAAGGTAGAGTTTCAATTGCGTTGAATAGGAATTCCCTCTCACTTGGAGTTTTAATGTATGTGTCAATTAATATGCTGTACATTTCCGAGTGAACATTTTCCATAGCTATTTGGAATCCATAGAAGCATCTTGCTTCTGTTACTTGTACCTCTTGGCTGAAACGTTCTACTAAATTTTCATTTACAATTCCATCGGATGCAGCAAAAAATGCTAGTACATGTGAAATAAAGTGGCGTTCACTCGAAGTTAAGTTATTCCAATCATCCATATCTTTTGAAAGATCAACTTCTTCCACTGTCCAAAATGAAGCTTCAGCCTGAAAAGAAGAGGATATTTATGTAAGATTTACAAAGCACCAATATAAAAAATAAATGTATTACAATGTAAATACGATGTAAAGCCTATATTATTACGTTAACTTAAAGTTAAGTGCTACGAATTGTTCACGGATATTGTGATCAAACCTGAGATTGATCATACTGTTTACAGAATTACTTCGATTTCCGATTTACTCGAATCCTACAATTTAATTCATAATTCACAATTTGATAATCAAATTTTATTAAGAAGCACAATATTTGCGTCAAGTTTTTGCCGGGAAAACAACGTACATTAAAACACACAATACGAATCATTTTACTAATATTTATTTATTGCCTCGGTGAAAACGCTGCGGCGGCAATTGTTTCAATCTAAAAGCAACATCTGGCAGGCAACCAGTAACAAATAACCGAGTATCTTGTGATTAAAGTTGTGAGCAAGAATTGTGTTTTTAGTATCGTTCCAAGAAGTTGTTTGGTGATGATCAACATGACTTTGGTAGTTAAGATTTGATACATTCGTCGTAAAAGTCAATATTACTCACCGAGTTTAAATAATAACACCACAGAAGCGTTGAAATAAAAATAAATCACATTCTTAAGAATCAACAATTCACTGCATAAACAATGCGTACAGCAATTATTATT
Source organism: Odontomyia ornata (assembly GCA_963969285.1). Taxonomy (NCBI): domain Eukaryota; kingdom Metazoa; phylum Arthropoda; class Insecta; order Diptera; family Stratiomyidae; genus Odontomyia; species Odontomyia ornata. Next base: position 155,867,282 of record OZ017738.1, on the reverse strand, counting down.
GCTAAGCTTTAATACATGATTATAACATCAATATCAAAATCGTTTTCTCACATGTAAAGTTAATCGAATAGGTTCCTACGAGTAGTAACGAGCTTTAATTTCTAATAAAATCAAAGCATATTACAATAGTTTACGAATGTAGTTTCTTATTCATGGAAAGAATGGTTACGAAATTGCAGTGTATTTTAATCAGATGTTATTGTAATATTTTGTTTTTACAGAATACAATTAAATGAGCTTTTACATTTAACTCCTATTTCGAAGTCATATGTTTTAGCCTTCCGTACTGAACAAAATTTTTGTTACTCCACCTCGTCGCAATGATGCGTACAGCGAATCTCACTACGAAATGATAACGTGTCAAAAATCCACGAGCTTGTAACGGCAGACCACCGAAAGTGCGCGAGATAGCTGAGACAATAAGCATCTCAAAAGACCGTGTGGGTCATATCCTGCATGAAATTTAGGGCATGAGAAAGCTGTCGGCGCGATGGGTGACGTGTTTGCTCACTCCGGACAACAAACGCATCCCGGAGACCACTTCAGAGCAGTGTTTGACACTGTTTAAGCGCGCTCCCGAGAAGTTTCTGCGTCGGTTCGTGACCGTCGACGAAACATGTCTCCACTGGTACACACGAGGCGAAGGAGCAGTTGAAACAGTGTACTTCACCTGGCGAGCTTGCTCCCAAGAAGGCGAAGACTGTCCTATCGGCCGGAAAGGTGATAGCAATCGTTTTCTGAGATTCACAAGGTGTGATCACCATCGACTACCTGGAGAAGGGCAAAATGGTCACAGGGCTCTACTACTCGTATGTCGAATTATTGGACCGATTCGACGCCGAATTGCAGAAAGCAGAGTCCATTTGGCGAAGAAAAAAGTGCTCTTCAACCATAACAACATGACAACGCACCGGCTTACACCATCGCCGACGCCACGATCAAATTGGGCGAATTGGGTTACGAAACTGCTACCCATCCACATTTTTCTCCAGATTTGGCCCCGTGTGACTTCTTTTTGTTTGCAAATTTGAAAAAGTCACTCGCCGGGCAGAATTTTGAGTCGAATGAGGAGGTCATCGCCGCCACGGAGGCCTACTTTGCAGATCTCGAAAAACACTTTTTTTTTCAGACGAGTTAAAGAAGTCAGAGCATCGCTGGATCAAGTGTTCATGGCTAGCTTAACAGTCAAATCTTTATCTGATGAACTGAGTGCTTTGCATAAAAAAGTTCGGCTGCGTGTAATGAGATTGCTCCTTTGCCCCAGTTTTTTGATATTATATCTGCACATCCCTTAATTGAGATGAGCCTGGATATTCGCGATGTATTGCAGCCTTCGGCGCCAAATCTTCCTCCATCGGGAGAGAATACTAAAATCACATTGGATAAAACTCTTTCAACAATAACGAGAAGTAAGTCGCAAGCTAAACCTCCAATGATCCTGAGGTTGTACTTCAATCATCACCTTGGCCTTTATCTTTTCTCTTCTTATTTCAGCAGCATCAACCCTCTATACACTTTTTTAATCTGTGGTGACTTCAACATGTCTTGCCTAAGTTGGGGTACAAGCTCTCATACCCTCACATCCTTCGACGATCTCTCTATCCTGTTTTCTTCTTTTTATCGCTTTGCTTCCTTCTTCTTCTTCTTCTACTTAGCACTACAGTCCCTCTCTTCGCTTCCTGCAAATAGCACCTCCAACAGTCTCGATCCATTGACCGCGTCCTCCAATTCCGAAATCCGAGCAGCGATGAACTGTCTTCGTCGAACGAGTCAGACCAGCGACCGAGTCAGACCAGCGACCGAGTCAGACCAGCGACCGAGTCAGACTGCTTCCGTAGTCTTATAATCGTTGGCCTTCGGTTCGTCAAAAATTTCATACAACTCATGGTTGTATCGAATTCGCCATTGGTCCCCGTCTAGCTTCGCTCCGATTATCCGCCTCAGGACCCGTCGCTCAAAGGCGTTCAACATATTTGCGGATGCTTGGGTTAGGGTCCATGTTTCACACCCATAGCATAACACAGGTCTTGTCACAGATTTGTATACTTGGAGCTTTGCAGCTGGTCTTCAAGATCGTCCAAACTGAATAAAATATTTTATTTGCGAGCTGTATTGTTCTGTGTATTTCATCTCTTTCATTACCCGTTTTTGTTATTTTGGCGCCTAAATACACAAATTCGCTCACATTTTCGATACTGTATTCGCCAAGTGTGATATTTTGTGCATTTGAGCTTTGTTTGATTATCATTGATTTAAAGCCCTACTAGTTTTGCTTCGCTGGCGAGTTTCAGGAAAAGTTCTTTGGCAGTTGTTAATGACCCTGACAAAATGTTGATGTCGTCCGCATAGGCTACTACTTGGCTCGACTTGTATAGTATTGTACCTCGCGTATCGACTGGTAACTTCCTTATGACGTACTCCAGAGCCAAATTGAATAGCAATGGGGCCAAGCCCATCTCCCTGCTTTAGTCCGATATTCGTGTCAAAGGCATCGGTGAGTTGGTTATTGATGCAGACTTGGCAGGTCGTCGACGTCATTGTCATTTGCTTCCTATCGCAATTAAATAACATACGATCCCGAACGCCAACAACCAAATTCTCGATCCTTACTACCAATCCTGCCTCTATCTCCTCGATCTCAAAATCCCCCTCAGAATATGTAAAACGTGATCCTCATCATCCTCCGCTTGAGGTTCGCACTTCTTTTTCCCCAAAATTTAATTTCTGCAAAGCCAACTATGCAGCCATTCAGCTTGAGCTGGCATAATATTGACTTGAATTCTTCTTCGTAAAGAAGCCAAAAAAGCGGTTAAGAATGCAATGCGATCTTATTATTATATGATTGAAACATCACTGCAATCTAATAGTCCTTAGCCTTTCTGGAGATACATCCGTTCCCTGAAAACAATATTCCATAACCCTAATATCTTCTCATGGCATAACTACCAAGATTCTGGTGGGCAAGCTATCTGTAACCTTTTTGCTTGATTTTTTTCCTCCACATTTAAGGTTTCAAATCCCATTACATACTCATCGTGTCCTTCTTCTTTCCCTATTGTGCAGTCTATCGTGACCTCTCCATCGGAAATTGAAAGTGTACTGCTCACTTTTGATATTAATGGTGGTCCGGGCCCTGATGGAATACCAAATCTGTTCGTAAAGTCATTATCTTTTTCATTATCTACCCCACTATCAATTATTTTCAATATTAGCCTCTCTTCCTCCTGCTTTCCCGATGTATGGAAGCATACTAACATCTTTCCGATCCGTAAGTCCGGAGATTGTAGTGAAATCTCGAACTATCGTCGATTTCTTTGCTGTCTTGTTTTGGCAAGTTCCTTGAGCGGATTGTGCATAACAGAATATACGATGGCCTAAGTATGCTGTTTGCAAATGAACAATATGGCTTCATTAAAGGTCCTTCGACAATAACTAATTTCTTGCAACTTACGAATACCATTTCTCTTGCTTTTGACAAGAACGAACAAGTTGATGTTATATACACCGATTTTGCTAAAGCCTTTGACAGTGTTGATCATGGCCTTCTGGCTAACTACGATCGTTCCGCGTTTCCGACTCAATTTCTCTCTTGGATCTTATCCTTCTTATCTCATCGGTTCTGCGCCGTCTGGATGGAATAATTTTTTTTCGTCGTACTCATTTAGTCCGAAAACCGGTGTTCGTTAAGGATCAATTTTAGGCCCTTTGGTATTTAACATTTTCATTAATGATCTGCCCCAATGCTTGTCCTCTAATTGTCTACTTTACCCTGATGATTCAAAAATTTATCGTTCCATTAACTCCAGCAAAGACAGTTCATACTTTCAAAATGATCTTGAAATCTCCAAAATTGGTCTCAAGGTTTTCTTTTAATATTTCAAAATGTTGTCACATGAGATTCACCAACAGAATTCATTCAGTATTATATGGATACCGGATTGACGGATCGCTGCTCGCACTTGTGGGCAGTAGTATTTGACCCAGGTTTGTAATTTAACATCCATATTTCATGTATAACCAGAGCTTCACGTGTCGCTGGTTTTATTTTACGATCCTCCAGCAAGTCCTTTAAATTTTTAACCAGTGTCCATCTATTTGTACTTTTAGCCCGATCAATCCTTGAGTATGCCTCCCAAGTATGGTCTCCTCACGATAACAATCTATTCAACGCTGTTGAGACTGTACAACGTCAATTCTAACGTTCTCTATTCTACAAATATAATCTCCCTTACAGCTCCTACGATGAGCGCTAAAATATCCTGAACATCCCATTATTCAAAAAAAAGAGAGAATTCTTAGCCCCGTGTTGCTTATTTAAAATACAAGGGGTGGTTCAACCATAATACACGATGTTAATTGTAAGTAACACCTTAACGTCATGTTTTTCGCCCAACTTAATTTGATATTTCTTTGTTTCAGTGTTTTACAAATTCAAGCATGGAGAGGTACACAATTGAGCAGCGTGTTAAGGTTGTTGAAGCCTTTTACGAAAATGGGCGTTCAAATCAAAATGCATTTTGTGCACTTAGTGATTTTTTTGGTCAGCATAATCGACCGAATGGGTCCACAATCGGAAGAATTGTTCGCAAATTTCAGCAAAGCGGGTCTGTAGGAAATGTGAAATCACCTGTGCATGCTAGCCCGGTTCGTTCTGTGGAAAACATTGCTGTTGTTCGCGATAGTGTGGCAGAAGAGCCGTCAACCTAGACTCATCGTCGTGCCCAACAATTAAATATCTCACGAACATCACTGATGCGAATTTTGAATAAAGATTTGAATTTACACGCTTACAACGTTCAATTGACTCAAGAGCTGAAGCCTACTGACCATTTCAAGCGTCGGCAGTACGCTGAATGGTTGGTTGAACAGACAGGGAATGGTGACTTTACCAAGAAAATCATCTTCAGCGACGAGGCACACTTTTACCTCAAGGGATTCGTTAACAAGCAGAATTGCCGCATTTGGGCAAATGAGAATCCACGAGTGATTGTTGAAAAGCCGATGTATCCACAAAGAGTGACTGTTTGGTGCGGTTTAAGGGCTGGCGGCGTGATCGGGCCGTACTTCTTCGAAAATGAGGACGGCCAAGCAGTTACCGTGAATGATGTTCGCTATTGCGAGATAACGGACTTCTTATAGCCAAAAATTGAGGTTATGGACCTGGACGATATGTGATTTCAACATGATGGTGCAACTTGCCACGCAGCCAACGAAACAATGGCTCTTTTGCGCTAGAAATTCAATGGCCGTGTTATCTCACGTTGTGGCAATGTTAATTGGCCGTCACGATCATGTGATTTGACATTTGGACTTCTTTCTCTGGGAATATTTAAAATAAAAAGTCTACGTCAATAAGCCAAGAACAATTCAACAGCTAAAGGGTGAGAAATTCAGCACATTAACGAAATTGAACCTCAATTATGTCTGAGTCATTGAAAATATGGCGAGCATTTGGGCGATATTTTGTTTCACACATAAATGTCATAAATTATTCTATTATAGTTAAAAATATTAACATAATTCTCTGAAAACTTTTTGTTTTATTTACAATTAACATCGCGCGTTTTGGTTGGACCACCCTTTATCACAGTATTCTTTCATCCAACCTTCGGGGAAGGCTTTATATAAGTCCCACCTCAAGAACGCGTTCAGCTAACATTTCATTGTGCCCTTTGCTCGAACCGATATTTATTTTTATTCGTTTTTAGTACGCGTATCACTTTGCTACAATGAAGTCCAGCTGGGTCCCCTGCCACATTCCTTAAACGCTTTTAAAAGCATATTACATAACATTCTCCTTAGCTCCTAATAGTTTGTTAGTATTTTATATTCTTGTTTTTTTTTCTATTAAAGCTGTTAACTTTGTTTTTGTTGCATATATTATATTTCATTACCTATTTTGTAATTGGATTCATGGATCTGTAAAATAACGTAAATAAATAAATAAGTGTATCCAGCTAATAGGAGATTATGTTCAGAAAAAACCGCAATTTTTCCAAATTTTTCGTTTTTCTTTTGTAGGCTAAGTACTTATCGGAACAACCTCGTATTTGGTTCTCCATGCAAGTTAAATTTGCATAATTTTAACGACCGTTGGAATTTCGTTGATTAAACATTATTTTCGGAATGCAAAAATATTTCAATTAAATGGCATTGCAATGGGCTTGCCACGTGAATCGTATGGACGAATAACGGATACCCAAAAAAGTATTCGTTGGGAGAATTGAAGGGCGGAGACTAGTGGGGAAACCGAGGAAACGTTACTCTGACTTGATCGACGAAGGAGTTCATCGCTGCTCGGATTTCAAAATTAGAGGACGTGGTCGATGAACCGAGAAACTTGGGAGGCGCTACGAAGAAGAAAAAGTACTAAAACACTTTTACTTTGTAGACATTTAGATTAGCAGTTGAAGGAAGAGTCTGCGAGAGAAGGGAAGAGAGACTGGACATATTCATGCACTTGCTAACAGTACGTGGTGTACTGCATGGTTCCCCGTCTAAGTACTAATCAATACTTGCACTGCTTGACTTCGGTTATGAAACGTGAGCCAATCGGACCTGTAAAGTTAAAACTTTCATAGACGAATCGATCTACGTGTTGCATAAAAAATTGAAGTGCATTAATATGCGCAGTTTCAAATCGCTAAAGTCATTCAAAAACAATTTAGTCACTTATATTGAATTTAAGCTTATTTCAAAATCCTTTTAACAGAGTAAGAAATACAATCCAATTATAAGATGGAGCAAAGCTATAAATAAACAATAAGAAATAAAATTAAACAAAACAAGTTAAACAATGAGATTACTCAAGTAAAATTAAGCAATGATAAGAAAAGTAAATATAAGATTAAGCAAAAATAAGAAATAAAATACGAGAACAGGTACATAAAATTTAACGTAATAAATTGGTAAGGAGAGAGACTCTTAATCTTAATTTTAAAACAAAATAGAAATCGGAAAAAGCACCAAGCATGAGTTTATCATGATTCCTAATCATTTCAAAATGGGTGAATGGAAATACGAAGCGCAGCAACATAACTGACTTTTGCTGGTATCAGTCATCATCATGCGTTGGAACAGTGCGGAGCGTTGTTTTTCCGTTGAGGCCTACTTTACAAGCCGGATGTTTTGTGATCGCATCACAGCGCACCTTTCGGGATCACTTTAACCACTTATTACGTGGGTCATTACGTTCAGACAAACTGCAAGTGCGACAAGACGAAGAACTGGAGTCCCTCGGCCCGTGAGATCACCTGAGAACTACGAGGCAGTGAGAATTACAATGTTGCGACCACCACAGCGTTCTGCGCGCAAACATCTATCTGCCTTTGGACTCTCCTGATTTGGCCCCTTGTGATTTTTTCTAGTGTTTTCTTTAAATCCCGTGTTTATTTGAACCGTCCAAGGAATCTACAAGATTTGAAGACCAACATCCAGGAAGAAATTGCCAGCATAGCAAGCTTATGCTGACAAATGCCAGAAATCAGTGTATGGGGAATAGGGGACGTCACCTACCTGATTTGATCTTCAAAACGATGTGAAACGAAACATTAGGTATGCGCCTACATTATAAAAAAAAATAAATAAATAAACATTTTCTGATTCATACAATGGGTTTTATAAAGTTTTGAAAAAAGGAAGTTATGCTGCTGCACCCTGTATAAATTTGTAATAGCATACAGAAGCAGGAAAAAATTATTCACCTGAGAAGGACGTGTTTCTTGATGGAAGCGTAAGTCAGAGGACAATGTTGGGAGATATTTGATAGTTGCAGAGACCATACAGAAAACACTCATCCTGACAGACGCGACGGGACAACAAAGTCGGGTGGCAAAGAAGGGATAAGCTAATTTCATAGGGTTGATATAGGAGTTTGAACTTGTAGAACAAGACTCGAGTTGACGGGCTCGAAGTTCCGGGGAGACCAAACTACAGAACAGAACTCAAGAATAGATCGGGCAAGGCAGGTAAATAAGCGGACAGAAGCGAATATATTAGTGAATTTGTTAGTATGTCTGAAAACGAGCCCAATATTTTTGGTGCCCTAGCAGTAACATTAAGAATGTGACCATCAAAATAGAGCATCATATCAAAGAAACACTAAAATCCTTAGAAGAACTCACAGCAGTGAGTGGAAAACTATTTGACACGCAAACAGAGAGGACTTAAGGGTAAAACTCATTCTATGGCATTTGGCAATATTAAGACAAAGGTAGTTAGACGAACAACAGTTATTTAGGGCATTCAAGTTGTTGCGGACGTGCAAACACGTCGCCTCATGGGTTACGCCAGGCAATGGCATAAATGCTAAAACGTATGAGCGGCCAACCACGCCGCTTTCCGCTTTGCGTTCATTCGCATCATAAGTATTATCAAGTTGCGATCAAGCCATGTTGCCTCGTATGGTAGGTATTTGGTGGAAGTGAAGAGACGGCAGCGGAATGTATCTCGTGACCAAGTACGAGTCAGCCAGTAGAAAGCAACAACGAGCGGAGAAAGTATGCGGGAAACATGGAGAAAACAGCTGCAAAACATACGTAAGTCAGCCAGGCAAAAGCTGCAGAGAGAACGGCGTACACGACAATCAACCGGACCTAAAATCAAAAAAAAAATATGCCTTGGCCCATATCGGGTGTAACAACGGAAAAAGGGACTCTCGCCTTTTAGGGGCCAAGGTATCATATTTTGGATTTTTGATCCGGTTGGGAGGGGTGCGTAGGGGCACCGCCGCCACCTGGATGCCCCACTCCTATTTATGTACCGTAATCGACATCGGCAAGGTCTAAGTCGCCTTACGTCTCGAGCGCAGTTAAACGGTTATTCATCGTCGCGTTTCCTCGTAATCCCATTCGGTTAGTTACTTCGGCCAGTGGCACCTTTTTTCCAGTCAATCGGTTCGGTTTAATTCTTTAATTCGTAAGTGCGAAAATATTTTGTAGTGGGCGCTTGCGCTGTGGGGAAAAGAACCCGCCCCATGACACGCAAAGCTAGCCAGCGTACTTACGCGTCCCCAGACAAGGCCATTTCCAGCACAGCACTAATTCCGCTCAATGCGGCAGCAAACCACCGCTGCAATCCTTTACGGACATAATCACCATCCTTTAAACACTACAAATTGCACGAAAAGCCCTGTTGTATCAACAGTCGCGAGCCATGAGACAGACCATAGTTTCAAGGTCACCCCCACGAGGTATCCAAATTTTTGGCGGGTATCTAACTCCCAAAAGTAATTGCACTAAATGTGCCCCAGCATCCCTAACAACTTTCGGATTTTGTGTTGTCTTCGGATATCAATATCGTTTGGAATTGCTTTTGAATTATACATTGGTGGTTTACCAAAATTGTATGACTAGCAAGGCCAAATGATATTAGTCCCTTTGTGTATTCGGAAGTTGTTATATATCTTTTGCGGCTGGTTCTGATCTGCACCCCAAACCAAGCGATGCCAAGTGTCTTCCACTACATGGATCTTGGTTTCTTGGTTTGGCAGCTTTGCTAGTCCGCGACTATCCATGACAATACACGCGTTACTTGCCGATCACAATACACCCTGGGCCGACGGACTCTAGCTGGATTAACGCAAGCGACCAAGAGTCCTTTTCCTGGATGCCTGGATGTTCACGCTGCCTCAAGAGAGTAGTCCCTGTCAACATGTAGGGGGAACTTACCGTTGGTGTTCCTGCCTGCGAGGGGAGAAAACGGAAAGAACAAATTTATTGTATAACTTTTTTTTTCGTAGCACTATAGCCCCTCTCGGGCCTTCGCTTAGAGATGGTTAGAGTATCTCATCATGATCGAATGTATCGGCACTCCGCAAGATGACATCATCATTATCACGCTAGGCCGTGTGTCCGTCCACCCAGCTGCAATACGTTCTGATTTTAAACCAGCACGTATTATAACTGAACGGGCTTGTAATCCGTCCGAAGAATCACTCGAACTAAATCTCTTTGCCGCCAACGAGACTCGAACTAAGGAATTTGGGCGTACGAGATGAGCGCTCTAACCACTACACCATGGGGACTACTAAATCTATGTAATTAGTATAGTATTTTTTAGAAAAACAGGAAGATGTCTACCAAAAGGACCCCAGAGAAGAGAAGTTTTTGGTCGGACGCCGGACGTCAGATCCACGCCTCAAACTTCATCATCGACTTCCGAATTGGCCCAGTTACTGGTTATCATGCAGACGATGGCTGCCAGTATGGAGCAGATGAGGAAACAATTGGAACAGCTATCTGTCCTATAACCAAAGGTACTGACTCCAATCTTATCTTCAAGAGTGGCCAATACGGAGACCGTAAAACTACCTCTCACACTAGCTTGTGACTCAGCACCTCCAGGGCTCAGCGTGGTTGAAAGTTGGTCGCGAACCGCGAAAGTCGCAAGAAAAGAAAAGCAGTACGTCGTGTTGGTTAGAGAGGCGGTGTGCTACTCGTAGACGTTTCATGGATTTCCATTGTAGGCGGAATTTGTGTACTAATCTGTTGCTTTCGATAAGAATCCGAAATGTACAAACGAAACAAAAAAATAACGTAAAAGGCGCGATTCGCGGAACAAGCGGAGCGCTATGATGACAGGGTGGAAATCTTGTGTCCTATGTGAACACTCGCTATATAATTTCGGAGTGAAAATTAGTAAAGTTAATTTATAATACTAGAGAAGAAGTGAAATTTAAGTCAAAAGTGACACTTTCTTTCCCTCACCGTCACAAGATCGAAAACCTTTTGGGTTAACCGACAAAAAATAGTGATAAAGCAAGAGGAAAAGTCGAAAAAAGTAATTGAGGAAAGAGACCAAAATATAAATAAATCCTTGGCGGGTATACGGTTCATGGGATTATTTTTGAATATTTGAATTGAGTGTGATCATTAGCCAATCGACTTCCGGTTCGTAAGAGGCAATAATATTTTACGTAATCAAAAGGGATAGCCTGTGCGGTTCCGGGCAAAACTGTTCCGACTTGCTCCCTATATCGATTCGTCGCTGTGAAAGGTTCGACTTTATGTCCTTGCAGATGTCAAACGTGATTAATGTCGAGGAGATGAGTGCGTACATAAGGAGAAATTAGCAAGTGAAGTATTCCTGGGATTCCCATGTCTAGTCCTATCAATTACCCTCCTGCAAAATCACCAACTGACCGCTGAACCATATTAAACAGCAACGTAAAGAAAGAAATTTATCGATGGAATATGAAGCAGTAAGAATGAATCGCAGCGAGCTTACCACGTTTGAAGACCATACGGTTGTGATATTCAAAGAAGTTTACCTGTATTTACAATCGAATAGCTGAATTAGTTTATATGACTTTATACACCCTTATATGTTTTCTGCCTTAATACTGAGTACTAATATTTAATATATGAACGCGAGTCCCCGCTACCCGAAAGAAGAAATATCTTAATTCATAAGTTACAAGCTTAACAATAAATTCCAACTGATTTCAGTATGTCATTAATTGATTTAAAGAAAACCCCTTTCGATGAAGAATTTGTTTATTGTCGAGTTAAGTTTATGGAATTTTTGCTTATATAATAGGGATAAAAAAATTCGCGGGGACCTAATTTAAGTTTCGAAGTCTGTTGAACCTCTAAAGGATATTAGGAAGCGAAGAAAATAAGAAGGAAATGATTAGATTGTTATGTAAGCCGCGAATTGTATGAAAAAAATCAATTATGTAAAAATATTCCGCTCATGAAATACCCATCCGGTGGGCTCGCCTCCTTTTTCCTTTCTTACAGGGGCTCTCTTCGGGATGCTTGACCTTCCACATATTTTTTTGGATTTTAATCCGGTTGGGAGGGGTGCGTGGGGGCACCGCCACCACCTGGATGCCCCACTCCTATTAGTGGGGCGTGACCGTCCTCGGCAAAGACGAAGTCGCCTTACGTCTCACGCACGGTTAAACGGTTATTCGTCGTCGCGTTTCCTCGTAATCCCATTTGGTTAGTTACTTCGGCCATTGGCACCTTTTCACCAGTCAATCGGTACGGTTTCGACACAGTCACTCGTTAAATTGTAAGTGCGAAAAATATTTTGTTGAAGGCCTTTGTGGTGTGGGAAAAGAACCCGCCCCATGACATCGCAAAGCTAGCTTGCCAGCGCACTTAAGCTTCCCCAGACAAGGCAATTTCCAGCATACTACTAATTCCGCTCGCTGAGGCAGCATACCACCGCTGCAGTACTTTACGGACATAATCACCATCCTAAAAATCCTACACGTATTGTGCAAGCAACAAGCCCTACGATGTTGTGGGTCGCTTTGTGTAAACTATGTTACATCAGAAGCAAACCGCTACGTGACATTTGATGACTGGCTTAGGTAAAAGTTATGAGCTTCTTCAACATTTACTCTTCTTCTACTTCTATATCGAACCCGCTGGCCAGTGCTTTTAATTCTGTCTAGGCAATTTTAGACCGGATTACCTTTTTGGTGGCTGCGAAATTAAAAAAAAAAGCAACATTTGCTCAAAAAATACATATTGACGTCAGTTCCTACCATGCGTAAGGATAAAAGACAGGTCCCTCTCCAATCCACTAAAACTCATTTTCGTTTTTTCGGCTCATTTTCAATTTCAAAAAGATATTACTTTGATTTTTCGTATTTGTAGTAATGTTTTTGATCGCCACGGCGATCACGTCGGGGAGTCGGTTCTTTCTTCGTGAAGGGACAAGAAGCAGATTTAGGTTGCAGGCGGCCAGTTTTAATATGTATTCAAATTTCTAATTGTGTATTTGTATTTCGTTCTGTTTCTTTATTCCACCATTTTCTGGAAGAAGTTTTTGTGTGAAAAATGAATTGAATAAGTTGATAGCGTGCTTGCCCAAAGTAACCAGCTACCGTGATCCATTCCATAGTTCCATAATAGAGTTACGTTTTGTGTGGAAATATTCAATCCTGCTTGAAATTGAAGTTTACCGTTGCGACGTGTACAAAGAAAGTCTCGATAGGTTCAAGATCGAGAAGGTCGAGAATCAGTTGCACACCACTAGCTCGTTCCATCGCTATAGAAGAAGATTTTAATATTGTGTGTGTGTGTACGATTCGCTTCTCGTTCCTTCTTCTCAACACGGACAAAAAGTCAATTTTCGCAACGAACAAATAAGCAAGCATCAATCGGGCTACGAGTGCAGAGCGAGTATAATTTCGTGATTTCCCAAGACTACGCGTGCGAAAAATTAATAATCTTGACTTTGAAACTTGTAGAACTTTCCGTATTTTATTCGTGTTTCCGAGTTTTGTAGGCTTCCGACATTTTGGAACGGTGTCAATAGTGGCCAGAGAAAAAGTCTGAAGAAGTTGCTAGACTCGAGTGCTCGTATGTGGTGAAAGTTTCTTTGCTCAACGGAAATTGCGTGGAAATTTTACATCGCAAAAAAGAATCGCTCTGCTACCACAAGAAATGTGTTCATTTCTCGGTTTCTTGTGAAACCGTCCACGGGTGATGAATTATTTGTGTAGAGGATTTTTTTTTTGTTTTCGGGGAATTCAGCGAAAGTTCGAATAGTGTGTAGATAGGAATTGTGCTACATTAATTTTCGAATTTTCTAAAATATTTTTCTTTTCATTTGATTTCCACCCATAGTCTTTGTGGAATATTGTTGAAGAGAAAATAAAAACCAATTCCATTTGAGAAGAAATCATGTTCGTGAATTTAAAGTGCATTTAAAGGAAACTTTGGACCATGAATCCATCCGCGCGACCATGACAGAATTCTGCACGACAAATGAAGATGGTACAAAAACATTCAAGTATGCTCATCCACTGGTGAAATTAGCTCATAGAGAGCAGGTGTAAATTGTTATTGACAATCAATTAACGGACGTGATAACTGCTATCAATGGATGAGTCGAGGACGTGGGAATGCCAGATGAGATTGAGAACGTTGATATCATATCTGAATGGATGCGATGCTGTTTATTTGCGAACAACCGTTGTATACGAGGTTTGCGTATTCAGATGTACCAAAAATTTAAAGTATTTTATTTGTGAAGTACCGCTTCCACCTGGATGCCCCACCCTTATTTAGGGGCGAGAAATATCGTCGGTAACGACGAATTCCTCTCAAGTCCGTCTGTTTTCTCCCGGCCCGGTTTGTCATCTGAGTTTGCAATTTTTGACCCTTAATAGGTTACCTCAGGCTCGACTCCGGTCGATATTCATTTGTACCTTGAAATTCGTGGATGTGAAATGTCTTTTGTAGTGGGTCCTTGTGCTGGAAAAGAACCCGTCACATGACACCGCAATGCTAGGCTGCCAGCGCATTCACGCGTCCTCAGACAAGGCCAATCTCGGCCAAGCCCACCATCCTATCTCGCCGAGGCAAAAGACCATCGCTGCAGTCCTGCACGGACATTTATCAACTTAATTTCACTACATATTCTCATCACAAAAAATAAGATTGTTCCTAACTTGAAGCCTACAGAATGACGATATGATGGATAATTCAACAGGTGAAAAGTAAAGAAATCAACAAATTTCATAACTCGCGAAAATGTGAGGTAGTCGTGGATGATGAACTGTGGGATTCCTATAACGTGTGCTGCAATCCAACGAAGTAGCCATTGACAATTTTTTAAGCTATTTTGAACATATCTGCCTTCCACGATGCTATAATTAACCGAACAAATAATGAATCAAACCAAAAACCACGACCGTACTTGTGAGTAAACATATGAAATTTCGCCAAAATTTTACATGCTTACACGGAAAAATCGGCAAAAATCGTTGACGAATCACCAGAAGAGCCCCTCCAAAAAAGAGATCCAATTGTCGTAAAAGATGCCATATGTGTCCCGCTAGGGAAGACCACAAAACCACCCATACGTGTAAAGTTTGCAATAGGTACTTTTGTCCTGAACATATATCTTTTTGCACCGACTGCATTCATAATAATTCAAATTAACTTATTGTTTTTTCCAAAGATTAGTTTGTTTCCCTAAAAGTGCCGTTTACATAATAGAATGATAAATATCAAGTATTCAGTATGATTAAGCTTGAGAATACTTATTTTGCTAACTTAGGTGATATGTTATTGGTTAAAAAATTTGACGATTTCATACTTTTTTCCTTGATAGAGTGCTATTATATAGCTTTAAGCGAAATTTTCAAATTTTTCATAAATATGAATGGAGCCCCTATTCAATTATTTTGTTTATTTGATATCCGTAGGCCAATTCTGTTTTTTATGAATAGCCGTCGGGCCTCCCTTCTTTGAGTGAGCAGACGCGTCTCGACTCCAGAGTCTATTAAGAGAATTGGCTAAGATCAATTTTGGAAATATCTCATCAAGACTTTTGATTTTGTATATCTGGCTAATTTTGGCGAAATAAGTTTTTTAAGGCAGACCCCCGTCTCCCCATATAGGTATTTGTTTACCGAAACATTGAAGAACGCACCTCTTTTGACCGACTCATTATTCGTATTTCTAGCTTATGTTGTTTGTAAGGAAAATTACTGTGACCGACGGGCGGATGGGCAGACGGACAGGCTGCTCGCAATTTTAGCAGGGTATTTTTAAATCATTTTTTCTTGAAAAGCCGTCGGGCCTTGCTTTGAATGAGCAGTCGCGTCTCGACTACTTTGAGTCATCTTCAGTGTCCTAACCATATCAAAAGTAATTTCCTTTCGCACATCCTTTACATATCTGCTCACTCAAAGAAGCAAGGCCCGACGGCTTCTCAAGAAAAAAGAAATCCCTAGTGTTAAACAAGTGGGTAATGATGACCCAACCTCCACGACGCTGGGTAACTATCGAGACTCGGACTCAATTAATCTGAAATTAATGTGTTTTGTAAATCGTACAACTGTCTTCATCAGCTAGTTTTTACATTTCGTACTAAGCAGCCTTATGGGAAAATCCTCAATCAGCTCAGCAAAAAACCTAAGCCAATATTGTCTGAAGTTTCTAGTCAGTGGGTGCGTAGGAAGAAATAGCTTATTCCTTAATGCTTTAACATCCTCTTACCAGCGTTCACTGAAACCTTAAGACCGAAAAATAGCTCACTATTTACCAACGAATCTATTATTTAATGCACATAAAGCGAGACTATCCAAATATCAAAATAGCTCTTGATTAACTTCGTGTAGAAAGTCCTGATGTAAAAAACAGTCAAAATTCCTTACATAATTTTTCTAATCAGATTAAATATTAGGTCACCGTTGTGTCTTTGTTGGGTTAATTAGAGAGAGAATTAATCAGTACTCTTTACAGGTCCTAATCATTATTAATTATAAGTTTCAAGAACTAATGTAAACGTTCATAATCAAAATTATACTTTTAGAAACTAAACTCTTGATATACTATAAGTAGAAAAATTTGTTTTACCTCATATGGTCTAGATGATTCACTTTTTATTTAAATATAAAAACCCCCCCGATTCATATTAAACAAATGAATGCTTCTGTTCCCGTGAAGTCACAACATTCCATTCCACTGAATTTATTACATTTTACACACACACACAGTCTGCCCCAAATTGAACCATCTAACGTATTAAATTTAAAAAGGACGCCTCAAAATGATGCAATAGCAGAAGCATCTTCGATTGCCACCAAACTAACATTCCTCATTTGAGAAAAATAGATATTTCTTTTAAAAATGTTGAAATATATCATTCAGATACATTACTCCATTCACCAATTATTTTCTCCATTTTTAATTTAGTTCTAGTTGATTACATGAATTGGCGGGAATGGCGTGATGTGTTGGCGTCCCCCACTCATATATCGAACTCCCGGAAAAGTTCAAGTCACTTAACGAAGAAATGCGCGCCAATTTTCATTACCATGAATCAGATATGACCGACCTAGAAACGATCCCG
Organism: Odontomyia ornata; assembly: GCA_963969285.1. NCBI lineage: Eukaryota > Metazoa > Arthropoda > Insecta > Diptera > Stratiomyidae > Odontomyia > Odontomyia ornata. The sequence goes on along the minus strand of OZ017738.1, from coordinate 155,850,458 downwards.
CCAAAAATTATACTAACCTTTTTGTACATATTCCAAATGTCGGGATATTGAATGGGGAAAATCACAAAACGACGAGGGTTTTCTCTCAACAAAGGCTCCAGTTCAGGATTGAAATTCGCTGTACATGTCTTATTTGCAATGGAATCGTCCTTTTCCTTATTCTTCTGTGGTGACTTGAGCGTGAGCTCATTGGGCATCGAACTGGGCTTCCTCACATTGTGCGTAGTATTTTCGGATAGTATTTTACGAGGGCTCTGTCAATAGGTATGAAAAATAGGATCTATTTAGAAGCATATTCAGGAAAAGGAACCCCCAAAAAATTACCTTCAATGAAAATTTCTCCATGTTCTCCTTGAGATCAACAGTCTCGGAAACTACAGTGAAACTCATTTTAGCACTTTTTAATTAATTAGACTTCCAAATAAAGCAAGTTAAAATGTTGTGAAATTCACTATCTGGAATTTAGCTGCAAGGACTGGAATACGTCTGCACTCTGTAACTGTTAAAGCTGAATTGAGCGCCAAATGGACAAGTTGTAAATATCTTCCCACATCTGATACCTTCTTTTTTCAGCAGATGTTGAATTACTGACATTTCTCTGTTTGTTAAATAAAAGCACTGCCAACATAAACTCTCATGACACATGACGCTATATTGCGTCTTCCGACTATCGACTCGTTATTTTAAAATCTGGACTTATGTTAAATTCAGAATAAATCTTTCTGAAGTGGGAAATGCCGAGTTTGAATGCAGTATTTTACATTTCACAGCAGCAGAGCATATTTATATATACTATATATATTAACTAGCATTTGCAATTGAGGAGATGTCAAAATGAAAAGAGAGGCAAATTACCGTGTAAAATATGGATTAAATTTACTATTTGTTGAGTCAATTCCTTGCAAATTCAAGTTTTTGTTTACAATACATCCGCACTTTTAATCGATTTCTTACTACTCTATAAATACCGTAGGAAATAAAATTTATCATAATTGTAGCTGCTAGGTTTAAATCAAAAATTAATTGTTACTTTTCTTAACGATGAACAGTAATAACATTGAGGGAAATATGATATTTAAAATGCTTTCCCTTAGATGCACTCTCAAGCATTAAGTACTTATAATAAACCTCTTGATTGACGGAATGACTTTTTCAAACGCTATTTTTATCGATCTATCACTTTTGTGGACGTCCGTGTGGACGCTTCGGTCCCATCTTTTCCATCTGAAACCTAAATATTAAAGTGAACTTTTTACACTTGTGCCACCATTTTGGCTATGCAGCTGTAGTGAAAATAGGTATAAAGTGTCCGTAAAGGACTGCAGCGGACTTATGGAGACTTCGTCGTTACCCAACGATTCTCATGGCCCACAAATAAGAGTGGGACAAGCGGATGGATGTGGTGTCCCCTGGCACCCGCCCAACCGTATCAAGATCCAAATGTTGACGTGGCCGTATATCTCCCGTTCCGTTTGAGTGGAAAACTCATACTAACCTCCTTTGTATGAGCCTTCCCATCAACGGGAAATATGGATGTGACCGATTTATGTCGTAGAATTATGTGATCGGGTCACATAACCCTATGTCATAAAAAGGGCACGCGAGCGGAAGGCCACTCAAGCTGGCAAGAGCTCCTGAAAACAAGAAAATAGGTGGAGCGCGCCCGATGGCTAGCCCAATTTCAGTGAGCCGCCTACCATCGTAGCGAGTCCTATACCCGGTCAGAGGGAACAAAATGGAAAGACCGAAGGGTATATTTTTAACAATTCATTTTGTATTGAGCGTATGTATGAATACAATTATTACAATACTATAATATTACTCTCATTACGAAAATGCTGATCCAACTAGCTTCTCTAGAAAATGCAAAAAAATTAATCCAACAATGTTGCTATTAGTTCCGTTCTGTGTTTGTAGACTTCCTCTTGAAAGAGACCACAACAATGTACCTTACTTTTGTCTCAGAAGTTACACTACGTTTTTTGTTTTTTATTTTTGTTATTTACATTTCAATATAAATATTTAGCAAGAAAAAGGAAAAACTGAAAGGGTACTTACCCATCCTCCTCGACGGGCACTCGTAGATGGAGTGGGTACATCTGCAACTTTTTCAGTAAATTGAACTTCATAAGAATGAAATTTAATACAGACAAATCGACAAATAGCAATCACGGTTTTTTTTTATGAGTTGAAGAAACGCTTCGAAGAAACAATTTTTCGATATCCAGCAGAATTTCAAATGGGGACACGAGGCTTGAGTTTTGTATCTCTCCTTTTTATAAAGGTTGTTTCCTTGATAAACGGAATATTTTGTTGATCATGAAATCACCGGTGGTATGATGACTCTATTGGTCCTCTGGAAAACCATAACTAAATTTAGGGGACCGTTTGTCATTGAAAATTAAGGTCACCAACTTTAATTCGATTCGATTAGCTATTCATCTGTTTTCAAGACTCATTCGTTATTTTGCAAAAAAAAACGTTTATTCACTAGAACTTTCACGATTTTATTAGAAGAAATCATTAGGATTGTTTTAAACATAGATGGAAACTTGGAGCACTTCCTCATCGCATTTTGCGTCGATTTAAAATTTATTGGGTACACTTGGGTTAAATGATCAGAAAGCCAATTTTGGTTCTCGATTATCAATCAAAAATTGTAATAAAGGCATGAAAAGCACAAAATGATATCAAATGCACTGTTAGAACAGTTTTAGATCACGAAGTAAAATTTTCCAGATCTCTTGACTAAACCACGCACTTGAAAACAATCAATTTCCTCAATTAATTACGATAATTCACCAGATATTAACCTGGATAATTTTCTAATAAACATAAGCAGTCGAGCAGCCCCGTGGTGATCAGGAGTGGCTGCTCCTGAAGAGATAAGGTGGTCACCCCGTCGAATATGCTTAGTTTGTTGTTTTACTAGTGTAAAGTAAACTGCAGCCGTCAAGTGTCCATCCTTTAGGCAGAGATGAGTGGTTCACTTCAGCCACTTTACCATCTTTAGGTTTGACATTCCCCTTGTAATGCAACGACCTTCTTCGGTGAAAGTAACGGTTGCTTTTTGTGTAATGTTTGCGTTTGTCTCAAGCCTCCGTGTCCGCTAACTTTAACGAGGCAAAACAATATTGAATTACTGTAGAGTAGCTAACCTAATAGAACTTTTCTAAAGACAATAAAAATTGATCGGTGCGTCTTTTAGAGTAGAGTACGCGTGATAATTTTTTTGTAGTGTAGCTTCGTGGCTCGACAAGAACCCGCCTCATATGATCCCGCAAATGCTAGTCGTCAAGCACGCGTACGCGGTCGTGAAGCGAAGCTAGTTAGCTGAGCTCGGTGTTGTTTATAGCTCGCTGACACTTATGCTAGACCATCGGCACCCGTGTCCTACACGGGCATTAAAAAAATCATTACAATGTTTTTTTTTTTTCGTTAGCAATTCATGTTGGTGTATAAATGTTTATTTATAAATATAAATATGATATTAAGAATTCTAAATTATTAATGTAGTTTATTTTAAATTTATGATTTTTATATACAACTTGTACTGATTTGGTTGCATTTATTTTATTTATGTAATACCTTTAAGTTTAATTTTATTGAAGATTCTTATTGTGAGTGAAGCGATTTTTATAGGGCGTAAAAAGACGAAAGCTCAAAATTAAAAATGTTTAATCAGAAAAAAGAAACAATTGTTAAAGCATTGTAATAATCGAGGAGCTATGGCTCTAAAAGCCAGCGCTGCCACAGGCACACACCACAAACTCAATTTAACAAGGAGTAACCATTCAGTGACCTTCCCCATCGCAACACTCGCTCCTTTTTTTCGCATGAAAAATAAGTCAAGAAAATTTCTTTTGTACTTAACTCCCGGGAAAAAAAATTCTAAAACTGTTTAATAATTTTAATGTGTAGTGATTTTATTACAATATCTTTTGAATATAATTTAACAAATTGCGGTGTAACGCGGTATACAAATGCTTAGAACGAAACGGTTTACCCCTTAAATTATATGAACGATAAAATCATTGTATCATTTAAACCCCTTAAAATTCGTCAAATTTTACCCATTCCAACCATAATATTAATTAAAAATTGTTTTGTTTGTCGGTAATTAACGTGTGCCTGTCTAATTCTTCCGATTTTTCCCACTTAATTACGCCTAATCATTATAAACGAAAATTACTTTCAATTGATAACTTAATCGAATCTACAAAAGACGACGTAAATTTTAAAAACAACCGAAACGAGTGTGCATTATCACCATCTCGGATCCACCCTAGTACGCATGATCGATCGAAAATCGTCGAAGTGCATGGAGTCGAGTTGGAACTGCGAACGCGTGCGGTCGCGAAGAGATGAGATTTTAATAATTATCATTATATTTGCAAAAGGTTTAAACTAATTGAAATTTTGTTCCGTTTGTTCGGCTCTTACAAATTTAAATTGTGGCATGAGATCAAATCGAACTAAGTTAAAGAAAACATTGAAATTTTGTGTTGCAGTTCTGATCGCTGTTGGGGTTATTTGATAAGAAAAGTCACACATACCGGGTGAACAAAGACGCTGCCGTTCGTGAGAACACTTGTGTGTTTAACAAAGTTTTGTGCCAAAAATAAACTGAAATCTAGTTCGCTGTGATATTTACAAATCAAGCTGAAAAACAGTTAGAAATTTTCTGCGAACTTGATTTTTGCAAGTCGTGCTTAGATAATAAAAAGTTCCGCAATCCTGCGCCCCTTTAGTGCATACAAATTTTTCAACTGTGGAGCGCGACGACATTTTTTGTTGTGTGTGTGGGTGGATATGTGCGTATTCTACCTTGTTGTGCTTCGCTCCATCGACTGATTCGCTTAGTCTAGCTCAAAGAGTACAACAAAAAGTTTTTCGTTCGAAGAAAATTTGGTGTCCCGTCTAGCGAAATTGTTTATATGGTGCATACGGAGTAGATTAATTTTTCTACATAATTGACATTGTTGCATATTGTCGCGCTGCATAATTGAAGTGGTTGGATCGCGCGGAGCCCAGCAAAAGCATTTGTTTGACGCAAAATTCATAAAGAAAGTTGAAACGTCGTCGCGGCGCAATTGTTAATTGAATGGAAGAAGAATGAAAATGTGGTGAAAATTGGCGGAGGAAGCCCTGAAATCTGATCCCCCTCACCTAGAGATCGGATGAATTATTATTGTATATTACAGTATATTTTTTTTTTCGTTGAAGAATGAAAGAATGGATTAGCACGGTACCCGATGGTCTTTCCTTTCTCCAACTTTTAACCGGGTATCGGACCCGGTACGGTGGCAGGCTTCCACCTCAAAACATGAGCCAGCCGCCGGGTACTCGCTAATTCCTTTTTCTGTTTCAGGTGACGTTTTGGGTTGAGTGGCCCAAGCAGAGTGCCTTTTTATGGCATAGATTTATGCAATCCGATTGTATAATTCTATGACATAAATTGGTCACCGGGGTACTCCCCTTCTGATGGGAAGGTTCATACAATTCAAGTTGTATGACTTTTCCACTCAGAAGAGGAATACCTGGCCACTTCAACAAGCTATCTATGGATTTATTCCGGTTGGGTGGGTATGAAGGGGCTCCACCACCACCCGGTTGCCCCTCTTTTATTTGTGGGCCATGAATTTATTTGGGTAACGACGAGGTCACCCCAAGTTCACCTTTCTTTTCAGGTTCCACTTGTTCTCGTAACAAGTTACATCTCCCTCGGTGAGGTTATCTACAATTCTTGCGACTTCGGTCGCCTTTTGAGCTATCGACCAATTCGTGAATGCGAAATTTTTTTGTAGTGGGTCCTCGTGCTGGGGAAACGAACCCGCCCCACGACACCGCAATGCTAGCCTGCCAGCGCATTCACGCGTCTCCAGACGAGGGCATTCTCGGCAGATACCGACACCTTCCTCTGCCGAGGCAGCAGAACATCGCTGCAGTCCTTTACGGACTTATTGAAACTCATTATTCACTACAGCATATTGAAATGTTCATAGTGACAATTCGAACTTAATTATTTATTAATTTTTATATAATTGCCTATTGTTTTTTTTTTTCAAAATTATCAAAGAGCAGTTTGGCCGTTTAGATAGTCGAGAAGATTAAATTAATTATGTTAGATAGATTTTTCAGACCTATTTTGCTTTCTACATTAATTAATCAGGCCGATTTGTTTCCAAAGTACAATCGGGTTATGATCCGTATGTTTTCATTCAAATGATTACAACGGTGCGGGAAGCAAATGGAAAGGATTTACTATACTAAATGGAAGGTATATTTCGGGAAGGTTCCTTGAAGTTAATATTTGAAGTTTTTAGCTAATTAGATTTTATTAATTTACAACAAAGTGTTAATATTCATTTCAAATGATAATTTATGATTCAAATGTTTGAATGATTTATTTTATAGTTTAATAAACTGAATACGTTATGACAGACTAGAAAAGATATCACAAGGAGTGAAAGGTGCCAGGGGAAAGATTTAGTAAATTAATTTATAATTTAAAATATTTACTGGATATTTCATGGGTTATTTTTGTTTTACGTAATTGAATGTAAGAAATAAATAATTCACTTATACTCATGACAAAATATTAAAAAAACTTTTCTTGCTTTGTGTAATTAGTTACTACCTTTATAAATGCGAATCAACGCTTCCTTAACTTATAAATATATTAAAACATTGATAAAAAAATTAAATTAATTTTTCTTCCCCTGACTTTACTCGTTTGTTCAACTTTTAACGCAAAATTTTAAATGTTGCGTTTCCTATTTCATTGTTTTTGTAAAAAGTACATTGATTTTGTATTAATAATCAAACAAAGTAAAAAAAAAAATAATTTCTTTCAACAAGGAGTTTAACTGAAACGAAAAGCTTAATCTAAATTTACTCTTAAGGGCACATAGCAACATTGTAAATTTCGGTTTTCATATATCTATTACATTAGCAAAAATGAGTTTACTCTTAAAAAAGAAAATTATTGCATTTTTGTGTGTGTTAATTTGTTTGTTTGTGTTATTCTTATATTTAATACTATTGGATATTTTTCGATTTTCATATCGATTCCATTCATAACGTTTTAGAAACATTTTTCTTAATTAAGTTCATTATGTCATTATGTCATTTCGAATAATTTTAGTCTATTAAAAATATTTCCGTAATAAAAATACGATTAAGTATTGCTTTGTAAATATATATACTCGTATGTATACTTCATACTTCGCATGATTGTTTGTGTCTTTGTAAAGAGATCGGAATCTTAGACACGTCCAAGAAATTTAGAAATTTGTGCCATGTACGAGCAGTTTGAAATTTTCTTTGTGCGAAATTTGCTTTTGTTGCAATATTTTGAGAGAAAATAGGAAATATGTTTCCTTGTAATGAATGACTTCTTTCAACCTCATTCTCACAAAGATAAATGCAAAATACAGCTTAGGCTTTATATTAATAGATTGAAAGTAAGTTTGAGGTTAGAGTAGAAGAAGGAGCGCCAACTGACAACAAAGTGGGAAATCTATCGTGTCGCATACTTACTTCACTTCTTCCGTTTCCATAAGTGTAATACTGGGCTCGGCTATTGATATTGGCAGCAGAGGATTCTCAAGGATTTCATCTTTAACGATTTTTATGCAATTTGTGCGCCTTTCCCGAGCATCCTCGTTTTCAGTGTTTTCGCCACCACTACTGTTCTAATTGGTTGGAATTGTATTTTCTATAATGGTTACGCTGATGAGTTTTCCATCTGGGTGAAAAGTTGTAGAATATCTCCTGCAGCGGCTGCTGTAATTAAGTAATTGAGTGGATGTTGCTGCTGGTGCTGCTGCTGCAAACTGAACAATAGCCCGTTGCCCATCGGTGCCGGTGGCGTAGCACATAATAAACGAAACCATTCGTAGCACACAGAGTCCGTTCCTTTTTTGTTTTGCACTCAAGTTTCCAACGCTGTTTCGAGAGGATTGAAACAGTTTTCGGGACGAATCGACCGTGGAGCAAGTTCTGAGTACTGAACACGAACAGCTGTTAGTGCTACAAAATCGAAATATTACACAAATCTCCGAAAATTTAAAGAAAACTTCGTGATTATACATACATGCGACCACTTCGTATTTGTGCACCGTTTGTTCTGTTTAATCGTTCGCTGTCGACCAAAACTCCTTAAAACTGCTTATGCGTGGCGGCCACTACCTCCACACTTCAATTCACTGCCATGTGGCTGTCAATCTCTGTTGGCATCCCACGACAAAATAGACGTGGGATGTGCACTGGTCGCAACCAACGTAAAATGACAAGCCACCCAGCAGCAAACTGTGTTGGTAGTGGTCACCAGCGGCGTCGCATGATTCATTACAATTTTCTTATTCACATATTTTGATCCACAATAATTCGAAAAAATTTGTATTACACTGCACTAGAATGGTATTAGCAACAGCGGTAACAACAACAAGAACAATTTCGGTTTCTTTATCATTTCAAAACACATCACATATATGTTAAGATATAGAAAGAAGAAGAAAATGAAAGATAATGGCAAAGCCAGGCAACCCGTCCACGTAGATGAAACAGTCGACGAAAAACTCCCAAAAATCATCCCGCGAAATTATCTTGGTGCACGTCGTCGCGGTTCTCGTCTTCTTTTCTTCCTTCAACGTGATCCCGGTCGCGTTCAGAAACGGAATCCCGTAAACTCGTCATTTTTCTTTCAAAAAGTATTTCATTTCTCTTTTTTTCTTGCGCACCATTGTGTTATTCAACACACAACAAATGCAATCGAAAGTTGGAATACCGTAATATGAGGAGTTTATGGTATTTGAATCTCATTACTCGTTTTTGTTTATTGATTACGTCGGATTATATTGTTGCGCTTAGTCAATGCCTCCTCACACAGGCCCAAAAGCAGAAGCATGTCATCATAAGGGATGCATCAGACTACGACTATATAGTCGCGTTTCTGTTGCAAGTTACACATGGTTAAATGGAAGCCCGCACACTGCGATTTTCGACAATTTTGTCCAGGTCGGCAGTCGCAGCAGTTTGCGATTTTTCCTAAAACCAGTTTAGTAAGTAGTTTTTGTGATACTCGCGCAGGCGCACATCATTTGGACATTTGACGCTCACGTGCACGGAAGTTTCTTGCATAGCGCACAAATGAGTTAACCCATGTGTTCCTGGCAACGACATACCTACAAATGAGCATATTAGTTCTGCGCATGCCTGAAGTTCCTTTGCAAATCTTGTCGCAGTGTGTTCGTATTTGCGTCTAAAAATCGCTGGTTGCGACAGTAAAATCGCAATGTGGCCGAACCCTAATGCGTACCAGGTTTTTAGACCTAGTTACCTGTTCTTTTAGACCAATTCAACAGCTTTTGCTAGTTTCCGCTGTGACGTCGTGTTCGTTAATTGCTTTCCTCCTGGGCCTGAGTAAGCAGGCGTTGGCTTAGTGTCTCTGAATTGAATTGCTCGCATATTACGTTGACCGCTTCCTATTGCCGCCGCCACAACATAGCGCGGCTGCAATATGTGCTCGAACTCCCTGCGTCGTCGTGTTCCCTTCCAGTTTCGGAATGCGAATTGATTTATTCGTTATTGTAAATTTTAAAATAGTTAAACCATCTACAATACGATTTTAATGTTAAAGTCGGTTTCACATTGGCAAGACTGGTTGCATTTTGGACTGCATGTTTGAGAGCAAAATCATAATAATCTATTTAAGTACTGTTGCGCTATCGCTAAATTATGTAAAATTAACATTTCACTAAAAATTATTGCTCTAAGCTCGAAATAACACAACGGAAGCATCTTTGCTTGTACCTGCATCGTGAGAATCTGGATGTTTTGTTAGGATAAATGAATTTCTATGAAAATATGCTATAAATTCAATTCTTCGCATTCATTTTAGGATATTTGTTTCCTATCATTTCGTTACTGCTCAATGATTTATTTTTTTCTTTTTTCCTTCAATATTTTTGGATAGAGCTTCCACGCGACTATTTTATTAGTTTTTCGGTTTCGTCGTTTTTCTAATAATGGAATAACTAAATTGTTGCTCAGATTTCATGTCTTTAAACAAGAAAAAGAACATCAAATGCACACTCGTAGGGTTTTTCTTCGATTTGAGATTTAGTCACTTATGATAACAAAAAAGAAAAATTTTTCTATAACGATTCTAAGTCGAAACGAATCATCATCATCATCATGATCTTCCTGCCTTTCAAGGAGAGTCTCTCACTGATAACATTTGTTACTAATAATTCTATGAGTGTAAATGTATATTTTGTATGTCTAGGATTACGATGAGCTGAGTGAGAAAATGTCTGTTTTAAATACTTTCAAGTCATAGTAGAATTTTCTAGATGGAAATGATTTGCTGGTTGTGTAGTAAATTAGTAGATCTGGTCTATAGCATGCATTACTTTTCTTTAACCATTTGGTCGCGCCGAATTCGAATCGAGCATTTTTATTTATCGCCATATTTTTGGTTGGTGAAAAATTGAATTAATATTAATGTTTTTATGCCTCACGTATATTAAGTAATAGCATTTTAAATTAAGTTTAATTTTTTTTTTTAATTTTTATTTTTTCTTCTTTCTCTCACATATTCCTCTCAATCGTGTTTTTCGTATATTTTCCCCATTCTATTCTGCATTTCTTTGAAATTGTTTGATGTTTTGTTTTCTAGCTATTTTTGCATAGATCATTTTCCATTTTCCCAATCTCTTCAAAATACGAGGTGTGCTCAAAAAGTATCGCGAATTTTGAATTTTCGCGGGTTACGTATATTCGAATTTCGATTTTTTTGTGGCGTTATGTTGGTACTCATGTCTGTCACTTATGCCGACAAGCTCGGCCATTTTGAATGTTCACTTAATTGGTGATAGCTGCTTTACTTGCACGTGTTTTCAATCGTCTTCGATTTTTACTTATTCAAAAAAATGGATCAAAGAACGTGTATCAAATTTTGTGTGAAAAACGAAATTAAGTGCGCGGATGCATTCCGAATATTAAGTGTGGCATACGGAGAAGCTACCTTGGACCGAAGCAACGTTTATCGGTGGTACAAAATGTTCTTAGAAGGCCGAGAAGATGTGAACGACGAAGAGCGTGCCGGACGCCCGAGCACTTCAACAACAGACGAAAAAATTTATGAAGTGGAGAAAATGGTATTGGCCAATCGTCGAATCACCGTTAGAGAAGTTTCAAAGGACCTAAACATATCGATTGGCTCGTGCCATTCGATTTTTATCAACGATTTGGGCATGAGACGGGTCGCCGCGAAATTCGTACCAAAATTGCTCAATTGCGACCAAAAACAGCAACGCATGAACATTGCTAATGAGATGTTAAACTCTGTCCGCGACGAACCAAATTTGCTCCAGAGGGTCATAACTGGTGACGAATCGTGGGTTTATGATTATGACGTAGAAACCAAAGCTCAATCATCTCAATGGAAGCTGCCGCATGAACCAAGACCGAAAAAAGCGCGCCAAGTTCGGTCGAATGTGAAAGTTTTGCTGACAGTTTTCTTCGATTGCAGGGGCGTGGTGCATCATGAGTTCTTGCCACAGGGAAGAACGGTCAATAAGGAATATTACCTGCAAGTTATGCGCAATTTGCGCGAAGCAATCCACCAGAAACGCCCGGATTTGGTAATGATTTAAACATTTTTACGTCCGAACGCGGAACCGACCTCTCATCGGTTCTAGACGTTAAGTCTGAGTAGTGCCAACGGATGGTACCCACCGGTCAACCAATCCGTGCACCGTAACCTATTCACGCGGTGGCTGCTTGTCGGCCAGCTAGTTCGGAGAGGATTTCGGTCGCGGGTCTCCGAATGGGTTACGCTCATTTACATATTTTCAGCCACCTGTACACGCCCGTTTTCAAAACGCGTTACAAAAACAAAACCATACGGAGAGGAAACCTATCCTACGTTACTCCGTATTTCTTCATTAACCAGTCAAAAGTACAAAAGCTAATTTTTATTTCGCGTTCCCGAATTTCCGACGCGGTACCGAAAAGTATGCTACTCTAACTCAACCCGGCGAAAACTACTCTAATAAAACGACAAAACAACAAAGGTACCGCGTACCGCGCACGACGCGAAACCGACCTCAGCGGATTTTTCGAAACCCTACCCTCGAGACGGCATACCTACCCTGCACTCACTTTCCCGCTGAAACAAGAAGAACCACTGAAAAGGAAAGTCGTTAAGTAGTTAGCAATTCATGATTTTTTTATTTCTTTTCTTTTAAACCCATCATATAACTGCTTTCTTACGTAAAAATACAATATAAACACTTTATTATTAACTTTAAATATTTAAATGAAATGATAACCTTACGGGATCACAAATATGGTACAAGAGATTTACAGAATTAAATTAATTGTAATTAACCAAACTGTATAATGAAAATATTCAATAAAAGTGAATTCAACCAAATATGAACCGTTAAAAAAAAATTCATGGAATGTATTATCCTTTCATAAATAGGAGGTAAAAACTATCAAGTTATGCTATTTCTAACAAGGAATAAGTTAAAAAAACATCCATACAAAATGCAATTTCTAATCTCTTCCGTGATAATGAAAATAAATTTCAATTGTGAATACTTATAAACCTAGCCTGTTTTGTAATATTTTATTTACAGTATTGTTCAATTGTACTTTCAAGTAAATTCATTTATCAATTTTAAAAACGATTTTTCATTGCAAACTCAGAAGGCTTGTACACAACATCATGTACATTATAAGGCATACTAACTATAAATAAATTACTTGTGAATTTGCAAATAACTATTTGCAATAAGAGAGGAAAATATAAATGGCATCACTAGATAAGACATTTTTCACAATTATTCTTAAATAGTGTATATATAATGTAGTTGCTGCATAAGGGACCTGACATTCACTTGTAATGTTTCTGCAGATTTCCTAATTCGATAATTAACTCTAACTCATGCTCAACATTTCTCTTAATTTGTCTTTTCAACCATTTTTCAATTGCAATAAATCGACTCGCTTACAATTCCTTTTGAATTCAGGCCTTTAAGACTTCGACTAGCTAATAGAAAGGACCAAATAAAGTAGTAGATCGCTTCAAAATACGTTTGCTGCATTTTTCTCTTTTTCATTCGATTTTCCCACCACAATTCCTTGAATTTATACTGGTTGCAAATCATCTAACCTTATTCACCGTTCACCTTTACTTGAAAACACCTCCGATTGTCTTTAATTTTTTTTCCTTTTCTTTACTTTAGACTTTTAATAATCTTTGATAAAAATAATAAATTTACAAATATGAGGAGCAAAAACACCTTTTGTCCTTTTTATCTTAATACCTTCATTAATAATTTAGTTATCTCCAACATTTCATAGCATCTCTCTTTCATTTATATTTTCCTTTCCTATTTGTTCTTATTTTCCATTCCTACTTGTTTTTATTTTCCGACATAGTATATCAATCAATCAATATCATTTTTTTTTCATTCCCCAGCATAAAACTTAAAATTTTCTCTTGTCCATCAAATGTCTCATTTTTTCTTTTAAACAACTAGAAAAGTAATATTAGATCTTGTACAATGTGTTGTTTGCTTTCCATTTAATTTTTTTTAAATTCTTTTCTAAATGGTATTCATTAATTGTTACTCTAAATATTTGCTTTACAAAGTTTCAGTATGGGTTTTATTTCCTTCCTTTTTAAGTAGGTTTTGAAAGTAGTTGAGTTGAATTTCTACATTCTTATTTTGGATATTTAATACAGATTTTCTAGGACGCAGAGTACATTAACTAAACACATTTCTCCTGATTTGCTAGGTCCTTTCAATTGTTAGGTTCATTAGCGATTAGGTTTACTGTTTAAAAAAAAAATAGCGCTCCCTATTGTGAAAATATCTTTACAATAATTATAAACTGTTACCATACCATAAACTGGCAGCGTTCGTTGATCGGAGGAAAACCGTTTTTTGTTTAAGTTATGAAGATTTCTATTTCTTTGCCTTCATTCAGTCTAGGAGTTCATTTTTTTTTTTTTAACAAAATTGCAGATGCTACAATTACGAGACTGGTAAACATTACGTACTATACTGGTGTAACGACACTTGTATTAAAAATATCCAAGGCTTTATTCAAATAGTTCATTTGAACAGCGATACACATATCTGTCGCTAGGATTAAGATCCAAAGAAGCCATGTTCCAAAGTCATTCGGTTTTCCTAATATGGTATCCCGAATAGAAGGCCCTAACGCTTTGCAAAACATCACAGTTAAGCCACCGATTGAAGAGCATAGAATAATGTAAACGGCCACATTCACTCGACATATTTTGGTGCAACGTAAAAGGCGATAAAATTAGCTACCGATACAATCAATTACAATGACATATGTAATAAACACCGTATCTTGGAGTTCCTCTGTTGGCACATCTAGCTCGTCAAGTTCTTTTTGCATAATCTACCTTAACTTTCGAAAACAGCTCCCAAAACTAGGTTTAATCTGTCGTACGACATTAATGGCGAGATTTTGTGCAACTTATATTTAGCTCCGGAACTCATTCCGTCAAATGAATGACGTGGGCACTGCTGATATTTTATCGTGAAACTTACTTGCTAGCCTCCAAATATCCGACTGTATATTTATACATAAATAGGTTACCTCCCTCGACAAGGCATGCTTCAAAACTGTCACAGGAACTCTAAATCGAGCTTGGCCTTTTTTCATTATCATCTGCCGTAAGTTGATCCGCGCTGGTAGATCATGTCATTCCCTCGGACAATGTTTTGTACTTTCTTTAATTCGTTGGTGTCCCCTCTCAATTCTGGGTTTTCGGTTCGATCAATACTCGAATCTGGCCACTTGTATTAACCCCTTCCGAAACGGAGAAGCAACCAGCCCTCCGTTAGCTGCAGCACCGCTAACACGCCCGAAAAGCCCTCAAAAGGACTTCAGTAAGACACTCCAATGATATCGGAGGTTATCTTTCCCACGTTTTTTCCTCCACCTGTTACGTCGGACTGTCACTTTGACAACCACCGACAAAACAGATGTGGACTGGGGGTCGTCGCAACTGACGCGGAATGGAACGCCACATGGCGGCAATGGGCATTTTTATTGGTCGCCAGTGGCATAGTATTTTGATGACAACTGTGGGGGGGGCATTGCCAGGGTTCGGGATCGGAATCACTTCGATTCCCGGGCGTAGGCGTCACATTACAATTTGTGGGAGAACAAAAATTGGCTTTTGCACCACGATAATGCCCCTGCTCACACATCGTTGCTTGTGCGCGACTTTTTGGCCAAAAACAACACACTAATGATGCCGCAGCCACCGTATTCCCCAGATCTGGCCCCCTGTGACTTTTTCTTGTTTCCTAAACTGAAGAGGCCCATGAAAGGACGACGTTACGCTACGCTTGACGAGATAAAGACGGCATCGAAGGAGGAGCTGAACAAGATTTAAGAAAATGATTTTTTGAAGTGCTTCGAAGATTGGAAAAACCGTTGGCACAAGTGTATAATATCTCATGGGGACTACTTTGAAGAAGACAAAATAGATATTCATGAATAAATAAATAATTTTTGAAAAAAAAACAATATTCGCGATATTTATTGAACACACCTCGTATGTTATTGTAGCTATTTTGCATTGCTGATGTTGTTGCAATTTCTTGTTGTTTTGATGTTGTTTTTATTGTTGTTGGTTTTTGTCTTGACAATCCAATAGTCCAAAGAATAAACCATCATAGCCCCTATGAGCAAACATTGAAGCCATTCCCCTTGAGTGGCCAAAGGGATCGATTTGCCAACCGATTCTAGGACGTCCACTGAAAACTATCTACCATTGAAACTTCGAATGGGAGATAGGAAGGTGGTCGAGCAGTTTGCTAGTGTGACTGCTCGATTACTACACAGCTGGTGTTCGAGATGGTTTATCTTATTGGTTTGAAGCAATATTTTAACATTAATTATATCAAAGCATACGTTGGGTGGTTACTCTCCAATTCTTTGTGTATTTTTGTTTATACTTGATCAGATTAGTATAATATAATCGTATGCCATGGCACGATGGAGGATGAAGTGGCATTAACAAATGTTGTGTGGATGTAAATACCTCTGGCTCATCTGTGATGAAAAAATGATGAAAAAGGATCCAAAGCAAGGGGGAGAAAAAAGGCTTCTGGAACTGTATAACGGTGGTCGAAAATAGCGCGGGTGCAGTGAAACCGGATGACAGCTCCCACATAGTGAAAGTAAATGACGCGATACCGCTGGATAGCGTAATGCTAAAGACGGTGCTAGGGAAGTGTCTCTGACCAAAACAAACCGTTATAATATAATTGCCAAATATAAGGCCTTTATTGTAATTTTTGAGGGAAGTTCGAAGGGAGACTAGTTCAGTTGACACCCATTCGGTTAAGCCTTTTCAGAGTCGGGCTGCTAGTTGATTTATTTAGCTTGCATTAAATAATAATAAAAAGAGAGGGAAAGAAAGAATCCTTTTCGAGCCAAGGTCGTCGCTTTGCGAAATTGTAATGATTTTATTTTTAAAAAATCTCGTACACGTCTCGAACGTCAAGATTTCCCGAAGGAAATTTGAACCGACCTCTCATCGGTCCTAGACGTGAAGTCTGAGTCGTGCCAACGAATGGTACCAATCGGTCAACCAGTGCGTGCACTCGTAATTCATTTCGCGGTGGCTGCTTGTTGGCCAGCTAAATCAGAGAGGATTTCGGTCGCAGGTCTTTTAAATGGATTACGCTCCATTACTTTATTTTAACCACCATTACTTGCCCGTTTCAAACGTGTCTAAAATACAACCATATGGAAACGAACCTATCTCTACTTATTTCCGTATTTAACTTCCATTCAGCCAAACAACTGCAAAAAAAACTAAATCTGATTCCGTGTTCCCGAAGTTCTTTCTCTTTTTCCCGACGCGGTACCGGAAAACATTATACTCTAATTCGAACTTCGAAATAGCCTACTCTAACAAAAAACCACAAGACAAATTATGGTACCACATACCGAACGCGACGCAAAACCGGCCATTCACGGATTACAAAAACCCTCACAGTTCGCCGACATTCCTGCTGGAAGAGAAGGGTTTAGCTGGAAAGGAAAGACTACGTTAGCCTAGCGATTCATATTATTTATTATCATTTTTACTTTCAATATTGTAATTCAATAAAATTAGGATTTCTATTACAAACATTATTATCTTCCATTCAAAAATGAGAAACTTCTATAATTTAAAAATCTGTAACATAAACAAAATCGTGCAAATATTTATTTTAGATACTTTTCTTTATCTGACTTGATTTTAGTTGTCTACTTTTCCTTATTTTAAGCTTTAATTTTAGAAAACCAAAAACTATCTTTCATCTATGTTTTGTTTTTGCATTTTAAGTTTAAGCAAGTTCAGTAAGCAGGAGAGTGCTCCTACCAGAAGGTCTTTGTAAACATCCTGAGTTAGAAGCAAGTTTTCTAATGGCGTGAATCGATAACTTGAATTATTCATCCAAAACTTAGATATGAAATCGTTCAAATTTATACAAAAGATGCACAGTTTCTTACATAAGCACAGTGCAGCCGCCATTTTGATCTAGCTTAAATGATTTTTCTGAATGCTCGGCCGATTGAACATGTTCAAGTTAAATAATATTCCTTAAATTTTCAAGAAAATTGAAAGAAAATAAAAGTGCCTAAGTCAATTTAAAATATATATAGGGTTTTCCAATAAGAGGTGTTATTTTGAATAGATCTTCTGATTTAACACCTTGCGATTTCTTCCTTTGGAGCCACGTGATAGAGAAGGCCTATGCCAATAGCCCAGCGTCGATTCAAGATCTCAAAGATGAAATTCGTGATTCTATCGAGGACATAGGGCAGCCACTTTGCGATTTGTGATGGAAAATTTCATGAAGAGGATATGGCCCTGTAAGCGTGTCGTAGTGGTTATTTGCCCAAGTTATTGCTATTAACGGCATATCTTCTTCTTTATAATGAAATAAACATCCGATTATTTGTATTAAAAAATGGTATTTTTCTTTTAATATCAAAATAACACCTCTTATTGGAAAACCCTATATCAACCATAAACACGTGTTATTGTTGTTGTAATTCCATATAATTGAAATGGCTATAACTCACTTGATTATGATTCGATCTCAATTAAATTTTATGAACATATAAATCTTATGTTAGTCTATATAATTGCAAAATTTCAAGAAGTTTAAAGGTACCGTTTTGATTTTATGGGCAAAAATGTAAAATCTACAAATCATACTATTATTAACAAAGTTGATCGAATTTCGATTTCTAAGGTATTTGTTGCCCTTGTACTCATAAAGGTCCACGTTTGTGATAATTTTCAGATTTTTCGGCTGAAAGGTGTCCAATCGCGAGGGGGGGGGACACAAATTTTGGGTACATTTTGCCTTCCCCTGGACCCCCTAATTCATAAAATGATTTTTTTATTTCAGATTCTAATCAAGACCTTTCATTTGATACCCCACTCAACTGCCTTTGATTAAAAAAATGTTTAAGGGCCAATTCGTTATTAGGGGGGACCCCCCTTAAAAAAATTTTAAATTTTTATTAGCTAAACCTTTTTTTAATTGGATCATTTCACCCTTTTCACATCAATTTAATGTAAATCTATACGACAAATTCGCTCTACATTTGAAGCTTTATCTAACGTCGCGCGGATATCGATCACTCTTTCGGATGGCTCCGATAGCTTTTTAAATTACTTTTTATGGAATTGTTTGCAGCTACATATAAATGAGTTGCATATTTTGAATAATAATTTTTCTGAAAAATTATTAGAGAAGAAAAATGTTAGAAGAAGGTGGTTTCGACGTGTGCACTAATTCTCCTCAGGCCATCACACTTAGATACACACGGGTGATGGCGACCACCATGCTCAGAGGTGAGGGAGTTGATTTTTAATTTTTCTACTTATGCAAACTCAATATGTTTTTGTATCTGCAAGTTATATTCAAGGTAAATTTCTCTTGTAAGTATTTGTATTAGCTAAACTTTTTTTAATTGGATCATTTCACCCTTTTCACATCAATTTAATGTAAATCTATACGACAAATTTGCTCTACATTTGAAGCTTTATCTAACGTCGCGCGGATATCGATCACTCTTTCGGATTTACCTTGAATATAACTTGCAGATACAAAAACATATTGAGTTTGCATAAGTAGAAAAATTAATTCGAGGCGCTATTACCTCCGAAATGAATATCATAGATGTCTGAGGTTACTTTCGTTATTGCATGAGTGGTCGAATGCCTGGCACGAAAACCAAATTGGCAATTCGGCATCAACTCATATTCCTAAATGTGGGCGTTTAATGCTCTGTTGAGTATCACTTCAAGCACCCTGCTGATGTTAGGCAGCAAGCTGATTGGGCGATAACTTTTGGGGCATGAAGATTCTTTTCCTTTCTTCAAGATCGGAAATACCTTAGCCTTTTTCCATTCATTTGGGAACAATATACAATAATTCCTAATAGCAGCCTTAGGCAAATGTCGGAGAACTACATTTGGAATACCATCAGTACCACATGCTTTCTTGTTGTTTATCCTGCGAAATATGAAACAAAAGTCTTCATAGCTGACAAAATAATCAACAAGATTCAAGCTCGGTATGAGGTCAGATGTTAATGTTTCATTGAAATGAAGAATTGATTGGCCGTTCAGGCTTGATTTGAAGTCGGAAACTTTTGCTTCAACGACCTCTGAAAAAATTTCATTCCCTCTCTCAGGGTTTGATAGATGAACCAATTCAAAATGTGTTCCAATCAGGGCAAGTTTATCCAATCCCTCACATATAATCCTGTTTCCATTTCTATCCGGGGTCGTACTATCAATTTCGATACCAGCCCTATTGAGAAGATTTATCTCATCACTAGTGACTTCAAGATTCGATACCTTCACTCGAGACTTCTTGCGAAATATGCTATTCACTTTCGCGAACACGCCATCTGGGTCCTGTGGGCTAGTACCCCTCAATTTCTCCGCCCATTGATTGCTGACCTCACTCCTGAAGTATGAATGGACATTCTTCAGGTGTAATTTCAACAAAGCCAACGAGGGATGGTTGCAGTCAAAAATCGTCGATAAATATTGTTGACGCGACTTACGTATTCTTTACGGAATCGTATTAAAAAAAAAATAACAACTCGGAGTATGCTTTTAAAATTTACACTTTATTGCTCTATCAATGCAGACTGACTAATGATCTTTTACAATCGCTTAAGTTTAACGTTGATTCTGTACTTAATGCTTTATTGGCAATATTGCTTGGCGATATTGCAATACCGTGAATTGCACATTCTGACCTAGATACATTTGTGCTATTATCGATGGGTTTTGCAACATATGTTATTGCACCAACAGCTGAATTCGCTTGAACTTTATCTAGGCTACTTTCAATTGCCTGTAAATGACCTTTATTTGGATTGTTGTGAAATTCAGTGTTGCTTGGGGCATTATCATATGTTACTCCTCCCCGGTTAAAATAAAGGTTCGCCTGAATCTTTTTATTTACTTTTGGACACAATTTTTTCTTCAAAATAAATGTTAACAAAATTATTGCAAGTGCTATTATTATAACAAGACTTAAATTTAGTCCATAAGAGATGTTTTTGTGTATTTTCAGTTCTTTGATTTCCTTAATATTTTCGAATTGATTGGTCATTAAATTATCAAATGATACTGATTTAGGAAATTTAGACTCGAACATATTATTTTGATAGAAATATTTATCTTCATTTATAATTTTCTTATTGTAAAAAGTTTCTTGACCTATTGTAATTGAACAATTATTAAATTTTATAAGATAGTTATTTTTTAATACAATCTTCCTATCATCGCAATCATGCTTCAATTCTTCCCCGTTTGCGTTTTTTATCAAAATCATTTCTTCATCAATAACACATATTTTTGTTTGGTTCTCATATTTCAAAACACAATTTCTTTTTATGACACAATGTTGACTCAACTTAAGTTCCCGTAAACTCAATTCTGGGTCATATACATATGCTTTATCATCAATTTCTACAATGAATTCTTCCTCATTATTTATTTCAAAATTGCTTTCGTCAGTTAGCGGAATGATTAATTTTAATTCAACGGATACATAATCTTTGGGTATTTTAATTGCAATGATAATGTATTTGCCCTTGTATTCCAAAATTCCAATTTTTGCTAATTTTAATTTATAAAAGTCAATATGAAATTCATTAATTTCATTTGCCGTGAGAATACTAGGATGAATCAGATTGTATTTAGCTGACGCTATATTATCTTGTATCTGGTCAACTTTGTTCTCTAAAAACTTTAATTTAATCAACTGATCTGTGAACAACTGTTGTTGCATCAATTTTTTTGTAACTCCCTCTATTCCTTCAAATGCATTTAAAATTTTTCTCCTATCGCTACTTATAACTCCCTTCAAAAATTCGATTGACTCATTAAAATGCTCATTAATTCTTATCTGTTGGTTCAGTGATTGAATTGAGTTTCGACTATTTTCTTCTACAACCTGTAAATGTTCTAAAATTTCTTCTCTATCAGTATTATCCATAGTACCAAAAAGCCATTTCTGTGTAGTACCAACAATATTTAACAATCCCCGCTTTTGCCTGGTACTAGGAATAATGGAATGTACCTTTGCTTCTATTGTTTTTATTTGTTGTAAAACTATGTCTAAATTATTTATATCCAAATGTTTTAAATTCACCTTTATGTTAAGAATGGTTTCTAAAATACTATCTGGATTAATCATATGTAATATTGTATTGGTTTGATTGATTATTTGCACCTCTCTTACTTTAATTTTCACATACCCATTCTGCTCCCTAATTGGCGTCACCTGTAGGACTCCTAGCGCTGTTCGTGTCACCATCAACATTATGATCAGTATTATCTGCAAATTTATAGGGTCTTTTTACATTGCTTGGATGAACATTATCCAATTTTTTAATCTTATACCTAGTTTCTTCTTTGTGTCTGACATGCTTGTAATTTTTTATAGGACCTTCCTGTCTTCGTTCTACATAATTTTCTCTTTTCTCATTAAGTTTGTTAATCTTTTTTTCTTTTGCCTCTTGAACTAACCTACTCAGTTTACTTTCCTCTATTTCTTCCTTTGCTTTTCTAGGCGATGTTCGGATGGTCGAATGATATCTGTCATTATAATTACCAACAACCAACTGAATTTTCACCTCAACCGATAGACTTTTATCTTCTATACCAGTAATTTTTTCTAGAATTGTAGAATGCAGCCTCTCAACATCCGCATTACCCGTATGGTTATTGGGCTTGGTCCAATGTACCTCGATATCACTTCTACTAAGAAATTCCTTAATTTGTTCTGATTTGAATTCATTGTCCATTATAATTCTTTTAGGTTTTCCAAACTTAGAAAAATGTTCTACTAAAATTGTCTTTTTAGCTAACCAGTTCCTGTCATTGATAGTATAAGCTACTGCAAACTTTGTCAGTTTATCTATTATAGTTACGAATGATCTTTTTTGTAGATGAAAAATATCTAGATGGATTATCTCATTTTTTTCGGTAGGTGTTTCTGTGATCTGAAATTTTGGTTTGATGGGATTTCTATCGTATTTTATCTCCTTACACTTATTGCAATTGTTAATCACTAATTGAATGTGTTGCTGAAGCTTTGGATAGTATATTTTGGATTTTAGTGTGTAGTAAGTTTCATTGATGCCACTGTGCATTGATTCCTGAGTGTGGTAAAGTGAAATCTGTTTATGGGCTTCTTCTTCAGTTTCTATTTCATTAGCTCTATTGGAACACCTTATAAAATTCACTTCTCTATCATGTGAAAATAATTCTATTATAATTTGTTGAACCCGGTTGTAATCATGGTCCTCAACTTCTGAAAATATTCCCGTTTTACCCTTTTTAATGAATCTAATCAAAACATCTTTAATTTTATGGATTCCTTCAAGTGGATTTAAGTGAATTATTCTTCTTCCGTGTAAAATTTCGATCTCTTTCCGAATACTATATGTTAATATTAGTTGTGTACGATATTTATTAACAATTTCTTCCTTAATACCTATATGGTCCAATTGCTGTTCATCTGTAGAATGAACAGTAGCAGTTAAAGCTAAATTAGAATCACTATCGTTATCATCTTCAATTTTTGGCGTATTTTCTAGCCTACTAAGGAAATCTGCGACCACATTCTCTTTACCTTTTAAATATTCGATTTCAAAGTTATACTCTTGAAGTTTTAGAATCCACCTCTGATTCCGCTGAGAAAATTCTTTGCCTTTATATTTATTGTTCAAATATTTAATAGGCAAATGATCAGTTACAATTTTAAATTTGTTTCCATATAAATATGGACGAAAATATGTTACAGAATAAACAATCGCTAAGAATTCCTTATCAGTGACACTATAATTTTGTTCGTGCTTATTGAGCGTCCGAGAAACAAAACACACTGGATGACCATCTTGCGATAAAACAGCCCCAATTGCATAGTTACTTGCATCTGTGGTTAACACAAATTTCTTATCAAACTCTGGATACTTTAAAATAGGATGCTCCATAATTAGCTGCCTCAAAGTTTCAAACGCCGATATGTATTGTGGGTCACGGACATTTATTTTCTCATCCTTTTTTAAATATTTTATCATAGGATATGCCACCTTGGCATAGTCCCTAATAAACTTCCTGTAAAACCCTGTCATTCCTAAAAATCCTCTTAATTGTCTCTCTGTCTTAGGTAAAGAAAGTTCTTCAATTTCCTTTATCTTGTTTGGATTTGGACTTATGCCTTCTTTACTTAAAATATGTCCTAAGAATTCCGTATGCCGTTTCATGAAACTACATTTATCACCTTGGATTTTCAAATTGTGCTGTTGTAAAACTTTAAATATGACTTCTAAAGACTTGAAATGTTCTTGTAAACTAGTGGAAAAAATTAAAATATCATCCAGATAAACGACGCAAACCACATTTATCTGATCCCGCAAAACGTCAAACATCATTCTTTGGAATGTACGAGGAGCATTCTTTAAACCGAATGGCATCCTTATATATTCAAACAAACCCATAGGTGTAACAAAGGCTGTCTTCTCAATATCTTCCTCAGCAATAAGGATCTGATGGTATCCTTTTGCAAGATCTAGTGTACTAAAATACTGCGCCTTCCCCAACTTATCCCATATTCCTTCAATATTTGGCAATGGATGTTGGTCATCAACTGTTACCTCATTCAATTTTCGATAATCCACTACTATCCTGTATTTCTGAACCCCCGAATTATCCTGTTTCTTTGGAACCACAATTATGGGTGAGCTATAGCGGCTATTACTTTTGCGAATTATGCCTTGGCTCTCCATTTCTTCAATCTGTCTTTTCACTTCAGCTTCATGTTTAGGTGGATACCTGTATAGCTTTGAATTAATAGGTTGATCAGTTATTGTCTTAATACAATGTACCACCGAATTCGTATTTGTGAGTTGGTCGCCCTCTTTGAATATTAAACCCTCATACTTTCGAAGTAGCCTTTCCATTCCTGTCCTTTCTTCATCATTTAAATGCTCCAAACAAATTTGCTTAATGTCGGTTGTCTCCAAAACATTCACCTCCTCTGTTGATTTTGAAATGAACGGAATTTTCTCTCCATTTGACAATGTAATTTCTTTATTGCCTATGTCTATCGATTTTACATTTTTTCCAATCCAATCCATTCCAATAAGGAAGTCATATTCCTTATCCAGTGCAATTTTCACCCATTTCATTCTAGCATTACTTGGCTGTTTGAATTGAAATGGACACGTTGTTTTCACCTGAGTAACATATGATAATGCCCCAAGCAACACTGAATTTCACAACAATCCAAATAAAGGTCATTTACAGGCAATTGAAAGTAGCCTAGATAAAGTTCAAGCGAATTCAGCTGTTGGTGCAATAACATATGTTGCAAAACCCATCGATAATAGCACAAATGTATCTAGGTCAGAATGTGCAATTCACGGTATTGCAATATCGCCAAGCAATATTGCAAATAAAGCATTAAGTACAGAATCAACGTTAAACTTAAGCGATTGTAAAAGATCATTAGTCAGTCTGCATTGATAGAGCAATAAAGTGTAAATTCTAAAAGCATACTCCGAGTTGTTATTTTTTTTTAATACGATTCCGTAAAGAATACGTAAGTGGCGCAGTCGGTGTTCCTCAAAATACAAATAGTAAGAGGAAAGTGTTCGAACCGAAGGAGTAAAAAGTGCTTTTTATCCGGTTGCTTGTAAAGTGGAAACGAAGTATAGTGAGGAGAAATTTACCACTATACGGAGAAACGAAATACTACAGTAGCGGAAAGGCGACAACGACAACTTTATCGAGCAGAATATTAAGATGGCTAATCAACCCCAGATCGAACAGTGCCTGGTGGCCCTAACGGAGCTTATATTGAGACAGAATCAGCCAATGAACGTTCGAGCTACAGTCGAGAAACGAATCAAGCATATTCAGTGTTTCAAAGGGGAACCAGGGACATTATCATCGTTCACAGCAACAATCGACCGTATTTTACCCGAATTTGGAGAACATGCAAATGAGGCGTTTGAAGTAATCTACCATGAGAAGATAATCGGGGATGCCAAAAACTATCTTGCAACAGAGGTACCTCAATCATGGGAGCAGTGTAAACAAAGATTGCGAGTTCACTATAGACCAGCGAAGGATCAAATAACTATAGCTAAGGAAATCAGCTATCTAAAGGTATTTACTATTCATGAGCTATTAAATAGAATTCAGCAAATTGTGGATAATATTACGGAATGTGCTAGTTTTAGTGACAATAGTGAAGAAATTGTAACATGTCTAAGCAGTGCGTTAATTCTTAAAATAAAAGAAATAGCGGCAGGCTCATTAGCAGCAGAAATTCGAAACCAATTTTCGCTTTCAAGAATAAGAACAATTTTACACGGATACATAGGGCAGGATAAATATAATCTAAATATTGATAAAAAATGGGCCCAGAAAAATTCCAGTTTTAATAGTTCAAGACAGTATAATAAAAATGAATTGAGTGATAATGTGAGAAATATCGGAGATAAATCGGAAGTGTTTAAACCAGGTGAATCGAATCAATTTAGGAAAAGTGATTCGAATCAAGTTAGAAGAAATGAATTCACACCGGGTAGGCAGAATTTTTCAAATCGAACGGTTCAAGTGAGACAACAGCTTAGTGACAATAGAAATTCCGGGCAGAGGAGAATAGAACGAAATGGGCTAGAACATATGG
Organism: Odontomyia ornata; assembly: GCA_963969285.1. Lineage (NCBI taxonomy): Eukaryota > Metazoa > Arthropoda > Insecta > Diptera > Stratiomyidae > Odontomyia > Odontomyia ornata. The sequence goes on along the minus strand of OZ017738.1, from coordinate 155,824,152 downwards.
ATGTTGATAATATTAACAAAGAAGATGTGAATCAGTTAGGATCTGAAGAGTTTTTTATAAACTAGCCTCGGATAATAGAAAAGTGTTTATTAGAATTTCGTTTGGTAGTGATGATTTTGTAGCAATGATAGATACGGGGTCAACGATTAGTTTATTAAATTCCAATAGAGTACCATGCCAGTTATACCAAAAGATTCTTTCAAAGCCGATTCAAATTAATACAATTAGGGGTATTGTGGAAAAATTTACGGAACAGGTGAAAACAACGTGTCCATTTCAATTCAAACAGCCAAGTAATGCTAGAATGAAATGGGTGAAAATTGCACTGGATAAGGAATATGACTTCCTTATTGGAATGGATTGGATTGGAAAAAATGTAAAATCGATAGACATAGGCAATAAAGAAATTACATTGTCAAATGGAGAGAAAATTCCGTTCATTTCAAAATCAACAGAGGAGGTGAATGTTTTGGAGACAACCGACATTAAGCAAATTTGTTTGGAGCATTTAAATGATGAAGAAAGGACAGGAATGGAAAGGCTACTTCGAAAGTATGAGGGTTTAATATTCAAAGAGGGCGACCAACTCACAAATACGAATTCGGTGGTACATTGTATTAAGACAATAACTGATCAACCTATTAATTCAAAGCTATACAGGTATCCACCTAAACATGAAGCTGAAGTGAAAAGACAGATTGAAGAAATGGAGAGCCAAGGCATAATTCGCAAAAGTAATAGCCGCTATAGCTCACCCATAATTGTGGTTCCAAAGAAACAGGATAATTCGGGGGTTCAGAAATACAGGATAGTAGTGGATTATCGAAAATTGAATGAGGTAACAGTTGATGACCAACATCCATTGCCAAATATTGAAGGAATATGGGATAAGTTGGGGAAGGCGCAGTATTTTAGTACACTAGATCTTGCAAAAGGATACCATCAGATCCTTATTGCTGAGGAAGATATTGAGAAGACAGCCTTTGTTACACCTATGGGTTTGTTTGAATATATAAGGATGCCATTCGGTTTAAAGAATGCTCCTCGTACATTCCAAAGAATGATGTTTGACGTTTTGCGGGATCAGATAAATGTGGTTTGCGTCGTTTATCTGGATGATATTTTAATTTTTTCCACTAGTTTACAAGAACATTTCAAGTCTTTAGAAGTCATATTTAAAGTTTTACAACAGCACAATTTGAAAATCCAAGGTGATAAATGTAGTTTCATGAAACGGCATACGGAATTCTTAGGACATATTTTAAGTAAAGAAGGCATAAGTCCAAATCCAAACAAGATAAAGGAAATTGAAGAACTTTCTTTACCTAAGACAGAGAGACAATTAAGAGGATTTTTAGGAATGACAGGGTTTTACAGGAAGTTTATTAGGGACTATGCCAAGGTGGCATATCCTATGATAAAATATTTAAAAAAGGATGAGAAAATAAATGTCCGTGACCCACAATACATATCGGCGTTTGAAACTTTGAGGCAGCTAATTATGGAGCATCCTATTTTAAAGTATCCAGAGTTTGATAAGAAATTTGTGTTAACCACAGATGCAAGTAACTATGCAATTGGGGCTGTTTTATCGCAAGATGGTCATCCAGTGTGTTTTGTTTCTCGGACGCTCAATAAGCACGAACAAAATTATAGTGTCACTGATAAGGAATTCTTAGCGATTGTTTATTCTGTAACATATTTTCGTCCATATTTATATGGAAACAAATTTAAAATTGTAACTGATCATTTGCCTATTAAATATTTGAACAATAAATATAAAGGCAAAGAATTTTCTCAGCGGAATCAGAGGTGGATTCTAAAACTTCAAGAGTATAACTTTGAAATCGAATATTTAAAAGGTAAAGAGAATGTGGTCGCAGATTTCCTTAGTAGGCTAGAAAATACGCCAAAAATTGAAGATGATAACGATAGTGATTCTAATTTAGCTTTAACTGCTACTGTTCATTCTACAGATGAACAGCAATTGGACCATATAGGTATTAAGGAAGAAATTGTTAATAAATATCGTACACAACTAATATTAACATATAGTATTCGGAAAGAGATCGAAATTTTACACGGAAGAAGAATAATTCACTTAAATCCACTTGAAGGAATCCATAAAATTAAAGATGTTTTGATTAGATTCATTAAAAAGGGTAAAACGGGAATATTTTCAGAAGTTGAGGACCATGATTACAACCGGGTTCAACAAATTATAATAGAATTATTTTCACATGATAGAGAAGTGAATTTTATAAGGTGTTCCAATAGAGCTAATGAAATAGAAACTGAAGAAGAAGCCCATAAACAGATTTCACTTTACCACACTCAGGAATCAATGCACAGTGGCATCAATGAAACTTACTACACACTAAAATCCAAAATATACTATCCAAAGCTTCAGCAACACATTCAATTAGTGATTAACAATTGCAATAAGTGTAAGGAGATAAAATACGATAGAAATCCCATCAAACCAAAATTTCAGATCACAGAAACACCTACCGAAAAAAATGAGATAATCCATCTAGATATTTTTCATCTACAAAAAAGATCATTCGTAACTATAATAGATAAACTGACAAAGTTTGCAGTAGCTTATACTATCAATGACAGGAACTGGTTAGCTAAAAAGACAATTTTAGTAGAACATTTTTCTAAGTTTGGAAAACCTAAAAGAATTATAATGGACAATGAATTCAAATCAGAACAAATTAAGGAATTTCTTAGTAGAAGTGATATCGAGGTACATTGGACCAAGCCCAATAACCATACGGGTAATGCGGATGTTGAGAGGCTGCATTCTACAATTCTAGAAAAAATTACTGGTATAGAAGATAAAAGTCTATCGGTTGAGGTGAAAATTCAGTTGGTTGTTGGTAATTATAATGACAGATATCATTCGACCATCCGAACATCGCCTAGAAAAGCAAAGGAAGAAATAGAGGAAAGTAAACTGAGTAGGTTAGTTCAAGAGGCAAAAGAAAAAAAGATTAACAAACTTAATGAGAAAAGAGAAAATTATGTAGAACGAAGACAGGAAGGTCCTATAAAAAATTACAAGCATGTCAGACACAAAGAAGAAACTAGGTATAAGATTAAAAAATTGGATAATGTTCATCCAAGCAATGTAAAAAGACCCTATAAATTTGCAGATAATACTGATCATAATGTTGATGGTGACACGAACAGCGCTAGGAGTCCTACAGGTGACGCCAATTAGGGAGCAGAATGGGTATGTGAAAATTAAAGTAAGAGAGGTGCAAATAATCAATCAAACCAATACAATATTACATATGATTAATCCAGATAGTATTTTAGAAACCATTCTTAACATAAAGGTGAATTTAAAACATTTGGATATAAATAATTTAGACATAGTTTTACAACAAATAAAAACAATAGAAGCAAAGGTACATTCCATTATTCCTAGTACCAGGCAAAAGCGGGGATTGTTAAATATTGTTGGTACTACACAGAAATGGCTTTTTGGTACTATGGATAATACTGATAGAGAAGAAATTTTAGAACATTTACAGGTTGTAGAAGAAAATAGTCGAAACTCAATTCAATCACTGAACCAACAGATAAGAATTAATGAGCATTTTAATGAGTCAATCGAATTTTTGAAGGGAGTTATAAGTAGCGATAGGAGAAAAATTTTAAATGCATTTGAAGGAATAGAGGGAGTTACAAAAAAATTGATGCAACAACAGTTGTTCACAGATCAGTTGATTAAATTAAAGTTTTTAGAGAACAAAGTTGACCAGATACAAGATAATATAGCGTCAGCTAAATACAATCTGATTCATCCTAGTATTCTCACGGCAAATGAAATTAATGAATTTCATATTGACTTTTATAAATTAAAATTAGCAAAAATTGGAATTTTGGAATACAAGGGCAAATACATTATCATTGCAATTAAAATACCCAAAGATTATGTATCCGTTGAATTAAAATTAATCACTCCGCTAACTGACGAAAGCAATTTTGAAATAAATAATGAGGAAGAATTCATTGTAGAAATTGATGATAAAGCATATGTATATGACCCAGAATTGAGTTTACGGGAACTTAAGTTGAGTCAACATTGTGTCATAAAAAGAAATTGTGTTTTGAAATATGAGAACCAAACAAAAATATGTGTTATTGATGAAGAAATGATTTTGATAAAAAACGCAAACGGGGAAGAATTGAAGCATGATTGCGATGATAGGAAGATTGTATTAAAAAATAACTATCTTATAAAATTTAATAATTGTTCAATTACAATAGGTCAAGAAACTTTTTACAATAAGAAAATTATAAATGAAGATAAATATTTCTATCAAAATAATATGTTCGAGTCTAAATTTCCTAAATCAGTATCATTTGATAATTTAATGACCAATCAATTCGAAAATATTAAGGAAATCAAAGAACTGAAAATACACAAAAACATCTCTTATGGACTAAATTTAAGTCTTGTTATAATAATAGCACTTGCAATAATTTTGTTAACATTTATTTTGAAGAAAAAATTGTGTCCAAAAGTAAATAAAAAGATTCAGGCGAACCTTTATTTTAACCGGGGAGGAGTAACATATGATAATGCCCCAAGCAACACTGAATTTCACAACAATCCAAATAAAGGTCATTTACAGGCAATTGAAAGTAGCCTAGATAAAGTTCAAGCGAATTCAGCTGTTGGTGCAATAACATATGTTGCAAAACCCATCGATAATAGCACAAATGTATCTAGGTCAGAATGTGCAATTCACGGTATTGCAATATCGCCAAGCAATATTGCAAATAAAGCATTAAGTACAGAATCAACGTTAAACTTAAGCGATTGTAAAAGATCATTAGTCAGTCTGCATTGATAGAGCAATAAAGTGTAAATTCTAAAAGCATACTCCGAGTTGTTATTTTTTTTTAATACGATTCCGTAAAGAATACGTAAGTCCTGTTCCGTAAATTTTTCCACAATACCCCTAATTGTATTAATTTGAATCGGCTTTGAAAGAATCTTTTGGTATAACTGGCATGGTACTCTATTGGAATTTAATAAACTAATCGTTGACCCCGTATCTATCATTGCTACAAAATCATCACTACCAAACGAAATTCTAATAAACACTTTTCTATTATCCGAGGCTAGTTTATAAAAAACTCTTCAGATCCTAACTGATTCACATCTTCTTTGTTAATATTATCAACATCCATATGTTCTAGCCCATTTCGTTCTATTCTCCTCTGCCCGGAATTTCTATTGTCACTAAGCTGTTGTCTCACTTGAACCGTTCGATTTGAAAAATTCTGCCTACCCGGTGTGAATTCATTTCTTCTAACTTGATTCGAATCACTTTTCCTAAATTGATTCGATTCACCTGGTTTAAACACTTCCGATTTATCTCCGATATTTCTCACATTATCACTCAATTCATTTTTATTATACTGTCTTGAACTATTAAAACTGGAATTTTTCTGGGCCCATTTTTTATCAATATTTAGATTATATTTATCCTGCCCTATGTATCCGTGTAAAATTGTTCTTATTCTTGAAAGCGAAAATTGGTTTCGAATTTCTGCTGCTAATGAGCCTGCCGCTATTTCTTTTATTTTAAGAATTAACGCACTGCTTAGACATGTTACAATTTCTTCACTATTGTCACTAAAACTAGCACATTCCGTAATATTATCCACAATTTGCTGAATTCTATTTAATAGCTCATGAATAGTAAATACCTTTAGATAGCTGATTTCCTTAGCTATAGTTATTTGATCCTTCGCTGGTCTATAGTGAACTCGCAATCTTTGTTTACACTGCTCCCATGATTGAGGTACCTCTGTTGCAAGATAGTTTTTGGCATCCCCGATTATCTTCTCATGGTAGATTACTTCAAACGCCTCATTTGCATGTTCTCCAAATTCGGGTAAAATACGGTCGATTGTTGCTGTGAACGATGATAATGTCCCTGGTTCCCCTTTGAAACACTGAATATGCTTGATTCGTTTCTCGACTGTAGCTCGAACGTTCATTGGCTGATTCTGTCTCAATATAAGCTCCGTTAGGGCCACCAGGCACTGTTCGATCTGGGGTTGATTAGCCATCTTAATATTCTGCTCGATAAAGTTGTCGTTGCCGCCTTTCCGCTACTGTAGTATTTCGTTTCTCCGTATAGTGGTAAATTTCTCCTCACTATACTTCGTTTCCACTTTACAAGCAACCGGATAAAAAGCACTTTTTACTCCTTCGGTTCGAACACTTTCCTCTTACTATTTGTATTTTGAGGAACACCGACTGCGCCACTTACGTATTCTTTACGGAATCGTATTAAAAAAAAAATAACAACTCGGAGTATGCTTTTAAAATTTACACTTTATTGCTCTATCAATGCAGACTGACTAATGATCTTTTACAATCGCTTAAGTTTAACGTTGATTCTGTACTTAATGCTTTATTGGCAATATTGCTTGGCGATATTGCAATACCGTGAATTGCACATTCTGACCTAGATACATTTGTGCTATTATCGATGGGTTTTGCAACATATGTTATTGCACCAACAGCTGAATTCGCTTGAACTTTATCTAGGCTACTTTCAATTGCCTGTAAATGACCTTTATTTGGATTGTTGTGAAATTCAGTGTTGCTTGGGGCATTATCATATGTTACTCGCGTGTGGGAAGAAGGCTTTTCAATCTTTTCAACTTTGCAATGGTTGGTGTTTCATATCCTTCCATATTGTTTCGATGTTTAATCTTGGGAGCTACTTTCTCAATCGTTTCCAACGTCAGCTTTTCAAACTTCCACAAATAGAGATCTATTTCATCGTTAGTTAGATTCCTGTCATTAGGAACCATTGAGCAAGCATAACCATCATCAGAAGGAGGACATTGCTTCTGGTACTCTCAATTAAATTTCTTTTGAAACTTTCCCCTGTCTGTTTTTTTTTTTTTTAAATTTAACCAATGATTTTCGTGTTGAACTGGAATGAGGAAGAAATCATCCCTTTGATGATTGATATCCATTACGATTGCGTTATAGTCGCTATCATAAGGAAGCACCTGCAGTTTCCGTTGAGGACTATTAAAGTTGAATTCAAGCCTTGCGTCAGCAATGCAGAGGTCCAAATATGAATTTGTCCTAGGGTATGTTGGAAACTCCGATTTGGTTCTCTGTTATCCACGATTTCAGGAATGCACCTCTTCGATTATTGGTGGCGTTCAGCCATGATGTATGCTTGGCGTTCAGGTCACCGGCAAGAATATAATAATTATGCGGCCTGTTCAATTCGAGTATTTCAAACAAGGAATCGAGCTCCTCCTTGAGCTTGAGAACAGTTCCACCAGTTGCATAGGCAGAGATAACGAAGAGGTTATCCCCACCTGGCAGTGAGATTTTGATAAGGGGCACTTCAAAAGATTCAAAGTTTTTGAATTCGACTTTTTCAATATTTTGGAAACAATAGGGTCTTCGAACAAATATCCCGGTGCCACCTCCCCCACCCTATCGTTTCTTACGAATTCAAAATCCTTGAATGTCACGGAGTTCCATGAATTGAGGTGGGTTCCAGTAAGAAGCATGATGTCAGGCTTTCGCTTAACAATGAATTCAAGGAGATAATCACGCCGATGTATAGTAACAATGGAGTTGACGTTGATCGAGATGAGACGAATCCTATTCGTGGGAATGTGACTGGATGACAACTTATTTTAAGGCATTTGAAATCTCTAAACGCTGAAAAACAATGTTAATTTTAGAATCTTGTTTATCGATTCTCTCCGACAAGGAATTTAATTGCAGCTCATTATTGCCGCTTACATTATTTATTTTCTTCACATTGTCTGCTGGTCCTCTCGCAGCAAGTGCAAATGACACCCCGGGCTTGACGAAGTTGGTAGGTACCACACTGCGGTGTGCTTGACTTTGTTTTGGAGTGAATTTTACCTTTGCATCTTGATACCGGGGGCAGCCTCGATGTGATGCTGGATGACCAAAGGCACCGCAGTTCACACAATATAATTTTTCTTTTGGCTCCGCCTGAGCCAATTTGCAGTCGCCGGGAGCATGGGTATCTTTGCACTTTACACATCTATATGTCATGGCGCAATTGGCAGCCGAATGCCCGAATCTTTGGCACCCGTAGCACTGGTTGACCTCACTTTTCTGGAGGCGTTCCCACCTCACCACTCGGAAGTTCATGTACCTTATTTTTTGTAGGACACTTGAACTGCTTTTGCTGGAAATCTGGACTAAGTAATGAAGCAAGTTTTTACGCTCGACAATGGATCTCCTTGTTGCAAAGTCTTTAACGGTAATAAATGGCGAATTCGATACAACCATGAGCTGGATGAAATTTTTGACGAACCGGAGGTCTCAACGATTGTAAGACTGCGGAAGCTGCAATGGGCTGGCCACATAAATCGTATGGACGAACAACGGATACCCAAAAAGGTATTCGTGGGGAGAACTGAAGGCTGGAGACCAGTGGGGAAACCGAGGAAACGCTGGTCTGACTCGGTCGGCGGACAGTTCATCGCTACTCGGATTTCAAAATTGGAGGACGCGTTCAATGGACCGAGATAGTTGGAGCCCTATGTGCAGGAAGCTAAGGCCCGAGAGGGGCTGTAGTGCTAAGAAGAAGAAGAAGACATTCTTCAACTTCCATTTCTTGTTGTAGTCCATCCAGCGCTGCGTAATAGTTTTGGCTGTCGTTTATGTCTCCAGCACTTAGAATTTCTTCTGTGATTGCTTGTCTTAAAGTTTTCTACGCTTAAGTTTCTTTATTAATTTGCTTTTGCGGTTGTGCATCTTGAGGTTCGTCAGTCTATTGAATTGATCTTCCAGGGATTTAAGTCATAATCTTAGTTATTGATTTTCATGTCGAAGTCGGATCACTTCTTTTTCGTTTTCAACTATTTAGGTTTTACATCCGCCATCTGCGGAAATTTCCTGGTTATGTCTCTTTTTGTTGACAATTGCCACCAATTCGGTATTGCATGTCTCCCCGGGTTCCCATAATGGTGGGAAGCCTTCGGGCTCCTCCATACTAGTAGTCCCGAATTTGCCTTTGGATTATTTGATTTTCTTGATTTATCGAAGTAAAATAATGTTCGATATCATTCCTTGGGTCGATCGCTTCGACGATATAAGCTTTTTCCATTAAAAATTAACTTTGGATTGATTTTTAAAAAATTAATTTAATTTTTTTGAAAACTTGACAGGAGCGATTAAAATACACGTCAGGTCGGAACGAATGCTAGACGTAGATTTTTAAAAGCACATCTGTTCGCAACGAATGCTAGGCGTAGGTATAATAACCACTATGAATCCTGAGTAGAATCGATATAATTGTGTTAAATGATTGCCGGATATTTTTTCAGAAAAGATGTATCGCCTTAGCCAAAAGCATACTTGCGGATCCTTTTAGAATCAAGCGATACTAGTAAAATACTTTGAACACTCTATTCCAACCAAGTTACAGCAAAATTTGCAGAGAACGTTATGCAACAGGAGGAAAAGTCCACCTTATGATGACGGAAACTTTTCCTCAGTCATTAATGACAAGAATCAACAACAATCAAGGGTGTTATTTGAAGTGCGCACAAGATTTTATATAAAAAAACAGGATTTTTAGAACATGACTTTACTTTTTACAAAAGTTATTTTGTATCAACACTATAGATTCAGAAACAGGTTAACAAAAAAAAGTTGACCCTGCTAGCTTATTACATATTTTCATACCTGACATTATATTACACATTATTTATTGTAGGAAACTTAAAATTGTAATTGATTTAATATAATAATTTATTGTGCTCCTAAACTAAGGTCAGTTTTCCATCTAAGGCACATACAAAATTTCGAATCTCAATTTATCATAAAAAGCTTTAAAAGCCTCGTTATATTTCTTATGTGATAAGAATCATAAAATCACTTAATCCATACAGAATAGATCATGTACATCAGCTACGGTCCATTGAAATTCATACAAATTCTTCAAAGTAAATACCAGCATAAATCACTTTATACATAAGCCTTTGAATTGGTTTGGCTTCTTTAGATTTCCTTAGTCACATGCGCTCGTGTTAATGCTAAATATTAATATTTTTCAATTATTACCGGTAGACTTCACATTGGACTATAAACTTAATTTGGATGAGATACTTGCATTACTAGTATGTGGATGGAGTGAATGGTTGTGGGCCAAAAGCTCGTCAGTTTTAAACTTATTTTCCGCTATGTACAGTACATAGATGAGAGGTATAGCAAAACACAAAGCTAATATACATATAAAAAGACATATCCATGAAATATCACAATCGGATCCGGAACATTCGAAATTTCCTCGTTTAGGCCCTCGTATTGGTCGCATATGTGCTATAGTGTCGTCTATTTCGCCATTTAAGAGGGATTCTAGTATGCGATCCCTGTCGCCTAAAAATCAGAAAAAAATGTATATATATATAGAATTGTACATGTATAGAATAAAATATATAGGTAAGCATATAAAATCAGTATAATATAAGAATGTATAAAATCAGAATAAAATGTATATTTCAGTAAAGTTTTCACGCTCATTAGCCAATTGATAAAACAGCATCAATATCAAATGAAATTTTCGAGATAAGAGAAAGGTATGACATTTTTCTTGATATTAAAATGAATTGATGCGCTAGAGTTCAAGTTAAACTGAAGTTCTGATTATTTTCACACAGAATCTTATATACTTAGTAAATTAGAAAAGTTATACCCAGGTTCGACTGTCATAGCTTTTCAAAAAGGTTGAGGAATAAGGGTAATTTTGATTGGAACTAATTGTTGCAATATTAGGGAACAGCTCTGCTAATATTTTCCACCATAATATTTTTTTCCTTTTTTCCTGTTAAACAGGTTCCTCAGTTTTATACTGTGGATGAGTTTCTATGGCCTTGTAGGCAGTTAACTTAACTGGCCCAGTGGCTGGTAACATTATGAGAAGCGGTTCTGGGGTATACTGGTACTGCGCTAAGTGCCGCAAATATACCATTTCATCATTTGTAGACGGGCTCCGATCAGCTAATGCTACAGTGGAGTCCCTATCTACCTCCTTTTCTAAAATGCAGGTGAAACTTGAAGAGACTAAAACTTCTTTAGCGTTTCTCGTTTCAATTGCTCAGGCGAAATTATCATCGACATGTCGGATGAACCACCAACTGGAACAGGGTGTTAATGTCCTTCCCCCTGAAAATGAGCATGCTTTACAATAACAGCAACCTGAGCATGCTTTACATTAACAGCAATTGCTCCTGAGTCTGCCGCAGAGTGAGGATCAGCTACAGCAGTTTCCGGATCAACCGTCGACACCTCAAAATCTTCTGCTGTCCCCGCAGTTACTTTCGCCCAGTGTGTATAATGAGCTGGTATCGTCACACCGTAACTGCATTATACAAAATTCTACCGTGTTACCTCTTGGACAGCAGCCGCCGCTTACGCGAAGTGTGCTTGTGCAACAACAGCAAGCAGGTAGTCAGGAGTCAATTCCGACTCCAATTAATAAAGCTACAGACCTGCAACAAAATAGTCGCATGCAGCAGTCTATCTTGCCTATTCAACAGCAACAAAAAATTCAGCCACAATCCGAGCTGTGCCAAACACAATCAACGACTAATAATCTTCAGCAAAATATCGTTATGTCTTCCGCATCACAAAACTATATAGATAGTGTGTTAGCTGATAATGGAGTATTGCGAACAGTCTCCACACCTCTACAATTGTTCATATCAAGGCTCGCTTACAACACAACCAAGGATACACTTGCCAACTACGTAACATCGAAGCTCGGTTACATGTCTTGTATTTTCAGGTGCGTAAAATTAACAAAAGACAACCTTTCTGACCAAGTTATAAGTTCGTTCAAGCTGGCTGTTCCGGCTGAACTTTCTATCCTACTTCGTCACGATTTTTGGCCAAAGGGTACACTCGTTAAAGCATTCGATACAAGGCAACCTAAGCGGCGATTTCGTCCCGATACAGGTTCCAAACAGCCTCAACAACCTTCGAGGATCATCTAACACTGAAAGAAATTCTTCCCTTCCTAATCGTTCAACTTTTTTTTCAGAAGAGAAGTAAAGCGGTTTATTAAGTACCATTTCCAGGTATCTATTTTGGGTGATCTGAAGCTTTGTTACTAGATATTTAGCACATTGGATCCAGGTAGGTGAGCCGTAGAGGATGATCGGTTGGATTGCCATTTTGACGATGAGGACTTTGTTTCTGGTGTTGAGACATGAATTACGATTAAGAAGGGGGTAAAGCGAAAGCACAGCCTTAAACGCTTTGGAGCTAATATGCAAATTAATCGCGAAAGCAAATGACTCGCCCAATCCGCTAATTCATGCCCTGGCGAATTGAAGATCAGCAGTTGCTACCACCTATCTTTTGGCCGTAACCTAGCCTAATCGATTTTAGCTAGTTATAAGTAGATAGTTAAATTATTTAAGCTAGCAATAAGTTCAGTAGAGGTTTTTGCCTAAATTTTCCTCTAGCTAATTGTAATAATCACATAGAAATACGATAATACGCATAGTTTTAAGTAATGTTCAAACGATGGTGAAATGACTTTGTCAGAACACTTACTATATTATAAGGCCTCTGTACCGCATACATTCTAATAAAGAAAATTATATATAATCGTTCAACTATTTCTATTTATTACCAGAATGTTCGTGGCTTAAGAACCAAACTTGAAGACTTATTACTCGCGTCTCAATTAACTAACGATTCTGTTAGCTGTTTAACTGAAACGTGGTTGAACGAAAATATTTCAAACGCGGATATATTACCAGATTATTTAGTCTACCGATGCGACCATGACCCTAACATCACTAATAAATCCGATGGTGGGGGAGTCTTGGTTGCAGTCTGCAAAACCCTTAATAGTTTACTTTGCGCTGACTTCAAATTTCCTCGTGCTGTTGAGTGTGTAATTGTTAAACTCCCTCTTCCTCATAACTCCTCTTTATTAATTTCCTCTGTGTATATTCCCTGTATTTCTCCCTTAACTGTGTACGAAGCCTTCTTCGATGAACTCTATGCCTATCTTCCTGCTCGTCATCCACATTTTAAAATTATAATTTGTGGGGACTTCAATCTACCGGCAGTGGAATGAGACCCCTTAACAACACCTGCCATTTCCTCAACAAATAATCCTTCTTTGTTACTTTCTTTCCATTTGTTCTTTTTCATAGTTTAATCATATCCGTAACTGTAATGGTCGCCTTCTGGACCTTATCATGTCAAATGTTCAAACTGGGTGTCTATCAATAGCTCCTGTTTTACATCCTTATATTCAACCTGATCTCCATCATCCACCTTTGTCTCTAGCACCAACCGTTGATACCCTAAAACCCCAGAGAATTGCCTCAGTTTATTGTTACAACTTCTTTAGGGCAAATTATGAGGCAATTAAAACCAATATGGACTCGGTCAACTGCTGCACCTTCTTCACTTGTCTTGACTTTGATAGTGCTTTGAACAAATTTTACGGCTACCTTAATAATCTGATTGCTCTTTATACTCAACTCCAAGCTCCTCGCAAAGCGAAAATTAAGCTTTGGCTTACTCGAAGAGTTCTTCGTGCCTTAAAAGCCAAAGACAAGGAGCATAGGAACTATAAATTGACCGGAATGATGATGCTAAACAGAATTTTTGTAGACTGCGCTCTTTGGCTAAAAAAGAGCTCAAAACGGCCATGAAAAACTACTTTAGCAGTCTAGAGAGTTCTCTCCTAACAAATAACGCTAAACCCTTTTGGTCATACATCCGATCCTTTAAATCTTCCTCTTGCATCCCGCATACTGTTAAATGGAATAACACTGCAGCCTCCTCCCCTCAGCATATTTCTAACCTATTTGCCGAATATTTTTCCTCTACTTTTTCCTTTTCTGATATACTACGCTCCCCCATAATCTAAATTCAAACTTATCCAGCGTCAAGTAAATCCTACTCCACTGATCCTTCTGAAGTTGAATCCCTTATTAACTTGCTCGATTCGATGTTAGTCCTGGTCCCGATGGATTGCCTAATACTCGTATATTTGTAAAATCACTCTTCCTCTTGCGTTTTCCTCTATCCCTTATATTCCATCTCAGTCTTGGTACTGGCACCTTTTCAACGTACTGGAAAGATGCAAATGTTGCTCTTATCTTTAACCCATTTCGGCCCAATGGTCGATTTTTCGACCATGACTATAAGAAATTTTTGTTTACTACTGCAGATACCAATAGTGAGTTTAATGTTTATCATAAAAAAGATTTTTTTTTTATCTCTAAAATAAATTTATTTCACGTTGTTTTCAGTTTGCACAGCCTTCCCAACGCCTTCAAAGTTACCTTGTTTTTCAGAAGTTTTTAATTTTTTTTAACCGTCTAAATCTAAAAAAAAGTAAATAATAGCCAAATATATATGACTTTCGTTCGAACTTTATTTACACATTCTTAGTTTTCACATGTGACACTCTGAACTTGAGCTCGCTTCGTCGGAATTTTGGTGGTCGATTTCTCGACCATTGAGTATAGTTGTTTAGGAATTTATCGAGAAATATATTTTATATGGCATTTCTTGCTTTACCGTGATACGATAAAGACTTGTTATTTTATTGTGTCATAAAGTCATATAGTGGTGTTCGAATTTGAATAAATTAGGTGTATTTGTATTCTTGTGGTAGATTTTGTTGTTATAAGTAATTTTTTCATGTTTACTAGGAAACATGCAATTTTAATTGCATGTATTTACAGTAAGTTTATAATTTAGTGATAATACGAAAATGCGACGTCGTGACTTTTTAACAATGGAAGAGGTTGTTGCGTTGCTTAACGCTGACGATTCAGACGATGAAGAAGCTCGAGAGGTTCGAAATGCGGATGAAGTAACTGTAGTCTATGTTCCACCCGCAGTCGATGTACTGAGTGTTTCTGAGGAAATCGACGATGAAATTATGCAAGCAAATGCGTCCGCTTGTCAAGAAATCGCTGGTACGGTCGAAATTGAATTTGATGAAAGCAATGATGATAAACAAACTGCCGAACAAGAACATCAAAGTTCATCAATACAACCTCCATCAATAAAATTCAAGGCGATTCATGAATACGCTGCACCTCATTGCCGTAAACGCTCATTTGAGTTTGCGAAACGCCCGGCAAACATAGAGGACACTCAAATTGCAGAGGTGGTTGAGAAATTAGCTGGAAAAAGTCCAATAGATTGTTTTCCTTATTTATGGATGATCATTTTATTCTATCCATAATTGAGTTCAGCAACAGCTACGCTACTCAAAATAATGCATTTTTGGGTTTGAAGCAGTATGAACTTAAACGTTTTTTGTTTTTGTTTTTGAGTGGCTATTGTACAGTACCACAATGGAAACTCTATTGGTCAAACGAAAAAGATTTTGGCAAAGAAATCGTTAAACGGACGATGCCTCGCTCACGATTTGAATCGATAAAAAAATGGATTCAATTGGCTGATAATAATAAGCTTGATCCGAGGGACAAATTCGCTAAACTTCGTCCTTTTATCGATGGAGCCAGCAAACGTTGCATGCAGTTTGGGGTATTTACTCACCATTTATCTATTGACGAGCAAATGATACCATACTTTGGACGTCATAGCTGCAAAATGTTTATCGAGGAAAACCTGTTCGATTTGGATTCAAAGCGTGGTGTCTTTCTTCATCTTCTCGCTATTTATACCAAACTAAGCTTTATGGTGGAGCTACAACACCCTACGACAAAACAGTTGGATTAGGAGCAGAAGTTGTCCTTACATTGTTGGAAAACGTTCGTGAACCCAATTTCCATCAAGTTTATTTCGACAATTTCTTCACATCATACCATCTGATGTGTATTTTGAGTGAAAAAAAAACTATTTTGCAACAGGTAATACAATGATATTCCTGCAGATACAAATTACATTAAATTATTCGCATTTCTAGGAACTGTGCGTAATAATCGCATAGCAGGGGCTAAATTCGAAGAAAAAATGGATAAAGGAACGCACACCGCATTATATGAAAGTGATAAGGAAATGGTTATTGTACGTTGGAAGGATAATGCAAATGTCACTGTTCTCTCTAATCATGGACATGTTGATCCATTATGTGTCGCAAAACGCTACGATCTAAATACAAAAAAAAAAACACGTCAACGTCAACATGCCAAACTTAATCAAAGAGTACAATACATACATGGGGGGCGTGGATCTACATGACAACGCACTGGCTAATTACCGCATTGGGATACGTGGGAAAAAATGGTGGTGGCCACTTTTCACAAATATTTTCAAATATGATGGTCAACGCTTGGAAGTTGCACGTTTTAGTTGCAAAGCAGGAAAAAAGTAAACCGATGCCTCAACTGGACTTCGGAGCATTCGTTACTCGTTCGTTGCTATATGCTGAAGAGCCAGCTTCTAGCGAAGATGGACCACGTCGTTCTTTATCTAGGGATTCTAGTGGAAGTCATCCAAACACCAACCGTTTAATTCACGTTAGTGCCAAAGTACCTGATGGCAACGCTGTAAGCAATGTGGTAAGCATGCATCATTCATATGTGTTAAATATAATGTTGCACTACACCAACATTGTTTTGCGGCATTCCCTCCTCATAACAAATAAACTTTGTTTATGTGAAAACCAATAAATATTTGAATTTATTTTTCTTTTCTGTGCACTTTAGTTTGAATTTAACAGCAATTGTTACTTTTCCAAAATGACAGCATATCGGCACAATGGTCGAGTAATCGACCACTTCATAATGGAGCAAGGGATCTAGCTAGAATTTTTAATTTCGATTTTTTTTTCTTAATAAGCCTCATATTTGTCACTCCTCCAAATATCAACACTTAATTCAAACGATATCGGTTACCGGTAAGAAATGGGTTAAAAACGGCGACCCATCATCTGCCTCAAACTATCGTCCCATATCACTCCTCTCCTGTTTCTCTAAGCTGCTGGAACGACTTGTACACAACAGGCTTCTTGAGTCATTGAGTTCATTTGTCACAGTCCAGCAACATGGATTCTTGAAGGGTCGTTCAACTTCCTCGAACTTGGCTGAGTTCGAAGATTATATTGCAAGAGCTTTAGATAAACAGCTTCAAGTTGATGCAATATTCACGGACTTCTTCAAAGCTTTTGATTCCGCGAACCATGTTCTGCTCTGTCAAAAGTTAGCTTTGCTTGGCATATCCGGTTCCCTACAATCTTGGATTTCATCGTATCCATCCTCTTGTTCATGTCGTGTTATAGAGATTAACAATCTCCTTTCCATTCAATCCTACATCTGGCGTCCCTCAAGGGTCAATCCTTGGAACTCTTCTTTTCGTACTGTTTATCAATGATCTTCCCTCTGTAATTTCCTCTTCTTGTCTCCTGTATGCTGATGATTTCAAGGTATTCCGGATAATTAGATCCCTTGAAGATTGTCAGCAACTCCAAATTGATCTTTTTAACCTGGGATGGATCGTAGCAGTCTTTGCGTATAGACGTCTTTTAAATCGCTCCTGTCAAAAGTTTTTAAAAATTAAATTAATTTTTTAAAAACGTTAGTCCGAAGTTAATTTTTATCGGGAACAATCTTATATTGTCGAAGTAATCGACTCAGGAAATTTCTATCGAATATTTTTACTTCGATTGGTAACGAAAAACAAATTCACAAAGAAAATTTCGCCGCTGGTATGGAGGAGCCCGACGGCTTCCCACCGTTGGGGCAACCTGGGGAAACGACGAATACGAAACTGGCGACAATCACCAAAAGAAAACATAACGAAGAAAACTCCGTAGATGGAGGGTGCAAGCTGCAAATAATAGCGGACAATCAACAAATGGCCAAATTGCAGAAAGAAAATGATGAACTAAGGCAAGAGATACAGTCTCTTAAGGATCTTTTCAAGAAAGGGATGAAGCCTAAAAAGAGGCAGCCACAAAATCAATGGCAACAGGTAACAAAGCCGAAGAAAAGTGCAAAGCAAGTAAATCCAGAGGAAGTTCTAAGTGCTGGTGGCACCAACGAGACCGAAGATATAGAAATCGAAGAAAACATCGGAGGTAATTTTAATCAAGATAATGACGTTAATTTTATTCAATATTTAAAGAACAAAAATAAGGAGAAAAAACCAGCCCGCAGTTCTGCTGGTTCCTCTGAAAAAGCTTCCAACAAGACAGAAAAAGTTCCGCCAATCAACGTGTTCGGACAAACCGGGAAAGATATGGTTCGGCTATTGGCAGCCGAAAATAAACTGGCCAATTTCGAAATCAAAAGAGTTAATGCCGAAAAATTAACTATAAGGGCGAAATCACTGGTTGATTTCAAGTCAGCCAAAGATGCGCTGATTTCTGGGGAGGTTCCACACTTCACCTATACCCCAAAAAGTGAAAAAAATCAGACCTTCTTGTTGAAGGGTTTGGACAGCGGAGAGGATTCGGTCGATCTTCTTCAGGTGCTCAAGGAGGCTGCACCAGATATTGATTTTGTTTCAGTCAAAGCCTTTGCGACAAGAAGGTCGATCATAGAAAGGAAGAATTTACCACTTTACCTGGTACAAATTGCAAATAAGAGCAGTCCAAGTGCCCTTCAACAAATAAGGTACTTGAATTTCAGAGTGGTGAGGTGGGAACGCCTCCAGAAAAGAGAAGTCAACCAGTGTTACCGGTGTCAAAGATTTGGACATTCGGCTGCCAATTGTGCCATGCACTATCGTTGCGTTAAATGCAAAGACGTTCATGCTCCCGGTGAGTGCAAATTGGCTTAGACGGAGCCTAAAGAAAAATTATACTGCGTTAACTGCGGTGTTTTTGGTCACCCAGCATCATATCGAGGATGCTCCCGATATCAAGATGCAAAAGTTAAATTTGCTCCAAAGCAAACACAAGTACACCGTAATATCATACCTTCCAACTTCGTCAAGCCCGGAGTATCATTTGCACTCTCCGCTAGAGGACCAGCAGAAAATGCTGGAAATAATGTAAGTGGCAATAATGAGCTGCTTCTCAAAATTTACCAGCAACTTAATTCTTTATCGGAGAGAATCGACAAACAAGATTCAAAAATTAACTTTGCTTTTCAGCGTTTAGATCTTTCAAATGCCTAATAATAACTTGTCATCCAGTCATATTCCCATGGATAGGCTTCGCCTCATATCGATCAACGTCAACTCTATCGTTGCTATACATCGACGTGATTATTCCCTTGAATTTGTTGTTAAGCAAAAGCCTGACATCATACTTCTCACTGAAACCCACCTCAATTGATGGCATTCCATGGAATTCAAAGATTTTGCATTCGTAAGAAACGATAGGGTAATAGGTGATGGGGGAGGTGGCACCGGGATATTGGTTAGAAGACCCTATTGTTTCCAAAATATTGAAAAAGTCGAATTCAAAAACTTTGAATTTCTTGAAGTGTCCGTCATCAAAATTTCACTACCAGGTGGGGATAACCTCTTCGTTATCTCTGCCTATGCAACTGGTCAAAATGTTCTCAAGTTCAAGGAGGAGCTCAATTCCTTGTTTGAAATACTCGAATTGAACAGGCTGCATAATTATTATATTTTTGCCGGTGACCTGAATGCCAAGCATACATCATGGCTAAACGCCACCAATAATCCAAGAGGTGTATTCCTGAAATCATGGATAACAGAGAACCATATTGAATACAGGTGCAACCTATATGGGTCGGAGTTCCCAACATACCCTAGGACAAATTCATATTTGGACCTCTGCATTGCTGACGCAAGACTTGAATTCAGCTTTAATAGTCCTCAACGGAAACTGCAGGTGCTTCCTTACGATAGCGACCATAACGCAATCGTAATGGAAATCAATCATCAAAGAGATGATTTCTTCCTCATTCCAGTTCAACATGAAAACCATCGGTTGAATTTCAAAAAAACAGACTGGAGAAAGTTTCAAAAGAAGTTTAATCGGGAGTACCAGAAGCAATGTCCCTCCTCTGATGATGGCAACGCTTGCTCAATGGTTCTTAATAACAGAAATCTTACTGACGATGAAATAGATGTCTATTTGTCGAAGTTAGAGAAGCTGACGTTGGAAACGATTGAGAAAGTTGTTCCCAAGATTAAACATCGAAACAATATGGAAGGATATGAAACACCAACCATCGCAAGGTTGAAAAGATTGAAAAGCCTTCTTCTCACCCGCGTCAACAATATCGGCAATTTTTGGACTACAACCATCCCTCGTTGGCTTTTTTAAAATTACACCTGAAGAATGTCCGGAACTTAATCCGTTCATACTTCAGGAGTGAGGTCAGCAATCAATGGGCGGAAAAACTGAGGGGTATTAGCCCACAGGACCCAGATGGCGTTTTCGCGAAAGTGAATAGCTTATTCCGCAGGAAGTCTCGAGTGAAGGTATCGAATCTTGAAGTCGCTAGTGATGAGATAAATCTTCTCGATAGAGCTGGTATCGAAATTGATAGTACGACTCCGGATAGAAATGGAAACAGGATTATATGTGATGGATTGCAGAAACTTGCCCTGATTGGAACATATTTTGAATTGGTTCATCTGCCAAACCCAGAGAGAAGGAATGAAATATTTTCAGCGGTCGTTGAAGCAAAAGTTTCCGACTTCAAATCAAGCCTGAAAGGCCAATCAATTCTTCATTTCGATGAAACATTAACTTCTGACCTCATACCGAGCTTGAATCTTATTGATTATTTTGTCAGCTATGAAGACTTGTGTTTCATATTTCGCAGAATAAACAACAAAAAATCATGTGGTACTGACGGTATTCCAAATATAGTTCTCCGACATTTGCTTGAGGTTGCTATTAGGAATTATTGCATATTGTTCAACAACATGTTGAACAATTCATATTTCCCAAATGGAAAAAGGCTAAGGTATTTCCGATCTTGAAGAAAGGAAAAGAATCTTCATGCCCTAAAAGCTATCGCCCAATCAGCTTGCTGCCTAACATCAGCAAGGTGTTTGAAGTGATACTCAACAGAGCATTTAACGCCCACATTGAGGAATATGGGTTGATGCCGAATGGCCAATTTGGTTTTCGTGCCAGGCATTCGACCATACATGCAATAACGAAAGTAACCTCAGACATCTGTTGGAAACTAAACAACAAAGAATGTGTTGGAGCATGTCTCATTGATAGGGAGAAAGCCTTCGATACGGTGTGGTTAGATGGACTAGTTTTCAAACTTCTTCAGGACAGGTTCCCCAGAAACCTTGTCGCCATGATGTGTAATATGTTATACGGGAAATCATTTGTTGTAACTGATGGAAATCTGACAACAATGCGCGAATTCAAGGTCTTGAATGGTCTACAGCAGGGAACAGTTACTGCGCCCCTGCTTTTCTCAATATTCATTCGCAAGCTATTGAACAGCTTTGATTTTAATGTCTCGCCAACGCGATCATTGGTAGCGTTTGCTGATGATCTGATCATCTATACGGCAGACCGAAAAGCTACAATAGTTCAGAGCAATCTTCAAAAAATGTTTAATGATGTGCAGCTCTACACCGACAATTGGCGAATGAAAATCAATGCGCAGAAGTGCGAAACAATTTTGTTTCGGACAACGCTGCAGGGGGCCAGTCAAGACCTGAAACGTAATTGGAAGGATTTCCACATTATGGCTGGTGAGGGTAGTTCAGAACGGGTTCCACATAAATCCTGTGTTCAATACCTCGGTGTTCATCTCGATCAGTATCTGTACTATACCGAACATGTCAAAATCATGCTCAGTAAAGCACTAAAAGTAGTCATGGCCCTTCGGCGACTCTTTCATTCCAGATACATTGATCAAAAAGTCAAAGGATGCCAGATCTGGTACAACCAAAGTGCTAGTACAATGGAAAGATTAAGAGTTTTCGAAAGGAAATGTCTTCGTGCATGTACTGGTTTGTACAGAAAGCCTGAGACGGATTGGAAACATTATATATCGAATAGAAAAATTTATCAAACCGCTCAAGTGACAAGAGTCGATATCTTCATATTGAAACTTCTTTGGAATCATATCGCAAGATCTGTAACTGTGAGTGAAAACCCTTGGATTTCACAGCCGTTCCACCCTACAGACGGGTAAATTGTGACTTGCCTCACTACTGGCTTCGTTCCTCCAGAAGCATTCGTGTATTTGGACATGAATCGATATGTTTTTGATTCTGACGGCGTCCCAATCATATATCACATATACCGACGGGCCACCGATAAGAAGATAAAATATCCTCCGAATCTGAGTTCACGAGACCAACAATTCCAATGGAGATACTCATTCGCTAGATTCGTTGAGGCTGGTCGAGCTGAGATGGAACAATCTAGGTATTGGTGGCTGAATGACAATGTCTAAATTATTTGTGTTTATTTTCTGTTTTTGTGCTTTTTCCCGTTACTTAGTTTTTTAGATTCATCTCATTATTGCTACATCTAGTATTGTTGTTTATTTGTATTATAAATTAGGTATAGGTTTCAATATAAGGTAACGTTTTTTTTTTGATTGAACTTATTTAGAATTAGGGTGTAACATATTAGGTATAGGATATAAGTTCATTGTTGTGTTAGTAGTATAAGTAATTTTTGAATAATGCTGGTTGGTTTTTTCTCCTTTATCCAATTGAATCAAAAAATATCTAATAATCTTAATTAATTTAAATTTGCAAGTGTATTTTTTTCATTAAATGTGTTTAACTGATAACGTATAAATTTAGAGAGCCATTCGGGCCATTAAGTTTTTTATAGTTTTATTGTTTGGAATTTGCTTTATGTTCTTTTAAAAATTTATAACGATTGGTATTAAATAAAGCGCTTTTGACTTTGACTTTGATCTTTTTAACCTCTATAACTGGTGTAATGTAAACTCCCTTCGCATCAATGTTTCCAAATGTTTTAAAATAACTTTTAGTTTGAAAACTGTTCCTTTAACTTACATTTACACCCTATGTGATGTTGTTCTCTCCTCTACCGACTCATGTAAAGATCTTGGTGTAATATTTGACCCCAAGCTTAAATTCGATGCCCATATTTTTAGCATAATTTCCAAGGCATCAAAAGTTTTGGGTTTTATTATGCGGCATTTGCACAAGTTAGCAAATATTGCTACCCCTGCTCGCTTGTTCACATGTCTTGTCCGCCCGCTTCTTGAGTACTGCTCAGTAGTGTGGTCTCGTGACATTTATATCTTGTGAGCTCACTAGAAGCTGTTCAGCGTAAGTTTACCCGTATTGTGTTCTTCAAATTCAACTTAGCCTATGAGTCTTATGCGCATCGTCTATCCATACTTCGTCTCCCTTCTCTGTCGTCCCGTAGAACCTTCTTAGATCAATGTTCCCTCTATAAGTTGTACCACCACAAATTGCTTCCACTCTAAGCGAAGACTTGCACTACAGACTGTATGCGCGTCCTAGCCGGTCTAATAACATTCTCGAGGTTCCGTACGCCCGGAAAGATTTATATTTTCAGTCAATTATGCCGCGAATCATCAGAAAGCAAATAACGTCGAGCTTAGTTCTCTATCCACGTTCTACTTTGTTTTTTAAAATAAACTAAAGACGTTACTTTTTATGAACAGTGATTAATGTTTCCTTATCACACAATTTTTTTAAACTTTCATCTAGAATCTAATTTCATTTCTTACATGTTTTAATTAACTTTTTTCTGCTTGATTTTGTTGTATGAATCTGTCTTACTTTAAACTATATGTAACTGTATTTAATTGTCTAATCTATTTGTAATTGGATTTTTGTCTGTTAAATGGATTTAAATAAATAAATAATCAGCGTTGAACGATCCAGTTCATTTCTTTGATCAATGGAGAGGTTGTGTAATTTTATATCCTTTTTTTATTTTTGATGCAGTAGTTTTCGCGCATAATTATGCGGTGCGACGGTGAGTTAAGTGTTTAGTAAGTTTGAGTGGTGTTAGTTGATGTGGAGTAAGAGTAGTTGTTATATATCTTGAAGTACGAATGAGATGTGTGAATTTGTCGTCAGTGCTATTTTAATATCTTCAAGAAACTTGCACAATAATTTATGTCAGAGCAAATTTTTATTAAATTCTAACAACCATTTAATGGAAAGAAAATTTTCTGGAAATATTGTAATTTTGTAATCGAAAATATTAGCCAATAGCACCTCCTAAATGATCAAGATTGCTACTTGTAACCAAAACGACCCTCATTCCTCAACCTTTTTCCAATGTTATGCTGGTAGACCCAGACCACGGAGGACTGCCAGAATTGAATTTTCTTTTTAGCAAGCATATATATAACATTTTGAAATATCAAACTAGCTATCGGTCTATTATAACATTATAATGCTATGTAAATGATGTGAAAGCAATCATGAAATAATGAATAAATCATGAAATAATGAACTTACCCGAACTGGGTTCATCTGAATATGCAGTTGGAGTAAGTTTTGAGTTTAATATTATGTTATTAATTGAATCACTATTTCTACCATCTGATTTTAATTCCGACGTCACAACCGAAGCCACAAGCAGTTTTTCATTGAGACGATCACTTTCAAGGGGATTATCTGTGGCAGTCGAAGCACTTGCCTCATCATCTATGTGCTTCGGACTGCTCTGACCGCTTTTGTGAATAATTGGAAGTGTTTCTAACAGCACGGAATGTGGAGTAATTGGCACCTTGATGGTTTTTCTAGCATATATCTCATTATCTTTGTCGATTTTGTTGAGGCGTTTTATCTCCGCCACCTGTCGACACCGTCAAAAATTAAGTAAATTATAGTGTTTGAAAAGAAAAAAAACTTGAACAATCAAATTATCTCACCGAACAATGAAACCGTAGAGCAATTGCTTGTAATGTTTCGCCGTCTTGCACTTCCGCTTCAACAGTATTTTCAAAACGATTATGTGCAAGCCTTTGCATTGGCGTATTATAATTGACATCTTCCTCTAAGATGCTATAATTGTATCGTCTGAAACAAGCCGGAAGCAAAGATATTAGCATAATTTTTAATGCTTTTCTTAGGTATAAGTAAACTTTGCATTGTGACACGACATACTTTTGCCTTTTCATGGTTTACTTAGTGATTCCAGATGCTGGTTGATTGCCTGTTTAATTTTATAAAGGTTCCTAAGCTGGCTTTAGAACTTTTTAGAATGGATGGAGGATGCTCCGATGGTCGATATCCATAAATTAAAAAACTACATGACCAAGAGGTAATCCATACCACTAACGAATTGACATCAACTTCCCCTTCAGACGTACAACTGGTCAGTTGAAGTTCGAGGAAACGTCAAACATGCGATGATGTGGGATAAAGCGATAGAAAAACACACACAATTTATGGTGCAGTGGATACAATTGGAATTATGTCGTTTTCCGATATTTTTCTAATTGGATTCTAAATTTTATAAGATTAAAGAGTTTTGTAAAAAAATGTCTTTACCTTTAGTTCAATAATGGTTCAATGTAAGGTTTTGTTATTATGGCGATTAACATAGCATATTAATTTTTCGTCAAAAGTATCGTTGGTGATTTTTTATTGACATCCTTCTCTAGTAATCCATTGTCAACTGTCAAACATTGTTTGGGTAATTTCTCGAGTTCTCCTTGTTTTCTCGATTTGCGTTTGGAATCGATGGATTTGTTTTAGATTTGATTTGTGCTAGTTAAGTATTACAAGGAATAAAAAATGGATCAACAACAGTTTGGAATTCAAAAGAACATTCGTGACAATTGTGAAGATTTGAAAAATACATTAAATGATTTGTATAAATGGGAGAAAGACATCAAACAAAAAGAAAAAGAACAGCGGGAAGAAATGCCAAACAATGAGGTTAGTAATTCTATTTTAATAATTTTGCAGGCGATTTAATTTTGTTTTTTGGGTTTCTTTGTCCGTTATATCGGGAGAAATTGGTTGATAAATTTGACTATTGCTTTCAGATTAATATTCCCATTGTAAGAAGTCATATAGAAACATCGGATGCTCCAAAGACAGAAAATACCATGAATAAAACAGCTGAGCCCGGTAAGTAGATTTCCTTAGGAAGTTAATTTGGAAATAATTAAAGCAGGGAACATGTTAATTAAGTTATCCGTTTCTTGTTCCAGGAAATGAGTGGAAATTTTTTTGGCATTCATTAAGAAATGAATTTTTATAGCATTGGCACTTTGTCTTCTTGAACCTCATAAAGCAAACATATCATTATCCCTTCGCTATAATGGGGAAAGCTAAATTTATCTTCAAATATTTAAAAACTAATGAGTCGGACCAAATACCATTAACTAAAATATCGCAAATCAACTCATATCGTGCGAGTAATGCAAATCAAACGATGATACGAATTATGCTCTGCGTATATAAATAAAATTTAACAATCTTTCAGAGATGCGAAAGGAAGCCAAACTTACTTTTAGTATTTAAGAAAAGATGGGAATCATCTCATGGTATTTTTTTAAATACCTCCGTTCCCTGCCACTCTCACTCTTTCATCGTCGCACAACGTTCGTACGATCTGCACTTCACACGTCGTCGATTCCTACATGTGCCTTAAAGGCAATTATAAAACATCGGTATAAAAGAGCACACAAAATGCTGGGAAGTACTCCTTTCTTGCTAGTCGAGCTCAATTCGTGAACAGTTCTGAGATAAAAAAAATTTTACGCAGTAAAAAAAAATCCGGAGTTTCTAAAAATTAGCTAAGATACTGCATTTTCAATCCTCAGGATTTATCATTAATTTGAATTTCTGAGGCGTTCCTTAATACTTTTCTTAAAAATCAATAATGGAGTTTGCTTTTTTTCACTGTTTTTGGAAGATCGTTATATATACGTATAGCATCATTGCTTGTGTCGTTCTTAGTCGATCAGTTCTGGCGTAAGATATCAAATTGCTCGCATTTCTTGAATTATATGGATTTATTTGTTATACTTTTGTAAAGGGGTTTATTCCGACTCACTGGATTTTAGACATTTAAAGATAAACGTAGCTTTCTCTACTGACGTTAATTTTTAGGTCAACTTCTGTCTTTCTTATTCTTTTGTTTAAAAACTATGTATTTTGTCTGCAGTATTCAATGCTAGCTTGTCTTCGATAAGCCACAACCGATATTTTTCTAGATCTTCGTTGACAGCATTTTCCATGATAACTTTATCATATCCCAGTTAAAGAAGTACAGTGTCATCAGCGTATAATGTGTGCTGAACTTTCAATCTACATACATTCAAATTATTAGTATATATAAAAAACAAGGTTGGACAAAGTGTGGAGCCTTGGGGAACACTAGATTTCAATGATATAACGTGAGACTGAAAGTAAGGCATCGAATGTACCCTTGTTCTTTTGAAAACCAAACTGCTGGGGATTTACGATAAAATTGTCCATTAAAAAAGATTTTAAACGACTCAAATATTTTAGTAAAATCTGTAATGGTTTTAACTCTCGGTTCTAAGCAATAAGTCATCCAAGTATACGAAAACTTGGTATCGTAGGTGCGGTGGTATTACTTTATCCATAAGGCGGGTCATGGTCTGCGGGGCATTACACAGTCCAAAAGGCCTGGTCACAAATTGGTACAGTGGGCGACCTGGGACTGGGAGGCTGTCTTCTCCTTTGAACTAGGATCTAGGAGGATCTGCCAGAAAGCGTCTTTGAGATCTAAGTTAGTAATGAAATGGGCTCTAGGCATTCGACTTAAGATACCCTCGATCAATGGTAGGAGATATGCGTTTTTAAAAGTGACGGCATTTAAGCGCCTGGCATCTAAGCATAGTCGGACCTTATTCGGCTTAACTACTAAGGTGACTGGCGAAGCCCATGCACTTTGCGATTCTTCAATCACGCCTAGTGCCAACATCCAACCAACTTCGGCGTATAACGACTTTTCCGTCGCCGGAGATAAGGCAAAATGTCTCTGCCTGATGGTTTTAGCATCCCCACGTCTATCGTGTGAGACACCAAAGTTGTCCGGCCGAGACCTTCCTTCTCGTTCGAAGGAAAAGCCGCTATAGCCGCTTTTAATCGTAGCTGTTGATTGGCATCATTGCATGTCGAAGTGAGTGAGAATTTAATGTCGTAGCATTGACGGTGGCGACAGTGTCAAACTATAGTGCTAAAAAATAATGCCGGGGCCAAGTGAAATCTTCGGATGAATTCAACCCCTAAGTATAGATTCTGTGTCGGTTGGGGTATAATGTAAAAATCCAGGGACTTGGTCGCACCTAGATGATATCCGTCATGAGTTTTTCCACTATGGAGTGGAGAGTTCCGTCTGCCGTGCCTAACCAGGTAGTAAAATGATGGAGTTGATCCACACTTTTCTTGCCAAATCGGCTGCTATGCAGTTGACGCTGGCTCCAGTGTCAATAATTTGTCTAGCTGGATTACGAGCAACATCATCCTCGACTGCTTCACCCTTTTCCAGAAGCTTCGTATCCGATGTGTGGCTCGCTTCCTTCTCGGAGGTCCCCTCATTGAAGATGCGTTGACGAGCAGCTAGATACTCCCGCAGTCTCAAATGAAAGCGCTTAACATGCCACGGGTCACTCGATTCATAGCCATTCCCTTGAGGGACCGGCTCGGTAGCGCTTGACGTTGGCTACGAAACTTCGGGGAAACTGTGTTTGGCGGTGCGAATCAGTAAGGTCTGGGTCGTATCTGCGGTTTGGTTGTCCCTTGGCAACGGGTTTAGTTTCTTTTCGGTCAGGCTCTAGGAGTGCCGACGGGTGTTTGCGGTACTCGTTGGCAAATTTTGTCGCAACTTGCAGTCTACACGATCCGGGGCGTAAGTGTCCGCCTTCCCGCAGTGGTTGCAGACGAACGTCGGCTCGGCTTTCCATGCAGTAAACCGGTGTCTCGGTTGTCGGCTTGCAACTACCTCTACGAAAGGTGGGTAAGTTTCTCGTTCGAACTCGCGATCCAGAGGGGCTCCACCCCTCGGGACATGAGTTGGCAAAGTGTCTACATGACCAGCTCTTACCAATTATGCAGTATGACTGCTTCGTTGACAAGGTCCCGTCATACGAGGTAGTCGTTCTTGTCTATGAGCATTGAGGCGTAAGGCTTGCACAGTGTATATTGGCACATGAAGGCTGTTTTGAAGCTCCCACCGCATGTTCTCCCTGATGGCTTCCACCAGTTTGTCCTCGGCCATAGGTGTTCGTAGCCGAGTCGTTAGGCGTATTTTACTGGTATGAAATTTGGTCAAATATTTCATGGGGGCCTTGTTTGCGCTTTCTTATTTGTTCACGCAATTCCCGTTCAGTGAGACCGTCATCAAAGTGTTTGCGAAGAGCCGCACAGAAGGAATTCCACTCGGGGCGTGCTACAGATTCCTTAAAACAACTCCAGTACCGTTCGGTGGGATATCCGCTGAATAAGAGGTGCGCGTGTCGGAGAAAGGCCGAGAAGTCTCCTCCCGGCGTACTGCCTACTAGTGACTGTACTCTGAACAAGAACCTGTCCACCGGTGTGGTAGAATTAAAGCCGGTGAAGCTGAGATGCCAACTCTCCATTATGCACGGGATCTCGGGCTTGCCTCACGAGATCGCTGGACGGTTAGCTTCATCGTTCAGCCCGCCGTACGGAACTTGAGCTAATTTGAGGGAGGTTCCAGTCCTCAACCGGTCTAGAGGTGGGAATAGCTGCATTTGGATTCGGTTTCCAGCTCGGTGGAGTTCTTGTGCAACTGGTGTGCTGTCTGATCCTAAAGTCTTGGAACTGTCTCTGCTTGTGTCCTGTCCTGTCGGACAGCTCTTGTAGTAAGGGCAGAATCACGTCGTTGTCAGTTGCGTTTGGGAGCGCTGTTGGGATATCTGCCTGTTCTCCTGGAACTGGGTCTTCCCCGCGCGCGGCTCCCTGGTTGTTTAACAGAGGTGGTGTCGGATCGGTAGCCCGGGGGACCATGCATAGGAGCTTGCGTTTCGAGGGGGTTGTCTAGGATACTCTGCTCAATTGGGCGTCTGCATAGAGGACAGAGATTGGAAATTTGCAGGAGCTGCTGGACACAAATGCGAAGGAACAGGTGTCCGCGCTCCAGACTCACAATGGTAGAGCCGTCTAAGACGTCCTCATAGTAGATGCCACAGTTGGCTGGCTGTACATTTTTGGAGCGAGTCCAGCGTTTCTCTGGGGTCACATCATTGGCCACGGTAACAGCAAAACTGACCCTGATAAAACACAGGCGACCGACGCCTTTCCTCTGCTTGAGACCACCAAGCAGTTACGCCGATTTCTAGGGTTATGCGGATGGTACCAACGATTCGTATGTGACTATGCGACTATCACCACACCCTTGACTGACATGCTGCGTTTGGGACGAAAGTTCATCTGGGAAGAGTTCGGCTTGCAGGCCTTTGAAGAGCCTGACAACAGCTCCCGTACTACATAGCCCGGACTTCAATAAACCGTTCGCAATCCATTATGATGCGAGTCAACATGGAGTAGGAGCAGTCTTAGTCCAGGTTACGGAGGACGGCGAGGAAATGCTTCGGGAAATCTCTTGACGGAGCGAACGAGATTTGAAAAACATGCGTCTTATCCGTGTCGGTTTTGATGTTACCGTGGCCAATGATGTGACCCAAATACTAAACCTCCGTCATGACGAACTGGCTCTGCTAGATGTTGATGGTTAACCCTGCCTTCCGGATATGCAAAGCCACTTCCTGGAGCAGGAAGGTATGTTCGTCAAAGGTCTCGGTTATAAGCAATAAGTCATCCAAGTCTACGAAAACTTGGTATCGCAGGTGCGATGGTATTACTTTATACATAAGGCGCGTCATTGTCTGTGGGGCATTACACAGTCCAAAGGGCATGGTTACAAATTGGTAAAATAGTCGCCCTCGGGCCGTGAAAGCTGTCTTCTTCTTTGAACTCGGATCTAATGGCATCTGTCAGAAAGCGTCTTTGAGGTCCAAGCTAGTAATAAAATGGGCTTTTGGTAATCGACTTAAGATACCCTCCATCATTCGTAGGGGATATGCGTCTTTAACAGTGACGGCATTTAAACGCCTAGCGTCTAAGCATAGTCGGACCTTATTCGGCTTAACTACTAAGGTAACTGGCGAAGCCCATGCACTTTGCGATTGTGCAATGCCCCCCATAAAGTAATACCCCCGCACCTATGACACCAAACCTTCGCATACTCGGTTGACTTATTGCTTATAACCGAGACCTTTAACGAACATATCTTCCTGCTCCAGGAAATGGTTTTGCATATCCGGAAAGCAGGGTTAACCATCAACATCCAGAAGAGCCAGTTCGTAATAACGGAGGTTAAGTAACATCAAAACCGACCTGGATAAGATATAGACGATCGACGCCTCTGCCTAAGACCACCAAGTAGTTACGCTGCTGCTGCGTAAGGACGAAATTTCATCTGGGAAAAGCCCGGCTTGCGGGCCTTTGAATAGCTAAGGAAGAGCCTGACTACATAGCTCCCGTACTACATAGCCCGGACTTCAATAAACCGTTCTCAATCCATTGTAATGCGAGTCAACATGGGGTAGGAGCTGTCTTATTCCAGGTTACGGAGGACGGCGAGGAAATGCTTCGGGAAATCACTCGACGGAGTGAACGAGGTTTGAAAATCATAACAAATCGGCCAAAAGTGCAACTGGGCGGTAATTATTCGCGGCTTTAGTTGATATCCCCCTTTGAATAAAGGAATTATTTTTGTCAGTTTCTCTTTATATGGAATTGCTCCCTTCCTAATATGCGCGTTTTTAAAATTTGCCAATAGTTCAGTTATCTCCTCTTTGACTAGAATAATTTCATTCGTGGTGGTGTTGTCAATACCTAGTGTTGCATTCTTTTTCAAATTTTGATTGTATTTCTCTTCTATTCGTTTATTGAATAAAGGAGATGGATTTAGGTGGGCTATTTGTGATATTGAAATAGGTTGTTGACTTGACACGCAACCTAATTGATCCAAGGTATGTCAATTTTCTGGATCCGAAAACTCGCAGGTGATAGGTTTTTGCCTTCTCACCGTACCACAATTCATATAGTGATTTATGTGCTACTAGTTCCGGTTCGATTCAAGACATGCATCGCCAAGTTGACCGTCCAAAACTTATAATCCACTTACTTGGAACGGACATACCTATCTTCGTCCTTCGCCGTCTGTTATGTTTGCGGCATCTTATTTACGCGCAATATTCTCTGACTGTATGGTCCGTCTACAGTTATTATTTCCACCACAACATTGAGGGATGGAACAGACTACGACAAGATAGCCGCGCGACAATCGCAATTTACACATAGTTAAATGAAAGCGCGCCCATTGCGACTTTGTGACATTTCTGGCCAGGTCGATTATCGCAAGGATTTGCGATTTTTCCCAAAACCAGTTTGTTTACTAGGTATGATAATTTTCAGGTCGCAAGTTTTGCGATACTCGCGCAGGCGCACATCAATTGGATATTTAATGCTGACAAACCCAAATGAATACCGTTTGTCTGTCCATGTGTCTTTGAAAGATTTTTTGCATTTGTTAAATCTAGTCATTGAAGTGGCAATAAAATGACAGTCATATTAAATGAAATATGAGATAATGATGTGAAGACGATAATGCTTAAAGGAAGGATTTTATAAAAAGTGAAATTTCATAAAATTCAGACTATGATGCTACTTAATTTGTATTACAACTGGTATCTGCTACCAATTTAATGTTTTAAATTATTTTAATTCTCAAATTTTTGCAATTTTTAGTACATATTTTCTTAATTTTTCCCCGCAACGTGAATGAAAAAGTGAAAATGTTTTTTGTTTAAAACAAAACATTGATTTCTTTCTTTCGCCTTAGCAACAATAATACCGCCACTCTTTATATATTTGCCATATCTAAATTCCTACTGATTGTCTCAAACAAAACGGAGCATATGTATTCCTGACAAAGACATCCCTTCAACTAAGCATACCACTTCTGCGCATGCCTGAAGTCCCATTGCAAATCTTGTTGCAGTGTGGTTATATTTGCGACTGAAAATAGCGCTACACGACAGTCTATTGCAATCTGGTCGAACCCGAACTGTATTGTCTGTCTATAGGTACCTGTATTCGATATAGTCGGAACAAACAGGTCACGACGGTACGAATTTACAACTGCAGCAGGATCAGACGAAGAAACGAATCGAAAGTAAAGAATTCACTTCGATACAATTATGATTTTATCTTATGCAGATTATCAGAAATAGCTATATCATCCCGTTGTGTTTATTGCAACTATAATGTTTGAACCGAGCACTGAATTACGTTAATTGGCTTATATACGGGAAACGGTGGCAGGTGGACCTATTTTTTGCGTGTGTGTCGACAGTAGCGCAATTTCCGATATCCAATTCACCATTTAGGAATCACAACTATTGTCAATATAACATTTTCATTCAGAATTCCATTGTTTTTCCATATCACCAAATAAATTAAACGATTATTTTTGAAACTTCTGCCCACGAATTCCAGCTGAACTTCTACACATGCGTTACTAAAGTAAGCAGAACATAGGCCCTAATTGCAATTAATATTTTATTTAAAAATTCAGAAAATACGAGTACTTTTAGCAATGAATTAAAAATATAGAAAATAACTGTATTTTGTTACCAAGATATAGTGTAAATGTTGCTTAAAATCAGAATAAAGTACCGGTAGTTAAATCAGCCCTAAATGTTATTTAATACTTATTTAATACTGCCGCTGCTTCCTTTGGCTAATGCGTCAGTCTGTTCATTATCCGCGATTCGTGCATGTCGGCACCCCATGAAAGGTAACCCCACTGTCCTCATTCAAAATGCTGAGTTTATTGCGAAATTCTTGTAATGATATTTTTAGTGGGTTTCATCCCTATATAGCAGGTCTGTGACGGCAGGCATCAGATGCTTTAGACGTTTTTTAACCCCCGCTACCGCAAAAAAGCTGCGCTCATACTGCAATATCTGTCTGAAAGATACCTCGGCACACTGCCTGTAGGTTAGGAATACTTGATGTTCCTGATTCCTTTGAGTTTTCCCATCCTCCTGTGTGCCATTTGAAAGTATATGGTTTTATAAGGTGTATATTAAGTTTAAGGCATCCTGACAGGACCTCTCATGTTCCTGTAACCCATCAGAAATTGATTGGCCCTGTAAGTCATCGCGCCTATATGCCTGTTCTCCGTGAGCTCTCGAATTCAATCTCCGTCCAATTTAAGCGTATGGCTCGAAGCTGATACAGTGTATGATTTGTAGTGAGTGACATCAGAGAAGTCTTGTTAGGATTAAGTCCTATTTCCTGCACAATTTGCAGTGCTCCCTGAATTCGACCAAATATTGTTCCTTTTTTAAAGTTTTATACTAAAATACAAAAGCCCATTGAAATAGGTACCTGTGTCCGTCCGTCTGTATGTCACAGCCATGAAACTTTGTGGAAAGGCCGGAAGTTATGACTTCTATAAAGTTTTGGGGTGAAAAAAAAAGTCAGTTTTAAGAGGGTCAAACATGTTTTTTTCATCAAAGGTAGTCAAGTGGGATGTCATATGAAAGGTCTTAATGAGATGTTTTCAAAACAGGTCTACAGGTCTACTTTACCAGTGTCGAGGAAGGTAGGAGAAGGGAAAATGCACGAAATTTTGGCGTACCCCCCTCGCGATTGGCCACCTTTCATCCAAAAAATCTGGAGAAAATCATGAGTGTAGACCGTTACGAGCACAACAACAACATGCGTCAGATGTCGAAATTCACTCAACTTTGTTAGTAATAGTATGATTTATTAATTTTACACTTTCTTGATTAAAATCGCAAGGGCACAATAAAATTTAATACGTAAATGTCAATTTATAAGTTTAATCATTACTGAAAATTTCAGAAAAATTGAATTGTATTTAACAAAGTTATCGGGGTTTAATTTGTCCCGTATTACAAAAGCAACTGTGCATGTCTTTGGGAAAATATTCACTTTTAATCGACTCAGACACTACGGATTTGCATGAAAGTTTCAGGAATAATATATAATAAATATCTTTGAGAATTTGTTCAACGGTTGACATCCGTAATCTTAAAATAAAATGGCGGCCATTTTAAATGAGAATATTGCATAAAATTGTATTTTTCTTGAACCATCATTTAAGGTACATGCTATTAACACAATGAATACCTAAAGATGGGCATCATATTTCAAGAACCTTCTTAATCCTCCGCACAGCGCCAGAAAATCGGAGCTTATAGATATTCCCGGAGAGCTTCCATTGGCCGCACCTACTCTGGATGAAGTTTGTTCCACAATCGAAGCCCAAATGAATAATAAAGCGCCAAGCATCGATGAGATTCCAGTCGAGCTCATTAAATATGGGGGCAGTAGTGTTCAAAAAGCCATCTATAAAGTCATTCAGCACATTTGGCAACAAGAACATATGCCGAACAAGTGGAGCCAATCAATTATATTCCCTATCCACAAAAAAGGTGACAAGCTACAGTGCGAAAACTATAGAGGCATATCACTGCTTTGTACTGCGTACAAAATATTTTCGAAGATCTTAAAAAATAAAATCGGATCATACGCCAACAGTATTATTGGGGAGTATCAAGGTGGTTTTAGAGCAGGGAGATCGACAACAGACCATTTGTTCACAGTTAAGCAGGCACTTGAAAATGTGGGAGTTCAACATAAACGTACACTACATTTTCGTGGGCTCTAAGCAAGCATACAACAGTATTGATGGTAACGTACTGTACAAATAATGCTTTGCAGGGAGATGGGGTGGCCGCATTGCTATTCAATTTGGCGTTGGAGTTCGTCATAAGGAAGCTACCTGTCGATATACGAGGTGCATTACTATACAAGTCGAGCCAAGTAGTAGCCTATGCGGATGACATCAACATTTTGTCACGGTCATTAACAACTGCCAAAGAACTCTTCCTGAAACTCAACAGCGAAGCAAAACAAGTAGGGCTACAAATCAATGAGAATAAAACAAAGCTCATGACGCAGCCGAGGAAAAATACCTCAAATACACAAAATATCACACTTGGCGAATACAGTATCGAATATGTTAACGAATTTGTGTATTTAGGTTCCAAAATAACGAAAACTGGTAATGAAAGAGGCGAAGTACGCCGAAGGATACAGCTCGCAAATAAAATATTTTATTCAGCTTTGACGATCTTGAAGATCAGTTGCATATACAGGAAAACAAAGCTCCAAGTATACAAATCTGTGATAAGATCTTTGCTATGCTATAGGTGTGAAACATGGATCCTAACTCAAGAATCCGCAAACATATTGTACGCCTTCGAAAGACAGATCCTGAGGCGGATAATCGGAGGGAAGCAAGAGGGAGACCAATGGCGAATTCGATACAACCATGAGCTGTATGAAATTTTTGACGAACCGGAGGCCTCAACGATTGTAGGACAGTGGAAGCTGCAATGGGCTGGCCACATGTATCGAATGAACGAACAATGGATATCCAAAAAGGTGTTCGTTGGGAAAACCGAAGGGCGGTGACCAGTGGGGAAACCGAGGAAACGTTGGTCTGGCTCGTTCGACGAAGACAGTTTATCGCTGCTTGGATTTCGAAGTTGGAAGACGTGGTCAATGGACAGTTGGAGGCGCTTGTGCAGGAAGCGAAGGCCCAAGAGGAGGTAGAGCGCTATGGAGAAGAAGGGGGAGGAATATATAGTTGGATATTTTGCGGTAATGGAGGTAAAAACGCCCAACGCGTCCCTCGACAAAGCCGACCATAATGGTTATAAGAGTTGATATTCTTCGCTTCGTCAGCATGATAATTCAGTTCACATCGCAAACTGCAATGGATGCTTCGTCATCCACCAGTCTACTACCCTCCGCATGACTTGGTTGTCTTATTTGGGTAAAATCAACCGTTCTGGCAGTGATAACCGTTGCGACATCATCAATTTAACTTGTGAGGGACCGCAGACATTTCTACGCGCAGCAGATCATCGCACATGATATTCCATAGGTCAGGTCCTTGAATCGACGCTTGCGCTGCACCTGAGGTGAAAGACCTCCTTCTTACTCCCTCTTTGGTGTTATAGAGCAACCATCCATCCCTGAGATAGTCTCGCATAGAGACTAGCAAGTAACCATGGATACGCAACTTCTGTTTAAATGTCAGAAGCATGTCCGTCCATCTCGCTGAATTGAAAGTATTTTGCACGCCCAGTTTAACGAGCAAGACGATAGTAGATCTATGAGTACCAGTCAAGCCATTTTCCAGCGCGATTAACATACCCACGCAACTAACTAAACAAGAATTATATAAATTCAATAAAAGTTGTGGGTGACACTCCACCACAGTAACTCCAGCAGGCCCTGGAGCCTTCCAGTTCTTCATCCTGAATACTTCGATACTTAGCTCCTCGATCGTAAGATGTTCGACAGGTTAAGAATGATAAAATCGTCCATCCTAGGTGGATGAATAGGCAACACAAAGCTTTCGATGTGCGCTCCATTGATATCGCGTCCATTAGAGTGGTGGGTCGCATGCAGCCAAGTCACGGGTGAGCTTCTACGCATCACGCCATAGACCAGAATTAAGTACCTCACAAAGTGTCTGCCATTTTACGCGTCTGCTCCTTGTAATGTCCTTCGTCCACACCTTCGCTGCAATGTGGGTAGCAGAGAGTTCGATTGCATCCTGCCTATCCCTGGCTCGTTGTGGCTTGCGTCTGTATATGTACTTCAGATTTAAACAGATTAAGTGTATAAGTAATTTATCGATTAAATAAGTATGGTATGTTACCATATTTATATGTCCTCAAGTGCATTAATCAGGCTTTGCTTTGGTTACGTTTCCAAATTGTATTACATATACGATGTAGATTTGTTTCGAGTGATTCTTAAGTCAACTAGTTGCCATAGGTACTGATTTAAAAAAGGGTAAAATGCACAGATGCTAATCTATTAGGGTCACAAAATAGGATTAATTATTATTACTATTTTTTTAACTAAAAGATAAGACAACTCCAATGTATGTTAAAATTTTAGAAAATATTCAATAATAAGAGTATGTGATACGACATTTGATTTTCTTTACCAGTGGAAAATAACAAGCCTCCAAAAGATATCCCAGTATCATCACCTACTTGTTCCGAACCATCTCCAAAAGAATTGGCAAATATTTCAAAGGAAAAAGGGAACTCCCTTGTGAAACTCGGACAACATGAAGAGGCAATTTACCACTATTCAAACGCAATAATACACTACGGTTCTGATCCAATATTTTACACAAATCGAGCTTTATGCTATCTGCGATTAGAAAAGTACATGGTAATATTTTAAAAGGATAAAATGTATTCAAATAATTATTTCTAGATTTAGCGAATGCATCGAAGATTGTAATTCAGCTATACAAATAGATCCAAAATGTGTCAAAGCCTTTTATCGACGAATGCAGGCATACGAATCGTTGGGCGAAGTGGATAAATCCTTGGCTGATTGCAATAAAGTTTTAATATTAGATCCAGGAAATTTGGATGCTAAACGTAGTCAGGATCGCATTAAGAAACGCAAAAATAGCTTCAGTTACAATTTGTCTCGATCATTTCAAAATATTCGCGACGGATCTAAAATTTTAGAGCCGACCTGGACACAAATCGATGGGTACATGAAAGAAATACCAGTTACAACTAAACCGCCACATTTAAGATCAAAGGTAGTTGACAGAATTAAAATTAAGTGTGTGATTTAAGAAATATACCTAATATTTATTTCAGAAACCCATCAAAAGGATCCCTGTTGAAGAAGTCCTTACAGATGATACACACTTAAATGATATCCCAAATGAAGTCATTGATAAACTATTCAATAGTAACGACTGTGGAAGTTATAAGCAAGTTGACACCAAGCAAAAAGCCGAAACCAAGCCTACCCCTGAAAAGAAAGACAGCAATGAAAAGGAGTTACTAATAGAAAAAGACACTCCACCGGTGCGGAAAAAAGAAACAATTATTATGCCAAAACAAAGAAAGGTAAGAACAGTATTTGATATGCTATGATTATACGAGTATCTTTTTCATTTTTTGTAGCTTGAAAAGATTCCAGATGAGCCAAAAACTCAAGCTCAGTTTTATTCAACATGGAAAGAGTTGACAAAAGAACAGAAGTATTTATATCTTAAGGTAAGTACAGCCTTACTAGTAGAACATATTTGAAATCTTTATTTATTCAAACATGAATTTTTCTGTTCATCTTTAGCAAATTCAACCAAATAATATTTTAAAAATTCTTGGAGCTGGTTTTGAAATCGACACCCTCTCTGAAATTTTAAAAATTCTAAGTGAATTTTATATCGCCGATAAATGCGACTTTAAGGTACTGTTCGAAATTAGCAAACATGATGAAATGTCTATTCTATCCATGTTCCTTTCTGAAAAAGATAATCAAGGTTAGTAAACTACTTTAATTTCTCATCGACTAAATCGACAATTTGCGTATTTATTTCACAGCTTTAAAAAAGATCGTGGAATATTTACGCCAAAATGGATGCGCTGAAACTAAGATCAATGTCTTAAATGCAAAATTTGGAGTTAGATTTTAAATAAATAAATGTCTTTAGAATGTTAGAAACGTTCTTTTATTTGAACTATTTAAGCAGAATGGCTGAAATCATACGCTTGTAAGAAAACTGATAATTGGATATCGCTATCAAGTTGAAGATACCTAACAGTGACCTGTTGTAGTCATCCACTTCATCCTTTACCCTTTCCTAGTTGACTGCATAAGTAATTATCTAAATTCATGCTTTTGTGATAATTTACTATAAATTTTGTTCGAAAACGTTGACGAAAATACCTTTTAAATGGTAGGGTCGACAGTAAAAAATCTTGTTTCATAGAAAATTCTGATAAAGCGTATAATTATTTCGTGTTCTTAATTTTAGCTTTTCGAAAAAAAGAAACACAAGATTAACTCCATCTCAATCGATAGCTTTTCATTATACGATAGGTTAATTTGATCAAGTAATGATCCGAGTTAATATTGGCTCCTTCGTATGCACGGACGTCAATTAGGCTCGAGGCCCTACATAGTCGATCTGGTTTTGTACGTTGCCATCCGGTGATACCCAGGTCATTTTATGAATGCGTCGATGTGGGAAGCAAGTCGAACGTATGACTAGGTTTCTGCTACATGCAAAGACAATCAGGCGCTGTTCGTTGTCATTTGTTTCATCGTGGAGGCTACATCCTCCAGTCGGTCCCCGATGAGATAGCTCGTTACCAACCTTAGCGTTGAAATCACCCAGAATTATTTTTGTTGTCTTTTGTAGGCAATGGGTCGACTGGTCTTTCCAGGTGGTTGTAGAACGTTTTCTTCGATCGGGGCGTGTACGTTGATCAGCCAGATTTTGAAGAACTTCGTTTTGATAAGTATCCCACACATTCGTTCATCGACTGCCTTAAAATCAATAAGATGCGACTTGAACTCCCTATCCACAATGAAGGCCACTCCGTATTCTCGTTTTCCAGTAGGCTTCCCACTTTTGAATATTGTGTACGATCTCATGTCTTGTATACCATTTCCAGTCCAGTTCGTTTCCTGGATTGCCAGTATTTTTAATTGACATTGACAGCGCCAGGGTAATTGAGTGGTCGGACATTCCAGGATCCAACGCCATAGTCCTTTTTTTCGTTTGCGAGGTCGTTGCCGTGAGCCCAATCAATTCCAAGGCCCTTCTGCAGGTTTCGAAACATTGTAGGGTTTTCCAGGGACGGGGAGTTAACCCGTCGCCCAACCTTCATTTCGGTGGCATGGTTGTTACTCGCCTTCGCCCTCTTACGTCCCCATAAAGGAGGTGTAAGTAGGATTTTGTAGCATTTCTCGGCATTTAATGTCCCATTACTGGAGAACCATTACACCCAATGTGCGACCCCGAGAACACTTACTACCATTTCATCGTGGGATTTGGGACTGTCGGCGGTGGAGTTGTGTTGTTCATATTCTCGCACCGCAAAATAAGGAAATTGAAATAAAGTTAAGTAAAGTCGAATCGTTGAAAGTTGTTCTACGCGTTTTAAAACTAGCATTTGAGTCGGTGGTTGATTCTTGTATTTTGGGCTTAGTCTGCTCGTGGAATATCTGCGACTGAAACTCCTCTCCGAACTAGCTAGCCGGGCAGCAGCCACCTCTGAGTAGTCTAAGGGTGTCCGGACTTGTTAACCTGATAAGTATAGTCCGTTGGCACGTTTCTAGACCATGTCTGTAACCGGTGAGAAGTCGGTTTAGATTTCCTTCGGGAAATCTCGAACGAGCGAGGCGAAGGAAGTAAAATCATTACATCTGTTTAAACTCCATTTATTATACTCAAGGTTTTTTACAATGAAAAAAAAAATTCAAATACACTCGTAATAACTAAAGCCTAAATACTAACTGACTCGAATTTTTCAACTCGCATTTATGAAGTCCAAAAATTATTCCATACTACCCACTAAACACCTCCCCTTTCTACCCGAGAACCCAGCCTGGAACCTATTGATACATTACTTCGGGCCAGGTCTCGTTTTGTTATGCAAAAATTATTTATAATTCAAACACAACAGTGAACTTTGATCCTACACCTAATATGTTATAACCTAATACAATTCTAATAAAATTCAATCAAAAACTTTATCTTATACTAAATAATTCTATCACAATATTCCTAACCTAC
The DNA here is from genome assembly GCA_963969285.1 of Odontomyia ornata. Lineage (NCBI taxonomy): Eukaryota > Metazoa > Arthropoda > Insecta > Diptera > Stratiomyidae > Odontomyia > Odontomyia ornata. The sequence goes on along the minus strand of OZ017738.1, from coordinate 155,782,534 downwards.
GCGTTTAATCTTATCTCTAAACCTAATATAATAAACATGACATATACCTAACCTATCCCTAATTTTTAACACAGATAAACAACACTAAATGTAGCAATAATGAGCTGAAATTCAAAAACAAAGTAACGAAAAACACTAAAACGAAAATAAACACGAATAATTTAGACATTTTCATTCAGCCACCAATACCTAGATTGCGCCGTCTCAGCTCGATCAGCTTCAACGAATCTAGCAAATGAGTATCTCCATTGGAATTGTTGATCTCGTGAACTCAAACTCGGAGGATATTTTATCTTCTTATCGGTGGCCCGTCGATATATGTGATATATGACTGGGATCATGACTTGGTTAAGTCTTATTTGAGTAAAATCAACAGTTCTGGCAGTGATAACCGCTGCGACATCATCAATTTAACTTGTGAGGGACTGTAGACATTTCTACGCGCAGCAGATCATCGCACATGATATTCCATAGGTCAGGTCCTTGAATCGACGCTTACGCTGCACCTGACCAGCATAGAGACCAGCAAGTAACCAGGGATACCCAACTTCTGTTTAAATGTCAGAAGCATGTCCGTCCATCTCGCTGAATTGAAAGTATTTTGCACGTCCAGTGTTACGAGCAAGACGATAGTAGATCTATGAGTACCAGTCAAGCCATTTTCCAGCGCGATTAAAATACCCACGCAACTAACTAAACAAGAATTATATAAATTCAATAAAAGTTGTGGGTGACACTTCACCACAGTAACTCCAGCAGGCCCTGGAGCCTTCAAGTTCTTCATCCTGAATACTTCGATACTTAGCTCCTCGATCGTAAGATGTTCGACAGGTTAAGAATGATAAAATCGTCCGTCCTAGGTGGATGAATAGGCAACACAAAGCTTTCGATGTGCGCTACATTGATATCGCGTCCATTAGAGTGGTGGGTCGCATGCTGCCAAGTCGACAGGTGAGCTTGTACGCATCACGCCATAGAACAGAATTAAGTTCCTCACAAAGTGTCTGCCATTTTACGCGTCTGCTCCTTGTAATGTCCTTCGTCAACACCTTCTTCGCTGCAATGTGGGTAGCAGAGAGTTCGATTGCATCCTGCCTATCCCTGGCTCGTTGTGGCTTGCGTCTGTATATGTACTTCAGATTTAAACAGATTAAGTGTATAAGTAATTTATCGATTAAATAAGTATGGTATGTTACCATATTTATATGTCCTCAAGTGCATTAATCAGGCTTTGCTTTGGTTACGTTTCCAAATTGTATTACATATACGAGTAGATTTGTTTCGAGTGATTCTAAAGTCAACTAGTTGCCATAGGTACTGATTTAAAAAAGGGTAAAATGCACAGATGCTAATCATATCTATTAGGGTCACAAAATAGGATTAATTATTATTACTATTTTTTTAACTAAAAGATAAGACAACTCCAATGTATGTTAAAATTTTAGAAAATATTCAATAATAAGAGTATGTGATACGACATTTGATTTTCTTTACCAGTAGAAAATAACAAGCCTCCAAAAGATATCCCAGTCTCATCACCTACTTGTTCCGAACCATCTCCAAAAGAATTGGCAAATATTTCAAAGGAAAAAGGGAACTCCCTTGTGAAACTCGGACAACATGAAGAGGCAATTTACCACTATTCAAACGCAATAATACACTACGGTTCTGATCCAATATTTTACACAAATCGAGCTTTATGCTATCTGCGATTAGAAAAGTACATGGTAATATTTTAAAAGGATAAAATGTATTCAAATGATTATTTTTAGATTTAGCGAATGCATCGAAGATTGTAATTCAGCTATACAAATAGATCCAAAATGTGTCAAAGCCTTTTATCGACGAATGCAGGCATACGAATCGTTGGGCGAAGTGGATAAATCCTTGGCTGATTGCAATAAAGTGTTAATATTAGATCCAGGAAATTTGGATGCTAAACGTAGTCAGGATCGCATTAAGAAACGCAAAAATAGCTTCAGTTACAATTTGTCTCGATCATTTCAAAATATTCGCGACGGATCTAAAATTTTAGAGCCGACCTGGACACAAATCGATGGGTACATGAAGGAAATACCAGTTACAACTAAACCGCCACATTTAAGATCAAAGGTAGTGGACAAAATTAAAATTAAGTGTGTGTGATTTAAGAAATATACCTAATATTTGTTTCAGAAACCCATCAAAAGGATCCCTGTTGAAGAAGTCCTTACAGATGATACACACTTAAATGATATCCCAAATGAAGTCATTGATAAACTATTCAATAGTAACGACTGTGGAAGTTATAAGCAAGTTGACACCAAGCAAAAAGCCGAAACCAAGGCTACCCCTGAAAAGAAAGACAGCAATGAAAAGGAGTTACTAATAGAAAAAGACATTTTATCTTCTTATCGGTGGCCCGACGATATATGTGATATATGACTGGGACGCCGTCAGAATCAAAAACATATCGATTCATGTCCAAATACACGAACGAAGCCAGTAGCGAAGCAAGTCGCAATATACCCGTTTGTAGGGTGGAACAGCTGTGAAATCCAAGGGTTTTCACTCAAAGTTACAGATCTTGCGATATGATTCCGAAGAAGCCTCAATATGAAGATATCGACTCTTGTCACTTCATCAGTTTGATAAATTCTTCTATTCGATACATAATGCTTCCAATCCGTCTCGGGCTTTCTGTACAAACCAGTACATGCACGAAGACATTTCCTTTCGAAAACTCTTAATTTTTCCATAGTACTAGCGCTCTGGTTGTACCAGATCTGACATCCATATGTCAAAACTGGTCTAACTAGGGTCTTGTAACAGATAATTTTGACCTTTTGATCAATGTGTTTGGAATGGAAGATAGGGCCATGACTACTTTAAGTGCCCTACTGAGCATGATCTTCACATGTTCAGTATAGTACAGATACTGATCGAGATGAACACCGAGGTATCGAACACAGGGTTTATGTAGAACTGGTTCTGGACTACCCTCGCCAGCCATGATGTGGAAATCTTTCCAGTTACGTTTCAAGTCTTGACTGACCCCCTGCAGCGTTGTTCGAAACAAGATTATTTCACACTTCTGCGCATTGATTTCCATTCGCCAATTGTCAGTGTACAGCTGCACATCATTGAACATTTTTTGGAGATTGCTCTGAACTATTGTAGCTTTTCGGTCTGCCGTATAGATGATCAGATCATCAGCAAACGCTACCAATGATCGCGTTGGCGAGACATTAAAATCAAAGCCGTTCAATAGTTTGCGAATGAAGATTGAAAAGAGCAGAGGCCCAGTAACTGTTCCCTGCTGTAGACCATTCAAGACCTTGAATTTGCGCATTGTTGTCAGATTTCCATCAGTTACAACAAACGATTTCCCGTATAAAATATTACACATCATGGCGACAAGGTGTCTGGGGAGCTTGTCCTGAAGGAGTTTAAAAACTAGTCCATCTAACCACACCGTATCAAAGGCTTTCTTCATATAAATGAGACATGCTCCAACACATTCTTTGTTGTTTAATTTCCAACAGATGTCTGAGGTTACTTTCGTTACTGCATGTGGGGTCGAATGCCTGGCACGAAAACCAAGTTGGCAATTCGGCATCAACTCATATTCTTCAATGTGGGCGTTTAATGTTCTGTTGAGTATCACTTCAAACACCCTGCTGATCTTAGGCAGCAAGCTGATTGGGCGATAGCTTTTGGGGCATGAAGATTCTTTTCCTTTCTTCAAGATCGGAAATACCTTAGCCTTTTTCCACTCATTTGAGAAATATAAATTACTCAACATGTTGTTGAACAATATGCAATAATTCCTAATAGCAACCTCAGGCAAATGTCGGAGAACTACATTTGGAATATCATCAGTACCACATGATTTCTTGTTGTTTATCCTGAGAAATATGAAACACAAGTCTTCATAGCTGACAAAATAATCAATAAGATTCAAGCTCGCCCTGAGGTCAGATGTTAATGTTTCATTAAATGAAGAATTGATTGGCCGTTCAAGCTTGATTTGAAGGCGGAAACTTTTGCTTCAACGACCTCTGAAAATATTTCATTCCCTCTCTCAGGGTTTGGTAGATGAACCAATTCAAAATGTGTTCCAATCAGGGCAAGTTTATGCAATCCCTCGCATATAATCCTGTTTCCATTTCTATCCGGAGTCGTACTATCAATTTCGATACCAGCCCTATCGAGAAGATTTATCTCATCACTAGTGACTTCAAGATTCGATACCTTCACTTGAGACTTCTTGCGGAATATGCTATTCACTTTGGCGAACACGCCGTCTGGGTCCTGTGGGCTAATACCCCTCAATTTTTCTGCCCATTGATTGCTGACCTCACTCCTGAAGTATGACCGGATTAAGTTCCGGACATTCTTCAGATGTAATTTCAACAAAGCCAATGAGGGATGATAAATATTGTTGGCGCGTATGAGAAGAAGCATTTTCAATCTTTTCAACATTGCGATGGTTGGTGTTTCATATCCTTCCATATGGTTTCGATGTTTAATCTTGGGAACTACTTACTCAATCGTGTCCAACGTCAGCTTCTCTAACTTCGACAAATAGAGATCTATTTAATCGTTAGTTAGATTCCTGTCATCAGGAACCATTAAGCAAGAGTTGTCATCATCAGAAGGGGAACATTGCTTCTGGTACTCCCGATTCTTCTGAGACTTTCCCATCAGTTTTTTTTTAATTCAACCGATGATTTTCGTGTTGAATTGGAATGAGGAAGAAATCATCCCTTTGATGATTGATTTCCATTACGATTGCGTTATGGTCGCTATCATAAGGAAGCACCTGCAGTTTCCGTTGAGGACTATTAAAGCTGAATTCATGTCTTGCGTCTACAATGCAGAGGTCCAAATATGAATTTGTCCTAGGGTATGTTGGGAACTCCGTCCCATAAAGATTGCACCTGTATTCAGTTTGGTTCTCTGTTATCCACGATTTCAGGAATACACCTCTTGGATTATTGGTTGCGTTCAGCCATGATGTATGCTTGGCGTTCAGGTTGCCAGCAAGAATATCATAGTTATGCAGCCTGTTCATTTCGAGTATTTCAAACAAGGAATTGAGTTCCTCCTTGAGCTTGAGAACAGTTCCACCAGTTGCATAGGCAGAGATAACGAAGAGGTTATCCCCACCTGCCAATGAGATTTTGATAACGGACACTTCATGAGATTCAAAGCTTTTGAATTCGACTTTTTCAATATTTTGGAAACGATAGGGCCTTTTCACCAATATCCCGGTGCCACCTCCCCCATCACCTATAACCCTATCGTTTCTTACGAATTCAAAATCCTTGAATGTCATGGAATGCCATGAATTGAGGTGGGTTTCAGTAAGAAGAATGATCTTCTGGCTTTTGCTTAACAAGGAACTCCAGGAGATAATCACGTCGATGTAGACTCAGAATGGAGTTGAAGTTGATCGAGATGAGACGAATCCTATCCGTGGGAATGTGACTGGATGACAACTTATTTTGAGGCATTTGAAAGACCTAAACGCTGAAAAACGATGTTAATTTACGAATCTTGTTTATCGATTCGCTCCGATAAGGAATTTAATTGCTATAAATTTTAAGGAGCAGCTCATTATTGCCACTTACATTATCAATTTTATTTACATTGTCTATCACACTGCGGTGTGGTTGACTTTGTTTTGGAGTGAATTTTACCTTTGCATCTTGATACCGGGGGCATCCTCGATATGATGCTGGATGACCAAAGACACCGCAGTTCACACAATATAATTTTTCTTTTGGCTCCGCCTGAGCCAATTTGCACTCGCCGGGAGGATGAATATCTTTGCATTTAACACACCCCGAATCATTGGCACCTGTAGCACTGATTGACCTCACTTTTCTGGAGGCGTTCCCACCTCACCGCACGGAAGTTCAAGTACCGTATTTTTTGCAGGGCACTTGAACTGCTTTTGCTGGAAATTCGGACTAAGTAATAAGGCAAGTTTTTACGTTCCACAATCGATCTCCTTGTTGCCAAGTGTTTAGCGGAAATAAATTGTATTTTTGGTGCAACTTCTTGGAGCACCTGAAGGAGATCGACTATGTCCTTTCCGCACTCCAGATCCTTCAATAAATAGATTTGGTTTCTTTCGCTTTTGGGGGTGTATGTAAAATGCGGAACATTTCCCGCATTCAACACACTTTTTGCTACCTGAAAATCAACCAACGACTTAGTCCTAATTGTCAGTTTATCAGCATTGGCTCTTTTGATCTCAAAATCATTTAGCTTATTTTCGGTTGCCAAAAGCCGAACTATATCTTTGCCCATTTGCCCAAATACATTGATTGGTGGGACTTTTTCTTTCTTTTGATTAATCTTGACGGACGGACCAGCAGACAAAACTTTTGGTTTTTCTCCTTATTTTTAATTTTTAGCTATTCTATAATTCCATTATCTAGTTTAGCAGTAGAATAATCAGAAGTTTTACCTGGATCCTCTTCAATACTCATCGTATCTTCTAGTCCAGCTAGCGCTGCATAATAATTCCTGCTGTCGTTTGCTCCGCCTGCGCTGAGGACATCCACTTGATCAGCTTCTTGTTTCGGTGTCTTAGTTGTCTTATGTGAAGTCATTTTTGAATTTGCTTCTTTTCCTTTCTTGCTTTCTTGAGCTTTGTTGAATCTCAATGTTTCAACGAGTGCTTCTAGTGATTTGATTTGAAGTTTGAGCTCTTCATTTTCTTTCTCACCCTTGTCAGCTTTCTCCTTATCTTTAATTAACTGGTTGATCTCGATGACTGATAAAATTTGCGGTTTTTCTTCGTTATTATCGTATCTTCTTTTGAGCTTTTTTCACCCGTCATCGTTGGCGATGGAGACGATCGTTCTGGTTGATGGCTTAAGCCATCGGGCTCCTCCATCTCGTTGCTTTTGCAGCGAGACTAAAGGGAATGTTCTCAAACCGGGACTTCCCTTGAGCGTATTTCCACTTTTGATACTTCTTCAGGAAATGAATTTCAGGTATTCGATAAATGCTCGAATAATTCGACGGTGATGGTTTTCAGTTAAAAAATTATTTTCAACTGACTTTTGTGAAAAATTAATTAATTTTTAAAATTAATGACAGGATCGATTAAAAACACGTCTACACGCAACGAGTGCTAGACGTAGAATCATGAGGCTATATACTCTAATCGAGCCCCGATGAAATAGCTCATTGCCAACCTTAGCGTTGAAATCACCCAGAATTATTTTTGTCTCATTTGTAGGCAATGAGTCGACTAGTCTTTCCAGGTGGTTGTAGAACGTTTCCTTCTTTTCTTCGTCTTTTTCTTTGGCCGAGGCGTGCATGTTGATCAGGCAGAATTTCAAGGTCACACACAACCGTTCATTAACTGCCTTAAAATCAATAAGATGCGATTTGAACTCCCTATCCACAATGAAGGCCATTCCGAATTCTCGTTTTCTAGTAGGTTTCCCACTTTTGAATATTGTCTTCAATCTCATGTCTTGAATATCATTCCCAGTCAAGTTCGTTTCCTGGATTACCAGTATGTTTAATTTACAGGTATATTGACTGGCCTGTTGTAAAAGATCATTAACAGCGAAGGGTAATTGAGTGATCTGGCATTCCAGGATCTAACGCCATAGTTCTTTTTTCGTTTGCGATGTTGTTGTCGTGAGCGCAATCAATTCCAAAGCCCTTCTGCAGGTTTCGAAACATTGTAGGGATTTCCGGGGATGGGGAGTTAGCCCGTCGCCTAACCTCCATTTCGGCGGCATGGTTGTTACTTCGATTCTATTATCAGGCCTGGAAGACTTTCCATCACCCTCTTACGTCCCCACAAAGGAGCTGTAAGTAGAATTTTGTAGCAGTGCTGAAGTTGTATTTACAGTTATTAGCATTTCTCAGCATTTAACGTCCAATTACTGGAGAACCAGTAAACCCAATGTGTGACCCCGAGAACATTTACTACCATTTCATCGTGGGATTTGAGATGAGAAATCATGGAAGCTGTGGGTTGGGGAAACAAGGGGTTCCCTCCTTTCAGAAAAGGTCCTGGGACCGTTTACGGCAGAGTTGTGTTGTTCCTTTTCTCGAACCGAGAAAAGAAAATTGAAATAAAGTTAAGTAAAGTTGAGTCGTTGGAAATTGTTTTACGCGTTTTAAATCTGGCATTTGAATCGGTGGTTGATCTTTGTCTTTTGGACTTAGCCTGATCGCGGATGGTCTGTGACCGAAGTGCCTCTCCGAACTAGCTAGCCTGGCAGCAGCCACCTCAGAGTAGTCTAAGGGTGGACCTGGATGTTTCTATTTATATAAACAATTTCAAATTAATATTACTATGTATGAATACTTTTTCTGTATCGTTTTTTTTTTTGCTTGGGAGATGAATTTCATTTACGCAAAGAGTGTGGGACTCTCATGTTCACAAATGACTCGACTACCCACTAAACATCTGCCCTTTCTACCCGAGAACCCAGCCTGGACCCGTTTGAGACATTACTTCGGGCCAGGTCTCGTTTTGTTATGCTGTGAGGCGCCTTAAAGCTGGGGGATCCCTCTTCTAGCGAGTGGAGAGAGGGGAAGAAGAAGTGCCAGACAAGTGATCCCCCAGACTCAACGCTCCCGGCTGTTGTGAGTCCCTTTTATCCTTTAGGACCGCCCGAACGTAATGTGATAGACAAGTTGCAACACCTCAGCTGGAACACCATCTGGACCTGGAGCTTTCCTCACTTTCAGTGAAAGGCCTCTTCCAGTTCCAGCTGTGTGAAGAGTGGATACTCGACTGCTGTTTCACTCACCATGGCCAGCGTCAACACGGACGGGATGGGCGGGGAAGAGTTCCCGCACTATCGCGTGCATCTTTTCCGTATTATGTATGCAATGTTTCCATAGGGCACCAAGCATCTGAATAACTAGATTGTAGCCAAAGCCCCACAGATCCTTGTTTACATTTTCCACTAGATCTTACCAGCAGCGAGTCTGGTTGTTGTTAATCAATTTGCGAAGGCATTTCCTGAATATAGGCTTAGTTACAGGATACGGATCGTCGAAGTTCTGATTTTGCCTTCGCTAGGGTTTTCTGGAAAACCCGACATTTCCCTGATCCCAAGACATGCATCCTTGTAAAGAATACACTGTACCTCCTTTGTACACTCTTTTCTTTTATGTCCCATTTAACTACATTTGTAACATAGGGAACTCCTATCGGGTCCGTTACGTTTAAGTGAAGTTTTTTGTTTTATAAAACCTAGTATTTAAAGAATACCAAAGAAAAAATTTATAGAAAAACTAGTTGTAATGATTTTCTCACGTTCCTTCGAGATTTCGCGAAGAAAATTTAAACCGACCTCTCATCGGTTAAAGAAGTGAAGTCTCTGTACGTGCCAACGGACTGTACTCAGCAGGTCAACTAGTCCGGGCACCCTTAGTCTACTCCAAGGCGGCTACTTCCAGGCAGCTAGTTTGGAAAGGAGTTAACAGGTATCATCCCTGCAATAACTCTCACCATTGAATCAGAGACTGTCGGATACGAAGACGCAATTCTCAGTGCTCCTTTTCACCGTACCTACGCCAAGCGTTTTCGGTATACCTCCTTACTGAGCGGGTCGCCCCATATTTCTGCTCCATACAGTAGCACTGCCCTGCAGCACTCATCAAGAGGCGTTTTCTTGATGGACTCAATCCCGCTACATTGGCCATAAGTCGACTCAGAGCCGATACTTCCGAAGCAGTCTTCTCAGCCGTTGCTCTAATTTGCTCAGAAAAACTCATCTTTGAGCCTATCAGTAGCCCCAGGTACTTCACCGCTGGCTTCGATTCGATTAGTATCTCTCATCATCCTTACTCTAGGGATTCTCTTCTTTGCCAAGATGACCACTTCGGTTTTCTCCAGTGCTAAAATGAACCCGCGAGCAGTCACCCAGTCTCTCATTCGGTGCATTAGCATACCTAGCCTTCTTCTTCTTCTTAGCACTACAGCCCCTCTCGGGCCTTCGCTTCCTGCAACCAGCGCCTCCAACTGTCTCGGTCCGTTAACCGCGTCATCCAATTCCGAAATCCGAGCAGCGATGAACTATCTTCGTCGACCAAGTCAGACCAGCGTTTCCTCGGTTTCCTCACTGGCCGCCGGCCTTCAGTTCTCCCAACAAATACCTTCTTGGGTATCCGTTGTTTGTCCATACGATTCACGTGTCCAGCCCATTGCAGCTTCCACAGTCTTAAAATCCTTGAGACCTCCAGTTTGTCAAAAATTTCATACAGCTCATGGTTGTATCGAATTCGTCTAGCTTCGCTCCGATTATTCGCCTCAGGACCCGTCGCTTAAGGGCGTTCAATATATTTGCGGATGCTTGGGTTAGGGTCCATGTTTCACACCCATAGCATAACACAGGTCTTATCACAGATTTGTATACTTGGAGCTTTGTTTTCCTGTGTATGCAGCTGGTCTTCAAGATCGTCAATACTGAATAAAATATTTAGTTTGCGAGCAGTATTCTTCGGCGTATTTCGTCTCTTTAATTGCCCGTTTTCGTTATTTTGGCGCCTAAAAACACAAATTCACTAACATTCTCGATACGGTACTCGCCAAGTGTGATATTTTGTGTATTTGAGGAATTTTTCCTCGACTACATCATGAACTTTGTTTTATTTTCGTTGATTTGTAGCCCTACTAGTTTTGCTTGGCTGTCGAGTTTCAGGAAGAGTTCTTTGGCAGTTGTTAATGACCGTGACAAAATGTTGATGTCGTCCGCATAGGCCACTACCTGGCTCGACATGTATAGTAATGTACCTAGCCTAAGTTACTCTTATTTAACGGTGCGTCCAGCAACCAGAGCCACAACATCATCTGCATAGCCAATCAAGCGTGACTCATCTGGCATCTCCAGTCTCAGTAGCCCATCATAAGAAACGTTCCACAGGCCTGGACCAAGGAAAGATCCCTGGGCAATACCTAATGTAACTTCCATCCTTCGTTCTTTAGGTAGTCAGGCAAAAGCCGCATTAGATTTTCTGGAACTTGAAAAGGGTAATCCGGAATTTCCCTTCACCTTGCTGATCAGCACGAGCCTCGACACTTTCATCGTACCGGGAATACTTCGTCCCATAGGCAAGCGTTGAATGTGCTGAGCAGTAAGTCAGGAAAATGGTTATGGTCGACACTTTCATCGCACCGGGAATACTCCGTCCCATAGGCAAGCGTTGAATGTGCTGTGCAGTAAGCCAGGAAAATGGTTATGGACAAGTTGCAACACCTCAGCTGGAACACCATCTGGACCTGGAGCTTTCCTTGCTTTCAGTAAAAGGACTGCCTCTTCCAGTTCCGGCTGTGGGAAGAGTGGACACTCGACTGCTGTTTCACTCACAATGAACTGCGTCAGCACAGTTGGGATGGGCAGGGAAGAGTGCTGACACTATCCCGTCCATCTTTTTCGCATTATGTATGCAAGGTTTCCGTAGGGCACCAAGCTTCTGCATAACCAGCTTGTAGCTAAGGCCCCATGGGTCCTTATTCACATTGTCCATTAGATCTTGCAGCTTCTAAGCCTTGCACCTTACCTTTACTGACCCACGCCAAATCTTGCGTTTCTTAGAGCCTCAGGAGTTCGTTTTCTTGCACCCATTGTTTAATGTTTCCGGTTAAATACTTGGATTGTCGTCAGCTGATGGAACTGCCTTAGTAAATAGCTCACTGAAAGCCAAAATACCCCCTACCAGTGACCATCATGTCCATTTCAATTAAGTTTGCTATTGTATTTGAAATCCTTAAAGGTTGAATGGTTGAAAAAACAGTTGAAGGAACTCGGCATTAATTGAAAACATTTAAGTTACTATTTAATATCACAATTACGTTACACTTTAATTTTATTTCTTTTTTGTGTATGAGAGAAATAAAATAGAATTGATACAAAGCAAATTTACGGTAGCTTACATTATTTATATTACTATACGCTAGATATATTTTAATTGAATAGAAACGTTATCTCAATATTGTGGAAATACATTATTATTTAAAAAAGAAATATTAAAATGATTTGCTGAATTATAATCACGTCTTTCCTTTCCAGCAAAGCCTGCTTCCCTTCAGAAGGCTACTGCAGGTGAAAAGTGAGTATGCCGCCGAGAGGGTAGGGTTCCATTAATCCGCAAATGGTCGGTTTCGCGTTGCGGTCGTTACGCACTGCCATATTATGAAGTTTGCGTTTTTATGTTAGGGCAGATTTTTTTTGGTTTTGAATTTGAGTAGGTTATTTCAGGCACCACATCGGTAATATTCGGGAGCAAAAATGTTTTTGTTCAGCGTTTTTTTTGCCCTTTGTCTCGGACGAAGGTTACGTAATTTGAAGTAGAGTCGCTGGAAGTTGTTCGACGTATTTTAAATCGGACATTTGAACCGGTGGCTGATTTTTGTACTTCAGACTTAGTCTGCTAGCGTAAGACTCTGCCAGAGCATATCTACTAAATAGCAGCTGCAATTAGAACAAATTTTATTTCTTACGGTACTTATGGAGTAGAGAGAATCGGACTAAAAGTGCGTATGTATGGTAAACAAAAACTTGAATTTGCTTGCAATTTTACCAACACAAGGTAAACTTTAATCCATCTTTTACACGTTTATTTGCCTCTCTTTTCATTTTGACAGCTCCTCGATTGCAGGTGCTAGTTAGTATATATGCTCTGACTCTGCGACCGAAACTCCTCTTCGAATTAGCTAGCCAGCCAATAGCCACCTAGGAGTAGACTTGTCAACCTGATGGGTACAGTCCGTTGTCATGTTCCAAGACTTGAAAGAGGTCGGTTTAGATTTCCTTCGGGGAATCTTTCGAGCGAACGAGATTTAACAATCATTACAGAGAGTTAATTTTTTGATACATTTCTTATGCTTTTACGCATTTTGTTTTTTTTTTCAATTACTCCTCTAAGTCAATAAATTAAGCTTACAAATCGCGGTACTTGGTGTCAATTGTAGTTTTTGTGTTTTCCCATTTTTTTGTGTGGGTTAGAATGAAATTGAAGGGGTTGGAAAATTCAAACTATAGGTTTATGCAATAAATTTGCTGTTTTTTTCTTGGGAAAACATTATTCAGTGTATAAAAATAAAATTTTAAATTGATTTTGGAAATTTGCTTCAACCAAATTACTTAATGTCAAGTCCACCGGATTATAAATAATCTGAGTTTCAACTATCAATGCTTAAAAAATCAATAAAATAACAAGCAATGAACCAGTTAAACTTTAAAATAAATCTAAGTCGACAAACTTGAGAATAAACCAATTTTCTCAGTGGAAATTCACCATTGCAGTCTTATCAATATTCAATGAAAAACAAAAACGAAACTGTTTCGTTTTCTTCGAGGCTAAGATTCATTAAAGGCAAACGTTGACGCACTTGTGATTAAATTTGCTTACAAGAAAGTTCTCGAAACTTTTCTTTTCAAGAATCATTATTTTACTCGGTAAATATATCTGAGAGGCAGGCGACGATAACTTGACGAATGCAATAGCATCAGGCATATGACATCAAGTTAATGCTTATCACTCCAACTGCCTTTTTTAGCCCTCTTTGGACAACATCGTAGCAATATTTATCTCTTATTCAAGTTTTCCATTCTATATTGGACTGGTACCCCTTTTGGCCATTCATTAGTAATTTTCAGTTTTGTTCGAATCCGGCGAACTTATTTCATGCTGACCGGAAGGTAAAAGCGGGAACATTGCAGCACATGTAGCGCTCAGAATAATTCGCTCCTGGCGATTCATACTGTTGAACGTCTTCGTCACTTTCACAACATAAATTCTCGTCGTAGTCATCTCGATGGTCGACGAACATATTAAAAGTCTTCCCAATCAAATCTTAGGTTTTTTTGTGTTCCAAAAATAATTGGGTTGAGTAATTTACGACGATTTAATGTCGGAGGTTTGAAAATTGAACACAACTGTAGTAAACATGAGGTAGATAAAATGTCCGTGAAGGACTGCAGCGATGGTGTAATGATTTAATGTCTTACGTGCGAACCCGGAACCGACCTCTCATCGGTTCTAGACGTTAATTCTGAGTAGTGCCAACGGATGGTACCAACCGGTCAACCAATCCGTGCACCGTAACCCATTCACGCGGTGGCTGCTTGCCGGCCAGCTAGATCGGAGAGGATTTCGGTCGCGGGTCTCCAAATGAGTTACGCTCATTTACATATTTCAGCCACCTATACACGCCCGTTTTCAAACGCGTTACAAAACAAAACCATACGGAGAGGAAACCTATTCTACGTTACTCCGTATTTCTTCCTCAATCAGTCAAAGATCAAAATCTAATTTTTACTTCGCGTTCCCGAATTTCCGACGCGGTACCGAAAAGTATACTACGTTAACTCATCCCGACGAAAGCTACTCTAATAAAACGGCAAAACAACGAAGGTACCGCGCGCAACGCGAAACCGACCTCAGCGGATTTTCTCAAACCCTACCCTCGCGACGGCATACTTACCCTGCACCTCATTTCCCGCTGAAAAGCAGAATTACTGGAAAGGAAAGTCTATTTTTTTCGTTAGCAATTCATGTTGTCCTACTATAGAAAGCGTCATTAATGTACTATACTCGTATATGCTGTGTTAAACATTCAATTTTTAAATTAAATTTGTAATGTTAATGTTAAGTACATTCATTTGTAAGTGTAAATGCTTTCGAGGTTAATATAACACTCGCCTTATTAAACGATTTTTTTTTTTCATTTGATTTTTATTTTTCCAAACGTCGCCTTTTTGAATTGGAGCATTTAATGCAACAGATACAAACTAGTTTCTAGTGAAATGAAAATCTAATTTTAGCTATGCAAAGTAAATTTAAATGAAGAATTGGATTTGCTGGGCAATACTTTCAAGAAATTATTATAAGAATTCAATTAAATTTGTTAACTTTCTAAATTCGATAAAAAATCTTTGATTTGATGTAACGTCCAGCGAGGAATTATATATTCCTTTCCTTCAATTCGAGGTCAGCTTGAAAAAAATTTTTCTTCAATAGAACTGCGTGTATGATTTGTAGCTTAAAAATTGGTAGCGGAAAATTTTGTTGATCGTTGGGTAATTTATTTTAGCAGATATTTAATTATTCAAGTTATATTGACGAACATTTAAAGAATAATCGAGGAAAATTTCTAAACTTTATACGTCTTACAGTAGTGGTGTCTAGAATAATAAATAATTTATAGCTACATTATTTCAACTATTTACAAATTTCATTTTGATTTATATTTACACATTTAGTAAGAACGAGCATAGAAAAAAAAACATTTGCAATGAATGGCAATTAGTTGGAATGAAATGCAATTGGCTTAGGACTGTTTTTAGAATGGCAATCATCAAATTTATGCGTTGTGGACACAATGCATTCACGAGTAGAATCTTTCGCGACATTCCAAAAATGTAGTGTAAATCGTAAATGCGAACGTTTTGGAATATTGGCAAAATATCTTTTTGAAAGCATCTCTCGTTTTATTCCAGTGATTCACTCAGGCGTCCCTAACATTTGCATTGTGATCTTTCGGTTATGCATATTTTGTGTGTTTAATCATAGTAGTACCTTCCGATTGGATCGGATTTAACATCATGCAACATACTCACTGCAATATGGCCTTGTAGATACGGGGTTTACAAGCAAGCACCGTGTTTCCAGTTCTTTGAGGTGCGTGAGTGGTTCCAAACCGCTCAACTCCTGAATATTGCTCCCAAATTTTCTATTTGCGGTGTTTTGTATCCTCATTGCGATCGTGGCAGACATGTGTCGAGCGTATGGATTTCATATGACGGATTGGCGAAAGCATCACAGATTTATCGCCTTTTTATACACGACCACTTGCAAAATGGCTAAGCATTAGCGGCGCATTGATTGTATCGGTCTAGCGAGAATTAAGAACTAAGTTACATCACCAGTTACCCTCGTCCAAAGCATATTTACCGGAACTGTTTACGTTGGGTTTAGGTGGTAACACAGAATCTTCACTTTATCCACAAAACTCACAATAGAATTTACACACTAAAATCCCGCTGCGATACAAGCAATTCCTTTTGATGACTCTCGCTACCCACACACTCTGCCACCATGTGGCTGTCAAAATTCTGTTGGCATCCCACGATAAAATAGACGTGGGATGTGCACTGGTCGCAACCAACGTAAAATGACAAGCCACCTAGCAGCAAAGTGTGTTGGTAGTGGTCACCAGCGGCGTCGCATGATTCATTACAATGGTCTTTGTCCTCGGCGGGAGAGGGTGTTGGGTTTCGCTGAGATTGGCCTTGCCTGAGGATTTGTGAATGCGCTGGCAGACTAGCGTTGCAGTGTCGTGGGGCGGGTTCTTTTCCCCAGCACAAGGACCCACTACAAAAAAGAATTTCGCATCCACGAATTTAAAAGGTGCAAGTACATATCGAACGGAGTCGAGCCTGAGCCTGACTAAGGGTTAAAGATTGCTCAAGTAAATGGCGAACTGGGCCTGGCGAAAATAGACGACGCTTGGGAGATTTTCGTCTTTACTGACGATACTTATAGCCCCCAAATAAGAGTGGGCATCCAGGTGAAATTGAATCAAGATCCAATGTAGACATGGCCATATATTTTCCATTTAAGTGAAAAACTCATACAAACATAATTTGCATGAATTTTTCCCTTAAATGAAAAATTTGAACGTGGCAAATTTATGTTATAGCATCATGTGATGGAATCTCATAACACTATATCATAAATAGGCACGCGAGCAGAAGGCCACTCTACACTGCGAGAGCACCTGCAAACGAATTAAGGAGGGGTGAGCTCACCCGATGGCTAGCTCATTATGGTGGAGGGCCAGCCATCGTTGCGAGTCCCATACCTGGTCAGGTTTCAAATGGAAGGAAAGACCGAGTTTTGGATATTTTAACAATTCATCTTTTCAGTTTATTTCTCTCGTTTATAGACCAAACAAACTATTTCAATTACAACCATTTATGTACTTTTAAATTATTGCAAGGTAAACTATTTATTTTTTTGTCAGAAGTACGTCCATAAAGAAAAATTTATTTATAAAAAAAATCCTACTATTTGTACGAACAAAATCAAACAACGCAACGAACTGTTAAAGTTGACATAGCCAACAATACGAATGCAGCAATACTTAATCGTTTACGAAGGCAATCTTGACATATAGCAACATGCATTGCTCTAACATAGTACCACCTTAGGTTAATTTTTATTGTCAATGTAAAACAATAGATTCATAAATAAATATAAATAAATATACATAAAATAAACGGGTACTCACCCAACATCCTCAACGAGCGCCCATAGATGGTGTGGGTGATGCCTGAAAACTTTGCTGAAATTCTGGTTGAAGTAGGTTACGAGTGCTTGAACAAAATCATTACATTTGAAATTCAAGAAAAGTTCTACTCTATTAGAAAGATAAGTTCCAACTGTTTTCTTATTCCGATTCTTAAGAATGTATCTATCCGTCGATGTGTTTGGTTCTATTTAAGGTTTTGATATCGAGCTCCCAGCTTCGCGATCCGTTGTATCTATTGGGGAGATCCGACGCGGAATAGTGACAAGTTCCACTTCAATCTAGCCAACAATTGAAATGCTAAAATATTTCGTTCGGAGTCGGTGCAATTTTTATGGTGACGGAATGTAAAAGGTATGGGCACTTGTACTTTCCCACACAATTTATCCAGAGACGTCAAAAGACGAAAATTGTTGATGTCCATGATAAAGTTGTTTTGTCCAATATTTTCTAGTTTTTGCTCACATAGGCTTATAATTCTTTCAGCAATATCGTCACTTTTTGGATGAATCCACGTACAAACTAAAGGGTTTTCAATTTATTTTTTTGCAGCAACACTAAGCGGTTCAACGCGAATAAAACCTGCACACTGAGTAAAAGTATTCGAGCTTTTAATTTTTACGTGAAGAAGATCTTTTCGAATTTTGAATGGACCATTCTTAGGACGATACTCAATTACTTTTTCTGCTCGAGAAGCAGTAAAACCGGCAATGTACCTCAGAATGCTTAAACTTGCTGTGTTGATGTCAACACCAACGTAACTCACGCATTCTGTGTAAACTTTACTTAACGTTTCCGGCAGTGCTTTATCGTTAAAATTGTGTTGGTAAATACCAACTCCAATATGCTTTGGTTCTAGTTTCACGTAGTTAAAGGATCATTCAATCGACGTGCTATAGAAACTGTAGTAAAATGGGTGGATAAATGTCCATCAAGGACTGCAGCGATGGTCTGCTGCCTCTGCGAAAGAGGATGGTAGTATCTGCCGAGATAGGGCTTATCTGAGGACGCGTAAATGCGCCACTACACTACCACTACAAAAAAATTTCGCATCCATGAATTTTGAGGGTTCAAATAAATATCGGCCGAAGTCAAGAAGGAGGAAACCTACTAAGGGTAAAAAGAATTGTTGATTCCGAGGACAAACTGGGCCTGTAGAAAACAGAAGGGCTTAAAGGGAGTTCGTTGTTACCGACGATACTTATGGCTCACAAATAACAGTGGAGCTCCCAACTAAATCAAGATCCAACTGTAGACGTGGCCATATATTTCCCATTTAAGTGAAAACTCATACAAACATAATTTATATGAACTTTTTCCTTAAATGAGAGACATAAACGCATCCAATTTATGTTATAGTATAATGTGATGGAATCACATAACACTATACCATAAGAGGGCACGTGAGCAGAAGGCCACTCTACCCGGGCAAGAGCCCCTGTAACACCTAAAAAGAGGAGAGCTCGCCCGATGGCTAGCTCATTATAGCGGAGAGGCCGCTCAACGTGGTGGGTCCCATACCTGGTCAGGTTCCCAGCGAAAGGAAAGACCGATTGTATTATTTAACAATTTAACATTTCTTTATTTTTTCTTTTCCTTTTCAAAAATCAAATTTCTCATTTCTTTTCAATTAATTTACAAATTCATCAAAGTGAATGCAAAAATATTTGAAATACGTAAGCAAGAACAACCAACCGTTCTAAGTTCTAAATAAATCCAAAGTACTTATATTCAATCATGCATATTCACGGTAATTTTTATAATGTGAATTTAATAAAATCTAACATTTGGGCAATATATAAATAAATACAAATATAAGATAAGCAAATTTTTAAAAAAAATAGGTGTAATCACCAACATCCTCGCTGGGTGCCCGCTGATGATGTGGATGATGCCTGCAAAATTCGGTAGTACGTTACGCGTGCTTGAACAATAATCTTAATTGTTTATACACTTAAATAGATGATGAGTATGCAGCATGAAAATTGAATGGTAAAAGATAATGATTCTATTCGTGTAAACTTTCATGTAACGAGTCCCAAACAAAATAAGTAGAAATGCGCCAGTGTCAAATAAGTAAAAGTTGTTCGCCGATTACTCGGGAAATTTATTTTCATGCAGCGCGAATTCCAGAGATCAAAATTTCGTACTTCACACACCTACAAGTACACTCCGTTCAGTTTCCACTGCTTCAAAATCAATTTCAATTTAATCAATGAATTCTACATTTAAACTTGGCAGGTAGTTGCATACGTCCGCCGATTCTTCTTCTTTGTAGCACTACAGCCTCTTTCGGGCCTTCACTTAGAGATAGTTAGAGTATCTCATTTTCATGACCGCATTGAATTTTTTCGGAAGTTGGTTTGGTCAGTGCCATGCTCCCGTGTGCCTGCTCAGGTATGATATGATCTGATTAAATTAGTACATTTCACCGCTGAGTGAACACTCATAGTCTGTCCGAAAAATCCCCTGAACTAAATCACGTTGCTCCCAACGAGATTTGAACCTAGGACCTTCGGCTTATGCGTTCATGCCCTAACCACTAGACCACACATACTATACGTTCGCCGATTATTTTATTAAATTACAAACCTAAAGAACTACGCCTTATTTATTCATTATTGAAAAGAAAAAAAAACACGTTCATAATCATTGTCAAAAGTTGGGAGTTGTCACTTTAAATTTATTACTTGAGTGCTGATCTCATTATTATTCTATATGTATTTAAAAATCACAAGCAATGGCAGTTGCTGAGCTAATGACGCTACTTAAAAGATAATTTCACTTTTGTCGCTAGTTATTGTTGTTTTTGATGGTTTTACTTCTATAACCATAACATATTGTTGTGCTACCAAAACTGTGCTATTGATCTGGCATTAAGTGCTCTCCAAAATCGTTGATATCTCTACGGTAAGGAAGGTATCGGTTTGATGCGATTCCTGCCAAACTTACTGGTCCACGTTCCAATCCGAACGTCTACGGCGAATACACAGGACGCAAATTCCATTTGGGCATTTCCCTTGCCTGCTTCACTCCAACACAAGAATGCACTCAGCGAATTAGTTCAAGGAAGACATGCACCTGCACTTCAATCCAATTGGAACACTTTTACTCGCATTTCTGGCATCATGTGTTTGTTTACGGAACTGTTTATCCGTCACTCGATACTGGGAATCAAAATAAACTTCATTATCAGGTCGAGCGCCGTTGTCCCGCTACACACCCCGCGCTATGTACGAAAACATATACATCCACAATATGCGATCAAATCGATCATCGCATGGTTTACTTACAGACGAAAATTTCAAATGAGAAAATTCCCTTTGGGATTTACCACCACCAGAGTACTTTCGCTCAGGTCATGTGTCACTTTGATATGGGTAAATTCACGTCCACCTTCCATTCTTGCTGATTTGAGATCAATTCATTTATTCAGATATTCGGCGAGATATGTGATTGCTCGTTTTTTCCGTTTTTATTTTGGTTTGATACATACAAAAATTTTCTTTTTTTCTTCACTTAACTCCGTTCGTATCATTCAACCACGTCAACGGAATCTCCGCTTTCCCCTAACACATCGCTTGTGTTTTTACGGTGCGAGTCCACAGTACAACTCACAAAGTTCTCTACCGAAAGAGATAGGGAAGAATATCGCGAATTCGAACCGGATAGCTACGATGCTTTCGTGGTGACCGTTCATACCAGACTCCTCGATCCGTCCAAATCTCCCATAATTTCTCTGTCGCACCTGTAAATCGAAATCAGCTGCTAGCTCAGCCGAGTTAGGTTGATGCTAAGATGCATTAAATCAGTGTGCTCATGTCTGAAATTTCAATTTGCAGATTTGCGTAGTAAAGTTAATAAAAAAAATTAATAATAGATTGAAAATTTAAATCATAATAAAAGATAAATATTGTATAGAATATTAATGCAAAGAAAAAATTTACGTATAATATATAAAAAAACAATGTAAATTTATATTTATAATAAAAAATTTGAATTTTTTTTTCTTTCTAAATTTTATAATACACAAAAATTTAAATTTGAGTAACTAAATTTTTCAAATCTGCAATTGAAATTTCGGAACAGTGTTATGTGGTTTTCGGGCAGTTGGCTTAGTTGACTGCTCGATTACTACAGAACGTCTTCGTCACTTTCGCAAAATAAATTCTAATTGTAGTCGTCTCGATGGTCGACCAACCATAGAGCTATAAGATATAGAGTGGCTAACATTCTATAAACGCCTGTACATGAGCATCAAAAAAATTGATTTGTTCTCTTTTTCCCCTTTCGTAGCTGCTTCACCTTCGGCAATTTTCGGAACTTCCATGTTTCGAATGCAAAATATATTACAGCTTAAATGATGAGAATATTTATATTTTTCAAAAATCGCCCAATGATCTCTTTGCACAACAACTCAAACATATTGCCTACAAGTTTCTTTAGCCCTCATATGGGAAATCTACCATTTAATTATTAAAAACCCTAAAACTGAGTTGCTAAGGATGATACTTTTTCTCGTGAAATTTAAATATTAACATCTAAACTTTGTCGAGATTTTCCCCACATTAATTGGTGGCAATAGAATCTTATTCATATTTTGTGGGAGAATGAGGCATTCTTGCCATGCAAAACATATATTTTTATTAATAAAATTTAATTTGAAATCAATGTTTACAAATTTTAATGCCATGAGAATATTCGGATACATTCGTAATTCCAATCTGACACTGAGCTGAATAAGCAGTTAGATAAATGATTCTACTTGAAGGTACACACACGCTCAAAAAGTATATGGCCAAGGTTTTTTTCTAATATTTCGATGAAATCGAATTACCGGCGCTTGGGTATACTCTAAATTACCAGAAATTTTACTCCTCAAAATGCTTAATCATTGAATGTCTACAAGAACCCAGTTTGAAAGAAATTTATTTGTTAATTCTTTTTTAATTTATTGTTGGTAGAAAAATTTACATGCACCTTTAATTTGTCGAAACCATTTTTTATATTTCAGTTGGAGAAATGCTCGCGTTTTTTCGATTGCAACCGAACTGAACGAATTGTCAAAACAAGACTAATAATCTGTTTTGATTGATGTTCGGTGTGATTTACGGGCGATTTTAATAAGTTACTTGTGTCGGACAAATTGTTCAGCGATAAAAATTACAAATCGTGAGTGCTTTTTAATTTGTGATTGTGGAAAAGCGCGAAGACAAAAGTGACAGTGATTTTTAAAGACAAATATAGACAATGAAGTGTGTCATTTTCAATTGTAGAAATTACACTCGTTTGCGGCGATCCGGGGTGTTATTTCATAGGTAAATTTAAGATAATTAATGAATTTTTAACTTTCGCGTCGATTAGGTCAAAAAAGATGCCTTTTTCAATAATAATGTAGAAATTATTGGTTTGTCGGTCAATAATATTATTTACAAAGGCGTTTGACACTTACCTGAATTTTTTTGCGCTAAATTTTCGCGAACCCATTGGCATAGTTCAATAGTTGTGTTCGTAGGGGCAATATAGATTGAGTCGAATAGTTTCGCTCAGTATTTAGTATAAAAATAAAGATAAATGATTTTTACAAGTGTAAAGTTCCGCTGAATACTTACATCTATTAAAGTCATAATGGCTTTTAATATTGAAATTAATCTCATGTATCCGATGATAACAGCTTTCCTGGAGACAAACCTAGAAGATCAATTTGGATCAAGCGGTTAGGAAATTCAATCCGAACTATAAAAGAACACAGTGTGATCTGCAGTAAACATTTCAAAGAAGAGGATGTGTTTCGATATCCCTCTAAAACTGTTTTGAGGGAAAATGCACTTCCTGAATTATTCGTCTCATTTGAGCAAACAAACGTAAGATATAATTTTTACAGTAATATAATATACAAAATATTTCCTTTTCTCAGAATGTTCCTGGAATTATGGAAAGTGTTGTTTCAAACAACAGTAGCAGCACATCTTTGTCCCTGGAGTGTTTTCGATCCGATAATCACATGGTAGGTTTATTAACACTTTTAGGAATTTCTATCAAATTGAGTTTTAAATGGCATAAATTGAAAAATGAAAGACTTTTAGGTTTTCCCAGAAATCCATGAACCTGAGACTAGGGAAATAGTTTTTGGAAGTGGGATAAGCTCTAACCACCAGTTTTTAGAAACAAATGTAAGTCTCAAGTATGGGTGCATTTTTCAAATAGCCCCTAAACAATTAGGAAAGCTTTCATAAGTAGGATTTCAGATACGTTTCAATTGGTAGTAACAATATTTTTGCACATGTCTAACAATAGCTTATTCCAAAATTCAAGTGATCCAATACCAGTAAGATATTCAATTATTAGCTACGTATTTTTGCCCATTTTGGTTAGAAATAATTTAATTTCCAGTATTTGGAAAGCAGATCATTAGAAACAATTATACTGGATTCGTTGTCCGGTCAGAATGTAAAGAGATAGGAAGCAATAAAAATATGTGCTTTTACAGGTACCTCTAGATAGAAGCTGCAGCTCCATACTATCGGCAATCCCTTTACAGGAAAGCATAAATTCAGCAGGAAATATGGTACTTATGAGTCTTAATTTTTCATCGAAGTTTTTATTTATATTATAAATTCTTACTATTATGAAGAGTTATGCAGTTGTATATAATTTTAGATCGGGGTTTTACAACGGATTGTTATGAAAGCTCAGAAGTATACTTTTATTACAGTATGAATGTGAAATTTGCGTCATAATTTTTTTTACAGAGTTTCGATATGAACAATTTGCCAGCACTAGGGACATTCTGTGGAAAAATTCGTTCAAGCGGGATTTAATGTAAGAAATTTTTTAAAATATGAAATTGATTAACTATACATACATATGTTTGCTTTATTTCAGAATACTACAAAACTTTTCATTATGCAAAATGATGTTGCACTTGAAAATAATACCCAAGGGAGTATGAATATTACAGAAGGAATAGATACTGCAAGTGATTTTATCGAAAATATATTTGACGTAATGAAGTTTATGCCAAATTTTTGCCCAGATTTTCATGTTTTCTTGCGCCTAGCCAAGATGCAAATCAAGACAATAATAATGGACTTTCAAAAGTGAGTTTCGTGTATGTTTTCAGGGTTATTCGGGCTTTTGTATTTGTTTTTATGTTTAGAATATTCAATTTCTAGCAAAATTCCGATAGCATTTTTCCCAATTGCATCAATTAGTTCAGAACAAAAGGCCAATCTTGTTTCACATTGCATTAACCATTTAGTTGAAACCGGGGTTGAAGTTGCTGGAGTGACTTTTGATGGACTAGCATCAAATTTACAAATGGCTAAACTGTTAGGTTCAGATATTCGCTGCTTGAAATCAAAAGGCTACATACAAATAAATGATTCACTGGCAAAGTATATAGTTCACCCTGATAATTGCCATATGTTTCAATAAGGAATCTTTTGACAGAATATCTATCACAGTTAAAAAAAAAATGCATTGGAAATAATTTATTCCAAGAGAAGTCGAAGCATATGCTGGAAACAATGCACTATAGCCTGCTAATCAAATTAGTTACAGAAAAATATTTGCAAAGTAGATATTATTTCATCGCTAAGAAATCGTCAGAAAAAATCTCTTCGACAGAAATTCAATAAATTAATTCATTTTAAAGGAATGTAGAGCCTACTTCTAAAACGTTTGTCCACTTTTTAAGCAATTCAATTTTTTCCTTTATAAAGCCAGTGCCTTAATTCCGCCAAAGCCGGTCCCAAGCCCGGAAAAGAAAGAGGGAGGTGTGGCATAATGATTTAATCAATGGTTGAGAAAAATTTAGTTGCATTTTCGTTTATATTCAAACGACTAAGAAACTACAAAGTATTTTTTTGAATATTGCTTAACTTTTGTCTGATTTTGATACTTGCAAGTAACTCATACGCTCCTATTGAGCCTCAGGATTGAAGAACGAATCAATAATGCGTGTCGTTTATTTTGTAGTTTAAAAAGGAGCTTCATAATTTTCATTGCTTTCATATTCATGCAGATTTCAAGTTTTTAAAATTAATGCAAATCCAATATGGACGTTTGAGTAAACGTTTTCGAGGCTACTCTTTTTAAGCTAAAAAGTTTTAACATTAATTCAACTTTTTAATAATAAATTATTTACCCAAGAAAATTTGCAGGAAGCAAACATATTCGGTGTATTCTTACAGCACCACAAATACATAGATTACTACAGGTTCGTTGCCCCAAAATATCTACGCTACTGTTAAAATTTTGTTGGTATTTGTAAATTTCTTCAAGTGTTTGTAAAAAGGGGGCGGCTACGACGCTAAAGTGGCTTATCGTCCTCTCTATATCTTATAGCTCTATGCGAACAACAGATTAATTTCGTTCGTTGCAATCGCTCTTATTCACTATCGTTGTTTATTTTTTTGCAATTCAGGATGTGAGAATATCTTCCAAATCAAATCTTAGGTTTTTCTTTGTGTTCCAAAAAATATTGGGTTGAACAATTTACGACGATTTAATGTCGGAGGTTCGAAAATAGAACACAACACAGAATAAAAATAAGAGGGAGATCTCGAGGTCGAGTAAATTAATGCCGACAGGAGTATTTTATTTCAAGTACAAAGAAAACCCTCCAAGCTTAGATAAGGATTGAAAAATTCAAATAAAAAATTAGTTTAAAAATTCTGAAGTAAACTCCGTGCCCGCTCAAAAGCTGGGTCAGATAGAAGTCCGTCTCACCATGCCTTCGATTTAGCCACGGTCTCACATCCGGGATGAGGCGCGCAGTCCACCTTCCCTTCGTGCAATTCCCCCAAGACTACTGCCAATCGTTAAGCGAGCGTTATCTCTCCTCGCGGACAACCATCTCCCTCGCATCCTCGTTTCGACGCAGGTAAATAGCGCGGCGCTCTCTAGCAAGGAGGGCGATAGGTATCACGCCTGCAATCACTCTCACCGCTGAGTCAGAGACTGTTGGATACGAAGATGCAATTCTCAGTGCTCTTCTTCTCTGTACCTGTGCCAAACGTTTTCGGTATACCTCCTTGCTGAGAGCGTCGCCGCATACCTCTGCTCCGTACAGTAGCACTGACCCTACAGCACTCATCAAGAGGCGTCTCTTTGATGGACTGGGTCCCCCTACGTTGGCCATAAGTCGACTCAGGGCCGATATTCCCGAAGCAGGCTTCTCAGCCGTTGCCCTGATTTGCTCAGAGAAACTCATCTTCGAGTCGATCAGTAGCCCCAGGTACTTCACCGCTGGCTTCGATTCGATTTGTATATCTCCAATACTGGTCATCTTTACTCTAGGGATTCTCTTTTTTGTCAAGATGACCACTTCGGTTTTCTCCAGTGCTAAACTGAGCCCGCGAGCAGTCATCCAGTCCCTTACTCGGCGCATTAGCATACCTAGCCTAAGTTGCGCTTGTTCAACGGTGCGTCCGGCGACCAGAGCCGCAACATCATCCGCATAGCCGACCAAGCGCGACTCATCTGGCATCTCAAGTCTCAGTAGCCCGTCGTAAGACACGTTCCACAGGTCCGGACCAAGGATATATTCCTGGGCAACACCCGATGTAATTTCCATTTCGTATTAGATATTCTGGAACTTGAAAAGAGTTTTCCAGCGTGTCCAGAATATCCACCCATCTAGCGGAGTTGAAGGCATTCCTGACGTCGAGTGTCACCAACAGGACGATCCGTCGCTTGGTGCGACTATATGCCTCTGTCTTTTGGACCGCGTTCACCACCTCTGCAATCGCATCAATAGTAGAACGTCCTGCTGTAAAGCCGTACTGCCGAGGAGATGGGGACCTATCTCCTCCAGCACGAATCGCGTCAGTGAGTCTTCCCTTGATGAGTTTCTCTAGCACTTTCCCAGCCGTGTCTAGCATGCATAACGGGCGGTATGCAGACGGCGATTTGGGATTTCCCTTCCCCTTGCTGATCAGCACGAGCCTCGCCACCTTCCATCGTACCGGGAAAACCCCGTCCCGTAGGCAAGCGTTGAATGTGCTGAGCAGCAAGTCAGGACAATGGTGATAGACGAGCCGCAACACCTTAGCTGGAACACCATCTGGACCTGGAGCCTTCCTCGCTTTCAGGCAGAGGACTGCCTCCTCCAGTTCCAGCTGTGTGAAGAGTGGGAACTCGACTGCTGTTTCCCCATGGACAGCGTCAACACGGACGGGATGGGCGGGGAAGAGTCCCCGCACCATCGCGTCTATCTTTTCCGCGTCATGTATACAAGGCATCCGTAGGGCACCAAGTTTCCCCATGACGAGCTTGTAGCCAAGGCCCCACGGATCCTTGTTCACATTGTCCACTAGGTCTTGCCAGCAGCGAGCCTTGTTACTGTTGATCAGTTTGCGAAGGCATTTCCTGGCCGACTTATATGCTGCCACCTGGTTGCATGCCTCATCACAGTTCCGCGCCCGTTGAGCCTCACGCCGAAGCTTGTGACACTCCCTCCGCTTTTCAGCGATTTCAGTAGACCACCAGTACACTGGGGGCTTGCCGTGCCGGGGTCTTCGACGGGGCATAGAAGCGCAGCAAGCAGTCGTGACTATGCTCATAGTAGAGTTCACCACGTCTTGAGCTGCCAGTTCTTCCGTCCCCTCCGAAGCTCCCTGCAGCGGCTCACCTGCTGTGAGAACCTTGACGAACCTCTCGACGTCCATTCTTCCAATGTTCCATCCAGTTGTAGAAGGCCGAGAGCATGGACGTCGGGAGATAGCATCACTTATCTCAAGCAGAATGCACTGGTGATCACTGGCTGAGTAGTCCTCTAATACTTTCCAGTTGTGTATCCTCCGTACTAAGGACTCCGAGGCGAATGTCCCGTCCGGTATGATTCCCTCACAGCCAATACGGCGGAAAGTCGGCGTATTTCCGGAGTTTAGTACGACGAGGGCCGTCCTGGCCGCCATTTCCAGGATTCGTTTTCCCCACGGGTCCGTCTGAGGCATGCCCCATTCGATTGCTTTAGCATTGAAGTCGCCCCCAACGAGCACTTTACCCTCTGCATTCGAGACAGCGCCCTCCAGAGCATTAAGCTTGGCTTGGAAAGATGATATCGACTCGTTAGGCGTTAGATACACACTAAAGAAGGTGATCCCTGAGCACCGAACCCACACGAAACCATCCCCCCTTCCACAACTCTCCGCTTAAAAGTCACTGTTCCGAACCCAGATAGCGGCAGTACCAGTTTCATCAGAGTACCATAATGCAGGACTTTTATTATGGTGTTGCTCACTCAGCAGCAAGAAGTCGGCTTTCCTGTCCCTCGCAAACTGCTCAAGCAGATTTTGGGCGGTTGAACTGCGGTGTAGGTTTAGCTGCAGGATGCGGGTCATCGAAGCTCTGATTTGGCCTTGGCTAGGGCTTCCTGGAACACCCGGCATTTTCCTGATCCCAAGACGTGTCCAAAATCAAGTTTTGGATCAGCATCCTTGCAAAGGATACAGTGTGCCTCCTTCGTACACTCTTTTCTTTTATGACCCGTTTCACCGCATTTGTTACATAGGGAACTCCTATCGGGTCCTTTGCATACTTGTGTGGTGTGACCATAACCAAGGCATTTGAAACATTGAAGAGGCGTTGCTCTTCGCCGTATCCTACAGACAACCCACCCAATTCGTACTTTGCCCTTTTCAGGAATTCTTCGGCGTCCTTTTCGGTCAAGTCAAGTCAAGTTTCTGTGCGGAATAATAGTGATTTTTGGGGTTTTAAAATTGGGAAAAGGGAGTTTTTGGGGTACAATGTGATTGAGAGATGAATAGATTTTTTGAAGTTTAGTGACGAAGAGTGGAAGGATTGAAAAAGTGAGGTGAATATTGCCTTTTGGGAAGAGAAGGGATTTGACTTTGTGCGGTGTGAAAAAAAGAAAATTTTTATTAATTTGAAGTGCGGGAAAACGAAAATTGTGCGAGAGAAAAAAAAGAGATTTTGCTAATTTGGATTTCGGTAAGACAAAATTGTTGTCATAAGTTTTGATTTGAAATTCAGTGAAAAAAAAGATAAACAACACAAAATCAGAAGTGAAACGAATGAATTTAGGAAACCATTACTAACTAGAAATTAAAAGTGAAAGGAAAATTTGCCGATCGTGGACGGAGTGGAGGAATCAGTAAGTGCAGATAAAAGTGGCCGTTCTGGTGTAATAATTTTAAATTACAATTTAATTTTTCAGCGACCCCACGCTTCTTTTGCTGTATTGCACCGGGCGCTCGGAGTTCTACGGGGAAAGAAGTGAGTACAATTTTAGTTTTTTTTTCCTTTTTTTAAATACATTGTCCAATAGTTTGATTATTTTATTCTCTATAATCTTGAATTATTTTATGTTGGTAGATTCTAGTTTTCTTATATTATTTCAAATTTCGAAAGGGGTTTTCAGTAGTAGATTATAGTTTGTAAATAAAAAACGGCCATGAAACACTAGTAATATTAGATTTTCATTTCTCAAAATGACCTCCCCTTTCCCATCCTTTTTCCTTTGTGCTAGTTTTTATGTAAGGTGGCCCAGCACGAGCAGAGGGTGTCCCAGAAGTCCCACAACACGACTGAGCGCTAGCCGCTCAGTATGCCACCCCAGGCTACACATCCCTCTGCTAATTCTTAATGTCTGCAACTGCGGTGACTTCCGTGGTTGCTACAATACTACAGTTTTGATTTGATCTTCTTGAAATTTTCTAATAAGATCAATAATATAAATTTTTTTTTGGGAGTTCATGATTTGAGTGATTTTTGTTAGTTTGCAACAAAGTGACGACCTTTGAAATGTAATGTGACGCCTACGCCCGGGAATCGAGGTGATTTCGATCCCGAACTCTAGCACCCGGCCAGATATGTATGACTTCGAAGTGCAAGCAGACTTCATCTTTCGTGCAGAGATCATTGCGCAGAAAATATTTTTCTTCAAATATTTATATTTGTGGAGAAATATTTTCTGTCTACGTGATCCGCTGTAATTAAACACTGATACATTTCGAAGCATATATATCTGGCAATGCCTCCCACAATCGCCATCCCAAACGTCAAGAAGGTACAGAAGGTGCGCGGTTAACTGTCCGATGAGTGAGAGTGAAGATTGTTCTAGACCAAAGTGTTTCATTTGTCTAAGCTTTCACTATATACCGACAAGTGTGGTGATTTTCGACAGTTCGGTGGTAGAAAACAAAAAATTGCGAGCGAATATTGTCCAAAACTATTGTTTCATTGATGGTTTTGCACAAATAGTCTTTTGTATGAAAATAACGGTTATTCGTAACCGTTGGACGCATCTAGGTATGGTAAAATCGGTGTGTTGCCGCACCTGCGAAGCGAGTGATAATTTACTATTCATTTTTAGAAAAAGGAAATGAAGATGTTCTTCGCATGCTTCAATCGATTGCATCATCATCGATCACCTTGACTGACCGCCTTCCACATCATATCTGTCTACAATGCAACAATGAGTTACAGGTGGCATACAACTTTAAATTGTGCTATGCAACTGACATCACGAAGAATTCTACCAATATCAAAAGCAAGACAGACACTGAAGGCGGAGAAAGTGTGGCTTATGGGAATGCTAATGGAGCTGAGGATGATCCAGGTGACCAAGGAAAATCACGGCCGAGCTCGGTGGTAAGTGTCCAAAAGTACGTTTAATAACTCTTACAACGTTATGATCAGGGGCGTGCGTTTACATGAATTTCACAAAAGGTCACCATCATATTTCACTTTCGTTGTCAACGGTATAGTCAATCCTTTCCAAAGTAATTTTGACATGCTGTGATTATTAAAGAAAACGGAGTAAATTCTGAAAACATCATAATGAGAAATCATCGTAGAATATATCGGTTTCCCAAAAATATTCGTTAAATTTTAATTCAATTGTAACGTCCAAGTACTTAATAAGCTCTCCGTATGAAAACAATAAGAAAACTACTAAATTCAAATCACCCTAAAAGCCTAACTAGACATATGTTATAGAACATCAGCATCCCAGGCCCGCCGAGCAAAGCTAGGGGTAAAAGCTAGTATAAAACAATTTTTTCTGTAGGCAACAGTAGCTTTTTGGGGTTAAAGGCACCCTACGGCCTTTTCTGTACTCCTGACAACGACGGTTACGCAGTTAAGGCAAGCAAGCATAACGAACAAACCAAGGGAATAGCCTTTCTCGGGTTAAAAGGTATCCTATATTATTTTCTGTACCCCTGAAAATGTGTGTACAAACTAAATCACATTCGCGTTTATAATATAAGTTGGGATTATAAAAGCTATTGACATATGTTTTTGCTGAAATCAAGTTAAAATTTTCAGTTTGATAAGATTTAAAAAAAATATGCACAATTAATGAAAAGAGACTGGAATGTGAGTGTGAGGTCGAGTGGGCGGGGTTTGATGTAATCCGCGACTAAGTGATTCTGTGCTTTTGGTTAAGTTCGCGGTCACAGAGTTTGTATTTTGGCAATTCTATTTAGTGTAGGATGCTTTGGTTAAGATTAGAATAGCTGATGTCTGGCACTTCGTTGGTCAGCAGATTGCGAACGCGTAAGGTTGACGTGGTTCTCGTTGATTTATTGGAAGTCCTGAAAAGGAACGGGAACGTAGCGTAAAATTTCTAAATTTCCTCTTGAAGAAATTTCCGAACGCGTTTTAAACAGGCAGATTGAAACAGTGGCTGGAAAACAGTATTAAAGTGTAGTCTACTCACGTCAACTCTTAGGAAGTCACCATTTCAATGTTTAGTAAATTTATAAAAGAATGCAGGGTCAATGTAATATATTACTTTAATTAATTAATTGAGTTTTATTTAACAATGCAATTTATGTTTCTTTATTGGCAATGTCTTATAAAAATACTCATTGCCTAGTAATTTGCCATTTAATGCTATTTTATAATTCATTAAATATCTCATGAAGTTTAAGTTTAATTATTCTTCACTTTACACAATGCGTAGTAAAGCTTAGAAAAACATTAAAATAATAAAGGATATCTTCAACCATACCTACCGATTTTTGTTAAGAAAATATTGTATATGAAAGCTATCAAATTATTTGTATGGTTAATTTGAATTTATTTCATAATAAAAACCTAGTCGTATCAAATTATTATGCATACAATTTAACAGCAAATAACAGTGAGACGTAAACTTAATTTTTTTCAATAACATAAATTTCAATGGTGTTATTATTTCTTACGCTTACATTATTTGCCACTAAATTCATCTTGAATAATCACCAAAAATAATCAAAATAAACAACAAATCAAAATAAATCAATATAAAAATTTTACTGCTAGGTTATAATATAATTATTTTAAATGATTAATGTAATTTAGATTACTATTTAAATCGTGCCAATAAGGATTTAATTTAAATCCCTGACCAGTAACATTGATTAATATTTGATGACAACTACGGAAAGAAAGTATATTAGTTATATATTGTACAATATAATAGAATCTTACTATACAATACATTGAAGTATTTTCATATAAGTATCTTAAGAATGACAGTATAACATTTTGTAAGACGGTGATTTCTTCAAAAAAAAATCAGAATTGACGTAATTCATTGTTCCAAATGCTGGTCAAAAGCTGCGGAAATCTCCTTGATACGGCTATAAGTATAACTTAATTAAGCAAATAAATTAATATAATTTTGTTTTGCAGAGAATATTATACAAAAACAATGTAATTAGCAGTCAATTCACTCATTGATACAATTTATAGATTTATACGAAATTAAGCTCAAAATATAATTTTAGCAACATTGATCATTTCAATTAATTTAAAACGATATGAATGTTTTCAGTTTCATTGCAGTTAGCAAATAGAATTTAAGGAATAATATGTACATTATTTAAAAACAAAACGAAAGGTATTTATTCAACCAAATAATATTGAATGGCCATAACACTTGAATTTTAATCGCCGTTTATCTCATTAAATTTTCAAATTACCGGAAAATATTCGAATTCGAAATAAATTTTATGACTTTCTTAAGTCTATAAACTTTATTAATCATTGATCACTAAAATTATTAACCTTTGATAATAACTACGGATAGATATTTTATATGCCATGTATTGTGCAAAATATTATACTCTTAAATTTAAATATTGTTCTATAATTAGCTTAAGTAAAAGACATTAGTTATTGTTTGAATGTAAATCTCTGAAAAGTAAAACAAGAATTAAGGGTTAAAAAGTGAAAAGTTACTACCTATGTATGACACTCTAAATATTTCACTTATCGAAAAAAAAACACTTTATAAATAAAAACCAAACATATACAATTGTAACCCAAGTAAATACTATATAGTATGCGAAAATTCAAAATGATAGTACTAAAGCAAAAACAAAAACATTTTAAAATTCGGATGTATAGATGGAAAGGAGTATGAATTAAATGTAATACATACAATACACCTTTTATATATTTACATTATAAACAATACATTGAATCCGAAGTAAGAAGAAAGAGAAATTATATAAATAAGAAAAAAAAAAAAAAATAAGTATAATATGGACTAAGTTTTGTATTAACAATTTTTTTTTTTTATTCTTATTATAATTGATGAATATTGTATTAATGATTGCAAGGAATAATTACAATAGTATGAATTGCTAACAAAAGATGGATTTTCCTTTCCAGTAGTTCTGCTTTTCAGCGGGCAATGGGGTGTAGGGTAAGTATGCCGTCGCGAGGGTAGGGTTTGGAAAAAATCCGCTGAGGTCGGTTTCGCGTCGTGCGCGGTACGCGGTACCTTAGTTGTTTTTGGTTTTTCCTTAACGTAGTATTCGTCGGGTTGAGTTAACGTAGTATACTTTTCGGTACCGCGTCGGGAATTCGGGAACGCGAAATAAAAATTAGATTTTGTTCTTTTTGACAGGTTATGAGAAGAAATACGGAGTAACGTAGAATAGGTTTCCTCTCCGTATGGTTTTGTTTGTAACGCGTTTGAAAACGGGCGTGTATAGGTGGCTGAAATATGTAAATGAGCGTAACCCATTCGGAGACCCGCGACCGAAATCCTCTCCGATCTAGCTGGCCGACAAGCAGCCACCGCGTGAATGGGTTACGGTGCACGGATTGGTTGACCGGTTGGTACCATCCGTTGGCACTACTCAGACTTAACGTCTAGAGCCGATGAGAGGTCGGTTCCGCGTTCGGACGTAAAAATGACTAAATCATTACAGAAAGTACAGAAGCAATGGATTTTCTTATAAACGTGCACATCTCTTTCACATATTTCTTGCCTATATTCGTTGCTGGTGACTGCATTTCACACGTTGGGTACAAAACCCTTCTGACATGACCGTAGGTCTGTTTACCTAATTTGTTTTTATCGTGTACAGATACTTTTTCTGTCGAGTGTAAAATAATGATGTTGCCATAAATGAGACTTGTATCAATTCATACATGATTAACATTACAATAAATCCCACATCTTGCAAAACGTGATACTATTTTCAATTGGCAAATGTGTAAAATTAATTGTGAATGTTGATGAATTAATTACAATTATTCTAATCATCATATTATGAATACTTAATTTATGTGAATTGATGATGTGACAATATCGTTTTAGCATCAAATTAAATATATTTTTCATACTATGGATGAAGTACGTGTTCTTATAAGTATTGAGATTATTCTGAGGAGTGCTTATATATTACCCTCTGTATATATTATAATATATTAAAGTACCGTGAGCGCATGAAAGTTGATACTGCAATTTATGGGACATTAATAATTAGACTCGGAATTGCATCTCTTCAAATAAATCAGCTTATAAATACTCGTATATGTAATAAACATCTATTCACGATGAAACAGATCAACTTAATGTATTCAGTGATATTTATTTTCTTGGTTACATATCATTAATTGACAACAACAATCAATGAAAACTTGAGAGTCATGTTCAAAGTTGCATTAATCCAGGGTGTAATTAAAATGTACTATAGTGTTGAATTCAACACTTACGGCATGTTTTCTAATTGGAATCCTGGATACGGCGTTATTATCTTCTTATATATCTGATCGAAGAATCATAAATAAAATAACTAGTTATGTTCTTCATTTCCTCTTAAGTAATTATTCTTTTCTCTTTACTAATCACAGTCACTACTATAAAATGGCCAATTTTTAGAAATGTCGATAAGTTTGCTGTTAGACGTTCTAACAAACGTTAACGGAGGATACTTATTAGCAGTTCTTAGATAATGAATTCTTTCTTTCAAATGAAATTGATTTTTGCACTTGGTGCTTGCTTATTATGCTTGGGGTTATTTAAACCAGCACAGGTGATATTTTAATTGTTTATTATTCCTTAAATATGTTATAGTTCTATTTATGTATGTAGGCAGAGTATATATTGATATGAAATATCATTTGTATTAAAATATGACTAACTAAGAATAAAATAATTTTATTTAATATTTCAGGCTGATGAGGTTCACGAATATATAGCAAATATAGGAAAGCGGTGCCTAACAGATTCAATGACTGAAAGTAAGTGTTTATTGTTTTCTTTAGTTTTAAGTTGGAAATTTGGATGACTCCTGTTTCTAATAAAATTTTTTTTTGGATGAATGGGAAGCTCTGAGAGTAAATAAGTGTAAATTTAAAATCAATTTATCGATATTGGTGATATTGTCATAATTTAATTCTTATAGAGGACATTGAAGCCACCTTGGAGAACAGTACGCCGTCCCATGAGGGTAAATGTTTTATTGCTTGTACTATGAAGGAACTTCAAGTGGTAAGTCCTTGACAAAACCAATCATAATGAAAGATGTGCATCTAAATTGATTTTACAATAGATATCTGAAGACGGCAAATTTAATTCGGATGGATTGGTTAAATTAAGTGAACAAGTGCATGCAAAAGGCTTTAACAGTGACGATGCAACCCGTTTAGGGGAGGTGATTGCTGACAAGTGTGGAAGTTTGAAAGGAGAAGACGAGTGAGTATTTGAATGAGTATCATGTTTTCATGTAAGATCATTCTGAATGTTTTTTGCAGATGCGAGACGGCGTTCAAAATATATCGATGTGGCAAAGCCGAGTATGAGGCTTCACGTGAATAACGATGTTAGACATGTCTTGGGAACTTATTTTTAAAGTTAAAATTAAAATGGATAGACTCAACTTAAAAACTTGTCTAACTTTATGTTTCCTTTTTTGTCAAACTTTAATTTTTTATTTGTTCCAAATCAATAAAATAAATTACCAATTTGGAAAAAACTAGAATCTTAGATCACTTTCAATTTATACTATGTTTAGGAAGATGTAATGATTTTAATTTCTACGTCCGAACGAGGAACCGACCTCTCATCGGTTCTAGACGTTAAGTCTGAGTAGTGCCAACGGATAGTACCCACCGGTCAACCAATCCGTGCACCGTAACCCATTCACGCGGTGGCTGCTTGTCGGCCAGCTAGATCGGAGAGGATTTCGGTCACGGGTCTCCGAATGAATTACGCTCATTTACAATCTTCAGCCACCAATACGTGCCCGTTTTCAAACGCGTCACCAAAACAAAACTATACGGAGAAGAAACCTATTTTACGTTACTCCGTATTTCTTCATCAATCAGTCAAAGAACAAAATCTAATTTTTACTTCGCGTTCCCGAATTTCCGACGCGGTACCGAAAAATATGCTACGCTAACTCAACCCGACGAACGCTACGCTAATAAAAAGGCAAAACAACAAAGGTACCGCGTCCCGCGCGCGACGCGAAACCGACCTCAGCGGATTTTCTCAAACCCTACCCTCGCGACGGCATACTTACCCTGCACTCTATTTCCCGCTGAAAGATAGAACCACTGGAAAGGAGAGTCGTGTGTTTAGTTAGCAATTCATATTATTTTATGTACTTTGCATTTATATGACCATACATAGAAAAAATTTTCATTACCATAATAGTACACTACATTATTTATAATGATAATTATAGCTTGATCTAAACCTACACAATTTCATGTATTTACTCAATCCTCATGGTTTATTTTTTTCAGTTTATATATTTAAATTTTTAAATTTTATATCGTCGACTTGAATTTTTATCTAATTTACCATTATTTATCTTCTCTTTACAAATAAAAGCAGCACTTCTAAAATACTATTTAAGTTTCTTTGACGAAGTATACTTCTAATGAAATATTTTATTACCAACATCAAAAAAATATTTCACATTACTTAAAATAAATGTTTTCGTGTTTTTATTTAAAGGAAATAAGTTATTTTTTTCAATGATTTCACTACACCAATAATTCAACCTATCTGATATTGATAGTTGATGTGTCAATTCGAATATATTAATCATGCATTTAAGTTTTCTTGTAATGGTTTAAAATCCATACCAAGTACATAAAATAGATAAATAATGATTCAATTTTTTTTTGTAATCCTTTCAAAAATAACAGACATACTACTTGTATTTTGCAAATTTTGCTGCAAGACTTATATGCTTCCCGCCGGTTTTTATCACGGTATGTAACATCAAAGCACGTTTTAATTTTGTCCACTAGATTAAAACAATTATATGTGCATTTTTATACATTCACTTACATAGTTTACATATATTCGAAACCAAGTTTTATGAGGGTGTTCTTTTTTATGTACATAAAAAAATTATTGGGTTGTTTACCACCTGACTACTAATAGGCTGATGAACAATTACAACCATTTGCATTGAAACGCACACATTTCATGCGCAATGAAAATTTTTCTAATTTCAACGCCATACAAAACATCTTTGTCCATATCTTAGAAACTTAATACAATTTGTAGTGGTGAAACGTGCAACTTTGATGACATAACCTTTTCTGAAAACTTCCTTTGTTAGAGCGAAGGTCATGTTTCATGATGATGTAAAATGAGAAGTAAATTCCATGCAAATTTCGATTTCCCATAGTCATCAATTGTTTTTAAGTGTAAAGACCTTTCCATTCTTTGATGCGATGAACCAAAAACCCTTTTAACGTAATGGCTGCTTTCAACTCTTCAATAAGAGCTTTATTTTGGTTTTCTAGCACCGCTACCCGATTTTCCAGGCACTTGATATATTCCTTCTTCTTGCGTCGACATTCACGTGCAGCTTCTCGATTTTCCTACAATCGAATCTCACGCTTTCGAGATTGATCTTTGGGAGAAGGTCCTAGAGCAGGTACATAGAAGGTCGCTTCCTGGCCGGGTGTGGTTATTTGATAAACTGTTGTTCCACCCACTATTGGTGCGGTGATAGTGTGACCAGGGCCGCTATCATTACCACCACTATCCATATTGTGTAATTGTAACGTTGCTGTTTTATATGATGGAGAAGATTGAGTGGCAAAAATAACTTATGTTATAAAAAATAGTCCACAAGCAAGCTTAGATTTAAGCAGTATGCTGACAATTCAATCAACGCAAATTAAATTAATAGAAAGATAAATATTTT
The DNA here is from genome assembly GCA_963969285.1 of Odontomyia ornata. NCBI lineage: Eukaryota > Metazoa > Arthropoda > Insecta > Diptera > Stratiomyidae > Odontomyia > Odontomyia ornata. The sequence continues at coordinate 155,743,816 of OZ017738.1, read as the reverse complement.
AGTGAGTCTTTTCACGTACATAGATTTTTAACATGAGATTCTACGTCTAGCATTCGTTGTGTATAGACGTGTTTTTAATATTCTACGTCTAGCAGTCGTTGCAAGTGGACATGTTTTTAATCGCTCCTGTCATTAATTATAAAAATTAATTAATTTTTCATAAAAGTCCGTTGAAACTAATTTTTTAATTGAAACCCATCATCGTCGAATTATTCAAACATTTATCCTTGAACCCTGAAATTTCTTTCCTGAAGAAGTATCAAAAAGCGGAAATACATTCAAAGGAAGTCCCGGTTTATGAATATTTCCTCTAATCTCGCTGCAAAAGCAACGGTGACGGGCGAAAAAAGCTCAAAAGAAGATACAATAATAACGAAGAAAAACCGAAAATTTTATCAGTCATCGAGATCGAGCAGTTAATCAAAGCTAACGAGAAAGCTGAGAAGGTTGAGAGAGAAAACGAAGAGCTCAGACTTCGGATTCAATCACTAGAAGAACTAGTTGGAAAATTGACATTCAACAAAGCAAAAGAAACTAGCAAGAAAGAAAAAGAAGTAAAGTCAAAAGTGACCGAAGACAAGAAATCTATGAAATCGAAACAAGAACCTGATCATGAGGATGTCCTCAACGCAGGCGGAGCAAACGTCAGCACGAACTATTATGCAGCGCTAGCTGGACTAGATTCCATGAGTATTGAAAAGGATACAGGTAACAAAACTTCTAAACATTGTGTTATTGAACCTGATCACGGATTTATCGAGTATTTAAAAATTAAAAATAGGGAGAAAAAACTAAAAGTATTGTCTGCTGGTCCGTCTGTCAACGTTAATCAAAAGAAAGAAAAAGTCCCACCAATCAATGTATTTGGGCAAACAGGCAAATATATGGTTTGGCTTTTGGCAGCCGAAAATAAATTAAATAATTTTGAGATCAAGAGAATCAATGCTGATAAACTGACAATTAGAGCTGTCATTGGTTGATTTTCAGGCAGCAAAAAGTGTGTTGAATGCTGGAAATGTTTCGCATTTTACATATACCCCCAACACTGAAAAAAACCAGACCTTTTTAATTGAAGGGTCTGGAGAGGACACAGTCGATTTCCTTAAGGTGTTTCCAGAAGTTAAACCAGAAATGGAATTTATTTCCGTTAAAGACTTTGCAACCAGGAGACCAATTGTCGAGCGTAAAAATTTGCCTTATTACTTAGTCCAGATTTCTAGCAAAAGCAGTTTAAGTGTCATACAAAAACAAAGGTACTTGAAATTCCGTGTGGTGAGGTGGGAACGCGTCCAGAAAAGTGAGGTCAACCGATGCTGCAGGTGCCAATGATTCGGGCATTCGGCTGCCAATTGCGCCATGAAATATAGATGTGTAAAGTTATTTTGGTCATCAAGCATCATATCGAGGATGCCCCCGGTATCAAGATGCAAAGGTAAAATTTACTCCAAAACAAAGTCAAGTACACCGCAATGTGATACCTAACAACTTCATCAAGCCCGGGGTGTCATTCGCACTTGCTGCAAGAGGACCAGCAGACAATGTAAATAATATAAATAATGTAAGTGGCAATAATGAGCTACTTCTTAAAATTTTTTTTAAATTTTTTATCGGAGAGAATCGATAAACAGGATTCTAAAATCAATTTTGTTTTTCAGCGACTAGAGTTTTCAAATGCCTCAAAATAAGTTGTCATCCAGTCACATTCCCATGGAAAGGATTCATCTCATCTCAATCAATGTCAACTCCATCGTGAGTCTACATCGATGTGACTGTCTCTTAAAAGTCCTTGTCGAGCAAAAGCCTGACATCGTCCTTCTTACTGAAGCCCACCTCAATTCATGGCACTCCATGGCATTCGAAGACTTTGAATTCGTAAGAAACGATAGGGTAAACGGTGATAGGGGAGGTGGGGATATTGGTTAAAAGACCCTATTGTTTCCAAAATATTGATAAAGTTGTGTAGTGAAATAGGTAGATAATTGTCCGTCCAGGACTGCAGCGATGGTCCGCTGCCCCGGCGGAAGAGGATGGTAGTATCCGCCGAGATTTGTTATGTCTGGGGACGCGTGAATGCGCTGGCAGGCTAGTGTTGCGGTGTCGTGGGGTGGGCTCTTTCCCCCTAGCACAAGGACCCACTACAAAAATATTTCGCATTCACGAATGCCGATCGACTGGTGTCGAGGCTGAGGTAACCTACTAAGGATTGGAATGTGTAATGCTTTTATGTCTACGTCCGAACGAGGAACCGACCTCTCATCGGTTCTAGACGTTAAGTCTGAGTAGTGCCAACGGATGGTACCCACCGGTCAACCAATCCGTGCACCGTAACCCATTCACGCGGTGGCTGCTTGTCGGCCAGCTAGATCGGAGAGGATTTCGGTCGCGGGTCTCCGAATGGATTACGCTCATCTACAATATTCAGCCACCAATACATGCCCGTTTTCAAACGCGTCGCCAAAACAAAACCATACGGAGAGGAAACCTATTCTAAATTACTCCGTATTTCTTCATCAATCAGTCAAAGAACAAAATCTAATTTTTACTTCGCGTTCCCGAATTTCCGAAGCGGTACCGAAAAGTATACTACGTTAACGTAATTTCGAAAAAAGCTACGCTAAAGAAAAATCAAAATCAACTAAGGTACCGCGTACCGCGCGCAACGTGAAACCGACCTCAGCGGATTTTCTCAAACCCTACCCTCGCGACGGCATACCTACCATGCACCTCATTTCCCGCTGAAAAGAAGAACCACTGAAAAGGAAAGTCGTGGTTAAGGTTAGCAGTTCATATTATTTTATTTTAACCTTTTTTCTTTGTAATTTATTTTTAACTGCAAGGTGTCTCTTTCTTATGCTATTATAGGTTTGTAATGATTTTACCCTTGTTTTTATTTAAGAGTTCTTTAACAAGTGGATTAATTTATTTCGATCTTATTCGCTGAACTGTAACAATTTATGATTTGCAGTTTTTTCATTTTTATTTCTTTTTTCTGGGAGATTTAATTCACTGACAGGCTACTTTTAATATTTTTCTATCTGTAAATCAACTGGTATTTGTCAATTGTTTGTTCATATTTTGTTTTACAATCGTAATTTGTTAAATTTAATCTCATTATTAAATTAATTGGTCGTATGAAATCGTTGATAAATGCGCATACTAAATTTTCTTTACTAATGCGTTTTATTGCATTGCTTCGTTTTGAATTTTAGTGTTTTAAATATTTTTTTCTAGTGGTTTTTCCCTTTGTTTTGTTAATTTATTAATTTGTTTTGCTCACAAACCAATTTTAATTATTGAAATAAAAATATTCATCATATAACTTTTCGCTTAACAATATTTGTATCTTATTCATTAAATTACAAATTAAAAGAGAATGAAAGCTATATTTTATTCTTGAAAATGTTGAAATTAATGCAAAATAAAATAAAAGTAGCTTTTTTTTCTCATTTCGTATTTATATGCAGATTTAGTACACATTGATTTAATATTAGTTCATTCCTAATAGAATTGCATCCACTTAGCTGCTACAAAAAAGTCTTAATGGTCTAAATTTTTTTAACGATTTTTTCCTTTTCATGCGTTATAATACATTATTGTTTTGCATTCTTAAATTTTCTAATACAGAAATGATGAAAAAAAAAATTAAAATTATATTTAGTACGTATCATATAGTTAACGACGTCATATTTTTAATCGATATTGTTAATTTATCCTGGATTAATTTTTTTCATTTTATTATTTAAATTATATTTACAGTACTGCTGACATTTGTAAGCCATGTTTACTATTTTCCTCCGTATGAAATGTTATATTATAGACCTTTGTTTTCTATTTGTAATTTCTAAGTTGTCGTTAAATTAATAATTCAAATGATGGGATATATTTATTTAAGAAAGTTGGAATTATAAACAAATCGAATAGTTCCTATATGATACCTGATTTTTAAATAAATATACTCAAGGCACGATACAGTGCTGCTTTACTTTCGGTAAATGTAAATTAGTTTGACTGGTTATCAGCGATTTTCAATTATCATTCTAATTAAAATGATACACAAATGAATTGTAAATAAAACTTCACTTTTATATACCATAAAAACTAATTAAAACTTTCTATGTAAGGCCCCGTAGACGAAATTAACATTGGAAAGAACAAATAACTTAAACTTCCCTATGAACATGCTAATAAAATAAAATTACAACAAACTGATCAACTTTTTCAATGGGCTGGCAGTCTTCCTGCGAATTGAAGTTTAGAATTTGGGTTGTGAAGAACGCGACGGGTATGGATAATTTGGAGGCCATTGAAATTTACGTCATTAGTGTACCGAAGAACTGAAGTGAAAATTTAATGGAGTCAGTTTTAAGGTTTATGATATTTTTACCGCATGCGATCGAGATGCAGGTTTCAACTCGAATGCGTATACCATCGAAAATACCAGCAAAAGATCAATTCCTACGAATATTAGTTGCAATCTGACGAGAATTATCCGAGCATATTTTAAATGAATAGTTAAGTACATTCTATATATATATATATATATATATATATATATATATATATATATATATATATATATATATATATATATATATATATATATATATATATATATATATATATATATATATATATATATATCTTATATCTTCTAAGTACTGGAAGAAGATTAATGGTAAATTATCAAGTAATAAACTTGAAATCTATTTCAAGCGTACAATTGGAATCGCCTAATTGATTCCAGCGGATTTCCTACAAATTTCAGTTTTTTCTTGTGTCAGTCAAATTGATTTAAAGCTATCTGCCTAAGACAAACTCACTTGCTCATTTTTTTTCCTTTACGTTTGGGCAATGCGTTCCCGCTTAAGAATTGTCATCCTTCCGTCCTTACTAAACTTTGCGATGAAAATGTGCAGAGCATGTAAGAATTTTATCATGTCTCCAAATCGGGCAAACTTAATGAAGTCTTCCATAACAGGCGGGAATTCTCAGTCCTGGACTTGAATGTGGCATGCTCGTCAAGCGTAGGGCGTTCTGAATTCCCATCCAAATCGACACTTGTTGAAGGAGTTGATCTAGCAAAAAGTACAGATATTTGTGATGATGACAATGATGCGGTGCTTTTATTTCGTTTAGAAACTGGAAGACTCATAATGCAGTTTGAATGGCATGCAAATTACTTACAAACAAGTTGTTGTTGGGTAAATTGGAATTTATACCCAAATTCCACACACCAATACTCCGTTATACGTTACGAGGAACATTTTTTGATTTTTGTCAATGAAATAGGTTAAAACTTTCACGAGCTTATTTCACGACGGTTAATTCAGGTTTAACACATGGATAATAAAACTTTCTACCAGTCGGGTAAATATAATCATATCAAATAAACCTTCCTACACTATAACTCGCGACACACGCTGCCCGTTTTTTTACCCTTTTGGAACTATCGGCAGACTCCGGGACTTCCTCATGCGTGGCGGCCACTACCTCCACACTTCAATTCCATGCGGCTGTCAAAATCTGTTGGCATCCCACGACAAAATAGACGTGGGATGTGCACTGGTCGCAACCAACGTAAAATGACAAGCCACCTAGCAGCAAAGTGTGTTGGTAGTGGTCACCAGCGGCGTCGCGTGATTCATTACAAATGTTTGTTGAAGAACAAATTGGGCCATGCAAAAACGGAAGGACTGGTGGAGACTTCGTCGCTACCGACGATTCTTATGGCCCTCAAATAAGAATAGATCATCCAGATGGAAAGGGGTGCCCCTCGCATCCTTCCAACCGGATCAAGATCCCAACGTAGACGTGGCCACATATTTCCCATTTAAGTGGAAAACTCATACAAACATAATTTGCATGAATTTTCCCATCATATGAGAAATATAGACGTGACCAATTTATGTTATAGAATTATGTGACGGAATCACATAACTCTATACCATAAAAGGGCACGCGAGCGGAAGGCTACTCTACCCGGCAAGAGCCCCTGTTAAACAACAAAAAACGGAGGAACGCGCCCGATGGCTAGCCCATTTAAGTGGAGGAGCCTGCCATCGTTGCGGGTCCTATACGTGGTCAGGTAAAACGAAATGGAAAGACCGAGGTTAAATGTTTAACAATTCATTGTATTATTTATTTCTGGCGATCAATGACAACTAGTATAAACAAGAGAGGACTTTCGAGTTTTTCGATATGTGATCTGCCTGACATTAAATTATGTTAAAGTGAAATTCAATTGGTATTATGGACGATATTGACATTATTTTACTTGTTTCAAAAGATTTAATTGACGTTGTTCTTAAAGTGCAGTGTTGAACAATGTAAATTTTGTAATTTAGAAAATGCTACGTACGCTTTTTGGGCAAAAAGAAAAACGTATGATTACTTGTTCAACAGAAGTATTCAATATCTGAATTATCCCGGCGAAAACAACTGACAATTTTACAGAGGGTGGTTCATACATGCAATGCAAATTTAACAGGTAAATCAAAGGAATCATTTCCTCTACAAGTACGATATAAGATATTAAGTTCAATTAATTTACTAAATGACAGTTAGTCTAACATTCGCAGTTTTAGCTTAGAGTTCGTCTTTCAAGTCTTGATTTACAAAGGATATTAAATCCCTAAGGTTTCCTCCGCGATATTGATTTCCTGTTTCTTATAAAAAATGTTAATTTATAGTTTTTGTTTTCTAATACAACTTGAGGCTATACTCGTACTCAATAAATTATTAATTATGACAATTAGTTTAATTGCTTGTAGCTAATTTTCTTCCCAAAGTCTAGAAGTCTTTGTACCATCTTTTTAGGGTTTTGTAAAATAATTTTACAAAACCCTTCTAAAATCGCGTCCTGTCTGTCCGTCTGTCTGTCTGTCCGTCCGTCCGTCCGTCCGTCCGTGTGTCACAGCAGTTTTTCTCGAAAACTACTTAAGCTAGAAGCATCAAATTTTGTATATAGGTGTAAAGTGGTGATCTCTTCAAAGTTCAACTACTAAAAAATTTTATAAGGTATTTAAGGGGGGTCTCCCCATGTAGGGGAGTGACCCCCCGAAAAAAAATTTCATTGAAGGTAGCCGATATGGGTATCAAATGAAAGGTCTTGATGAGAACTTTTCAAAACAGGTCTTAGTTTGGCAAAGTTTGCTTCGAGGGGCGCACAGGGAGGGGAAATACACGAAAAATTTGTGTGTCCCCCCCCCCTCGCGATTGGACACCTTCCATCTGAAAAATCTGAAAAAAATCACGAATGTAGGCCTTGATGAGTACAACAACAATAAATACGTGAGAAGTCGCAATTCACTCAACTTTGTGAGTAATAGTATGATTTATCGATTTTATGTTTTCTTGAATAAAATCTTAACGGTACCCTTAAATTCAATGAAATTCAGTACACAGATGTCTGTTTATAAGATTGATCAACCCTGCAAGTTTCATAAAGATTGCATAACATTTAGTGAAGTTATAGCGGTTTGAATTTTCCTATATTACTATGGAACAATATGCGCTGCATGTATTACTATGGCAACATATGGCTATGGAACAACATGCGCTTTTTACCGACTCAGACACTACAGTTTTGCTAGGATTTGCATGAAAATTTCAGGAATGATAGGTGTCAAGGATAACTTTGAGAATCAGTTCAGCTAGTGGTATCAGTAATCGTAAAACAAAATAGTGGCTGTTTTAAATCCGAAGATTGAATAACTTTGAGTTATTTTTTCCCAAATTCAACGTTTAAGGTGCATGCTTTGAACACTTGATTCAATTTAATGAATGACTGAAGCTGAGTACCTACAATTAATGCTCATAAGTGAAACAAGTCAGTGAGGCGGGAGGGAGCTTCTAACAAAAGGGCTTTGTAACAACTCTAGGATTCGAAAAAATTGGCTATTAATCGATGATAACAGTACAGGAGAGTGGCTGTAATGTGACGCCTACGCCCGGGAATCGAAGTGATTCCGATCCCGAACCCTTGCACCCGGCCAGATGGGTATGACCTCGAAATGCAAGCGGACTTCATCTTTCGTGCGGATATCGTTGCGCAGAAAATATGTTTTTTTCTCTCCAAATATTTAGAATTGTGGATTTAAATATTTGAAACATGATATTAATCAAAACCCCGACACATTTCGAGGCATATTCATCTGGGAATGCCCCCTCCACCGTGGCCATCGAAACACTATGCCACTGGCGACAAATGGAAATGCACATTGCCGCCATGTGGCGTTCCATTCCGCACATCTTTTTTGTCGGCGGTTGTTGGAGTGACAGTCCGACACAAGGAGGAAAAAGGAAGAAAAAAGATGGCGACAAGACGAACCGGGTGTGCATGTTGAGTTTATAGAGATAATTGTGATAATTGTGATAATTGCGAAGTGACCGTGAATACTGCTGAATTCGAAATAAATGACGTGCGGATAGAAGCCAGACACACGAGGAGATTGCTCAATGCTCTGGCGCATCTGCTTCAACCCGAGGAAGATACACTTCACTGGCAGAAAAGGCACAACGGTAAATATACGTGAATGAATCAGTTCGCTTAGTTAGTGTATTCCGATTTTACAAATTCCCTACTTGCGTGAATTTTATAAGGTAAAACAACCATTAAACATGAATATTTTTCGTTAGCATTGTTCCGAACCTGAAATGGGATTGTTCCGTGATTTTTCAATAAGGAAAAGTATCTAAGATAAATATTTGCACGATTTTTAAATTATAGAAGTTTCTCGTTTTTAAATGAAAGATAATAATATTGGTAATAGAAATCCTAATTTTATTAAATTAAAATATTGAAAGTTAAAATGTCGAAGATGAAAAAAGCAGAGTTAAGTGAAAGTAGAACGGCAAGTCGAGTAAGGATAGTGATCCTACAATGGTTAGTAGCTTTTATCGTACGGTAATTTAAACATCAAGTTTTTGTAGTAATTTTCTTCTTTTTGTTTGAAACGATAGTAAACAAAGTTCGCCTTCGCGGTTTTCATATTAAAAATGAAATTTTACGTGGATGTTTGCTACGTGTGTAACAATTTCGATTCTTTCGTAACGAGACGGCGACAAATCCTTTTTCCTTTTAAGTTTTTTTGTTTTCCTTAGCGTAATTTTCGGGTTAGGAAAAAAAAAATATCATAAATAAAGAGCAGGCTTACTTTTAATTAAATTTCGAAAAATGAAACAAAATGAAAAATTCAAAAAAGTTAACTGTACAACAATTTCAACTATAGAATTATTACCGACTAAAGTGGAGAAGAAATTAAATTTAGAATGAAACAAAGCTGTGGTTTTTACATTATAAATAAAAAATAGTTTTTCGCATCTAGAGTAATAGAGAGAAAATGGAATAACATAAATTTCAATGTAAAGCTACTCGTCTGATTAGATTTTAGTGCTACTGCTAGTTTCACTTGTTTATTTTTTTTTATTATTGATTGTTCTTAATTTTTATACAAGATATTGAGTCCAACAATGCATGTCCATTTATCGATTACACTACCAACATACTTTACACACTCTCAACCTCTTTATTGTTCTTCTCTATCTTATTTTCGTTTAAATTTTGCTTTACGAAACATATACAACTTTTTAACATTTCAATTGGAAGAAGAAAGTAAAATGAAAACACCAACAAAATGAGTTTACGTGAAAAGTTTTGAGACTAAATTAAAAGAAAAGAAAATACGTGGCAATACATTATATTATTACGTGTTAACTTGTTTCTAAGTGAAGTTGAAATTATTATAACTTTTTTTTTCTCTTATAATTCATTTTTTTAAAATGACAAATCAATTTAAATTTAATAACAATACTTTCAAACTTTTTGAAGAAAATTCCGCGACGAAAGTGCCTTGCGTTTGAATAAGATTGACGCAGTATCCAATCTCCAAAGATTGAGTTGTGATCATAAACAATTGTCTATTACTCCTGTAGGTCGTGGCTGACGAATCCAAGCTTTCAACGGGAAAGTTACCCCCTGTATCCACTTCCAAGCCGATGACTGTATCAAGTGGAGAATTGCTGGAAAACTCGACGACTGTGGAAGCAAATGCACCTAGTTTACCGTTGTATGAGGCTGTTGAAGATCCAACTGAAGATATAATATCGAATTCTATTAATTGTGATGCGGATATTGAAGGTGGAGTGTTTTCGTTAAAAAATGATGACACAAACCGATATTGTGATGCAGAGAATACACATATTGCTGAAACTTCACAGCCACCAATCGAATTACTGCCCCCATCATATGAAGATAGATTGGAAAGCAGTAGCGTTGATCCAATGGTAAACTTAAGTAACTCGATGTAACTGTTCATCACATCAACTATCAAATAGCTTCAACAGAACAATTCCGAAGAAAATTCAAAGAGCCTGGTCAGAATAAAAGCTATCGTCACAACTGTGAACTAGTTAATAAGACTGATGACCATATTCGTGAGCCAAATGCTACTGATACAGAACTTATCGAATCATTCGCTTATCTTAGTAATATAACTAATAACATTAACAATAGTAGTGATACAGTTAAGGACAATCAATTGTTGCCGATTGTGGTGAGTCCTATTTTAAACGAAGACGAGGGCAGCAATTCGCGTGGATATTCTTGTAACAGCGGCGAGAGTATTGACCACTATCGTAACCAAGACGTCGACGAAGATTATGTGATTAATTTAGTCAGTATTACAATATTGCAATACGGTAGCGATTCGTTGGCACTTAAACCTTTATTCTCTGCAAATCACAAAATTTCTCCTAAGCGACTAAGTTTAGAGGCTAACCCAAAATGGCTCACAGAATCAGCCACCCAAGCCGCTTTTGCTGACTTCGAATATGACTCGAAATCTGGTAAAAGAACTTCTGGCAAATCTTTGATGGAAGAATTCGAAAATAAAAAGCAACAAGCTCCTTTTGATTTAAGTCTTATAGACAGAAGTCTATTGCCAGAGATCCAAGATTCGATGAGATACTCCTTCGTAGACCGAAAACCAGGCGGTAAGAGTACAGTTTGGCAAGTGATTTGCTTCACAGAAGAAGATTGGTCTAATTTGGCATCGAAATTTCGAAACTCGACAAGTCCAAAAGAGCGTGTCTTGTACAAAATATTAAGACGAGAAGCGGAACGAGATTGTTCAACGCGTATATGAATTAAATCTTCATCACATGTATATAATTGTTGAGGCGTTAGTTAAAATTTATTATTTAATCAAATTTAGGCAATAATTTTATTCTTAGTCAAATCTAGGTATGATATTTGTACTAAACGTAAGAGTAAATATCCAACTGAATAGTTGTCTAATTTAGGATAACCAAATCCAATTGAACAAATCTATTTAATTCAATTACGTTTGAATTGCCAAGTCATAGAAGTAAATAATTACCTCAACTCACATCTCACCAGTCACAAATTCCTTTTAGAATCGCCATCATTACAATCATTTCAAGGAATGTTTTGGTTTCTTTTACGCATTAACATAGTATTAAACTTTGAAACCGGGAAGAGAACAGTATACTGATCAGAATATTTTTCATATGAATTTGATCAATATCGTTGAATGAATCTCAGAGAGTGACCTTAGCTTAGGTACAGATTGGTTACGTAATTAGGTCTTCCATTGACGGAGGGCGGTAGACTGTATTTAGGAGATAGCTTAATTGGTAAAATCAATTATTTACTGTATAGGACCACGATTGTGAATTGTTATGAATAACAACATGAATTGCTAAATTTAACCACGACTTTCCTTTCAGCGGTTCTTCTTTTTCAGTGGGAAGAGAGAGTGCAGGGTAGGTATGCCGTCGCGAGGGTAGGGTTTCGCCAAATCCGCTGAGGGCGGTTTCGCGTCGCGCGCGGTACGCGGTACCTTTGTAGTTTTGACATTTTGTTAGAGTAGTCTTCGTCGTGTTAACTTCGAGTAGCATATTTTTCGGTACCGCGTCGAAACTTCGGGAACGCGAAATAGAAATTAGATTTTGGTATTCTTGACTGGTGATAAGAAGAAATACGGAGTAACGTAAAGTAGGTTCCTTCTCCATATGTTTTGTTTGGTAACGCGTTTGGAAAACGGGCATGTTCAGGTGGCTGAAATATTGTAAGTGAGCGTAACCCATTCGGAGACCCGCGACCGAAATCCTCTCCGAACTAGCTGGCCGACAAGCAGCCACCGCGTGAATGGGTTACGGTGCACGGATTGGTTGACCGGTTGGTACCATCCGTTGGCACTACTCAGACTTAACGTCTAGAACCGATGAGAGGTCGGTTCCGCGTTCGAACCTAAAAGGTTGAAAATCATTACATGGCCCCTGAAAAAAAATTCATCAAAAGTAGCCGATATGAGTATGAAATGATAGCTTTCATGAGAGCTTTTCAAAACAGTTGTTAAACTGTCAGTTTTTGCTTCAGTGGGGGCACAGGGGGGAAATACATGAAAAATGTGTTTCCTCCCTCGCGAATGGACATCTGAAATAATTATCAAGGGAGATATTTATGAGTATAACAATAACAAAAACCTCAGAAGTCGAAATTCTTTCAACTTTGTTATCAATAGTATGGTCTTCGAATTTCATAGTTTCTCCAATAAAATCGTCATTGACATGCTTCTTGACTTTATTCAATCTGGTGACTGCATTTTGAAAATTGAATACAAAACCCTTCTGACATGAGCGTAGGTCTGTTTACCCAACTTGTTTTTTTATTGTACAGGAAAAACAGAAAAAGGAAGTTTACAATTTGTTGGTCGACGTAACTTTTAACTGCATTCAAGTATTGAGTGCATCTCCTGTTCGGTAATATCCAAAATAAATCCATTGTTATTGTTACATCTATTGGTTCTGAGAAGTATCCTCTGTATTTTCTTCTATACGAATGGCTCCGTATAATATTGAACACCATTTTATACTTGAAAAAATATAGAAGATGCTCCTTTACAAACACGTAAGTTTATAACAATGCGCTTTTTAGTTTTACGTAGTAAAATTCTATTCTCGTTCAACGAAAATTACAAAAATCATTTAAAAAAGGAAATATACAAGTGTTCAATGAACGCTTGTTTTTTGTTTATAATTTCTATGACTTCGGCGGTATGGTAGGTAGTGCGTGTCTATCTTTCAAATGAATTTATTTCTGTTTATCTGATATGGAAGGTATGAATCGGATGCGTAGCCTTCATTTTCTTCGCGTAAATTGTTTACAACGAGCCACCGTCAATTGTTGCTTAATTTGCAATTATCATCATGATGTGTTTGCATGCAAACGTTCATTTTAAAAAAGTATTCTGTACATTCAATTTCACATTGCCTATTTCATACACTTTGGCCGCGTCGGCTCCCACTCGTCTATTATTTACACCATTTTATCAAAGTGCGCTCTTTCTTTATCCCTATCAAATTCAATTTTATTACTGTTTGGACTCTAGAAATAAGAGACAAACTTCATTTTGCCAAGTATTTCTAGGTCCCATATATCGGGCCAAACTGTTTTGCACTATTTACAGATTCTTCTAGCTTCTTCCCTTTTTACTAATTAAAGCTGACGTGACCAAATCTAGCTTTTTTTATAATGTGAATTATTCTTTCCTCCTGCCAATACTCTTAAAAACACTTTGATAAACGATCACCATACAATCCCTTTCATAATTTATCATTCGAATCGCATAAGTATGAAGATCAAAAGTTTCACTCACGTAGTTTCAATCACAATTTGTTCGTTCAATAAAGTACTATAAATCCAAAACGCGAATACTTTCACACATAAATCAGGCACTCGCGGGAAAGCATGCGCTTCAGAACACGGTTCGAATCAAAAAAACAAATTTTAATTATTTTGGTACAACAACCTTCTGTACACATTTTTCGTGTTTTGCGAATGTCGGAAGCAATGCGAGCACCATAGAGAGCAAAGTTCAAAATTTGGCAAATGTTCAAACATGATAAGCTGTCGCAGGATAGAACTATTGATTATGAAAGATAACTACTTCATCACTCACTGGCCGCCACAGCATCGCAGACTTACATGGCAAATTAGAATTAAAAGCGATCACTCACCAGGTCTTGTTGAATGTTTACAATAGGCGACTGTGACTACGATGCATTACCTCGTGTCTCCATTCACGTCAAGACTCACCGAATTTGAAGAGCTATTTGGCAAGAAACTTTATATGGCTCCGTCAAAAGTTTCTAATGAATTTGCCCCGCCGTGCTGCCTAGTCAGACACTAATTTACGTCCAATTCAAATTCTCAGTGGCCGATTGAAATTCCTTGGAACTGGTAAATAGTTCCTCCGCATATTAAGCAACGCCGTGCCCTTCCGCATATTCCGCTCGACATTCGTCACACCCAGCTCACGACGCCTTACTCGCTATTATTACCGTTGCAAATTTTCTTTTAACAGGTTCAGCCGCATGCCGCCCGGAGGTTACCTGTTCAGCCCGCCCATCCCAAAACGCCTACCGCGCACTTATCAACACTGCAAGAAAGCATTTAAATATGTCTTGTGAGGGCTCTGTAAAACTCCACACACCACAAGAGCTTGTACTTATGCTTCGAACTGCTGAGTAGCAAGTGCAGAACATGTCCTCGGTCGAAGTGAATGACATTTTAGAAGTCTTGTAATGATTTTACGTCTACGTGCGAACGCGGAACCGACCTCTCATCGGTTCTAGACGTTAAGTCTGAGTAGTGCCAACGGACGGTACCAACCGGTCAACCAATCCGTGCACCGTAACCCATTCACGCGGTGGCTGCTTGTCGGCCAACTAGATCGGAGAGGATTTCGGTCGCGGGTCTCCGAATGGGTTACGCTCACTTACAATATTCAGCCACCTATACATGCCCGTTTTCAAACGCGTTATAAAACGAAACAATACGGAGAGGAAACCTACTTTTCGTTACTCCGTATTTCTTCCTATAACCAGTCAAAAGACAAAGATCTAATCTTTACTTCGCGTTCCCGAATTTCCGACGCGGTACCGAAAAATACACTACGTTAACGTAATTCCGAAAAAAGCTACGCTAAAGAAAAATCAAAATCACCTAAGGTACCGCGTACCGCGCGCAACGCAAAACCGACCTCAGCGGATTTTTTCAAACCCTACCCTCGCGACGGCATACCTACCCTGCACCTCATTTCCCGCTGAAAAGAAGAACCACTGAAAAGGAAAGTCGTGTTTTTTTGTTAGCAATTCATGTTGTTATATAAATGTTTATTTATAAATATAAATATGATATTAAGAATTCTAAATTATTAATGTAGTTTATTTTAAATTTATGATTTTTATATACAACTTGTACTGATTTGTTTGCATTTATTTTATTTATGTAATACCTTTAAGTTTAATTTTATTGAAGATTCTTATTGTGAGTGAAGTGGTTTTTGTAGGGCGTAAAAAGACGAAAGCTCAAAATTAAAAATGTTTAATCAGAAAAAAGAAACAATTGTTAAAGCATATTGAAATGTTCATAGTGACAATTGGAATTTAATTATTTATTAATTTTTATATAATTGCCTATTGTTTTTTTTCAAAATTATCAAAGAGCAGTTTGGCCGTTTAGATAGTCGAGAAGATTAAATTAATTATGTTGGATAGATTTTTCAGACCTATTTTGCTTTCTACATTAATTAATCAGGCCGATTTGTTTCCAAAGTACAATCGGGTTGTGATCCGTATGTTTTCATTCAAATGATTACAACGGTGCGGGAAGCAAATGGGAAGGATTTACTATATTAAATGGAAGTGTAGTGAATAAGAGATGTTCAATGAGTCCGTGAAGGACCGCAGCGATGTTCTGCTGCCTCGGCAGAGGAAGGTGTTGATTCCTGCCGAGAATGCCCTCGTCCGGAGACGCGTGAATGCGCTGGCAGGCTAGCATTGCGATGTCGTGGGGCGGGTTCGTTTCCCCGGCACGAGGACTCACTACAAAACATTTCGCATTCACGAATTGCTTGCAGAGATCAAGAGGACGACCGAAGTCGCAAATCTGTAGATAACCTCCACGAAGGAATTACTACTTGTTGCGAGAACAAGTACAACCTGACAAGAAAGACTAATTTGGGGGTGACCTCGTCTTTACCCAAATACATTCAGGGCCCACAAATGAAAGAGGGGCAACCGGGTGGTGGTGGAGCCCCTTCATGCCCACCCAACCGGAATAAATCCAATGTTAAACTGTTGAAGTGGCCAGGTATTCCTCTTCTGAGTGGAAAACTCATATAACTTGAATTATATGAACTTTCCCATCAGAAGGGGAGTACCCCGGTGACCAATTTATGTCATAGAATTATACAATTGAATTGCATAACTCTATGCCATAAAAAGGCACTTGGATTGGGCCACTCAACCCATAAGGTCTCCTGAAACAAAAGAAGGAATTATTCTGTACCCGGCGGCTGGCTCATATTTTGGGGTGGAAGCCTGCCACCGTACCGGGTCCTATACCCGATTGGAAAAGACCGGAAGGGAAAAGACCAATTTTTGTTTAACAATTCATCATTTTTTTATTTTTATATAAATTCATAGAAAATTAATTAAGAACAAAGAAATTAAAATGTAAGCTACAAATACTAAATGAGAAGGATGAGTGTGTGGAAAAAAGAAAGAGATCTTAAGGCTATGTTACTCAAATTAAACGAGTATCATAAAAAAACACAGCTTAACATTTTAAATTGCACTCTACAATGGAGGAATGTATACTTGTACATAGCTCGCCTGGAGAAATGATAATGAACAAAAAAAACCACTGTTTATATAAAATACCGTAGGTGCTATAACAGTTAACGACTTTGCGAGTAATAGGATGATATAATACGATAAGATGCCTCTTGTACTTTGATGGCAAACAAATATCGTTAATCGATTATTTTTTTAAAGACAATGTTATGATTATGATGATAATAAAGCCGGTAAGTATCCAATTCAAATCTCTGTTGGATCTTGGATTTATATAAAGTAGGACTTAAGAATGAGTACAAAGTTAAATCATCTGGATTCGCTTCACAATTTTCCGTAAGAATCTTCCCCACTATTTAACCGATTTCTTCACTTCTCACAGTTTTTTCCTGGCGTTTCTTTTAAATTTATCATTTATATTGTGCTGTTTATTAAACATTCAAATAGACTTTGTGTTGCTAGATGTAAGACGACATTAAGCATTAATTTATCACACAATTCAACAGAATTTATAAAACATAAACAGAAAACATCAACTTGTGCAATCATTCGTTATTGTAATGCTTTGTGCTTTGAAAAGGAGATTCATTTGATTCCACGAATTTTTCGAAGCGAACAGAGTCAAGCCTGAGACTGATATATGCGAATGCGAGAGTACGACTCCAATTGACTTGTAAGGAGTGTCGAGAAATTCGTAAGACACACTGTAACTGATCTGTCATTACTGCCCGATGGCACAATACGCGATAAAAGTATTTATGATGTGGGAACGAATCAATTTGACTTATAACAAAGTCAAGAAATTCGGAGAACGTTATATGAAAAATTTTAACTCAATCTGAATTGAACTTTAGAACATTTAAGTATTCGAAAGTAATTTTTTTTTTTTTTTTTTTGTGTAGCTGAAACTCTCACAATTCTGTCATTTATATAAGTGAAATATTGATAATAATTAATTAAAATTTTAGATAGAAAAAATTTAGATAAATATAGAATAAATAGTGTAATATTATATATATATATAGAATAAATAGTATAATATTATATATATAGAAATTAAAAAGGGTACTTACAATACCTTTCCCTCGACGACGAGCGCTCGTTGACGATTTGTAGGTAAGCAAGTCCTGGAATTCATTTTGTTTTTAAAGCGTATTATTGTACCGGTTGTAACTTATGAGTCACGACTTCTTTCTTTTGGTAGTGTAGATTCGCATTCGTATAACAAATATTAGTACACGAGTATGAAGGCATAAAATATATCCTAAGTGTGTATACAATCATATAAAAATTCAGCTATCAAAGTGTAAATACATGTAAGCTTCTTTGAATATCACAAAAGTATGGTCTTCGAACGTGGTAATGCTCGCTGCTAATTATTCTACTGCTTTCAATGTTTAATACTTCGTTTTCAGGGGTGTCTTGAGTCTCAATTTTATTCACGAATTTATCGACTTTCTTTGTTGAACTATGTTTGAACGCACAATGCGCCTTTTTGCATCCAAACGGTGTGTTTTCCCAGAAACAGGGAGTACGGTCCCGCCGTTTCCCAATCAACATGTGCCGCTCCGTACGATGACGATCTTCACCTCGCCTTCCAACCACCTGTTGCACAACACTTCGGGACCTAATGCTGATGGCTCATGGCGATATTGGCAGCTGCTATCATTTTTTTACAGGCACTGTCGTAGAAAAAGTAGCAATATCTGAAGTGTTTCCTTTTCTTTTTTTTTTTTTCTTTTCTTTCGCTGTGCATCCACAGGATGGTAGAAGTTGTCTCTGCCACAAACCTGAAATAACGCATATTGAACTTGACGTATCGAACAAAGACCTATAAAGTAATGGACGCGAAATGAGCTTATTTTCATCCATACGGGATTGCATGCAAACGTTCATTAAAAAAAAAAATTCTGTGCATTTGCATTTGCCTATTTCATACATTTTGGTCGCGTCTGCTCCCCTCGTCTATTATTCACACCATTTTATCAAAGTGCGCTCTTTCTTTATCCCTATTAAATTCAATTTTATTACTGTTTGGACTCTAGAAATCAGAGCCTGAGTTCGTTTTGCCAAATCATTCTAGGCCCCATGTATTGGGCCAAACTGTTCTGCACTATTTACAGATTCATCTAACTCCTTCCCCTATTCCTCATTAAAGCTAACGCGACCAACTTTAGCTCTTTCCATGATGTTTATTTTTCTTTTCTCCTCCCAATACTCTTAAAAACACTTTGGTAATCAATCCCCTACAATCCCTTTCATAATTTATCATTCGAATCGCATAAGTATTAAAAATCAAAATTTTCATTCACGCCGTTTCATTCACAATTTGTTCATTCATAAAGTACTATAAATCCAAAACGCGAATACATTCACACATAAATCAGGCACTCGCGCATTCCCGCACAGACTAACACACTTGTAGCATTTAACTATTTCAGAGACATCGTTCTTCCCACGTTTTTCCACTTGCTCACGTTCCCTTCTTTATTGATTGATGAATTGCTCATGTCGTTTCCGTTACCGCTTTGCAAACTTGGTAACAAGTTGGCAACGTAAGCGAAGGATCGACCACCCTTGGAATTGGTTTAATCTCAGGGCTAATTCCTTTTCAATGCGATGCAAATCGAAACGATCCTCATATGCGATTAGATTGATGGCAATACCCAAGGGTACGAAACGCCCTGAACGGCCAATACGATGCGAGTAAGTCTCAGCCATACGTGAAAAATCGCAATTAATAGCAACATTCACAGCCTATACATCAATACCACGTGTAAAAAGATCAGAGCAGACTAGATTTCTGCATAGCCCCTGTCGAAAATTCATGGAAAACACGATTTCTATGCGCCTGCGCCATGTTGGCATGGATATAGTAACAACAATAACCAAGTTCCGTGATCTTCTTAGCCAGCAATTCCACACGTCGCGTTGAATTGCAAAATATTATCGATTGGCTTATTTGCAACTTAGAGAATAACGCATTAAGACGATGCGCTTTTTGCTTCAAATGTATGAACTTTTGATGATTGAAATGTTTTAGGCCAATATAAAATTAAATTTTCATCCCTGTATCCAATTTTAGAGCTTGTTTAAGTATTTCGTATGTGGAAAATGAAACAGCTACCATGGGTATTGCTCTTAAATAGTTAATTGACATTCCTCGATATAATCCTCGAACGATACCGTTTTCACGGTAAATTAACGTTAATGTTTGCATCATTCCCATCCCAAATTTTGTTGTATCTGGGCTCATCATTGCGAGTTGCATTCTTCTTCTAGTAACATTCAAGGGATATGAAATTGATTGCGCAACAGCTCCAGCTAAGCCACCACATACCAGTTTTACAGGTATATGTAATACAAGGCCACCAGTATTCCTTTCGCATTTATTGCATGCGTACTTTGGCAAATACTTCATGCAAAAAAAAATTTAAACATCTCAAAACAGTAAAATGACAGCCCGGCATAGGGGACCATGCCTGTTAAAGTAGGAAAAACAAACCCTCTGTAAAGTGCACGTATTTCGCCTTCATTGCGGAACATTTCAGAAGCACACTGCAAAATTCCAGTGTATTTGTGTTCTCCCATTACTTGAAATGCTAAACGAGCACGAATTGTATCTAGCGGATATGCCAATGTAACAGCCGTCAGTCCTGCACAAGCTCCTGCTATAAATTTATCCGCGTATACTACAAACTTTTAAATGTAGTTCAAACTGCGATAAGTACTTCTGGTACATTTCAAAGGATGTGAACTGCGTGGCTGCGTACGGAAATATCCTAATCATCTGTGCTCCATTGCCTTTATACAATGCCAAAATGATTCCTTCAATATTATGTGCCTGAGACCACTAAACACCCCTAAATGTCCGTAATGAGAGGAATGTGCTTGAAGTAAGATTTTTATCCTATCTAATGGCGCTACACATCCCAGCAATTCCCCCAGCCAGAAGATCTTTCAGAACAAGTTCATAGTTGCGAAAAGATTCAGCGGAAATAACCATTGTGGATTGATAAATGTCTATTTTCCACAAATTAAGTCTGGCTAAAGTTTCACAGGAAATACTATTACTAACATTTCACGAAGAAACAATATAAAGAAAGCCGATAAACTGTCGGTTAAGCTCAAATTTATTTTAAGCACGTTCAGGAAGTTCGATTCAATGTTTTCATTAATTCAGTTCGAGATCGGCGTAGCAGATCGGGATAAACAACAGTAATACACGCTTTATTGTCGCGGCTTACGACGAGCATCACCTTGGCGTTTCTAATAAATCCAATAACCACTAACGAATAGCGATACTCCCCTTTCAACGTAGTAAAACCCATACTAAATGCACAAAGTCTTCACTGCTTCCATTTGCTCTATGTTGCACACTTTCCTGCCTTCGCCGTCCCTTCGAATCGCTTACAAAACATAATTTGTGTCGCTGGCGGATTCGCACGCGTAGATTCATTAACTGACCCGAACTCGGATACTTTAGCAATCTCTGGACACGCACAAAACAACCATTAACTGCCCTATACACTCGCACAACTCCAATTATCCAACTTTTGCCTCGAGTCTTTGCTAAATTGCGTTTTTGTCTCTGGCTTGAAGCTTTCATGAACAAAAGATTTTTCCACAGAACTTCATATCACTAACAATCCACCAAACAGTCCCTTTTCTTTTTAGTTCGAAAAGGAATTTTCTTGCGGTCAACGAAAGCAGGACAGGTGATACAAAGAGCGTCGAAGAAAATGAGACAAAACACAGTTTAGCTGACTGCCACTTACACTGCCCCCGTTCGTCCTAAACTACACTCCACGTTCTAACGTGTCCGATTTCCGCCTGCTGAGTCCCGCAAGCAGAAGTCACACTCTCGATGGTACGATGACACGAGCTTGGATAACATCACGAGATGGGTCGATTTGCTCGATTACGGGAATGCAATAAGTACCGGTTTTTCCAGTACCGTTTTCCGCTCGTGCTAATATATCCTTACCACTTAAAGCAATTGGTATAGCCGCCTTTTGAATAGGCGACGGTTCCTCCCAGCCCTTCTCGTTTCAAACAGAATTCTTCGAATTCATTTTCTCTGGGGTCTGTTACATCCTAGTCTTAGATCTATTAGCCTTCGGAGGAATCCGCAATTTTGATTTCCAGCCCATGTCATCGTTTACGATGTCATCATTGCTTAAACTTAACACTCATTCGAAAGAAAAAAAAGATAGTCCTTAGAAAAACTAATATTAATTTACTCACGGTTTCTTAATAAGACTCCCTCGCCAACCATTCACATCACTTCACCTCACACTTCACTGGCACTTTATCTTATCCGCCTTGCGTACGAAGCGGTTTATGGGAAACTGTTCACTGAAGCATGTTCGAGGCAAACGCAATAACCTCGCTCGTACCATGTGGACATAGAAGTGCCATCTATGTGTGAACATGCGGTGGTGATAATGCACACTCATTTCGGTTATTTTTTTTTTAAATTCTAAATTGTTTATTTTTTTGTGTAGATTCGATTAAGTTTTCAATTGAAAGCGATTTATGTTTATAATTATTAGGCGTAATTAAGGGGGAAATAAATCGAAAGAATAGGACAGGCACGCGTTAATTTCCGACAAACAAATCAATTTTTAATTAATATTATGGTTGGAATGGGTAAAATTTGACAAATTTTGTGGGGTTTAAATGATACAATGATTTTGTCGTTCCTATAATTTAAGGGGTTAACCGTTTCGTTCTAAGCATTTGCATACCATGTTACACCGCAATTAGTTAAATTATATTCAAAAGATATTGAAATAAAATCACTACACATTAAAACAGTTTTAGAATTTTGTTTCCCGGGTGTTAAGTACAAAAGAAATTTTTTCTTTACTTATTTTTCATGCGAAAAAAAAAAATGAGTGTTGCGATGAGGAAGGTGACTGAATGGTTACTCCTTGTTAAATTGAGTTGGTGCTGTGTGCCTGTGTCAGCGCTGCTTTTAGAGCCATAGCTCCTAGTTACTACAGAAGGTATATTTCGGGAAGGTTCCTTGAAGTTAATATTTGAAGTTTTTAGCTAATTAGATTTTATTAATTTACAACAAAGTGTAAATATTCATTTCAAATGAGTATTTATGATTCAAATGTTTGAATGATTTATTTTATAGTTTAATAAACTGAATACGTTATGACAGACTGGAAAAGATATCACAAGGAGTGAAAGGTGCCAGGGGAAAGATTAAGTAAATTAATTTATAATTTAAAATATTTACTGGATATTTCATGGGTTATTTTTGTTTTACGTAATTGAATGTAAGAAATAAACAATTCACTTATACTCATGACAAAATATTAAGAAAACTTTTCTTGCTTTGTGCAATTAGTTACAACCTTTATAAATGCGAATCAACGCTTCCTTAACTTATAAATATATTTAAAAATTAATAAAAAAATTAAATTAATTTTTCTTCTCCTGACTTTACTCGTTTGTTCAACTTTTAACGCAAAATTTTAAATGTTTGCGTTTCCTATTTCATTGTTTTTGTAAAAAGTACATTGATTTCGTAATAATAATCAAACAAAGTACAAAAAAATAATTTCTTTCAACAAGGGGTTTAACTTAAACGAAAAGCTTAATCTAAATTTACTCTTAAAGGCACATAGCAACATTGTAAAATTCGGTTTTCATATACCTATTACATTAGCAAAAATGAGTTGACTCTTAAAAAAGAAAATTATTGCATTTTTGTGTGTGTTTTTTGTTTGTTTGTGTTATTCTTATATTTAATACTATTGGATATTTTTTCGATTTTCATATCGATTCCATTCATAATGTTTTAGAAACATTTTTCTTAATTAGGTTCATTATTGAATAATGTCATTTCGAATAATTTTAGTCTATTAAAAATATTTCCGTAATAAAAATACGATGTGTTGCTTTGTAAATATATATACTCGTATGTATACTTCATACTTCGCATGATTGTTTGTGTTTTTGTAAAGAGATCGAAATCTTAGACATGTCCAAGAAATTTAGAAATTTGTGTCATGTACGAGTAGTTTGAAATTTTCTTTGTGCGAAATGTGCTTTTGTTGCAATATTTTGAGAGAAAATAGGAAATAAGTTTCCTTGTAATGAATGACTTCTTTCAACCTCATTCTCACAAAGATAAATGCAAAATACAGCTTAGGCTTTATATTAATAGATTGAAAGTAAGTTTGAGGTTAGAGTAGAGGAAGGAGCACCAACTGACCACAAAGTGGGAAATCTATCGTGTCGCTTACTTACTTCCCTTCTTCCGTTTCCATAAGTGTAATACTGGGCTCGGCTATTGATATTGGCAGCAGAGGATTCTCAAAGATTTCATCTTTAACGATTTTTATGCAATTTGTGCGCTTTTCCCGAGCATCCTCGTTTTCAGTGTTTTCGCCACCACTACTGTTCTGATTGGTTGGAATTGTATTTTCTATAATGGTTACGCTGATGAGTTTTCCATCTGGGTGAAAAGTTGTGGAATATCTCCTGCAGCGGCTGCTGTAATTAAGTAATTTAGTGGATGTTGCTGCTGGTGCTGCTGCTGCAAACTGAACAAAAGCCCGTTGCCCATCGGTGCCGGTGGCGTAGCACATAATAAACGGCACCATTCGTAGCACACACAGTCCGTTCCTTTTTTGTTTTGCACTCACGTTTCCAACGCTGTTTCGAGAGGATTGAAACAGTTTTCGGGACAAATCGACCGTGGAGCAAGTTCTGAGTACTGAACACG
This sequence comes from Odontomyia ornata, assembly GCA_963969285.1. Lineage (NCBI taxonomy): Eukaryota > Metazoa > Arthropoda > Insecta > Diptera > Stratiomyidae > Odontomyia > Odontomyia ornata. Next base: position 155,719,407 of record OZ017738.1, on the reverse strand, counting down.
AACAGCTGTTAGCGCTACAAAATCGAAATATTACACAAATTTCCGAAAATTTAAAATCGTTCGCTGTCGGCCAAAACTCCTTAAAACTGCTTATGCGTGGCGGCCACTACCTCCACACTTCAATTCACTGCCATGTGGCTGTCAATCTCTGTTGGCATCCCACGACAAAATAGACGTGGGATGTGCACTGGTCGCAACCAACGTAAAATGACAAGCCACCCAGCAGCAAAGTGTGTTGGTAGTGGTCACCAGCGGCGTCGCATGATTCATTACTGTCTCCACTACATCCCATGCGAATCGAACTTCTGGTGAAATTTCCCGTTTTGCTAAAGTTTTTGTGACTGCTGTTAATCACGCTGAATCCTTACTTAGAGATAGAACTCAACGAATAGGCGACCACTTTTGTATGGATTTAATTCACTATGCGCACTTGCACGGAACCGGTCCTCACTCTTGGAAGATTTGAAACGGGTTCGTCGATCCGTCACAAGACTTCTCTTTTCCTTCTTTTTCTTTTTCGATGTACCGCTAACTCGCATGAGCTGCCAGCTCAGCCAGGTTTGCTTACACTGCGTGGTGAATACATTTCCATACTTTATTTGCAGGTTTAAAATTTTTAAAAACAAAATTTAACTAAAGCAAAGAAAATGAAGGGGATTTTAAATAGTAATAAAAGTTAAATCTCATGAAGAATATAATTAAAGGGAAACATTTAAATTTAATATAAAGGGAAATTGATATATAAATTACATTTAATAATAATAATAATAATAATAATAATAAAGAAAACTATTTTACAAATTACGATTAGGCATTAAATATTTTTGTAATTCTGCCTTTAAAATTTCGAATAGCATATAGGAAGGTTTTCGAGCAGTTTGCTTGTGTGACAGGTCGATTACTACAGTTGAATTCAAAAGCTTTCAATCTCTTGAAGTGTCTGTTATCAAAGTCTCACTGTCAGGTGGCGATAGCCTCTTCGTTATCTCTGCCTATGCAACTGATCGAAATGTTCTCAAGTTCAAGGAGGAGCTCAATTCCTTGTTTGAAATACTCGAATTGAACAGGATGCATAGTTATTATATTCTTGCTGGTGACCTGAACGCCAAGCATATATCATGGCTGGACGCCAACAATAATCCCAGAGGTGTATTCCTGAAATCGTGGATAACAGAGAACCAAATTGAATATAGGTATAATCTATATGGGTCGGAGTTCCCAATATACCCCAGGACAAAGCATATTTGGAGTTCTGCATTGCTAATGCAAGACTTGAAACTGCAGGAGCTTCATTACGATAGTGACTATAACCCAATCGTGATGGAAGTCATTCACCAAAGGGATGATTTCTTCCTCATTCTAGTTCAACACGAAAATCATCGGTTGAATTTCAAAAAAACAGACTGGGGAAAGTTTCAAAAGATGTTTAATCGGGAGTACCAGAAGCAATGTCCCCCTTCTGATGATGGCAACTCTTGCTCAATGGTTCCTAATGACAGGAATCTAACTAACGATGAAATAGATGTCTATTTGTCGAAGTTAGAGAAGCTGACGTTGGAAACGATTGAAAAAGTAGTTCCCAAGATTAAACATCGAAACAATATGGAAGGATATGAAACACCAACCATTGCGAGGTTGAAAAGATTGAAAAGCCACCTTCTCATATTTGTTAACAATATTTATCGGCGAGTTTTGGACTTCAACTATCCCTCGGTGGCTTTATTGAAATTACACCTGAAGAATGTCCAGAACTTAATCCGTTCATACTTTAGGAGTGAGGTCAGCAATCAATGGGTGGAAAAATTGAAGGTTATTAGCCCACAGGACCCAGATGGCGTGTTCGCGAAAGTGAATAGCATATTTCGCAAGAAGTCTCGAGTGAAAGTATCGAATCTTGAAGTCGCTAGTGATGAGACAAATCTTCTCGATAGGGCTGTTATCGAAATTGATAGTACGACTCCGGATAGAAATGGAAACAGGATTATTTGTGGTCCTACCAAACCTTGAGAGAGGGAATGAAATATTTTCTGAGGTCGTTGAAGCAAAAATCTCCGACTTCAAATCAAGCCTGAACGGTCAATCAATTCTTCATTTCAATTAAATATTAACATCTGACCTCATACCAAGCATAAATCTTATTGACTTGCGTTTCATATTTCGCAGGATAAACAACCAAAAATTCATGTGATATTGACAATATCCAAATATAGTTCTTCGAAATTTACCTGAGACTGCTATCAAGAATTATAGCATATGGTTTAACAACATGTTGAGCAATTCATATTTCCCAAATAAGTGGAAAAAGGCAAAGATATTTCCGATCTTGAAGAAAGGAAAACGATTTTTGTGCCTCAAAAGCTATCGCCTAATCAGATTGCTGCTAACATCAGCAAGGTGTTTGGAGTGATGCTCAACAAAGCATTAAACGCCCACATTGAGAAATATGAATTGATGCCGAATTGCCAATTTGGTTTTCGTGCCAGGCATTCAACCATACATGCGATAGTGTAAGTAACCTCAGACATCTGTTGGAAACCAAATGATAGAGAATGTGTTGGAGCGTGTTTGGTTGATATGAAGAAAGCCTTCGATACGGTGTGGTTCAATGGGCTAGTTTTTGAACTCCTTCAAGACAGGTTCCCCAGACACCGTGTCGCCATGATTTGCAATATGTTATACGGGAAATCGTTTGTTGTAACTGACGGAAATCTGACAACAATGCGCGAATTCGAGGCCTTGAATGGTCTAGAGCAGGGAACAGCTACTGCGCCTCTGCTTTTCTCAATCTTCAGTCGCAAGCTATTGAACGGCTTTGTTTTTAACGTCTCGCCAACGCGATTATTGGTAGCGTTTGCTGATGATCTGATCATCTATACGGCAGACCGAAAATCCACAATTGTTCAGAGAAATCTCCAAAACATGCTCAATGATGTACAGCTATAAACTGACAATTGGCGAATGAAAACCAATGCGCAAAAGTGTGAAACAATCTTGTTTCGGACAACGCTGCAGGGGGTCAGTCAAGACCTGAAACGTAATTGGAAGGATTTCCACATCATGGCTGGCGAGGGTAGTTTAGAACGAGTTCCACATAAATCCTGTGTTCGATACCTCGGTGTTCATCTCGATCAGTATCTGTACTATACTGAACATGTCAAAATCATGCTCAGTAAGGCACTAAAAGTAGTCATGGTAGATTCTTTCATTCCAAATACATTGATCAAAAGGTCAAAATTATCTGTTACAAGGCCCTGGTTAGACCAGTTTTGACACATGGATGTCAGATCTGGTACAACCAGAGTGCTAGTACTATGGAAAAATTAAGAGTTTTTGAAAGGAAATGTCTTCATGCATGTACTGATGTGTACAGAAAGCCTGAGACGGATTGGAAACATCATATATCGAATAGAAGAATTTATCAAACTGCTGAAGTGACGAGAGTCGATATCTTCATATTGAAACTTCTGCGGAATCATATCGCAAGATCTGTGACTGTGAGTGAAAGCCCTTGGGTTTCACAGCCGTTCCACCCTACAGACGGGTATATTGCGACTTGCTTCGCTACTGGCTTCGTTCTTTCAGAAGCATTCGTGTATTTGCTCATGAATCGATATGTTTTTGATTCTGACGGCCACCGATAAGAAGATAAAATATCCTCCGAGCTTGAGTTCACGAGACCAACAATTCCAAAGGAGATACTCATTTGCTGAGTCGTTGAAGCTGATCGAGCTGAGAAGGAGCAATCTAGGTATTGGTGGCTGAATGATAATGTCTAAATTATTCGTGATTATTTCCAGTTTTTGTGTTTTTCGTTACTAAGTTTTTGGGTTTCAGCTAGGTATATGTTATGTTTATTATATTAGGTTAAAGATAAGATTAAACGCGTAGGTTAGGAATATTGTGATAGAAGTTTTAAGTATAAGATAATATTTTTTATTAAATTTTTTTAGAATTAAGTTAAAACAAATTCGGTGTAGGATCAAAGTTCACTGTTGTGTTCAAATTCTAAATAATTTTAGGATAGTGTTGGTTGGTTTTGAATTATAAAATATGTAATAATAATTGAATTATAAAATATGTAATAATCTTAATTAATTGAATTTGCTATTGTGTTTTTTGCTAAAATGTGTTTAATGATAACGTATAAATTTAGAGATTTGGGCCATTAAGTGTTTTTAATTGTTATTGTTTGGAATGTGCTTTATATTCTTTGAAAATTTATAACGATAAATAAAGCGCATTTGACTTTGTTTTTGGAGGGCCCACTCCGGATAGTATAGTCGCGGTGATGTTTGGATCGGTTAACAAATGGAACCATGTGGCACATTATATTCGGGCAGTCCTAAAAGATAAAAGGGATTCACAGCAGCCGAGGACGTCGGGGCTGGGGAATTGCTTGTCTGGCGATGCCTCTTCCTCCATCCCTGCCCGCTAAAGGAGGGATTCCTCAGCTTGAAGGCACCTCACGGCGTAACAGAATGAGACCTGATCCGAAGTAATGTGTCAAACGGTTCCAGGCTAGGCTCTCAGGTTGACAGGGGAGGTGTATAGTGGGTAGTCTAGTCACATGCGAGCACGGGAGCGCCACTGTTATGGACCTTGTCCACCACACTCACCTGTTGATTGCATTTCATTTGCCAATGCAATGAAATAATTTTTTGGTGTCAGAAGTGGGATGGTTCGAGGAATAGAATCATCCAGTGTACAAACCCTTTAAGGATGCTTTCTTTTCTCACACTTTCAGTTCATCGTTTCCAAAAGCTAACACACTGAAGTTAGGTGCCCAAACAACGGAATCTCAGGGGGACTAATCATTCCAAAGGTGTCCACCGTATATTGTCCTGCTACAGAAGCAGCATATTCAATCCAAGGGAATTCGAAGGAAATTCGTTGCTTTCAAATCATCCTACTGCAGTAGTCGGGTCAAGAATCAAGTACAGTTATCAGTGGATAGCCAACGTCGCCATCGAAATCATCATCACACGTCCAGTTCAACCATCCAACTCATCGCAGTATCAAATTTGTAGTTCCGGAAGTTGGCTCGAGATTTTCACAAGGATCAATCCGAATTACCAACGTTGCCATCAAAATCATCATCACAAACTCAGTTCAACCCGACTCATCACAAAATCAATTCTGTTATTCCAGAAGGAGGCTTAGCTCAGGATTTTCATAAGGAAAAAGTGAGTCTTTGTAAATTGATTAAAAAACACATTACACATCAATTTTTTTTTTTAATTAAAAAAGCAATTAAATTTTCAAACTTTTATATATATAAATTGTATACATATACATACATATATTCCTTTTCCTAGCGAAATTAATGAGAATATTGTGAATGTAGAACGTCAATTATGCTTTGGAAATTAAACCTAATTGTGTGTGAAAAGTGTAAATATGTATATATATAATTTCTTTATTAGAATGCATGCGGTACAGAGGCCTTATAATATGGTAGGTGTTCTGACAAAGTCATTTCACCATCGTTTGAACATTACTTAAAACTATGCGTATTATCGTATTTCTATGTGATTATTACAATAAGCTAGAGGAAAATTTAGGCAAAAACCTCTACTGAACTTATACTAGCTTAACATAACTTAACTATCTACTTATAACTAGCTAAAATCTATGAGGCTAGGTTACGGCCAAAAGATAGGTGGTAGCAACTGCTGATCTTCAATTCGCCAGGGCATGAATTAGTGGATTGGGCGAGTCATTTGCTTTCGCGATGCAGCGAGCTTATAAATTGGACTAATGCCAGCAAGGCTGTGTAGCTTTTCAGAAGAGTTTTAAAATGGTTTATTAAGTACCATTTTCAGGTATCTATTTTGGGTGATCTGAAGCTTTGTTACTAGATATTTAGCACATTGGATCCAGGTAGGTGAACCGTATAGGATGATCGGTTAAATTGTTATTTTGACGATGAGGACTTTGTTTCTGGTGTTGAGACGTGAATTACGATTAAGAAGGGGATAAAGCGAAAGCACGGCCTTAAACGCTTCGGAGCTAATATGCTCAATATGTCTTCTGAAGGTTAGTTTTTTATCGAATATAAGTCCAAGATATTTAAGATCCTCACTCCAAGGAAAAGTTTGCCCTAAAAAATTTATTGATCGCTTGGGTAGGTGAGCAGGCCTACGCTTCCTGGTGAAGTATATTGACTTCGTTTTTGCAACATTTATTTTAATTTTCCATCTATGGTAGTATTGATAAGTAAGTTCTAACGCCGTTTCAAGGCTGGAAATAATGGAAGTTGGATCTGCGCCTATGCTGTATATGCAAATGTCATCTGCGAAAGCTGCAACTTGACAGTTTGGTAAAGAAGGGAAGTCAGACGTATAGATGTTATATAGAGATGGGCTTAGGCAGGAGCCTTGCGGAACACCGGCAGATATACTTTTCACTGGGGAAATGCTTTCCCCTACTTTGACCTGGAACTTCCTATCAGTTAAAAATGCTTGTAAAAGGTTCAACAAGTATGGGGGTGTGTTATATTTCTGAAGTTTATAGACCAGAGCATCATGCCAGACTATATCAAAGGCTTTTTCTATGTCCAGTGTCACCAAACCTACAGACAATTTATTGTACATCGCTGCTTTGACGTCCTTCGTAACACGGAGGAGCTGATGCTCTGTCGAATGTCTGTTTCTGAAGCCGAATTGGAAATCAGGTAAGATATTGTTAGCCATTAAATTATTTAATCTTTTCAGGACTATTCTTTCAAAGAGCTTACCTAATCCTGGTAGTAAGCTAATGGGCCTGTAGTTGTCGGGAGAGTGCGGATCTCTTCCAGGCTTCGGGATAGGTATGACTAGAGCTTGTTTCCAGATGGGTGGAAAGAAGGATAGCCTAAGGCAAGCGTTGAATAGGTGGCATAAGAATACTATTCCTTTTTTGGGTAAATTTTTAAGTACTATATTCGGTAGGCCATCGATACCTGGTGCTTTACCGTTTTTAACTTTTTTAAGTAAACTTATTAACTCCCTGGTTTTTATGCGTGCACCAGGACGTAAAGATGTTTGTTTAGGTTGTTGTTCCAAAGCTTTGGCCACCGTCATTTCTGCTAAATTGTTGCAGAATTATGGAACTGCTTAAATTGATCTGCAAGTATATCTGCTTTTCCTTGATTAGAGTAAATATGCTCATCGTTCTTATTTGTCATCGAATACGGTAACGCATGATACTTTCGCTTAAAAATACTATTTAAAAACCAGACTTTCCGCGAGTTGTAGTCTAGATTTGTTAACATATTGTTCCATCGGAGATTCCGGAGCTCCTTAATTTTATTCTTAATTGCTGGAGTGAGGATATTAGCACCAATTTTGAGAGACCTAATGCGGGTTTTTTGCCATTTACACCGCAAAGAATTACGCTTCCTTATTAGCTTGTAGGTTTCTTCATCAAATTCTAAATTATAGGAAGCTTTTGATCATTTTGGAACAATAAACTCGATAGCTTGCCAGATAGTGCTTGGCACTGAAATTGCACACGAAACAACAAAATGGGGCACATTTTATTTAATCTCGCGTATCTACGTGCATTTCCCTAAAGAACGCACGTTCTACTCTTCTCGTAGAGTCGGTTCCACTCTGGATCTGGTTCTTAGTGACCAAAATATTACACCCTCTGAGCTGAGTGTCTTGCAAGCCCTCTCATCTCCACATCTACCCGTACTTTTTTCTTTAGAAACGACGAGAAGTAATCACAATGCACCAAAAACATACTACTGCTTTAAAAAAGCAAAATGGTCTGGAGTGACCTTAGCACCAAGAACGATAGAATCGCTCAACACTCCCTCAGTATGTGAGGAGCAAATTGAAGAATTCACAAACACTATCTGGCAAGCTATCGAGTTTAGCGTGCCAAAACGATCAGAAAAGTGTAAATAAAGGAAAGTTAAAGTGAAAGTGTTTTAATTTAGTCCATAACACCACACTCAGCGAATAAATAGCGTTCACTTCCCAACCAAAAAAAGTGTTTCCTCTTCCCCTCTCCTATAATTTTTGATACGAGTACTAACATTCCCCAACCCCTTTCTTACTAATAAGTATAATCTTTACCTTCTGTAGGCTTATGATGTTCAGCCCCGCCCTGATGGGGCAAATATATCGAACTCGCTGGCCAGTACTTTTAATTTGGCCCAAGGCATTCTTAGACCAGATAACTTGGATGTGATATCGGTTGATAGAATTAGAGAATTAGGTGTGCCGTTCGATCCCCATTTGAAATGCGATGTTTACGTTCTTGAAATAACTAAGAAAGCTTCTCAAATTGTGGCTTTTGTTTTGTGTTTCAGTGTTCTAACATGTGCACAGCTATGCATCATGCTGGTTTGCCCAATACTAGAGTATGCATGCCAGATTTGGTTCCATATAATCATCGTTTCGTGGCGGCAGTTAAATTTTTGCAGCGCAAGTTTTCTCACAGGCTTATTTAAAAACATAATACTCCGTGTCGCCTTCACGACAATCGCCTAAATTTTCGCGGATTACCGTCGCTCGAGTCGAGGTTATTTCTTGACCAGTACTTCCTATTCAAAATGGCGAAAGGTATGTTATCGTCGAACTTAATTTTTTCAAATCAGTTCAAGTGTGCTTTATTTAATCAATCATAAATTTTATAAAAATATAAAGCAAGTTTCAAAACATTTAAAAACTTGAAAGACCCACTTGGCACTTTAAATCGTCGAACTTAGTTAACCAGAACCGCAACTTGGCACTCACCGATAGTCCGTACATTAGGAAGCAATTATAGTCTCCACGTTGACACCCCACAAATAGTTTTGCTATTTTCGAACGGACGCTACAAAGAGCACTCTACGAGCATTGTTTCATTATTTCTCTTACTACACATACTTTATAACTGTCAATTTTACTTAGATCTTATTTGATGTTCTGTTGTAATATATTTTTTGCTTACGTATTCTTTGTTACTACTTTATAATTGGAATCCCTAGTTCGGTGAAATGGTTATGAATTAAATAATTTTTTGATTAATGTCTTATATTAGTTTATTCAAGGTATATTGAACTAGCTTATGACCTACGCATACTAAGCATTGTATTAATTTCCCATATTATAATTCTAGTTCGATCAATAATTTCACGCAATTGTTTATTCTTCAACATTACTGTCTCAATCAGTTCGCGATTTTCTTGCAACGCTTTTTTATATTCTTCACATTGAGATGTATCCGTCCGATGATCGGGCTCGTCCTTATATGGAATTAAACTTTCAACATGAGTAAACTCCATGCCTGCAGCGAGAAATGTATGATTAAAAAGAAGAGAAGGGTTATTAAATTTTACCTTGCGAGCAACCATCATTGCTCTTTTCATAAATTATGCGAATGCGTTTGAACAACAATCGAATTGTGCGAAAATATTCTTGAACTTTTTTCTCTGTACTGTTCTCCCGGTTTCCTGATGTTGGTTGTATTGTCTTGAGAGCTGAAAAAATTTCCTGAAAACGCATTGTTATATCCTGAACGGTTTCCTGTCCGAGTCGTGTTAAATTGATAGGATTTATTTCTTTTTGCCCGGACGATAACATTCCTTGTTGCTGCGGCTGTGGTTGCATAGTGGTGGGCACAACCATGGATGCTCCTGAGCTAGGTGTTGAGGGAGTTTGCAGAGTAAGCTGCGGCTGCTGTTGTTGGAGTTGTTGTTGTTGCTGCTGTTGTAGTTGCTGTTGTTGAATTTGATGTTGTTGTTGCTGAAGTTGCTGTTGTTGCATTTGTTGTTGGGCAAGAGCCTGAGGATTCACTTGTTGCTGGGCATGTGAAGGACTATGCATTCCAGGCGCACCATGACCGATTCCTTGTGCGCCCATTCCCATACCAGTGCCTTGCATTTGACCGTGCCGCTTTTGTGCCATCATAGATTGCGGATCCCAACCAACCATCCCTGATTGGTTTTGTGCCATGTTCATATTCATCATTTGATTACCGAAGTTACCCATATGCCCACCAACGGGAGTATTATAATTTCCAGGGAATTGACCAGACATCTTGAGACAACTAATGCACAACTTTCTCTGAAATTTTCGATTACAAATTCCCGGGACTGATGTGACTGGAAACTTGTCACTAGAACCAGAACTGTCACAACAATTTTGACGTTTCTTTGAGTGACATCTTCTTAGAACAAGGGAAATTGACATAATACATATAACTACTCGTTTTTGATTCGCCGGCGATTGAAGTGTGCAAGCGCTGCCAAGCAAAGAAGTCAAAACATTGTGTACCGACGTGCTGCTTCACAGATTTGCTGGCAATAAGGAAAAGGCAATCAGGCCTTCTTTTTACTTGATTTATACGTTCGAAATTTAAGGTTCGTTGTCGAATTTTGCGCTTCTGGAATAGTTCGATTAACATTAACGAAGAAGATTAATCTTAACAATGGAAAGGTTAGAGGCGGCCTTGCAAGAGGTAAATTGTTGATAGTTAAGTTTAACGTATTCCCCTGATTAATTTTCAACAGAACCATTAGAAAAGCTTCAAATTGTCTTCATCATAAGTCCTGTAAACCTAATCTTAAAAAAAAAAACGATGTGCACTTTAACTACTAGTATATTCCCAGAGTGAACCACGCTACTCTTGAAACAAATGAATAACAAAAATTGAATGATTTACTATGGAAATTTGGTTTTAAATCCAGATTGAATAGTAATATGAAATTAGGCACATGTAAATGATAGATTTAAATTGATATGATACCTACATAAAAGAAAACAACAGTTAAGTGTTGTACTAAATAAAATTTGGTAGATCAACAACCTATCTTTAACCCTTCGTCCACCTGTTATTTTACCTACGCCGCCTATCATGCGCACCATATACTGCTTGAGCTATTTTTGACTCAATTACATATATTGTAAAATTCTCCAAAAGATTACAATAACTAGTTAGCCTCTTCTTGGTATTGCGAAAATTCTAATTAACTTTTTTCTTGAAAAGCCGTCGGGCCTTGCTTTGTTGTGTGAGCAGACGCGTTTCGACTCCTTTGAGCCATCTTCAGTGTCAGTGAGATACTGAAAATGGCTCAAAAGAGTCGAAACGTGACTGCTTACAGAACAAAGCAAAAATCGACGCCTTTTTAAAAAAAGAGAATTGGCCTGGGGATATCAAATAAACAAAATAATTGTGTTTAATTCTAATTAAAATTATTTTTGAAAGTCACCAGTTAACGATTGTTAAATGTATTCTACACAACAACAAATTATGCTTAAACTAAAAAAGTATGAGTTGATTCTGGATCTTCACTTGCCAAAATTATCCTAGGCAATTTTAGCTACAAAAGGTACCATTTCAAAAATCCCCCTCATCCGAAAAGATTGCGTTTTTTTCACGAACAAAAAATTGGACATTGTGTCACCATGAAAATAAACAATTTCTTTTTAAAAAAGACTACAAAACGGTACACAATTGAAAAAAACAATTCAGAAATTCTTCTTCGTAGCCCCTATCGGGCCATCGCTTCCTGCAAAAAGCGCCTACAACTGTCCCGGTCTGTCTCTTTAATATCCGGTTCTCGTTATTTAAGTGCCTAAATAAGCCCACATTTTCGATGTTGTATTTGCAAGTGTGATATTTTCGGCATTTGAGATATTTTTCCTCACTGCGTCATGAGCTTTGTCGTATTCTCATTGATTTGTAGCCTTACAAGTTTTGCTTCGCTGTCGAGTTTCAGGAAAAGTTCTTTGGCGGTTGTTAACGACCGTGACAAAATATTGATGACGTCCGCATAGGCTATCACTTGGCTCGACTTGTATAATAACGTACCTCTTGTATGGACAGGTAGCTTTCTGATGACATATTCCAGAGCCAAATTGAATAGCAATGGGGCCAGCCCATCTTCCGGGTTGAGTCCGATATTTGTGTCAAAGGTGTCGGTGATTGGTTATTGATGCGGACTTGGGAGGTTGTCGACGTTATTGTCATTTTGGTAAGACGGACGAATTTGGCTGGGATGCCAAAGCAAAGCATTACTTGGAACATACGTTACGATCAATACTGTCGTATGCTTGCTTAAGGTCAACGAAAATTTGGTGTATGTCTATGTTCAACTCCCAGCACTGTTGCAACCGCGGAAGTCACCGCAGTTGAAGACATTATGTTACAGCAGAGGAGTAAGTAACCCGGGGTGGCATACTGAGGCCGGCTAGCGCTCAGTCGTATCGTGGGTCTTCCGGGACACCCTCTGCTCGGAAACGGACGGGAAAGGGGGAGGTCATTTTAAGAAATGAAAAATGTAGTTTTGCCTTACTCAGACATGGCCGTTTTATTTAACAAAAATAAGAAAATTTATATAATAACAAAAAAAAGGAAATTAATTTGAACACCCAAAAGCAGATCCGCCCCTTCAAAATCTAATTTAAGGAAATATAAATTAAACGAAGGTTAACTTAATATACAAAATGAATTAAAAATACCGTAATTTGAAATAAAGTAGAGAAAAATTCAAATCTATACTCACTTCCTTTCCTGCAAAACTCCGAGCGCCCGGCGAAAGACCAAGAAAGAAGCGTGGGGCCACTGTAAACTACGGTTGAAATCTCTGTAATGTACAAAAAAATAAAAAAAAAAGATTGTAAAACGGCCACTTTTGTAACTTCTGCACTGGCTTGTTTAAACCGTCGAACTTCCCACTTTTATTTTCCGGCACTGTATCTTGGTTCCTCTTCACTTTAGAATAAACGCCTTGATATTCACCGTTTCTTTTTCTTGTTTTACTCACTCCTTTTTAATTCTTTTTTTATTTATAGGTTTCACAATACACTTCGAATTATGATTGTGTCTTCGTTAAAATTATATTCGGACACTTAAACTTTCGTCCACTAAAACTTCATCCACTAACACCCAAATTAAAAATATTTTTCCCCAAAATTCACTTAACCCCCACACTGAAAATCCCAAATCCAAGTTAAAATCCCCAAAATCCAAGTTAAAATTCACTTTCAATTATTGAATTAAAAAAAATCTTCTTTACTCTGCCAAAGAACTTCTTCCATCTTTCAAACTCAAGACGAATCCAAAAATTAACACCTAAAGCACTCCCTCTTATTATCGAAGCCAAATACTGACTGCCCCAAATCCAAGAACTCCATCCCCGATCCCACAATCCTTTCATTTTCCATTACCGCTGCCGCATCTGGGTAACGTAATCGAAGTTCATTACAACACTTCGATTCCGCTACCCACACATCTTTTTCGTACCGAAAAACGCAATAATTTCCATTTTGCATATATGGTAATTTGCATAACCAAGGAAAGCGTTTGGTTCGATGCAAAGTGTCGTATATATACAGAAACTATTGCTTTTGCCGATACCCCAAAAAGAGTGCTTTCCTGCACTCGAGGAACTTGAACCCAGGGTCCCAGCAGACAGACCCCCGGTCGAGAATCCACGACACTACCAACGGACACATCTTCTGTTGATTTCCCATTCATCAAATTAGCAACTTCAACTATGCATTTTTCTTGATGGGCATGAAATTGAAATTTGTTAATAGCGAAACGTGAATAAATTTTTTGGTTAGTATGAAAAATAGAATTTGTTAATGGGAACTAATGAATAAAATTAGTTAGTATGAAAGAAGGAATTTTGTTAATGGGAAGTAATGAATGGAGTGTTGTTAGTGGGAAAATTAAAATTATTATATTACTATTTTTTTTTTTTTGTAATTAAAAATAGGATAAGAGGGTAGGATTGAGGTGATGGGGAATTAAAAATTATAGGGAAATTGGTACAATGTTAATAAATATACAGGGGAAATAGTTTAAGTGCCCAAAGGAAGGTGGAGATGATAAGCGGCGGCAATTTGAAGTTGCGAATGGGAGAATGCCGGTACGCCGAAATTCGCAACAGCATTTTTCAAGTACCTGCTTGACAGTGAACAATTGGTCTATCGTGGATCTACCCGCTCTACAACCACCTGGATACTCCCCAATAATACTAGTGGCGTATGTTCCGATTCTATTTTCTAAGATCTTCGAAAATATTTTGTACGCCGTACAAAGCAGTGATATGCCTTTATAGTTTTCGCACTGTAGTTTGTCACCTTTTTTGTGGATAGGGAATATAATTGATTGGCTCCACTTGTTCGGCATATGTTCTTGCTGCCAAATGTGCTGGATAATTTTATGGATGGCTTTCTGAACACCGCTGCCACCATATTTAATGAGCTCCACTGGAATCTCATCGATGCCCGGCGCTTTATTAGTCTTCTGGGCCTTGATGCTGGAACAAATTTCATCCAGAGTAGGTGGTGTAAATGGAAGCTCTCGGGGAATATCTATAAGGTCCGATGTTCTGGAGCTGTGCGGAGGATTAAGGAGGTTCTTGAAATATGCCCATCTTTCCTTAATCCTATTTTCATCAGCGATGATGTTGCCGATGTTATCAAGGCATAGCGTGGTCTTGGGCTGGTACCGACGCTTCAGGCTTTTCACTACTTTGTATTCTTGTCTTGTGTTGTTGCTCGCTAGACTTATATCGATACTTCCCAATTGGCCGTCATGTATTTTCTTAATTGTCTTATTTGCTACCCTACTGAGATTTTCATAATATTTTCTCTTCGTTCTGGTTTTCATACCTAAATATTCTTTGTACGCCTGATTCTTCTTATCTAACGCATTGTGGCATTCGTCGTCGAACCAATCGTTTCTTTTGCGCCGGGCTTCATGAACGATCTTCGGTTCTGCCACGGTCTTAATTGCCGCTTTTATTTCCACCCATAGCTCGTTGCTTGTTTTCAGCGATGTATCTAGTTGTCGAGCGCCTCCATCAAATTTTTTGTCATAGGCGCCACTTCTGTTTTAGGTTACTGATATTGAAGAAACCTTTAGAAGCCAATCGTGATAAAATCTCTTTCTAAACTATTTGTAATCTTCTTCAAAACGTTGTGTCTGGTTATATGAGAAGCGTATGTTGTTTAACCATAAATTCCTGTTGTAATAAACGATAATTTAATTGTCTAATGCCATCATCTATGGCTTGACAGCCCAAATCGGGCTTGGCCCTCACGATCAAACTTCTGCAATAATTTCGATTCTGTGACCTGATTCACCAGTTTGCCGCTCCTAGTTAAGATCTGCTATCGGTTACAATCGAGTCTTCTCATCGTGCCCTTTGTCTTCCCACTAGGCGCCTTCCTTATGCTCTAACTTTTAACGTTCTTCTTCTCCATTGCATGCCCGTTGCAGTCATGTAAGTTTACGCATGTAGATACTGGTGGGTCGTTCCAATTATTCATACAACTCGTCGTTGCAAGGAAGTCTTCACTCTGTTCCTTGTTTCACTGTGCTGTAAATCCTTCGGAGCACTTTGCATTCAAACACGTCCATTGCTTTTTCGGAGTTACTTCTTAGGATACATGTTTCAGAGAGCAGGCTATCTTGTTTATTTTTTTATTTGTTTAACTTTTGAAGATACATGGATAGTAGATTTCTGTTTTCGCCAAGGAATTGGATTTGCTTTCTATCAGGTCCCATTTGAAGGTTATGGTAATTGAATAATGGTAAAGGGCATTTGCTGGTAAAACAAAAAAAAGTCCGACATCCGCGCAGATTTTGCGACATAACTTCGATGCATGTTCCGATTTTGAACATTAGTATTGCATATTATAGACAGCACATGGGACTAAAATGGTTCAAAACGGAATTGCAATCCATTGACAGACTGAATTTCAGCTCAACGTTAAAAGCGCATTATTCAATACTAATCGTTATAAATTTTAAAAGAATATAAAGCAAATTCCAGACAATAAAAATACAACACGAAATGGCCCAAATGGGTCACTAAATTTATACGGATCACCGTCTGCATACCGTCCAATATGCATGCTATACACGGCTGGGAAAGTGCTAGAGAAACTCATCAAGGGAAGACTCACTGACGCGATTCGTGCGGTTTAGAGCAGGACGCTCCACCATCGATGCGATTACAGAGGTGGTAAGCGCGGGCCAAAGGACAAAGGCTCATAGCCGCACCAAGCGATGAATCGTTCTGTTGGTGACACTAAAGGTAAGGAATGCCTTCAACTCCACTAGATGAGTGGATACGCTGGAAAACCCTCCTCAAGTTCCAGAATTTCGGATGCGGCTTCTCAGGGTCTACCTAAAGGACCGAAGCTTGCTTTACGACACGACCAGGGCTAACGAAGGATTGAAGTTACATCGGATGTAGCCCAGGGATCTATCTTTGGCCCAGACCTGTGGAGCGTGTCTTACGACGGACTGCTGAAACTGGAGATGCCAGATGAGTCGCACTTAATCGGCTATGCGCATGATATTGTGGCTCTGGTCGCTTAACAAGCTCAACTTAGGATGACTGCTCGTGGGTTCAGTCTAGCACTTGAGAAGACTAAAGCGGTCATCTTGACAAAGAGAATCCCTAGAGTAAAGACGATCAATATTGGAGTCGCACAAATCGAATTGAAGCCAGCGGTGAAGTACCTGGGGCTACTCATCGACTCGAAGATTAGTTCTTCTGAGCAAATCAGGACAACGGCTGAGAAGGCTGCTTTGGGCGTATCGGCTCTGAGTCGACTTATGGTCAACGAAGGGGGACCCAACCCATCAAGAAGACGCCTTGTGATGAGTGCCGTGGGGTCAGTGCTACTGTATGGAGCAAAAATAAAGGGCGACGCTTTCAGTAAGGAGGTGTACCGAAAACGCTTGGCACAGGTACAGAGAAGAGGAGCACTGAGGATTGCATCTTCATATCCGACAGTCTCTGATTCGGCGATGAGAGTTATTGCAGGCGTGGCAGCTGTTGCCCTCCTTTCTAGAGAGCGCCGCGCTATTCACCTCCGTCCAAGCGAGGAAGACTGTTGGCCGCGAGAGGAGAGACAACGCTCACAAAGATTAGCAGCAGTCTTGGGTGAATTGCACGAAGGGAAGGTGGACTGCGCGCCTCATCCCGGATATGAGACCGTGGCTAAATTGAAGGCATGGTGAGACTGGCTTCTATCTGACCCAGCTTTTGAACGGGCATGGGTGTTTGTCACGGTCCCCCGGCTGTCGCTTTTGTCCAGGAGAGGAAGGCGATGTATGCCACACATTTTTTACATGCGAAAATAAGAGGGAGGCGATGCCTGACACACATTTTTTTCATACAAAAATGGGACAAGCTGCGACGGGAGCTCTACAGCGACACGTGAGAGCTCACCCCGAATTGGTTGACAAATGAACCATAATGTGGCACATTATGCTCGGGCAGTACTAAAAGATAAAAGGGACACACAGCAGCCGGGGACGTCGGGGCTGGGGATCACTTGTCAGGTAATACCTCTTTCTCCCTCCCCTGCCGCTAGAGGAGGGATCCCCCAGGTTGAAGGCGCCTCAAGGCGTAGCAAAACGAGACCTGGCCCGAAGTAATCTGTCAAATGGTTCCAGGCTAAATCCTTATGTTAACAGGGGAGGTGTTTAGTAAGTAGTCCAGTCGTTCGCGAGCTTGGTAGCCTTACACTCAGTCCGTAAATGCCATTCACCTCACAAACACAAAAAATAAATAAAATACTGTTGGCGTATGATCTTATTGTGTTTCCTATGATCGTTGAAAATATTTTGTACGCCGTACAAAGCAATGCTATACCTCTACAGTTTTCGCACCGTGAATTGTCACCTTTTTTATGCTTAGGGAATATAGTCGTAATTGATTGGCTCCACTCTTTCGGCATATGTTCTTGTTACCAAATGTGCTGGATGACTTTTTGAATGGCTTCATGAACACCGCTGCCACCATATTTAATGAGCTTCACTGGAATCTGATTGACGCTTGGCGCTTTATTATTCTTTTGGGCCTTGATGGTGGAACAAATTTCATCCAGAGTTCGTGGGACCAATGCAAGCTCTCCGAAAATATCTATAGAGTCCGATGTTCTGGAGCTGTGGGGAGGATTAAGGAGGTTCTTGAAATATGATGCCCATCTTTCCTTAATCCTGTTTTAGGCAGCAATGATGTTGCCGATGTCATCACGGCATAGCGTGGGCTTAGAGTGATAGCCACATTTCTGGCTTTCGCTACTTTGTATGCTTTACTGTGTTGTTGCTCGCTAGACTTACATCGATACTTCTCAGTTGTTCGTCATAGTATTTTCTTTTCTTAATTCGAATGAGCTTATTCACTAGTCTTCTGAGATTTTCATAGTATTCTCTCTTAGTTCTGGTTTTCCTACCTAAACACTGTTTGACGCCTGATTCTTTTGTCTAACGCATTCTGGCACTCGTTATAGAACCAAACATTTTTATGTTGGACTTGATGTCCGATCGTCTGTGCTGCCACGTTCTTAATTGCCGCTTTCACTTCCACCCATAACTCTTTGCTCGGCGATGTTTCTGAGAGGATGGGAGCCAGTTGGTTGTCGAGAGTCTCCGTGCAATTTTTTGATAGACGCCGGTTGGAGCCTTTTGAAATTGAATTTTTGAAGAGTGCCGGATACGCCTTTGACATGCAACATCAATAGGGTAGTTTGATCAAGTAACGATCCGAGTTAGAATTGACTCCTCGGTATGGTCGGACGTCAAGTATGCTCGAGACCTACCGTTCTTGGATCAGAACTTGTTCGATTAGGTTCCATGTGGTGCTATCCGGTAATACCCAGGGCATTTTATGTATGCGTCGATGTGGGAAGCAAGTCAAACGTATGGTTAGATTTCTGTTACATGCAAAGCCAATCAGGCGCTGGCCGTTGTCATTTGTTTCATCTTGATAATAGTATCCAACCAGAATTCCGAATTCAACACCTTTTGAAGATCAAAAAATCATTGGCAAGAATCAACGAAAATATACGATTTCCACAGCTATACAGGAAACGAAAAGTGATCCCGAAGTCGCATCAGATTCATGGATTGAACTTTGCCGGAACAAATAAAGGTGTTGAATCACGGCCTTGGATATGCTGTAAGAATACTCCCTAAACGAACGACAGAGTGGTTAACTTAGAGGCTGGTATCAAAAACCTCAATAATGTATCAAGGAAGAAATCCGTTGTGGCTTATCTAAAATTATGAAGAAGGAGGATCATAGTAAACCCGCAGTGAACCAACAAGAGTTATCAACCGTACGACAACTGAAGGAACAGCCCGTTTACTTTCTGAAAGCAGACAAGACTAATAATCTAGTCATCATGGATAAAGTCGACTATGATAACACTGTGCTCAGCAAACTGGCGAACGGTAATTTTATCGAGCAGAGGAATGATCCGCTACCAGAATCCGTCCGATTACAACTCACCAACCTATAGCATCGCCAAGTGGCTTGTAAAACAGTTTACGGATCTAGGCGACATATGTAGCAAATTCGCTGTAAAAAACTCACCTGATCTCATAAGCAAGCTGCAGATTATAGGAAAAATTGATAAAAATGAAATGCTAATATCGTTTGATGTGACGTCACTGTTACCAAATATACCGGTGAAGCACGCAATATACCAACTAGAAGTTTGGGTCCAGAAATACAAGAGATTGGAATAAGAAAGTGAACATTTATAATAACCTAGCCTTGCTCTGCATGAGCGAAAACTATTTCACGTTCCGAGAAAAATTCTTTAAGTCAACGGTAGGAGTTGCAATGGGTAATCCCCTTTCTCTACTATTAGCGGATGTCTTCAAGTACATCGAATCAATCATGGAAGAATTAGGCATCATGCCGAAAACATGGTTGAGGTATGTGGACGACGTACTAGCCATTGTTCCAAAGAATGAAGCTGGTGACATTCTCGATGCGATCAACAAAATTCATCCAAAAATTCAGTTCACTATGGAAAAGGAGACAAATGGAAGATTACCGTTCCTGGACCTCGTTATCATTTACAACAACGGGACAATCGAATTCGAATTTTACAGGAAGGGTACTTCTACTCAAAGGACTTTACCAGCAACATCAGCACATCCAATAATGCAAAAAAAGGCAGCCTACAACAGTTGGATACCTTATCGGAAAATGGGTACGATAAGGAAAAAGCATATATTATGGATACTGCCATCAAAAACGGATATAGCCCTGTTGTTTTTTGGCCAAAAATTAATGGCCAAAAAACAACAGGATGCCTTCAGAAATAAGCATACGACTCTCTGTAAACAAGAAAACGCTGAAAACACCAAATGGATAAGCATTCCGATGGCGGATTCGTTCTACAGCATTAAGTCCCTCTTCAAACGATTTGATTGTGAAAAATGCTATATCGGTCAGACCAAGCGACTCATCACTACACGATTCCAAGAACAAATGAAAGAAGCGAAATGCAGTGGTTAAAGACTTAAAAAATCCGCTATTCTTGTACCTTTAATTGTACTTTCATTCATTGGTCATTATTATCTCCTTAAATTTTTCTTTCTTATATTTTATGATTGATTAACTTTTAGTACCTTAAAATCTCGTAACATTTAAAATCAAATTGTAGGGTGTAGACGTGTTTTTAATTCGCTCCTGTCAAGAATTTTTATAAATTAAAATAATTTTTAAAAAACGTCAATTAGAAAATAATTTTATAAAGACACTTATTACATCGTCGAACTATTCGAACAATTTATCGAGTATCTGGATTTTACCTGCGAGAAAGTTTCAAAAAAGAAGAAAAGTTTTTTCACCGGGGGGATGGAGGAGCCCGACGGCTTCACACCGCTGCGGGACCCAGAGCCAGGCATTTCGAAAATTACAAATGATAAAATAATAAAGCGGAAAAATGAAATAGACAACTGTGAGCATGGAAAGCGTATTACGCTTTCAAGCGAAGATTATGAAAAAGTAACCGGGGAAAATGCAAGAGTTACGAAACAAAACGACGAGTTGAAACTCCACATACAATGTTTGGAAGATATGGTCCGGACGTTGTCAAATGGGAGCAAACCAAAAGTGAAGCCACAGAATACGTCCGGCAAAGAAGAACCGATAATAACTAAGAAGAATGAGAAAAAGGAAACAACAACAACAAGCAAGACCTACGAGAAAGCAGTACCAACACAGAAGACTCAAACATATAAAACAAAATCGCAAGATACAAGCAAGCCATCAATCCATGATGCTGAAAATATCCTGAGCGCAGGAGGAGCGAACGACAGCGCCAATTATTATGCGGTGCTGTCTGCAATGAACGAAGAAATGGATATCGAGATGGAGAGCAACGATCGCATAGGCATTATTGATAGTAGTAATAATTTCATTCAATATTTAAAATTAAAAAATAAGGAAAAGGAGAAGAAGCCAACCGGTGTGTCTGCTGGTTCTCCTAATAAAATTAATAAGGTAAATGAGAAAGTTCCTCCAATAAACGTTTTTGGGCAGCGTGGAGGAGATATGGTTCGGTTATTGGCAGCCGAACATAAAATCGATAACTTTGAAGGTAAGAGAGTGACCGCTGATAAGCTAACAATCAAGACAAAGACACTGGCTGATTTCAAACTGGCGAAAGATGCTCTTAATAGTGTCAAAGCTCCCCACTTCACATACACGCCAAAGGCGGAAAAAAATCAGACCTTCCTGTTGAAGGGCTTGGACTGTGGGGAGAATACAGTTGATCTCCTTGAAATGTTGCAGGAAGCAGCACCAGCTATTAAGTTCATCTGTGTGAAAAATTTTGCTACAAGGAGATCAACAGTCGAAGGTAAAATATTACCATTTTATTTGGTCCAAATTTCCAACGACAGCAGTCCGAGTGCCCTCCAACAGGTAAGGTACTTAAACTTTAGAGTTGTGAGGTGGGAACGCCTCCAAAAAACTGAGGTCAACCAGTGTTACAGGTGTCAAAGATTCGGTCATTCGGCTGCCAATTGTGCAATGCACTACCGCTGTGTTAAGTGCAAAGATATTCACGCCCCCGGTGAATGCAAATTGGCTCAGATGGAGCCAAAAAACAAATTGTATTGTGTTAATTGCGGTATATTTGGTCATCCAGCATCATATCGTGGATGCCCTCGGTATCAAGATGCAAGAGCTAAATTTTCCCCAAAACAAACCAAAGTTAATCACAATTTGTTACCTCCCAACTTCGTCAAACCCGGGGTATCATTTGCAAAAGCCGCTAGAGGACCAGCAGACAACAATATAAATAAAATAAATAATGTAAGTGGCAATAATGAGCTGCTTCTCAAAATCTACCAACAGCTTGAATCTCTTTCAGATAGAATCAATAAACACGACCAAAAAATCAATTTCGTTTATCAACGTTTAGGCCAACATGCTTCAAAATAGGTTGTCATCCAGTCATATTCCTATGGATAGGATTCGTCTCATCTCGATCAACGTCAACTCCATTGTTACTATACATCGGCGTGATTATCTCCTTGAATTCATTGCCAGACAAAAGTCTGACATCCTGCTTCTAACCGAAACCCACCTCAATTCATGGCACTCCATGACATTCAAGGATTTTGAATTCGTAAGAAACGATAGGGTAATAGGTGATAGGGGAGGTGGCACTGGGATATTGGTTCGAAGACCCTATCGTTTCCAAAATGTTGAAAAAGTCGAATTCAAAAGCTTTGAATCTCTTGAAGTGTCCGTTATCAAAATCTCACTGCCAGGTGGGGATAACCTCTTCGTTATCTCTGCCTATGTAACTGGTAGAACTGTTCTCAAGCTCAAGGAGGAGCTCAATTCCTTGTTTGAAATACTCGAATTGAACAGGCTGCATAACTATTATATTCTTGCTGGTGACCTGAATGCCAAGCATACATCATGGCTGAACGCCACCAATAATCCAAGAGGTGTATTCCTGAAATCGTGGATAACAGAGAACCAAACACACCCTAGGACAAATTCATGTTTGGACCTTTGCATTGCTGACGCAAGAATTGCATTCAGCTTTAATAGTCCTCAACGGAAACTGCAGGTGCTTCCTTACGATAGCGACCATAACGCAATCGTAATGGAAATCAATCATCACAGGGATGATTTCTTCCTCATTCCAGTTCCACATGAAAATCATTGGTTGAATTTCAAAAAACAGACTGGGGAATGTTTCAAAAGAAGTTTAATCGGGAGTACCAGAAGCAATGTCCCCCTTCTGATGGTGGCAACTCTTACTCAAAGGTTCCTAATGACAGGAATCTAACTAACGATGAAATAGATGTCTATTTGTCGAAGTTAGAGAAGCTGACGTTGGAAACGATTGAGAAAGTAGTTCCCAAGATTAAACATCAAAACAATATGGAAAGATATGAAATACCAACCATCGCAAGGTTGAAAGATTGAAAAGCCTTCTCACACGTATCAACAATATTTATCGACGATTTTTGGACTAAAACCATCCCTCGTTGGCTTTGTTGAAATTACACCTAAAGAATGTCCGGAACTTAATCCGGTCATACTTCAGGAGTGAGGTCAGCAATCATTGGGCGGGAAAATTGAGGGGTATTAGCCCACAGGACCCAGATGGCGTGTTCGCGAAAGTGAATAGCATATTCCGCAAGAAATCTCGAGTGAAGGTATCGAATCTTGAAGTCACTAGTGATGAGATAAATCTTCTCGATAGGGCTGGTATCGAAGTTGATAGTACGACTCTGGATAGAAATGGAAACAGGATTATATGTGAGGGGTTGGATAAACTTGCCCTGATTGGAACACATTTTGAATTGGTTCATCTACCAAACCCTGAGAGAGGGAATGAAATACTTTCAGAGGTCGTTGAAGCAAAAGTTTCCGACTTCAAATCAAGCCCGAACGGCCAATCAATTCTTCATTTCAATGAAACATTAACATCTGACCTCATACCGAGCTTGAATCTTATTGATTATTTTGTCAGCTATGAAGATTTGTGTTTCAAATTTCGTAAGATAAACAACAAGAAATCATGTGGTACTGATGGTATTCCAAATGTAGTTCTCCGACATTTGCCTGAGGTTGCTATTAGAAATTATTGCATATTGTTCATTGTTGAGCAATTCATATTTCCCAAATGAATGGTATTTCCGATCTTGAAAAAAGGAAAAGAATCTTCATGCCCGAAAGCTATCGCTTTTGCTAATGATCTGATCATCTATACGGCAGACCGAAAAGCTACAATAGTTCAGAGCAATCTCCAAAAAATGTTCAATGTTGTGCAGCTGTACACTGACAATTTCCGAATGAAAATTAATGCACAGAAGTGTGAAACAATCTTGTTTCGGACAACGCTGCAGGGGGTCAGTCAGGACCTGAAACATAATTGGAAAGATTTCCACATCATGGCTGGCGAGGGTAGTTTAGAACGAGTTCCACATAAATCCTGTGTTCGATACCTCGGTGTTTATCTTGATCAGTATCTGTACTATACTGAACATGTGAAAATCATGCTCAGTAAGGCACTAAAAGTAGTCATGGCCCTACGAAAGCTCTTTCATTCCAAATACATTGATCAAAAGATCAAAATTATCTGTTACAAGACCCTGATTAGACCAGTTTTGACCTATGGATGTCAGATCTGGTACAACCAGAGTGCTAGTACTATGGAAAAATTAAGAGTTTTCGAAAGGAAATGTCTTCGCGCATGTACTGGTTTCTACAGAAAGCCTGAGACAGATTGGAAACATTATATATCGAATAGAAGCATTTATTAAACTGCTGAAGTGACGAGGGTCGATATCTTCATATTGAAACTTCTTCGGAATCATATCGCAAGATCTGTGACTGTGAGTGAAAACCCTTGGATTTCACAGCCGTTCCACCTAACAGACGGGTTATATTGCGACTTGCCTCGCTACTGGCTTCATTCCTCCAGAAGCGTTCATGTATTTGGACATGAATCGATACGTTTTTGATTCTGACGGCGTACCAGTCATATATCACATATATCGACGGGCCACCGATAAGAAGATAAAATATCCTCCCAATTTGAGTTCACGAGACCAACAATTCCAATGGAGATACTCATTTGCTAGATTCGTTGAAGCTGATCGAATAGAGACGACGCAATCCTGGTATTGGTGGCTGAATGAAAATGTCTAAATTATCTGAGTTTATTTCCAGTTTTGGTGTTTTTCGTTATTTAGTTTTTTTTGAGTTTCAGCTCATTATTGCTACATTTAGTATTGTTTATTTTGTGTTAAAAGTTAGGTATATGTCATGTTTATTATATTAGGTTAGGGATAAGGTTAAACGCTTAGGTTAGGTTCATTGTTATAGAATTTTTTAAGTATAAGATAAAGCTTTTGATTGCATTTTATTAGAATTAAGTTAAAAGATATTAGGTGTAGGATCAAAGTTCACTGTGGTGTTAAGATTATAAATAATTTTAGGATAGTGTTGGTTGGTTTTTTCTCATTTTTCCAATTGAATGAAATAATATGTAATAAGCTTCATTGATTTGAATTTGCTATAGTTTTTTTATAATGTGATTGATGATAACGTATAAATTTAGAGAGCCATTTGGGCCATTAAGTTTTTTATTGTTATTTTTGGGATTTGCTTTATATTCTTTTAAAATTTATAACGATTAGTATTAAATAAAGCGCTTTTGACTTTGACTTTGACTTTGAAAATCAAATTGTATTGCCAATGATTTTAGTATTAATCGACTGACGAAGAGAGCAAGTGACTCTCGAAATGGCCATATCCATCTTTTAAATAAAGTTGTAGTTTTGGAGTAGATACAGTGTTTTTACTATATAAAAATCTGAATAACTACAAGTTTCGAAAAACAATACTACTTGATTTCCTTCGTCCTTTTCTTCGGTCGGGGCATGTACGTTGATCAGCCAAATTATGAAGACTTTATACAAATCGCAGACATTCGTTCATTGACTGCCTTAAAATCAATAACGTTTGATTTGAACTCCCTATTCATAATGAACGCCATTCTGAATTCTTGGTTTCCAGTAGGCTTCCCACTTTTGAATATTGTGTGCGATCTCATATATTGAATATCACCTCCAGTCTATTTCGTTTAATTTATTGTCGCGTGTTATTGGTTCGCGGCCAATAATTTTAACGTTCCGGGAAAGTGAAAACGCAATGTATTTTAATTTAAGTGAAGAGAGTTTATTTAATTAAACAAAATGCACAATAATCAGTTAACACTTTCACTAATTTTAATTGTCACTATAAAAAAAACTCTAACACTTGTCCATAAATTTACTATCGCAATTGTCTTCTAAATTACTTCACTATTACGAAACACACTTTTCTACTATTCGAATAATATCGCGTCCCACATACAATCGCAGTTCTTATCGCGGTCGAATGAAAATCATCCTCCCCATTCATTCAGCTCGCCTTTATATAGGGTCTCTACCTATTCACCCATTTCTCGTACATTGGCGAATGTTCTACCGAGAGGTACCTGGTAGGTTCGAGCAAATTCATGAATGGAGTCACGTCACTTGCAGATGTTGATCATGCTTGTTGGGTTCTCGTGGGTTCGAGTAAGTTCATTCGTTGACGTTCTTAATGATGATGAAAACAATTGCGACAGTAGCTCGCAGAATTATTTGTACATGTAATTATTTGTACATGTAACACTGCCCCCACCTCAGTTCTTTTCGCCCCGAAAAGATGTGTCGCTATTCGTAGTCAATTCTCCCTGGGTGTAATATGGGGCAAGACGGTCCAGATGCACGATTTTCATTTTAGCTCTCGGCTTACGATGTTCCTGTATTCGGTATACGACGTTGTTGATTCGCTTTGTAACTCGGTATGGTCCCTCCCAATTATGTTGCAACTTTGGAGACCTACCCTTTCGCCGTTGCGGGTTATAAAGCCACACTAAGTCATCTTGCTGGAATCCAGTAGAATTAGCCTTTAGATCATACCTGGTCTTCATGCGATCAGTAGCCGATTCGAGGTGTTTTCGCACTGTCCGATGTATCTGGTTCAACCGTTGTCTTAGATCACTTGCGTACTCCGAGACCGTTTGGGGTTTCTCAGGGGGTGTTCCGAACTTTATATCGGCTGGCAAACGAATAGTCTTTCCAAAAATGACTTTGGCTGGGGCTTGGCCCGTCGACGCATGTTCAGCGGCTCTATATGCCATTAAAAATAGTGGGATATGTCGGTCCCAGTCCCTTTGGTTCTCGTCAACCATTTTGGCAAGGTGTTTATTGAGCGTGCCGTTGAAACGTTCGACCATTCCATCGGATTGGGGATGCAGCGGTGTTGTCCTCGTTTTCCGTATTCCCAGCTGCTCGCACATTTCGCTAAAAACAAGTGACTCAAAGTTTCGGCCTTGATCCGAATGTAGTTCACAAGGCACGCCGTACCTGCTGACCCAATTTAACACTAGCTGTTCGGCTACAGTAGTTGCTTCCTGGTTGGGAATGGGGTAGACCTCGGGCCACTTGCTGAAATAATCAGCTACAACCAGCGTGTATCGATTTCCCCATTCAGATTCAGGAAAGGGTCCAGCGATGTCAACAGCAATCCTTTCAAACGGTACCCCCACGTTATAGGTTTGCATTTGTCCTCTCAGTCGTCGCTTTGGGCCTTTGACGGAAGCGCAAATTGTACATCTGCGACACCAGTCCTCTACGTCTTCTCGAGCGTGGAGCCAGTAGAATCTTTCCCGCAATTTCGCTAAGGTTTTGTTAACACCAAGATGGCCTCCCGAGGATCCTTCATGCATTTCCTTTACCACATCGTGGATTCGGCTTTTGGGTAGTATAGTTTGCATCCTATAGGAGCTGCCATCCGCCGTTTCCCATTTCCGCTTGAGTACACCACTCTCCACCTGAAGGGAGTTCCATTGTGCCCAATAGCTTTTCAGGGTTGCGCCATGCGTTGAAACGTCCTTCCACTCAGGTCGCCCAGTCGTCTCCTTCCATACGAGCAATGGTCCGATTTCTTCATCGGCTAGCTGGGCATTTCGAATCTCCTCCGATGACCAACCTTCATCGAATTCAGCCGTTATCAGTCGCAAATCAACGGGCGGCTCCTTTTCCTCAATCCGTCGGCAATGCTTGCAGTTAGCTGGACATGGGCGACGAGATAGGGCGTCAGCATTTCCATGAACTCCGCCCTTTCGATGAACAATTTCGTAGTCGTATGACTGCAATCTTTCGATCCATCTCGCAACTTGTCCCTCGGGGTTTTTGAAGTTAAGTAGCCATCTCAGCGATGCATGGTCCGTTCGAAGAACAAATTTCTGGCCATATAGGTACTTGTGGAACTGCTTGGTGGCCTCTATTATAGCTAATAGCTCCTTCCTGGTCACACAGTAGTTCCTCTCACTTTTTGAAAGAACTCGACTGTAATACGAGAGGACTCTTTCTTCGCCATTGATCTGCTGGGAGAGTACAGCTCCAAT
Source organism: Odontomyia ornata (assembly GCA_963969285.1). Taxonomy (NCBI): domain Eukaryota; kingdom Metazoa; phylum Arthropoda; class Insecta; order Diptera; family Stratiomyidae; genus Odontomyia; species Odontomyia ornata. Next base: position 155,691,187 of record OZ017738.1, on the reverse strand, counting down.
ACCGCCGTTGCTTGCATCGGTGTCAACCACAAACATTTTTCCGGGTTTCGGATACGCCAGTACGGGTGATTCACATAGCTTTTCCTTCAGGGTCTCAAAGGCTGTCTGGCATTGTTCATTCCAGACATACGGACGATTTTTCTCGGTTAGCTGATGAAGACACTTAGCTATTTTGGCAAAGTCTTTGACGAATCTTCGATAGTAGGTTGCCAGGCCCAGGAAACTTCGTAGTTGGCGCTTGTTGTTTGGTGTTGGCCAGCTTTTCACGGCTTCAATTTTCTCAGGGTCTGTTTTGACCCCTTCTGCTGATACGACATGTCCCAGGTATTTTACTTCAGCTGCGAAAAGGGTACACTTGTCGTGACTAAGTTTCAAATTTGCCAGTCGCAGTCGGGAGAAAACCTCTTCTAAGTTCCGCACATGCTCTTCGAATGTTCTCCCGATGACAATGATGTCATCTAGGTACACCAAGCAGGTTTTCCAGGTTAGACCACGTAGCACGTATTCCATCAAGCGTTCGAAAGTGGCTGGAGCATTGCAAAGCCCAAATGGCATCACTACAAACTGCCACAATCCGGTCCCAACTGAAAATGCGGTCTTCTCTCGGTCCTTCTTGTCGATTTCTACCTGCCAGTAGCCACTCTTGAGATCGAGTGTAGAAAACCATTTTGCGTCGGCTAAAGTGTCCATGATGTCATCGATGCGTGGAAGCGGGTAACTATCTTTCTTAGTGACGTCGTTAAGCTGCCTATAGTCGACACAAAAACGAGTGCTACCATCCTTTTTCTTTACTAGAACTACAGGCGCGGCCCATGGACTGACAGAAGGTTCAAGAACGCCTTGTTTTTCCATGTCTGAGATCAGCGCGCTCACTTCTCCTTGTTTGGCTATAGGGAGACGTCTTGGTGCTTGTCGAATCGGCTTGGCTCCCTGTGTATCTATGACATGAGTTACCAGACTCGTTCGGCCTTGGTCATCCGGGCTTGTTGAGAAGATGTCACTGTACTTGGTGACCAGATCAGAGGCTCGTTTGAATAGCTGCACTGGCAATTTGACCTGCTTCAATATTGCAGACGTTGATTCCCGGGCTTTGTCTGTGTCTTGCCTCCTTTTGCAATGATGGTCGTGAGTAGCTTCCAAAGAGGTGATGGTGGAAACAGGCTGGCAGCTGCCGATGACTTCTCCCGCTTTGATGCTCGTGGTTGAATCTGCGGTGTTAAGGACTCTAACCGGCACATATCCGTTCCTTAAAGATCTTACAAGGCTTCGTCCTACAATCAAACTGCGCAATGCGGACGTCTTCGTTGGCTCTATCAGATAAGATCGGTGGTCTCCAGAATCACCATCAAGCTTGGCCCATACAATGCTTTCGGAAGAATTTGGTACATCAGTGTCAGTACATACCACTACATTCATCTTGGGAATTTGGACGCTGGGATCCTCCATCAGTACTTCGACGTTCTGCCATTTCAATACACGTTTGCCCAAATCCAACGTGATTCCATGTGGTCGCAGAAAATCCATTCCGAGAATGCAGTCATCCATAATATTCGCAACCAGAAAATTGTGCCGGAACACAAGGTCTCCCAACTGTATCCGGAGGTTGACCTCTCCATGAACAGGTGCAGTTTCTCCCGTAGCTTTCCGTAGTGAGAAAATTCTGCCCTTGTGAAGTTGTTGCTGTCTAACTAGGTCTTGTCGGATAATCGATCGGGTTGCACCAATGTCGATTGTTATGGTGCAGTTTTCTCCGTTAACTTGACCCGGAAGGCATAAGTCCGCTTCTCCACGATGTAGTCTTGACACGGTGATGGTGGTGCTGGGGACGTCGATCCTCCTAGCCAACCTCTGCCCCACGAAGTTGGCTCTTACATGTTTCCCGACCCCTCTGTTTGAAGGGCTTCCATTCTGGGCTCCTGACTCGGTCTGGATCTCCTTCTAGCTGCACACCCTGGACAATAGCTCGGTTTTCTTCGCTTCTTGCAGTCTCTTTGCAGGTGCCCCTTCTCTCCGCAATTCCAGCATCTAGGCGCACCATTTACATGTGGGTCTCGCTCAATTTCTACGCGCTCACACCTGCACTCGTCTGTCACTACCTCACGCACCCGGGCAGTGGTACGAGTCACATTTTTCGCTGCCTCAAAGTTCAGACTATAAGCCAATGCGTCCTTAACCGTTTGCTTTTGAGCTAAACGCACGGCTTGTTGCAATTCTGGGTCCTTTAGTGCGCTGATGAATGCTTCTGTCGCTGCATCATCTCGATGTTCTGGGTCGTAGGCTGGATAAGCCAAAAGTGCCAGTCGCTCAATGTCTTGGGCTAGCTGCTGTAGGGTTTCACCAGACTTCTGCATTCGATGCCTTAGCTGTGACCGATAAATCTGCTTTAGATGATCGTCTCCATAACGCATGTCGCGCGCATTCATTATAGCATTCGGGTTTGAGTGCAATTCAACGGGGATCGTCTGCAACAGCTCGGCAGCTGGGCCTCTTAGAGCAAGAATCAATGCAGTTGCTCGTTCCTGCTCATTCCAGTGATTTATGCGAGCGGCTGCTTCGAACTGGGTTTTGTAAATAGTCCAGACCGTTTGCCCATCGAATATTGGTGCTTGCACATTTCTAGATGAGCTTTGCGCTGCGGTTATAATTGGGGCTGGTGAGGCGGTTACTACTGCCTTCGCTGCTTCTAATTCTTTTTTCACTTTTTCCATCTCATGGTTTATTCTCTCTTCGACCTGGCTGACCTTTCCCTCGACCTGGCTGACCTTTTCCTCGACCTGGTAAACCTTTTCCTCGACCTGGTCAACCTTTTCCTCGACGCCTTTAATTTTTTTGTTCAGATGACCGAGCTCCGCTTTTATTTCGGTTGACTGTTTCTCCAGCTTCTGTGTGATGTCTGCCTTGATTTCGATCGCTTGTTGGTCCAGCTTCACTGATTGTTCATTTAACTTCGCTGATTGTTCATTTAACTTCGATGATTGTTCATTTAACTTCGCTGATTGTTCATCTAGCTTCGCAGTCAGACTGGATGACATTAGCATCAACATTTGCATCAGCGCATTTTCTGGCTCCTTTGATTTGGGTGTTTCTTCTTCTCCACTTTCTGTGCCTTGTTCCGCATCTGAGGGCTCACCCGCATCCAGATTCACGCCTTCCGACTCGATCGCATCACGCAAGCGTGCAATCAGTATGGCTTTTGTACCTTGTGTGGCCAGGTTTCGCTGTTCCAACTCCTCCTTGAGCTCCGATATGGTCAATTGATCAATTTTTAGATGTAAGTTTCCTGGCATTTTTATTGTTTCGGCTGTTTTTCTACCAGTTTCCACGTTAATTTTCACTATTGTGCACAAAAATGTTCAAAAGTTTTCACTTCCAAAATTTTTCTTTCGCACTTCTTGACACCACTGTCGCGTGTTATTGGTTCGCGGCCAATAATTTTAACGTTCCGGGAAAGTGAAAACGCAATGTCTTTTAATTTAAGTTAAAAGAGTTTATTTAATTAAACAAAATGCACAATAATCAGTTAACACTTTCACTAATTTTAATTGTCACTATAAAAAAAAACTAACACTTGTCCATAAATTTACTATCGCAATTGTCTTCTAAATTACTTCACTATTACGAAACACACTTTTCTACTATTCGAATAATATCGCGTCCCACATACAATCGCAGTTCTTATCGCGGTCGAATGAAAATCATCCTCCCCATTCATTCAGCTCGCCTTTATATAGGGTCTCTACCTATTCACCCATTTCTCGTACATTGGCGAATGTTCTACCGAGAGGTACCTGGTAGGTTCGAGCAAATTCATGAATGGAGTGACGTCACTTGCAGATGTTGATCATGCTTGTTGGGTTCTCGTGGGTTCGAGTAAGTTCATTCGTTGACGTTCTTAATGATGATGAAAACAATTGCGACAGTAGCTCGCAGAATTATTTGTACATGTAATTATTTGTACATGTAACATTATATTGACTGGCCTGTTGTAAAAGGTCTTTAACAGTACCAGTGTTCTTCAGTAATCTGCCATTCCAGGATCCAACGCCATAGTCCTATTTTCAGTTGTGTGGTCATTGCCGTAGAGCCAATCCATCCCAAGGCTGTGTTGCAGGTTTCGAAACAATGTAAAAGTTTTATTTTAATACAATATAATATTGTATTAAAATTTAGTGTTGACTAAATACGAACTATTACCTAAGGAGAAAGCTGATATAGGTCCCGAGACATGCATTGCCTAAGGGTCTATGTATGTCTCAATTCAACACTGATTCATGGAGGGGAGGCCCCAGAGTTGGCTCTCCGTTTATCTGGTTGTACATACGTGTTAGTCTTCAGTTTCTAATTCACCAGCTGGTAGCTGGTATATTTTCTAAGCTTCTGCAATTTGTGATTCTACCCAAGAATTCTTCACCGTTTAAGCATCGGCTGAGCTGACAGGAGGCCTCTTAAACAGTTTCTCACGGTAGCTTTTTCCCCGATTCGACGAAAGACAAACTTGAGATACTCACCAGCAAAACACTACGATCCGCTTCCAATTCCTATCCTATTTAATGCACTTACATCACCGATGTAATCATCAATTGAAATAAATCATTAGACTAAAATAGTGTTTCTGGCAATAATCATTCACCATTTATAATTGTATGTAGTTATGTGAAATTTGTGAACCCCTGCGATATTCCCTGTGACGTCCTCACGTCTTAGTATTTATAGATGTAAAACGACTTAGTAAATATAAGCGTCTTTCATCTTTTGAAAGCTATTGAGAGTTAATGAAGTCACATGTCTCCAACGTTAATATTGTTCGGTTATTTATAATATTTATCAATTTGGCCTGTTTTTGTAGCTGAAGAATACAGATTTTTTTCGTTTAAATATACAGAACTAATCCTTTCTGCTTTTGATATTGGAAAATGTATAGGCTTTGGCTCGGAATGATGATGAAACAAAGCGATGGATAATATATAAAGAAGAACAAGAAAGCGCTATATCCAACTTGAAACTATTTAGAGATAAGTTTTCAGTAGATGTCATGGTGCCTGTTGGATCTAAAGCTTTTATGCCTGGATACTTATATCATACAAATGAAATATTAGTCAGTCATAGTTCTGAAATATTTTCACAAGTTACATCTCAACAAGCTCAAGATATAGCTAAACTACGTATAAAAAGAGCAGAAGAGCGACTAAATAGTTTGGAGAAGGAACGTGAAATGTATCAGTAAGTATAAATGAAATGAAAATGATATAAGAGTAAAATAACGTATTTTCAGAAATAAATTAAATAAACCACACACTGAAGGAGTACTTCCAAGAGGTGAAGAGCGCGAAATCATCGAAGAATATGATGAAGAACAAGAGAAATTATGGAGAATACAACACCGGCGTCGAGTACGAGAGGAAAAAGTGAAAGAATCACAAAATCAAGCTGCATCTGATGCTCCAAAGTCCCATGATGATGTCATGGAATTGCTTGACACCTTAGAAATGATGGAAGAGTTAGAGGATGAACTAAATAAGCTCAAAGTAGAAGATGATGATATGCTAGAGAAACTCATGTTAGGAGAGATTAACCCACCAGAAGAAAAGAAGCGTATATCTCATTATAATGAAAAAAATTTTGTTATTGGGAGTGCAACTAAGGATCATGAAAATCCAACAGGTGAAAAACAGTTAATTGAGCAAACAGTTGACAAAGCGAAAATGTTCAACCCCAAAGAAAATCAAGAGAAGATAGACTTTACAAACAATAATACAGTTCCAAATACAGAAGACTATGAATCGGATGACGATACATCAAGCAATTCAACAGAAGATATACCTGAAGCTGTTTTAAAAATTGAGGCTGAAGCAAAACATCTTTCAGTGGCCGAAAAAATAAAATACTTCAAGAAAAAACTTAAAGAAGTTGAAAAAGAATTACAAGAAATCAAAGTAAAGTCTGTCGAGGATATTGATGAAAAGATAAGTAAAATGGAAGTCAGGGAGTTTCTATGTGATTATATAGAACTTTTGCAAGATGAACTCGAATATGAACCACAGAATCAGCGCGTTGAATCTGTAAGTACTAAATCTGATTTAGTAGAGCCGCAAAAGAAGAAACGAATAACTTTTGCCGTTAAAGATGAAGTGCAGCTGATAGATAAAAATAAAGCAGCAAATGCTGTAACAAGATCCAAAATAGAACTCTCTGAAGAGTCGTACAAAGCATTAAATTTAAAACCACCAAGCAGTATATCCAAAGAGTCGGATATACCAAGTGAAGTTCCATTGTCACCTCAAGTTGACAAGAAAAAGGAAATACTTTATAAGGTGGAAAAAAGTTTTAAATCCGTTTCGGAGCACCTGACCCAACAAGATTTTAATCTTGTTGATAAAATAATTGCTTCATCTGAATCGAAGTGTCGAACATTGTATATAAACTTTAAACATTCAAATTCCCTTTTTACATATCCGGGTTATGTGACAGATGCCATGAATAAGGAAAATGTGATTGCAAGTCCAGCAGATATATATGAAAGGTTTAGAGAATATTTTCCTACTGAAGTACAAGATAAATTTTCACGTACAATGACGATTAATGTTGATAACGATTACATTCCTGATAAGTTTATAGCTAGCACACCTCCAAAAGATGACATCACTAGTGAGCGTCCAGAGGTAAGTTTTAGTCTTCTTTTCCATAAAATTTATACTTAATGGTATTCTTAACAGTCTGTGAATGATTTGAAAAACAATGAAGTGTTAGACAATAGAAATGCTTCATTAACTATTAAATCAAATAAACCCGTAAAGTCAATTTTGAAAAACAAACAAAAAGTTAAAGAGGAAACGATAACAACGATCATAAATAAACCACAAAATGGTAAACCTAAAGCTGAAATTGAATGCAGCAGTTTTGATTTGGTATAATATGCCCTTTTCTGTGAAGATCAAAACAATAAATATTTGCTATTTTTACAGATTATGGGTGAAGTTGTTGAGAGAAGTAAGTCTCCGCAAGGTCCGATTATAGAAAATAAAAATGCTGAAACAGAGGAAAAAACAAAAGATGAACCTGATCCTCTGCCTACCGAAAAGTTTGTTGACGCACATGCGCCGAAAAAGAGGATAAGTAGGTTTAAGCAAATGAGAGGAAACAGTTAAAAAATATATATTTTGACATTGCAGTTAAACATTTTTTATAGGAAATCTATATAAGTTTTAAATAATAAAGTAATACATCAAAATAATTGTGAATTATCAGAGAAGTCTCAAAGGCTAGCACCTTACTGCATCGCGTCTCGATCTTGTGAGTTCAGCAAGAAGCTGAAATGTATATTAATTTGAAAAAGTTTATGCTAATGGGTTAAAATATGTATCTATATTTCTACCGTTAAAAGCGTATCAACTTGGTTGGATTTATTGATTTTTAGGTGTATAATTTAAAGGCAATCTGGATACCTCAGATGTGAATTGCACTCAAACTGCAATAAGTAGAAAATTATTCTGAAACAAAAGCAAGTAACACTTCAATTGCAAATGTGTATTCAGATAAGAAGAATGATTTTTAGTCGATTTAGCCATTTAGTTTTCATATTGCTAATATTATTGAACATATTCTTGATATATGCTTTCTATGAAAGTTTTGTGGATTCCAACAAAACAATCTTATTGTGTGCTTCGATGGGAATCGCATATCCTCTGACGTATTGGATCATATGGAGGAGAAAGAGAAACGGTAAAATTTTCTCACACACGATGACAAATTATTGTGAAGAATAAAGTACATAAAATATCACAATAGAATATACTTATATATGTATATTAATGAAATTACACATCTACGGTATAAGAAAACAATCACAACTTTCAATCATTTAAAAATATTATAACATCATCATAGCTACACTCTAAATATTTGTCACAACCCATGTATCAATGTTACAATCCGCTGCATGCCTATAACAAAAAAAGAAAACGGGTTGAAATCAAGATAAAAATGTGTACGCATATGAAGTCAATGTTGCATTTTAAATGGATGAAAAAGGATATTAAAAACTTTTGCATTCTTGAAACGCCATTATCATCATACCTTCTTCATCGTAAGTCGATTCATGTCTAGCTAGAATCTTGATGAGTGGTTTAAGTTTCATCCACCATTGTCTTTTTGGTCGCTTCATGCTGAAATTATTTACATGTAAAGTGTTAACCGCCCCACTTATTTATTCATTTCAAATAATTACTCAACATAAGCTGCATTAAGGAGTTCTGAAACGGGTGTAAAGGTAAGATCCCGCCTCGTGATTCCAATCAAGCGTGCACTTAAAGCATCTGAGATGTATACAGAACTATCACGTTTAGAACCCCTTTTACACTGGCTCACAAGCCATTCATAACTCCTTGCGGTAAATATGGCTGCGATGATTCGATCTACAGGAGATGGCGTTCCACCTTCCTGTAGATTGCCTGAAATGAAAAAAATGGTTCGCATTATAAAATAATAAAACTAGGACTGAAAAATTACTTAGAAAAGCAAAATTTTATTTTACACAATTGCCTAATAAGTAGATTGCGGATTATATGAATTGGCTGCGTTGAACTTCAAGCTTTACCGATATAAAAAGTGAACTATCTTCGCTGGCTCCAGGTATCCAAGATCCTCTTCGGTAAAGCAGTAAGTTCCCGCACTCTTTCCTCTGGAACAGAGCCTCGCAGGACGTCAGAAAATGTTCTGGTGTTTCATTTGCAAGTCTGTAAAACCTTGCACTCGCCATTTTCCTTGAGACCCATTTTCTAGAGTATATCAAATTTCAACGGTTGGTTGATTCTTGGAATTGGTTATACGTATTATAGGGTAGATACAAAATGCTTGGGTACTGAACTGAGAAATCGTTCATCTTTATACAGTGATGAATGATTTTTTTTATGTTTTTTCGGATTAAAGGTGTCCAATTGTAGGGGGGTTGCTTTATACATTTATCGTACATTTCCTCTCTCCTTGCACACTACCATGCTATCGATGCAGTTTTAATACCATATTTTACAAAAACTAAAATGTTTATGGGGTCAAAGTCAAAGTCAAAAGCGCTTTATTTAATACTAATCTTTATAATATTTAAAAGAATATAAAGCAAATTCCAAACATAACAATAAAAAAAAAAACATAATGGCCCAAATGGCTCTCTAAATTTATACGTTATCATTAACACATTTCATCAAAAAAACTATAGCAAATTCAATTAATTAAGATTATTACATATTTTTAGAATTCAATCGAAAGAAGGAGAAAAAACCAACCAACACTATCCTAAAATTATTTATAATTTAAACACAACAGTGAAACTTTGATCCTACACCTAATATGTTGTAACTTATTTCTAATGAAATGTAATCAAAAACTTTATCTTATACTTAAAAAATTCTATAACAATGTTCCTAACCTAAGCGTTGAATCTTATCTCTAACCTAATATAATAAACATAACATATACCTAACCTATCCCTAATTTTTAACACAAATAAACAACAACACTAAATGTAGCAAAAATGATCTGAAACTCAAAAACTAAGTAACGAAAAACACCAAAACCGAAAATAAACACAAATAATTTAGACATTGTCATTCAGCCACCAATACCTAGATTGCCCCGTCTCAGCTCGATCAGCTTCAACGAATCTAGCAAATGAGTATCACCATTGGAATTGTTGGTCTCGTGAACTCAAACTCGGAGGATATTTTATCTTATATGTTATATATGACTGGGACGCCGTCAGAATCAAAAACATCGATTCATGTCCAAATACACGAATGCTTCAGGAGGAATGAAGCCAGTAGCGAGGCAAGTCGCTATATACCCGTCTGTAGGGTGGAACGGCTGTGAAATCCAAGGGTTTTCACTCACAGTCACAGATCTTGCGATATGATTTCGAAGAAGCTTCAATATGAAGATATCGACCCCCGTCACTTCAGCAGTTTGATAAATTCTTCTGTTCGATATATAATGTTTCCAATCCGTCTCAGGCTTTCTGTACAAACCAGTATATGCACGAAGACATTTCCTTTCGAAAACTCTTAATTTTTCCATAGTACTAGCACTCTGGTTGTACCAGATCTGACATCCATATGTCAAAACTGGTCTAATCAGGGTCTTGTAACAGATAATTTTGACCTTTTAATCAATGTATTTGGAATGAAAGAGTTTTCGTAGGGCCATGACTACTTTTAGTGCCTTACTGAGCATGATTTTCACATGTTCAGTATAATATAGATACTGACCGAGATAAACACCGAGGTATCGAACACAGGATTTATGTGGAACTCATTCTAAACTACTTTCGCCAGCTATGATGTGGAAATCTTTCCAATTACGTTTCAGGTCTTGACTGACCTCCTGCAGCGTTGTCCGAAACAAGATTGTTTCACACTTCTGCGCATTGATTTTCATTCGCCAATTGTCAGTGTACAGCTGCACATCATTGAACATTTTTTGGAGATTTCTCTGAACTATTGTAGCTTTTCGGTCTGCCGTATAGATGATCAGATCATCAGCAAACGCTACCAATGATCTCGTTGGCGAGACGTTAAAATCAAAGCCGTTCAATAGCTTGCGAATGAAGATTGAGAAGAGTAGAGGTGCAGTAACTGTTCCCTGCTGTAGACCATTCAAGACCTTGAATCCGCGCATTGTTGTCAGATTTCCATCAGTTACAACAAACGATTTCCCGTACAACATATTACACATCATGGCGACAAGGTATCTGGGGAAATTGTCCTGAAGGAGTTTAAAAATTTGTCCATCTAACCACACTGTATCGAAGGCTTTCTCCATATCAATGAAACATGCTCCAACGTATTGTCTATCATTTAGTTTCCAACAGATGTCTGAGGTTACTTTCGTTATTGCATGTGTGGTCGAATGCCTGGCACGAAAGCCAAATTGGCAATTCGGCATCAACTCATATTTATTTATTTATTTATTTAGGCCAAGATCAACAAGAGTAATCCCAATTACAGAGTTGGTACAAAAAATAAAATAATAAAAAGTTAGGAATACATTAATTCGCAACCAAAAGAGACTAATGCGAATACAATTCTAAAACAAATTAAACAGTAGCAAAAAAATAATTAAGAAAATCCAAAAAGCAAAGATTTAAGTGAGTTCTTAAAAATAAGAAAGCTAGAAGGAAAAGAACCAAGCCTAAGTTCATTGTGTACCCGGAGCAGACGCAACATAGTTGAATTATAGTATAATTCCGTTCTTGCAAAAGGTATACAAAGTCGAGAAGGAAGACGATTTAGTCTATCAGACTCCCTCCATCGCATATCATTTGCCAGTGGAGAATAAATCAGACGACGGTGAAGTTTAAATAACAAACACTCATCTAAAAACGTACGTCGAGCTTCAAGGGAAGGAAGTTTTAATAGGACAAGACGTTCATTATAACCTCTGTAAGGCAGATTGAATTTGTAAAGCAAGCACCTTGTGAATTTTCGTTGAATACTTTCAAGATCTGCAACTAAGCAAGTATGGTGCGGAGACCAAATCTGAACAGAGTATTCCAGAATACTCCTGACCAGAGAAGTATATAATAGCAAGGCAGAGGATATTTCGCTAAAAATATTAATATGACGGAGAATGAATCCAGACAACCTAGCCGCTTTAGAAGTGACATGCGATGCATGTTTATCAAACTTGAGTTTGTAATCAAAAACGACTCCCAGATCTTTCATTTCAGACACCAATAGCAGAGGATGATTATTTATAGTATACGTAAAGGAAAGGAAATGAGGCTTGAGAGAATAACTCATAGCTTTACACTTGGAAACATTTAAGGGTAGTTTATTTGACTCACACCGTTTCCTTAGGACAACGAGGTCATCTTGCAAAGATCCACAATCTGATTGTGTATTAATACACCTATACAATTTTAAGTCATCCGCATAAAGAAGTGAGTTAGACTCAAATCGATGCGGAAGATCATTAATAAATATGATAAATAGAAGAGGGCCTAAAATGGAGCCTTGAGGTACACCTGACGTTGGATAAAATGGTGGTGACACCACATTACGGAGGGATACAGAGCAAGACCGTTTTGATAGAAAAGAGAAAATCCAGGATACAATGGGATAAGGGAAACCATAACATTTCAGCTTATTACAGAGAATATCATGCGGGACCATATCAAATGACTTACTTAAGTCGGTGTATATAACATCAACTTGCGAGCGAGCATCAAATGATTTGGCGATAAAGTTAGAGAGTTCCAACAAGTTACTAGTCGAACGCTGAGGAAGGAATCCGTGCTGCGATTGAGAACAAACGGTTAAAAAACAATTAAGGAGTCTAACATACATGATTTTTTCAAAGATTTTGGGAAAGCACGAAATAATGGAAATAGGGCGGTAGTTTTTCACAGATGATGCATCACCATCTTTCAGTATCGGTGTAATAAAGGCAGACTTCCATAGGCCTCTTCTAAGCTTATATTGAAGAGAATAGCAAGAGGAAGGGAAATGGCAGGAGCTAGTGATTTAACAAAAAAGCTAGAAACCCCATCAGGACCCAAGCTTGCATCTAAATTAGAGATCACAAACTCAACATCACTAGGACAAATGGAAAAGGAAGACATGCACTGTGGATATGAAAAATCGGACTGGAACTAATTTGATACATTGGCGTTGTGGTAAATAGACGCGAAATATTGAGCAAAGAGCCCTACGATATCAACTGGTGTATCAGCACTAGAACCTTCATAATGCATCACATCAGGAACAGTGGACGATGTCCTCAAAGAGCGAATGTAAGACCAAAAAGGCTTAGGCATATTAGCTTTTAATGATTTCTCAATGGAAAAGTAATAGTTTTTCATCGCAGTCTGAATCTCAAGTTTAGCCAAAGTTCGGAGTCTTGAAAATTCTGCATATGCTTCATTAGAGCCAGTCAATTTAAAAAATCGATGGGCTCTATCTTTAGATTTCAACGCAGCAAGAACTCTACAAGTGAACCAAGGTGGTTGCGAAGACTCTGATCGACAGTAGACTGGAGTATTTCTGGCGATAAGACAATTCAAATAAGAGTAGAATTCATCAAGAGCAGAGTTAACGTCCAAATTAAGGAAAATTGAACACCAGTCAATAGAAGACAGACCCTCAGCAATGGCAGCATAATTAGCCTTACAAAAGTTATATTTACAAGGGAGCACATCATGCTATGTTTTAACAAAGGGGAGCAGAACTCCATGCGCAGTGGTGGATGATGACTGTCTGCAATCACATAGACGTTCACGGATGGAAATGACAGTGAAATAGATGCAGCACTATTCGTAAAAATTAAGTCGACAATGCGGTCGTTACTATTCAAAATATGATTTAGTTGGGAAAGGGAACAATGGGACATAAAGGAGGAAAAAATAAATGAAAGACGATTGGAACTAATGATTTGTGCATAGTTAAGAGGATCCCAGTCAATCTGAGGTGCATTAAAATCACCGCAAAGCAGAAGTAAATCTGAAGGGTATTTTGATAGAATAAAAACAGACAGCTCATCAAGAAAAGTTTCAAAGAGAGCAAGTGAAGATTGACACGGTATATAAATAGATGCAATAAGCAGAAATGAGTGATGCGTTATACGAAGTCTAACAATGACACATTCTACAGGAACAGATGGAAGAAAGTCATAACAAGGCACACTGTAAAATGATTTCTTTACACTAATAAGAACTCCACCACCAACTGATTTGCAACTAGAAAGCGAACAACGATCTTGTCTATAAATGTTATGAATTGGGGAGATATGAATATTAGAAACAGATTCATTCAACCATGTTTCCGTTAGGCAAAAAACATCATCATTACCGGTAATTATTGAAGCAGAAACATCTTTAAGCTTGGTTCTCAATCCTCTTACATTCTGATAATAAATTGAGAAATGACTGTTCACATTTATCAACGGCGAAGACGCTTCTCTGGGCGCTCCAGCTCTAAAAAATTACGACGATCTCTGACAACAAATGGTTTAACAAGCAATCCAGGAGGCCAAAACTCCGGGCTCTTTAGTTGACTCATGGACGCAGGCACAATAAGCTTAAAAGAAGCAAGGAGTTTGTTAGGTAATTTCTCCTTGGTTAGCTTCTTGCAGCTGATGATGCATGAAGATGACCCCAGCTTCGATTCGATATAATCAGCAATATCATCGGGAGTAGTGTCATAATCCAAGCGAGAGATAAATACACTGAGAGGAGGTTATATTACGACCAAACGCCCCTTTTCTTTGGGTTTATAATTCGATGCAGTCACAAGCCTAGAGCGCTGACCATCAGACTCCTTACTAGTACCTGGAAAGATATTTGATGGAGCATCACATGAATTTATACCTTTTAGTTGCGTAATCACAGGCGATGACAGATTGGAAGAGGCAGTATCTGATGCAAGATTTAATAAAAGGTTCCCATTGGTAGAACCATCTGCGACTAATGAGCCAGCAACTCCGGAACCGTAAGCAATGGGACTAACAACCAAGTTAGGGTCTGATGAAATGCTCGTACTTTGCAGTCCACGATGATCATTAACGGAAGGCGAAGGAGAAGCAATTACAGCATCAACTAAAATGCATTCACTCTGCTGTTGATTATCTACAGGAGTGTTAACTGTAGCAGCCGAAGGAGGTGGATTTTGCAATACTCTAGAATTTTTCGAATAACTGACGGCACACAGGGCACTCGCTCTATCAGGTTCGATAAATCTTCGGAGACATGCAACGACTGCAATAACTTGGCAATGTCTTTTTTGCATCTTTAAACTTTTTCTGCATGCAAAGGAAGTCTTCATTTAGCGTGCTAACAATCTCATTTGTCCTCTTCAATTTGTTGACATAAGTTGAAAGGGGAAGTCCACGGCATCTGACACAGCCAGAAAACTCCCGAACCACAACTAACAATAGCATCAGCAATATGATTCCTCAATGTGGGCGTTTAATGTTCTGTTAAGTATCACTTCAAACACCTTGCTGATGTTAGGCAGCAAGCTGATTGGGCGATAGCTTTTGGGGCATAAAGATTCTTTTCCTTTCTTCAAGATCGGAAATATTTAGGTTTTTTCCACTCATTTGGAAAATATGAATTGCTCAACATGTTGTTGAACAATATGCAATAATTCCTAATAGTAACCTCAGCAAATGTCGGAGAACTACATTTGGAATACCGCCAGTACCACATGATTTCTTGTTGTTTATCCTGCGAAATATGAAACACAAGTCTTCATAGCTGGCAAAATAATCAATAAGATTCAAGTTCGGTATGAGGTCAGATGTTAATGTTTCATTAAATGAAGAATTGATTGGCCGTTCAAGCTTGATTTGAAGGCGGAAACTTTTGCTTCAACGACCTCTGAAAATATTTCATTCCCTCTCTCAGGGTTTGGTAGATGAACCAATTCAAAATGTGTTGCAACCAGGGCAAGTTTATGCAATCCCTCGCATATAATACTGTTTCTATTTCTATCCGGAGTCGTACTATCAATTTCGATACCAGCCCTATCGAGAAGATTTATCTCATCACTAGTGACTTCAAGATTCGATACCTTCACTCGGGACTTCTTGCGGAATATGCTATTCACTTTCGCGAACACGCCGTTTGGGTCCTGTGGGCTAATACCCCTCAATTTTTCCGCCCATTGATTGCTGACATCACTCCTGAAGTATGACCGGATTAAGTTCCGGACATTCTTTAGGTGTAATTTCAACAAAGACAACGAGGGATGGTTGTAGTCCAAAAATCGTCGATAAATATTGTTGACGCGTGTGAGAAGAAGGCTTTTCAATCTTTTCAAGCTTGCGATGGTTGGTGTTTCATATCCTTCCATATTGTTTCGATGCTTAATCTTTGGAACTACTTTCTCAATCGTTTCCAACGTCAGCTTCTCTAACTTCGACAAATAGAGATCTATTTCATCGTTAGTTAGATTCCTGTCATTAGGAACCATTGAGCAAAAGTTGCCACCATCAGAAGGGGGACATTGCTTCTGGTACTCCCGATTAAACTTCTTTTGAAACTTTCCCCAGTCAGTTTTTTTTTGTAATTCAACCGATGATTTTCATGTTGAACTGGAATGAGGAAGAAATCATCCCTGTGGTGATTGATTTCCATTACGATTGCGTTATGGTCGCTATCGTAAGGAAGCACCTGCAGTTTCTGTTGAGGACTATTAAAGCTGAGTTCAAGTCTTGCGTCAGCAATGCAAAGGTCCAAATATGAATCTGTCCTAGAGTATGTTGGGAACTCCGACCCATATAGATTGCACCTGTATTCAATTTGGTTCTCTATTATCCACGATTTCAGGAAAACACATCTTGGATTACTGGTGGCGTTCAGCCATGATGTATCCTTGGCGTTCAGGTCACCAGCGAGAATATAATAGTTATGCAGCCTGTTCAATTCGAGTATTTCAAACAAGGAATTGAGCTCCTCCTTGAGCTTGAGAACAGCTAACGAAGAGGTTATCTCCACCTGGCAGTGAGATTTTGATAACGGACACTTCATGAGATTCAAAGCTTTTTGGGCCCGTCTGATAAGATCAGTGGTTAATTCTTCGGGCACCCACAACTTCCACTGTTCTTCTTCTTGTATGGGGTCTCCGGATGCGTGTCCCATCCGCTTATAAATAAATCCATCCGTCAACCGCAGTTCAGGAAGCTGGGACAGTTGATTCTGGATAGTGTGAATCAGTTGGGTGTAGCTGGCTGACTTGAAGGCAGGATGGTCCAGATCGATCAATTGGGGGCTGTCGTCCTCTTGGACCAACTCGGCTCCTTCAGGAGAGAACATTCTGGATAGGGTGTCGGGGATTACATGCTGGCTTCCCTTTCGGTGGCGAATTGTGAAGTCAAATGCCTGTAGTTTCAGTGCCCACCTGGCCAATCTGCCGTTGAGATCAGTCTGGCTCATTAGCCATTTCAGAGAAGCGTGGTCTGTAACGATTTCAAAGGTGTGTCCCTCCACATAGGCTCGGAAGAGTTTCACTGCCAACACCGCAGCTAGACATTCCTGCTCGGAGACCGTGTAATTTCGCTGGGCTGGGTTCAACTTGTGAGACATGAAGGCTATAGGTCTCTCCTCGCCGTCTTGTGTAACCTGGACTAAGACTGCTCCCACCCCATGTTGACTCGCGTCACAATGGATTGAGAACGGTTTGTCAAAGTCCGGGCTGTGCAGTACGGGGGCTGTAGTCAGACTCTTCTTTAGCTCTTCAAAGGCTCGCAAGCTGGGCTCCTCCCAGACGAATTTACGTCCCTTACGCAGCATGTCGGTCAAAGGAGTGGTTATGGTGGCATAGTCACGTACAAAACGCTGGTACCATCCGCATAAGCCTAAGAATCGTCGTAATTGTTTGGTGGTCTTGGGTAATTGAAAAACGTCAATCGCTTGAGTCTTTTCCGGATCGGTCTTGATATGGCCATGCCCAATGATGTGACCTAAATACTTCACCTCCGTCATCACGAACTGACTCTTCCGTATGTTGATGGTTAATCTTGCCCTCCGGATGTGTAGAGCCACCTCCTGAAGCAGGTCGATGTGTTCGTCAAAGGTCTCGGTTATAAGCAACAGATCGTCCAAGTAAACGAAAACTTGGTGCCGCAAATGAGGTGGTATCACCTTATCCATAAGGCGCGTCATTGTTTGGGGGGCATTGCACAATCCGAATGGCATTGTCACGAATTGATATAGGGGCCGACCTGGGACTGTGAAGGCTGTTTTCTCCTTTGAACCAGGGTCTAAAGGAATTTGCCAGAAGGCGTCCTTGAGATCTAAGCTCGTGATGAAGTGGGCTTTAGGCAACCGACTCAAAATGCCTTCAATCAACGGTAGAGGGTATGCGTCCTTGACTGTGACGGTGTTCAAGCGTCTGGCATCTAAGCATAACCGGACCTTGTTCGGCTTGACAACTAAGGTGACTGGGGAAGCCCACGCGCTCTGTGATTCTTCGATTACGCCTAATGCTAGCATTCGATCCACTTCGGCATATAACGATTTTTCCTTCGCCGGAGATATGGCAAAATGTCTCTGTTTTATGGGTTTAGCATCCCCCACATCTATAGTGTGGAACACCAGAGCAGTCCTACCGAGACCTTCCTTCTCGTGCGATGGAAAAGCCGATATAGCCGAGTCAAGACGCAGTTGCTGATTTACATCCAGTGTATGTCGTAGTAAGTGAGAGGGTTGAGATTGGTCAGGAACGGGGGTGACGGACTCCAGGGTCGTACCGGAAAATAGTGCCGGGGCCAAGTTAAATTTTCGAACGAAATCCACTCCTAGATAAATATTCTGGGTTAACTGAGGTATGATGAAAAATTCCATAGGTTTAGTTACTCCTTTAAAGGTGACATCCGTCATAATTTTTCCCACTACAGAGTGACGAGTTCCGTCCGCCGTGCTTAACCAGGAGGTGAAATGACGGATTTGGTCCGCGTGCATTGCCAGTACCTCCCCTGCAAAATCGGCGGATATGCAATTCACACTGGCTCCCGTATCGACTAAGCCTGACACTCGTTTTCGCAGGAGGTGTACTGACGCATATGGCCGAACATCATCCCTCAATAATTCGTCTAATTGTATGTCCTTCAGCATCTTCCTCGACTGCCTGACTTTTCTCCAGAAGCTCCGCATCCGACGCGTGGCTCGCTTGCTTCGCGGTGGGACATTTGTAGCCAACTCCTCATGGAAGATGCGCTGTCGAGTAGCCAAGTAATTCCGCAGCCTGACATGAAAAGGTTTTACATGCCAAGGAACTTTCGCCTCGCTATCATTTCCCTGCGCGTTGGCCTCGGCGAAGGATGGCGTCGGTTGTGGAACTTCGGGAGAACTGTGTTTAGCGGTGCGAGTCAGCAGAGTTGGAGTCATGTTGGGAGCTTGGTCAAAGCTAGTGATGGGGTCAAGATTGGTTCGTCCGGGGTTTAGGAGTGCCGACGGGTGGTCGCGGCACTCGGTGGCAAGTTTTTTCGCCCTTTGCAATTTGCACAGTCAGGTGCGTAGGTGTCGGCCTTCCCGCAGCGGTAGCAGAAAAGCGTCGGCTCCGCTGGACATGCATAGAACCGATGTCCCGGTTGTCGACAGTTCCAACAGACCGTCGGGCTTGTAATTGCTTCCAGGGAGGGTCGGTCAATCAATGCTGGGTCCTCAAGCTCCTGTGGTGCTCCGCTCCTCGGTACTGGTACTGGATCAGCAAGCAGGTGGTCCGCTGCCATCAACTCCGCGGTGTGATGATTTCGGGGATTTGGTCCCATTATGCGAGGTTGTGGACGGAAGGTACCTCGCCGCTCATCCAAGTGTTCTTGCCTACGGGCATGGAGGCGCAATCCCTGTATGGTGTTGATGGGAAAATGCAGAAGGCTGTTCTGAAGATCCCAGCGCATATTTTCCCGGATAATTTCTACCAGTTCGTCCTCGGGCATGGTAGTTCGCAAGCGAGTGCTCAATCTCACTATACTTGTGTAGTACTGGTCGAACGGTTCGTGAGCGCCTTGTTTCCGTTTCTTTATTTGCTCCCTTAGCTCTCTCTCAGTGAAGCCATCCTCAAACCGATTGCGGAAGGCTGCACTGAAAGAGTGCCAAGTGGGACGTGGCGTTGCTTCTTTAAAGCTCCAGTACCAGTCGGCAGCGTCGCCGCTGAACAAAAGATGTGCATGCCGGAGGAAGGCCGAGGAATCACCTCCCAGGGTGCTGGATACCAACGCCTGAATCCGGAAAAGGAACCGGTCCGCCGATATCATATCGTTGAACCCTGTAAAGTTCAGGCGCCAACTCTCCATGATACGAGGCGTCGGGTCTCGAAAAGGTGTCAATGCGTTCCCGGGGGGAATCACATCCTCGATTGACCTGTTGTATTGAACTGCCTCGGGGGCTAGAGGTACCAACGGAGGTGTGGTGCTGTGTCGTGGTCTATATTCGGGAGCTCTGGGATCCATTCCCGAGTTCCTTGGAGATGGGGCCCATTGCTCGGATGGTCGCGAGTGGGGCATAGCCACACTGGGATTGGGCTCCCAGCCAAGCGGAGTTCTCACGCGGCTGGGTGGTTGGCTCAACGGGAGATTCTGGAGCTTTCCCTCCAGGTTGCCAATCCTCTCCGACATATCCCTCATCAACGCCACGAGGGTGTCAATGGAGTGGGCGGAAGGCATGGGTGTCACCTCGGACACGACACTTGCGGCCGGAACTTCACCGCCTACGGCTCCTTGCATGTCTAAAAGTGGTTGTGACGGTTCGGCTTCTGGAACTCCTTTCGCCACTGCTCCACGCGTTGGTAGGGGCGTTCCGAGGGGGACGTCTAGGGCGGTCCGCTCGATGGGTCGCCGGCATAAGGGACACAGCTCGGACGTGAGGAGGAGCTGTTGTACACAGGCACGATGGAATAGATGTCCACAATCCAATCGCACGCTGTGTACGCCCTCCACTACGTCTTCGAAGCAGATCCCGCAGTTCGCGGGTTGGACCGTTTTGGACCGGGTCCACCGCTTATCGGGAGTCCGCTTCGTTGCCATTTCGTGTGGGTTTATTATGGGTGTTGGGGCTGTATCTTACTGAAAGAAGAAAAAAAAAGAATTTAACTTAATCCTACCTCTACTTCTAATTTGTATACATATGCAAAAACTTAATGCTGGATAAGTGGCCGATAGTGGCGAGCTCAAATTTTCCTCACAAAAAAATTTTAAGACAGCCTTTCAGTTCCGCAACTCCAACTCCTTCGTGCAGAAATGATGACTGATGGTGGTCTGTCAAGAGAAGGGTGCTTCAGATTGATTTATTACTTTATTTTCCCCATTTCCCGTACGTTACAAACCGTTTCTAATCTACGTTAAATGATTCGACGAGACAAGTGGTAGAGCTGCCGTAACGATTTTGTACGCGGTCAAAATTCCCGACGCGTGGAAGCATTCCGGGCCTCGCAATTCCAGCATACGCCACCGAACGTTGAACCGATACCACTCGTCTATCACGCATACAAAATAATTAGAATCCTTCCGCGACATAAAGGCAAGGTAGCCTTCTATTTTCTTGAGAGTCCATGCTGATAGGTAAACCCATCAGGCTGGCTGTTCCATCAAGAAAATAGAAGGTCCTTACAGGGTTTAACCTGGGACAACACATCGGAAGGATTCTGTCGCGAAAAAAAAAGCAAACAAAGGAGAGCGGAAGATACAACTCACGTGAAGCGACTGCTAGTGTGTATCACACAACTCCACTGCTCCTGATAGTGGGACTCGAGTACCAGAGTACCTTACATCCTCCGTAAAGGACCAACTCGTCAGAAGACGCGAAGTTCTTTCCCCCTTAGGATGTTTTAGGCCCCACGTTGGGCGCCATTTGTAACGGTTTCCTACTCCGTCTCGTTCGATCGCAATCAGAACCGACCGCTCATCGGTTCGAGACGTGCAGTCTTGGAAATGACAACGGACTGTACCCTTCAGGTCAACAAGTCCGGTCACACTTAGTCTACTCCGTGGTGGCTGCTTGTAGGCTAGCTAGTTCGGAGAGGAGTTTCGGTCGCGGGTCTTACGCGAGCAGACTAAGTCCGAGTTACTTAACTCAGCCACCGGTTCACATGCCCGATTTCCAAACGCGTCAACAAATACTCATCCAGAACGGGAAACCTACGTTACGTTAATTCTGGATGTGATCTCTCCACAGATCTCAAATCAAAAACGCTACAAAATTCCATAGGCGCGCTACCGAATCACCGACGCGGTACCAGAAAATAAGCTAACCTACCTCAAGTCCAAAATAACCTACTCTAAGAAAAAAACGAGCGCAAACTAGGGTACCGCGGACCGTAACCGACTAGAAATCAATCATCCGCAGATTATTAAAACCTAACCCTCTTCAAGACATACTTACCCTCGGTCATCACTTCCGCTGCAAAAGAAAGAGCATGCGGAACGGAAAGGCTTATGGCTTCCTTAGTAATTCATGTTTAATATTCAGATAATTCATTTAGAGGGTGTAAACATTTTCACATCTAATAATTACCGATAGATTACAGTCTTGTTCATATGTTACAATTAGACTTATTAAAGATAATACGAGTTTATCGCAGTTAACAATGCTTGTTTTTGTAAGATATATTTTATGTAAAGAATTATTCTTGAAAACTCCTCATATGCATCCTAAATTATATCAAATCCTACAAGCTAGTTTCTTGTACTCAACTAATCCTTGATTGTTAGTAAGGGTTATGTTAGTTATTGGTTATTTCCAAGCAAACATTAGATATTTGAAAAAAAAAAATTTAGACCGAATAATTTTTAACGTACACTATCGCAATATGCGTTTAATTGAACCGGCTTCCACTCTTTCCCATTATGAATTTTATTTATTATCACCACGATACACTGTATTTACAATACCCTCAGTTATTTTCCAATCCGAAATCAAGTATTTCTATTATAATTTATCGTTTTTAAACAAATTTCATTATTATATGCTTAAAGTCTCTCTACCGCTCCATAACCAAAAACAAACAAACAGAATGAACAATCATTAAACTCATGGTAGATTGGTAATAGCGAAAAAATATTATACAATTGGAGTAATATTTCAAAATATAAGAAGAGACAAGTTAAGTGTATAGAAACAAATATCACTACCACTGAATTGATTTGATGGCAAATTATTTGATTTTATCTGGTCCTAATTCTAGGCACATAGGGTATCTTCTTACCCCAGTCGATTTTATTGAAAATTGGCGCGACAGGGACGGCGCTTACGTGGTTGCAAATACATTGGCTTTGGTGGCGAATTTCAAACGATCAACATATACAATAGCTTATGTAAGTAAATAGTTTGTAACCATGGTTGACGTGTTCTTGCACTTCAATCACTCCCGAAGACGATTCGGTGGCGTATAGACAACTATTTTGACACTATTCAATGTTTCTAAAGCACGTTCAAATACTGTACCGAATAGCGAGCTGAGTTCTATGAGATCGGCATCTTAAAAGAATGTTTGTTGGGAGTTTCTATATTTATCTTCACGTTCCGAGTATTAATTTGATTCAAATTTTGAAGTCTAGTCTAACTTTGCTGTCATTCTCTCGTCATCTTCTTTCAAACGGTATTTACCCACCACACGCGATTTGTGATGTTCCATCTCTTGGAACAGCTATCATCTACTCTAACTTTTGGAAACAGCTTCCAAAACTAGATTTAATTTGTTGCAAGAAATTAATGGCGAGATGGTATGCAAATCATATCTTGCTCTGGCGCTTATTCCGTTAAATTAATGACGTGGGCACTGCCGATCCTTCACCGTAAAACTTACTTGCTAACCTCCAAACAGTGGTCACGGCATTCGTCCGACTGCAAACTTTTGTTTGCATTAAACAAGAAGTAGCGCCACAACGCAAAAGCAAAAAAAATGGTCCATTCCTTCCTTAATTACACTCCTACCTCTTTGTCAATTGTACGAATCTCGCGTGTTGTCTCGCTGCTGCTGCTGGAATTTCTCTTGTTGCGCTGATCGTTGACTGCAAGCGCTGGGCGACGCGGCTCGTTCTTGGAGTCCAGTTCGGAAGATTGAGCAAAACGAATTCGCCTATTTTGCAAGCCACAGCGCCAAAGAAAATCGTAAAGGCAGCAAACAACTGGGAGTGCCCGCAAGGTACGATGAAAATGGAATTCCAAATAGTTGCGAGTTCTAACTTTAGTGTTTAATTGCGCGCGTATCTCCGTGTTGACGCTGAATGCGCTTTATGTATGTCACTAGAATGGGAGGACTGTGGAAGTTAATCAAGTGAGAGTAGCAGTGTCACACTTACCGACTTTAGTTTACTACGAGCATTAGCTAATATTTGCAAAAATCTTTTAAAGAGCCACTTAAGTATCTTAGAAGTTTGGACACACACTCCCGTAGCTAGCAAAAGAATTTACCGACACACTTCGCCATGTGGCTGTCAAATTTCACCGGTTTTCTCCTCGGACAAAACAGATGTGTGTGGAATGGAACGCCACATGGCGGCAATGTGCATCTCCATTTGTTGCCAGTGGCATAGTTTTTCGATGGCCACGGTGGAGGGGCAATCCCAAATAGATATGTCTCGAAATGCGTCGGGGTTTTGTTTAATATTCTGTTTCAAATATTTAAATCCACAGATCTAAATATTTGGAGATAAAAAATATTTTCTGCGCAACGATATCCGCACGAAAGATGAAGTCCGCTTGCATTTCGAGATCATACCCATCTGGCCGAGTGCAAGGGTTCGGGATCGGAATCACTTCGATTCCCGCGCGTAGGCGTCACATTACAGTCTTCGAACCAATATCCCGGTGCCACCTCCCCCATCACCTATTACCCTATCGTTTCTTACGAATTCAAAATCCTTGAATGTCGTGGAGTGCCATGAGCTGAGGTGGGTTTCGATGAGAAGCACGATGTCAGGCTTTTGCCTGACAATGAATTCAAGGAGATAATCACGCCGATGTAAAGTAACAATGGAGTTGACGTTGATCGAGATGAGACGAGTCCCATCCGTGGGAATGTGGCTGGATGATAACTTATTTTGAGGCATTTGAAAGCCCTAAACGCTGAAAAACAATGTTAATTTTCGAATCTTGTTTATCGATTCTCTCCGATAAGGAATTTAATTGCTGATAAATTTTAAGGAGCAGCTCATTATTACCACTTACATTTATTTGCATCTTGATACCGGGGGCATCCTCGATATGATGCTGGATGACCAAAGGCACCGCAGTTCACACAATATAATTTTTGTTTTGGCTCCGCCGGGAGCATGAATGTCTTCGCATTTAACACACCTATATTTCATGGCGCGATTGGCAGCCGACTGCCCGAATCTTTGACACCTGTAGCACTGGTTGACCTCGCTTTTCAGGAGGCGTTCCCACCTCACCACGCGGAAGTTCAAGTACCGTATTTTTTGCAGGGCACTTGAACTGCTTTTGCTGGAAATCTGGACTAAGTAGTGAGGCAAGTTTTTGCGCTTCACAATCGATATCCTCGTTGCAAAGTGTTTAACGGAAATAAATTGTATTTCTGGTGCAACTTCTTGGAGCACCTGAAGTAGATCGACTGTGTCCTCACCACAGTCCAGACCTTTCAATGAAAAGGTTTGGTTTCTTTCGCTTTTGGGGGTGTATGTAAAATGCGGAACGTCTCCAGAATTTAACGCACTTTTTGTTGCCTTGAAAACAACCAACGACTTAGTCCTGATTGTCAATTTATGGGCATTGACTCTTTTTATCTCAAAATCATTTACCTTATTTTCGGCTGCCAAAAGCCGAACCATATCTTTGCCCGTTTGCCCAATAACATTGATTGGTGGGACTTTTTCTTTCTTTTCATTAATCTTAACGGATGGACCAGCAGACAAAACTTTTGGTTTTTTCTCCCTATTTTTAATTTTTAGGTTTTTCTATGAAGTCATTATCTAACTTAGAAGTTTTACCTGGATCCTCTTCAATACTCATCGTATCTTCAAGTCCAGCTAGCGCTGCATAGTAGTTCCTGCTATCGTTTGCTCCGCCTGCGCTGAGGACATTCTCTTGATCAGCTTCTTGCTTTGGCTTTTTAGTTTTCTTATCTTCGGTTTTTGAATTTGCTTCTTGGCCTTTCTTGGTTTCTTTAGCTTTGTTGAATGTTAACGTTTGAACGAATGCTTCTAATGATTTGACTCGAAGCTTGAGCTCTTCATTTTCTTTTTCAATTTTGTCAGCTTTCTCTTTATCTTTGATCAGTTATTCGATTTCGATTACCGATAGAATTGTCGGTTTTTCTTCTTTATCGTCGTATCTTCTTTTGAGTTTTTTTTTCGGCCGTCATCGTTGGCGATGGACACGAGCCTTCTGGTTGATGGCTGAAGCCATCGGGCTTCTCCATCTCGTTGCTTTTGCAGCGAAACTAGAGGGAATGTTCTCAGACCGAGACTTCCTTTGAACGTATTTTCACTTTTGATATTTCTTCAGGAAATGAATTTCAGGTATTCGATAAATGCTCGAATAATTCGACGGTGATGGTTTTCAATTACAAAAAATTGTTTCAACTGACTTGTGAAAAATTAATTAATTATTAAAATTAATGACAGGAGCCATTTAAAAACACGTCTACCCGCAACGAGTGCTAGACGTAGTTTATGGGGTCAGTACTACTCGTATGTATAGGGAGACCCCTTTTAAACCCTTATAAAGAAATTTTGGATCAAAACTTGGAGAGGTCATCACTTTTGACTTATTCACAATATTTCATGTTTGTAGTTACCGAGAAACTTGTTGTGACGCACGGAAAGACGGAAGGACGGACAGACAGGTCACGATTTTAGTACGATTATGTAAAACTATTTTACTAAACCCTATAAAACTGAAAACTCAGTTTTCCTAAAGTAATAATTCATGGTCATAAAAAACTTACATTTCATTTTGATTAAAGTTTTTTAATTTAAATAATTTTCTAAAAAGGCCGAAAAACGGTCTTCCCGAGACTGGATTTTATGGCCGTTAAACGAAAGGCGGGAAAACCCGGAAACCCAAAGAACCGGTTTTTGTACAAAAAAAAAAACCGCTATCCCTAACTTGGCTGGATATGCTTTTCAGGTCTTTGTAAATTTTTTTTTATAAAGACCTACTACGCGTAGTTTCGCGTCCTGTTTGTCTGTGCGTCACTGCAGGTTTTCTCAGAAACTAGAGAAGCTAGAAAGCTCAAACTTTGTGGGTAGGTTAGATGCAGTGGTTTCTCAAAAGTTAAGGTCTTATCAAACATTTTAAAATTTTTAAGCTGAAGTGAGTCCTAAAAAATTTTTATCAAAAATGGTCGAGCGCGGTATCAAATAAAAGGTCTTGATTAGAACTTTTGGAATCTGAAATAAAAAGGTCATTTTATACACCAGGAGATCTAGGGGCAGGAAAATGTACCAAAAATTTGCCCATTTTTTAGATAAATTTGAAACGATTTCTAATACAAGTACTCGATGCCGAAATGGCTTTTTCAGAACACATATCAACACCTCTGTAACGCATACATTCTAATAAAGAAAAATTATATATATATATATATATATATATATATATATATATATATATATATATATATATATATATATATATATATATATATATATAGAAAAATAATACAAGTACTATATTGGATGATAATTCAAATCATCGAATCATGCCATCAAAAAACTTGTTTCGAACCCTAGCATGGTTACAAAGCCCATCTGGTACGAGCACTCCCCTGTTTACTCGACTTGTTGTAGAATTCAAACAGTTCCCTCCATTTGATACATTTATCACCGCTAAACAATTAATACCTTGAGCACTCTTGACCCGACTTGGAATTCAATTAAAGCTCGTTGGCAACGAGTCGTGCCTTCATGGTTCTAAATACCAAGCTCATGTAAATTGCATGTGGAGCGGTGAAAAGATATCGTATATATCGGCCAGGAGGTATCGTGGATTGTTTCTATCCTTCTGGAGGAATTAGTGAGTAGGACTCTGGCGAGTCTTCTGAACAATCAGCTATGTATAGTTCATCTTCTTCAATTATATCAGTGGAGATATTAACCATTGAGCGAGCTTATATATCTCTGAGCTTGAATGAATTTGATGTGGGTAAAGGCTGTGGTGATGCAGAGTTGAGATAATCGATGGTAGAGAGAGAATTAGTGTCTTGCTTCTTCCTCGTAGCACTACAGCCCCTTTCGGGCTTCGCTTCCTGCAAATAGCGCCTCCACGTCTCGGTCAATTGATCGCATCCTCCAATTTCTATATTCGAGCAGCGATAAACTGTCTTCGTCGACCTAGTCAGCCCAGCGTTTCCTCGGTTTCCCCACTTGTCTCCAGCATTCAGTTCTCCCAACGAATACGTGTGTGAGTATCCGTTGTTCGTCCATACGATTCACGTGTCCAGCCAATTGCAGCTTACACAGTCTTACAATCGTTGAGACCTCCGGCTCGTCAAAAATTTCATACAGCTCATGGTTGTATCGAATTCGCCATTAGTCACCGTCTATCTTCGCTCCGATTATTCGCCTCAGGACCCGTCGCTCAAAGGCGTTCAATATGTTTGCGGACGCTTGGGTTAGGGTGCATGTTTCACACTCATAGCATAACACAGGTGTTATCACTGATTTGTATACTTGGAGCTTTGTTTTCCTGATCGTCAAATTGAATAAAATATTTTATTTGTGAGCTGAATTCTTCGGTGTATTCCGTCTCTTTCATTTGTTGTTCTCGTTATTTTGGGGCTCAAATACACAAATATGAATCGAATGGACGAAAAACGGATACGCAAAAAGGTATGCGTTGAGAGAACTGAAGGGCGGAGACCAGTGGGGAAACCGTGCTGGTCTGACTCGGTCGACGAAGAGAGTTCATATCTGCTCGGATTTCAAAATTGGAGGACGTGGTCAATGGATCGAGACAGGGAGGCGCTTATTGCAGGAAGCAAAGGTCCGAGAGGGACTGTATTGCTATGAAGAAGAAGAAAGTTTTGTCGACACTGTCGTATGCTTGCTTGAAATCTACAGAGTTGGTCCACATCGATGTTATATGCCCAGCACTTATCGAGCACCTGCTCAACTGATAATATTTGGTCAATTATAGATCTTCCACTTCGAATGCCTCCTAGAGACTCTCCTATAATACTTTCATAGTACGGCTTTAATTTTCTTGCTTTGATCTTAGAGAGCACTTTATGTCGTACACAGTAGAGCGATACCTCTACAATTTTCGTACCTTAACTTGTCCCCCTTTTTGTATACAAGACATATTATACTTCACCAGTCTTCTAGTAACTATTCCTCTGACCATATTGTGCATATTAGTTCGCGAAGAAGGCTACTTAGATGGGACCCCCCACCCCCCCTTTTCGGAGGTCACGTATGTCCTGCCTGTACTTCGTCTCTGGTTGGTGGTGACACTTGGACCTCTTATTCTGCTTCTGGAATGTTCACAGCTGTTGTAATGTTGGTTTTTTCACGATTCCTTGTAAAATTAATAATGCTATAAAACATCTTATCTCGTTTTTGTTATTATGGTATCATTTTCTTATCCTTGATTTTGGCTTAAATAGCGGTCGGGTTTGCAAAAATTGGTCCGCTACTACTACTACTCTCAGCTTTATTCAAAGATGTGACTTGGATTTTCCCACGTTCTTGTGACATCTAGATTTCCCCTTATTCCCCGTAACATACTAATTGCGAGTACATTGAATATCAATCAGCGCTTGTAATGATTTTATGTCTAAGTCCGAACGAGGAACCGACCTCTCATCGGTTCTAGACGTTAAGTCTGAGTAAAGCCAACAGATGGTACCAATCGGTCAACCAATCCGTGCACCGTAATCCATTTTCGCGGTGGCTGCTTGTCGGCCAGCTAGATCGGAGAGGATTTCGGTCGCGGGTCTCCAAATGGATTACGCTCATTTACAATTTTGCGGCCACCATTAAACGCCCGTTTCAAACGCGTCAAAAACACAATCATACGGAGAAGAAACCTACTTTACGTTACTCCGTATTTCTTCATTCATCCAGTCAAAGTACCAAACAAATCTAATTTCTATTTCGCGTTCCCGAATTTTACCGACGCGATACCGAAAAATATACTACGTTAACGTAAATCCGAAAAAAAACTACGCTAAAGAAAAACCAAAATCAACAAAGGTACCGCGTACCGCGCGCGACGCGAAACCGACCTCAGCGGATTTTCTCAAACCCTACCCTCGCGACGGCATACTTGCCATGCACTCTATTTCCCGCTGAAAGAAGGGACCACTGAAAAGGAAAGTCGTTGTTAAATTTTAGCAATTCATGGTTGGTTATTTATTATTTTACATTTTACAATATAGTGAGAAGATACTAATCGGTTACACCTATAGCCTTTTATACTTGTACAAAAATCAAATATTCCAGCTCCAGCGCGTACAATTTTTACTCATTTTATGCATTGGTACGTTTCTTTAATTTTTTTCAATCTTCGTAAATTAGGTGTACCATTGCATTTTTGTTTTTGCCTACAATTTATTTAGCGCTGTCTTATTATTGATAATTCTTATAAATGAAAGGAACTCAGATATTTCTAATTGTATGGAATGTACAGTTTAGTCAAACGTATTGAAATCTACTCAGCCAAAGATTAAATGTTGTAGGTATGTACTCATGAGACAATTATTATATATACAATTTTTTTTTTCTCAAATATACACTTTTCAATTCCGTTATTCCCGAAAAATTATTATTAATACTTTGTTTAATATAACGATTTATTCTATAATAATTATTAAGAAAAAAAAGTAAACGAATCCCGACTACATTAACAGATTATTTGTCATAATTAAATTTAATCATCGGTTTTGGTTTCTCCACGCAAATTTCGCTAATGCAAATGTGTCGAATAAAGTAATTATGTTTAACGATTTAAATGGTATAAATTATAGTTAGGGTAAGAACTGATTCCATTCGTATCAATATTTGTATTGTTTTGCCACTAGTACAGGGTGGGCCAGAAAGAATTGCGGATTTGAAAAAATCATTAAAAAAAAAAAATATTTACAACTCACATACAAATTTTTATTTCTATAAAAATTGACATCTGGGAAATTCATTTCTTAAAAATAACGTCATCCAGGTGTGCACCATCCCGCTGCAAACATTCTTCGAATCTGACCCTCAAATTGGTAAAAACTCGCTGGCACATTGCACGGGGAATAGCTGCCATTTCTTCCCGGATATTGGTCTTCAACTGGTTAATCGTGGCTGGGTTATTGGTGTAGACTCTACTTTTTAGGTATCCCCACAAAAAAAAGTCCGGTGGCGTCAGATCCGGACTTCTGGGAGGCCATGCAATGTCACCTCGTCGCGATATCAGTTTCCCAGCAAACATCTCGTTTACGACCGCCAAAGAGGCATTAGCTGTATGGCATGTCGCGCGATCTTGTTGAAACCATGTCACACGATTATAGGCTTCAAATTGTTGCAGTTGTGGAAAGAAAAAATCCCTTAACATGGCTATGTATCGGTCAGAATTTACAGTGACAGATTGGCCTTGTTTTTTCGAAGAAGTTGGGTCCGATAATTCCATTCTTGTTGACCTTGGGCGTCCTGCAGGCTTCTGTTTGAGAGTCGAACCAGTCTCTTCGAACTTTCTGACTCACGATCGAATCACACTTTCTTTCGGACACTGATTTAGGTCATGTAATCCAAACTCACGCCGAACAATAGCGCACGAATTGTGATTTTTAATAATGTTTAACGCAGAATGCACGTTGCGCTCCGGTGAAGTGATCCATCGCGACTAAATTTCCGAGAGCCGAGCTACTTAACCCCACCACCCACGCAGTCCCCTCTCTAAAGCTTCAAACGCAAGAGTGTTTTTAAAATCGTACGCCTTTCTGGCCCACCTTGTATATTAGAATAGTGTTGGTTGGGGTTTTCTCCTTTTCCCAATTGAATTTTAAAAATATGTAACAATCTTCATTGATTTGAATTGCTATAGTTTTTTTTTTAAATGTGTTTAATGATAACGTCCAAATTTAGAGAGCCATTTGGGCGATTAAGTTTTTTATTGTTATCGTTTGGATTTTGCTTTATATTCTTTTAAAATTTGTAACGATTAATATTAAATAAAGCGCTTTTGACTTTGACTTTGACATTGACAATATCACCAAAAATTATTTTTCTCGTAATAGAGTAAACTTATATAATCTTTTAAGGAGGCAAAAATCGAAAATCAGTCGACTGCTATTGAAAATTACTAGGAAGCGATTAAAATAAATGGAAATTTTGTTCCTATGGCAATCAGAAAAATGATAGTCTGCTCCTAGACACTATTGAAAATATACGAGTATTATACATACACGATCACTCAATGTAAGTTGGTTGAGGTAAAAACAGTAGTCATAGAACTAAAAATAACTAATTATCAACCTCCGAGAACTGCTTATTGTAATATCCTGTCTTTGTCTAAACAATAATAGGTAATTCAATTGTGTACTAGGAGCCGAGTTGACAGAGGTTGTCTGCCCGTCGTTTAGTCTCCGATAATGAAAAATACATTAATTACCGTCAGTCAAGTTTCTACGAAATAACAAATGAATGTCTTTGGAATCTGCTTTAAGAGTTCCTGTAGGTGTACATTGATTTTATGGCATATGTAAAGTAATTATACGTGACATATGCCTCGTCCTAGGGCTCTTACGATAATTTGATATATATTGCGTTTTCTTCCTTTTGAAAGTAGAAATAACATACCTCCTTTTGCTTCAACTTTATAGCAAACATTGTTCATACTCCCAATAAAAATTTGTACATTGTTCGCAGCAAATCTGATTACTATTGTGGGAATGCTAGCAATACCATCTTCATAGCAAAAAGTCAAATATCTTGAAGTATCGCTCTCTCGTTATAATGAACATTATTCCTTTAATGAATCGATAGTCAAGATGAGAGAAAAGTGTGTGAAAACTGGTTTTGGTCATTTTTATCGGGCTTTTACTTCATGATCCACAGTAGTACCAATATGAACCTTTTCTCTGTAGAACTCCTCTACATTTTCTTTGAAATCGAATGAATAGTCTGATGAAATACGTATCTTCTTTCACCTTACCGCTGGTAAGCAGCAAACTGTAAAACCTCACACTTTCACGAGCCACCCACACGTTTTTTTGCTCTAAACTAGAATAACGCACCCGAGACAGTTCAACACAGTCTACAGTTGAAGTCAAACCCGAACTCGACAATGGTGAAAATTAGATGCGGTGCCTTGAAGCAATCTTGGTTTAATTGCTTGCTTTTGGTTCACTTATGAGACTACGGAAATCAAAAGTACTAAGCTGAGCACCATACAAATTTTTCCTTTTTTTCAACGCATGTCGATCCAACTGAATCCAAGAGCCATCAAAAAATCCCATTGCGTTCAACCATATCCACGTTTTAATGAAATCCATTCGAAATGATTATACACAGCCAACTTTCTAGAACTTGTTTTCTGCGCTCGCATGCAACCGCATTCCCTTATTAATTCCTTGGGTATGGATCCAGGCACGTAAGGTCAAATCTTCCAATAAGGTCTTTAATTTAGACAGAAAAAGATACATAGTACAGATAACAGCATTTATCTACGTTGGATTACCTTCTTGATAACTGCCTGATAAGATGAGTTACTGTAGTTATTGCCGTTCACCGCTACCGATTTGCCACCTTTTAATAGAAATTTTTCCATAGTGAACTTTTACAAAATATCTTGTACACCTGACGTCTATTTATTCGTTTACGACCGACACGAAACTAAATTTCACAAATATAAAGCGATTTTACACTTTTTCCGACACCTGTCTCCAGAAAAACACTTTGCAGCAAGGAGACATGAAACTACCTCCACACTCCACTACCATGTGGCTGTCAATTCACTTTGACATCCCACGACAAAATTGCCGTGGGATGTGCACCCGTCACAACCAACATGAGATGCCCAGCCACATAGCAGCAAGGTGTGTTGGTAGTGGTCGCTAGCGGCGTCGCATGATTCATTACACGCTTTCAGAAAGAACTCATTACTCAAAGATATTACGAAAGGATCCGTATCGCACATTGCTTCTCGGGACTTTTACGTTATTTTGAAAGGTATGCACCTTCATAAAATACTACAATACATATATAAAATTTGCTTGGGATGGTAAAGGAAATTCCCGCAAAATGGTTTTATGAATTATTGGTTGCATACGAATATCAGTAAAATAACATTGACTTCAATAAAATATATAAAAATGTATGAAGGTTAATCTATGAAATAAAGCATGCAATAATACAAAAACCCTAAGTAAATGCACGAAATGTTTATTTCAGTACGTAAATTCAGTTCATTGTCCGTAACGGACTGCAGCGATGATCTGCCGGCTCGGCATGCGAAGATATTGGTGTTGGTGCTCGCCGAAATTGACCATGTCTGAGGATGCGTGAATGCGCTGGCAGGCTAGCATTGCGGTGTCGTGGAGCGGGTTCTTCTCCTCAGGTGTACCAGGGCATTGAGCCACGGTTATGGTCTGTCTGTTCAAACGTCTGTCGGTCAGGGCTCCGGGCACACGTGTTATTCCGGTGAAGCGGGTGTGAAGTTGAAACACTTACTCTGGGCCTTGGAGGTGCAGAGTCACTAGCAAAAGTTAGGGGTAGCTCGACAGTCTCTTCATTGTCTACCCTTGATGGTAGGATAGAAGGCTGGACCTGTGGTTGTAGCACATCAGTTTTTCCAATTGTTGCCTCATTTTCTCTATACTGGCAGCCATTGTCTGCATAACGACCAGCAGCTGGGTCATCTCGGAAGTCGATGAAGAGGATTGACTCGTTGGTCCGACTAGCGATAGCGCTCCTGCTTCATCCGTACTGCTGAGCGTACCCATTGGCTTCGACTGGCTGAGCCCGCTTTTAGGCACTGCTCCAAAAGCAATGGGAGAAGGATTCTGCCCAATCTCGACGGGTGTTGGTTCTAGGGGTTAACGACAGAGAGAGCATATCGACGATGTTTGATATAACTGGCCCATGCATATTTGGTAGAGACGATGACCCACGGCAACGTCTGGCTGGACAACTCGTCCATGTCCTTGTGACATAGAACACAGAAGTGTTGGTCCCGTATCCGACCTAAGTTTTCTCTTCTCTGGAGTTCTTTTGATGAGCATCTTTTTCCTAATACGTTGTATTATTCTAAAAAAACTAGCATTAAATTGATAAAGTGGCCGTCAGTGGCGAACTATACAAACGACTCTCACAACAAAAAAAGGAAAAAATATATACTTATAAAGTTAAGAAGACATTTAATTTAAAAAGGCATCAAGTGATTATCAATTTTACTTCGGTCTTTCCGTTTTTCTTTCCCCCGTCGCAGGCAGGGGCACCAATGGTGAGCTCTTCCTACACGTTACAGGTACTACTCTCTTGAGGCACCATAAATATTGTAGTTCAGAAATGATCTCTTGTTCACTTGCATAACCAAGGACAATTCGTCGGCCTAGGGTTGATTCCGATCCGCAAGCAACGCGTGTTTAATCATGGATAGTCACAGGCTAGCTAACCAGCCAATCCGTGAAATCAAAATCCATGTACTGGAAGATACTAAGGCAGATCAGAATCCGCCTCAAAATGATGTTATGTAACAACTTCCAAATACACAAAGGAACTCTTATATAATTTAGCCCTGCTAGTCATACAATGGTGGTAGTCCACCAATGTATAAATCAAATGTAAGTCCAAACGATATTGATGTTCGAGGACAATACAAAGTCCGGAAGTTGCTATGGATGCTGCGGCACAAGGTTACGGGATCCTTAAATCCTAACCGTTGATATCCATATATCAAGCAAAAAAGCCATCAATGTTTTATCACATATCTCTCGGTTTAGTGATTTTGCCGTTTAAAATGAACTTTCCTCGCAGACATGCAGTCCTTTTCGAGGTTGTGCCACATGAATAGCCACATCGTATGTATATCTCAATATTAGAAACACTGAAACAACATTAACCTTGTAAAACTCTGATAAATATTTGGGGTCTAACATATTTTTGATATATTCATAAATTTTCCAAGTATTTATGTATGTATAGCTCACTAAGGTTTAAAATTCCGCTTGCATAAAATCTTTATTCACTATGAGATAACTGTTTCCTTCTCTTCGCTATTAAATTGGAGGTGATAATTTTGAAAGGTTCGATTCAAAGCGAATGGATAATTGACTAATTTAAAATGCGAGCATGCGTCGCGACTTTGGGGACTAGTATTAATTCGAATATTGATGGTAGGCGGATCTCGAAGCTGAGATTTACGGTGTATATATGAGCTGAATTTCAGACAAAACGAAATTTCTCTGCGCGTTGTGCTTGAGTATAAGGATTCGCAGAAAGCGCTCTAAAATTATTTTTTTTATGAAATTTCGCTGCGGCCTTAATCTGCCAGCGATCTTTACGATAGATTTGACGAGGAAATAAAACCTAAACATCTCCCTGTGCTTAATACCTCCTCGGATACTTGCAGTCTGTCTCCAAAGCAAGTCTCGCATTCATCAATATGCTGCTCGCTATGGAGTTGTTACTGGAAATGCGTTCACAAATAACTCATTTACCAGGGAATTTCATTAGTTTGGTGGAGCCAGGTCTCGGTCTGGACCAAAAACACAAAAGGTAGAATTTCGTCAGTCGGTCCCTGTTGTTTCATTCTGCGTTTTCCTTTTCGTCCGAGATTCGAATTTCACGGGACAACTGCGACGCGATCGGGGGGCGAGGTTTGACCTGCACCACCGCTGACTTCTGCTCTGAGCGACTCCACCGTAAGGTAATCAAGCAAACTGTTTTCAGGTTTTACCTCTGGGGCATCTGGGAACGGTGAACTCCGAACCAAAGTCACTTTCAACCAATAATTACCGCAAACCTCGTCCATACAACAGCCAAACTCCGGGTCCAGTGTCCGTTGCGAAAAGAAATGATCGATCCTAGCTTCGACAGCAACTGCGATGACCCGACCAAACAGACGAAGGCCACAAGGACGGTTCTAGAAAGGGGACAACGACGTTAGCAGGATTTCACGTACGGATTTGATACTCACTACTGAATTACAAATTCTTCAGCACAAATTGCTGCAACTTGTCCATTATTGAAGCCCGACTACTATTTGCACTACAATGGACGCCGTCGAGCACAAAACGTGAACCTACTCGAAGATGAAACTTGATAGTTGAACGCGACGTCTGAGGAAGTCCCCCAGATCCGACACTACACTACCGACACCAATTGCTTGTTCTGTGGCAGAGCTTTACTCCGCACACTGACGACACCAGGTGGTGAGTAGTAGCAGATATCGGGAAAGGTATAGGGGTGACCGATATCTGCTGGGTATCGCTACGCAATGTTATGCGCCAAGTGGTGGCATAATATTGCCGCCAAAACAGCATACCCATTGCGGATGAAATCAGTGGGTGCATTGCTGCTCAAGTAATACACCGTGATGGAAGAGGTTCAGATCGTGGCTTTATGCGTGTTAAGTTAATAGGAATCAAGTCGATTAACAATATGGCCCTCAGTTCCGGCCTTTAGTGTTTTGGTTGAGATCACTGAATTCGTAAGTGAGGAAATTTATTGTAGTGGACCTTGCACTGAAGAAATGGACCCGTCCCATGGCACAGCAGACAGTTAGCTGCCAGCACACATACGCGCCCCGTGCTCTGGTCATCTTGGTTGAGCTCGGATAGCTTGCCGAGGCAGCTGCATCCTTTACGGATTCTAAACATTTCAGCTTACTTCGATTTTGAAAAATCTGGAGTCAAAAGTGAGTATAAAATGTAGCTTCTCAAATAAACGATATAGAGAAGAAATGAAAAGTGAAATATGATAAAAACTCGTTACCTACTTACCCAAAATACTTTGCTTGCAGGAATATACCCCTTTCCCTTCTTCCGAATGAAGGCGATGGATAAAGTCAGTGTTGTAATGTTTTGATGAATATTCGTTCCGCAGAATCAATCCACAGCCAAAATCTTTTTCCATTTTCATATCCATGTGAAAAGCATCTTCTTCCAAAGTCTTTAATTTCACCTTTTCCTCATTTATGTAGGCAGCATCCGCATTACAAGCTAGCGCCGACATGGCTGTCAGATAGCCGCAATAACCACCCATTGTTTCAATAATGCAGACAAGCCTTTTCATCCCGATCGATGATTGGCGGATACGATCACAAATTTCTGTAACTCTATTTAAACCTGAATCACTACCCAGTGTGTAATCAGTTCCGGGTATGTTGTTTGATGTGCTCGCAGGCAGAATTATAAAGGGTATACAAAACTCTGGATATTGCTTGCGCTGTTGAATGATTTCGTTTACAGCTTGGACTGCCTCAAACCCTCCAACCACGAAGACTCCTTGAATTCTGAATATTTGAAGATGCTTGGCTATTCCGTCTAAATTTCCATTCGGTAAAGTCGGTTTGCTACCTAGAACTGCTCCCGGTTTTGTTACCCAGTCTCGAACCTCCCGCCTAAAATATGAATATATAATAGCTTTGAGTGTTATTCATAAATTAAATGGATTACTGCATTTACCAATCCAATTGCTTGATTTTGCCCGTTGCTAGCCCCTCTATTCCATCGTTGATTCCATAGACAATGTGTCCGGAAGAAATGCAGTTTTTCACAAAACAACGCACTGCAGCATTCATTCCACAAGCTGATGTTCCAATATGCATAACGGCAAACCGAAAAGGTCCCTAAAATATAATTGGGTATGACAGATTCTTGTATAAGTAGCAACCAACTTGTTTTTTTGATCAGTGAATGTGAAGTTTTAATCATACTCGTATTGAGTACATATGTTACTCTACATATTTAATTTCATAATAATCAGAAATTAAGTTAAACATAAAGTCTTATTTGAAATCACTCATCGAATCTGTATATTTATTTGAAAATGACATTTGATCTCGAGTTGCATCCGTGTGCAGAGTCCTAAGATGAGTCGTTGACCGCTTCAAGTATGGATCAGGGTAGAAACCTTTTGCAGCAATGTGATTTTTATGAGAATCAAAATATGTTCATATGAGTCTATCTATGCAAACTGGAATGGGGGGCGGAATTGAGAGGGCAGTGGTGAATCAACTTTTCAGAAGAACTTCAAAAGTGTGTCGAATGCTCACACTCGTGTTATGAAATTGGTTCAAAAATAAATAAAACTTACATGTCGATCGCCTGCACCAGGATCAAGGTCTATTCGACTTAGAGTTGCATTTGCTTCGAGCAGCCACTGAAACCATGTACCGCGAAGTGTAACGCACAGTTCCCAATTTTGATCAGCCATTGCCTGAATTGTCGTTCTCGTGCGCTCAACATCATCTAGAAGTGACGACCGAATCATCTGGTTATTAAGCATTGTAATAACACAAGGTTCAGTTTCGGCTGTAGACTCTAGTACCGCCAGAATTGCCTCTGTTCCTACTCGGCATCCCTTAAACACTTACCTCAATCTGGATTATCTCAAAGCAAAAGATAAGAGTTTACCATAATACGATCAAAAACACTCGGATTGCCTCCTCGCTGCAAATGTCCCAAAACTGTAATTCGTGCATCGTGGTGAATAGCATCTGCTACAACCACCCTCACTTCCTCTGCCGTAATTTTTTGCCCAGTTCTATCCACTGCACCTTCAGCTAGTATAATTATGTTTGATTTCTGCCCAATCGTCTCTGCCTAAACTTTCGTCGCGAAATGAAGAGATTATTTTTTATCGTAATGTATATGAAAGAACCTGTGACAAGCGCATAGCCAATTTTTGGGGCCAGTCAGGCTTGGGTGGACTTTCCGGTATAAATACATAGTCAGCTCCTGCACAGACACTTGTAAGCAGAGCTACATAGCTAAGAAAATGGGGTTTCTAATTTTTTATAGAGCAAAGAAATCGTCAATTACCCAGATTTTTCACCCATTACTTCCAAAATTAATGTTCGCCCGTGACTGTTGGGTACAGCTCGAAAGGCATCACACACTTCGAGAGCTCGATGGTTAGCCGAGTCATTTCCAAGCGCAAGATCTGATCCACAAAAATCGTTATCGATCGAGGCCACCTAACGTGTGTAAGTATACATTGAACAAGTTATCAACCAGCAAAATCCTTACTATTCCAACTAAGTGCAGATTGGCGTAAGTCTCAGCTTCATCACTGCTTATACGTCCATGGTTCCATAAATCGTATATTAAGCTAGACCAATCTTGGTAAAATATGCTTGCACCAATCAATGACCCATCACCTCCTATCACAATAAGTCTTGAAATGCCGTTTTTAATTAAATTATAAGCTGCTTTCATTCGCCCATCTCGCTGTATGAATTCCATACAACTAGATGCACCAATTATTGTCCCGCTCAACTGAATAACGTTTGAAACGCTCGACCAATCAGCCTTTTGTATATTTTCTTCACCATCAACTAGCCCTTGATATCCATTCTTAATTAAATGAATCTGATAGAGAAAGAGGTTTAGCATCAGAATGTAAAGCATAAAATAGCACACTAAGAAATCTACACCGTATACGGAGCGAAATTTAGCGGCATACAGTATAACACTTAATAGACTGCATAATTACTCCTTTAGGCAAAGCACGTAGAGAAAACGATAGTTTCTAATAAACAATGCTAATAATATGTAATGTAATCTTGTAAAAACATGTATCACAGCATAGAAACATACAGATATTGTAGCAACCACGGAAGTCACCGAAGTTGCAGACATTAAGTTATAGAAGAGTCGTGGCATGCTGAGGCTGGCTAGCGCTCAGTCGTGTCGCGGGTCATCCGAGGCACGCTTTGCTCGTGTTAAGCAACCCTACACATAAAACCTAACATAAAATGAAACGGATGGGAGAGTAGGTCATCCTGAGAAATGAAAATTTTATAAATTTTTATAAATCATGGCCCTTTTATTCACCATAAAGCAGAATTCAAAACAAATTATATGGAAAATAACAATATATAAAAAAACCAAAAGCCCTCTTCAAAACTTAAAAAAATTAGCTAATATATAATACAATAAACGAAGTGAAAAAAAAACGAATCCAATATAATAA
The DNA here is from genome assembly GCA_963969285.1 of Odontomyia ornata. Taxonomy (NCBI): domain Eukaryota; kingdom Metazoa; phylum Arthropoda; class Insecta; order Diptera; family Stratiomyidae; genus Odontomyia; species Odontomyia ornata. The sequence continues at coordinate 155,650,621 of OZ017738.1, read as the reverse complement.
AGAATATAATAAAATAAGCTACTTCGATCAGGAGATAAAATATTGAAAAAAAACCAGACTGATGCTTACTTCTTTCCTCGCGGAAATCCGAGCGTCCGGTGAAATACAAAAAAAGAAGCATGCTGCCGCTGAAAATTTAAAGTTGAAATCAGAAAAACAAAAACGCAACGGCCGCTTTCAACACTCCGATCCGCCGTTCTAACGAAATTGAATAAAAATTCAATGTGCGGAACTTAGCCCTCTCCACAAACCAACAGCGCGGTTTTTAGGTCTTTGTAAAAATTTTTTTTACAAAGACCTACTAGTCTCGCGACCTGCCCGTCTGTCCGCCCGTCCGTGCGTCACAGCTAGTTTCCTCAGAAACTATAGAAGCTAGAATGCTCAACCTTTGTGAAAAGGTCAGAAGAGATGGTCTCTCAAAAGTTAAGGTCTTACCAAAAATTTAAAAAATTTTTAACTGGGGTTCCCTCTAATAACGAATGAACCCTTAAATTTTTTTTAACCAAAGGTAGTCAAGTGGGGTATCAAATGAAAGGCCTTGATTAGAGCTTTTAGAATCTGAAATAAAAAATCATTTTATGAATTAGGGGGTCCAGGGGAAGGCAAAATGTACCAAAAATTATTTTAGAATTCAATCGTCAATTAAGAAACAATGTCGCATAAACATTATACTTGCCAATTTTTCGAACAATGTCCGTCAGATTCTTCCAAAGCTATATGCAAACAGTGCAATAAATTATATTGTCGCGTGTTATGGTTCGCGGCCAAAAATTTTAATGTTCCGGGAAAGTGAAAACGCAATGTCCTTTAATTTAAGTTAAAAGAGTTTATTTAATTACAAAAAAAAAAAAAATGCACAATCACTTATTTAACTATTTCACAGTTTTAATTTTCACTATTAAAAGTCTAACACTTGTCCATAAATTTCTTATCGCAATTGTCTTCTAAAATCCCTTAACAATCAACGAAAATCATTTTACTATTACTCGATCAATTCTCACTCCAAACTTTCGCATTGTCTTCTTATCGCGGTTCGAATGAATGATCCCCCCATTCATTCAGCTCGCCTTTATATAGGGTCTCTAATCATTCAACTCAGTTCTCGTACATTGGTGAATTAGCGGGAACATTCGAGCAGCGTAATGAATGGGCAGTGACTCCCTTTCAGATGTTGATCATGCTTGGTGGGTTCTCGTGGTTTCGAGTAAATTCATTTTGTTGATGTTCTTAATGGTTGTGAAAACAATTGCGACAGTAGCTCGCAGAATTATTTGTACATGTAACACTGCCCCCACCTCAGTTCTTTTCGCCCCGAAAAGATGTGTCGCCATTTGCAGTTAATTCTCCCTGGGTGTAATATCGGGCAGGACGGTCCAGATGCACGATTTTCATTTTGGCTCTTGGCTTACGATGTTCCTGTATTCGGTATACGACGTCGTTGATTCGCTTTGTAACTCGGTATGGTCCCTCCCAATTATGTTGCAACTTTGGAGACCTACCCTTTCGCCGTTGTGGGTTATATAGCCACACCAAGTCATCTTGCCTTTAGATCATACCTGGTCTTCATGCGGTCAGTAGCCGATTCGAGGTGTTTTGGCACTGTCCGATGTATCTGATTCAACCGTTGCCTTAGGTCACTTGCGTACTCCGAGATTGTTTGGGGCTCCTCAGGGGGTGTTCCGAACGTTATATCAGCTGGCAGACGAATAGTCTTTCCAAAAATGACTTTGGCTGGGGCTTGACCCGTCGATGCATGTTCAGCAGCTCTGTACGCCATCAAAAATAGTGGGATATGTCGGTCCCAGTCCCTTTGGTTCTCGTCAACCATTTTGGCCAGGTGTTTATTGAGCGTGTCGTTGAAACGTTCGACCATTCCATCGGATTGGGGATGCAGCGGTGTTGTCCTCGTTTTCCGTATTCCCGCAGCTCGCACATTTTGCCAAAAACTAGTGACTCAAAGTTTCGGCCTTGATCCGAATGTAATTCGCAAGGTACGCCGTACCTACTGACCCAATTTAACACTAGCTGTTCGGCTACGGTAGTTGCTTCCTGGTTGGGAATGGGGTAGACCTCGGGCCACTTGCTGAAATAATCGGCTACAACCAGCGTGTATCGATTTCCCCATTCAGATTGAGGAAAGGCTCCTGCGATGTCAACAGCAATCCTTTCAAACGGTACCCCCACGTTATAGGTTTGCATTTGTCCTCTCAGCCGTCGCTTTGGGCCTTTGACGGAAGCGCAAATTGTGCATCTGCGACACCGGTCCTCTACGTCTTCTCGAGCGTGGAGCCAGTAGAACCTTCCCCGCAATTTCGCTAAGGTCTTGTTAACACCAAGGTGGCCTCCCGAGGATCCTTCATGTATTTCCTTAACCACATCATGGATTCGGTTTTGGGTAGTATAGTTTGCATCCTATAGAAGCTGCCATCCGCCGTTTCCCATTTCCGCTTGAGTACGCCACCCTCCACCTGAAGGGAGTTCCATTGTGCCCAATAGCTTTTCAGGGTTGCGCCATGCATTGAAACGTCTTTCCACTCCGGTCGCCCAGTTGTCTCCTTCCATACGAGCAATGGTCCGATGGCTTCATCGGCTAACTGGGCATTTCGAATCTCCTCCGATGACCAACCTTCATCAAATTCGGTCGTTATCAATCGCAGATCAACGGGCGGTTCCTTTCCTCAATCCGTCGGCAATGCTTGCAGTTAGCTGGACATGGACGGCGGGATAGGGCGTCAGCATTTCCATGAACTCCGCCTTTCCGATGAATAATTTCGTAGTCGTATAACTGCAATCTTTCGATTCATCTCGCCACTTGTCCCTCGGGGTTTTGGAAGTTGAGCAGCCATCTCAATGATGCATGGTCCGTTCGAAGAACAAATTTCTGGCCATATAGAAACTTGTGGAACTGCTTGGTGGCCTCTATTATAGCTAATAGCTCCTTCCTGGTCACACAGTAGTTCCTCTCACTTTTTGAAAGAACTCGACTGTAATACGAGAGGACTCTTTCTTCGCTATCGATCTGCTGGGAGAGTACAGCTCCAATACCCCCGTTGCTCGCATCGGTGTCAACTACAAACATTTATCCGGGTTTCGGATATGCCAGCACGGGTGATTCACACAGCTTCTCCTTCAAGGTCTCAAAGGATACCTGGCATTGTTCATTCCAGATATACGGACGATTTTTCTCGGTTAACTGATGGAGACACTTAGCTATTTTGGCAAAGTCTTTGACGAATCTTCGATAGTAGGTCGCCAGACCCAGAAAACTTCGTAGTTGGCGCTTGTTGTTTGGTGTTGGCCAGCTTTTCACAGCTTCAATTTTCTCAGGGTCTGTTTTGACCCCTTCTGCTGATACGACGTGTCCCAGGTATTTCACTCCAGCAGCGAAAAGGATACACTTGTCGGGACTATGTTTCAAATTCGCCAGTCGCAATCGGGAGAAAACCTCTTCTAAGTTCCGCACATGCTCTTCGAACGTTCTACCGATGACAATGATGTCATCTAGGTACACCAAGCAGGTTTTCCAGGTTAAGCCACGTAGCACGTATTCCATCAGGCGTTCGAAAGTGGCTGGAGCATTGCAAAGCCCAAATGGCATCACCACAAATTGCCACAATCCGGTCCCAACTGAAAACACGGGTTTCTCTCGGTCCTTTTTGTCGATTTCTACCTGCCAGTAGCCACTCTTGAGATGGAGTGTAGAAAACCATCTTGCGTCGGCTAAAGTATCCATGATGTCATCGATGCGTGGGAGCGGGTAACTATCTTTCTTAGTGACGTCGTTAAGCTGCCTATAGTCGACACAAAAACGAGTGCTACCATCCTTTTTCTTTACTAGAACTACTGGCGCGGCCCATGGACTGACAGAAGGTTCAATAACACCTTGTTTTTCCATGTCCGAGATCAGTGCGCTCACTTCTCCTTGTTTGGCTATAGGAAGACGTCTTGGTGCTTGTCGAATCGGCTTGGCTCCTTGTGTATCTATGACGTGAGCTACCATACTCGTTCGGCCTTGGTCATCCGGGCTTGTTGAGAAAATGTCACTGTACTTGGTGACCATATCAGAGGCACGCTTGAATAGCTGCACTGGCAATTTGACCTGCTTCAATATTGCAGACGTGGGTTCCCGGGCTTTGTCTGCGTCTTGCCTCCTTTTCCAATGATGGTCGTGAATGGCCTCCAAGGAGGTGATGGTGGAAACAGGCTGGCAGCTGCCGATGACTTCTCCCGCTGCGGTGTTAAGGACTCTAACCGGCACGTACCCGTTCCTTATAGATCTTACAAGGCTTCGTCCTACAATCAAACTGCGCTATCAGATAAGAACGCTGGTCTCCAGAATCACCATCAAGCTTGACCCATACAATGCTTTCAGAAGAATTCGGTACATCAGTGTCGGCACCTACTACTACATTCATCTTGGGAATTTGGACGCTGGGATCCTCCATCAATACTTCGACATTCTGCCATTTCAAGACCCGTTTGCCCAAATCCAATGTGATTCCATGTGGTCGCAGAAAATCCATTCCGAGAATGCAGTCATCCATAATGTTCGCGACCAGAAAATCATGTCGGAACGCAAGCTCTCCCAACTGTATATGGAGATTAATGTCTCCATGGACAGGTGCAGTTTCTGCCGTTGCGGTCCGTAGTGAGAAAATCCTGCCCTTGTGAAGTAGTTGTTGCCTCACATGGTCTGGTCGAATAATCGATCGGGATGCACCAGTGTCGATTGTTATGGTGCAATGTTCTCCGTCAACTTGACCCGGAAGGCATAACTCCGTTTCTCCACGATGTAGTCTTGACACAGTGATGGTGGTGCTGGGGATGTCGATCCTCTTAGCCAACCTCTGCCCCACGAAGTTGGCTCTTACATGTTTCCCGACCCCTCTGTTTGAAGGGTTTCCATTCTGGGCTCCTGACTCGGTCTGGATCTCCTCCTAGCTGCACACCCTGGACAATAGCTCGGTTTTCTTTGCTTCTTGCAATCTCTTTGCAGGTGCCCCTTTTCTCCGCAATTCCAGCATCTAGGCGCACCGTTTACATGCGGGTCTCGCTCAATTTTCACGCGCTCACACCTGCACTCATCTGTCACTACCTCACGAACCCGGGCAGTGGTACGGCTCACATTTTTCGCTGCCTCAAAGTTCAGACTATAAGCCAATGCGTCCTTAACTGTTTGCTTTTGAGCTAAACGCACGACTTGTTGCAATTCCTGGTCTTTTAATGCGCTGATGAATGCTTCTGTCGTTGCGTCATCTCGATGTTCTGGGTCATACGCTGGGTAAGCCAAAAGTGCCAGTCGCTCAATGTCTTGGGCTAGCTGCTGTAAGGTTTCGCCAGACTTCTGCATCCGATGCCGTAGCTGTGACCGATAAATCTGCTTCAGATGATCGTCTCCATAACGCATGCCGAGCGCATTCATTATAGCAACCGAATTTGAGTGCAACTTAACGGAGATCGTCTGTAAAAGCTCAGCAGCTGGGCCTCTTAGAGCAAGAATTAGTGCAGTTGCTCTTTCCGGCTCATTCCAGTGATTTGCCCTAGCGGCAGCTTCAAACTGGGTTTTGTAAATACTCCAGACCGTTTTTCCATCGAATATTGGTGCTTGCACATTTCTGGATATGCTATGCGCTGCGGTTACAAGTGCTGCTGCTGGTGAGGTGGTTACTATTGCCTTCGCTGCTTCCAATTCTTTTTTCATGTTTTCCATCTCATGGTTAATTCTCTCCTTGACCTGGCTGATCTCATGGTTGACTCTCTCCTCGACCTGGTATACCTTTTCCTCGACGCATTTAATTTGGTTGTTGGAACTACTGAGCTCTGCTTTTATTTCCGTTGACTGTTTTCCAAATCTGCCTTCAAATCAGTTGACTGCTTCTCCAGCTTCTGTGCGGTATCTGCCTTGATTTCGAACGCTTGTTGGTCGAGCTTCTGGTCTAGCTTCGCAGTTATATTAGATGACAGTTGTCGCTGCTCTTGCTGCATCAGCATTAACATTTGTATCAGCGCATTTTCTGGCTCCTTTGATTTTGGTGCTTCTACTTCTCCACCTTCTGCACCTTTTTCCGCATTTGAGGGCTCACCCGAACCTAGATTCACGCCTTCCAACTCGATCGCGTCACGCAAGCATGCAATCAGTATGGCCTTTGTACCTTGTGTGGCCAGAATTCGCTGTTCCAACTCCTCCTTAAGCTCCGCTATGGTCAATTCATTAATTTTTAGATGCAAATTTCCTGGCATTTTTATTGTTCTGGCTATTTTTCCACCAGTTTCCACGTTAAATTTCACTATTGTGCGCTTTAAAAGTGTTTAAAAGTTTTTCACTTTCAAAATTTTCTTTCTCACTCCTCGACACCACTGTCGCGTGTTATGGTTCGCGGCCAAAAATTTTAATGTTCCGGGAAAGTGAAAACGCAATGTCTTTTAATTTAAGTTAAAAGAGTTTATTTAATCACAAAAAAAAAACAATGCTCAATCACTTATTTAACTATTTCACAGTTTTAATTTTCACTATTAAAAGTCTAACACTTGTCCATAAATTTCTTATCGCAATTGTCTTCCAAAATCACTTAACAATCAACGAAAATCATTTTACTATTACTCGATCAATTCTCACTCCACACTTTCGCATTGTTTTCTTATCGCGGTTCTAATGAATGATCCCCCCATTCATTCAGCTCGCCTTTATATAGGGTCTCTAATCATTCAACTCAGTTCTCGTACATTGGTGAATTAGCGGGAACATTCGAGCAGCGTAATGAATGGGCAGTGATCCCTTTCAGATGTTGATCATGCTTTGTGGGTTCTCGTGGTTTCGAGTAAATTCATTTTGTTGATGTTCTTAATGGTTGTGAAAACAATTGCGACAGTAGCTCGCAGAATTATTTGTACATGTAACACTTGTCGAAATTTCATGAAGCAGAACATATGCAATATTTAAAACGTAAATCGAAAATCGGAGAACATAAATTAGAAGCTAAGTTAAAGCGATGCGATTCACAAAACTCAGTTGCAGTGGTCAGCAAACTTGTGCAGACCACAATTCCTACCATCACGCAGGCACAGGCTTCAAAGACATCAAAATGGCCAGATCATCATGAGATATCACGCAGAATGCATGTCACACACATACAGTTAGTAGTCATAGATGAATTATTTTCTGAAGAAGAGTACCAAACCGTAATTAGAACTTGCAGACAAATCGTAGGGCATTTTAAACGAAGCGGGCCGGCCTCTAGGTTACCAGCACGTTTTTTGATTCAAGATATTGAAGTTCGATGGAACAGCACCTACAACATGTTAGAAAGATTGTTGGAACAAAAGACCGCAGTAAATTTATACAGTTTGGAACATGGCCGTATTGACACTCTTTCTCCTTCTGACTGGGAGTTAATAAAGAATATTACTGATGTACTGACGTTTTTTTATGAAGCAACACTCGATCTGTCATTTGATAACGCATGCATATCTGTTGTTATTCCTTTGATATCACTTTTAAATAGAAAGCTGCTAACTACAGATGACAACGAAAGTGAAGTAATAAGAAACATGAAAACACAGTTGCATGAATCCATGAATCGACGATTTGCATACGTCAAAGGACATCCTGCTCTAATTACTTCAACATTATTGGATCCCAGATTGAAAAGCACATATTTGAACTCTGATGAAGTTGATATTGCCACAATGGAAATAGGGAACCATTTAAAGACGTACGTGAATGACGCTAGCGAAACAATAAGCGAAAGCTATTATTCTGAGAACCCACAGCCATCTTGTTCATCTAGAATCGCTTCCTGTGAAAAAGGAGAAGGGCTATGGGACGTCCATGACAAATCTACTAGCCAATTAATAGAATTTTCTCGTGTGGATGATAGTTGTCGCTTATCCCAAGTTAAGCAAACTATTCACGCCTACTTATCAGAGCCAAGGTTACAAAGAAATGCAGATATTATATTCTCACTGGAGTTCTAGCCCATTCCTGTCGTAAAGCAAGGTTGCACTGAAATTCTTGTCGGCGAGTGTTCCCAGTGAACAACTATTTAGTGCTACTGGTCAAATTTATTCAGACAGAAGAAGCAATTTACGAGGTGAAAATCTTGATAAATCATTGTTCCTCATTTATAATATTAGATTATTTAATTATGAGTACTGATAACTATCAGTCAATTAAAAGTATTAACAGCAGTACCTACCTGAATTAAGCTCTTCACAATTTTTTTTTAAGTTTGAGAGAAAACTCTTTTTATGTTAATACATTCAAATAAACTATTGTTTGCATCTAAGAAATTTAAATAATGTGCTTAGTAGTTAGGTACTTTTTAATTTTCATTTTATTGTTTTTTATTAGCAAGAGTGCCAAGCAATATGACCAAAGTTTGGAAGAAATTGTTTTGTTCTTAAGATGAAAGATTGCTTTTATTACTTTGTTTTGTGTATACTTAAACATATTCGGTAAAAAATAATTTTGTTTCATGCTTTTTAAATTATGTCATAATATTCAAATAGTTCTTAGTTTTCTTTTTGAAATAGTGGTTGGTAATAAGATCAGAGACTGAATTGGATTATTGAATTAATATGATTATGATATTTGCTTTATTTTTCTCACCAAAATATGACCTTATATGGAAGTTTCGGTTTCGGCGGAAACTGAGGCCACAGCCGAAATTCGGTTTCGGTCGGACACTAAACGTGACAGACCCGCACTTTGCTGCAGCTTATACTATCGGCGTTACGGATAAGGAAAACTCACTTCATAACACACTGCAATTTCACGTCTAATTGCTATAGAGAAAATACTAGAATCTGCACTACAACACCTCTTAAATTCCCTCATTTTTATTTCTCCCACTAATTACCACTCACAAGCAAGTTTTCATATTAATCCCCGATACTTCGTAAATCACCCCCAAATCTCAACATACGTTCCGAACCATACCACACGAAAATCGCAAAAAAAGAAAAAAATTCCAATCTTCTCCCCAAAGTCAAGACTTTTTTCCCGACTTCAAATTAAAACTTTTCCTGACACCGCAAAAGAACTCCCTCTTATTTGAAAACCAAATCCAGACTCACCAACTCAAAAAACCAATCCCGCAATCCTTTCTTTTCGCGATTCCCGCTGCCGTATCGAGGTAGCGTAATCGAAGTTAAATACACTTCGATTCCATCACGCGCACATCTTTCCATTTCAGCAAATGCAACATTTTCCATTTTGCATATATGGCGATTTGCTTTACCATGATTGCGTTTAGTTATATACAAATTGTCATACACACGGAAATAATTGCTTTTGCCGATACCAAAAAGAGTGTTCCTGCGCTCGGGGGAACTTTAACCCAGGGTCCCAGCGGACCCCACGATTGAGAGTCCACGACATTACCACCGAAGCCACCTTCTGATGATCTCCCATTCATCCATTTAGCAACTTTTCTTAATTAGCATTGGTATGAAATTTGTTAGTAGGGAGGCGAGAATGAATTGTTGTTAGTATAAAATTTTGTTAGTGGGAGATAATGAATAAAATTAGCTAGTATGAAGGAAGGAATTAGGTTTTGCTAGGGTATATAATGAAATTTTGTTAATGGGAAGTAATGAATGAAATGTTGTTAGTGGGAAAATTAAATTTACTATAATTTTTTTTTTGTAGTTAAAAATAAGGTAAGAAAGGTAGAATTAATATGACGGGGTATCAAAAATTAAAGGTAAATTGAATAACTATAAAAAAATTAAATACACAAAGAAAGGGTAGGTGTGCCCAAAAGAAGGTGGAGATGATACGGAGGCAATTTGAAGTTGCGAATGGAAGAATCTTGTTACGGACGGATTTCGCAACAACATTTTGTAGTAAGCGAGCAGTCCGCACACGCAAACTACTACAGGAACTTCCAAGGAAAGAGTTTTTCACACAAGATGGCGAACGAACATAAACTTTTGCCGACAACCCAGCTCAAAAAGCATCTACGCAGAAAGTATATGAAGACTACACAAAGTTCAGATCTACGATCGTTGTGCGAACTTTGTCAAAGATAATATAGGATCACCATAGCTTTCGCTCGTCATGTAACTATAATGTACGATGAGAAGAAAACGAAGCCATGTAGTTTGAAATGTAAAAATTGTGATAGGGAATTTTCGACTGAAAAGGAATTAAATGAGCATAAAAACACTCATGATCGGGTTCGACTATTCCAGTGCTTGCAATGCCCCAAATCGTTTGCATCTAGCAATCATAGACAGAAGCATATTAACATGCATATGGGAGTCAGACCATATAAATCCTCTAAATGTACAAGTGCTTTTGGAACAGAATGCAATCTTCACCGGCCCATGCTAACACATGCCCTGGTAAGCTGTGATAAACAATTTATCCACCAAAGTCGCAAACATGCTCATATGCGATCTCCGTTTCAGCTGAGTACGAATCTTTCCCTCGCTGAGGCAGTAGTTCGCCGCTGCAGTCCTAAATGGACAACCTAACATCCATTGTAAACACCGTATCTTCGTCTCTTGATACAATGGGGCGCTGCTTTTATTTTCGCTTCTATCCCGTATTGCTCAGCACAGTCTCTGCAAGGTGTAAAACGTTAAGGACCTTTAAAGGATTATAAAAAACAAAATGATTTTGAGGGTTCTGCGTCAAAAGTTATTGCAAAACGTTGTTTTCCGGAATGTACGAGTACTTGTAACCCCTGGTTCACTGGTTACTTTGAAGTGAAGAGTGAGTACCATCAGACACATTTGAGGTTACAGGTGCTTGTGGCGTATTAGCCCAAAAAATAAAAAAAATTTTATCTTTCCAGAAATCTCAAGGTTTTTTTTCGGTTGGGAGGTGAATGTCATTTACGCACTGAGGGTGGGACTCCCATGCTCGCAAGTGACTGAACTGCCCACTAAACCCAGCCTGGAACCGTTTGACACATTACTTCGGGCCAGGTCTCGTTTTGTTACGCCGTGAAACGCCTTCAAGTTGGGGGATCCCTCTTCTAGCGGGAGTGGAGAGAGGAAGAGGAATTGCCAGAAAAGTGATCCCCAGCCTCAACGCCCTAGCTGATGTGAGTCCCTTAAGACTGCCCAAACATAATGTGCCGCATGGTTTCAATTGTCAACTGATTCGCGGATCACTGCTACTATACTATCCGAGGTGAGCTCTCCCGTCTTTTTGTAGAGGTCCCTTCGCAGCCCTTTCCGTTTCGTGCACGCAAAAAATGTGTGGCAGGCATTGTCTTCCTCTCATCGACAAAACCGATAATCAGGGGACCATAACTCACCAATCTTGTGCATGTAAAACTGAAAACACCCATGCCCGCTCAAAAGCTTCGTCAGATAGAAGTCAGTCTCACTATGCCTTTGATTTGGCTACATCCGGTATGAGGCGCAATTCTCTTCGGGCTATCACTCTTATTGGATACACACCGGCTATGGCGACCACCATGCTTAGAGGTGAGAGAGTCATTTTTAATTTTCTTACTTATGCGAACTTAATATATTTTTTTGTAACTACGAATTATTTTCAGGTTAAATTTCCTCCTGTAAGTACAGGGTTTACAATAAGAGGTGTTATTTTGATGTTAATAGAAAAATGCCACTTTTTAATATAAATGATCAAATGTTAATTTTATTATAAAGTCAAAGGTATGCCGTTAATAGTGGAAAATAACATCAGGCAAATGACTACCACGACCACGTTTACAGGACCATATCCTTTTCATGAAATTTTCCATAAACAAATCGCAAAGTGGCTGCCCTATCTCCTCGATAGCCTCACATTCCATCTTTGAGGTCTTGAATCGACGCTGGGCTGTTGGCGTTGACCTTCGCTTTCATATGGTCCCAAAAGAGGAAGTCGCAAGGTGTTAAATCACAAGATCTTGGTGGCCAATTGTGATCACCTCTTTGAGAGATAACACGGTCCGGAAACTTTTGCCGTAAAAAATCAATGGTTTCGTTGCTTGTGTGGCACGTAGCGCCGTCTTGTTGAAAGTAAACGTTGTCCAGATCAATACCATCCAATTCTGGCCATAAAAAATCATTGATCATCTCTCGCTAGCGCAATCCATTCACCGTAACTGTTGCTCCAGCCTCATTTTCGAAAAAGTAAGGTCCAATGACTCCGTCGGACCATAAACCGCACCAAACAGTCTCACGTTGAGGATAGAGAGGCTTTCCAATCTTGGGTTTTCCGAGCCGCAGATGCGACAATTTTACTTGTTGACGAAGCCACTGAGGTGGAAATGGGCCTCATCACTCAAGATGATTTTTCGATGGAATTCCGGATTATTTTCATGCATTTGAAATCAGCCAATCAGCAAAGACACGACGTTGTTGATGATTGACCGGCTTGAGTTCTTGTGTTAACTGAACTTTATTAGCCTTAAGACCCAAATCTTTATGCAAAATACGGTGTAATGACGTTTGTGGAATGCCTCATTCCAAAGAACGACGAGAAATGGACAAACCTGGAATTTCTTCAACACTTTCGGCTACAGCAGCAAAATTGTCGGCTGTTCCTGAGTGACGTGACGTGCACGTTTTATTCTTCACATCACTAAGCTGTCCCAACAGCTCGAATTTTTGCACCAATTTCTGTATTACGATCCGACAAGGTGCTTCACGACGACCCAAAAATGTTCGAGTTTTACGAACCGTCTTTGCCAAATTTTCACCATTTTTATAGTGAATTTTAATAATTTCAATGCGTTTTTGAAGCGTGTATTGTTCCATTTTTATTAATGGCGTAGCTTTTACTTGTCAATTGTCAGAAATGACAGCTTCAAAGGTGACATCTACCGAAATAACGGGCTATTCAAAATAACACCTCTTATTGTCTTTGCTAAACTTTTAAATTGATCACTTCACCCTTTTTACATCAATTTAATGTAAATCTATACGATAATTTTTTTGTCTACAGTGAGCTTTTATTGCTTCATGCAGATATCGATCTCGTTTTCCGGTGGCTCCGATAGCTTGAAATTACTTATGAAAAAATATTGAGTTCGCATAAGTAAGAAAATTCAAAATAACTATCTTACTTCTAAGCATGGTGGTCGCCATCACCGGTGAAGATGCAATCCTCAGTGCAGTGGCAGCTCAAGACATGCTGCTCAACTATGAGCATCATCACGATTGCTTGCAACACCTCTGTGCTCCGTCGGAAACCCCGGCACGGCAAGCCACAGTGTACTGGTGGTCGACTGAAATTCCTGAAAAGCAAAGGGAGTGTCACAAGTTTCGGCATGAGGCTCAACGGGCACGGAACCGTGACGAGCCATGTAACCGGGTGGCAGCATATAAGTCGGCCAGGAAATGTCTTCGCAAATTAATTAACAAAAGCAAGGCTCGCTGCTAGCAATATCTAGAGGACTATGTCAGCAAGGATCCGTGTGGCCTTGGCTACAAGCTAGTTATGGGGCAGTCCTTTCACTGGAAGTGAGGAAGGCCCCAGGTCTAGATGGTATTCCAGCTGAGGTATTTCAACTTGTCTACCACCATTGTCCTGCTCAGTATATTCAACACTTACCTACGGGATGGGGTTTTTCCGCTACGATGGAAGGTGGCAAGGCTCGTGCTGATCAGCAAGGGGAAGGGAAATCCCGAATCACCGTAAGCAACCACCCGTGATGCAAGCTAGATACTGCTGGGAAAGTGCTAGAGAAACTCATCAAGGGAAAACTCACTAACACGATTCGTGCTGCGTGGGAACTATCTCCTCGTTAATACAGCTTTAGAGCAGGACGTTCCACCATTGATTTGATTACCGAGGTGGTGAGCCCGGCGCATAAGGCAGAGGCATATCAACCGATGGATTATACTGTTGGTGACACTTGACGTCAGGAACGCCTTCAACTTCGCCAGATGGATGAATATTCTGTAAAAACCTTTTCTAGTTCCAGAATAGCAAATGCGACTTTTGAGGGACTACGTGAAGGACCGAAGCCTGCTTTAAGATACAACACAGGGTTAATGAAGGATGGAAATTACATCGAGTGTTGCTTAGGGATCTATCCTTGGTCCAGACCTATGGAACGGGAGATGCGAGATGAGTCGCGCTTGATCGGCTATATGGATGTTCTTGCGGCTCTGGTCACTGAATGCACCGTTAAACAAGCGCAACTTAGGCTAGGTATGTTGATGTGCCGAGTGAGAGACTGGATGACTGCTTCCGAGATCAGTTTAGCACTGGGGAAAATCGAAGTGGTCATCTTGACAAAAAAGAGAATCTCTAGAGTAAAGATGATCAGTAGTGGATACATGAGTATACAAATCCGATCGAAGCCAGCAGTGTAGTACCTGGGCCTACTGATCGACTTGAAGATGAGTTTCTCTGAGCAAATCAGGGCAAGGGCTGAGAAGGTTGCTTCAGTCGTATCGGCTCTGAGTAGGCTTATGGCCTACGTAGGGGAACCCAGCCCATCAAGAAGACGCTTCTTGATGAGTGTTGTAGAGTCAGTGCAGAAATATGGGGCGACGCTCTCAGTAAGAAGGTATATGGCAAACGCTTGGCATAGGTACAGAGAAGAGAAGCACTGAGAATTGCATCTTCGTATTCAATAGTCTCTGATTCGGTGGTGAGAGTTATTGCAGGCGTGATACCTTTCGCTCTCCTTGCTAAAGAGCTTTACGCTACTTACCTGCGTCGAAACGAGGGCGCGAGGGAGATGGCTGTCCGCGCGGAGAGACAGCGCTCAAACAACGATTGGCAGCAGTCTTGGATGTAACTTATGAAATTATTTTGTAGTTACATGATTGAGTTGCATATTTTAATAATTTTTCTGAAAAATTATTAGAGAAGAAAAATGTTAGAAGAAGGTGGTTTTGACGTGTGTACTAATTCTCATCGGGCCATCACTCTTATTAGATACACACCATCTTCCATCCCCTACGAATCTCTCTGCAACGGAGCACTTACTGTGAACACCTCCATCCTTCCGTGGTTCCACCCACTTGTAAAAGGTCGAGAGCACGAACGTCGAGAGACAACATCACTGATCTCAAGCAGGATGTACTGTTGATCATTGGCTGAGTAGTCCTATAATACTCTCCAATAGTGTGCCCACCCAACTAAGGACTCCGAGGCGAATATCACGTCCGGTATGGTTCCTTTACAGCCAATACATCGGAAAGCAAGTATTGATGTAAAACGTTGATATTTTGAATTCAAAATTATGTTCGTTTAACCTAATGCTGCAACTGTCATTTGTCACTCTATTCACTTCTGTCAATCTGTCTGTCAATAAACATTGTGTTAAAACGTTGGCTAATTAAAATCATATTATTGTCTATAAAACAATAACATGGTAGCAGAGCGTAGATCGATTTGAGTGCACCAACGTTTTTTCAAAAAGATTGAGCAAAATAAGTAGTGTTTTTCGAAGAGATTTTCTCGAAACTTGAAGGTGATAGTTGCTGGAATTTTGGTGACTGACAATCATGGAATTTCAAGGTATAAAAGTTAAAAAGTTCGGAAAACTGGAATATTTGGAAATTCATGGTGCGCAATTTATTGCGAGCAACTGAAGGAGCAGGCGATGTGAGTATTGGAGAGTGGGTTCAACCGGTACTGGCGGCTAATGCTAATGCGGCTGCGATTGATGCTCACAATGCGGCAATGAAAATTTGGGATAAGGCAGATCGCACCGCTTGTCAAATCATCATCAAGACAATTGATTCGAGTGCCATGACTTTGATCGTCGCTTGCGAGCCTGCTCATCAGATGTGGAACAAATTGCATGGTATTTATGAACAACAAACAAGGAAAGCCATTCATTCAGTTCAGACTGAGTTTTTCAGTTTTGACATGAATTTAGTGGATGATATGATAAGTCATATTGCTAAATTTGAAGGTTTGATTCTACGCATGCAGCAGTTAAAAGTTAAGCCCGACGAGTCAGCTTTGATGGTCAAGTTGCTGGAAACGTTGTCTGACAATTATGAAAGTTTCAGGCAAGCTTGGTGGGCCAGGTCGGATGATCAGCAGACCCTCGATAACTTGATCAACGTGTATACATCTGATGAGCACAGGCAGAAACCTCGACAAGAAAAGGAGAACAATCTGACGGCACTGATGGCAACTAAGTTGAAAATCCAGTCCAAAGGTGCAAGTGGAAGTCAACAAGGTGCAAGTGGAAGTCAACAAGGTGCAGCTGGTAAGCAGGCCAAAGGTGATGTCAAGTCCAACCAGAAGGGGAAGAAGTCGGCTTTCAAGTGCTATGGTTGTCACGGAACTGGCCATTTTAAAAGAGATTGTCCAAACAGGAAGAAGAAGAGTGATGGGACGTCTGAAAGTAAGGGTTTGTTAGCAATCGTTAGCGAAGTGTTCAGTGCGGAAGGCAAGAACGAAGCTTGGATCAACGATTCTGGTGCGACGGACCACATAACCTTCAAGAAGGAGTGGTATTCATTCTTTGAGGCTTTTTCTATTCTAGCAGAGATTCGTATCGGAAACAATTCTGTGATGAGTGCTTTTGGAAAAGGAAATATTGACTTTGAGGCGCTTGTGAATGGCCGTTGGACTTCTTGTCACATGGAAAACGTGCTGTATGTTCCGGAATATGAAGTATGAACCGCACACTTGCTATGTGAGTGAGGCTAATCTGGCGGTCAAGGACTCTCTTCAAGTCTGGCATGAGCGTTTAGGTCATCAGAATAAAAACACGTTGTGAAGATACGCAAGAATCACGGAATTGAAGAACAACAGGACGACGAATTCTGTGGATTGTATGTAGAAGGTAAACAACATCGAAAACCGTTCAAGTCACGTCAAAAGTGTTCATCTGTGCCAGGAGAAGTGGTCCATGCTGATGTCGGTGTTTCACTTGGAAAGGTGTCTATTGCTGGTGCCAGGAAAAAACCTGAGGTGTTTAACAAGACCAAAGAAATGTTGCAGCTGGTGAAGACTCAACGAGGTCAACCGGGAAAGGTGTTCCAGTGCGACGGAGGAAAGGAATTTGACAACAAGAAGATGCGAGAACTCATGGATTCCGAAGGTACGAAGATGGTGATTACGAATCATTATACGCCTCAGCAGAAAGGTTTTGCTGAACGATCAACCCAGACAATTGGTGAGCTAGCTTTAACCGTGCTTGTTGGCAAGGATCTGCCGAAGTTTCTGTGGGCTGAAGCTGTCAACGCTGCGATTTACATTCTCAACCGAACTGGTTGAAGCTCTGTAGAGGGCAAAACTCCGTACAAGTTGTTCGTTGTAAAGAGTGTTCATTTGAACAGGTTTCACATTTTTGGAACCACATGCTGGGTGATGGTGCCTAAATAACGTCAGAAGAAGTGGGATGCTAAAGGCGTCGAAGCAGTTTTTGTTGGGTACTCGGAAGACAACCAGGTGATCCGAAGTCGTGAGGTAGTTTTTGCTCCAGAGCATTCCTCTAAAGTTCTAGCTTTGTTTCCTGTTGAAGAAATTGAAGATCCTGTTGAGCCCCGCGATTTTTCCAGAGTCTTGAACTCACCTGAAGCTCCGCACGTGCCTGAGGTCCCGGATCATGTGTTGCCAGTCATTCCTGCTGAATCGCAACTTAAAGAAACTCCTAAGGCTCCAAAAGATACCACTCAACGACGTCTTCGAGATAGAAGTAAACTTCAGAAACCTTTAAAATTGAGTGAAATGTTTCTCACAGAGTTAGAAGAACCTCGAGACTAGAAAGAAGACATGAAGTCGGGTAATCGTGAACACTGGAAGGCTGCGATGAAAGAAGAAATGTCTTCACTGAAGGAAAATTCAACCTGGGTTTTAACGGTGTTACCTCCAGGAAGGAGGACAGTTGCTAATCGCTGGGTCTATCGTATCAAACGAGATGCAGAAGTG
The DNA here is from genome assembly GCA_963969285.1 of Odontomyia ornata. Lineage (NCBI taxonomy): Eukaryota > Metazoa > Arthropoda > Insecta > Diptera > Stratiomyidae > Odontomyia > Odontomyia ornata. The sequence goes on along the minus strand of OZ017738.1, from coordinate 155,632,806 downwards.
AAGGCTTGTCACTACAAAACTAGGCTTGTTGCGAAGGGTTATAGTCAACAAGAAGGTATTGATTATCATGAAATTTTCAGTCCCGTAGCTCGATTTGATACTATCAGGGCGATTCTAAGTGTTGCTGCCAAGGAAAATCTGGAGTTGGCCCAATTTGATGTTAAGACGGCATTTCTAAACGGTGTTCTGAATGAAGAAATATACATGGATCAACCTGAAGGTTTTGAAGATGTTTCTGGTCGTGTGTGCAAGCTGATAAGAAGTCTCTACGGACTGAAGCAATCACCGAGGTGCTGGAACAACCGGTTCAAGGAGATTCTTATCAAGTTTGGTCTCGCTCAGAGTGAAGCTGATCCATGTCTTTCCTTTTGTATGTCTAGTGAAGATAAACTGATCATTGTCCTTTATGTTGATGATGGCCTGGTTGCTGCAACACAGAAGAGTGTAATTCAAGAGTTCCTGAGGAAGCTGGAGATGGAGTTCAAGATCACACGTGAACCGCTTGGCTGTTTCCTGAATATGCTCATTGAACATGAAGAAGATGGTTCAATCCGTTTGAGTCAGAAGGTGTACGCGAAAAATCTTCTTCAGAAGTTCAACATGGCAGAAGCCAATGCTGTTTCAACGCCCATTGACAAGTACGTGCAGTTGGAAGAGAAAACTGGTTTGAGAACATCTGCTCCTTATCGTGAAGTTGTAGGATGTGTGATGTACTTAGCTGTTGCTACTCGTCCTGACATCGCGTTTGCAGTCAATTATGCGTCGCAGTTCTTGGAAGATCCGGAAGATGTCCACTGGTTGCTGGTAAAGAGAATCCTCAGATACGTCAAAGGGTTTACGTCAGTTGGTATCAGGTACGAGGCTGGTTCCAAAGGAAGTGTCTTGAAGGCCTTCAGTGATGCAGACTATGATGGTCAATTGGATACTCGTCGGTTTGTTAGTGGAATCGTTTTCATGCACAGTGAAGGACTGATATCCTGGGCTAGCAGACGTCAAGAGTGTGTGTCTCTGTCCACAACTGAGGCTGAGTATGTCGTTGCTAGTGAAGCTGCCAGGGAATCTGTGTGGTTGTCTCGACTGTTCGCAGAAGTCTCTCCCTCAGACAACATTCCGATTCTTTTTGTGGACAATCAAAGCGCAATCAAGTTAGCGAAGTATCACGAGTTCCACAAGAGGACCAAACACATTGAAGTGAGGTACCATTTCATTCGAAAGAAATTGCAGGATGGAAGGTTGAATATTCAACATGTTTCAAGTGATTAACAACTCGCTGATATCCTGACGAAGCCGTTGCCACGTCTGAAATTTGCTGATCTACGTTCTGCCCTTAGAATGATCTGATCTGATTTTGAATTTAGTTTGTTATTGAAAAATTGAAATATCGTGTTTTAGAGGAAGTATTGATGTAAAACGTTGATATTTTGAATTCAAAATTATGTTCCTTTAACCTTATGCTACAACTGTCATTTGTCACTCTGTTCACTTCTGTCAATAAACATTGTGTTAAAACGTTGGCTAATTAAAATCATATTATCTATAAAACAATAACAGCCAGAATATTTCAAACAAACAATTTTGAAGAATTTCGCTTTTATACGGATCGCAAACATTCGTCCATTGACTGCATTAAAATCAATAACGTGTGATTTGAGCTCCTTAGCTACAATAAATGCCACTCCGAATACTCACTTTCCAGCAAGCTTCACATTTGAATATTGTGTACAATCTCATTTCTTGAATATCATTTCCAGTCCAGTTCGTTTCCTGGATTGGCAGTATGTTTAATTTCTATATCCTTAACAACGGTAGGGTAGGTTAGGGATCTGACATTCCAGGTCCTTTTTTTTGGTTGCGCGGTCATATCCGTAGGTGCAATCGATTTTGAGGCTCTGTTGCAGGTTTCAAAAAAATGTAGTCTCCCAGAGATAGGGAGTTGGCCCATCGCCCAACCTTCATTCCGGCGGCATGGTTGTTACTTTCAATTCCATAACCAGACGCGGAAGACTCGCCTACACCTTCTTACGCCACTACAAAGGAGATGTAAGTAGGATTTAGTAGGAGAGCTACATCTATTTGTAGTTATTAGCATTTCTCGGTATTTAATGTCCCATCATTGGGAAACCAGTAAACCCAATGTGCGACTCTGTGACCATTTAACCGTGGGATTTATCATGGAAGCAAGGGTATCTCTCCTTCTTTCTCAACAAGGCTTGGGACCGTCTAATTTTTCAACTCCTTCAGGACACACTCCCTAGATTCCTTGTCGCCATGATGTGCAAGGTGTTATAGGAGAAATCATTTCTTGTCACGGATGGAAATCTGACAATGCGCGGTTTCAATGTTTTGAATGTTCTACAGCAAGGAACAGTTACTGCGCCTTTGCTCTTCTCCATATTCATTCGCAATCTAATGAACGGCTTTGAGTTTAACGTGTCGACAACGCGATCATTAGTGACATTTGCTGATGATCTTATAATTTATACGGCAGATCGAAAAGCTACAGTAATTCAGAGTAGCTGTGGTTGGCCAGTCAAGATCTGAATTGGAAGGATTTACACATCATGGCTGGTGAGGGTAGTTCGGAACTTGTCGATACCTCGGTGTTCATCTCGATCAGTATCCCATTCATAGTTCTCTTGCAAAATGCAAAAGAGCTTTTCTTGTTCTTAATGAAGATGCTCATCATCCAAGCTGATCCCATTGCCCAATTAAAAAAGATCATCTATAACATCGTATTGCTTCATATTGCAGGTTTCTGTATCGCCTTTTACTGGCAATTAAAATAAATTGTATCCTAAAACAAGGACTTATTTACGTCTTCACTTTTACACGTTCAGTCTGCTGTAACATTAAGACAATGTTCATATTATCGGTAGAAGAAGGCACACAAAAGGTAATGTTCCCATGAAGAGCCCGCGGAAGACTTATGAAGTTAAAATCAATTCTACCGAAAAACTATACGCGACTAATAATTACCTTACAGCCTACGTAAACAGCAACTCGAACGATTGCAAGCAACGCGGCATTCATGCCCTGTGCGCCACCACCGCTTGTTAGCACGCCGACATTTCTACCTCTATATTGATCTCTTTCTATATATAGGGGAGCAGTTTCCGTACTTGAAGGCATTGCGATAACATTCAGATTACAATTTATCTACAAAATTTATTCGTACTTAATTAAATTAAGTTATTAGTAACTAGAATTATATGCCCCAACACACACACGTAATTAACTAATTTTCCTTAACATTAAATTTCTCATAGGAAATACAAAATACAATTAACTAGAGCTTATGTAAATACATATACAAATCTATCAGAATGACAAGTACATGTATACTTACTTTAATGCTTCCAAATTATATGAAATCCGTTGAAGTTTAGAGTGTGGCAAAAATTCAGCAATCTGTGTTGTAGAGCTCGAAAAGGTGGTTGTACTGCCATATATTGCGGAGAAATTCTAAATTTTAATATTCGGAAAATTGAATCGGAGTGTTTTTTAAATGTAAACCTGCATATCGAAATAATAAACTGGGAATCAACTAAAATTCTATAGATCTTTGCTCCGCCTTGGATAATTTTTACTCATCAGGAAAAACCTCAGCTGATAGAATACTAATATTGATTTTTTGACTGGTGTCCACCATACAAGACTGTACAATTATATTCTAGACTTATAATATGCCTTTGTATACAGGTTTCAGATATCTGGATCCTTGCTTTTTAATTTTTGCTTTAGTACTACCTGTCATAAACGTAAGCAGTCGATTAGCCCCGTGGTGATCTGGAGTAGCTGCGCCTGAGGAGAGAAGCTGATTACTCCATCGAAACTGCTTAGTTTGTTATTTTAAAAGATTGAAGTTAACTAAGCCTGTCAAGTTTCATCCTTTATACAGAGATGAGTGGTTCACATCAGCCCCTTTAACATTTTTCCGTTTGACATTCCCCTTCTAATGCAACGACGTTCTCCAGGGAAAGTAACGGTTGCTTATTGTTCAATGTTTGTGTTCGTCTATTGCCTTCTTACTCAGGCCCGAAAACCGAAACACTACGGTACGTCACGAACTAACCTCTTCAATAGCCTCATCAGCGCCATCTAGTGCTTTTCAAATCAAGCAAATTTTCTAAGGATTTTTGACAGTACATATGACTGTAATTTGAAATTTTAGCAGTACTATGTCAACGATTTATTTTAGATATGAGGTGTCGAATACATTTGCGCGCAATTATATGTATTTCCTTCTCGTTTGTATTATTTCGGCTATATTTCATCTGAGAAATGTCATATTTAACAATCTCAAAAGCCTACTTTCGGCCTATTGGGATGCTGCTTTCAATTTTTCATGCTAGCTGTTTTCGGAAATTTAGGGCTACTGAGCAGCTGTTTCTGGTACGCAAAGTATCGTCAGGTACGTTTATTGATTTCCTAATGGGCCTGAGTAAGAAGGCAACGGTTCGTCTCAAGCCTCCGTGTCCACTAACTTTAACAAGACAAAAAATTTTGAATTACTGTAGAGTAGCTTAATCGACACAAAATAGAACATTTCTAGAGATAATAAAAATTGATTGGAATGTATTATAGAGAAGAGTACGCGTGATAAATATTTTGTAGTGCAAGAACCCGTCTCATATGATCCCGCAAATAACTGGTCGATAAGCACGCGTACGTGGTTGTCAAGCGAAGCTAGTCAGCTGAGCTCGGTTTTCTTAATAGCTCACGGCCATTTGTGCAAGATCATCGGCACCTTTAAACACTGAAAAACTTTACATATCGCCGCTTTCGGACCTTTGCTTGGCGACAGTTTAGTAAGAGTATCTCATTACCTTTTTTTGTCGTTGGGAGGTAAATATCATTTACGCAATGAATGTGGAGCTCCCATGCTCGCGAGCGACTGGACCACCCACTAAAAGCCTGTCTTGTTAATCCGAGAACCCAGCCTGAAACCGTTTGACACATAACCTCGGGCCAGGTCTCGTTTTGTTATGCCGTGAGGCACCTTCGGGGGACCATGACGTGCTAAACTTTGGCAGGTAAGAATGAAAACACTCTTGCCCGTTCAAAAGCTGGGTCAGATAGAAGTCAATCTCGCCATGCCTTGGATTTAGACATGGTTTCAGATCTGGGATGAGCAACACAGTCCACCTTCCCATCGTAGAATTCACCCAAGCCTGGTTTTAATCGTTGAGTCTGCACTCTCTCTCCTGATGGGCAATTGTCTACCTCGGATCCTCGCTTCTAGTAAGGAGGGCAATAGGTATCACGCCTGCAATAAATCTCACCGCCGAATCAGAGACTGTCAGATATGAAAATGTAATCCTCGGTGCTCTTCTTCTCTGTACCTATGCCAAACGTTTTCGGTTTACTTCCTTAATGAGAGCGTCGCCCCATATTTCTGTTCCATACGGTAGCACTGAGCCTACAGCACTCATCAAGAGGCGTCTTCTTGATGGACTGGGTCCCCGTACGTTGGCCATAAGTCGACTCAGAGCCGATATTCCCGAAGCAGCCTTCTCAGCCGTTGCCCTGATTTACTGATCTTCCTTACTCTAGGAATTCTTTTTTTGTCAAGATAATCACCTCGATTTTCTCCAGAGCTAAACTGAACCCGCGAGCAGTTATCCAGTCTCTCACTCGGCACCTTAGGATACCTAGTCTATGTTGCGCCTGTTCAACGATCAAACGCGACTCATCTGGCATCTCCAGTCTCATTAGCCCGTCATAATACACGTTCTACAGGTCTGGACAACGGATAGATCCCTGGGCTGCACCCGATGTAACTTCTGTCCTTCGTTGGTCTTGTGTCGTGTCGTGAAGCAGCCTTCGGTCCTGCAGGTAGTCCCTAAAAAGCCACATCGGATATTCTGGAACTTGAAAAGAGTTTTCCAGCGTATCCAGAATATCCACCAACCAAGCGGAGCTAAAGGCACTCCTCATGTCCAATATCACCAACAGAATGATCCGTCGCTTGGTGCGGCTATGTGCCTCTGCCTTTTGGACCATGCTCACCACTTCTGCAATCGCATCAATGGTCGAGCGTCGAGGAGATAGATCCCCAGCACCATGAATCACGTCCGTGAGCCTTCCCTTGATGAGTTTCTCTAGCACTGTCCCAACCGTGTCTAGAATGCGTAACGGGCAGTATGCTGATGGCGATCTAGGATTTTCCTTCCCCTCGCTGATCAGCACGTCTCCTTCCATTGTATCGAAAAAACCCCCTCCCGTAGATAAGTGTTGAATGTGCTGAGCAGCAAGTCAGGACAATGGTAATAGACAAGTTGCAATACCTCAGCTGGAACACCATCTGAGCCTGGAGCCTTCCCTGCTTTCAATGATAAGACTCGTCCCTCTTTTCCGCTGCATATATGTAAGGCGTCTGAAGGCCACCAATTTTCTGCATAACTAGCTTGTAGCCAAGGCTGCACGGATTCCTGCTCACATTATCCTTTAGACTGCCAGCAACGAGCCTTGCAATTGTTAATCAGTTTGCGAAGGCGTTTTGTGGCCGACTTATACAATAAACTGCTACCCGGTTGGATGCCTCGTGACAATTTCGTGCCCGTTGAGCCTCACGTCGAAGTTTGTGACACTCCCTTCACTTTTCAGCTATTTTAGCCGTCCATTAGTACGCTGGGGGCTTGCTGTGCTGGGGTTTTCGACTAGGCATCGGAGCACTGCAAGCAGTCGTGATTATGCACACCCAATACGGCGGAAAGTCAGCGTATTTCCAGTGCTTGGTATGACGAGCGCCATACTGGCCGCCATTTCTAGGATTCGTTTTCCCTGCGGATCTGTTTAAGGCATGCCCCATTCGATTGCTTTAGCGTTAAAGTCTCCCCCCAAAAATTACGTTGCCATCTGCGTTTGAAACAGCGCCTGCCAAACTATTCAGCTTGACTTGGAAAGATGATATCTTTTCGTTTTGCGTTAGGTACACACTAAAGAAGGTAGTCCCTGAGCACCGAACTCACACGAAACCATCCCCCCGTCCACAGCTCTTCGCTTGGAAATCACTATTCCGATCCCAGATGACGGCAGTGCCAGTTTCATCAGGATACCATGATTCCGAACTTTTATCCTGGTGTTGCTCACTCAGCAGCATAAAGTTGGCTTTCATATCCCCGCAAACTGCTCAAGCAGATTTTGGGCGGTTGAACTATTTTGTAGGTTTAGCTGCAGGATGCGGGTCATCGAAGCTCTGATTTTGCCTTGGCTAGGGCTTCCTGGAAAACCCGGCATTTTCCTGATCCCAAGACGTGCCCAAGATCCGGTCTTGGATCAGCATCCTTGCAAAGACTACAGTGTGCTTCCTTTGTACACTCTTTTCTTTTATGTTCGATTTTGCTCTCGGATCCTTTGCATACTTGTGTGGTGTGACCATAGGCAAGGTATTTGACACATTAAAGAGGTGCTGCAGAGAACCCACCCTATTCGTACTTTGCCCTTGTTCAGAAATTGTTCGGTGTCTTTTTCGGTCAAGTCAATGATGGCCACTCTCCCCTTTGGCTTTCTGGTGTCAGTCTCACTTTGATCCTGCCCACGCTAGGGAACTCCCTTCTGATGGCCTCTTCTACCTCGGCCAGATCAGTGACGCAGTCATTGTCTTTTATTTCTATTGCCATCGGTTTGAGCAAGGCTATAGTTGCGCTTTAGTCGAGGACTTTCTTTACTGCGTTGCAGAATGCTTCCTTATTGTCGGCCTCTGCTCCGAATTTGGCCAGTATGTAGCCCGACCGTGTTGGTCGTACTGCTTTAATGGCAGTGTTGGTGTCTTCGGGCCTTAGATTTCCCCTGATGTCCCGCAGCACCTCCGCGTAGGATCGGCCATCTTGGGGTTTTGCGAGCAGTGCCTGCTGCCGGGGTCTTCGTCGGGACTTCTGTCTCTCCTGTTTTGCATCAGGTCCTTTTTCTTGTTTGGCGTCCGTGCGAACTTTACTTTCAGGCACTTTTTGAAGGAGTTTCTTTTCGGCTTTCTTTACTCGATTTATAAGTACTATCTGAAACCCGTGATCTGGTGCACCACGCCCATCAAGTGCCTCTTCCTTTCTTCTTTTGTCCCGATCCCCTTCGATTGGGCTAGACGCCATTCTTTTAGTGATTTTTGATGGTGGAGCTATCTGCACATGGCCCTTAAATTTCGCCCCCAGCGCTTCTTTAGCCTTCTGCTCTTCTTCGGCCTTTAACCAGCTCCTCCGATAATGTCCTATGCGGTCTAGGAGCTCCTATAGTTCAAGGAGCCCAATCTTTACTGCCTTGCTGATTTTTTGGGGAGTCGCATGCAGATTGTATTCTTTTCAGAACATCTCCCGCTTTTCGGCATAGCCTTTCTTCTTCATGTTACTGGGCGGCAATTGTGCTTTGCGACTATCCTTGGGAGAGGTTATCGCTTTCCGTTTCCGTATACAGCACATCCGCCACCTTTTCGATGTTGGCGATGCAATTACACAACGTCGCTTTATTTGCCTGGTCGTTCGTTTCTTTTCCTGCCGTAATCTCCTCATTGACTTCAGGATTATTATGTCGTGATTTACGACGTCGCTTCGGTAACGATCGCAGCAGTGACCATCGAATTCTCGATGTTCTTTATATTTTCCTCCACCGCTCGAACACCTGAAGCGTCCGCTTTTCCTATAGGGCGCTCTGGAATTCGCATCATTTTTTTGCTGCGTCCAAACGCCGCATGAACCTCAGTCTGGATCAGACTGTCTGTTAGTCTCCGTTTTTCGTCCGTCTTCACTATCATTGTATTAATCGTCGTTTTTGTCGTCTTTAGTACCGCTCTCGACGTACTGTTAACATCGTGGCTGCAACCGCTGGTTGCGTCGTCGTTGTTATTATTTTTTATTTTTTTTGGGTTTTTTTTTTTTAATCTTTTTTAAGTGTTTTATGTTGCTCCAGTTTTATTGGGTCCCCCCTCGGAGCCGCTACCTCCTTTCGTGTATGTAGTCGCCTTTTTGGTCCCATGGTTATCTTTGCAGAGCAGGAAGGTCATGCGAAGGTTGGCACAAGCCCTTATGGGGACAAGTGCTCAGAGCCAGACCAGTGCTAATCGGGAGTCCGTCTCAACCGAATATACACCACCAACCCAATGGTGCGAACGTCGAACGTACTCCGAGGCCTGCCAAGGGTTTACCGGGACGAAGACGGAATGATAGTTCAATTGCAGCCGTTCACGCACGAGTGTCACCTCGGCGCTATTGTGCAAAGTAACTAGGTCCAAACCATCATATCCGCCAGCCCAAAGCATTAATTCCAGTTCGTTGTCCAAAGCGCAGTCCAGATCCAATCAGAGTCGTTACCTGTCATCCCAGGAGGGAACCTCACGGTGCCCCCCATATCCTCGGGTCCGTGGGGGCGGCGTTCTCCAAACAATGCTAGCCTCGAAGAGTGCTCTTGTCGACCGGCACTCCCCCTGTGGGAATTTCCTCGGGTACGTGAGGGCGGAGCTCCCCAAAGAATGCTAGCCTCCAAGAGTATTCCTGTCGGCCAGAATTCCCTCTCTTTCATTATCTTGATCGAATGTACCATGCTTTGGCCGTGTGCACTCCACCCAGCTGCAATCCGTTCTTATTTTAAACCGGTACATATCATAACTGAACAGGCGTATAGCGAGTACTCCAATCACTACACTAGGCAGACTGATCCTAGATTATTCAAGACAAATCTGCCACAATGACTGATTGAAATGAAGCCAGGCAGCATCCCTTAACTTTTGAACATAACTAATTAAGCAAAAAACACATTCACGATAAAAAAAAAGTTCTCGTACTTTTCCAATTCTACTTCCAAAGGAAGGAATATTTGACCCTCATCAGAAAGTCGTCAATATCGCAGTTGGCTTCGCTTAATGTGTGCACATGAACGCATAAGCCGAAGGTCCCAGGTTCAAATCTCGTTGTGAGCAACGTGATTTAGTTCAGGGGATTTTTCGGACAGACTATGAGTGTTCACTCAGTGGTTATATGTACTGATTTAATCAGATCATATCATAGCTGAGCAGGCACACGGGAGCATGGGAGTGACCAAGCCAACTTCCGAAAAAATCAATACGGTCATGAAAATGAAATACTCTAACTATCTCTAAGCGAAGACCCGAGAGGGGCTGTAGTGCTACAAAGAAGAAGAAGAAGAAGAATGTGTGCACATCCATACGAGTATTTATTGCGACTCTTTTGTCAATAAGGATGTGGTCTTTTTGGTTGTAGGCAATATTTCGTGATTTTATAGCAATGACGATCTGGGAGGCTTTACTGGTAGATCATCGTTGAGCCGCTGGCTATTCTCGTGTAATCGTGTAGGTTGTGCCCTCCTGTGGTTCTCTGTGGATCATCTCATTTCTAATTTTAGCGTTTTAATGCGGTGCATAGTTGTTTATACTCTTTATCGATGATGTTTGTCACTCCTTACTTTTTTCTTTGCTAGGGAAGATAGGATATGATCGTTAACTTCCCCAGCTTGCCATTTGATTTCATGAAGTTTTACTACGCTTATTTTATAAAGAGAAACTTTTCAAAGTTCTCGATGTACATTGTGGTCGGCGACCATATGGTAGTAAATGATCTCGGGGTTGTAAATTGAGTTTACTGGTTCCCCAACGATTACATCAAATGCCGAGAAATACCAATAACTGCAAATATACCTACAGCTCTGCTATCAAACCCTACTTAAACCTCCCTATGCTGGTCGCTGGTAACTTTTACTTTTTGCAAAAGGCTTACGTAAGAGTTTGATTTCTATTCGAGAGTTAAGGCGAGTCTTCCGCGCCTGATAACGGAATCGAAAGTAATAACCATGCCATCGGAATGGGGGTTGAGCGACGGGCTAATACCTCGTCCCTGGAAAACCCTACATTGTTTCGAAACCTGCAACCAAGAAAAGGACCCTGGCGCCAGTCAATATAAATTAAACGCATTGGCGATCCAGGAAACGAACCGCACTGCAAACGGTATTCAAGATATGATATCGTACACAATAGCGAAACTGGAAAGCCTGCTCGAAAGCGAGGATTTGGAGTGGCCTTCATTGTGGATTGGGAGCTCAAATCGCACGTTATTGATTTTAAGCAGTCAATGAGCGATTGTGTACGATGTATATTAAAGCGAAATTCTTCAAAATTTGGCTGATTAAATAAATTCTTCAAAATTTGGCTGATAAATGTACACGCCCCGATAGAAGAAAAATACGAAGAAACGAAGTAAATCTTCTACAATCACCTGGAAAGATTATTTGACTCATTGCCTACAAATGATACGAAAATAATTGTGGGTGATTTTACGCTAAGGTTGGTAATGAGCTATCTTATCGGAGAACGACTGTAGGCTATAGCCTCCACACCGAAACAAATGACAACGGCCAGCGTCTGATTAACTTTACATGAAGCAGAAATCTAGTCAAACGTTCGACTTGTTTTCCACAATGACGCATACATATACGGACCAAATTGATCATGTTCTGATCTAACAAAGATGGGTCTCGAGTATACTATACTTGACGTGCGTATATATCGAAGAGCCAAATGTAGCTCGGATCATTACCTGATCAAATCAATCTATCAATGTCGTATGTCAAAAGCGTTTTGGCGAAGGCCAGGAAAAATTTCAAGGAGAACCTCGATAACCAGCTAGCTCTCATCCTATCAAAAACATCGCCAAAAATAAAAAAAATCGAGATGTGGTCGGAAGTGGAGGGTGCAATTAAGACCGTCGCAGAACGGACGATCGGACATCAAGCGCGGCGCAAAAGAAATGGTTGGTTCGATGATGATTGCCAGAACGCATTGGACAAGTGTACAGACAATTCCTAGGTAGGAAAACCAGAATAATGGGAGAACATTATGAAAATCCTAACAGAGTAGAGAGAAGTAGGGAAACCCAGGAAACGTTGGGCTAACTCGATCCACGAAGATTGTTCATCGTTGCTCGGTTTTCGAAATTGGAGGACGCGCTAGATAGACCGAGATAGTTTCAGGTTTTTGCTGAAAGCGAAGGCTGGAAAGGGGCTGCAGTGTTACGAAGAAGAAGAATATACATTGTGGTCACATTCCATTTTCCAAATTCGTAGTTCATTTTCGTTGCCGTTGAATCAATCCTATCTGAGTGAGCGCTGTCAGCGCTTCGGTTCTGTCGATTTTGGTTCGCGAGTGGTATTTTATTTCCAACTCGTCCACCGGTAACCGTAGAGAGCATTCCTCTATCAGACAGAATACAATGAAATTTGCATATCCTACTCTAAATAAAAATTAATACCAAATAATTATTGTTGAATATTTGTTTCTCTGTTTCACTATCTCTTAATTGCTGTAAGTCTCCATCTTTTCACTGGAGCATCATTAACAATTTGGATATATAAATATTATAATTTGTCTTTAAAAGAGCTACGAACGCGGCGGCGGCGGTGGCGACGAGGACGAGATCAGAATAAAAAGTATAGAAAATTTATAGCTTGTTAACAAGATGACGTGGTATATGTAGGTGGAGATAAGATAAGATCGAGTTCGAGTCGAGCAGTCATCGAGGCAGCACGGTTCGAGCAGCAAGAGATTTTCGGAGGATTTATATATTATGAATATTAAAATTTGGACAAAATTGGAAATTTCAGGAGTTGCGGAATTTTGGAGGAAATTTTTTTGGAAATTGTGGAAAAAGGAAAGGAGTTAAAGCGCCTGGGCAAGGCGCGTAGTGCGAGCACAAGCGGAATGAAAGGAGTGTAGAAAAGGAGTTGTGAGTGAGCGAGCGAGATTTTCCCCAGCTCAAAAAGGTGACGAAAATAACTTCCACTAGTTTCTCGGGGACCATATCCAAGCCGGGTGGAAGGCCAGACCTTGAGGGAAATAAAGGAAAATCGAAGCCCCAGCAGCCAAGTGAGGCTGCTATAAAAAAAGAGAGGGTGCCTCCTATAGTGTGCTAAAGGCTTGACCTGAAGACTTTCAGGGATAGCGTCAAAAGGGCATGCGCACCAAATTTTGAAAAGGAGCCACAATTCAACGTCACGGTGAACAGCGCCTCACGAACTTCGCTCCTCCCTAAAACGGCTGATGATTCCCAGCCTTTTTAATTTTCTGAAATGCGCGATGGTGGCTTGCTACACCTACACCCTTCCTGGAGAGACAAAATTGACTCTCCTTCTCAAAGGCGTGCACAGCTGATACGCCGAGAATCATGTCGTGGCTGAGCTGAAGGAAAATCTCCTTTCAGCAAAAAGGTTCTCCACTTTAATCTCTAGGAGGGAAAAAAGGCCGCTTTCATCCTTCTTTGTCCAGTTCAAACCGGATTTTGAACTGAGGAAAGCAATGGACATAAAGTTCCTATTGTTCCAGAAGATACAATGGGAGCGTCTGCAGAAAAATTGTACTTCCCATTGCTTTAACTGCCAAAGAATTGCCCACGTCGCTTCTAACTGCGGACTCGAAGTTAGATGCGTAAAATGTTACAAGCAGCATAAGTCCATTGAATGTCCAATCTCGAAGGACGAGAAAAAAGACGAGATCTTCTGTGTCAACTACAATGCTAAGGGGCACCCTGTGAGTTTCACAGGTTGTCCTAAAGTAAAAGAAGTTGAAGAGAGGAGGAAGAATCTCCAAAAGAAAAAAGAGGAAAGGAGAGATTTCATCACCGCTGTACGTGAAGGGGTCTCGTACTCTAGCCTTTTGCAAGGTGCAAAGAAGCAACAAAAACAGCAACCAATGCACCAACCCCAGCAGTCGCAGAATGACCGGAATACGGTTTTGAGCACTGACTGCCAACCATTTTTCGAGTGTGACCTATTCACACTCATTCGAAAAGTGGACTCTTTTATCCCCCACTATAAAAAACTCACTAACCCTAGTGGGAAAAAAGCTGCGTACTGAGAATTTGCCTTCAAAGTATGTTCTCGTGATGAGTTCCATTAAACTCTCCATCCTCAACATATGTTCACTAGCTCCACGTTATAAAAGGAATTTCGTTCAAGAATACTTGAACGCCAGACCAGACTTCTTGTTTATGTCGGAAACAAGACTCAAAGAAAGACACAGAATGCATCTTGGAAAATACAAGATCATCAGGCATAATGATCCAGAGAGAAATCTTGGAGTTGCTATGGCGCACAAAGATCACCTGAAAGTCCAAAGGCACTGGCTTCCAAGCCTGAAATATATTGAAGCAGAAATACTAAGCTTTGCGTTCGTGGGGATCTATGTTCGACATAGATACTCGATGAGGGAACTCATTGACAACTTGGAAACAGTGCTTACTCTGTGCAAAAAAATTGGGGAAGTATCGCATCTAATGGCTATGGAACAGCTATCTCTAATCTCATAATGATTGCCCCGAAAGAGCCTAACTTCCGCCGAAGCTCGTCTATTATTGACTTCTTCATTGCGTCTGGCAATCTGGTAAACCTCTCCCACAGTTGGAGGAATTTCGAGTGTGGAGTTCTTGATGCCGAGTCTGACCATCTTTTGGTTGAGCTGACTTTAAGACTGAAAAAGGGTATAAAACTTGAGGTTGCAGATGCTCAACTTTTCATTCCGTACAAGCGAATCGATTGGGCAGCAGAAGTGCTGACCTTGACGGAAAATTGAAGGGAATTTCGATCAAAAGATCGAAAAATCTTTCTATTCCTGAAATCGGTGAAGGAGTTGCTTGTATAAATTCAACCCTGGAAATGGTCGTCTCAAAGATCTCCATTAAGAAATCCTCGACGAATTACCTTTATCGAGATTTACCAGAAGACATCTTGGAGCTTCATCGCAGACGTAGTCGGCTTAGAAAGCTACTCGCAACAATCTATCACTGCAATTTAAATATGGTCAGCTGGGAGTATCAATGTATTCATCTAGTGATTACGTCCCTAAACCGAATGATCTCGAGGAGAACCACGGCTTTTGCTAACGAGCGATTTAAACAGGCCTTGGAAAGTATCAAAACAACTCCCTGTATGTTTCCTCATATTAATAGGATAACTGGCAGAAAAAGGCTGCCCGGGGTCCTCACTTATGATGGATCCATGCTCATGGATGGCAAAGCCATCGCTGACTCTATCGCAAAACATTTTGCGAAAGTTCTTCAAGGAGAGAAAGCAAGTGAGGACTCTTCCGTTACTTCGCTAGTGAGCAGCACCGCAACGAATTTCGACAGGGACAATGATCAATTGTGCTTGACTCGAGTTCTCTGATTCAAATCCCTCTGACGCACCTACTGGCCATGGTCTGTTTGTCAGCCCTGAGGGGCTCACTTTGTTGGCACTGGAGCAAAATTCCAAAAAATTAGCAGGGGCTGATGGAATCTCCAATTATATGCTTAAAAGGCTTCCCATGTTTTCCTTGTTCTCCTCGCGATCATTCTAAATAACTGCATTAACATTTGCTACTTCCTCAGCAATGGAAATGTGCAAAAATATTCGCAATACCCAAGAAGTCGGGCAGTACTGACGTAGTCGATATTCTTCCGATTTCGTTGCTTTCAAACATTGGTAAGCTACTTGAAAGGGTAATGCTTGAAGGCATCCTACAATTCTCTGCCGGGGCAAGAATTGTGCCGGAAAGACAATTAGGCTTCAAAAAATCTCACTCCACGGTGGATGCTATGACCGTGTTCCAAGCTGATTATAGAAAAGCTGGCGCAACAATAAGCTTGTTGTAGCTTGCCTGATCGATGTGGAGAAATCTTTGACTCTGTATGGATCAATGGACTTCTCTACAAAATGAATGAGGGGACGAACTGTCTTTGCGGTGGCTGGTGGAGCTAGGCCAGACCCATTTTGTATTGACTCGGGGGTTCCACAGGAGTCTATATTTGGCCCTTTTCTTTTCAACATATTCACCTCTGACGTTCCGGGCGTACGAGATGAATATAAGTCCGGAATCCAGGTGAACCTCTTCGCTGACGACTTGTTAGTGAGGTCATCTGAGCACAATTTGCGCTTTGCTAGGATGCGGCTGCAAAAATATTTGAAATCTCTTACTGTATATTACCGGAAAGGGGGAATCAAGGTAAATGCAAAGAAAAGCGAATTAATTGTGTTCAAGGACCCCCATCAAAACTTCAGCCGTCATGCAAGAGGCATCTGTGACACCAGGATTAAGTTGAATGGGCAAATGGTGCACTGCTCTAGGCAAACGAAGTACTTTGGGGTAGTTTTCGACAGGAAAGCTACCTTTAGTGCTCACGTTGATAATACTTTGATAAAAGTGGCTTATGGGTACCATCCATCTTCTTATATCTCTTTTTAGGAAACATTGGACAGCGAGTAAGCGGATCAAAGTTTTGGCCTATGAAACCTTGATCCATCCGATCATCAAATATGCAGTGATGATATGGAATGAAGGTCCGAGAACAAAAAGGGCCAAGATAGGATTATTGGAGCGAAAGATTCTTCGGGCTTGCACAGGCCTATACAGACGGGAGGATTGACAGTCTTACCCCAACGAGGTGCTGGAGACACGAATGGAACCAATAAAATCGAATGCAGAAAAGCTGGTGGAATCGGGAATCAAGAGAGCCAAGGAGCACAAGGCGGGAGTAGTCAGGAGAGCGGCGGACAACCGCTCAATGGACGCAGCGAATGAGTAGTTTTAAGGTAGTTTTAAGGAAAAAATGTACTTAATTCTAAAGAAATCAACTTTTAAAACTGTAATTGTTAGAGCAAATGATTTTTACAAACTTCTGTTTATAATCTAATTATGTTTGATAATGTTGTGGGTGCCAACATTCTGAAAGTTTTGTTTTACCGAAAAATTAATATTGTAATCTAATTAAAGTAAATTATTATTGAACTCCGGGAAAAGCCTTAAGGCACAACACGCATGTATATTGTTAGGTTAAGCTATTAATGAATTGTATACACGTAAAAAATTATAAATCACCATATAAAGATCTTGAATCTTTAAAAGAGCTTTTAAAAAATACCTTTCTTGATAGGGTCTAAATGCCCTAAGATACTGCATTGTCACTCCTCAGGATTTATCATTAATTTGAATTTCTTAGATGTGTCTTTTCTTAAAAACTAATGAGTTTGCTTTTTTCACTGTTTCTGGAAGATTGTTATACTCGTATATACCCAGAGTATCATTCGTTGCATCGTTCTTTCATCGATCAATTCTGGCGAAGATATTATTGTATAAAATTGTTCGCATTCCTTGAATTATATGGGTTTATTTGTGATACTTTGAGAAAGGGGTTTTGTTTCGATTTACTGGATTTTAGACATTTGAAGATAAACTTAGCTTTCTTTCTTTCAGTCAAATCATTAGACTGAAAGTGAAAGCATTGGTCCGTTGATACACAAGAAATTTTCGCTTCGAATTAGTTAGTTTGAAGTTTGGCTTTGGTTCAATAGTCAATATAGGGCTCCGGCACGTGAAATGATTTATGCAGCAAATCTTAGTATTCATTTTTATTTATTTCAATGTTAAAATTACCATATATAAGAGGTTACATTCCATAAATTAAAAAAAAAAACAGTACAGTATCGAATTTATCTTTGTTCATAAAACTTGCTGGGTTGTCTCTAAAAATTAATTTCATGTGTAATCACTTTCTTTTCTATTTGCTCAGAAGCCATGAATTATGGTTAAAATACGTTTCATACCTGAAAGTTCCAATATTAGTGCTTCCAAGAACAGTGGATTCATATATTTTAATTTTAAATGAAATAAATTATCCCAATGAAATCACAAACGAGTAGTTATAAAGCGGAACAAAAAAAAATTATATAAAAAAAACCAAAGAAATAACAAATATAGCAGTGAAATGAAAGCAATATTCTTTAATACTTTTCAACTCATTTAGCAAACGACAAAACAATGAATTTTATAAACTAGATATAATACATATATAGTAACTCAACGAACTACATACCAAATAGGCACGTGTTTAAGAAAAATATATGAAAACATTAATAAAGAACAGTGTAAGTTATTCAATTTCTAAAACCTGAGATTAAATTCTTTTTATAATGGTCGAATGGTGATCTTCCAAAATTCTAGAAGTATCGGTTTTTTAATGTTTTTAAGTGATGTAATATGAGAGACTGACTGTTCCTTTCACCTAGTTTGAATATGTCATGAAATAATTTTTCTAGCTTTAAGTCTAAGTAAACGTAATATAGTTATATATTTTGCTTTTAACAACTATTTGTAGCTCGACTACATTTAATAACAATAATATGAATGCGTGGATTTATTGTTTGACGTTTTATCTAGAACAATACAATATTCTGTAGGAATTCAGTATGTGAAGCGTCTTAATAACATAGGCAAAAACGCTACAAAGGCACAGCGCGCCTTGTGTATGTATTGTATTGATGGGCGAAATGTAAGTAGACATAATTTATATGATGGCAGCATCACTGCTTAGTTCCTCCTCAACGGTTATATACATACCCTCTTCCTCATATGCTGAGTCATGTTTAGCAAGTATTCTCAATAGTGGTCTCAATTTTAGCCACCATTGTTTCTTAGGGATACGTTGCCTGAAAGAAGAAATCATAGAGGTATTATTTACAATGATTAATTGTTATGTAATAGCCATACTCGAAATTAGTTTCACCAATCAAATCAGCTAACGGGGTGAATCGATATTGACGACGAACGATGCCAAGTAAGCAAGCGCTCTCGGAAGTTTCTGCACGAATTGTGTCATCGGGTTGAGTGTTTTTCTTGCATTGATCAACAAGCCATTCAACACATTTGGCAGCCATTTTAGTACCCATGTTACGATCGAAAGGCGATGGTGATCCACCCTGTTGCATATGACCTGTTTAAAGACAAAAAGAAATAACTTATATTACGGCATCTTATGTGAAGAATTAAAATTTTCCAATCAGTAACAAAATTGCAACTTTTGACGAAAGAAACTTTTGAATCAAGAAAGGGAGCAAGGAAGGTAGCAAAAAAGCATAAGGAAGAAGTAGAACACGAAGAAAAAATTGAAGAAAGAGTATATGACCCCACGAAAATAGGAAGATAGTAGAAAAAGTAGGGAAGGAGCGAGAAGAGTGAGAATGGGTGTTTTTACGTATTCTTTGTTCACTGTGAATTTTCGTTAAACAATGTTAAAGTACAATTTCAGTTTTTATATTGATGTTTATTCAGTTCAGTTCAGTTTTCAAATATTTTGTTTTGGGTATATTTACGTCTTAGCCTTATAACTTTGCTCGATTTTGTTGAAAACCATTTATACCTAAAGTTAATCAATGGACATAAAAATATACATTTAATTTTGATTCATTTTTCTTTATTTAAAAAACTTGCTAAGAGAGCTAAGCTCTTCCAAAAACCGATTTTTTGGCTACAAAAATCGCCCGGTTAAACCGAAGATGAAGAAAACCGAAGAATCGGTGCTCTATGCTGAAAGCATCATGAAAATCCTCTTGTTTTTTTGTACAGCTGCTAGTTGGTTAACCAACGACTCAATCTGTCTTTTTGTCCTTTAATACGCAACTCTAAAGTCTTTCCTTTTCAGTAGGTAGTCGTTTTTTTTCAGGAGGAAGGGAAGCCAAAGGTGAATATGCTGCCGAGGGGGTATTTGAATCAGGTGGCTGATGACCTGCATTTTGGGACTCAGTCTGCTCGCGTAAGACATGCGACCGAAATTCCTCTCCGAACTAGCTAGCCTGCCAGTAGTCAACTCGGAGTGGACAAAGGGTGTACGGAATTGTTGACCTGTTGGGTACAGTCCATTGACCCATTCTAATACCTCACGTCTAAAACCGATGAGGCCGGTTTAGATTTCCTTCGGGAAATCGACCACGTGCGAAAAATCATTACAAAACTTCAACTGATTAAAAAAAAGTTAATTCATTCCATGCCCAATTGTCGGAACGCAGTCAATAAGGCATACTATTTTTTTCTTTGTGGTTGGGAGGTGAATGTCATTTATGCACGGAGTGTGGGATTACCATGCTCGCAAGTGGCTGGACTAACCACTAAACACCACTCCTGTCAACCCGAGAACCCGACCTGGAACCGTTTGACACATAACTTCAGGCTAGGTCTCGTTTTGTTATGCCGTGAGGTGCCTTTAAGCTGGGGGATCCCTCTTCTAGCGGGAGGGGAAAGGAAAAGATGAATTCCACACAAGCGATCCCCCATTCTTAACGCCCCCGGCTGCTGTGTCCCTTTTATCTATTAGGACTGCCCGAACATAATGTGTCACCTGGTTCCATTTGCAACCGATTCGAGCATCACCGCGACTATATTATCCGGGGTGAGATCTCCCGTCTCCCTGTAGAGTTCCCTTCGCAGCCTGACCCATTTCGTACACGCAAAAAATGTGTGGCATTCATTGTCCTCCGCTCCTGGGCAAAACCGACAATCGGGGGACAGTGACTTACCAATCTTGTGCAGCTAAGACTGAAAACACCCATGCCTGTTCAAAAGTTGGGTCAGATAGAAGTCAGTCTGACCACGCATTTGTAGAGATTTTTTTCTCAAAATCCGTTCAGGATACGTATGCCGATTGTATGGCACAAGTGTCAGCGAGCTATAAACAAGACTCAGCTGACTTGTCGCGCCATGAAGCTACACTACAAAATATTTATCATGCGTACTCTACTCTACGAGACGTACCGATCAATTTTTATTATCTTTACAAATGTTCTATTATGTCTCAATTAAGCTACTCTATAGTAATTCAAATTTTTTTTTTTGTCTTCTTAAAGTTAGCGGACACGGAGGCTTGAGACAAACGCAAACATTCGACAAAAAGCAACTGTTACTTTTTCCGAAGAAGGTCGTTGCATTACAAGGGAAATCTCAAACCTAAAGAGGTTAAAGTGGCTGAAGTGAACCACTCAACTCTGCCTAAAGGATGGAAACTTGACGGATGTAGTTAATTTTAATCTTGTAAAACAACAAACTAAGCAGTTTCGACGGGGTGACCACCTTATCGGTTCAGGAGCAGCCACTCCTGATCACCACGGGGCTGCTCGACTGCTTATGTTTATTACGCCTTCGATTTCGCCATGGCCTCACATCCGAGATGAGGCGGGCACTCCACCTTCCTTTCGTACAATTCACCCAAGACTGCTGCCAATCGTTGAGTGAGCGCTGTCTTTCCTCGCGGTCAACCATCTCCCTCGCGTCGCATTCTCGCAGTGTTGGTGTCTTCGGGCCTTACATTTCCCTTAATATCCCGTAGCACTTCCGCGTAGGATCGGCTATCTTGGGGTTTCACGAGCAGTCCCTGTTGCCGGGATCTTCGTCGGGGCTTCTTTTTCTCCTGTTTCGCATCAGGTCATTTTTCTTGTTGGGCGTCCGTGCGAACTTTATTTTCTGACACTTTTTTAAGGAGTTTTTTGCGTCCGCACTCAAGTGCCTCTTCCTTCATTCTTTTATCCCGATCTCCTTCGATTGGGCTAGACGCCATTCTTTTATTGATGTTTGATGGTGGAGCTATCTGCGCGTGCTCTTTAGGCTTACCCCTTAGCGCTTCTTTAGCTTGCTTCTGGTTTAAGAAATCGGGATCCAGGTCGTGGGAACATCGCGCTTGAAAGATGTTTTATTGGCAACTGCTCTAGTCTCAATAGACGCACCTAATGGACTAATGGGACTTCGAGCATTACTGTATCAGGGTTCACAAGCAGCACTAATCAGCGAAAGTGCAGTTTGCTGGTTTTGTCACGTAGGGCGAGCAAACTACATATACCCGGAATTAACGACGCAACTTCAACTCATGTCAGAGGCATGACCAATATTGATTTGATTGACTTTTACAACCAAACAATTTCATTCAAGGTTCTTGTTTCGATCGCTTAACTACTTTAATTCAGTCGAATACTATCTAGAAGGAATTTGTCAGTAGATTAGCAGATAATAAACTAGCAGATCCCAATTTTTGTACGCCGAATAAGATCGATATCTTACTCGGCGCGGATGTGTATGCTCGATTGATCTTGGATGGCGTTCTTCAGCTAGCAGAAGAAGCAAACGACCAGAATCGGATGGATTTTGAGTGGAGCAAAAGACAAATCTAGAAGGAGAGCAATTCAATCATATAAGATCAAAACATCGGAAAATGCCGACATTGAACTCAATGAGCAGCTGAAGAAATTCTGGGAAATTGAAGAGGGCCCGCGTGTGGTTATTTTGGATGACGAGGATCAACGCTGTAAAAATCAGTATGTAGCAAACGCCAGGAGACAAGATGATGGTCGTTTCCTTGTGATTCATTCAAATCTCAGCAGGCCAAGGAGAGGATTGGACACTCACGACAAATTGCTAAAGCTAGTTTCGACGCTTCGGAAAGAAGGTTTGCAAGATATTCGGAATTTAAGAATGAGTATGTGAAAACTATAAATGGATTAATCGATGCAGGATATGTATGCTTAGTCGACCATGAGGACATGATCAACAAGGGGAATCATCTTATACATCATGCCGTTATTACAGAAAGTACTTCTACGAAATTATGCGTGGTGTTCGACGCGTCACGGAAAAGCAGGAGTGGCGTATCATTAAATGACGCTTTATTGATGGGCCTGGCAGTCCAAAATGAACTCATCACAGTACTCATGCGTTTTCGTAGATTCCGATTTGCTACGGTGGTTGATATTAGTAAAGTGTTTTGCCAAATAAATATGGATAAATCGGATTCACAATTTCAAAGATTTTTATGTTTATGAATGTTTCACAGCCACTTAAGGACTATCGACTCACAACCGTGACGTTTGGCACTACATGTGCACCCTTTCTGGCGATAAGGACGCTACGCCAACTTCCAGAGGATGAGCGTTTCACCAACCCTCTGGGAGTAAAGATGGTATTTGACGACTTGTACGTCGATGATATGCTGTCAGGTGACGCCGATTTAGTGACAGCAATTCGAAAACGACAGAAGGTTGTTAAGCTCTTGAAATTGGAAGGCGTACCTGAAAAAGGCATCGAAATGGAAGAGTCGTTGAATTTGGAGTTAGTTTGAACCTCCAAGTCATTGGATATTTTTTGGCATCCGAATAAGGACTACTTTTGCTTTCGACTCATTTTGCGCCCACGAGCAGAGTATACAAATTATTCTAACTGGCTAGCCTTTATGATCCGCTGTGTTGGACTGCACCAATCATCATCTGTGTGAAAATATTACTTCGTTGCATTTGGAAACGTGGTTTTTTCTCGTATTCTCAGCTTTCGGGTAATATTGTGGTGCGTGGGGCGTTCTTGTTGTTGTAGCACTACAGCCTCTTTCGGGCCTTCGCTTAGAGATAGAGTATCTCATTATCATGATCGAATGTGTCGGCACTCCGCAAAGTGATATGGTCAGTTTCACGCGTTGGCCGTGTATGTCTGTCCACCCAACTGCGATACGGTCTGATGTTTTTAAACCAGCAAATATCATAACTGAACGGGCTGCTTGTACAGGTCCTGTAGTCCGTACGAAGAATCTACTAAACTCGTTGCCGTCAACAAGAGTCGAACCAGAGACCTTCGGCTTATGGAATGAGTGCTCTAACCACTACACCACGCGGACTACTGTACTGTGGGTGTACTTGCAGAAATATCTGTAAGATATACAAGGCATCAAAATTTCTAGATGGAGTTGCATGGATTTTTCGATGAGTCTGTATTGTGGGCTAGTCTACTTAGTGGCTCGTGGAACCAACGAGACTGAAGTTCAACTGATTATCGCCAAAACTAAAGTCGCTCTTATTAAGTCTGTTACGATACTCAGATTGGAGCTATTTGGTGCAGTACTACTTTCAAAACTAATTAAAATGGTGAAGGAAGTGTACAATTTCATTCGAATGGAGAAGTGGACATTGTCCGACAATACTACTGAGATAAGTTGGATTCAGGGGCAGTCATCTTGATAGTCAGTATTTGTGGCAAACAGGATGGCTGAAATCTACAACAATCCACAAACGACTTGGGTTTGAAAGTTGCACTCGCTAACGATTTTATCGACAACACACTATGGTGGAATGGCCCACATTGGCTTCAAGAAGGGCAAGATAGTTGGCCTGAACTGGGGGATATACACGAAACTGATTTTGAACGCAGAAATGAAAACACTTTAAGATGTCTTCGACACAAAATTTTGAACTAGACAAATTGTTAAATCAATTTCCATCCTTGACTACGTTGATAAAGAGTTACCGCCTATTTTGCTGCTTTGAAGATAAATTTTCTCAAGAAGAGTCTTAGTATGGAGGAATTGAATGGGGCTCTTGAATTTTGGGTGAAATATATTCATCAAAGGGAGTTCCAGGGCGAAATTCGCAAAATTCAAGCCCAGAAACCACGTACAAGGCCATATGACGTTGTGCGAGTCGAAAGACGTCTCATGACTACACACATACCATGCGGAGAACGTCACCCTATAATATTGCAGCAATAAGGAAAATTTACGGAATTAGTTCTTGACCACCCCAACAAAACTACTTTGCAAGGGCATAAGTTACTTATGCTTGCCAATATTCGTGAGCGATTTTGTATAATTGATGGCCGCAACGCCATTCGACACTTTGTGCATAGATGCATCAGGTGTTTCAAGTGCAAGGCGAACACTTCAAGACAGCTGATGGGAGATTTGCTTTGGCCTCGGGTTAATATCATTCGTCCGTTCACACATACGAGTATTGAATACTGCGGCTCTTTCACAATTCGGGATCGGGAAGGCCGAGGTTACAACACGGTCAAATGTTATACTTCCGTTTTTATATGTCTAAAAAGCGATTCATTTGGAATTGGTAAGCGATCTGATTTCTGTCGCTTTACACCGTTTTGTCGCTAGAAGAGGATACCCTACTGATTTAGACAGTGAATGCGGCTCTAACTTCGTTGGGATGAACATCGAATTACGCAAAACAGCACGTACTAATAATGCAATAGCGGACAACATGACAACGCCAGGAGTCAATTGGCATTTAAATCCACACGCTGCCTTCATTTTGCAGGATTATGGGAGGCGGGCGTGAAATCGCTGGAGATTAACCACAGGACATTTCTTAATGGCTTTCACAAGTTGGCGTCACTGAGATAGCAATGAATTATTTAACTCCAACGTATTGATTTTCAGATTTAAATCATACAGCCAGCTACAAAAAAGTAAAGAACACTGGCAGCGCCGGTAAGGCTTATAGTGCTAATCTTACTCGATTTCAAAGGTTTATTGTAGCAACATGCTGTTCTACAAGACCAAACGGTTACAACCGATTATTTTAAATCAGTTTTGATCAAGCCCTTGTATCATTTTAAGAAAAGAAAAACAGCCACACAAGAGCATTAACAAAATTTTACGGTATCATGACACGTTGACTAAATTGTAGTGGATTTGTTGAAGGCTCAGGCCACCTGTGATTTATAGTTCTTCCTCGAAGTCAAGTTTCCACTCAGGAGGCGGAAATTCAAAACCAATCAGGAGGTAATCAAAGCCGTGGAGACGCGTTGCCAGGAGCTCGCGAAAGATGGTCTGGCGTTTGTATTTAAAAAGAGATGTATCGATTAATCGTTAATGATGATGCTATTTCACGGGCTATTACTGATGATTACGTGGGACTTACAACAATGCCTTTTAAATATCAAAGCTCAACTCATACATATATTCCATAAATTGAGCTCGGAAAAGTAATACATGGTTATTATGTAGTTCAATTCGCCGCCATTTTATTTCCAGTGTGTTGACTTCATAACAAGATATCAATGCTACAAAACATTTCTGAAATTTTCATCAAAATTCCTAGATATTTGTGTTGTCTAGATTCTTTGCAAACGTGTATCTGCATAGTATCACGTGTTATTATTGTAATTACTAAATTTTCAATCAGCCGAGATATAGCTGTTTATAGTTCGATTTTTATGAAATTTTCAGAATACGTGTATTTTATATCCAAAAATATAGATACAAGTTTTTGCAAATTTAAGTGCCACGTTTCGAATTTATAAACGAAGACGCAAAACTCATGTAGTGTACCACTATAAAAAAAAGTTGATCAAATTTTGACTTCTGCGGTATTTGCTGACCATGTACTTATAAAGACCTACATCCAGAATTTGTTCAGATTCCAATCTCGAGGACGGCGACACAAATTTCTAGTATATGTTCCCCTCACCTTCAGTCCTCGATGTAAATGCTGCTAGTTTACGAAATGTTTTCATCAAGACCGTTCATTTGATATCCACATTGGCCACCATCTCCGGCGAAAAAACATTTTTTAGGGGTCAGCCCCCGATTTGGAGAGACCCCACTTAAAGACCATATACAATTTATTTTACACTGAAATTTTTAAGAGGGTTTCACTTTTGATCTACGTGCAAAAATTTTTTCATATAGTTTGCGAGCAATCTTACTATGACACACGGAGGACGGATTTTAGTAGGGTATTGAAAAATTATTTTACAATACCCTAAAAATCGATTACTGATGCACAAACAAATCAAACAGCCAAAGCTACTCTCTATCGTAATGTCGCTTTTTACCAAACAACTCAGCTTAACAAGAAAGCACTCCAGTCCTGCCAAAATTAAGCATTGAGTTTTGTGTACCCCTCTCATTCCAAGCAAATCTTATATGAAAATACGATTTAAAAGTGCAATACTAAATCAAAGATTAACAAAAGCATACTTGAGCTCACATTAAACCATTGCAGCGTGGAAATCAGTGCGGGGGTCGAATTGTGTGAGAAAGAAAAGGAGAACATTCACTACTGAAAAGCCTGCGTGTGAAGACCAAAAAAACCTCACAGCCAATGGTGGTATGTGAAATTGAATTAGTGTGGTTTGGAATGAGAAGAGAAAGTATAACCATTACTGGGCGGCAATGTACGCAACTTCCGCTGAAATGACTTTATTATACGTAATTATTTCGCATAAGGAATATGTAATTATATGTTTTGTTCGTACTCCGGAGTGTGAACAAAACATATAAATTCCAGTGATAAATAAGCTGAATTAACCAGACAGGATACTAAAGTTACTACAAAATGCATATGTCGCTACTTCACATTAATTACGAAACGTTGAAAGTAAATAAATATCAAATATTTGTGATTTTTCATTGAAATCTCACTTACCAAGTACGTTTTGTCGGCTGGAGAATAATCCTTTACCCTCTTCAGAGTACAAACGATGAATAAAGTCTGTATTGTAATTTTCCGAAGCTTTTTCATTGCGCAAAATTAAACCGCGCTGTACACCTTCGGCCATTTTCGATGCCATATGGTAAACATCTTGCTGCAAATCTTTTATAGAGAATTTCTCTTCATAGATATATGCTGCATCAGCACCACCAGCTAAACCAGCTAGCGTGGCCAAATAGCCACAGTATCCGCCCATAGTTTCAATTACAAACACACGTCGTTTTGTTCCTTGCGCTGACTGGCGAATACGATCACAAATTTCTGTGATTTCATTCAATCCTGTATCGCAACCAAGTGAGAATTCCGTTCCAGGAACGTTATTTGAAATAGTTGATGGAATCACAACCAGCGGAATACAGAATTCCGGATAATTGGGTCGCTGATCGGCCAACTGTCCCATTGAGTGGTAACCTTCAAATCCTCCAATCACAAGTAAGCCTTGGATTTTAAATTCACGCAGGCGTGCAGCGATTTCCTTGAATTTTCCTTCGGGCAAAGTGCGCTTTGTACCAAGGAAAGCTCCACCTTGTCCAACCCATCCAGTGA
Organism: Odontomyia ornata; assembly: GCA_963969285.1. NCBI lineage: Eukaryota > Metazoa > Arthropoda > Insecta > Diptera > Stratiomyidae > Odontomyia > Odontomyia ornata. The sequence goes on along the minus strand of OZ017738.1, from coordinate 155,605,209 downwards.
CATCAGACCTGAATCACTTTTAGTTAGGATTTGTGTTAAAAGAAAGGAAAGAATACTTACCATCCCATTTGCTTGATATTGCCAGAAACAAGACCTTCAATACCATCGTGAACAGCATAAACGGTATCGCCACGGTAGATGCAATTTCTAACAAACGATCGCACAGCGGCATTCATACCACATGCAGGAGCGCCAATGTGCATAACAGCGAATGTATATCCTTCCTAGAAAACCAATCATCATCACTCAAAACCATGTCTGAAGATAGGATATTATAAACACATCAATGGGAATATGCAAAATAAATAAGAGAATCAGTGTGTTTTCCTAAAACATGTAAACATGCAAAATTTCAATAGTTCCAAGGATATTTGTTTTGTTTAACTAAGTGATGCGTTCTTACGAGTTGACTTTATAGTATCAAAATTTTAAAAATGCCCTTGGTACTACATAGAAGCGATAGAAAACGTAATAAAAGATACGCTTATGTCTTACCGAACCCCAGAGCGTGCCTTGCTGTTTGAAACGAAACATCGTGTTGTTTTAGTGGAAGTATTTGAAATATCAAGCATAATTAAAGCATGAATGCAAACTGAAAAAGTCCAGTTTCAATCGCAGTAGCAAAAATTTGCATGTGGTAGTGTTCATACAGTTAATGTAAATTAAGGAATGTTTAGTTTAGCTATATGAAAAGAGGCAGAACTTTTCATGATTTAAAAGAAAAAAGCTCATTAAGATAGTAGCTTGGCATTTTCATATTATCACTGGCTACATAAATTTGTTTAAAATCTAAGAAATGCATTTTCAGATTTATGAAAAGCTGTTAGTTCTACCATAAAGGCATAATGGTTAATACCACGAGAAGTATTAATGTTATTTTCAAGTTCAATTTAGAAAAATTATAACAAAACCAATAGCAACAACTCACTCTATAGATTCCTTTCTACACAGCAAGGCATGTAAGGCATGTAACACAATATTTGTCATTACTATTACAAAGCACGTGGAGACACTATTCCAAGGGAACAATTGTGATCACCATCACTATGTTAACCTAAAAGATAATGCATATCTACTTAAAAGTAAACTTACAATTCCTTTGCCGGAAGCATCAAAAGATTCTTTTGGTGGCTTCAAACGAGTCAACATTTTATATGTTTCTAAATTTCTCTGGAATGAAGTTCCGCGTAGTTTCACAGCTAATTCCCAATTTTTCTCTGCCATTGCTTGAGCTACTGCTTTTGTACGTTCGACACATTCCATTAATGGTACTCGAATTGCTTGGTTACCATCTAGTGAAACGACACATGGCACACTCTCGGCGGTTGCTTCCATTAAAGCCAAGACAGCTTCAGCACCCATACGACAACCCTGTGAGAAGATAAAAATGTAAGTTTGTAGTATTTGATATTAAACAGTTATTAAATGTAATTGCAAATTAATATTTAGAATGCTGAGAATAATAAAATAGATTACCTTTTGTATATTTCAGCTTTTGCACTTAACACTACGGTGAAGTATATATAAAAGGGGCATTGAAAACAGAAGATGAAGTTCCCGACCGATTGCCCTAAAGTGAGACATTCTATACTATTCACAAGAATCTAAACAGAAGAAGCTACAGTTTGACCAGCTAAGATCAGCTAGTACGATGCCATACATGCAAAATTTGTTGGAAAAAATTCTAAATGTTATTCGAAGCCGCTGCACCTGAAAACACACGATGTGAGGTACTCTAGTCAAACTTTACATTTCGAGGTTATGCTCCCGAAATTCGCTTAAGCACCACATCCCTTTTTGGGCTTTTGTTTAGAGAAGGTAAGAGTATCTAAATATCTTAGTCGCATGTATCGGCACTCAAAAGGTGATATGGTCAGCACCACGCATGGCCGTTAATCCGGCGGGATTCGAACCAGGAACCTTCGGCTTACGCAGCGAGCACTCTAAATATTACACTACGCGGACTAAACTTGAAAACTATCTGTTACAATACTCTACTTAGACCAGTTTTGCCATATGGATATCAGGTCTGGTGTAATCAGAGTGCTAGTACTATGGAAAGAGTAAGAATTTTCGAAAGGAAATGTCTTCGTGCATGTACTGGTCTGCACAAAAAGCCTAAGACGGATTGGAAGCACTTATAACGAATATCTCATTTCTCCTGAAGAATTCACGTATTTGGACATGAATCGGTATGTTTTTGATCCTAACGGTGTTCCGGTTATATATGATATATATAAAGACGGGCCACCCATAAGAAGATAAAATATCCTCCAAATTTGAGAGGGAAGTTCGAGCTAAGGTCAGAGCGAGGCATTTTCATAGGATGGAGCACCAAATCTAAGCCTTATCGCCTTTCGTTACCTGGCGAGGTAAGAGTGGAAATATTGAGAGGTGTCAAATTTATGGACAGATTCTTCTTCCAACCGAACACAATTTTGAAGATTTCGCACCGTCAGACCAGAACCAACTTAGGATACTATCAAATGAAACAATTGACAAGTCAGTAGCAGTGAACATACTCCGCAATCAAGATGATCGCATCGAAGATGACGACATCCACTCACGAAATTCATTTCATCAAGCGGAAGATTGGATGTCAACCGAGAGTACAGTCGAATACGAGCAAGAAAAATTTCAGGGATTTCTACAGATGGCGTCTTCAGTTGATGTGCCTATGCGAAGAGGACGAGAAAGGCTACGCTTGGTGAAAACAGGAAGAAGAGGGAGACTTCGAAAGGAATTTACTGTATCAAATTATGCCGAGGAATCCTAAGCTTATTACATTTTCGTCACCGCAATTCCTATGGCTTAGGCACGCAAAGGTCAGCAGTCGGGAGAGTGGACAAGAGCAATGGCCGATGAAGTCAAGTTTATTTTGGACAGATCAAGCGCTTGATGTGTAGTAGGCAGCAGATTTGTTCTTCGAAATAAGTATGAATCTAACGGTATACTCGAAAAGAATAAGGCAAGAATAGTTGCAAAGGGGTACAGTCCGCAGTGCGGTAAAGATTTCTACAAGACATATGCTCCAGTTACACACACGGCCAGGGTCTATTCGCACAGCAATCGCAACGGCTGCTCAGAGAAATGTGACAACGTGGCAACGGCTGTATTCATGGAAGCTCCTGATCAGTTTCGATAAATACTGAACCACATACAGACACAACAGAACATTCTACATGGAACTGAAAAGATTGGGACTTGAACCAACAAATGGTGGCCCCTGCGTGTATTTACGGATGCAAGGGGACGAAGTGCTGAAAATCATTATATGTTTCGACGACGTCTGGGTAATTTTTGAGATACTTGGTGGAAATTCAGCAATTTTGCAAAGATCTAGCTCAGATTTTTGAGATCAAAGATCTTGTAGAGCACAAGCGTTGCTTGTGCATCAAATTCTCCAGAAACGGACAAAGCATTTTGCTGAACCGGAGACATACGCGGGCGGTCCGATAAGTAATTAGCCTACAAAAGAAAAATGAAAATTTTGGAGAAGTGGCGATTGATTTTTCAACATAATCTCTTCTTAGTTCGATAAACTTGACCCAGCGATTGTTTCTTTAACCCGTCGGAAAAATACGTTTTCTCGAGTTCTGCAAAGTAGGCCTCCGTGGCGGCGATGGCCTCCTGATTCGACTCAAATTTCTGCCCGACTAGTGACTTCTTCAAGTTCATAAACATTAAAGTCGCACGGGGCCAAATCTGGAGAATACGGTGTATGGGGTAGCAGTTCATAGCCCAATTCGACAAATTTTGCTTGGCCACAGCGGAGGTGTGAGCCGATACGTTGTCATGGTGGAAGAGCACTTTTTTCTTCGGTTGAATTTGTTGTCCGGAGTAAGCACACGCGGCACCCATCGCGACGACAGCTTTCTCATACCCCAAAATGTCATCCAGGATATGACCCACGGGATCTTCTGAGATGCGTACTGTCTCAGCTATCTCGCGCACCTTCAATCGGCGGTCTGCCAGTACGAGCTCGTCGATTTTTGTCACGTTATCCTCCGTGGTAGCCGTTTTCAGGGCTCATCAAAAACCGTTGAAACTCGTTAAACCAATTTTTTACTGTCGCTATCGCAGGGGGCAGTCACCGTACACAGCATCCAAGCGCTCTCCGATTTCGCTGCGCGATTTCCCTTCCCAAAACAAGAATCGAATTACCGATCGATATTGCTCTTCCTCCATTTTTCTAAAATCCGCGGACACGCCCGGTTCTACACGCGGTCAAAACTAAACTACGGGTCCGATTAGGCTGAAATTTGGACAGTAGCTGTCTACGAGAATGTATATACGATAGTGAATCTATCTTGCGATAGTGGTGCCATTGGGCGGTGAGGTCAAGTACTTATCGGTTCGCCCTCGTATAATCGACATTCTCAAACGCTTTGGGATTGCGTCTTGCAACCACATATCGACGCCTTTGGACCCAGGAGTGTAATTGATGAAAGGCTATAAACGGAATAAGGACGATGAGAGAAGCCACCATATTCCGAGCTGGTTAGTTGTCTGCTGTATTTGTCTGCGACGACCCGCCCCAACATTGCTCACACTGCAAGTTGATTAGGGCAATTCAACGAGTGCTACAGCCAAACTCACTGAACTCTGGCAAAGAAAGCACTCCGATTCTTGGAAGGGATGATGCATCTCGACATATCATGCCAGAATGAACATGAGCCACTACAGTGCACGGTAGACGCTCGTATTTGGGGTAGGCTTTCTGTTTGGTAGAAGGTGTCATCGTCTGGGATTCGCACAAGCAGCACAAAGTTGCTTTTTCGATCACAGAAGCTGAGCATATTGCGTTGAGTGAGGCGACGAAGGAAGTTTTGCATCTGAGGCGTTTCGGTAAAGGTATACAGTCAACTTTCGATAATTTGACACTCTTTAATTTGAATCTCTCGATAATTTTTTAAGGTTTTTTTCCGGTCCCTTTAAAAACGCTCGATAAATTGAAAAAAATCAATATAATTTGGTCTCTACGGTAATTTGAAGTTGAATGAATGATATTCTGCCTACTGATATTCAATAATTTGAACTCGCTCTTCCCTATTCTCTATAATTTGAAGAGATTTTGAAGCACAGACCTGTGGTTTGTTTACATAACTGTTGTTCAGCGTTCGTCTTTTGTTTACATAAATGAAATATAATTTCTAGTCTTCGTTCAAATGTTAAAGTGAATTGCGTTAATAATTGATTAGTGGTTATTAACTTTTAAGGATAAAAATAAGTTAAAGAAAGAACAAGAGCCTTTCCATTAGTGAAAAGAAACGTGTCATCCAAGTTGTGGAGGATGGACAACCGAAAAAAGATATCGCAAAACAGTTCGGTACTTTACCATCAATGTTATCGATGATTTTAAAAAACAGCGACCGCGTCACCGGAACTTCCTTAATTGCAAATAGGAAAGGGTCACGTCTTCAGGAGTGCTTGCTCAAGTGATCCGGCAGTGTCGAGGACAAAACGTTCCCGTGGGCGGTTTTATGTTGAAGGAAAAAGCTAAGTCTATTGCGCAGTCTCTTGGGATTACTGGGTTTGCAGCAAGTGAGGGGTGACTCTCAAATTTGAAAAACCGACACGACATTGCATTCAAAAAAATCTACGGAGAGAGCAGCAGCGTAAATAATTCCATTTGTTCCCAATGTATTGACAAACTAAGCCAGTTTTTGAACGGTTATGACCCAAGGAACATATTTAATGTGGACGAAACTGGGCTTTTTTACAAATGTCTTCCAGATGACACATTGACGTTCAAAGATGAAAAGTGTCATGGTGGTAAGCTGAGCAGGGATCGAATAACTGCCCTTTTAGTATGTAATATGGACGGATCTCAAATGTTAAAGCCACTCATCATAGGCAAATCTGCGAAACCACGCTGCATCAAAGGTATAAAATCGCTGCCCACAATCTATCGATCAATTAAAAAATCTTGGATGACAACAGAATGGTTGACCTCGATTAACGGTGAGATGAAAAAAGAACGACGGAAAATTTTACTTTTCTTGGATAACTGGTCCGTGCATAATAACTCACCACCGTTAGACCACGTAACATTGATATTCTTTCCACGCAACAGAACATCAAAGTGGCAGCCATTGGATCAAGGGATTATTCAAAATTTTAAAACTCTCTATCTTAAAGAAATTGTTTTTCTTGTGCTCGATAGTATTGAAAAGGGTGAAAAGGTGAATATAACACTTTTGACCGCAATAATCATAATTGATAAGGCCTGGAAAAATGTCAACCCTACCACCCTTAATAACAGCTTTATAAAGTGCGGATTTAAACAAATCAAAAATATAGAACATTCATCATAGCAGTCAAAAATTTCGAACTTTGACTCAGGGTGGGGACTTCTTCCTAACTACTCGTATGGAGAGTACACGTTTAGAGACTACGTTCAAGTTGACGATGAAATCAGTGTCCACGGTGTCCTAACTGATGCTGAACTGTAGGATTTGGTCCCTCTGGATGAGGACGAAGATGACAACAAAAAAGAACAACCACCAATTTGTTTCATTGAGCGAGGCAAGGACATATCTTACTCACCTTCGCTCCTACGCCCTCAGAACCGACACAAGTGACGATTTCTTTTCAGCTCGCAACACAAGTTACACACTCACAGAAAACTACGGACTTTTTTCAAAATAAACATTTGTTTCTAATTATATAAACTACTTGAAATAAAATTAACGAGTTTTAGCTAAACTCTTGTTTATTTGAATATTTTCCTCCCTCCCCCTCTTGATTACTTGAACTTCTGATATTTTGAAATCTTGGTAATTTGAACTTTTTCTCTGGTCCCATGAACTTCAAATTATCGAGAGTCAACTGTACATGGCTAATGCCAGAGCAGAAAAGTTAGCGACGAATCCATGCACACACCAAGCACATTGACATCCGCCATAATTTTGTGCGTTTTAGTACTTCAACACGTAAAGTCAGAAGATATGCCCGCTCATGTAGTGACAAAACCCCTTATCAAACATAAAGATGAGCGATACATCAAGTTGGTGGTACTGTCAAGTTTGTCACTCGAAGATCCAGCAATTGTGTCGAGGGGCAGTATTGGAATTATAAGCTGAGCGATACGATCCAACCGCTATCTATCGGCGCTGAGGGCTCCATTATTCTTTTAACATAAGCCCGATCGGGTTCTTAAAGTTAGTGCTAATTAGAGTCTCGTACCGCGAACACGTTTGATATTTTCTCAACTTTTTGACTGTTCAATGTATGTATGTTAGTTCTGAAAGTCAGTATCATATCTATTTTTCTCTGTTTGCCGGATCTTTTATCAATAATAATAACAACTATTGCTGCTATAATATCACCGGCAGTTTAGCCGTGACATTATTAAGATGATTACAAGTAATCTATTAAATTCTATTTTTTTTTTGTTTTAGCACTAAAGCTCCTTAGAGATAGTTAGAGTATCTTGTTATTTTCATCGCATCGGCACTTGGAAAGGTGGTATGGTCAGACCACGAGTGACTATGCGTCCGTCCGCACAGCTGCGAAACGTTCTGAAGCAGTACGTATCATAAGTAAACGGGCTTGTAGTCCGTCAAAAGAATCACTCGAAATAAATCATGTTTTCACTAACGGGGATTTGAACTAAGGATGATCAGCTTACGGGGTGGGCACTCTAGCGACTAAATCACGCGGATTACTATAAAGTTCAAAAGCTAGAATTGACTGGGTCGTTTTTTGCCAAAACACCTTCATCATCATTATGAGGTGTAGTAACTGAAGAGGTCAGGAGTGTGAAGAGCGATTTATAAATGACCATCTTGATTTCCTCTATTCTGAATGCAAAGATATGGTATCACAAGAGAAACGAAAAGATCTACGGAATATGTATGTCCTCCTGAAACCCATACCAGATCGATTGCAGGATATGCTCAAACAAATGTTCCTCGATCATATCAAAAATGAGGGCACTGAAACAATATTTACGCTGAAAGGTGAAAATATTCACATTCAATTTGTCGAGAATATGTGAAGGTGCATCAAAAATATCAAAATTTAATAGCTGATGTTTTTGAGAATGACTCGCTATTTTTAAGTGCATTGGACACAGCATGCGCGAGTGTAGCAAATAAATGATTGCAACTGACGAGCGCCGGAGTGTGCGCGCGGCGGCAAAACACCAGCGAAAGGTCATTTTATTGAATTGTTGTGCTGTGAAATGCTTAAAATTTGGCGTGAGTTCGTGTATTTTGCATGATTAATTTCATCCGGCAAGTTCAATTTAATGCAGGGAGTGTACGGGAAGTTAGACGAAGGGAAAGAAGAAAGGTGCATTTGAATTGCCATGGCGTGAGGAAGATTGACTCTTCCGTCGCGACTGAAAGAAAAGATTGCATGGAGTTAAGTGGAGTGTGCCGGGGCAATGAGACTTGCGCGGTGTGTTAAACACAAATGTACATTATTCAGTGAAGAAATGAAAATTGTCTCAGGGAATTGATTAGAAATCTGATTTCTAGCGGATAGTCGAGTTCCAAATATTTTTAAGTGTGAGAGGAATGTTGGCTAGTCCCAAACAAGTGTGTGTGAACGAGCGAGAGAACGGTTTGCAGAGTGTGTTGGTTCGAGGGTTTGCCGTTGTTTGGGCGATGGGGGGAACTTGCTCGCGCCGTGAGTCGGGTCTCGATCGTCAAACAGTGCGGACGGCGTGAGGAAAAAGGCAAAATTATCGCGTGTACCGACTACGAGTGCGCGAAGTTCTCTTGATTCACACAAGAGTTAGTGGATATGTGAATAAACGCACGCAGAAGAAAAATCGAAGTGCGAATTTTATCGCGAGGTGCTTACACACGCTTGTGCTCCAATTCGATTTAGTTTCTTACGGTTTCGCAGCAGAGTGCGGACGATTAGAAAATAACGGCAGGCAAGCGCTGTTGCCGAGTTTCTCGTCAAACGAGTTCTATGTGTCAGTGAGTGCACACTTGGTGTATGAGTGTTAGCTCAAAATCCGAAACGGGGACGGCGATCGGAACGACGGGAAAAAAAAGACGCAAAGGGAGAGAACGAGCAGTAGTTTGTGAATGTTGAAAAGCTAGTCGCCGCGCTATATTTAATTATATGTATTTCGTGATTTCGTAAATAATTTGTCACCAAGTGACGAAGATTGAAATGATGAAAGCGTGTTTTAAAAGTGATAAACATCACCTTATTGTGGATACCTATTAGTTCTACCATCAGGAAAACTTTCATAATTGGAACGTTGTTGGGGTCGTGCTCATTCTTTGGAAAGTTGCTTGATTGCGGTAGGATTAACCTTTTTTTCGAATTATTTTTTTTATCAGGGGTAGCAATTGTGTAACGGGATTAAGAAGGCATTGACGACGCAGCAGTGCATGTAAATGATACGGCTTTTTTCTTAAAACCCCGGAAAACGGTACATCCTGCTGGTGACATTTGAATGGTCACTAATGTGCGGACGAAAGAGACGAAATTTCTCAGTCTTGATGTAGAATACTTCACATCGTCGAAAGCGCGTGACGCTCTTAAGAAGTCTCGTTTTGCTGAAGGAGATAATTGCTAATCCCATCCCGAGAGAGTGCAATTGATTAGTTGGATTTTATGTTAGACTATAAATCTCTTCATCGAGCAAAGAAAGTTCCGGTTTATTGAAAAGAGCTTAAAGTGATGTTGAAGGAAATCTCGTTTTCAAACTCTTGCATTTTGGATACTGTCCGTCAGCCGACTTAAAAGTGGGAGTTCCAACTGAAATGCTAAACAGGAATTGATCGATTCAAGTTGTCCTTTGTGCTCTCCTGGCGCCCGGAAACAGTTCAATTTCTTGCAACGTGATTGTGAACTCAACGAATAAGTGATAAAAATAGCACAAAGGCGTATCAAAGTGTTCGCAGAGAGAGTTGGCATGCTGAAGAGAGCTTAAAAATTTGGTAACTGTGTTCCCGGAATCGATCTACGCATTAATAGACGTTCCCCTTGAGCGGCTGCAGGAAATTAAAAGTTATTGCTAGAATTTTCTGGTATTCCGAATAAAAAGGATAATTAGATTCTTGTTGCACTTATCGGATTCTTCTCCAGATTTCACTTACCCAGCACATCCTCGCAACAACTGACCTTTCCGAAGGAAAAAAACAAAACACTCAAAAACGATGACTTCCCGGAAATGCTATTTTTAAAGCCAAACTGATTTGTTTACGTTGGCCTTGAAGATCCTGAGGATTACGAAAGTGCCATCGCAGGCGCTATACGATCGCACAAGTCGATCCCGAACGCACATTGGCTGCCTCGAACATTTCGTAAGGAGCGTGGCAAAAGCAAAAGGACAAGAACTTCGAAGGTCACTGCAAAAGGATTAGCGAGAAGACTTGGAGGATTCCGGAACCTTGCGGGAGTACGTGAACATTCCTTGGAAACAGATTCCCTGAACGAAAGTCAAATGCCAGCTTTTAGTGATTCAGTGGTGACTCCTGAGGAGGCGATAGGCATTCTATACAAGTTATACAATGTCATATCTGTTTATTTTGCGGGACATAACAAGTTTACTAAGTTCTTGACCAATTGTTAATATATTAAACTTTTAATGGCTCAAACGCAACCCTACCTAAAATTAAATTAAAATTATTATTCGAAACTAAAATATTGCACACTAGTAGTTAAAACAAGGCATGTGTATTAAATCATTTTTATAAAGTGCAAACGCTTCAAATGACGATTCAACATAAACTTAATCTAAAACTATTTGGAACTATAAAATAAAATTATTCGGAGGTGCGAAGAACAAATATCTGTTATCTGCGCGCGTGATAGAATTTAAAATAAGAGAGTGTGTTTACGAACTTATTGGTGAGTCGAAACAGGCAACAATTGAAATTTGCGGGGAATACTCTGGTGAGGTGAACTTTTTTATTAATTATTACCAGTCGCCGTGCACCTAGAGCTGACCAAAACTTTCTCAATGCAATCACGGTGTTGATAGTGCAAGGATAAATACGGGTACCCAACGCCATTTGAATTGAGGACAAGCCGCAATTACTCCATGGTCTGCCGTGATTACAGCGATTGATAACTACTCGTACACATACAATACCCAAGCCCCATTTCGATGACGATTTCAATCCGTCCGAAGAACCAGCACTGGAGCAGTACTAATTAGCGGATGCCACGTTTGGTTCGTTTTCAAGGCTTCGGCAACCCCCCCCGCTCTACTGATCATTGTCTGGGACGAGCTGGTTAACGGAAACACGTTCGCCAATCCTGACATTCAAAGCGCATCGGATCGACAGTTCCTCGGGTTGCAGCGTATTCAACTGGCCCCACAATCATCGAAATGATTTTGTGTTCTGCACCCACCGCTAGCGAGTGAATTATATTCTCCTGTGTCAGGAACTGTGGTAGAGAAGAACACATCAGTTGAGGATACCCCAGGGTCAAGAAATACATCGTGCTATGAAAAGGCTGGTTATTCAAAGTGAAGCTCAGCGAAACTTCAGAAATTGATAAACTTATGGATGAGAAGAATTACGAACAATTCTTGAAAACGGATTCACACTAGCGCCCGTTTCAAGTGATTTGATTACTAAATTTAGAATGGCATTCGGCCAAAGAACTTTTATAGTGATAGGTGAATTATTCGGCCTTAGACCATTATCGAAGTACATTGTAGCGTTTAAGTTAACCAAAAACGAAGATTTACAGGACGTATCCAGCACCCATCGAGCGCTCGACGGAACAGGCGGTGAGTCCTTTTGATTTAATTTATTTATTAATATTTTTCTTATATAATTATTCAAATTATATCAATTATTTTATTTAAATTTCATTTTATTATACTTAATGAATAAACACACTCCCTCAGATTCGGAGTTCCTTTCGGTTGAAAAAGAAAATGTCGTAAACGTACAAAACCTAATAAAAAGTGCACATTAGAACTTTTGAATATATTTGAGTTGAAATAGATAAAGGAAGTATTAAAAAGCTCGCTCCATGTTAACATATAGCCACGACTTAAATGTACCGAGAAGATCGTTTGCTTAATTAAAGTATATCCGATATACGAGTATCTTATCAGCAATAATTTATTTATTACTCTCAATCTTTATATCTTTGTTAAATTTGGTTTGTCGTGGAGAAGCTTATATTAATTATGATAAACAAAGGGAAAGAAAAATAAAAATGAAGAATTAAAAGAGAAAATTGGTCTTTTCCCTTCCGGTTTTTCTGACCGAGTATAGGACCCGGTACGGTGGCAGGCTTCCACCTCAAAATATGAGCCAGTCACCGGGTACAATTTAATCCTTTTTATTTCAGGTGACTTTATGGGTTGAGTGGCCCAAGCCAAGTGCCTTTTTATGGCATAAAGTTATGCAATTCCATTGTATAATTCTATGACATAAATTGGTCACCGGGGTACTCCCCTTCTGATGGGAAAGTTCATATAATTCAAGTTGTATGAGTTTTCCACTCAGAAGAGGAATACCTGGCCACTTCAACGATTTAACATTGGATTTATTCCGGTTGGGTGGGCATGAAGGGGCTCCACCACCACCCGGTTGCCCCTCTTTCATTTGTGGGCCCTGAATGTATTTGGGTAAAGACGAGGTCACCCCCAAATTAGTCTTTCTTGTCAGGGTGCACTTGTTCTCGCAACAAGTCGTAATTCCTTCGTGGAGGTTATCTACAGATTTGCGACTTCGGTCGTCCTCTCGAACTCTGCAAGCAATTCGTGAATGCGAAATGTTTTGTAGTGAGTCCTCGTGCCGGGGAAACGAACCCGCCCCACGACACCGCAATGCTAGCCTGCCAGCGCATTCACGCGTCTCCGGACGAGGGCATTCTCGGCAGGAACCAACACCTTCCTCTGCCGAGGCAGCAGAACATCGCTGCGGTCCTTTACGGACTTATGAAAATCCCTGTTCACTACAGAGGGTAGAAAAATACAAGAAGATATACTTCAGTTGAATATGACTGACACTTATACTATTCTGATGTTTTCTTTTATATTTCCTGTGCAATTCTCTATGGTTCTATCAAAAACTAAGGTAATGAGAATTTCATTTCTAACAAACGACTAATTGTAAGGCTGGCAAAGAGTGCTCAGGTCCTGTCAAAAATCTTTGGTATTCCGTGGTATATAAGGAGCACAATAATACAAGATTGCAATACACCAATTTTTCACAGTCAAGCAGCTACTTGAAAAATGCTGCGACTTCAATATTGACGTGCACCAAATTTTCGTTGACTTTAAGTAAGCATACGACAATATTGATCGTAACGTACTGTACCAAATAATGCTTACCAAAATGACACTGACGTCGACGACCTCTCAAGTCCGCATCAATAACCAACTCACCGATGCCTTTGACACAAATATCGCACTAAAGCTGAGTGATGGGCTGGCCCCATTGATATTCAATTTGGCTCTGGAGTACGACATAAGGAAGCAACAAGATACACGAGGTACATTACTATACAAGTAGTAGCCTATGCGGACATCAACATTTTGTCACGGGCATTAACAACTGCCAAAGAACTCTTCCTGAAACTCGACAGCGGCTACAAATCAATGAAAATAAGACAAAGCTCATGACGCAGTCGAGGACAAATACCTCAAATACACAAAATATCACACTTGGCGAATACAGTATCGAAAATGTGAGCGAATATGTGTATTTAGGCGCCAAAATAACAATAACGGATAATGAAAGAGACGAACGCCGAAGAATACAGCTCGCAAATAAAATATTTTATTCAGTTTTACCGATCTTGAAGACCAGCTGCATACACAGTTTAACAAAGCTCCAAGTATACAAATCTGTGATAAGACCTGTGTTATGCTATGCCTGTGAAACATGGACCCTAACCCAAGCATCCGCAAACATAATGAACGCCTTTGAGCGTAGCTTGACGGGGACCAATGGCGAATTCGATACAACCATGAGCTGTATGAAATTTTTGACGAACCAGAGGTCTCAACGATTGTAAGACTGAGGAAGCTGCAATGGGCTGGACACATGAATCGTATGGACGAACAACGGATACCCAAGAAGGTATTCGTTGGGAGAACCGAAGGCGGCCAGTGGGGAAACCGAGGAAACTCGGTCGAAGAAGACAGTTCATCGCTGCTCGTATTTCGGAATTGGAAGACGTGGTCAACGGGCCGAGATAGTTGAAGGCGATGTTTGCTGGAAGCGAAGGCTAGAAAGGGGCTATAGTGCTAAGAAGAAGAAGACTATAAAATTCTATTATAATCTTAAATTTTTAACATACTAAAAATAACAAATATCAGCTCTAATATAAGTAGTTCGCGTAGTGTAGTGGTTATATTATTCGCTGCGTAAGTCAAAGGTCCCTGGTTCGAATTCCGTTGGTGACGAGATTTGTTTCAAGCAATTCTTCGAACGGACTGTAAGCCCGCTCAGTTATGATACGTACTGGCAGCTGGGTCGACGAACATATGAAAAAGCGAGGTACTGACCATATCACTTTCTTGAGTGCCTATACATTCGATCAAGATAATGAAATACTCTAACTATCTCTAAGCGAAGGCCCGAAAGGGGCGGTAGGGCTAAAAAAGAAGGTTTGTTCTAATAACTAAAACTGTAGACTACGTTTTTTTTCAAGTCATTGCATATTTATACAAATAAAAATGTCTACTCAATCAATTAAAGTTATTCGAATGACAATTAAATAGAATATAGTAACGTGATATATTAGACACAAACGTAAAACAATATGATTTAAATATTAATAAACGTTTGAGTATTCAGCATATATTAACATAGGGTTTACAATGACTTCGTTCAATGATCCACTTGGGCTAAAATTATACAGAATCCACCAAAGACGTGCCAAAAACCTACTTCGCATAAGCTGGAATTTCTAAAGCAAATAGAAGGTCTGTCTGCGTTTAGGCATCCGCGCTAGAACCTTCGAGGAACTCATGCAGGGCATCAGCATAACCACTGATCCCTCGAAAAGTTTTGGGAATATAACATTGATGTAGTCTAGATTTTTCGAATTCAAGCAAGCATACAACAGTATCCACGCAAGATTGGACTTGGGATTTGAACTAATTTGTCCGCATGCTACACATCTGGACACAGAGTATTGTTCAAACGAGGCATGTGGTCTTGCACATTTTAAACACTCCTTGGATTCCGTGCGCCTCCGTACAAACAAGCACAGAAAATCCTTCAAACCACAGGAAGCTCACACATACAGCCTTGCTATCGAGGGGAGAAGCATCATTAAAGCTAATATGTTCATCTGCCATATAAAAATATCTCCTAGTTAAAAAATTTCAGTGATCGAACAATGAAAGTTAAAATAAATAGCTCATCAGGGCTAATCATGAAAGATAAAACCAGCAGAGATAGTGAATATAGGACGGCAAGGAATAAAGTGTTGAAAGTTCCTCAAAAATTAGGTATTTAAACTGCTAAACAATTTTATGTTATTTCACAATAAATTCACTTACCAAAACACGGTCAAAAGCACTTGGGTTACCACCACGTTGCACATGACCCAAAACAGTAATACGTGTATCTTGTTGAAGTTTATCGACGACGACTTTCTTCACATCTTCAGCTGTAATGGGCTTACCATCACGATCAATAGCACCTTCAGCAACAATGATAATATTCAAACGTTGACCTGCTTTACGCTCCTAAATTTTTTTTTTATGTGAAAGAAAATAAAAGATTAATATTCTTATCTCCAAAATTAAATAAAATAAAAATGAAATGAAATTTATCCAAATGTAGATGTAATGCAACTATGGAACGATAACATTTCTATGACAACGTGAACAGTTATAACGATTATGATATATGATAAATTGAATTGAATTCAGTTAATGTATTTTGCCTTAAAACAGTTTCAAACGTAGTCAGTAAATTGATGAAATTATGATTTATAATAAATGAATTTTTGCGATACTCAATAAGCCATGCTAGAAATTAGAATAAAACAGAATATTTTGTGTTTTTGTAAGATTTGAAGAGTAATATTAGTTACAATTATACATTTATTCCAATATACCGTTGTTTAAATGAGAACCAGTTAAAGTGGTAGTTTCTTTTAACTATAACTTATTTGTTGCGTTTTACACTCATATTATATAGCAATTGCAAAAAATATCTTAAATGGAATTAGACGCTTCATTATGTGCATACATATAGAATTGAGACCTAAATATAACATTCAACTTAAATTGTCCCTGTATCTCACACACATGTATAATCCTATGTAATTGAGTTAAATGATATCGAAATCTTACTGTTTTTACGCTGTCTTCTATATGGTTTAAAACTCCAACATTGACAAGAATTACTTCATGAGCATTCGAGGATTAAAAATTGCCGTTATTAATTTGTTAAAATTCTATTCATAGTTAATTGAAACCGAGACCTTTATATTAGTGAAATGAAAAGCAATCTTTTGCAGTCGGATATTCAGTTAGTAGAAATTTTGAGTATGAGATTTCGATATTTAGTAACACTAATTTCTCATTTACGAGTAATTCTTATTCGAACGTATACGAGTATACTTGGCTGTGCTCAATTTACTTATGGCGACAATTTTTTCGAAACGCCAAACATAAATAAGCTTTCTTAAAATAATGCATGGTTACGGAGTTATTAATTACAATTTGATCCTAAGTACTCGTATGTTGCACCTGACAAATGGTATATCCACGTTTGTTACGTTACTTTTATGAAACTTCAAATTTTTTGTTAGATAAGCACATCTACTGCTATCAAATAGCAAAAAAGCAAGAAAGCGTTTGCTATGGAAATACTTAAACACAACAGACACAGTAATTCCTATTATTGTACAAGACTTAATTTTTGCTTAAAGGAAATCTACACTTAAAAGTTTATATAGTTACGAAAATTTTTAATGTATTACTCTTCAATCCTTGTCGTGAAATTATTACAAAGATTTTGAAGTGAATTCGTGATGAAGAGAACAAATAAACGGAGAATTCTTTAACCAGCAGCACCGCAATAGCAACAATAACCTTAAAATAATTGAATCACATAATAAACCACAACCATGAATCAACCAAATAGCCCATCGAATCAACGAAAGTGGTCCATTTAAAGCACTTAAAAATATACAAAAATTTACACAGTTCAATTAAAACGGAGGAGGATAAAACTAAGGACATCAAGGGACAGCGAAATACAACTTTACAGCAACATTAATCATAAAACTTATTCAAATTACTGAACCAATTATGGAAAGTTTGTTAATTATCAGCTTAAAATGGTTTTCTTTTTTTTTATATTGAGTTATAACAATTTCGTTTGGTTTTTTATTGAAAATTATTGCAATTCACATCTAGCGAAGAAAAACATCATAATCGTGTCATGTATTACTGAGTTATTCGTTTCGAGTAAAAATTTACAAAATGGCATCGAAAGTTTTATTCTTACGAATACATAAAAAAATCCAACAAAAAATATTTCACCCTGTGTCTACCTGAGCTAACTTTTCACATAATAAGTTCTGCCAATCATTTGACACCGGATCTTCAGGTATGAATACAAAATCAGCTTCACTAGTTAAGGCAGTTACTATCGCTAGGTAACTAGAAAAACACAAATAAGAATTGACAAAAATATGGGAATTATCATAAATACATATACGTAGTTAAAGAGAGAAAATTATTTACAACTGAAAATGAAAAATGATATGGGAGGACAACAACATATTCGTAATAAACTATTGGCGGTACGAATACAAAAAATATTGTTGGCTTTATACAATTGAAATACACATTCGGAATATTACAAAAGGAAGAGTCAAACATATAATCTTATTAAAAAGATATTTTTTAATAGGATAGCCCTGAACAATATTCACTATTACAGTTTTCTTTTGGAAAATTTAGGTTGAAACTTCCAGTTATAACTACTATAGTGTTTAAAAAATTATATTTACAAATAAAACACATCCAACTAATTACCGTGGAGATCGTGCTCAAGGGGCTATGTGAAAAATTAGTTACTTTCATTCTCTGCTCTTTATTTAGAAAAAAACTTTGCTTTTCTGGATCATAATTTTACGTTTCTATTTGAAACAAGAACACTATGTCTGATATTTAAAAGAATGATTTGATTGTGAAAATGCTTAGTAGATGCTACAGCTGTGTAGGTTGCAATCCTTACACAAAATAATTGTTTCAGAAATTTTATGTTTTAATTTCACGTGCAAGAGAAAGTAATATTGCTTATCTTTATCTTCTATGAATGTAAATAATATCAAATCATCCTAATTATTGAACAAAATTTTTAACCTGATATAATACGAAAGAAAGCAAATAAAACAAAGATTTTTAACGCTTTACTATGGGCATTAATGATAAGGGCGGGCGAGACACTGCTGAACTTATAGAATACATGAAGTGATTTTAAAAGGGCAAGAAGTGAAAACAAAGGTCAGTTTTGCTAACCGGCCAAGCATTTCAGTTGCTTTTAAAAGTCCAGGTTTTGGTCGAAGTTAATGGTGTTAATATAAAAGAAAAATTCCTAGGCCCAGTCACACAAAAGCAAATGGAGCTTAACTACCCTTACCATCTAGCCAATGTTAAATATTGTATTTTTTTTTCTTTCTAGCCGATCCAGTACTATATCATCATATTTTCTAGAAAAGTCAAAATTGCATCGCGAAGAGTCATCCCAGAAACATAAATGGCCCGTTATTTATTTATTTCTATTGAAAAATTTATAAAAATTTCCAATATAATATGGAAAGACAACGATTTAATGAAAATAAAAACATTGAAACAAATTTAAGAAAAATACCCTAGATAAATACAGTTAACCATTGAAAATATAACATTACATCTCAAACTATTTCTCAAATTAACCGAAGAAGCAAGTAAAGGACCAATTCTAGGGTTTTTATGAGTGGTAATCACGCAAAAGACCAGTAAAATAATATGTCATCATTCTGAATTAAAGCCGGAAATCTGATTAAAAACTCAATGTTAGGAGTTTTACGTAATGTTTTAAAGGAGCATATTCATCGATAACTTTCCTACAAGACTTCAAGAAAGGAAAATGTAAAATGACAAGGCAATTACTATACGAACAAACTTAACTAGAGAACTAGAAGAAACTAGAGAAAAGTGGGAAACGGTGCTAGGTTTCAATCATAATCTTCAACGACGGCTAATACGGAGTAGGGAACTGGAGCCAGAATTTACTTCTGCAACTATCCACGACTCGACCGACGCCACAAGCTAGATAGCCTGTAATAAACATAAGCAGTCGAGCAGCCCCGTACTGATCAGGAGTGACTGCTCCTGAGGAAGGAAGCCGGTCACTCCGCCGAAACTGCTTAGTTTGTTGTTTTAATAGGTTAAACTTAACTACACCCGTCAAGTTTCTATCCATTAGGCAGGTAATGCAATGACCATCCGGGAAGGTAACAGTTGCTTTTTGTTCAATGTTTGCTTTCATCTTAATCACCGTGTCCGCTAACTTTAACGAGATAAAAAAATTTTGAATTACTGTAGAGTAGCTTAATTGACACATATTAGAACATTTCTAAAGATAATAAAAATTGATCGGAATGTCTTGTAGAGTACGCGTGATAAATATTTTGTAGTGTAGCTTCGTGCTGCGACAAGAATCCGCCTCATATGATCCCGCAAATAGCTAGTCGACAAGCACGCGTACATGGTCGTCAAATGAAGCCAGTCAGCTGAGCTCGGTCTTCTTTATAGCTCACTGACACTTGTGCCAGACCATCGACACCCGTGCCCTGCACGGACTTAAAACATTCCGATTCATTACAAGCCAGACCACGGACTTTCAGTCGGAAATTTTGGCCATTAAGGCAGCCACAGAAACGACAATGACCAACCGAAACGGTAGACTACGCATACTCTCGGATAGCACGCCGAAACTGCATCTAACCATTAGCAACGATGTAATCTTTGTAAAGAGATGCATATGGCTTGGAAACGATGAGCAAACAACTTGAGAAGAACAGGAATGGCGTAAGAATCGTAGTGGCACGGTTGATAGGCTCTAACATTTTGGGTTAACACGCCAAACGAATAGAAATTCATACGAATGACATCAGCCGATCTAACGGCGAGGAAGAGAAAAGCTTAGAGCGCTTTCTCCTAATAAAGATTTTTCAAGGCAGATTCACAAGCGCCGCAAATGGCTGGGGTGGAAACACACAAAACAGTTGGCTTTTGTAGAGCGACCTGATTGACAACCATAATGCACGATGTTAATTGTGAGTCACAACTTAACGTTAAGTTTTTCTCCCAACTTAATTTGACATTTCTTTGTTTCAGTGTTTGACAAATTCAACCATGTAGAGGTACACAATTGAACAGCGCGTTCAGGTTGTTGAAGCCTTTTACGAAAATGCGCGTTCAAAACAAAATGCATTTCGTGCGCTTGGTGATTTTTTCGGTCAGCATAATCGACCCAATGTGTACACAATCGGGAGAATTGTGCGCAAATTTCAGCAAACTGGGTCTGTAGGAAATGTGAAATCACCTGCTCGCCCAGTTCGTTCTGCGGAAAACATTGCTGTTGTTCACGATAGTGTGGCAAAAGAGCCGTCAACTTCGACTCGTCATCGTGCCCAACAATTGAACATCTCACAAACTTCACTGATGCGAATTTTGAATAAAGATTTGAATTTACACGCTTTCAAGGTTCAATTGACTCAAGAGTTGAAGCCTACTGACCATTTCAAGCGTCGGCACTACGCCGAATGGTTGGTTGAACAGACAGAATTTTGAATAAAAATTTGAATTTACACGCTTACAACGTTTAATTGACTCAAGAGTTGAAGCCTACTGACCATTTCAAGCGTCGGCACTACGCCGAATGGTTGGTTGAACAGACAGAAGGAAATAGTGACTTTACAAAGAAAATCATCTTCAGCGACGGGGCACACTTTCACCTCAGTGATCGTTGACAAGCGGAATTGCCGCATTTGGGAAAATGAGAGTCCACGAGTGATTGTTGAAAAGCCGATGTATCCACAAAGAGTGACTGTTTGGTGCGGTTCATGGGCTGGCGGCGTCATCGGGCCGTACTTCTTCGAAAATAAGGACGGCCAAGCAGTTACCGTGAATGGTGTTCGCTATTGCGAAATGATTACAGACTTCTTGTGGCCAGAAGTTGATGTTATGGACCTGGACGATATGTGGCTCCAACAGGATGGCGCCACTTGCCACATAGCCAACGAAACAATGGATCTTTTGCGCGAGAAATTCAATGGCCGTGTTATCTCAAGTTGTGGCAATGTTAATTGGCCGCCACGATCATGTGATTTGACACCGTTGGACTTCTTTCTTTGGGGACATTTAAAAGAAAAAGTGTACGCCAATAACCAAGAACAATTCAAGAGCTAAGAGATGAGATAATTCAGCACATTAACGACATTGACCCTCAATAATGCCTCAGAGTCATTGAAAATATGGGCCATCGGATAGAAGTATGCCACCGCACCCGTGGCGAGCATTTGGGCGATATTTTGTTCCACACATAATTGTCAGGGGTCATTCTATTATAATAAAAAATATTAACATAATTCTCTGAAAACTTTTTGTTTTACTTATAATTAACATCGTGCGTTTTGGTTGGACCACCCTTTATAATAATTAACATCGTATATGGGGAGCTAAGAGCCAACGCTGGCCTATGCTGTATCCAGCAGTGGAACCCTCAAACAATAATAACGCTCGCATATAGGTAAAGTCGGCCCGGATTTCATATTTGTGAACAATACTCCATGTAACGCTGACTCAATAACAGGTAAGTGCCGGAGGAGATATTTAGGAATCTGATCTGAGACACAACCGAAACTATTTTCAAGCCAGATTCACGAGCGCCTCAAATGGCTGGGGTGGAATCACACAAAACAGTTGACTTTTGTAGAGCGACCTGATGGACAATCTAAAGGGTGGTCCAACCATAAAGCACGATGTTAATTGTGAGTCACACCTTAACAAGGAAGGTTGCTTCCACGTACATATTTTTTTATTATTTTTTCCAAATACGTATTTCAAATAACAAACTCATTAAGGAAGTCAATTGAACTTCGAAAACGTACTTTGCAAAATAAAAAAAATAAAAAATGCCGCGAATAAAAAAGGTAAAAATTCACCTTGTACTTCGTAACGTTTTGTTTAAATCAAATTTTAGCATCAAGAAATACTCCAGAACTTTTTCGGATAAACATGACTTCGAGAAAAGACAAACACGTTTATTTTTTATGTGAGAAGGTTATAAAAACATTGTTTACCTTCAAGTAAGGGAGTTATCATTGCTTCAGTGATTCGAAGTACTTAGATCAGTTTAAAGAACGGATCCAATTATTTTGAAATCAAATAACCAATAGAATAAGATGGAAGAGCTTAGAAGGTTGGGTGGACAGAACTACACTAATATCAGAAGGGTTTTGTATTGAACTTACGATATACAGATACCATTAATTAATAAACTCAAGAAAACTTTAACGATATTCACACCAAATACATACTTGCTTTCAAAGAAAAATCATTGTTTCTCCATATTAACCAGCCGCCATTTTGTCGTAATATTACCAACAACCAGTGACTGAATGAAATCTTAGACGTTTTTGTTATTCATTTTCTCTGTAAATTCGCTAAAGATCCAATCAAAATGGTTGGAAAGCCGTAGATTGTTTTTGGAAAGCCGTAGATTGTTTTTGTTGCAATCGGAGAAAATTCAAACGGCTATAACTTCCGTGTGAATATGATTCGATTGCATTGAAACGTTCAAGGAGTTTAAGGGTACCCATATTATTTTACTGGAAAATACATTTTATTTGCTAATCCTAATATTCTTAACAAAGACTTCTCAGGTATTTGTTATTGTTGAAGATATCGCCATAGTTTTGCCACCTATAAAATGTACACTTTCATCAAGAGTCAATAGCTTTTATTTCCAATGTTCAAGTTGGGGAAAATAACATAAATTTACTTTGTATTCTTATTTAAAACGACCACCATTTTGACCTAAATTCTTTCCGAGTTTTTCATGCAAATCCTAACAAGCCCGTAGTGCCTGAGTGGATTGTAAGCATATATTGTTTCGTAGTCTTGTATTGTTGTTGTTGTTGTAAGACAGAAAAATTCAAGCCACCACAACTTTGTCAAATACTATTCGATTCTTCTGAAATTTGATTAACTTTACACGTAACCATCTACACATCAAATTTCATTGAATTTAAGGGTACTCTCACGGTTTTAAGCAAGAAAATGTGAAATTGATAAATCATACTATTACTAACAAAGTTGAGTGAATTTGACTTCTGAGGTATTTGTCGTTTTTGTACTGATAATGAACTATCTCCATGATTTTTTCAGATTTTTCGGTTCATAGATCTCCAATCACGAGGGGGGAGACACCATTTTTTCGTGTTCTTTCGCTTCCCGCACCTACCCCGTTATCGATATTGCAATTATAACTACGGATACTAAAATATATCATCAAGACCTTTGATTTAATACTCTACTCAACTATCTTTGTTGAAAAAATTTTAAGGGGTCACATCCTTTGAAATTTGTTTTGACTATGAAACTTTCATTGACCAGCAATTTTGGAGCTGTTGCTTCCACCTTCTCTAGTTTCGGAGAAAACTTGCTGCGACGCACTGACAGACGGATGGACGGACGGACGGGCGGACGAACGGACAGATAGGTACCGATTTTAATAGCGTATTGTAAAAAGGTGTTTTTACAAAACCCTAATAAAGATCGACTCAAGATTATAAGAGATTCAGAATGAAGTCTTAAGGAACGCCAGATGGAGATTGAAAACATAAGAATTAATCTACGAGTATATTACACATGTTAGTTCTTTAAATGAGAACAATTTTCCCAAGTTTTCTTTTTAGTTTCGTCGGTAAAGAACGTACTTAACATATCAAATGATTGTGAAAAGTATATATTACATCAATTGGATTTATGAGGTCAAACAAAGAAGACACAGTATGGGGTGAATGAAGGATGTAAGGTAAGAAAGCGTATATTTACCATTGGCAAAGTTGCGCTGTTTATTGACTACATGAGCAAATGGAGAGATAACATTTTGTTGTAGAAAATTTGTTCAAATCCTTTCTAAAAGAAGGGACATAAAACGAAAGTTCAAAATGTTGGTGCTTGGAACGAGGGGTACCTGTAGTAAGTGTGAGAAAGCACATTGACTTCACGCTTTATTTCCTATCCTGTCCTATATGTGCTTGTCAATGGTGTCAATTTTTTGTTCTGTGCTCTTAATATACCAAGGAATACCAAAGATTTTCCTCAATGAGGGTTTTTGACAGGACTGGAGCGCTTTTTTGCCAGCCTTACAATCAATCGTTTGGAAGAAATGATAATCATTACCTTTTTTATAAGTAGAACCATACAGAACTTTACGCCGTGAGCAAGAAAAATAAAAGACAACAACAGAATAATATAATTATCCATCATATTCAACAGTAGTGAGTCTTCTTATATATTTCTACTCTAATAATGATGATGAAGGTGGTTTGGCATCAGCTACCCAGTCAATTTTTAAGTTCAACTAGAACGAAGGGTCATAGATGATATAGAGGAAAAATACTTAGCAAAAAGCTTCCATATTTTTTCATTATCCAAAAGTTTCATGTATTTAATTTGGAAAAATTGAAGACAATGATATTATTTATACCCGGAAAGGTTTAGTCTGGTTAGATTTTGATATAGTAACATCCTGCAATATTAATCCTCATTTTAGCATTACTGCACAAATTTTTAAAATACCTTGAGCTAACTCCTAGACCAACAGAATGATTTTTTTTCCTAGCGCAATCTTTGCCTTTTAAAGCTGCAGCTTGGTAAGGAGTATTGAAAGAAGTATTTTCCTTTGCAGATATCGGTGTTTCAGAAACAATATCTTTACTTTTCCTCCCAACTCAAAAAGGCGGCAATAGTAGCTTCCGCCAATTTTCCAGGGGCCATACTCAAGCCGAGTATAAGCCAAACCTTGAGGGTAATAAAGGGAAATCTAAACCCCAGCAGCTAAGCGTTGCTGCTACCAAAAAAGAGGTGGTGCCTCCTATAGTGTGCTATAGGCTTGACCTGAAGACTTTCAGGTATAGCGTCAAAAGGGCATGCACCCGAATACAGGAAAATAGCAAGAGTTCAACGTAACGGCGAACATCACGAACTTCGCTCCACCCTAAAATGGCTGAGGAGCAAACCAGCCTATTTAATTTTTTGAAGTGTGCGAAATATTGTTAGGCTAAGTTGTTTATAAATTGTAAATACTTAAAAATAAAAAAAAAACACACCCAACAAAGATCTTGAATCTTGAAATCGAATTCGGCATATTCCGAATAAAGACACATACACAAAGGAGGACACCTAGCATCACCACAAAATATCTGCGTACATAACCATGATCAATAGACTGCTGTCAAGACCTATGACCACAGACTACATACTTGAAACAGCGCAGAGTTATTAAGGCGCAACAAAAGAGAATGATTTATGAAAAGGAAGATAAATTCAAACGTGAGTAAAAGGATATTTTAACAAAACAATAAATACAAGTGATCTATATTAATTGCGTAATGAATAACTTTTATACAAACAAAGAATACATTTTATAAGTCAACGGTAATACGGCACTGCAAATGGAGCTAGCTTGTTTTCGAAACACAGAAATGAAGGAATGCCGAGATTTTGATAGAACACCTCAGTAGCTAGACTAGTAAGCATGGTAGTAACCGCTCACACTGATGTTCCTTAATTTTTGAAATTTAAGCATATCCATTAGAATTAATGATTCTTGGGACTGCTAATCTTACTTGATCGAAGCAAAAATAGCTGCTATCTACTCTGATTTTAGCGCAGAGTCTTATAAGGATTGATACTTTATTTGCCCGGTTACAATATTTAACATAGCGGACTCTGCCACAGACATCAAATTAAGGAATACTATTAAGAACTGCCAACACTTTCCACTGTAATACCCTTAAAACAAGAAACGGGCAAAACTCAAAGAGTAGTGTCAGTAATATTTGGTACAAACCAGTTACTACCGGAGAAATTTAAGCAGGCTCTCGACCAGATCGATATGCTCAGAAAAAACTTCAACTAAGGTAGAACAAACATGGTAACTATCATCACAGATACACAGGACGCCAAGCCCCTCCGGCAATCACCAAGGAAAATAAGCAAAATTATTCTCAATATGGAAAAGCAGAATGCCAATGAGCTATTTGTCAGTATTTTTTGTGAAGGAAAAGGATGAAGGCACTGGGGTTTACTATGACTAAATGGTAGTAAACGGCCTCGTCGTTACATTGGGCTTACAGGTTCCCAAATGTAGCAAAAATGCCGAGAAATGTCAAATACTCAAATACTGTATTTATATTGGCAACTCTACTACCGAATCTTACACCACAAAACTCATTAGCAGACATCAATCTGAAAGTGAACTGGTAAAGGATAAATGCTAAAAGCAAAGCTAATTTCTTGGTATCACCTATACTAAGGTCTGGGACGTGCTCATTAAAATAAAATGAAACTTGTGGTGTATTGGCACCAAACTTGCACCCTTACAAATATTTCCAAATAAGCCCTAGATGTATTTGAACTCCAAGTGCTTACGAAAATCTAGCCATTCCTGAAATTGCTAGGGGACCTAGTGACTTCCAGGAACATTCTATATAATATAAACTCGTAAAAAATTCAAGATCTGGCGAGTGAGGCACTTTGTAGGGAGTTTAGGAATATTGTAATCTAACTTCGAAAACGCGTATCAATTGAAATTTTGGTCAAGACTTTGACATGAACGCTCGTAACCAAACGAAGTAACTTTCGCAGTAAATTTTGCAACTTTTTTAAATTACATTTACATTATTATTTACACTATATTTTATGTATTTATATATTTACATTTTACATCCGGGATATAACGACATTTTTAAGCACAGTGGAGGCCATAACTTTGCTTCAATTTGAACTAAATTTTCTGGAATGTTTTATGGAGCAAATATCTCGGCTTAGTTTGTTAGCCAGACAAACCGGCCGAGCGAAAACAAAATGGCAACTATTTTAGAAGAAAATCCGTGATTTCTGTCATAATCAAGGTATATCTCCGTACTGTGGTTTATTGAACTGTATAATGAAGCTCGCAATAAAAAAAACAAATTTCGAACCGTCTGAAACAAAATGGCGGTCCTTTAAGTGTCGAAAAAAGTGTAAAACTTTGTTATTATAGTTGTGATCGAACTTTTGAACTGATGTTGATGAGATTTAGCAGTGTGGTAGAAAATGTACAGTACAACCGAAAAATTTAAGGTCAGGTTGGAAGTTTCAAAATGGCGGCTAGAAAAATTTTCAAATTTCCAAGGCTTCTGAAAGTCACAATTTTTATTATATTTAAATAGATATTGCTAATTCAAAATGGCGGTGGTGTAAATATGCGATTTTTCAGATGTTCTTATTGCCCCAGCAGCATAGTTTCTCAACGGATTTTGATGCTCTTTCTCTTTTATCCTGCTGATAAACATAGAACAATAGAGAATGAAGTCGAAAATTTAAAAGAATATATCTAGCTGCTATTTTCAGCAAAAATCTAATATTTTTGTTCTGTTCAGATTATAACTTGGCAAACTGATTGATGATACTCTAAGAGGGATATCTTTTAAAATATTTCAACATCAAACGCTTAAATTCAAAATGGTGGCCCCGAAAATTCAGGAAATAAGCAAAAGTCTTTTTTCTTCTTTTTTTTTATAAGCAAGTGTTGAATATATTTTCATGGAAATGTTTTGAAATGGCATCGATTAGAAGCATTTATACAACCGAATTCCTTTATGACCAGCATACACTATTCATAATAATTAACACATCGGGAGCTAGCAAACTGACGTTCATTACAATTTATGAGAGTTCATAACATATTACAAATATTTGGTCAATACAAGTCAACCGTTTTTGAGGGTTATTCCACTATGGAGAAAGACTACTGAAGAGTGTATACCTTGAAAAATTGAAGAAACGTTACGATTGAATGACGATGTAAACTCTGGAATAAAGCATTTAGTGGTTATGATAGGAAACGAAGGTTCGAGAATACAAATTCATCACACGGTCTGAACTATGATGGAGAAATTATAAGGTAAAAATCTTACTATAATTAACTCTTCGAAAATAATAAGGCTACACATCACTCAAATTTTACACTATTGGAAAAATTTCCGTACTAGAGTCGCAACTGGAATTCAAATAAATCTTGTAGGGCCTATATTTGCGAGGTGCGTTCTCCGCCCTCCTCACATGTAACAGTCTATATAACAAAAACATTATTGAAATTTAAAGCAAAAGAGAGGGCCCGTCGAATTAAAGCTATTTAAAATATTCTTGATTTAAATTTACAACCTACACAATAATCAAAACACTAATGCAAGGTTGATAAAATGTTCCAGCTTAAAATTTGGATTGGACTACAATATACTCAAACAGTCAGTATGTAACACAAGCAGCTAGATCATGTCTAACAGCTTACATCACAGAAGTACGCCTTATTGAGCGAGCAGCAATAAAAAAAGAATGAATATAATGATCACGGTCAAACTTTCTGTCTTAATATAAAAAAGAAGTCGGTCGTCATTGACAGCAAATTATGTCTAAATTTAGCCTTTCCACTTAATTAGAACGTTTTGTATTCAGTAAAATATATATTTTTTTTCTTAACAATTTTTGCGAAACGAAACTTATCTAGTCTTAACGAAACTTATTTGAGTATATAACATAATTATTAAATAGTGAAGAACTCTCCGACGATTTTGCTCCTATCAGGTTTAATTAATATTCACTGTAGGAAATCAAAGCTTCTCCATGCTTTAAAAGAAAATACTCCCGATTATATTAGATAAACCCTTTGGACTTTTCTTAAATATTGTACACCAGATTAACTCCCTTTCCAATTTCTTTCTCCGTAAGATGTCATGCAGCTTTCACAATCTTCCACTTATACTTTGTCAGACGGTCATCCATCTTATAAAAATTGAAACAATATATAACCCGTTATACTTGGGAGTACACATATCGATCCACTAAGTAAATAGTTGGGACAGGCACATGAATTCTACCTCTATACACCCTCCAATGACATAGTATATAACTTAATACCAACATTTAATAAAATAAGTATAAATATTACCTAGAAATAATATAAAAATAATTATTAACTATTGAGCATTGATAAGAAATAGAAGATAGAAAAAGTAAGAGCAAGGCAGTGCATCTAAATAGCAAAATATATATTTCTTAATGTATATGTGCTCGATGCAGTTAACATGAAGCAAAACCTGCTAGTCATGTGTTTATGTGTAACTTATTTATTTTGAAAATTTGCCAATTATTATATCATTTTCACTAAAGAAAATGAACTCAAGCAAAATGAATTAGATAAGCAATCAAATGAGCACCAAATACAAAAAACTAAGAAATCTACTCAAAAAATGACTAAATTAAAAACGAAATCAAAATCGTGAGCAGAAAAACGAAATTTGGAAGAAAATGTTTTCTTAGCATTTTCGCTTTTTTGGTGTTTATAATGAACATAAAGCTTTAGCTATTTTGAAATTTTCATTCATTTTCTTGCATCGTTTGTGTCTTGCCTGGGACATTTGTTGAGTTAATTTTTGAGGCCAATCGGCTCTTGGTGGACTTTCTGGTATAAAAATATAATCAGCTTCAGAGCACAATCCTGCTACCAATGCTAAATAACTGAAACATTATAAAACATTAGGAGATTGTGAAGCTTAAAATATAAATATTTAAAATCCGCTTGGCTTAATTCGATTGGGTTATTGAGTATACCTAGCCTACTTTAATAAAATTAAAAGGACTAAACTATCTAAATGTAAAACTGCAATCGCTGGACCACCTATATTTTAAATTAACTTATTTACAAAATATAAATCTAAAGAAAATAGAGTAAAAAACTGCAACTACTAATACAAGGCTATTGAAATAAAATATCAAATTGAAAAGATTCCTAAAGAAAGCATTAGAAAAAAAAATTATCACTTAAAAGTAAATAAGTGTGATTATATTTTCATTGCAGACACATATACCTTCAATTTAGTTTTACCATCACTCCAATTATCGTTAAAGTTAGTAAGAGTTTTGTGTTGCATACAACACATTCATACTCGTATGCTGGCAAGCGATTGTGATGATTGGGAAATGCTACCTCAACTGCCTCAAATAGTTACACGAACAGATTTTCAATGTAATTATAAAATTAATTTGGCGTGTTTGATTTAACATGCACTCATTGTTACAACATTTATAATTTATACAAAGAAGTAAAACCGTCTTTAATTAGTGCAGGAATGCATTCAAATCGATGTTTTTGGCGAATAATTAATTTTATGCGTTTTCATTGAATTGATGTAAAAATGAGTACATCATCAACTTCATTATTTTAGCTTACGCTTACGAAATTTTGGAATAGAAAGAAATGAATTTAGATTATACTAGCATGCTCGAATGCGATGTAAACAGGGAATGTACAAGTAGTTCGAAGACCGGCAAAATATACTCATCAATGAACAAATTACAGATAAACTGCTTTGACTGACTAGTTCTGGTTACACTTTACAATTTTAGTTACATCTTGTACTAGTCGATGATCGAAACATTCAAAAAAAAAATTAAATTATTCGTAGGATTGATGATGCCAATGCACGTGATTCTTTTCGTCCAGTTGCAAACACGTTATGGATATGTATGGTCAACATTACAAGTTGCTGTTTAAATGTATCGCGACCTTCCAATTGTTACATTTCGCGTAATATTTGAGATGAGTTCTCAATAAAAATGTATGTTATTAGAAATGTGTTGTTTGCTTGCCTGTATTAATTTATTGCAAAGCCGTTCCGGCCAATCAAATGGCGGCGGTGATTCAGGACAAAAAACGTAGTCTGCTTCTGATATGACACCAGTAACAACCGGTAAATAACTAAAGTGATTGTAATTAAATATGTAATAAAAGGCAATAATTCATTATAATGCATACGACCGCCTTAATATATATAGTAATTAAAAAATGTTTCATTCATAACCTTATCGAATCTTCCGAAATATGAGAAGGGCATGAATTTTGCGATACAACCAATATACGTAACAAAAATTGCACTTACCCGCAATGACGACCCATGACCTCCATAATGAATGTTCTCTGATGCGAATAAGCTGTACTCACGATGGCGTCGATGGCTTCGATGATACGGTGTAGAGCTGAGTCTGTGCCTATTGTCATATCTGTTCCACAAAAATCATTATCAATCGAACCGACCTAAGAATTTCATCAATTGAATACTGAAACAATGTTTGTAAATAAAAGGGGTCATTACCATTCCAGCAATATGCAAAACGCCGTACTTTTGCCTTTGTTCAGCTGTGATTTTGTTGCTTTGCACAAGTTCATCTAGAAGACTACTCCATTCTTGACGGAATAAATTTGCGCCCGTTAAGGAACCGTCACCGCCAATCACTACAAGATTGGTAATGCCCCTGTTCACAAGGTTGTTGGCAGCCTTTAGACGGCCTTCCCTCTTTCTGAAATCAGCGCAACGAGCCGAACCGATAACCGTACCACCGCGATGAATAATGCTGGACACTGATGCCCATGCAGCTTCTTGGATATTTTCACCGCCATCAACCATTCCTTGGTAACCTTCACGGATAAAGTAAACCTGAAAAATATATTCAATTATGAAATGTGCCACTGATTTATTTGTATTCATTCTTTTAGCTGTATTCTATTATCATTTGATTTAATAATATTGGAATAATTATCAGTCATCAATTAAATCGTAATAAACTCTAAGGGTGTTAAGCTCGTAGAAAGCAGTTGTTATAGGGATGAATTCATCATGACATCACAAATGCTCAATATCAATATAAACTTAAATATCTACGCAAGTTGCTTTTGTTTAAGATAAATCTAGTTTGATTTTTTCGAAAGATATTCTTCAATGCGGTGGTAATACCATAAATACCAGACCGAACTTTTAGATGGTGATTATTATTTTAAAAGAATGACTATAAGAATGTACCAAACTCAGAAAAGTCTGTAATAAGTCGGCCCTACGCCACTGCCGACTCACACACATGCCCATCGCTGCCATATGGCTTTCGAGCGAACGTCAGCTTTTGATGACATTCCCATCCTACGTCAGTTTGAGTCGATGAATGTCACCCAAAGCTGACCGCAGTTGGAGTCGGTAACTGTCAAACGGGCAAGACGGCAGGACGGCTCGTGGTATCTGAAGATAACCCTAAAAAGTCGTTGCAAGTTAAGTTGCACGAATCGCAACAAGGTAAGGCAATCCTTCTACAACACCAACATAATTCGCTAAGAGGGAAATGTCATCAGGCAAATCATTTCAGCCTTCGATAACAGCGAACCAATTGTGAAATCCCTCGACCGACAAGTGGACATAGCCCCAATTGGAATTTATGCGAATTGTCGGACCTATCCACACAACTACGTTCGCATGAGGGAATAGGCGAGCGAGTGAACCACAACCAAAGGGTGCATCGAAAAATAAGATTTGTCAATTTAAATTGGTCCTGTTGGGTGAATCGGCTGTTGGTAAGTCATCGTTAGTTTTACGTTTTGTCAAAGGACAATTCCACGAGTACCAAGGGAGTACGATAGGTGTAGTTTTTACGCAAACGCTTTGCATAGATGATACGGCAGTTAAATTGGAAATATGGGATACGGCCGGGCGAGACAGGTATCACAGTTTAGCGCTAATGTATTATAGAGGAGCGCAGGCCGCAACATGGCTTTGCAAGGATTACCAGATCGACGTTAGAACGAACTACTGAACGATTACACAATGGCAATGTCGAAGCATTATTTTCTTTAATGGATTATGAATTTACTAGATCAATGTGGAATTATCCATTTCGAATAACGTACCGATAAATACTACTTGAAAAAGAACTACACTTTCGTCTCGGTGTTTACAACCCTAGTAAGGACTTACCTTTTCATTCAATTTACTCCTACATACCTACCTGAAGGTTCCCGATGTGCGCCGATGCCAAATAACAGGTTTACACGGTTGTACATTTATTGATAAGACTAGAGATGGTGCTACCTACCAAGAAGATCGTGAAATTGTTACAATAGGCGAATGGACCGATAGAATATATCAACATACACCACAAGAATATGCTATTGTCAATGTTGTCTCCGGAGGAAAGAGGAGGCTGCAAAAATACAATTTCCCCGACACAGTCATTTGGAATCCTTGGATAGACCAAGCCCGAGAGATAGCAGATTTTGGAGACGATGAATATCCAAATATGTTAGGCGTTGAATCTGGACATGTTTCAACTCCAGTTATTCTGCTGCCTGGAACAGCCTTTGAAGCTAGCCAAATCCTACAGATTATTATCGAAGGTAACGTCAGTAGGAAATCAAAACGGAGTCGCTAACCATCGAGAAAAAGGGGCGTTCAACCGAGCTGAAAAGGATTAATTATATATTTTGCAGTTTGTTAATGTCTACGGTTCAACTTGGTACTGCAAACTGTCCGTATTCTTAAATCGTAAAACTCAACGATCTTTAAACTGAACTTGACTATGTAATGTGACGCCTACGCCCGGGAATCGAAGTGATTCCGATCCCGAACCCTTGCAACCGGCCAGATGGGTATGTCCTCGAAGTGCCAGCGGACTTCATCGGTCGTGCGGATATCGTTGCGCAGAAAATATTTCTTTTCTGTCCAAATATTTAGATCTGTGGATATAAATATTCGAAATATAAAATTAATCCAAACCCCGACACATTTCGAGACATATCCATCTGGAAATGCCCCTCCACCGTGGCCATCGAAAAACTATGCCACTGGCGACAAATGGAGAGGCACATTGCCGCCATGTGGCGTGCCATTCCACACACAGCTGTTTTGTCCGATGTGACAAGCGGTGGATTTTGACAGCCACATGGAGAGGTTACGAGTAGACAATTTCTTAAACATAAGACGCGAAAAACACCTCCGAGGCCGGGAAAATAATTAAAAAAAAAAAAAAAGAGAAAACGAAAAAGAAAGAAAAAATAGTGGTTCCCACTCAAGTGGACAATCGTCCGAATTACTTTTTCGCTTTATTGCGACTTCGTAACACATCTGTTGCGCGGGGTGCCATTGAACGCGGGAAGAGTGGCAGTCACCAGGTAAATCGACAAATATTTATGGTCCTCGACTGATTTGTAAATTTTTTAGCTTCAACTAGGGGAATGCGGATCGCGATCGCGCACCGTTGCGCACGTGACAGTTCCCGGGTACTCCCGGACACTACTCCGGATTGCGGATGGCTGCGCCTCCAGCGGCACCATCTGGGTATCCCACGACGGGCGAACTCTCGATAACGTACCAGACGGACCTGCGTCGGCTTCTTCCAGTCCCCCGGAAAGTCCACGTGGCAGTCGAAATCGTAGCACGCAGCAACTACCAAGCGGCGCTAACAAGTGTGGCACATGAGGGATCGAACAGGTACTTAAAAAAATGATCCCGATAAAAATGGAACGTCACTTTTTTTTTTAACCAAAATATCCGTTAACCTGAAGGAATAGTTGCAGTGTTGTAATTGATAAACTTGAGCTTACGCATCTTCAGTTTACAAATGATGTCACCGTCTGTCAAAGATTCATTATCTTCTATATTACCAAAGCTTTATTTTAGAGGTGGACTGGGGATTGTAAACATTTGAATAAGCGATAATGACTACTAGCCCTGATTCTACGGATGAACTTCACTTCAATTTGTAATAATCTTTGAGTTGATTGCTTTTCACGGTCCTAACATCCCCATTTAATTATTAGTAATACCATCGCATATGATTTATATTAAAGTCGCCTATTTATTATATGAAGCAGTGGTCTACTCCGACAGTAATCATCTGCACTTTCCTTCCCTAAATGTGCCACTCAAGTGAAAAGCTTTCCATGATGATTTGGTTAACGTTTAATGCACGATAATTGTTTATTGGCCTCTCTAGATAATCGTTTGACTACATGTATAGTAGGCTCATTGATTTTCTTTTTCTTTCTTTCTGCTTGTCTGTGTTTGTTTAATTCGATGCAAACCTCTTTAAATTCAGTGGCATCGAATAGAGTTGTATGTCCTGACAAATGAACTGTATTAAATGCCTCGCGGAAACGTTAAAGGTCTGTGGTTATACTTACGAGTATATTCTTGTGCCCCTTAGCCACCAAGAGTTACTAAAAGAAGCAGTTTTCTGGGTACATAATTGAGGAATATATAGTTCCGATTTGGTTCGTTCAAGCGACAAATAAGACTAAAGATCATCATGCTTGATGGGGCTGTGATGTGGTGCTTTATAACCATTCGCTTGCAGTAAAATTTTGCAGTATATAGGCTTCTCAAGTTGAGTAATCTTCTAGCTATCCTTGACTTGTACTTGAAATTCGAGAGCTAGCCAAAAAAGCGTCTGAAAGTGTGTTATTCAATTGAATCAATTACTCTAAATGCAGGAATGTGCATCTTTAGGACTTGAGGACCATAACGCAATTTGTTCACATCTTGTTGCTACCAATGGAAAATTCCGTTGAACCATTTGCATGAAGTATTTTCAAAAAAAAAAAAAAGTGATCCAGTTAAATGGCTCGATTTTTAGAGCGACGTGAAAGATGGAAGAATATATGAGCTGCTTCAGTCGAAATTTTTTTGTATTGGCTAAATATAAAGCCAATACCATGTAAAGCGGAAACTAAGAAATATGAAAGAAATCAATGAATGTTATTCTATTGCATAATATAGACTCATTTGGAAGTGAATTAAAGAGTTGAGATTTGTAAAAAGAGGCAGCCCGCATTAATCGCCAAATAAACGAGTATATCATCAAGACTAGCTCTTCCTTTTTAGATTGGATGATGTATTGAGATTAACAATTATCTTTGCCTCAAAAAGAAACAACCTTACATTCCTATATTTTCAAAAGTGAAATTATTTCTGCACAATTGAAACAGATGCTTCATATACAGTCACAATCGTAGATTTGATTCTAGATTAAAATTTGGTTTGAAGGAATAATTAAAAGTACATATGCTTTTAACTTGAACTATTTCCTCTTTAAAAGATCAGAACAAGAATAAAATGAGTACCATTTTTAGCAATTCAACCCTGTAAATATTCACACTTGCGAAATCTCAATTACAAATAAAAATTACAATTGTTAGCCCATGCTTGAAATACTAAAGACTTAATTTAATGTTTGAAGAAAACAAAAATCAATTTCATAGTTAGTTTGCATTTCGTGTGGAAAAGAATGAATAATATATTTGGCAAAATAACTTATTTAAAATTTTTATTTCAATTTCCAAATCAAAATCCTATTTAATCTATTACGTCTTACTCATTGATATTAGGT
This sequence comes from Odontomyia ornata, assembly GCA_963969285.1. Classification (NCBI taxonomy): domain Eukaryota; kingdom Metazoa; phylum Arthropoda; class Insecta; order Diptera; family Stratiomyidae; genus Odontomyia; species Odontomyia ornata. The sequence continues at coordinate 155,568,764 of OZ017738.1, read as the reverse complement.
TAAAGGACATTTTATTTACAAAAAAATAATGTCATTGCAATTCATTAATTTAGTTTAAACTCAAATTGATTCAAATGACTTAATCTTACAAAATAATTTAAGATTTATACAAATAAACAAACTGTACGCTAAATCTTGTCCGAGATGAAATTTGTAATGGATACATGTAACCAAAATATAAATATTCATCGCCTACAAAAGTAAAAGCAAAAAAGAAACAGTAATTTCGGATGGATGTGAATAAAATTAACTTTAAACTATTAGTTGAAACGTAATCAGTATGGGACGATAAGTTGAAAAGTAGAGTATTCGTAATATTGTATCCCGAATTAAAATTAATGTTAGTTTTTGGAATTTATCCTTCCTTATTAATATTTAGACGAAGAACTAATATTTCGTGTTTGATGTGCTAAAACTCCCTTTGATTATTTTTAATGAATGTGTTAGAATAAAAAAAAAACAACATGAATTGCTAAAACTTAACCAAGACTTTCCTTTCCAGAGGCTCGTTCTTTTTCAGTGGGAAGAGAGAGTGTAAGGTAGGTATGCCGTCGCGAGGATAGGGTTTCGACAAATCCGCTGAAGTCGGTTTCGCGTCGCGCGCGGTACGCGGTACCTTTGATTGTTTCGTCATTTCATTAGAGTAGTTTTCGTCGGTTTAAATTCGAGTAGCATATTTTTCGGTACCGCGTCGGTGATTCGGTAACGCGCCTATAGGATTTTGTAGCGTTTTTGATTTGAGATCTGTGGAGAGATCACATCCAGAATTAACGTAACGTAGGTTTCCCGTTCTGGATGAGTAATTGTTGACGCGTTTGGAAAACGGGCATGTTCAGGTGGCTGAAATATTGTAATTGAGCGTAACCCATTCGGAGACCCGCGACCGAAATCCTCTCCGAACTAGCTGGCCGACAAGCAGTCACCGCGCGAATGGGTTACGGTGCACGGATTGGTTGACCTGTTGGTACCATCCGTTGGCACGACTCAGACTTAACGTCTAGAACCGATGAGAGGTCGGTTCCGCGTTCGATCTGAAAAGTTGAAAAACCATTACAACTAGCTCATTGACTCGCTCCAAATTCGGTTGGTTCCTGATGGAAATCAACTATGACATTGTCAGCATACATAAATCGGAATACCTTTTTTTAAATAACTTTTGAATATACCTAAGGGGAAAGCTGATTAAATAAATGCATGTTCCAATTTAATCCCTCTGCATGTTTTGGTGCTGGAACTTAATTATCAAGAGTTGAAATAATAGTCTATTCATTATTTAGAAAGCAAATGGAAGCAATATTCCTTGAGAATAAAATATGTGGTTAATAGATAGATAAATGATAAGTTAAAACAAAAAAAAATGAAAACTAGAAAAAATTGAGGTCAATGGGGTTTTAGTTGTACTAAAGAGCAATAAAATTTTGAAAACTACATAAACAATGAAACAAATAGTTAATTTCTATTGAATGTACAGTCAATATAAATATAACGAAATCTTAGGACAAAGAAAGTGCTGGTGAACCAGAACCATTACGTAAATTTTGAAAGGAAAAATTAGCCTCCCTAATACTACACACCGCTAAAACGTAAAAAAATAAAGCAACTCCGAATGCAGATCGCATATTCTATTAATATAATTTCAAATGGCGAGAAAATGTAGATTTGATTGTGTTAAAATTAGTCACAGTTTTTTTGTGTCAGTTGAAGTTTTTAAAAGGGAAATTCTAGAGAATTCATTGTAATGTAAATACGTAATGAAAAACTATTTAATATAAGAAATGCACTGTTTTGAATATTCGTAAATGTTTTAGAATACAACCTGCGTTGTATTCTTTCAATCGGCACCTTTGAATATTTCACAAAATTCTGTTCATGTATTTGCTTAGGTAATTTATAAATATTATTTTGTATTGCCTATTCATAAGGTAGGTTAAAACCTATGAACTGCACGTCTGAGAATGAGAACTGTATTAGCCCTGCACAAGTGGAATATCATCATGTTTGAATGCGAGGAATTAATCTTGAAAAGACCTCTTTCGATAAAATTTTAATACCATAGAAAATTTTCTACTGAATCAACTGCAAAACTTCAGTGAGCTAATTGAGGCTTTCATTTTATTCAAAAAAAAAATCCCTAACATTCCTGCTGTATAAATATATTTTTGGGAACTATTATTTTTCTATTCCTCTCTCTATCAGTTAACGTTGGGTCAATTTAATAGCGGAATGCACTCATTTCAATGATTTTTTTTTCATTTCTGAACTAACTTAATATTTCAAATCAACATGAATATCCCCATCAGTGATAAAATCAAGGGCGTGCCTTTCAAAAATTGTATATTTCTTTATTTTTAACCGTTAATTTTGATACAGTGAAAAAAATTAACTTCCTTTTGTTTCAAAAACACAACAAAAAGAACACGTTAACCAAAACTGCAATTTAAAAATAAGAAGCGTTTAATATAATTATTACAAAAGACATTAGAACAAGAATCATCTATTTAGATTGACTTGATAATATTCAACAATTATTCTAATTATTAAATCACATTAAATTTTATGGCTTTTACCCGTGATTACTATGAAAATGATGAACTGAGAGAAAATATTATAACTTGAATAGAATTATAATAAAAAAGTTTAAAGTTAAATCAGAAAATAAATAATATGAATTGCTAATTTTAAACTAGACTTTCCTTTCCAGCCTGCCCTTCTTTTTTTACAGCGGTAAGGAGAGTGCATGGTAAGTATGCCTTCGCGAGGGTAGGGTTTTATAAAATCCGCGGATGGCCGGTTTCGCGTCGCGTGGACGCGAATGTTAGTTTGTCTTGCCTTTTTTTTCTTAGCGTAGAGTTCTTCGGGATTGAGTTAACGTAGTGTATTTTTCGGTACCGCGTCGGTAAAATTCGGGAACGCGAAATTGAAATTAGATTTTTGTAATTGACTGAAATGATGAATGAATACGGAATAAGGTGAAGGAGGTTTCTTTTCCGTATGTTTGTGTTTTCGACGCGTTTGAAACGGGCATTTAATGGTGGCTGAAATACGTAATTGAGTGTAATCCATTTTAAGACCTGCGACCGAAATCCTCTCTGATCTAGCTGGCCGACAAGCAGCCACCGCGAAATGGATTACGGGGGCACGGTCTGGTTGACCGGTTGGTACCATTCGTTGGCACGATTCAGACTTCACGTCTAAAACCGATGAGAGGTCGGTTCCGACTTCGTTCGCACGAATTTAGACGGAAAATCATTACAGTTCAAATTTGTAGTTCTTCGATGTTGCGTTCTTTAATATTTTTTTTGACAGCTATCATCAGTGGCCTTAGCGAATGCGACAACAAAATATATTTGGTCTAGCTATCTAAACAGTAGTATCACAACTTTGCATAGTTTTCAAGTCAATATGTTCTGTATGACCGCTGCTCGAGTCTTGTGATAAACTTTTTAAATGTTCTTTATTATATTCGAAGTTAAACTTCGCCGTAGACGATCCGAAGCCCGGTTAAGAAAGGAGGAGGGGTCCCCTTGTTTCCCCAACCCCCAGCTTTAACGATTCCTCATTCTAAATCCCACGACCGAATGGGTAGTGAAGGGTCTCGGGATCACACATTGGGTTGACTGGTTCCCCAATGATAGGACACTAATTGCCAATAACTGAAAATGCTCTTGCAGCTCAGCTACTAAGTCCTTTGTGGTGACGTTAGAGGGTGAAGGCGAGTGTTTCGCGTCTGATAACAGAATTGAAAGTAATAACCATACCACAAGAATGGAGGTTGGGCAATGGGCTAACACCCCGTCCCTATAAAACCCTAAATTGTTTCGAAGACTGCAACAGCGCTTCGGAATGGATTGGTTCTACGGCAACGACCTCGCAAACGAAAAATGGCACTGGATCCTGGAATGTCAGATCACTGAACAACCTTGGTGCTGTTAAGGACCTTTTACAAAAGGCCAGTCAATATCAATTAAAAATACTGGAAGTCCAGGAAACGAATTGGACTGGGAATGACATTCAAGACATGAGATCGCACACAATATTCAAAAGTGGGAAGCCTAATCGAAAACGAGAATTCGGAGTGGCCTTGATTGTAGGTACGGAGTTCAAATCGCACGTTATTGATTTTAAGGCAATAAACGAACGGTTGTGAGCGATCCGTATAAAAGCGAAATTCTTTTAAATCTGGCTGATTAATATTCACGCCCCGACCGAAGAAAAGGATGAAGAAACGAAGGAAACATTCTACAATAACCTGGAAAGACTGGTCGACTCATTGCCTACAAATGACACAAAAACAATTCTGGGTAATTTCAACGCTAAGGTTGGCAATGAGCTATTTCATTGGGAAACGACTGGAGGATATAGCCTCCACGATGAAACAAATGACAACGGCCAGCGCCTGATTGACTTTGCATGTAGCAAAAATCTAGTCATACGTTCGACTTGCTTCCCACATCGACGCATACACAAAATGACCTGGGTATCACCGGATGGCGACACACAAAACCAGATCGATCATGTTCTGATCCAACAACGTTGGGCCTCGAGCATACTTGACGTCCGTACATACCAAGGAGCCAATTATAACTCAGATCATTACTTGATCAAATTAACCTATCGATGTCGTATGTCAAAGGTATATTCGTCGAAAGGCTCCAAACGGCGTCTGTGGCCGAAAATTTCACGGAGACCCTCGACAACCAGCTGGCTCCCATTTTATCAGACGCATCGTTAAAGACGAGCAACGAGCTCTGGATTGAAGTGAAAGCGGCTATTAGGACCGTGGCAGAACAGACGATCGGACATCAAGCCCGGCGCACGAGGAATGATTGGTTCGATGAAGAGTGCCAGAATGCGTTAGATAAAAAGTATCAGGCGTACAAAGAATATGTAGGTAGGAAAACCAGGACGAAGAGAGAACTCTCAGAAAAGTAGCGAATAAGATAATTAGGATTAAGAAAAGAAAATACTATGACGGCCAATTGAGAAGTATAGATGTAAGTTTAGCGACCAACAACACAAGACAAGCTTACAAAGTAGTGAAAAGCCTAAAATGTGGTTACCAGCCCAAAATCACGCTCTGTCGCGATGACATCGGCAACATCATCGTTGGTGAAACGAAGATTAAGGAAAGATGGGTACCATATTTCAAGAACCTCCTTAATCCTCCGCACAGCTCAAGAGCATTGGAGCCTATAGATGTCTGCGGAGAGCTTCCATTGGCCCCACCAACTCTGGATGAAGTTTGTTCCACCATCATAATAAAGCGCCCGGCATCGATGAGATTCCAGTGGAGCTCATCAAATATGGTGGCAGTAGTGTTCATCAAGCTATTCACAACGTCATCCAGCACATTTGGCAACAAGAACATATTCCGAAAGAGTGGAGCCAATCAATTATATTCCCTATCCACAAAAAAGGGGACAAGCTACAGTGCGAAAATTATAGAGGCATAACACTACTTTGTACGGCGTACAAAATATTTTCAAGATCTTAGAAAATAAAATCGGATCATACTACAACAGTATTATTGGGGAGTATCAATGTGGTTTTAGAGCAGGCAGATCGATGATAGACCAATTGTTTATAGTCAAGCAGGTAATTGAAAAGTGCTGGGAGTTCAACATAGACGTTCATCAAATTTTCGTTGACTTTAAGCAAGCGTACGACAAAATTGATCGTAATGTACTGTACCAAATAATGCTTTGCTTTGGCATCCCAGCCAAATTAGTCCGTCTTACCAAAATGACAATGACGTCGACGACCTCCCAAGCCCGCATCAATAACCAATTCACCGATGCCTTTGACACAAATATCGGACTAAAGCAGGGAGATGAGCTGGCCTCATTGCTATACAATTTGGCTCTAGAGTACGTCATAAGGAAGCTACCTACATTACTATTCAAGCCAAGTAGCAGCCTATACGGACGACGTAAACATTTTGTCAAGGTCCTTAACAACTGCCAAAGAACTTTTCCTAAAACTAGCAAAACTAGTAGGGCTACAAATCAATGAAAATATCTCATGACGCAGTCGAGGAAAAATACCTCAAGTACACAAAACATCACACTTGGCGAATATAGTATCGAAAATGTGGCCGAATTTGTGTATTTGGGTGCCAAAATAACGAGAATCGCTAGTGAAAGACAAAATACGCCAAAGCATACAGCTCGCAAATAAAATATTTTATTCAGTTTTGACGATCTTGAGGACCAGCTGCATACAAAGAAAAACAAAGCTTCAAGTATGCAAATCTGTGATAAGACCTGTTATCTGTGATAAGACCTGTTCTATGTGAAACATATTGAACGCCTTCGAGCAACGGATCCTGAGGGGAATAATTGGAGCGAAGCTAGACGGGGACCAATGGCGAATTTGAGACAACCATGAGCTGTATGAATTTTTTGACGAACCAGAGGTCCCAACGATTGTCAGGCTTCAGAAGCTACAATGGGCTGGCCACGTGAATCTCCTCCAGGGCGGGACTGATCTGGTAATTCAAAGGAGTGCAACTGCTATTGTTCGGTTTTTGTCTCCGATTCCAGTGAAACCGACGGGGACTGGCGTTCCCGGGGTACCCGAATCACTTAGTAAAAATACTAGGACAGAAACTCGATCCGAAACATAGTGGCTTTGTTATTGTTAGATAACAAGATCAACTCAAACTGCTGCAAACCTCAACCCTGGAGGTATACTCAGGTAATTCGGCATAGTAGAGCCCTGTGACCGTTTTGCCTTTCTCCAGGTTGTCAATGCAGATCACATTCTGTGAATCCCTATAAAACGGTGGCCATCACCTTTCCGGCCGATAGGACTACCGTCGCCTTTTTTCGAGCATGTTCGCCGGGTGTAGTCCACTGTTTCGACTGCTCCTTGGTCTCTGGTGTGTACCAGTGGGGTCATGTTTCGTCGACGGTCACGAAACGACGCAGAAATTCCTTCGGATTGCACTCAAACAGCGTCAATACTGCTCTGAAGTGGTCTCACGGTTGCGTTTGTTGTCCGGAATGAGCAAACACGGCACGTATCGCGCCAAAATTTTTTCATGCCCAAAATTTCAAGCAGGATATGACCCACGCGGTTTTTTGAGATTCCTACTTTCCCAGCTATTTGGCGCACCTTCAATGCAAACAAGAGCTTGTGGATTTAATAACGATATCCACCGTGGTAGCCGTTTTCGGGGCACCTGGGCGTGGCTTATCAAAAGCCGACGTACGACTAAGTTGAAACTCGTTAAACCAATTTTATACGATCGCCATTGCAGGAGTAGGAGCTCTTTGATTTCACTGCGCGATTTCCTTTCCAAAATCAAGACTCGAATCAGTTAAGGCTTATGGCACATCACGACACGACTATCGCAACGTACGATATTCAGCCGCAAATGTTAGCACACTATGGCAAGATTTGCTAAGTATTCTCCAGGCATGCGCAGAACCGATATGCTCACTTGAAGGTATGTCCTTGCCAGGAATACATATGCCAAGCATGCTAAGATCGTGAGCATGAGTCTTTCAACTCATATTTGTACTTAGTCGATATACCTTCTGTAATGATTTTCAACATTTTAAGTTCGAACGCGGAACCGACCTCTCATCGGTTCTAGACGTTAAGTCTGAGTAGTGCCAACGGATGGTACCAACAGGTCAACCAATCCGTGCACCGTAACCCATTCACGCGGTGGCTGCTTGTCGGCCAGCTAGTTCGGAGAGGATTTCGGTCGCGGGTCTCCGAATGGGTTACGCTCAATTACAATATTTTCAGCCACCTGAACATGCCCGTTTTCAAAACGCGTTATCAAAACAAAACCATACGGAGAAGAACCTACTTTACGTTACTCCGTATTTCTTCATTCAGCCAGTTAAAGTACAAAAATCTAATTTCCGTTTCGCGTTCCCGAATTATACCGACGCGGTACCGAAACGTATGCTACTCGAAATTAACCCGACGAAGACTACTCTAATAAAATGTCAAAACTACAAAGGTACCGCGTACCGCGCGCGACGCGAAACCGACCTCAGCGGATTTCGCTCTACACTAGTGAAGAAACAATTGTTTCGCAGTGGAGAGATGGTTGTTATAATTTTAGGCCCCTCTCCTTGAGTACAAGTCCCTGTCTTCTACGAAAGTGTGCTAATAAAAACCGCTAACCAATCATAAAAACGAATCGGGTGTCGGTCAGGACTAATTGATGATGCGGATTTTATCACTGCCGGTCATCAGATTAGCTCCCAGCAAAAACTGACGCAATTCCAAGCAATGTATTTGAAAACCCCTGGCACCATCAGTTTGTTCAAAATTAGAACTGTCCGACTTCAAACTGTATAAAAATGTGCAAACCTTTCTTTTGGTAACATTAAGGGACGCACTACTCTATAACATCATCGGCATGTTCAGGCGACTGAGCCACCACGAACGAAGAACTCCAGAAGATGCTATAGACCTTATTATACCGAAGACAAGACAAACAACACCAAAAGAGAGTTTATCGGTGACTCTATCTTTACTTTATGGAACCCTCCGAAGTATGCTACGTTAATATCAAATGGTGAGGGCGACAATAAAAATTGAATCGGTTCATCTGCCGACAGCAAAATTAAAAATGTGAGAACTCGAAGGAGAGTGGTGTTGTTTCCCCTTCGGGCCTCACGTTGGGCGCCATTGTAATGAATTTCGAAATGTCCGTGTAGGAGACGGGTGCCGATGGTCTGGCACAAGTGTCAGCGAGCTAAAACAACACCGAGCTCAGCTAACTAGCTTCGCTTAACGACCGCGTACGCGTGCTTGACGACTAGCATTTGCGGGATCATATGAGGCGGGTTCTTGTCGAGCCACGAAACTACACTACAAAATACTTATCACGCGTACTCTACTCTACAAGACGCACCGATCAATTTTTATTGTCTTTAGAAAAATTCTATTAGGTGTCAATTAATCTACTCTACAGAAATTCAATATTGTTTTGCCTTGTAAAGTTAGCGGACACGGAGGCTTGAGACAAACGCAAACATTACACAAAAAGCAACCGTTACTTTCACCGAAGAAGGTCGTTGCATTACAAGGGGAATGTCAAACCTAAAGATGTTAAAGTGGCTGAAGTGAACCACTCATCTCTGCCTAAAGGATGGAAACTTGACGGATGCAGTTTACTTTACACTAGTAAAACAACAAACTAAGCAGTTTCGACGGGGTGACCACCTTATCTCTTCAGGAGCAGCCACTCCTGATCACCACGGGGCTGCTCGACTGCTTATGTTTATTACACTTCTTACAAGACTACATCAAATTTCCAAATTATGTGCGCATGCACGAATATCATGAAAATGTGCAACCCGAAAATCCTCCTACTTAGTAAACTGGTTTTAAGAGGAAATCGCAGCTCTTTGCGATAGTCGACCAGGAAAGAAAAGTCGCAAAGTCGTGGTGTGTGCACTCCCATTTACTCATGTGTTAATTGCGATCGTTTAGCCGATATCGTGTCGTGATGTGACATAATCCTTAACTGAAACTCTTTACAAAAATCTTTGAGTCATAAAATACCATCATTAGATTTATTTTTGTTTTCGAATTTTCCCACAAGCAGAGCATAGCTCAAACCAATTAGCGCTAAGGTGCGAACACAGATTTTAAATGCAAGCATATATAGAAGATTTTATTACAAGCAACATTTCCTTTTTTCAGGATTCCGGGTTATGGAAACATTTGAACTATTTCACATGACCTACGCAACCTACATCTTCAGTTGCTATATATTGTAAAATATATACAATATAATATAATCCCAGACCTAAACTAACTACTAACTAAACTAAAAGATACAATAAAGCAAAACATGCAAAACTTGCAATATTGAAGATCTTTTGAAACATTTGAAAGCCAGATGTAATATTATCAGGAGTAGTTTCTTGAGAAATTTAAGGTATAGTCTCGTTGAGATTTACCTATTGAACGGACACATCTTCCAAGGCTTTCGGAGTTATAAAATATTTTAAATCTCAATAGTTTTATTTCAAGAAACAATCTTGTTCCCAATAAAAATATTGTCGTTAAAAAACTAGTGAACAGTAATTTAAAAAAAATTTAAATTCAAATTGCTAGGTAAGTGACAAAAGTTTAAAAACTAGAAACATTATGACATTGCATTATTTTTAACAGAACTAAACCGCTTAACAAAATGATGAGAAAGAAAAATGTTGTTTACACCAGTGATGAAGAAATTGCAGATCATTTCTCTTTTGCGGATAGTGAAGAAACGAGTAGCTCATCAAATTCATTAATGACTGGAATGCATGATGATTACTGGCTCGAAAACAGTTATGGCTCCATTAACAGTGGCAACAGTGATGTGGTACAAAGTGATTCAGAGTAGTTTCAGCACGATGTAGATCTTGGAATCCATGAGTTCACTGAAGAAGAGGGACTAAAAGTGAGTATATCAGAAAATAGTTCACCGTTTGACGCTTTTTTATTACTATTTGACAATGCTTTGTTGGGAAAAATCATGCAATGGACGAATACTCAAGCTCAAATTTTGACAAATAGCTTAAATGTTTCCTCAAGTTCACATCTAAAAAGTGGATTGCACTTTCAGAGGACGAAATGAAAAAGTTCTGATGGGAAATATTCGGATGCCTTCATTAAAAACATACTGGAGCAAGAACACAGTTTATAATCACCCATTGTTTGGTAAACCTATGAGTAGAAATAGATTTGAGTCAATACTTCGCTGCCTAAAGTTTTACACTGAAACAGACGATTAAACAAATCACCTTCATAAAATCGATCAGCTATTGAGCCACGTACTTCATAATATTCAAAGTGTTTATTATCGGGGTGAGAACTTATCCATAGACGTCTGACATTCGCAGAAATCGCAAAGGTAATCCCCAAACAAAACCCAAAGCGTCATTCCAACACGTAGTATCAACAAGTTGAGTAAGCAGGGGAGTGCTCCTACCAGAAGGTCTCTGTAAACATCCTAGGGTTAGAAACAAGTTTTCTAATAGCGTGAATCGATAACTTGAATTATTCATCTAATACTTGGATATGAAATCGTTCAAATTTATGCAAAAGATGCATAATTTCTTTCATAAGCACAGTGCAGCCGTCATTTTGATCTAGCTTAAATGATTTTTCAGAATGCTCGGCCGATTGAACATGTTCAAGCTAAACACTATTCCTTAGGTCAATTTGAAATAAGTATCAACCGTAAACACGTGTTATTGTTGTTGTAATTCTATACAATTGAAATGGCTATAACTCACTTGATTATGATTTGATGTCGATTAAATTTTGTTAACGTATATACGAGTATCTTATATCAGTCTATATAATTGCCAAATTTCAAGAAGTTTAAAGGTACCGTTTTGATTTTATGGGCGAAAATGTAAAATCTAGAATTCATACTATTATTAACAAGATTGAGTGAATTTCGATTTCTGAGGTATTTGTTGCCCTTGTACTCATAAAGGCCCACATTTGTGATAATTTTCAGATTTTTCGGCTCAAAGGTGTCCAATCGCGGGAAGGCAAAATGTACCAAAAATTTGTGTCCCGGCACAAATTTTTGGTACATTTTGCCTTCCCCTGGACCCTCTAATTCATAAAATGATTTTTTCATTCCAGATTCTAAAAGTTCTAATCAAGACCTTACATTTGATGCCCCACTCGACAACTTTTGATTATAAAAAATGTTTAAGGGCCAATTCGTTATTAGAGGGGACCCCCCCCCTTTAAAATTTTTTGATAAAACCTTAACTTTTGAAAGACCATCACTTCCGACCTTTTCACAAAGTTTGAGCATCCTAGCTTCAACAGTTTCTGAGCAAATCAGCTGTGACGCACGGACAGACGGACAGACAGGTCGCGAAACTAGTACGTCTTTGTTTAAAAAAAAATGTTTACAAAGACCTAAAAAGAGATCATACTGTAACTAAGCCGTCTACTGTAGCTGATCATAATAATATGTCGGGCGTTGATAGAGCTGATCAAATGATTTCCTACTATTCCACGCCTCGGAAATCAATATGCTGGTATTTGAAATTTTTTTTTTCATATATTTAACGTAGCAGTTTGGAATGCTTGTTGGTTATATAATAAAACGCACTCAAACAAAAAAACTTATTTAGAGTTTCGACATGACATTGCATGTGAACTGCTGAATTTGAGGAACGATGTATCTGGGGTTTCGTGCGGCATAAATTTTTGTAGCCAACATTTCGTGCAAAAACTGGAGAAACGAGTTAGATGCTTCATTTGCGCCAGAAACAACCGGCGAAAGGCTACATTCTATGCCTGTGAGACTTGTAAAACTAACCATGGACAGCCAATTGGATTATGTGTAGATAAATGTTTTAAGACCTATCATACAAAATAAATTTTTATATTAAAATATGCTATCCAAATTTTATCCTTTACTTGATCTTATCTTATTCAATGTGACACAAATATGTGACACTTGGGCTATAGCCAGAAGTTTTCAACGATAGCCCAACGTCACATATTTGTGACGGTTTAACAGGATGCTTATTTTACTTTTTTCAAATGTTCTAAACAAAAATATGTTAAATCTATGCCAATTCATGGCGTATAAGACAAAAAAATTTTGGGCTGTGGTGGACGTTTTTTCCCCCGGCACCTTGGTAGCGAACGGGTTAATGATAAGAGATAGCCTTTAGATTAACACTTAAGGCGCAACCCCCACTGAAACTTGGGTAAACTTTACAGTCCAGAAACGTTACGAATATTTGCAAAACAAAAAAACATGTTTTCGTTAAAAATTTAGTAAATCTCGGAAACTACTTAACGTACCGAGTTGATTTAAGCTACGTTTGTTAGATCTAAATTATTTACATTGAATTATCTCATCAAAAAATTAAAAAAGATTTTTGCAAAAAAATTCGTAGAACAAAATGTGTAATTCGCACACACTGAACAAATACCATCCATGCATCTTGATTTGTAACAAATTTTCACATTTTGATCTAGGAAATTTTTTGGAAAAAAAACTTTTTTAAATTTTTAATGAATTAATTCAATGTAAATAATTTAGATCTAACAAACGTAGGTTAAATCAACTAGGTATGTTGAGTAGTTTCCGAGATTGACTAGACTTTTTAACGAAAACATGCTTTTTTGTTTGAATTTAATAACTTTTGCCATAAACTTTTTGCAAAATGTAATGAGTTGATTCAATAGCCAAAGATTCATTCTGACTTCTAGTTAAAACATTTTTGCAAATATTTGTAACGTTTCTGAGGTGAACGGCTGTAAAATTTACCCAAATTTGCAGTTTTAGGGGCTGCTGCGCCTTAAAAGACACAACTAAAAAAACAAGCAATTCACGGCATAAATATCTGATTTTGGTTCAGCAGATTATCTAGCTTAATAAACTTGTAATATTGAATTATAAGACTCATTCGTCTTTCTGTAAGTTTTTTGCTATTCAATGATTTTCTTTCATTAGTTTATTGAAAAACAACTGACAATTAGAAAAAATAACATCCAAACAATTGTAGGTCTCTCCCAAAATATTTAACGATATTCGAGATTAAAATATGTTCCACGATAGAGAAGATTAATTCAATTTTTACATAGTTTCTTCGGCTTCAATTGATTATCTAAAATTTTTCAAACTCGATTCTTATCAAAGCGCCATGGTCACATTATATATGTGCTTCCATAACACGTTTTGCTTGACTGCATTGCAAAACAATGATTTTATTCAATGTTCGCCAGTTTTTGTGTATTGCGAAACCATAATCTCAGCTAATGGAGAACAGTCATCCAATTAGTCGGGTAATACGACATTTTATTTTTTCGCATGAATATGTCATTAAATGTTTTCGTTTTATTTTTGATTTGATTTTGCAGGTAAATAATGACTCAGTAAAAGCTCTTCGAAATATTTAAAATCCACGCAATTTTTAAGTCGATGCAAATTGTTCCTCTTCTCAAATAATGTGAATAATATGCAGCTTAGTAACTGGGAAGACTTTGCAAAGTGTAGTCATCGCAGAAAAATAACTTATTTAAAACAAATATTTTTCACTTTCTTGCTGCCTTTTATTTTAATTTAAATAAAAAGTGAATATTGTCACATCGTTCTTGACTATATCTGCGAATACGTAGATTTCTAATGTTTTAAATATACATAGATGCTAAGAAAACAAACATAATTTAGGAATTAGGCACATTGCAAAATTTAACACAGAAAAATAATCAATCACAATTTCAAGCATCTTGTATTTAATTTAAATGTCTTATAGCTGAACTTTATTTTCCCTGTGACGTATATGTGTATCAAAATATGAAACAATACACTGGCTTATCGCAGCTGTGAAATTTGATATTCGTACATTGCGTAATTTAAGTGTGATGATAAATCTTTTTTCAGAAGTAACTTCAATAACAATTTATTTTCGTCAGCATTTTTTCACTCTTAATTATCACCATTAGTAACTATATCTATAAACATTAACTCAATTTACACTTGGCTTCAAAAAGTAGACCGATATGCTATTCGAAATAAAAATTTGGACTGCACATGATTTGTTTATATGCATAGCATTGGAATGGCATTTGATTGTTATTCATTTCATAATCACTGAGTAAATGAACAGGTATGAACTTTCTTCTACACTCGCTGGGTCTATATATTCATTACTTTTATTGTCTTTACTATAATTTTATGGAAAAGAGATAAAAGAGTACGGCCTTTATTTAATGATTACGCGGCTTTTGTTCAATGGAATAAAACTTCTCGTAATTGCGAAAAAGCTATTATAAAGTACCTATGAGGGCGGTCCGAGAAGTACCTAGCCTTCAACAGAAGAACGAAAATTTTAGAAAAGTGGCACTTTATTTCTCAACACATTCTCCGCTTAGCTCTATACACTTGACAAAATGACTCTCCAACTTCTTTAACCCGCCTGAAAAATACGTTTTCTCGAGGTCTGCAAAGTAGGCCTCCGTGGCCGTGATGACTCGACTCAAATTTCTGCCCGGCGAGTGACATCCTCAAATTTGGAAACACAGGAAGTCACACTGGGCAAAATCTGGAGAATACGTACCCCAATTCGGCCAATTTGGACGTGGCGACGGTGGAGGTGCGTGGTCATGGTGGAAGAGCATTTTTTCTTCGCTAAATTGGACCTTTCTTTCTGCAAATCGGCGCCTAATCGGCCCAATAATTCGACAGTTTTGCCCTTCTGTAGTAATCGAGCAGCCCGCCAGCTAGAAGGACCTTCACGAAAAGAAGCAATTTCATGATAATTTTCGAAAAAAAATTCATAGAACACATTCGGGCGATATGTTTTACAAAAAAATAATGAAACGCTCATAACCCATTTTCATTTACCCAGTGTGACATCCACCGAAATAGAAAATTGTGTTTTCTGTGCATGATTGAGACCTTCCCTCATTTGGCCAACGGCATTGACTCATTCCGAATATTTTCAAAGGAAGCATAATTAGGTCCGCGGAAAAAATAACCAAAAATGCGAGAAACTATCTAAGTTGGTTATGCCATTGAAATTACCGGACCCCCTACCAGCTATACGAGTATGTGATCATTAAGAACGCTTTCTATAAGCTTGGGAACTATCGTAGCATGATAAAGATACGGCAAGGGGAATGTAGTATGGAAACGATCCCCATTTTAGAGGTATGAAAAAGGAGCACCGCGACCTCGATTGAAGATATACCCAAGTCAACCACGTAGAAGGGTTGGAATTTATATGCAAAACAACAAACATTCTTGTATCTATAAACTTTATTTTATCTTTGCTCATGAATCGTATGATACCTCAAAATGGATAGCAAACGTAAGAGTTGCGGGAGTGGATGATGCTAAATTTTTTTTCAATACAAGAAATCTACAAGAATTATATCTTTTTAAACAAATAAACGAACATATTCTCAGGATCATACTAGTGACTTATGGACCTTGTGAGGTGGATTTTAATTAAGATTTCATTTGTGTAACGAGCCTAAGTAGGAACTTATAAATTTTTTTAAAGTGCGAGTTTTGTATGGAAAGGAGGTATCCAACGGCTCGGAACCAAGCAAATTTACTGTACGTGGTTTCAATCGTATACAGTGGCATTCTGTTATATATGATGGAGTGCGTTCTTCAGTTGAAGCATCAGAATTGAACACAGAAGGTCTTGCCGGGGGTCGAATTGAACATCATCCTGATAGTAACAAAATTAAAGTTTATGGTTACTCGCAGGGATTTGGAAACGCTGGCCACTCGAAAACAAGGGAAATTCTGAAAGAAAAATATAAACTTGTTTGTAATGTTTCTGAATGTCTGTCTTCCCCCTAACAACAAGCGCTCATCGAAAGAGTGGGTAAGTACCCTTTTGTTTTTCTTTCACATTTATTTATATAATTTTATCAAAATTTGACTTTTATTGCAAAATATTTCCGGCATATATGAAAACAGTAAGAATAAATAGTAAAGTTTAACTTGATATTGTTATATGTACAACTAATTCCGCGAGCTACTTGTTTTCACAACATCATGATCAACAAAAGAATGTACTCGAAAACCCGCCAAGCATGATCAACATCTGAAACTGACGTCACTGCCCCATTCATTAAGCTGCTCGAATATTCCAGGTAATTCGCGAATGTACAAGAAATGAATTGAATGACTAGTGACCCTATATAAAGCCGAGCTGAATGAATGGGGGAATTCATTACATCCGCGATAGTAAAAACTGCGATAGAGTGGAGCGCGAGGTAGAGGCGATATTGAATTAAAAATTTATAGACTAAGTGAAAAATAAAATTGGTGAAATTCTTAAATTAATTATTGTGCATTTTTAGTAAATAAACTCTTTTAACTTAATTTAAAAGACAGTGCGTTTTCACTTTCCCGGAACATTAAAATTATTGGCCGCGAACCATAACACTCGACAATATGTTGATTTTTAAATTTGGAAAAAAAATGACATGATTTCAAAACAAATTTTCAAGCAGTGTGTCAACACATTACCATTTTATGAATTAAATAATTGTATCTTCTGAGATTTTTATAAAAAAAAATAAAATAAGGTAATGAAAAGATATACGGAAAAATTCGGTCTTTTCACTATTGAACCCTGACCGGGTATGGTACCGTTATCTGGTCCCTCTACTCATGAGCTAGCCATCAAGTGAACTCTTTCTTTTCTCTTGTTGTTACATGTGCTCATGGAGGGTAGAGTGGCCTTCCGTGTGGGTTTTCTATTTGTTTTAAAGTTTTATATGATTCGATCATATAAAATTTGAATATAAATTTGAAACATTTTTATTTTTCATTTAAATCATATGAATTACTTTTGTATGAATTTGCATTTAAATGAAAAAAAAATGGTCACGTCTACAATGGATCTTGAGCCGGATGGGGGATGCGTGGGGGTACCGCTTCCACCTGGATGCCCCACTCTTATTTGGGGGTCGTAAATGTTAGGAGTAGAGATGAAATATTCTCGCGTCCCGCGCGAGTTAATCGAGCGTAGTCTGTCGCGTTTCAATAGTTCATCTCTTCGGTGGGTTATCTCACCTTGACACGGTCGAACCGAGATATTTTAACGTATAATTCGTTAATGCGATACAAGCGCACTCACGCGTTCTCAGGCAAGGCCCATTTCGACGAGCAGCGAATGTTCGCCCGCTGAGGCAGCAGTCCATCACTGCAGTACATTATGGACAATTAACATCTCAAAATTGACTACACTTCTCCAGATAGTCGATGCAGATCACACCTTGTAAATCTCAGAAAACGGTAGCCATCCCCTTTTGGGCCGAAAGAACAATCTTCGCCTTCTTCAGAGCACGTTCGCTGGGTGAAGTCCACTGTTTCGACTGCTCCTTAGTCTCTGGTGTGTACCAGTGGAGGCATGTTTCGTCGACATTCACAAAACGACGCAGAAACTTCTTTGGGTTGCGCTTAAACAGCGTCAACACTGCTCTGAAGTGGTCTCACGGTTGTGTTTGTCCTGAGTGAACAAACGCGGCACCCATCGCGCCGACAGGGTTCTCATGCCCAAAATTTCATGCAGGATATGACCCACCCGGTCTCTGTCTCAGCTATCTCGGGCACCTTCAATCGGCGGTCTACTAATACGAGCACGTGGATATTTGTCACGGTATCCTACGTGGTAGCCGTTTTCGGAGCACCTGGACGTGGCTCATCAAAAACCGACGTACGATCACATTGAAACTCGTTAAACTAATTTCGCCATAACAGGGGCAGAGTAACCGTACACATCATCCAGGCGCTCTTAGATTTCGACGCGCGATTTCCCTTCCAAAAACAAGAAACGTGTTAGTGTGTGGCCTTTATTGTAGACAGGGAGTTCAAATCGCATGTTATTGATTATAAGGCAGTCAATGAACGGTGGTGTGCGATCCGTATAAAAGCGAAATTTTCAAAATATGGCTTATAAAAGTACTGTCCCGACCGCAGAACAGCATGAAGAAATTAAGGAAACGTTCTACAATCACCTGGAAAGACTAGTCGGCTCATTGCCCACAAACGAAAGAAAAATAATTCTGGGTGATTTCACCGCTAAGGTTGGCAATGAGCTATCTCATCGGGGAATATAGCCTCCACGATGAAACAAATGACAATGGCCAGCACCCGATTGATTTTGCATTTAACAGAAATTTAGTCATACGTTCGACTTGCTTCCCACATCGACGCATACACAAAATGACCTGGGTATCACCGGATGGCAACATACAAAAGCAGGTCGAATTTTGATGTCTGTACATACGGAGGAGCCAATTGTAACTCGGATCATTCAATCTATCGATGTCGTATGCCAAAGGCGTATTCGGCGAAGACCAGCCCTTTCCAAAAATTTGACATCAAAAGGATCCTAAAACGTCTGTGGCCAAAAATTTCAAGGAGACCCTCGACAACTGACTAGCTCCCATCCTATCAGGCACATAGCTGAAAACAAGCAACGAGCTAAGGGGGGAAGTGAAAACGGCAATTAAGACTGTGGCAGAACAGACGATCGGACATCAAGCCCGACGCAAAAGAAATGATTGGTTTGATGACGAATGCCAGGATTCGTTCGATAAAAAGAATCAGGCGTATAAAAAATATTTAGGTTGGAAAACCAGGACGAAAAGAAAACATTAAGAAAATGTCAGAAGAGTAGCGAATAAGATAATTAGAATTAAGAAAAGAAAATACAATGGCGACGAATTGAGAAGCATCGATGTAAGTCTAGCGAGCAACAATACAAGACAAGCATACAAAGTAGTGACATCGGTAACATCATCACTGATGAAAACAGGATTAAAGAAAGATGGACATAATATTTCAAGAACCTCCTTAATCCTCAACACAGCTCTAGAAAAACAGAGCCTAAAGATATTCCCGGAGACCTTTCATTGGCTCCACCAATTCTGGATGAAGTTTGTTCAACCATTGAAGTTCAGAAGAATAATAAAGCTTTCTACCGAATCTGTTTCCCGCATGCGGCTTGTGTGCAAGCACCGCTCTTTGACCTTATAAAGGGGCGCGTAAACGTGACAAACGACCAGTGCAATGGTCCACGGAAGCGAAAAAAGCATTTGAGAAATGCAAAGACCTGGCGGCAAATGCAGTTTTACTTGCACATGCTAGTGAAAATGTTCCACTTACTTTTCATTTCGATGCCTAAGACGTAGCTATTTGAGCAGTTGTGGAGCAGTAAATCAACGGAAAATTAATGCCAATAGGCTTCTTTTCAAGTAAATAGGACCGAATGCAAAGACGGTATAACGCATACGACCGAGAACTTCTGGTGATGTATCAAGCAGTTAAATTCTCAATTCCGTCACTTAACAATTTTCACCGACCATAAGCCGCTTACGTACGCATTCCTACAAAAAACCGACAAAGCTTCAACTCGTCAACTGCGACAATTAAATTTCATAGGACAATTTACAACAAAATTATTGCATGTTAAGGGCAAAAATAACATCGTGGCCGATACGTTATCGCGTGCCGAAGAGACAACTATGCCATCGACTATCGATTTGCAAGAACTCGCAGATCAGCCAGCTACTGACGAAGAATTGCAGCATATTTTAAAGGAGCCATCATTTTCATCACATTGCGAATAACCCCCGTGCGGATTGGAAATTGCGAAACGCCCGTTTACTATGACGAATCTTCATTCCAAAAACGATGCGCAGAAAGATTTATGAATTGTTCCGTCTTATGTCACATTCTAGTGGAAGAGCGACAAAACGGATTATCAGCAAAAAATACGTGTGCAATGAATAAGGGCATTCAAGTGTGGGCAAGAAATTGTCTGGAATGTCAAAGAAATAAAGTTGGGCGCCACGTCAAAAATGTTCCTGATTCGACTCCGATTCCTTGAAACCGATTCCGACCTGTACATTTGGACATAATCGTGATGCCGCCATCAAAACGCTTTAAGTATTGCCTGACAATGATTGATCGGTTTACGCGGAGGCCCGAGGCAATACCGATCATTTATTTGAGCGCTGATACAGTTGCAACGCATTCTTCAAACAATTGATTTCAAGATTTGGAGCACCAGAAACGATAACAACAGACCGAGCTTCAGAACTGGAATCACAACTTTTCGATTCATTTACAAAATTGAATGGTTGCACCAGGAACAGGACCACGACATATCATCCGGCATTCAATGGGTTAATTGAACGGTAGCATCGGTCTTTGAAAACATCCATCATGTATCATTAGAATAGAGAATGAGTTGATGTTCTTCCATTCGTCCTTTTAAGTTTAAGGACCAGTTTCAAACCTTATATCGATTCAACAGCGGCTGAACTTGTTTATGGGACAACATTACGAATTTCTGGTAATTTTTTTTTTCGACGATCTTGGAGAATCTCCATAGGATCCGGCAATATTCGCAAGGAAATCCAAACTTATAATGAAAGAAATCAAGCTGACTCCCACAATTCACCATAGCCATCCAAAAGCTTTTGCCTTCAAGGATCTGGAAACTTGTAGCCATGTTTTCGTTCGAGTTGATTCGACTAAAACACCATGCCCGCAACCATACGATGGCCCTTTCGAAATAGAAGAAAAGCTGTCAGATCAGGTTTTTCGCATCAAAATGAATGGAGATTCGGAAACAATTTCTGCCGAAAGAAGAAGAATTAAGCCGGCATATGTTGAAAGATATGCAATTAATGAGGAATCAGCACCATCCGCATCAACAGCAACATCATCTGCAAATACTCCCGGGCCGATTCGGATTAAAAATGTCAGATTCACAACTCAGCAAACTCCCAAACAGACTTCGGTCTGACTATTGCAAACAGTCAAAAAGCAAGTTAATGAGTTACTTCGGGGAGGATATTGTGGCAACACTTGAGCGATCGCAGCGCATCTGTTGGATGAATATAGCGGCTCCAATCAATTAAAAATCTGACACGGAGAAGGATGAGCGAGTCTTGAACAGGACGTGATAAGGAGTCTACGTTGAGACGCGAGAATTGTAGCCGGTGCGACAAATAAATTGATCAAGTTTTTAATTTTACATTAATAATTGTTATTATTATAACCCCATAAGCTGTCGCGAATATTAAAGTGACAAAGAGACATCCATTTGTGAAACAATTTGGAATATCGGTAGCGACTTTCTATAATATACCTTTGTGACATTCTTCTTCTTGCTCGAGACTCTAAATTGTGAAGACGTAATTAATAAACATAATTAATGTATATGAGATTCAAGTGTTTAAATATCCATTCAATTAGTTTATGTATGCTCATACGCTACACAGCAATGCCCTACAGCCAAAACCGATATAAGATAGGAAGCCATATGGCAGCAATTTGCATACGTAATAGTCGGGCTACTTCGGACAAGCTCGTGTGAGCTGTCAGCCAACTGCGGCAAAAGCAAATGCTTACATGGCGTAATATATACTATGTCCTGCATGAAAAAGTATAGGGGTTTCCAATAAAAGGTGTTATTTTGAATAGATCTTGTGATTTGACACCTTGCAACTTCTTCTTTTGGGGTCACGTGAAAGAGAAGGTCTACGCCAACAGCCCAGCGTCGAGATAAGACCTCAAAGATGGAATTCGTGAGGCTATCGAGGACATAGGGCAGCCACTTTGCGATTTGGTTATGGAAAATTTCATGAAAAGAACATGGTCCTGTAAGCGTGGTCGTGGTGGTCATTTCCCTGATGTTATTTTTCACTATTAACGGCATACCTTCCTCTTTATGAAATAAACATCCGATCATTTATATTAAAAAATGGCATGTTTCTTTTAATATCAAAATAACCCTAGCCCTATACAAAATGCATTTCGTGCATGCTTAAAATGCACTTTGCATTGTTCACTGTACTCCTACACTTTTCAGGACGCGTAAATGAAGCACATGTTTTGCACCATCCACTGATAGCTATGCTTTGAAAAGTAAACAAACCTCTATGCGTTCACTTTGGAAGGTAATAAAAATTAAACGGGTGTAAGTACTGAAATAATTTTCGCTTCACTAGGAGCGCTATTGTTCTCCCCGTAGACAATCTGGATTTCACTGTAGTAATCTGTCTCGAAACGGTACAAAACCTCGAGTTTTCGTTGATACCTCCACAATCCTTCATACCGCCATATAAACTAGCGAGCAAAGTCGCGTTACGTGTGGTCAGTATGTGATAGTAAGCACTGCTGCCATATGGCTTCCTATCTTACGTCGGTTTTGCCTACAGTTCCTGTGCCATTCTGACATCTGGAGTTGGTTTACAGAACAACCCATTAAAGGTCAATTTATATAAAAAAAAAAGTTCCCACTTTTACCTTTCATTATCCTGAAAAAGAAGGACATTTCGAACAAATACGTTTTATTAAACCAAGACTGACCGAAGCTTCTGAAAAGGCCCTAAATTCATGCAAACGCACGTTAAAAAGGATCTTTGACATAGTGAAGCATGGTATAGAGTGAAAACTTCCTTACATCGATCGGTTTCACGAAATCGATGACAATTACTCAGTATTCATATAAAAAATAACAAGTTTCTTTCAATGGGCTAGACATGTAAAAAGAATTAAAGGCCAGTAATTAACTAGGTAAGCTTGCAAGGTAACTCCACCGTAGACGATCCCAAGCCCGCTTGACAGAGGAGGCACCGCCCGGTTTCCCCAACCCACAGCTTCCATAATTCTTCATCCTAAATCCCACGACCAAATTGTAGGTTTACTGGTTCCCCAATGATGGGGCATTAAATGCCGAGAAATGCCCATAACTGTAAAACCACCTACAGATCTGCTACTAAATCCTATTTACATCTACTTTGTTGGGACGTAAGAGGGTGAAGGCGAGTATTTCGCGCCTGATAACAGAATCTAATGTAATAACTATGCCGAAATGTAGGTTGGGAGACGGGTTAACGTCCCTCCGTCCCTGGAAAACCCTAAATTGTTTCGAAACCTCCAACAGAGCATTAGAATGAATTAGATCTACGGTAACGAACTCGCAACCGAAAACAGAACTATGGCATTGAATTCTGGAACGTCGGATCACTCAACTACCATGGTGCTGTTAATGACCTTTTACAACAGGCCATCCAATATAAATTAATCACACTGGCATGTAGTAGTCGAGCAGTCGCCTAGGAAAACTGATCGAAAAACACCAACACCATTACAAATCATCCAATTTTAATTGTAAATTTACAATTAAAATTCGATGACGCAACCCCGTTGGAACGCAACTTAGGAAAGTGAATTGCGTTATATCGCAATGGAAAATACCCGTTGTCGGCAAACAGAAGACCCGCCAATCGAAGATAACCGGTGACGGGGGAGTCTTCTTGTTATCGCCAGCCGGATCGGACGTCGCGAGCTGTTCGTGCCAGTAATGATTTTCACACTAGAAAAGAGGAAAATCTATACCTGAGTTAAAGCTCGTATGACGGAGCGGTTTTTTGAGGATTGTTGCGCTTGCTCCCGTGGTTGCCGGTTCCGTATGATCGCGCGCCCAAAGCAAGGAAGAAAATTGATCGCATCGGAAATTTTCTTCGTCTCATGGGCTTTCCTGTGTTCCGTGCAACTAGCACCTTTAGATTTGTGTTTAGTGGCAAATTGTGGGAAACTCGGCAATTGAAGATTTTAAATATGTGAATTCGCTGCATATTATGGTGCAATTGTTTTGTTAGTTACGGCAGAGTAAAAAGGCAATAGTAGATCTGGATACGAGGTGCACATACATGCTTTGGAAGCGCGAAGCATGTGGGTGTTGGTGCGGGATAGGCGTCGCGTTAGATCAGTACGGGACGTCTAATACCCAAGCATAAACGGTCGAGTTCGTGCACAATTTGACCGCCGTCTTCAGCATCTTCAGCGTTGTCGCCGCCCACGATTTGCAGTTTGTGATTAGAAATTGTGTGGAATTGCCTCCGCGAATTTTCCGTAGGCACTGTATACGCCCATGATATCTGAACTGAATTCGGAATCAGCACCACCAGGCTGGGGCGCCTGCTGCTGATCACCAGAATCAGGCAGTGAGTGGAACAACTGGAGACGGTGAGCGCTGGGACTTTTCTACTTGCACGAGAACTGTGTGCAAAACAAGACTAATGAAGGAGGTGCCAAACAATTGGATACTATCGCGGACGAATATTTCGAAAGTGTTTAACTTGTGAACGTGATTGAAATTTGAAAGAAAGTGGATTGCGAAAACGTCGGCGGTTTGGGTTGTATAGAAAGGACATTCAGTTACGAGTACATCTTAAGGATCGTTTTAACACCCGGATATTTGTGTTGATCGCGAACATTTTTATAGTCTAGTATAGAACCATTTAAGAACAAAGTAAAAAGTTACTATGAATGTATGTAGTAGATAATCTATTGAAACAGTGGGCGTGCGCTATCAAAAGGGTAAAAATAATCGCTGTATTTGGCCATTTGATTATTTTAAAACGACGACCGAATGGACGTTACGGTGACGGCCAGCTATGAAACATCTCAATTAAGTGCCATACTAGAATATATTGAAGAGTTGTGGAGTCTTTGAATAAAGCTGAACTCATTTCAAGTCGTTTTTAGGGTTTTGTACTAAAATACAAAACCCTATTGCAATCACGACCCGTGTCCGTCTGTCCGTCCGTCTGTATGTCACAGCACTTTTTCTCCGAAACTATAAGGGCTACAGCCATGAAACTTTGTAGAAAGGTCAGAAGTAGTGACCTCTTGAAAGTTCAAGGGTGGAAAAATTTTTCAAAGGCATTTAAGGGGGTCTCCCCATATAAGGGGGTGACCCCTCAAAAAAAATTTCACCATTGGTAGTCGAGTAGGGTGTCATTGGAAAGATCTCAATGAGATCTTTTCAAAACAAGTCTTAAAATTGTCTTATAAGTACCGAGGGGGGCAGGGGAAGGGGAAATGTACGAACTTTTCGCGTACCCCCCCCCTCGCGATTGGACACCTTCCATCCGAAAAATCTGAAAAAAATCATGAATGTAGGCCTTAATGAGTACAACAACAACAAATACATGAGAAGTCGAAATTCACTCAACTTTGTTAGTAATAGTATGATTTATCGATTTTGTGTTTTCTTGAATAAAATCTAAACGGTACCCTTAAACTCAATAAAATTTAGCAAAGAGATGACTATTTATAAGATTGATCTTTTCGGGAAGTTTCATAAAGATCGAATAGTATTTACCGAAGTTATAGCGATTTGAATTTTCGTGTATTACTATGGAGCAATATGCCCTGTATTACTATGGAAACATATTGCTATGGAGCCATATGCGCTTTTTACCGACTTAGACACTACAGCTTTGCTAGAATTTGCATGAAAATTTCAGGAGTGATAGGTATCATGAAGATGAGTACACACAATTGAAACAAGTCGAAGAGGCAGGAGAGAGCTCCTAGCAAAAGGGCTTTGTAACCATTCTAGGATTCGAAAAAATAGGCCATGAATCGATGATTACAGTACAGAGGAGTGGCCCCTGAAAAAACAATTTCTTGAAAGGTAGCCGATATGAGTATCAACTGAAAGTTCTCTATGAGAGCTTTTCAAAACAGTTCTTAAACTGACAGTTTTTGCTTCAGTGGGAGCACAGGGGGGGAAATACATGAAAAATGTGTTTCCTCCCTCGCGAATGGACACCAGTGATCTAAAAAATCTGAAAAAAATATCAAAGGAGATATTTATGGGTATAACTTTAACAAATACCTTAGAAGTCAAAATTCGTTCAACTTTGTTAATAATAGTATGATCCTCGAATTTCACATTTTCTCCAATTAAATCGTCTTTGACATGTTTCTTGATTTTATTCGTTGCTGGTTACTGCATTTTGTAAGTTGAGTACAAAACCCTTCTGACATGAGCATAGGTCTGTCTACCCAACTTGTTTATTTTTTGTTGATAAAATGAGCCGTGATGATAACAATAAAGATAAGCTCCAACAAATACAACATCAGCAGCAACAGATGCTAATTTTGGATCGTTTAGATGCTTTACAAGTTTGGGCTCGAAATGTAGCACCTGAAACTGAACCGCACCATTTTCTGATGGGAATTTCACAGCAAAAACATAGCTTTGATTAATTTTAATAATAATTACTAAGATCAAGTGTCTAAAACAAACAAAAAAATCAAAGAAAAAGAAAGAATTTTAAGTTTTTACAGCTATTTATAGCCTTACCCACCCCATTTACGAGCGCTCGTCGGAGGATAGGGTAAGTACCCTTTTTTCTATTGCTTACCATTATATTATAAATTATATATATTTTTGTTCACAAATATATTTTTCTACAATATAAAATTTTATGCACATAATCGTATAAACAAAAAGTGGTTAACATTGAGAACAAAAAAAAAACTATTTCAAACGGTTTCAAAAGGAAAATTTAAAAAACCCAATTTAAATAAGAAAAGCGAGACAATATTGAACGAAGATGCAAACATATATCACAAGGAATGTTGTTTTTTTAGTAGTGAATTGCCTAATTAGAATTCCCCCTAAATAATTTTTTTTATCAGATTCCCTACATCGTTTTCATTCGCATACGATTAGCGTTTATTTTTGATTATAATTTTTGCCAAGACATATTACTTTTCATGTAAAGTTTTTATTCGTTTGTTTTGATTATGGTTTCTTCGATCTAATAATTAGTTATGTAATGATATAAAGTATGTTATTCTTCATTTACTTTAGTTATCGTTGAAATACTATGAATAGATGATTTAAATACACGTTCGGTCTTTCTATTTATTTGGAACTTGGGCCGGGTATGGGGCCCGCCACGTTGGCTGGCCCCTCCACTCGTGAGCTAACCATCGGGTGACCTCACCCCTTTTTTTTGCTTTGCAGGTGCTCTCGCAGGGTAGAGTAGCCTTCTTCTTGCGTTTTTATTTAGGTTATAGTATTATGTGATTCCATCATATAAGACTATCACATAAATCTAAAACATTGATATTTTTCATTTGCGGTAAAAATTCATGCAAATTATGGTTGTATGAGTTTTTAATTCAAATGAAAACATCTAGCTACGTCTACAATGGTTCTTGATCCGGATGGGGGCATGCGAGGGGACATCGCTTCCACCTGGATGCCGCACTCTTACTTGGGGGCTATAGGTATCGTGAGATCTTCTCAAGCCTCGCTCGCCTTCGCCAAGCCCAATTAGTCATTTGCTTTGGCAATCTTTTCCTTTCAGTAGGTTAGCTCAGCCTCGACACATGTCGACCCGAATTATACCACAAATAATTCGTGAATGCGAATTTTTTTTGTAGTGGACCCTTGTGCTAGGGAAAAGAACCCGCCCCACGACACCGCAATGCTAGCTGCCAGCACATCCACGCGTCCTCAGAAAACGCCAATTACAGCGAGCACCAACATCCTCGCTCGCCGAGGCAGCAGACCATAGCTGCAGTCTTATACGGACATTTGATATCCATCGCAATTTCACTACAGACAATCCAGGACACGAACTGGACTGGAAGTGCAAGATATGAGATGGCACACAATATTCAAAAGTGGAAAGCCTGCTAGAAAGCGAGAATTCGGAGTGTAAAAGGAGTTCAAATCGCATGTTATTGAAGGCAGTTAATGATCGGTTGTATGCGATCCATATAAAAGCGAAATTTTTCAAAATCTCGCTGATAAACGTGCACGCCCCGACCGAAGAAAAGAAGGACACATTCAACAATTCGACTCATTGCCTACTTATGAAACAAAAATAATTTTGGATGATTTCAACGCTAAGGTTGGCAATAATGAGCTATATCTTCGGGGAACGACTGGAGGATATAGCCTCCAAGATGAAACGGCCAGCGACTGATTGACTTTGCATGTAGTAGAAATCTAGTCATACGTTCGACTTACTTCCCACATCGACGCATACACTAAATGGCCTGGGTATCACCGGATGGCAACAGACAAAACCAGATCGACCATGTTCTCATCTAACAACGCTGGGCCTCGAGCATACTTGACGTCCGTACATACCGGGGGCAATTGTAACTCGGATCATTACTTAATCAAATTAACTTATCGATGTCGTATATTAAAGGCGTATTTGGCGGAGATCAGCCCTCTACAAAAATTCCACATCGAAAGGCTCCAAACGAGGTCTGTGGCAAAAAAATTCACGGAGACCCTCGAAAACTAGCTAGCTCCCATATTATCAAAACAAGCTACGAGCTATGGGTGGAAGTGAAAGCGGCACTTAAGTCCGGTCCAAAAGAAATGATTGGTTCGATGACGAATGCCAGGATGCGTCCGATAAAAAGAATCAGGTACATAAAAAGATATTTAGGTAGGAAAACCAGGACGAGGAAAGAACATTATGAAAATCTCAGAAGAGTATCTAATACGACAATAAGAATAAGAAAAGAAAATACTATGACGACCATTTGAGAAGTATCGATGTAAGTCTAGCGAGCAACAACACAAGACAAGAACACAAAGTAGTGAAAAGCTGAAACGAGGTTATTAGCCCAAAACCACGCTCTGCCGTGATGGCATCGACAATATCATCGTTGATGAAAACAGGATTAAGGAAACATGGACATCATATTTCAAACCTCCTTAATCCTCCGCACAGCTCCAGAACATCGGAGATGTTCCCGGAGAGCTTTCATTGGCCCCACTAACTCTGGAGTTTGTTCCACATCAAGGCCCAAAAGATTAATAAAGCGCCGGGCATCGATGAGATTCTAGTGGAGCTCATTAAATATGGTGGCAGCAGTGTTCAGCAAATTTGGCAACAAGAACATATGCCGAACGAGTGGAGCCAATCAATTATATTTCCTATCCAAAAAAAAGGTGACAAGCTACAGTGCGAAAACTATAGAGGCATATCACTACTTTGTACGGCATACAAAATATTTTCGAAGACCTTAGAAAATAAATTTAGAGCTAGTTTTGATGATAGACCAACTGTTTACAGTCAACCAGGTACTTGAAAAATGCTCGGGAGTTCAACATAGTCGTATACCAGATTTTCGTTGACTTTAAGCAAGCTTACGACAATATTGATCGTATAGTGCTGTACCAAATTAATTTGTTTTGGTATCCCAGCCAAATTAGTTCGCCTTACCAGAATGACAAGGGCGTCGACAACCTCCCAAGTCCGCATCAATAATCAACTCACCGACGCCTTTGACACAAATACCGGACAAAAGTAGGGAGATGGGCTGGCCCCATTGCCATATAATTTGCTCTGGAATATGTCACAAGAAAGCTACCTGTCGATACAAGAGATACGTTATTATGCAAGTCAAGCCGAGTGGTGGTCTATGCGGATGACGTCAACATTTTGTCGCGGTCGCTAACAACGGCAAAACGATAGCGAAGCAAAAATAGCAGGACTGCAAATCAATGAGAATAAAACAAAGTTCATGATGCAGTCGCGGAAAAATACTTTGTATTTAGGCGCCAAAATAACGATAATCGCTAATGAAAGAGACGAAATACGCCAAGAATACAGCTCGCAAATAAAATATTTTATTCAGTTTTAACGATCTTGAAGACCAGCTGCATACACAGGAAAACAAAGCTCAAAGTATACAAACCTATGGTACGACTTGTGCTATGCTATGGTTGTGAAGCATGGACCCTAACCAAAGCATCCACAAACTTATTGAGCGCCTTTGAGCGACGGGTCCTGAGGCGGATAATAAGAGCGAAACTAGTCGGGGACCAATGGCGAATTCGATACAACCATGAGCTGTATGAAATTTTTGACCAGGCCGGAGTTCTCAACAATTGTAAGACTACGGAAGCAAGAATGGACTGGGTATGTGAATCGTATGGACGAATAACGGATACCCAAAATAGTAATTGTTGGAAGAACTGAAGAGCGGAAACCAGTGGGGAACTCAAAGAAATGCTGGTCTGACCCGATCGACGCAGACAGTTCGTCGATGTTCGGATGTCGAAATTGGAGGGCGCGGTCAATAGACCGAGCCAGTTGGAGGTGCTTATTGCAAGAAACGAAGGGGCTGTAGTGCTACGAAGAAGAAGAAACTTGCAAGGGAAGAGCTTCCAGTTATGAAGCCAAAGAAAAAGTAGAAATACTCAGTGGAAGCCGACAACAGATCCTTACTAGGAGCCCTAAGCGGACAAACAAGGATGCAGAATCGCGCCGAATAAAAGCGACTATTCCAAGCGAATAACCCCCATATTCGGCTGTCTTACTATAGACGTTGATTATGAACTCGAAATGCAGTGAAAGGATTACAGATTCAATCAGCATGAAAGTATCGTAGAATTGACTTGAAGGCAAGTTGGGTATAAAGCCCTTCTGGTAAGTTCACTCTCCTAATTAGTCAACTTACTGATGCTTCTTAAGATGATTGACTCTGCAGAAATCACAGCTGATCCACATTAATCAATATATGGAGAGACTGTTCAAGCTGAAATTTCTTATCAGCGGATGGGAACGACGACCTGAATCTGCGAGAAAAAAATTATCAAAAATTATTCGATGTCTGGGATGTGGCCCGTAAAATCGCATTTTTTCCACATGCAAATTAAAATTACAACCAAAAAAGCTAACATTAAACAATCTTATTTAATCAGAATGTTTTATTTCCGCATGTTAAGCACGAAGAATTTACACAAAAAGCTATTAAAGCAGAGACCATGTTGTGTACAAATCAACGTGAGTAATTTCGATAACGAAGTGCATCTGTGCAATACTATCGGAAATTTAAACAAGATATCGACCCATGTAAGCAAGTAGTCGAGATAAGTGTCGGCTAAAGTGCCCGCTACCCACGCTATCGGCTTGACCAACGTAAGGAACTGCAGTCTGCGTGCGCACGACGGTCAAAACACTTTTCCAACTTGAATTCAATCTTAATTAATTTGTCGAAGGTCAGACCATTTATTCAGATCAGTTTCAATTTATTTTTGTGATGGCAGACACATTTTGGTAGCGTCGCCAAGGCCTATTCTTCTCAGATCGCGCACTGACCTCTGCTTGTACGAGTGTATACTTTGTAGTTTGTACCCAAGCCCCCGCCAATTCAGAATACGAGCGCTTTAAAGTACCTCTATCTCGAAACCATACACAATTGCCGAGAATCAAATATATGACTAGAAAAAATATCGAGTCATGAACGCTCCTGATCACCAATAGTTATTTTTAGATGGGAAATATGAAGAGCTTTCGCTACT
Source organism: Odontomyia ornata (assembly GCA_963969285.1). Classification (NCBI taxonomy): domain Eukaryota; kingdom Metazoa; phylum Arthropoda; class Insecta; order Diptera; family Stratiomyidae; genus Odontomyia; species Odontomyia ornata. The sequence goes on along the minus strand of OZ017738.1, from coordinate 155,537,130 downwards.
TACCTTGCATCCTAAATAAATACCCATACGAACGACAGCTCGTACTGCGGCATTCATTCCTTGGGAATCGCCTCCGCTCGTAAGAACAGCCAGACCCTTTCCCTTGTGGGCTCCACGCTCGATGAACCGCTGTTTATACTCCACCCCTTTTGACGTCATTGTGGCTGAATTAAATATTTTAAACAATTAATGTAGATGTAATCCTTGCGGCAATTATAAAGCGAATATAATCTGATTTAGGTCACGGAAAGTGAAACGCATTCTTCGAATTCCTCGAAATTATGACTTAAATGTCCACTGAAACTGAAGATAATTACTTAGATGCACTTTTTCAATGTTAGCTGGGCTAATTAATGTCGACCCCAACTGTTTAAAATGCGTTAAAAAGCGAAAACTAACACGGAAATGACCACTGACTCACTTGATTCGGAAGAATAGAATTCAACTGAGATACAATACAGAAACAACTAGTCGTCTGGAAGTATTCAAAATCGCGAACGGGCGGATACAATGCACACTGGAAAACGGATTTCAAGAACAGCCGGACAGAGGCCGAATCACCGTTTAAAAGTTCTTAGAGAAGCTCCTTCGTCGCGCAAGAACCAAGGTGACACACGATGGCATTTCAAGGTGACCTTCATGCGTTTGCACCGCGAAACAGTTGCCCGATCAGCTGATTTGACGTTTCGGGCGATGGTAGGTTTACATTGCACACAACACACGCAAAGTGTCACTAATGAGTGAAAGTGGCGTTTTTTAAAAGAGAAATACCACTCGAAAGACAAGTGTTGAGTGGTTTTGCTCAATTACTATGTGAGATTTTATTGGAAAATTGAAATGCAAATTTCTCCTGCAGTACAGGTCGTGGGGGTAACATGGGTTCAATCACACTTCAAAATGGATGGTGCATACGAGTATGATCATGGCAACTGCGCAGGTTCTGTCTGTCCTGTTTGTGATGCAAGATGAACATGCGCCCGTGAAATATCTAATGTTTGGCGCCCCGACTATGTCGTTTTGAACACAAATGGAAAGTTCTCGCTGGAATGAGGTTGCACTGGTCAGTTACGTATCTGACTGGTTAGTCACGTATCTGATTGAAAAAATTACAACATTATGATGAATATGCGATCACTAATGAAATTTTAATTATAATGAATACATGAATAATCTAAATGGTTACTTCGTTTTGGTTTAAATCATAAAATTGCAAAGAGTGTTAGAAAATAATTATCTTGGTCTTATCATCGACCATCGTTTGACCAGGTTGCCATAGATAAATTGCTTAAGGGGACAATTAGCTCCAATAATAATTAGACTTGTTAAGAAGATACGTGGATTTTCTAATGCATATAAGAAAATTGTGCTGAATGTACTGTATAAACACCAACGAAGGTTAAAACGAGAATCCCTAACCATCAGAAATGAAAATGCCATTATTATGATCCTATTTTACTTTAAAACGTTCAAAGTTTTAATTAAAGTATGTATGAAATAGATTGCCCCCAACAAGCACACAAAATATGAACACAGCTATCAGGGAGGAAAGAATAACTTGACGCGAATGTAAGCAATTTGATAGTTCCCGCTGACATTAACCCGAATGAAGCAGAAAAAATGTAAACACTTTTCATTAAATAAAACTTCAATAATGGTATTCAAGTTGAATTAAATTAGGTTCGGGTGATTATATTAATCTGCTTATCATAGTTTTTCTACTAAACTACGCGGTGAACTGCCAATTTTCGCTAATCAAATTCTTTCCGGCTACAAAGTAACCCTAACAAATTATAAGCTCTTATAGTGTAAATCCATTAATAATTAGTAACAAATTCTTTAATTAATCTGACGGAGTCCCGAAATGTTTACATCATTCATAATTTGGTCTTCTTCTTCTTTGTAGCACTACAGCACCTCTCGGGCCTTCGCTTTGAGATAGTTAGAGTATCTCATTTTTCATGACCGTATTGATTTTTTTGGAAGTTTGTAGTAATTGACCAGTTAGTTAAATTTACTATTTTATTACTTTAAATTATTTGATAATTTCATGTAGGATTTAAATTTTATTCATGTCAATTTATAGATTTTATATTTTTTGTATATTCAGCATAACTAAAACTGCTCGATTAGAATTCGGCGCAGGCAAAGGGTTAAAAGAAATTCCTGCATAATATATCCCAGATCAACTTATTCACCACACAACCAGAAATCATTTCCATATAGAAAATTCGGTTATGACTAGAAAGCATGGAAATTACAGATTCTCGATTCCGCTCATCGGAATGGGAATTGTGTGCAGCTCGTGAAGGGGAGTCTGCTCGGGATTGTGCACCAGCGTGGATGCGGTTGGAAGGCAACACAAGATTTCGACTCTTCGTATGTCGGACAATGTTGCTTTTTTGGAGTCCGTCGCGAGGCTAGAAGCCTGAACTGCACAAATTCGTGAGTGTCGGACAGTGGAAGAGGATTGAACTTCAACCGAACCGAATGTACTCGGCGCAACGAAAAATAAGTTTTAAAGTTTTGACGTGTGTGCCATTACGCGAAGAAAGTGCTATTTACAATCCCAATTTGCGCGATTTATCTCTCTCCGGTGTTGCCCATGGTGAATCCCTCTTTGAATTCGGAAGTGTCTGTTCCGCTTCCCATCGCACTTTACCGGTTCTGCCGTGTGATCTTGCACACTTGAAAACAAAACGCCTCTGCCGCTTTTTGGGCTAATAATTGTAGTGGTTTATCAACGTCGTCACATCTTTCCCCGCGAAAACAAACAACTTCAAAGGACTTTCCGCGGACAATCAGCTGGTGGAATAGTGCCTTGAGTTTGAGTGCGGCCAGAGGAGTTGAGCGCGTCTTGTGGAGTAGCGATAGCGCAGGACAATATATATATATATATATATATATATATATATATATATATATATATATATATATGTGTAAAAATCGGAAACATTGTTTTACACATACGATGATGGAACATAGCTTCACGTTTGCTTTAAAAAGGGCTTGTGTCATGATTCTACCTAGCTACAGGACATGTATGGAAACGTTTTGGTGCCAATTGAAACTTAGAAGTAATAATACTAAAGATTCACACTACACGCGTGCTAAGATATTTCAAGGAGTTGAATCGTTCAAATTATAGAAAATGGTGCAGCCGATGACAAATATGCGAGCGGAGTCAGGACGGGTCAATCAATGCATAAATCATTTTTATATCGTAGTTTTATTACCTTGGCCGCGGTTCAATGATTACCACAAACAATTCATAAACACAGTGTAATGTTGATAAATATTGAGAGAGATTTGTTAATTAACTCTTAAAGGGTATCCACGCCGTCATGTAAGCATTTACAGGCAATCAGTATTTAGAGGATTCTTTTTGCAAATGATATAAAATTAGTTTATTGCCTTCTCGCAGATTTCAGTTCGAAGCATCAGTAATAGAACCTCTGATTTTCCCAAGCAGGAGCAGAAGTAAAATATTTTCAACTTAATAATTTTCAAAATAAGTTTATAACTATCAAATGAAGATATTGTTATTTTAGGTAAACATTTTTTTTTCTGTGTTTAGACTTAATGCCTTACATTTCAATAGTGGCAGGTCTCAGTAATGCCTCGATCACTTATTATTTGATATTGTTGATTCGAGTAGACTACATATATTTTGCAGTGGTCAGAAACAAAATACTTCATAAATACTGAACGGATACGCTATTGACATTATCTCTTCGTGAAACTTGATTTGCACGACATAGTACTGTTTCCTTCAATAAAAATAAAAATGTTTTTCCTTTAGGTATCGGGATGTATTTTTGCTATTCGTAAAGTAAGTAAAAATCGTTTTATACCAAGTTTTATCGGAAATAACTGTTTTATTTTAACTTAATATTCGTTAGAAAAATCGACAACCAAAAGACTGGTTATAGTCCTCTGTAGAACTGATGAAATGCAGGGCGTTCATTTATACGAATAATAAGCTGCAAATTATTTTACCCCAGCCTTCGTTATTGAGACTTTTAAATTTTATGGGCGTTTTGAATTTCGTTGATTGTATTAAGAATTTGAAAAACCCACTCATATCGAAACCGCTGTTTTCCAACTTTCTTTGCATTACAAAGCATGGATGGTTGTTTATTTCACAAACTCCGAACTCTGGATCTTTACTGACTGTATTTTGCGAATCAATTATGGTCTTTGGTTGTAATATTTGAACTATTTGAATTTTATAAAAGATGTATAAAGGTTACACTTTTCCTTCTTTTATAGTACAATGCATAAGTTGTACATGTTGTAATTACCCCAATAAAGTAGCACCTTATTCTTGTTCTGAATCGCCATCTGTTGAGCAGGTATTGAACGACCAGTATATTTTTCTTATTAAAATAACTAATTCCATTGATTTCTTAGTTAAGAAGTTGAGCCCTCAAATTGTTTATAGCCATTCAGTTTAGCTCTTCCTGATATGTTTGTATTTTATCCATGGAAAATAATTAAATTCTAAGTGCGTGCTCCCCAAAAAGCTGTAGTGGAATCTGTTGATGTAATTTAATTTAAATATGTAGCTTAAACAATACTATTCACTATTCAATGAAAACATGAATAACCTCTAGCCTTCTAATGAAAAACAAACCCGATCACTAAGTCGTTTATTTGCGTTATTCTCATGTCCAAAATTCCTTTATTGTTCGAAACAGATCGATGCGTACTTTTTTTGGTATCCAATGAAATCAGTTTAAAATTATATATTGTAAGGTAAAATTAAGTTCAAAACATTCTGTGAATTTCATACCAGTTGATTAGAATGCTCCGTGTTTTGTTTTCAGATATGATCTCTGTTAGTTTTAGAGCACATAATATAAAGTAAACTTTTCATGGTGGAAAACTAGAGATCTTATGAGCGCACGAACGAAAACGTTTGCGGGCAATAATTTGACTTAACGTATAAAAAAGGTTACATTATATTTCAATAAATTTAATGTCAGATTAGGTCGGGTCGAATTTCGAAAAATTGTACTTTTTTCTTGTAATTCCATATTCGTTTCAAGTTCGGTAATAAAAAAACAATGTTGCATTAAAAGTCTAACTTTGGTCTTTTCATTTCTTTTCTTTTGACCGGGTATAGGATCCGGTACGGTGGCAGGCTCACACCATCAAACATGAGCCAGCCGCCGGGTACATATTAACTTCTTTGTTTCAGGTGACTTCGCGGGTTGAGTGGCCCGAGCAAGGTGCCTCTTTATGACATACGATTATGTAATCGAATTGCATGATTCTATGGCATAAATTGGTCACCGGGGTACTTCTCTTCTGATGGGTAGGCTTATGCAAGTTAAGTTGTATGAGTTTTCCACTCAGAAGAGGAATACCTGGCCACTGCAACAATTATGGATTTTAATCCGGTTGGGTGGGTGCGCGGGGGCTCCATCACCACCCGGTTGCCCCTCTCTCATTTGTGGGCCATGAGCCTCTCCGGGTAAGGACGAGGTTACCCTGCTTCCACTTCTTTTTATTTGTTTCTCTTGTTCCATGAACAAGTCAGTTGCCCCTGGTATAGTAGCCAACACTTTTTGCGACTTCGGTCGCCTTGCTTTTATTCTTTTTAATAGGTCCTTGTGCTGGGGGAAGGAATCCGCCCCACGACACCGCAATGCTAGCCTGCCAGCACATTCACGCGTCCCCAGACAAGGGCATTCTCGACAGATAATGACACCTTCTTCTGCCGAGGCAGCAGTCCATCGCTGCAGTCCTTTGCGGATTTTGAATTTACTTATTTCACTACAGTTGGCTTGGTCAGTACCATGCTCCCGTGTGCCTGCTCAGCTCTGATCTGATTAAATCAATACATATCACCACTGAGTGAACACTCATAGTCTGTCCGAAAAATTCCCTGAACTAAATCACGTTGCTCCCAACGAGATTTGAACCTGGGACCTTCGGCTTATGCGTTCATGCTCTAACCACTAGACCACACAGACTACGTATAATTTGGTCTTCATTCGGGTACATTTGGCATACAGCGATCATTCTGCAATTTTAATGAGGAGAAATTGTAGTAATCGGGGCCGCCTATGCAAACTGCTCGAGGGACCTTCAAGCAATTTTATAATAATTGTAATGATTTTCCTTCTACATTGTCTAGATTCGTGCGAACGAAGTCGGAACCGACCTCTCATCGGTTCTAGATGTGAAGTCTGAGTCGTGCCAACGAATGGTACCAACCGATCAACCAGTTCGTGCACCTGTAATCCATTTCGCGGTGGCTGCTTGTCGGCCAGCTAGATCAGAAAGGATTTCGGTCCCACATCTTAAAATGGATTACGCTCAATTACGTATTTCAGCCACGATTAAATGGCCGTTTTAAACGCGTCGAAAACACAAACATACGGAAAAGAAACCTACTTTACTTTATTCCGTATTCATTCAATCTTTCAGTTAATTACAAAAATCTAATTTCAATTTCGCGTTCCCGAATTTTACCGACGCGGTACCGAAAAATACACTACGTTAACTCAATCCCGAAGAACTCTACGCTAAGAAAAAGGCAAGACAAACTAACTGTTAGTTTGCATTTTATTTACTATTCATTTCATTTCATTTCAAACGGAAACAAAAAAAAACTATAACGCAAGCATCACAAATTATGTATTATTTATAGTACTCTGTTCTATATTAACTAAAAAAAAACATAATTGCTTTGACACTGTTTATCTTTTCCCTTTTCAGTATTTTACAATAATTATTCTGCTTTTATATAAATAGCGAAATCTGGTATGTGGCTCGCAAAAATAAAAGGTACCGCTGTCCTTGCTTTCAGTACTAAAATTAATTCCTTGCTTTCAGTACTAAAATTAAATTTATTAATTATATGTAATAAATACATTCCAATCTAGTAGTCATTCCAATGGAATTATTATGACTTTTAATAAGTTTACAAGGATTTAACATTGCTTCTCTCTCCTCCAATACATTAAAACTCTTCAGTCTCCTATTAAAACTTGTGCAGAAATTGCTCTTTTTAAATATAAATACATATATTTTTTTTTGTTAAGATCGATACACAAGTTTTATAATAAAAGGCACTGTTGGCATTTGTATCGAAGGTATGCCTTTTTGTTTCAATGCAATGATCTCAAAAGTATCTCCAGCATTCAAACAAATTTAATTAATTGTGCAACTTGGCTCAAGTTTTAGCTTTATCTTATAAAATTAAAAGTGTGTTAATTATGTACACCACTTGATTAGTATACGAGTACTGTGTACATATTTTTTTTGGTTTTGGCTCTTCTGAGTCTAAGCATACCTAGGAGTTAATGGGAAGGATCAACAGTAATATAGATTTTTTTTTACGTCACGAATTCAATTCCCACGATACTAAATATCTTTTGCTTTATTTCACGCGGTAATATTGAAAGACATTGTCGCGTTTAATATTCGACGATATATAATGCGTGTATGAGTATACTCGTACATGGAATCAGCATTGATTTTTCTATAGAAACGCTTTCAAAAATACAATCGGTTATTTCATATTTAATTCATTTCATTTTGTTCCACAGCGACGATTCTTGTAACTATATAATATGAAAATTCACCGGACTTTTGGCCACTAAATTGTTTCCCACTTAAATTAGTGGCGAAAGGGAGGGATACTAAATTATTCCAAAATGAACTATGGTACGCTGTGCCTTTTAATGGATTGAATTCTTTCAGTTTTGTTACGCGGTAAATTAAATTAAGGCGGCTTATTCAATGTAATATCTAATATTAAAAATTAGTTATCCTACGAAAGCATTTTGGATCGCATATACAATGGCTAAGTAGGTTATTTAAATGAAGCAAGCAAACGCAGAGAAATCATTAGGGCAATTATATTAAATTCTAGTCTGAGCTATAAGCTTTACTTCGTCGACTTTTCTTAACATAAGAAACTATTTATAAATTATGTACGGGTTTAATAGTACCTTGTTCGTCATTAAAGCAAATCAAGATGAGCATTCTTATATCTAAGCTTTGTAATGATCCTTGTTTTTGGTGGCGCAACATAACGCCAACGCGAATATCAATCCAAATTATTCGAACAAAATTATCGCAGTCATAATTCCGAGCAGGATAGTCCAATTCTTGTGTATGTCCTCATTGGCGTGTAAATTTTGCTTAAAATACATACACTTCTTGAACATACACTCACCGTAGAAGAACTGCACCTTTCGTACTCCCTTGGTACTCGTGGAATTGTCCTTTGACCAAAACGTAAAACTAACGATGACTTACCAACAGCCGATTCCCACAACAAGACCAATTTAAATGGACAAATCTTATTTTTCGATGCACCCTTTTGGTGGTGGTTCACTCGCTCACCTATTCCTTCATGCAAAAGTGGTTGTGTGGATAGGTCCGCATCTTCCCTCGAAGAAATCCGCTTTATGTTGTTGCACGAGATGAGTATCTTGCTCCAAATTCCGCTGCTCGGCAATTCGCATAAATTCCATTTGGGGTTATGTCTACTTGCCGGTCGAGGGATTCCATAGTTGATTCGCTGTTATCGAATGCTGAAAAGATTTGCCTGATGACATTTCCTTCTTAGCAAATTATGTTGGTGTTGTAGAAGGATTCCTTACCTTATTGCGAGTCATGCAAATTAACTTGCAACGACTTTTTTTAGTTATCTTCAGTTACCACGAGCCGTCCTGCCACCTGGCCCGTTTGACAGTTACCGACTCCAACTGCCGTCAGCCTTGGGTGACGTTCCTCAACTCAAACTGACGTAGGATGGGAATGCCATCCAAAGCTGACGTTCGCTCGAAAGCCGTATGGCAGCGATGGGCATGTGTGCGAGTCGGCAGTCGCGTAGGGTCGACTCATTACACCTATCAACATCATTGTCTTACGTCGATGCAACCACTTTCAACCGTTAGATTTTTCCATTGTCTCTTTGGAGAATGCTTTGCGACATTGTTGGTGAAGGTGTCTATGGTGAAGTTTTCTTGAATAAAACTGTTCGTGGTGAGGTGGTTGTGTTGAAAATAATCCCGGTCATCGGTTCAATTGAAATCATTTGTAATGATTTTTCGTTTCAAAATCGCTCGAACGAAATCGGAATCGACCTCTCATCGGTTCAAGATGTGAAGTCTGAGTCGCACCAACGAATGATACCGATCGGTCAACCAGTCCGTGCACTCGTAATCCATTTCACGGTAGCTACTTGTCGGCCAGCTAGTTCGGAGAGGATTTCGGTCGCAGGGCTTTCAAATGATTTACGCTCTATGACGCGTCTTAAATACAAACATTAATATACGGAAGAGAAACCTATCCTTAGTTTATTCTGTATTCCTTAAATTCAATCAGACAACAACCAAAAATGTACGAGTATATAATTCCGCGTTCCCGAGTATCACCGACGCGGTACCGAAAAATATCCTGCTTTAACTCGAATCTAAAAACTCTACTCTAATAAAAACGCAACGCAATTTATGGTACCGCGTACCGAACGCGACGTGAAACCCGCCATCCGCGGATTTCTAAAACCCTACCCTTGCAACGGAATACTTACCGCTCACTGCCATTCCTGCTGGAAGAGGAATTGCAAGAAAGGAAAGTTGTTGTTCTTTTAGCAATTCATATTATATTTTCTATGCTGTTCCTAATTAAATTTCAACAATTGAACCTATTAGAGATTTATATTGAGTGGCAAGACTAAAATTGCATATTAAACTGTGTATATTACGGTTGAAATTTTCAAGATGCGTGACGGATTATACGAATTAAGTAAACTTTTTTCGCCGATTAACTTTGGATACAAAATTATGCCTGATGTATGAATGTGTTTGTTATTGTTTTTACTCCGATACATACTCCTACATATATATTCAGTTGAATATTAAGCAAGGTACTTTTATATAAAATTAATTAACATATTCATACTTAATACTGGAAAATATTGTTCGTTATATTGTTTTTTTTTCTAGGTTATGTGGAAATGCAAATAAGGAAATTGCCATTGTTTTCATTGATTTCTTCAAATGGGGCCGTTTTTTAACGATTTCATGCTGCAACGAACCAATAACGCTTTATAATAATCACTGTTGATAGTCTGGCCCATTTGGAGGTAATCAATGAATATTATAACTTGCGCATCCCAGAATACTGATACCATAACCTTGCCAGCTGACTGCTGTGTTTTTGCTCGTTTTGGATTCGGTTGATCGTGTGCAGTCCACTCAGTGAAATGATGGAGCCATGTTTCATCCATTGTCACATATCGACGCGAAAATGCAGGTTTATTGCGCTTAAACAGCTTTAAACACTGCTTAGAATCATTAACACGTTCTTGCTTTTGATCGATTGTGAGCTTGCGTGGCACCCATTTTGCACACAGTTTTCTCATGTACAAATATTCGTGAATGATATGATGTACACGTTCAGATGATATCTTCACAATGTCTGATATCTCGATCAACTTCACTTAACGGTCATTCAAAATTATTTTGTGAACTTTTTTCATGTTTTCGTCGGTGACAGCCTCTTTTGGGCGTCCACTGCGTTCGCCGTCTTTGGTGCTCATTTCACCACGTTTAAACTTAGCATACCAATGAATGATGGTTGGTTTTCCTGGTGTAGACCCCGGAAACCCTTCATCAAGCCAAGATTTTGCTTCAACTGAATCTTTTCCCTTCAAAATGGTCGGACTGCTGTCAAATTTTGACGCGTATCGTTTGAAGGTTGGTACTAACTAAAAATCATATGGATATAATACTAGCGCCACCATCTGTGTATCAGACCAGGGACTTTTCAATTGACCTGTTAGTAATAGCAGAATATGTGGATACTCGGCTAATGTTACAATGCATAATTTGTTCGGGTTTCCATAAAGTACAGAGTCAATTTTCGTCAAAGGACAAATTCTGCATTACCATGTTTGCTATTTTTCTACGTAATTTGCCTTTTATGGATGCTTAGCTAATACCATGGAGGGCACTAGTGTGCAATATTGGGTTTTAATCATAATGCAAGTGTTTTAAAGGAAATTTAACATATTTTTTTTTTCAATTTGGGGCATTTTGTCTATCGCTTCTCTCGTACGACTTTACAATACATTCATTTTTGTTCATACCTTTCTTAGATGCCTTGAAATTACCAACTGATTTGTTTTTATATTGCATTTAACTATCTTTTCCAACTCATGTAGATTTGATAAAATATCCCTATTTCTCCGATCAACTTAAAAGCAAAGAAATAACCCACCAAGCCTACTAAAATAATTATATGTGCTCTTCTCTTATTCAAAATGGGGTTCTAGCTGCATCCGTCTTATCATGCTTAATGGTTATTTGTCTTCGTCTATGCTAACCTTAACTCTTTTCATTACTCGACATTTATTTCTTTTCGATCTGGTCATTTTTTATTTTCCCTTATATAGCCTTGTTCCCTAAACTAGATTCACTCTATTTCCATCGTTAAATCTACATTCGTGTAGGCAAATTTAGAGAGGTTTAGGCTGTGCAGTACGTCCGTGTGCAAGGTTTACGCCTGAATTAAAAGATATTGTAGTGAATTTAAATATTTCAAAAGTCCGTGAAGGACTGCAGCGATGTTCTGCTGCCTCGGCAGAAGAAGATGGAGGTATCTGCCGAGAATGCCCTCTTCTGCAGACGCGTGAATGCGCTGGCAGGCTAGCATTGCGGTGTCGTGGGGCGGGTTCATTTCCCCAGCACGAGGACCCACTACAAAAAAATTTCGCACTCACGAATTTGGTGGTCAATAGATCAGGAGGCGACCGAAGTCGCAAAAAGTGTAGATAACTACACCGAGGGAGAAAGTACTTGTTCCGAGAACAAGTGGAACCTGAAAAAAAAGGCGGACTTGGGGTAACCTCGTCATTACCCGACGAAGCTCATGGCCCCCAAATGAAAGAAGGGCAACCGAGTGGTGATGGAGCCCCTTCGCACCCACCCAACCGGAATAAATCCATATTTTGTTGCAGTGGCCAGGTATTCCTCTTCTGAGTGGAAAAATCATACAACTTGACTTGTATGAACTTTCCCATCAGAAGGGGAGTACCCCGGTGACCAATTTATGCCATAGAATTATACAATTCGATTGCATAACGCTATGCCATAAAGAGGCACTCTGCTTGGGCCACTCAACCCGCGATGTCACCTGAAACAAAGAAGGATTAGTTAAGTACCCGGCGGCTGGCTCATGTTTTTAGGGGGCAGCCTGCCACCGCACCGGGTCCTATACCCGGGCAAAGGTTATCGGAAAGGAAAGACCGATTTTCTAAAAAATTTAGCACTTCATTTTTTCTTATGTTTCTTCACAAGTATTTCTTCTTTTATATATAATCTGTGGTCAATATTCCGATAAGAAAATTCAATAATATTCTTCCGACACAAATTAACTGGTTACACTTCAAATAATGTTTGTGGAATATAACGCAAAGCTATATGTATTAAACTGATCGCAACAAAAAAAATATGCAAAAATATATGTATCTAAATGTGCAAAAAATATATATAGATATAACAACGTGTGCAAAAAAAAAATATATATATATATGTATATGTATCAAAATGTGCAAAAAAAAATATGGGTATGACAAATCGTGCAAGAAAGTATATAGATAAATTTAAAATAATATTTAACATTATTTAAAAAAGGATTATTTATAATTTATGTAAAATTATTACTTCATATCGATAAAAATATAATTAAATTTAAATTATAAATAATATAAATATAAAAGTAATTTATAATATAAAAAATTTTTAAAATATTAAAGAAATATTTAATAAAATATAATATATATAATGAAATATAAGAGTACTCGCCCAAACATCCTCGTCGGGCGCCCGCTGATGATGTGGGTGGTCCTGAAATTCAAATTTTCTTCCGTTATAGCTACTTTTTGACTACACAGATAAAGCAGGCATTTACAACATTGAATGAATGCCAGAAAAAATACAGCTGATTAACCCTGTTCACGTCCAAGCCGACGCTGCTGTTCAATCTTATTTTCGAAAAACAGCTACCTATTTTGCAGGTTTTACGAGTTGATTCCTCTTAATAACTTCCTGGCGCTCTTGCTGTACGGTAAATGCTATTCTATCGATTATTTAAACCAGTCGTTTGTAGAAATTAATCGTCTCGATTATTTTGACTAGTTGTTTAAAGTAAGTATTAGGGTAGGAAATCCATTGCATATCCAGGCTTCCAAAATTTTAACAATAGTATTTACATAAGGGCCCAACACTATTGTTGCAGACAATTAGTCGACTGTTTTTGCGTCACAGAAAATAGTTCCACTCACTTCCAATCATCAATCATAAACCGATCACTTCATGGACACGGAATGAAAATCAGGTTCGCCTAAACAATTCCTTTGTTTTTTCGTTGACTGTCATATTCAAAACTCCGACCAAGGTATTCACCGCATAGAAAGATAGGAAAGAGTGCTTATCTGATTTCAATTTTGGGGCACATACGTTACGGAACAAACAATCTTCGATCCAACAAAGTCGGATACCATTGGATCACTATGAAAGGATTCACTTCTTTCATTCCTGCAATCAGTTTCGGTCTGTTAATAATATGGTGATAGCCCCCGCTAATACAGGAAGGGATAAAAGTAATAAAACGGCAGTAATAACAACTGATCAAACAAATAGCGGTATACGGTCGAACGTAATAATGCAATCAATAGTTGCTTCAGGGAATTTATCTTTGGGATGGATGAAGATAATGATGAATAAATTCTCCTTACAGTATGTCCAAAAATTTTGTTCGATCCTACGCGCCTTCGTCTCGCTTAAAAAAAAACCGTGAATTGCCGTGAATATACACGATTGAATATAATTATGATTTACTTAGGACTTGGAACGGTTGCACTTGTTTACTTGTTTCAAATATTTTTTGTAATATAGCTTTGATGAATTCTGTAGCTTAATTGAAATGAAACGCGGCTAGTGAAAAGTTGATAATACCTCCTCCATGCATTGACTACAAAACATGGCCGCCTGTATGTACAGAAATTAATCAAGGGTAATAAAGAAAATGTGTGAGTAGATAATTACCGTCGGTGTTTCCATTCGGCTTTATGAATCGGACCAGGTATGGGACCCACCACGTTGGCTGGCCCCTCCACTATAATGAGCTAGCAATCGGGTGAGCTCACCCCTTTCTATGTATTTACAGGTGCTCTTGCAGGGTAAGGTGGCCTTCCGCTCGCGTGTCTATTTATGGCATAGGACTATGTGATTCCCTCACATAATACTATGACATAAATTTGCCACGTTTATATTTTTCATTTAAAGGAAAAATTCATGCAAATTATGTTTGTATGAGTTTTTCACTTAAATGGAAATTATGGTCACGCTTACATTTGGATCTTGATCCGGTTGAGAGGGTGCGAGGGGGCACCGCTTCCACCTGGATGCCCCAATCTTATTTGTGGGCCATAAGTCTCGTCGGTACCGACGATGTCCTCTCAAGTCCATCTGTTTTCTCCAGATCCAGTTTGTTACTGGCTTTAAGCAGTTTCCATTCTTAGTAGGTTACCTCAGCTTTGACCCCAGTCGATCCGCATTATATCTTTTCAATTCGTGAATGCGAAATTTTTTAGTAGTGGGTCTTGTGCTGGGGAAAAAACCCGCCCCATGACATCGCAATGCTAGCCTGCCAGCGCATTCACGCGTCCTCAGACAAGGCCAATCTCGGCGAATCCCACCATCCTCTTTCGCCGAGGCAGCAGACCATCGCTGCAGTCGTGCACGGACATCTTATCATACTTACTTCGCTACATTTAGGCTAGGAGGAGCCGGTAGCGATTTGATGGAGAAGGAATGTGCTTTTCGATGGGCGCGAATATATTTGCAAGTAGCGCGAATAAGAGTTATAAATAATTGAATCAGAATACGGCTCCGGAAAAATTTTTATGTCGATTCGAGTGTGAAGTGCTATTTAGTGATTTAATCGACATGATTCAGAAATTGTGAAATGGTCGTCTTTTGTTACCCAGAGGCTCATCGTCCATTAGGTTGAATATTTTTTGAAGGGTCAATGTCTGCGGTTTTCTATCTAAGCTCCTTGCTGTGAACTATTTAAATTCGAAAATAAGAAGAGGACACACTGCCCCTATGGTTGTAGAATTTAAAGTATATTTTTAAAGACAGGCTTTTTAATTCCTCATTTGCTGTTTAATTCCTAAAAATGAGAAAGTATGTGTAATTCAGTGAAATTCTATCACGATTTTCATTTTGTTGAGTTAAAAAATTAATTGTTAAAACGAAAAAGCCGACGTCTTCTCATTTCCCTGGAGCTCTGACCGGGTATTGGACCCGCCACGTTGGCTGTCCCGTTCATTCATGAGCTAGCCATTGGGTGAGCTCACAACTTTTTCTTTTTTGTTACAGGTGCTCTTGCAGGGTAGAGTGGCCTTCCGCACAGGTTTCTTATTTATGATAAAGCTTTATACAATTCAGTCATACAAACATGGTTATTTTCATTTACGGGAAAAGTTCGTGCGAATGAATTTTGTACGAAATTTTCATTTAAATGAAAAATATATGGCCACGTCCACAATGGATCTTGATCCGAATGAGTGGGTGTGAGAGGGCACCGCTTCCACCTGGATGCCCCACTCTTGTTTGGGGATTATAAACACCAATGGTAACAATTGAATACTCTCGAGTCCCACGCATGTTAATCAGGTGCGGTCTACCGCTTTTTAGTAGTCCATCTCTTCGGTAGGTTACCTCGGCCTCAATACAGTTGAACCACGACGTTTGATCTTTTAATTCGTAAATGCGAAATTTTTTTTATAGTGGGTCCTTGTGCTAGGGAAAAGTGTGATAACCGCGATCCCGCAGATCAATATACCGCTGCAATCTATCACCCCTATATATGAATGTCCCAATCAGCTGATAAGGTTCATCGACAGGCCTCTGCGACTGAATGCCACTGACATCAACGGGTGGCGAAAAAATTAAAAAAATCTACCTATCTCTGCAACTGGGCACCATCGACGTCAACGGGTGATAAAAAAAGTAAAAAGAAAACTGACAGCTCGCGGCGACTGGATGGAAAATGGCGTTTGTGCGTGGACGTTTTACTGTTCATGAATCAATTTTAAAATAAGTGCAGATGTTCGGGTATTTTCATACAACAAATGACAATATTCAAAATTACATCAAGATGAGAAGCTCTAATTTTCGGAGTCTCGAACAGATGAAAGATTACAGGCTTCGCACTTTCAGAGTCTCAGACAGACGTCTAACTTGAACCTATCCTATTGTTATCTTCTTTGAACTCACTGTACAAATATTTCTTGTTACGAACGGAACGTTCGAAAGAAATAAAACGTACTTTCAAATCCAGAACCATCGGCCATTTGTTTCAGTTTAAATCCCCATCAGCAGACATTCTACAAATTTTATTTTGAGTACTACGTTAAAGTATACTTTAATATTTGAGGTATTAAAAGCTAGTTCAATAACATAGATTTGCCTGATCCGCCACGAGACAACAGTTTACGGACCAAATTGCAAAATTGGCGAAGTTCGTGGCTCGCAACGGACCCGAATGCGAGTTCATCACTAAAGTCAAACAAGAGGGAAATCCAAAGTTCGAATTCTGATACGGTGGTTAGTTTTACAATTATAATCAGTATCGAGGGGCATGGGAGCAAGCCTGACATCGTTCTAGTGGAAACTTTACAAGAGATGAAAGTGGTTTTTGTGACCCTTCGCAACTTTCAAGAAAATGACGTTTTCAACATTTTGTGGAATCGTGGAACTGTGGATTTGGATATTTGCTCGTTGCGAATAATAACTATGTTTATACTTGTAATAGTGTTGAGTGCATTAAACCATTCTACGGATATTAAAACAGTGTACTCCGATAAAGGTATGTGTAAATTGCATGAAATTTTCCAACGCGTAACCCTTAAAATATAAACATAACCTCCAATTGACTTCCAAAGTGCAACAAGAGACTTCAAAAATCTTTGGTAAAGCTACAACCAATGAAACCTTCCAATAACTAATTTCTGCTTTCGCGGACGATGCAAAAAAAAAAATAAAGAAGATCTAGATACGGATGTGTCGCAAATCAATGCGCAACAGAAGAATGTCTATCAAACTCACAGTTGAGAAGAACTTCTTCCATGACTCCTGGAATGCGAGGGAAGAAACCCAAGATTGTCCAAGTAATAGCTCCTTATGAGGCTAGGAGCACTGAACAATTATCATTGCAAGGCAGACGTGATAGTGGACGCTACACTCCAGTTTCAGGTAGGTAAAATGGAAGTGACACAGATGATTTTAGATGAAGTTATTGCACTCTATCTATACATAGCGCAAGGGATTTAATTTTACATCTAAGACCGTTCCTAAGTAGCTCTTTCAACGACGGCTTAGCTCCACCTAACCAACTGCGATTGCGAACTCGAAGTCTTGGCGTGACTTGATTTGTGTCGCGAGTTGAGCTTGATCCCATCTGTGTGCTGGCAGAAAATTTATCGCGTCTAAGATTACTATGCATTTGACTGCGATAATTCTACTGATACATTAAACCCAACGAGCATATTTATCGTGGTTTTCCTAATTCTCTACATCACATGAGATATTAGCTACTTCTTCTGCAGAATCGAGTGACCTTGTCCCCACTGGCTCAGGGATAGTTGTATCGGCATTAGGTATCTCTGGGACAATTACTCTCTTGTTCTAGACTTTAGACAGAGCTTCGCCGGAATCAATTTGTGAGTAGAAAATAAAATCAGCATTAACATAATAAAACAAATTTTTCAGTTAAATGTTACGCTTTGCTCAAAAACATTTTAGTCCCAACACTTTCTCAGTCATTTTTCCATTATTGAAATTAGATTAAAGATTCTACATCCTCAAATGCTAAAAACAAACTAAAATGTTATGATGCCTTCACTTTAACAAAGAAGACTTAAGAAGAAAATGATAAAACAAAAAGGGTTACTTGTCGTAAGCGTTAAGTAGATAATCAATAATTAGTTTTTTTTTATAAAAACACATGAGTAGAAAAGCAACCAACTTCATTTAATGATCCAATCACGTGAATCGCTAGTACGTGTACTTTAGTTACAACTTAAGTCAGTAGTTAATTATTATTGTCAATTCAAAACGAAGTTAAGTCCAAACGTATTCGCTTCGAGTTTTAAATGCTTCCATGAGGCAATTGTACATATTTGAAAAGGTTTTAATCCTTAGATAATTTAAATTTTAAATTGCGTTTAAAACACGATTTTATCTCATAAAGGTGAGAGTATAGGGTTGTTTTTCGAAATTAGAGACACTACTTAGCTGTGAATTGATATTTGCGCCTTCAACCAACCTATATGAAATCGTTTAAGAATTCGTTTTAAATTTAACAACTTAAACGTACTTTTAACCATGTTTTCAGTTCTATCGTATCTTTTGCTAGCCCTTGATATTTTTATCTTCAAAGAATATGAAACAAATTATAAAAAATCTTGTAATCAAATGTTTACACTATTAATTTAAGTTTGATGTACATAATTTAAGTAAATGATAAATTTCCATATTTGATTTTACGCATTTATTCTGGATTTGAGTCGCGTTTTAAAGTTAAAGTAAACTGCTGCATTAAATACATATTTTTTTGAAAATTTCATATTCGCGTTCTTACAGTAATATAGCTTTATTTATTAGAAGTTTTTACAACTAATTTCACCAGGTATTACGTTTCAAAAGAATTCCGATAAATATTGTATTTAAGTTACAGTGAGAATCTTATAAATTGTGCATACATTTTGCATTAAATCGAAATTTCTATGGTACCATAAATTAAAATTTTTTTTGGTTAGAAAAAAAGTGAATTGAAACGAATTTGGATTAATTTTTAAGAGATCTATTAATTTAATGTAAACTTAAATATACACATATTCACTATTAATTTAACCAAATGAATAACGCTGAAATTGAATTGTGATAGAATGAAAATAATAAGCCGAAAGTGAATTGCTAACTTACTCCCGTCTTGCATTTCTAGCAAACCCGTTCCCTTACAGCAAGAAAATGCGGATGAAGGGTGAGTATACCGTCGAGAGGGTAGGGTTCCAGTAATCCGCGAATTGTTGGTTTCGTGATGTGGTCAGTACGCGGTGCCATATTTTGAGTTTTGCATTTTTTGCTAAAGCAGATTGTTTTGGTTTTGAATTTCAGTAGATTATTTCGGGCACTGCGTCGGTAAAATTCATTGGAAGCTTTTCGACGCGTTTAAATCGTGCATTTGAACCGCTGGCTGAGTTTTTGTATTTCGGACTTAGTCTGCTCGCGCAAGACCTGCGACCGAAACTCCTCTCCGAACTAGCTAGCAGCAGGCACCTCGGAGTAGACTACGAGTGTCTGAACTTGTCGTCCTGGTGGGTATAGTCCATAGTCACGTTCGAAGACTTCACGTCTAGAGCCGATGAGAGGTCGGTTTGGATTTCCTTCGGGAAATCTCTCGAACGTTACCACTCTGCAGGCAGTCCATACAACCCAACGCTACAGCAACACGATATCTGTTGCGGAAGGGGCGATACCAAAAAAGTCCAAGTAGTCGGGATCTATCACCAACTGTTTTGACATTTCGGGGGGAGTTGGAGCGATTCCACCTCCTAGAGAACAGTGGCCTATCGTATCAGTAGATGCGACGGCCTTACAAGAAATGAATGCCATGATGTAGAAACTGACCACCTGGATCGATACCATGAAACGTAGGGCAGAGGTTGCTTGTCAAGCACGTTCCCGAACACCTCCGCTGTGGGACTTGGGCACAAATCCTTGGCGTCGCTTTTACAAACCATCACCAGACAGGAAGGAATTGAAGAGGACTTTTGAGAACGACCATACTGGCTAACGAGAAAACTGGTCTAACCAGGGTCTTGTAACAGATAATTTTGACCTTTTGATCAATGTATTTGGAATGAAAAAGTTTTCGTAGGGCCATGACTACTTTAAGTGTCTTACTGAGCATGATTTTCACATGTTCAGTATAGTACAGATACTGATCGAAATAAACACCGAGGTATCAAACACAGGATTTATGTGGAACTCGTTCTAGACTACCTTCGCCAGCCATGATGTAGAAATCCTTCCAATTACGTTTCAGGTCTTGACTGACCCCCTGCAGCGTTGTCCGAAACAAGATTGTTTCACACTTCTGCGCATTGATTTTCATTCGCCAATTGTCAGTGTACAGCTGTACATCATTGAACATGTTTTGGAGATTTCTCTGAACTATTGTAGCTTTTCGGTCTGCCGTATAGATGATCAGATCATCAGCAAACGCTACCAATGATCACGTTGGCGAGACGCTAAAATCAAAGCCGTTCTATAGTTTGCGAATGAAGATTGAAAAGAGCAGAGGCGCAGTAACTGTTCCCTGCTGTAGACCATTCAAGACCTTGAACTCGCGCATTGTTGTCAGATTTCCATCAGTTACAACAAACGATTTCCCGTATAACATATTACACATCATGGCGACAAGGTGTCTGGGGAACTTGTCCTGAAGGAGTTTAAAAACTAGTCCATCTAACCACACCGTATCGAAGGCTTTCTCCATATCAATGAGACATGCTCCAACACATTGTCTATCATTTAGTTTTCAACAGATGCCTGAGGTTACTTTCGTTATTGTATGTGTGGTCGAATGCCTGGCACGAAAACCAAATTGGCAATTCGGCATCAACTTATTTTCCTCAATGTGGGCTTTTAATGCTCCGTTGAGTATCACTTCAATCACCCTGCTGATGTTAGGCAGCAAGCTGATTGGGCGATAGCTTTTAGGGCATGAAGATTCTTTTCCTTTCTTCAAGATCGGAAATACCTTAGCCCCTTTCCACTCATTTGGGAAATATGAATTGCTCAACATGTTATTGAACAATATGCAATCATTCCTAATAGCAACTTCCGGCAAATGTCGGAGAACTACATTTGGAATACCATCCGTACCACAGGATTTCTTGTTGTTTATCTTGCGAAATATGAAGCACAAGTCTTCATAGCTGACAAAATAATCAATAAGATTCAAGCTCGGTATGAGGTCAGATGTTAATGTTTCATTGAAATGAAGAATTGATTGGCCGTTTAGGCTTGATTTGAAGTCGGAAACTTTTGCTTCAACGACTTCTGAAAAAATTTCGTTCCCTCTCTCAGAGTTTGGTAGATGAACCAATTCAAAATGTGTTCAAATCAGGGTAAGTTTATCCAACCCTTCACATATAATCCTGTTTCCATTTCTATCCGGAGTCGTACTATCAATTTCGATGCCAGCCCTACCGAGGAGATTTATCTCATCACTAGTGACTTCAAGATTCGATACCTTCACTCGAGACTTCTTGCGGAATATGCTATTCACTTTCGTGAACACGCCGTCTGGGCCCTGTGGGCTAATACCCCTCAATTTTTCCGCCCATTGATTGCTGACCTCACGCCTGAAGTATGACCGGATTAAGTTCCGGACATTCTTCAGGTGTAATTTCAACAAAGCCAACGAGGGATGGTTGTAGTCCAAAATCGCCGATAAATATTGTTGACGCGTGTGAGAAGAAGGCTTTTCAATCTTTTCAACCTTACAATGGTTGGTGTTTCATATCCCTCCATATTGCTTCGATGTTTAATCTTGGGAACGACTTTCTCAATCGTTTCCAACGTCAGCTTCTCTAACTTCAACAAATAGACATCTTTTTCATCGTTAGTTAGATTCCTGTGATTAGGAACCATTGAGCAAGAGTTACCACCATCAGAAGGAGGACATTGCTTCTGGTACTCCCGATTAAACTTCTTTTGAAACTTTCCCCAGTCTGTTTTTTTGAAATTCAACCGATGATTTTCATGTTGAACTGGAATGAGGAAGAAATCATCCCTGTGATGATTGATTTCCATTACGATTGCGTTATGGTCGCTATCATAAGGAAGCATCTGCAGATTCCGTTGGGGACTGTTAAAGTTGAATTCGCGTCTTGCGTCAGCAATGCAGAGGTCCAAATATGAATTTATCTTAGAGTATGTTGGGAACTCCGACCCATATTGGTGACGTTCAGCCATGATGTATGCTTGGCGTTCAGGTCACCAGCAAGAATATAAAAGTTATGCTACCTGTTCAGTTCGAGTATTTCAAACAAGGAATTGAGTTCCTCCAGTTGCATAGGCAGAGATAACGAAGAGGTTATCCCCACCTGGCAGTGAGATTTTGATAACGGACACTTCAAGAGATTCAAAGTTTTTGAATTCGACTTTTTCAATATTTTGGAAACGATAGGGTCTTCGAACCATTATCCCGGTGCCACCTCCCCATCACCTATTACCCTATCGTTTCTTACGAATTCAAAATCCTTGAATGTCATAGAGTGCCATGAATTGAGGTGGGTTTCGGTGAGAAGCATGATGTCAGGCTTTTGTCTGGCAATGAATTCAAGGAGATAATCATGCCGATGTAAAGTAACAATGGAGTTGACGTTGATCGAGATAAGACGAATCCTATCCATGGGAATGTGACTGGATGACAAATTATTTTGAGGCATTTGAGACCCCTAAGCGATGAAAAACAAGATTAATTTTTGTATCTTGCTTATCGATTCTTTCCGATAGAGAATTTAATTGCTGCAAAATTTTGAGAAGCAGCTCATTATTGCCACACATTATTTACACTATTTACCGCATTTTCTGCTGGTCCTCTAGCGGCTTGTGCAAATGATACTCCGGGCTTGAAGTTCGGAGCTAAGACACTGCGGTGTAGTTGTGTTTGCAGACAGATTTTAATCTCGCATCCTGATATCAGGAGCATCCTCGATATGATGCCGGGTGACCAAAAACACCGCAGTTCACACAATATAATTTCTCTTTTGGCTCCGTCTGAGCCAATTTGCACTCACCGGGAGCATGCACGTCTTTGCATTTAACGCTTCGGTAATGCATGGCGCAGTTGGCAGCCGAATGCCCAAATCGTTGGCAGCGATAGCACTGGTTGATTTCTCGTTTCTGGAGGCGTTCCCACCTCACCACTCGAAAATTTAAATATCTGATTTGCTGAAGAGCGCTTGGACTGCTCTTATTTGATATTTGTACTAAATAAAGTGGTAAATTTTTTTCTGCCGTCGACCTTCTTGTCGCGAATGTTTTAACTGAGATAAATTCGATTTATGGTGCTGCTTCTTTGATAACCTGAAGAAGATCGACGGTATCTTCTCCGCAGTCCAAGCCCTTCAGGAAGAACGTCTGGTTCTTCTCGCTTTTGGGGGTATAAGTGAAGTGCGGAACCTCCCCAGAATTCAAAGCATTTTTCGCTGATTTGAAATCAACCAGTGATCTCGTTCTAATTGATACCTTCTTGGAATTTATTCGGTTGATTTCGAAATTCGTTAATTTGTTTTCGGCTGCCAACAGCCGAATCATGTCCTTTCCGCTTTGACCGAAGACATTAATTGGCGGAACTTTCTCGGTATTCTTGGCTACTTTTTGAGGAGGACCAGCAGAAATATGGGCTGGTTTCCTCTCCTTATTTTTATTTATTATGTAGTCCGTCCAGCGCTGCAAAGTAATTCTGGCTTTCGTTGGGCCACCAGCACTTAATACTTCTTCACTGATTATTGGATTAGCAACTTTCTTCTGTTTTGCTTGCTTATCGATTTTCCGTATCGGTTCACTATCTTGCACTTTTTTTTGCTGTCTTGAGCATATCTTCGTATGTTTTTATTCTTGATTTTAATTCTTCGATTTCAGTTCTAAGTTGACTCACTTCCTGCCTATCCTCGAGCACTTGTGTCTTACGGCCGCCATCTGCGGAGTCCTGGGTGCTCGTGTGTCTTCGCTTATTGACACTTGCCACCAATTTCACATTGTCACTCCCCCCGGGGCCCCCCAACGGTGGGAAGCCGTCGGGCTCCTCCATACAGCAGTCCCGAGTTGTCTTTGGTTTGTTGCCTTTTCTTGATTTATTGATATCGTTGGTCGATGCCTTCGACAAAAATTCTTCCCCAATAAAATCAAAACTTGCTTTTGACTGGCTCGTAAAAAATTATTTCAATTTTTTGAAACTGACTTTTGTGAAAAATTAATGAATTTTTAAAATTATTGACAGGAGCGATTAAGAACACATCTACACGCAACGAGTGCAAGACGTAGAATTCAGGATGTCAGGCTTTTGTCTGGCAAAGAATTCAAGGATCTGTAACTGTTAGTGAAAACCCTTGGATTTCACAGCCGTTCCACCCTACAGACGGGTATATAGCGACTTGCCTCGCTACTGGCTTCATTCCTCCAGAAGCTTTCGTGTATTTGGACATGAATCGATATGTTTTTGATTCTGACGGCGTCCCAGTCATATATCACATATATCGACGGGCCACCGATAAGAAGATAAAATATCCTCCTAATTTGAGTTCACGAGACCAACGGTTCCAATGGAGATACTCATTTGCTCGATTTGTTGAAGCTGATCGAGTTGAGACGGGGCAATCTAGGTATTGGTGGCTGAATGACAATGTCTAAATTATCCGTGTTTATTTTCAGTTTTGGTGTTTTTCGTTATTTAGTTTTTGAGTTTCAGCTCATTATTGCTACATTTAGTGTTATTGTTATATTTTTGTTAAAAATTAGGTATAGGTTAGGTTTATATTATGTTTATTATATTAGGTTAGAGATAAGGTTAAACGCTTAGGTTAGGAACATTGTTATACATTTTTTTAAGTATAAGATAAAGTTTTTTGATTGCATTTTATTAGAAATAAGTTACAACATATTAGGTGTAGGATCAAAGTTCACTGTTGTGTTAAGATGATAAATAATTTTAGAATAGTGTTGGTTGGTTTTTTCTCCTTTTTCCAATTGGATTTTAAAAATATGTAATAATCTGCATTGATTTTAAGTTGGTATAGTTTTTTTTTCTTTTTTTTAAATGTGTTTAATGATAACGTACAAATTTAGAGAGCCATTTGGGCCATAATTTTTTTATTGTTATTGTTTGGATTTTGCTTTATATTCTTTTAAAATTTTGTAGTGAATAGTAAGATTTTCAAAAGGTCCGTAAAGGACTGCAGCGATGTTCTGCTGCCTCGGCAGAAGAAGGTGTCGGTATCTGCCGAAAATGCCCTCGTCTGAAGACGCGTGAATGCGCTGGCAGGCTTGCATTGCGGTGTCGTGGGGCGGGTTCATTTCCCCAGCACGAGGACCCACTACAAAAAAATTTCGCACTCACGAATTTGATGTTGTTCAAGAGGCGACCGAAGTCGCAAAAAGTGTAGATAACTACACCGAGGGAGATAGTACTTGTTCCGAGAACAAGTGGAACCTGAAAAGAAAGGCGGACTTGGGGTAACCTCGTCATTACCCAACGAAGCTCATGGCCCACAAATGAAAGAGGGGCAACCGGGTGGTGATGGAGCCCCTTCGCACCCACCCAACCGGAATAAATCCATATTTTGTTGCAGTGGCCAGGTATTCCTCTTCTGAGTGGAAAATTCATACAAATTGCCTTGTATAAACTTTCCCATCAGAAGGGGAGTACCCCGGTGACCAATTTATGCCATAGAATTATACAACTCGATTGCATAACGCTATGCCATAAAGAGGCACTCTGCTTGGGCCACTCAACCCGCGATGTCACCTGAAACGAAAAAAGGATTAATTAAGTACCCGGCGGCTGGCTCATGTTTTTCGTGGGCAGCCTGCCACCGTACCGGGTCCTATACCCGGGCAAAGGGTATCGGAAAGGAAAGACCGATTTTCAAAAGAATTAGCACTTCATTTTTTCTTTTACTTTATAATTACATTGACATTTCAATATTTAAAATTTTTAATTTGAAAAATTTCCAATAATTTATCTATCCCTCCAATGCAAAATTTATATATACAAAGGTTATAATAATATTTTTATATTTAAAATTTTAATTTGTAAAATTTCCAATAATTTATCGATTCCTCCAATGCAAAATTTATATATAAAAAAGGTTCTAATAATATTTTTATATTTAAAATTTTAATTTGTAAAATTTCCAACAATTTATCGATCCCTCCTATGCAAAATTTATATATATAAAAAGATTATAATAAAATTATATTAAGTAAAAATATATATATAAATAATAAAATGTAAGGGTACTCACCCAAACATCCTCGCCGGGCGCCCGCTGACGATGTGGGTGGTCCTGAAATGTAGATTTCTTTTCGTTATAGCTACTCCTAACGTTAAAATGCAACGACGAATACTGAGATTCCAACAAAAATTCCAACAAAAGTATCGGAGATTAATGACAAACAGCTGTTCTTTGATAATTGCTGCCCTTGCTAACTTCCATCAATAGGAATAGTTGACGAAGTAGTGACTTTCCTACCCCTTTGAAGACACCGATATTTTGGGCATACATTGGAGCTTCTATGTATAGCGGCAAATCGATAGAAACAATGCAATTGGCTCCTAGTTTTACCAAATGATTTAGGGGCACCGTGTATTAGACTATTTGAATGTCACTACGTCTACCCCTTTGTATCGTTCCTCCTTCAATTCTTGAAATTTACGTACGGTTAATAAGTGCTTGCTTTCGGCAATAACAATAATTAGAGCAACGCGACGTTCCCAATCACTTCATACTTGCGACAGCCCTAAGAAGAGAGTTCGGAATGCGAGACTTCACAGTTCTGCCCACTAGAATCCAGCCCAAACTACAATTTACAATTTACCGCGAAACGACACGGACCAAATCTATAAATGATACAAACTGCCTTCTATCTAACGTTTTCGAGGGGTTTTAGTCAAAAACATTGTCTTTCGCTCAGCTGGATGTTATTTTGCTTTTACACGAATTCCGATTAGACATTCAACTGTTTCTTTGGGTCCCACTCCACATCCGATTCCGAACTTAGCTGAAAGGCTAAACCAAAATTCGCGTTCACCATATATTACAATTCTGCTGAATTTCGTCAACCTGCGATGAAAAGACAACAAAACTCCGCCATCTTTGACGTTTCGAAATGCAACACTAGTTGCTTCAGGGAATTTATCTTTGGGATGGATGAAGATAATGACGAATAAATTCTCTTTACCGTATGTCCAAAAGTTTTGTTCGATCATACGCGCCTGCGTCTTGCTAAAAAAAACCGTGCACCTTGAGTTGATCTGGCTTCGCAAGTCCAGATTTCGTTAGCCACTGGCAAATGTTCTCTCGCTGATCACCTTGAAGCTGTAATACTTCACCGTATTCGGGACGCTCTATTACTATGCCCTTGCACGCAAATTTCCTTTTACATGCTCGCATAATTTTTCTTCAGGTTATATACCGAGGAAAGACCTGGCACCGTAGTTAGTGTTTTTCGACCATTTCTCTGCTGAATTCTTATGTGCGCAAGTCCGTCCTGTACCGTATCATCAGCACCATTGATTGCATCAGCAAAGGGGTCAAAGTTTTGCAAATTCTGGATGGACATGCGCTAAACAAATTAAACACAGGCAAGAAATAAAACTGCCAATCGAATATCGGGCACAACTTGTCAAACGTGTGTTGCCTGTTTCGTGCACTTGAAAAATGTTTCTCATCACTCAAACAAAACACAACCAAAATCTAAATGCAAAAAGCCACAAGTCAAAGTCAAAGTCAAAAGCGCTTTATTTAATACTCATCGTTATAAATTTTAAAAGAATATAAAGCAAATTCCAAATAATAACAATCAAAAAACTTAATGGCCCAAATGGCTCTCTAAATTTGTACGTTATCATAAACTCATTTCATCAAAAAAAAACTATAGCAAATGCAATTAATTACGATTATTACATATTTTTACAATTCAATTGGAAAAAGGTGAAAAAACCAACCAACACTATCCAAAAATTATTTATAATTAATACACAACAGTGAAACTTTGATCCTACACCTAATATTTTGTAACTTATTTCTAATAAAATACAATCAAAAAAACTTTATCTTATACTTAAAAATACTATAACAATGTTCCTAACCTAAGTGTTTAATCTTATCTCTAACGGAATATAGTAAACATTACATATACCTAGCCTATACCTGATTTTAACAAAAATATAACAATACTAAATGTAGCAATAATGAGCTGAAACTCAAAAACTAAATAACGAAAAACACCAAAACTGAAAACAAACACGAAAAATTTAGACATTGTCATTCAGCCACCAATACCTGGATTGCGCCGTCTCAACTCGATCAGCTTCAACGAATCTAGCAAATGAGTATCTCCATTGAAATCGTTGGTCTCGTGAACTCAAATTCGGAGGATATTTTATCTTCTTATCGGTGGCCCGTCGATATATGTGATATATGACTGGGACGCCGTCAGAATCAAAAACATATCCATTCATGTCCAAATACACGAATGCTTCTGGAGGAATGAAGCCAGTAGCGAGGCAAGTCGCTATATACCCGTCTGTAGGGTGGAACGGCTGTGAAATCCAAGGGTTTTCACTCACAGTCACAGATCTTGCGATATGATTCCGAAGAAGTCTCAATATGAAGATATCGACCCTCGTCACTTCAGCAGTTTGATAAATTCTTCTATTCGATATATAATGTTTCCAATCCGTCTCAGGCTTTCTGTACAAACCAGTACATGCACGAAGACATTTCCTTTCGAAAACTCTTAATTTTTCCATAGTACTAGCGCTCTGGTTGTACCAGATCTGACATCCATATGTCAAAACTGGTCTAACCAGGGTCTTGTAACAGATAATTTTGACCTTTTGATCAATGTATCTGGAATGAAAGAGCTTTCGAAGGGCCATGACTACTTTAAGTGCCTTACTGAGCATGATTTTCACATGTTCAGTATAGTACAGATACTGATCGAGATAAACACCGAGGTATCGAACACAGGATTTATGTGGAACCCGTTCTAGACTACTCTCACCAGCCATGATGTGGAAATCTTTCCAATTACGTTTCAGGTCTTGACTGACCCCCTGCAGCGTTGTCCGAAACAAGATTGTTTCACACTTCTGCGCATTGATTTTCATTCGCCAATTGTCAGTGTACAGCTGTACATCATTGAACATTTTTTGGAGATTTCTCTGAACTATTGTAGCTTTTCGATCTGCCGTATAGATGATCAGATCATCAGCAAACGCTACCAATGATCGCGTTGGCGAGACGTTAAAATCAAAGCCGTTCAATAGCTTGCGAATGAATATTGAGAAGAGCAGAGGCGCAGTAACTGTTCCCTGCTGTAGACCATTCAAGACCTTGAACTCGCGCATTGTTGTCAGATTTCCATCGGTTACAACAAACGATTTCCCGTATAACATATTACACATCATGGCGACAAGGTGTCTGGGGAACTTGTCCTGAAGGAGTTTAAAAATAAGTCCATCTAACCATACCGTATCAAAGGCTTTCTCCATATCAATGAGACATGCTCCAACACATTGTCTATCATTTAGTTTCCAACAGATGTCTGAGGTTACTTTCGTTATTGCATGTGTGGTCGAATGCCTGGCACGAAAACCAAATTGGCAATTCGGCATCAACTCATTTTCCTCAATGTGGGCGTTTAATGCTCCGTTGAGTATCACTTCAAACACCTTGCTGATGTTAGGCAGCAAGCTGATTGGGCGATAGCTTTTGGGGCATGAAGATTCTTTTCCTTTCTTCAAGATCGGAAATACCTTAGCCTTTTTCCACTCATTTGGGAAATATGAATTGCTCAACATGTTGTTGAACAATATGCAATAGTTCCTAATAGCAACCTCAGGCAAATGTCGGAGAACTACATTTGGAATACCATCATTACCACATGATTTCTTGTTGTTTATCTTGCGAAATATGAAACACAAGTCTTCATAGCTGACAAAATAATCAATTAGATTCAAGATCGGTATGAGGTCAGATGTTAATGTTTCATTGAAATGAAGAATTGATTGGCCGTTCAGGCTTGATTTGAAGTCGGAAACTTTTGCTTCAACGACCTCTGAAAAAATTTCGTTCCCTCTCTCAGGGTTTGGTAGATGAACCAATTCAAAATGTGTTCCAATCAGGGCAAGTTTATCCAATCCTTCACAAATAATCCTGTTTCCATTTCTATCCGGAGTCGTACTATCAATTTCGATACCAGCCCTATCGAGAAGATTTATCTCATCACTAGTGACTTCAAGATTCGATACCTTCACTCGAGACTTCTTGCGGAATATGCTATTCACTTTCGCGAACACGCCGTCTGGGTCCTGTGGGCTAATACCCCTCAATTTTTCCGCCCATTGATTGCTGACCTCACTCCTGAAGTATGACCGGATTAAGTTCCGGACATTCTTCAGATGTAATTTCAACAAAGACAACGAGGGATGGTTGTAGTCCAAAAATCGTCGATAAATATTGTTGACGCGTGTGAGAAGGAGGCTTTTCAATCTTTTCAACCTTGCGATGGTTGGTGTTTCATATCCTTCCATATTGTTTCGATGTTTAATCTTGGGAACTACTTTCTCAATCGTTTCCAACGTCAGCTTCTCTAACTTCGACAAATAGATATCTATTTCATCGTTAGTTAGATTCCTGTCATTAGGAACCATTGAGCAAGAGTTGCCGCCATCAGAAGGGGGACATTGCTTCTGGTACTCCCGATTAAACTTCTTTTGAAACTTTCCCCAGTCTGTTTTTTTGAAATTCAACCGATGATTTTCATGTTGAACTGGAATGAGGAAGAAATCATCCCTGTGATGTTATTGGTGGCGTTCAGCCATGATGTATGCTTGGCGTTCAGGTCACCAGTAAGAATATAATAGTTATGCAGCCTGTTCAATTCGAGTATTTCACACAAGGAATTGAGTTCCTCCTTGAGCTTGAGAACAGTTCCACCAGTTGCATAGGCAGAGATAACGAAGAGGTTATCCCCACCTGGCAGTGAGATTTTAATAACGGACACTTCAAGAGATTCAAAGCTTTTGAATTCGACTTTTTCAATATTTTGGAAACGATAGGGTCTTCGTACCAATATCCCGGTGCCACCTCCCCCATCACCTATTACCCTATCGTTTCTTACGAATTCAAAATCCTTGAATGTCATGGAGTGCCATGAATTGAGGTGGGTTTCGGTTAGAAGCAGGATGTCAGGCTTTTGTCTGGCAATGAATTCAAGGAGATAATCACGCCGATGTATAGTAACAATGGAGTTGACGTTGATCGAGATGAGACGAATCCTATCCGTGGGAATGTGGCTGGATGACAACTTATTTTGAGGCATTTGAAAGTCCTAAACGCTGAAAAACAATGTTAATTTTCGAATCTTGTTTATCGATTCGCTCTGATAAGGAATTTAGTTGCTGATAAATTTTAAGAAGCAGCTCATTATTGCCACTTACATTATTTACACTATTTGCCGCATTTTCTGCTGGTCCTCTAGCGGCGAGTGCAAATGATACTCCGGGCTTGACGAAGTTCGGAGCTAAGACACTGCGGTGTATTTGTGTTTGTTTTGGGGCAGATTTCAATCTTGCATCCTGATATCGGGAGCATCCTCGATATGATGCCGGGTGACCAAAAACACCGCAGTTCACACAATATAACTTCTCTTTTGGCTCCGTCTGAGCCAATTTGCACTCACCGGGAGCATGCACGTCTTTGCATTTAACGCATCGGTAATGCATGGCGCAGTTGGCAGCCGAATGCCCAAATCGTTGGCAGCGATAGCACTTGTTGATTTCTCGCTTCTGGAGGCGTTCCCACCTCACCACTCGAAAATTTAAATACCTGATTTGCTGAAGAGCGCTTGGACTGCTCTTATTTGTTATTTGTACCAAATAAAGTGGTAAGTTTTTTTTTTCTACCGTCGACCTTGTCGCGAATGTTTTCACTGAGATAAACTCGATTTGTGGTGCTGTTTCCTTGAGAACCTGAAGAAGATCGACGGTATCTTCTCCGCAGTCCAAGCCCTTCAGCAAGAACGTCTGGTTCTTCTCGCTTTTGGGGGTATAGGTGAAGTGCGGAACCTCCCCAGAATTCAAAGCATCTTTCGCTGATTTGAAATCAACCAGTGATTTCGTTCTAATTGACAGCTTCTCAGAATTTATTCGTTTGATTTCGAAATTTGTCAACTTGTTTTCGGCTGCCAACAGCCGAACCATGTCTTTTCCGCTTTGACCGAAGACATTAATTGGCGGAACTTTCTCGGTATTCTTCGCTACTTTTTGAGGAGGACCAACAGAATTACGGGCTGGTTTCTTCTCCCTATTTCTACTTTCATTATTTTTATTTTTTAAATATAAGATAAAATTATCGTCCTTATTACCTTCGTCTACCTCCATGTCCTGTTGGAGTCCATCCAGCGCCGCAAAGTAGTTCTGGCTTTCGTTGGTGCCACCAGCACTTAATACCTCTTCAGTTATTATTGGAGTTGCAGCTTTCTTCTGTTTTTCGATTTTTCGTAACGGACCACTCTCTTGAACTTTTTTTGCCGTCTTGAACATTTCTTCGTACGTTTGAATTCTTGCCTTTAGCTCTTCGATTTCACTTCGAAGGCGACACACTTCCTGTCTATCTTCGAGCACTTGTGTTTTGCGACCGGCATCTGCGGTATCCTGGGTGCTCGTGTGTCTCCGCTTGTTGACACTTGCCAATTTCACACCGTCACTCTCCCCGGGGCCCCCCAACGGAGGGAAGCCGTCGGGCTCCTTCATACAGCAGTCCCGAGTTGTCTTTGGTTTGTTGCTTTTCTTGATTTATTGGTATGGTTGGTCGATGCCTTCGACGATTAATTCTTCCCCAATAAAATCAAAACTTGCTTTTGACTGACTCGTACAAAATTAATTCAATTATTTGAAACTGACTTTTGTGAAAAATTAATTAATTTTTAAAATTAATGACAGGAGCGATTAAAAACACGTCTACACGCAACGAGTGCTAGACGTAGAATCCATTAAAAACACGTCAAAGTCAAAGTCAAAAGCGCTTTATTTAATACTCATCGTTATAAATTTTAAAAGAATATAAAGCAAATTCCAAATAATAACAATCAAAAAACTTAATGGCCCAAATGGCTCTCTAAATTTGTACGTTATCATAAACTCATTTCATCAAAAAAAACTATAGCAAATGCAATTAATTACGATTATTACATATTTTTACAATTCAATTGGAAAAAGGAGAAAAAACCAACCAACACTATCCAAAAATTATTTATAATTAATACACAACAGTGAAACTTTGATCCTACACCTAATATGTTGTAACTTATTTCTAATAAAATACAATCAAAAAAACTTTATCTTATACTAAAAATACTATAACAATGTTCCTAACCTAAGTGTTTAATCTTATCTCTAACGGAATATAGTAAACATTACATATACCTAACCTATACCTGATTTTAACAAAAATATATAACAATACTAAATGTAGCAATAATGAGCTGAAACTCAAAAACTAAATAACGAAAAACACCAAAACTGAAAACAAACACGAAAAATTTAGACATTGTCATTCAGCCACCAATACCTGGATTGCGCCGTCTCAACTCGATCAGCTTCAACGAATCTAGCAAATGAGTATCTCCATTGAAATCGTTGGTCTCGTGAACTCAAATTCGGAGGATATTTTATCTTCTTATCGGTGGCCCGTCGATATATGTGATATATGACTGGGACGCCGTCAGAATCAAAAACATATCCATTCATGTCCAAATACACGAATGCTTCTGGAGGAATGAAGCCAGTAGCGAGGCAAGTCGCTATATACCCGTCTGTAGGGTGGAACGGCTGTGAAATCCAAGGGTTTTCACTCACAGTCACAGATCTTGCGATATGATTCCGAAGAAGCTTCAATATGAAGATATCGACTCTAGTCACTTCAGCAGTTTGATAAATTCTTCTATTCGATATATAATGTTTCCAATCCGTCTCAGGCTTTCTGTACAAACCAGTACATGCACGAAGACATTTCCTTTCGAAAACTCTTAATTTTTCCATAGTACTAGCACTCTGGTTGTACCAGATCTGACATCCATAGGTCAAAACTGGTCTAACCAGTGTCTTGTAACAGATAATTTTGACCTTTTGATCAATGTATCTGGAATGAAAGAGTTTTCGAAGGGCCATGACTACTTTAAGTGCTTTACTGAGCATGATTTTCACATGTTCAGTATAGTACAGATACTGATCGAGATAAACACCGAGGTATCGAACACAGGATTTATGTGGAATTCGTTCTGAACTACCCTCGCCAGCCATAATGTGGAAATCTTTCCAATTACGTTTCAGGTCTTGACTGACCCCCTGCAGCGTTGTCCGAAACAAGATTGTTTCACACTTCTGCGCATTGATTTTCATTCGCCAATTGTCAGTGTACAGCTGTACATCATTGAACATTTTTTGGAGATTGCTCTGAACTATTGTAGCTTTTTGGTCTGCCGTATAGATGATCAGATCATCAGCAAACGCTACCAATGATCGCGTTGGCGAGACGTTAAAATCAAAGCCGTTCAATAGCTTGCGAATAAAGATTGAGAAGAGCAGAGGCGCAGTAACTGTTCCCTGCTGTAGACCATTCAAGACCTTGAACTCGCGCATTGTTGTCAGATTTCCATCGGTTACAACAAACGATTTCCCGTATAACATATTACACATCATGGCGACAAGGTGTCTGGGGAACTTGTCCTGAAGGAGTTTAAAAATAAGTCCATCTAACCATACCGTATCAAAGGCTTTCTCCATATCAATGAGACATGCTCCAACACATTGTCTATCATTTAGTTTCCAACAGATGTCTGAGGTTACTTTCGTTATTGCATGTGTGGTCGAATGCCTGGCACGAAAACCAAATTGGCAATTCGGCATCAACTCATTTTCCTCAATGTGGGCGTTTAATGCTCTGTTGAGTATCACTTCAAACACCTTGCTGATGTTAGGCAGCAAGCTGATTGGGCGATAGCTTTTCGGGCATGAAGATTCTTTTCCTTTCTTCAAGATCGGAAATACCTTAGCCTTTTTCCACTCATTTGGGAAATATGAATTGCTCAACATGTTGTTGAACAATATGCAATAGTTCCTAATAGCAACCTCAGGCAAATGTCGGAGAACTACATTTGGAATACCATCATTACCACATGATTTCTTGTTGTTTATCTTGCGAAATATGAAACACAAGTCTTCATAGCTGACAAAATAATCAATTAGATTCAAGCTCGGTATGAGGTCAGATGTTAATGTTTCATTGAAATGAAGAATTGATTGGCCGTTCAGGCTTGATTTGAAGTCGGAAACTTTTGCTTCAACGACCTCTGAAAAAATTTCGTTCCCTCTCTCAGGGTTTGGTAGATGAACCAATTCAAAATCTGTTCCGATCAGGGCAAGTTTATCCAATCCTTCACAAATAATCCTGTTTCCATTTCTATCCGGAGTCGTACTATCAATTTCGATACCAGCCCTATCGAGAAGATTTATCTCATCACTAGTGACTTCAAGATTCGATACCTTCACTCGAGACTTCTTGCGGAATATGCTATTCACTTTCGCGAACACGCCGTCTGGGTCCTGTGGGCTAATACCCCTCAATTTTTCCGCCCATTGATTGCTGACCTCACTCCTGAAGTATGACCGGATTAAGTTCCGGACATTCTTCAGATGTAATTTCAACAAAGACAACGAGGGATGGTTGTAGTCCAAAAATCGTCGATAAATATTGTTGACGCGTGTGAGAAGGAGGCTTTTCAATCTTTTCAACCTTGCGATGGTTGGTGTTTCATATCCTTCCATATTGTTTCGATGTTTAATCTTGGGAACTACTTTCTCAATCGTTTCCAACGTCAGCTTCTCTAACTTCGACAAATAGACATCTATTTCATCGTTAGTTAGATTTCTGTCATTAGGAACCATTGAGCAAGAGTTGCCGCCATCAAAAGGGGGACATTGCTTCTGGTACTCCCGATTAAACTTCTTTTGAAACTTTCCCCAGTCTGGTTTTTTGAAATTTAACCGATGATTTTCATGTTGAACTGGAATGAGGAAGAAATCATCCCTGTGATGATTGATTTCCATTACGATTGCGTTATGGTCACTATCATAAGGAAGCACCTGCAGTTTCCGTTGAGGACTATTAAAGTTGAATTCGAGTCTTGCGTCAGCAATGCAAAGGTCCAAATATGAATTTGTCCTAGGGTATGTTGGGAACTCCGACCCATATAGATTGCACCTGTATTCAATTTGGTTCTCTGTTATCCACGATTTCAGGAATACACCTCTTGGATTATTGGTGGCGTTCAGCCATGATGTATGCTTGGCGTTCAGGTCACCAGCAAGAATATAATAGTTATGCAGACTGTTCAATTCGAGTATTTCGAACAAGGAATTGAGTTCCTCCTTGAGCTTGAGAACAGTTCCACCAGTTGCATAGGCAGAGATAACGAAGAGGTTATCCCCACCTGGCAGTGAGATTTTGATAACGGACACTTCAAGAGATTCAAAGCTTTTGAATTCGACTTTTTCAATATTTTGGAAACAATAGGGTCTTCGTACCAATATCCCGGTGCCAACTCCCCCATCACCTATTACCCTATCGTTTCTTACGAATTCAAAATCCTTGAATGTCATGAAGTGCCATGAATTGAGGTGGGTTTCGGTTAGAAGCAGGATGTCAGGCTTTTGTCTGGCAATGAATTCAAGGAGATAATCACGCCGATGTAAAGTAACAATGGAGTTGACGTTGATCGAGATGAGACGAATCCTATCCGTGGGAATGTGGCTGGATGACAACTTATTTTGAGCCATTTGAAAGTCCTAAACGCTGAAAAACAATGTTAATTTTCGAATCTTGTTTATCGATTCGCTCTGATAAGGAATTTAATTGTTGATAAATTTTGAGAAGCAGCTCATTATTGCCACTTACATTATTTACCCTATTTTCCGCATTT
The DNA here is from genome assembly GCA_963969285.1 of Odontomyia ornata. Taxonomy (NCBI): domain Eukaryota; kingdom Metazoa; phylum Arthropoda; class Insecta; order Diptera; family Stratiomyidae; genus Odontomyia; species Odontomyia ornata. The sequence continues at coordinate 155,500,252 of OZ017738.1, read as the reverse complement.
TCTGCTGGTCCTCTAGCGGCGAGTGCAAATGATACTCCGGGCTTGACGAAGTTCGGAGCTAAGACACTGCGGTGTATTTGTGTTTGTTTTGGGGCAGATTTCAATCTTGCATCCTGATATCGGGAGCATCCTCGATATGATGCCGGGTGACCAAAAACACCGCAGTTCACACAATATAACTTCTCTTTTGGCTCCGTCTGAGCCAATTTGCACTCACCGGGAGCATGCACGTCTTTGCATTTAACGCATCGGTAATGCATGGCGCAGTTGGCAGCCGAATGCCCAAATCGTTGGCAGCGATAGCACTGGTTGATTTCTCGTTTCTGGAGGCGTTCCCACCTCACCACTCGAAAATTTAAATACCTGATTTGCTCAAGAGCGCTTGGACTGCTCTTATTTGTTATTTGTACCAAATAAAGTGGTAAGTTTTTTTTTGTTTACCGTCGACTTTCTTGTCGCGAATGTTTTCACTGAGATAAACTCGATTTGTGGCGCCGTTTCCTTGAGAACCTGAAGAAGATCGACGGTATCTTCTCCGCAGTCCAAGCCCTTCAGCAAGAACGTCTGGTTCTTCTCGCTCTTGGGGGTATAGGTGAAGTGCGGAACCTCCCCAGAATTCAAAGCATCTTTCGCTGATTTGAAATCAACCAGTGATTTCGTTCTAATTGACAGCTTCTCAGAATTTATTCGTTTGATTTCGAAATTTGTCAATTTGTTTTCGGCTGCCAACAGCCGAACCATGTCTTTTCCGCTTTGCCCGAAGACATTAATCGGCGGAACTTTCTCGGTATTCTTGGCTACTTTTTGAGGAGGACCAGCAGAACTACGGGCTGGTTTCTTCTCCCTATTTCTACTTTCATTATTTTTATTTTTTAAATATAAGATAAAATTATCGTCTTTGTTACCTTCGTCTACCTCCATGTCCTGCTGGAGTCCATCCAGCGCCGCAAAGTAGTTCTGGCTTTCGTTCGTGCCACCAGCACTTAATACCTCTTCAGTTATTATTGGAGTTGCAGCTTTCTTCTGTTTTTCGATTTTTCGTATCGGACCACTCTCTTGAACTTGTTTTGCCGTCTTGAACATTTCTTCATACGTTTGAATTCTTGCCTTTAGCTCTTCGATTTCACTTCGAAGGCGGCACACTTCCTGTCTATCCTCGAGCACTTGTGTTTTGCGACCGGCATCTGCGGTATCCTGGGTGCTCGTGTGTCTCCGCTTGTTGACACTTGCCAATTTCACACCGTCATTTTCCCCGGGGCCCCCCCAACGGAGGGAAGCCGTCGGGCTCCTCCATACAGCAGTCCCGAGTTGTCGTTGGTTTGGCCTTTTCTTGGTTTATGGGTACGGTTGGTCGATGCCTTCGACGATAAATTCTTCCCCAATAAAATCAAAACTTGCTTTTGACTGGCTCGTAAAAAATTATTTCAATATTTTGAAACTGACTTTTGTGAAAAATTAATTAATTTTTAAAATTAATGACAGGAGCGATTAAAAACACGTCTACACGCAACGAGTGCTAGACGTAGAATCTCAGTGCCTTCTTATTGTAGCCTGCAATGTTTCACTTCAAAGGGGTGCAGATCTTATGAAATAAAACACGATTTTTTTTTATATTTTAATTAAGAAACTGTAATTTCAATAAACTTAAAATGTTCATTTCATACTTTTTTCTTCAGCTGGACAATATGCAATATGTTCTTAAGTTCTTATTTGCATGTATGCGATTTTTTACTCATTTTTTGTTTTGTTAGTTTTGCTTTCTTTATTCTTTCTTGTTCTTCTTTTAATTTTCAATCTTGCATTAATTTTTTCTTCCAAATAAATACTTGCTTTAATTTTTGAATTTCCTTTTCATGTTCGATTTTATGATCATTATGAAATTTCATATGATGATAAAATTTGTTTTCATTTTCTTTCTTGTTTTTATAAATCTTACCTTTACCCCGTTTGCGCAAATTCAATCGGGAGATAAAGATAGGACGGGGACTTCTAGTCGATAAATTTTCACATTTATTGAAAATTGAGATAAACGGTTCCAAAATATTTCACCACGCTTGAAGTTTTACTCTCCCGATTTCGTTTGGAATATACGCGCAGCATGGTTGAGTTTCAATGTTTTTGATGCAAAGTATTTCCGTGTGTGCTTTGCCACAAGATAATTGCCATTTTATTCGAATTTCCCTTTTGTTTACTTTTATGTTTATTTCAGCAATTATAGTAAAACAAGTGTAATATGTTCCAATATACTCCGATTACAAAAGAACTCGGGAATAAAAATATTTTCTCAAAAATCGTTCAACCATTTTTATTTTATTAAACAATACTCAAAGGCATTAAAATGTTTCCAGATGTGAAAAAGTGGTGAAAACAAGAAAGATCCTTGTAAAGTACATCGAAACGAGACTGGAGATGGTATGAGAGAAAGCTAATAATTATGCATGAATTTTGTATGTACATATATTATATTGGAAACAACATAGAAATCTTTTTTAGGTATTTGAATGTTTTCTGTCTATATAAATAGAAGCGATTTTTTATAGATGTTTCACGAGTGTTAAGCCTCCGAGAGGTGAATGGATTTGATGCTTAACATTTTTTATGTGACGTTTTGCTAGAGCGGTTGCAAGTTTATTTTCTTTGTTGATATTTTAAAGAAAGAAAGATAACATGTTGTCAGCTTCTACTTGAGTATTGCGCTTAAGCCATTTCAAAAGGAACTACGTATTTAGCAAGAGGATCATCTGTAGGGTGACCTGGTGATATCGTTACTCATTCTTGAATCCAGAACGCAAAACTTCGATCTAAAATCATTTTACACGCACATCTACCAGCGATTCAAATGTGAATGCCCTTCAATAATTCCCTTGCAAACACCACTAAAGTTCTCTTTGGAGATACGAAAATTATATCTAATATGCCTGATACAGGCTCTTATTTTCATATTAACTAGAATTATTTTTGCACTAAGCAACGTGAGTCGAACGAAAGACGTTTTCAACGAAATTCTAAGCGGATCATTGGAATCATTTGAAATTAAAAGGAACACGAATTTCGAATTCAAATGGCTTTTACGTTCTACCCTTTAAATGCGATTCAACTCGCTTAACATAGTTTCAATAAATCAAATGAAAGCCATATTATAATGGTCGCATGGAAACGAGAAAGACATTTGCACAAACATCAAGATTTTATACAATTAGTAAAGCGACACTTTTTACATGTATGTGAGTGCAGTAGACAATTGATTTGCTGATAAATTATGCTTGCACAAGTTAACACCAAATTATCAATATGCACTTGATGGCATTTGAATATCAACGAGAGACATTAATGTACACCACGTATATGAATTTTATTCCATAAAATAAAAACGAATCCATTAGATTAAAACATAAGCTCATTTCTATAAGTACTATAATGTGTAGCTACCGAAATACCGAAATATGTTTCATTTATAAAGCGAATACTGCTTAGGTTAGTTCACTCTGCTTTCTATCGTGACTTTTCACTCATCAAATACTCTTCATGGTGAAGCGCGTTGCAAATAATCTTTTGCTTTTGTTGGCGTACTTTTGTCCTCAGTTAATACAAACTAGGAATATTTAATGAGCTTGAGAGGATATGAACCACGCCGAATTAGCATTCAAAGATGATAAAACCACAGCAAATGAAATCTTCGAAGTATTCTTTGCTACTATACTCGTATATTAAACGTTGGTCGCGATTAATCCTCCTAATTCAGACGCAGATTTGATAGATTCATAGAAAATCTGCGGTTAAAAGTAAATGAAAAACTTTATTACGAAAAAATAAATAGTTTAATACGAATAATTTTATAAAGACTGCAATTATATGTAAATAAATGTACACATGTAAAATCTAGTTGAGAAAATACATTTTTGTAGCTAAATGAAAATACCGAATTATTTTCAATTCTCAAGCTAGAATGGTTATTTTGATGAGCTCTTTGAAGCGAAATTTCATTTTAACCTTACAACGAAGGAAAACAGATAAAAGTTCTGAATCATTAAGGCAAACTTCCTTCTGTCAATCACAAACCTCGTTTATAGAGTTCATTTTCTACGTCTACGTGAAGTAGACCTCTGGCAAATTCTTTTACTTTTGAATTCTGTATTTAGCAGGATAAAAAAAAAACAAAACACGAATAGAAGCCCCGAATTTTGAGCCTCGGAGCCCTGTGTACAACGAAACAAAATTTGCTATTGATGCAAAGATGTCTTTTGGAAATATGTAGGCAAACTTAAAATGTAAGATGGAGAGTTGTTATTCGTATGTGTAAGTTGTAAACGTTAAAGTTTGATTACCAAATTTTGCGTCGACTCGCCGTGCTGAATGTAACATCTAAAACTGCAATCCTTGCATCAAATTAATAAAGTGTATAAAAACAAAAAAGCGTTTGTGTGGTTTTTTCAAATTTTATCTATATTAAATAGATCTTTAATAATATAATGGTCTTAATTTTGATCTGTTCTTGTTTACTTTTTAAATGGGTTTAAGTCTGTTGTCTGGGAAAAAATTATGCCTGTATTTTCAATTTGATCTATACAACGCGCCATTATCGAACGAACAGTTAATTTCTCTTTTACTACAACTCTCTTCATTGAATTATTTTATCGTTTGCTTTTAAAAAGCAAAATTCGCTCTTGAAAAATACTTAACAAAATGTGTTTAAAGCAATAATCCGAAAATGTCGTGAAAATACTAAGAGTTTGGTTTTACACTTTTCTTTTATAAATAATTAACAAAAAAGATTAGACATAAAACAAACAAAAAAGAAATGCGTCTCTTTCGTAAGGAGGGATGATTATTGGGAGAAAGATGTTTGTTAAATATTTTCTTATCTATACAAAATAGCGAATACAATATGCATAGGGTTCATTCGAAGTTACAAACATTTTTTTAATATCAGAGGAAACGCAAATGAAATGTTTTAAATTTTCGTCTTGCGTATGGTGTGCACATATTGCCTTATTTTAAATAGGTTCCTTTTAAAAAAACAAAACAGAGTTATATTTTTCGTATAATATTAACGACAGGTATCTGCAATTTTTTACAATGTAAAAAAACTGGTTTTCTAATAATTAAAAATGAAAAAAAAAACTGAAATAATATAAATGGTGACAATATAGAAAAACGAATATAAATCATACAAGTTCTCTCATCCGCAATTAGCATTTTCTAACGTTGCGGCGGTCGATTCCGTGACAGTTCTGTTTTTCTAAATGAAAAGCTTACAAAAATTGAACAAAAACAGTGAAGCTGTTTTCTTTACAAATGTTTTCTTTCTTTCTATTTCGCCATAGTTTAATTCTTCTTCTCTTGCTTGAATATTGAACTAAATTTCTTTTGTTGTCAATGAGCTTTTCAGTATTATTTTTTAGCAGGTTCTGGATGTCGAATCGTATTTAATGTTGATTTCCGCAACTTGACTTTCCTTCTTTTTTGTTTGTTTGTTGGTTTCTTCTTCTTTCGTCTCTTTTGAAAGTTGTATATTGATGTTGATGATTTCTGAATTTCTTTTTAGCTTTTGTTGTGTGTATGTGTTACATAATAGTCAAAAGGGAACATTATTTTAGTTTGGTTAGTTGTCGCCACCTTCCTGTGGTTCATCGCCTTCCCCTTGTGTATCTGACGTCCACAGGGTAAGGTTGTCCCTCAGCAGCTGCATGATCAGCGTTGAGTCTTTGTACGAATCTTCATTGAGGGTATCCAATTCAGCTATCGCATCATCAAATGCCTGCATAAGATAAAATTATATTAGAACATTTTTGATACGGAAATATACTAGAATTTTCCGATTTTAAAAGAAAATGTTGGCGGGTGTTAATGCCAAAAAGTTTTGTGTTTATTTCAACAGTCATAATTATATACGTCCTTCCTTTTTTCCGCCAACATTTCTTTGCTAGGTTGTATCATATTTTCATTTAAAGTTTTCCACTCAAACCCAAGCATCAAAAACGGTATGCTTTTGCATTAAATTTTAAGGTTAAGATTTATATCAATGCACTTTTAGAAAATATGATCCATTGTAGAAATGCCTTCGTCGCATCCTTCAGCTTTAGACTTTTATCTACAAAATTGGATTTTTATTCTTGTTAAAAATGTCTCGATACACGTTTATGCAACGAAGCTATTTCCAATTGTTAGTTCTTATATTAATCCAAAGAATAAAACATTCAAGAAAATTGTAAACTTAAAATCAAATAATATCGCTGCTGCAAAAAGCTCTACATTAACTTTCAACTCTAATCGGGAAATGCGTTTTTCTTGGTGTAATTGAGAAAGGGGACACTTGACGATATATTCAAATTTTGATTTGAATGATTTACAAAAAGTATGCTTTATTACGATTTCCATAATACTGATTATAATTTTCGGGTTAGTAGGTAATTCGATGTGGCAAGGGTAAGCGAAATGCCGTTTAGATTATAGGAAAAGTGAACATTCAATTTTTAAACTGAATTGTTCTTAGGAATTAGAACTAACCTTACATAAAATCATGCAGGTAATGTGCATAATGTGGTTATGGATTCAAATTCATCACAACATGCAATGGTAGCTGGTTTTTTTTTATTTAGTGGTAGTTGATGTTTCCTATGTTTACCAGAGGTAGCCCAAAATTAGCCATCTTTTCAGCGAATTTAGCGAATAAATATATGAGCGTGCTTTCTTGCTAAACATCATTTGCCTAAACCTATACCTGACAATCGGAATTGAGATAATACAAATTTAAATCTACTTTTATCAAATGAATAAAATCTGGCTTTCCAGTTTAAGGTTTTATTAGGAAAGAAATTTTTTCCGTGTTACATCTCTACATACCTAAGTATGAAGAAATTCGTGGTTAAATTATATACACCACCGAACAGAATAATAGGTATGAAGCCTAAAAACTCGTAAAATGTAGAAGAAAAATTAGACAATATGTTCTGAATTCAAAACACCTCTTCGGTAAATCAGTAGCACCCTTTTCGAATGAAATGGGTGCGTCCCCGGAATAAAATTACTTGTTAGTAAATATTGCAGCCTGTTTCCTTGTTCAGTCTTTACAACTGAGGTGGACAACATAATAGGTGTGAGTTGTGCGCTGATAAAAGTTTAAAGTGAAACAATTTAAAGAATTATTTAGTTGCAGAAGGTAATTGAATAATTATAATTCATCATCATTATCACTTACGACGCGACAGCCCAAGCCGGGCCTAGGTCTCCAGAATTAATTTCCTCCAATTATCGGCGTTCCGCGACCTTGTTCGCCAATTGTTTACTCTCCACAAAGAACTGCTGTCAGCTTCTATTGTGTCTTCCCATCGAGTCCTCGATCTTCCCGCTGGACGTCTACCTTTTGCTCTACCCGTCAATGTTCTTTGGGTAGTTGGTTTTCTTCTATTCTTTCTGTATGGCCCGCCCATTGCAATTTATGCAAGAGGAAACAAGTGGATCCTCAAATAGTTCATACAACTCATCGTTGTAATTTAATCTCAACTCTGTTCCTTGTTTCACTGGGCCGTAGATTTTCCGGAGCACTTTGCGTTCAAATATGCCCACTGCTTTTTCGGATTGGTTCGTCAGGGTCCATGTTTCACTTTCATATAACAGCACAGGTTTGACTAGTGTTTTGTAAATGCGGAGCTTATTTTGCCTGTGCACAGCTCTGGGACCCTAGAATGGGAATTGCGCAGTAATATGTTTTATTTGCGGCATGCAATCGGTGATAATCGAGCAGTCACACAAGCAAACTGCTCGAAAACCTTCCTAACACTTATACGAAATTTTAAATTGCAGATTTGGAAAAAAATTGCATTACTTCCATATTTTTTTATTATTGTTATTAAATGTAAATTTTGTATCATTTTTCTTTATATTAAATTTAAACGTTTGCCTTTAATTATATTCTTCATAAAATCTTTTTCATTTTTCTTTAATTCTGTTAATTTAAAAAGAAAAAAAATTTAACCTGCAAATTAAAATTTCTGACATGGGAACACTGATTTAGTGCATCCCATTCGTGATTGCATTGCCAAATGCAATCTAACTCAGCTGAGCGAGCAGCTGTATTCGAGGTACCCTTGCGATACGGGAAAAGAAAGAAAGATTTGGACGGATCGAGCAGTCCACTTAAGATTCCCATCGTGAGATATGGTGGCTAAATCACAATGCAAGTTTGAAGTGGTTTTGGATACAATTTTCACATACGGGAGTGTTTCGCCAGTAATGTTCACGCCGAGGTCTTGTCGCGCTGTATGTTTTGCGACCCCGAAAAACTTCTGAAAAGTCCTCGGGTTTCGTTCGCGCAACGTGACACGATTCGAGTCCATTCTGCGTACCCGTAATCATCGATCCGGGTGTAAAGAAAAAGAATTTATGGAAATGAACGGAGTTTAGTGCTTGCAAAGGGGGTGTAAAGAAAAAGAATTTATGGAAATGAAAGGGGTTTAGTGCTTGCAAAGTGCAGTGAAATTTACACAACCAAATTGTCCCATAATATATTTTCTTGTGTATAATGGCCCATGATAGAATTTCTTGTGTTTAATGCAATAAGCTCGGATGACAGCCTTTGCCGCGAATCGTCAATACACAGTCCAACCGAATATAACGATTCAAGAATGCCCAGAGTGTTAAGAAGTGCTAACCATGCGATCAATGTGAATGTTGCAGAGAATTTCATCAGTTAAAAGTTAGGGTTTCTTATATAAATCATTCTTTGTTTGAGGACTTGTGTTCGAGGGTATTTATCGGTCTCGGCATTTGATTGCAATTGAATAATCATCCATATCGTTAGAAAGTATATGATGGGATTCGGGCTTCTATAGCTGCGAATATGATACAGCTTAAAGAATACCAATCTTGCGGAACTTGGTTTCAGTCGGTTAGCTCGTTAAATCCTCATCACGATCGTTGCTTAGCAGTAGGCGAATCTGGCGAGTATCAGATCAGAAGGAAGAATTGCATTGTGGCATCCAGAGGAGAGATCCCACGTATGATATCAGGATGTTTGAGGGCTATAATCAGATAATGCTTCTGAACATGAATGCCCGTCTAGGCAAATGAAGCAGAAGCAATGCAAGTTTATCTACGGATTTACAAAAACATCAATATTCATCAATTTAGACAGAGATAAACAGTAAATTGCTACATCACGGGCCGGATTAATTTTGTTGGGACGCTAAAGTCAAGCACTATTTTATACAGCGCATGTCTATCGACATTGTCGATGCTTGCTGGAAGTGTACAAAGAGTTAGTGCACATCGATGTTATATTCCCAACTTATTTCGAGCACCTGATTTACAGAGAATATTTGGTATATTGTAGATCGTCCACCTCGAAACCCTCCCTGATACTCTCCTATAATACAACTTTAATATTCTTTCTATGATTTGGTAGAGCACTTTATAAGACGTGCACAGTAGAGCGATGCCTCTATAATTTTTACACCTTAATTTGTCCCCGTTTTTGTGTACAGGATACATTTACATTTCGTCCTCTGGTAACTGCTCCTCTGACCATATTCTGCATATTAGTCGATGTAGGTTATTTACATGGGGATCCCCACTCTGGAGCAGATCTGCTGGTATTCCAAATTATCACTATAACATTGTAATACAGTCAAACCCGTGTATGTGCCAACTGGGTAAGCGAGAAAAATTGCCAGTAACAGTCATTTTTAGCCTCTAAAACCTCTGTATATGAGAAATTAAAACCTCTATCAGAGAGAGAGAGAGAGAGAGAGAGAGAGAGAGAGAGAGAGAAAGAGAGAGAGAGAGAGAGAGAGAGAGAAAGAGAGAGAGAGAGAGAGAGAGAGAGAGAGAAAGAGAGAGAGAGAGAGAGAGAGAGAAAGAGAGAGAGAGAGAGAGAGCCTGGGAGCCTCAGATATGCGACAGTTAAGCATGAACGCACACACAGGTAGCTCCCCAAAATTTTAGAAAACATAATAAACCAATGCTTTATAAAATTTCGGGGAACTACCTAATTTACATTATATGGCTGTTATTACTTACAGTTGATTAATATCAAGAACGAAGAAAGGTTCAGTTCTACGTCAAAGTTAAAATTGTGAATGCGTTTAAGTGTGGGAAACCGCGTAAAGAAATTCAAAGTGAGTTTGGTGTACCAGAATCCACCTATTATAAAATTATTAAGTCAAAAGACTCGATAAAGTCTCAGTGCTTTTAGGGACATGGAAATATTAAGAGGGGTCGACATTCCGAGTTTTCCGATATCCAAAACTACTTTTTAGAATGTATCAAACAAACCCTTGATAAGAACATTCCCATTGATGGACCCTTGCTAAAAAAAAAATCGCAAGACTTTGCCACAAAATAGAAAGTTCAGAACTTTTCGGCAAGCAATGTTTGGTTAGAAGGTTTTAAAAGGAGTCATGATATCGCTTTTAAGAAAGCCGCTGGAGAAAGTAAATCTGTCGACCAAAGCGTGTATAACCAATGGACTACTAAAGAACTGCCAAGTCTCTTAAAGGGGTATGATCCAGACGATATTTACAATGCGAATGAAACTGCTTTGTTCTTCAAGTGTCTTCCTGATAAAACATTTACATTTAAGCGTGAAAATATCACGGGGGGAAATTAAGCGAGAAACGTCTAACCATTCTCCAATGCGTAAACATGACCGACACTAATAAGTTCCCTCTTTTGATAATCGGGAAATCAAAAAAGCCTAGATGCTTTCACGGTGTCAAGACTTTACCTGTTGATTATGTCAATAACACAAAAGCTTGGATGACAAAGATATTATTTAAAGATTGGCTGAAAAAGTTAACAAAGAAATGAAGATAAAACACAAAAAAATCTTGCTTTTCGTTGACGACTGCGGTGCCCATACGGACCTACCAACATTTAATAACGTAAAAGCCATGTTTTTGCCTGCCAATACCACCGGTAAACTTCAACCTTTAGATCAAGGTGTCATACACAAATTCAAACGCTTTTACCGCAGAGAAGTTGTTCAACATACTCTTACGTGCCTCGAAGCAAACAATAGCCCTGATATTAACGTACTTCTAGCCATGAAATTTGCAAGGAGGGCATGGTTCAAAGTAAGTGATGTTACTATCAAAAACTGTTTCAAGAAAGCGGGATTTTGTATCAGCACAGATAAACAAGAATTTCTACTAGAAGATAATGAAGTTGAAGCTGAACCTAGCAATGAGGAATGGATCAAGCTTGTGTGTCACGAATCTACTAGTGATGTGTTAACGCCAACCTTTGAAGATTTCGTACAATTTGACGACGACCTGGCTAGTGCTGGAGAATTTACCGATGATGATATCGTGCAGAACTTGGTGACAACATGTACTGACGGAAATAGACTGTGAAGATGAAACCGACCGATCGCAGATTTTGGATACAGAAGTAGAGAACATTCCAAAGAAGAAAGAAATTTTAAATGCACTAGACAAGATACATAAGTTTTTTGAATATTCGGCGGTTGTTGATAGAAAATATTCGATAAAATTTACGAATTAGAAAAGCATGTACAAAACGTAAATACGGAAAAACAAAATATAACAGATTTTTTTTAAATAGATAAGATTTATTGTTTTATTTTGCGTGTAAAATTTATGTAGTACATATAGATACATATATGTATAATACATATATACAATACATTTACTCACTGCATGTTTCCTGTATCATTTATTTAACCTCTATGAGTGATAATGGTAATATCTGTACCCTATAAGGTAGAAACTCGGGTTAGGGAGAAACCTCCATAAGCGAAAAAGAGATTGCCATCACTTGAACTCTCACTTATCCAGGTTCGACTGTGCAAGTAATTTCAAAACTTCATTAATACAGCTATTTCCTCTTGTAATTTCTCGAGCAGTTCGTAGATATGGACTGCTTGATTAGTGCATACAATGATGCTATGATTCGAGGAAATCTTAGGGTAAGGTTGTGGAATGATCAAAACATTTTTGCCTGTAGTCAATGTAGTGTTACTCAACATTAAAATCACACTTTAAAATAAAATCAATTTCTATTTGTGTAACCTGCCCGTTTAAATAAAATCGTTCATAGGTTCCCTAACCTGTGAGAATGTTTTTCGAGAACGCCACTAGGTATTCTCACGAAAAATCGTAAAAAATTGGCAAATACCTTATGTATTCAGAATGGTGCGAATGTTTAACACTCAATACAATACCCTTTTGATGCTCAACAATATACCGGAAATATATTCCTACTTGCTATCACTTAAGCCTAGGAAATATAAGGATGTCCTGGAAATAATATTTTGCACAAATATGCGGTTTTAGAATGCATTCAAATCGAACAATGCGCGCCAGTTGAATGTGAGGAAGGAGAATGTGACGATTGAAAAATTATTTTTGTTAATTTTATTTGTAAAATATTATTTTTTACTGTATTTTACCAAATTTAGATGTGAATTTTTTTTTCGCAATAAAGTAACATCTCTTTTATGGCAAACAAGTACTATCATTATCTGGAAGTTATATTTTTGGCAGAAAATATCCTAATCAATGGAAATAATTAAGGGAATTTATAAAGAAGTTTTTACAGTTCCTCGAAAACTTTAAAATTGAAAAGTTTTCTGTAAATAAGAGATAGCCCCCAATTTTATGGGATTGAAGCCAGATAAATCGCATATGATTGGCCACTTGGATGCACGTTAAACTAGATACGCTTATATACGCCAAATGAAGGATCTTGAGTTCAGCGTAGCTCAAGAGAAATATGATGCAATTATCTTTATAAAGAAACAAATCCACAGAGTAAGTTCCATACGAGCTTGGCAAATGCCAGTTGCTTAGAAACCAGCTGTGAAGTATTTTAGGTTGCTGATGGATTCGAAACCTATTTTTCTGAGAATTATTCCTCACAATGAATTAATGGTCAATGAAGAACCTTTCTTTACAGACACGCCAAACAATACTGGTAGCATAGATAATTTAGGCAGGGATGAGTGGTTCATTTCAGCCACTTTGTCTTTAGGTTTGACATTCCCCGTGCAATACAAGGCCCTTCATCAGGCAAACGGTTGTTTTTGTACAATGTTTGCGTTCGTCTTAAGCCTCCGTGTCCAATTCACTACATATGCAATGAGAATACTTAAGTAACCCAGATAGTTTTCTAACATAGGTGGAGAAAGATTTTACACTATAAAACATTGTTTAGATTATTTTGACTTTCCTTTACGCAATATCAAGACAAATCTTTCGGTCTGATACCCCTATTCCATTTTTTCTGAAATTAGACATGTATTCAGCTTAAAGGTTATTGAATTTTCTAATTATTCTGTGCAAGAATTCAAAATCAAAACTTGCTTTTTCTTTAATTTATTTAGCGTTCAATTCGACTACCACATGCAAAATGCGTCTATTCCATACATAAGTAATTAACAAAGTGCTGCTATTTCCTTATGTCCACATATCACTTGCAAAGCTAGTCTATTCCAATAGAAGTTCAAAATATTGCTGACAAATAAGTCTTTTTCAATGCGTGTCTATTTCCGACTTTGAAAAGCGCGGGAAAACGAGCGTTTTTATCTTTAATTATCACTAGTCAAATTTCAGTTTCTCATCATTAGTGGCGAAGTGTAGAGTGAAATTTTTTTTAAAGAAAGTGGAAAATTTATTAACAATAAGTTATATTCTCAAATGGAGGAGGAGCAAGTATCCGTGGAATATGTAGCAGAAGTTTTAAGTTGTGAAAAGGCGAGAAAGCCTGCCTGCAATCTAAAAATACTGCACGATCAAAGTTTGAACGGTAAGGATTAATGAACAGTATTCCATACCGATACATGTTATTAATACTGCGATCTTAAAGGTATAATTGTAAGAAATTACCCAAGAAAACGATTTGTGCTCACAAAGGGACATCATTTAAATACAGCGAAGTAAATTGAAGGGATCTGGTGTCGTTTCAAAATTATGCTTTTATGCTTTCCCTGAAAAAATAAAGCAGGATATGTTTATTCTAGCATATTGTGCTAGTAAACTACCGATAAGAATAGATCGAAGCTTAAAAGGAGGCAGCCAGAAGGGAACTTCAATAACGTACAGATTTCGGAAAAAACGGAAAAGTTGTGAAAGTATGCCAAAAGAAATTTATCAATACGTTGAACATATCTAAGGATCGTGTACAGAGATTGTGCAAACGGCATTTGCCAAGTAACACAGTTCCTGTAGAAAGACGTCGAGGAGACAGGGTATCGGACGCAAACAGACAAAAAAGAAGCAGTTAAAAACTTCACCAAGTCATTCAATGTAATTGAGATTCATTACTGTCGTTATAGGTGCTCCAAAACGCAATACTTACCAGCTGAGCTGAATATAAAAAAAAATGTGGCGTATGTATCAATCGATTTCGCAGTCTAATTTTACCGTGAAGGAAAGCTACTTCAGATCAATTTTTAACGGCTGTTTCAATATTGGTTTTAAAGCACCGTACGCGGATATGTGCTCTGTCTGCTTAAGTTTCTCCGAAAGGATCAAACCCAGTAAAAAAAAAGTCTGAATTGATGAGATTGAGCAGAGTTCACAAAATGCGAGAAAAGACATTCTTTCAATTTCTCAAACAAGAACGTCCGGGCCTTCTCACCTTATCGTTTGATTGCCAAAAAATATGCTTTTACCAAGAGTTGCAGATTAAGCGGTATATTATAGTAGGCAATTATATTTGTACGCATTTTGTGTTATCGGGTCTTCTGAAATGGCAATGAATAACGAGTCTGTGATTTTATTAACTTGGACAGAAAACGAAAGACCGAAAGGATCGAACGAGATTGCATCTGCAATATACTTTAAGTTAAAAAATTTGACCTTGGAAGGTATTGAAACTATTAGGCTGACGGCGGATGGATGCGGAGGTCAGAACCGAAACTCTACCATGCTTAGTATGATTATGTTGTGGTTATCCCGAGCACCTAAAAATATTATGCCTCCTGATAGAGTATTTGCTCAAATTGAGAAAAAGGTGAAGAAAAGACAAACGATAGTAAATGTTCGAGAATATCTGAACATTTATTAGAAGTATGGTGAAGTACATCACTTTGGCACCGAAAGCTGTCCTGTGAATGACTGGAAAACAGAATTTCTTAAGCCACCACGAAATTTTCACTTTAAATTTAACCAAATGAAGCGATACATTTTTTCGAAAAATAAGTTGGGAAAAATTATTCTCCGTGGAGGACTATTTTATCGAAGTGATATAGGTGTGTTTCGTTCAGTAATGGAAAAAAACATTAATGATGCGAATCCAATCCACCTTTCGCAAGGTGTACAACAAATTAAACAAGAAAAATTGAACGATGTGGAAAAACTGCTTATCAAGCATTTTGGTCAGGAGTGGGCAGATATCACCGAACTGCAGTTTTAAAAAATATATTAGAAAACAATGCAAGTTATCAAACAAGTTGCGAAAATTCACAGTATTGCGAGATTCAGGATGTTGAAGATGCATCAAGAATTTGATTTTTCCAAAATTACAATATGTACTTATTATGTAAAGTTATGTGTTATTTTGTGTGTATCTATTGTTGCTAATGAAATTTTTATTTTCTATCCGATATTAGCAATTTGCTTATCTTTGTGTTAGAAATTTTGTTTTTTTTTTGTTGAGTGAAATACGGTTTTGAATTGAATAAACACTACCCTATTAAAAATGCTGTTTTAGTTTATATCATAACTGCGCTTTTCCATGTTATTAAAAACCAAAACTTGGCTATTCCATATGTTTGCTGCAAAAGTCGTTTATTCCAAAAAATAAATCTAATTTACTAACAAACCATGGTTCAAAAAGGTTTCAGATGAAAGTATTTCTCTACGCATCCTAATTTGAATATTTTGCCAACTCATAATGGCAAAAAACACATAAGCTTCGGCTTATAAAAATTTTCGTTGATTACTCGAAAACATGAAAAATGGAATAGGCACACTTTGCATCTAATGGACACATATGTGGGGTGACCCTAAACATTTTGTTTGGCAAAAGTAGCCAATATCAATATCAAATAAAAGGTCTTGATGAAAACTTTTCAGAACAGATCTTAAACTAGAAGCATTTGTATGGAGGGGTGCAGTGAGGGAAAATGTACGAAAAAAGAGAATTTAGTTAAGCAAGGCCTCAAACGAGGAAGAACACTCCAGTCCAACAAAACCTGACTATAGGAAACTATATTCTTGATCGTATGGATAACTTTGTTCACCTTGAGCAAACCTGAATAGAAGAGGCGCCGAAAAGGACGAGTTTGGATGCCGAATAAACGCCATAAATAATGCATGTCCGTACTTCCCATTCTAAGGTCCAGAGTTGTACACAGGTAAAATAAGCTTCGTATTACAAATCACTAACCAAACCTGTAAAGTTATATGGGAGTGAAACATGGACACTGACGAGCGAATCCGAAACGAATGCAAAGTACTACGGAAAATTTACAGCCCAGTGAAACAAGGAGCAGAGTGGGTAGAGGTCAACATACTGAAAATAAAAGGGCAAATTAAAATACATAATAACCATATATTTGTTTTCCGAACACAGTTCATGGAATATATGAATTTATGAAATAAAAGACAAATTAAAATACATAATAACCGAATATTTGTTTTCCGAACACAATTCATGGAATATATGAATTTATAACGTTGTTTGGTTTACTATTTTAAAACCCTTCCAGTAAGAACACTCCCCTGCTACTTCTCCTTGTTTAATACAAACTGTCGGCTTAAAAAGAATTTCAGTTCAATTATTAACGTGACGGAAGAACAGGTAGACATGACGCGAAACTAGTAGAACTTTGTAAAATATGTTTTTATTTTCAGGCCTTTGTTTAGATATAGAGTATCTCATTATCTTGATAGTATGTATCAGCAATCGAGAAGGTGATATCATCAGTACCTCGCTTTGGCCGTGTGTGCGTCCATGCAGCTAAGATACATTCTGATTTTAAACCAGTAAGTATCATAATGAACGGGCCTAGGGTCCGTCCGAAGAATCACTCGAAACAAATCTTGATGTCACCAGAGGGACTGAATCAGGGACCTTCCACTTACGGAGTGAGCAACCCGAACCACTAAACTTATTGACAAAATAACCGGCCGAATATGGCTCTCTGAAATCCTTACAACAGTTTATGCTTTTGGGTGATAAATTCGTCTATGATTCTCTTGCAAAGTAATTTGTAAAAATCTATCAAGGCGCCAAAGCAAATGAGGGCTCCTCACTCCAATTCAGTGGTGAATAATATCACCTCGTATTGTTAACCAGGTGCTCTGAGTCGAGTCCGTCGGATGCCCCATCTGACCATGAACATTTTTATAAGCCTAGAAAGATTCATTATATTAGCGCGAAGACAACCTGAAAAAAGCGAGATGGAGGCTGGAAACCAATGGAGAATGATATACAAATATGGGTTTTATGAAGTATTTGACGAGCCAGAATTATACGTGATAATAATGCTGCGAAAGCTAGAATGGAATTATCATGTGAACGACCAACAAAAACCAAAAATCGTATTCGGTGGAAAAGCTGAGGGATGGAAATCAGTGGGAAAATAAAGGAGACGTTGGACAGACTCTGTCAACGAAGGCAGCACATCGCTATTTGGATATGGAAATGCTTTCAAAAACCTTTGCGAAAGCCTGGACATTAAATGAATTTCAAACAATTGATTGTTATACCTTGGCAATACATTAAATGCAAGCCTAAAAAGTCGGTTTTTTTCCAGTGAGATAATCAAAGAATTGATTGCCGTATCCTAGAGGGAAATATAATGCAGCGCTGCCCGGCTTCAGCAATTCTAGGGCGTGTTAAGTGTGAAAAATAGGCATTGTCCAAATGTATTGACTTTAGAGTTAAGGATATTTTACTCGTAAACTTAGGCGTTATTCTTTCGTTATATCTTAATTTTTTTTTACAATTGCAATTTAGTTTTTTCGCTAATTCTGTATATCTTGAACAGATTCAGGTAATGTGAAACGTTTTTTTGCTAATATTAAATGATGTATGGTATTGAAATTCAAAAAGTAGCTCAACGCGTACAAGAAATAAGTTTTGAAACCAATTTTTCATTTTTATTCCGATGAATTGCTCAAATGTTCTTTAAACTCTATTAACGGCACGATAATAAATTTTAGCTGATATTAAGATAATTGCTAAAAGCAAGTCTACTTCAAATTTAAACTATTTGAAAGCCAAAATACCACGCAATTTTGATTTTCTTCTCTAAAACCCCGTTCTATATTCCAAAAATATTGACTGCACTTTTATTTGAAGCATATATGGACAGGAATGGGTTAATATTAGTCACGTGGTTTCATCACGTTTTATTTAAATATAAGGTTAATTACACGCATGGTGGTGGTAGGCACACACACTTATTAAATAATGCGCGAACTAGGTTACGCTGGAACGGCAAATCACATGAATACATTAAAAAAGGTAACCAATAATTTATAATATTCAATCATTCATTCCCTTTTAAAAACAAAACGATTGAAATTATATGCATCATCTTCAAACCTGTTTGGCTAAATGACACGCGCGTGCCGGCGAATTAATGATCTCATAATAGAAAACCGAGAAGTTGAGCGCAAGACCTAATCTGATTGGATGTGTTGGTTGCATTTTTGTTTTCGCAATATCGAATGCTTCCTGATATGCTTTTTGTGAATCTTCAACTACGGCTGTTCGTATGCAATATAATATAAATGGTTTTTAATTATTTTGATCTTTAATAATTGATCATATTTATTATTTGATAAATATGCGTATATCTCAACTGAAATTATGCCTAGCTAATTCGAATGAGGATGAGAGACAAAATAAGTTACAACTACACTCCAGAGTTTTGTTTTTCTTTCAGAGAACAAATGCAGCAACGATTTTCAATAATTTCTTGTATGTTTCATTAACCGAACGTGATTAGAAAACTCAATTAATATATTAAAACATTAAGTAAATAATGACCTGTTTGGCCAATTGGCAAGCTTTATCTGGTGAATTAAGGATCTCATAATAGAAGACTGAGAAGTTTAGTGCAAGACCCAATCGGATGGGATGTGTTGGCTGCATTTTACCCTTGCTAATTTCAAATGCGTCCTGGTATGCAGCTTGCGAGTCATCTACTACACCTAATTAATTTAGTTGATAAAAATATGTAGTTAGAATAGCGAATAGTTTTTTTCTATGAATATATTTTTCCTAACAAAACGATGCTCTAGACATATTGTCAGGTGAATTTAATAAAATAGAGCATTTAATACTTACTGTTGCGTGCATCTCCTGTTGCTACTTCTGCTAAATACCTGTAATAATCTCCCTTCATTTTTAGATAGAAGACCTTACTTTCCGGATTACTTGCTTTGGGAATCAAATATTTGTCTAGTAAACCCTGAAAATCATTTTAATTATTTCCTTTTCTATCAAGAGCATTTGATAGTCGATATTTGGACTAATTTCAATGTGTGCAATTAATAGTTATTTTATTAATTTTACGAAACAGCCATAAAGAATTGAATACAGTAAATAGTTAGAAAGGCTAGCAAACCATTTCAAATCCATATGACAAACTTTCAACACTGATTCAGCAGAAGACTTAAATGAGCTATTAAATTACATACATTGATCTTCGTTTTCAATAATATTATAGCTTAACATATCGAATAGACTCTCTTTTTTCTAGAAGTCACAACGAATACTTACCAGTACTTCGTAACAAATTTCCCTAAGTTCCTTTTCCACGCGTTCTCTGTATTCTCTGGCGAGCTGTTGTTTTCTGGCGGATGCTTCGGTCTTTTGTTCGATAGATGAAATTACACGCCAGGATGATCTAAAATGCAATTGTCGATGTTATATGTGAAATTTATTTATACGTGTCATGTGTCTAAACGAGCGGAAAATAAAATCTCAAAATAATCTTACCTGCGGGCACCGACAACATTTTTGTATGCAACTGAGAGTAGATTCCTCTCTTCATTTGATAATTCTACGCCAGTTTCTGTCACTGATTTCATGGCTTGTGCCATATCATCATACCTGCGTTAAATTAAATAGAAAATAAATGTTTAATTTGATCGAAAATATTGACAAGGCCTATAAATTTTTACCTTTCTGACTGTTCGGCAAGTTTTGCCTTTTGAACTAATTCTTCCTTATCTACTGTTGACATTTTGATGTGTTTTGCTTAATAATTAAATTGGTAGAAAGGTGTACTTTAAAGGGAATTCGAGAGATTAAGATACCAAATTCTTCTTCTTCAAAAATTGTCCGTACAGTGATTTATGCGCCGTTCGCAGTGACCCCTGAAAATACACAGAAAACGAGAAAATCAATTTAACATGTCAAGAGTTCATTTGTGATATAGTAAAATTCGATGTTCGTGCTTTCAGTAGTTTTTAGATTAGTGGCACAATAACCTAAAGAAAGTACAAATTGATACGAAACGGTTCGGTATTAACTTAGATCGCGTGATTACATAGAGAAAGGACTTTTGGTTGGTATATTTTTGCTGAAATTGAAAGCCTAACAATGAAAGCAGGGGATACAGCATAATATAGAGCATAAGTGGAGAATCAACATAAAAATTTCTTCAGTCATTTAAATCCATTCTAAAAATTGAAAGTTCATATTACTTCCACACAAAAATAATCTCCATTAAATTCCTTCTACCGGATAAAAATAATTTTTTTCTTGCTACTGATTTAAACGATTTCTAGATCAGCAAAAAGGCCGGAAAAATAATACTCAACCATACGATGTTACTTAAAATAGTTCACGTGCTTTTCTTCTCCCATTTCTCTACCGCTAGTAATAGACACACAATTTTCCAACCCGGTCTCAGAGATAGAATTGTAAAAAGTGCGCCGAGAGATATGCGGCATATCTCCGGCGATATATTATATCATCGAAGATGAAATAAAGAATTGCTAATATGTTCTTCTTTCTAGTTGTATTCATCATCACATATTGTAGTCTCGTTTGCCAATTTGCCATTAGCACATTCGAATGGCTATGTTCATAGTTAGCAAGTGAATACAGAAAAAAAGGCAATCGCTGCATTAAATTAGCAGCAGCTGGATAAATGAGTGAATCTATCGTGGCAGAAGCAACAGTGATGATGGTCACAGCACTCGGTACGAACTAAATTGAATAAATATACATATATAGTATGTATGTACGGTGTTATGGCATATGACATCATCGAGCAATACTCACATGCCTTTTTTGAAAATACAATTCAAGTTCAGTAATTGATACATTGATAGAGGAGAGCGGGAAATAGCTGGCATTAAATTTTCAATTTTTTTACAGCATATTTATTTAAGGGTTTTTGAATACGTTCAAACGTAGTAGACTTTATAAAGTCTATATGGGATCAAATACAGAGCAAACAATAAGTTTAGAAGGTGTTTTTAAGCAAATAATATGAGTGGTAACAAATCATGGACTGTCGCTTCAATTAAACTGAAGTGGAAATAAGAGCTGATTGATCATAAATATCTAAATTTACCAATCTCTTAGTTTTATTTTTTTGAATCTTTACTCGTACGTAGTTGCAAATTAATCCAAACGTGGTTTAAAGGGCTAAACAGCGTCCAAAAAATTAATTTGCTTCCTCAGAGAAAATAAAATTTAAAAATGACCCAAAAACCAGTAATATATAATCTTTAAACTTTGTTTTTAATTTATATTTATTATTATATTATAAATATAAATTAAGAACATGAATGCATAAAGTTAATAATTTATATTTACATTTAATGATTTTGTGCTACTTTGAGCTCTCAATGATTAGGTTTTATTTCTGACATCCATAAAAAATAGACATTCGATTAGATTTTCAAATACAAAAATCTTTTTTTCCATGTAAGCAAAAATTTAAGTAACACTTGCATGAATCACTACTACTAGAGCCTTGGTTAGGCCCTGTAAAAGGTCAGTTTAGGCACTGTTACGACTCTACTTAGGCCAGTTTTGTCGTAATTTAGGACTTGTTTGGGTAATTTCATAATTAATTGGGCTCTGTTCAGGTCCATTTTGAGAATGCTCTGCAAGTTGGCCCTGTTTGGGCCTTGTAAGACAACTGCATGTCATAATTTGGGCCTTATTTCGACCACGAATTATAAGTGATTGTAATAAACTTTTCAGTGCATGTAGGCCTTACTGGGAAATTTAGACGTGAGTTTTTGGCTGTTTTAATTTTGTTGGCCTTGTACTTATAAAGGCCTACTTCTATGATTTTAGATTTTTAGGACCAAAGGTGACCAATTACGAGAGGGAGGGGACACACATTTTTCGTACATTTCCGCCTCCCGCTGCACTCCTAGATACAATGCTGCTAGTTTAATACTGTTTTGACATTTGACAACCATATTGGCTATCTTTGGTAACAAAACTTTGTTTAAGGGTCATCCCTTTATATGGGTAGACCTCCTTAAAGCAATAAAACTTTGAAGAATACTATTGACCTACTTACAAAATTTGACGCTTGTAGCTTATGCGATTTGCAAGAAACCTTCTGCGACGCACTAACGGACGGACGGACTGACAGGCCCGAAAAAAGTATCTAAGACCAGCGCACATTTGACCAAATTTTACAGGAAATTGCTTATGCTTGCCATTTGCGTATGTATGTTTTGAGGAAGTGATTAATGGCAATTCAACGTGTAAAGATACTGGCAGATCCGTCAAAGACCGAATGAAGTAAGATAGGATTAGTGGAAAGAAAAATCTTATGAGCATGCATGGGACTTCACAAGAAAGGATGTCTGGTTGTATCTCAACCAGCAGCCCTGCGGGAAAGTGGAAATGATGCCGATTAAGAAAATTGAACGCATAAATGGGAAGATGATGCAGCAATCATGAAGCAGCAACTGGGAATTGATACAGCGAATCAAATGTTTTAAAGATACAGAAAATGCCTGCTTTGATTTTTTATAAAATTCAAAGCTCCTTTGTGTAGCCAAACATAATGAAAAAGATAAATCCGATTTTTTACTTGAACATTCTTTTTTCTACTTATAACATTGTGGGTATTGCATTCGAAAATTCTAGAGAAAAAAATATTTAAAAGTTAAGCTCCGAGCAGAGCTATTTACAACCCGTAAAATTTATTATTCGAAAATAAAAAAAAAACCCAATAAATATTTTCAATCCTCAAAAAAGTGACTACTTTTTCAGGAATCCCAGGACAATGGTCTTCGTACTCGTAGTTTTCAGTCTACATAAAATTAAAGCATTTTGCTATGTATTAACATGATTAAAACTTACAGTAAAAATGTAATCCTCAATATCAACGTTGTTTTAGTGCGATGAAGTGATGCATTTCATGTCGAATTTTGACCTTCAGAGTACTTAGTAGAATCGAAGCCGAAACAAATTGCAGAATTTATCTTTGCCAGACAAGTACAATAATGTTATTAAATGTTTCTCCGATAAAAGTGCATAACAGCATAAGGTCTTTCCACCCAGCAAATAACACTGAAGTCAAAATATAATTAAGACGTTGACGCCGGCCAACATCACGTCACGTAGATTGTTGCGTCGAAGTCGCGTGCATCAGTCATGAGTCACACTTGAATATTCAAGCAGACTCTGCGTACCAAAAACAATTTTTGTAAATAGGAAGAATTATTAATGTTTATGTAATAATTTGGATGTTTGGTCTAATAATTTTCGAAGAATTTGTTAATTATAGAATTTATGTGAAGTTCCTAAATTTTCCATAAAATTTTATGATCGAATACTACAATTTAGAAGAAAAAAATATGCTTTTCCGCACGGCCAGGCAGGACGCGACACTAGGAAGTGTTTTTAAGGGAGGAAATAAGTTATATTCTACTTTTTATTTGCTACTATCGCAACATTTATACACGCATTCGACTTTTAACATCGAAAATATGCTTGAAATACTTTCCCGGGAAATATGGAAGCTTTCTGTTTTTATATATCAGAGGTTCACATTAGGACTCAACTATTTGGGTACCCTCTGCACGTCAGCGCTTTTGTCACAAATTTTTAATGTTTTGAATTTCCTACAAAATATACATTCTTCTTCGTGGCGCTACAGCCCCTCTTGAGCCTTCGCTTCCTGCAACAAGCGCCTCCAACTGTCTCGCGGCCCATTGACCGCGTCCTCAAATTTCGAAATCCGAGCAGCGATCAACTGTCTTCGTCGACCGAGTCAGACCAGTGTTTCCTCGGATTCCCCACTGGTCTCCGCCCTTCAGTTCTCCCAAAGAATGCCTTTTTGAGTATCCGTTGTTCGTTCATACAATTCATGTGGTCAGTTCATTGCAGCTCCACAGTCTTACAATCGTTGAGATCTCCGGTTCGTCAAAAATTTCATACAGCTCGTGGTTGTATCGAATTCACCATTGGTCTCCGTCTAGCTTCGCTCCGATTATTCACCTCAGGACCCGTCGCTCAAAGGCGTTCAATATATTTGCGGATGCTTGGGTTAGCGTCCATGTTTCACACCCGTAGTATGGCACAGGTGTTATCACAGATGTGTATACTTGGAGCTTTGTTTTCCTGTGCATGCAGCTGGTCTACAAGATCGTCAAAACTGAATAAAATATTTTATTTGCGAGCTGTATTCTTCGGCGTATTTCGTCTCTTTCATTATTGGTTCTCGTTATTTTGGCGCCTAAATACACAAATTCGCCCACATTTTCGATATTGTACTCGCCAAGTATGATATTTTGGGTATTTGAGGTGTTTTTCCGCAACTGCGTCATCAGTTTTGTTTTATTCTCTCTCATTAATTTGTAGCCATTTTAGTTTTGCTTCGCTGTCGAGTTTCAGGAAAAGTTCTTCGGCGATTGTTAACGACCGTGACAAAATGTTGATGTCGCCGGCATAGGCTACCACTTGGCTCGACATGTCTAATACAAAACATATTTTAATATATTCTTTAAACATTTTTAGTTGCATTTTTACAGGTTAAATAAAAAAAGTATGATTTTTGCTATTTTTGTACATTTTTTTTGCAATAAAAATATTTTAAATAATGATCACTCCAAAATAAGGTTCACATAAATTGAGATTAAGAAAATTATGAGCCGGAGGTCTCAAGGATTGTAAGACTGCTATACTATCTAATATATATTGTATTCTGCTATACTTTCTAATATATATTGTATTAATAAAAATAGACGAATAAGTGATTCAAAAAAAGTCAAAATAAGAGTTGAAATGTAAATTCTTTAAAGCGTGTTATTAGCTAATAAACTTATAACACGTTGACAGACAATGTTGATTTCTATTTTCTCGACAATTTCCTCCTGGGAGTGATCAATGGACCAGAGTTAAGCAAAAGTCTGTTTATGAGATCTGTATATATGCACACTGGGACATTTTTCTTGTATGTTTAAGCCGTAACGCTTTTGAAATTTTATTCATTACACCAATAGAATATGATGCGTGCTCAATTACTATGGGAATGCTTGTCACGAGCTGCTTAGCCGTCTCTAC
Source organism: Odontomyia ornata (assembly GCA_963969285.1). Lineage (NCBI taxonomy): Eukaryota > Metazoa > Arthropoda > Insecta > Diptera > Stratiomyidae > Odontomyia > Odontomyia ornata. The sequence goes on along the minus strand of OZ017738.1, from coordinate 155,474,782 downwards.
GGCATATTTTTCAAGTTTGGTTGCATCTATTTTGTAGCCAGATGACATACACTCCCAGAGTTCCACACCTTTCGATAATGTTCTGCGGAATACCAGCGATTTCAGCAGATACAGCTAAGTTATTGAAAAACTCCCACGCATAATTACCATCAGTCGAGGTACCACTTCCCCCGCTTCATGTTCAGTGTCCACAATTAATTCTAGCTTCTGCCGAAACTCTTCTTGGATTCTTTTCTTCGCTCGAGTCACATGCTTTTTATTTTCATCTGACCTAGCTTGCCATTTTTAAGGGTCTGTCCGTCCGTCCGTGTGTCACAGCAGTTTTTCTCGCTAACCGTATAAGCTACATGTATATAGGTGTAAAGTGGTGCCCCCTTCAAAGTTCTACTATAAAAAAAATTTACAAGGCGCTTAAGGGGGTCTCCTCATATAGGGGAGTGGCCCCTGAAAAAAAATCCGTCAGAAGTCTAAATTCGCTAACTTAGCTAATAGTATTTTCTTCGAATTTTAATTTTCCCAATAAAATCGTATGGATACCCTTAAACCCAACGAAATTCGCTATTACGAAAGGACCTAATACTATGTAAGTTTCATGAAAATCGAATCATATTTACGAACGCTATAGCCATTTGAAGTTTCTCCAATTACAACAACAGTAACACACAATTTTGGTAATTAACGGGCTCCATCGAACCAGACACTGCAGTTTTGATTTGACCTGCTTAACATTTTAAGATGAGATCAATAACATAAACATTTTTGGGAATTCATGATGTGAGTGATTTTTGTTACTTTGCAATAAAATGGCGACCGTTAAATGGAGAAACAATGGATTTTCTTTTAAACGTGCACATCTCTTTGACGTGTTTCTTGACTTTATTCGTAGTTCGTGACAGCATATCGTAAGTTGAGTAAAAAAACCCTTCTGAGATGAGCGTAGGTCTGGCTACCCATAAAATACTCGAAAAATTTTATCCACGAATGTAATTCTAATTTTTCCCAATCGATGCTCCTCTTAATGCAAGAATAAATGTTGTTCATTTGTTGAGACAAGGCTCGAAAAATGTGAAAAATGTGAACACTTTGCATTGAGGCATCACCGAGCGCGCTGAACATCTTTACATCAACCATTGTCAGTTGTAGACAGTGATTTACATCGTACTTTTGTAGGAGCAAAACTTTTAATCCTTTCTTGAAAGTAATTCGATTTATTGACTGTCGACTCACTAGTCTCTCTGATGAACTGAAAGCGTATCGGGTGGCAATATTTGGTGGATGATGGGCGATGATTCTTCCAAAATACAGTCTTCCCCAGACGTGTTTGTTGAGACCAATCGAAGTGGTGTATACGAGGTTATAAATTAGTTTTCATCTTCAGTGACGTCGGGGTTAAGGAAGTTTTGTTTTTATTGGCTGTGGCCAGTGTTGCCATCAAAGCCCCACTTTCCTATCAAGAATACATCACCCATGGATACTTGAGACACGGCGTTCAACACTTCCTTCTAGGATTCGATAATTCAAGACACATAATGTCCAGCAGCAAGCTTTGCAATTCCACCTTGGCTGTGGACTCGGTAACGTTCACAGCCTCAGGATAAAATGTTTGATGCTTCCAGTACTTACTGTAAGATGGTAGAACTAGATCGCTTCGAGAATCAATAAATCCAAGAAACAACAGATATTGATGCTTGATCAGTTTAGTTTCGTCAATAGAGATAATACATTGTCAGGGTCCGGGAGTGTCTGATGTTTCCATTAGATTGCTGATTGATCCGACTCAGCTAGAGCTGAAAGCCTTCTGCTCTTCGACTGTTTGCTGCAAGCCGCGAAATAATTTTTGGTCGGCCAGTAGCAACTGCGGCTTTCGGCTCAAATATCATGCATCGTAGTTTTGGCCAATCTCAATATTCTCGACAAGCTTAGTGATCGTGTGTTTCTTCCGTGAACTACGCTTCTAAAAATCGGCAAATCGAGCGCAAATAAATTTGATAACATTTTCCAAAAGAACGTTTAGTGACTAATGACAAGACACTGTTCGGTATTTGGAAATATAACCTTCTATTGTAATTGTTGTAGCACTACAGCTTTTTCGGGCCTTCGCTTAGAGATGAAGTATCTCATTATCATGATCGAATGTGTCGACACTCCACAAATTGATATGGTCAGTATCACGCTTTGGCCGGGTGTCCGTCCACCCAGCTGCGATATGTTCTGGTTTTAAACCAGCACGTATCATAACTGAACGGGCTTATAGTCCGTCCGAAGAATCACTCGAACAAAGTCCCGTTCCTGCCAACGAGAGTCGAACTAGGGACCTTCGATTTACGGGATAAGTGCTCTAAGCACTACACCACGCGGACTACAAATACAAGCGTTATTTTTTTTTCTAATTATGAGCTCTACGCAGACCACTGTTCCTTGCCATAAATTTACTTCAAAGCTAATTTTAAGCTAGACTGATCTTGTTCGAATGACAATTTGATCATCCTCTACATTCCAGAAAAGCATTACCGAAAGATTTAGCTCTACGCAGACCACTGTGAATTGCGATAACATAAATTTACTTCAAAGGTAATTCTTAGCTAGACTTATCTTGTAAGAATGACAATTTGACCACCCTCAACATTCCAGAAAAGCATTACCGAAAGATTTAAAAGAAAAATTGAGCAATTCTGACCGTAAATCAAGTGTGTTCCCGGCGAAAATGTGTTTTCAGGATTATAATTTAGTATTTTCAAAAACTAAAAAATGTTCGCTATGAAGTTTGAAAGATTCGAATTTGTCCTATCTCTTAAAGTTTGATTTAAATACTTTTTTATTTATATATAGAATTCTGTGCTAAACCACTTCGGACCGAAAAACAGCATACAACGGATTGCATATTAATTTTTCCATCTTCTTCACTACAGCCCCTCTCGGGCCTTCGCGTCCTGCAAACAGCGCCTCCAACTGTCTCGGTCCATTGACCGCGTCCTCCAATTTCGAAATCCGAGCAGCGATTAACTGTCTTCATCGACTAGTCAGACCAGCGTTTCCTCGGTTTCCCCACTGGTCTCCGCCCTTCAGTTCTCCCAACGAATACCTTCTTGGGTATCCGTTGTTCATCTATACGATTCATGTGTCCAGCCCATTGCAGCTTTCGCTGTCTTACAAACGTTAAGACCTCCGGCTCGTCAAAAATTTCATACAGCTAATGGTGGTGTCGAATTCGCCATTGGTCCCCGTCCCCATTATTCGCCTCAGGACCCGTCTTACGAAGGCGTTAAATATTTTTGCGGATGTCTGGGTTCGGGTCTATGTTTCACACCCATAGCATAAAACAGGTCTTATCACAGATTTGTATACTTGGAGCTTTGTTTTTCTATATATGCAGCTGATCTTGAAGATCTTCAAAACTGAAAAAAATATTTTGTTTGTGACCTGTATTCTTCGGTGTATTTGGTCTCTTTCATTGCTGGTTCTCTTTATTTTGGCACCTAAACACAAATTCGGTGATATTTTCGATGCTGTATTCGCCAAGTGTGATATTTTGTGTACTTGAGGTAGTTTTCCTCGACTGCGACATGAGCTTTGTTTTATTCTCATTGATTTTGTGGCCCTACTAGTTTTGCTTCGCTGTCGAGTTTCAGGAAGAGTTCCTTTGGCGGTTGTTAATGACCGTTACAAAATGTTGATGTCGATCGCATAGGTTACTACTTGCATAGTAATGTACCTCGTGTATCGACAAGTAGCTTCCTTATTACGTACTCCAGAGCCCTTCTTTAGTCTGATATTTGTGTTAAAGGCATCGGTGAGTTAGTTATTGACTTGGGGGGCCGTCCACGTCTTTGTATTTTGGTAAGGCGGACTAATTTGTCTGATATGCCAAAGCATTGGTACAGTACGTTACAATCAATACTGTCGTATGCTTGCATAAAGTCAACGAAAATTTGGTGCACGTCTATGTTGGATTCCCAGCATTTTTCAAGTACCTGCTTAACAGTGATCAGTTGGTCTATTGTCGATCTACCTGCTCTAAAAACCACCTTGATACTCCCCAATAATACTGTTGGCGATCTTATTTTCTAAAATTTTTGAAAATGTTTTGCACCCCGTACGAAGCAGTGATATGCCTCTATAATTTTCGCATTGTAGCTTGTCACCTTTTTTGTGGATAAGGAACACTCGTATAATTGATTGGCTCCACTCTTTGGGCATATGTTTTTGTTGCCAAATGTGCTGGTTGACTTTGTGAATAGCTTTATGAACACTGCTGCCACCATATTTGATGAGCTTAATGTTAATTTTTTAGGGTTTTGTAAAATGAAGTTATATTTGCCCTTTCATGAGTCACAGCATGTTTTTCTCTTTAACCACAAAAATACAATCAAGAAAACTTTTTAGGCATGTCAAAAGTGGTAACCTCTTCGAAGACTGGGAAAAAATTGTACGTAGAAGTTAGGCCCTTAAATTTTTCTCACTAAACGTTGCCCGTATGTATATCAAATTAAAGGTTTGTGACAGCTTAGGGGCACGGAGAGAAACCAAAAAAGAAACGAAAAATCTTTGTAGGAAAAAAAAAATGGTAGTAGGTTATGATGAGGATAAAGGCAACAATTACATTAGAAATAACAATTTGACTATCGCTGTTCGAAATTACTTAGACACAACCGAAATATCGTCCGATTTGGGATAAAAGTTTTAAAACGGTTTAATAGGCCAAGACGAAATCCTGCTAACAGTAGTCTCCTCTTGTAAACTCAACTTATTTGAATTTATTTGTACATGGCAAAGTTCTGCAAATGAATAAATATGAGAATACAGTCCTGGCGTTGTTCCCTTTCCGTTTTCTCAAAGTGGAGTGGATTTTTATTCAAAGTAAAATTTTATTTGTGATTAGTTTCGTGCTGGCCTTACTAAAAGCGTAGTAAATTTACTCCGAACGGAGTACAACGGGATTTATGACTGACAGCTAACAATAAATTACTCTCCGGCTTATATTTTTAATTCTATCAATTGAAACTAAAGAAATAGATTAATAGAATTTCTGCGATAGGTGGATTAAAATAGTTTTTATAAAATTTTAAAGACATCGAAAACAATTCGAAAACACATTTACAACAATCTTCTTCGAGACGTAAATATTTTTTCTCAACAGAATCAATAATAAAATAGCAAGGAAGAATATATTTAATTAATTTGATTGCTATCTGCGTAAATCGATTGGAGTTACCTTCATTTATGTGTGATGTTGGCATTGCCATACAACCAATGATATTCAAGTTTACAACAAGAGTTCCATTGGATACATATAAATAAGTGACGCTAAGCGCGTACACTTTGAATGTCGTTTGGAAAATGAGAACATACGTTTCCGATCAGGTCAGAGTCACTAGAAAAATTATTTTCTAGTAAAAAAAACAACCTCTGGACTGTAAATCTTGACACCTTGAGTTGAGGAACACATGAAAGAAAAATGTTACACGTGACTAAGCGCCATGAATCATGATTATTTATTCGAACAAATAAAGAAAAATGCAGAAACCTTTCAGTTTTTAAGAATTTCAGATTATAGAGACTGGATGATTGTCATGCCAATGAACGCCATGTCATCCGCAGAAAAGATTCATAAAGGTTGGCCAACTTTCAAGATCATGACACACAAACTATCAACACTCGCTAAACGAAATGAGTCATATCGAAAACTGTTTTGGAGTTTGCTAATTAAGGCTTAAGTATGATATAAAAAACTATGCAATACTTATTATTTGCATTTAAATAAGTGAAGAGCAGTTTCTATATAAGCTGAGCTTAAAATCGGTAAAGTAAAATTTTATTGTAAATTGATATTCAATTTAAAAATTCCAGAACATGATAGTATGCTCAATTGCAACATGTACACGTACACATAAATAGATAAATCCTACGTGAAGAAATTCCCACATACTCGATACGCAAAAGCAAAACTCCCATGGGAGAACCATAAAAAGGTTGAAGTTCCAATAAATTATTTGTTTGCAGGGAAAACAGCTATCGAACGGCGGTTGGCTATATATCACTTGGTACCACAAGAGCTAGTCGCAATAACGGCAATGGCACCGACAACCAAGACAACATGTAGACTACACCAACAAGCTGCTACGGAGTATTGGCCATGCGCAATAGCCCGCGATAGTTAATTTCCAAAATTATTCCATGAGTAATTTGTACGTTGTATGTACTTTCCACATGCAGAAGTAAAGAAACCAGAGGAGTTCGATGAAGCCAAGAAATTAACAGCGACGACAATGTATGCCAGCCATCCGACAGGATCATCGACATAAGACAAGAGTGGCGTGAATGCCGGTACAAGTGCGATTCTCATCCCATTTTGCGATTCTGCGCAATGCATTCAGGTATTAGAAGGAACTTTTCCTGAAAAAAGAAATTCTTAAATTGTATATTTTCTAGAAGGCTACAGACTCCCTTTCATCATGCCGAAAACATGACAAAAGATGCGAAAGATAAGAACATAAACTTGAGCTTTAACAAGAGTGCACAGCAGGAATGCAAACGAAAAATGAAAGATTAAGCGCAACAATTGCAGAGGTGGAGAGAGGAGCATGAGAGGAATCGTTGGAAAACTGAAAAAATCAATGAAAATGAAAGTCTATGACACATCTCTCAGATATGAAAATATGCATTACCGCATGAACTGGCAGGCGTAAATTTTATTTAGGGGTTTGATAATAAGTTTGGAAATGTCTTTCATATACCACAATCTGGAATTTGCAGGCTACTTCATCTTCAACGGCAATACCGAGTGCTCAAATTGCAAACTTTTCCACACTGTTGAATATACATGTATTGAACAATATCCAATTCTCAACCTCAAAAATGTAGAATTGATTGATATCCTTCAGGACAAGGACTGCATTGCGTCAGATTTTTTTTTGAAACAGACTGACCGTATGGGAACGTGCTTGCATAATACGCTTCTTTGTAATAATAATCGTCCAGAAAAATTCATTTCAATGTCTGGAAGGAAAATTAATAAGATCGACGTGTTAATGAACTATTCAACGATTTCCAAAAGAAATCGACACTTGATTTGCAGTTCCTAATCAATGAGTTAAACAACTTACGACTGCATGTTACTTGTACTGTTACTAGTGTTATTGAATCATAAGAAATGTGTCTAAGATGCGGCGAGTAAAGAGGATTCGGACAGTGAGATCAGAATTTTTCAAGTTAGAATGTAATCGTCTCAAAATACTTTTAAGAAAATTAGGAATAATTATGCTTTACTACTCGCAGAAATGTTTTTTGCTTACATATGGAAGCTAGCAGCAAGTCTCAATGAACTCGCACTTTAAAAACTTATGTCTGCATGACTCGTGACTAATCAATATCTCATTTGTCTTTTCTGCATTCCGGTCTCAAACTTGACGAATCTATGTTAGTGCGAGCGATGCAATTAGAACATAAGAGAAAATTGTATTCAAATAGCCAACTATTCTGTAAATACCTTTCTGTCTCTGGGAAAGTCTGCGATTAATCCTAAATATCAATGGCCCAAAGCAACGTGTGTCTTCCTAAGATTTCTCTTAAATATAATTATCACAATGTATTCTCCTGGTATGCAATTTCTTTTGCATCCGCACACCGACAAACAACGAATCGAAAAAACTAGCACATCATTCTTTTCCTTTAAACGTTACACATACACAAAAACGACAATTGGTTACTTTTTTCCTAGTTAAAACGATGTCTGGCTTTTATTTTCAAACGCTTTAGTTTCCTTTTAATTAATTAAATTCTCTTAAACTAACTTAGCGATTCAGACATTATTGCTAACTAACTACAATATCTCGTGTGCATTCGCGACAACCGTTGAAAATGAACTGAAGAATTCTCGCGATGTGGGCTCTGTGGAGCACAGCAGCACTAACACTCACTTGAGCTATCTGAACGTGCCCCGATGAGGAGTAAACGATGTATACAATATTCTCAAGAAGTATCTAGTACTGCTATACTCGTACTTATGCTTCTATGGATAGCTAATAGAGCAAATGCAGTCCCCCATATATTTATGCTTTTGGCTCATGGATACTGTCTATTCCAAGCCTGCCCACTGTACTTGTATTCGTATGAATCCTGAACATTTGCACATTTTTTCCGCTGGCAACCACCTATACTAATATACAACATGTGGGAGAAAGGGAGTCTTCTCGCATAAGAAAAGAATGCGCAAAGTCCGCATAGTGCATAGTCGAAAATTTGATGAGTGTTGCGCATAAGGAGTGTCCCAGACGATGACTATTGCTACGACGAAAAACAGCAGCAAGAACTACGGCAGCACAGTACCATCGAAATGAGACCAACGCAAAGAAAAAAAGAATGGGAAACTGTTCGTCCGATTCCAGGACGAATATATGATGGCACCCGATAGCTGAGCTATTAATATCGACAGCCAATAAATTTGAAGGATTCCCTCTAGAGAGAACCTTTCACACTACCATGGCAGCAGCAAGTGACGAAATTTATTTGCTCCATCAAAAGTCCAACTTTCAAAGATAGATAAATTCGTTAACATCCTACGAACATCGACAAGGTTATCATCCTCGTATGGGGTTGATGGTTGTTGCCGCAGTAGTTCACTAATTGTTAAAAGTTTGGAAAATGTCGGGAGCCACTCTCATTAAGACTTTCACGTGCTAACCAATAAAACCAGTAAATTTTATGGTCAAACATTATTATGGTTCTTTTTTTTTGGTTACGAGATTGGATAAAACTTTGGAGATGAGAATGTAATGGAGTTATTAATTGTAATGAAAGTGGCTTAACATTGTTTTATGGTTGAATTTGCGATAATGTCGTATATTCGTTCTATACTGATACATGCGCTTGAAAGTCGTCAGGAAAATTCCCCATACTACCCCCTATATATACAGATCCAATGACAGCTTTTGAACAATATTTTAAGATTAAAAAGTTCATTTTTCAATTTTCATTATGGAATACGACTAGAAGTGGTTGATTTCAAAAGCGAACTTATCAACATATGTATTTATCTTAGGTATCGTGAAGTTGTGAATTCCAAGTTAAACCACTAGCGGCAGAAAAGACGAAGCCATTTGGAATAATCGATCAAAAATTTTTCTGAGGGATGATCTATTGTTGAAAAAGTTTTCAAAATCATTTCCAAGGATCGGTGAATTGTCTCGTAGCATATATTTTTCGTTAAATGTCACCCGCAAACTGAACTGCAACACAAGAAAGATTGCAGGTACTAGTTGAATGCTTGTCGCCATCTGAATGACATATTCCAAACGTAATTATTAAGTGATTTGGATTCTCAAATTCAAAAATAACTACATTTTTTTATACAGAGAAATGGATACTGTATTCAATTCATACAAAAGAGCTAAAAATTACAATAAGAATTTTATAAAAACCTACTAGTTTTGCGTGCTATCTATCCTTGCATCACAGGCAGATATCATAGAACCTTCTTATCATACAACTGAGTGACAAAGTCACCTCTAATCTATGCGGTTTTTAAAATTTTCAAAAATTTAAGGGCATTATTCTGAAAAACTTTTCGCAATACAAGGTGCGTTCCAAAATAAAAGAGACTGAGCTAAAATAGAAACGACAGGAGCTTTGTTCTGATAAATTCGATTTTATTTATTCAAAGAAGTCTCTTCCGGCCTCGATACACTGTTTTGCGCGATCCAAAAGCTTTTCGAAAGAGTGTTTCAGGTCATTGACCGGAATGTTCGTCAGGATGTCGGTACAAGCCTTTTGGATGCCCTCTTCGGACGCAAAGGGTTTTCCTTTCATGCAATGCATTTTTCGGAACAGGTAGAAGTCACAGGGAGCCATATCAGGCGAATACGGCGAGTGATTGAAGGTTAAAATGCGATTTCTAGTCACAAGAGTGGATCGATGAGATGATGCATTATCTTGCAATAAGCGCCAGCGTCCTCCTTCGCGGTATTCAGGCCGAACTCGACGAATGCGATGCAACAAACACTTCAAAACGCCAAGATAGAAAATTGCATTGACGGTTCGGCCCGTTGGCACGAACTCCTTGTGGACAATTCCCTTGGAATCGTAAAAACAAATGAGCATCGACTTGATTTTTGACCAAACGCGATTTTTTGGGTGGTGGCTCGTTTTCATCACCAGCTACAATGTTGGAAAGGAAGTTCTCGTCTTTTCTCGCCGCTTTAATTATGTCTTTCGAATGTTGAATTTTCTTTGTTCGAAACTCATTTTTGTACCGATGACACAAACATACTGTCACTTTAGACGCAATAACTTCGCTTCCACTGAACCGAATGTCACCAAACTTGCACTGAAAATCAGGGAGGGATGTAACTTTCTAACGCACTATTATCTCATTCACAGATGGTGCTACCAAAAATATTTTTATGACGAAAGTCTCGTTGATTTTGGAACGCACCTTGTATACTGAGACGGATCCTTCAAAAATGCTTTTTATTAAAGGCAGTCCAGTTGAGTATTAAATTATAAGTCCTAGTAAGAGCTTCTAGAATTTGACGATAAAAGTTCACTTCATGAATTAACGATTCCAGGGAGAGGAAAGATGTACAGAAAATTTATACTACCTCGCGATTGGAAAGAGTTGAGCCGAATTATTTGAATAAAAATTAGACAGAAAAGCCCTATGAGAAGAGACAGCTTCAGAAGTCCAAATTCATCAATCAAGGTTGGTTGGCATAGGGTTTTAATCGGTGCTAGCACCATATCTTTTTGAATTTTATTTCATTATGTCAATATATAGGTTTGAATAGTCAGCGTATTTATCCAAGCTTGTTTAAATTTCTACTAAGAGACCTCAAGAGGTGTAAATTAGCTTCATTGGTGACCCCGACACGAAAATATTCGCAATTTTTTCAATTGGATTAACCTGTAAATACTATATGGTCCTTGTGCTATGAGGAATTTGCCTAAAATGATACGCCTTAAGGCTTCGGGTCATACTGTTGGAATCGCTAAAGGAGATGATAGCGCATATACTGAATTCAACGAAATGATTAGCACATTTTAGACTTTCGATTGATGTAAAAGTTTTTTTAAGAGGCGGAGAACTTAAAAATGGCAACAATGTTTCCAGTGACAGCTAATGTCAAAGGTTTGGGAAAGAAAGAAAAAATTCCATTGATCCATAACTTCATTTGAATAGTTTGATCAGTTTTGAAGTAAACTTTTGGTTAAATATCTACGCCAATAAGTAGAATTGTCGTATTTGCACCGAAAATCCACAAGCAGTTGCCGAAACACCATCACATTCAGTAAAGCCACCGTTCCGTGCACTTTATGTGGTGGTGGAATAATTGGTCCATAGGTCTTCAAAAATAATGATATACATAATGTTATACCCAACAGTGAGCGGTACAGAGATAAGATTAATTTTTTGGTGCCTCAGTTGGAAGGCATTAATGTTGCCGACACATGGTTTCATCAGGATGGCACCACATGCCCCACACCGCGCCATACAATGAATTTTTTGAAAGACACTTTTTACGAACGAGCAATTTAACGAAACGGCCCTGTTAAACGGCCACCGCGTTCGTAAGATTTGACACCGTTAGATTACTTCCTTTGGAATAAGTAAAGTTAGTCATTCGACTTTTCGATAAAACAGAAAAAATTGTGCACATGGAAATCAACATTCAACGCGTCGTTGCCAAAATACAGCCTGGTTTACTGCAAAGAGTGTAAAATTGGACCTCCAAATTACGCCATGTATGCGTTGGCCGCGGAGGCGACATGCCCGAAATCATCTTTAAAATCTTTCAAATAAAGCCAATTTCATGGATATTAAACACATTTTTCTTTGTTTTTATTTCAATTTAAAATTCTCCGTCACCATTTATTGCTGGTCTGTCAGCGCCCTATTCAAGAACATCAAACTGCTACTATTTTGAAAAAACTTCATCACATAGTGGTTCATTCGGGCCAAGAAAACAGCACAATACGTACAAAACAGATAATGTATGGATTCTGAAATCTGGGTCGAGCATCTCAACCGCTAACGCAACAATGGCAGTTAGGCAGAGTTTTCAACACCATGTGGATAAAGACATCGAGAACATCTCAATATGGTGGTGAATCAGCGAAGATATAGAAATATAGAAATAAACCCCAACAAGTCTTTATCTGTGCAATAATAGGACAACTATTTAGAATTGCTAGAAATAAATATGACAAGACGCAGCTCATAATGGTGATTGTTACATCCAACAATAATACGGGAGCACCGCTGGAATAGTGGAATGCCCATGTTATCGTACAAATCAAGCACAACGGGAATCAATTATAGCGCGTCAGTTCAGAATTTACGCCAGGAATAATATCCTTAGCTATATGGTTCATCAGGAACAATCACATAGGTCTCGTTTATGCTTTAACGTGAAATCTCGGCAGAGCGTGTTCTAGGCTATTGCAATTTTTGAACCACATTATATACACTGAAGTGAAGCTTTGCATCTCCTGAAATTCAGTTTTGTTTATAGTTTACTTTCCTGAGACTGTGAGATCTCGCGTATTTCAAAGATTCCCCCCAAGATATTTACGCGAAATTTTTCGAGCGTTTCCTTCTGTGTATATTTGTTTTGTGCTTTGAACTACTTATTGCAATTTACCATGGAGATAACCCACAGATCAGAATCGAATAACTCAGTAGCCGCCGTCCTCCACGATTGAACGCCATCGGCCATCAAATCGCATCTGCTATCCGGGAAAACAAACAAATCCACTATCTTTTTAACAGCAACAGCAGTGACCTTCAATAGCTGTTATAGAACTCGGCGACAGTTAATAGAGGCATTTCGACAGAACCATTTACCCATAGGCCCCAATTATGTCAAGAAGCCTCCCACGGTCTTGCTCACTGAATGAATCGACAAAGCTTCATTTCACCAGTTGCGTCAAAAATTTATGGAGAGACATAATTCAATAGAGGTGTATCAGCATAGCCTGCCAACGAGCGAAAATCCAACTGCACACAAGGTGCATATCTGTTGCAATCAGCGTGCGCAATGAATGGTTATCGCTACTATTTGAAAACGTCCGAAAGGTTCTTACGGCGGCCAAAGACGGTCTCCTTGTAATGCATGACAGTGGACATGCTTGCTACCGCATTTTCAACGACTAGAAAAAAATGTTTTAAAAAAGGATTTCTTTCACTCGCTGAACAGCAGCACGTAGGGACGCGGTTGATAAGGTTGTTACTGAGCGGTAGATGCGATCTTCAACTTTCAAGTTAAAATTTTCAACTCTAAATTTCTTGAACCAATTGTGGACGGCTGTAACCAGTTATACCAATACTGTTAAAGGTGAAATTTCGTCTGCAGCGTCCTTTGCCTTCTTACGTATTTCAAAGTAATGAAGCATAATTTGTAGCGAATGCTTCTTTTGACATACATACTAGTTTTTAACGGTGTTGAAAAAGAGTTTAAAAGAGACTTTGTCAACAACAAAACGTAGTTTGAAAGAGCTCTAGGACGATTGGCACCAATGCCGTAAATGGTTAATAGATAATCCTGCATACTAATATAAACAGCCTGCTAGGCTCGTTCCTAATGAAGTGAAGAAAAACTTATGGAGACTTTAATAGAAGAATTTGCATTATGCTCCTATACTCTTTGGGCCACCTCGCATGAAACGGCATGAAGTGGTCGAACGCCTGACTTCTATTTGTCATTATTCGTCGCCAAGATGATCACTAGATCAAAGACCATATAAAAATTCAAACAGAAGCTGATTATACACCGACTTACGTTTTCATTGGATTCTAATCCAATTTGAAAGCAAGACGCCATCTGAGTGCCAAATAAGTTTCCTATTGTTTATATAGGGTTTTGCATTAGTACCCTTAAACTTTTTTAATGAACTGTCAATGTCAGAACGTTAGTCGTTACTTCATCATGATAAAGTTCACGAGTCAGCAACGCTTGGAAATTATTAAAAATTACTATTATCGAAAAATCATCTTCAGCGATGAAGCTCATTTCTGGCTCAATGGCTTTGTTAATAAGCAAAATATGCGTTATTGGTCAGAAACAAACCCGTGCTTCTTGACACACCGTTGCATCCGCAAAAATTTAATGTTTGGTGCGGTTTTCATGCTGGAAGTGTGATTGAACCGTGTTTTTTCATTGATGAAAACAACCGTCATGTTACCGTCAATGGAGAGCGCTATCGTGTTATGTTGGAAGATTATTTGTGGCCAGAATTGGATGAGCTCGACATCAACGAAATGTGGTTTCAACAAGACAGTGCTACTACCCACACATCACGCCTCACAATCGATTTATTAAAATTTGTTTATTGGTATGTCAACGGAAAACCCTATATCAGGAGAAAAAATCGGTCTCCTTTTCTACAGAATGGGAAAATTCGGGTACATTCTTGCCCCGTGGCCGTTGTTGGCCAAAATGGGTCAACAATTTTCAGGATATATTTCAATGTATTCATCGGACGACATACGAATAACATAGCATATTGCCGAGCTTAGTAGAAATATATTTTGATATGAATTATATCCATTTCTACGACGGTGTACGAAATATAGCAGTAATTTAGCTATTCTTCTTACCATGCACCTCCGAACTAGATGATACAGTATAGCGGTGGGTGGTTCGTTTATAAGGAGTTGTGGAACCAGCTTGGTTGGCGGCAATGCTCGACTCCGTCTTCAGTACAGCGATTAATGAGCAAGAGGGGCATCCATGTGTCGCACAACGCGTCATCAAAGTTTTTAACTAATGAATACCTTAAGGGATGCATCAGACTACGACTATATAGTCGCACTTCTGTCGCAAGTTACACATGGTTAAATGGAAGCCCGCACACTGCGATTTTCGACAATTTTGTCCAGGTCGGCAGTCGCAGGAATTTGCGATTTTTCTTAAAACCAGTTTAGTAGGTAGTTTTTGTGATACTCGCGCAGGCGCACATCATTTGTACATTTGACGCTGACGTGCATGGAAGTTTCTTGCATAGCGCAGAAATGAGTTAGCGCATGTGTTCCTGGCAAAGGCATACTTTCAAATGAGCATATTAGTTCTGCGCGTGCCTGAAGTTCCTTTGCAAATCTTGTCGCAGTATGTTCGTATTTGCGTCTAAAAATCGCTGGTTACGACAGGAAAATCGCAATGTGGCCGAACCCTAAACCGTTGGGAAATTTTACTTGTATAGAAGAATAGTTTGGGGACACTACATTGTCAGCATCGACTGTGTACGTGGCCAGAGACTTTAAGGTTGGGCGAGAACGTGTCGAAAACCAAAGTCATGATTGACATGATTACAAATAACAACATCGACAAAGATTGTTTTTTTAACTCAAAGGCAGTTTTACTCATTGATTCTCCTCACGATCAACAAACAATGAATGCGGCCTACTGTTACCAGTAGTTACAGCCAGCAAAAAACTACCGAAACAAAAGACGAGGTATGCCCATTAGAGAGGTCACCCTTCTCCATGACAACGCCAGGCCGCGCACCGTGGCTTTGAAAGGGATAAGCTAGAAGAAATGGGCTGGAAGATACTCGAACACCCTCCTTATAAGTCCAGACTTGTCCCCATGTGATTCGTTTTTGTTCGCGACACTGAAAGAATCACTTGGAGGAAAACGATTCGAAAGCAACAAACAAGTCGAGGAGCACGTGTACAATTGGCTGACAACTCGTCCAAAAACCTTTTATGAAAAGCGATATTCAAGCTTCCAAAACGATGGCAAGTGTGTAAAAACGCAGGAGATTACATCGAGAAATGGTGATGACATGGTTTGTATGTAACATTATTCAATAAATATGTAAAAATAAAATAACATTAATTGAGTCTCTCTCGTAAATTATTTTTAATTTTTGACGAAGTACTCTGTATAAAATGCATCTTAATAATAACGAAATTTATGTCTAAAATTAAATTGACTCCCACAATTATTCCAAATGTTATGCATGCATTTAATGCCTGAAATCATTTACCGAAAAAATTTTCATATAATCATTACAAAATTGTTTCATTGATATTACTTTGTGTCTTCAGAAATTCTCTGAAATTCATAAACACCACATATATGATTTTTCAAGTGAGAGAATAAAACGTATTTTTAATAGTATTTGCTCGGAAATTTTAATAACCTTGACTCGGTGATAATTTTTGTAACTGAATTTGATTGACTCCTAAAAAGATTATTTTAAGAGTGTATATTAACTCTTCAGGATGTTAACATTTGAATTTTTTTATCGGTGATATATTATGATTACCATAACACGTTCGGTAGACCAATATTGTAATAATCAGGAAGAGAAAAAAAGAAAGTATTAAAGAAGCTGAAATATTTTCAAAAGATCATAAAAATGTTTAAAGTTTTCAATGTTGAATTTACTTTTACTAGGCAACTTGGCAAAATTATTGTGATTTGCATAAAAGGTTGATATACAAATAGGAAATCAAATTTGTTATAACTAGAGAAAACATACTCATTTTTCTTCTTTTCAGAAACGTTTTACTAGCCTACTCTCACGAGAAGATTATTCATGAGCAATAATCTTGGGTAAACGACACCATGTGCCTCATCCCTAATCTGAAGCCGTAGCTCAATTGAAGGCCCGGTGAAACTGATTCTTATCCGACCCAGCTCTTGAGCGGGCAGGAGATTTACAGTCTCAACTGCAAGAAATTTATTTCCATTTCCGTCGAAGGTGGAGGTGGGCCTTTTTCTAGAAATCCTTATCACTCTCTCCCTCTCATCCCGCTAGAAAAGGATTTCTGTAACTCTGTGGTGCCTCATGGCGAAGAGAAACAAGGTCTAGCGAGCAATCCAGGAAGCCTTACACATCTGGGAATCCCACTCAGGGCTTGAATAGCAAAAAAGTTTAGATATGTAATATGCAAAAATGCTTTTCAAAAATTTAATACTCTTTCTGAACATTTCAATGGTGAATACAAGAGTTCACACATCAACATGAGTGTTTTTTGGGTCGCTAACTGAAAAGAAAGTAATTGTTACTCCGAATTAAAATTTTTTTTTTTAATTTTGTTGAACCACGATTAATGTTCCATTTACATTCAAATAAAACTTACAAAATGTCTTCAGGAAGAATGTCATTTGCTATCCACGACAATTGGCCTATAATTGCTTTTTATTTTAGAGTAATCAAGTAAATCACTTCCATTTCTTTGAACGCTGCAATCCTGCGAAATAAGCAGCGTCCTACATTATCGTCAAAAATCGTTTTAAACGTCAATCGAAGCCGAGAAGAAACGTTTACATAATTTTAAATGGAAGAACAAATCACAGTCAGTAGCATCAACGCATAAAGTGTACGAAAAAATGCTATATATATACAATATATTTGTGGTTGGTGCATTACATAAAACTGGGAAATAAAATATGGTTCTTTTGCTGCTACCAAACTCTATTGTTTTCTCAGGTCCCTACAGACAACGTAGCTTACCCTCTGGACTTGCTGACATGAATGCCAATGGGCTAGGAGAACAAGTTTGTGGACGTCATAAACACACTACCGTTGAATAAATATTTTCTTTATAGATGAGATGGTTAATGAATAGAATGCAGGACGACATAAAGCAACTTTATTACAATAAGTTTATATATTTTAATTGCAAATTTCCTTTTTTCATGTCAGAAGTTTAATATTCTCACTTTGGTCGCGACAATTTAACTTATAATTGAATACCAACTTTGTAGAAGAACTAATGTTTCTCTTCACCAAAAAATGTAAATAAATAAGTCATTAAAATTTAATTACAGCATGGAAATTCATTACATCAGCCCACAAATCCGTCCGAAATAAAGTAAATAAAATTTCATCTCCTCATCAAGGGATACAACATGAAATTATAAAAAGCTTGTCATCGCCATTAATGTATCTACGAGTATACATAGGAATATTATGAATATATAGCGAGACAACTGTGTATAACCTGACCTTCGTTCCCTTTTAAATCCTGACAAGCTTCAGCAACAGACAACACTCCAAAGATTTGCAGAATATAAAGATAAAACACAAATGGATATAAAAGGAGAAGGATTTTCCAAGCTTCCGTTTCTTAGAATATTGCCATTTATAAAATAACATCATTTTGTTGCCATTGACACTATTGATTTTTCTTTCTCACACAATTTCAAACGAAGCTGAAGATCAAAGCTTGAGTGATTGTTGCCTTCTCCATCTCTCTAAATGACATCACTTGCGCCATCATCATTTTACGTTGCCTGCTGCGTAAAATGAATTTTTGAAAGAAAAAGGCAAAGAAAAAAATGAGTTTCATGAACATCTTATTTGTCTTCTTCAGAGCCGCTTAATGTAATGATGTGATTATTCCTTTCAAGCTTTTAAGGTGTCCCTCATAATGAAAGACGAGATATTTTGCAAGCCTAAACTTCATTATAAGATTATTTAGGCAATGATTCACACCTTCAGTGGAGCTTTTGCGGAATGATTTTAATCCGGATTCCGGCAGTAGGAGAAAATGAGATACCCTAAAACTTGCCGTTTGAAAGTACGGTCTAATTGCTTGCTGTTTGATGTTACAAATTAATACGAAGAATTCATTTGTGAGTTAAAAAGATAGACCAAGTAAAATTATTTTGGGTGTTTTAAATATTTGTCTGTGTTTTTCTAGACGATTCTATGAAATTGTGCTTATATTTCTAACCTTATCGGGTATAATATTTACTTCAAAGTCATGCGATACACAAATCTAATCAAAATATCAAATCAAATATTAAATGCCTTTTTGATGAAAAGGAAGTACACATCGACGTCTTCAAAGCAATTTAAGTTTAGAACATTTTTCTCATACGAATAATATTGAAAATTGCTACCTTCCTAACGGGATGGAATGTCAATTGGCGTCCTAACTAAGACTGCATCAAGAAAGGAGAAAAAAAAATCGTACAAAATGACTTTACATTCAGGCAAATGCGATGCAAGTTGTAAGACATGAGGGTCTGGCAAAAGTCTACGATAAGTTGCCAAAATTTTGTTTGAATAGATGAATCGGCTAAATGCGTCTGCAATCGCCCATTAAAAAATTAATCTTAGTCATTAAAAATGCGTTCTACTAAACTTATTTCTCATTATGTCTTTCCACCTCCACGAAGTTATGGCGAAACTACAAGATTTTTTGTTTATAAATATTCATTCATTTAAAATTATGCAAACATTTATGGTTTGAATTCTTTCTAATCTTAGAGTTCGGCTAGAATCGAACCTGTATAAAATGTATTACGAGACAGAAGTGCATTGAGCCACTGGAAATCTTATCTAAATCATCTACATGAAGGACGTTCGAAAATTTGATCATCGTAGCGTTTATATTTATAATGCTGATTGTCTTACTTAGTATAATTCATAAAATTTTTCTAGTGCATTTTGTCTAATGTGGTCTACTGTAATTTGTCTAGTAATGTATGATTTTCGTTGGACATAAGAAAAATAATTACCAAAGTAAACTTGGTGGTTTTTCTATTGTTCTTTTACTATCGGTTGGGCAATGTCGACCGGCAACACAATTATATTGGATAGTCTGAAGAGTATTGAGCCTTTTTTTTGTCATTTTCGATTGAATATTTTTTTTATTTAAAATGGATTTTATTTAAGTACATATTGTCGATTATTATCTATGACCTTTGGCCATTTTTTGGGTGGAGACATTATTCCATTCCTGTGTAGAACTTCTGTGGTTTATCGGTGAAAAACTTGGCCAAGAGATTTTCACAGTCCCTTTTTGAAGTGAATTTCTTTTCATTAAGGAAGTTTTGCAGAGACCGAAACAAAAGGTATTCTGATGGTGCAAGGTCTGGACTATATGGTGGATGAATCAAAACTTCTCAGCCAAGCTCTTTCAATTTTCGCCGGGTCATCAAAGGTCTGGCATTGTCATGATGGAAGACAACGCCCTTTCTATTGATCAATTCTGGCCGGTTTTTTTTAAATTGCTTGTTGCAATCTGGTTAATTGCTGACAGTACAGAGCCGCATTGAGTGTTTGGCCAGGTTTTAGCACCTCATGATAAACAATTCCCATCCAATCCCAGCATAACCTTATTTGGTGTCAATCCTGGCTTTGAAGTCGTTTGTGATGATTCACCTTTTTTTGACCATGATCTTTTTCGAACGACATTCTCGTATCTTACCCATTTTTCATCGCCCGTAATGATTTGCTTCAAAAATGGCTCGATTTCTTTGCGTTTTATTAGCATTTCGCAAATGGAAATTCGGTCGAACAATTTTTTTTCGTGTTAATTCATGCGGCATCCAAACGTCGAGCCTCTTTGTATATCCAGCCTTGCGCAAATGATTCAAAACTCTTTGGTGATGGATGTTCAGTTCCTTAGCAAGGCTATGGCTGCTATTGGTCTTCTTCAATTTTTTGGAAAATTTCATCGACTTTTTCAGTGATTGGTCAACCTGAGCGAGGTGCATCTTTGACATCAAAATTTCCAGAACGAAAACGAGCGAACCATCCTTTGGCTGTGGCTTTTGATAAAGTATCTTGACCGTATACACCGCAAATCTTTTCACGAGCCTTCGATGCATTCTCACCTTGATCGTAGTGATATTGTAAAATATTCCGTTTTTTTCAGGAATTTTACTCCTTTTTAAATTAAATTAAATGAAAATCGTAGACTGGAATGTGACCTTTCAAACGCATGTCAGTTAGACTCAATCTGAATAGTATTGCCCGATATATTACAACGAACACTATCTAGTGACAAAAAAGTCATACCACAAACTGATCCGCGGGGAAAACAAGTCCTACAGATGGCGGCCAGGACTAGGCTTATCGTGCTAAAACACCGACGAAACGTCGACTTTCCGCCGTATGGGCTGTGAAGGCATCATATCCTACGTGACGTTTGCCTCGGAGTCCCTTCCACGTTAGTGTAGAAAATTGGGAGGATGAACGTCGAGAGGTTTGTCGAGGTGCTCACGTCAGATGCGCCGTTGCTGCAAGATTAACAGCTCAAGACGTGGTAAACTGTTCTACGAGCATCATCACGTCTGCTTGTAGTGCTTCTATCCTCCGTTAGAGACTACCACACGGCTGGCCTCCAATGCTGGTCGACTGAAATCGCTGAAAGTGTCAAAAGCGTCAACGTGAAGCATGGAACCGGGACGAGGCATGCAACCGGTTCGCAACATATAAATCGGACCGGAAATGCCTCGCTGCAGGCGAGATCAAGTGAACAGGAATCCGTGGGGCTTTGGCTACAAGCTAATTATGCAGAAGCTAGGTGCCCTACGCAAGCCTTGCGTATATGAAGCAGAAAAGATGGGTTACATAGTGCGGACACTTTTCTCCGCCCAACACGGCCGTGTTGACGCCATCCAAGGTGGAACCACAGTCGAATGCACATTCTTCTCGCGGCTGAAACTAGAAGAGGCTGTTTTATTGAAACTTTCCTATATAGTCCTTTTATTTACTTTAAATGCCCAAACATAAATTTAATTTAATTTTTCCGTGATAAATTTAAAATTATTTGTTTCTAATTTTGGTAAGGCTCTAGATGTGTCCTCAATATATAGGCGTTGCTATTACACTCCACATACTTCCAAAGATACTGATTTTTGGGGATGCTTAACTCAGTTGTTCGTCGAATTAAACTCAATTTAAAAGACCATAAAAGTAGCAGTTGGAAAGTGTGACAGGGAAAGGATCACCATGGGGTTTAAAAATTTAATAACTTTTTCGTTTATATTATTTTTCTTGATGAATGTCTCCTATATAAGCTTCACCATCATCAGTTGCATACAGATGTAAGAGAGTACTGACAATGCGGACATCTAATTATCCCTCTAGAAATGAAGGATCTTACCAAATTCCATTTGCAAGAACGGAAACATTTTACAATTCACCACTGCTGCGTCTGCCAAGAAACCACAATGCTTAGGAGTTTGGCCCGTACCCTCCATCTTTAGTAATTTATAAGCATAGACTTAAGAATTTAATTTTAAATACCTATTGTACCCTAGTATAGATATATTATGTTGTACTTTTCATTTATATTTTTTGAACCAATCTTGTAATTGGACTTTAGTCTGTAAGTTGGCCGAAATGAATAAATAAATATCGTGCTGCCTGAAAAATTGTGTAAATTGGCCTTAATAATCGTTAAGATTGTGGCTCGGTTTACTCCTTTGTGAGACAATGATGGAATTGATGTCTCACAGGGGACAGCCTGGCAGGTAATTGATGGAAGAAAAGTTGATGAGCCTCAGGCGAATTAGAAAACCATATCTCACTGAGACGATGAGAAACAAGTGCAATGAACAAAGAAAGGTCAAAATATGACTGTTGAAGATTGTCGTCATGTAAGTAGAACTCATATTTTCTGACGATTTAAATATTCTGAAAGTTTGCATCTCGGTTACTATAGTATACTAAATATAATAACCAAGTTGTTAACCGAGCAAAAATGGCAGCATTACACATACTTCCTTCCTGAGGATAAAAAATTAAATGTGATAATTCGCGGTCTTCACGGACTATCGGAGGAGGAAATTAAAGAAGATCTCCAGCAACAAGGCTTCCACCCCATTGAAGTTTCCTATGCAAAATTTTAATCCGGCCCCTCTAAACTGGTAAAGGCCTTCTGCCGAAAGTAGAAACTGAAATCTACGTTAGATCTATCTGTCATCTCACGTAGCGGACAAGCTTTGTGTCATAACTGCCAACAATTTGGCCATTCATCGAGCAACTGCCACGGTTAAGCTCGCTGTGTAAAGTGCGGCGGGCTTCATCACTTTACACACTGCAAGAAGCTAATTACCGAAAAACCCAAATGCATCAATTGTGAAGAACACACCGCTAATTACGGAGGATGTCCCAAAAACCCAAAAAATTTCAGGAAAACTTTCGCGCAAATTGCCGCCCCAAAATCAAAAACCAATAGAACCCCTACAAATCCTTCCCACCCACAAACCACATTCACTTCACCAAACATGGTGCAATTTTTCAACAAAATGCAGTCACAGATGCAACTGATGATGCAAAAAATGATGGCCACAATGGTGCAGGGCTTCTTTGCGCCATAAAACCTAAGTAAAAACACCCAGTGACTTTCCCCATGAATCACATTCCCATACTCACGTGGAATGCAAACTCTGGTGAGTTTAGGCAGTGTTTGGTTGACCATAAATTGAATATTATTCTCATCCAGGAAACCATTTTGAAGCCGGAAAGCTGTCTCCGCTTCCCTATTATCTACACAGAAATGATAAGACTGACAGGAAGGGGAGTCGGAACGGTCATTCTTGTGAGAAGAAATGTGTAGAGGCGACAGTAATTAAAATAAAAACGAACTCGTTTGAATTTGTAGTCATGGTACTGTACAAACCTCCTCGAAGTGAGACTTTCTATCAAGACCTAAGCTCCCTCTTCGAGCTGGAAGGTGATTTCAACGCCTATCATAATTCCTGGGGTGCTGTGAGAAGTAATCGAGTTGGGGCTGAGCTCAACTGATTCATCACAGCCACAGACGGAAGACTACATATGCCAAGTGAACCAACGCACTATGGACGAGCTTTTGGTAACATCCTAGACTTTGGAATCTCATGAGATTTTCACCACAATATCCGTACAACGGTACTCGATGATCTCTCTTCCGACCTCAACCCGTGCACTTATTAATAGAAAAAATTTTCATAGATGAACCCCTAATAGTAAAGAGTAGCACAAATTGGCAAGCCTTCGGGGATACTCTGGGCTCAAAAAGCCACACCCAGCTGCTAAATTCAGCCAGTGATGTCGATGAAAGCATAGAACTTACCAGCAAAATCCTACTTACCAAGGAAAAGAATACAGCCCAAACGCTAGTAAGGGAACATAACTCTTATGAACTTCCTCAAGATATTAGGCTCCTGATAAGGAAGAGGAATCAACTACGAGCTAGGAATGTGGTGGGTGATCCTAGGTTAAAACCAAAGCCAACCGGTTAACCTACAAAATTCGTGATCAGATTCACGAATTTCGAAACACCTTTTGGGAAGGATTTTTGCAAAGCCTCGAACTTGGTGATATAACTTTTAGCGCTTCTCAAAATATTTTAGATTGAAAAACAAACTAAATATCCCCCCATTCACGCACCAAATGGCCTTAAATATGAAAGCACAGTAAAAAGCCGAAACCTTTGCAGACACTCTTGAACTGCAATTCCATGAGAATAATTCCCCTGAGGAGAGCCCTGAATCTGAAGAGGAATTGAGTCCCCTATGCAAAGACTGCTAGCTTCCCAGACGACAGGCACTAACGAAATCCGTCCACTAGACTTACCGGAATTAAAAGACATGATAAGCACGCTAAATAAACGGAAAGCCCCGAGCCTTAATTCTTTGCCGAAAACCATGCTGAAATGGCTATCAGACAACATCCTGCAAGCCCTGGCGGACATCATCAACGCCATATTTCGCCTACGCAAATTGCCCAAGTCGTGGAAAACGAAAATTATAATCGCCATTCCGAAACCAGATAAGGATCTTACTTTCCCGCAAAATTGGCGGTCAATAAGTCTACTGTCTTCTCTCTCTCTCTAACATCACAGAAAAGGCACTTTTAACTTGGTTGTCCGAATATATTGAGAACAATGAAATTATACCAGATGAACAATATGGCTTTCGAGCTGGACACTCCACCGAACTCCAGCTGACAAGGGTGGTCCAACATATTAGGAATGGGTTCAATCGCAAAAAGTCAACAGGCCTAGTTATGTTCGACATAGCAAAAGCCTTTGACAAAGATTCGCATGCAGGGCTAATCTTTAAAATGCATGAATATTCCATTCCACTGCCCTTGATAAAAATTATCAACTCTTTCCCGCAGGGCAGATCTTTACGCGTAAAAATTGACAACATACTATCCAACATGCGACCGATTCAAGCTGGAGTTCCACAAGGATCACCACTCTTCCCATTACTGTGCACGCTATACACTGCGGACCTTCCCCGTCTGCCTAACAGCGTTCAAATTTCCCTATATGCTGACGACACTTGCATACATTACACCTCACGATAGGCAGAAGCCATATCTTCAAGTTGGCAACGATCCACCGAAAATCTTTTGGGATATTGTCAAAGGTGGAAGATCAAAATTAACGCTGACAGGACACAAGAAATTTTCATCACAAGAAAACGACGTCAACAACCTCCTGAACTATAAATCGACTCAAATTCAGTACCTTGGAATAGAACAGCAAAATACCTAGGACTAAAAGTTCACAATAGACTTACACGGACTGACTCCATACGTTACAAGAGACAACACTGTTTAGGTATCTTATCCTCCTTGCACCGCATCTTAAGATCAGGAAAACTGACCGTGAAAAACAAACTCCTCATCTACAAACATGTTATAAAATCCTCTCTTCTCTATGTCTGCATAGCATTCTATCAGACCTCAACATCCAACAAAAAAATACTTCAATCCCTGCAAAACAAGGCCCTTAGGAGAATCTTTAGAACCCCTGGTACATTAGGAACATTGACATTCACAAAGAGCTCAAACTAGACACTGTTGACAAATATATACTAGACCGCGCACTAAAATTGTTCGACAGGATAGATGAACACCCGAAGAATACCCTGAATCCCCTAAAATCAACCAATAACGAGCAAAGGCTCACCTACCCTAGTCTCAGGTCAATAACATTGTAATATAGGACTGACAGAAACTAGTTGAATTATTTGCTATAGGTCAGTTGGGTACAAAGATACCCGGATAGAAATGAAGCAAAAGTGCTAAATCGCTCTAGCTCCACGTAACACCTCACCCCAAGGCCATTAGTGAGACTTGATCCCGCGGTCTCGTCCTTAAGAGGAAAACGCCCAGAGCACGCCGCAAAGTATTGTGAGAAAATTTTATATTTTATTTTGACCAGGAGTTATAGTTTTTTTGTTCATTCTTACTATTTTGAACACTTTTCTGATTTTTAAGTGTTTTAAACAATCAATGGTTCATGGTGTGTAATGGTGCAAGATGTAATAATTACTTTTAACTATCCATATTAATACTGGTTGATTTTTTTGCAACATTTACATGATTTCAAATTAACTATAACCAGTTTAAGCAAGGAACAATTCAATCAATTGAATTATCAAATATTCAACAAGGAACTACTAAAAATTATTTTTAATATGGTTTTACGGATTCGAACTATTCCCTAAGTTTTTAACCAGTTTTCATTTTCATATCTAATTTGCTTATTCGCATTTTATAATTTAATTATAATCTCAACAACTGACTTCATTTAGACAAGATTTAAATAACGCTAATTTAACATCTCCCATGTCTAATCATTTATGAAAATATTTATTTATTTACCCATTTTGCAAGTGCAAATTAACTACTCATAATATTCATGACAGACTTCATTTTCGTCAGCACTGGTGTGCATATTATACCAAATACTAGTGTTTGCTTGAAAATAGGAAACACATTTTTCTAGAATTTTAAATTAGCAATGTCGCATAAGTAAAAAAGTGAATCGAAGGCATTGAAATTTACACCTATTTACAATGAATATTTGGCAGTAATTTGAATAAACTGAATGAAAGTTAGTTTCTGAATGTGAATTGTAAAAAATTAATTGTTTACGATCCCAGGTAGATAGCGAACTGGGTTGGTGTTGCATGATAGTTTCACTTAACCAGACGAATGATGAGATTGTGTTTCTTACTCGTGCGTAAGAGCGCAGTCGACGTTTTGTCACACATGGTCAACGTTATATAGAAGTGCTAAGTAACCAGTTAAAATTAACGTGTGGGTGCTGCATAACACAAACGCATTTAGGGTAGCATTCATTGCTCTTACTAATGAATAATTTTTATTTTTTTCAGAAAAATCCCAAGATCACTTTGAAAATTATCTCGAAGTGTCCACAGACTACTAGTGGGATGATTTTACCGGCCCACATATGGTAGTAATTTGTGTGCATGTAGTTGCAATTAAGCTAATTTTTCAAGATTAAAAGCTTCCGAAATTCAAGTTTAAATTGTTGAATGCGTATTTATAAAGTGCAAGCAAAAAGCACTTTTGGAAAGGTCTAGCTTTGTCATCGCAAGCAATGATCGGAAATACAGGAAACAGTAATGATAGTACCTTTTCAAATAGTTAATAAATAATTATATAAAAATCTTTCAGGGAATATTTTTGCATGATTTAATTTAAACAAAACAACTGAAATCAATTGGTTATAAGAAATCTTTCAGTTTTAAAATTTTCCACTAATAGAAAGTATAATGTCGACCCATGTGCACAATCACACACACACACACACAAAACAACTGTAAATATTCTTACGCAGAAAAGAAGAAAAAATATTCTGCAGATTATGTGAAACTTGCGCAATAAGTTGATTAATAAAGCAAAATAAAAAAAATTCTACAAACATTACAAAAATATCACACACCGATAACGAGTATACCTCACTCTGACATACCTTATCGCATAACGTTATGAGTATGAATTGAAAATAGGCCATTACATAATTAAAACGGCATCTTTTCTAGTATTAGTCACATGATTAAGAAAATGCCACGAGACTATAATATTAATCTCCTTGTGGCGCGCGTTGACTTGAGATATACAAATATGCACATACAAGGAGGGTAAATGTTCTCTTCTCAGTGAGCATCGAGAATAACTTTTTTAGTTTAAATGAAACGAGATAATTTTAATCGTTTACACTTGAACTTGATTTACTTATAATATTTCTCATGTGCGAATACATCCATGAGAAGTCGTTAGGAGAACACATTAAATTATTGCTTCAGTTACTAAGCGATCAACACGTTAAATTGATCGAAAGAAAAGTTCAATGGGCGACATCTGGTGAGTTATGTGTAAACACACCTTAATTATCACGATTTATTTGTATTGCACGTAATTTAACAATCGGAATAAGAAACTTATATCAACTTAATATTTATCTCTTCGACCCTGATATACAAAAACAAACACAGATAAGTTCCTTCCTATGTTCACTTCGGTCCGACTGCTGCTCAGCTAGTTTGATTGAATATTGTTAATTAAATCGAAATGATGTATTTAGATTTCAATTAGTGATTTCCGATAAGTACACAAAGTAGAAAAACTACAATACTACGCCACTGAGGAACAAACCGTACAAAATAGATGGTTCATCGATTGGCCTTTCTAGAGACGCAATAGCGGTTAATTAAGAATTCTGCTACCAGAATTTTATGTGTCTGCATACATACTCGTACGTAGCACATCTTCTTTTTATGCAATACCAATTCTTAATTGAAGGTAGTTCTGCCTTCCGGCATGAAATGCAAATACGAATAGAATTTCTATTACAGATCGACGTAGCTTATTTGACTCATATGCGGCGTATGATGTGAAAACAATAAGTTCTTTCGTATATGGTTATGCCGTTATATGCGAGCGATATTCTTGAGTGATTGCAACCGCACAAGAAATTATTTAAAATGCATACAAGTAGTTTTCCTTTAAATAATATCGCTGTACTTGCCAATTGAATAGGTTGCGATTAAAACTTCCTACAAATTAGGGTATATTTTAGTGTTCTTTGTATCACCATATTATAAACCATCACAACACAGCCTCTCTTCTGATCTATGTTGGATTGTTGAGGAAACACCACTCTTCGCAGTTTTACTTACTCAGATTGTAGAATTAAAAATATTTTTTACAATAAAACGATCTACTATATATTTTGAAATACAATGAAACCTCGATTATTCGTGATGAAGTTGGCTAATAATCGAAAAAATTCCAGTTTAATTTAAAATTAATACATAAACATGAACGTTCTCATTTGCTTCGAAAATTAAGCATCCAATGTTGATGCTCTCAACACCAATGCTTCAACTGTTAGCCTGAATCCGTAGCTCACGAATTTCGTCCCTCTGTTTGAATCTAGTATGCCAACGAGATGATGCACTTAATTGTCTTGTAAAATCAGAGCATAAAGAAAACATTGTTCTTTTTCAACCCAGAAGCAGCACCGTCTTCAGATTTTCACATCTTGAGGGCTCTGCCTTTTACTATCGGAATTCATACTGAAGTCCATTAATTTAGCTGTTTTATTCTATAGGACCTGCACGGTTTGCATACTAACTTGATACAAGGCGGCTAATGATCCCCCCTTTATCATATTATGAAAAATTCCTTTTTGCTGTCATACTTTCCACACAGTGTATGAGTGTATGCTGCGAGGGTCATTTGAAAAGTTTCCGGCCTTACCGGGAAAAAGTCATGATACATTCCAAGTTATCTTGCCAATCAATAGATGGACTTTACATATGTATGCCGTAAAAATTTCACATGGTACCCGTCCAAAGTTGACAGGTGACGTTTGTTAAGAACAATGGATAAAATCGAGTATTGCGCGGTGATAAAGTACCTCTATTCGAAAGGAAAAAAAAACTCGGGAAGTGAAAAAAGAGTTAAGACTCCGTGTATGGTGATTTGTCGTCCTCATTTACAACCATGAAATATTGGGTGGTCGAGTTCAAACGCGGTCGCACAAGCATTTTTGACGATGAACGTTCTGGACACCCAAATCTGTTTCAACGGAAGATTTCGTCAGTTTAGTGCGTGATGTTAATGGAAGGAAATTACTGAGGCTTGAAGGATTATCAACTGAACGGGTGTATAAGATTTTACATGAAGATTTATGCATGAAAAAATTATCCGCGCGATGAGTGCCGCGTTTATTGACGATCGATCAAAAGCGCGTACTGTAGAAATCGAGCAGTCGCCTAAACAAACTGCTCGAAAACTACCATAATGTTGATCCAAATTTCAATTGTAAGCTTAAAATAATATTGATCATTTAAATTTGCAATTGAAATCTGAACACGGTAACCCCTTTACAACGGAACTTATCCACGAATTGTACTTTCGCGATACAATGGAAAGTGGATGGAAGGCTTGTCAACTGCCGTTGTGAGAAGTCCCACAAGGCGATGAGCAGCAACAACGGGGAATCTTCTGCAGAACGCCACGCAGGCGCACATCGCGAAAACCGCGCCGGCAAAGGGAAAAATTGTGTAAAAAAGACCCAGTTTAAATTCACTGAAATTAGCCAAATTCACTTTGCATTGCATTTCACCTTTTCGTGTGCTCGGTCATGTACAAATGACGGGAGTTCTTGCAGAGGACGTGTGTCGTAGGCCCGTGCAAATCTTCGGAGAGTGCGAAGAGCTCGCGATTCTTCTTACTCTTGCGCCAACCTATTTAATCACGCCAATAAGTTAAGTGGTAGCAAATATGTGTACAATGATTCACTAGTTAAATACTTGAACTGTGCATTACTCATAAATCCTCATCCTACAACATTGGCATAAACGTCGGCAGCTGGTGGAGAAGAATAAATCGAAAGTTCAGAAAGAGTTTCAATTCTCAACAGTGGTCTTAACCAAAAGCCTAAGACTAGTGAGGCGTTTGCATATAGAAGATGGCTGTATCCGTTTCAAAGTACTGAATCAATTGATTGGTCGATTGAAATAGGACTATGTGATCGATGTGCTGATAAAACATTGAGTAATTATCATGCCATCGGGCGCGCTCTTCCCTTCTTTTGTGTTATAGGGGCTCTTGCCCGGATAGAATGGCCTTCCGCTTACGGTGCCCTTTTATGGTATAGTGTTATTCCATCACATAATACTATAACATAAATTCGCCACGTTTATATTTCTCATTTGATGGAAAGATTCATGCAAATTATGTTTGTATGAGTTTATCACTTCGGTAACAACGGTCTCTCAAGTCCGTCCGTTTTTTCCAGGCCCAATTTGTTCTTTGAGCAAGCAATTTCAACCCATAGTAGGTTAACCGGCCTCGACACCAGTCGATCGGCATTCGACAATTTTTTTAATTCATGAATGCGAAATTTTTTTGTAGTGGGTCCTTGTGCTGGAGAAAAGAACCCGCCCCACAATACCGCAATGCTAACCTGCCAGCGCATTCACGCGTCCTCAGACAAGGCCAATCCCGGCGGATCTCAACATCCTCTTCCGCTGACACAGCAGACCATCGCTGCAGTCCTTTACAGACACTTCATCCAAACCAGATCACTACAGTATGGATTGAAATGTCGCGCGAGACGCTTTAGCTGTTCCAAACGAATCCTAACGAGTTTTTCCCGCCGATTAATTACTGTCGACAATACCTGGATCCATCACCATACTCCGGAGATAAAATAACAGTCAATGCAGTGGGTTGTGGTGGGGGAGCCAGATCCGAAGAAGGTGAAGGTCGTTCTTTCTGCCGGAAAAGTGATGGCGACAGCTTTTTGGGACAGCCGTGGAGTAACTATAGTTGATTACCTTCAAAAAGGTAAAACCGTTAATGTACCCTATTACGCTGCGTTGCTGGACCAATTGAAGATGGAACTAAAGAGAAAGCGACCACACTTGGCGAGGAAGGTGCTGTTGCATCAAAACAACACACGAGTCTAAACGTGCATGGTTGCAACAGCGAAATTGGACGAATTCGAATTGCAGCAACATCCACCCTACTCACCAGATCTAGCTCCTAGTGACTTTTTTTTTTATCCCCAACTTGAAAAAATTTATGTAGGAGAAAATATGGATCAAATACCAAGCTTGAAGAGGCATTAAACCTGTATTTTTCAGGTTTGCCTAAATTTTTTTCTGATGGCCTGAAGGGTTGGGAAAATGTATTGACTTGCGTGGAGACTATGCCGAGAAATAAATTTTTGTTTGGCTTGAAGTATGTGTTTTTCTTTAAAAGGCCGGAAACTTTTCAAATGACCCTCCTATACTCAACTAGTAAGTTACGCATTTCATTCAAATCAACCAAGCCGCGAGTATTATAAATTAATTTATTTAACTTTCGTTTAAAACAATTTTTTGTATGGGCCCACGAAATCTCAACGATCTCGAAGTCCCCAGGCTAGTTGAGCTAATTTGTTCTTAGTTTTGATTCTTTTTACATCTATTCTGTGCTTTTCAAATGAAAGATGCGAATCGATGAAAAATAGAAAATGGAATAGAATAGAAAAATATCACTGAGCAAGCTCAATTTTTGACGAACCTGAGATCTCAACGATTGTCAGATTGCGGAAGCTGCAATGGGCTGGCCACATGAACCGTATGGACGAACAACGGATACCCAAAAAGGTATTCGGTGGGAGAACTGAAGGCCGGAGACCAGTGGGGAAAACGAAGAAACGCTGGTCTGACTCGGTTGACGAAGACAATTCATTGCTGCTTGGATTTCGAAATTGGCGGACGCGGTCAATGGACAGAGACCGTTGGAGGTGCTATTCGCAGGAAGCGAAGGCCTGAGAGGAGCTGGTGCTAAGAAGAAGAAGAAACTCGAAGATCCTGGACTATACATAAAAACATCCGATGCCTTACTAAAATTTCTGCAAATCGAAACCACTTGGCACTAGTAGGGAAAAATCAATTTGCTAAGCTTGGACAATTTTATCGAAACTTACTATAAGAATTTTAATGAATGAAAGAATTCTTCTCTGGATGAGAACTATGAACCCTCCAAATTCTACCGAAATTGGCCTTATAATTCCTAAACAAACTTTTAAAAGACCTGATAGTTTGGCGTCCTGTCTATGCATCCGTCTGTCTGCACGCGCGTCACAAAAAAATTTCCTTGGGTAGCTACAATGGTCAAATTTTTTGGTCAGAAATGGTGGCCTTTCAAGTCTAGGTCTACTTAAAACTTCAAAAGTTTTTAAAGAGGTTCTCCTTATATTGAAGTAACATCAAGTGGATTCCCCTCGAACCAATCGTTGCCACGCGATTCTGCGTATTTTTTCAACAGACCTTGTATTTTATTTGACGAACCACCTGTATCTGTTTGCGTAAAGATACGCAAATTGGAGAAAGAATGGAAGAAAACCGGCTAGCCAAAAGAACATCAAAGGGTAGAGCACAAGGTAGACGTCCAACGAAAACACCGAGGACTCGATGGGAAGACACGATAGAAGCTGACAGCAAACCCTTGCTGGGAGTGATTAATCCGCAAACGAGATCAGACTCGTGATGATTGGAGGAAATTAATCCTGGAGGGCAAGGCCCGGCCTGATAATATTGACATTAATTAAACGACGAGTTTTTTAAAAAAAATCTTAAAATGACGAACTGTCTGCTCGCTTGTTATTCTGTATGCCACGTTCAAGTTTTATCAGAAATAATACAAGCTGTTATTAGCAAACTTGTGCGAAGGTCAGAAGTGATGATTAAGTTAGGTTTTGGGCACACATTTTTCGTATGACCCTGTGAGGTTTTCCTATGGAAGAGCAAACTTTTAAAATTTTCTCTCTCCCAAGATTATAAAGTGAAATATCAAATGAAAAATTCTGTTTTTTTGCAATTCGTCTTAAAAATTATCCTTTCATTCTATTGTAGCTGTAGGCGCAAACTTGCAAAGGACACATGTTCTTGAAGAAAAACCGCTTAGTAGAACGGAAAAGAGATAAAGTTGCTTAGAAGATTCGCTTGGTTCTGAATAAATCAGCTATTTATTTCCATCAGAGACCTAACATAGAATTGCAATACATGACCTGTTCTACGAAACGTATAAGGCAGCCTGATTCAGCGTTCTTTATTCGCCCATGAAACGTGAACGACTTCTATTTGATTCGTTATTCGACCATCATTTAACCAACCAGAATTTCTCTAATGCAATATTAACTACGTTGTGATTGCCAAAACTATTTCATTATAACGAAATATAGTACCTGATTGCTCTACTTGTTGCTTGAATGGATTCATTATCTAAGGAAGGGAAATCAAAGCAACAAAATGGACAGCATTAATACGCTTCAATAAGCACGTGATATGTAAAGCAAATTGTATACAGGTCGAGGTCTTTTGAAACATTCTATTTTTAGGCAGTTCTCAGGTGACCCATTTTTAATTTTAAACAATAAATAGCACGCAATACAGTACCCACAAGAGTTTTCCGATCAATGTTGCATGCAAGGGAGTCAGCTGAAGTTGTTGATTTTGCACAAATTCGTCCTTTAACACTGCCAACGGAAAAATCGATTGATTCAATATCTTACTGCGTACCTCTTTGCAGACAAAACTTTTCGTTGACACGTCCCCATGGTGCAAATTTTTTTATGAAAGACTATTAAAAAAAGATAGAAACTCAAATTCTTTGATCAAAAGCAAATCTAATCAAATTTGTCTCATTAAATTCCGAAGACAAAAGCTCGAGCTATAGATCTATAGACAGCATATGAAGATTTGAGTGAAGTTTCATTTCTTAATCAAATTTCCTGTCATGCGCTCTAAATTGTCTACAATTCTTTTGTTGGAACTGATTCTAAGGAGCAATGTGCTATTATTCCGATGACTAAGAATAACAGCTTTTTAAAGACAGTTATATACATGATTAGAATTCACGTTCCACCTTTTGCAAAACTCACGTTTCTCTGTATTCAAGGAAATGTTAACATTGATAATATTTTTAACCACGAAATTTCAAATAATTTTCAATTGTTATCAATCCTTCACATCATCAAATTAGTTGCTTTTGTGTGCTTTAATTTTGAAACAATATAAAGCCATTCAACGAACAAACAAGGCATAAAACTAATTGTAATATGAGTCCTTTCTCTTTCAGTTCTTTATCGAAATTTCTACCGATCACCTTTCTTATGTCACTAGCAACATAGAACACCGCGGCCACATCCTAGTTAGTTACATCGATTTCTCCTGATTTAAGTTTCGCTATGAAAACCTAATTAGAGGAGCAAAGAGAGGAGGGCTTTATCGCATATACATACATAAAAACATAAAATGCGTTCTCTTCCCTTAACATCGTCTGTAATACCACTTTCTAGCCCCCGTCAACGCCCCACCTAGTCTCTTTTTCTAGACGAACGAATAAACGATTCTCTCAGGAAAAATCAATAACATGTCCTTGCGCAACTTCGTGTATATGCCAACTTTTCCAATAGAATGGCACAAGGATTATTGCCAGAGACGAACACGGGCGACTACAAGAGTATGTGGTAATACAATGATGTTGGCCAAGTTGAGGCTAACCGCAAATTTGTTTTAAAAATGTTGCAGTTCAATTTAATACATAGTGCAGTCGAGGTGTGGCGAAATTGACTATGGAATATGGGTAAGGATAAGAATAGGAATGTCAAATTTCTTAGTCAAAATCAAGTGTAGATGTATTCGACGAAATAGTTTGGAAAGAATCGGCATAAGAACTATGAATACTAGAATTCCGTGCTTAAAACTCAACTTATATATATTTTTTGACACGAGCAATGCTTCTTTATGTCAGTAAATTTTTTTAAGCTACAAATACTAGAATTGCCGCTTGAAAATTAATATAATAAATATTTTCCATTTTATTTTAATCGCCTCCTCCTATCATACATAGAAGGAATATTTCTTCAATAATTAGAAGGGATATTTTAATAATTTTGCCTTTAAGTATAATAATGATTTACTTGCCTATCATTAGGGATAATCCACTATAGACGGTCCTAAGCCTGTTTGAGAAAGGAAAACGAAGATACTGAATCCATCTACCCACGTCCTTAATTTTAATTTCGCGGGTTCGGGCTGAAGAGTAAGGGAGAAAACACCCCAACAATGAAAATGATTTGCGAAACCCACTTCGATCTCTGGGAAAACCGGTGCAAGGGATGACCCCCGTTGAGGAAAGGACTCAGTAGGGAAAAACAAATTACACCCGAAATATCTAACCGATTGAATTCCACTTTAAAGATACCAGGAAAAAGACTACAGAAAAGGGGCATATCTAGGGCACACTCCTCCAACTTCAGTAAAGGCTGAAGCTTATTGTGCGCATTTGACAAGGTCCGTGCAAGACTGGGAAAAGTGGAGCCAACCGCAGGACGCAGCACAAAGCAGCTTCATACAGCAAGATCTCAGAACAGGAAGAGAACGCACTACGTCTGACCACAATGTCTCAGGAGCCGAATTAAGGGAAGAGAAATCAGGTATCTGGAGATGACAAACCGAGCCACACCTTTTGAGTAGCCGGGCCTGAGGCAAAACTGGTAACATTGCCTGAAAAGATGGATCCGCAAAAGGAATCATAACGAACGTCTGGAGGAGATACACCTTTGTCCTGGAGGTCATCTTCGACAGTGAGGAGCAGAGCAGCACTAATGATTGGCTACGCTGGAAACCGAGCGCCTAAATTTCCAGCAATATGCGGGAAATTTGACCGTATAGCCAAGGTGAATCCTCATCAGGTAAAGACGGCATTCGCGATTCTGGCTAGAACATCAACAAAAGGACGATTAGGGTTAACACTGATCCAAGAGCCCTGGCCCCAGGGAAGTGAGATCCGAAGTCTGAGCACTCGCGACTCCACACTGATAGCACATATGACCAGGAAAAACGCAAATTACATTCGTATTTCAAACTTTATTGCGCGAGATATGGGTTTCATAAGAACTTTTATTTCAATGGAGGGTAAACATCCGCGACATAGTAATGCATTGGCATACTTTCCTGGAGACATAGATCGAACTCCAATGTAAGTTTAAAATTTGGAGGAATATTGTGAGGAGCAATCTGCTTATTCCAGTTGAATGTGACGTAAATACTTATAATTACAATAATTATAGGGCAGCGCTGATAACAGAGAAAGGGAACTATTCGATTTCATATTGAAGTGGAATATAGTCGTGCTCAACTTGGAGAACACCCGCACTTTAATCACGAGAGGAAGGGACGAATTATTGGATATTACAAGATATTCCAAAATAAACGAGGCTGAGCTAAAATAGAAACGACAGGAGCTTTGTTCCGATAAATTCGAGTTTATTTATTCAAAATAGTCTCCTCCGGCCACGATACACTGTTTTGCGCGATCCAAAAGCTTTCCGAAAGAGTGTTTCAGGTCATTGATCGGAATGTCCTTCAGGATGTCGGTACAAGCCTTTTGGATGCCCTTTACGGACGCAAAGCATTTTCCTTTCATGGCCAAATGCAATTTTCCGAATAGGTAGAAGTCACAGAGAGCCATATCAGGCGAATACGGTGAGTGATGGATGGTTAAAATGGGATTTCTAGTCAAAAAAAGTCACAAGAGTGGATTTTTATGACAAAAGTCTCGTTTATTTTGGAACGCACGGCGGAACAAAACGTGCACAGACCTTTGGTAAGCACAATTTTGGAGATATTCAACTACGATTCCATGAATTTCAACGATGATTTCGGTTCATTTTTGATAAATTCATGCACAATTTCGATGGAGTTTTCGGTGATCACTGATTTTGGATGGCCCGTATGTTCATCGTCATTTAGGTCCTCACGACCATCTTTGAAATGTGCAAACCACCCATGATCTCTGGCACGAGATAGACAATCATCGCCATAAATTTTTTTCATCAATTCAAATGCTTCGGTAAACGTTTTACCGATTTTAAAACAAAATTTGATATTAGCTCTTTGTACGAAACTCATTTTGTACCGATGACACAAACATACTGTCACTTTAGACGCAATAACTTCGCTTCCACTGAACCGAATGTCACCAACCTTTCACTGGAAGTCATGGAGGGATGTAACTTTCCAACACACTATCTCATTCACAGATGGCACCACCAAAAAAAAATTTATGACAAAAGTCTCGTTTATTTTCGAATGCACCTTGTACTTTAGTAATATACTCGTAAACATTTCGTCTATGACCAGCGGATGGAGGGCGCTGGTAGAGCCTTCAATATCCGACCACAGAATTCTGAGGATCGAGCTGGAAAAGCTGACAAAAAAGGAAATCACTCCGGAACCCTAGAACAAATACGGCTTTGTTCCAATCCATTTTGGAAAATAGCATACATAATGTTTGAGAACAGAGAACTCTAAAACTAAAAACTGGAACTAAACTATGCTAGACTATAATGAACGCCTATGT
Organism: Odontomyia ornata; assembly: GCA_963969285.1. Taxonomy (NCBI): domain Eukaryota; kingdom Metazoa; phylum Arthropoda; class Insecta; order Diptera; family Stratiomyidae; genus Odontomyia; species Odontomyia ornata. The sequence goes on along the minus strand of OZ017738.1, from coordinate 155,436,862 downwards.
ACAAAGCTGTCCGGTTCGTTCAACAAAGTAGGAGAATGAACCCAACTGGTGGAGTTAAGGGTTGCAAGTATGGAAACCGCACAATGCAGCAAAACGTACCAAACAACTGGGAGGCATACCAGAGAGCCTAACAAACTAGGTATAGAAATTTGCAAAGCAAAACGCCATTGCTTCGAAATCTTTTGTGCAAATGTTACGGGAAGTCTTAGCAAAAAGTACGTTGCACTAAGGAGGGCTGAGAGTAGAAGCTACACGGAAATTTAAGAGGAGAGAGCTCTCTTCGTAATGAAGACCCACTTCTCAGAGATGACGAGATGAACTCAGTTCGGAACATATGTTGGTTACATAGTCTTTCTCTGGCAAGAGGTAACCCCCCCTCCCCCCCCTTCTGCTAGCCCAACATGTCTTATATTTTCAACTACATAAAACAAATATAATTTTATAAATGGAAAATACCATCTCTAGTACACACCATTTTCATGTAATAAAAATGTTTCATCTATCTCGGCGAAAGTGTAACAAAAATTGCCGAAACGCAATAAAATAACTGATTTATGGCAATAACATCTTTCGGGGATGTAAAACGCCATTGTCTATGTACGCGTATGCATAAAGGTGGGAACCGCTCCAAATTCAATTACCCCTTGCTTATATTTAATCAATTTTCTTTGGGCACATATTGACGCATACGACAGAATAAAATGTAAGTACTATGCGCCAAACGTTTCAACATGCCCTTTTAATAAAAACATATTTCTGACTTTCATGGTTCATTGCTAACGACAAACCATCAAAGTGATTACCGAGCCGAACAGAAAAATATATAAAATTAATGATAGATATGACGCCAGCAAAGCGTGCGTGTGATTATTAGTATAACATTTACACCCGAATCCCCACCCACACAGGCGTTCCTATTGAATTCGGAGAAATGATGACACTTTAAGAGATATTTTCACAATTTGTCAATAAGATCGTTTTAAATTTTTCTACTTTTAGTAAGTGCATACGCGCACACGAAATGATGTGAAATTTTGCTCTTATTTTCACCTGCTTCTCAATCGTCTAATGTGGAATTACGACCAAGATGAAAAAAAATTTCCCACGTGGGAGTTTCGTAGGTTTTGATTATTCAAATCATAAATGATATTTTACTCTCCTTACTGGACAAAAATTAAGGAGATGAAAATGAAGTATATACAGATGGTAATAAATATTAATAAAAATAAAATGTTCGCTTACGCAAGATAAGTGTGTAAAACACTCTGAATAGGCAATGAACGTATTTTAAGATTTCTCTAATTCTCTGGATTGAGCTGGGGCAACGAGATTATCACAAAGCGAACAAAATCCCGAATGCTTCTTGAAGCTCTCTCGCTAAAAATTCCATTTTGCTGAGAATAAACCAGTATTTTGCAGTGTCTACTCAAGAGGGACCTCACAAAAAAAAAACAATTTTTAATAGACTTCCTTGTCTTGTTACCAAGATCAGATTTTAAGCGAAAAAATATACATATACATTACAAATATCGCATACGAAATGACTCGTGACGATTATAGTGCCATCCTCCATCATGTGCGCCGGCGACGATGCGAGATGATCACAGCGAAGAATGGAAGCGGTTAAAAATAAGATTATATTCTTTTCGGACAGAACTTTTGAAGCAAACGCGCGATCAATATTCATTTCTAGTCTGTCTTTGAATGCAAATTTCAATACGAGCTACATTATCTATCTTAAACGATTTTTCATTTCAATGTTTTTCAAAGAATTCGTAAGAAAACAATTATAAGTTGAAATTTTGGCGCTACTGTGGTAGTAGCAACATAATCCGTACACGCGGTGCAAATGGCGCTATCTTTGCCGTTAAAAGGTGTAAAAACTATCCCTTGAATTTGGGTAGAAGTTGATATCTAACCGCCTGATGCCACCTTTATAATAGTGTTGCAAACGTAAGAACATACGTATCATTTGGTTTTATCGATAATTGGTGAATGTTGATAGACGATTGTAAAATTTAATCTGATATAGATAAGCTATAATTGTGAACACAATTTTTGATTCAACAAATCAGATCGATATATGCTAAAATACAGAAAAGTAAAATGAGATTAAGTGTAATTTTTAACGAAAGTATGCTTCAGAGAATTGCTTCAAAAATTTGTATACTTGCTTGTTTTTTAGGAGCGTTAAAGAACCCAACTTGAAGGAGCTATGCAATTGATGATTAAGAAGCCTAAATTTTTCTCACTTAATAGGATGGTGAGTAATATTTAAGGTTCCTCATGGGCTATGGTACTCTTCTGGAGGTCAACGGCAAATTAGCAGACGGCAGCATCATTACACTGCGCTACAAAAGAAAAGATAACTTGGGAATGTACAGCAGTCAAGAGAACTAGGATGTCCAAAACAGCACCACATACTGTTAACATGCACCGCATGTATGTGAATTTATCTATTCCATCTCTCCCCTTTTATCGTAGACTCCATCTACGCTTTGTCCACAGAAAAGGTATAGACAGAAGGAACAAATTCGCTCAACTGGCCTGGAGAACCTGAAATCATTGAGATTTCACAGCTCCATACAAAAGGTTGGTTTAAACGAAAACTAAACAAACAACGTAAGTGAGTTTATAATATTCGGGGCTGCGTGGTTGTTTGAGAAGTTCGAAGTTTACCGTTTTCGGTGCATGTATTCTGTTGCTTTACCAAACTGAAATAGTATCCAATGTCTTAGCAGACATTGGAACTAAGTTTTCTTCCATGAACGAAATTAGTTTATACTGTATTTATCGAAGTCATAAACAATTTAAATTGAAATGGAAATTTTTTGACCGCTCAAATCAACAGAATAAAGTTATTTTTTGCATTATCTCATTTGAAAATCCTTATTGATAGTGAGATAAGGGCTATTCACCCCATGAGTGACTCCCAGACGCGCAAGGATTCTGGACAACGTACTAAATATCTTCCCTGCCAACTTGAGAATCTAGCCTGAAACCTCGTTTTCCATTTGGAATCTTGTTTGAAAAATAATTTCAGTTGCTTCATCAACTTAAGAGATTGTTTCAAGTACACCGGTCAAACTAGATTTGCCATATTCGCGGTAGCGACAAGATTGAGACAACCCCGTTGCGGTTGCATGAGAGAATGCCGGTAAGGCCGGAATTCGCAACATAACTAAAAGAACCTTTTTCTGTGTAGATTAGCGCATTGAACAGATGAGTAGTAAACCTAAGCTGTCGAACCGCTCCGGGCTAATTGCTTGCCACCCGGTCGAAATTGCTTACTCTGTTTTACTATGCTATAGGCAACTACACCCGTCAAGTTTAAATCATTTAGGCAGGGACGCACCTTCAGGTGGTGGCTAGAGAAACGACCTAACCGGCTAGCCAGCCAGGTGGCAAATAAAATACAATTTGCGGACCAAAAACTCACTGAGTCAAAGCGCTGACTATGCTCCACTTGGTATTTTCTTGCCATGAAATCCGGGAAATCCGCCTCAGATTGCATTGGATAAACGGCAACGACAATCACATAAAAAACCGGACTACTCTTTCGGAACACGGAACGTACGATCTTTATAAATGCCAGGTGCTCTGCAAACACTGCTGAACGAGATGAAAAAATACAAGGTCAATATAATGGCAGTGCAAGAAAATAATATGCTTGGTAACAATGTCATTGACATGTAAACACTATCGTCGCAAGTGGAAAGTCATTAGGCATCCATGATTATAGGTGGCATTTATCGTGGACAATAAGTTCAAACAAATTGTCACCGATTTCAAGGCAGTTAGTGAACAGATCTGTGCTATGCGTATCAAGACGAGATATCCGTACTTTAATATCTAGTGGGTCAACTGCTATGCTCTCACTGAAAACAACGAAGAAGCGAATGATGATTTTTACAGTACCTTAGAACATACCATGGAACCATTAGAACATACCATGGAACCATTAGAACATACCATGAACGGATATCAAAATCCTTCTATGGGACTTAACGCTCAAATTGGTCGGGATTTGGCTCACAGAGGAGGGCCCAGCCTACACGCAGAGACTTCATCAGAAGCTCATCCTTCTCCCCGCAGCGTGAAATTCACAAAAGAACGTGAATCAGGCCATTACTTATCCAGTGTTAAATTCCGATGCTGCATCCCCAAATATCAAAAACAGTCGAAGCCTAAATACGTTCTACCTAAGTTAAATGACAATGAAGTCAAGTGCACATATTTGAATGCTAGAACACATCCCAAATGGACCCGCAATCACATACACAGTGGAAAACGTCTTAGAACATCGACCAAAAAAAGATCGGAATGACCGGTTGAACAAAGAATGTCAAGATGCGGTTAACAAAATAAATTAGGCACACAAACTGTACGTCCCAAGACAAACTCAGGCGAAAAGAGTAATACATCATCCTACGTCAATAAGCAAAAATGCCGAAAGAAGAAACGGCGGGCCATGAACTGGAAGATGAGCGAAAAAATGAACATACTCTATGACTCTGAATGAAGATAGATCAGCATACGCCTCAGTTTAACAGCTTCGAGGTCAGTTAGCAACTATACTCGCTCTGGCAATCTTCAAGCGAAATAAAATCTGAAAGCGCCAAAGTGTATCACAGAAAGAATCTGTGATAAGACCTGTGTTATGCTATGGGTGTGAAACATGGACCCTAACCCAAGCATCCGCAAATATATTGAACGCCTTTGAGCGACGGGTCCTGAGGCGAATCGGAGCGAAGCTAGACGGGGACCAATGGCGAATTCGATACAACCATGAGCTATATGAAATCTTTGACGAACCGGAGACCTCAACGATTGTTCGACTGCGGAAGCTGCAATGGGCTGGCCACATGAATCGTATGGACGAACAACGGATACCCAAAAAGGTATGCGTTGGGACAACTGAAGGCCGGAGACCAGTGGGGAAACCGAGGAAACACTGGTCTGATTCGGTCGACGAAGAAAGTTCATCGCTGCTCGGATTTCGAAATTGGAGGGCGCGGTCAATGGACCGAGACAGTTGGAGGCGCTATTTGCAGGAAGCGAAGGCCCGAGAGTGGCGGTAGTGCTACGAAGAAGGAGAACAGAAGAATCTTCGCTTTGAAATCGCCCAGGACAACTTGGAAATGGTTTCTAATCATGAAAAAGAAAAGAAAGATTAAAACAAGCAAAAATGCCAACAAAAGAAACGACGGCCCATCAATCGGAAGATGAGCAAATTAACGAACATATGATGCTGAATGGACAGATCAGCATACGCCTCAGATCAACAGCTTCGAGGGAATATACACTACACACAAGCTTCTGCAAGGACGCACAAGGTGTATTTTTAAGCATATTATTATTTCCAAAAACTTCTCACAGCACCCACAACATCTACCGAAGCTATTAGCCATTCCAGGGACTAAAGAAGATGTCCTAGCAACGCTACCAAAGGTAGAAGACGTACAGGAAGCCATTCGTGGTCTCTAAAATAACAAAGCTCCTGGCATTAACGGAATACTGCCAGAACTGCTCCAAGCCGGAGAAAGACACCTACACAACCTCCATCGGTTAATATGTAGGATATGGACAGAGCAGCAGCTACCAGATTGGAGGAAAAGCATCATATATCCCTTACATAAAAAGGGAGACAGGCTACGTTGTGAAAGTTACAAAAAGATTGCTCTGTTGAGCACATAATATAAAGTGCTGTCTAAAGTCATTGAGGGAAGACTGAAGCCCTATCATGAAAATATCATTGTAGAGTCCCAAGATGGGTTTCCGAAGTGGACTATCTACGATTGACCAGATACATATTTTCAGTAGAACTTGTGCTCAAAAAGGGCTGGGAATATAACATCAATGCACACCAGCACTTCTTAGACTTCAAGGAAGCATACGACAGTGTTGACAAAAATGTCTTGTCGAAAATAATGCTTGACTTTGGCGTCCCAATTAAACTCGTCCGCATGACCAAGGTTACAATGCTAAACACCTAGTTGCACGTCAAATTTAACGGAGATTCAACTGAAAGCTTGCAATGATCTCAGGCCTAAAACAGAGGGATGGGCTTGCCCTAATGATGTTCAATATTGCTCTGAAAAATGTGATCAGGAAAACACAACGCAACCAGTAGCGTATGCCGACGACATTAACTTTATCTGCAGATTAGATCCAGATCCGAAGCGGCAAGAGTCAAAAGCTAGAAAAGTCGCCCTCCTGGTCAAGAAACTAAAACTAAATTCATGGCCCAAACAAGGAAAGCCATGCTTGTAGACAAGATCTGACCTTAGGATACTAAAACCTTGAAAGTGTGGATAGCTTCTTACTAGTTTAGACTTAGCATTCCATCGTGATAGAAAGAACACAGAAAAGATAGAAATGGATAAACGCAGCAAACAAAGCCTACTCCTCAGTACTTCCTATGCTAAGATCCAGAGATGGTCACAGGGACAATAAAATTTGCATATACAAGTAAGTAGTAAGCCCTATGGTGCTGTATGAATGTGAAAGCTGAACGCTTACAAATGTTTCGGAAAAGGTCCTGGACGTATTCGAACGTAAAGTGCTCAGGAGGATATATGGCCCGGTAAAGCATGGATCAGCAGAGCGGAGACTTCGTTACGAGTTGTATAATCTTATGTGGACCCACCTGTATCTGCATGCGTAAAGCTACACAGATTATAGTACAATGGGAAGGATATATGGAGAGAATGGAAGAGCACAGGCTCCCCACACAAACTTTGAAGGGTGGAACGCAAGGGAAACGTCCAGTTGAGAATCCAAGTAAACAGTGGAAAGATTCAATCGATGCTCATAGCAGAACCCTGCTTGGGATTTGCATATTATGAGTTCGTAGAATCGCGACGATTGGTGGCGCTACTACTGGAGGCGAAGGCCCGAATCGGAGCTATGCCATAAATGATGAGTGGTTCACACCACTCATTTTGGCATATTTTGGTTTGACATTCCCCTTGTAATGCAATGACTTTCTTCGTAACGATTGCTTTTTGAACAGTTATGTTGTTTTTTTGTTTGATTTTGTTGTATAAATGTGTCTTACTTTAAACGATATTTAATTGTCTGTCTATTTTGTAATTGGATTTTAATAAATATATGCGAGCTGTAAAAAGAGGTACAAGCGGTTTAAAGATGCTCGCACATCAGTTAGAAGTGATACTCGCTCTGGCCGACCTTCGAGCGCAATAAAATCAGAAACCGTCGAGTGTGTGCGACAAAGGAGATCATCGGTTGACTATACGCGAACTAGAAAATGAGCTTAAAATACCAACAATTTCTGTTTGTAGAATTTTAACCGAGAATTTGGGAATGACTCTTGTGTGTGTGAAATTCATCCCAAAATTGCTAGCGTCAGAACAGAAGTATCTTCGCTTTGAAATCGCTCAGGACAACTTGGAAATATTTTCTTATCACGAAAATGTACTCGAGAAAATAATTACTGGCGTACCGCTAAAAGGACATCGGTACGATGCCAAAGAGACGGTTGAAACCAATGCGACGAATGCACTGAAAGCAATTCCGAAAATTGGCTTCCAGGACTACGTCAGGAAGTGAAACACCGCTGGATGCATGATGCATGGGGACTACATTGAAGGAGATCACTCGTCGGATGATAATGAATAACATCAGCGCGGAGATATGAAAGTAGGCTCGACACTTTTGGGACAAGCCTCGTAAATTACTTTCAACAACTCACCTACATTATCTCCGATTGTGGTTGAGTACAGAGTATGATCAATAAACAACAGGTTCGTAGTTTCGTTTCCTCGAACGCGCTCCACTCTTCTATTTTCGTGATCCATCGTATATCAATTTTGGTTCATAAATTATTGTTCTCTAGTTAGCTCTTTCGGCATTATTAGATGCGAAATAAATAGTTGGAAACTAACTTCAAATGATAAAAGTATTCAACCCCACGTCCCATGCACGCACAACATCATGTAAAACAAATGTTAGTCAAGGAAATATAGTCATAATAAATATGTTAATAGGGGTACCGGTTAATTCGTGCGGTTTTCTGAAAGATTGCGTAACTTGATTTTTATTCCAGTGATTTACCTTTCCAAATATGTGTTGGAAAGCTACTGTCATATAGTTTCAGAATCAGTATATGTCATTTAGCTGAAGCGTAAACAATAATACTTTTTTTTACTCTGAAAATGTCGAATTTTGTGCCGAATAAAGTGTTTTTGCGGGGAGTACTTCTTCATTGAAGAAAAAGGCTGCCGAAAGTCATCTTATTTTGGTGGAAGTGTATGGTGTACATGCCCTAGCTGAGCGTGCGTGCCAGAAGTGGTTTGCACGGTTCGAGGACGTTGAACGGCCCGGACAGTCAAAAAAAATTGAAGATCACGAATCGGAGACATTACTCGACCAAGATCCATCCCAAACTTGCAAAATCACTTGGCAATTTGTCACAATACAGCTCCAATTTTCGAAAAAAAAATCCGCAAGAATTAACCGGTACCCCTATTATATGAAACAAGAGTATTATTCTTCTATCAGTATTATTCTTCCATCAGAAGAGTGTTTGTACTCAAAATTAATAGAAAGTTTTTTCAACTACTGGACATCCGCTCTTCTTCTTCTTTTTAGCACTACAGCCCCTCTCGGGCCTTCGCTTAGAGATAGTTAGAGTATCCCATTTTCATGACCGTATTGATTTTTTCGGAAGTTGATTTAGTCAGTACCATGCTCCCTTGTGTCTGCTCAGCTATATGATCTGATGTCAATCAGTACATATCACCACTGAGTGAACACTCGTAGTCTGTCCGAACAATCCCCTGAACTAAATCACGTTGTTCACCAACGAGATTTGAACCTGGCACCTTCGGCTTATGCGTCTCATGCTCTAACCACTAGACCACGCAGACTACTCTCATGCTTTAACCACTTAACCACACAGACTACATTCGTTAGATCAATGTTTTTGGTTTGATTTTGATGCTTGATGTACTATGGCTGGCTTCTTTAGTTTATAAGAAAAACCGTTGACGCACGGACAACATACTTTAACCCTAGAGTAATCGTTTTTTATGATATCTCCCAAGCCGTTGCTACTATCATAGCCATCGCTTATGCCAACCCAGTCTACTACTATCCGAGCGTCTGTGCAGAAGTGCATTAAGATCTGGTTTTGGGCTATTGAGTTGTTCTGATTTTAGGTGCTTGTGCGGCGAACTTTAGTGTTAAGTAAGGAATTTTTTCATGTTAAGCGGTATTTAATTGTTGCGATTTTATTAGTAACGTTATTATATTTCAGCGAGATGACAGCAGAAAAGCAAATTCTCCAGTGGTTGAAAGAACTGGAGTCAGAAGAAAGTGATATCGAAGATCACCTGGAGAAAGAAAGCAATTCAGAGGAGAGTGGGCTTGAAACAGATAACCTTGCGGACTCAGACGATGACGAACATAATAAGGAACTAACAGTGGTTGATAATCCTGAAGCACTTGTAAAGAACCAGTCTGATTTCGAAAAACTGATATTAATGCCACCCGAAGCTGTTTTAAGAGACAGGAACAAATTTGTGTGGAATCTAACACCGAATTTTGTTAGAAAAAAACTCACAAAGAACACCAGCCAGGAATGTTGTTCATATTGTACCTGGCCCAACGGTCAACGTGCCACGACGCCAATTCAATGTTTCAGGAAATTTTTGACCGGATATTTTAGATATTATTCATCAGCGAACTGAGGATATTGCATTCAAAGCAAGTAAGTACAAAGTAAATAATGCAACAGTTAGACCAGTTGCGGAAAATGAACTCGTAGCTCTACTTGGTGTTTTTATTTTGAGCGGTGCGATGAAAAATAATCATGTGCCTACCTCGAAGCTCTTTGATCCAAATATATTGCGGCAATGAGCATAGATAGCTTCGAGTTTTTGCTAAAATGCCTTCATTTTGATGACCGTAGCACTCGCAAAGGTAGAAAAAGATCAGATAAATTTGCACCAATTAGAGATACATATTTGGGAATTGTTTGTCAAACAGTGCAGAGATATGTATAAACCTGGAACGTACGTTACAATAGACGAACAACTGCTCTCATTTCGCGGACATTGTCCTTTCAGGATGTACATTCTGAATAAACCCGCTAAATATGGCATAAAAATTGTATCAATATGCGATGTAAAGACAAAATACATGTTCGGTGCAGCTGCCTACCTAGGAAAGAAAAGCGAAATGACTACAAGCGAGCCTTTGGGTAATTATTATTGTAAACTGCTCACAAAAACAATACATGGGACGAATCGAAACCTTACTGCTGATAACTGTTTCACTACTGTACCTTTGGCCAAGGAGTTACTTGGTGACAAATATAAACTGACATTAATTGGTACAATTAAAAATAATAAGAAGGATATCGCATCCCGTCCTGTGGGAATATCCATGTTTGGATTCCATGAAAAACTCACTCTGGTCAGCTACAAGCGGACGTCTCATAAGACGGTTCTTGTATTGTCGACTATGCATGGAGAGTGTGCCATTCGTCAAATATCTAAAAAGCCTTTGATATCGAAGCGTATAATGAGACAAAAGGAGCGGTGGTCACTTTTGACCAAATGAGTGCTCACTAAAGTACCAGCCGCAATACCAGACGTTGGCCCCTTTGTATGTTTTTTGGTATTTTAAATATGTCAATTTTAAATAGTTATGTAATATATGCTTCCAATTGTACAGCCTCTCACATAAAACCAATGACCAGAAGAAATTACATGAAAGACTTGAGCAAGACTTTATGTCACGATTGGAGCTTAACACGTCTTGAAGTACAACCCAATATGTACAAAAGACTTCGCAATTTGATGCAAATAGAAATCGGATGCTCCGAAAATCAACTCGATAATTCTCTCCAACCCGCAGTAAAAAAAAAGGGAAGAGATCCCTTTGCGATTTCTGTTCAACGAAAATAAAACGCATGAGTATCTACAAATGCACCTTATGTAATAAAACATATTGTATGGAGCACAGATCATCAAATTGTTTGGAATGCGATAAAATGTACCTTAAAAAACCCTCAAATTTAATTTAATCTGCAAGGTGAACCTGAACGTGCAGGGAAATCATTTTTATTTTCTTTCAAAGATCATTTCAATACCTGAAGAATGATGTGAAATTGAAACCGAAAGCGATCTCCATGAAAAAGTGACTGAAGTATGTGTTCATTTTAAATATTAAAAATTGATACATTGCCTTTATTATGAATCAATTTATGTTAGATTTTATGGACTGAACTGTATTCTCTTAACGCCAAAAACTTCCTTCAATAAATCTGTTTTTCTAACATTAAAAAAAATATTTTCTTTGAAAAAATAGCTTTACAGGCGAATGAGAAAAGATCATGTTAGTACTCTAGGGTTAGTAGGGTACTGTAATTTTTCTTACAAAATCCTACATAAAAACTGAAATCTTCACCTCTCCAGTGCGCAACACTTTTATGTTGCATCCGGGAATTCAGTTAGCCTCATCCTTTTTCATTAGTTCTTGAACTCACTTTAGAACTCAGAAATAATCCTAAGAGAGATCGTAGAGAGATGATATCTAGGACAGCATTGAAGGGATTTCGGTCAACACTACCTATTTGTCTTGTCAATGGAAAGTTTATAGTACCTCAAAAATAAGCTCGTGTTCTTCAAATATTACACTTTGCTTAAACTTGGAGATATTCGCAGAAGTCATAGCGGCAGCTGGTTTTGAGATCCTTCAAGACAATCCTGAACGCTTACATGTTGGGCAGTATTGATGTATAATCCCTAAAATATATGCCCTAAACTATGGATGATATCCCTCCCCGACTAGTTCCGATTAATTCTTATATACAACATAAAAACTGCTAAGAATTAGATACTAAATCAGACAACAGGTCGAATCCTTAACACTTTCCCTCCAATAGTTTTGCACCATGCCGGTTCTACCTACATACTTGAGATAATCTTTACAATCACCCTTTAGATATTAGATTCACTTTGGATTCACTACATTCCTCAATTGACATTAAATTTACGAATGATGCCATTGTGAATGAATCAACGCAGTCTCGGCAAACATCGAGAACAATCGGCGGAACACGATTCGGTAGCGGCAGGCGGTAAAACTCAAGTACATTCATCTGACATTTCAAGTCAAAATGACATTTCAATGACATTTTGCTGAAGTACCCATTGGACAACAAACTACATTTTATCACGAATATTTAGCAAATCGAACCAGATTCCAGATGTTAACGCCGCCAATTCAATAAATTTCGATTTCTTGAAAATGGCGGTTGGACACTCCTCAATGCGTCACACACCTCTACAAGAAAAACCCCGAACATGTGCACATACCACTTCATTCACATTCATACACATTTGACTCGCACACAAATGCCCACGAACGAGTCAGAGAAGAAACACCGCAAAACTTTGCGCCAGGGAAAAGTACGAAAAAGAGAAAAATTCACCGCACCGCCGCCACACATATTTTCCAAATTTGGAATTTACTAGAAATCCGTTCGCTATGATTAATTATTTCGGGTGAAATCTCATTCAGATCAGGCCAGCTGCGCAGCATCAGCAACGATTTTTTCTTTTCAAATTAGCGCCCGGAGCGGAACCGGACCTACAAATCACCAAGCACACTCAGGAAAAATTCCACCTTATTCCACACTGAAACCTTCTATTGCGCCTTAGATAATTCGTGGGGCCGAGGTCGAGGCCGTATCCAATTCAGCGCTAGACGGCTCACTCACTTTTTAAAACATGTTCACAATCCGAATTCAGGAAAATCGTTCAGTTCAATTATGGAGAAACTCCAACTCGAATATGAAAATCCACCGTACTTTTCACTAGCAACGCACCACTTTTCTTCAAACACCTCAGACAGCAACTAGACAACTTTCTTCATTACTTTTTCGATTGGACGAGTCCCTATTTGCTAATTGTAATCGAAAATTTACTTACTTTTGAAAAAGCGTGGCGGAAGGGACGAAAGGAATTTAGCACAGAATGGCACAATTCTACACACTATTCGACGTCGAGAACACACTCGCAAAGTCTCGTCTCAGTTCGAGGCACCGCAGCTCACAGCGCACGGTCGGTCGGCACCAATACGCGAGCGTACAATCAGCCGAATCCATTGCGGCTGCCACCATCCGCGAAGAGGGTTGCCAAGCACGTGGACTTATTTCTAAAGAAATTTAGCAGAAATTATCTAGCCGATACTAATGGTTGTAATGAGTGTGCTATGTGAACAGAAAATTAATATAAACTTAGTGTAATATTTCCTTGCGATTATGGGTAGTAATTTATTCTTAATTTTAACCATTTATGAATTGGCGTCGGCGGAAGTTGGAATTCACAGAAACGACCGAGTAATTTCTTTTCTTTTCCGAAAGAACTTTGTGGGATTTATATGAATGTACGAGCAATTGATTTGATAGAAACGAGTTGTGTTTTCAATGAATCAAATTACATTATATGATAAACTAATCTTACGTGTTTAACGTTATCACGAAAATCTTTCTATTCGTAAAAATCAAAGAAATAATTCATTACTATGTGTATATGGATAATTGTACTTTGTTTACGTATTTATTATAAAAGAAGCGGAAGGAAAGGTCAAATAGTGCAACTAAACACTGAAAAATCTGTTTGGATAATGACAGTTTTGTATGTTTTTTTTACTGAAACAATTTAAAAAAAATCATACGGTTTGTCGGTTAGTGAGATAACATCTGTTAAATATTGATATTATTAAAAGGGATTAAATTTTAAGCATGAGATATTAGACGCAACTTGTCAAAAACAAACCATTTCTATAAAAAAATATTATTTTGACTTAATACCAAGGATTTTAATCATGCAAAGTTAAAGTCTTACTTAGTTGGAATAAATAACCATGTAGGAAACTAGAATCGATGTATTGGAAGAAAATTAAACAAGCTAAGTAGGCAGGAGTACGCTTAAACCATAAACGAAAAGCTGATCATTACCTTTAAAGATTCATGAATAAGCTGATTTTAAGGCTTGATATAGAAGAATCCCACCAAGGGGTTTCACTTGATACCCCACTCGACTACCCTCGACCAAGAAAAGCTTCTAACGGGTCCCATCCTTATTTAGGGTTTTGAATTGGGGACATAAACATTTCGTATTTTATAAAAACGCATCCTTATACTTTTTTAATGAATTGTCAATGTCAAAACGTTAGTTAAAGCCAACATTTTCATCATGGTAAAATTTACGAACCAACTCGCCGTAGACGGTCTCAACCCCGTTTGAGAAAGGAGGGAACCCCTTGTTTCCAGCTTCTATGATTCCACATCCTAGACTCCATGATTAAATGGTAGTAATTGTTCTCGGGGTCGGTCATTGGGTTTACTGGTTCCCCAATAATGGGACATTAATTGCTAAGAAATGCTAATAACTGTTAATACATCTACACCTCTGCTACTAAATCCTACTTACAACTCCTTTTTGGGGACGTAAAAGGGTGAAGGCGAGTCTTTCGCGCCTGATAACGGAATCGAAGTAATAACCATGCCGACGGAATGTAGGTTGGGCGACGGGCTAGCTCCTCATCCCTGGAAAACCCTACAATGTTTCGAAACCTGCAGAAGGGCCTCGGAATGGATTGGACTCACGGTAAAGACCTCGCAAACCGAAAAACGACTATGGTATTCGATCCTGGAATGTCAGATCACTCAATTATTCTGGCGCTGTTAAGGATCTTTTACAACAGGCCAGTCAATATCAATTAAAATACTGGGAATCTAGGAAGCGAACTGGACTAGAATGGTATTCAAGACATGAGATCGCACACAATATTCAAAAGTGGAAAGCCTGCTGAAAACCGAGGATTCGGAGTAGCTTTTATTGTGGATAGTTCAAATCGCACGTCATTGATTTTAAGCCAGTCAATGAACGTTTGTGTGCGATCCGCATAAAAGTGAAATTCTTCAAAAATCTGGCTGATCAATGTTTTGCCCCGAACGAAGAAATGGATGAAGAAACAAAGGAAACGTTCTACAATCAGCTGGAAACACTAGTCGACTCATTGCCTACAAGCAATACAAAAATAATTCTAGGTGATTTCAACGCTAATGTTGGTAACTATCTTATCGGGGAACGACTGGAGGATATAGCCTAAACGATGAAACAAATGATAACGGCCAGCGCGTGATTGGATTCGCATGTAGCAGAAGTCTTACAAAAATTTGACATCTAAAGACTCCAAACGACGTTTTTGGCTTAAAAATTTCACGGTGACCTTCGACAACCATCTGGCTCCCATCTTATTAGACGCATCTTAAAGACAAGCAACGATCTTTGGATGGAAGTGATAGCGGCTGTTAAGACCGGATCGGAACAGATGATTGGACATCCAGCCCAGCGCAAAAGAAATGATTGGTTCGATGATGAGTGCCAGAATTCGTTTGACAAAAAGGATCAGGCGTACAAAGATTACCTAGGTAGGAAAACCAGGACGAAGAGAGAACACTATGAAAATCTCAGAAGAGTAGCGAATAGGATAATTAGAATTAGGAAAAGAAAATACTATGACGCCCAATTGAGAAGTATAGATGTAAGTCTAGCGAGCAACAACACAAGACAAGCATACTAAGTAGTGAAAAGCCTGAAACGTGGTTATCAGCCCAAAATCACGCTCTGTCATGATGACATCGGCAATATCATCGCTGATGAAATCAAGATTAAGAGAAGATGGGCATCATATTTCAAGAACCTCCTTAATTCTCCGCAGAGCTCCAGAAAATCGAAGCCTCTAGATGTCTGCGCAGAGCTTCCATTGATCCTACCAACTTTGGATGGTTTGTTCCATCATCAAAGCCCAAAAGAATAATAAAGCGCCCGGCATCGATGAGATTCCAGTGGGGCTCATCAAATATGGTGGCAGCAGTGTTCATAAAGCTATTCACAAAGTCATCCAGCACATTTGGAAAGAAGAACATATGCCGCAAGAGTAGAGCCAATCAATTATATTCCCTATCCACATAAAATGTGACAAGCTACAGTGCGAAAATTATAGAGGCATATCACTACTTTGTACGGCGTACAAAATATTTTCTAAAATCTTAGAAAATAAAATCGGATCATACGCCAACAGTATTATTGGGAAGTATCAAGGTGGTTTTAGAGCAGGTAGATCGATAATAGACCAATTATTCACAGTCAAGCTGGGAGTTCAACATAGACGTACACCAAATTTTCGTTGACTTCAAGTAAGCATACGAAAGTATTGATCGCAACGTACTCTACCAAATAATGCTTTGCTTTGGCATCCCAGCCAAAAATTCCGTCTTACCAAAATGACAATAACGTCGACGACCTTGCAAGTCCGCATCAATAAGCAACTCACCGATGCCTTTGACACAAACATCGGACTAAAGCAGGGAGATGGGCTGGCCCATAGATATAGAGAGTACTGGATCCTCAACCGGTCGCGAGAGCCGAAGCAATTAGCAACCTTCACTTAAGTTGTGTGAAGTTGAAGTTTCAATGATATGTTTTTGTTTTTGTATTTAACTTCACTCCGAAACACGTTCACGTTTATAGAAGATCGTTTGAAGATCGTTGTGTTGTATTCAAACTGTTCAACGAATGATAACAAAGGCGCGATCGTGTGCACGTGAAACGAAATTTTGTGGGTGCGCGGGGGAAGTGATTCTCCTGAAGAGAGGAAAGAAAAACCTCTCGGGAAACAAAAGGGAAGGAGAAGCGGTGGGAATCATATCATTTTGAGAGCGTAAGGTATTTTTGTGTTAAACTTGTTTGCTCGTACATTTATTTGTGTCTTTGGGCTGGCATCATTGCTATTCAGTTTGGCTCTGGAGTAAGTCATAAGGATACACGAGGTGCATTACTATACAAGTTGAGCCAACCAGTAGCCTATGCACACGGTCAATATTTTGTCACGGTCATTAACAACTACCAAAGAACTCTTCCTAAAACTCGACAGCGAAGCAAAACTAGTAAGGCTACAAATCAATGAAAATAAAACAACCTCATGACGCAGTCGAGGAAAAATACCTCAAATACACAAAATACAACACTTGGCCAATACAGTATCGAAAATGTGAGCGAATTTGTGTATTTAGGCGCCAAAATAACGAAAACGGGCAATGAAAGAGACGAAATACGTCAAAGAATACAGCTGGCAAATAAAATATTTTTTTCAGTTTTGACGATCTTGAAGACCAGCTGCATACACAGAAAAACAAAGCTCCAAGTATACAAATCTTTGATAAGACCTGTGTTATGCTATGGGTGTGAAACGTGGACCGTAACCCAAGCATACGCAAATATATTGAACACCTTTGAGCAAGTGGTCCTGAGGCGAATAATCGGAGCGAAGTTAGACGGGGACCAATGGCGAATTCGATACAACCATGAGCTATATGAAATTTATGACGAGCCGGAGGTCTCAACGATTGTAAGCCTGCGGAAGCTGCAATGGGCTGGCCACATGAATCGTATGGATGGACAACGGATACAGACAGAACAGACAGTTCACCGCTGCTTGGATTTCCAAACTGGAGGGCGCGGTCAATGGACCGAGACAGTTGAAGGGCCTATTTGCAGGAAACGAAGTCCCGAGAGGGGCTCGATGGATAGTTCATATGCTTCGTTATAAATTCTCAAAGAATATAAAGTAACTTCCAAACAATAAAAATACTAAAACTTAATAGCCCAAATGGTTCTCTAAATTTATACAAGCACGCATTCGGATGACGAAAAATGTGTAACATCTGCTCCGACTCTACTCAGATCTCTGATAGAAATCATAAGATTTTGATGATCAAGATAATTGGAGATATGCGGCAAATGATGAAAAGATTTTCACTTTATGATTTAGTTCTTCAGTTTTTGAGAAAAATATTGGGTTGCTCGATAATTGATTTTGTTTTTTTTTGTTTTTCAAAGTAAATTTATTTATATCAACAACAAACATTAATCAATGATATATTGACCATTTAGTTGGATGACCTTTTGCCATCTTTCGCATAGTTGAAAAATTCCACTTTCGAAAAAGCCTTGGTTTTTAGAAGCGAAGAACTGGTCCAACTCATTTTTAATAGCCCGATCGGAACCGAAAGTTTTACCATTCAAATGGTTTTGAAGGGAGCGAAACAAAGGATAGTGGCTATAGGGTAGACGTGGGTTCAGTTCTCAATTGAGCTCCATTCATTTTGGACGGTCTGGCGTTATCATGATGGAACATCACGGCCTTGCGATTGGCCATCTCAGGGTGTTTTTTCTTGATTTCTTCGTTCAATTTTGATAGTTAACAGTAGACATTCGAATCAATAATTTGGTTTCTGGGAGCAGCTCAAAGTAGACTACACCCTTGTAATCCCACCACACAGAAAGGACAATCTTCTTTTGGTGAATATTGGCTTTTGATGTCGATTGCGGGAGCTCATCTTGCTTTTTTCATGATCATTTCCGGACTATGTGATCGTAAACAATCCGCTTTTTATCATCCGTTATGATTCTTTTTAGAAATGGGTCATTTTGTTTACGATTCAGCAAAGAGAGGCATATGTTGCGTTTGGTGAGGTGGATTTCCTTTAATTCGTGAGGATTCCAAACATCCAATTTGTTAACGTAATACCATTTTAATACCGATTACAAAAAGCGCGAAGGATGACCAGAAAAGTTTGAGGATGCCGAATTGGAGACTATTGGATAAAGACTCGTGCCAAACGCAAGAGCAACTCGCAGAAGCATTGGAAGTGACTCAACAAGCCATATCTATTCGCTTAAAAGCCATGGGAATGATCCAGAAGGGAGAATATTGGGTGCCGTATGAATTGAAGCTGAGGGACGTCGAACAACGTTTTTTCACTTGTGAACAGCTGCTCCAACGGCAAAAAAGAAAGGTATTTTTGCATCGTATTGTGACGTGATGAAAAATGGGTTTATTACGATAACCTCAAGCGCAAAAACTCATACGGGTCGCCCTGCCATACGCCATAATCGACGCCAAAGCCGAATATTCACGGTGGCAAGGTTATGCTCTGTATTTGGTGAGACCAATGGGGTGTGGTGTACTATGAGCTGTTAAAACCAGGTGAAACCATCACAGGGCAACTCTACCGACTACAATTGATGCGTTTGAGCCGAGTATTGAAACAAAAACGGCCGCAATACGAGCAAAGGCACGAGAAAATCTTTCAGCATGACAATGTTCGACCACATATTGCAAGGCCAGTCAAAACAAACCTTCAAACGCTTAAATGGGAAGTCCTACCCCACCGGCCGTATAGCCCGGAATTGTCCCTTCCGAACACGATGTTTTCGTCAATGACGCATACCCTCGAGGAACAGCACTTCCGCTCTTTTGAAGAACTCCAAAATTGGATCGATTCGTGGATAGTCTCAAAAGATGAGTCGTTCTTCCGACGCAGAATTCATATGCTACCAGAAAGATGGGAAAAAGTAGTGGCTAGCGATGAACAATACTTTGGAAATGAATTTGTAACAAATATTAACACAATAAAGTGTCAAACTTGAAAAAATCCTTTAAAACTTTTTTTGTACACCAAATATATAAGAATATAAGCCACTCAATCAATACTACGTGAAATATGTAGTTCACGACATGTAGCCCTTCAGTGGCTGCGTTGGAACCAAATCCATAAAGTGGCCATAAAAAAACGCAAATAAGAATAAAGTATGAAAAAGTAACCACTTGAAAGAAAAATAACTTTACGAAGAAGTATCTGGCAGGAGAAATAAAAAAAATGTTACATGAGTGAATATTTAAATAGATTAATCTGGTTACCGTGTAAAATTAAATAAAGAAAATAGGAATAAAAAGTAGAAATTTGCATGAGTAAAATTTATAACATTTATTTAATTCGCAAAAGCGAATTAAAATATGAACAATGAAATTATTTTTAATTTCTTCCCTGTTCAATATAATGATTATTGACTTTAATTGCATTACAATTCTAATTATGATTTCCGTTTTTCTATTGATGCTTTATTTTGGTTCTTTAGTGAAAAGTGTTGTACTATTATAGTTCGTTGTACGGAATTCATGATAGAGCATAAAATTGAAGAAAAAAAATGGAAGAAAAGCGTACCTATTATAAATGATTATTGAAAAATAAATATAACAATATGAATTGCTAACTTAACCTTCCTCGTTCCTTTCAATAGTTTAGGTTTTCCAGCGGGAACAGAAGCGGAAGGTGAGTATGTTGTCGAGTGGGCGGTAATCCGCGACTAACTGGTTGAGTGCTTTCGGTTTGGTACACGGTGCCGTAGTTTGTGTTTGGTAAATATCATTCAGCGTAGGCTGTTTCGGCTCAAACTAGAGTATGTCTGATACCGCGTTAGTATGTAGATCGGGAACGCGCGAGCTCATTTTTTTTGTGCATGCTGAATTGTCGGAGACACGCGTTTAAAATGGGCAAATTGAACGGTGGCTGAAAATCGTAAACAAGCAAAGTCTATTCACAATGAGACCACGACATTTTCCTCTCTGAACCATAGTATACTCATATAGTATCCACACTCAATCAACACTCCGGAAAAATCCGAGCACAAGCCGAACAGCAAGCCATAAATCTTCGGTAGCAGGTAGGTAGGTAAATGCTGACGCGAGAAGTGGTGCAAATATAAACATATGCTTCGATGAGAGATTTCAGGATTTCCATATCTCAAAAAATCAATAACTTTGCAGAAAAACAAATTGCTTCCATGCAATCTTTTAGTTTTTTTATTAGGATCTGGCAGCACTCCCATGTTCTGAAATGCGTGAAAGAACACGTGCGTCGGAAATTTTATTGGCTTTTTGCTTTGTTTCTTGAACGCGCCAGGCCTGGGCTCAGCTCACGTGCCCCGGATCAGCTGACAGGCCCCTGGGAAAATTCGGAAAGTGTGCAACACAGGGTAAATGGAAGGTGTGGGTACTAGGTAAATGTACTATGCTCCGAACTAACTGGCCGATACGCAGCCACCACGGAGTAGACTATGAGTGCTCGGACCTGTTCACCTTAAGGATATGGTTCGTTGGTACCGCTCTGAGATTCCACGCCTTTGAATTGCTAAGAGGACGATTCCGACTTCCTTCAGAAGTAATCGATCCAAGCGAATAAAACCATCAAATAAAAGGTCCCGATTAGAATTTTTAGAATCTGAAATCACCAAGCCAATTTGTGTGTCAGGGGGTCTAGGGGAGGCAAATACACGAAAATCGTGTGTGTTGCCCCTCGCAATCGGACACATTTAAGTCCCCTATCTTAAAAATCACGGATGTAGGTCTTTATGAGTACAAGGGCGACAAATACCATAGAAATCAAAATTCACTCAAATTTGTTTTAGTAGATTTGTAAATTTTACGTTTTCCCCCATAAAATCGAAAGGTACCATAAACCTTCTTCAAAAGTTATGTAGATTAATATAAGATCGTTATGCTCACAAAATTTCATGGAAATCGGATCATAATCAAGTAAAATAAAGACATTTCAGTTGTATGGAATTACAAGACCTTCCATAATTGAATTAATATTAATTGAAGCTAGGAAAATTGAATGGAATTAAGTTGATTGATTTAAAATAAAATCATTCAAATTACAAATCAATGTCTAATTTGTCCACTTACTTACAGAGGCCGAGTCAAGTTTGGTAAATATTTGAAAAACATGGGTTTTAAATTAGCTTTGGCTTAAAAAAAAATTTAATTTGAAACCAAGGCTAAAAGTGGGTGCGTAAAATAAAAAAAAAATGAATGAAAATAAACATTCCAATTTCTAACCGATTTATTTTCCGATATCTTTACATTGCTAATATTACTAAACTTATTTTCATTTCAATTTATATCCTGGTATTGGGGCGTGAGCAGTATGAAATTTTAGATTCAAGAATAAGGAGAGAACCCAGGTATCATTTTCAAGATTACTATCTTTGTAAGATTAATCCAAGAAAGCGGTAAGCTGGTACAAACGCTAAAAAGACCCTTCACTCAAATCTACTTTCAAGTTCTGCCTCAGTAACAAACAGGGAAAGTATACTTTCGCCAGCACATTCAGAGGCATGATATATATATATCGAAATGACAAGAAGTATTGACTTTTATCTACCACTGAATATTTTGCACCTGTTAAGCAACGTGGTTGAGAGATCTAGACTTGTTGAAGAGAAAACCGGAAGTTCTAGCTTCTTGTTTGAAACAGTGGAATCTTCTAGAAACGGATGTTAAAATTAAGTGAAAACTGATATTTTCATCGCATCACAAAGAAAATAATAATTGACACGCGCCTACAGAAGATAAGGAGGAGGGGCAATCAAGGACAAATTTTACAGCACCCTGGAATGCCCTGTCGATGAATTGCCGTCCGAAAATCGGCCGAGAAACGACGGATAGAGGGACAACCGGAGATCTAAGTAGCCTTCTCCATCTACAAGTATGCAGAATACACCAAATGTGTAGTGACCAGAGGACTGGCAATAAAGTATATGTCCTGTACACAAAGGGGGGACAAGCTAAAGTGTGAAAATTATAGAGGCACCGCTTTACTGTGTACGTCGTATAAAGTGCTCTCCAAAATCATAGAAAGAAAATTAAAGCCGTACTTATGAAAGTACTATAGGAGACTATCAGAGAGGCATTCAAAATCGACGATCTACAATAGACCAAAGATTCTCAGTTAAGCAGATACTCTATAAGTATTGGGAATATAACGTCGACGTGCACCAACTATTTGTAGACTTCAAGCAATCATATAAAGTTTCGACAGAAATGCCCTGCACAGATCATGCTTGACTTTGGTGTCCCAACAAAACTAGCCCGCAAGATCAAGTCACGATGTTAAACACAGTCCCAGATGAAGGTAAACGGTGAACTAACGGACAGCTTTGTAACGGAATCAGGCTTAAAACATAGGGATAGACTTACCCTAATGCTCTTTAATATTGCGCTGGAACATGACATCAGGACAACATCTGCGGAAACCTAGGGTATACTAATGTTCAAGTCCACACAATTGGTAGCATATGCTGATGACGTCGATATTATGGCACATTCTATATCAGAAGTCAAAGAAGCATTTCTGAGCCTAGAATCTGATGCAAACTGAATTGGACTACGAGTTAATGAACCTAAAGCTAAATTCATGACTCAAACTCCAGTGCGACTAAATCTTATCGTAGGCGACTACAACCTTGGAAGTGTGGATAATTTCGTGTATCGTGCAGCCTACCTGAATAGAAGAGGCGCCGAAAAGGATGAGATTGGACGCCGTATAAACGCTGCAAATAAAGCATATCAGTCCATACTTGCCATTCTAAGGTCCAGAGTAGTGCACAGGCAAAATAAGCTCCGCATTTACAAAGCACTAGTCAAACCTGTGCTGTTATATGGAAGTGAAACATGGACCCTGACGAGTGAATCTGAACGCAAAGTGCTCCGGAAAATCTACGGCCCAATGAAACAAGGAACAGAGTGAAGACTACGTTACAACGATGAGTTGTGTGAATTATTTAACGAACCACGTGTATCTACTTGCGCGTAAGTTTGCGCGAAAGTCAATGGGCGGGCCATGTAGAAAAAAGTGAAGAGAACCGGCTACCCAAAATAACATTAAAGAGTAGAGCACAAGGTAGGCTTCCAGCGGAAAGACCGAGGACTACATGGGGAGACATGATAGAAGCTGACAGCAGATCCTTGCTGAGTGATCAACTGGCGAACGATGTCTCAGAACCGTTATGATGGGAGGAGATCCATCCTGTAAGCAGACCCGGTTTGGGCTTTGGCGCCATAGATGATATAAGAAATCATGTTTTTGTCTATATATAAATTCAGCTCCTTTATGCCACTACAAAATGGGCTGCGTTATAAAAATTTACGCAGAAATATTTTTTGATACTTATTTATTTTTTTTTCTAAATTTCAGTTTCTTAACAAGTTTTTAGGCGAACCATCCATCTTTTGTGTTTTAGTAAGCTTCTAAAAATAGAAATTTAGTGAGAATATAAATATCAGAAATTAAAAATAATCAAAAGACGGTGTCAATTGAATATCAATTGAATTGTTTCGATTGCACACCTGTCGAGATACGTTGAGTATTATAATGGCAGTGATAGTTGATGGTTAATTGTCCGTGAAGGACTTGCAGCGATGTTGGGCTGCCTCAGTGAAACAGTTGTTCGCTTTCTCTGAGAGTGACTTGGTCCAAGGACGCGTGTATTCGCTTGCAGGCTAGAGTCTGCGTGGGGCGGGTTCTTTTCCCTAGCACCAAATTTCACTTCAAATTATTTATCGTATACACGATTTGTAGGGTGAAGAAACATAGAGCGCAGAACAAAACCACAAAGGTGCAGGCTCGACGGCTGAAAGTTTCTTATTTTATACTTACCGTTCTTGTTCTCTGCACGCTGTCAGAAATCTTTTTCGTCCGGAGTTATTGCCCCCTCGCACCTCACCCAACCGAGTTTAAGGTCCTGATGGCAGAGTCCACGTGCATGGACTCTCCATATCTGGCGAGGGCCTCCACAACAAAAAGAAAAACCATGCCCCGATGGTTGGGTTAGCAGAGGTTCCTCCCGTCCATGTGGGTTTTCTACCCAGTTCTTTCGAACAACAAAAAAAGAAAGCCGAGGTCTTTTTCTTTAACAAATCATATTTTTTCTCTCCACTATTTCATACAAAATATAATAATAAAATCGGCAAAATTACAATGATACTTAAAATGTACGTTATGTAATTTATTATTTGCATGTTATTGCGTCATTTTATGTTCGAACCTTTGTCTAATTTCTTGAATCAATTTTTTTTTCATTTGCTTTATCTAACTTCTTTTACTAATGCATATTGTCTAGCCTAACACATTAACATTAATATGTTCGACCCAAGCGCCCCAAGTCCGTTATCATTGTCCATATTTTGGTATTCTCAATAGTTTTTTTTATTTTAGATTTTCTTTTATCGTCATTTAGAAACTAGTCGATGTGTAAGTGCAAATATCGTGTATAAAAATGGAATCCTCTACGTGCTATTGCTTCCTTCTGCTTTAGTTGAAAAATCGCTGATTCATGTTTGCGTGATTTTTTTTTTTGTTTCTTATAAGTGAAAGTTACTTACACTAAGAACCACATCATTCCCTAAGGATTTTTTAATGTAATGTTTTTGTTTTTGTTATACACCGGAAGTTTTAATTGTAGAATAACGTTATTGTAATTTGTATAGGTTGAGTGAGTGCCTTCTGCTCGGTCTGGTTTTTATAAACATGCCTATAGCATGACATTAAAAAAAAATCTCGTTGCAATATTAACTATACCAGAAGGTATAACTATTTCTGTCTACATTTATTTGAGTAAAGAATAAGAAAATGTTTGCCTTCACGCTTTTGACAAATTTTGAAAGGAGTACTCTTAAATTATAATATTATATGCACCCATTAAATTTTAATAGCTTTATTTTAATTCAAAACATGTGATTCCATCCGTTAATGAAAAACCAGAATAATTCAAGTAATTTATTATGTCTATAATTTATTCCGGCTCAGCTGAGCTGTCCGGTGTTATATTCGAATCCAAACTAGCGCAATCAGACTCATGCTAAGAAAGTCTCCACATTTTTTTGTTAAAATATAAATATGCAAGAACAATTAAAAGCAATCTTCACTGATTAAATCCGCCGTAGTCGAGAGTCCTCGTTCTTTCAGCGCCTTTGAAATTAACCTATGCTTTTCTTGACGTTGCTCTTGTTCACGACGTTGTGCATCCAAAATTTCTTCGACAGATACTTCTTTTAGCGGCAGTTTAACTTCTTTTTCTCGATCGATTTCCCCCAATAGAACTACGTTCTCCCCCCGAATAATAAATACGCCTCGTGGAATATCACCATACTCATTGCCGACATGTATTCGCTCAATAGTTCTATGTAATACCAAGTTAGCGAATTGGTCAACACTCCGCAAGAATCCAATTAAAGTTCGCCCGTCGCGCAGCAATACCATCAATTTTTTGTCGACTTCATCCAGCAGATGTGCCGTTCCGGCAAGGGGATTCAAATCATCCATTGAGATTAATTTTTTGAATCTCAACTAATCAAGAGCAATATCAATTAGGTTACGTACATTTACACAGCAAGAGATTTACGTACCTTTTATTTATCACCTTTTACAAATTTATAATGTCTTGCGAACCGTGATGGCCAGACGCAAACTGCACCCGGTAATTAAATAAGGTGGCGCAATCACACTGTCCGAAGATTTGCACGGGGCTACCGCACACGTCTAGTGCAGGAACTCACGTTCGTCTGTACGGAATTTAGAGCGCACTAAAAAGGCGAAATATAATTCTAATTACGATGGCCAAGTAAATTTGGTTGATTTCAATGAATATAACCGTTTTTTTTTGTTTTTCGCCCAATCTTTCCGTGTATCCTCGTCGTTTTGCGGCACCGTCTCCTCGGGTGAAAATCAATTCGCGAGATCTAATAATGGATGTCGAATTCCAACTTCAAGTTCACGGTGAGCAAGGGCGTAATGTTCCCTTGAGTAGTTCACTTGCTTGCGGCGGCACTCTTATTGCAGCAGAATCGCGTTTACTCGGCAAATTCACACGCTTAAGGAAAAGTATACTCGGAATCAAATAGGTATTCAAAAAAACCGATCCGGCAGAGAAAAACACTCCGCAAAACTATTTTCTCTCCGACGCACGCCATCCATGCTGTCCCCTTCGTAACAGATCATGTCACCTGCTGCGTTCAGATTGCATTTTCGCCACCTACTAAAGTAGAAGCCGAAAAGTGGCAGCGCTTATACAGTATTTCATTTAGTGATCATGATTGTACACAAGCATGTGATTTGATCAGTGTAACACTTGATCATTTGTCACCCAACGAGTACCCATCTCAGCTGGATAGCTTCATAATCTGCTCGGATATGAGTTAATTTGAGTTAGATTCTCCAACGTAAGCGTTTAGAGCACATGCTATTAACATAAGCTGCTTCTGGTAGGGGTATACTCCAGCCTACAGAGCTTGTTTATACACTCTATCAAACCAGGTTTTCTCAGAATATTTAGTTTTTATAGCTTTCTTAGTTTCTCAAAATCATAAAAGGATATACCGAGTATGTGAAATCAACGATATATGTATCAAGGATTTTTTTAAACATAGGATGCTCGCAATTTACATATAACATATAGTAGGTAAGCTAAAAGTCCAAGCGGAGATTAAGTTGGCTCGGAAACTTTCATTTTGTTAAGGTTTGTAGTATAATACAAAACCCTATAGCAATCACCTGTGTCCATCTACCACAGCAGTTTTTCTCCGAAACTATAAAGCTACAGCCAACAAATTTTATGGAATGGTCAGAAGTGACGACCTTGTGAAATTTTTGAGGTTTTAACAGAGGTCTCTCTATATAGGAGGTTGACGAATAAACAACCTTTTCATTGAAGCTAGTGGAGAGGAGTGATAATATGAATGATCTTAATGAAAGCTTTCTGAAATCGATCTTATAACTACCCAATCATATCGAGGGAGCAGGAGAGGGAGAAATGTATGGAAATTTTCGCGTGATCATGAAACAAAATAAGGGCCGTTTAAGTGAGATTATTGAATGAATTTGTCTTATTTTTCCTGAACTTCAACATTTAAGATACAGGCTATTAACGCTCGGTTGAATTATTTAATGAATGGCTTAAGATGAAAACCTATAGTTTATAAGTGCAAAAATCCTGAAAATTGGTCTCTATGAGAACAATAATAACAAATATCTTAGAATTTGAAATTCATTCAACTTTGTATGCGTAGAGTTCATAAAATTAACATTTTCTCCAGTAAATTCGTATTATCTTTAAATTCAATGATAATCGATATTTAAGTAGTCATATGAAAGGTTCTTATACTCTGGAAGTTTCAATGAAATAGAATCATATTTACGGAACTTATAGACGTAGGAATTTTCTTGATTACAGCAATAATAAGCAGGTTTTATACTATTTAGGATTTCCGTTGAACAAGACAGTACTCTTTTGATTGGGTCTTCTTCAAATTTTCAGATAAGATAAATAACAAAAATATCTTTAAGATTCTATTCTACTCATAATTTTAGCAATATTGCAACAAAATGGTAGCCGGTAAAAATGGAGTAAGGGTTCGAATAGATTGCGATACGACTGTCGTATCGAGTGATTATTAGACGCAAATATACGCACACTGCAACAAGATTTGCTAAGCATCTTTAGGCATGGGCAGGTCTGATATGCCCTTGCCAGAAAAGATGTGTATCACAAAAATTTGCGACCCGAAAATTATACCTAGTAAACCGATTTTAAGAAAAAATCGCAAATCTTTCCAACAATCGCCGAAAGTCGCAAAGTTGCAGTGTGCGCGTAACCATTTAACTATGTACAAATTGTGATAGTCGACTATCTTGTTGTAGTCTGTTCCATCCATGACAGTTTTTTTTCTTAAAGCAAGAATGTAAAGTGTGTTTATTTAGAGGCAGAAAACTTAAAAATGGCCACGCTGTTTCCGGTGACAGCCGTGTTAAGGTTGTCGGTTATTTTGGAGTTAGTTCTGTTTGGCAATTCATCATGAATAGATTCACGCCGCCGTATAATTTGGTGAATGGGCCGAAGGAATGATTGCCATTGATCCGTAATTCCATTTCAAAATGTTGTTCTGTTCTGAAGTACACTTATAGTTAAATGGCCACGCCTATAAACAAAATTGTCGCATTTGGAGCAATGACAATCCACAAGCAGTTGTCGAAACACCATTACATCCAGAAAGTCACCGTTTGGTCCATTTTATGGGTGGGATAATTAGTCCACATTTCTTCTAAAAAAATGATGATCACAATGTTACAGTCAACTTTGAGCGGTACAGAGGCATGATTACAACTTTTTGGTGCCTCAATCGGAAGACATTAATCTTGTTGACATGTGGTTTCAGCAGGACGATGCCACATGCCACACAGCGCACGGTACAATTAATTTACTAAAAGACACATTTGACGAACGATTAATTTCAAGAAACCCTGCTAACTGGCCAGCTCTATCGTGCAAATTGACACTGTTACGAGTAGATTACTTTGTTTGTGGACATGTAACGTCGAATGTCTACGCCGAAAAACGAGAAACAATTGAGCACTAGGAAGCCAACATTCAACGCGTTATTGCCGAAATACAGCCTGACAGTGCGAAGATCGTGTGAAAATTTGACCTATAGATTATGTCATTTACGCACTCAGCCGTTGCCCGAAATCATCTTTAAACATTAGTGACAAAAAATATCTTTCAAACAAAATCAATTTCATGGATATTAAAATCATTTTTTTTTTGTTTTATTTCAATTTAATGTTCTCCGCCCCGTATTTCTTGTGCATGTCGTTAAAGTTTTTCTAGAGTTTATTCATTATAATTGGTATCTTATAGTAGAACATAATTTCTTTATCAGATAATGAAAAGTAGCAAAATTTATAGAGAAATTAATTCAACAGCACGAATTCTTCTTATCTGGCATCACTGAATATGGAGCTCTGCTTTCGTATTACAGCAGTGAGTCAAAGGCTTAATATATGTATATGTGAGTATGCTTATTTTCCTCATATATGCACGACTGCGGGGAAAAAAGCTTCTAGAGTAAAAGCATATAACACTAAATTCTTATTAGAGCGGAAGCTGGCTCTCTATCGTGAATTGGTGTTGGTACATGGGGAGAGTAAAAAAAGCATATCGAATTCTTTGGCCAGCACTTGCCTTCAGTTAAAAAATGAAACGTATTAGAACCAAAACTTACGATAGATACAAGCCATATGGTAGCAATTTGCATATGTATTAGTCGGCCTACTATGGACAAGCTTCCGGTAGCTGTCATCCAATTGCGGAATTAGCAAATGCTTATATTTCGTCATATATACTATTTCCCGAATAAAAAACGTCCCGAACGCATTCCGTGCATGCTATAAATTCACCTTGTATAGCCCATTGTGCTCCTAAACTTTCCAAGACGAGCAAATGAAGCACACGTTTTGCACCTTCGACTGATAGCTCAGCGTTGAGATGTAAACAAACTCCTATAAATTCACTTTGGAAGGCGATAAAAACTAAACGGGTATAAGAACTGAAATAATTTTCACTTCACTAGGAGCGCTATTGTGTTCTCCGCGGATCATCTGGATTTCACTGTAGAAATCCGTCTCTAAACCGTACAAAACCTCGAATTTTTGTTGGCACCTCCACAATTCTTCATGTAACGCCATGTAAGTTAGCCAGCAAAGTCGGCCTACTAATGGTCATGTGTGTGGTAGTAAGCGCTGCTGCCATATGGCTTGTATCTGTCGTAAGTTTTGATTAGAACGGAAAACAACGGCGACATGCTGACGCATAGTATCAGAGAACTTGTATTTAAGTTATGGAAGTGTAGTACTAAAAGTTGATCTGGAACTAGTAAAATAGTAGATTAGATTAGACAGCGGGAGTAGAGTTTCAACGGAATTGCATGAAATGTGTTCTGATATTGTATTTATATACAGTGCCGGACAAAAGTACACAATTCCTTATATTGAGATACCGGTTAATTGGAAGATTTAATCAAAAATGTAGGGACCGCAAAATGATATCGCGAAAAGAAATTTCTAGTGATATCCGAAGTTTGGTCGTACAGTATAAAAAAAAGACAATAAATCTTGCTAGGAAATCGCGAAATTACTGAAACTTAAACGAACTTCTGTGTATACATACAATCATCAAAAACTTTGAAAACAGTGGTTCTATTTAAAATAAGCCGCGAACTGGCCGACCGAAAAAGTTGTCACACAAAGACATTAGTTTCATTCTAAAAGAAGTGAACAGTAAACCGAAATAAGTGCTCCAGATTTGGCGTAACAAGTGGCTACGGAAAGGCAAAAAGATGTCCATGCAAGAACAATCACGAGAGCATTAAATATTAATGGGTTTCAAAGTAGAACTTCACGTAAAAAGCCATTAATATCCGCCAAAGCCAACTTCTGCGTCTACAGTTCGCCAAGGCCCATATTGACAAGGACAATGATTTTTGTAATCGCGTCCTTTCACCGATGAGTCCAAATTCAACATTTTCGGAAGTGATGGTCGCAGTAAAGTATGGAGCAAAAAGAACGCGGCTTTAGATACCAACAATTTGATTCCTACTGTCAAGCAGGTAATGTGATGGTTTGGGGAGCCGTCGCCACACCTGGGGTTGGCAGATTGGCTTTTGTTGAAACTACGATGGACCGTTATGTTTACAAGAATCTGTTAGAACAACATTTGAAGCCGTCAGTGGAGTTGTTGGGTCTCGGAGAGAGATGGATTTTTCAACAAGACAATGATCCAAAACTTACAGCACTTTTCGTCAAGAACTGGTTATTGTACTACGCTCCCAGGCAACTTAATACGCCTCCGCAAAGTCTAGATTTAAACCCAATAGAGCATGTATGGGAGCTTTTGGAACGAAAAATTCGAAAAAGTCGCATTAAAAATAAAAATTTGTTGAAGGAAGTGCTTGTTACAGAATGGGAGATAATCACATCTGCAGAAACTGCTATTTTAGTTGCCTCTATGCCCCGAAGACTGCAAGCAGTAATTGATGCGACAGGGGGTCCAACCAAATATTAAGCCAGGAAAAAGTTTTAAAATATCCAATACGTTAAGTTGAAAATATTTTGTGTACAAGTCAGGCAGCACTGACTGTTGTAGACTTTTGACCATTCATTTTTTTATGTTTTTACGAATTTCTCTTTAAGTTTGTTACGAAATGTTTTTGTCTGTTTAAACATTTTAAACACTGTTTAAACAGATTGTTACGAAATGTTTTTGTCTGTTTAAACATTTTAAACACTGTTTAAACATTTTAAACACTAAACTTCATTTTTGTATTTTAAAAATAAACTTCTAATAATTCAAATAGTGGTTGAGTCTATGATGCTATATAGAATTCAAGCATTTTGATTGTAGTATAGTGGTTAAAGCACTAAGCCCGTAAGCCGAAGGTCTCTGTTTCGAGTTTCGTTGTGGTCAACGAGATTTAGTTCGAGTGATTCTTCGGACGGACTATAAGCCTGTTCAGTTATACGTGCTGGTTTCAAATCAGAACGTATCACAGCTGGGTGGACGAAACCACGGCCAAAGTATGATAATGATCATATCACCTTGTGGAGTGCCGATACATTCGATCATGATAATGAGATACTCTAACTATCTCTAAGCGAAGATCCGAAAGGGGCTGTAGTGCTAAGAAAAAAAAGTTAGGTATACAGAACTACAATACTGTCAGAAAGGAACGATATGCAGAAACTAATAATGAATAAACTCTATTCAAACTTTAACGAGATATATCGGGTGTACAACTTAATAACCGGAATTTGACGCTAGATGTCCGTACTAACAAATATCGTGAAAGCTCGAACTTTATATATATGTCATTTTGAAGGTACATTTGACAGCTATCAAAACCAGTCAACAAAACAATTTTATCTTGTGTGCATCATTATTATTTTTCAAGATGAATAACTTCGAAAATTGGAGAAAAAGACAGCATTTGCGGTAGGTTCTGTTGGGTCATTTTTTTGCAAAAAAAACTGCTGCGAAAAGTCATCGTTTGCTTGTAGAAGTTTATGGCGACGATGTTTTAGCGAAAACACAGTTTTTCGAATGGTTTCAACGCTTCAAAAGTGCCGATTTTAACATCAAAGACAAAGAACGCCCAGGACAGTCAGTTTGAAGACGAAGAATCGGAGACGCTACTCGATGAGGATTCGCGTCAAACGTAAGACGAACTTGCCAAATCGTCGGGAGTGACTCAGCAATTCATTTCGAAACGTTTGAAAGCCGCCGGATACATTCAGAAGCAAGGTAATTGGCTCCCCTATGAGTTGAAGCCGAGAGACGGTGAACGGCGCTTCTGTATGTCTGAAATGCTGCTGCTATAAAAAGAAATTATTTTTGCATCGGACCGTGACTGAGGATGAAAAATGAATCTATTGTGACAATCCCAAGCGCAAAAAGTCATACGTGAAGCCAGGCCAACCAGCCAAATCAATGGCGAAGCTGAATATCCATGGCGCCAAGGTTATGCTGTGTATTTGGTGGGATCAGAAGGGGCCGTTATATTATGAGTTGTTGAAATTGGGCCAGACAATCACAGGTGACCTGTACCGAACACAATTAATACGTTTGAAGCGTGCTATCAACGAAAAACGCCCGGAATATGCAACCAGACACGAGGCTATAATTTTTCACCATGATAACGCTCGGCCACTTGTTGCAAGACCCGTGAAAAACTATTTGGAAAATAGTAGATGGGAAGTTGTGGCCCACCCGCCTTATAGTCCGGACCTTGCTTCGTCTAAATTTCATTTATTTTGCTTGATGCAAAACGCCCTCACCAGAATACGCTTCACTTCAGAGCAAGGCATCCGAAATTGGATAGATTCGTTTTTGGCCGCCAAGCCGGTGCAATTTTTTTCGGATGGAACTCATAAATTGCCTGAAAGATGGGGAAATGTTGTAGGTTCCGATGGACAATACTTCGAATAAAATATATTGTAAGATTTTTCCACAATAATGCATCAAATTTCGCTACAATATTCCGGTTATTAAGTTGTACGTCCAATACAGCAATTACATACTTGCTTTAAAAGAAAACCCATTGTTACTCTTTTTTAAGCTACGGCCATTTTATTACAATATTATTAATATCATTGACTGAATGGAATCTTAACGATATGTTTATTATTTATCTAACCACAATAACTTCGTTAAAGATTATTGGGTCCTTCTGAAATTTTTTTGGCTGATTAACCTTAAAAGCAACCATCTATGTTATATATTAAATTTCATTGAATTTAACGATATCGTCACAACTTTATTTAGAAAAATGTAAAATTGATAAATCATACTAAAGTTTAGGGAATTTCGAATTCTCGGATATTGTCGTTGTTATACTCATTACGAACTACCTCCACGATTCGTGCAGATTTTTCGGTCCAGAGGCGTCTAATCGCGTGTTCGCGTGTTCCCGTGTTCTTCCGCTTCCCCTGCCTATCCTGTTCTCAATATCGAATTTCTAACAACAAATTTTCAAAGATCCCCGCCAGACCTTTCATTTGATACCCTAACTTGACTATCTTCGGTGAGAAAAATTTTTCAGGGGTCATACACACCCTATTATAAAATCCTCTGAAATGTTTTTCGACTACGAAACTTTCATTGACCAGAATCTTCTGAGCTACTCACAAAATTAGATGGCTGTATCTTCTCTAGTTCCGGAGAAAATTTGCTTTGACGGACAGACGGACGGATAGACAGGCAGTGATATTAACATAGTATTGTTAAAAAAATTTTTTTACAAAACCCTAAAAATGGCATCAGATAATCCTTTTTACTTCTCCACGCTGAAACTGCATTCATTCGACGGAATTAGATCTGTAGAAACACTCCATATGTAAGAAGGATGCATATCGCTTCAAAAGCCTCCACTTCATTAACCCTTACATTGGAGTCTTTCCAGTCTTTCTTGCGTAGTAAGTAGCAAAAACTGTATTAGGACAGTGTTTTTTTTGTAAATACGATATAATAATAAACGAGATCACCGAAAACCATCTTGATAGAAGGATCAATGAAAAGGATAAATTTGGCAAAACACAAGGGCAACAAACAAAACTAACTTCTCCATATTTACAACCCTAAAATCCAGGGACTTGCACAGAAAAAATAAGCTTCTCATAAAAACTATACTGCTGTGTGGATGCGAAACCTGGGCTCTTAAAAAGTTTTCGAAAAAGCCTTTAAAGTGCTTGGGATATATGACCCAATGAAGCATGGATTAGAGTCGACACTTTGCGATAACGATCAGTTATATAATTTTTGTAACCACCTAATCCGTATCTGATAAAAAAAGACTGTTTCAGCTTCAGATTATGCTTTGCCAGAACAATGGCTCAATAATGAGCTCGCACACATACCCATTTACAGTTGGAGATATAATAAACAGTTCAAGAATGTATTTCAGAAAAAAAAATAAAAATTATATTTTTTTTAGCTCTATATTATCTTTTTACGAAAAATAAGAGCTTTGAAAACAACTCAATTTCGTGGTTATTAAAAAAGTGATAATGCAGGTAAAATCCATGTCAAAAAAGAACTCGGGACACGTAGTAGCATTCGCTTTCTTTTTGAGTTTATAAGAGGGGTTTCCTGAATTTTGTGTAGTGTACAGCTCTTAGCATTTAAGTAATCAAATTTTTTACGTGGGTGGAATTGTAAATTGTGAATTTTAACGTTGGTGGAATTGTGTTGACTCTGGATGAAGTTTGTTCCACTATCCAAGCCTAAATGAATAATAAAGCGCCCGGCATCGATGAGATTCCAGTTAAGCTCATTAAATATGCTGGCAGCGGTGCTCCGAAAGCCATTCATAAAGTCATCCAGCACATTCGGCAACAAGAAAATATGCCGAACGAGTGGAGCCAATCAATCAGTAATATTCCCTACCCGAAAAAAGGGTGACAAGCTACAGTGCGAAAACTATAGACATATCACTGCTGTGAATGGCGTAAAAAATATTTTAAAAATTTTGGAAAATAAATCATCATGCGCCGACAGTATTGTTGCGGAGTATCAAGGTGGCTTTAGGGCAGGTAGATCGACGATAGAACAATTGTTTACAGTCAAGCACGTACTGAAGAAATGCTGGGAAATCAACAGAGACGTACACGATATTTTCATTGACTTTAAGATACGACAGTATTGATTGTAACATACTGTACGAAATAATGATTTGCTTTGGTATCCCAGCAAAATTAGTCCATCTTATCAAAATGACAATGGTGTCGACAACCTCACAAGTCCGCATTAATAACCAATTCACTGGCGCCCTTGACACAAATATTGGACCCATTGCTATTCAATTTGGCTCTGGAATATGTCATAAGAAAGCTACCTGTCGATACACGAGGTACATTACTGCAACTCGAGCCAAATAGTAGCCTATGCGGACGACATCAACATTTTGTCACAGTCATCAACAACTACCAAAGAACTCTGCCTGAAACTCAACAGCGAAGCAAAACTAATAGGGCTACAAATCAATGAAAATAAAACAAAGCTCATGACGCAGTCGAAGAAAAACTACTCGAGTACACAAAAAATCGCACTTGGCGAATACAGTATCGAAAAGGTGAGCGAATTTGTGTATTTAGGCGCCAAAATAACGACAACCAGTTCAAAGAGACGAAATAAGGCGAAGAATACAGCTCGCAAATAAAATTTATTCAGTTTTGACGATCTTGAGGACAAGCTGCATGCACAGGAAAACAAAGCTCCAAGTATACACATCTGTGATCAGACCTGTGCTATGCTACGAGTGTGAAATATGGACCCTAACCCAAGCATTCGCAAACATCTTGAACGCCTTCGAGAGACGGATCCTGAGGCGAATAATCGGAGCGAAGCTAGACGGGGACCAATCGCGTGTTCGATACAACCATGAGCTGTATGAAATTTTTGAGAGTAGGAGGTCTCAATCGTTGCAAGACTGCCGAAGCTTCAATGGGTTGGCCACGTGAATCGTATGGACGAACAACGGATACCCAAAAAAGTATTCGTTAGGACAACTGAAGGGCGGAGACCAGTGGGGAATCCATCTCATCGCTGCTCGGATTTCAAAATTGGAGGACGCAGACAATATACCGAGACAGTTGGCGGCGCTTGCTGCAGAAAGCGAAGGCCCAAGAGGGGCTGTAGTGCTACGAAGAATGAGGGAGTTGTGCTAAATGGGAAAGCAACGTGGTCGAATTTCTTTGGAGGTGAACTTATTTTTAAACAAAGAAGGAAAACCGGACCGTAATACTTGGGAATTCGTAAAAAGGTCATATTATTAAACGTTTTAAATCATCAAAGTTAGTGGAAAATAAACTAAGCAAGTTGGGTAGATAGACCTACGCTCATGTCAGGAGGATTTTGTACCCAACTTACGAAATGCTATCACCAGCAACGAATAAAGTCAAATTACCATGTCAGAGATGTGTATGTTTAAAAGAAAACAAATTTTTAGTTTACATCCTGAAACTATTATGTTAGCTTTGAGAAGAAATTCACACGGAAGCATGCAAGTGCAATAGGAAACAGACTCAAATTCGCCAAAAAATTATAAAAATAAAGGCTCTTCATGTT
Source organism: Odontomyia ornata (assembly GCA_963969285.1). Taxonomy (NCBI): domain Eukaryota; kingdom Metazoa; phylum Arthropoda; class Insecta; order Diptera; family Stratiomyidae; genus Odontomyia; species Odontomyia ornata. The sequence continues at coordinate 155,399,684 of OZ017738.1, read as the reverse complement.
GGGTTATTGTGTCACTTGCAGAGGAAAGTAAATTCAATATGTTTCACTAATATGGTTAATATTATTTATGGCGAAAACCTAAGGAAGAGCTCAAATGGCTCAAATATGGAGATGGCTCGGTGATAATCTGAGGCCACATGTCCACTGCTAGTCCAGGTAAACTATGTATAATCGATGAAACTATGGGCAAAACCAAGTATTTGAATATCCTCAAATAAAATTTGGTGGAGTGTTATTGGGAATAAAATGAAGCTTTCAATGTTACTAGGATAATGATCCAAAGCAAAAACGACTCAATGTGCGCTTGTGGCTGCTGTACAATGATACAGAGTCCATGCCCGAAGAATCGGAAGCCATAGTGAAAAAAAAGGATTGCCAACAAAATATTAGAAATCTTCAATAATATAGAAATCTTCAATAATACACTAAATACTAAGTGTTCCAAGTTTTTTTTTATGGGTTTTACCTTTATGTCGCGGTATGATCGTAAGCTTAGTTATATTTTGTTCAATATTTGATAATGTAATGTCAACTTTATAATCTCAGCTGAGCTTTGCTTCAAATGAATTATTATTTCAGTCGAATTTGTATAAATTTAGATGAGCTTGGTAATTATGACCTAAACACAAGCGCTGGTAGTAGAAAAGTACTAGTCATTGGGTCATAGAAATACGTACATTGTACCAATAATGTCTTCGTATAGCAGCTATTTGAAACTCAAGTGAAATTTGATAAAGTTTTAAGTTTTCATTAAACATTTTTACTTAATTTAGAAACAAAAACTAAAAATGAAACAGTTAGCAATTTGCCTCCAATAATGTCTTCGTACATTTTGCTCTTCGATCTCTTTGCTGATATTTATCAGTCATACTCAGATATTTTCCACTCATACCGGTTCGTAGTAACATAAAACAAAGGAACACAAATGTAAATTTTACGAGCGTATGATTGCCAAGGATTCGTTCATAAGTGCACAGCTCCTTCGATACAATCAAAAAGAAGTTCATCCAGAAACAGTACGAAAATGCGTGATTGATGCCGGATTTAAGTCTCGTACACCTCAAGAAGCCACTGGTAATTGAAGTAAATCGCAAAAAAAGTTTAGACTTTGCTCGGCAATAACCAAAATGCATCTGTCAAGTTCTGGCGCAATGTTATATTTTCTGATGAGTCCAAATACAACATTTTTGGGTCTGATAGGAGACTTATAGTGTGGAAAAAGGCCAGGGAAAGCTTATAACCCAAAAAACACAATTAAAATGTAAAACACGGCGGCGGTGGCGTAATGGTATGGGGCTGTATGGCTGCCAGCGGTGTTGAAAACTTAGAAATAATTGAAGAAATCGTAGATCTACGGGCATATATAGAAGATCTCAATAGAAATTTGGAGCCTAGTTCTGAAAAATTGGGTGTATCAGAGTATTATTACTTTCAACAAGATAATGATTCTAAGCACATGGCTCATAATACTAGGATGTTCTTGGCGTACAAAGCTCTACATTTGCTTCAAACACCATCTCAAACCAATTGAGCACATGTGTAACATGTTGGACGCATCATATTAGCTCGAAACCTAAGTTGAAGCAGGCTCTTCAGGAGGAATGGGCGAAAAAAGAGCCAAGCTATGCAAAAAAAACTTGTAGAATCGATGCCATTTCGCCTTAAAGCCGTGATTAAAAATAAAGGCTTACCAACTAACTAACAAAAAATGTACATAATATGTATCCACAGCTTTTAAAATTTTTCGTAAACTGTGTGTTGGATGCAAATTGTCGACTTTGCTTTATCTTTAGTTAATAACTTTGTAATAAATAATTTATATGGATAAGTTTTTGTTTCTAAATTACATAAAAATGTTTGATGAATAAACCAGGATTAGAACTTTTCTAAAATTCTTGCAACAATTTATTGTTTTTTATCACTTTTTTCAAATAGCTGCTGTATCAAGACATTATTGGTACACTGTATGTAACAGTGTCAATTTGAGGAGTTTTTGTGAAAATTTTCTATCAGTGTAAGCATTATCCTGATGCAATAAACATATAAAGGGCATGAAATTTATTCTGAACTGCGTTGTAATATTGTATGACATACACAATAAGCCAATCAATAATTTTCTGTCTATTTGACTGACTTTTATAATCAAAAGTCACATGTTTACGATATTTCTATACTAAGTGAGGATTAGACTAGGGAAGCTGCAATGAGCTGGCCACGTGAATCGTATGGACGAACAACGGATTTCCAAGAAGGTATTCGTTGTAAGAACTGAAGGGCGAAGACCAGTGGGGAAACCGAGGGAACGCTGGTCTGACTCGGTCGACGAAGACAGTTTATCGCTGCTCGGATTTCAAAATTGGTGGACGCGGTCAATGGACCGAGACAGTTGGAGGCGCTTGTTGCAAGAAGCGAAGACCTGTGAGGGATTGTAGCGCTACGAAGAATTGAAGATTATTACAACTATTCCCAGGTTTCTTCTTCATAAATTCGCGTGGTATAATGGTTAGAGTGCTCCCCTCGTAAGCCGAAGATCCACGGTTCAAATCGGTAGTAACTGGGTTGTATGTATTCTTAGCTACTATTCTAATGTGATTAGTGTGATTCTCGATTTTCAGCAATTGCGGCAATGTTTAGAGTAGTCATTTGAAACGATCCTGATAGAAGGCGAGTGACTTGGATTAGGAATCGAAGAAATGACATGACTCCAAACATCAACATTTCTGAATTAACACCTATTTTTACTAGCACTATTAAGTTTTTTTTTTTTAAACTCTCTTAAGGAAGTCAATTTTGTTCGCATCGCTAGCTTCCTTAGGTGTATCAAAGAAATATTTGTCTTAGCTCATTTGGCTTGACATTTGCGACATTGCATTAAGGTTCTTTATTTTGCTCATAAAGAATCTCATCGGTATCAACCTGACGGGTTTATCGTTGATCTTCCATTCTCTAATTACTGGGAAGATTTTTTCTTTAGATTCAGGGTCGTTTCAGGGTCGTATCTGTTTGCTTTGCCATGGAAAGATGGGATTGACTCTTCTTTGAACTGATTTGTCTCTTTGTTGCTAGTTGTGTTGCTTTTGTTGACTATTAACACAGGTGATTTAAAACTAAAGGTTAAGTCCACCACTATGGAGGCGATTCTAAATTGTTTATTTCCCTTTGCTCGAACCTCGTTAGTGCCCTGCATTAGTCTTTCTTTTTTCTCATTTTATTTAGTGCACTCACTAAATTCATTACTTATTCCAGAGTCAGGAAGACAGTCCTTCGCATCCTGTTCCATTTTGGTACATGTGTAGTTCACATCAAAATATATTTTTAAGTTACACCAATCAGTAAAATAACTCAGGGTACTCACCTGTGCTATGAAAAAAGATCTTGAGAAATACAGACACTATTCCGATCGCCACGATACCTTCAGATTTAACTATTAACTTCGATACGGTGTTGTTAGATGGACTATTCAAAGTTTTTTAACTCCTTCAGGACAGGTTCCCCAGACACCTTGCCGCCATGATGTGCAATATGTTATACGGGAAATCATTTGTAGTAACTGATGGAAATCTGACAACAATGCGCGAAATCAAGGTCTTGAATGGTCTACAGCAGGGAACAGTTACTGCGCCCCTGCTCTTCTCAATATTCATTCGCAAGCTATTGAACGGGTTTGATTTTAACGCCTCGCCAACGCGATCATTGGTAGCGTTTGCTAATGATCTGATCATCTATACGGCAGACCGAAAAGCTACAATAGTTCAGAACAATCTTCAAAAAATGTTCAATGATGTGCAACTGTACCCAGACAATTGACGAAAGAAAATTAATGCGCAGAAGTGCGAAACAATATTGTTTCGAACAACGCTGCAGGGGGTCAGTCAAGACCCGAAACGTAATTGGAAGGATTTCCATATCATAGCTAGCGAAGGTAGTTCAGAACGGGTTCCACATAAATCCTGTGTTCGATACCTCGGTGTTCATCTCGATCAGTATCTGTACTATACTGAACATGTGAAAATCATGCTCAGTGAGGCACTGAAAGTAGTCATGGCCCTACGAAAACTCTTTCATTCCAAATACATTGATCAAAAGGTCAAAAATATCTGTTACCTCTGTTGAACAACTAAGAGAGGGCTTCAAATCACAAACATGTCTTCGCAAATTTCACAAAATGGCTGCAACGCAGTCGAAATGAACGACTGAAACTGTAAACATTCCAGAGGCAGAGCAAGAGGTCCCTCCTCATCACCAACCAGAGACGAAGTGCAGGCAACAGTACGGGACCTTAAGAAAAATTAAGCTCCTGGAATGGGGTACCAGCAGAACTGCTCCAGAGCAGGGGGTCCCCATTTAAGTGACCTTCTGCAAAAATATACAGAATATGGTCAGAGGAGCAGTTACCAGAGGACTGGCGAGGAAGTATATGTCATGTACACAAAAAGGGGGACAAGTAAAGGTGTGAAAATTATAGAGGCATCGCTATACTGTGTAAGTATATTAAATGCTCTACAAAATCATAGAAGAAAATTAAAGCCGTGCTATGAAAGTATTATAGGAGAATATCAGGGAGGCTTTCGAAGTGGAGTTAGTAATGGTGCTCGAAAAGTGCTGGGAATATAAAATCGATGCGCACCAACTCTGCAGCTTCAAGCAAACATACGACAGTGTCGCTGTACAAAATAATGCTTGACTTTGCGCTGTACAAAATAATGCTTGATTTTGTCGTCGATGCTAAACACAAAGTCCCAGCTCAAGGTAAACGGTGAACTGACCGACAGCTTTATAATGGAATCAGGCTTATAACAACTTCATCTACCTTGGAGCCAACTTGAACAGAAAAGGTACTGAAAAGGACGAGATTGGACGCCGCAAAGAAAGGTTTTTACCCCGCGCTTCCTATTATAAGGTCCAGATTTCTCCACAAGAAAAATAAGCTGCGTATTTACAAATCACTAGTCAGACCTGTTCTGATATATGGAAGTGGAATATGGACCCTGATGAGCGAATCTGGAAAGGTAGTGGGCATATTTGAACGCAAAATATTCCATAAATCGATGGCCCAGCGAAACAAGAAACAGAGTGGAGATTACGTTACAACGATGAGTTGTACGAACTATTTAACGATCTATATTTTTCCTCTAGCGTAAAGTTACGTAAAGAAAGAACGTCTAGAAAGAATAGAAGAAAACCGACTAACAAGAACATTAAAGGGTAGAGCACAAGGTAGACGTCCAGTGCGAAGACCGAGGACTTGATGGGAAGAAACGATAAAAGCTGATAGCCAATTCTTGTTGGGAGTGAACAACTGGCGGACAAGGTCGCGGAACCGTGATGATTGAAGGAGATTAATCCTGAAGACCAAGACCTGGCGTGGGCTGCCGCGCCCTAGATGATGATGAATACTGAATAAGCCAGAAATTAAATATAGCTCAAATTATTGTAATATGATTCATCAATTTTACATTTCCTCGAATAAAATCGTGTGAGTACACTTAAATTCAATGGAATATGTTACCATTACTTCACAAATAGTCACAAAAATCGCCATTTTTCATGCAAAAACAAAACGCCTACCACACATGCACTGCCATAAATCATTAATGGTTTAAGATCTGTATTTCAAAGGATGGGATTATAACTCTTCTGGTAGCCTCTCCTTTCTACTCAATGCATTTTTAATCTTTAATAGAATTATCTACTAATATTAAAAAGTTTTAAAATTTTCTTCCAAATTAAATATTCACCAAGAAGAATTGTATTTTCTAATAGTTATTGTCCTAATGCAATCGAAATTCAATGTTACAGGTATATTCCCCAAAATCATACAAATTTCAACTCAAAACTCAACGAGGAGAAAACTTCAAATATGATTACATATTTCATTTGTATGGTAATCCTAGTACAACGCCCTGAAGGAATACGAGCATACATTTCTCAAAGCTGTGATGGCGTCGACGTCTGGCTTCTTCTTTAAACATTAAGGATACTCAACTTGACACTGTGCCAAGTGACCGATTTACTGGCCATTATAAAAAAAAATAAATAACTGCCAAGCTAATGTTAAATCGCTTTTATAGTATTTATTATTGCGCATATGGGCATAGAAAGTATACAATTTTACATAAAACTTCCAACAGTCTCAAGTGATGAATATGACTCCTTTAAAATCATGAAAAACAGCTTTATGTCTCTTTTTGGCGTATGTCCAGTTATTGCAAATGGTAAGCTTTCATTTGCAAACTTCAAAGATACATCTGACTATACGTCTTATCACATAAAATCAAAGTTCGTATGTCAATTACTTGTGGGAAATGCTTTTGAACTAATGAAACACACAAATCTAGAACACAAAGCTGAGAAAATACAATATAAATTTACTAATATTGAAGGGGATAAATCACGGAAAGGGTTACTTACTTTCTGCTGTTGGTATACTTAACAAATGGCATTTCATTTTGCGCACTTTATGGTATGTCGTGGTCGTGTTACTTGTAAGTGGAACAGAGTGTAATGAGTTTATTCACTGCTTGTTCTCAAAAGTCCTTATCGTGCTGCTTTTTGATTTTCGTGACAATATTCCTACCCTTTACGATTCTCCAACGGATTGGTATGAATTTTTGAGTAGTAATTTTTAGGTTAAATATATGATTAATTAGATTATGGAAATTGAAATTTACAGGTTTATTTTCAGATTTAGTTTCATTGAATATAAACTAAAATATATCCTATTTTCTGATAAATGTTGAAATCATATTAGCTCCAAGTCCAAAGGTGTCGTCATATAAAATATAAAAAAATTTTAGTTAAATTGATTCTGATAGTTTTTTTTATCAATATGTATAAATTTAGAGTCGTTTCGGCCATTAAGTTTTCAGTATTTTTATTGTTTGAAATTTGCTTCAACTTTCATAAAATGTTTAAACGATGACCGAAAATTGCAGCACAGCAAGATCGATCTGTAGGTTTCATAACCTTTGAAATAATTGAAGTAGCATATAACATTTGGCCCTAGAGTACGTCACAGGGAAGCTACCTGCCGATACGCGAGGTACATTACTATTCAAGTCGAGCCAAGTAGTAGCCTATGCGGACGAAATAAACATTTTGTCACGGTCCTTAACAACTACCAAAGAACTCTTCCTAAAACTCGACAGCGAAGCAAAACTAGTGGGGCTACAAATCAATGAAAATAAAACAACCCTCATGACGCAATCGAGGAAAAATACCTCAAGTACACAAAACATCACACTTGGCGAATATAGTATCGAAAATGTTAGCGAATTTGTGTATTTAGGCCAAAATAACGAAAACGGGCAATGAAAGAGACGAAATACGCCGAAGAATACAGCTCGCAAATAAAATGTTTTATTCAATACTGACGATCTTGAAGACCAGCTGCATACACAGGAAAACAAAGCTCCAAGTATACAAATCTGTGATAAGACCTGTGTTATACTATGGGTGTGAAACATGGATAAAGTAGATGTCATTGAAAGTCTGGAAATAAATAAGATACCCTTAGGATTAAGAATGAATAATGATAAAGGTCATTATGATAGCATCATTTTAAGATGTAATTAACCCTAATCCATAAATCTTTAGCATATAAGTAGGTAGATGTCGAATAAGTGATTCATTTGTACCGCAGAAGAGACTAAGTGTGCCTCGAAATACATATCTGCGACAAAAATAAAATATTATACGGCAGAGGAGTCAAACTATTTCTATTCTTAATTTAAAAGACCGTTTATAAACGTAAAAACTACATTTCTGAAGAATAACGAAATAGAACTAGTTGCGATTCTTATGAAAACAGGAGTCAATCCTAGCTTGTCTCGCTGGTTTATTAAATCGACCGCAGTTTCATCGTGTATAAGGTGGTAGTAACCTTGATCAAAAGACCGAAGAATCTTGAATGTCCACAAGGTTTTTTGGCGCATATTGCATCCCATTGTATAGGGTTTTCCATTAGGGACATAAAAAATTTGTATCTTTATATGAACGCACCCTTAAAATTTTTTTATAAACTGTCAATGTCAAAACGTTAGTTAAAGTCAACGTTTTCATCATGATAAAGTTCACGAACCAGCAACGTTTGAAAATTTTAAAAAATTACTACTGAAATTCTGAGTCGGCAACTTTAAGAGCGTTTACTCCAATTTTCGACCGTAATAATCGTCCTACCCGACAGGCTGTGAGTGCTATATTGGATAAGTTCGAGTCTAAATTTTCACTATTGCACGTTCCGGTGCCAAAAAGACGTCGTACCGCTCGAAGCGAAGGATTCATCGCAGCCGTAAGTGCATCGATTCAAAATGAGCCAAATCAGTCGATTTCACGTCGTTCTCAAGAATTGAGCATCGCTCAAACGACACCGTAGCGTATTTTGCGAAAGAATCTTGGCCTACATGGTTACAAGATCAAATTGACTGAAGAACTAAAGCCACTTGATCATTCGAAACGCCGAAACTTCTCCACTTGGGCTCTGGCAAAGCGAACAAAACGAAGAATTTCATCGAAAAATAATCTGCAGCGATGAAGCCCATTTCTGGCTCAATGGCTGTGTTAATAAGCAAAATATGCGTTATTGGTCAGCAACAACCACACATGTGCTTCTTGAGAACCCTTGGATTCGCAAAAAAATTTACTGTTTGGTTTGGTTTTCATGCCGGAGCTGTGATTGGCCGGTATATTTTCGTGGATGAAAACCACCGTCATGTTACCGACAATGGCGAGCGCCATCGTATGTTGAAAGATTATTTGTGGCCAGAATTGGATGAGCTTGATATCTACGATATGTGGTTTCAACAAGACGGTGCCACTTGCCACACAGCACGCCTCACAATCGATTTATTGAAAGGGACATTTGGTGAACTTGTTATCTCGAGAAATGGTCTGGTCGAATGGCCGCCTCATTCATGCGATCTAACGACATTAGATTTATTTTAAAGGGGCTGTATCAAATCACTGGTCTATACCAACAAGCAAGCAACTTTAGAAATTGCCAACGTTCCAGTCGAAATGTATTGCTGAGTAGTGGAAAATTGGGTCCAAAGAATCGACCGCTGTAAACGGGCTCGTGGTGGTCATATGACCGAAATCGTAATGCTTGCACTAAACCCACAATAAATTTGAACTCAATATCTCAAATATTTGTGTTTTATTAATAGACAAAATTTTTATGTCCTTAATAGAAAAACTTTTAGAAGATAAATCATGATAAAATTCTCTGAATCTCTCTTTAACCGTCCACCCTTTTAAAATTGCATGTCGTTGGTTCGCGATAACGTACGTTAAGATTACTAACCATATTCGTTAAAGTGGATAGTTTTGCAATAAAGAAACGGTTTTACCTGTATTTTATTTGTTTTTGAGATTTTGTTTGGTATTTATCAGTTAAGTTGAAGTTTGCCGAAATGAAAAAAAGTATTAATTTTATTTTATCGACTAAAACGAAGCGTTGGCTTGTCGTTATTTTGTCCACACCAATAAAAAATCACGACGCAGCTGGAGTAGCCAGGGCAGTTGCTCTTGCAGATGCTCGATTTAGCCAGCGTCAGATTGGACGGATGCTTAGATATCTGCGTACAACTGTAAAAGATGCTTTCCGACGGTACAGAAAGTGTAACTGTACGTATAATTATGTCATGGCAACACCAATTGAAGAGCACCGGCCACGGAAGAGATCGAGAAGAGTCAGTCGCATCCGAACCATCAACGGAGCCATTGCATTTTGAACGCAATAAATAGATTATTAACAAACGTTGCGCGTTAGTTTATGGTTTTCCCTCTACAATTATCCTGTTCCCAAGGTCCACCCCTGACAAAATCAAAAATGGGATCCAAGGATGGTTTAGTGCGGGTTACAAGTAAAATTCGAATCGTGCACGTAGAACGAACAAATGCCGTTAAAAGCCATTTTTCCCTCCTCCTCGCGATCTCGTGTTTAATTCTCCTACGGTTCGTCTGCGAAAAGAGACGAAAGGAGAAACTTGCGATATACATACGCGAAAGAGACGAAAGGAGAAACGTGCGACATACATACGCGAGTGGCTACACATAATTGTAATAGTGGTTCGATTTCCCCTTCGGTCCGTATACGAGGGAAACGGAACGCAACACGATGCCGGTCGAAAAGGCCAATACGCTAAACAAGGAACGACTAAAACTTGAACTTAGACTACGGACCGCCTCTACGCAGGGGAACAAAGCCGAGCTAGCACAAAGACTCTGTGAAATTCTGGCTAATGACGAAATCGAAACGGACGGGAAAATGTCAGAATATTCGGGTGAAGATGATGTGCGCGAGTTACGTGATGAAGTGAAGCGATTGAGCGAGTTAATATCAGCTGTCGTCGCCGCGTTACCGAACGGGGGCAAGTTGGCGACGTCCTTAACAACTGAACGGATTTACACTCAACCGATCATAGTACAGGAGCCGACACCACCACGCACTAACGCCATGAAACCGGGTGAGACGCCGCCGGCAGCGACGTTCGAAGTTGACGCGTGCGAACGGTCGGCTAATTTAGTGCGGGCATGTCATAAATTTTCATAACATCCGAGATGTGACGGATATTTTACCAGACTTCGACCCGTCGTCCGAATCCGGCATGTCGGCAGCGCAGTTCGTTGATCGCGTTACGAAGCTTGCCGAGGCATATCAGTGGAACGAAAGAGTTTTGGTGTTCGCCGTGCAAGCCTCCCTAAAGGGGACTGCTAAAATTTGGAGCGATGGTTCTACGCGAGTTCCTGGAAGCTAGCTTGAGCTGGCCGAATCATTGAGGCGAGATTTCCCTAGCCATGAAAGCGAGGCCAATGTTCACATAAAAATGATGAATCGCACCTGGGAGCCGAGCGAGACAACACAAGGATACTTCTATACTATGCTAGCATTGGGAAGACGAGGTAACTTCAGCGATCACGCTATAATCCGGTATATAAGGAACGGACTACGGCATCGATCTTTGCAAAATGCGATCGCGAGCTCAATTTTCGACACCGTCAACGATCTTTTAGCCGCGATAAAAAATTTCGAAACGAATTCTGTTCGAATTTGAGCGACGAACGGAGTCGGGACGAAATTTTGGACCACCACCACCGATACAGCGAGGTATTATGTCATCTAATGCGCGAGCGCAGCCGACTTCGAGCAATTCGGAGTCCCATCCGAGGCGGGGCATATTTCGCTGAACTATCCAAAACCGCAACTTAAACAAAGATGCGAGAAGTGTCAACGAACATCACATACTAGCAACCGATGTCCGAAAAATGAAACTGCGACCGCCGTCAGTAATGTTCGTCGCATAAATTCAACTGAAAGAATTAATCCGCTGGTTAAGGAGGTCCTTCTCAACGGAAACAAAATTAAGTCCTTCATCGACCCCGGCACCGAAAGAACACTCATTCTACGAACGATCGCAATGTCAATGGGAGGCGTGAAGCAGTGTTCACCGATAATCCTACGAGGATATGGAGGAGCTTCAGTAACGTGCAACCAGATACTCAAGGCCAAAATTCAGTTGGATGGTAAGAATCTAAATGCGAAGATTTTTCCGGTGGATGACGACTTGATCTCGGAGCCACTTTTATTGGGGTCAGATCTACTCTGCACATCGGGCAAACGACTGATCATTGAACCAGGAGCTTGTCGATTGGAAAACACTTTCCAAAACGCACCAATTTTTGAGCCAACACTATCCGTCAAAGGAAAGGACCAACAGTATCAGCTTCAGTAAGCATAGAGAATGCTTCCCTAAATCGCTTCCTCAGTTAGGTCAATGCAACTCGGTAACGATGACGATAAGGTTTACGACCTTAAAACCTCTCCGATGCCAGCCATACCGCATAACGTTCGCAAAGCGTGAGCGCGTTCAAGAAAGAGTAAACGAATAGCTCGAAAACGATATCATACGTCCATCATCATCAGAATATTCGTCACCCATTGTCCTCGTTCGCAAACAAAATGGTAAAAACCGTCTGCATTTGTCATGCATGCAGGCCAATACGAATTCAAACCGGATGCGTTTCGGCCCGTGCAATGCACCGAGTTATTTTCATGAGGTCATTACCAAGTTGGTACGACAAATGGGAATTCCTGGTTATATTTCGAGATTCCGGTATGACGCTTCGTCCCTCTAAGTGTACGTTTTTGTCTAAACAAATCACGTTTTTGGGTCATCGAGTCGATGAAGACGGAATAAAACCACGAACTGAAAAGACTAATGCAATTCGAGAGTTTCCGGAACCAACCAACGTTACAGAAGTTCAAAGATTTCTGGGATTGAGCGAGTTTTTCCGCAAATTCATTCGCGATTATTTTCTAATATCGAGGCCGCTTACACTTTTGTTGAAGCAGAAGGACAATTCACAATTTTGTTGGTCGACCGAACAACGAGACGCATTCAAAAAATTGAAATCAGCACTTTGCTGCGATCAGTGCATACGATCCGGCGAGGGAATATCAAGTTCACACACTGGGTCTTGTCGGAATCATGCAACGAGACGACGGTGGGAATTTCAGACCGGTTTTCTACTACAGCCGCCAGTGTAGCAAATCCGAAAGCAGATACCATTGTCATGAGCTTGAAGTTTTGGATATCGTCGAGTCTTTAGAAACATTCCGCATTTATTTGCTCTGTAAGCATTTCGAGATAATTACCGATTGCGCCACAATTAGCACCACAAGAACTTCTAACCAATTGCTACCGCACATCGGTCGATGGTTTCTGAAGCTACAGGAGCACGATTTCTGTATCGTACATCGATCGGCTGAACGCATGAGTCACGCAGATGCTCTAAGCAGAACTCCAAACGAACCACCGAACGAGCCAGAGATAGCATCGGGGAACATAATGCGAGTGGGAGAAAACGAAGACTGGCTTGTACTCCTACAACGACAAGACGTGAAGTTGAAGGACCTAATCCAAGTTCTGAGAGGCGATATTGAGTCCGCTCAATCCAAACAGATCAAGTCAGATTATTAGCTCAAAAACGGTCGGTTATATCGTAAGATCGACTAAGATCTCAAATTCGTCGTTCCGTGTGCAGTCAGGTGGAAAATCATCCGCACGTACCACGATGACATGGGCCACTTTCGTCTTGAGAAAACCATAAATGGAGTTCGGCAAGGTTTTTGGTTCAACAATCTCCGAAAATACATCAAGTCGTACATCGCAGCATGCTTAGACTGCTGCTATAATAAAGGAATCGCGGACAAACCGGATGAGGTGACACCTATTCCGTTCTGGACGTTACACGTTGATCACCTGGGACCTTTTCCACGCATCATTGGAATATCTGATTCGTTCAGTAAGTACTTAATTTTGAGAGCTGTCCAAAATACGAAATCGAAGCCCGTCATTAATGCATTCAGGGATCTGACGTTGAAGTTCGCTCTACCTAAGCGTATAATTAGCGATCGAGGCACTGCTTTTACATCACGAAAATTTGCTGAATTCTGCGCATCTAATGAGATTCAACATATTAAGGTTGCCGTCAGAACACCTCGAGCGAACGGCCAAATCGAACGTGCAAATATCAGTCCATCTTATCATCTCTAAGAACTGCACCAACTGATCATAAGGATTGGGATTTACAATTGCGCAATCTTCAGTGGTCTCTGAATTCGCAATGTCACTCTGTGACAGTTTATTCCGATCGAGTTGTTCGATTATCGCCTTCAAGACGTCATCATGAATCGGCTAGTTATAGCTCTAATATTCAGACACGGAGTAATGAATCGAGACAATTCAATGTGAGGATGGTCGAGTGTCATGGCAGCACCAATTGAAGAGCACCGGCCACGGAAGAAATCGAGAAGAGTCAGTCGCATCCGAACCATTAACCGAGCCATTGTATTTTGAACACAACAAATTGATTAATAACAAACGGTACGCGTTAGTTTATTGTTTTCCCTCTACAATTATCCTGTTCCCAAGGTCCACCCCTGATAATTAGAAGAAAGTTAGCAGAGAGGGATTTGGAAGCATCTCATCCAGATCGAGTTCCACAATTGACCATAGTTCACAGAAGAGCAAAACTTAAGTTTGCCCGAGCACACTTAAATTGGACATCGAACCCGTGGACGGCTGTTCTCTTCTCTGACGAATCAAGAATTGCTTTACGAAGACCTAGTAAACGTCAGCGTGTGTTAAGACGTTGTAGTGAAAGATATGCCGAATGTGCTGACGTTAGAACAGTGGCCTATGATGAGAGTTCAATAATGGTGTGGGGTGCCATTGCTTATGACGCACGTACAGAGTTCATCTTTGATAGCAGCATCATTCATGGTATCAGGTATGTGTAAGAAGTCCGGCAACCACATGTGATTGCTTTTGCGCCATTTATTGGTAAACATTTTGTTTTAATGCACGACACCACGACGGGCGCACACCTCAAGAGTTGTGACTAAATATCTGGTCGAGTTCAATATTCAGCGATTACGATGGCCAGCACACAGTCCTGACCTGAACCCAAGCGAGCCGCAGCTGTTGAAGAGTGGGAGAATATTCCCCAAAGAGAAATTTAACACATAATAGATGGGCTTCCAAATCGGTTACAAGAGTTTATTAGGGCCAGGGTAGGAAATACCCATTACTTATATGGCAAATGAAGGCAGACTTTTTTAAATCAATTTTTCGACTTTTTTGTTTTTTGTCAGAAAACTGCGAATTAACATTTTTTAAGTTTTTTCCATAAATAAAACATATTTTCTTTTATTCTAATATTGTTCTATTTTTTTTTTCTTTAAAAGCCGTCGGGCCTGGCTTTGTGTTAGCAGACGCGTTTCGACTACCTTGAGTCATGGCTCAAAGTAGTCGAAACTCGTCTGCTCACACAGCAAAGCAAGGCCCGACGGCTTTTAAAGAAAAAACAGAATTGGCCTGCGAATACCAAATAAATAAAATTATTGACTATTCTTCTTTTATTTTAGTAAAGGTTCTCCCAGTTTCAGATTATAGCAAAAATAATTAAATTGCAAAACAATTTTGAAGAAATTCAAACGATACTACGAGGCGTGGCAATTAAGTAATGAGACTGATTTTATTGCCGCGCTTGTGGTAAAGCTGCGGCCTTGAAATTCCCTACCCCTCTCCATTGATATACGAGGGTAGTCCCAAAAGTATCCGACCTGACCTATGAATACAGGTGGTTTTAAAAAAACAATTACTGCGATTGACAATACAACCTTTCAACAACTTAATGGGAAAAATTCATAGCGGTACGTTTAATATTATTTTTTACAGACATCCAAAGTGAGCGCTCTCAGTGAATTTGTAAATATGGAAAAAATCGGGCATCGTTATGTGATACAATACTTTCATTTGAAAGGTCTAAGTCCAACCGATATCAAAACCGAGTTGGATTCTACTCTAGGGAATCTGCTCCTTCGTTTGCAACGGTCAAATATAGGGTAGCTAAGTTTAAGCGAGGTCGTACGAGCTGCCAAGATGAACACCGCAGTGGTCGACCAAGTGAGGTCCCTACATCAGAAAATGTGAAGTAAATCCATAAAATGGTATTGGATGGCCGTCGACTAAAAGTGCGCGAGATAGCAGTCATGGCAGGCATTTCGAAAAGTACTGTTCATCGCGTTTTGACCCAAAATTTAGACCTGAGAAAGCTATGCGCAAGATGGGTGCCGCGTTTGCTCACATTGGAGCACAAACAGCAACGTGAGGATGTTTCCATGGAGTGTTTGACAATGTTTCGCAGCAATAAAGCTGAGTTTTTGCGTTGATTTATAACCATGCACGAAACATGGGTCCATCATTTTACACCTGAGACCTAGGAGCAGTCAAAGCAGTGGACTGAAAAGGGAGAATCGGCTCCAAAGAAAGCAAAGACAGTTCACTCAGCTGGCAAGGTCATGGCATCCGTTTTCTGGGAAGCGCGTGGAATAATATTTATTGATTATCTCGAAAAGCAATCAACGGCCCATCTTATGCAGCCTTATTGGAGCGTTTGAGTGATGAAATCAAGAAAAAACGGCCCCATCTGACGAAAAAGAAAGTGTTGTTTCATCACGACAACGAACATTTTCGCAATTTTTTTACTATTTTCTTTGTCGGGTCGGGTACTTTTGGGACCGCCCTCGTATTTACCATCGCTCTAGCTTGTTTAGTTCGCCTGCTGTGTCGTATTGAGTAGACGTGTGTTGGTGGTGCTCGTCACGAAAATGGAGAAACGAAATCAAGAGCAACGCGTCGCGGTAAAATTTTGCGCTAGATTGGGCGAAACAGCCTCGGAAACGTACGCTAAAATTGCATGGTGAAAGTGTTCTAAGTCGTGCCCATGTGTTTCTATGGCATAAAGAGTTTAAGGAGGGGCGTGGAAGACGAGGCGCGGAGCGGAAAATCAGTCAAGATGCGAACTGACACAAATGCGCAGCGTGTGCGCGTCGTAATCCGTGAAGGTCGGCGTTTAACAGTTCGAACGTTGGTCTCGGAACTGGGTATGAACCGTGA
Source organism: Odontomyia ornata (assembly GCA_963969285.1). Classification (NCBI taxonomy): domain Eukaryota; kingdom Metazoa; phylum Arthropoda; class Insecta; order Diptera; family Stratiomyidae; genus Odontomyia; species Odontomyia ornata. The sequence continues at coordinate 155,383,221 of OZ017738.1, read as the reverse complement.
AATAGACAAATTTTAACCGACGATTTTGGGATGAAAAAGTTGTGACCGAAGATGGTTCCAAAGAACCACTGTCCCAGTATTTGGCCTCTAAAGGGATCGCCGTGTTGCAAAAGCCGCCTTATTCGCCCGATATGTCACTCTGTGACTTTTTTTTGTTCCCTAGAACAAACTCGGTGGTCAAAGGAACCCATTTTGAGTCGATTACGGACATCCAGGCGGCCGTGACGAGGGTACTCGGGGACATTCCAGCCCAAGCGTTCCAGAAATGTTACGAGCACAGAAAACGCGCTGGAATCGTTGGATGACAGAGTTGTAGAATCATTTTTAAATATACGGTTTTCATGGAATTAAGTCTCATTACTTAATTGGCACGCCTCGTAGGTAGCCGGTTGATTGTACCTCTGGGTACATCAAGTATGTGCGGACGTTATTGCTATGTTAAACTACGGAAAATTTAGACGAACACTGTACAACAAATAATAGAAAATGGAATGGTTTGCCAGCTTGCATTTAAGCCGCTGCTGTCTGCGCGCACCTCACAGCTGAATGAGCGGATTACCTGAGGAGGGAAGGCGAGTGGTAAACCGAGGATACTTGGAAGATTTCAAACTGCTGCTTGTCCGTTGGGAGTAGACGTTTGTTGAGTCCAAAGTTTATTATTAGGCCCAACCAATGAGTATAATTAATCGGTGCCTTTGAATAGTGATTTCTCGTGAATAACGTTATTCGAGCAAGTACTGATATACATTGAAATCTGGAACTTAATACAATAGATTTTTTGTCATATGTACGAAGAATAATTTCAATTGATTCTTGAACGTTTTAGGAAAAGTTTAAAATTATAAAGTGTGTTCACTTTTGACCGTTTTCGTATACTTTCTTCTAGGAATATTATGAACTATCACTACATTTTCTAGGTGGATCAGAAGCGAAGGTTTATGGTAAGTCAAATATATATCTTAAGAATATACATCAGAATCTTTCCTATATTCATAGAACTTTTTAAATCAGTAGAAGCCAAAATATACGAAAAGTGTTTATGTTCTAGTCTTTTAAATTCGCTAAATGAAAATAAATGATAGCAGATGCTGACACTGACAGCCAAAGCAATCGTTTTTTCAAGCATATGGCCTGGCGCCACAAGCAGCTATATAAAAAAAAGTTAAGTAGAGCTTCGAATAGGTTGAACAAAATTTATGATTATTGCTAGTTTTTCAGGACGATTTGACAAACCCAAGTTAGTGAGTTCAAATTTGACGGAACTGTTGATTTAACTCGAACAAAAGATTTCATCAGCATTTGCCAACAGTAGGTTTGGTTTCCAGGCATTCGTACAAACGAAATTGGTAGGCACAGAGAACTATCCAATGTTTGCCATTTTCTCAATATTCGCAACGAAAGTTGAAATCATTCTAAAGATCTCTGGGCAAGCATAAATAGAAAAGAACACATGTTCCATCGTCCACTTAACGCACTTGCTTTCTTTACGTAGCATGGTCAAGGACACTAGTTAAAGGAAAGATGTCTAGCATAGGGTCATATGCGAAAGACACACGGAAGTGTTCAACATCAGCTTTTCTTGGAGCTTCCACTGACATGACAGTGATTGCCTTTCACTGATAAGCGCATCGCAACAAAATTAATCGTTTCACAACCTATCTTTTGCCAGTACATTTAATTCAGATTCTAGTCCACTCTCCATTTACAGTGAAAATTCCAAACTTAAAAATTGCGTCACTACTCTACTACCGCAGCTGCATTGCTCCGACAGCCAGCAACTGCGCAATCGGAGAACACGGCAAGATTATTTCATCTGCTCCCCCGGTACCCGGACTAGAGAAAAGAAAAAAATGGCAGCCACCAACGATACCTTGCTCCTCATCACTGGCCAACTGCGACTTGGCCATTATGCGCCTCTTTTCACAGTCCCTGAGGAATTCCCGGGATCGGCCTCTGCACTTGCAACGGTATAACGGCATGCAACTAGATCCCGTGTCAGTGTCTTACAACTGAATGGAATTTCATTCATTACCAAATCGGCAATTGGCACTTTGACGGCCGTCGCGACCGGTTGACTGGTTAAGCTCACGACGCAGTTGGAAAACGTGCACTTTGACGGCAGCGAGTGCTTCCAATTAGTCAAGTTACAGAGTCCCAGGTGCTGTGCGAATGCACCATGTCCTCTTCGATTTTTCCCACGGAAGGTGTGACGGCGCCTGCAGACCAACCGACGATGAACACGAGATACCAGCGAACGCTTGCAGTTGACGCTTAATCTAGAGAAAATCAATGAAATTACCTTATTACCGCCAACACGATTCCGATATTCGCAACCTCCCGCTGAATCGCTTCACCCTTTAAACACCACGAAGACTAAAAAGTTTTATAAAATCCCGTGCACAGGTCAAACACACCTCCGACTTGAAAACAAAAATTGCGATTGAGTGCGCGAACCGCAATCCAGAAAAGATGAAGTTTTCAATTGAGTGAAGATGGCTACACTTGAAGATGAGAAGGTCGTAGACATCAAGTACAATTATTTAATAGGCGTTAATCATCATGCGATTTTTCGCTAAAATGAAATGTTTTCAAGCCACATCGTTCCAAAAGGAAGCATAGGATTCTACATTATGTAAAAATAAGCTCAAATAAATATTATATAGCCTCTTTTCAAAGTTTAAATATTATCTAAAATAGGCATTATTGGTAAATATAGCAAATACTTTTTGTACACCCCTACATATTACCGGCTCAAGTGACAATTGACAATCATTGACAGTTGTATGCACGTGCACGTGTTTTCATTGAACTGACAGTAATCTTGGTGCAATTTACGTTTACATACGGTTTACTATATTACGAGTAATTAACGATGCCTCGTTCCAAAAGAGACAAGAAAAGTGCGTGTTTTTTGGAATTTCTTATTTTCATTTTTCTATAACCAGAAGTTTCTATTCTCTTCTTAGTTTCGTTGACGAAAACTGATCGCAAAGGCTTGGCATGGAAACAACACATTGTTGAAGATATCCGAACATGTGTTGAAAAGTATCCCGTAATTTTTGTATTTTCCGTCCAAAATATGCGGAATAATTTGCTTAAAGACCTTCGTCAAGAAATGAAAAAGGACACTAGATTTTTCTTTGGTAAGAACCGAATAATGCAGCTTGGTTTGGGACGGTCAAAAGAGGAAGAAATTGAACCCGGATTAGCAAAGGTAATTTTTGCGTCCTTATTACATTGAATATTTTCGGATGCTTGGTTTTTCGTGCCCTTACATTAAGTGCCAAAAGTATTCGTACGACTACCGATTTTTCAGTAAATACTGTAGTGAACAACAATTTTGGCAAATACACTTGCCAGAAAAAGTATCCGTACGCAATGAGAAGAAAACATTAAAAAAAAAAAAAACGTGCTGAAAAATTTTTTTGTTAAAATTTATCAAAAGTTTTTGGTTATAGCACTCTTTTATCGAATGGTTACCGCTGCACCGATTGCGTTCAAATTTTGTATTCCGGAGCACTTTTTAATTCTAAAACCGATAAGGTGAGGAAAAATCCGATCCAAAACCTTTTTCAATATAATTTTATTAATTTTAGTATCGAACTGACAGATGAGCACTACATTTATTCGTCAATTGACAACCCACACATTTATTCAATTGTGATCAGATATTGTCATATAACACAGTTGAAGAAAATGGGATGAGAATTGTAATTCAACAATATTTTGGTGGAATTTAAGGCATTAAATTATAATATTTGAAATGGCAGATCCCCGCTGCTGTAATATATTGTGCAAGGACGGTTTCTAGAAGAGCAGCCTTCTTTTCTCTAGAAGGGCACCCTTCTATTCTCTAGAGGAGCACCCTTCTATTCTCTAGAGGAGCAACCTTCTATTCTTTAGGTGTGTATTCTATAGAAGGGCATCCTTCTATTCTCTAGGGAAGCATCCTTGTACTCTTCCTTCTACTCTATAGAAGGGTACCCTTCTATACTTTATGATACCCTGCTGTTCATTTGAAAAGTACCCTTCAATAGAATAGAAAGATGCTCCTCTTGAGAATAGAAGGGTGCCCTTCTATTCTTTTAAAAAGCACCCTTCTATTCTTGACAAGGGCACCTCTTTAGTTTTTAGAAGTTATTTTCTTCAATTGTGTTATATGACAACATGTGGTCACAATTGAATAAATGTGTAGGTTGTCAATTGACGAATAAATGTAGTGCTCATCTGTCAGTTCGATACTAAAATTAATAAAATTATATTGAAAAACGTTTTGGATCGGATTTTTCCTCACCTTATCGGTTTCAGAATTAAAAAGTGTTCCGGAATACAAAATTTGAACGCAATCGGTGCAGCGGTAACCATTCGATAAAAGAGTGCTATAACCAAGTTTTTATTCAATACCTTATTAATATTTGTCAATCATCATTTCTGTAGCATATCTTAAAATACTTTATTATATATAACAAAAACCTTCACTCAAATGAAACAGAAAAAATAACCGTACATAACAAAATATATTTAAAACTATCAAGCTTTTTGGTTAAATTTAGGTGTTTAGTAACTTGCCGGGTAGCCTTTTCGTATGAGAGCCTCCTTTAATCGATTTGGCATACAGTAGACCAATTTGGATGTATCCTTCCAAGTTGTTTCCCCCATTCATCCAAAATAACCCGTTTTCGCATTTCCTTGGAAGTTATGCTGTGCTGACGAATCCTGCCCTCCAGCAAATCCCACAAATGCTCGATATGATTGAGATCTGGGGATTAAGCTGGCGTTCGTAACTTGTAGTAATCGAGGAGTTATGGCTCAAAAAGCCAGCGCTTCCACAGGCACACAGCACAACTCCGCACGAAGTACCACATAGTGCTGGAGCACATGCTCCACCAACATTACCTCCGTCTCAAGCAGTCTCCGCACCACCAGTGTCAGCTGTACCCCAGCCTAATCAAGTGGGTATGCAACTTGGACTGAGTAAATCGACGGCGAATGAAGTCAAATCTCGATTATTCCCATTTCAAGAGCCACTAAGTGCACCGGACCCTCATAATCATCACTCCGTGAAGCCAGAACCATCGGAGGTACAATAGTTTAAAAATGTAATGTCTGGTATTACTAATATTTGAGAAATGTAGAAATAAAGTATAAGATCTAAAAACTAAATAAAGTAATACTAAAATAATTCTTAAGTGAATGATAAAGCAAAATGGGAAAAATTGAAACAAAGAAATCTCAGAGAGCGTGCAAATGTCTTCGTTCAAATCTATTCAAAAAAGATCCGTGCAACTCAGATTTCTTCCGCTATTCTATAATAACAATAAGAAACAGGGATCCCAATTGGATTTAGCGCCTCGTCTTTCCTTGCCCCATGCAAAAACAGTTGAGGAACGCATTCAAGCAAACATAGTAAAAATGCGAATTCAAGTACATGTAAGTGTTGTAGATGCATTACATATATTTACTGCTAAGATTATGATTTAATTACAATGAATTGAAATGTGAAAACAAAATCAAAGAGTAATGCATTGAGTTTGAAAATAAGAGAAAAGGGCAAAAAGAGATATGAATATATATATAGATGAGAATATATATTAGCGATTGAGTAAAACAACGTACAAGCATGAAGCGAAGTGGACAAGCACCATATGAGCATGAAAAGTTCAGAGCAATTGTAAAGTAAGTGAAATGAAATGAAAGATCTTCACCGGCCCTGACATTACACTGAACAACATTCAAATCTCCAACACATGCAACAGCTATCACTTAACTAACATTGTTCTGGTTCCATTTTTTTGTCATAGTATCAGTATATGGAAGAATGCACAAAACACTGACAATTGATGATAATTTGAGTTCTACATTCGAATGGAAAGGGAGAGTGCGAATATTACCAACAACGAATCAACAACGAATCAACAACGAACATCTCAAGAAGAGGAATAGCGGTGGCGATAGCGGGAGTAGGACCGGTGGGTGTTGCTGGTGCTGCCGCGAAGAGATGGGGAGTCGAGTTGCAACCGCGGACGCGCGTGGACGCGAGGAGTGAAAGAAATAGTGCGTGTCTTATAGTTAGACTTGTATTGAATTTTGACATCCTTTGAAGTAGCCAAGTCTAATACAAGAAAGCGCGAATTAAATTTTTATGACGACTTAACTTGCAAGAGAAATTGAGAGTGATTTACTAAGCAATGAAGGTGCGTCGCACGCACTTTTCCTGTGTCGCACTGTTCTAAAAAGTGGAAAAAACTCGTGCTCCGGGAAAATATATGGTGGAAGTGTTTTCGCTTGGGTGTGCAAAGGAAAATATCGGGTCTCTTGCAAGCATCCTCCATTGAAGGATCGAATCGCATGTTTGAATGAAAAAAATACAAAAAACTACGAAACATTGGTTTAATCGTTGGGTGATTTTAATCGAAATGTTAAGTTTCCGTTATATTAAACCGGGGAATATCGTTGCAAATGAATTCATATAGTGTCACTAGTTTAAAAATGGCCGGACGTTGCGGGAAAATTGGTTAAAACTGTATCTTTAGTTTTCTATCCGATCCTTTACCAGTACTCTGTGGAGCATCCGTCAGTAGTTTGTGAAATGCGCGATATTTGCTGATCAAAAACACTTTTGCTCGCGTCATTTGTTTCCTGCGGTTCTTTTGACGAGACACATCTTGGGCATGATTGTGGAAAAAACGATAGCATCCTTCGACTTGTTCTTCTTCCACGCCAAAAAGGCTGAATAGTCAGTGTTCAACGTTTACTGAGACGATTAGAGATAGATTTTACATGCATCATGTACCGCTATACAAAAAGAAAATTCCGTTCCGACTAGTTGGGGGCCTTATACCAACGAACACCTGTTCAATCAGATCGTGACACACATTGTAATTAAGCGCTATTAGATGAATCTTAGGCGAGGAAAAATATTTTATTTATGAACCGTGCAGAAAACGACCTATATAAATTTTATTATCGTTGTTCGCTTAGTTTTCCCATTAAGTAATTCCTTTCCGTTAAACGTTAGAAGTGTAGAGTTAGAACTCGTGGAAGAAAGTTTGTGAATCGCGAAAAGCAAAATCCTAAAACACCCAAATTTTCGTCAACCATATGATTTCAGAGAACACCCGCAATTGTCATCGAGCGCTCGGAGGACCATGCGGGTGAGTACCCTTTTATTTTGTTACATATACCTATATTTCTTTTTTTTGTATATTTTGTTATATATATCCTATTATTTTTGCCGTTAATTTTTTTTGTGTTTACATTTCAAATTTTGCCTTTCGTTCTTCTTACTTATATTTCAAATTTTGCTTTGATTCTTTTTCCGTATATTTCGAATTTTAATTTAATTTTTCTTATTTCAATATCAAATTTGGCCCTGGAAGCCAATAAAATCGTGTCGCGATATATATAAGCGAGATAATGTATATATTTGTATGGAATCAAATAGCTAATATAATGGAGTGCTAAAGTCAACGCTAATCGGTCTTTTCTTTCCTTCCCCTCTGACCGGGTATAGGACCCGGTACGGTGGTAGGCTCCCCTCATAAAATATGAGCCAGCCGCCGGGTACAAGTTAATCTCATATAATCTTTCTGTTTCAGGTGACATCGTGGGTTGAGTGGCCCAAGCAGAGTGCCTCTTTATGGCATAGAGTTATGCAATCCAATTGTATAATTCTATGACATAAATTGGTCACCGGGGTACTCCCCTTCTGATGGAAAAGTTCATACAATTCAAGTTGTATGAGTTTTCCACTCAGAAGAGGAATACCTGGCCACTTCAACCAGATATCTATGGATTTATTCCGGTTGGGTGGGTACGAAGGGGCTCCACCACCACCCGTTTGCCCCTCTTTCATTTGTGGGCCATGAACTTCGTCGGGTAATGACGAGGTCACCCCACGTTCGCCTTTCTTTTCAGGTTCCACTTGTTCTCGTAACAAGTTCTCTCTCCCTCTGTGAGGTTATCTACAATTTTTGCGACTTCGGTCGCCTCTTGATCTGCAGTCCAATTCGTGAATGCGAAATTATTTTGTAGTGGGTCCTCGTGCTGGGGAAATGAACCCGCCCCACGACACCGCAATGCTAGCCTGCCAGCGCATTCACGCGTCTCCAGACGAGGGCATTCTCGGCAGATACCTCCATCTTCTTCTGCCGGGGCAGCAGACCATCGCTGCAGTCCTTCACGGACATTTTTGAAGATTATTATTCACTACAAACTGATAATTTATATTGTACAGCAACGAACGCTTAACGTTGTGTGCCGTGTGCTTAGAATCTTTATCGTGCTGGAACCAAAAACCGTCACAAGTCCCAACTGGCGAGGACTTTGCGTCTTACCGGTCTTCAAAATGTTTAGATAAGCATATTGATTCATCGTTGAATCTATGAAGACCAGCTCACCAACTCCTTCCACCACCGTACACTCCCAGACCATTACACCACCTCCAACATGTTTAAAAGCTGGTGATCGATTTTTTTTTTCTCGTGGGCAGAACTTGCTTTCATCCTGCAGGCTCTGGAGGCTTGTTTAAATATTCATTCGCAAAATCAACACGTTTTTTTCTATTCGCTTCCGATATGTACGGTTTGTTACGTGCAACTCGGGCACAATACCCATCTTTTCAATATTCTTCGTACAGTGTCTTCGTGGAGATCCTTGCTAGATGATTTTCCCTTATTTGTGAAGCAGTTACACATGGGTTCTTTTTCACTGCTTGAAATACTGTACGTTTCTCGCGTTCAGTTAATTTGCTTGGCCGACCGGAACGTGTCCTGGACACTATAAAGGCAGTTGCAATAAATTATTGCACAACATACTGATCCGAACAGTAGATTCTTCCTATTAATTTTTCTATTTCACGGAAGGATTTACCTTCTTTGAGTTTAAGGGTGATTTTTCTTTCACTATCGCAATAGTCTCCTTCACAAAATACTCGCAATAGTTTTGTTCACTTCAAAACCTACTACAAATTAACAAAGAACTGTCATATGAATCAAGTACATGCATACGCATCTTCATGTGCCTCCACGTAACACGGGGAATCCCCCGTTCTGTCTGGTACAGAAACTTATTCTGGTCAAACATGCTGCCATGTTTTATACATCCCATTCATTGAAAATACGTTTAGCTAGTAAACATGGCGGGATATGCAGAAAACGAAGAAATAATATCCGTCACCCTACATGAATACCTCCCTTTTAATACCTATATTAACATTAATTTTATGCATGTACGGATACTTTTTCTGGCAAGTGTATGTTGAATGAAGCTAGTCATAATGCAAAGCCAAACGAAAATGTTTTTCTTTTTTTTTGAAAAGCCGTTGGGCCTTGCTTTGTTCTGTAAGCAGCCGCGTTACGACTCCTTTGAGTCATCTTCAGTGTCTAAAGAATGTGTTGAAGGGAATGACTTTATATAGTCGTAGGATGGGTTAAGCAGGTAGTACTAAATTAGGTCAGGTAGAGGTATATTAGGTTTTTATTTTTTGGATTGTTGGATGTCCGAAATGGAGCTGTTAGATAAGGGACTTAAACACAAACCGCAACAAAGACCTAGAACAACTAGTAATCGACACTGAACTAGCCATCAACAAATTGCTGCATGAACAACAGACACGTGCAAGACATACTGCAGTAGATATACTGCCAAAAATACGCACTAGCATAAGCAAAACGAATTTCCGCGAAGACTGTAAGATATTAAAACACATACAGAAAAAACTTAAGGATAACCTACTAACAGTGAAAAAGGCTGTCAAAGGACAAACAACGGTGATCCTTAAAACAACGGAATACGTACAAAAAAATAATAGACTTCATTAACGCCAACGGATACAAACTGGTAAACAAAGACCCCACTAATAAGTTCCAAGCAGACTTACGTACTGCTATTATACAATCCACACTAATCATTCCTCCTAATACTAAGCACCGCAACATAAACCCAAATCCATCCACAACATCCTTAAATCATAATTCAAGCTCCACAAACACTATCCGGCCTGTCGTCAAAGAAAGCCCGGTTCCTGCATACCAATTAGCACAATAGTTGGCAAGGATAATTGCTGATGTCATACACCTTGACCACAAATACACATTAAAGAATAGCCGTGATCTAGCGAACTGTACCGCCTTGTTAACATCGACTGACACTAGTCGACTTTTATCACTAGACATCACCAACCTCTAAACGTCTATAGCTGTCGATGAAACACTGACCATGCTAAGAGGAAAACGTTCAATCTCATAAAGACCACAATCAAGCAGAACTATTTTAAATTCAATAACAACACGGCCTGGGTATGGGACATCCAATCCCGTCAATAATGTCAGAAATATTCTTACAATCTTTGGAAGAGGTCCATGTACCCAAAATTGTCAAAAGGCTCAATGTAATATTTTACAGACGATATGCGGATGACTGTTTCATAGTTATTGTCTCACAAGAAAATAAACAAGACAAACTACTTACCTATATGAATGAAATACACCCGAACATAAATTTCACTATAGAAAAAGAAACAAACGAACAACTCAACAATAGGGTTTTCCATTAGGGTCATAACAATTTTGTATATATGAACGCACCCTTAAACTTTTTTAATAAATTGTCGATGTCAAAACATTAGTTAAAGTCAACATTTTCATCGTGGTAAAGCTCACAAACCAGCAACGTTTAGAACATTAAAAATTACTACCAAAATTCGAAGTCGATGGTTGCAACTTTAAGAGCGCTTACTCCAATTTTCGGCCGTGATAATCGTCCCACCCGACAGGCTGTACGTGCTATAGTGGAAAAGTTCGAGTCTAAATTTTCACTATTGGACGTGCCAGTGCCAAAGACAGTTAACACCATGTCGTGCTCAACAATAGGGCATCGCTCAAACGACACTGTAACGTATTTTGCGAAAAGATCTTGGCCTACATGGTTACAAGATCAAATTGACTCAAGAACTAAAGCCACTTAATCATTTGAAACGCTGAAACTTCTCCAATTGGGCTCTGGCAAAGCTTGAAGAAAATCGAAAATTTCATCGAAAAATCATCTCTAGCGATGATCATTTCTGGCTCAATGGGTTAATAAGCAAAAAATGCGTTATTGGTCAGCAATAACGTGAAAAGGGAAAATTAACGGAACAAGCAAAGCGCTATGATGCGAGTGGAGATTTCGTGTCCCATGTGAACACAAGCGATAGAACTTCGGAGTGGAAATTAATACAGTTAATTTATAATACTAGAGAAGAAGTGAAATTTAAGTGAATCGTGACATTTCCTTTTCCCATCACCGTCCCTTAGTACGAATGCGGTGATCTAATTTGCCGTTCTTGATAAATTGCCCACGAACACACTTTCAGATAGCAGAATTCTATGCCTACTTTTCCAACATAAATCCCTTGGCGTGAGAAGCACCTCTGAAGGGATTAGCCTTCCATCCATCTTGTGCCCATATAAGCCTTTTTGTAATCCTTATCTACCCATCGTTGATCCCGACGGTGATTCACATGTTTACAAGCAGTTAGAAGACCTCGTGTACCCATATTTAGTATGTGTACGATTCAGACCGTGGCGGAAGTGAAAGGCTCGGCTTTATGTCCCTGCAGATGGCAACTGTGATGAAGTGAATGTGAATGAAGTTTTGCGGAGATTTCATTATTCCTATCAATTACTCTCCTGCATAATTACCAACTGCCCGCTGAACCATATTAAACAGTAACGTGAACAAAACGAAATTTATCGGTGGAATATGAAGCAGTAGAAGACCATACTGTAGTAATCGAGCAATTAGTTAAATTTACTATTTTATTACTTTAAATTATTTGATAATTTCATGTAGAATTTAAATTTTATTTATGTCAATTTATTGATTTTATATTTTTTTGTATATTCAGCATAACTAAAACTGCTCGATTAGAATTCGGCGCAGGCAAAGGGTTAAAAGAAATTCATGCATAATATATCCCAGATCAACTTATTCACTACACAACCAGAAATCATTTCTATATAGAACATCCGTTTATGACTAGAAAGCATGGAAATTACAGATTCTCGATTCCGCTCATCGAAATGGGAATTTTGTGCAGCTCGTGAACGGGAGTCTGCTCGGGATTGTGCACCAGCGTGGATGTGGTTGGAACGCAGAACGAAATTTCAACTCTTCGTATGTCGGACAATGTTGCTTGTTTTGGAGTCCGTCGCGAGGCTAGAAGCCTGAACTGCACAAATTCGTGAGTGTCGGACAGTGGAAGAGGATTGAACTTCAATCGAACCGAATGCACTCGGCGCAACGAAAAATAAGTTTTAAAGTTTATACGTGTGTGCCATTACGCGAAGAAAGTGCTATTTACAATCCCAATTTGCGCGATTTATCTCTCTCCGGTGTTGCCCATGGTGAATCCCTCTTTGAATTCGGAATTGTCTGTTCCGCTTCCCATCGCACTTTTCCGGTTCTGCCGTGTTATCTGGCACACATGAAAACAAAACGCCTCGCCATATCTTTCCCCGCGAAAACAAACAACTTCAAAGGACTTTCCGCGGACAATCAGCTGGCGGAATAGTTTGAGTGCGGCCAGAGGAGTTGAGCGCGTCTTGTGGAGTAGCGCTAGTGCAGGACTATATATATATATGTATATATATATATATATATATATATATATATATATATATATATATATATATTGTAATGATTTTTTTAATGGCCCGTGTAGGACACGGGTGCCGATGGTCTGGCATAAGTGTCAGCGAGCTATAAACAACACCGAGCTCAGCTAACTAGCTTCGCTTAACGACTGCGTACGCGTGCTTGACGACTAGCATTTGCGGGATCATATGAGGCGGGTTCTTGTCGAGCCACGAAGCTCGTTAAAGTTAGCGGACACGGAGGCTTGAGACAAACGCAAACATTACACAAAAAGCAACCGTTACTTTCACAGAAGAAGGTCGTTGCATTACAAGGGGAATGTCAAACCTAAAGATGTTAAAGTGGCTGAAGTGAACCACTCATCTCTGCCTAAAGGATGGAAACTTGACGGATGCAGTTTACTTTACATTAGTAAAACAACAAACTAAGCAAGTTCGACGGGGTGACCACCTTATCTCTTCAGGAGCAGCCACTCCTGATCACCACGGGGCTGCTCGACTGCTTATGTTTATTACAAGATATATGTGTAAAAATCGGAAACATTGTTTTACACATACGATGATGGAGCATAGCTTCACGTTTGCTTTAAAAAGGCTTGTTTCATGATTCTACCTAGCTACAGGACATGTATGGAAACGTTTTGGTGCCAATTGAAACTTAGAAGTAATAATACTAAAGATCCACACTACACGCGTGCTAAGATATTTCAAGGAGTTGAATCGTTCAAATTATAGAAAATGGTGCAGCAGCATTCTTCTTTAATAATAATTACTACAAACCACTTCACAATTAATGACTGATTCTCAAAATTAATGTGTAAATCGATTTACCGATCAAGACAATTACAAACTTACTCCACCTTTTAAATTGGAGTTACTTGTTAAAAAAATTCGACTTATTAGCTCTCTAACGATGGAGCATTTCAAAGAAGTCTTACATCAGTTTTTGATATAAACCGAGAATTATGTCATTCATGTTCGAAATTGTCAAACTTACAGTGTGTTATCATTCAAAATTTAACGATTATGAGTCATGCGAACTTACTTGGCGAAATTTGTTAAAAATTTTGATTTGGGTAAATCATCAATATTTTGACTTGAAGGAAATGATTTAACTGCGGTTTGAAATCTCTTCTCGCCAAACAGATTGCTCACACTTTTTTTTTGCAACAGTAAGAGTTCGGTTTTAAGGAAAGATTTCTTACAATTATTTTAACACAGATGATTATTTGTACCGCTCCTCTATATAAACATTTATCTTAAATAGAATACAAATATACTCCGAACTTTCAAGTCTTAATTTTCCGAAAACGGAAATGTTTAGTACAAGCATTACTTTCCAAGTGAAAGCACTCTATAGAAAACCTTCTTTTCGGGCATTTTTACATTCGCTTGCATACTATAAAATCAATTTGCTTTAAAGGGTAAGAATTTTTATCAATTTCCCTATTTTGGCTCTCATTTCTAAGTCTAAAATAACGTTTTGCTATTTGAACCAAATTATGGAGAAACTTTTGAGTGAAAACTAGCTTCCAAAAGATGCAAAATAAATTAATGAGATCTAGATGTATCATCTGGTAATGAAGACAGTAAGACATATATTATTTCGAGCTGATGAAAATGTTGGCATTGCCATAAGGAGGATATTGCGTGAGTAATCTTTGTTGAAAATGATAATAGTTCAAATTGACTGTATTTATGAAATGATATCCGCATCTTTGTTCCTGTAGGTTCCTATTTACAGAAGTCAATTTGTTTGCTCTGAATTTATAGTCCAAATCCACGATGGGCCACTGAGCTCATGTTGAAGAATGCGATACACGAGAATGCGCGAATCCGCGGTAGATTTATCGGGAGCCTCGCGAAGGCAACGATAAAGTATTGGCGAAAAGTTTCTTCGGGAACGCGTTTAAAACGGGCATTTGACTCGGTGGCTGAAAAATTTTATCTGGACATAGTCTACTTGTGTACTTGTGTAACCTACGACCGAAACTCCTCTCCGAACTAGCTACTCGTAGTTGCAAGCAGCCACCTTGGATTAGACTATGGTTACCCAGACTAGTTGACCTGTTGGGTACAGTATGTTGGCACGTACCGAAACTTTATGTCTTAAACCGATGAGAGGTCGGTTTAAATGTCCTTCGGGAAATCTCGAACGTACGAGAACATGAGAAAAATCATTACACCTTCTACAATGCAAAAGTGGAGTATGTCAAATTTAGGCCGACAGTGCAGAAACTGCAGCAGACTTGGACATATAACCCTCTTTTGTAAGTATAAAGCCCGCAAGTGTTTAAAATGCGGATTGACAGAGTATCATCTCTGCAAAAGCAGCGATCACACAGCTACGGACCAAAACACCCCGAAGTAGACAAAATACGAGCACGAAGTAGTAGTTCGATATTAGAAGTTACCAACAAAGCAAAAACTAATAAGTAGAAACAGATACGAGGGCCTAGATCTTGAAGAGCTCACGCACATGGATTTAAGAAGGGAAAAATTCACAAATAAACGAAACCCTCTCAGGGATGTACGAAAAGTTATCAATAAACACACTTATGCTAACATTGTGGCCGCACGTCCTAAGGGTACGCGCCCCATGCAAACACCTAAGGAAAACGTGTTCCCAGTCGTAGAGAACATACCAGTACAATTAGAACTAACTCCGATCCACATAAGACCCCATAGGTACAAAGAATCATTGATGATTTCAAATATCTCTAACTTTCGACCGCGCAAGTACGGGAGCGGATATGCTTTTATTGAAGAATTTAGGTAAATATATTTCCACATTACAGAAAAATATTGAAGATAATAAAAAACCAGTGCAGACTGGATCGCCCGACAGCAATACGTACGGTGTCCAGCTTTCAAGAAATACATATAGAAATGTTTCACTTCACTCTATCGATTGTTAATTTTAAATTTATTTAATCAACTTGTAAAGTTTAAATCTAATTTTATTGAGAAGCTTTTGTAGGTCGATGAACTGTGAAGCTATGGACTCCAGGAGCGCTCCATACCCAAGGTGTAAACTGTGCCCATCCGTTCAAACTACGCGTTTAGTATTTTGCAATTGAATGTCCAAAGCCTAATTAAACATAAGGATAACATCGGAGTGCGACTAACCAGGCACAATTTTGCCTGCACGTTCCTTTAAGAGGTGCTAAGTTAACTATAGCAGATATGCAAAATATAGGAATTACGTCCTTATTGGAAATCTAAGAGCGAATACCATTGGTGGGGGTTGGCATCTTATTACGACAGGGTATCAAATAAAGACAAATTAGTTATAACACCAACCTGGAAGCGATTGCCGGGCAAACATTGAATCTCAAAAAAAAAATTAGCAGTTGTCTCGGTATATGCTCCACCGAGGGTCACAGCATCAGCCTTCAAAATCAAAATGGATAAAGTCATGCACCTTTTGGATCATACCAGACGTATTGTCATCAGATGTAATATAAACGCGAGACACACTCATTGGGGTGTCAATATCTCCAACACCAAAGGCAAAGTCCTACTCGAATAGGTTGAAAATCTGAAATTCAAAATACTTAGCATCGGAATTTATACCTTCAGAAAAATCACGGTTGATGGCAAATGTTTTTGTCCTCTCCGGATGTTACAGTCTCTAACGTACCGTTCGAGCTAACCCACTGGTGTGAAGTCAAGGACGATCTGTGCAATAGGCCATTGTCCAATAAAGATCACTATTAATATGGACTCGAGTACATGGCGGCGGTGTCGAGACAAGTACAGGATTAGTAGCGATATCGCTACTGGTACCTTTAAATGGGATTTCGAGATGATCATCAATCAAGCGAGCCAAATCATTAAAATAACAACAAATGGAAGAGAATTAAATACAGCAACAAATATTGGTGGTCGAAAGGACTAGTGAAGAACTGGAAAATGAAAAACGTGGCTTTAAACGGTTAAAGAACTTAGAGAACTGGTCTGCCTTAAATGAAGCTAGATATAGGAAAAGCGGCGGTTAGAGAGGTCACAAAGAAAGGGTGGGAAAAAATGTGCTTCACGCCTGTGAGGAATGTAACATCAAATGTTTCTGGGCTTTTATAAATAATATCAAAAACCTCAAGAATAGGAATTCAAGTGATGAATAAATGAAGAGAAAAGTCTACATTTCCTTCAGGAGATCAGGAACAAGCAACATCTTCAAGGAAGCTGTAATTGTCGTTAATCCTGATCACCTCTTTAATTGCGAAGAAACCAAACAGCTCTTCAATGTGCAAAGAAAGCCAACGGCGCCCGTTTTCGACACAATTGATTACAACATGCTAAAAATCCTCGCTGCAAATCACCTTCAATGCCTCCTTAAGGCTTATAATAAAGCGGTTATTGAGTGCAAAGTTCCAGATGCATGCAGGCTTATTAGAATCGCTCCTATACTGAAACCCAAAAAGAGTCCAGCACATCTTAGTAGTTACAGACCGATCTTCTTAATTAGTGTACCAATAAAAATAATCAACAGAAAGATCAAAATTAAGCATTGAGGGGAAACTATATCTAATCCCCAAATTGCTCAGCATAAAGGAAAAACAGATGGACTTTTCCCCATCTCAGTATACTGATGCTCAAACTAGCAAAAGACAAGGTTTCTATGTTTAAAATGGCTGTCATTCTCGACACCACTAATGCATAAGAACATGGGGATCTTAATTTTCTAAAGCAAACTTTAGTCAACGTCGAAATACCAACTGGATTATCGAACTTTTTAGCCGAAGAACCGTGTTGTTAAACAACCAAAGAGTCACGATAAGCAACGGTCTCCCACAGGTTGATGTTTTAAGCCCCCTCCTGTTTAAAGTGTACACGATGGTTCTACATCGCCTAGCAAACGAGAAGACCACTATCCTGCAAGACGATTGTCTTATGCTCGTAGAAGGCAAGAAGCTCCTTGACACCGTCGATATTTTAAAAATAAGATAAATTTTTTCAGCAGAGTTTGTGACCCGCTGGGTTTAAAAATGAATATACGGAAGACAGTGCAATCTGCATCCTTTAGGAAAAATAAAGAGGACTAGATCCTTTAAAGGGTTGAGTGGCAAAATTTTTTGTAACAGAATCTGATCTACATGTTGTGTAGAAAAATAAAGACTGCCTCTAAGTATCGCCAATGAACAAATTTAAACCATCCTCCGCTTTGAATCTATATAAAGCCATAATAAGACCGAAACTTTAACATGTCTCAGACTGCCTCGTAGTATCGCCAATGTTCATGCATTCGAAATTGCTGGAGAGCTTATGACGAAAGAGAGAGAGAGAGTTGACTCGCTTACCGCAAGGGAGCTAAACAAATTTATGTTCAAAAGCTTCCCCGACTCGAGTTGGCTGACCTAAAATATACCGCTTGCAGCTATGCCCACGTGTATAATACCCACGATATTATATATCCTTCGGATTGTACTTAAACAGCGTCAAACACTGCTCTGAAATGGTTTCATGATTGTGTTTGTTTTCACTCATCGCGCCGACAACATTCTATTGCCCAAAATTTCATGCAGGATATGACACACGCGGTCTTTTAATATGCCTACGCGTCTTCAATCGGCGGTCTGCCAACACGAGCTCGTGAATTTTTGTCACGTTTTCCTCCGTGATAGCATTTTTGGGTCACCTGCGCGTGTCTCATCAATAAACAACGTGCAACCACTTCAATTTTTTACGGTCACCATCACAGGAGCAGTCACCATATACAGAATCCGATCGCTCTTTGATTTCGCTGCGCGATTTCTCCTCCAAAAACAAGAATCGGATCACCGACCGATATTGCTCCTCACTTTTTCTCAAATTCACGGACGTCCGCTTCCTCACGCGGTCACAACAAAACTGCGAGTTCGATTTGGCTGAAATTTCGATCGACAGTAGGCGTCTAAGAGAATGTACTACATGATAGTAAATCTCTCTTGCGATGATGGTGCCATCGGGCGGTGAGGTTTAAATACTTACGACTGCCCTCGTACATCATGGATATGGGCCAGCCACCAAGAAGATAGAATATTTAATTCAGAATTTAAGGGCGAGGCTTCAACATTTGCGATGAAAATATTTTGTTGTAAGGTTTGTACCATAGTCTGTGGTCTAGTGGTTAGAGCATGAACGCACAAGCCGAAGGTCCCAAGTTCAAATCTCGTTGGGAGCAACGTGATTTAGTTCAGGGGATTTTTCGGACAGACTGTGAGTGTTCGCTCAATGGTGATATGTACTGATTTAATCAGATCATATAGCTGAGCAGGCACACGGGAGCATGGTACTGACCAAACCAACTTCCGAAAGAATCAATACGGTCTTGAAAAATGAGATACTCTAACTATCTCTAAGCGAAGGCCCGAGAGGGGCTGTAGTGCTACAAAGAAGAAGGTTTGTTGAAGTTAATAGAGGTGAGACTCTGCTACTGATGGCTGAATGGGTATATAATGAAAATAAAAATTTTTCGTTATTCATTTGGTTTCCTCTGGTGATGTTCATCATTGTTGGGCTGAGATTTGTGGGTTTTTATTAATGATTAGTTATAAGGTTCTTACTATAGAATAGGTATATTATAAAAGTCAGGAATTTATAAAGCTACATGAATTTATAGATTAAATTATAAACAGATTAGATATAAGTTGTCATTTTGTTTCCATTTCTCTATTAGATGTAATTTGTTGGTTAGTTGTTTTATTTTTTCCCAACTATTGTTAATATGAAGAATTGTTTTGATGTACTTTTTTTTAATACTCATATTTCATTCACTTTATACTTTATATAAATTGTTATGATCCTGTTCTATCGAGGTATGATGATTACGTCGTACTATATTTTTTTTCATCTCTTGAGAACTATTCACGGGTTGAATTAGACTAGCAAGAAAGGAGTACTTCACCGCATTTTATGTGCCCCCTTATACGGATGGTTAACATTGCCTGGGACACACACGTAGGAATAGATGACGTGTGAAGCGCAGATCGCCCAAGCGTAGTGCGACAATGAGAGAGTGGTAGAGGATGGAAGTATTAAAAAAAATAACCAATTCTTTCTGAAGAAGTTCAGTATTCACTCTGACTCGACTGCCCATTGCAAGGATGGTTACAATAAAGTATATTATACGGTCATTCATTCAAATACATTTCAATCAACGTATTAGACAAATTTAAATCATTTTATAAACCTCCACAGTGTGTTCTTTTATGAGCTCTTGAATATTGGAAATGATTTAAATTTATTAACTCAGGCGGTAAACGTCACCTGAAGATTATTGAATCTTGTATTTTATGAATGTACTTCATAATGTGCAATTAATTTGATACCAAAATTCATATTACGTAATTAAATGTGTATATACAAGATTTGTTTTACGAGTATTTACCTTCTCAGAGTCTCAAAAAAATTATATCTTACAGCTTGCCAAACGTATACAAGGCCAATGTGGTTTACTATTCACACATAAATCTAAAGAAGAAATTATCGAATGGGCGAAAAATTATTCTGCTATAGAATATGCACGTAGTGGATTCGTCGCCACAGAAACAGTAAAATTGGATGAGGGTCCTTTAGAAGAATTTTCACATGCCATGGAACCACATTTACGTTCATTAGGTATGCCCACAAAACTCGACAAGGGAGTTGTCACGCTTTATAAAAACTTCACAGTCTGCGAAAAGGGAAAGGTGTTGACACCTGAGCAGGCTAGGTAGGATTAAAATACAAATTTTAAAAATAACAAAAATTAACGATCAATTTTCTAGGATATTGAAATTAATAGCTATTCCAATGGCCACATTCAAGCTCACTTTGAAATGTGTATGGACGAAAGAAGATGGATATGAAAGTTACACTAGTGCAAAATCCGATGGCGAGGATGGGAGCGAGGAGGATGAAAACGAGGACGCAAATGATGTTGAAATGGACGAAAATGCCAGCGACGCTAGTGAAGAAGAGTAGAAAATTATTCCATCAAATATGACGCATATTGTAAATTTTATAATACATGATAGAAATAAGATTAAGAAAATAAATTATTTTCTAAGACTATGACTTACCTTTTCCCTTCATCGAAGTGAAATAGAAAGTATGTTGATAACTCCCCAATGGGCTGAATTAAAATTTCTTTCGGTTGCTACGAAATAATTGATCCGTTTGATGAACTTTAATTCCTTGTTTGTTTATTTGATGCTTGTTTAGATATTTTTTTAAGAAATTTTGACGTCCAAATTGGACAATAGTTCGTAAAAATTTTGAAAATCATTGACAAATTGAAATATGGGTTACTTCGCCGATCTAGGAAGAAAGGGCAGGGAATAATGTAAGATTAGAAATTCAGTTTAATCTCTAACTCTGTTGATGGTTGGTCGAGAGGGATTCGTGTCTTTATTATGACTCACCGAAATAAAGTTATTTTATAAATGCAGCTGTGATATATCCATTGCTTCCTTTATACCAGCAACTATTGTTGCTGACGAGTAGATTTTTTTTTAATTTTTTGGTAACGATGATGTATTTATTATATAAATACCTCCATTCCATTATAAATACCTCCATCACTCTTTCTTCGTCGTACAACGCTCGTGCGATTTGCATTCACATATCACAATGTCCGATACAGCGGTATAAGGGAGCACACAAAATAATGTCCAAATTAATGATCAGCTCTCAGAGATTAAAAAAAAATCAATATAATACGATGCATTAAAAAAAAACTACGAGTAATGTTCGCCGCATAAATTCAACAGAAAGAATTAATCCGCTTGTTAAGGAGGTTCTTCTCGACGGAAACAAAATTAAGTCCTCCATCGACTCCGGCAGCGAAAGAACACTCATTCAACGAACGATCGCAATGTCGATGGGAGGCATAAAGCAGTATTCACCGATCATCCTACGAGGATTTGAAGGAGCGTCAGTAACGTGCAACTAGACACTCGAGGCCAAAATTCAGTTGGATGGTAAGAATCTAAATGCGAAAATTTTTCCGGTGGATGAAGACTTGATCTCGGAGCCACTTTTCTTGGGGTCAGATCTACTCTGCACATCGAGCGAACGACTGATCATTGAACCGGGAGCTTGTCGATTGGAAAACGCTTTCCAAAACGCTCCAACTTTTGAGCCAACGCTATCCGTCAAAGAAAAGGACCAACTGTATCAGCTCATCGGTGAGCATAGAGAATGCTTCTCTGAATCGCTTGCTCAGTTAGGTCAGTGCAACCTGGTAACGATGACGATAAGGTTAAGGACCTTAAAACCTGTCCGACGCCAGCCATACCGGATACCGTTTGCAAAGCGTGAGCGCGTTCAAGAAAGAGTAAACGAACTGCTCGAAAACAATATCAAACGTCCATCATCATCAGCATATTCGTCACCAATTGTCCTCGTTCGAAAACAGAATGGTGAGGACCGTCTCTGTGTTGATTTCGGTGAGCTCAATGTTATCACTGAAAAGCGTCCGTTTCTCATGCCAACTGTTGAGGGGCGCCTATCTTCGATCGCTGGTAATTTATCTTACACGACTCTCGATTTAATATCCGGCTATTATCAAATACCAATCGCAGAAGAGTGCAAGAAATACACTGCAATTGTCACGCATGCAGGCCAATACGAATTCAACCAGATGCCTTTCGGAATGTGCAATGCACCGAGTTATTTTCATGAGGTCATTACCAAGTTGGTACGACAAATGGGAAATCGAGCAGTTAGCTACGTAGATGAAGTAATTCTGCCCAGCAAAACCATCGCCGGGGGTTTAATCAAACTCCGTGAATTCCTGGTTATTCTTCGAGATGCCGGTATGACGCTTCGGCCCTCTAAGTGTACGTTTTTGTCTAAACAAATCACGTTTTTGGGTCATCGGTTCGATGCGGACGGAATAAAACCAGGAGCTGAAAAGACATGCAATTCGAGAGTTTCCGGAACCAACCAACGTTACAAAAGTTCGAAGATTTCTGGGATTAAGCGGGGTTTTCCGCAAATTCATTCGCGATTATTCTCTAATGTCGAGGCGGCCTAACACTTTTGTTGAAACAGAAGGAAAATTCTCAATTTTGTTGGTCGACCAAACAACGAGTCACATTCGAAAAATTGAAATCCGCACTTTGCAGCGATCCAGTGCTCAGTGCATACGATCCGAAGAAAGAACATCAAGTTCACACTGACGCGAGCACACTGGGTCTTGCCGGAACCCTCATGCAACGAGCCGACGGTGGAAACTTCAGACCGGTTTTCTACTACAGCCGCCAGTGTAGCGAATCCGAAAGCAGATACCATTGTCATGAGCTTAAAGTTTCGGCTGTTGTCGAGTCGTTAGAAAGATTCCGCATTTATTTACTCTGTAAGCATTTCGAGATAATTACCGATTGTGCCACAATTAGCACCACAACAACGTCTAAGCCATTGCTACCGTACATCGGTCGATGGTTTCTGAAGCTACAGGAGTACGATTTCCGCATCATACATCGATCGGCTGAACGCATGAGTCACGCAGATGCTCTAAGCAGGACTCCAAACCAACCACCGAACGAGCCAGAAATAGCATCGGGGAACATAACGCGAATGGGAGAAAACGAAGACTGGCTTGTGCTCCTACAACGACAAGACTTGAAGTTGAAGGAGTTAATCGAAGTGCTGAGAAGCGATATTGAGTCCGCTCAATCCAAACAGATCTAGTCAGATTATCAGCTCAAAAACGGTCGGTTATATCGTAAAATCGACCAAGATCTCAAATTCGTCGTTCCGTCTGCAGTCAGGTGGAAAATCATCCGCACGTACCACGATGACATAGGCCACTTTGGTCTTGAGAAGACCATAAATCGAGTTCGGTAAGATTGTTGGTTCAACAATCTCCGAAAACGCATTAAGTCGTACATCGCAGCATGCTTAGAGTGCTGCTATAATAAAGGAAGGCAAACCGGAGGGTCAACTCTATTCGGATGAGGTGACATCTATTCCGTTCTGGACGTTACACGTTGATCGCCTGGGACCCACGCAGTCGTCGAGGTAATTTGTACATCATTGGAATATCTAATTCGCTCAGTAAGTATTTAATTTTGCGGGCTGTCAAAACTACGGAATCGATGCATTCAGAGATCTGACGTTGTACTTCAGTCTACCTAAGCGTATAATAAACGATCGAGGCACTGCTTTTACATCACGAGAATTTGATGAATTCTGCGCATCTAATGAGATTCAACATATTAAGGTTGCCGTCAGAACACCTGGAGCGAATGACCAAATCGAACATGCAAATCAGTCCATCTTATCATTTCTAAGAACTGCACCAACTGATCATAAGGATTTGTAATGTGACGCCTACGCCCGGGAATCGAAGTGATTCCGATCCCGAACCCTTGCAACCGGCCAGATGGGTATGTCCTCGAAGTGCCAGCGGACTTCATCTGTCGTGCGGATATCGTTGCGCAGAAAATATTTCTTTTCTGTCCAAATATTTAGATCTGTGGATATAAATATTCGAAATATAAAATTAATCCAAACCCCGACACATTTCGAGACATATCCATCTGGAAATGCCCCTCCACCGTGGCCATCGAAAAACTATGCCACTGGCGACAAATGGAGAGGCACATTGCCGCCATGTGGCGTGCCATTCCACACACATCTGGTTTGTCCGATGTGACAACCGGTTGCATTTGACAGCCACATGGAGAAGGCGTACAAGTGGACAGTTAAGATTGAAGATTCAGTTAAGATTGAAGATAAACTTGAGAATGTTTAGATAGCAATAGTTAGTTCTTAACAGTCATCTTGAACGGATTAAAAAGTTTTAGTAAATCGCGAAATAAAATCGAAGGTGGTGAAAATTCAATAGTCGAAATGAGAATTTCTTTAAGAGCTTTGGTCTTTTGTTTAGTTTTAGTTATTTCGAGAGGTCAAGTTTCCACGAAACTTGATCTTGATGAAGGATCAAGTGTGGTGTCGGTAGCGACTTGGCGCGGTCCTGGATGTGATTGAAGACTATGAAGAGGTAATTTTTTTTCCGTTCGGCTTACGTCGACAAATGCCTTACCATGTGTTGATTGCAGTTCGTCGCCCCCTCGTCGTCGAAGCGCCTCAGCGTTCGACCCGCCTAAAAATCTACCCACCCCTGGAGTGGAAATACACCTAGTCCCGCCGGAACCACAACAGCAGTTCCTATCGGAATTTCAATGGTACAAGTGATGCCAGCTCACCCATCGCCTGTTCTTGCACAAAATTAATAATAATAATTCACCATCAACAACACCATCACACAATCAAGCACTGACAGGACAAATTGTTTCTGCTCAAGGAGGCTGTGGAGGACCCTAATTTCCCAGCTAAGTATCGGTTAAGCATCATACTCGTAAGCATAAGTATTTTCACTCCTCTCCCAAACCTTGAAGGCGGTGGACGCAATAATAGCTGTTGTGACGCTTAGTGAAATGATAACTAACCTAACATTTTAACGTGCGAGATAAGCCCAGTTTAGTTGCCAGTCGAAAATCGCACAACATTATTCACTGAACCGTACATAAGCCTGAGGGACCATGGCTGATGCTATCAGCAACAAAGAGTCCCACGCGCCCTGAGGTGGCGAAAAGAACAACGCAAAGAAGCAGAATAGCCCATTTATGCTTTCTTTATCAAGTATAAACTGTCTCACATTCCCTGATGGAGCAACAAGCCCTGCATACAGTGATATTTCCGATGATTCAATGTCATTTTCGAGTTCTGATTTCATAGATAAACTTCTAAAATCTACAGAAAATAAAAAAACGCCCCTGGAATCAGCGGATCAGTTACATCATATAAATTCCTTGCTCCACCGCCACAATTCTGTGATTGTAATGATATTAAGCAGCAGTCAGCACGATCGTTGCGCCAATCAGGTGTTACAGTGTCCGCTCCATCTGGCTCAATTGCAAACGCTGCCTACAGTCCACGAGTGCGTATAGTTGGGGCCGTGCTAAAAGCAAGTCGCTTGCATAGTCAATAGTAAGATTGAAAGGATCGTTTAGGATGTTAATTGTAAGATATTAAGATACAAGTGGAAGGTGTCTACATAGCTTGGGAATATTTTCTATCTGCCAGTTAATGTGGCAGGCATCGATGTTTCTCAATTGGATCAGGATACGCTTCAATTGCTTTTAATTACCAACGATGAAAGACTACGTTTTCCTAATTCCTTGTTGATAATTAATGGGAACATGATAATTCAATGATATTCTAAGAAGAACTCTCTTGTTTCCTCATCCTTCTGTGAATTGAGTCGGAAAATGAAAACAATAAGAGATTCAATTTGATTTTGAAAGAAGCTTGTCTTGATTACTACAATAATGCAAAGTGATAGTTTGAATCACTTTAACTCGAAAGGGAAATAAATGATTACGGTAAATGTGTGCAATATTCACTTTCCCTGAACAGCAAGCCTATAAAGTACGCACAATTGCTCTGTCCCTTATGGTTCTCCTCTCGAACTAAACTTGCCGAAATGCAAATGTCCAGTAGAGTGCATGTAATTATAATGATTGCGTGTTTATTTATAACGAGCAAAATCCAAAGCGCAACTTGAGCAATCTATGCACCGCCACTATTCAAACCCAAATTGCATATTGAAATGTTGTATTAAACAGGAATAATGTAATAATTATAATTTAGCCTTAATTTTTAGTAAGACAGGTTAGACAAACAAATATTGAATAGAAAATAGAAACAAAGAAGCATTAAAAGAGCTACAAAACAAGAAAATATTCGATTGCATCGTCATTAAGGTTATAGTTCAAAGCGGCGCTATAAAAGCGAGGCGATCATTATTATTAATAATGCGCAAACATAAAAATATAACGAGCGGCAACTATTTGTCAGCAGTAGCCTCGGCTTAATATGTAGAACAATTAGCGGTAGAAAGTGTAAAATTATCTAAATTACGTTTACTGATTAATAATGAAATGAAGAGCAAAAAAATCTGATGAAATATTGGTAATTAATTACAAATAGCCTATTTTAATATGCGTACGTTTGGAAAATACAAATACGCTCTCACCTTTTCTTGTGTCTTATTTGAATTATTGTCGGTATTTTCGTAACGGAAATCATATTCATGTGAACATACTATAAACTTTTTCACCTTGATGTTCATATATTAAAATGTATGTATATGTACTTTATAAATAGTTGTGAAAAGTAAATATTGTAAAGTGTAAAAAAATATTCTCCCAACTCAGTTTTTTTTTCAGAAACGATACTGTTTCGAATAAATTTCATTGTCAGCACACTCGTCAGTGTTTGTGCTTCGTTGTAAAAAAAAAACAAAAACACATCATTTCTTTGTATCTATGTAAATTTTCAAACAAACTTTGTTGAGTAAGTTCTTTGATTCTATGTTTTCTACCAAAACAAAGGCTCTATAAATATAAATTATAGAATTATGATGTAAACATGACTTTCGACTCTGGTCGCCTTTATCGTTCAATTTTAATAATAATAATAATCCTAATCCTCTCCGAACTAGCTGGCCGACAAGCAGCCACCGCGTGAATGGGTTACGGTGCACGGATTGGTTGACCTGTTGGTACCATCCGTCGGCACTACTCAGACTTAACGTCTTGAACCGATGAGAGGTCGGTTCCGCGTTCGAACTTGAAAAGTTAAAATCATTACAGATTGGGATTTAAAATTGCGCATTCTTCAGTGGTCTCTAAATTGATTAGTATATATAAAGATGTCCGTAAAGGACTGCAGTGATGGTCTGCTGCCTCGGCGACAGAGGATGGTGATATCAGCCGAGAATGGCCTTTTCTGGGGACGCGTGAATTCGCTGGCAGGCTAGCGTTGCGGTATCGTGGGGCGGGCTCATTCCTCTAGCACAAGTACCCACTACAAAAGAATTTCACGAATTCTTGGGTCTCAGAAACAGGTCGACCGAAGTCGAAAAATGTAGGCAACTAACAAAGAGGAAAATTGCTTGTTCTGAGAACAAGTCGAAACGAGACAAAACAGACGGACTCGGGGAGACTTCGTCGTTACCCGACGATTTTTATAGCCCACAAACAAGAGCGGGGCAACCGGATGGATATGGTGCCCCCTCACACCCGCCCCACCGGATCAAAATCCAAAATGTTGAAGTGGCCATATATTTCCCTTTTGAGTGGAAAACTCATACAAACATATAGGGTTATCCATTTTACGCTTGGGAAAGTAAAGCTTAAGAAAACACATAAAATATTCGGATGGAAACAAAATTTTTTCAATATAAAGATTGAACCTTGCCATTTTACGTGAAATACAACATCATTCAAATGTCTTCCACGGGACCTCTTACAGGCCTCAATCCTCTTGAGGTAATTTTCAATGACTTTTCGGCACATTTCCGGCATTATCTCGGCCATAACTTCACGAATATTGGTTTTCAATTGCTCAAGATTTTGAGGATTGTTTGCATAAACATGGTCTTTCGCATAGCCCTATAAAAAGAAATCCAAAGGTGTTAGGTCGCAGGATCTTGCAGGCCAATTGACATCACACAATCTCGAAATTACGCGTCCTGGAAATTTCTCTTGCAAAAGTGCTCGATTAGCCTGTGTTGTGTGGCTTGTGGCTCCATCCTGTTGGAACCACATATTCTCCAGATCATAAACTTCAATTTCTCTCCAAAATAATCGGTTAACATCCGTCCATAGCGGTCAGAATTGACTGTAATGGCTCTTCCTTGATCGTTTTCAAAAAAATACGGGCCAATAACACCCCCAGACCATAATGCACACCAAACGGTCACTTTTTCCGGATGCAAAGGCCTTTCTGCTATCACCTGAGGATTTTGAGAGCCCCGTATGCGGCAATTCTGTTTATTTACGTAATCACTGAGCGAACAATGAGCCTCATCACTAAAGAACATTTTGTTCGAAAAATCGTGATCAATGGCTAGTTGTTCAATCACCCAATTCGCATATATTCTGCGTTGTGTATGGTCTTGAGGCTTTAGTTCTTGAGTGAGTTGGATTTTGTACGAATGGAAATGCAAATCCAAATGCAAAATTCGCCACAATTAGCCGTAAGACAAGCCCAAATGTTGAGCACGTCGAGGATTCGGCAAATTCGGGTCTTCCTCCACACTTTGAGCAATGACAACGATATTTTCAGCAGGACGAATGTTGCGATGATGCACAGGCCTTGCAATATCAATAATCATCCAGTCTCTTCAAATTTTCCCACTGTGTTCGAAATTGTTTGCTGTGTAGGTCGATTATGTCGACCGTAATCGGCTCGTAAAGCCCTAAATGTTGATACAGCAGAATCACCATTTTTATAATAAAATTTAATAATTTTAATGCGTTCTTCGACTGTTAAACGATCCATATTTCTAAATGGCAAACCTTCAACTAAAAAAACACGCTTGGCATGACATTTAATTCTGACAGATGTCAAATGGCAGGGTTATACTTTCCTGCCACGAAATGGATATCCCTGTACTTCGCATGAGCCTTCCCATCAAACGAGAAATATACCGGTGACCAATTTATGTCATAGAATTATGTGATCGGGTCACATAGCCCTATGCTATAAAAAGGGCACTTAAGCTGGATCATCCAACCCGGCAAGAGGCCCTGAAACTAAAAATCAGATGGAGCCCACCCGATGGCTAGCTCAGTTTTTCTTGAAAAAGCCTTCCAACGTGCCGGGTCCTGTATCCGATCAGAAGAACAAAATGAAAAGACCGATGGGTCTATTTGATTAAGCATATTCAATAAAAAAAAACACCCTATTTTCAAATTCCGAACAATGTATATTATCTGAGAACAATCAGCATGATAATAAAAAAAATGTGTGTGATTGACAATCTCTCGTAATGTACGTTCAATTCCGTTCTACGGTATTTTGTTTTAAATTAATTACTGTATATGGGGTTTATTTTTTTCTTGTTATTTGGAATAGTCAAGATGTTACATCGCAAAAATATGATAATTAAGGGTAAATTAAACAATCGGGAAATATAATGATTGTGTGTAAAAAGATTATATATATATATATATATATATATATATATATATATATATATATATATATATATATATATATAAGTAAAGCAACAACATCAAAATATAATGATTGTGTGCAAATAGATTATATATATATATATATATATATATATATATATATATATATATATATATATATATATAAATAAGTAAAGCAATAACATTAAAATATAATGGTTGTGTGTAAAAAGATTATATATATATATATATATATGTATATATATATATATATATATATATATATATATATATATATATATATATAAGTAAAGCAATAACATCAAAACAATTGGTACTCACTGACATCCACGCCGGGTGCCCGCTGTTGATGTGGTGAGATTGCGTGCTGAAACCAAATCGATAGTTTGCATTTTTACACTTGTGATTATAGGCAAATATAATTTCTAGGTGAACGTTTTCGATTGTTTTCGGTGAAATCAAATAAGAATTGTAATTATTGGCACGCCGATTAATGAAATTATCAAAGGCAACACTGAAATAACAATAGAATTTCCAAAGGGCTAAACACTAGATATGTAGTCAGGATCTCCGTACCCTCCTCCGAGCTTCAATTCATCAATTTTTCAGTTTTAGTTACGCTTTGATATCTTGTCCTTGTTGTTTTTGTTTAATTCATGTTTTTATATTTAATCGTCAATCACATGACTAACATTTTGATCCCCAAAAAAATAGTGGTGAATGGGTGAGTATGATAATCTCCCGTTTTAGTTCAATTTCACTTTTGCGCAACCAATAACTCATCGGGACACGTTATATTCATTTCCACGCAGCTAAAAAAATTTGAGTGTAAATCTGGAATCACTTTCGACCACTTTAGTTTCGACTGACGACACTTCCAAGCCACAAGCCCCGTCCGATCGAGAAAGAGGTGCATCATCTTCATTTCCTTATTTTTCTTTACAGGACAAGTTCACTACGTTCTCGGTTAATTATCCCTTTTCGTTGGAACTGAACAATTGGTTTTGTACAAGGAGTGATTAGAGAGTGTAAAAATGGCCAACACACTTCACGGTTCTATACGCAGTTGACACGCCGATTCGCGAATTACGGGACGTGTAGCACTCGAAAATTGATTAAAAAGAGTTCGAAATAACGAGATCAGCGTCGACACCGGCAACAACACTTTGGGGTTCGTATCGGATGCCTTCCTGGTCGCGTGAAAATCTGCAAATTACTTACAACGTAGCTGACCAACGCGAAATGCACGAAACGGGTGCGGGAACAGCAAAACAGCCCCGAGTGGAGGAAGTACACAGCACAGTTATTAAAAGCCGGTTCGGGGACCGTACAAAAAATTTTACTAGCGAGGGGTGAAGGTACGTCGACTCGAAGATGGTTTCACCTCAAGTTCTTCTCAGCGTGCTGCAATTTTTGGAATTATCGATTGCGGTTGCGATAGTGTCACCAAAAATGTTCCGTTTACTCCTTGGATTTGTCGACAGGACGTTCGAATTCAATCGCGGACAACCCTCGGCCTTTGTTGGAAGCAGAAGAATGAATCACGGACCCAGCCCAGAAAACGAGGAAGCACTTTGAACTTGCTCGGATCGCTCGAACAAAAGACGTGCAGCGTTGGACAATGAGACTTGAGGAGGAATTTTTGATTCTGTTGCGAAGACGTTCCATGCAGACTATAGCGTGTCTGTATCGCACTCGAGCTGAACCACTTTCAAAGATTCTTGGCGACACACACCTGTTGTTGCAATTCGCCTAGCCGTCCTGATAAAAATGGGAGAATTTGATTTCCGGGAGGAACTGTAGTGAAATGGGTAAGTATCAAATGTCCGTAATGGACTGCAGCAATGGTCTGCTGCCTCGGCGGAGGAGGATGTTGATATCCGCCGAGAATGCCCTTGTCCTATGCCATAAAAAGGCACCTTGCTCGAGGCCACTCAACCCGCGAGAGTTCCTGGAACAAAAGGAGGTTAGAATGGGCCCGAAGGCTGGCTCATTTTTTGTGGGCAAAGCCCTCCATCGTACCGCATCCTATACCCGGTCAGATCCGACGGAATGGAAAGACCGGTTTTACCAAATATCGATTCATTTTATTATACTTAGATTTGATTCTAAAAAACATTGACAATTACGATTAAGCAAATGGATAAGTCTTTAAGCGGTTTATACAATGGGTTTATAGTCTTCAATCTGATTTGATATATTATTCTTATTTATTTAACAGAGAAAGGCTGCTGTTTTATTTCAATTTTAAGTGGTATCGTGTTAACTTTTCTCTGTTTCCCTTTTTTTTTTGAAAACTCTTTAAGAATGTTATGGTATACCCATTGAATCTATGAAGCTGGGTATATCTCATGCCAATTATAATAATTTAATATAACAAATATAAAAATTTTATAAAGCCAATATAAAAAGGAAATTAAAAGGTACTTACACAGCCTTTCCGATGACTAGCGCTCGTTGACGAAGTGGGGTGAGTAAGTCCTGGAAATTTGTCTTTGTTTTTGTATAAATTAATGATGGATTTCATGCAATATAACGTATCCATATGGGGATGAACTACATTCAGACCAAACTGTAACATCCGTGAAATTAGTAATTCAGCTTGCACAACAGCCTTTCTCAGGGCCCAAGATTCATCTCCTAATTCTAGAGGATTTCATCCACGATTTAATGTATTACGTGCAACATTAATAACATCACGAATTTTCACGGGACCATCTTTGATTTTTACAGCCAAATATAAAGATGCAGCTGCTATTAGAAATTAATCGTAACCAGACGTTGTATCAACTTCCTTATTGAATCCTTGACCTTCTTTTTCCTGTAGTCTGTATGAATTACTTTTAATTCTCTGATGTGTCTCGTTGTTGCGCGGACATAACGTCAACATTATTCATAATGCATTGAAGTTTGTTTCAATAGAATACACTGAATTATATTGTCCTTTTCGCTAGTATATAGCAACGAAAAAAAGCTTCACCAATAATATTCACACCGATTTCGTGATTTTAATACACAACTGTATCTCCAAAGTATTATTGTTTTTAATTCTGCGGAGCACAGCTTAATTTGGTATACGTGTGTAATTTATAACCGTTCATAAATGCATATATTGTATAGTTTTCAGTATTAACGAACACATTAAATGGAATGCACACGTTATCACAATTTAAATATCGATCATAAAGCCGAGGCAATCTATGTAGCCAACATTATTCTTGTATACACAATTTCACAATTCATGTTTATTGTCCGCTAAAATTTTGCATTAGTCGAAATCATATGTTTGCACAGAAAATATGTTTTTGAATATTTTGCAGTTTTTTCTCACTTTCGCACTATATAGTCGATTCAATGAAAAGTGTAATGAATGCGTTATTACCAGATGTATTTTTGCAGCCTCGTGGTTTGCTTGAAAATGACGTTCTATCTATCGGCACGGACAATTGCTATTTCCACCATCCCGGGCCGGTTCTGTTATTGAAAATATGCTTTACCACGTACCAACTCATTCAAAAGTCAAACACCCACTCCAGTGTCCAAACATATCTCCCCACTTGTGGCGATCAGCACAGAACTCGTTCTTCTCTCGTTTTCTTCTTCTTAGCACTATAGCCCCTTTCGGGCCTTCACTTCCTGCAAACATCGCCTCCAACTGTCTCGGTCCGTTGACCGTGTCATCCAATTCCAAAATCCGAGCAGGGATGAACTGTCTTAGTCGACCGAGTCAGACCAGCGTTTCCTCGGTTTCCCCACTGGCCGCCGGCCTTCAGTTCTCCCTACGAATACCTTCTTGGGTATCCGTTGTTCGTCCATACGATTCATGTGTCCAGCCCATTGCAGCTTCCGCTGTCTAACAATCCTTGAGACCTCCGGTTCGTCAAAAATTTCATACAGCTCATGGTTGTATCGAATTCGCCGTTGGTCCCCGCCTAGCTTCGCTCCGATTCTTCGCCTCAGGACGCGTTGCTTAAAGGCGTTCAATATATTTGCGGATGCTTGGGTTAGGGTCCATGTTTCACACCCATAGCATAACACAGATCTTATCACAGATTTGTATACTTGGAGCTTTGTTTTTCTGTGTGTGCTGCTGGTCTTCAAGATCGTCAAAACTGAATAAAATATTTTATTTGCGAGCTGCATTCTTCGGCGTATTTCGTCTCTTTCATTGCCTGTTTTCGTTATTTTGGCGCCCAAATACACAAATTCGCTGACATTCTCGATACTGTATTCGCCAAGTGTGATATTTTGTGTATTTTTCCTCGACTGCGTCATGAGCTTTGTTTTATTTTCGTTGATTTTTAGCTCTACTAGTTTTGCTTCGCTGTCGAGTTTCAGGAAGAGTTCTTTGGCAGTTGTTCGTGACCGTGACAAAATGTTGATGTTGTCCGCATAGGCCACTACTTGGCTCGACTTGTATAGTAATGTACCTCGCGTATCGACAGGTAGCTTCCGTATGACATACTCCAGAGCCAAATTGAATAGCAATCGGGCCAGCCCATCTCCCTGCTTTAGTCCGATATTTGTGTCAAAGGCATCGGTGAGTTGGTTATTAATGCGAACTTGAGAGGTCGTCGACGTCATTGTCATTTTGGTAAGACGGACCAATTTGGCTGGGATGCCAAAACCAAGCATTATTTGGTACAGTACGTTACGATCAATACTGTCGTATGCTCGCTTGAAGTCAACGAAAATTTGGTGTACGTCTATATTAAACTTCCAGCATTTTTCAAGTACCTGCTTGACCGTGAACAATTGGTCTGTTGTTGATCTACCTGCTCTAAAACCACCTTGATACTCCCCAATAATACTGTTGGCATATGATCCGGTTTTATTTTCTAAGATTTTAGAAAATATTTTGTACGCCGTACAAAGTAGTGATATGCCTCTATAATTTTCGCACTGTAGCTTGTCACCTTTTTTGTGGATAGGGGATATAATTGATTGATTCCACTCTTTCGGCATATGCTCTTGTTGCCAAATGTACTGGATGACTTTGTGAATAGCTTGATGAACACTACTGCCACCATATTTGATGAGCTCCACTGGAATCTCATCAATGCCCGGCGCTTTATTATTCTTTTGGGCTTTGATGATGGAACAAACTTCATTTAGAGTTGGTGGGGCCAATGAAAGCTCTCCGCAGACATCTATAGGCTCCGATGTTTTGGAGCTGTGCGGAGGATTAAGGAGGTGCTTGAAATATGTTGCCCATCTTTGCTTAATGTTTTATCAGCGATTATATTGCCGCTGTCATCACGACAGAGCGTGGTTTTGGGCTGATAGCCACGTTTCAGGCTTTTCACTACTTTGTATGCTTGTCTTGTGTTATTGCTCGCTAAACTTAGATCTATACTTCTCAATTGGTCGTCATAGTATTTTCTTTTCTTAATCCTAATTATCTTAATCGCTCCTCTTCTGAGATTTTCATAGTTTTCTCTCTTCGTCCTGGTTTTCCTACCTACGTATTCTTTGTACGCCTGATTCTTTTTATCTAACGCATTCTGGCACTCATCATCGAACCAATCATTCCTCTTGCGCCGGGCTTGATGTCCGATCGTCTGTTCTGCCACGGTTCTGATAGCCGCTTTCACTTCCATGCAGAGCTCGTTGCTCGTCTTTACCGATGCGTCTGATAAGATGGGAACCAGCTGGTTGTCGAGGGTCTCCGTGAAATTTTCGGACACAGACGCCGTTTGGAATCTTTCGATGTCAAATTTTTGTAGCGGGCTGGTCTTCGCTGAATATGCCTTTGACATACGACATCGATAGTTTAATTTGATCAAGTAATGATCTGAGTTACAATTGGCTCCTTGGTATGTACGGACGTCAAGTATGCTCGAGGCCCAACGTTGTTAGATCTCGTTTTCTTATCATTGCCAATTTGAAGCTAATACATTAAATTTGAATTTAAAAAAAAACAAAAAACTTTGGTAAATTGCACCTTCCTGCATCCGATTATAAAAGTTTATTTACTTGTTGATAGTGCACCTGATGCCATCGTTCATGCAATCAATTGCTTCTTTATCGACAATTTAATCGTCAACCGCGAATCGATTTCGACCTTGCGCTATTTATTCGCGATAGAATGGCAATGACTACCGGTTAATGCGAAGAATAGCCGCACAAATTGTTCAATGTACTGTAATGTTGTTTAGTCTGTTCTATTCTGGGCTGATGTACTCTTACAACAAAAATTTTGTAGTAAATACTGTTGTATCCAAAATGAGTATATCTTATTATCATTAAAGTTTCGTACATATCAAGAATACATTTTGTTGTATATCGATTTTTGAAAACAATCGAAACTCACACAACTGCCTTTTATTACACTGATCGAAACCACATTACCAAACCATCTCGCTTAAACACGTTTTAGAAGTTCTTCAACATACTCTTTGTATCCACCAAATCACTGCAATCCTGTCTTGCTTGCTTTCCACGCTCGTCCCGGTCATCTCTGTCTTCAGCTCCACACACTCTATCTCGCCCTTGCAAAACCAAAAACCAAATTACATCATCCGTTCTAATCGGTCTCCTTTTTATCTTGTCATTCGCACAGCTCATCAATTGCCAGTGCTACTCAACAGAGCATATACACTGAATAGCACATTCAGTGCTACCAAATTTTATGTCCGCATATAACAATACGAACAAGTTGTATTTACTCTATGCATTTCAAAAGAAAGCGGTTTTTATTTAATTTGGGATTTGTTTTTATTCTTCTTCTCGTTTAATACTATTTCTGATTCGAATCTAAAATATCGGTCGACTATCAGGTGTACTCCATTTTAATCGGTTAAGCATCGAATTTTCACAGATCCGTTTTCTGCATTATTCGCCTCTTTGCCTTTACATAAATCTGCATAATTGTTTGTTAATCTCTTTTACTGTTTATTTTTCTTTTTCCAAATGTCACCACACATCACAATCCACCTCCGGTATTCAAATTAAAAACGCGCGAAACGCAAACAAAAAGGGAATCTGGCTGAGTTATACGACTGACCCAGAGAAAAAGAAATTTCTCGCTCAACACTTAACATTAGCGAACACACAGCACGACCCGTCTTCTCCCCACGGAGGTTTCTTTTCGACCCCCTTGTGGCGATCAGCAACCGAACTCGTTCTTCTCTCGCCTATACGATTTACTTGAACTTGCTGCTGCTGTTTTGTGTGTTTTGTACGACTACTTCGCCATCTTCATGTAGTTGGGCTTGTTGGATTTGTAGATGTTGTTGCTGTTGGTGGTGACGTTGTTTAAATTTTTTTCCTCGAATATATACACTCTGCCTTCTTATTTGTATTCGAAACGGAGCATAAAAGCCTCAATGATTAACGCGATTGACTCCCCTAACTTCCTCAATTTAGGGATTTCAATGAGCATAATGATGATTTTTCAAAGCGTTTTATAATCTTGAACGTATTCTTTTTTGTGAGCAGGTTATTACTTAGATTTTCTCTATGGTCCGTTTGTTGCAATAACGTATCAAGAAGAGTACTTTGTATAAATAACAATGTATAGAGAATTATTTAATTTTTGGCAAATTCGGAATATTTATTCTTCGTGGCAATTGGAATAAATTCTTAGATTAAATTGGGAAATAACGCAGTTATAATTATCCTATCATCATTGAATGAAATATACATTTGTTAAATACGCAATTTGTCGGGAAATTTCATCGTTTACTTCATTTAAATCCTCAAAAATATCCAAATTTAAGGGCACT
This sequence comes from Odontomyia ornata, assembly GCA_963969285.1. NCBI lineage: Eukaryota > Metazoa > Arthropoda > Insecta > Diptera > Stratiomyidae > Odontomyia > Odontomyia ornata. Next base: position 155,345,877 of record OZ017738.1, on the reverse strand, counting down.
TTTGAATTTTTTTTAAATTTTGGGCGCAACTTTTTGTGTACTTAAAATGGATTTTGTTCAAATTTGATAACAAATTTTGAGAAATTAGAAAAAGTTAAAAATAAGAAGTAAGTAAAATTTAATTCAACAGAAGGAAATGTGGGTCCGTGTTTGTCACAAGTAATCTGAATTCGCGTGGCTATGTAAAGATCATTCTTCGTATCATTTTCAAGAATTCCCATCAAATTTTCAACCTCTCGAACTAACTTCTCTCCATCCTCTAAATATAATTCGTTCGTACTCAAGTTTGTCAGGAAGTCGGTATAATTAGCATCGATAAAGCTTCGCGTCTTGCTTTGATACCTTTTAATTCCAGATAGTGCTTTCGTAATATTCTTTTTGGCATCGACAGGTTCATTTTCATTTGAGACTTCCACTTTTTCTAATAGGAATTTCAATTTTTCTTGATCACCATGCTGTAAGGATGAAGGAGATAGGAAAGTTTTAGAGCAGTTTGATAGGGTAACTGCTCGATTACTACAGAACGCACATTTCATCTTATTATTTGTAGCCAAGGGACTTTAGCACATAAACACTCAAGACTTCACTCTATTCCACCTTTGATAACAGCGGCACATTATTATTATTATGATTATCTGTTCAGTTCATCTATGCACGTCCCATTGAGCAATTAAATAATACTGGAGTGGACAACTACGTGACAATATGGTCGCAACAACCCCTGCGACCACTTTTCCTACTGCTACGCTCTTGTTTACAACGTTAGAGAGAGCCAAATTGCACAAGCAAACATGGCTGCTGCTCAATGTAAACAAATTTTCATACAATACCAAAAATTTGTTTTCTGTTTGAAAACCCTTCAGCATTGTATGAAAAACATGCAAAACATTAATATATTAACTTCTCACCTGTGAGAGGAAACATCATAGATGTGAGAGAAAGGATACGAAATGCATCGAGAGAATTGAAGCACTTTATCATGTGGCGTGAAGTTGGCGCGTTAGTAGCTGTTGATTCGAATTTCAAATAAATTTGACGTGACGTCTCCCACTAATTTTCGCATCTTGAACTAAATCAATTTTCCGTGTGGGTATTCTAACTTGAACGATATAAAAGATTGAACATGACTAACCCTACGAAGGATACATCCCTGACATGCTGCCTAGAGTTGTTTTTACAGTCCCACACACGTCACTTCATTTTTCTATTTTCGACACAAAAACACGCGCGATCCCCAAAAAACTTTTCAGTTTGCTAAATTATCACATTTGCAACGCTTTTGCGCTAGACACGGTTTATCTTAAAAAAATTGTTTTGAGTGGAATTTCAAATTCAACTTGATTAGACGTTTCCCATCAGTGTTGAATTTCCACAAATCATATGGTTGATGTTTCGTTGACAATTCGGGGGTTAAGGTATAAGAGGAGTGGTATTTTCGTGAGAGCAACTAGAGAGCCACTTGAATGTGTGAATTCTCTAGCGGCGTGAAAGGTAGGAGGATTTCATTTCGCATGCGAGAGGAAGGCATGCATGTAGTAAAAGTACTTCACTGATGTATGGGCAGAGCATATATGTATACTAACTAGCACCTGCAATCGAAGATCTGTCAAAATGAAAAGAGAGGCAAATAAACGTGTAAAAGATGGATTAAAGTTTACCTTGTGTTGGTGAAATTGCAAGCAAATTCAAGTTTTTGTTTATCATACATACTCACTTTTGGTCTAATTCTCTCTACTCCATAAGTACCGTAAGAAATAAAATTTGTTCTAATTGCAGCTGCTATTTAGTAGATATGCTCTGGTATGGATGCGATTTGGCGTCCAATTTGCATGTCAACTTCACAGACAGATCGCATCTAGTCAACTTCTGGAACAAGAAAGTGACCAGCAAGAGGCAGACGGGGAGGAAATGACAGGCAGACCGTTTGGAAGAGAGCAAAAGCGGTGGCATGCTCTCTCATGCATTTTATATGAGCTTAGCCCAGCCGGTTCTTATTCATCTGAGGCTTAGCCCATCCAGTTCTTATTCATCTGAGGCACGTCCACACAAATCCTCAGCAAGATCACCACTCCTTCATCTTCTCCCAGTGCAAAGTGACAGTGATCAAACATTTGATCGACACAGCTCCCCAAACTGTTCTAGTTGCTCAGTTATTGGTTGCTAGAAACTGAAATTTTGATAGGAGATAGGAGGGTTTTCGAGTAGTTTGATATTATAACTGCTCGATTACTACAGTCACTCTGTGACAGTTTAGTCCGATCGAGTTGATATTCGATTATCGCCTTCAAGACGTCATCACGAATCGGCTAGTTATGGCTCTAACCGTTGCCTTCTTACTCAGACCCGAAAACGGAAACACCGCGTCACGTCGCGAACTAACCTCTTCGAGTAGCCTAATCAGCGCCATCTAGTGCTATTTACATCAAACAATTTATATAAAGATTTTTGACAGTACATACGACTGTAGTTTGAAATTTTATCGGTACTATGTCAACGATTTATTTTAAATATGAGACGTCGAAGACATTAGCGTGCAAATATATGTTTTTCGATCCCGTTTGTATCATTCCGGCTAAATTTCATCTGAGAAATGTCATATTTGGCAATCTCAAAAGTAGCTGTTTATCGAAATTTAGAGCTACTGATCAGCTGTTTCCGGTACGGGAAGTGACGTCAGGTACGTTAATTAATTTGCTTATGGGCCTGAGTAAGATGGCAACGCCACAACCCATGTTAGGTGAAAGCCTGTAAAAAATTTGGGTGCTCGTTGGAACAACTGATGTGCTTGGGTTTCGGGACTGGCGGACGCGGTCAATGGACTGAGACATATGGAGGGGCTGTATTCTTGTTCAAAGCCCCCACTCTCCATTAAAACAAAGAGTTCCAATCCATAACATTAAACGTTCATAAGTGTTAAATCAGTACTTTTATCCTTTGTTTTATATTCAAATCGAACCGCCCTTTTGTAATTCCCTTTTAATCGCTTGTGGAGCCACCTATATTTTTGTTCTTAATCAAACACAACGATAGTTGTCAAATTCAGTTCTTCTTTGTATTCTGTCGAGACAAGTTGTACTTTTGTGCTCTAATAAATCTTTATTACTGGACAATAAACCTGAACAGTTTTCTTGTACGATCTCCTGGTTTTCCTGACAGGTTATGGGCCCAGGTCACGCGGCGCGAAATAAAAGAAACTGTAATAAGTTAGATTGATCGGAAATCGGTACGCGAGAGTGAGGTTGTGTTTGATTCTCGAACGTTCGACGAAGCAACCAAAAAATTCAAGGTGGCTACCACCGCCATGACGCGCATCGAACTTCTTACAAAGGACAACTTTGACACGTGGAAGATCCACATGAGGGCCCTACTCATAAAAAATGACGCGTGGGGCTACGTGAATGGCTCAAAGGTAAAGCCTAAGCTAGGCGAAGAGAACAACGCCGAAATAGAAGGATGGGAAACGGGCGATAGCAAGGCTATGTCGGTCATTTTCCTGGGGATTTCATCCTCGGAACTGAAACAGGTCAAAGATTGTGCGACGTCGAGAGAACTTTGGCTAAAGTTGGAGACTGTTTACCAGTCTAAGGGCCCCGCGAGGAAAGCGAACCTGCTGAAACAAATCGTCTTACAGAGGATGAGCGAGGGCGACGACGTTCGCGACCATCTGCGAAAATTCTTTGACGCTGTTGACCGACTGAGCGACTTGGAAGTGCCGATAAACGATGACCTACTGTCGATACTGTTGCTTTACAGTTTACCGGCCAACTTCGACAGTTTCCGAATTGCTATCGAGTCACGTGACGAGCTCCCCACTCCGGAAACACTGCGAATCAAAATCGTGGAAGAAAGTGACGCGCGAAAGAACAATGGACCAGTGCAGAACGCGATGGTAGCGGACAGGCCGAATCAACAGAAAACGGGTAAATCGGAGAAACGCGACGGAAGCAAATTCCCGTTCAAGTGCTACAAGTGCAACAAACCGGTTCACAAAGCAGCAGGTTGTCGATCCAAGAAGAAGGGCGATCAGGACAAGACGAAGACTGGTAGCTTTACCCTGTACGCTGCTGTGAAATCGAGTGCGCCTGGTGACGAGAGTTCCATGCTGGTTTATTCGACGCAAAAACGGTGGTGTCTAGATAGTGGTTGTACCGCGCACATGGCCAGTGACATTGACAGTTTCGAGAGTGTAGATGAGAACTTTTCAGACTCATTGAACCTGGCCAATTCTAGCTTCACGAAAATCAGTGCCAAGGGTGTCGCGCGATTGGTTACCCGAGTTAACGAAGACGATGAGACAGTTAACTTGAGTGACGTGCTGTACGTGCCGGACTTACGCATGAACTTGTTATCGGTCGCGAAGATCGTGGACAAAGGTTGCCGAGTGATCTTTTGCAAATGTTCGGCGGAAGTCGTCAGCGAGAAGGACGATCGCGTGGTGTTGTGCGCGGAGCGAGTCAACGGACTCTATTTTGTGAACGACTCGCGCGCTGCCGAGCAGCCGAGCGCCGCGCTTGCCAGCCGGGATCACGAGAAGTCCCTGATGGATTGACACAAGGCTTTGGGTCACTTAAACGTGAAGGACATTCGCGAGGCATCCAAAAACAACGTTCTCCGAGGACTTGATTTGAGCGCCGACGATACAACGGTGGACTGTGAGGTGTGCATCAAGGCGAAGATGACACGCCAGCCCTTCCCCAAGGTCTCCGAGAGGAAGTCAGCCCCAGGCGAGCTGATACACTCGGATGTGTGCGGACCGATGCGCATGCAATCCAACGGTCACGCCAGGTATTTCGTCACCATTATAGATGACGCTACTCGATTGGGCGAGGTGCGATTCTTGCGACGGAAAAACGAGGTGTTTTCCGAGTTCCAGGCGTTCAAGAAGATGGTCGAGACGCAGCACGACTGGAAGATTAAGTGCCTGCAATCCGATAATGGCACCGAATATTCGAACAACCAGTTCGATGACTTCCTGAAGCGCTCTGGGATCAAACGTCGGCTAACCGTTCCGAACAATCCGGAACAAAACGGTATAGCTGAACGGAGGAACCGCACTCTGGTCGAGATGGCTCGTTGTTTGTTGATCCAGTCCGGTCTTCCTCCTACCTTCTGGGCAGAAGCAGTGTGTACCGCGAACTTCACCAGAAACCGCTGTCCAACTTCAGCATTGGACGGCCGAACTCCGTTCGAGTTGTGGATGGGAGAGGTCCCGGATGTGAGCAGTTTTCAGGAGTTTGGAGCACCGGTTTACTGCCTGAACCGGACCAAGGATACCGGAAAGTTTGGACCTCGTGCCCGGAAAGGCGTTTATCTCGGCCCCGCTGCAGATTCGAAGGCACTCAGGGTCTGGATACCCTGAGGAGCGACGTGTCGAGATCTCACGAGATGTCCAGTTCCTGAAAACAACAGCAGAAAACAAGGTCGACCAGTACGAGGAGTTCTTCCCAGAACAGGCGGATGTTCAGCCAAACACCGAGCAGGATGTAGAGGGTCCCGCACATCGTCGGACGAGTACATCGACGTTGTACTAGGAGAGAATCGCTCAACGAGAAGAACAGTCCAGCAACCAGATCAGCAACAGCAGCAACCGGCCACGTTTGGCGAAAACGACGAACCTCTCCGAGTTTTTGAGGCAGTTGAAGTTCCAGCCCCAGATCCAGTCGGACCAACTCCAACGACGAAGCGCGGACCAGGCAGACCGAGGAAGATTTACACGGGTCGTCCTGGTAGACCAAGGGAACATCCTGTCGCGGAGAGAAATGAGGTCGCGGGGAGGAACGATGTTGCAGAAAGTGTCGACGTGGCAGAGGCAAACGACGCTGTACAGAACGATGTTGTACAGAACGATGCTGTACAGGACGACGCGAGCGGAGATGAGGACTATGCAACCGGAGAAGAAGATACTGCCCTCATCGCGGAAGTTCCAATGAAGTCAGCAGTCTCCGGGCCAGAGGAATACGAGTGGATGCTGGCGATGGCAGACGAATTTTCATCGATTTTGAAAAACAACACTTGGACCTTGGAGGATCGCCCGAAAAATCGCACAACTGTCGGCAGCCGCATAGTACTTAGAAACAAGTACGGAGCTGATGGAGCAGTCACCAGACGGAAGGCTAGGGTCGTGGCCAGGGGATTCACCCAATGCTCCGGGATGGACTACGGCGAGACCTACGCTCCTGTGGCCCGATTCAGCTCAATTCGCCTCGCCATGGCATTTGCGGCACAACACGGCATGCATGTACGACAGTTTGACGTCTCTACCGCTTTCCTGAATGGTGTCATCGACGAGGAGATCTGGATGGAGTTGCCACATTACGCAAGTAATGTCCTGAAGTTCATCGTCGGGAACACGGCTCCCGTGAAGTGGTCAACAAGGCTGGAAAGATGCTGTCCCAACTATCGTCCGGGAACAAGGTGTGCAAAATTGCACAAGGCTCTATACGGCCTGAAGCAGGCGGGACGATGCTGGTATCAGTGTCTGGACTCGTAGCTGGTGAAGTTTGGGGCGAGACCGACGCCAAGAGACGCGAGCGTCTACGTAAAGGACGCAGACAACGATCCACTGCTGATCGTTGTGTACGTCGACGACATTCTTGTCCTGTCACGTGATACCAAGAGGATCGACGGAGTCTACAAGTTTCTGAGCAAGTCCTTCCAGATCAACGATTTGGGCGACGTGTCATACTGCTTGGGAATTGAGTTTGCTCGGGACGAGTCGACGATCAACATGAGTCAACGCGGGTATGTGCTGGACATACTCGATCGCTTCGGGATGTCGGACTGTCGGCCAGTTGCAACGCCACTTGTTCCTGGAGTTAAGCTGTCAAAGGGTGGCATCTGGAGTGAGGAAGACGGGGAGAAACCACCGTATCGAGAACTCATCGGCGCCCTTCTCTACCTGTCCGTGTGCACACGCCCGGATATTGCACATGCTACGAGTGCTCTGAGCCAGTTCAATGATTCCTTCGGAACCAGCCACTGGCAAGCTGCAAAGCGAGTTTTGCGATACCTCAAAGGTACGCTCGACGTGGGCCTGAGCTACAGTGCGAAGGGAGGATGCCTGACCGGCTACGTGGACGCCGACTGGGCTGCTTGCATTGATGACCGGAGGTCATACACCGGCTACGCGTTCACGATGAGCGGCGGTCCTGTTTCCTGGGAGTCAAGGAAGCAGCGCACAGTTGCGCTGTCCTCGACGGAATCCGAGTACATGGCACTCACCGAGGCTTCCAAGGAGGCGGGGCACCTGAAGAGACTGAGCGAAGAGATGGGCGCTCCTCCACCGAAGAAAATCGACATTCATATCGATAACCAGGGTGCGAAGAAGTTGGCAGAGAATCCTGTGCACCACACGAGAACCAAACACATAGATACACGACATCATTTTGTGAAAGAGGCTATTTCCGCAGGCGAGATCAATCTGGAGTACCTACCTACTGAGAAGATGCCAGCAGACGTGCTCACCAAAGGGCTAACCAGTCCCAAACATTGGAAGTGTCTAAATTACATAGGCATCGAAAAACAGATTGTTTAGACGATTATCGCTTTGAGGGGGAGTGTTAAATCAGTACTTTTATCCTTTGTTTTATATTCAAATCGAACCGCCCTTTTGTAATTCCCTTTTAATCGCTTGTGGAGCCACCTATATTTTTGTTCTAAATCTAACACAACGATAGTTGTCAAATTCAGTTCTTCTTTGTATTCTGTCGAGACAAGTTGTACTTTTGTGTTCTAATAAATCTTTATTACTGGACAATAAACCTGAACAGTTTTCTTGTACGATCTCCTGGTTTTCCTGACAATAAGTACCAAACATAAATTCTGATTAACCTTGTAGATGTTCGGACCTACATATTGTCACATCAAAATTTAAGATTTCTTTTTAATTAAAATCCATTTATTTTTATTAAATAATGCTGTGATATTTATTAAGTCATTTATATATATTTTTATCTACTCTAATATTTTAAGCAAATAACATTTCGGTTTATTATGTTATGAAATATGCTGAGATTATATTTGTTTTTGAATTAGTACAAAAGTATCTCCATTGCTTAAGAAATGTTTTAAAAATATTTTATACTAAGCCATCAAGCATTTTCCCTGTTTCGGGTTAAATATTTAAAAATTTACGTTTATGTTCCAAACTGTATAATTATCATCCACTTTCTCACTGCTATTCAAATATTATTTCTCCAACATAAATTTTATTTAAAATATATTTCCTGTTCCTGTTGAAAATTATAAATCACGTCACGTTCAGATGAATATTTTTGCTGCATAAATAAAAAATCAAATAAAAAAGAAGGTTTTGTTTTGCAAAGTTCCCACATCAAGTGATACCGATTCTTGGCGATAAATAATCAATTTTACCAATGCGTGAGAGAATCTGAGCAACTGAACGACATTTTTTTACTTTTAGATCAGGTTATTCATAAAAAAAATTTTAATTTGCCATTACTCGTAACTGTTACCAAGACTATCAGAGAAATAAAAAAAAATGCTTCTACCAAATAATGGAAAAAGATATAAAAGAAATCCAAAAGAGGCGTAGGAAATTAAATTAATAAACGCACGAGCTTTGTGTGCGAAGAAATAGTGGTTTAGTGAGCGGTACAGCAAGAAGGTATAAAAAATAAGATAACTGCAGCCGTTTAAACCGAAGGTCTCTGGTTCGAGTATTGCCGTGGCTACAAAATCTGGTTCGAATGATTCTTTGGACAGTTTTCGGACGCACTACGCAACCGTGACGGGTACTGATTTAGAAATCGATATCCATCATTGCTGGGTGACACATAGTCCAGCATTATACTGATCATATCATCACAGTTTAGAGAAACGTTACGGCCACGTAAATATTTATTATACTTGAACACATCTCAACATTAGGTTTTAATGTAGACTGTAGGTTAATGTAGTATAGTAGATAAATAGTATTAGTTAAATAAAAAAAAAAAAATTCCGTAACTGATAAAGATGAAGTCTAAGCAAAGATACGTAATAAAACATGCAAGAATTAAATTTACAAATAAGCTCACATATGCACAAGAAACTTAGCTAAAAGACACTGGATTGTCGAGATTATTGTAGCAGGAAGTCCCAGCATTTTTATATGCTTACACTTCCAACAGCACCAAGAAAGCATTCTTAACCGATTCATAGGATGCCAGGAGTTTAGACCTTTATAAGATAGGTAATTCTCCTAATGTTTGATGAGAAAAAGATAAAGTAGTAAAATAAATGAATAAATAAAATTAAATAATCGTCCTTAATAAAGAGAATTTCAAAATATATTTTCTTTCAATTAAATTTCTTACAAAAAAATACTACAGCAAGATATCTTCTTACGGCTCATTTCAATCATTTTAGAGCATATATATTTCATTTTATTTCTAGATTACAAAATTTTAAATTACTAACAACTTAAGAAAAATATAAAAAATATTAAATAAATCTAAAATCAGGAAAATGTGAACTCGCGTTGCATCTAAATTGAATAATCACAAAGCCATCAAGGTGCAAAAATGCATGACATAAGGCAATATATGACTTCTAGCCACGACCGATTTTTTCACCTTAAAACATCTCCTATTTTTCGAACCTATTCGAAATAACTGTTTGCTTATGGAACAATTCTATTTTATAATTTTTAAATACTACTTTAAAATATTCTTCCATCTGTTCACGTGTTCTTCGTGTATTCGATAATATACGGTTTTATGCCAACTTTGATTTTCATTCAAAAATCATAAAGCTTTTTTAGAGTTATAATTTTCAGCATATGGTATTTATGTAATGAATGATAATGGGAACTATACTTTAATAGTCAGTAAGTAGTATTTTCGTGGTATGTTATATAAATAGGACACGATACATAGGCGATATATAAATAATTTGAAATTTCTACGCATTTTCTAATTTTTTATTCGATTGATTATTCTATTACACTACTTCTATTTTTGCATTGAGCTTCAATCACTTCTTATTAAAACTTCGTTAAACTTAAAGTACTTTAGTAGTTGTGTTTTACTTGACTTTTTGATTTTCTGGAATGGTAGCTAATGGTTTCGATGGCGAATATGTAGTCGGCTGTGTTGCGACTGTGGACGCTCCAGCTAAATCAAGCTCTAAATTAATATCTGCCACAGGTTCACGCCAGTAGTTGAAACTAGAATACTCTACAGAACCTTGGTCATCTTTGATAGGTGGAAATAGTTGATCGACGATGTATGTCATGCTGCAGTAACTGTAACGAGTGAATTAAAAATATATTTAACATTGTTTGTCTTTCGTTTAAAAGATCTACACAATAAGCAAAAATGTTAAAACTATATTATTCAATGAATAAATGTTGGTTATAATCGGCCTGGAATATAGTGCGAACATTATAGGCGACGACATTGTGATTTACAATATATTTGGACTTAAGTGTTTCCTCAACATTTTATTACCTTACGCATTGTTGACAAATGCGTTAATGCTGTGAAAATTTAGGATAAGGTTTGGTTGTACGAGTACGAGTATCTATGACGTTTTGATTTTGCCGAAGTCAAAGGCGCTTTATTCAATATTAGTCGTTATAAATTTTCAAAGAATATAAAGCAATAAAGCGACCTTGAAATTCCCATATCCTTCCCCGGCATCCTTCCCCTCTCCATTGATATATTTACCATCGCTCTAGCCAGTGTGACCAGATTTAGTGGATTTCTACTTTTTTGGTAGTTTTCGAGGCATTTGAAACAGTATTTAGTAGGTGAAATAAATTTGGTATATTTTGGTAGAATGTACAATTTTTATTAATATATTGTATTTTTCCCGCGTAGTATAGGCGCCCTGTGTAAAACTGCTTTCAATACCGGGGACTCCCCTTTCTTTTGAATCAGATTTTAAGAATTGCACCATTCTTATACGAAACGAGAGAAAAGTTTGATAGTTGACTAGTTTAGTTACATTTCGTGTCATACGTATGGAATGGAAAACATTAGTGAACTATTTTGTGTTGAAATTTGTGATAAAAATGAAGCGCTTGTATAAGCAAAGTTATCGTGAAGAGTGGGAGCAAGATCCATTGTTTAAAAACTGGCTTTGTAAATCAAAGTTGAGCAATAAAAATTCTCGGTGCAAAGCATGCAATTGCGAAGTGCTAAGTAGATTGGCGTTTTTGAAGGACCATATCGCTACATCAAAGCACATAAGAAGTATGAACGGATATTCTGGAACTTCACAGGTATGGAATTGACGTATATACATATCGATTCTTTAGTTCTGGTTTAATTATTTAAAAATCGAATGTTTATGTGAACTTTTAGGGATAAAGTTGTAATTTATATTGTTAGTTTTGAAAGTGTTCTTCTCGTTGTGCATAGAATTTTTTTTCATACATTAACTTCAGTCTCAATTCCGTAGTATATGTATGATCATTTTAAGGATTGAGGCTGTCCTTTTTCCCGTTAAACGTTAAAAATATGTCACTTCAGATAATCATTGTTCACATCTACGTTTTGAATAGATGCCGATTATTTCTTGAAAGCTGCTAGGGTAAGTGGACAAATAAAGAGTCCATGAATTATGGAATGGAAGGTGAATATCTGGAAGTTTCGAGGATGGTTTGACAGGCATGGGATTAGTGTCGGAAAAGTTACCTTTTATATAAATCTCAAAATTTAATTTACTACTTTCTTAAATAGTTTAAAATCAAGTGAGTTTATGCTATTATTACCGGATAACACTCTGAACTCAGAGCGCGTTTGCCTGTGAATCATTTTACCTTAATTTGAAACGTATCAAAGTGGGGAATAAATTCAATTCAGAGAATTAAAAGAAAGATAGTTTCTTGGCTCTGTAATCCCATTCTCGTCAAATCACTCTTGGAGTACCAAAATATTCATGTCCCATTCCATGATTCCTAGAATTTTCCATTCAATTCTACTTTCTTTAGAAGCTTTCAACAAGGAACCGACAATTATTCTTTATACATACGATTTACGTAAAACTACCCATAGTATAAAACCTGCAAAGTTTGTCAAATGTCTCAGACATTTCTCGGTTTATTTCCTTGATTACAGATTGATACCATTTTCAAAACATCGACGATTTCAGAAGATATAAAAAAAGCAGAAATCAGCATTGTAGCAGACTTAGTAGAGCACAATATACCTTTTCGCGTAATGGATCATTAAAGCGAAGTAATTGCTAGGTCATTCCATGACTCCGGAATTGCAAAGCGTATTTTCTGCAGGAGAACAAAATCTGCTGCCATTGCCTACGCCCAGACCCAGAAAATGAGACTAAGAAAAGTTCAGTATTTTCACTCATTATCGACGAGAGTACAGATGTTAGTACTAACAAAGTTCTTGCAACTGCGGTAAAATACAATTCGAAACAAATGCAGTCAGCTCATACAATATTTTTGTGCATGGTGAACTTGAAAGGTGAAAGTGCGCAGGATTTGTTTGAAAGTTTAACCAGCGCCTTATATGAAAGAAAGCTTAACCTAGCAAATTTGATAGGATTTGCTGGAATAGTGTAGTATCTAAAATCAGGGAAGTAAATCCTCAGTGTGTTTTTTTTCAAATACATCAATCACTCAACACACCTTTCGGTGAGTTATGCTTGTAAAAAATTACCTCGTTCTATAGAGCTATTTGTCAAGGATGTTTATGCATATTTTTCACACAGTAGTCAAAGACAGAGAGAATTTGTAAGTTTTCAAAATTTTACCGATACTGCGACAGACCGAATGTTTCGGCATTATGACATTAGATGGCTTTCTCTATACGAATGCATTCACAGAATTGTAGAGCAGTGGTCTGCGTTGAAACTTTTTTTTGAAAGTGAGTTTTTAGGAAGTAGAAATTCAAATGCCACTTGTCAATTTATATTTGATCATCTTAGTAGCGAAGAGACAAAACTTCATATTTACTTTTTAGAAATTATATTGCCTATAACAAATCAGTTCAATATAATTTTTCAAAGTGACCAAACGGTTGTTCACAAAATTCAAAGAGACTTAAAAGACATGATGAGTTCCATTTTGAGCTGCTACATAAAAACTAGTTATGTGAAAACGACGTCGCTTCGATCTTTAGATCCAAAAGAAAAGATGTATTTTTTACCTTTAAAAAGCATGTACTTAGGTACAAACGTAGCAATGATATTACATTCTCTAAAAGATGATTTACGAATGAGACCAAAGATTGATGAATTTCTTAAAAGATGTCAAACATTTTTAATTGAATTAAGTTCACAATTTTGCAAAGAATGCCTATACAAGATGACCTTTTGCAAGATTGATCATTCCTCGACCCCCAAATAGCAGTATATGGCGAATTTCATTCTTTGAACAGAGTTCTCCAACGGTTTCCTAATTTGGTACCAACAGAAAATACACCGACTATCGATAATGAATATAGAGAATTAAAATTTGATGTTTCCATTTCCAATTTATTATCCAGTTCTAGTTTGAGCACTGAAACATTTACGGTTGATAAATTTTGGAGTGAAGTCAGCAAAATCTCTGATTTGAATTCGCTCAACAAATGACGATACTGCCTATATCTAATTCAAAGGTTGAAAGAATATTTTCAGACCTAAATAGAATTAAAACTAACGATCGGAATCGTTTCGAAATTAAAAATGTAGAGGGAATAATGCATTCAAAAGAAGGATTGCGAAAGATTGAAGGAGGATGTAGCAATTTCGTACCCCACAAAAACATGATAAAATTAATGAACTCAAAACAGCTGTATGAAAGCATAGACTAAAGAAGACGAGGAACCATAACTCCTCCAAATATTTTATTTAAACTTGAAATAGCTTCTTACTTTAATATGTAAACCAAAATTGTTGATTTTTTTATAGTAAACATTGTTTTCTTATTTATATTGCGTTTTTTAATTTTATTGTTTTGACGTAAAAGTGAAAAAATGAAGTAGATTTATCAGTGATTTTCAGGTTTGCTTTCAGTATAATTTAGTAGATTTTAACCTGCACCAGCAGTAGATTCCTCAAATAAAATCTGGTCACACTGGCTGTGGCTTGTTTAGTTCGCCTGCGGTGTCGTGTTGAGTAGACGTGTGTTGGTGGTGCTCGTCACGAAAATGGAGAAACGAAATCAAAAGCAACGCGTCGCGATAAAATTTTGCGCCAGATTGGGCGAAACAGCTTCGGAAACGTACGCTAAAATTGTAAAAGTGCATAGTCGTGCCCAGGTGTTTTGATGGCATAAAGAGTTTAAGGTGGGGCGTGAAAGCGTGGAAGACGAGGTGCGGAGCGGGAGACCAGTCGAGGTGCGGATTGACGTGAAGAGAGGCGTTTAACAGTCCGAATGTTGGCCTCGGAACTGGGTATGAACCGTGAAACAGTCAGAGAAATTTTAACCGACGATTTTGGGATGAAAAAGTTGTGCGCGAAGATGGTTCCAAAGAACCTTTAAACACCGCCCTCAGCGTGTCTCAGTATTTGGCCTCTAAAGGAATCGCCGTGTTGCAACAGCCGCATTATTCGCCTGATATGTCACCGTGTGACTTTTTTTGTTCTCTAGAACAAAATCAGTGGTGAAAGGAACCCATTTTGAGTCGATTACGGACATCCAGGCGGCCGTGACGAGGGTACTCGGGGACATCCCAGTCGAAGCGTTCCAGAAATGTTACGAAGCATGGAAAACGCGCTGGAATCGTTGTATAGCTGCCCAAGGGGACTACTTTGAAGGGGATGGCAAATTTGTAGAATAATTTTTAAATATACGGTTTTCATGGAATCAGTCTCATTAATTAATTGGTACACCTCGTATACCAATCTTAAATATTGAGACCTATCTCTAATTTTTAACACAAACAAACAACGAAATAATGAGCTGAAACACAAAACGAAATAACACAAAATCAGAAAATAAACACGAATAATTTAGACATTGTCATTCAGCCACCAATACCATCCATCTCAGCTCGACCAGCCTCAACATATTTAGCAAATGAGTATCTCCATTGGAATTGTTGGTCTCGTGAACTCAAAACTCGGAGGATATTTTATCTTTTTATCGGTGGCCCGTCTATCGACTTATGTGCAAATACACGAATCCTCCAGGAGTTATGAAGCGAAACAAATCTCAATATACCCGTCTGTAGGGTGGAACGGCTGTGAAATCCAGGGGTTTTCGCTCATAGTTATAGATCTTGCGATATGATTCCGAAGAAGTTTCAATGTAAAGACATCGACTCTTGTCACTTTAGTAGTTTGATAAATTCTTCAATTCGATATAAAGTGTTTTCAATCCGTCTCAGCCTTTCTGTATAAACCAGTACATGCTCCAAGACATTTCCTTTCGAAAACTCTTAATCTTTCTGTAGTACTAGCAATCTGATTGTACCAAATCTGACATCCATATGTCAAAACTGGTCTAACCAGGGTCTTGTAACAGATAACTTTGACCTTTTGATCAATGTATCTGGAATGAAAGAGTCTTCGTAGGGCCATGACTACTTTTTGTGCTTTACTGAGCATGATTTTGACATGTTCAGTATAGTACTGATACTGATCGGGATGAACACCGAGGTATCGAACACAGGATTTATGTGGAACCCGTTCTGGACTACCCTCACCAGCTATAATGTGGAAATCTTTCCAATTACGTTTCAGGTCTTAACTGGCCCCCTGCACCGTTGTCCGAACCAAACTTGTTTCGCACTTCTGCGCATTGATTTTCATTCGCCAATTGTCAGTGTACTACTGCGTATCATTGAACATTTTTTGAAGATTACTCTGAACTATTGTAGCTTTTTGGTCTGCCGTATAGATGATCAGATCATCAGCAAACGCCACCGATGATCGCGTTGGCGAGACGTTAAAATCAAAACCGTTCAATAGCTTGCGAATGAATATTGAGAAAAGCAGAGGCGCAGTAACTGTTCCCCGCTATAGACCATTCAAGACCTTAAAGTCGCGCATCGGCGTCAGATTTCCATCAGTTACAACAAAAGATTTCCCGTATTACATATTGTACATCATGGTGACAAGGTGTCTGGGGAACCTGTCCTGAAGCAGTTTATAAATGAGTCCATCTAACCACAACGTATCGAAGGCTTTCTCCATATCAATGAGACACGCTGCAACACATTCTCTGTTCGTTAGTTTCCAACAGATGTCTGATGGTCGAATGTATGGTACGAAATACAAATTGGCAGTTCGGCATCAACTTATATTAACTTATATTTCTCAATGTGGGCGTTTAACGCTTTGTTAAGTATGACTTCAAACACCTTGCTGATGTTAGGTAGCAAGCTGATTGGGCGATAGCTTGTAGGGCTCGAAGATTCTTTTCCTTTCGTCAAGGTCGGAAATACCTTTGCCTTGGCTTTTTTCCGTTCATTGCATTCATTGCTCAAAATGTTGCTGAACAATATGCAATAATTCCTCATAGCAACCTCAGGCAAATTTCGGAGAATTATATTTGGAACACCGTCAATACCACATGAATCCTTGTTGTTTATCCTGCCAGATATGAAACACACGTCTACATAGCTGACAAAATAATCAATAAGATTTATGCTCGGTATGAGGTCAGATGTCAATGTTTCATTGAAATGAAGAATTGCTTTGAAGTTGGATAATTTTGCTTCAACAATTTGATTCCCTCTCTCAGGGCTTCGTAGATGAACCAATTCAAAATGAATTCCAATCAGGGCTAGTCTCTGCAATCCATCACATATAATCCTGTTTATATTTCTATCCAGAGTCGTACTATCAATTTTGATACCAGTCCTATCGAGAAGATTTATCTCATCTATTTCATCTTTAGTTAGATTCTTGTCATTAGGAACCATTGAGCACGCGTTGCCATCATCAGCATGATTGCTTCTGGTAATTCAGATTAAACTTCTCTTGAAACTTTCCCCAATCCGTTTGTTTGAAATTCAACCGATGATTTTTATGTTGAATTGGAATGAGAAAAACATCTTGAACGTCAACGTCAAGTGCCGACCGCCGTTGCGCAGTGTATTGTCATTCGTTTTATAGTGAGAGAAGGCGTTAAAAACACGGAACATTTTCTGGGTTTTAGAAATCAGTTCGGTAGTGAGTGCCTGAGTAAGGCTGTTGTGTTTAAATGGGTCAAAGCATTCAAGGATGGTCGCGAAACCGTCGAGAATGAGCCACATGATCGCTGACCGTGAACCAGCATCACACCAGACATTTGCCGCGTGGAATAACTCATTTTGGAGGACCGTAGGATAAATGTTCCGAGACATTTCGGCTGAACTCGACATCAGTATTGGTAGTGTTCTTCTCCAGGATAACGCGCAACGTCATACCGCGCGTAACTTGTAAGGGGAGTACCTAGAGAAACTGTAAATGTTTGTAAATTTTTTCGATAGTAAATAAACGTGTCAGATCATTTGTCTCGATCATATTTGAACCGCCCTCGTATTTATGTTGACGCATGTTTGGACTTCATATAGTATAAAAATATAATTTTTTGAACATTCCTGGCTTTTAATCGATTTTATAAATATTTAAATCTTTGCGAGGCTTTATCCGCTATAAAATTGAGTTTAAAAATGACAACGCACACGAAGACTATGCTAACCGGTGATTCCCAATATTAATCCAATTGCTGATTTTCTCAGAAATATTCTTATTTTACACAAAATTATCTTTAAATTAAAATATTTTATAGGAACTAGTTGCGTAAGAAATATCTTAAAATAAATAAAATTATTTTAATTTAAGTATTAAATATGTACTAATATCAAATGATAAATACTTTTAATACTCAATGAAACCACAAACAAATAATAAAGTTGTACGAATATATTTCTATTCTACCTTTTGTCGGCATACATGAATGCTATTTACATACGTCAATATAGTGTGGTATGCAAATAATATATTTAATTTACCTTGCAGATCTGATTTCTAGATTACTAGGTATGTAATGCCAGCGCAGAATAATTTTTTCAATGACAGTCAGCATGAAACGCATAAATAATATGCATGATACCAATCTCTTAGTTATGTCTGTTCTCTCAGCCAAAAACTTCAAATCAAAATCATTCCCAAATTGGCACTAAATGTCAAATCTACGACGGCGGTCCGATAAGTACTTAACTTCACCGCACGATGGCGCCACTATCGCAAGAGATATTCACTATCGTGTAGTACACATTCTTGTAGGCGGATACTATCAAAATTTCAGCCGAATCGGACTCGTAGATTTGCTTTGACCACGTGTGGATTTTAGAAAAAGGAGAATGAGCAATATTTTTCGGTGATTCGATTCTTGTTTTTGGAAGGGAAATCGCGCAGCGAAATCAACTAGCGCTTGGATGCTGCATACGATGATTCTGCAATGGCGACCGTGAAAACTTGCTTTAACGAGTGTCAACTTGATCGTACGTCGGCATTTGATGAGCTACACCCAGGTGCTCCAAAAACGGCTACCACGGAGGATAACGTGACAAAAATGTACGAGCTCGTATCAGCAGACCGCCGATTGAAGTGCGCGAGATAGTTGAGATAGTAGGCATCTCAATACACCGTGTGCGTCATATCCTGCATCAAATTTTGGGCATGAGAAAGCTGTCAGCGCGATGGGTGCCGCGTTTGCTCACTCCAGACAATAAACGTAACCATGAGGCCACTTCAGAGCAGTGTTGACGCTGTTTAAGCGCAATCCGAAGGAGTTTCTGCGTCGTTTCGTTTCCGAAGGAGTTTCAGCGTCGTTTCGTGACCGACGACAAAATAAGGCTCCACTGGTATACACCAAAGAGCAAGGAGCAGTCGAAACAGTAGAGTTCATCCGGTGAACGTACTTCGAAGAAGGCGAAGACTATCCTATCAGCCGGAAAGGCGATGGACACCGTTTTCTGGGATTCACAAGGTGTGATCTACATCGACTACCTGGAGAAGGGCAAAACGGTCACAGGGCTCTACTATGCCGAATTATTGGGCCGATTCGACGCCGAATTGCAGAAAAAAGGCCCCATTTGGCGCAGGAAAAGTGCTCTTCCATAACGACAACGCAGCGGCTCACACCTCCGCCGTCGCGACGACCAAATTGTTTGACTTGGGCAACGAACTGCTACCCCCTCTATCGTATTCTCCAGATTTAGCCCCGTATGACTTCTTTTTCTTTCCAAACTTGAAATAGTTACTCGCCGGGCAGAAATGAGGAGGTCATCGCCACTACGCAGGCTTACTCAGCAGACCTCGAGAGAACGTTTTATTCAGACGGGTTAAAGAAGTTGGAGTATTGCTGGGTCCAGTGTTGAGAAATAAATCGACACTTTACCGAAATTTTCGTTTTTCTATGTAGGTTAAGTACTTATCAGAACGCCCTCGTAAATCATACACAAATCGGCACCAAAGCATCAGCTCATACGAGTAACACAGTAAGATGCAGTGTAAAAGAAAACATGAAAAACGAATTGAGTGTATTACTCGCTAGTTCGGATTCGATTCTTTGATTGACTCTATGAGTGAATGAATATAATACTCAGTGAGTAGCGACACTCGATCCACAGATTATATTCAGAAAGATTTTGAGTGAGTGCCAATATCGAATACTTTCATGAACAAGTAATCGATACTTATACTCCCTCAAAGTATTCAATACTTTATATCGAATGAACAATTTTCGCACATCTCTACATAAAAACTCTAGATATTCTAGGCGTGCAGCAATTGTTTATAAAATACGAATTCAGTTCACCCAAATTATTGGCTCTTTTCTACACAGCACGTCTTTTCAATCCAAATTATCCTAAATCCGTGTGAAATTCATGCTTAAGTTTCTCAAAGATCACCAATCTCACTATTTAGATTCTCCCGACTGCCTATGAACGTCGCTGTCTGCCCAAAACTGTTGTACTTTATACATCAAGACCACCAAGTGTTATATTTAACTACATCTTTCTATAGATCCATCGACATGTGAAAGGCCAAACTGAACAATGACGAAAACTAGACAACAAACACCGGCAACTATAGCTGTTGACCATGGAAATATTGGTCAGTTATAGAAAGCACGCTCAGAACTGAAATTCGAATCGAAATGAAGGACCATAAACATGCTATAAACTTTTAACTTAAAAAATTATCTGCTAATGTAAAAACAAATAATATAAGCGAAACTACTGCATGTTTGTATTGAATTCTATCAGAAGACAAAGATATATAATAACAGAGCGGTTAGAAATCTTAGAACTGTTGCAGGAATCCTAAGACTAACACCCCCTCACCAGAATACCTATCTAAGCTTTATGGCAATACTAATTTAAATGTTGTATATAAAATAAACAATCCAAAGCGGTATGGTTACGTTAATTCAGTGAGTAATTAACGCTTAACGATAAGCGGGCCTACAAACTTCATTAACCAACATGACGAAAAGAGAAAAAAGTGCGGAGTAAAATACAGGGTCTGAATAATAAGTAACCGGACTGACCTCAGGAAATTTTTTAATTGGCAAAATATGTACAATTTTTCTTTAGAAATCTTCAAAGTAGTCCCCATTGAAGTCGATAACACGTTGATACCGGATTTTCCAATCCCCGAACACTCCCTGGAAGTCGACAACCTCGATGCTGTCTAGAGCCCTCGTCGTAGCACGTTGAACGTTTTCCAGAGTCCCGAACCGCGTTCCCTTAAGGTGTCTCTTGATCTTGGGGAACAGAAAGAAGTCCGCTGGTGCCATATCCGGGCTGTAAGGAGACTGTGGCAACGTTGCCCTCGACTGTTTGGTAAACTGCTCGGTGACGAGCAGGCAGGTGTGCGACGGAGCATTGTCGTGATGGAGGATCCACGAATCGGCAGTCTCCGGACGGACTCGGCGAGCCCGGGCGGTTAGTCGACGGAGCACCTCTCTGTAGTACTGGCCGTTTAAAGTTTGGCCGGGTGGCACAAACTCTTTGTGAACAATGCCTTTCACGTCAAACAAAGCAATGAGCATCGACTTCACCTTCGATTTGCTCATGCGCGCTATTTTCGGTCGTGGTGACGCCGGTTTGTGCCACTCCGAACTCTGCCGCTTCGTCTCAGGATCGTATTCGAAAACCCACGTCTCGTCTCCTGTAATAACGTGGTTAAAAAACTCTGGTTCGGTTGCTCGATCGTACGCTCCATTTTCACTCCGACGAAGTAACTGAACACGCACTCCGCTCTCGCTCGATGCAATCTCTCCAAGCGCTTGGAGGCAACTGCTGCAGCTCGGTGCCCTTTACCTAGACCCCCACCACCACTACAACACCAGATACCGGTTAGCAGACGCTTTGACGGCGCGGGGCAGGCTCAGTCCGGTTACATTATACAGACCCTGTGAACATATGCACTAGAGTTTGATACATTTCAAGGACATGTGTGAATATGTAATAACCGCCGATCCCGCGGAGCGATACCCGGCAGAGATCTGCAATCTCTACACAATTGCGATCAACTGGCAAGGGTTGAATAACAGATCTCTGCCACTGAACCCCACTTGCCGTCGGCCGAGTGGAGAAGTGCGAATTGCTAGGTTGGGTTTGTTCACGCGCGGAGCACACCTGCAATACATTTGCGCAGGTGACTCGCTCTCAACTAGCGACCAACAGTCCAAGATAGAGCCCAACTCAGTTAACCGCGACTTGGCTTGTTATCATGTCTAGAACAAAAACAAACCGTTAACGGTAGTGATCGTTGGAGATAACGTGCCAAGTGAAGTGGCTGTTATAGATAACAGAAGTTTGGGGTTGACGTGAGATTTGCATGCAGTCAGAAAGGTCGGTAATTCGTTTGATTTTTCTAAATGAAAACTTTAATATTTTTCGCAGTCAAGCATATTTAACGTGGTGCGGTGCCAATAAAAATTTTCGAAAAATTGAGCACTGAATTGTTTGCATGAACGAATGTGCTCAGAATGATTACGGGGAGTATTATTGGTCATTGTTGGTGTTGGAATTAAACCGCAGCGAGCGGATCTGCGAATATTATAAACAAGACAAGGAAAAACCAGAATAATTGCCCGCTAAGCATTGGCTGGTGCTGTATGCCAAAAGTTGGAATATTCGATAAGTTACATGACAGATTTGCGTTCTACAGTGGCCTATTAGTAGGTTCTTACCAAGGGGTTATTGCTGCCTATAAGTGGTGTTTGAAAAATTTTAGGGCATTCATGTTTTTGATGCTATCCTTTAAGTGCATTTGTGAAAAGGAGAAATTTCACTGAAGAAGGATGTTTCAACCATGTGAAAATGGAAGAGAAGGTTGAGTGTCGTGATTGGAAGAATACGACGGGGTTTGAAAGTGAATGTCGTGATTGGAAGAATACGTCGAGAATTCAAAGGGAAGTTTTGAGTTTGGCGTTATTCCGAAGTGTGTCTCTTGTGCCTGATTTTGCCGTTTCAATGAACATTTTTGGTAGAATATAAACTTTTTGTTGAACTGTTAAATTGTGCAGGGTTTGTTTTCTGTAAGGCCTAAATCGAAGTTAGAAATTTGTAGCGTTCGCATTGAAAGCTGCGATCTGGACACAAGCAATGAAGGCGACTAAGTCGGTAAACTAAAGTGAAAATCACCTTGAGGATAGTCAGTAAATAGAAAAGTGTAGTACAGATATGCGATGAAAGATTAGTGATAGAGCATTTTTAATGACAAATCACCCAATCTCAACTTGGATAGGAAGAAAACCTATTTAATTTAGGTTTAAAAACTATAGTACACGATTACACCAGAAAAACCATTAAAGATTTGGTTAACATTATTAAGTTCAATATATGATTCAAGATAATTGAGTCCAGACGACAAAGTGAACTGAGGTAAATTTAATCAGTAGATATTAATTTAAAAATAATTAATTTAAAAACGATATAATATTAATGCTGCTCAGTATGGTAATGCAGCCATTGATGCATAACAAGCTATTGTTCGTCATTTTCTTCGAGTCAAAATATTGTAATTGGTTTTTAGAAAAACAAGGAAAACTAGCGAGTGCTTGAAGGGCCCAATGCGTGAGCGTATTTTATTATTTTAATAATAATACTATTAACTTATTGGGCATGAATTTTTTTTCTTTCTTATTCCGATTATATAATGCACAATAGATTTCATTAACGCCAACGGACCCCACCAATAAGTTCCAAGCGGACTTACGTACTGCCATTATACAATCCCCACTAATCATTCCGCTTATACTAAGCACCGCTACATAAACCCAAATCCATGCACACCACCCCTTAAAGCACAACCTAAGCTCCACAAACCCAATATTCCTATCCGTCCTGTCGGCAATTACCGCCTAGCTCCTGCATACCAATTAGCACGCTACTTGGCCACGATAATGGCTGATGTCATGCACCTTGACGATAAATACGCATTTAAGAACAGCCGTAGAGTTCTAGCTACCACCTCTTTAAAATTGACTAAAACTTTTCGACTTTTATCACTAGACATCAACAACGTCTATACCCGTCGATGAAACACTAGTCATACTAAAAGAAAAACTTTCATTCAACAACCGCCGACGATTCACATATCAACTGCTCAATCTCATGAAGACCACAATCAAACAGAACTATTTTAAGTTCAATAACAACACATATATTGCCAAGGATGGTCTGAGTATGGGACATCCAATGTCCTCAATAATGTCAGAAATATTCTTACAATCTTTGGAAGAAGTCTTTATACCCGAAATTGTCAAAAGATACAATGTAATATTGTACAGACGATACGAGTATGTGGATGACTGTTTCATCGTTATTGACTCACAAGAAAATAAACAAGACGAACTACTCACCCATATGAACGAAATTCACCCAAATATAAATTTTACTATAGAAAAAGAAACAAACGGACAATTCAACTATATAGACCTGACCGTGATACGCGAACAAACAATACAAAATATACAGAAAACCAACCACAACTGATCATACCATACATGAACTATCTAACCACCCCGCACAACATAAGCTAGAAGCATATAGATCAATGGTGCAGAGGCTTCATTCCATCCCCATGACTTCTACTAAATTCTCCAACGAACTAAACAACATTTACAGAATAGCTAATAATAACGGATACAAACAATGCGACATTGACAAACTTGTTACACAGTACAAACAAAAACAGGAACGCCAACCGACTGAAACTCATAAGAATGACCAACACTGGATTTCGTTAACATACGTAGGCAAAGAGACATACAAACTATCAAACTTTCTTAGGAAATACAAACTGCAAACTGGATTCAAAAAAACTAACAACAACATTAGAAACAAACTGAATGACACATCAATATATGAAAACAGCGGCATATACAAACTGGCATGCAAGGACTGCGTCATGGTATATATAAGAAGGACAACACGAAAAAAAACGACAAGATACAAAGAGCACTTACGATATTTCTTACACAATAAAGCAGACTCCAATTATGCGACGCACCTACAAAATTACGCACATCAGCCTGACGCTATGACAAACTCTATGAAATGGCTACACAAACAAAGCAAAGGACCGAGACTTGACATCCTAGAATGGCTTGAAATATATAAACATAGAAAAACAGACGGTAACATTGTCAACGAACAATTTGTTACAAATTCCGATGCAATTTTTCCAGTACTAGACCACATTCTTAGAAGAAAACGCAAACGAGATGAAACAGAACAAACGGACATCCAACAAGCAAAAAACAAAAACTTAATATCCCTCTACCTGGCATAACTTAGTACTTAACGTAATTTACTACCTGACTGAATTACCCATCCGCTTAACCCATCCTATGACTAAATAAAGTCATTCCCTTCAACACATCCTTTAGACACTGAAGATGATTCAAAGTATTCGAAACGCGTCTGCTCACACAATAAAGCAAGGCCCGACGGCTTTTAAAGAAAAAAGGGGATTGGCCTGCGGATACCAAATCAACAAAATTATTGGTTTAAAAATTATTTTGCTTATTAAATATTGACGACTAAAATAGTAATCGTAAACAGTTGATTGCATGCCTACGAATACCTTACGCAAACAATTAGTTTCCTCCTACAAATAAATAAACGACACCATTGTTTATCATTCATCTCATTTTATTCAGTGAATATATTTTCAACATTATATTTAAAACAGAGCAATTATGTAATATTATATTAGCTATAAATATTTTTTTATTAACAAATAGCTCGATTAAATATGAATTGTGTATTTAACCCAGTGTTTCCTTTTCAGCAAACCCGTTCTTTTTCAGAGGGAAGCGACGACGAAGGTGAGTATGCCGCCGAGGGAATAGGGTTTATATAATCCGCGAAGGGTCGATTTCGGGTCGCAGTCGGTACGCGGTGCCATAGTTTGATTTTTGCGTTTTTTTTTTGTTAGAGTAGATAGATTCGGTTTGAGTTCGAGTAGTTTATTCGGGCACCGCGTCGGTAAATATTCGGAAGCGCGATTTTTTGGTTAAAGGTTTAGTGTTGTTCTTTTTCTCGAAAGAAAAGGAAACGGAAGTAAAGTAAATTAAAGTCGAGTCGGTGTAAGTTGTTCGACGCGTTTTAAATCGGGCATTTGAATCGGTGGCTGATTTTTGTATTTGGACTTAGTGGTCACGACATATGGATATTTAAATTTAATTAGGATTATTATGTTGACTTGAAAAGATGTGAGAAATATTAGCCATGGTCAATTTTAGCAGCAAGTTTTTAAAAACAAAGTTAAGAAAATGCTAAAGATAGCGTGTCATTTCATTACATAACATGCAATAATTTTCATAGTATGGAAGATTACAATAAAATGCACAATTTAAAAAACAGCAATTGATTAATGTAATTATCCCGTTATCATGCCCCAACAATATTTAATAAGTAAATAATACAGAAAAAAAAACAAATTTTCTAATTGATTTATTTCAAAAAATCACTAAAATTATTTTAATATATAAATATTACACACTTAATAAATTAAAAAAAAACCTTAGAAATAATGCTCTGCATAATCTATGCTGAATAACAAAAAGACGTCTTTACAGAAATACATCCTATAAAAATACAAATTGCGAACGTTATCTGTTATCAAATGCGTAAATAAATCTACGCATGAAACATTTCACACTAATTTCTAATAAAATCTCTATAGCATCATAAATTACATTCAATATCACTTTAGGTACTTCTGTTATCACAATCTTTTTTCCATACCAAAAATTTGGCAATTTTGTAATTTCGTTTCAATATGCTTTTTTGTTCATATCGAACTAAATTCGTTTTTGATCCGTTAGGATCTGATCTGATTATTAAATAATAAACTTTTAACTTAGCTAATGACTAATTCTTCTTCATCGGTTACTCTAAATTGTAATTCATCGTCATTATCATAATCATCGATGTTATCAATACCATCGTCATTGCTGTCATTACTTGATGCTGTATCAGAAAGATAATCGTCCTCTTCGTCGCGCATTATAGGTGGGAAAATTTCATTGACGACTAGTGTTTGACCAGAATAGCTAAAAGAAATATGGGACGTTGACAATATGTTTTTATTTTTCACTTGCCGAACACTTAGAATGAAATGTTTGCGCTCTTATGTTGATGTTTCATGATATGAGGTTAAAAACGATGCATACACATGATGTTTGGATATGGTTTTGGTTATATTTTGTTTAGGCCGAAACCTATTTTTGTTCTGCTACGTGTTACAATTCAAATGAGCGTTTTCTAAATAAAGCGCTAAATTGTTGATTGCCATACCAATTATGTTTATGTTGCTTTATTAATGAGTTAGACCTTGTTCCGGGGTATTTCCAAATAAACGCTTTAAATATCACTTTTTAGTTAGCACAAACTAATTATTTAAGTTAGCACAAATTAATAAAATTTTTTTAATTTTCTCAATTCTATTTATCATGCAACTTACAATACTTCTTATAAAATATTTTAACTACGATAAGATTTGCGAACAAGTTGTCACTAAACTCTTTATTAAGGATATTACTTGAATAGATTGTTGTCCAATTATCTTTTTAAAATTTCATGAAAAAACGTCTCCAGTCAAATCAAACTGAAGCTAATGCTCCTTCGAAAATTATTTAAGCATTTAGCAATTTTTATATTTAATCCAAATTGAAATTTAAAATTAGGATGTTTTGAAAATAATGGATTTTTTAAAAATTGTAAGTTATATTGTTTTCAGGAGGCCGGGCTATCGAGCCCTAGAAGATGTTGTCTTATGTCTGTTGGCCCACCATGATTTAAGCTAATGAACTAATGCTTGAACGACTAGCGCTTGCATTCTACATTTTCAAATCTTAAGCTATGAAATTTATTTGAACTTTTCAAGGCTTATTTGAGCATAGAAAAACAATTTTATGCATTTCCGAGCCACAAGTGCGAAAATAAATCTGACTCTTGTACTCATGCGCCAAGTAAAGCGTTTTTATGTTAACGTTGAAGAGACATTAAATTTGAATCAATTCAAATAAAATTATCACGTTCTAAAGAGTTCTCTAGAAGATATTATGGACCCTTAACTAAGCATAACTATAAATGCAGCCATTTAGTTCATTTTGAGGACATATCATGCTATAGCTAATTTGTTTTTGAGTGACAATATAGTGATTAGAGGTTGTTCACATCCTAGCAGGATAACAGATATTCTGATTATTCCCAGCAAGCATGGAAATAATCGAGATGCGGTCAGGAGTGAACGGGCTTAATTGGCCTCCTCGCAAATGATCACTGCTTATCATGGCTAATGTTACTCAAAATAAATCACAGAAGGAAGAGACCATTTCACATGAATTCAAATTTCGCCTTTTGAATTCGACAATCCATTTCCTCTATCAATTGTGAAGAGAGTGAAAAGATTTATTTTTCGAATATCCTCCAACAGTCAATATAGCCCGCAGTGCTATATTTTGATAGATCACATGAAGAGTTTTAATAGAAAACTTCCTACCATGTAATTAATTCTCACATATAGTCCACGTAGTGGAGTGGTTAGAGCACTCACCCGAAAATGTTAGCGAATTTATGTATTTAGGCGCCAAAATGACGAAAACGGGTAATGAAAGAGACGAAATGCCCCGAAGAATCGGCTCGCAAACAAAATATTTTATTCAGTGTTGACGATCTTGATCGATCTTGGACCCTAACCCAAGCATCCGCAAATATATTGAACGCCTTTGAGCGACGGGAATAATCGGAGCGAAGCTAGACGGGGACCAATGGCGAATTCGATACAACCATGAGCTGTATGAAATTTTTGACGAGCCGGAGGTCTCAACGATTGTAAGACTGCGGAAGCTGCAATGGGCTGGCCACATAAATCGTATGGACGAACAACGGACACCCAAAAAGGTATTCGTTGGGAGAACTGAAGGCCGGAGACCAGTGGGGAAACTGTTTGGATTTAGAAATTGGAGGACGCGGTCAATGGACCGAGACAGTTGGAGGCGCATTTGCAGGAAGCGAAGGCCCGAGAGGGGCTGTGAGTGTCTGAGTAGGACTGCTGTGTTTAAATAGGCCAAAGCATTCAAGGATGATCGCAAAACCGTCAAGAATGAGCCACATGATCGTCGACCGCGAACCAGCATCACACCAGACCACATTTGCCGCGTAGAACAACTCATTTTGGTGGACCGTAGGATGAATGTTCGAGACATTTCGGCTGAACTCGGCATCAGTATTGGTAGCATAGAGTCTATCATCCACGCACACCTTCAATATCGCAAAATAACGCTCGAAATTGAGCAGCATTCCAGCGCGAAGTGCGATTCTTCTCCAGGATAACGCGCACCTTCATACTGCGCGTCCCACGCTCGATACAATATCGGAATTGGGGTGGGAGGTACTGAAACATTTCATTTTATACCTTTTTAACTTTTATCAGGTGAATTCATAAACTAAAATATAACGCACCACCATCAACAGTATAATAAGGGTAAGACTATCAGTCAGCGTCTTAAACATGAACGCATTGTGTTTCTGAGCACTGCAAAGTCACATTGCAAAAGGAATTAAGGATCTTTGCATACTTTGAAATGGAAATGTAGAACATTTTTATATATTAGTTGTCAACAATAACACTAAACGTTGAAAAGCGTTCACCTGCATAAATTTTTTCACGTCCAAAATAAGTAAATACTTGTAAATTATAAACGATTTATAGAATACACACGACCAACTTTCAATCTGCACTTTTCTATATAGTTCTCAAAAATCATCTCATACATTTTGCACAGGTTTTCCCATGGCAACAAGGTAGATCATCTGTATAGAATAACTCGATATGCGGGGAGCTAAGCGCCAAAGCTGGTCCATGATTTATTCAATAATAGATCCCAGGTTAATAATAAACAACCTGAGGAATGTAGGAGTATGCACTAAGCAGATGGATTTGTACCCAACATATGGAATTTATACTTCATACATTTATAACTCAACCAATCATTTAAAGAATGTAACCAAATTAATTATACTAAGGAAAAATTCACAATAATAATAATTAAAGTAAAAATTTAACAAGAATTCCCACCCTTTATTGATTTGATTTTCGCACATGATAAATTATATTTCCTGAAGAGTTTTGAATAAATAGTAGTTGTAGCAATAATACGAGTGAAAATAATACAGAATACGCCCGATGACACTATAAATAGCTAACCATGAAGGCCGAGTATGCTACCGCTAGTAGAACCTAGCCAGCTGAGTTCCAGCCAGTTCATCGACAAGTATCCTGCATCTCGAAACTTGTAATTCAGTATATGAAATTGGGCAGGCTTCGCTGTAAACATGTTAATACAGAGGCACATTACTGTTAAGTCGAATTAAATTTTAGCCTATGCAAATGGCTGAAGATACCAACGAAGCTATCAAAATACGTCATAATATTCACCCTACATAGAGGGCGAGCGAAATTCTAGATTTTAAAACTTTTTTAAGGAAAATATCTGTTTTATATATCGTTAAGGGATTTTGTATTCTTACAAACTCATGCCCCTCCTCAACTAAAAGTCAACGCGTGGAACAATTCCACGATACCGAGAAACCTCAGGAAGGTGCAACAGACAACATGCTAATATTGAACACCATAGCAGCGGTCAAGGTTTTCCGTTAATGGTCAATGAATCAGCGCTTAAGTTCGCTCAGCGGGAGGCACAATCCCGGGCCCACCGAGTCAGCAGTGGACTTGCGAAATTCCGAATTGTAGATGTAGAAACTAAGGCAGATCAAAAATCTTGTGGAAACACCGCCATCAAACCGTAAGTAGGATGTTATTAAAAATTGTCTTATTGAGGCATTTGGAGTTTCGGAGGACTTGCGCGTGAAGGAATTGCAGCACGGTTTCGAGTTAGGATACCAACACACGTCACAACTATACCGATGCATGCGAAATACAGCCAGGACAAAAGTATCAGAGACGATGCTGAAAATAATTTGGTTGGAGCGCTTTCCAACCAATATTCGTGCAATTCTGGTGGCAGCCGTTGCACTCTCACCAGATGATTCTGCTGCGACAGCTGATCGTATCAGTGACAGCAGTGGCCCTAACACCATTTGGGAAATAAATCAGCGAAGAGTTTCTGAAGGTAACCAGGAAGATTATATAGCAGAATTGCGAAAAGCCAGGCAAAAATCGCGAACCAAATCAAAGATGGCGGAATTGCATTATTGCCGAAATTCGAAACAGTTTCCACGAAAATTGCCGCCAAAGTTTGCTTAAAGCGAAGTTACCGGAAATTTCAGGGAAACGCATCTTGTCACTGATCCCGCAGATAAGGATCAGCGGGCAAAAGACAAATTGCCTGATAATCAGAGATGACAGAACCTCAAATTTCTAGTCGACAAGAGGACGGATGTTTCAGTGATGCGCGTATCTAATAACCATAAACAAATCAAGTCATCATTTAAACTGTTCGCTGCAAATGGCAGTACAATAAATACATTTGGATGAAACGTTGTACTCTCGCATTAGGATTGGGCCGCGCGCTCACATGAGAATTTCAGGTGGCTTCACTGGCACGGCCAATTTTAGGGGCAGACTTTATCAGACGTCATGGTCACAACGTTATGTTGATATTCCGATAATGGTCCTGGTATTGGCTCTGCAGAGTGCGTATCGGTATGTGAGCTTGTTGTTTCGGCCTAGATGGGAAAAGGCGCCACCTTATGAATTGGCCGCTTGATTATCCCAGATGAGGTTTTTATTGCAACTACTCGAACGAGACGATCGATTCCTCTTATGGTGTTGGTAATGTGCCCCAAAGGCCATGATAGCGGAGGGACGTTGTCTTCCTTGACTATCATCATTGTCCCAGTTTTGATGTTGTCGATCGACGTTTTCCATTTGTGACGTTGTTGGAGTTCACCCAGATATTCCCTACTCCAACGATTCCAAAATACTTGCTTGATTCTGATTAGTTCCTTCTACCCAGTGAGAGTGTGTTGAATTGTGCGTAGAGATCAATGGTAGAATTAAGCGGATCTCCAATGAGTAAGTTCAGTCAAATCGTTCGAGTCGTTAGACAGTGGTGTCAATGGTCGTGAATTTGATATGACTTCTATTTCCACTACGAGGGTTGTAAGCTCTTCATCCGTTGATCCGGATTACACAGTTTTGAAAAAGAGTTGCTTGGTTGATTTCACTGCTGCCTCCCACAAACCTCCAAAGTTCATTAAGCTGATTTGAAGTTGATTCTTTTCCTCGAACAGAACTCTTGTATTTTCTGTGTTACACCCGAATCATGTATGTCCTCGTTCTGTTCATTGAGCTGATTGTTTGCGCCGACGAAGTTCATGGCATTATCACAATAGATTATGTTGCAATTGCCATGTCGTATGAGGAATCTCTTAAGAGCCTGGATAAACACGTCAGCTGTGAGGTTCTTTACGACTTCAAGGTGCACCGATGGTTGGACTCGATCTTTTGGAAGGCTGCCCATTGTTTGTTGTTGTAGCTTTGATATTTCTTGCGCACGAAGGACGCGTTTATCGATTATAGTCCTTTCAAAAATTATTCCATAGACTGGCCAGTAGTTTTGTCTGGTCAAGGCCAATAGGCCAGCTTGCCAGTTGTGATTGTTGCCACAATGAATTTACCTCATAATGAGTCTTGTGAAGTGGTGTTTCTGAGGCAGAATGACAGGATGTTGAGCTTCAAATGAAAAGCCTGCGGTGTGAAGCCATCCACCGACTCATATAATTCCATGCGCGTCAAGGAATGGACATAGATTACTAATGCTGCATGTTAAATTGATTCCATTATGCCTTCGCAATTGATCCAAGTCCCGAGGAAGCGCTTCTGCTTGGACCTCTAGCACGGATAAGAATCGACAACATGTAGTTGGTTTCGAATTGTTGAAGACTGTAAGCCACAATTCGCTTTATTCGATGTATGCTGCTGATATGGGTTAGGGATGTCACAAAGCCATCCTATGCGGGTGCAGTTATCAACGTCTTCGCTCCAAGTTTTCGTATCGTTGGCTTTATTAGGGCAACGGTGTTGTGGTTGATGAAAAAATATTGAACCGTAGAACCACTGGATGAAGATTGAATCTTTCGGGCGCTACTCCCCTTGATATGAGATCAGCGGGATTTTGTTTGGATGGCACATGCTTGCACTGACACTTCACCGTAGTGAGGAAGCTTGTAATCTCACCCACGACAAAATTTTTGAGTCAGTGCAGAAGTGGACTGGATCCCTCCATTTGAGATCCGTCTCTTTGGCAGTATACAATTCCAATCGTGGTAGTGCGATTGGCTTCAGTGGCGCTATTCTAAACTTAGAACATAACAATCGAACTATAATTATGCCATCCATAAGGGATGACCGGACGGAAATCGCAGCACCATCTCAGAAGCATTGCAAAAGATGCGGAGCTGCCTCTGCCAGTGGTGTGTTGACTTGGTTATTTTGCGCTAATCGATCGACGCATCGAATAGCAAGATATGGAACACAGTGGTGAGGCATGATGTAAGGCAAAGCCGTAAGATCAGTTATTTCGGACATAAGTTCAAACATTATGTATTCTCGCATAAAGCTGACATACTGGTCTTTGAGATCCGGATTTCGGTTGTCTCGATGGCCAGAAACCTGCTTTGGGCTTGCTCTTTGTAATCATCCAGTAATGAAGGGTTTCAGAGAAAGGGAGCCTTACTATAAACCTTCCTTCGAGATTTCGCTTGGTGTTCTCTCTAAAGTGGGTTTTGCACTTATTTTCGCCACGTGTTCGAACCGGTGCTGAAGCATCTGCCGTCTTCACTTCCTAAAAGCATTCAATTTGCTTGTTGCATTATCTGGCGTTACCTCGGGAAGGTTTTGATATTTTTCCGGCCACTATCCAATCAAAGGCTGTGTTTTGCAGCATGGGTAGATCCTTACCGAGGTTAATACGACCATCAAGTTGTAGGTCGAAACAGTGCTCCGCTCCTATGAGAACCTTAATAGGAACCGGTTTGTGGAATTTCGGGTTCGCCAATTGTATGCCCACGGGAAATTTTCATGTGGATATGTCCAGCTGTGATGCAAGCTGAACTGTGGTAATCTTCGTTAGCACAAACGCGTCTAGGTCGAGTTTGCACTTGGCAATTCGTGATTGCATTTTTACCGGCAGGGTTGATTGATTGAGCGCTACTTCGGTTTAGGCCAATTCTTTGGATACTAATTGGATCAGTCAAGTCGCAAGTCTTTTTGCTACTTTCTTGGTAATTAAATTAAGCTGTGACCCGGTGTCCAGTAGGGCTCGACACTCAACTGATCGACCATTTGTTCCTATAAGTGTGACCATGATGGTTCCCAGTACTACATGGGCTGATTCTTCCATGGTTGACTACGATAGAAGCGCAATCTCAGAGTCACCACTGGTGGGCTGTTTGGGTGAATTTTTTTGTGTTATCCTTTGCTTTGTGTTGTTCGTTATCATTGTGAAGCAATGTATTATGCTTTTGTTTGCATTTTGTGCAGACACCTTGAGTGCATTTCGCGGTTTTGTGGTCACGTTTGAGGCAGTTTCTGCACAAGTTGGCTCGTTGATCAATTTCTTGTTGCCTTGCCATGATTGTCGGCAAAATTGCTTGCAGGCAAATAGAGGATGTGATTCTGGGCACGCCACACAATGCACCTTTTCTGGATTCGCAATTAAGACCGATGTTCTTGGCTTTGTATTTGTCTTATTTTCGGGTGATTGTTAGGCCTTCATGGCTTTGATAGTTTGAAAGCGTGTCTCTGAGAAGCTTAGAATCTTGCTGACATTTTCCAATTATCGTGGATTCTCCAATGTTTGTTCGTACAGTATGCTTTTTGTCCCGTCTAGGGTCTTCAGGATGATTTGAGAGATGATGGCATCCAAGTGCTCTATGCCTACTCCAAGGTTCTCTAAATCTATGATGCGTTCGTTGATTGTATCATTGAGCTTTTTGATGCTAGCTGCTGAGTCTGCTTGAGTCGACTGCTGCAAGAGGAATTTACTTATCAATGCCTGAACCAGCACCCTGCTTGAGCAGTGACCATGCTACTTCATAATTCCGGCCACACACTGGTGAATGCTGGATTAATGTGCGAGCTTCCCCAGATAGTTTACTTACAAGATAAAATATATTCTGTGCTGCGCAAATGGGGCTGTCATGTATTAGCTGTTTGAAGAAGTCCATGAACTGAATCCAGTCAGTATAATTGCACTAAAACCTTGGCAAGCTAATTGCTAGGAGCTTGGCGGTCTCAACTAGTTGGTGATTGAACTGCGAAGTCTTTGGAGTGCTTTCCATGTGTTGGTAAAGCTCAATAATTACCCTTTGTACTTCAGTGTCCACTTTGTTGTATGCTTCTTCGTCCGCGCTCTGATTGTAATTTTCATTACAAGCCCAAATGTTTCTGCTTCGTAAGCATTTGAGACTTTAATTGGTAGAACTGCGGGAATTAATTGAGTCGTTTCCAACTTTGGTTCTTTCTCAGCAATCATATGCATCGTAGATTTAATGAGGGCCGTTTGACGTCACAGATTTTGGATCACCTCGCTGAGCTTGTAGCTGGAAATCTCGTTCCCCGATACCAGATCCAAGAGGTCTTCCAGGGCTCGTGTGTATTTCTGGACGGCATCTTCGACCTGCTCGAAATATGGGTGGTCACTATGAGTCCCTGAAAACTCGTCCAAATTTCTAGTGTTTCTTCTGGAAATAGTTCCACTTCTCTTCGAGAATTGTTAATTTCATTTTGCAGTAGTCCCACGTCTTCCTCTCCTGACTATCCTTTTTTAAATTAGAATAGCCCTTTTCGATGGAGCTGCCCAGCGCCTTTTGTACCTTCGCCAATGCGTCCATGCGCCTTTTCACTTTTTTTGCTATCACATCGGGGTCACCAGAAATTATGATCACCGAAAGGAATTATAACGGCGAAACACCTGATACTTATTTCCCACTTATTCGGGGTGATACCTAATAAGCTCTAAGGGTTATCTTTTGCAACTACTGATCAGCTCAAACAAATATTAACAAAACAAGAAGCGTCTCGCCAAATGTTTAAATCAATATTACTGAACCCTCAGTGGTTGAACCAAAGCACGATTTTCTTAAAAACTCTCAGTAGCCTCACAGGAAGAAAATAAAAGGCTTACGTTCGTTGATATTCAGAAGAAGAAACGTTGCACCCTCGCATTAGGATTGGGCCGTGCGTTCATATGGGAATTTCAGGTCGCTTCACTGGCACGGCCAATTTTAGGCGTAGACTTTATCAGATATCATGGTCTAGTGATCGACCTTAGGAATCGTAAAATTTTGGACCCTAGCATGGGGCGATTTTCGACACGTTTTATTAGCCAAGCGAAGTAGACCTCAATTTATACTGATGTCGGTGATTAGATATTTTATTCATTGCTAGATAATTTCTTGAAATTATTGTTCCAGCAACAGGTAAAGCGAAAAACTGCATAACGTAAGCCACCACATCGTAATGAAAGTTCCTCCAATCGCCGATTACCGTCGCGGACTCACGCAGGACAAACTGGCTGTCGCGAAGGCAGAGTTTCAGTACCTGAGAGACAGGGGCCTGTGTTGTATATCCACTGGGCAGTCCGCTACATCTAGTACCGAAAGCGAATGGCACCTGACGTCCCTGGGGCAGCTATTGCCGCATCAGCGCCGTGACTCAGCCAGACAGGTATCTAATGTGGAATGTGGAGGATATCATGGCCCTCGCCGCAGGAAAACAAATATGTTCGAAAATCGATTTGTTAAGGGCATTTCATAAAATCCCGATCGCTGAAAGACATTCCAAAGACTGCCGTCACTACACCCTTCGGCCTATTTGAGAGCAATGAATTTTGGCCTCCTGTGTAATTATTTCAGAGACTAATGAATGAAGTACTGAAAGGCTTCGACTTTTGCATTTGCTATGTGGACGACATTTACGTCGATCAGTGTCAGAAAATAAACACCTTAAGAACCTTCACACTATTTTCGAGCGACTGAACCAAGCAGGAATTATGATAAATGCTGCGAAGTGTACCTCTGGTTTCGAGAACATAGAGTACCTGGGACACATCGTTTGTCGACATGGAGTCGAACCTCCGCATTCTCGAGTAACTGCAATACGCAACTATAAAAAAATTGTGACCGTTCCACCACAGTTGCGTAGGTTCCTGGGAACTTTAAACTTTTACCGACATTTTTTCAAAGACGTAGCGAAAATGCAATCCCCATTGAATAAATTCTTGACGAATTCGAAGAAAAATGACAAAGCCGTCATTCAGTTGAATGCGATAGGAAAGAAAGCATTCGAAGATTCTAGGAACTATTTAGTAAACGCAATATTACTATCAGCATGCCTCGCCTACTAGATGAGTCACAGACGCATCAGACATCGCTGTTGAAGCCATCGTCGAACGATTTCAAAATGAAATATGGCTTCCACTGGGAGTTTATCAGAAGACACTCTCGGATGCAGAAACCAGGTATAGCGTGTATGACCGATAACTCCAGGCGATATACATCGGGATCCGCCATGTCCGCGACATGCTGGAGGGCACAGAGTTTTCGATTTCGATCACAAGCCTCTCGTGTACGCGTTCTCACAGAAATCGGAGAAAGCCTCCCCAGGTAAGATTCGTCATTTGAGCTTTATATCACAATTCTCAACCGACATCCAACACCTACCAGGTGAAAAGAACGAGGGCGCAGACGCACTATCGCGGGTGGAGGTTATAAACATGCCATCGATCATCAATTCGGAACAAATTATCAATGAGTAACAAATGGATGAGGAGCTCAAGCAGATACCAAAAAAACAAGAAAATACCATTAAAATGACAACCAATCGCCATAAGAGGAACAGGTGAGCTTATTTGTCACATATCCTCCGGAGACGCACGCCCCTTTGAGCTGGCGATATTGCAAAAAATAATTTTCACGGCTTTTCACCAGCTGTCTCATCCTGGTGGCCGGGCAGTGACAAAAATATTCGTATGGCCAGGAATCAGAAAAGACATTCATCGATGGGCACACGCATGTGTCGCCTACCAACGCTCCAAGATCCTACAACACAAAAAACGCCCTCCAACAGCTTACGGTGCCGGATAAGAGATTCTAGCATGTCTACTTGGATATAGTAGAACCTCTACAAATACTGCCTGACAATAATCAATCGATTCTTGCGATGGCCCGAGGCAATCTCTCATCAATCGGACAGCGGAATCGCCCACGTCTCAGGGCACCGCGCATCGTGGCAACCGATTAAGGAGCTCAATTTGAGTCGGCGTTATTCACGGCACGGATGTTAATAAAATTGAACGTCACCGTATCAGCGGCAATTATTTACTACGCAGATAAGCCAGCCTGGGTGGGTGAATTACCTGCAGTATTACTAGGATTACGTAACGCGATAAAGGAAGATGGTGTACGGCACAGCGCTGACACTGCCTGCTGGAGAATTCCTTGTCCCATACAAAGGAACAGCAAACGTATCACTCTTTTTGACAAATTTACGAGAAACGATGCAGCAACTGTAATCTACAGCCATGTAAAATCATTGCGTTCGTCAGCCGCTTCCCATCAGATTATTGGAGCGCTGCATCCATGTATTCTTGTGGGTCGGCGCATTTCGAACAGCGCTAGTACAACCGTTTACCGGATTACATACAGCCCTTGCACGATTATGCGAACTATTATACACAATCGAGGTTAGAGGACGCCCAGTCAACGTGTCAACCGAGCGCTTGAAGCCAGCGTTCATCGACGCTGCGCAAAACGTAAATGGTCAGCAGGGCAGGTCATACAATCCACGAGAAGAAAATGTTTCAACAGCAATTCAGTGGAAGGGACATACAAAATGAACTAACTCTCCCTTCACATTTGAAATACTCGAGAGCGGCGCCAACAATCCGTGCAGCTCAGCCGAAGCTAGCTAATCAGGATTACCGGATAACGTTATCCGGGGGGAGTGCTGTGAGGAATGAGTTCAACGGCAGAGATCCCACCGAGCAGTAGATACATTAAACTCTGACATGTATATAGTTTCTAAATTAGCTTAAATAAGATCATACGTATTTTGTAATACAAACATATGAGACGTTTCTCATTTGGAATGTTCGGAGATGTTTGCGAGAGCAGAGACTCCCTATAAGAAAAGCTGTGAAAAACCATACATTAGTGCCGTAAGCAAGAATAAAAGATTGGAATTCGACCGGGCATATATAACATATCCGCCATAGACGGTCCCAAGCCCGTTTGAGAAAGGAGGAGGGAACCCCTTGTTTCTCCAACCCACAGCTTCCATGATTCCTCATCCTAAACCGCACGATTAAATGATAGTAAATATTCTCGGGATCACACATTAGTTTTAGTGGTACCCCAATAATCGGACATTAAACGCCGAGAAATGCCAATGCCTGTAAATACATCTGCAGCTCTGCTGTTTAATCCGAGTAGAAAATCACTTTTTGAAAACTCCTCTAACTACTTCCGTAGCACGGCAAAAGAGTAAACAGAACAAGTAAATACTGACCGAAGACACACACAAGCCTGTTTGCAGACTGTCTACCGAGCATAGCCCTGAGGTACTTTCAGCGAAAGAACTGATCGATACGTTTTTATAGTGAATGAAATTATGTGCGTAAAAATTAGGATTCCATCGAGAATTCGTTAGTAATGAAACAATGCGGGATTTTAAATCGTTCGAAAGATATATTGATGTTCAAATTAAGTTAAAAATAAGAAGTAAGTGGTCTTTTAGGGACCACTAAGAAATTGTTCGAAGAAATGGGAAATTTCCTTCGCTCTTGAATTTTGTTCCCATGTGTCAGCCAGTAATACTGAGACAATGCACTATATTAGCATTACGATGTGCAATTGCTACAGTTAAGTTCGGAAGTAAAAACATCTGTAACAATTAATGCACTCATCTTTATCATGGGGACGAGAATTGAGTGACATGTAGCTCATTCCACTGCACAAGACAAGATATTTAGCGTACTTTGATTTAATTTCCTTTCTCTTACTACCCGTTGTAAAGCTCCGCCAAATCAAAATTCGAAAGTCAGGGTGGTGTCGGTTCATACTTAATATCTGCCAGGGATTGCCGCGCTGTACTTAGATCGATTGGCCTTTCCCCTATTCCAGAAACAGTGGTTTTGTAAAATCAGTTCTTTGTTGGCAATCCTGATGGTTTCAGAAATGTATTATGTTATGAGAGTAGGACAAAAATTTATTATTATTTATTATTTTACACGCAGCCACCAGCCATCGACGTTTTGGAAGACAGTTATCTTCGGTCTATGGACTTTCTATCTTATTCGAAGCCTGTACTATAATTTTTTTAATATTGTGTCAAAGTAAAATCATTAAAATTGTTGAAACGTACTGGAAGTGCTGCTATTTTTGTTTGCTTTAGCGCTACACCCCCTGTCGGGCCTTTGCTTAGAGATACTTAGAGTATCTCATTATCTTGCTTGATCGAATGTGTCGCAACTCCACAAGGTAATATGGTCAGTACCACGCTTTGGCCGTGTGTTCGTCCATCCAGCTGCGATACGTACTAATTCTAAACCAGCACGTATCATAACTGAACGGGCTTATAGTCCGTCCGAAGAGTCACTCGAACTAAATCTCGTTGTCGCCAACAAGACTCGAACCAGGGACCTTTGACTTACTGGGTGAGTGCACTAACCACTACACCACGCGGACTATATAAGTGCTGCTTTTTACTATGCAATAATTTAGTTCTAAACGGGGATATTGATGTAAATTTATTAAAAATAGTACAGTTTGTCAGCACTACATTAAAAAAATCCGTAGGTACAATATCTTTTAATTCCATATCAATCATGAACATATCGATTACTACAAATACACTCATTTTGACGAGGCGTGTTTTAAAATTCCAAATAAAATAAATCACTGTACTTAACATTCTGCCATTAACTTTTTCAGTGCTGCTATGTATATTAGCACCCCTTAAAAAACTATTCGCTGGATTGAAATACAATATTTTATTTTAACCAGAAATATCAAACTTGACTCCTTGGAGTTATCGAAATGCTCTCGAAATGTATGCATGTAATATGTAAGTATCCAAAAACTTTGCGTTGCATTGATAAAGACACTATATTTTCTTTGGGGGCCGGGATATATCCCAAGGAACTAGACAATGAAAGAAACGCACATCTTTTCGAACTGGATGTTGGTTTAAAAAGTTTACTCAACAAATATATAATGAGCATATAATAAATTCACTTTTACAACAGCGGAAGAGAAATAACTTTAAAACCATTCACGAAGGGTTGGACTTCTGTTTGCTCAGTTTTTTTATTTTGACTATGTTAAAGGCAGCCCTTTCCATAAATTTCTTTGATTTATAATAACATGTTGTAATGGAAGTACTGGATTAATTTTTAACATATAAGCAACCTGGTAATTTTTATATTTAGAAACAATTGAGATATTACATGAAATGTTTTTCCATAATCCTTAATGAGTACTTCGAATACTATTCTTAAGGAATTTACGAAATTTTAATGATTCGGCGAGTTACACAAGTATTTTGAATATACGAGTAATCACTTCAAAAATAACCAAGTTGCGAGATCTCAGTAAATGAAAAAATTATGCAATGTAAATTTCATGCACTTTAAAATCGTAATTCTCAAAATGATTGAAACAAAGACTAAACATGAAATAATGATCTATGATGTTTACTTACGAAGATTGGAATGTTTGAGTAAGTTCATGTTTAAGTTCTCCCTTAGTATTTATTGTGAATATTCTCATGATTGGAATTCCTACAGCACGATATGCCCAAACATCCTGCGAATCAAAAGAGAAAATACGCATCTCACTCCTCTTCTAAATGCATGAAGTCTCGAATTTTAAACTTACATTAATCCTATTGCCATAACCAGCATAAAACGGATTCTCTGGGAATAAGGCTTGAATATCACTCAGGCAAGCAATTTTGAATTGCTCCGGTTTTCGTTCAATCACTTCACGATGGAATGCCGAAATCAATGATGTAGGATTCAAAAGTAGTGGCCCATCGGGTAACTTAACATCACCCTGACGGATTGATCGTAAGTATTCGCGTGTAGCACGTGATTGCCCAATAGCGCGTGCGGATAAATAAAGTAGTTTATAACCGTTTTGTTCTATTTTTGAAAATAATGGTGCGACACCAATTTGTGCCCAATCTTTGCCGACCATTGGTAGAATGTGTCCCAACACATCGGATTTTGTGATTGTTCCATCAATGTCCGAAATTACAACTTTATCGCTGTATTTCCACCTGAACAAATAGCACTTGCAACGAGTCGTTCCTTGATAGGCAGTTGTTACACTAAATTCAACTTCGTTCATACCAGCTTTTAAATTTAGGCTTTTCTATTGATGTGTGTAAAGAAAATTCATTTAGTTTACAGATCCTTTCAATTTCATAGAAGTATGACTTACAATTTGTTCGGAACTTAATCGTAGTGATTTTCGATATTTTTCACCCTTCGTAATGCTAGTATTTGATATATTTTTGGCTTGTTCATATTCTGTATTGTCAGCGCTGACACCATCTACTTGCGGATCAGTTATTTCTTTTTGCGAGTCATCGGGTGTTTCATCTGGTGACATGGATGGAGATGTTTGAGTTCCTACAGCACTTTGGTCGACATCTGAAACTCGGGGTTTTTAAATTTACATTTGCTTAAAACTTCATAAAAGTAAATTAAAGGGGTAAT
This sequence comes from Odontomyia ornata, assembly GCA_963969285.1. Lineage (NCBI taxonomy): Eukaryota > Metazoa > Arthropoda > Insecta > Diptera > Stratiomyidae > Odontomyia > Odontomyia ornata. The sequence goes on along the minus strand of OZ017738.1, from coordinate 155,303,714 downwards.
TCTTATCAAGAGAACTGATTTTCTCCTAGAGTAATTAATTACTCTGAATAATTGAATATCGTTAGAAAAAAATTACCTTTTAAATCACTGCTTTTTCGTTCACGTTGCTTTTCACCACCGCCTCTTCCCCAATACCATCGCCAATAGCTGCGTTTTGGTTCAGGTTCCACTTGTTGCTGGGATAATTCATCATTTTTGCTCATATCACTTTCATCTACTTCTTTTTCACTTGACTTAGGAATATTGTTCATGAGTTGTTCGATTGCATCCTTAACATTAAAATGAGGACATGAAAAAATGATACATGTCACAAAATGCTCACAATAATGAAATACGGAACGGATATTATTCACAGGGAACGGAAAAGAAACTTACATCTGAAAGGGGCTTCTGGAATGTTATAATGGTCATTACAATGGGGCATGCAGTTGACCAACTGTAGTATTTACCATTCAAACGTACTACTAAGTCTGGTGAGGAAAATATGGCTGCATTTGCACAAACCTACAAATGATTTGATTGTTATGATTATTTGCTTGTCATTGGTGTTTACATATGAGAATAGTGTACATTTTTGTATTAGTGACAACGATCAAACATTAGTTTTACATGTTGAGATCATGCCTTTTTTTACTACAGTTAGTTACATGGATTGTACTTACATCTGAATGTTTTATTATGTGTCTGTTGAATTCTGCATCCGTAGGGCCTCCTTTTTCCAATCCACCGCACAAAGACAAAGACACAAAGTCCAAATACCTAATTGATTTAATAAAGAATACAATTTTGCAGTGTCTACTCAATTATCAATTGAATATTTACTTGTCAGATGATTTTCCATCATCAAAGTCCGAATCAAGACTTTTCGGACCTTCCATTGAACTAGGACTATGTGGTAAAGATGTACCGTTGCCACTTTCACGGTCATCTTCATGTATGCCTTTTGTCTGGTCTTTACGTATCGGTGGAAAATACAAGGACACCATTTCAGGATCCATTCCTTCAGCATCTAAATCAGACAAGTAAACACCTTCAGTTGCACTCTTTCTTAATTTATTTGTCCTCTTCATAAAACTAAACATGCCACTAAGCATTGACTGTCTTTGAGCTTCGGGTGCATCCTTGGGCTCTTCGGTTTGCGTCGTTGGTAACTCACCCCATTTCCACGATGCTGAATTGGTCATGACATCAGTCGAAGTATTCTTCTCACGTTGTGAGATCTCTAGTTCACTATCACTTTGGATCGGGGTCGATGGGCGCGATCCACGCACAGCAAATCCCGATGCAACTTCAGTATCACTAAAGAAATGTATATCTAAATCACGAATACGATTTAGGGTTGTATCCTTTTCTACAATAGCATCACTGATTTTAGTATCACTTATGAATATCTCTTCAGGCTTTGCATCCGTTTGTAAGGAGCTGCCGTCAACTTTCGATGGCGATTCATCATTCGATGAAGCTGTAGCATTGGACAAAGATATTCCATCACCTTCGATTTCATTAGTTTCTAATTGTACACTGCCTAGAGAACTACTTGACGAGCTCTTTCTTTGGGCATTTTTCTTTTTCAATAGTGACTTCTTCCTTCGCTTCTTTTTCGATTTCGATTCTTCCTTACAACTAGCATTGTTTATGTTTATTTCATCTTTGGTTTTATTTTCAGTCGGTAAAACAGTAGGCTCGTTTGGTTGATTGGAAGATTGCGGCTGTTCAACAACCACCTTTTCTTGTCCACTCTTTTCTTGTTTTAAACTAAAAGTACTAGTAGTCAAATCTTGAGTCTTATGTAAATTTTCAGTTGAAAGAAATAGCTGATCCTCATGTTCTGCCCACTCTTGTCGAATTTTTTGTGTTGTAAATTCCTTTTTAGTTGCACTTAAATCCCTGCGTTCTAGCCTATCAGTGTGCCTGTTAAAATGTAGAATAAATTAGAATGTCTTAAATTGCTAAGTTGATTGGTTTTTGTAAGTATTCTACATTGGAAGGTATTGGGAAGGATATCAAACATTAACGAATAGGATAGGACAGATATTGCTATTTTCATTGAAATCGAACGAAGTGATACGATGAATTTGGCTGAGCAGTGCTGTTGAAATGGAAGTTGGAATTGGGAGAAGTGTTATTTAATTTGCAAGGCATCATAAGAAACAACATATTCTAAGTCATTTAAACAAAACTACATGATGAGCTTTGAGGGAAGTGGAAGGATATATATGTTTTTGCATTGAAGCAAAAAAAGGAAAAGGAAATATTACCTTCTGTGACTAAAGTCGGAAATTTGATTTTCAAATTTCTTTTTCTCAATCTCATCACCAATGTGCTCTTTTGCCAAATCTATAGAATTACGTCTCGGTATTGGTAACGGCAAAACAACATCTTCGCTAGCATTTCTATAAAATGGAAATGAGCATCAAAAATAAGAATTATCAAATTAAATAATTCGATTTAGAATTAACGAACGGCTACTCGCAATTTATTTAAACATTAATATATAATGAATATATTCTCCTCAAAACAAAATAAGGGCCACTAATAATTTTTGATTATTTTTTGTGGAACGGTAAAATCGTGCACGGATTATTTATATTTAATAAACAATTTATATTTCAATAAATTTAATTAATTTAATGCAATTAAACAAAAATTACTTAATTTCTGATTGTTTTTGCTTTTTATTTAGGCTGTTCAAACCTAAAAATAAAACTGAATTATAGACAACACATCAGCTAGGTTACTTCTTTTGTTTGTTTAATATAGGGTAGGTCTTCCTGTTTTTGAAACGCATTCTTTGAGCCCGGATGACATGTCGGATGTTTTCTTTCTGGGATCTCCTCCCAGCACCTTTTAAGCAATTGAATCAGCTGTTGCTGGTTGTACAATCTTCTTCAGCTGCCCGGACACGAGGTTTTAATTGGTCCCGCAGGTGTTCAATTGAATTTACATCAGGGCTGTTGGCAGGCTAGGCTATGACCTCAATATTAGCCTCTTCCAGGACAGAGATAATCGCTCGGGCTGTGTGTGGTCGTGCATTATCCTGCAAGAGGATGAAACCGTACAACACTCGGTGTGAAAATGGTATGATATATAGTTCGATGTATCTCTTAGATGTCACAGTACCCTCATTCAGAAAAACGAAGTCAGTTTTACCTTGCAAGCTGATCCCGCCCAAGACCAACACAGTGGGGCCACCAAATCTGTCATGTTCGTGAATGCAAGGATGAAAAAATCTATCATCGCTTCTTCCCATACTCTCATACGTCGATCACCATTATAAACATGCACTTTACACTCATCGTGAAAAGCACCTTACGGCATTCCTCCATGTCCCATTCAAAATCTTCTTCTTCTTCTTAGCACTATAGCCCCTCTCGGGCCTTCGCTTCCTGCAAACAGCGCCTCCAACTGTCTCGGTCCATTGACCGCGTCCTCCGATTTCGAAATCCGAGCAGCGATGAACTGTCTTCGTCGACCAAGTCAGATCAGCGTTTCCTCGGTTTTCCCACTGGTCTCCGGCCCGCAGTTCTCCCAACGAATACGATTATATATACCTTTTTGGGTATACGATTATATATACTTTTTTGGGTATACAATTCATGTGGCCAGCCCATTGCAGCTTCCGCAGTCTTACAATCGTTGAGACCTCCGGTTCTTCAAAAATTTGCCATTGGTCCCCGTCTAGCTTCGCTCCGATTATTCGCCTCAGGACCCGTCGCTCAAAGGCATTCAACATATTTGATGATGCTTGTGTTAGGGTCCATGTTTCACACCCATAGCATAACACAGGTCTTATCACAGATTTGTATACTATGAGCTTTGTTTTCCTGTGTATACAGCTGGTCTTCAAGATCGTCAAAACTAAATAAAATATTTTATTTGCGAGCTATATATTCTTCGGCGTATTTCGTCTCTTTCATTGCCCGTTTTCATTATTTTGGCGCCTAAATACACAAATTCGCTAACATTTTCGATACTGTATTCGCCAAGTGTGGTATTATGTGTATTTGAGGTATTCTTCCTCGACTGCGTCATGAGCTTTGCTTTATTTTCATTGATATGTAGCCCTACTAGTTTTGCTTCGCTGTCGAGTTTCAGGAAAAGTTTTTTGGCAGTTGTTAATGATCGTGACAAAATGTTTATGTCGTCCGCATAGGCTTACTACTTGACTCGACTTTTATAGTAATGTGCCTCGTGTACTGACAGGTAGCTTCCTTATTACGTACTCCAGAGCCAAATTGAATAGCAATCGGGCCAGTCCATCTCCCGGCTTTAGTCCGATATTTGTGTCAAAGGCATCGGTAAGTTGGTTATTGATGCGGACTTGGGAGGTCGTCAACGTCATTTTCATTTTGGTAAGACGGATTAATTTTGCTGGGATGCCAAAACCAAGAATTATTTGGTACAGTACGTTACGCTCAATACGGTCGTATGCTTGCTTAAAGTCAACGAAAATTTGGTGCACTTCTATGTTGAACTCCCAGCATTTTTCAAGTACCTGCTTGACTGTGAACAATTTGTCTATCGTCAATCTACCTGCTCTAAAACCACCTTGATTCTCCCCAATAATACTGTTGGCGTACGATCCGATTTTATTTTCTAAGATCTTTGAAAATATTTTGTACGCCGCACAAAGTAGTGATACGCCTTTTGCCTGGGACCGTCCACGGAGGAGTTATCCCGATCACACCGCGCAGTAAGTCCTACATAGCGGTCTTCCAGGGCGATGGTAGCTCCAATTCTTGGCATTTTACATTTAAATGATTTAATTACACGTTAAAGGTCCAAAGCAATCGTAGAAATCAAGGAACTTGCGTCAAACTATTCTAAAATAAAAAAAAAACAAAACCATTTAATGATTTGTGAGACAAAAAGAATGTTTAAGCACACCGCAATAACTAACATTGCCTCATACTTCACTGTTATCGTTGATAGAACACTTGAGAACATAACGGCATTCATAAAAACTAGTTATCAGAACGACAATCGGAAAAAAATTTTCTTGAAGTAAAAATATTCGAGTGGCCATTATTTTATTTTGAAGAGTATATCAATTCGATTATTAATTTTATTGGCATAGTGAAGAATGTACTCACTCAAAAGTTTTATCATTGGTTTCCTCAAATTTCTTTTCAAAATCGCTTGACGGAATTGGTGATGTTGCTAAATTTTCTGGTATTTCCTCATCATCTTCAGGACATTCTTCAACAAAGAAAGCTTCACCAGAGTCTCCTAGTTTCATGTGGATGTCAACTGGATCGCCATTGATTTCAATGTCCACCTTTAAAGACACAAAATATATATAAAATACATAAATCTATCTATTTAAATTAAATTATTTGGTAATAATAACACGAATAAATTGTAATTAAAATTATCTCACTTAGTTTCATCAGACAGATATGGCAAAAGTAGTTCAAAAATTCAGAGTATATATAGCTTGGTAACCTCGGTTGTTAGTGTTTACAGTGTTGTTATACTGTCCGTTCAGGACTGCAGCAACTAGAATGGCCTTACCTAGCAACGCGTAAGCGTGCTGGTAGCTAGCATTGCGGTGTCGTGGGATGGATTCTTTCTTCCAGCTCAAGCGTGCTGGTAGCTAGCATTGCGGTGTCGTGGGATGGATTCTTTCTTCCAGCTCAAGGACACCCTACAAAAAATTTCACGCCTAAGATTTTTTGTGACGTGGCTATGGGACACATTTGACAGGTGTCCAAGGAAGAGGTAGCCGACCGAACGACATCACAGTACGGAGACGCGACGACTTTTCTAATTTACCCGCGCGCGAGGTTCGACACGAATTCGTCGTTGACGCGCATATTCACAGCCCACAAAAGAGTGGAGCATCCGGGTGGTAGTGATGCCTCCTCGCACCCGTCCTAACCAGATCTAAGATCAAAATGATGACTTGGCCGTGTTAGCGAATGGGAGGCCAATCATCCCAGGCGAAAGCCCGCCAACGTTGCGGGTCCCATACCTGTTAGAAGGAAAAGCAAAAGACCGGTATTTTTCTATCTAGTAATTCATGATTTATTTGCGAAAATCTTTTGAATATTTTTTTTTCTTTCCTCAACGATTGGTGCATACAATTTATAATTTACAAAAAAAAAATTTTTTTTCTGTTTAATTTGAATTTTTTAATTTTGTATTTGTATCAAGATGATAGGATATACTGATTATTTTAATGTTTTTCTAAATACATAAGTGTATATTTTAAATTTTCAATCTAACCATGTATGGTTTGAGTCACCGTGATATTATTCAGATTATATATAGATTTAAATTCACGTGTTTAAAATGATGTTTTAAAAAACATGCAGATACATTATTTAGCGATTTCCCTGCATAAAACTATTAATGCAACCAGCGAAAACATAAGAAATAATATGTTGTATTTTACGCGTTCTACATAATTTAAAAGGATCTATCGCCAAAAAAATTGACATTTATCAATTACTGGAGCTAATGTATATTCTATTATGTTTGCCCGAGACTTCTAAGTTAACGCAACAAAATTATGAAAAAGAATTTACCATAATAGTTATTAGGAAATTGAAATATGGGAAAGGTGTTAGTAGGAAATAATATTGGTTTCTCATACTCGTAAAAAGCGTCTCGTACGTATTCAAGAGTTATGAATAATATAAGATGCGGTTAGTTTATATACGATTAGTTTTAAAAGTTCCCTTAATGTTCCCTATTGTAAAAGTTATTTCAGTGAGATGTTTACTCGACTTATTATGGGTAATTTACCAAAAAATAAGAAGAAGCGAAAACTTCTGTCAATTAGACATGAGCAAAGAGCACCAAAATACAAAAATTTATTTCATTTCCATAATTGATTGAAGTATGTTAAAAAGGAACTCAGTGATACGAGGGTCATTTGAAGGGTCTCTTGTCAATAAATAGATAAAAAAAAATGAAAGAAAGTACCACACTCTTAGACGAAAACGGAAACGAGATGAAACAGAACAAACGGACAGCCAACAAGCAAAAAAACAAAAACATAATATCCCCCTACGTGGCATAATTGAGTAAGTTACTTCCTGACCTCATTACCCATCCACTAATTACCCATCTGCTAATTACCCATCCGCTAATTACCCATCCGCTAATTACCTATTCGCTAATTACCCATCCTACGACTATATAAAGTCGCTCCCTTCAACACATCCTTTAGACACTGAAGATGACTCAAAGTAGTCGAAACGCGTCTGCTCACACAACTAAGCAAGGCCCGACGGCTTTTAAAGAAAAAAAAGTATATACCCTTTAATTCTACTATTTATTTTAAATTTAGTATACAATTGTTTCGTTCTTTACTTGAGAACTTCCTCAGTACTACTATTAGTAGTATCAGTAGTACTGAGGAAGTTCTCAAGTAGAGAACGAAACAATTGTATACTAAATTTAAAATAAATAGTAGAATTAAAGGGTGTATACTTTCTTTCATTTTTTTTATTTGAAGGTTCTACTAAAGGCGGAATATTTTTAACTAATAAATAGATGGCCGCTACATAATACTCTGTCCAAAAAATAAGGTGACATTTGAATTTAAACTGCGCGCGTCGAAGGATTTGGAGAATTTTTTTAGGGTGGTAGTACTGTCAGTGAAATCTATGTCAAATTTACATGTCAAAATATTCATTAGTGTTTGAGATACGCGTCGTTTTGTGAGCTGCTAAAAGTGAGTTTTTCGTTGTCGATGTCGAAATTTGTTGAATTTTCATTAAATTTTGTTTGCGGAATTAATTTTCTGCTGCGGATACGTTGAGGATGGTGCAGAAAGCCTTTGATGATGAGGCTATGTCTAAAAAAAATATTTACAAGTGGTATAGTGAGTTCCAAGCCGGCCGTGAACGTGTCGAAGACGAAGAGCGTCCTGGGCGACCATCAACCTCTTCTCTTCTTCGATTATCGTGGTGTTGTGCATTATGAATTCCTTCCGCCGGGCCAAACAGTCAACAAGAAATATTATTTGAACGTTATGTGTCGTTTGCGTAACGCTATCCGCCTTAAAAGGCCAGAATTGTGGAAAGACAATTTTAGGTTTTTACACCACGATAATGTACCATCCCATACTGCACTCGTAATTCGTGATCATTTCGCCAAAAACGCAACCCATATAGTTCCGTAACCACCGTATTCGCCTGATCTGGCACCGTGCGATTTTTGGCTGTTCAGCAAGCTCAAAAGACCGCTCCGGAGACACCGTTTTGATACGATAGAGGCGATTCAAGCCGCAGCGAAGATAGAACTGAAGGCCATTCCGGAAACGACGCGTATCTCAAACACTAATGAATATTTTGACATGTAAATTTGACATAGATGTCACTGACAGTACTACCAACCTAAAAAAAATAATTCTCCAAATCCTTCGACGCGCGCAATTTAAATTCAAATGTCACCTTATTTTTTGGTCACAGCAGTATGTATGCCATAAAAATTTCAGTACTTATAAAGTGCTTGTCATCAAGCAGGAAGAGATACAGGTGAGTACCCTCTTTCATTTTGTGAATTTGGTGTATTTAGTGAGTGATATTTTGGCGGAAAAAACAAAAAGAACACATGTCCCCAAATAGAACAGCGTGCGGGAGACCCTTTTGTAACTGGAATAAATTTGTATAAAGCGGGTGATCAGGGCTGATCAGAGTATTTTGTAAGTCAAATAATTTATAGTTTATTAATGAAATATTCTAAATTTTATCAATTATATCAAAATGACAATTTGTGTACCTCTCCATGGTTGAATTTGTCAAACACTGAAACAAAGAAATGTCAAATTAAGTTGGGCGAAAAGATTCAATGGTGAGTCATCAGACCGAACACATCGCAAGCGAAAGCACTAAGGTGTCAAAAATCAAAGTAAAAAATAAAATACAAGTACAAGAACAAATGAAATCAAGCCCGGAAAACTGGCAACAGCAGAGGTACAAAACGAGTCCCCAACAAATCAAAGATGGTCCGAGGGGGACAATGACGAGAAGGCGCTTCCACCAAAAACGAAAACGGCCAAGAAAGAAATACTACCGTCAGCAAGAATGGAAGTAGAGCAAGCGGCAACAAACGCTTTAAACAGGGTAATTATCGACCTGATCAACACGGAATCGGAAGGATTAGAACGGTTCAAGGTAAATTGGCAATTAAAAGAAAGCTGCCCATTCTTATACAAGCACCAAACCTCCATAATCCAAACCCATACGCGCCTCTTTCGGGAGATGAAAACATAACCTCCAAGCAAAATGCGTGTGCCCCTGAAAAGAAAAAATCATGGTGCCCCCCTATATTCATGGAGGGAATCACAGCAATGACAGTTAAAAAAATCATGGAAAAGAGCTCCACAACGAAGTATAGAATTACTCGCCTGAGCGCGAGCAAATTAAAAATTATAGTTGACGAAGTCGACAGCCATGATGAATTACTGGGTTTGATCCGTAGATCGAAAGCGGAAGGTTACTCCTTCACACCAACGGAACGCAAAAAATATAGTCATACTCAGAGGTGTAGACTCGGCATTCGGAGCTACACAGGTTAGAGAAGTCATGGAAAACAACGTTCGGACATTAAAATCGACAATGTCTTACCGTTAACCACTGGATGGTCTAAAGCGAACGGAGTGAACTTAGACTTATACAAAATAATCCTTAACCAAAAAGAAGACCAAGACCGCCTCCTTAAGCTCCGTTTCATCCTTCATCAGCAAGCGACATGGGAAAAGCCCAGAAGCAGTGACCTGCTCCGTGTTATAGATGTAAGCGCTTCGGCCATGTCTCTACGAATTGTGCCTTCCAGGCAAGATGTGTAGCTTGTGGAGAGGACCACAACCCCCAAGAATGCCCAAGAAAGGACATTGACAAAACAAGTAACCCACCTTTCTGTGTCCTCTGCAAAGAGAAAGGCCACCCATCAAACTTCTCCGGATGTCGGGCAAGGAGCAGATTGGTAGACAAAATAGCGCTTTTAAAAAATAAAAGAACAACCCCGATTTCAAACCCATTTTTCGAATATATTCAAACCCCAATACACAGCGGCATCAGCACAATCACTACCTCTATACTCGGAAATCACGAGCGGAAGAAATTCTAATATACCCCGGAACGCAGTACCACAAGTGAACCCTCTTCAGAGACTCCACTACGAAACAGTTCAAGTTTAAGGAGTGTCACCAGGGGAACTCCTAAAAAAAGTTGCCTAATTTTGGCCGAAACACGATGGCACGCCAACACAGGGTAAGCCAGTTTTGATCATTGAGCTATACCTTAACCTGTATGGGGGGTAAATAATCTGATTACTATCTGTCTCAAAATAAACTCTAGTTTCCATGACAAAAGAATATTCGTGTCTAACTTTACAAAATCCATTCAACTAGACATAGTTTTCCTTAACGAAACAGTCTTAAAACTGACACAAGGTCCGAATAGAAAACTACCAAGTACTTAGAAACGACGCAGGCAGAGGGACCGCCATTTTATATCGAGACCACCGATCAGTCGACCAAATAAATTTTAACTATCCTGACGTTTCCTGCACACTAACAACTTTAAACATGCGAAGACACAATGGTAGTCATGGGAAAAAACTAATTGGCTCTATTTACATCCCAGGAAACCTGGGACCTTCAATAGAACCGACCCTTAATAGAATACTAACAATAGCTGCCAATCACGACTCTATCCTCCTCGGCGGAGCCCTCAACGCGAGACGTGAGCATTGGGGTGATTCCACACGGAATCCAAACGGCCAAAGAATATATCCATAGTTCCTGTCGAGCGCATTTCTAGCATGCGCCATCGTCAACGCAGGTGTCCCCTCATACCCAAGAAGCAGCTCCTTCTTAGATAATTTTCTAGTATCACAAGAACTACTAACTGGTAAAACAACTCCCTACCAATGTGCAACGCTACCATCGATATCCGATCACTATTGTTTGAAACTAACTCTTCGCCTAAATAACCAAAACACTATTGAAGAAATACCGAAAAAAAATTGCTCCTGTGCCTCTGTTGATTGGGCAGAATTCAGAAAAGACCTCGAAGACGATCCAGTGGTAACACAAAACTTTTTAAGACGTACACTTTAGTTAGGAGCTAGTACTATTCAACAATAACACCTAATTCCCAATGGGATGAAAAGTTGCATGGGCAAAGTGAAAGAGGGTGTTGATTCGGAAGTTGTACTCTGTATAGTTTCTAATCGTTGAATAGAAGCTAAAACTGCCATTTCCCGTGAGCTATTACAATATCTTATTGTCGGAAACCAAAGTAAATAGTGAGTAATCATAGAGATTAAAAACCTAAGTCATCTAATTTGTATTGTACTCTGTGTACTTCCCAATTATGATTAATTCAAATTTAATTTTATCACGCAATTATTCTACGCCTAAAATTAAGTATAAACTCAACATGTAATCATATAAGATAATTACTAGCAATACCAACCGTGAAAAATCAAAGGTCGTTGAAACGTTCGACGAACCGTACAAAAATACGAAATTATCGATAATTCAATTTTTCTACTTTTTATTGGAGTCTTTGTCAGCTTTGCACATTATTAACAAAATGATAAAGTATTTTAATTCCAAGAGATCTCTGATAGGGTAATCGTGTGCTGCATTGAAATCAGTTTATATTGAATGAGTCATCTGAGATTGACAAAGAGAATTGAGAGTACATTTAATGCAATATGGTAAAAAAATAAGGTAGAATTACTAAAAATAAATTAATTATATTATCAGCTCATTGGCGTTAGTAGGTTCAGGTTAAGTACTAATACGTTTACATATAATATTTCTTTATTGACTCATGCGGCCCAATTAATGCAGAAATCGTTGACAAGTGAGACATTTTAGCGAAATTGATATTTTTTTGTCCTTTATTTTCAGACAAGAGTCTTTGTTACTCTATACTTGCTGATTTGCAATATGTTAGAAGATCTATTGTTAGGGATATGAAAATACAAATTACATGTGGGAATCTGTTTCTTTAAAAAAGTGCGAAGACATTCTTAATACTGAGCCATCAACTAATTGAAAACTAAATGAAGCAGGATAATAATTACGAGTACTAGATCGATGACTCGAAGGGTAGGTGTGAATTTTTGAAGTTATATTTTCTTTCGGGGATAAGCAGTCGTTTTGAATCATGTTTTCGTAAGAAAGTGTGGTACGATCTTAACGAAACTAGATATATTCTCCATACGGACAGAATTTTTTGGTAAAATTTTCGACGATTTACCGAAAAAATAGTTGGAACAAAACGTATATAGAAAAATTATTATAACACTAAGTACAACTAAGAAAGCGTACTTGATTCCAGAACAAACTGAACTAGTGAACGAAGGATTTACTGTAATACAAAGATATCTCTCAATGTCTTATCACAACGTGCCAGAGAACAGTAAGATACTGTTTATTGAGTGACAGCGTATCAATAACAAATCGCTTTTCTGAAAGCTGCCAAAATTACAGTTGCACTATTAGCTGCCAAAATCCGCAACCCCGTGCCAGATGTGAAATGCGAAAATGTGAGGCTAATAACGTAGAAAACACCCAAAAATACTCGATGTTTTTGCACAAAACATCAAATCAATGATTATTAGTAGTTTCAAAGATATGAGCAAAATCGTTTGAGATCTATTGTTTTCTTCCAAGCCTTCTATTCAATTTTTTTCAATTCAAATCAATTTGCCGCCTATTTGCCTATTGAAATTTTCAATTTCCACAAGAACTTAATTTTTTTCTTTTTTCCCCTCTCCCTTGTATAAGAACAGGGATCCACAGTGTAGGCTGTGGATATCAACAGAAAAATACTGTGGATATTATAAAGGTCTGGCCGGTCGGCGCTTTGACCAGCGTTTAGCGATTATGTCCACTTATGGGACTAGCGTTGGTAAGTAAATTCAGTGACTCATGACTGATAGGTACTACTGTTCCTCAGGGGGTGGTTAGTTGAATTAGTTGGATGGGGAATTGTTAGTAAATAGCTTAAAACGATAATTGCAAGAAAGGGACCACAAGAATATCTTTGAGATAAAATAATTTAAAAGAATCAAATTTTAAAATTACGACCATCATATATATGGGCCGTTATGACTCAAATCTTGATTATAGTTTATTTAAAAATGTTTATGCTATAGTATCAAATTGTGAAATGCTCTCAGTTAAAAAAGCTCAAAATTCGTAAATGCAACTTATGTCGTAAAAGAGTATCTTCTTTACATTTGTGCTAGGTGTAATTTCCTAGTTTTTGGAGTTTTATTTTTTATGGTAAAAGAACACTAGAAGGTTATTTTATCGTTGCACTAGACGTGCTCGATTGAAGTTCTTTCACAGGCTTTTTTTTGTCTTAATAAGGTATTGGGACAGTTTCACTAGTAAATTCATATATATTTCTTGGAAGTCCTGAATCGCTAATAACGAAAATTCCATTATTTAAAGTTTTGAAGAAGCGCTCGCTTTTCGGCAAATGGTGTTAAGACTTCAAAAGTGAACAATGCAATTGCATACATGATTTGCAAAGATAATCAACCAGTTACTATCGTTGAAAAGGAAGGCTTTCGTAATCTAATTAAAGCTATAGCTAAAGCTAATAAGACAACTTTATCTCGCTGGACAGATATAAAATATGATGCATTAGCGACACTCTTCAAAGAAAAGTTATTGAGTATCGAAAACATTACACTCGCTACTGACATGTGGGCGGAGGCTATGCGCATGAAAAGCTTCTCAGGAATTACGGCACACTTCGGTATACTCGTAGGTGTTGAACTTTTTTAAATCACTCTTGGAGTTTACCAATCAAATAAACGCCATAGTTCGGAACACCCTGCTGAATACGTGTACTGAATGGGCAATTTCCAGCGATAAAGTTTCGGCCCTAGTGACAGAAAACGCAGCCAATATGGTAAAGGCCATCGATTTAACTTTCAGTGGAAAGCATATATCATGTTTTGCGCACATCTCAAATTTAGTGGCACAAAATGCTATGCAACAGTGTACGGAACTGCGAAACTTAATTGTCAAAGTCAAAAATATTGTGACTTGGTTTAAGCAGAGCAATAAAGGTAGTAATGAATTACATACAGCAACCCAGACAACAAGTCCCAACCAGATGGAACAGCACATACTACATGATCGAAAGATTTCTAGAGCCACGCGTTTTCGTTAATGATATTATTATTCGTCATGAAAACGCACCGCCTATGCTCATTGCGTGAGAGTTATCAAGTTCTGCAACCTCTTGAGGCTGCAACCAAAAAAGTTTCAGGTGATAAGTACTGGACTAGCAGCGATTCTACTAATCATTTAAATTTGCACTTGAAATCTGGACACGGCAACCCACTTTACAAAACGGAGCTTATCCACGATTACACTTTCGCAATGAAAGGGAAAGTGGATGGAAGGCTCGCCGACTGATTGTGAGCGGTCCTGCAAGGCGACGACCAGCAGCAAGGGGGTCTGAATCGAACAACCGGGCGATGCAGTTGTGTGTGGCGCTTGTTTGAGAACCTTGTACGCCGTTCCGGTTTTGAGTAGCGAAGCAGCGAAACGACGAATTTCGCGGGAAATATAGTAAAATACACAAAAATCAGCGGGCCCCGTTTGGTTGCCGCTGCGGATTCAATGAGTAAGGAAGGCTCAAGTGGCTACTGACGAGTGTTGCTCGCGATTTTTGGGGTGTGTCCGTTCGACTTGCATTCAACTTGTTTCTGGGCTGCGCGCAATCGTTGCCTGGTGAAGATTTGCAAATTTTTCAATTGGAACTCAATTGGTGTGTTTCGCGGTGTAGGGATTAGTGTGCAATTCGGTAATGCGCAGTTTTTGCGTCTATTTCTGGTGACGGACGACGTTTGTGCACTCGAACATTTGGTGGCGCCGCGCCGAGCCACAGGCAGTTTATTATCCGAGCAGTGTTGATTTTCATTTGGCAGTGTTGTGAACTGCAAGCTACATCAATTGTTGGTAATCTGGCACAGATTTTTCCACAAGCGGGAATTCCCCAACAGACGGTGCTGTATCCGCACGATGTAATGGTTCACGGAACGAAGAGAGAAAATTGGAATTTTGAGATGCATCAAATCAGTTTACCGCCTGAATGCAACCTGCTCCCTCGCGCACTTGACTAGAGTTGAGATTCACTCACCAGAATAAAGAATTAACAAGCCAATTTTCGCCAGCGCTATTGCCAGTGTAAGGTTGTGTACGGGTTACTTACTTTGGCGCCCGAGAACTAATCGGCAGGAGAGTTTGCTATTTATGCTACGATTGGAAGGAATTGGTGGAGCGACGCGTATAAATGTGATATGTTCATCCGAAAAGTAGTTATAACAGAACCACTTGTAAATGCAGTTGACCCAAAGCAGATTGACTTCAATATCATATTGGTTTTAAGGAAATTGGATTATGTATAGTGTAAAAGTGTTATTTGGAATTTTCCTACACATGTCAATTAGTTTCAGGCATTCATCCACATCATCAGCGGGCGCCCGGCGAGGATGTTGGGTGAGTACCCTATTAGTTTCTTTATTTTTGTATATTATTAAACATTCATTGAATTGTAAACTTTCATAAAAATTCAATTTTAAAAATTTTATATTTAAAGAACGTCACATATTTCTTTGTATAAAAAAGAAAACAATATAAACATTTCCCTTACAACCAAGCACCAAGAAGTGGTGAATTGTTTTGATCGGTAGCAGAGCCAAATCTTTAAAACACATAGAATGTTGGTTTAGGGTTGCAACAAAGGCAGATAGGGCATCTAAATTAAATACATGTTATATATGTATGTATTTCCTGTAGCGTAGATTTTACTTTGTGGGCCGTTGTAAAAGCATTTTCGTGCATAATCCAGAATTGTCATTCATTTAAATGGAAGAGGAATAAAAATTAAGAAAAATATTTTGGTAATTGAATTATAGACTCGGTCTTTCATTTCACTCACACCTGACCGGGTATAGGACCCGCATCGATGCAGGCTCCTCCACTGAAATGAGCTAGCCATCGGGCGCGCTCTTCCCTTCTTTTGTTTTATAGGGGCTCTTGCCGGGTAGAGTGGCCTTCCGCTCACGTGCGTTTTTGTGGTATAGAGTTATGTGATATGCCTGCGTCTTCCTGTATTTTTATTCTGCGCATGGTGTTTCTTTATCCTACAACCCGTTTATGCGAAAA
Organism: Odontomyia ornata; assembly: GCA_963969285.1. Lineage (NCBI taxonomy): Eukaryota > Metazoa > Arthropoda > Insecta > Diptera > Stratiomyidae > Odontomyia > Odontomyia ornata. The sequence goes on along the minus strand of OZ017738.1, from coordinate 155,287,549 downwards.
ATAATTTGTAGTGGAACTTGATGAGAAAGAGCCTGCCCCACGACATCGCAGATGCTAACCGCATGCACGCGTTCCTGGACCAAGTCACTCTCAATGAGCACCGACACTTGGTTCACTGAGGCAGCGCAATATCGCTGCAAGCCCTTTAAAGAGGACGGTAAAAACAGCATTGACACGATATACCTTTAAATTCACAAACATTTTATATTTTAGTAGTCGTGCAAAAGGTCTTTCTACTCTGTAAGTTTAAATCAAATCGAATCATATTTACAGAAGGTATGGGCATTTGAATTTTCTCCTATTTACAACAAAAACAATCTAAGTTTTTCTACCATTCGGGCTTTAAACTTTGGATTGGATCTTCACCGAATTTTCATCAATAACAAAAACGTCTTTAAGATTTCATTCAGTCGATGATTGTTAGTATTATTGCAACAAAATGGCGGCTGGTTAATATGGAGTAACAATGGTTTTTCTTTGAGAGCAAGTATGTTTTTGTTGTAGTTGTCGTTAAAGTTTTCTTGAGTTTGTTGATTATTGGTGTCTGCATGTCGTAGATTGAGTGCAAATACCTTCTGGCATGAGCGTAGTTCCGTCCACCCAATTTGTTAATTTTTTCATTCGTCGATGGTACTCTATGGTTAGAGTATCTCTAATTAACAGTAGTCTGCTGCTATCGCAGAGTTCCATTTTCTTCATTTCTTTTTTCAATAATAGCTATATCTCATGGTGGAATCACTGTCGGTTCTCATCATTCATTTTCGAGGAAAAATCTAAATAGGAGACCTATTGTATTTCATTTTATGAAGAGCTTGCAAGATTTTTTCAACAAGATCAACTAATTGAGAGCATATATAATTCCCTAAAAAAGCTTTCAGTGACTGCAAAAACGAGGTGTGAATGCTGAATCTTTTATCTTTTTGATATTTTGACCTAAAAAAATGCTCTCCTGAATTTTGTCTCTCGTTTTGTTGTGTATCATATAAAGTGCCCTACAAAAGCATAGAAAGAAAATTAAAGCCGTACTATGTAAGTATTATAGTACGGCTTTAATAATTAATAATTAAAGCCGTACTATGAAATTATTATGCATTTACAGAAACACTAGTCAAACCTGTGCTGTTATATGGAAACGAAACATGGACCCTGACGGGCGAACCCGAAAAGGCAGTGGACATATTTGAAAGCAAAGTGCTCTGGAAAATCTACGGCAGAGTGAAACAAGCAACAGAGTGGAGACAACATTACAAGGATGAGTTGTATGAACTATTTGACGAGCCACCTGTATCCAGTTGCGTAAAATTACGAACATTGTAATGGGCACAAAGGGTACTATCCCCTTTTAGTGGATCGACTAAACAGTGAAATTTAACATTCTTTTTCCAGGTATGTGAATATCTTGAAGGTCGTACTTTCTGAATGTAATGTTGATTTCTGACACCTGAATGGAAATGATGTGCAGCGCTTACTTTCAATCTCTGTTGTTCTATGCCTTCTCGTAGCGATGCTGATAACTCTACAATGAGAACTCCAGTAGAAGTGCATGAAGACGAAATGGAATAGTGATTTGGCCACTGAATGGTTGAGCGGAACACAAGCAATGCACTCTCTTATAAAAAACAACTTGTTACGGAACCAGGATAATAGCCTAGGATCGGTTTGGATAAATAGTAGCGACTATTATAATCGGCCGAATGAAAAATAGCCCTCAAATGAGACTAGATCGTTTATGTTGCAAATACTTTAAGCAGATTTTCTTAAAACATTCAGGATAGCGAGTAATTATTAAAATAGTTCAAAGAATTTTTAGTACTTGCGTTTTTGTCACAAAGACTTAATTATACTATTGATTACAGTTTTCGTTGAAATACTGATTAAAAATAGTTTTCACTTCCAACGAAAACATTGTAGATCGCACTACATAAGTGAAGGAAATTCAAGATCACATAATGTTTGATAGAAAGTTCTCCTTTCTACACGTAAGATAAAGTAGACAAATCTAAGGTAACTATAGTACATAATAAGAATTTTTTTCATTAAATTAACGAATAGAGCCAAATGCGAGCAATGAAGCTTAAGGCTAATAATAATAGATAGTATTTGGATAAGCTTAAATCCTTCAATTTGTTTAAGCAAGTGATTTTTATGATTATTTTAGGAAAAACACATAAACGGGCATATTAGAAGATACTAGAGAAAAAATAGGAATATTAATTCCTTTACTTAAATTTCAGAAGTTACCGAGTTGTATTAAATTTTTAAATTGAATAGAAGTTTGATCGTTACGCTCCTGTTTTATTTGTAGAATGTAATCTTCAGTATACTCGTACATTGAAGCACTCATGTAGACTTAAAAATGATATCTATAGAACATGTGTGTGAATCAATTACCTATGGAATTATCTGAAAATATCTACATATATTACGAAGGTAACGCTTACTAAACAAAAAGAATGCAAGGAAACAAGCCTATCATTCTTTGTTTACGAAGAGCATGATATTGAAGTTATTATTCAAACCCCAAGGAAACGCTGTAAGCCGTTATTCACAAATTATTAGATTAGCTCCAAACAAAGTTACTTACCACTTTTTCACGGCTTCGAAGAACGCCAAGTTTTCCGAATCGTACATGAAACGGTGAACATAGAAACTCCCCATCCGCTTGTTCGACAACAATCACATCAATTGCACCAGTCAATGTAGCTCCATTGATTTCACTATAGAACTCCTTAAAATTACTGAATACGCGTACTAGGCTGTTCATGTTTGTTTTCGATTATTTTACTATAATAATAACCACTTCGATTATTTATTTTTTAATCGCAACTAAAAATGATGCAGTGGGTGCAACTACTTGTATAACGTAAATATAAACTAAAATCACACTCGAAGAGTCTTAGGTTGACTTTCACTTTTTGTTCAAAAAAGCTGCTTTGTATATGTTGCATACGACTGTTCGGTTGCGTACTAAACTTGGGCTTTTTCTTCTGCTGCTTTGTAGCTCTTTCTGGTATTTTTCTACCGTTGTTGTTACCGCGGTATGGCTACTATACCAACAAACTTTGACGATGCTATATCGGATTGAATTTCTGCTAGATGCACTTTTTTCAATTCAATACCAAGTTGTACGATACTAAACCTTCACAGCTGGCGCAGTCTTTATCTGCGACTAAGCTTGAACTAACGGTAGCATTTTGAATTTTAATGGTTTGCTATCAACATTATTGTTTTTATTATCGTTATAATTTCGAGTGGACTGTTGCTGCTATCGAAAAGAAGCACATTAACTATCTCAGGATTCAAATTCCAATTTTGTTGTGATAAGTTTGTTGGGTAGCTTTGAACTGACCAGCACTGATATCTTAGTGACGTAATAATGTGGTCTGATGATTGGATGTTGAGCTTCATATACTGACGAATTATTTCCTTTGATAACTGATTTATGTATGAAAATGCGGTTTTTGAATTCCACTCGTTTATTATGGGTTTATATGCGGTCAGTCTGATGTGTGCAAACTAAAATGAAAGAAAAAGAGATAAGGTTAATATATTGATAGGAAAACCACATTGTATCTAGGAGACAAAAATAAATTTCAGTAATTAATCAAACTTTGAATAAACTATTGTTAATGATTTACTCTGATAAAATTGTCTGTAAAATATTTGTTTCACATAAGAGAAGAGATATGGTTGCAAAAATTCAGATTTTCCGTAGTGATCTTCAAATTCAAATTTCGAGCATATTGAAAAGCTTGAACTCGACTATTTTTTAACATAGAGCAATCGTAAACATTTTAATATTTATTTTTTTGTAATTAGAAAGTTCCGTATAAGATTGATTGAATTTCTATGACACATAGAAAATTAAGTTCACACAACAGAATTCATTTTTGCACAGGGTTTTCTATTTTACCACCATGAGATTTACTAGGTCATGTATATCACTGTTATAATTGCTATTAAAATTTTAGTTCAAATTATTATCGATGGCCAGGAGCTCATTTTACAAACACTTTTCTAATCTAATTTATAAAAAGTTCAGGTCACTCTACAGCGCCAGTGAACCAGAAAATGGGAAAAAGGAGAGATGAATTACACAGGGGGCGCAAACATTTCTGGAATTCTTTAAACATAATACCTCTGACAATTTCAACAATTCAAAATTTCTCTTTCTCTAATATCAGCAGAGGATTTGAAAATCTTGTAATTGAATATGCCGAAAATTAATGACTTCTGCAAATATTGGCAGAGTCAGGCAAAATAGTCAAGATCATTTATCCTTATGTCTAATTGCTGTGAACCAGATATTGCTTATTTTTCGGGGTATTTTTAATTACCTAAGAAATTGCTAACGAAATCTTTAAAATGCCACTTTAAAATTAAGTAAAGGGTTTTTGCACATCACAAATATACCAAGTCGAACATTTTACGAAATAAAAAAAATACATAGGGCATATTTAAAAATATTATAATTGCGTTGTCAAAGAACACAAAAGCGGATAGAAATCCAAACATTATATTCGTTAGGCTACGGCGACGCCCATATCGTCTGAATATTAAACGTCAAATATGACACTGTCAAGAAACGGTGTCAACCGCCACACAAGGGGGTAGAGTGGTGAAAAAGCTGAGCCCGCGTGTTGAGACAAAGTATGGATATCTTCTGATGAGCGCCGATATTTATTCGGAAACTTAAAGAGAAATATCTGAGGTGTAATAGCGTTCAGCATCTAACTGGGAGTATTGATAATCAATTGAAAAAGCCGCTATGGTCCCATAGCTGGGGTAGGTTCCCAGAACCCAGAGCATTGCTCAGGCAACCTCCCGAAATTTTATCGGGTAGCATTATGGTGCCCAACGTGTTTTCTAGAAATCAAGTTACAGAGATCGTCAGTGTGTTTAATGGAACATTTAAGGTTTGATTTTACTGTAGGGTATACCCTTTGGTATTGTGCAGTGAAGAAAAACATAGTTCCGTTACATGATTAGAGTTCATATTACGAGTATTTTGAGGAATTTGATTTTCCGAAAGAAATTGTTAGCTTATAGATGTGAATTTGACATAAAAGATTATAAACATCATTATCCAATATAAATATGATATTAAAATACTAATTCTTTCATTTAATTCCATGGAAAGTAGTTTAAGGATTAGTTAAGTGGCCCAATGAGGTTGCTTTATTTTATTTATTATTGTGAACTTTTTATAAAGATAAATAAAATATTCCAGCTTTCAGTTATCATCTTCAGAACAATATCTTCTAGCATTTCTTCCAGAGTGAGCGTTGGGAGTCTACTGGCATAGGAGGAGATGGAAACAATTTTTGACGACGGCTTTAAAACCTTTGAACATGTTGATGGTTTAGACATTATGACCATACGAAGGAAGGTAATTGAATTTCATGTATTGCCTATTGCCTTCGATGTGAAGGGCAGCAACTTTAACTGAATCAAATTGAAAACTGATTTCGAGGATCAACGATTGGCGTGATTTACTCGGAAGACCCGGGAGAGGTCAGCGAAGTAGCAAAATTAAACTGTTATCTTTTTTCTCGAAAAGCCGTCGGACCTTGCTTTTTGGAGTGAGTAGATGCGTTTCGACTTCTTTAAATCATCTACAGTGTATTTAGAGAGTCGAAACGCGTCTGCTCATTACAAAAAGCAAGGCCCGAGAGCTTTTCAAGAAAAAAAGAGTTGACCTGCGGATATCAAATTAAGAAAATAATTTACTAAAATATTATCTTTTGTTGGCAATAGGTGAGTCGATTTTAAAGTCAAAGAAAATGAAACAGGGGAACAGCTCTTGATGGATGGTCTACGAGTACAAAAAACTGTCTTTGACATTTGCTGCCGGCCACTTCTATACCGCAAGTCGAATGGAAAGAAAATAAAACAGCCAAATATTTCTAAGTAGGTGTCCAATTTCCAGCTACTGAATCGGCCCATTTAACGTACTTTGGAAGAGAAGCTTCGTAAGAATGAGAGTAATCCTCGTATAGGCCATTTGCCGACACTAAAGAATTATCCTGCAAGCTAGGGAGCGGAAAGTGATTTGACAAGGGAGCATAGTATCCCGCCGGAGCTAGGACCAGCAGATTAGTTTAGGCTGTGGTTAGTTGATTCAAATTCAGAAGGATAAAAAGAAAGGGAAGACAGGTTGGCTAGATGAGAAAAGGTTGGAATAAAATTATCATCGGGTGTATCGAAAGAAAAATCGGGCGAAAAAAGTAAAAATAGTTTCAGCGACGCTTGACTGCCAATTTTCTAAACACATATTGCTGAGAAAAGAGGGGAAGACAAATTTCCATTTTGGTTAGACGTCGAAGCTATTTTTGCTGCAGATCGTTACCATAAAAAGTGCTCATCAAGTTAAAATCCTGACTGTCAAGAAGATTGATTGGGAGAAGATGATTATTATCTTCGTCAATTACGAATTTCAATTTCGGTTGATTAGTCTCCAGTAATAATCATTATGTCATCTTCTTTAATAGATGCAGCTAGAGGAGAAATGGTTTTGATGACTTCATGATAGTCGATTTCAGAATAGTTTGGGGGACGTAGTACACGCTATGATATAAGCTAAACTTTTTTGTTGATATATGAACTACCCTATGCTGGAATAAGTTACTCGTATATGAGGTGGTGCTTACGAGCTCACTTGCAAGGGAGTTGTGAACCGCAACTAATACGCCACCTCCTCTTGAATGTCCAGTCTGTGATAGTCTCTACCGTCTCTGAAGATAGTCTAATCACTGTCTAAGATTTGTTCATCTCTATGTGTATTGTTAAGCCAAGTTTCTGTCAGCGATAAAATTTGAAAATGGCAAGATTTTGCGTCAAGGAATAATTGGCTTAATTGAGATCGGATACCACTGCAATTGTGGTAAGACAATTTTAGGCTCTGTTGAATGGGCATCTTATTGGGGACGAAAAAATTTGTTGTGTTGTTCTCTAGTCCTTTGAAGCGAGGAAATGTAGTTTGAGCTTACATGTGACGCATACGATTCAAGATCTTTTTTGCTTGATCTGAAGTGATTCCCAGTGCTTCATAAAAGCGTAGATACGAGTACATACTTCGAAGAGAATCATAATCCATAGGGAGACATTCTCTTTGTGTTATTTGAGGCTGGTCTTGATGTTTCCATCGATACATGTCGTATCTGGCGCTTTATGCATGTATGCTAAAAAGACTCGAACACATTCATATATTTTCTGGTCTCTGAACCTCGATAAAAGATATCTTTTTTCTAAATCTGCCCCAGAGTTGATCATGGCTTTTATGGATGGTGGGCATAGCGGATCTAGAAAGGGTTTATTGTTATCTCTGGGGACAGAAGACTGTGGAAGGTGTATTGAGCCCGAAGAAGAGGGTGTTTGAATCTCGATTGTGGTTAGGAAGATATTCCCGTCGTGGCAAGAGTTACATTCGATTTAGAGACATTTTGCAAAGTTTTCGACTCTAAGTTAGTTGAATTTTGTGAAAGGCTACTATTGTTAATGTTGTCTTGTGTTGCTGGTGCAACAGTATTGGTACCTGCCAATGATTTAGGTGTTGAGGATGGTTCAGATAAAATTGTGGGTAAAGTACGGTTAGTACAAGAAGAAACCTTAGTGGGATTACATACTTTTTGTATATTACAGGTAGTGTCAGGTGATGTTGAGCTGTTGATAGTTCTCCACTTTTTGGATGCCATACCATTCCATGAGTAGCTACCGCTTTTTTTCATCATATTGGAGAACAACCAGGCATATCGTAAGATGGTATGAAAAGCTTGAAGCGACGCTTTCGTTTGCTCTGCTGTGGTATCACTTCAACCCTGCAGTCTTTGATTAAAATATCATTTTTAATAATGTTTCGGATTTTAGCTACATTACAGTTATTCGGAGCTTTTTGCATGAAAAAGATTCGATAATCCGACTGCTTGTTAGTGGAACATAGGACATTTTTTGAGTTCACACGTTTTAGCCGCTGAATTTTTTGCTTCCAATCTTCTTCTAACCAGAGTGTTCCCAATTTATAAGCAAAATTGGATTTTGGAGCATATTCAGATGTATGTTATAATTTTTCCGGCTCACCAGTTGTTTTTCCTGGTAACTTTCCTTGAATCGGTTCACTAGATGCGTTTTTATGCGACATTTCACGCGTCGTACTATCTTGGTGATATCGCTGCATCCCTTCTACTGTTGTATTTAGTCTATCTGCAATCTTTCCCACTTTCTACTGAATCTCCGATGAGCCTCCAAATGACGACGCTATATTATTCAGAATTGCGCATTGATTTTCCAACAGTTTCAGCGTTCTTCCTTGAAATAACGATGATTTCTCGATCTCTTCATCCTGATTGTAATGTTGAATGTTTGATAATTTTTCACGGATAGACGCGTTTTAGCACTACGGCCCCTTCTGGACTTTTGCTTAGAGATAGTTAGAGTTTCTCATTATCTTGATCACATGTATTGGCACTTGACAAGATGATATGTTCAGTGCCACCCTTTAGCTATATGTCCGTCCACCCAACTGCGTTACGTTCTGATTTTAAACCAGTACGTATAACTGAACAAGCTTATAGTTTGTCCGAAGAACCACTCGAAACAAATCTCGTTGTCTACAACGAAATTCGAACCAGAGACCTTCGACTTACGCAGCGAGTACTCTAACCACTACACTATGCGGACTAAATAAAAGGATACCAAGTGTAATAGAAGAATATATGTACGTGGTCGTAATCTCAGAGCCGTAGGAAAACGGTTCACCTAGATGTTGAAATTGGAATGAGAAATGGCATCTGCATCGAGACTGGAGACGATGCAAGAAACTAAACTATTTTCCAGTGTGTGTCGCTAGAAGGAAATTCCAACCAAATAGCAAAGAAGAGCAAGGATATGAGCTTGACAGCATGAAACAAAAATCGCAAGTAAATGGTGCACCGAAATTTTGGAATTGTGAACGACTTGACGTGGCTGTTTAATTCACGACATTGGGAAGACACATTGCAGAAGATGTCATTTAATAATTTAATTTCAAATGAAAGAACTGTTTTTGGTTCCGTAGAAATATAAATTATACCCGCACATATAAAATTAGCATTGATCATACGCTCTGGGAAGTGGGGCGCAGCGCTTTCTCGAGTTTCTAGTGCGAAAGGGCGGAATAGATTTGAAGAAAAAGGGTCTTGTACCAGCCTCTTGTTCTTCACTTCTACATCTTATACCGCAAGAAGCAACAAGTACCTATGGAAGAGTGGTTGAAAAATTAGAACATTCAACGGTAGTGTTCATCAAAAAGAATTGTTTGATTCATTCTTTTCGAGGGATCTTTTAAGCTTCAAGTTGAAGAGGGCCCCGGAAATTATAAATATAAACAATCTATGTAATACGAGTATATTGATCTTTATAAAAGGTTTGACGCGATTCTGTGTTTTTAGTGAATAATAAAAAGACATAAATGGGTTTTGATGCATATTCATATGGGTCTCTGACTTAGACATATCTTCAAATTTTACTCATAGTTTATTTCTTGTCTAAGAATTGCTGTATTGTGATAGCCCGAGGGGTCGCTAGATGGACATCTAGGGCACGCTTCAAACAAGCAGAACTTTCAGATACCGTTCATTTTAAAAATTAGTTAAAGAATAGCATGATTCCTTGTGATTTGAAAACAATACGAATTCAAGGAATATACTTGGCTCCATTTGACACTTTTAATAGATAGCATACGCAGAAATCCAGTCCACGCAACACTTCGTTTATAAAGCGTCGGAAGGATTGAGCAGTATTTCTAAGTCCGAACTCGAACAAACTGAAGGGATTTGTTACAGCCTTCTTTGAAATGTCAGCCTCGGCAACCGGGATTTGGTGAAACGCCCGTAATAATTCCAGTTTGGAGAATATAGTTTTACTAACCAGGTAAGCTGTGATGTCTAGTGTGTGACCGCGTCGAATCTGCGGTAATCCTCGCAAGGTCGCCAAGATGCTTATTTTTAGTTACGAGCAGTAGTGGTAGCCTCTGTCGAGCAAGTACAGCAAGCTTGAGTTTGACGAGTTATAGACACCTTGGCCGCTCTGAAACCGGGGGTCCTAACATAACGATGTGGTATCACGCGAAATATTTCGATTTTTTGGTAAAGATAGGTTGACAATCGCCGGGTATAACTTTAAAAGTTCGTGGTATCTAGACAGGGTGTTAATAGTAGAAATGGAATCCGCCGGGGACGAACGATAAATTGTCCCGCGAAATGCACGTTTCGTTGTTGTGTCGACTAGACATTTATGTTTGAGATCAACTAACAAACCATGTTGGCTTTGGCAATCTGCTCCAATCATAGGATTTGCAGCGTCGACGATAAGGGACGAAGATTAAATTGTAATGGTTAAACGTTTTTCACCTTACGCACAAATTTTGCTTCGGTTTGCCGCATATAGCTTAAATGCTGTTTGTAGTTGTTGTTTAAATGTCGAGAATCAGGGAAGAACAGATACATCTGCTCCTGTGTCTATAAGGAACCGATAATTTGATTCACGGTCGTAAATAAATAGACGATTCTGATTGAGGACGCTCATGATCGTCTGCTCGCAGAGCGCCCCTAAGCGTTTCCGACTACTGGTCCATTTTGAATTCGAAATTGCAGAGTGATCTACATCGACCTGTCAATGCACCGAACTTTTTATGGTAAAAACATATCGCGAGTAAGATCGGACATTTCGGTGTTTGACGTTCAAGCGTTGCAACGTAGTTTTTATTGCTTCAATTTGATTCTCTAGACTGGTAAGAGTAACCGGGTTTTCATTACGCTCATCCGTCTGGGTTAATATCGTTTCGCATATATGTTCCACCTCACCCAATTTCTAAAATATTGTCCCTCACTTCGGCGAGGCGGTTGATATCCTCAGATTCCCATACCGCGACAATTGATTGCAAGTGCGCAAACAGCCTCTCTAGCCACAAAGTTCTTAAAAAGTCATCGTTAACTTTGTTCTTGGCGATGGTTGTCATTGTACATAATAACATAGATGTGACTGTTTATTGGCACCAATTTCAATTTCCCTTAGTAGCAAATGGATTTGAGATGGGGCAAACACACTAATTAATCTATTTTTTATAACTTCGTACCTGTTGTCGTTCGGAGGATTTTCAACAATGTCGACAATGGACTCCAGTTCATTGAGAACTTTTATCGAACTTGGCTGCATTTCATCGAATTTCGTACATTCGAAACAGTGTTTCAATGGGTCATCGAGTCGATGAGGACGGAATAAAACCAGGAGCTGAAAAGAGAGTTTCCGGAACCAACCAACGTTACAGAAGTTCGAAGGTTTCTGGGATTGAGCGGGGTTTTCTGCAAATTCATTCGCGATTTTCTCTAATATCGAGGCCGCTGACACTTTTGTTGAAGCAGAAGGACAATTCACAATTTTGTTTGACGACCGAACAACGAGACGCATTTGAAAAATTGAAATCAGCACTTTGCTGCGATACAGTGCTCCGTGCATACGATCCGACGAAGGAACATCAACTTCACACTGACGCGAGCACACTGGGTCTGGCCGGAATCCTCATGCAACGAGACGACGGTGGCAATTTCAGACCGGTTTTCTACTACAACCGCCAGTGTAGCGAATCCGAAAGCAGATACCAAAGTCATGAGCTTAAAGTTTTGGCTATCGTCGAGTCATTAGAAAGATTCCGCATTTATTTGCTCGGTAAACATTTCGAGATAATTACCGATTGCGCCCAAAACTGACGAAAGATACAAGCCATATGGCAGCAGCGCTTACTACCACACACATGACCATTAGTAGGCCGACTTTGCTGGCTAACTTACATGGCGTTATATGAAGAACTATGGAGGTGCCAACGATAATTCGAGGTATTGTACGGTTTAGAGACGGATTTCTACATTGAAATCCAGATGATCCGCGGAGAACACAATACCACTCCTAGTGAAGTGAAAATTATTTCAGTTCTTATACGCGTTTAGTTTTTATCGCCTTCCAAAGTGAATTTATAGGAGTTTGTTTACATCTCAACGCTGATTTATCAGTCGAAGGTGCAAAACGTGTGCTTTATTTGCTCGTCTTGGAAAGTTTAGGAGCACAATGGGCGTTACAAGGTGAATTTATAGCATGCACGGAATGCGTTCCGCACGTTTTTTATTCGGAAAATAGTATATATGACGAAATATAAGCATTTGCTAATGCCGCAGTTGGGTGACAGCTACCGGAAGCTTGTCCATAGTAGGCCGACTAATACATATGCAAATTGCTACTATATGGCTTGTATCTATCGTTAGTTTTGATTGCGCCGCAATTATCACCACAAGAACGTCTAAGCCATTGCTACCGCACATCGGTCGATGTTTTCTGAAGCTACAGGAGTACGATTTCCGTATCATACATCGATCGGCTGAGCGCATGAGTCACGCAGATGCTCTAAGCAGGACTCCAAACGAACCACAGAGCGAGCTAGAGATAGCATCGGGGAACATAATGCGAGTGGAAGAAAACGAAGACTGGCTTGTGCTCCTGCAACGACAAGACGTGAAGTTGAAGGAGTTGATCGAACTTCTGAGAGGCGATATTGAGTCCGCTCAATCCAAATAGATCGTCAGATTATCAGCTCAAAAACGGTCGGTTATATCGTAAGACCGACCAAGATCTCAAATTCGTCATTCCGTCTGCAGTCCGGTGGAAATTCATCCGCACGTTCTACGATGACATGGGCCTCTTTGGTCTTGAGAAAAAATCGAGTTCCGCAAGATTTTTGGTTCAACAATCACCAAGAATACATCAAGTCGTACATCGCAGCATACTTAGAGTGCTGCTTTAATAAAGGAATCGCAGGCAAACCGGAGGGTCAAATCTATTCGGATGAGGTGACACCTATTCCGTTCTGGACGTTCCACGTTGATCACCTGGGACCTTTTCCACGCAGTAGTCGAAGTAATTTGCACATCATTGGAATATCTGATTCGTTCAGTAAGTACTTAATTTTGAGAGCTATCAAAACTACGAAATCGAAGCCCGTCATCGACGCATTCGGGGATCTGACGTTGTACTTCGGTCTACCTAAGCGTATAATTAGCGATCGAGGCACTGCTTTTGCATCACGAGAATTTGCTGAATTCTGCGCATCTAATGAGATTCAACATATTAAGGTTGCCGTCAGAACACCATGAGCGAATGGTCAAATCGAACGTGCAAATCAGTCCATCTTATCATTTCTAAGAACTGCACCAACTGATCATATGGATTGGTATTTGCAATTGCGCAATCTTCAGTGGTCTCTGAATTCGCAATATCACTCTGTGACTCAGTTTAGTCCGATCGAGTTAATATTCGATTATCGCCTTCGAGACGTCATCACGAATCGGCTAGTGATGGCTCTAACATCAGAAGAAGCGACTGCTAATCCAACGGAATGCGATATGGTTAACCGAAGACAATTGACTGCAGAGTGAATTAGCACCGAACGAGAAAAATGGAGATTGAGGTTCATCGCGAAACACAAGAAACCCTTTATCTACAAGGAGGGAGATCTCGTCGTTCTACAGAACGTACCTGCTGCTACGGGAGAATCTCGAAAGTTAAGAGCCCAAATATCGTGGGCCCTACACCATTTCGAGAGTTTTACGAAACGGCAGATATCTCGTCGAGGACGTGGGAATCGCACATCTCAACCAACGGAAACGCTGTTTGGTGTATACGAGCGAAAAGTTGAAACCGTGAATCGTCGTGAGTCCCAAACTCGATTTTTACGATGATGCTGCGCATTCAGACATGGAGTAATGAATCGAGACGATTCAATATCAGGATGGACGAGTGTCATCGCAACACCCATTGAAGAGCACCGGCTACGGAAGAAATCGAGAAGAATCAGTCGCATCCGAAATATCAACCGAGTCATTTTATTTTGAACACAATAAATTGATTATTAACAAACAATACGCGTTAGTTTATTGTTTTCCCTCTACAATAATCCTGTTCCCAAGGTCTACCCCTGACACCTTCGTTACTTTTTTCTTGCCAGGATTTGTTTTCACCGTAATTCCCAGGAACTGAAAGAATTTTGTAAATGTATTGGAATTAACAATTTTTATATCGATCTTTATTTATTTGTCACCTTCTTTTTGTGGTTGGGAGGTGAATGTCATCTACGCACAGAGTGTGGAACTCCCATGCTTGCAAGAAAGCGACTGTAATACCCACTAAACACCTCCTCTGTCAACCAGAGAACCCTGCCTGGAACCGCTTGACACATTACTTCGGGCCAAGTCTCATTTTGTGCCCTCCAGCTGGGGGATCCTCTTCTAGCGAGAAGGGAGCGAGGAAGAGGAATTGCCAGACAAGCGATCCTCCAATCCCCACGCCCCCGGCTGTTGTGAGTCCCTTTTATCTTTTAGGGACTGCCCGAATATAATGTGCCACCTGGTTCCGTTTGTCAGGAATTGTCAGACAAGCGATCCTTCAATCCCCACGCGCCCGGCTGTTGTGAGCCCCTTTTATCTTTTAGGGACTGCCCGAACATAATGTGCCACCTGGTTCCATTTGTCAACCGATTCAAGCATCAACTCGACTATATTATCCCGTCTTCCTGTAGAAGTCCCGTCGCACCCTGCTCCATTTTGTGCATGCAAAAGTATGTGGCAGGCATTGTCTTCCTCTGCTGGGCAAAACTGACAATCGGGGGACTGTGACTTACCAATTTTGTGCAGGTAAAACTGAAAACACCCATGCCCGCTCAAAAGCTGGGTCAGATAGTAGTCAGTCTCACTATGCCTTCGATTTAGCCACGGTCTCACATCCGGGATCAGGCGCGCAGTCCACCCCTTCGTGCAATCCACCCAAGACTACTGCCAATCGTTGAGTGAGGGCTGTCTCTCCTCGCAGACAACCATCCCTCACGCGTCCTCATTTCGGCGCAAGTAAATACCGAGGCACTCTCTAGCAAGGAGGGCAACAGGTATCACGCCTGCATTAACTCTCACCGCCGAATCAGAGACTGTCGGATATGAAGATGCAATCCTCAGTGCTCCTCTTCTCTATACCTGTGCCAAGCGTTTTCGGTATACGAGTATCTCCTTACGAAGAGCGTCGCCCCATATTTCTGCTCCATACAGTAGCGTTGACCGTACAGCACTCATCAAGAGGCGTCTTCTTGATGGGCTGAGCCCCCCTACGTTGGCCATAAGCCGAATCAGAGTCGACACTTCCGGAACAGCCTGTCACCTTCAATTCTGATTATTTGTTCAGGCTACATCGGAGCATTCCTTGCATATTACCTTGATCCTGATAATTTTTGAGAATCGGGGGAAACTAAAACTTTCATGATGTCAACATATAATATATAAAAAAAAAATCCCCGGAATTCAAACATACATACATACTTCTCAGATAAGAAAATCTGAAAATTTTTGTTTAAATGTTTTAATTTGTAATAAAGCAGTACATCAAATCGCTAAATAAACAGCCTAACCTTCTTTATAACTCTTTTTCTTTTATCTTTTTCTTTCATCACCTTAAAACGATTACTCGAGCTTTAACATCTGCGCCTCTTACGAAATAACATCAAATTGAAACCGGCACAAATTGCCGGCTAGACATACTCGGATGTTGTGAAATCATAAACAAATCTGGAATTTGGTCCGATATAGTCAAGTCCAAAAATTAAACTATGAACAGCGAAAGAGAGAAGATAATATTCCGCTTATCATAACATAAACGTGTTTCACACATGAGAAGCTTTAAGTGATCTCCACATTTAGAAAACAATAATAAATTTCAACGGATTGGGCGGAATTTGCCAATCATGTTGGTTAATGGTATTTTATTTGAATAGATTGAATAATTGATTTCGGTCAGCTGCTGTGGAGATTAAATGTTTTATTTTGTATTTATTTGGAAGCAGGAAGATATTACCAAAGAATTTATCATTGATCTTTGTCCAAATTAATATAAACGGTTTTTAAAGATAATGAGGAAATCAATTTATATGTGTGTTCGTATGTTTATAGAATTCAAAAATGTTTTAAAAGGGGAGAATTTATCTTTTTATATAGCTATACCTGCATTCGTATGCAGAAACGATCTACAGTCTTCCACAAAAGTCAAGGTACAGTGATAAATATCATGAAAATTGTTTGATATTTTTATTTAAAAAACCTATAGTGATAAAAATTTTTTGGTATTACTTCAACTATAATCATTACACTTTAAATTCATGTAAAACAAAACGAAAATTCTGTCGTATTAATATATTATTACATATGATGTGTTGGAAAGTCAATGAATGAAGTCCACAAAAGTCATGGTACACCTAAAGAAAAATGATACAAATTGTAATTATAGTCTTGCATAGTTATTTGAACTATACTTTTCTTAATATTTTGTCGGATATCCTTTCATCTGAATTACTGACTTCAGTCTTTTAGGCATAGAATATACCAATTTTTTAGTAAATTCGCTGCTGATTCTGGCCCACTCCTCCAATATAACATCCTTAAGCTGCGCCTTGCTTGATATCACTCTTTTTCGGATTTTTGTCTTAAGCTCATTCCAAAGATGCTCTATAGGGTTCAAATCAGGGCTTTGAGGTGGTGTAGCAAGCATGCGAGTATTGTACAATAGCCACATTCGAACTTTATGCGCAGTGTGCTTAGGGTCATTGTCCTGTTGAAACAAGAAATCTTCTCGCATACCTAATTTGGCTGCACTTTGTTTCATGTTGTTTCGTAGAATCTCTAAGTAAGAGTTCTGATCCATAGTATTTTCGATGAATGTCAGATTTCCAACTCCAGCAGCAGCCATGCAACCCCAAACCATTACACCACCGCCTCCATGTTTTACTGGTTTAATAGTGTTCTTGGGATTAAATGCTTCTCCTACTTTTCGCCAGACCCTCTTATGCCCATTTACACCAAATATACAAAATTTAGACTCATCCGAAAATAAAACATTATCCCAAAACGTTATTGGTTATGCTTTTGCAAATGTTATTCTTTTTTGTTGGTTTATGGAACTTACAAGAGGTTTTCTTCTAGGCGTACGAGATGAAAATCCAGCTTCTACGACAGCTCTACGCACAGTTTCTGCGCTAACCTCCTTCTTTTCATTAATTCCAAGAGCATCGCAGATTTTTCTACAGCTTAGAAATGGATCTTGTTTTACCATTCGCGAAATTTTTCTCTTGTCCTTTGCACTTAGTTTAGATGGACGACCTGTTCGGGGCAGATTTTCCACTCTATTTTCCTTCTTAAATCGATTTATCACTTTTTGAATGGTTGACCGACTTCGCAACACTAGTTCAGCTATTTCAGAATATGATTTGCTCTGATTTTAATGCAGATTAATAATTATTTCACACTCCTTAATACTCAACTCCTTTCGACTCATTTTTTAAAAATTTTATTAAATAAAAGATACACCACGAATACGGACGCGATATTAAAGACAGCGGCCTACGGTTGTTAACTCACTCTGATAATATGAACTTGGGGGATTCCCCTTTTTACAAATAACAGGGCATTTTCTGCAACTGTACCAAGACTTTTGTGGAGTAGAAAAGAGACATTGCCAACAAAAAATGATTGTCTTCAATGATCATTATTGCCGAATCCTTTTAAATTTATGAAAACTTAAATTCAACAGAACTCGTATTATTACCATTTCATAACTTTTGGTTTTCAAATAAAAATATTGATTCAGTAATAAAATTTTCAGTTACCGATTCTCTGTACCTTGACTTTTGTGGAAGACTGTAGATTGCATTGGGCTGGCTATGTTGAAAGATGAAGTAGCACCGACTGAGGTAAGACAAGAGAAGCGTTGCCTAGGGAAATCGAGAAATTGATGGGAAAATATAATCAAAGTGTTCCTGAGCTGTAAAATGACCATCGAGAGTGCAGGACCTTGACAATTGAAGACAATTACTGACGTGTAAAGCTTGGTATGGACTGTTCTTACTTACAGTCAGGAATTTTCAGTATGTAATTTTCACTTTCTAATGTACATATATCTTAGAGGAAGTTATTGCCAGTAGACGTCAACAAATTAGAACGCAATGATCAGAAAAGATAACAATTTATTCAAAAAAGCTTTATGTGATTTGGTAACACAATTAAATTGCTAAAATCAAATCACATGTACAGGAACGAGTGAGCCACGTGACAGTGGAGCAAATACTAAGAAAAGTTTCGATCAAAGTGAAATTAAAAATAGCTCAGCACATGTCTTCAAACAAGCTATTAGACAACCAATTAAATCGAAACAGAATAATTGACTGATGAATACAGATAGCAAAGCTATCTGAAGAACTGTAGCCGAAAGATACGTGTTCTCAACTGGCAAAAATTCATAAACTCACTATGAAAATAGATTCATCTTTGCCCCATGACTCAATTTCGTCAACTTTTTCGCATATACATTTGGTTTTTGACTCGAGTTGTCTGGCATCTATCCTTCAAAATTTTGCCAATGGAAAATTCTTTTATCACGCTTATTTATTTATGATCTCAATGTGCACAAGGAATGGTTGTTTACGACTAAACTGGGAGTGATTTACTAATTTAATGTCTGTTTTAAAGTTCATGCTCGATAAGAAATTCGTTGCATGAATTTTTTTTGAAAAATTATTTCGAAAGCAATTTTACGGGTTAAACTCCTAGAGTTTTTTCATATCATTCGTCAGATGATTCACTTGATACCAAAATATTTCAGATAAAACTTTCATTTCAAAATTAAATGAGCAAATAAATAGTTCAAGACAGAGTAAATCATGTACGAAATCATTACACTTCTATTTCAGATATACTCGTATACTTGTAAAATCACTTGATATTCGACTTTCCATTTTCCGGAAAGGTCAAAGTGAGAACACACCTCTTTTTCCGTCCTCGTTTCGTTTCATGGACTCGCGAAATTCTTTCCAAGCAAAAATATCGAGAAAATTCAGAGTGAAAATCAATCTTTTCATGGACGATTGCCAAAAGTATCTTTGAATCAGAAAGAAGAAAAACAAAGTCTGGAATTCAGCAGGAACATTAAATCACCTCACAAGATACAAGACATGTGATAATTCCATGTGCTTTGTAAATTAAATTCTAGAACTGGTTCTTTTTTTTGTTTGCATAATTTAATTTTAATAGAGTTTTGCAAGCATGTATGTTCACGTGCTGCAAGCATGTGATATTTGATACGGTAGTGAGGATTATGATAGCATTTTTTACAGCGTCCCAGGTTATTTGAGTTCATATCGTATTGAATTGAATTTAGATTATTTGTTGTGCAGATAGAATAATTTATGAAGTCAAATCACGCCTTGCCCGAGTGTATCGATCTATCGACAAATTGAAATGATTTTTAAGTAGATTAGGTAGTTTGGGTATTTTTTGCACATACGAGGTGTGTTCAAAAAATATCGCGAATTTGGTTTTTTTTTTTTCAAAAATTATTTATTTATTCATGAATATCTATTTTGTCCCCTTCAAAGTAATCCCCATGAGATATTATACACTTGTGCCAACGGTTTTTCCAATCTTCGAAGCACTTCAAAAAATCATTTTTTTTAATCTTGTTCAGCTCCTCCTTCGATGCCGTCTTTATCTCGTCAAGCGTAGCGTAACGTCGTCCTTTCATGGGCCTCTTCAGTTTAGGAAACAAGAAAAAGTCACAGGGGGCCAGATCTGGGGAATACGGTGGCTGCGGCATCATTAGTGTGTTGTTTTTGGCCAAAAAGTCGCGCACAAGCAACGATGTGTAAGCAGGGGCGTTATCGTGGTGCAAAAGCCAATTTTTGTTCTCCCACAAATCCGGGCGTTTCTGGCGGATTGCTTCGCGCAAATTGCGCATAACTTGCAGGTAATATTCCTTATTGACCGTTCTTCCCTGTGGCAAGAACTCATGATGCACCACGCCCCTGCAATCGAAGAAAACTGTCAGCAAAACTTTCACATTCGACCGAACTTGACGCGCTTTTTTCGGTCTTGGTTCATGCGGCAGCTTCCATTGAGATGATTGAGCTTTGGTTTCCACGTCATAACCATAAACCCACGATTCGTCACCAGTTATGACCCTCTGGAGCAAATTTGGTTCGTCGCGAACAGAGTTTAACATCTCATTAGCAATGTTCATGCGGTGCTGTTTTTGGTCGCAATCGAGCAATTTTGGTACGAATTTCGCGGCGACCCGTCTCATGCCCAAATCGTTGATAAAAATTGAATGGCACGAGCCAATCGATATGTTTAGGTCCTCAGCAACTTCTCTAACGGTGATTCGACGATTGGCCAATACCATTTTCTCCACTTCGTTAATTTTTTCGTCTGTTGTTGAAGTGCTCGGGCGTCCGGCACGCTCTTCGTCGTTCACATCTTCTCGGCCTTCTAAAAACATTTTGTACCACCGATAAACGTTGCTTCGGTCCAAGGTAGCTTCTCCGTATGCCACAGTCAACATTCGGAATGCATCCGCGCACTTAATTTCGTTTTTCACACAAAATTTGATACACGTTCTTTGATCCATTTTTTTGAATAAGTAAAAATCGAAGACGATTGAAAACACGTGCAAGTAAAGCAGCTATCACCAATTAAGTGAACATTCAAAATGGCCGAGCTTGTCGGTATAAGTGACAGACATGAGTACAAACATAACGCCACAAAAAAATCGAAATTCGAATATACGTAACCCGCGAAAATTCAAAATTCGCGATACTTTTTGAACTTGCTAGAAAAAGTCTGCGTTCATCTGCTGTCAACCAGTTTGTAACTTTAAGAAATTAAAAATCAACAATTATTTTCCAGATTTTGATTCACATATTTATTAAGTATTTCTTACGTATTCGACACATGTAAGTTCATTTATCTCGCTTTTGCAGTTTTTGAGATAAGGGCTCTTTTAAGACAAAACGTACAAAAGCGAGGCAGAAAAAGTCTGCGATCACTTGATGAATTACTGGATTCCCCGGAATAAGTCGTTTCAAATACACTTTTCTAGTGAGTTATTGCATTTATTATTCATTAGTATACTCTGGCAAGTGATTAAATAAAAGCAGTTTCCTGCAGAGTTTGTGTTGTGAATAATTTTATTTTTCACAATGAAAGATAAAAGGAATGAAATCATTGTGAGTGAAAGAAAAATCATCATAAAATTATGGAAAGAAGGGAACAGCTACAGAGATACAGCAAAAATAGTGGGACGACAATATTCATCAGTACAAATGGTTATAAATAATTTCAAATCGACAGGAGAACTCAAATCCAAACCTCGTTTCGGTCGTACATCAAAGTTGTCCTGCAGGAAAAAACGATATATCGTATCATTAGTAAAAACAAATCCACGGTTGACTGCATTCCAACTAGCAACTGAAGTCAAACAAAAATTCAACAAAAATATTTGTCCGGAAACTGCGATAACAGAAGCATACAGCCGAGATAGTGACACTTTGGTTACTCTATCATGTCCCAAAACAGCTACATACACCCCCACAATCACTAGACCTAAGCCCCATGGAACATTTATGTGATTCGTTAGAGAAGAAAATTCGGCAACACTCAATAACAAGTAAGGAACAGTTGAAAACTGTTCTCACAGAGGAGTGGGAGAAAACAAGTGCTGAAGAGACAGCGAAGCTCGTCAATTCGATGCCGAAAAGGCTCCAAGAAGTAACAAAGAATCGGGGATTCGCCACCAGTTACTAACTAATTTAAATATATTTTCTTTTTTATATTTTATTATTTTTATAAGAAGTGAACGCAGTCTTTTTCTGCCTCGCTTTTGTACGTTTTTCTTAAAAGAGCTGTTATCTCAAAAACTCTATGTGGAACAAAATCTGGAAAATATTTGTTTGTTTTTGATTTTTTAAAGTTACAAACTGATTAAGAGCAGGCGAACGCAGACTTTTTCTAGCAAGTACAGGGTTATCCATTTCGTGGTAGGAAAGTATAACCCTGCCATTTGACATCTGTCAGAATTAAATGTCATCCAAAGCGTGTTTTTTTTTAGTTGAAGGTTTGCCATTTAGAAAGATGGATCGTTTAACAGTCGAAGAACGCGTTAAAATTATTAAATTTTATTATAAAAATGGTGATTCTGCTGTATCAACATTTAGGGCTTTACGAGCCGATTACGGTCGACATAATCGACCTACACAGCAAGCAATTTTGAACACAGTGAGAATATTTGAAGAGACTGGATGGGTTATTGGTATTGCAAGGCCTGTGTATCATCGCAACATTCGTTCCGCTGAAAATATCGCTGTCGTCGCTCAAAGTGTGGAGGAAGACCCGAATTTGTCGATTCCTCGACGTACTCAACATTTGGGCTTGTCTTACGGCTCACTGTGGCGGATTTTGCATTGGGATTTGCATCTCTATCCGTACAAAATCCAACTCACTCAAGGACTTAAGCCTCAAGACCATACACAAATGGGTGATTGAACAACAAGCCATTGATAACGATTTTTCGAACAAAATTTTCTTGAGTGATGAGGCTCATTTTTCGCTCAGTGGCTACGTAAATAAACAGCATTGCCGCATATGGGGCTCTTAAAATCCTCAGGTGATAGCATAAAGGCCTTTGCATCCGGAAAAAGTGGCCGTTTGGTGTGCATTATGGGCTGGTGGTGTTATTGGCCCGTATTTTTTTGAAAACGAGCAAGGAAGAGCCATTACAGTCAATTCTGACCGCTATGGACGGATGTTAACCGATTATTTTTGGAGAGAAATTGAAGATTATGATCTGGAAAACATGTGATTCCAACAGGACGGAGCCACAAGCCACACAACACAGGCTAATCGAGCACTTTTGCAAGAGAAATTCCCAGGACGCGTCATTTCGAGATTGAGTGATGTCAATTGGCCCGCAATATCCTGCGACCTAACACCTTTGGATTTCCTTTTATGGGGCTATGCGAAAGATCGTGTTTACGCGAACAATCCTCAAAATCTTGAGCAATTGAAAACCAATATTCGTGAAGTTATGGCCGAGATATTGCCGGAAATGTGCCGAAAAGTCATTGAAAATTACCTCAAAAAGATTGAGGCCTGTAAGAGGTCCCGTGGAGGACATTTGAATGATGTCGTGTCGTATAATGGCAAGGTTCAATCTTTATATTGAATAAAAGATTTCGTTTCCATCTGAATATTTTATGTGTTTTCTTTAGCTTAACTTTCCCAAGCGTAAAATGGATAACCCTATACTCGTATATGTAACTTCTCTTTGTTCTTTAGGGATTTGTGCTAACTTACGAAATCCCATTGAAATCGCGAGCTCTCTGTCCGCCCGTTCGTTCGTCTTCACTGCAGTTTCTCTTCAAAACGGTGTTTATATACAATAAACTTGGTAAGTAGATCAGAAGCAATAGACTTTTGAAAGTTCTGGTGTCAAGAAAATATTTAAACGTTGTTAGGTGGTCAACCTTAATATGGAATTGATATACAGTAGCTTGCAAAAGCACTTTATGTAAAATATAGCAACGAATAACTGACTCCATAAGCATGGAAACATTATAAGTGAGGACCACCCGCCAGCCGTTTTCTGACACTTATCCTGTTAATATGATGAAATATACAAGGACCTGGTTCGATGCTCTCCAGGGCCTGTTCGAATCTCTCATTAGCAAAGGCCGCGTTTTTTCTCGATATTCGACTTAGGGATGTAATTACCAGGTGAATACGTTCATAGTCTCAGTTGACCATATTCAAATTGCGGTGATAGATCCAAATGAGCAGCCTTCTATGCCGACTACGTCTAGGATGAAGCTCTAAAATGTCTTCTGGTAAATCTTGGCAAAGGTAATTTATCGAGGATTTTTCGGTGGAGATCTTGGAGATGACCGTATCAAGGGTTACTTTAATACGAGCGATTCCCTCATCGATTTCAGAAATAAAAAGGTTTTTCGATTTATTGATCGAAATTTCCTTAAACTTACTGCTGACCAATAGATTCGCACGTATGAAATAAAAAGTTGAGGATCTGGAACCTTATGTTTCACATCCTTTTTTACTCTTAAAGTCAGCTCAACCAAAAAATGGTCAGATTCCAACTGTGGGAAAGATTTACCAGATTGGGAGGCGCGAGAAAAAAGTCTATAATAGAGGAGCTTCGGCGGAGAGTGGGTTCTTTCGGGGCAATCAAAATCAGTAACATATTTGATTGAACCCAATTAGAAAGATAGGCATGTGACACAATATTTCCCCATGTGTTTCGCGTTGAAATCACCTCCCATGGCATAGAAATGGAATTTTTTGTACAGAGTAAGCACCTCTTCCAAGTCTTCAATGAGTTCCCTCACCGAGTATTCATGTCGAGCATAGATTCCCAAGCATACGACAGTATTGATCGTAACGTACTGTACGAAATAATGCTTGGTTTTGGCATACCAGCCAAATTAGTCCGTCTTACCAAAATGACAATGACGTCGACAACCTCCCAAGTCCGCATCAATAACCAACTCATCGATGCCTTTTCCACTAATATCGGACTAAAGCAGGGAGAAGGGCTGGCCCCATTGCTATTCAATTTGGCTCTGGAGTACGTCATACGGAAGCTACCTGTCGATACGCGAGGTACGTTACTATACAAGTCGAGCCAAGTAGTGGCCTATGCGGACGACATCAACATTCTGTCACGGTCATTAACAACTGCCAAAGACCTCTTCCTGAAACTCGACAACGAAGCAAAACTTGTAGGGCTACAAATCAACGAAAATAAAACAAAGTTCATGACGCAGTCCAGGAAAAATACCTCAAACACACAAAATATCACACTTGGCGAATACAGTATCGAGAATGTTAGCGAATTTGTGTATTTAGGCGCTAAAATAACGAAAACGGGCAATTAAAGAGACGAAATACGCCGAAGAATACAGCTTGCAAATAAAATATTCTATTCAGTATTGCCGATCTTGAAGGCCAGCTGCGTACACAGGAAAACAAAGCTCCAAGTATACAAATCTGTGATCAGACCTTTGTTATGCATCCGCAAATATATTGAACGTCTTTGAGCGACGGGTTCTGAAGCGAATAATCGGAGCGAATCTAGACGGGGACCAATGGCGAATTCGATACTACCATGAGCTGTATGAAATTTTGACGCGCCGGAGGTCTCAAGGATAGTAAGACTGCGGAAGCTGCAATGGGCTGGACACATGAAACGTATGGACGAACAACGGATACCCAAGAAGGTATTCGTTGGGAGAACTGAAGGCCGGAGGCCAGTGGAGAAAACGAGGAAACGCTGGTCTGACTCGGTCGACGAAGTCAGTTCATCGTTGCTCGGATTTCGGAATTGGAGGACGCGGTCAACGGACCGAGACAGTTGGAGGCACTGCTTGCAGGAAGCGGAGGCCCGAAAGGGGCTGTAGTGCTAAGAACAAAAAAAAATAGATTCCCACACAAGCAAAAGTGTGTCCTCCCAGCATGGATCTTATTATTGCTACCTCGATGCATTTCAAACTTGGAGCGCAGTGCCTTTGAACTGTCAGCTGATCCTTGTGAGCCATATCAACTCCAAGAATCCCATCTGGATGAATGCGCCTGATGATCTTATACATATTTCCGCATATACATTCTGTGCTTTTCTTAGAGCCTTGTTTCCCATATAAGCAAGAAATCTGGTCTATGTGTGTTCAAATATTCATGAGCAGAATTTATTTTATACCGTGGAGTGAGTGATGATGGAGAGTTTGATGTAACTCATTACAACAGCAAATCTTGAGTGCAAATTCCAAATATGCAGCTTTTTTCTCTTTAAGATTAGTGAGCACTAAGGAGTCCACTATTCGAATAAGTGTTAACAAGTCACGCCCGAAAAATTATTGCCAGTCAATGCTCAAAACCGTAATACGGTCTTTCTGCGACTGCTGCGGTTGCTGCTGTTTGGGTTGCCGTACAGGCTCTGGTGTAGGCTTTGCTTTCTTACTATTTTGTAGACGTTCTCATTGTATCTTTTGATACAGTAGAAGCTTTATATCCATCCGCATCCAAAGCATTCTTTTATTCCTCCTGGAGGTTATCGTCGAGAATCTTTTTGCTGATAGGATATCTTCTCCGAGATGTTCCTTCAGCTCTGCCACGACATCATTCTCGTCGTATTGCTTCTCATCCCTTCATTGCACAGCGGTTGATGCAAGTACAGATGAGAAACTGTAACCTTGCGTTATAACTTTTCATAACAAAAGCATGAAGTTGTGAAGTCGCCAAAAAATGAAAATGTATTCGACTTCTAGAAAAAGCAATAAATAAGTAAGAATAAATTCCATGGTAATTTTGAGGAGAAATGGAATGGTTTTGGGAAAAGGCGATTGGTTCTACGAATAGTTATAAAAGTAAAAATACGTACAGAAAAGAGATACAATAATTAACCTCCTGAGAAAGCTAGAAAGAAATATTAGGGAGCACTTGAACATGGGACCAAAAGACAGAAGCAGTGAACCAGTCACAACTTTCACTGCAAGCAGTGGAATCAGCAGAATATGTCCAGCTAAAAAATGTCTTGTAACTTTTATTATTTATTGGTTCATTCGCCAAATCAAGGCATATCAATTATAGTAAAATTTTATAATTCAATTAATTTAACAACAAACATTAATTAATTTTACTATGTTCAAATATTTGACGGGGAAAGAGAATTTATTACTTTGGATTTAAATAGGACCTTGGAAGTGTATGGGAAGTAATGATCACTATACGAGTATGTTACATGTTAAAGTACCTACAGCATCTGCTGATTGGCTCATTGTCTCCGTAAATGGTATGGTGTCTGCTGATGGCAAGCATGGTAGTGTCTTGTGCTTCTAGCAGGTTCATTCAAGCGGATTCTATCACATAATTTTTACCTTAATATTGCCCTTTAAGACATCGAAAGCCAGACATGCTGATAATGCGATCTTCCTTGAAGAGAGGCTAGTTAAATTCAACTACTGGAAAAGATTTTCAGAGTACAACTGGAGAAGATTTTCATGGTAGGTTAATAAAAAGCATGGGGTTGTAGAGAGACCTCAAAGCAAAGAGTACAAACTGCTTCTGCACTGACTCCAACGTATTGCTGTGAATGTCAAAAACGGGATTCCAGATTATGCAGGCATTTTCAAGAATAGGACGTACTAGAGATATGTACGAGTATAAAAATTTTGTTGCCCAAATATTCTTGATTTCTTTGGCCCTTCTTTTTATACGCTCTGGAAAGGACCTCATCGTAATGAAGGTTGAATCGGAGCTTTGTATCCAAGACTACGCCAAGATCCACAACTCTATCGACCCTATTCAGAGGGGAATTATTAATGTGGTATTTGTAGAGGATGGCATTCCTATTTCGAGTGAAGCTGATTACCTGGTATTTGTCCAAATTCAGGGAGAGTTGGTTGTCATTACACCACTGAAATAAATTATTTGATTTTTCCTGGGGAAAAATGCGTCGGTTTCAGACTGCACTACATGATACAGCTTGAGATTGTCGGCGTAAAATAGATGCGATATATAAGGTAATGCCACTGAAAGCTCAAATAAAAATATTGAAAAGCAACGGGCCAAGATACCTACCTTGAGGAACCCTAGAGAAAACATGAATTCCTCTAGAAAAACATCCTGGATTCTTGACAAGCTGTGTGCGGTGCTGCAGATAGGACTGAATCCAACTGAGGAATGACCCGATGATACCAAATCTGTGTAGTTTCTTTATCAGAACTCTATGTTTCACATGATCAAAGGTTTTGCTATAACCGGTGTAACAAGAGTCTATCTGGTAACTCTTTTCCAGACCAAATAGAATGTCTAATGTCATAACCATGAGGTTGATAGTAGTGGACCTATTTTTGAAAACCATGTTGTTCTTCATTAAGGTAAGGCTCAACGATTGGAGAAAATTTTCTGCATATAATCCGATCAAAAAGTTTAGGAGTGGTAGATAGTATAGCAATTCCCCTGTAATTAGTAACAGATTTTTTGTCACCTTTTTTATGTATTGGAATTATTTAAAATGGTTTCCGATACGAGGGGAAGATTCCACTTGAGAGAGACTTATTGAAAATAATAGGAAGGGGCTGAGTTAGTATATCTTTACATTAGCTAGAAAGTAGGGGGGAATTAGATCGGGGCTAGGCCTTTTATTCAAATTCAGACCCTCAATGGTCTGGCGAATATCTTCTTCCGAGATTGCAATGTTTTCAATTATGGTCCTTTTAGTAGTAGTCCCTAAAATTGCTGAAGCTAAGAGATCGTGGTAAACTTCCTGAAAATGATCAGCAAAAAATTGACAGATTTGATCTGAAGAAGTTGAAGTGGAACCTTTGTAGGTCATTGTGAAGGGAAAACCATGGGCTTTACATTTGATGTTTACGAAATCAAAGAACTTTTTAGGGTCGTGAATAACATTTTGACCAAAAGTGTTAACGTACGATTCATACGCTTCTCGAGATTTCATCTTGAATTCACTGGCAAGTTCATATTTGCTATTGATTTCGTTACTTATATTTTCGTTCCTTTTTTAATTTTGTACAACTTATTTCTTTGATTTCGTAAATACCTGAGGTCATTATCTAGCCAAGGTTTGGAAAGCTTATCTTTTTTTTTTATTTAAATCGTTCAATGGTGTTAAGAATTACTTGGTAAAAAGCAGATAGAGCACTGTCTATGTTTAGCATTGAAATAATACCAGTCCAGTTGAATGTGGATAGAAAATTGTGAGTGCTATAGAAATCAGCATTTTGAAAGTCAAATACAATTGTAGCATTGTATGAAATAGAATTGATTTTATCAGGAGTGGAAAATTCAATAGAAAAAGCGGAGTGATGCAGTGTGTTATGAAAAAGGTACTCGTTGTTAACAGTTGGATAAACCATTACCTCGTCACATGAATTAGTAAAAATCAGGTCTAACCAATTACCATTTTGGTTAGGTACTGGAGCAACTTGCTGCAAATCATTGCAATAAAAAGTACTCGTAAATTGAAATCTCTACAATCGAGAAGATTTGCTGGGAGAAGAAGATAGTCTTGATTATCGACTAGAAAATTTAAATTTGGTCGATTAAAGTCTCCGGTAATAATTATTCTGTGATCTTCATCATAATTTTCCATAAATTCGGCTATAATACGAGGGTGGTTCAAATATGATGGAGACAAACGCTGTAGATGGCGCGCATTTATGTTTTGAGATCCCTTACGAATAGTGTGGCATAGTTTTCGTCGGGAGTGCATGTTTCACGCGCGTGCTACGACTATGAGTGAGCGTCAAGTGCCGGCCGCCGTTGCGCAACGTATTGTCATTCGTTTTTTAGTGTAGGAAGGCGTTAAAAACACGGGAATTTTTCTGCGTTTGCGAAATCAGTTCAGTAGTGAGTGCCTGGCTAGTGCTGCTGTGTTTAAATGGGCGGAAGCATTCAAGGATGGTCGCGAAACCGTCGAGAATGAGCCGCATGATCATCGACCGTAAACCAGCATCACACCAGACAACATTTGCCACGTAGAACAACTCATTTTGGAGGACCGTAGGATGAACGTTCGAGACATTTCGGCTGCACTCGGCATCAGTATTAGTAGTGTAGAGTCTATCATCCACGAACACCTTCAATATCGCAAAATAACGTGCGATTCTTTTCCAGGATAACGCACACTCTCGTACCGTGTGTCTCACGCTCGATACAATATCGGAATTAGGGTGGGAGGTACTGGAACCCCAACCCAGTCCGGATTCATCACCCTGCGACTATCACATGTTTGGACCACTGAAATAAGCCTCTAAAGTCAAAGATTCAACACCTACGACGAGGTAGAGGAGTTCGTGCGCACATGGCTGTCCGAGTTGCCCAAAGAATTCCTCTTTACCGGCATCAAAAAGCTTCCGGAAAGGTGTGCGTAACTTGTAAGGGGGAGTACTTTGAAAAACTGTAAATTTTTGTAAAATTTTTCGATAGTAAATAACCGTGTCAGCATTTGTCTCGATCATATTTGAACCGCCCTGGCATCACAGATTTTATTATAGACACCTTCACTTGAATTAGGAGGAATATGGAAAACACCAATGTAGAGGGAAAATGTATCTAACTTAATTTGAACCAATTTATGTTGGAATAGATTATTCGACGCAGTACATACAACAATTGTGTACAGTGACCAAAACGCCACCTATAGTCTCTAAAGATGCTCCAATTATTGTCTAAAATTTCTTCATTTTTGTGAGGCTCGTTTAAACATGTTTCGGTATGGGTGAGGAAATTTAACTGACAAGATTTTGCGTCAGGGAAGAGTTGATTTAACTAACTGCGAATATTGCCACAGTTATGGTTAAAAAAAGTTTAAGCTAAATAGAGATTCTATTGGGGACAAAAAAAATTTGTGGTGTTGTTCACTTGTCCTTTGTAGGGAAGCGATATAGTTTGAGCTAACGTGTGAAGCATATGTTTCCAGGTCTTTTATGGCTTGTTCTGAAGTAACCCCTAGTTCTTCATGGTAGCAAAAATAGGCAGCCCGAAGGGCATCGAGATCAATTGTAAGGCCTTCTTTTTGAATTATAACGTTAAGGCTCGTCTATGTTTTCCCATCAATGCAGGTTTTATCAGGGGCTTTATGCAAATAAGATACATAAATATCACTACTTTAGTTGATTATAGCCTTTACTGTTGGTGGTAAAAGTGGATCTAAAAACGATTGATTTTGGTTATGAGAAGGCGATGACCATTGTTAATTCTATTGAGCCTGAAGACAATGGTATATGGTCCTGGCCACGTACGAAATTATTGTACAGAGACTTCGTCTCCTACGATGGTTTTGTTGTTGAAGCCGGAGTTACTTCTATGTCGGGAATACATGACGATTTGCCAGCCACTGAGGTGATTAAAGCTTGAGACAAGTCAATACATTTAATAACAGAATCATCCGAGGGTTCTATTAGATCAATGACTTCTTCAACAGATGTGGTGTTACTACATAACTACATACTGCCTTCCTTGGATTTTTTGATTTTCACTTTTTGAACATCCATCCATTCCAAAAGACGCTACAGTTTTCGGACTGATGACTAGAAAATAGCCAGGCATATTTCATTCGTCCTCTAACCAATACGTGCCTAATTTATAAATGCGCTTAATGATTTCTGAGGTCTGATTTGGAATGGAATTGCAATATTTGAAATTTGAATTTTCCTGGAACGATATGTTTAATTGTACGAATACTTTTGCGTTGCCAAATTTATTTGATAATTATACTTTTTCAATTTTAGTTTCGTATTGTTGAATAAATTAATTTGCGTTCGTTTGTAAATCAATGATGGTTGTTACTAGGTTAATTTCTCATAAGCATATATTATCCTTCTCGTTAACATAAACACAGTTATTCGTTGCTATATTTTACAAAAAGCGCTTTTGCAAGTCACTGTATATCAAATCCATATTTAGGTTGACCACCTAACAACGTTTAAAAATTTTCCTGACCCCAGAACTTTCAAAAGGCTATTGCTTCTGATCTGTCCAAGGAGAGGAAGCAAGTGAGAATTCTTCTGTTCGTTCGTTGGTTATTAGTAACACTGCGAATTTCAACAAGGACCATGAGCAGGTTCTCTGATTTGAATCCCTCTGACGCATTTACTGGCCATGGTCTGTTTGTCATTCCTGAGAGGATAACTTTGTTTGTAAGCTGCTTAAAAGGGTAACACTTGAAGGCATTTTGTGATTCTCTGCTGGGGCAAGAATTGTGCTTGAAAGACAATTTGGCTTCAAAAAAGCCCACTACGTGGTAGACGCTCTATGTGGAGAAAATATTTGATTCTGTATGGATCAATCTGCTTCACTACAAAATGATAAAAGTTTTATGAGAGGATAAATGGCATTTGTGGTGGCTGGTGAAGCTAGTTCATACCTATTTCTTATTGACTCGAGGGTCCCACTGGGTTCTAAATCGGTCCCATTTCTTTTCAACATATTCACCTCTGATGTGCTGGTCATTAGGGACGAATATGAGTCTGGAATCCAAGTGAACCTTTTCGCTGACGACTTCTTTGTGTGGTCATCTGAGCACAATTTGTGCTTTGCTATGAAATAAAGAATCAAAGTAAATGCAAAAAAAACGAATTGGTTGCATTCAAGGATCCCCACAAAACTTTGGTCATCGTGTCAGAGGCGTCTGTGATTCCAGAATTAAGTTGAATGGGCAGATGGTCCACTGCTTCAGGCAAACGAAGTACTTGTAGTTTTCGACAGGAAGGCTACTGTCGGTGCTCCTGTTGACAAGGTTTTGAAAAAAGTTACTTATGCGTATCATCTTCTTCTGCCTCTTTTCAGGAAACAGTCAACAGTGAGTCAAGGGGTTATGGTTTTGGCCTACAAACTCCTGACCCGTTCGATCATCACATATAGTATGATGATTTGGAGAGGAGCTTCGATATCGAAATGAGGCAAGATAGGATTTGAAGAGCGAAAAATCCTTCGGACTTGCAAAGAACTCTACAGAAGAGAGGACGAACGGTCCTACTCTAACGTGGCGTTATATCAGGAGGCAGCAGTGGTCTCGATCGTATGCCAAAAAACTTGTGGCATCAGCGCAAAAGAAGGCAGCGGAGCATATAGCTGAAATAGTCAGGGCAGCAACTGATAATCGTGGAATGCACGCAACAAACGAGTAGTTTAAGTTATTAAGTAAATACTCGTAATGTATTTGTGTTAAGCTTAAATTTTCAGAAAGTTCATTTTTACACCTTTTTCTAAATTAATAGTTTGATAGTGTTGTCACCATCATCATCTATGGCGCGACAGCCCAAGCCGGGCCCCCGGGGTTAATTTCCTCCGATTATCACAGTTCCGCGACCTTGTCCGCCTGTTATTTGCTCCCAGCAAGGATCTGCTGTCAGCTTCTATTGTGTATTCCCGGTGGACGTCTACCTTGTGCTCTAACCGTCAATTTTCTTTTGGGTAGCAGGTTTTCAGCCACTCTTTCTACATGACCCACCAATTGCAATTTACGTCATTTTACGCATGAGGAGACAGGTGGATCTCCAAATACGAGTAGTTCATACAACTAATTGTTGTAACGTAGTCTCCACTCACATTGGTGTACCAGAAATATCAGCTGTTGTATTTCTGATGACGAGTTTCAGCGCAATATTGAAGACTAGTGGAGCATTTCCGGCGCCTCTTCTATTCAGGTTGGTTCCAAAAATCACAAAACTATCCACACTCTCAAAGTTGTAGTCGCTTACAGTTAGGTTTTGTCGAACTGGAGTTTTCTTTCTCGTTTGAGTCATGAATTTAGTTTTAATTCCATTAACTCGTAGGCCAATATTCGGTTGGCTTCAGATTCCAGACTCAGAAATGCTCCTTTGGCATGTAAGATTGAATGTGCCATAATATTCACGCCATTAGCATATGCTACCAATAATGTGGACTTGAACATTAGTGTACCTGAGGTTTCAGCGACTGTTTTCCTGATGACGTGTTCGAGTGCAATATTAAAGAGCATTGGGGCAAGTCTTTCCCATTGTTTTAAGCCCGATTCCATTCTAAAGCTGTCCGTTAGTTCACCGTTTACCTTGACCTGGCACTATGTGTTTAGCATCGTGGCCTTGACCATACGGATAAGTTTATTTGGGACGCCAAAGTCAAGCATTATTTCGTACAGCGCATTTCTGTCCTATGCTTGCTTGAAGTCTACAAAGAGTTGGTGCACATCGATGTTATATTCCCAACACTTTTCGAGCATCTACTTTACTGAGAATATTGTAGACCGTACAATTCGAAAGCCTCCCTGATACTCACCTATAATATTTTCATAGTACGGCTTTAATTTTCTTTCTATGATTCTGGAGAGCACTTTGTAAGACATGCACAGTAGAGCAATGCCTCTATAATTTTCACACTTTAATTTGTCCCCCTTTTTGCGTACAGCACATATACTTTTCCGCCGGTCCTCTGGTAACTGCTCCTCTGATCATATTGTTCCAGGGTGCTGTAAAATTCGTCCTTGAGTGCTTCCTCCTTGTCTTTCTGTGGACGCGTGTCAGTTGACCAGCCAGACATTAGAAAATTTGATCTTGATACAAATCGCACCAAGTCTTTCGATAACTGGCTTGAAGTCGGTAATAATTTGTTTAAATGTGCTGTCAACAATGAAAGCCACTTCGAACTCATGGTTTCCTTGCAGTTTTCCGCTTTTAAACAGGATGTGCTTTCGCATGTCAAATATGTCCACCGTGTCATCTGGTTTCTTGCACTGCGACGATGTTGATTTTATATTTCTTAATTTCATCCAGAAGTTGTCGCTATGCACGTGGTCTGTTCAATGATCTAATATTCCAAGTTCTAAAAGAATAGTCCTTTGAACGTTGCGATAGTCTTGCCGTTTATCCAATCTGGTCCGAGGCTGTTATCCTGGTTCCATGACAAGTAAATAAAGGGTTTTCCATTAAGGACATAACAATTTTATCTTTTAATAAAACACAGAAATATTGGAGACATTGAGTTCAAATTTATTATGGGTGTAGTGCAAGCATTACATTTTATAAAATGGTCATATGACCATCACGAGCCCGGTAACAGCGGTCGATTCTTCGGACCCAATTTTCCACCACTCTGGCACACATTTCGCGTTGGATGTTGTCTGTGAGCTCGTCTAAAGTTGCTGATATAGCCCATAAAAAGAAATCCAATGGCGTTAGATCGCATGAACGATGCGGTCATTCGAATGTACCGTTTCTCGAGATAACACGTTCAAAAAATTTATCTTTCAATAAATCGATTGTGAGGCGTGCTATGTGGCTAGTGGCACAGTCTTGTTGAAACCACATATCATTGATGTCAAGTTCCAACATAACACGATAGCGCTTTCCATTGACGTTTTCATCCACGAAAAAAATACAGCCCAACCACACTTCCGGCATGAAAACCGTACCAAACAGTCGTTTTTTGCGGATGCAGGTGTCTCAAGAAGCACATGTGGGTTTGTTGTGACCAATAACGCATATTTTGCTTATTAACACAGCCATTGAGTCAGAAATGAGCTTCATCGCTGAAGATGATTTTTCAAAGAAATTCTTCCATTTTCTTCAAGCTTTGCCAGAGCTGAAGTGGAGATGTTTCGGTGTTTCAAATGATCAAGTGGCTTTAGTTCTTTAGTCAACTTTATCTTGTACCCATGTAGGCTAAGATGTTTTCGCAAAATACACCATAGTGTCGTTTGAGCGACGCCCAATTCTTGAGAACGATGTGGAATCGACTTATTTGGCTAATTTTGAATCAATGCACTTGCGGCTGCGATATTTCCTTCGCTTCGAGCGGTACGACGTATTTTTGGCACCGGAACATTCAATAGTGAAAATTTGGACTCGAACTTATCCGCTATAGTACGCACAGCCTGTCGGGTGGGACGATTATTACGGCCGAAAATTGGAGGAAGCGCACTTAAAATTGCAACCACCGACTTAGAATGAAGGTAGTCCTTTTTAATAGTTTGCAAAAGTTGCTGGTTCGTGAGCTTGATCATGATGAAAATGTTGACTTTAGCTAACGTTTTGACATGGACAGTTCATTGAAAAAGATTAATGTGCGTTCATATAAAGATACGAAATTGTTATGTCCCTAATGGTAGACCCTATACTATGTGGAGCGTTGCCAGCGCTTCAACTCAGTCGGTTTTGGTCCGCGAGTGATATTTTATTTCCCACATACCCGCCGGCTAGCCGGTTCGGATACCCTCTATCCGCTACCTGAGGACGCGTCCGTTGGGGACAGAAAGCCCCACACGGATTGATAATGGTGTGGCTGTCCATATTTTAGTGCTTGTTTTATTTTTTTATGTTTATGACTTTATAAATATAGTAAAGTAAAGTAGAGTTAAATAAGTATTGAACTTGGAGAAAAGCCTTGAGGCAAAACCCGTATGAACATTGTTAGGCTAAATTATTTACGAATTGTAAATATTTTTGCATGAAAAACAAAAAAAATAACCATAAATCCATAAAGATCATGAAACCTGAGGTATCTCGACAGGACTGAGCGCTACCTCCTTATGCCACCCCACCATGAAAATGAATTGCTAGTAAAAATTGAAGCTGAAATATTAAGAGCCAAATCCATACTTCAAATTCAAAACAGATATTGGTAAATCAAAATCCAGTAAACATGGAATAAGCATTATAGAATTCCAAACTCCCTTAAGATTGAGAAATAAACATCAGAGTAATGAAGAATGGAGCAAGCAATGATCAAATAAATGTTTAGTCAGCACTTGAACTGTTTAATTTAGGATTTTACTGAATCCACGTAAATATTTCATGATCTCAGATGTTATAAGTTAATCTGTTAAGTCATCTTCACACCTAGCATAGAATGCTATGTTTAAAAAAAATTACAGTTTAACGCGTAAATTTTTGTTGATTAAAAATGTTTGCAAGCAGAGATTTTGTGTGATTTTTATGTTTATTTTAGTCACAAACAGCCTTTTCGAACTGAAATGTTTAAATCTATCCCTAATTTGCACTTGCTGTTCTTTTGGAATTTCGCTTAACATTTTATTTTGGCCCATTTATACTTTTTATCTTCAATAATTCAAAAAAAATGTTTAAAATGAAATTCTTTTCGAATGTCCTTGACAAGAGCACTGCCAAAACCGGGGACCAAGGTCTATAAATATAAATTGGCAAACGTTGCCAATTGAACTGAGCGCGCGTTGCAGATAATAGAGAAAGAGGAAGTGTCAAGTGGCTAACAATAAACAACAGAAAGCAAAACAAATCAACACATAGCAAATAGTCCATCCTCTATCCGTCAGTCTATTTTTCTAGTCATTTAAACAAACACATGAAAATATCGATATCTTTCTGCTGACTGTACGAGTATCGCGCTCGTTGTTTTGAGTCACAAACATTAGAAACAATCTGGCGGGACCACATATGGGGACAAACTTTTAACACACTCATTATTATGTCTGTTCAAAAGCTTGGTATTGTCTGGTCTGGTCTACAAGTTGAGGGAATTTTTGCAATGAAAATTGATTATTTGTTGGTGGAAATGAGGCCAAGATTTCATTGCTACCGACACTCGCGGAGTGTTTTTGCTATGGTTGATGGTGCGCATATCGAGCTACGTAACGAACCTTGATGAATTGCAATTTGAGATTTGCTGCGATTTCTTATTTGATTTGGACACAAACTAGCAGTTGTCCAAGGTTTGAAATCATAAAGGAAAAGGGAATCAAATTGATTTCAAATGCCTTCAGACTTCTTATCTGAAATCTTTTGGCGAAGCTTTCGAAGAATCAATAGCAACAATTTTATTGCAGACACACTTGAATATCGACCATCAAAAACACTATTAGTGGAAATTTTCCCTTTAGAGGAAAAGTAGAAGAAACGTAGGTAGTTACTATCTTTAACGTGATTTCATTATGAGCCTTTGCTGTTAAGAAATCCAATTAGGGCTGTGCGAAGTGGGGATAGTAGTACGGTAGTAGGCTCACGTTTCAAATATTGTGCCTTAGCTCTAAACATTGCGATTCTAACAATGACCACGCTATAATACAGCTAGAAATGATAGGGAATAGATCTTAAGCATGGGAATACAAATTTCTAATCGGCTCTTTTTTTCTAAACTTTATTTCAGCAGATGATATCCGATTTCAAATAAATTAATGCTTGTTTATTCCTCAGCTGGGACCCGAAAATAGCCTCGAAGGTTACGTAGCTGAAATTTACACTTTAATCTAGAACATTTCATGTATGACAGATTCGTCAAATTTTATCATAAACTGTTTGTACGCGGTAGAAAAATTAACGAGCTAAAGTGCTTTTCAGCAAAATACTTTTATGTTTAAATATTATTTTCGACACTTCTTAAATGCTTTAGTAAATATACAAAGATTTAGTGTGTAAGCTGCTCGTATTGTAAAATATTGTTTTCACGATTTATACCAATCAGAATAATGTAAAAAATAAAAACTTCTTTGAAAAATAAAAGAAAATTCGCTTTTAAAACTATACTACTCCTGGCAACCCCACTGTTTATTGACATGTTTTACTTTTTCATTCGAAAGTAATAGTTGTCCGTACAAAGCATTTTTGACGTTTTTTAAGGTTTTGTAAAATCATTTTACAAAACCTTTCTAAAATCGCGTCCTGTCTGTCCGTCCGTGTGTCACACCACTTTTTCTCGTAAACTGTATAAGATAGAAACATATGACTTTGTTGGTAGATGCAAAATGACGCCCTCTTCCAAGCTTCGCCACAAAAAGAAATTTATAAGGTGCTTAAGGGGGGTCTCTCCACATAGGGGAGTGGTCCCTGGAAAAAAATTTCATCGCATGTAGGCAATATGGATATCAAATGAAAGGTCTTGATGAGAACTTTTCAAAACAGGTCTTAAACCAACAAGTTTTGCTTTGAAGGGTGCAGGGGAAGGGAAAATATACGAAAATTTTGTGTCCCTCTCGCACCTTTGACCCCAAAAATCTGAAGAAAATCACAGGGGTGTGACTTTAGGAGTACAAGGGCAACAAATACCTCAGAATACGAAATTCGATCAACTTTTTTAATAATAGTACATTTTATAAATTTTAAATTTTTGCCTATAAAATCAAGATTGGACCCTTAAATTTCCCAAAAGGTACAACTTAAGTTTTTAGAAAGCAATTCTATGTATCCCAAGAATTTCACAATAATTGAACAATAAACAGCTAAGTTACAGCCGATTGCATATTTAGCAATTACAATACCATTTACACGTGATACTAGGGAGATACACGTTTGCAACGGACCTGGACACTACAAATACGTAGGAATTTTGATGAATATTTTAGAAATGGTTTGTAATATTGTTGTGTAATTTTTCGAACTCAATTTATGGAATCTGTATATTAGTAAGTTTTGATATGCAGAATATATTGTCTGATTTACTAATTGTTTTACAAAACCCTTCTGGCAGATCACTTTCCTGCTACTTTAACTTGTTTCCTATTTCTTTTGTGATGGTGCACATGTTGGAAGTTTCCATTTTTATGCACCGCTTCCATGAAATTTATTTCATCCTTTTTAGGGCATTTTGAAGTCGATTTCCTTTTTTTTCTAAAAGTTTTTTTCATTTCACTCTTTTTTCATTTCAAATCTATAAAAATTCAGTTTGTAAGGGTAGTCCGATAAGTACTTAGCCCACAAAAGAAAAACCAAAATTTTGGAAAAGTGGCGATTTATTTCTCAACATAATCTACTCTTATCTCGATACGCGACCCAACGATGCTCCAACTTCCTTAATCAGTCTGAAATATACTTCAGAGCAGCCCTCCGCGGCAGCGATAAATTCCTCATTCGACCGGCAAGTGACTTTTCACGTATGAAAACAAGAAGAAGTCGCACTGGGCCAAATCTGGAGAATGCGGTGGGTGGGGTAGCAGTTCGCAGCCTAATTCGACCAATTCGGCCGTGGCGACGGCGGAGGTGTGAGCCGGTGCGTTGTGGAAGAGCACTTTTTTCTTTGCCGAATGGGGCCTTTTTTCTGGTTGCGTTTGTTGTCTGGAGTGAGCAAACGTGGTACCCATCGCACTGGCAGCTTTCTCATGTCCAAAATTTCATCTCAACTATCTCGTGCACTTTCAATCGGCGGTCTGCCAATACGAGCTCATAGATTTTTGTCATATTATCTTCCGTGGTAGTCGTTTGCGAGGCACTTGGGCGTGGCTCATTAAAATAAGATGTGCTACCAGGTTGAAACTCGTTAAACCAATTTTTTACGGTTGCCATCGCAGGAGCAGAGCCACAGTACACAGCAACCAAGCGCTTTTTGATTTCGCTGCGCGATTTTCCTTCCAAAAACAAGAATCGACCGACCGATATTGCTCTATGTCCATCTTTTTAAAATCCGCGGGCGCGCTCGCTTCCTCACGCGGCCAAAACGAAATGACGAGTCCCATTCGTATTAGCTTTCTACAAGAATGTACGACACGATAGTGATAGTATAGCGTATGAGCACACATAAATTAATTGAACTGATATTTAAACACATGAACCTCATATATATTAATAACGTTTATTAATTACGTCTTCACCATTCTGAGTTTCGAGCAACAAGAACGAAAAGTATAAAGGTACATATTGTTACATGTACAAATAATTACATGTACAAATAATTCTGCGAGCTACTCTCGCAATTGTTTTCATAATCATTAAGAACGTCAACAAATGAAAAATGGTTGACGAGAACCAAAGGGACTGGGACCGACATATCCCACTATTTTTAATGGCGTATAGAGCCGCTGAACATGCATCGACGGGCCAAGCCCCAGCCAAAGTCATTTTTGGAAAGACAATTCG
The DNA here is from genome assembly GCA_963969285.1 of Odontomyia ornata. Taxonomy (NCBI): domain Eukaryota; kingdom Metazoa; phylum Arthropoda; class Insecta; order Diptera; family Stratiomyidae; genus Odontomyia; species Odontomyia ornata. The sequence goes on along the minus strand of OZ017738.1, from coordinate 155,247,282 downwards.
TTTGCCATTCGATATAAAGTTCGGAACACCCCCTAAGAAACCCCTAACGGTCTCGGAGTACGCAAGTGATCTAAGACAACGGTTGAACCAGATACATCGGACAGTGCGAAAACACCTCGAATCGGCTACTGACCGCATGAAGACCAGGTATGATCTAAAGGCTAATTCTACTGGCTTCCAGCAAGATGACTTGGTGTGGCTTTATAACCCGCAACGGCGAAAGGGTAGGTCTCCAAAGTTGCAACATAATTGGGAGGGACCATACCGAGTTACAAAGCGAATCAACGACGTCGTATACCGAATACAGGAACATCGTAAGCCGAGAGCTAAAATCAAAATCGTGCATCTGGACCGTCTTGCCCCATATTACACCCAGGGAGAATTGACTACAAATAGCGACACATCTTTTCGGGGCGAAAAGAACTGAGGTGGGAGCAGTGTTACATGTACAAATAATTACATGTACAAATAATTCTGCGAGCTACTGTCGCAATTGTTTTCATAATCATTAAGAACGTCAACAAATGAATTTACTCGAACCCACGAGAACCCAACAAGCATGATCAACATCTGCAAGTGACGTCACTCCATTCATTAATTTGCTCGAATCTACCAGGTACCTCTCGATAGAACATTCGCCAATGTACGAGAAATGGGTGAATACGTAGAGACCCTATATAAAGGCGAGCTGAATGAATGGGGGGATCATTCATTCGGCCGCGATAAGAACTGCGATAGTGTGTTTCGTAATAGTGAAGTAATTTAGAAGACAATTGCGATAGTAAATTAATGGACAAGTGTTAGATTTTTTTAATAGTGACAATTAAAATTAGTGAAAGTGTTAACTGATAATTGTGCATTTTATTTAATTAAATAAACTCTTTTAACTTAAATTAAAAGACATTGCGTTTTCACTTTCCCGGAACGTTAAAATTATAGGCCGCTAACCGATAACACGCGACAATGGTGTCAGAAGTGGGATTAAAATTTTGAAAGTGAAAATTTGAACATTTTTATAGTGCACAATAGTAAAATTTAAAGAAACATTAAAAATGCCACGAAGCTTAAACTTAAAAATTAATGAATTGACCATGTCGGAGCTTTAGGAAGAGTTGGAACAGCGAAACCTGGCTACGCAAGGTACAAAGGCCACACTGATTGCACGCTTGCGTGACGCGATCGAGTCGGAAGGCGTGAATCTGGATTCGGGTGAGTTCTCAGATGCGGTAAAAGGCGCAGAAGGTGGAGAAGTAGAAACACCAAAATCAAAGGAGCCAGAAAATGCGCTAATGCAGATGTTAATGCTGATGTCATCGAGTCTGACTGCGAAGCTAGATGAACAATCAGCGAAGCTAAATGAACAGTCATCCAGTCTGACTGCGAAGCTGGATGAACAATCAGCGCAGCTTAATGAACAATCAGCGAAGCTGGACCAACAAGCAATCGAAATCAAAGCAGACATCAAGGCAGACATCACACAGAAGCTGGAGAAACAGTCAACCGAAATAAAAGCGGAGCTCGGTAGTCTCAACAAACAAATTAAAGGCGTCGAGGAAAAGGTTGACCAGGTCGAGGAAAAGGTTTACCAGGTCGAGGAAAAGGTCAGCCAGGTCGAGGAGAGAATCAACAATGAGATGGAAAACATGAAAAAGGAATTGGAAGCAGCAAAGGCAGTAGTAACCGCCTCACCAGCCCCGCTTACAACCGCAGTGCAAGGCTCGTCTAGGAATGTGCAAGCACCAATATTCGATGGGCAAACAGTCTGGACTATTTACAAAATCCAGTTTGAAGCCGCCGCTAGGATAAATCACTGGAATGAGCAGGAACGAGCAACAGCATTAATTTTTGCTCTAAGAGGCCCAGCTGCCGAGCTTTTGCAGACTATCCCCGTTGAGTTGCATTCAAACCCGGCTGCTATAATGAATGCGCTGGACATGCGCTATGGAGACGATCATCTGAAGCAGATTTACCGGGCACAGCTACGGCATCGGATGCAGAAGTCTGGCGAAACCTTGCAGCAGCTAGCACAAGACATTGAGCGACTGGCACTTTTGGCTTACCCAGCGTACGACTCAGAACATCGAGATGACGTAGCAACAGAAGCATTCATCAGCGCCTTACAGGACAAGGAATTGCAACAAGCCGTGCGGTTAGCTCAAAAGCAGACGGTTACGGACGCATTGATTTACAGTCTTAACTTCGAGGCAACACAAAATGTGACTCGTACCACTGCCCGGGTCCGTGAGGTAGTGGCAGACGAGTGCAGGTGTGAGCGCGTGGAAAATGAGCGAGAGCCGCCGGCAAATGGAGCGCCTAGATGCTGGGATTGCGGTGAGAAGGGGCACCTGCAAAGAGACTGCAAGAAGCGAAGAAAACGGAGCTATTGCCCAGGATGGTGGAGATCCAGACCGTGTCAGGAGCCTAGAATGGAGGCCCATCAAACTGCAAGGGCTAACTTCATGGGGCAAACGTTAGCTAGGAGGATCGACATCCCCAGCACCACCATCACCGTGCCAAAGCAACATCGTGGAGAGGCAGACAGATGCCTTCCTGGTCAAGTTGATGAAGAACATTGCACCATAACAAACGAAACTGGTGCAACCCGATCGACTATTCGACCAGACCATGTGAGGCCCCAACTACTTCACAAGGGCAGAATTCATGGAAATGCTGACGCCCCAACTCGTCATCCATGTCCAGCTAACTGCAAGCATTGCCGGCGGATTGAGGAAAAGGAGCCGACCGTTGATCTTCGACTCATAACGGCCGAATTCGATGAAGGTTGGTCATCGGAGGAGGTTGGTCATCGGAGGAGGTTGGTCATCGGAGGAGATTCGAAATGCCCAGCTAGCCGATGAAGACATCGGACCATTGCTCGTATGGAAGGAGACGACTGGGCGACCTGAGTGGAAGGACGTTTCAACGCATGGCGCTACCCTGAAAAGCTATTGGGCACAATGGAACTCCCTTCAGGTGGAGGGTGGCGTACTCAAGCGGAAATGGGAAACGGCGGATGGCAGCTCCTATAGGATGAATCCACGATGTGGTTAAGGAAATGCATGAAGGATCCTCGGGAGGCCACCTTGGTGTTAACAAGACCTTAGTAAAATTGCGGGAAAGGTTCTACTGGCTCCACGCTCGAGAAGACGTAGAGGACTGGTGTCGCAGATGCACAATTTGCGCTTCCGTCAAAGGCCCAAAGCGACGACTGAGAGGACAAATGCAAACCTATAACGTGGGGGTACCGTTTGAAAGGATTGCTGTTGACATCGCAGGACCCTTTCCTGAATCTGAATGGGGAAATCTATACACGCTGGTTGTAGCTGATTATTTCAGCAAGTGGCCCGAGGTCTACCCCATTCCCAACCAGGAAGCAACTACTGTAGCTGAACAGCTAGTGTTAAATTGGGTCAGTAGGTACGGCGTACCTGGCGAATTACATTCGGATCAAAGCCGAAACTTTGAGTCACTAGTTTTTGGCGAAATGTGCGAGCTGCTCGGAATACGGAAAACGAGGACAACACCGCTGCATCCCCAATCCGATGGAATGGTCGAACGTTTCAACGGCACGCTCAATAAACACCTGGCCAAAATGGTTGACGAGAACCAAAGGGACTGGGACCGACATATCCCACTATTTTTAATGGCGTATAGAGCCGCTGAACATGCATCGACGGGCCAAGCCCCAGCCAAAGTCATTTTTGGAAAGACTATTCGTTTGCCATTCGATATAAAGTTCGGAACACCCCCTAAGAAACCCCTAACGGTCTCGGAGTACGCAAGTGATCTAAGACAACGGTTGAACCAGATACATCGGACAGTGCGAAAACACCTCGAATCGGCTACTGACCGCATGAAGACCAGGTATGATCTAAAGGCTAATTCTACTGGCTTCCAGCAAGATGACTTGATGTGGCTTTATAACCCGCAACGGCGAAAGGGTAGGTCTCCAAAGTTGCAACATAATTGGGAGGGACCATACCGAGTTACAAAGCGAATCAACGACGTCGTATACCGAATACAGGAACATCGTAAGCCGAGAGCTAAAATCAAAATCGTGCATCTGGACCGTCTTGCCCCATATTACACCCAGGGAGAATTGACTACAAATAGCGACACATCTTTTCGGGGCGAAAAGAACTGAGGTGGGAGCAGTGTTACATGTACAAATAATTACATGTACAAATAATTCTGCGAGCTACTGTCGCAATTGTTTTCATAATCATTAAGAACGTCAACAAATGAATTTACTCGAACCCACGAGAACCCAACAAGCATGATCAACATCTGCAAGTGACGTCACTCTATTCATTAATTTGCTCGAATCTACCAGGTACCTCTCGGTAGAACATTCGCCAATGTACGAGAAATGGGTGAATACGTAGAGACCCTATATAAAGGCGAGCTGAATGAATGGGGGATCATTCATTCGACCGCGATAAGAACTGCGATAGTGTGTTTCGTAATAGTGAAGTAATTTAGAAGACAATTGCGATAGTAAATTAATGGACAAGTGTTAGATTTTTTTAATAGTGACAATTAAAATTAGTGAAAAGTGTTAACTGATTATTGTGCATTTTATTTAATTAAATAAACTCTTTTAACTTAAATTAAAACACATTGCGTTTTCACTTTCCCGGAACGTTAAAATTATAGGCCGCGAACCGATAACACGCGACAATATTATAGAAAGTCGCTATCGATATTCCAAACTGTTTCACAGATGGATCTCTTTGTCGCTTTGATATTCGCTACAATACTTCCCCTTACAGATTTGTCAATCAGACAATTTGAATGACACTTGTTTTGATTTTTCTGGCCCAGAATACGTTTTTAACAGTGGCTGTCTTGTCTCCTCGTAATTGACGAACGATGACGGCGTTGATTTCTCGATTTCCGGAGTAATAATAAATGCCGTTTTCAGTCGGTCAATTGAAATAATTGATTCCTTTCCATCCATTAAGACTACGAAAACTTTTCCATTTATACGCTGCATGACACGATAAGGTCCAGTATAAGGTTGTTGTAACGACTTCTTTGATGCGCCAACTCGTTGTGACTGCAGGTGTTGGAATATTTTAATATGAAAATGCAACCATTAAGATGATGGTTTACAGGTGTTGGTCGGAGATTTTGGATTTCGTGTCGAAATTTTTCTACAAACGTTAATGCGCTGCAGTGATGCAATTGCGTCGTTGTCATTCCATACACAATTTCCACCGCTGAGCATTTTATATCTTCTTTGTAGGCGCATCGTAAATCCAACAAGACAGTTGGTAATGCTTGTACCCAAGAAGCGTCTTCTTGGCACATTAACGCTGCTTTCAAAGATTGATGAAACCGCTCTATCATGCCGTTTGATAAAGGATGATATGCCGTCCTCCGAAAGTACTTGCACCCTAAAAGCTTTGTCAGGTCGTTGAATAGCATTGACTTGAACTGACTCTCACGATCTGTGGTCAGTATCCTTGGAGTTCCAAATCGCGCCACCCAGTTGGTGTAAAAGCTCAGCGCTACTACCTCTGCTGTTATTTCGGTGATTGGAATTGCTTCCGTTCATCTGTAGACCACCGGTAATACGTACTTGTAGCTAATTGCAATAGCTAATGGTCCCACTATATCAATTTATATAGTACGTGGTCGGAGCGTTAGTCTGCTACTTCAAACTGAAGTGGAAATGTTGTCACGTGTCTGCTAACTTTTGCTCTTTGACACTGAATACATGCCTTTGCCCAACTGGCTATATCCTTCTTCATGTTCGGCCAGATGAATTTTCTTCGCACCAGACGGCTGGTCGTTTTCTCACTTGGATGCGAAAACCGATATAATGAGTTAAATGCTTGAATTCGTAGCGCTTTCTGGATATACAGTGCGTGTAAAAAGTGTACGTACAACCAACGGTTTTGAATGAAAAGCAATATTTCACAAAACCGTGAGAATATTTTGATTTTTTGGTTGCATCTTATAATTAGTTGAAGTCTAAGGAATTAAGCCTCACTCGAAAACAAAATGAAAAGAAAATCAGTAATGAAGCAAAGTTCGACAAAACTTAAATCCACCCTCCAAGACGCGCAAAAAGTGTTCATACGGTTGCACTTAACACGCAGTATGTTCTAGGGGACCCTTTATTTAATTAACAGCTTGTCAGTCAGCAGGAAGGTCCGACCTGATTTTGCTGGTGTCTCGTTCTTTAAGTGAAAAATTAGTGAAAGTTAGTGAAAATGATCCCGAAACGGAAAGAAGCTAGCCGAGAGGAGAAAAAGCTCATCATCCAGCTGCATAATCATTGTAAATCATTGGAAGAAATTGCTCGTATTACTGGAAGACCTAAATCTAGCATACAAGGCATTGTTGATAGGCTTTCAGTTGAAAACAAGCGTCGGAGTGGCCGTCTTTGTATTCTAAATGATAACAACTGACGTGAAATCGTTCGAAATAAGTGCACCTTAAATTCCTTCTGAGAATCTAGAAACTGCGGGCGTTGATGTGTCGGCGAGTACAGTAAGGAATTGTAGTAATCGAGTAGGTATGGCTCAAAAAGCCAGCGTGCAAGAGTTTGTCTCGTTACAACTCAAAACGGAACAGTTTTCCACTCCTGATTTGACTAATCTTTGTCTGTTCGATAATTTTGAAATTTTAGAGGATGTTAGCCTTGAATCGTTTGATTCGAATGTTTTCATCGCGGATGACCAAGCTCTTTCAAATGAGTGAATCCCGTTTCAAGCTTGTAATCCTTCACCGGAAAGTTTTGTATTAGATTTGGATGTTTCGGAGCCAATTCAACCGTGACTTTTCGTGTTTGACGTTTTGCTAAATTTTTCGGTGTAAAAACAAGAAAAGCATTCCTTCAAGCATTTTTGGTGTCTTTTGTGCAAGATAATGGCGAAGAAAACATACGACCTCCTCTTTAAACTGTTGCTGATCAGTGATTCAGGCGTTGGCAAAACCTGTATTCTTTTTCGGTTCTCGGACGATGCATTCACGTCGACATTTATATCGACGATAGGAATTGACTTCAAAATAAAAACGGTTGAACTGCGTGGTAAAAAGATTAAACTGCAAATATGGGACACAGCTGGCCAAGAACGTTTCCACACAATTACCACATCGTACTTTCGCGGTGCCATGGGAATAATGTTAGTTTATGATATAACAAACGAGAAAAGTTTCGAGAATATAGTGAAGTGGCTCCGAAATATAGGTGAGCAGGGAACGAGGTGAAGCGATTGCTCGTGAACATTGTATCCGCTTTATGGAAACCTCAGCCAAGTCAAATATAAACAAAGATCGAGCATTCTGTGAATTAGGAAGCAATTTTAGATAAGACATCAGGGAAAGAAGTGAATGAGAACTTAGAACGAGTCGTAGTACTCGTACATCGTCCAGGCCAAGAGAAATCACCCGCTTATTCACGTTACTGTTCCTGAATGTATATTGGAGTCGATTTAATACTCATCACCTTCTTTAAATTATAAGTAGCTTCGACGATACAAAATACAACATAAAAGATGAAGGTCTGATAAAACAAACAAACAACCAATCATCCCATAAGTCAATAAGTTGACCAAGAAAGCTATCTTGGTCACAGACACAGAAAAAGTGATTCCTAGAAACCTTCCCTATCTCCATCATTTGCTACCTTCCCGTTTCAATCATAAGCCAAACAATTCATCAACACTGAGCCACACAAAAATGCATATAGGTAAAGTGCGATGCAACAAAATGAAACTATATGCAATCTTTATTTCTGAAATGAAAGTGTTCTAACTATTTTATCATTGAAATTTCGTCATGTAGTCAAATAAATTTATTTATTTTAAATAATTGTTCGTATGTTTTGTGTAAACGAGAAAGGCAAAACGTAGTCACTTATTATTTCCATATATTTTAAACTAAAGGTATATTTATTTTGCGTTTAAGAAATAGTTGACACACCGTTACACAAATTTAAATTACGACGAAAAGAAAACATACAAGAAAAATAGAATTGTTGAATATTTTTATAAATTAACGTAACAATGGATTGAGAAGACATTACGAACAAGAAATGGATCAAAATAATGCGGATCAAAATAAATTTAAGCGGAACGATATTGTTGGAACTGGTTATTAGATTGGATGAAACGGATCTCGTGAAGATGAAAATGAGAGAGGATCTGGGAGTTTGTTCGAAACCGCGAGACAGCGCGGACGCCGCGTGGAAAATAATCGAAGTGGATTAAAATTGGGATCTCCAATGATATTTTCTAAAAGTTTTATAACGCGGAAAGATCGTAAAGTTAGAAAACGCGGAAAGATCGTAAAGTTAGAAAACATAAAAAAAGAAAACGGAAAAGTTGAGGAAAACATTTTTTTCCGAAGTGCGATATAGTTTGTGGAAAGCCATTAGTTGTGAAATTGGACGACACTTCGTTTTACCAATTGACGACTTTCGAATAAAAGATCAGTGCAACAGCCGGGAAATCGGAAGTAGTGTGAGACTCCTCAATTAGCCACCGAGCACCTTTCCCCAGACATAAGTGAAGTAAACTCGCGATAGTTTACCTGCGGTACCAGATTTGCTCCCGCTTGCACAGTGGCCGTTTTCAGCCGATTGGGCGATTGAATTGTCGTGAATCCCATCTTTCTGTAGGAATTTAATGCACCCCGGAGGGGAACGAGATTTTATATGACTTTTGACGGAATCAGCGGAACGCCCGTACTCCAAAGAGCTCATTTGTCTCCACCGATAAGACGGAAGTTAGCTAGGTCGCGTGTGAATTCACATAGGCAATAAATGAGTCATAGGACTTCCAATTTTCTAGTAATAGACATCGGAAACTTCAGCCGTTTAGGGAAACGTGAAGCAATCATTGATTGCATTCGATTAAGCGCCCGTTATGTTTTTTGTTTTTTGTTTGAATTTATGGAATTTTGTGAAAGTAAAAATTACTGCAAAATTTTTTTTTGATAACGAATTATAATCAGATGAAACCAGTTAGTGCGAGTGGATTTTGTTTTCGGCTATACTACATCTACAGGCCTTACCTGCCCCGAACACGAGCGCTCGTAGGGGGAGGTTTTGGGTAAGTACCCTTTATTTTTGCTCTAAATTTTTTTTGTTTTATTTTGCATGTCATATCATATTAAATATATATTATGATGGCCCCACGCATTACGTGAGTGAGGTCGTATCAAGTACCTTTTTGAAGTATCCTTCTAAAAGTAACTGCTGCTCGTTTTAATAATTTTCTTTTGCATCTTCGCCAAGCGCAAGCACAAAAATAGAAAAATCCTAATTGAAAAAGAGTGCGGGTAGTATAGATTTCCGAAAAGAGAGTCGATTCAGGACGACATTGGTTCTAAAAGGAAGGAATCTTGTAAAACGATGAATAGCATGTCTAAATAAATAACGATTGTTAATTTGCATAGAAAAAACATTGTAAATAGCATCAGATGAAGTCAAGAAAAGAAGAAGCTAATGTGAAAACTATATCGTTTACCTTATATAATTGTTTGTTATTTATTTAAAAAAAAAAAAAAGAAAGAAATCTATTGAGGTGAATTATATCAATTTGCTAGACTAATTTGTTTCCTTTCACTTTAATCACAGTAAATTAGTTAATTTACAATTTTTATAGAACTTTTCGTAATGAGATTGCTTAATAAAACGGACGAAATGTCAAGCTAAGAGAATACTCTTCGGTCTTTCCTTTCTTCCGACGCTAACCGGGTATGGGACCCGGTACGGTGGCAGGCTGCCCCCTAGAAACATGAGCCAGCCGCTGGGTACTTAAATAATACTTCTCGTTTCAGGTGACATCGCGGGTTGAGTGGCCCAAGCAGAGTGCCTCTTTATGGCATAGCGTTATGCAATCAAATTGTATAATTCTATGGCATAAATTGGTCACCGGGGTACTCCCCTTCTGATGGGAAAGTTCATGCAATTCAAGTTGTATGAGTTTTCCACTCAGAAGAGGAATACCTGGCCACTGCAACAAAATATATATGGATTTATTCCGGTTGGGTGGGTGCGAAGGGGCTCCATCACCACCCGGTTGCCCTTCTTTCATTTGTGGGCCATGAGCTTTGTCGAGTAATGACGAGGTTACCCCAATTCCGCCTTTCTTCTCAGGTTACTATTGTTTTCGTAACAAGTACCATCTCCCTCGGTGTAGTTAGCTACACTTTTTGCGACTTCGGTCGCCTCGTGAGCAACATCCAATTCGTGAGTGCGAAGTTTTTTTGTAGTGGGTCCTCGTGCTGGGGAAAATGAACCCGCCCCACGACACCGCAATGCTAGCCTGCCAGCGCATTCACGCGTTTCCAGACGAGGGCATTCTCGGCAGATATTGTCATCTTCTTCTGCCGAGGCAGCAGAACATCGCTGCAGTCCTTTACGGACTTATTGAAACTCCTCTTATTCACTACAGAATGTCTTGCGATCGGCTGGATAACATGGTCGTACAGCTAGCCGAAAATATTTCATTAGTCAGGCCAATCGAAGGAAGCACTTGGGAGTTTGCTAAAATGTACATAAATGAGCCCATAGAGTTCTGAGACGAAAGTAAATACAATATTTTTAACTCAGACGGAAAATGTATGGTATGGAGAAAACCAAACACAGAGCTGGAAAAGAAAAAAAATATGTCCAACAGTAAAACATGGAGGAGGTTCTGTTTTGGAGTTGGGGTGCATGAGTGCTTCTGGGGTTGGAGATTTAGTATTTATTGAAAGCATCATGGACCGCATACACTATATTAATATCTTGAAGGATAATTTGGGTCCGAATGCGGAGAAAATGGGGATATTGAACAATTTTATCTTCATGCACAATAATGACCCAAAGCACGTTGCAGAGAATACTCGGCTTTGGCTCTTATATAATACACCCAGCGTGTTGAAAACACCCCAGATATTAATCCTATAGAGCATCTGTGGGACGTTTTAGACAAGCGGGCTCGGAAAAAGGAATGTCAGAAGCAAGGCAGCTCTAAAATCAGCACTACAGGAAGAGTGGAACTTGATATCGGAGAATGTGACCAGGAACCTCGTCAAATCAATGTCAAGGAGGCTTAAGGCAATAATTAAAGCGAGAGGATATCCTATCAAATATTGAGTGTAAATTATAACACTCTATTCCTATTCTTTAATATAATTTGGTATTTTTTACTATTCCATAGGTGCGATCGTACGGACTTTTTACGTCTGTTAAAGGGAGGCTCCATTTATGGATTTCCGAAGTTTTCCTCTTATAATTGACTTTTGTTCCTAAGACTTAACATGATCATATCGTGTAATTAACTCCTGAAAAAATTATAACGTTTTGGTGAAATATTGACTTTTATTGAAAATTTCCGGTCGTACATACACTTTTTACACTCACTGTATGGTCGTGCGGTTCCTGCGGATACATCGCAATAAAGGTTCTACGTCGTTTTCTTGTTCACTAGCGACTTGCTATTCAATTTGGCTCTGGAGTACGTCATAAGGAAGCTACCTGTCGATACAAGAGGTACATTACGATACAAGTCGAGCCAAGTAGTAGTAGTAGTAGTAGTTTTGTATTTCGTCATTTGTGAGTGAAATTTCTGAAAAAATTAGTTATATTTTACAATATTACTACGATCAAGGTGAGAATGCATCGCAGGCTCGTGAAAAAATTTGTGGTGTCTACGGTCAAGATACTTTATCAAAAGCCACGCTCAATTTCGTTCTGGAAATTTTGATGTCAAAGATGCACCTTGCTCAGTTCGACCAATCACTAAAATAGTCGATGAAATCTTACAAAAAATTTAAGAAGAATATCCATCACCAAACAGTTTTGAACCATTTGCGTAACGCTGGATACACAAAGAAGCTCGACGTTTGGGTGCCGCATGAATTAACACGGGCGATGAAAAATGGGTAAGATACGAGAATATCGTTCGAAAAACATAATAAAAAAAAGGTGAATCATCACAAACGACTTCAAAGCCAGGATTGACACCAAATAAGGTTATGCTGGGTGTATGGTGGGATGGGAAGGGAATTGTTTATCATGAGGTGCTAGAACCTGGCCAAACACTCAATTTGGCTCCGTACTATCAGAAATTAACCAAATTGCAACAAACAATTCAAAAAACCAGCCAGAATTGATCAATAGAAACGGCGTTGTCTTCCATCATGACACTGCCAGACCACACACATCTTTGAAGACCCGGCAAAAATTGACAGAGCTTGGCTGGGAAATTTTGATGCATCCACCGTTTAATAGTCCAGACCTTGCACAATCAGACTACCATTTCTTTCGGTCTCTGCAAAACTTCCTTAATGAAAAGAAATTCACTTCAAGAAGGTGCTGTAAAAATCACTTGGCCAAGTTTTTCGCCGATAAACCACAGAAGTTCTACACAACTGGAATAATGGCTCCACCCAAAAAATGGCAAAGGTCATAGATAATAATGGACAATATGTAAGTACTTAAACAAAATCCATTTTAAATAAAAGAGATATTCAATCGAAAAATGACAAAAAAGCTCAATACTTTTTTGACTTGCCAATATATTGACGCCTATGAGCGACGAGTCCTGAGGAAAATAATCGGAGCGAAGCTGGACGGGGACCAATGGCGAATTCGATACAACCATGAGCTGTATCAAATTTTTGACGAGCCTGAGTCTCAACGATTGTCAAACTGCGGAAGTTGCAATGGGCTGGACGCATGGATCGTATGGACGAACAACCAAAAAGGTATTCGTTGGGAGAACTGAAGGCCGGACACAAGTGGGGAAACCGAGGAAACGCTAGTCTGACTCGGTCGACGAAGACAGTTCATCGCTGTTCGAATTTCAAAATTGGAGGACGCGGTCAATAGACCGAGACAGTTGGAGGAACGAGAGGGGCTGTAGTGTTACGAAGAAGGACAATTTGAAATATGTATCAACCATCAACACGTGTTATTGTTGTTGTAATTGCATACAATTGAAATGGATATAACTCATTTGATTATGACCCGATGTCCATAAATTTTTTTGAGCATAAAGATTTTATATCAATCTGTATAATCGCAAAATTTTAAGAAGTTTATGGGGAGCGTTTTTATTTTATGGGAAAATGTAAAATCTACAAATCATACTATTATAAACAAAATTGTTTGAGTATTCGATTCCTGAGGTATTTGTTGCCCTTGTACTAATAAAGCCGATTTCGGTACATTTTGTCTCCCCCTGGGCCCCCTGATGCATAAAATGACTTTTTGTTATAGTTCTAATCAAGACCTTTCATTTGATACCCCACTCAACTATCTTTGTTTAAAAAAAAAGGTTTAAGGGCTACTTCGTTATAAGGGGGATCCTCCTTAAACAATTTTTAATTTTGAGGAAGACCTAAACTTTTGAGACATCATCACTTCTAACCTTTCCACGAAGTTTGAGCATTCTAGCTTCTATAGTTTCTGAGGAAACTTGCTGTGACGCACGAGCAGACGGACGGACAGGTCGCGAAACTAGTAGATTTTTGTAAAAAAAAAATTCACAAATACCTAAAAGTGGGAATTCCATGGAGCTACGCAATGTCATCAATCAAAAGGATAGGGGAAGCATTAAAAGAATGTGGACTTATAATAAAGAAGAAACCAGAATTGAGAATGGGAGATCCATCATTACACAGGATTAAGTGATGTCGGAAGTAACAATGGGAAATTCTTGATATCCCTTACTTAGCAATTTATTCATGGACTTGCTCGAAAATTATCTTTAAAAAACTTTTGGGTTATATATGTAGACGATATATTAGCCATCGTTAAAAAAGACGCACTAGAAATTTCATTCATCCAAAAATTACATTAACGAAGCAACAACGGCAGATGCCATGGACACAGGCAATTTCGATACAAAACTAACAAGGATGTTACTAGCAAGCACTACACGTCTGACAAACAACTTAAATAAAGTGTCAGTTAATTTGTATAATTATAAGGAAAAATGGGAAATAAAAATTGGCGAAAATAATTTTAAACCTACTTGTAGAATTAAAAAAAAAATTGGAGGAAAACAGAAAAGAAGGAAAAAAACAATAATTTTTCGGGTATGTATTCGTATGTTACTATATAATTTTGCGTTTTAGTTTAAATTCACTTTCTTGTATGCAAGTGCCCCTCGTAAGAAAGTTTTACAAATATTTCGGGAAAATTATATCATGAGACCGACACTTCTGACCGTTTGTAGATACGGAGAAATTTACTTAGACCAAACCCTTAAAATAAGCTACCTGAAGAATATTGTAATTTATCAAAGTTTCTTATTATACTCGTAGTTCTCCAAAGCCGAAACTAAAATTTAATAAGCCTACTCTTCGAAATTGTCACTGAAATACCAAAATGTGTTTAAAAGAAATTATTCCCACATTAATGTTCGTTTACACTCTGATAAAATATGAAACGAAACTTTTAAAGCTATCTTTTTTCGATCATTTTCAAAAAACTTCTCAATAGACAACCGCTTTTGTACAGCCTACAACCATTTTAGATTGAAAATGCTGATCTACCTTACCAAGGTTTCTTGGAGCCACTAAAGACTCATAAAGTGATTCCATAAAGGTTTAATTGACATTAAATAGTTACTTGACCAATAAAAAACCGTTTAGTATAGCTTTGAAATGTTTGATAAACAAGCTCTACGTTCGTTATCAATGAAAGTTCTTGGCTCATTAAACTTCAAACCGAATGAAGGTCTGACTCACTATCTGAACATACGCTTGAAAATCACCTGTATGGATTCACCACATATGATTTCCAGCTGAGCTGTTTCATTTAAGATACTTTATATCGTGAAATAAAATCTTCAAGTTTCTAGTCAGCCTAATCATAATCTAGTTCAATGTAGTATATGTGGATAATTACAAGTATCTGAATAACTTACAGAGAATCATTACACAAAAGACCAACTAACAATGCTGCATTTCAACCGGTGTGGGTAAATTTGCAAGAGTTGCTTTACAAATCTCTCACGCAAAACCTAATTACATATTTCTATTTAACTCACGCAACAATAATTATTCCTTCTCGTGGATGTGTTTGTTTACCTGAAAATTTCTTTAACAATAAAATCACTGGCACCAAAATTTAAATTTCTCTTTCATGATCTCCAGATCAACATCAGTAAGCATAAATAATTGTAAATGACTTAAAAGAGTGCACTTTTTTGTTCGCACTGCACTGAAACTATCCCATAATTAGCACTTTTAATTTCATTCACATGTGAATTACAACACCGTTAATTAGATTTCGTTAACAAAGACAAGTTCCTTTAATTAGAGTGTACAAACGGTGCTTTTACACATGTACAGTTTATAGTAGAAAATATTTTAATTACTCTATCACAACACAATGCAATATTGCGAATCACGTTTCCAAGACCGTCGGACTCCAACTTTTCCAAGCTGAACTGCACAAGTTGGCTTACTTCAAGGTACTAATATCTTTAAGATACTAAAACTAAACTTTAGACTCGACGACGCACCACGTACTATTCCGGGCAATACAAATCGAACGATGACACAAAGACTAGCACGATCTTAGCTTTTCTAGATTACTCGTACGAAGTTTTTTTGTATGTGGCCGCAAGCTTGATTGCCGTAGATATGTAATGTCGTTTGTATCAACTGGTAATAGCAAATGATAGGTAAAAGCCGTTCCTGCTTTCTCATAACGATTCTTGCCAACAGCAATGTTGTTAATTTGCCAGGGGGTAGGTTTTATCGCGTGGATGTTTGGATGAAAGCTTGCGAAGTCGAGGACGGTTAGAATAATGTGATATAATTTTACGTAAGCGAAATCGCAACGATTGAACGCGAGTATGTCGACAATAATCAAGAACGCAGCGACAGCGATTATTATGTTAACATCTTATAGTGGTACTTGACGAACTTGCGAGCTAGTAATGATGATGCGTTGATAAAGAAAAAGCTCTCATTCATATTTTTCGATAGTACTCATCTACTTGTATTGTGGGTAAATGCTGGTGAGCAGATTGTGACGATGGTGGGAGTGCATCGAGAAATGTTGAGATTATCAAGGTTAACATGGACACAGCCTGCGATGCAAAAGTCCATTTCGAGTAAATTTTGTTTAATTTTTGATAATTCGAATGGAAAGTTCGTTCCGTATCTGGCCTGCATGATATTTGTTGGATCAACATTTAAAATATTCTTACATAATAACGTCGCGTGAGGAATCATTGCTTTGAATAAAAACATGCAAATATTTAATCTTTTGAAGGAATTTTAACCCATTTCTTCCCGGCAACCGATATCGTTAGGGTTAAGTGTTGATATTTGGAGGAGTGACTAATATGAGGCTTACTAAGAAAAAAAAATCGAAATTAACAATTCTAGGTAGATCCCTTGCTCCATTGTGAAGTAGTCGATTACTCGACCATTGGGCCGATATGTTGTCATTTTGGAAAAGTAACAATTGTTGTTAAATTCAATCTAAGATGCATAGAAAAGAAAAATAAATTCAAATATTTATTGGTTTTCACATAAACAAAGTTTATTTGTTATGAGGAGGGAATTTAACACATATATATATGAATGATGCATGCTTTACACATTGCTTACAGCGTTTTGGTTTGCCATCAGGTACTTTGGCACTAACGTGAATTTAACGGTTGGTGTTTGGATGACTTCCACTAGAATCCCTAGATGAAAAACGACGTGGTTCATCTTCGCTAGAAGCTGGCTCTTCAGCATATAGCAACGAACGAGTAACGAATGCTCCGAAGTCCAGTTGAGGCATCGGTTTACTTTTTTCCTAATTTGCAACTAAAACGTGCAACTTCCAAGCGTTGACCATCATATTTGACAGAATATTTGTGAAAAGCTGCCACCACCATTTTTTCCCACGTGACGTACCCCAATGCGGTAATCTGCCAGTGCGTTGTCATGTAGATCCACGCCCCCCATGTACAGTCTTCCACAAAAGTCAAGGTACAGAGAATCGGTAACTGAAAATTGTATTACTGAATCAATATTTTTATTTGAAAACCAAAAGTTATGAAATGGTAATAATACGAGTTCTGTTGAATTTAAGTTTTCATAAATTTAAAGGGATTCGGCAATAATGATCATTGAAGACAATAATTTTTTGTTGGCAATGTCTCTTTTCTACTCCACAAAAGTCTTGGTACAGTTGCAGAAAATGCCCTGTTATTTGTAAAAAGGGGAATCCCCCAAGTTCATATTATCAGAGTGAGTTAACAACCGTAGGCCGCTGTCTTTAATATCGCGTCCGTATTCGTGGTGTATCTTTTATTTAATAAAATTTTTAAAAAATGAGTCGAAAGGAGTTGAGTATTAAGAAGCGTGAAATAATTATTAATCTGCATTCAAATCAGAGCAAATCATATTCTGAAATAGCTGAACTAGTGTTGCGAAGTCGGTCAACCATTCAAAAAGTGATAAATCGATTTAAGAAGGAAAATAGAGTGGAAAATGTGCCCCGAACAGGCCGTCCATCTAAACTAAGTGCAAAGGACAAGAGAAAAATTTCGCGAATGGTAAAACAAGATCCATTTCTAAGCTGTAGAAAAATCTGCGATGTTCTTGG
This sequence comes from Odontomyia ornata, assembly GCA_963969285.1. NCBI lineage: Eukaryota > Metazoa > Arthropoda > Insecta > Diptera > Stratiomyidae > Odontomyia > Odontomyia ornata. The sequence goes on along the minus strand of OZ017738.1, from coordinate 155,229,716 downwards.
AATTAATGATAAGAAGTAGGTTAGCGCAGAAACTGTGCGTAGAGCTGTCGTAGAAGCTGGATTTTCATCTCGTACGCCTAGAAGAAAACCTCTTGTAAGTTCCATAAACAAACAAAAAAGAATAAAATTTGCAAAAGCATAACCAATAACGTTTTGGGATAATGTTTTATTTTCGGATGAGTCTAAATTTTGTATATTTGGTGTAAATGGGCATAAGAGGGTCTGGCGAAAAGTAGGAGAAGCATTTAATCCCAAGAACACTATTAAAACAGTAAAACATGGAGGCGGTGGTGTTATGGTTTGGGGTTGCATGGCTGCTGCTGGAGTTGGAAATCTGACATTCATCGAAAATACTATGGATCAGAACTCTTATTTAGAGATTCTACGAAACAACATGAAACAAACTGCAGCCAAATTAGGTATGCGAGAAGATTTCTTGTTTCAACAGGACAATGACCCTAAGCACACTGCGCATAAAGTTCGAATGTGGCTATTGTACAATACTCGCATGCTTGCTACACCGCCTCAAAGACCTGATTTGAACCCTATAGAGCATCTTTGGAATGAGCTTGAGACAAAAATCCGAAAAAGAGTGATATCAAGCAAGGCGCGGCTTAAGGATGCTATATTGGAGGAGTGGGCCAGAATCAGCAGCGAATTTACTAAAAAATTGGTATATTCTATGCCTAAAAGACTGAAGTCAGTAGCTCAGATGAAAGGATATCCGACAAAATATTAAGAAAAGTATAATTTAAATAACTATGCAAGACTATAATTACAATTTGTATCATTTTTCTTTAGGTGTACCATGACTTTTGTGGACTTCATTCATTGACTTTCCAACACATCATATGTAATAATATATTAATACGACAGAATTTTCGCTTTGTTTTACATGAATTAAAGTGTAATGATTATAGTTGAAGTAATACCAAAAAAATTTTATCACTATAGGTTTTTTAAATAAAAATATCAAACAATTTTCATGATATTTATCACTGTACCTTCACTTTTGTGGAAGACTGTATGTATTGTAGTCTTTGATTAAGTTTGGCATGTTGACGTTGACATGATTTTTTGTATTTCGATCGTAGCGTTTTGCGACACATAATGGATCAACATGTACATGATTAGAGACAACAGTGACATTTGCATTATCCTTCCCCCGTACAATAACCATTTCCTTATCACTTTCATATAATGCGGTGTGCGTTCCTTTATCCATTTTTTCTTCGAATTTAGCTCCTGCTATGCGATTATTAAGCACAGTTCCTAGAAATGCGAATAATTTAATGTAATTTGTATCTGCAGGAATATCATTGTATTACCTGTTGCAAAATAGTTTTTTTTGTAGTGAATTTATAAGTTTTAAAACCGTCCGTGAAGGACTGCAGCGATGTTCTGCTGCCTCGGCAGAAGAAGATGACAGTACCTGCCGAGAATGCCCTCGTCTGGAGACGCGTGAATGCGCTGGCAGGCTAGCATTGTGGTGTCGTGGGGCGGGTTCATTTCCCCAGCACGAAGACCCACTACAAAAAATTTCGCACTCACGAATTTGGTTGTAGATCAAGAGGCGACCGAAGTCGCAAAAAGTGTAGATAACTACACCGAGGGAGATAGTACTTGTTACGAAGACAAGAGGAACCTGAGGAGGAAGGCGGACTTGGGGTAACCTCGTCATTACCCGACGAAGGTCATGGCCCACAAATGAAAGAGGGGCAACCGGGTGGTGATGGAGCCCCTTCGCACCCACCCAACCGGAATAAATCCATATATATTTTGTTGCAGTGGCCAGGTATTCCTCTTCTGAGTGGAAAACTCATACAACTTGAATTGCATGAACCTTCCCATCAGAAGGGGAGTACCCCGGTGACCAATTTATGCCATAGAATTATACAATTTGATTGCATAATGCTATGCCATAAAGAGGCACTCTGCTTGGGCCACTCAACCCGCGAGGTCACCTGAAACCAAAAAGATTACTTTGTACCCGGCGGCTGGCTCATGTTTAATGAGGAGAGCCTGCCACCGTACCGGGTCCTATACCCGGTCAAACAGGACAAAAATGAAAAGACCGGCGTTTTTCGTTTAACAATTCATTATTTATTCAAACAACCGCGCGAATCTCGATTTAATTACATGTATAAGAAAATTGTTCATCTACTACAGCTGGTGTAACAGTCAAGTGATGCAACACCGCTAGTACCACTTTTGCATATCACAAATATAAGTTCGTGAAACTTTAAGTTTCCTTTTTTTTTTTTTACACTTCTACGTTGAGCAGTTAAAAGTGATACTTTCTATTCAGTAAGAAGAAGAAGAAGAAAATTCTGACGCGATGTACAATGAAAAAAAATACCATAGTGTATAGGGAAACAACTGACATTTATTAATATTACTTCAAAGTTCTGTCAAATTAAATTAGCTTGTTTTGTGTCCTATGGTAAACAAGAGAAGGAACAGTGTGTGTATAATATATAGACTTCAACTTTGTCTCTAACATTAAAAGCATCAACCACCAGTGTAATTCTCAAATGAATATATTGGTTGTATTGACGAAAATATAATGTAAGCCGTTATTTGGTGGGCAATGCATTACTATGATTTACATTAAAGTGTAACTTTTAAAGATATATTTTAACATTTCTGAGGTGCCTCGGAGGTTTTTAGAACACAAAAAAAAAAATGTTCACAAATAAGAACACCAGTACCTCACTATCGATTTTTGGCAGTGTATTCTTGTTTTCTTAATCCGTTCATGAAACTTAAAATAACTCATTGAATTTGATTCATTTTCCTTTGACTTGAAGTAATGCTAGGTATTCACGTGTTTTGATGAAATTTCAAATATTTAAAATTCAAACATTGTTACACGTAACATCCAATTGAAGCAAGGCCAATAAAAGAATGTACATACGAAACATTTTTGCAACTTCAAAGCTTTTGTCTGGTCATTGAAATAATACAAAAAAAATTTCCATTTAAAGCATCTGAGCAACCACCACCGATTGCTTCACAAGATATAGCATGTTTAAATCTTAACATTTCCGTAAATTTTGTACGCGGTAATTTAAATTTAAAAATGTGTGAAGACCTAGGATAAAACTGATTTTTCTACGAACCATACCAGCATGCAGAAGAAATGAGTTACACATAAACAAAACACATGCTTTAAACTAACTAACGAATAGAACAATAGATCGAATAGGAGACAATTTTTGAAACTAATTCAATGATTTGGGTAATCTACAAAACATATTTATAAACGATGGTATCTACGTGCATAAATGAAGAGAAGGTATGAAACCGAAGCAAAAAAAAAAAATTATAAGGAATATAATCAAAAGATAAGATTGCATCTGAGATTACATGTGTTCCGGATGATTGCATATACAGTCAATAAGGTCAAAAGCTTTAACATTGACAGAACAAACCTCGCGAATCGCTTCTAGCTCTCTAATTGATTTTCCTGTTTTAACCAAACGCCTCCAATATCCCACGATTTCCGCCACCATAACAAGTTGTAATTAAATCAGCTACACAGCAGCCTTCAAAGAATATGGACAGTTTGCTCTCCGGGTAGAAAACATCAACAAATTTGGTCATTTCCAGAAGTCCTAATCGGATGACAGCTGCCTCTGTATTGTCTCCAAGCCCCGTATTCTATAGCTGCCGTCACCACGCTCAAGCACCAAAACGAGTACCTGGCTTAACTTTGATGTATGATGTAACAGAGCTTGTTAAAATTTTGCTTATGTCCATATAGATTTCAAATCGATGTCATCAGGTCACTCTCCTTCTATCAGAAGTCAATTAACCAGCTGAAGGCGCAACGTCGAAGACACTCGTTTTTCAATATCAGAACTGCTTTGGTTCAAAAACCAACAACAAATTTTATTTACTTCTCCTTTTCCTCTTGCGCTTTTGTCGTGATATCTGTGGCGCGCGTGCTAGGTTTTCGATATCTGAGGTGGTTTTTGGACTCGCGACTTAATGGAAAATGGTGAAGGCTCACGAATGTACTCCCACCAATAATCGCAGATTTGCAAAGTTTACTTTTAATTTTGTAAAAGAAAGCTATCGATGATAAGTTTTTAAATTTTTCGCGACACTGTAACTGTTGAAAATGTCAATTTAAAACCCAAACGCAAATCAACACGAAACAAACAATAGGTTTTAGTTCACGATGTCATTAAAATGTAATATCGTCGACTTGATGTGGCTACACGCGACGATAAAAACTCCCCTCGGATTGGCTTGATTGTAGAGCCCGTTGATTCTCTTTTGTATGTCTGCTATCGGTACTTGCAATGTGATTCCAGTGTTTAGATCCTATATTGCACTAGAATGACGCACCGGTGTTCGTTTCGTTCGCCCTTTCTCTCATTTTTCCCATGTCAATGTCACTCGCTGTATTGGTGACTGAGTTACGTATACGTGCGTGGAACTTGTCGCCTTCTTGTTTTTTTATTATGTTTAAGATGTCCTCCCTCTCAAACCCGTTACTTGGCAAGGCAGCTAATGTAACCAACTCCCAATGAATATGCAAATAACACAGCCGCCGGTGATAAGATTAATTTCCATACACATTTCTCTAATTTTCGCATTGATTCACGACTTCCACCTTTGAATCTCACACAAAGCCTTATTTAATAACGCGTAATTTGTCCGGTAATGACACAATCTAAATTTTTATACACATTTTCCCGAACCGTTAGGCATGAAGTCCTTTAGTTCACCATCGGATGATTAGCACTTTTCAAATTTTCCCCGAAGCGCGAAAATATTTTTCATCGATTTTCTTATCACACTAGTATTTTCCGTCTCCACGCACCGACCGTCGACCATCCGCTCCAAACGACGTCCACCATCCTCCCCCCAAGTTTTTCCGTTCAATTCCCTCCGCGTTCCGCTAATCCGCGAGAAAACCAGATCACATCTCCTATTTCGTCTCACTTTGCAAGCGTTTCGGGCAAAAATAATGCAAACGCTATTCGCAAAACCGTTTTCTCTCCAACCCCACCGAAATAGAACATTGTAATGATCCCGTTGTGCTTGGTGATCGCTGCACTGTCACCAATGCCATATTAATCACTGCATGCGCGCGATCAAGTTGTTAACACATTTTCTAATTCAATTTGCATATAGTCTACTTAATGCGATTATTAGCACTTTTCACGAAAAAATATAAGCGAGAAGGTCTAAGAATGCGCCGTTTTTCTTGCCATCTACTTTCACTCCTCCCGTTCACGCGCGTTGGCGGTTGCAAGCAGACTCCCCTGTGTAATCTATTGACGACACTTGTTCGCTATCCAAACGCGCACACCATCAAGACTTGGATAGTTGTCTTGCTCGTTGTTTTCTTGTTCGTCTTCTGAGTCGCTATCATCCGTATCTTGCTGCCCGTATTCCATGCGATATGTTCTTTGCCAAGCGTACATCATTCTTAGACTTGGATTTTTGTGGTTTTTTCCGCGGACGGTGCTGACTTGTTCAAATTTACAACAGGCAGTGAGAGACGAGGTCTTGTAGACCGTGGCGATGCAATGGGTGATTTATTGTGCGAAGATGAATAAAATGATTTAGCTGGGATTGAAAATTCTTCGATGTATTTAGTGTAATTCTTATTTGTACTGGGACTGTCTGTATTTGAATTTGGATCTTTAGATTTTGAATTGCTCTTGGGAGTGACGGGGGACTTGTTTTCAATTCGAGGCTGTTTATTGTCCGGACTTTTACTGTCTGGCGAAAGAATCGATTTGGTTTGAGGACGTTTGTATGATGATCGGGACATAATCTCAGCAACTTCTTCATCGGAAATATTGTCATCACTGGTAGGTCTACTGCGAGATGTTTTATGTGATCGCAAATGCAGTGTGTCTTTTAACAAGTCTCCTAGGTCTTCACCTGAGCTATCCTTTCTTAAGAGAGGACTTGGCGTTTTCTCTAACCGCTTTGGCGATTCATTTGCCTCCTCGGTGATTTTTTTTTTGCTGATTTTTTCTTCGAGACGAAATCTTTTTGTCTATAACTACGTTCGAATTACCCAAACTCTCAACGGGATACGGTCACTGGTTTTAAGGATAGTTGTTACACTTTCTGGAATCTTCTTGACCCTTGGTCGCAGACAAGATTTTAATCGATTTTGAACATGAATTGCCGATTCAAAATCCCAAGGCATCATGCCATCAAGAATATTCATTTCAACATCAGCTCGCGATGATGGATCGTGGACAGGTGTAGTGTGTTTTGGTGTCGTCGTGAAGAGATTTTTCTTCCGTTCAGACATTTTTGGAGTCGGAACATGTGGCGTGCGGATTCTAGTGCGCGATTCTGGAGTCTCCATCTTCACAGATCAGCTGAAATTTTCCTAGACACACTAAATATGTATTTCACAATTAGAATTTTACTTCCATGCGCTGTGATGGAGTAACACGTCGTCAATTAGAAATGTTTACAACATTTTGATCGATCGTCATTATATGTATCAAATAGGACTTTTAGAAAGTTTCCTTTCGATTATATCATTTGCACAACATTTTTCGAATTATAATATTTAACTTGTGTCTTTATTGATCAGGTATAATTGTCTTAAAAATGATTCGATTACGACTTCACGAGTTTCCCGCACTTGGCTGGTCGTGTTAAATGACATGTATCACTTGGGCTGTTCAATGACAGCGCATTCTGTAGTCCTTAAGTTTGTTTCATTCTGGGGCATTGTAACGCTGGGCGAATCCGATTCGGGACTAGCGCTGGCGTATTTTTCAGTGTGCATGTCGCGTATTGGACGGGGTTCACAACCGTATCTGCTCGATTACAACATTTTTTTCACTCAAAATACACATCAGATGGTATGATGTGAAGAAATTGTCGAAATAAACTTGATGGAAATTGGGTTCACGAACGTTTTCCAACAATGTAAGGACAACTTCTGCTCCTAATGCAACTGTCTTGTCGTAGGGTGTTGTAGCTCCACCATAAAGCTTAGTTTGGTATAAATAGCGAGAAGATGAACAAAGACACCATGCTTTGAATCCAAATCGAACAGGTTTTCCTTGAATAAACATTTTGCAGCTATGGCCTCAATAGATAAATGGTGAGTAAATACACCAAACTGCATACAACGTTTGTTGGCTCCATCGTTAAAAGGACGAAGTTTAGCGAATTTGTCCCTCGGCCAAGTGAATCCATTTTTTTTATCGATTCAAATCGTGAGCGAGGCATCGCCCGTTTAACGATTTCTTTGCCAAAATCTTTTTCGTTTGGCCAATATAGTTTCCATTGTGGTACTGTACAATAGCCACTTAAAAACAAAATGCCAAAAAAACGTTTAAGTTCATACTTACTCAAACCCAAAAATGCATTATTTTGAGTAGCGTAGCTGTTGCTGAACTCAATTATGGATAGAATAAAATGATCATCCATGAATAAGGAAAACAATTATATTGTACTTTTTCCAGCTAATTTCGCAACCACCTCTGCAATTTTAGTATCCTCTATGTTTGCCGGGCGTTTCGCAAACTCAAATGAGCGTTTGCGCCAATGAGGTGCAGCGTATTCATGAATCCCCTTGAATTTTTTTGATGGAGGTTGAATTGATGAACTTTGATGTTCTTGTTCGGCAGTTTGTTTATCATCATTGCTTTCATCAAATTCAATTTCGACCGTACCAGCCATTTCATGACAAGCGGACGCATTTGCTTGTATAATTTCATCGTCGATTTCCTCAGAATCACTCAGTACATCGACTGCGGGTGGAACATAGACTACAGTTACTTCATCCGCATTTCGAATTATCACTAAATCATAAACTTACTGTAAATACATGCAATTAAAATTGCATGTTTCGTAGTAAACATGAAAAAATTACTTATAACAACAAAATCAACCACAAGAATACAAATACACCTAATTTATTCAAATTCGAACACCACTATATGACTTTATGACACAATAAAATAACAAGTCTTTATCGTATCACGGTAAAGCAAGACTATACTCATCGGCCCAATGGTCGAGAAATCGACCACCAAAATTCCGACGAAGCGAGCTCGGGTTCAGAGTGTCACATGTGAAAATTAAGAATGTGTAAATAAAGTTCGAGCGAAAGTCATACACATACTCAAAAAAGTCTGCGTACATCTCATTAGTACAAACTGAATTATGTTGGAATCGTATGAATCAATAATGTGATCTTGATTTAATCATTTCGATAAAAGAGCCTAAACTGCAAGAAATGTATTGAAGCAGGTTTGTTTAAAAAATTCCCAAAATTATCGAACATATAGTAATTTCAATACTTGGAAGTCTGTGAGCAGCCCCAAAAAAGTCTGCGTACACATCACAAAATTTGGGGATTCCCCGAAATGTGCAATGTTGATGCCTTCATTTTTTCATTGTTCTGCGTGACAGTACTTCATTGGAAAATTGTCTGTGTGTTTTGCGTGAATAAAAGACTATTCTTTAATATGGAAGTAAAAAATAAGGAAATCAGTGTTAGTGAGCGTAAAGTCATAGTAAAATTGCGTGAAAACGGGAAAAGTTTTCGTGAAATCGCAAAATTAGTTGGGAGAACCCATTCCTCGGTCCAAAGGGTTGTTGCTAGTTACAAAGAAAGCGGTTTGATTATTTCACGGCATCGGTCAGGACGTCCTCCCAAACTTACAGCACGTGAACGTAGGAGTATTATTAATGCTGTGAAACAAAATCCCCGATTAACCGCGTTCCAAATTACGCAGGATATAAGAAAGAAATACAATAAAACAAAAAGCGATGAAACAGTGCGCATAATTCTCAGAAAAGGCGGTTACCATGGTCGAGTCGCACGTAAAAAGCCGTTCATATCGGAACGGAATCGCCGAAAGAGAGTGGAATTCGCCAAAAATTATGTAAATATGCGAAAAGAATTTTGGCAAAGCGTTCTTTTTTCGGACGAAAGTAAGTTTTGTATATTTGGGATAAAAGGACGCAAATTAGTATGGAGAAAACGCTCGACAGAATTCAATAAAGAAAATTTGATTCCCCCTGTAAAGCATGGTGGCGGCGGTGTGATGGTTTGGGGGTGTATGGCAGCCAGTGGAGTGGGGCAACTCGTTTTCATAGAATCTACAATGGATAAATACGGGTACCTTAATATTTAAAAAAATAATATTAAGCAAAGTGCCGAGAAATTACGGCTGGGGAACACATTTTTCTTTCAGCACGATAATGACCCCAAACATACAGCTGAAATAAATAGGTTTTGGTTGGCCTACAACGTCCCAAAACTCTTAGGTACACCTCCTCAATCACCAGATTTAAACCCAATTGAGCATTTGTGGGATTTACTTGAAAGAAAAATTCGAGAGCATGACATAACTAGCAAAGAGTCATTAAAAAATGTTATTTTGAACGAATGGAACAAAATAACGGCCGAAGAAACATCAAAACTTGTTCAATCCATGCAAAATAGGCTAAAGGAAGTCATTTATAGGAAAGGCTATGCTACTAGAAATTAAGGTTCAAAATCTAATAATCACGCATAATCTGCTGCTCAGCACATTCAACGCTTGCCTACGGGACGGGGTTTTCCCGGTACGATGGAAGGTGGCGAGGCTCGTGCTGATCAGCAAGGGGAAGGGAAATCCCGAATCGCCGTCTGCATACCGCCTGTTATGCATGCTAGACACGGCTGGGAAAGTGCTAGAGAAACTCATCAAGAGAAGACTCACTGACGCGATTCGTGCTGCTTGGGACCTATCTCCTCGGCAGTACGGCTTTAGAGCAGGACGTTCTACCATTGATGCGATTGCAGAGGTGGTGAACGCGGTCCAAAAGGCAGAGGCATATAGTCGCACCAAGCGACAGATCGTCCTGTTGGTGACACTCGACGTCAGGAATGCCTTCAACTCCGCTAGATGGGTGGATATTCTGGACACGCTGGAAAACTCTTTTCAAGTTCCAGAATATCTAATGCGGCTTTTGAGGAACTACCTTAGGGACCGAAGCCTGCTCTACGGCACGACACAGGGCCAACGAAGGATGGAAGTTACATCGGGTGTTGCCCAGGGATCTATCCTTGGTCCGGACCTGTGGAACGTGTCTTACGACGGGCTACTGAGAGTTGAGATGCCAGATGAGTCGCGCTTGGTCGGCTATGCGGATGATGTTGCGGCTCTGGTCGCCGGACGCACCGTTGAACAAGCGCAACTTAGGCTAGGTATGCTAATGCGCCGAGTGAGGGACTGGATGACTGCTCGCGGGCTCAGTTTAGCACTGGAGAAAACCGAAGTGGTCATCTTGACAAAAAAGAGAATCCCTAGAGTAAGGATGATCAGTATTGGAGATATACAAATCGAATCGAAGCCAGCGGTGAAGTACCTGGGGCTACTGATCGACTCGAAGATGAGTTTCTCTGAGCAAATCAGGGCAACGGCTGAGAAGGCTGCTTCGGGAATATCGGCCCTGAGTCGACTTATGGCCAACGTGGGGGGACCCAGCCCATCAAGAAGACGCCTCTTGATGAGTGCTGTAGGGTAAGTGCTACTGTACGGAGCAGAGGTATGGGGCGACGCTCTCAGCAAGGAGGTATACCGAAAACGATTGGCACAGGTACAGAGAAGAGGAGCACTGAGAATTGCATCTTCGTATCCAACAGTCTCCGACTCGGCGCTGAGAGTGATTGCAGGCGTGATACCTATCGCCCTCCTTGCTAGAGAGCGCCGCGCTATTTACCTGCGCCGAAACGAGGATGCGTGGGAGATGGTTGTCTGCGAGGAGAGACAACGCTCGCTCAACGATTGGCAGCAGTCTTGGGGGAGTCGCGAAGGGAAGGTGGACTGCGCGCCTCATCCCAGATGTGAGACCGTGGCTAAATCGAAGGCATGGTGAGACTGACTTCTATCTGACCCAGCTTTTGAGCGGGCACGGGTGTTTTCAGTCTTACCTGCACAAGATCGGTAAGTCACGATCTCCCGATTGTCGGTTTTGCCCAGGAGAGGAGGACAATGCCTGTCACACATTTTTTGCGTGTACAAAATGGGTCAGGCTGCGAAGGGAACTCTACAGGGAGACGGGAGAGCTCACCCCGGATAATATAGTTGCGGTGATGCTCGAATCGGTTGACAAATGGAACCAGGTGGCACATTATGCTCGGGCAGTCCTAAAAGATAAAAGGGACTCACAGCAGCCGGAGGCGCTGGGGCTGGGGGATCGCTCTTCTGGCATTTCTTCTTCCCCTCTCCCCTCCCGCTAGGAAAGGGACTCCCCAGCTTGAAGGCGCCCCACGGCGTAACAAAACGAGACCTGGCCCGAAGTAATGTGTCAAACGGTTCCAGGATAGGTTCTCAGATTGACAGGGGAGGTGTTTAGTGGGTAGTCCAAGGGTATCCTCCATGGGAGTCCCACACTGCCAGACTCGTCGGGCGTAAATGCCTTCACCTCCCTACCACACAAAAAAAAAGGTTCAAAATCTGAAAGCTAATATAGTGGTTTTCAAATAAAATGAATAAATTTTTTCCGGTGTACGCAGACTTTTTTGATGGATTCTCATGACTTTTTGGAAGAAACTTTTTTATTTTGGTTATTCTAAACAGCGAACGGGTGATTAGTTACATATTTATGTACCATATAGTTTAATGAATATAATAAAGAAAAGATTATAAGTTATAAACAAATGGCAAAGGTTTTTATATTGATATATTTGCTACGACCAGCAAGTGTACGCAGACTTTTTTGAGTATGTGTATATATTTGGCTATTATTTACTTTTTTTTTAGTTTTAGACGGTTAAAAAAAAATAAAAATCTTCACTGAAAAACAAGGTAACTTTGAAGGCGTTGGGAAGGCTGTGCGAACTGAAAACAAAGTGGAATAAATTTTTTTAGAGATAAAAAATAATCTTTTTTATGATAAACATTAAACTCACTATTGGTATCTGCAGTAGTAAACAAAAATTTCTTAAAGTCATGGTCGAAAAATCGACCATTGGGCCGAAATGGGTTAATAACAATTTTTCGATTGATCTAAACGTACGAGGTGTGTTCAAAAAGTAAAGTGACTTTGTATTTTTAGGAAAGAATATTTATTTATTCGTCAATATTTATATTGTCCCCTTCAAAGTAATCCCCCTAAGATACAATACACTTGTGTCAATGATTTTTCTAATCCTCGAAGAACTTCTCATAAGAACTTTTCGGTATAGCCTTAAGCTCTTCCAGCGATGCGGACTTGGCTCACTTGGGCTCTTCCATTGGGACGATTGGGTGGTTTCGATATCATAACCATATACCCATGATTCGTCACCAGTTATGACTCTTTTGAGCAAATGAGGATCATCATTTACGTCTGTCTACAGCTCATGCGACGATTCTTTCGGAACAAACTTCGCTGACCCACGTCGCATGCCCAAAACGTTCGAAAAAAATTTCATGGCACGGGTCAAACAATATGCCAACTTCTCTGATAGTGATTCGACGGTTTTCCAAAACAATTTTCTTAACTACTTGAACGTTTTCACCTGTTGTTGACGTGCTTGGACGTCCAGAGCGAAGCTCGTCATTGGCATATTCCCGGCCATCTTGGAAGAGTTCGTACTGCTTGTAAACATTTTTTTACTCAGAAGAGTTACACCGTATGCCACTGTCAACATTTCAAGTGTTTTGGAGTACTTAATTTAATTTTTACACAAAATTTGATGCAAATTCTTTGATCCAAAAAAAAAAAAAATCGCTGAGCACGCAAAACACTTCTAATCTTTATGCCTCTCACAAACAAACTAAACGTTTTATATAGCTGAAACTGTAAATATATGTTCGTGACGAGTGTACCAACATAAAAAAAATCGATAACCCAATGTACGTTGCCTGCGAAAATTGAAAAGTCAACTTACTTTTTGAGCCATTGGGCCTTGCTTCTTTGAGTGAACAGACGCTTTCGACTCCTTTGAGTCATCTTCTGTGTTTACAATTGTTATTGTTTAACTTATAAAATAATCATCGCGCACTAGTTCAATTTGTACATTGGTGTTGAGATTTTTTAGGGAAGCTCATTTCATGGCCGTAACGGTATTCGAGGTGATATGGCCAGTATCACGCTCAACTAAGTGATTATTACCTCATGTTTCAATCAGTACCCATCACAGCCTGGTAGGCTGATAGTCCGATAGAAGCACCACAAACATAAACTCGTTTTCACCATTGAACTTTGAACTGGGGTACTGCTGCGCGAGCAGCAACCGCCCTAACCACTACACCACAGGCACTATAATTTTTTTTGAAAAGCGGTCGGGCTTGCTTTGTTGTTACAAAATACAAGCAAAAAACCCCTTGCACTCCAACATTTCAGTCGGAATATTACCAAGGAACCACTCCACGCGCTGTAGTACTAATGGGAGGACTAAAGTAATGTTAGTTTCTTCTTTTCTTAGCACTACAGCCCCTCTCGGGCCTTCGCCTCCTGCAAGTAGCGCAGCCAACTGTCTCAGTCCATTGACCGCTTCCTCCAATTCCGAAATCCGAGCAGCGATGAACTGTCTTCGTCGACCGAGTCAGACCAGCGTTTCCTCGGTTTCCCCACTGGCCTCCGGCCTTCAGTTCTCCCAACGAATACCTTGTTGGGTATCCGTTGTTCGTCCATACAATTCATGTGTCCAGTCCATTGCAGCTTCCGCAGTCTTATAATCGTTGAGGCCTCCGGTTCGTCAAAAATTTCATACAGCTCATTGTTGTATCGAATTCACCATTGGTCCCCGTCTAGCTTCGCTCCGATTATTCGCCTCAGGAGCCGTCGCTCAAAGGTGTTCAATATATTTGCAGATCCTTGGGTTATGGTCCATGTTTCACACACACATAGCATAACACACGTCTCATCACAGATTTGTATACTTGGAGCTTTGTTTTCCTGTGTACGCAGCTGGTCTTCAAGATCGTCAATACTGAATAAAATATTTTATTTGCGAGCTGTATTCTTCGGCGTATTTCGTCTCTTTCATTGCCCGTTTTCGTTATTTTGGCGCCTAAATACACGAATTCGCTCACATTCTCGATACTGTATTCGCCAAGTGTGATATTTTGTGTATTTGAGGTTTCTTTCCTCGACTGAGTCATGAGCTTTGTTTTATTTTCGTTGATTTGTAGCCCTACTAGTTTTGCTTCGCTGTCGAGTTTCAGGAAAAGTTCTTTGGCAGTTGTTAATGACCTTGACAAAATGTTGATCTCATCCGCAAAGGCTACTACTTGGCTCGACTTGTATAGTAATGTACCTCGCGTGTCGACAGGTAGCTTCCTTATGACGTACTACAGAGCCAAATTGAATAGCAAAGGGGCCAGCCCATCTCCCTGCTTTACTCCGATATTTGTGTCAAAGGCATCGGTGGGTTGGTTATTGATATGGACTTGAGAGATCGTCGACGTCATTGTCATTTTGGTAAGACGGACTAATTTGGCTGGGATGCCAAAGCAAAGCATTATTTGGTATAAACAATGTGAATTATCAGTATAAAAAATGTAAATTATTAGCGTTAAGTAAGGCTAGGTATTAAGCAAAAAAAGGAAGCAGCTTTTCTTCGCCACCGAACTCCGCTCTCACGACGAGGAATGGCAGTAAAATTCGTGAAATTCTTGGCACGCCCGATTATGTCGCACTTGGAGTACTACTGTATGATTCATTATCATTGCAAACTGATGTATGATCGGTTGGTTTATTGGCCTATGTATTATTGACTGAATGTGCACCAATTGGTGGCGATACAAAACAGGAGACATTTTTGAATAGTTCACAATGTTCGCTAACATTTCCAGATGAATTATTTAAGGAAGTTTCACAGGAAGCTATTGCTTTCATCAAAAGTACATTAAGAATTAAACCAGATGATCGCCTCTCCGCATTTGAGTGTCTAGAACACATTTGGCTTAAGGGGACATTCGCCTTTGACATTAAAAAAAAAACACTTTTTAAAAATTTTATTATGAAAAAACTATTATATTTATTGACAAAATTTCTCTTGGACATTGTTAAACAGTCTCTAAAGAATATAGTTTTTAGTTTCCCTTGGCTGCTGTAGAGGGCGTCATCCAAAAGTTACTTTTCAAACAGTAGGACATATTGTGGACTTGCTGTAACAGACTTTTGAAAAATTTAAAATGGATTCTATTCTTGGGACTCAAAACTATACAATAAGCCTCTGAAACTCATACTTTTTCATATTTTGAAGTTTTTGTATGTATATTTCTGAAAAATGCGAAAAAACGGCATTTTTGGGGCAAATTGACCCCCGTCAAAAAAGGGGGGGGTTGGAGGGTTTTTTTTTTAACTTTTGGAGGCTTATTTTTTACTTTTTTCAATAAGTAATCGAATGCTCTTTGGTTTTTTAAAATTGGTCGAGTAGATCCGGATAAAAATGTCCTACCAGCTTGAAAAAGGTAGTTTTGGGGAAATCCCGTTGAAAGTTTATTTTACCATAATTTTATTGAATAAAAGGTCAAAAACTTTTTTTAAATTTAATCTGCCATTCCTGGTGAACCCTGGGGACCCTCGTTATCTAGTAATTGCTGTAAGTAGCTGGCCAAAGCTTTTTTCTTCTTAATTCGACCTTCTTTTGACTGCTCACTGCTCCTCCTATTGGCTTGAGAGATACGGTCCTCGTCAACTTTTTCCGCAAAAGCTGTTGCAATTTCGCTAATTTTGATGCCTATGAGATCCATAATAGCTAGGTAAGTTCTCGAGCCTTCGTTGAAAATTGACGTTGCGATCCACGCTGCAATTTCAGTTACATCTATGCCAGAAAACTTGCTTTTCGGAGGAATGTTCCAAATCAAATTGTTGTAACTTTCGTTACTATTTTGAGTATTTTTACTAAGACATCTTTGCAGCAACGCATCACTACTAAGTGACTAGTAAACTGGCAAAATGAAGCCACAAATGCTTGGATCTAAATTTACACCAATCCTTATTGCAATACTCGTGACGAGGTTCTGCATCTGTTGAAATTTTGTGATAATAGCCGGCAAGAATTACTTTTTTCATGTTCTCGATGGAATCGGTAAATCTCTGAATTGCAAGACTATAAAGCACAGAAAATTCTCGAATCAATTTTAAAGTCAATTTAGCCGTTTTAGGTTTGGGGACGGCTTGTACAGGTGCGGAATTTTTGATCTCAGTTTTTGATTTTCTACCTCGTTTTACTGGCTTTTTTGAATTTTTTTCTTCTGTTTCTTCTCTTTTTTTTCTTTCTTCTTCTTTCTTTCCCTAAAATTTCTCTAAAATCATCAAATTTTTTTTTTACTTCTACTAAGCGACGGTACATACGTTTGCCTACGTGAAGAACACACTCTAATTTATTTATGGGGATATCATTTCCATAAGGTTTGCTATCTACCACATTCGTGTAAGTTTTGCTGTCACCGTCGCCAATATAACATAATTACCGTAAAAGACATAAAGTTCTTTTGATCTAGGAAAAATGCTTACAGCTGAGTCAGTTTCCATTTTTCCAGCAGATCCTTCGTGATTAGCTGAGCATTCAGATTTATGTTCCTCGTACCACATGGCAAAGTCTGCCCCACTTAGCTTAGATTTATTTACATTACACGCTTGACAAAATGACGATTTAATCTCCACATCCAAAATGTTGCCTGTAAATTTTTCTATGACTGAAAAACACCCATCAATGATGTAAAACCTCTCTTAGCCCAAGTACCGTCGCCTGAAACAGTCAAAACGTTAGCTTTATTGCCAGGCTCCTCATTTAATTGCATTTCTTTTTTGACTGCTTTTTTAGTAACAAAATAAAAACATTGTTTACAAGCTTTATGTATTCTTGAAATTGCAGTATAATAAAGCGAGTCCGAAAATTTTGCAGGAATATCCATCAAACTCAAAAACATATTCACGCCATTATATTGTACTCTACGCCGAGAACTCTCAAGACAAATATGAGTCTCTGATTTATTTTGTATAAATTTCGAGATATAGATTGGGAAGATTCAATGAATTTTCTACCACACGAACATTCCACACAGATTTTAAATCGAAGGCCTCTACCTTTTTGTTGGGTAAATGAAATTTCACCCTTAGATTTTTTCCTTGCAGTTTATATATTGATAAAGAGCCGAAAACACTAAATTAAAGCACAAAATCACATTCTGGATAGAGCTGTCCATAGGAGGTTGCAATTAACTACTTATTTTTAATTTTTTAGCAGAGGAATTTGGTAAATCAGGATTTTTTCTACAGTAAACTGATGGCCAGTAAATGTTCTTATTTTGTTTTTACGTCTGAAACGAGGAGTACCCCGATTACCTTTGAAATGACAACCAGGTTTAGACATTTTTTACAACTTTTTAGCCAATTTTTGACGAATTTTAAAAAAATAAAACACGTGCTTGCTTAAAGAATAACACAGAGTAACTGCCGAGCAGTATAATATCACATATATGTATGTAAGGAAAGTACTATCTCTTCACTTAAATTTAGCGCCACGCTTTGATAAGCCAGTTCACTTATTGTAAGAAAACCATTGTATTTAACTTGACAGGTCGGTAAGTTAGACCAATTATTGTAGGTGGCAATCAGTAAGATGAAAGCTGTCAGACTTCAGACAGAACACAATACAATATTAAAATCATAAAGATTAAATTGTTAACGTAAACGTTATTGTAAATTAACTAAGTAACAACAGTGTGAATAACAACATCGAATGTTGTTTCTTTGTTAATTCCAGGTAGGATTAATACTAACTTTAAATAATGTAAGTTTTCTATATGAAAATAAAACTTTGTTAATTTCAGAGAAACAATTCGTGTGTTATCCCTACATGAAAAAAACCTCATTATATGTATACCAAAGATGTTTACACCAGGAGAAGCAGCTGGTATGCCGTGCTACACGCATGAATAGAAACCGTTTTTTACTCATGGGCATAGATTGTAACAAATGTAGCAGTAACTTTTTTTTCTATTGTGAATTTCTTGATGAAATTTTAGGAGGCAACTTTTGAACGTATATAGGATCGAAATATGTAAAAATCTCAAAATCGATTTTTTGAAAATTTCCAAGGCGAATGTCCCCTTAAGAATGAATCGCCAATGGGTAGTACATTTCTAAGTGTTACACATCACAGTGCAGATCATCATCGCCGATACGACTGCGATCCCATTGATGCTTCTTCATAATAATGACGAATGGCTGAAAAATACTTTTAAAATACCGAGAGCGCAGCCTAAAAGTTCAGGTCGACCATCAAAGCTATTTAATGAGCTGAGCGAAAGAAGCGAGAGAAGGAAAACCGAAACTTTACGTATTGCAGTGGATAATGATGTGTTGATCCAATAAGAGGTGGTTTTTTGATATTAAAAGAAAAATGCAATTTTTTAATATAAATGATCGGATGTTTATTTCGTTATAAAGAGGAAGGAATGCCGTTAATAATGAAAAATAATATCAGGTAAATGACCACCACGACCACGCTTACCGGGTCATATCCTTTTCATGAAATTTTCCATAACCAAATCCCAAAGTGGCTGCCCTATGTCCTCGATAGCCTCACGAATTCCATCTTTGAGGTCTTGAATCGACGCTGGGCTGTTGGCGTAGACCTTCTCTTTCACGTGGCACCAAAGGAAGAAGTCGCAAGGCCTTAAATCAGAAGATCTCAGTGGCCAATTGTGATCACCTCTTCGAGAGATAACACGGTCCGGAAACTTTTCCCGTAAAAGATCAATGGTTTCGTTGCTTGTGTGGCACGAAGCGCCGTGTTGTTGAAAGTAAACATTGTCCAGATCAATATCATCCAATTCCGGCCATAAAAAATCGTTAATCATCTCTCGATAGCGCAATATTGTTAAAGAGAGGAAAAAAAATCATTCAAGAGAAATTTAGAAGTGAAACCGGTCTAAAAGTGGATGTACCGAAAGCTGGGTTTAGAAATACCAATGATGGTAACACAAGTAGAAGATTTTTTTCCAATCCTGAATTAGCTGCGGAAATAACTGGAGTTGATTACAATTTCATTTACCGACTCAAAGTCATCCTTGTAGTCATATCAAGTAGTTACAATGTCTATTTCAACAAGTTTGCAGATTATTGCATAGACACGACAACATTTTATATGTTTGTATCCGTGGCATCCTTTGACACCTACATTGCACAAGATCCTGGTGCAGATGCAACTGTCATAGCCCATCCATTGTTGCCAATTGGGTTGCTATCGGAAGAAGCCACTGAGGCACGGAATAAACATTATCGGCAGTACAGGTAGAATTTCGCGAGAAAATATTCAAGGGTCAAGTGTAACACTGATATTATAAATAGATTATTACTCACTTCTTACCCGCTGATTACTGGAATGAGACCACTCACGAAAGAAGCAATTGCTTTGATGATTCCTGGTGTACCTGACTCTGAAAGAGACTCAGATTCTGATTTCGAGGAGGTTTCTGGGGGAACTGATAGTGATGAGGATGATGAAGAACCATGGAACTCAACAAGATTATAGCTACATAAATTTTGTAACATTTTGTTTATGATAATAATAAATATCGAAGTTGTAAATTACTAAAATATATTTTTATATTTTTTCCCAATATTTTGTCATTATTCCTATTATTCATAAAAAAAATGTATTATAGCTTATAGTTAACCAGAGCAACTCCTTGGAGTAAAAAAACTTAATAAATAATTTTGATAAGCTAGATCAGCAAAATACTCAATTTCAATTTCAAAAGCGCTTTATTTAATACCAATCGTTATAAATTTTTAAAAGAACATAAAGCAAATTCCAAACAATAAAACTATTAAAAAAACTTAATGGCCCGAATGGCTCTAAATTTATACGTTATCAGTTAAACACATTTAATGAAAAAAATACACTTGCAAATTTAAATTAATTAAGATTATTAGATATTTTTTGATTCAATTGGAAAAAGGAGAAAAAACCAACCAGCATTATTCAAAAATTACTTATATTACTAACACAACAATGAACTTATATCCTATACCTAATATGTTACACCCTAATTCTAAATAAGTTCAATCAAAAAAAAAAAAAAAAAAAAAAAAAAAAAACGTTACCTTATATTGAAACCTATACCTAATTTATAATACAAATAAACAACAATACTAGATGTAGCAATAATGAGATGAATCTAAAAAACTAAGTAACGAGCAAAAGCACAAAAACAGAAAATAAACACGAATAATTTAGACATTGTCATTCAGCCACCAATACCTAGATTGTTCCATCTCAGCTCGACCAGCCTCAACGAATCTAGCAAATGAGTATCTCCATTGGAATTGTTGGTCTCGTGAACTCAGTTTCGGAGGATATTTTATCTTCTTATCGGTGGCCCGTCGATATATGTGATATATGATTGGGACGCCGTCAGAATCAAAAACATATCGATTCATGTCCAAATACACAAATGCTTCTGGAGGAACGAAGCCAGTAGTGAGGCAAGTCACAATATGCCCGTCTGTAGGGTGGAACGGCTGTGAAATACAAGGGTTTTCACTCACAGTTACAGATCTTGCTATATGATTCCGAAGAAGTTTCAATATGAAGATATCGCCTCTTGTCACTTGAGCGGTTTGATAAATTTTTCTATTCGATATATAGTGCTTCCAATCCGTCTCAGGCTTTCTGTACAAACCAGTACATGCACGAAGACATTTCCTTTCGAAAACTCTTAATCTTTTCATTGTACTAGCACTCTGGTTGTACCAGATCTGGCATCCGTATGTCAAAACTGGCCTAACCAGGGTTTTGTAACAAATAACTTTGACTTTTTGATCAATGTATTTGGAATGAAAGAGTCGCCGAAGGGCCATGACTACTTTTAGTGCTTTATTGAGCAGTACAGATACTGATCGAGATGAACACCGAGGTATCGAACACAGGATTTATGTGGAACCCGTTCTGAACTACCCTCACCAGCCATAATGTGGAAATCTTTCCATTACGTTTCAGGTTTTGACTGGCCCCCAGCAGCGTTGTCCGAAACAAAATTGTTTCGCACTTCTGCACATTGATTTTCATTCGCCAATTGTCGGTGTAGAGCTACACATCATTAAACATTTTTTGAAGATTGCTCTGAACTATTGTAGCTCTTCGGTCTGCCGTATAGATGATCAGATCATCAGCAAACGCTACCAATGATCGCGTTGGCGAGACATTAAAATCAAAGCTGTTCAATAGCTTGCGAATGAATATTGAGAAAAGCAGGGGCGCAGTAACTGTTCCCTGCTGTAGACCATTCAAGATCTTGAATTCGCGCATTGTTGTCAGATTTCCATCAGTTACAACAAACGATTTCCCGTACAACATATTACACATCATGGCGACAAGGTGTCTGGGGAAGTTATCCTGAAGGAGTTTAAAAACTAGTCCATCTAGCCACACCGTATCGAAGGCTTTCTTCATATCAATGAGACATGCTCCAACGCATTGTCTATCATTTAGTTTCCAACAGATGTCTGAGGTTATTTTCGTTATTGCATGTATGGTCGAATGCCTGGCACGAAAACCAAATTGGCAATTCGGCATCAACTCATATTTCTCAATGTGGGCGTTTAATGCTCTGTTGAGTATCACTGCAAAGACCTTACTGATGTTAGGCAGCAAGCTGATTGGGCGATAGCTTTTAGGGCATGAAGATTCTTTTCCTTTCTTCAAGATCGGAAATACCTTAGCCTTTTTCCACTCATTTGGGAAATATGAATTGTTCAACATGTTGTTGAACAATATGCAATAATTCCTAATAGCAACCTCAGGCAAATGTTGGAGAACTATATTTGGAATACCGTCAGTACCACATGATTTCTTGTTGTTTATTCTGCGAAATATTAAACACAAGTCTTCAAAGCTGACAAAATAATCAATAAGATTCAAGGTCGGTATGAGGTCAGATGTTAATGTTTCATCGAAATGAAGAATTGATTGGCCGTTCAGGCTTAATTTGAAGTCGGAAACTGTTGCTTCAACGACCTCCGAAAATATTTCATTCCTTCTCTCTGGGTTTGGCAGATGAACCAATTCAAAATGTGTTCCAATCAGGGCAAGTTTCTGCAATCCATCACATATAATCCTGTTTCCATTTCTATCCGGAGTCGTACTATCAATTTCGATACCAGCCCTATCGAGAAGATTTACCTCATCACTAGCGACTTCAAGATTCGATACCTTCACTCGAGACTTCCTGCGGAATAAGCTATTCACTTTCGCGAAAACGCCATCTGGGTCCTGTGGGCTAATACCCCTCAGTTTTTCCGCCCATTGATTGCTGACCTCACTCCTGAAGTATGAACGGATTAAGTTCCCGACATTCTTCAGGTGTAATTTCAACAAAGCCAACGAGGGATGGTTGTAGTCCCAAAATCGTCGATAAATATTGTTGATGCAGGTGAGAAGAAGGCTTTTCAATCTTTTCAACCTTGCGATGGTTGGTGTTTCATATCCTTCCATATTGTTTCGATGTTTAATCTTGGGAACTACTTTCTCAATCGTTTCCAACGTGAGCTTCTCCAACTTCGACAAATAGAGATCTATTTCATCGTCAGTTATATTTCTGTTATGAGGAACCATTGAGCAAGCGTTGCCATCATCAGAAGAGGGACATTGCTTCTGGTACTCCCGATTAAACTTCTTTTGAAACTTTCCCCAGTCAGTTTTTTTTTGAAATTCAACCGATGGTTTTCATGTTGAACTGGAATGAGGAAGAAATCATCCCTTTGATGATTGATTTCCATTACGATTGCGTTATGGTCGCTATCGTAAGGAAGCACCTGCAGTTTCCGTTGAGGACTATTAAAGCTGAATTCAAGTCTTGCGTCAGCAATGCAGAGGTCCAAATATGAATTTGTCCTAGGGTATGTTGGGAACTCCGACCCATATAGGTTGCACCTGTATTCAATTTGGTTCTCTGTTATCCATGATTTCAGGAATACACCTCTTGGATTATTGGTGGCGTTTAGCCATGATGTATGCTTGGCATTCAGGTCACCGGCAAAAATATAATAACTATGCAGCGTGTTCAATTCGAGTATTTCAAACAAGGAATTGAGTTCTTCCTTGAACTTGAGAACATTTTGACCAGTTGCATAGGCAGAGATAACGAAGAGGTTATCCCCACCTGGCAGTGAAATTTTTATGACGGACACTTCAAGAAATTCAAAGTTTTTGAATTCGACTTTTTCAATATTTTGGAAACAATAGGGTCTTCAAACCAATATCCCGGTGCCACCTCCCCCATCACCTATTACCCTATCGTTTCTTACGAATGCAAAATCTTTGAATTCCATGGAATGCTATGAATTGAGGTGGGTTTCAGTGAGAAGTATGATGTCAGGCTTTTGCTTAACAATGAATTCAAGGAGATAATCACGTCGATGTATAGCAACGATAGAGTTGACGTTGATCGATATGAGGCGACGCCTATCCATGGGAATATGACTGGATGACAAGTTATTATTAGGCATTTGAAAGACCTAAACGCTGAAAAGCAAAGTTAATTTTTGAATCTTGTTTGTCGATTCTCTCCGATAAAGAATTAAGTTGCTGGTAAATTTTAAGAAGCAGCTCATTATTGCCACTTACATTATTTACATTATTTCCAGCATTTTCTGCTGGTCCTCTAGCGGCGAGTGCAAATCATACTCCGGGCTTGACGAAGTTGGAAGGTATGATATTACGGTGAACTTGTGTTTGTTTTGGAGCAAATTTAACTTTTGCATCTTGATATCGGGAGCATCCTCGATATGATGCTGGGTGACCAAAAACACCGCAGTTAACGCAGTATAATTTTTCTTTAGGGTCCGTCTGAGCCAATTTGCACTCACCGGGAGCATGAACGTCTTTGCATTTAACGCAACGATAGTGCATGGCACAATTGGCAGCCGAATGTCCAAATCTTTGACATCGGTAACACTGGTTGACTTCTCTTTTCTGGAGGCGTTCCCACCTCACCACTCTGAAATTTAAGTACCTTATTTGTTGAAGGGCACTTGGACTGCTCTTATTTGCAATTTGTACCAGGTAAAGTGGTAAATTCTTCTTTTCTATGGTCGACCTTCTTGTCGCAAAGGCTTTGACTGAAACAAAATCAATATCTGGTGCAGCCTCCTTGAGCACCTGAAGAAGATCGACCGTATCCTCTCCGCTGTCCAAACAGAAGAAGGTCTGATTTTTTTCACTTTTTGGGGTATAGGTGAAGTGTGGAACCTCCCCAGAAATCAGCGCATCTTTGGCTGACTTGAAATCAACCAGTGATTTCGTCCTTATAGTTAATTTTTCGGCATTAACTCTTTTGATTTCAAAATTGGCCAGTTTATTTTCGGCTGCCAATAGCCGAACCATATCTTTCCCGGTTTGTCCGAACACGTTGATTGGCGGAACTTTTTCTGCATTGTTGGAAGCTTTTTCAGAGGAACCAGCAGAAATGCGGGCTGGTTTTTTCTCCTTATTTTTGTTCTTTAAATATTGAATAAAATTAACGTCATTATCTTGATTAAAATTACCTCCGATGTTTTCTTCGATTTCCATATCTTCGGTTAATCCCTCCAGCGCTGCAAAATAATTTTGGCTCTCGTTGGCGCCACTAGCATTTAGAACTTCCTCTGGAATTGCTTGCTTTGTACTTTTCTTCGGCTTTGTTACCTGTTGCCATTGATTTTGTGGCTGCGTCTTTTGAGGCTTCATCCCTTTCTTGAAAAGATCCTTGAGAGACTGTATCTCTTGCCTTAGTTCATCATTTTCTTTCTGCAATTTGGCCATTTGTTGATTGTCCGCTATTATTTGCAGCTTGCACCTTCCATCTGCGGAGTTTCGCCAGTTTCGTATTCGTCGTTTCCCCAGGTTGCCCCAACGGTGGGAAGCCGTCGGGCTCCTCCATACCAGCGGCGAAATTTTCTTTGTGAATTTGTTTTTCGTTACCAATCGAAGTAAAAATATTCGATAGAAATTTCCTGAGTCGATTACTTCGACAATATAAGATTTTTTCCGATAAAAATTAACTTTGGACTAACGTTTTTAAAAAATTAATTAAATTTTTGAAAACTTTTGACAAAGCGATTTAAAAGACGTCTATACGCAAAGACTACTCAGCAAAATACTCCTATGTGCATCGATGGTATAGTGAGCACTGGAATAATGGGGTCCGCAAAGCGTTGTGTTAAAAATTTTAACTAAGTTGTAACCATCTTATATTCCCTCTAACTCAATTTAATTAGAACTCTCTTTTGAATACAATTCAATTTTAAAGTTCAATTTATTAGATATTCAAATAATTTTCACTAAATTCAGGATAGAATTTTTCATATTCTTCCTTGCCATTTCTTCGATGTTAAAAACGCAATGCCCGAACTCTTTTTTATCGCAGAATGTCATGTGTAACTTGAAATTATTAAATAGTCATTGGCTGTGTCTTGACTTGAAATGCCGTACGCATAGTACGTGAAGATTATCTTATTACCAAGCCAACTTGCGTAGGTGGGTCCTATGAACTTTTTTAACTTTTTTTCATTGAAATTATCAAACGACACTTTTCGTTGAAGTTTATACTCTTGACTCTATGAAGGCCTAGATAAAGTTGTACAAACAAAAATAATGTACGTAGGAGCCAGTAAACACAAATCTTTCAGATAAAACATTTTTTTCCTGAATATATCAAGTTTGAGGAAGTTATCTTTACATAAACCAAAAGAAAATATTACTTTAGTGAGCTTGAATGTAAACCGTAACATACGTTGATTTCTACGGTATCTTAATCGTAGCATTGAAATGCATTCAGAGCAAAGAAATAGTAGAAACAATTCTTTTAAATGGCCGCACATTAAACAATCAATTTTGCTTGCAACTGCAAGAATTTTTGAAGAGCCCGGTTACTGTTGTTTCGCGGAAAAATTTCAGAGATATTTCAATTTGAGCTTCTGTTCATACATAATTGAAGGTCGGCGTTCAGATCGGAAGTTGTCTGACATTCAAAGTTCAGCTTTAACATCAACGCACGGTCACTTCATTAATTCGAGTATGAAATAAATCTCCAATAAAAAAGTCGGCAGATAAATTTCCTTGAAGTCATAAAAATAGGCTTCAACTCGAAAAAAAAACAAAATCATACGATATTTGCGTGCACGACGAAAATATTAAATAACATAAATTATTTAATTTTATTGTTGATGAAATATGAATTTAAAATCTCAAACGGTTTTTAACATGACGTCACAATTGGTAATAAAACGTTTGGATATAATAGTTGACATCTGTTGGATGAATATTTTCAGATGCATGTGTGATATTGTTACAGTTTAATTTTAATTAATGCCTTTCCATGTAGACTTGGCCATTTAAAGCGGTTTTACATTTATATTTACTCGGATGATGGCGCTAACATATGCACGATATTAAAATCCCATGTTTAATATCTTGTGCATGAGTAACATCTGTTTTCGGTATGAGAACGCATAGCAAATGCAAAAAATTCGCGGAGCTGTCAGCTCTCTTTCAGACCAACACAGGTCGTTGCCTTTGATATGTGAATTTAATTTGAAGCTAAAGTTCAGTTAGAGGCATTAGGTATGCATAACAAACAAGTGGTTAAAGCAAATTATTGTGTAATTTTCCGTCTGTCGATTTAATTACGATCATTTTTTATAATATAAAATACATTGGCCTTAAACTAGTTTCAAAGTTACCTTATTAACTTGGATTAGTCGACATTACTTTGTATGCATAGTTTTAGATCAATGTTTAGTATAGAATAAATTTTAGCATAAATACTGCCGGGTCGGTATGAAGAAAATGAATGGCAACTCAATTTTTGGTGTAAGAAAATAGGAGGTAAGATGTTCGAAATATGCAAGTTATGATTAATTACTGTTATGACATTTTCGAACAAATCCGAAGCTATCGCATGAAAAGCTCTCACACCCTTTGTTCGATATTTATGGGAAAGATTGGATGGATAAAATTGGTGGGGAAGTAGCTTTAGCCATTAAGCTTCAATCGAAGCATCAATAATTGAGAACATAGGTGTTCTAATTGAAGGTATTAACATTTGTAGTTTTGGTTATCGATTTATCGATAGTGCCCTCAGACCGGGGAACCAAACGCGTCCCCAGGGTTGCGGATAGGGGAAGACCTTTCTCGAAAGGTTCGCTGCGAATAACCAATAAGTAGCCGCGGACAATGGTCGGCAGTGAAGGGAGAGTCTCAGGACAAATACCTGAGTGTCAATGATCTTCACTGTGACATAACGAAATATATGGCGTCATCAATTATCCATATATCCTGGCAGTAGGTAAAATGCTATGGGAACGGAAACCCAGACAGAAAACCAAATCATGCAGGTCCACAAGGGGAACCAAATTACGGTGCAGGGGGTCGGATCCCCAGTACCGGCGGCAGAGGGTAGTGAGCGAGCAGGCTCCCGGCCGTCGTCATCCAGCGACTGCAATGTTATAGAAGTGGTGAACTTGGCCTCTGTAACAGATGTAACTACAAGCAAACAGGACGCTAGCACGGAGAACCCTTTCAGGCAAAAACCGCTGTTGGCAAGAACACCGATAAAACAAGTCACCGATTGCGGGGGGAGGCAGCAAACCCCAGAAACACTGTCAAAGTCAACATCACAGGTTAAATCATCGGAGACAGACCACAGATGGACTAACGAACGAAAGAAGGCAGAGTGCGTTGTGCAACCTGGCATCATTGCGGCCTTTGGGCGCAGTAGGACTATACGCACCCCGGAGCGTCCAGTGCAAGACGTACACAATCCGGATCAAGCTGCGACACCAACAGAGGCCAGTGTAAGACTGGTGGAGGGAGAAGTTTTGCCGTTGGCCGACGCCACTTCAAACGCGACCCAAGCGATAGAAGCAAAAGGGCTAGGAAACGGGGGCCTCTCCCAAGAGGTGGCGCCAAATAACACAATCGCCCTTGACCGCGCCGAAGAGGAGCGGCTTACTCGGAAAGCGGGGACTATCGTCAAACAACTGAGGGCTGCCTGCGAAGTGCAGAAAAACATAGGCAAGAATGGCATTCTTGAACTGGAGGAGCTTTTTGGCCGCATAACGCACTACATGCGGAGGTGGCTTGCAACCGAAAAGCACCAAAAAGACACGCTCTCCCTCGAGGCATCAGTGGGTCCTAGCAGCAGCAAAAGAATGGCCGGTAGCCCAATTGAAGGCGACCGTGAGAAAAGGAGGAAGGACGAGACCATAAACGAAGTTGACACTCCAGGCGAGGAGTTTCATGTGGTGCGAAACAAGGCAGCGAAAAAAGCGGCCAAAAAGCTACTCCTAGAAAAAACAGACTAAGAGCTCAACCACGAAAAGAACAAAGAACCCCCCGATATACCGCAGAAAACAAAAAGCGAACTGCGGCGCAAACCCTTGCGAGAGGCACTGCTTATTAAACCCACTAAGGGCCGAACCTACGCAGATGTCCTCCGTGAAATTAAAGGAGCGGTCAAGCCAGACGACACCAAAACTGCCATCAAAGCAGTTCGACCAACCCGGACCGGTGGCCTGCTGGTGGAATTCGGGCCAGAGGCCACAAACAAAGATGCATTCCATGACGCGGTTCAAAAGGTTCTTGGAGATGCGGCAACGGTTGCCTCGCTCGAACCAATGGCCACCCTGGAAATCAGGGACCTCGACTGCGTCACGGACAAAGCTGAAGTAGAGGATGCCATTAGGAGGGAGTTCCCCAGCTTAAGTGAAGTCAAGGCAAGATTGACACGTGAAAACACAAGGGGGCAACGAATGGCTATTGTCGAACTAGCTGATAAAGACGCCCAGCAAATCCTGGCAAAGGGCAAAATTAAGATAGGTTGGGTGATCTGCAGGATACGGAGAAGAGCGATCCCTATCCGCTGCTTCAGATGCTTCGAATACGGACACACCGCGTATGCCTGTAGGGGACCCGACAGGAGATCTCTGTGCTACAAATGTGGTGAAACGGGGCACAAAAGGAAGGAGTGCACGAACGAGGCAAAATGCATTCTTTGCAAGGATGCTAAGCTAGCACCCGGCGACCTTAAACATGAGCCGGGGACAGGGAGATGCTGGGTTTTCAAGGAGGCCCTAACTAAAGCCAAATCGATACTCAAATGATCCGTATCCTGCAGGTCAATTTGCACCGAAGCACAAACGCCCAGGACCTACTTGAGCAGTTTGCGAGGGATAAGAAAGCTGACCTCCTGTTGCTGAGCGAGCAACATCATTACAAGGACTCGCAAGCGTGGTACCCTGACAAATCTAGTACCTCGGCCATCTGGGTTCGAGACAGCGCCCGCCTTCAGGTGCAGGGCCATGGACGCGGGGATGGTTTTGTGTGGGTGCGGTGTTCAGGGATAACATATTTCAGTGTTTATCGGACGCCTAACGAGGCAATGCGATCTTTTCGAACCAAACTCGATGCCTTGGAGGACGCTGTCTCGAACACAGAGGGCCACATGCTGGTCGGGGGAGACTTCAACGCTAGAGCCATTGAATGGGGTATGCCACAATCCGACCCAAGGGGAAAGCAAATCTTGGACATGGCGGCCAGAACAGCGCTTTTTGTCCTAAATACTGGTAACACCCCTACTTTCCGCCGCTGGGGTTGCGTAGGAACCATACCCGATGTGACACTCGCTTCGGAGTCCCTGGTACCTAGAGTACACAACTGGCGAGTACTAGAGGACTATTCGGCTAGTGATCACCAGTATATAGCGGTTGAGATTCACGACAGTGCCACTCTGCGTGCATATGCCCAAACTTCAATCATCGGATGGAGGATTGGGAGGATGGACGTTGAGAGGTTCGCTGACGCGCTTACGGCAGGCGCACCGTTGCTGGGAGCTCCGCCAGGGAGTGGAGGGCCTACAGCCAAGGACTTGGTGCACTCAACTATGAGTACCATCATAGCTGCTTGCGAGTCTTCCATGCCCCGTCGGAGACCCTGACACGGTAAGCCTCCAGTATACTGGTGGTCAAACGAGATCGCCGAACAAAGAAGCGAGTGTCACAAACTTCGGCGAGAGGCCCAGCGGGCGCGAACACGGGAGGAGGCAGACACTAGGCTAGCAGCATACAGGTCCGGCAGGAAATATCTTCGCAGGCTTATTAACAAGAGCAAGGCCCGATGCTGGCAAGACCTCGTGGACGATGTAAATAGGGATCCGTGGGGCCTTGGCTACAAGCTGGTCATGGGGAAACTTGGTGCCCTACGGAAGCCTTGTATACATGACGCGGAAAAGATGGACGCGATAGTGCGGGGACTCTTCCCCGCCCATCCCGTCCGTGTTGACACTGTCCGTGGTGAAACAGCGGTCGAGTGCCCACTCTTCACACAGCTGGAACTGAAGGAGGCAGTCCTCTCCCTGAAAGCGAGGAAGGCTCCAGGTCCAGATGGTGTTCCAGCTGAGGTTTTGCGGCTCGTCTATCACCATTGTCCTGACTTGCTGCTCAGCACATTCAACGCTTGCCTACGGGACGGGGTTTTCCCGGTACGATGGAAGGTGGCGGAGCTCGTGCTGGTCAGCAAGGGGAAGGGAAATCCCGAATCGCCGTTTGCATACCACCCGTTATGCATGCTAGACACGGCTGGGAAAGTGCTAGAGAAACTCATCAAGGGAAGACTCACTGACGCGATTCGTGCTGCTGGGGACCTATCTCCTCGGCATTACGGCTTTAGAGCAGGACGTTCTACCATTGATGCGATCGCAGAGGTGGTGAACGCGGTCCAAAAGGCAGAGGCATATAGTCGCACCAAGCGACGGATCGTCCTGTTGGTGACACTCGACGTCAGGAATGCCTTTAACTCCGCTAGATGGGTGGATATTCTGGACACGCTGGAAAACTCTTTTCAAGTTCCAGAATATCTAATGCGGCTGTTGAGGAACTACCTTAAGGACCGAAGCCTGCTCTACGACACGACACAGGGCCAACGAAGGATGGAAATTACATCGGGTGTTGCCCAGGGATCTATACTTGGTCCGGACCTGTGGAACGTGTCTTACGACGGGCTACTGAGAGTTGAGATGCCAGATGAGTCGCGCTTGGTCGGCTATGCGGATGATGTTGCGGCTCTGGTCGGCTAGGTATGCTAATGCGCCGAGTGAGGGACTGGATGACTGCTCGCGGGTTCAGTTTAGCACTGGAGAAAACCGAAGTGGTCATCTTGACAAAAAAGAGAATCCCTAGAGCAAGGATGATCAGTATTGGAGATATACAAATCGAATCGAAGCCAGCGGTGAAGTACCTGGGGCTACTGATCGACTCGAAGATGAGTTTCTCTGAGCAAATCAGGGCAACGGCTGAGAAGGCTGCTTCGGGAATATCGGCACTGAGTCGACTTATGGCCAACGTAGGGGGACCCAGCCCATCAAGAAGACGCCTCTTGATGAGTGCTGTAGGGTCAGTGCTACTGTATGGAGCAGAGGTATGGGGCGACGCTCTCAGCAAGGAGGTATACCGAAAACGATTGGCACAGGTACAGAGAAGAGGAGCACTGAGAATTGCATCTTCGTATCCAACAGTCTCCGACTCGGCGGTGAGAGTGATTGCAGGCGTGATACCTATCGCCCTCCTTGCTAGAGAGCTCCGCGCTATTTACCTGCGCCGAAACGAGGATGCGAGGGAGATGGTTGTCCGCGAGGAGAGGCAACGCTCGCTCAACGATTGGCAGCAGTCTTGGAGGAATTGCACGAAGGGAAGGTGGACTACGCGCCTCATCCCGGATGTGAGACCGTGGCTAAATCGAAGGCACGGTGAGACTGACTTCTATCTGACCCAGCTTTTGAGCGGGCACGGGTGTTTTCAGTCTTACCTGCACAAGATCGGTAAGTCACGGTCTCCCGATTGTCGGTTTTGCCCAGGAGAGGAGGACAATGCTTGTCACACATTTTTTGCGTGTGCCAAATGGGCCAGGCTGCGAAGGGAACTCTACAGGGAGACGGGAGAGCTCACCCCGGATAATATAGTTGCGGTGATGCTCGAATCGGTTGACAAATGGAACCAGGTGGCACATTATGCTCGGGCAGTCCTAAAAGATAAAAGGGACTCGCAGCAGCCGGAGGTGCTGGGGCTGGGGGATCGCTCTTCTGGCATTTCCTCTTCCCCTCTCCCCTCCCGCTAGGAAAGGGACTCCCCAGCTTGAAGGCGCCCCACGGCGTAACAAAACGAGACCTGGCCCGAAGTAATGTGTCAAACGGTTCCAGGCTAGGTTCTCAGATTGACAGGGGAGGTGTTTAGTGGGTAGTCCAAGGGTATCCTCCATGGGAGTCCCACACTGCCAGACTCGGCGGGCGTAAATGCCTTCACCTCCCTACCACAAAAAAAAAAAAAAAAACATTTGTAGTAATAGAGTAGTGCAGTAATAGATTAGAAAATAAGAACGAATTTAGACAGTCTTAGTTAGTTTTGCGTTAAGAGCGGACGTGTAATCATAGACCAGACGTGCACAAAAATATAGTATAATAACGCTGCAAGTGTATTTTGTTTTGGTTATTCAAGACAATTAAGTCAGAAATGAGATCGCGATTCGAAAACGCACGAAATCAAATGTTGCTAACAGAATTTGGTTGATGAACGGTGTTTAAGAATATATGCACCTTTACTGAATTGCATACAGAAGCATCGCAAGACGGTTACGGCGCTATTTTATTGCAACGCAGATCTGATGATAAATTGCACCCAGTTATATATTGTTACATGTACAAATAATTCTGCAGGCTACTGTCGCAATTGTTGTAATCGAAAACCCGCCAAGCATGATCAACATCTGAAAGTGACGTCACTGCCCATAATTAAGCTGCTCGACTATTCCAGTTAGTTCGCCAATGTACGAGAAATGGATTGAATGACTAGAGACCCAATATAAAGGCCAGCTGAATGAATGGGGGGATGATTACAACCGCGATAATAAAAACTGCGATAGAGTGGAGCGCGAGGTAAAGGGGATATTGATTGAGTGATTTTGAAGTTATTTTAGTGGACAGTTGAATTAAAAATTTATAGACTAGTGAAAAATAAAATTGGTGAAATTCTTGAATTAATGATTGTGCATTTTTTTAGTAAGTAAACTCTTTTAAACTTAATTAAAAAAGACATTGCGTTTTCACTTTCCCGGAACATTAAAATTATTGGCCGCGAACCATAACACGCCAACCGAACGCAAATATCATTCATTTGAACTGGAAACATCGGCGGTTGTACTATATATTTTATCAAACTTTTATATATTTATTTACAGTGGCGAAAAAGGTGATGCAAAAAGATAAAAATTCATAGAATTGTAACTTTCATCACTGCAACTATATTATCCGGGGTGAGCTTTCTCGTCTCGCTGTAGTGGCCCCTTCACAGCCTGTCCCATTATGTGCAAGCAAAAAATATGTGGCAGGCATTGTCTTCTTCTTCTAGGCAACACCAACAATCGGAGGACCGTGACTTACCAATCTTGTGCAGGTAAGACTGAAAACACCCATGCCCGCTCAAAAGCTATTTATCTAGATGCTCGTTGACGATATTCTCTATGGCAACTTTATCATGCTCTGATTAAAGAATTACAATATCATCAGCATATAATGTGTGGTGACCTTTCAGTTTACATATATTCAAATTTTTAGTATAAAGCAAAAAACACAATGTTGGTCCAAGTATGGATCCTTGAGGAACCCCCGGTTTCATTGGTGCTAGATTACTCAAGACATTATTAACTGATGTTCTTTGGAATCTCCCTTCCTAATAACTTTTAAAAAGTTGTTTCGGTTTGTCTTGAATAGCATACGATTCAAGTTTTTGAAGTAACAGGTCATGATTAACCGTATCAAAAGCCTTCTTCAGGTCTACAAAAATTGCAATAACATAATCTCCTTTATCAAGACTTTCATTGATATAACGTGAGACAGAAAGTAACACATCGAAAGTACTCTTGTTTTTTTTTTGAAAACCAAACTGCTACGGATTTATGATAGAATTGTCCATTAAGAAAGATTTTAAACGATTATTTACAAGTTTTTCGAATATTTTACTAAAAGCTGTCAAGAATGCAAGTGCTCAGAGAAACTCATCTTCGAGTCGATCAGTAGCCCCAGGTGCTTCACCGCTGGCTTCGATTCGATTAGTATGTTTTCAATACTGATCATCCTTACTCTAGGGGTTCTCTTTTTTGTCAAGATGATCACTTTGGTTTTCTCCAGTGCTAAACTGAGCCCGCGAGCAGTCATCAAGTCTCTCACTCCGCACATTACCATAGCTAGCCTAAGTTGCGCTTGTTCAACGGTGCGTCCAACGACCTGAGCCGCAACGTCATCCGCATAGCCGATCAAGCGCAACTCATCTGGCATTTCCAGTCTCAGTAGCCTGTCGTAAGACACGTTCCACAGATCTGAGGATAGATCCCTCGGCCACACCCGATGTAACTTCCATCCTTCGTTGGCCCTGTGTCGTGTCATAAAGCTGCAATCGCATCAATAGTGGAACGTCCTGCTCGAAAATAGGTCCCCAGTAGCACGAATCGCTTCAATTAGTCTTCCCGTGATGAGTTTCTCTAGTACTTTCCCAGCAGTGTCTAGCATGCATAATGGGCGGTAGGCAGACGGAGATCCGGAGATCCCTTGCAGATCAGCACACGCCTTGCCACCTTCCATCGTACCAAGAAAACCCCGTCCCGTGGGCAAACGTTGAATGTGCTGAGCAGCAATTCAGGGTAATGGTGATTACACAAGTTGCAACACCTCTGCTGGAACACCATCTGGACCTGGAGCTTTCCTCGCTTTCAGTGAAAGGACTACCTCTTTCAGTTTCGGTTGTGTGAAGAGTGGACACTCGATTGCAGTTTCACCGTGGACAGCGTCAACACGGACGGGATGGGCGAGGAAGAGTGCCCACACTATCTCGTACATCTTTTCCGCATCATGTATGCAAGGCATCCGTAGGGCACCAAGCTTGCTTCCGCATAGCTTGTACCCATGCCCCCGCTGATCCTTATTCACATTGTCCACTAGATTGTAGTGAATAAGAGTTTCCATAAAGTCCGTGAAGGACTGCAGCGATGTTCTGCTGCCTCGGCAGAGGAAGGTGTTGGTTCCTGCCGAGAATGCCCTCGTCCGGAGACGCGTGAATGCGCTGGCAGGCTAGCATTGCGGTGTCGTGGGGCGGGTTCGTTTCCCCGGCACGAGGACTCACTACAAAACATTTCGCATTCACGGATTGCTTGCAGAGATCACAAGAGGACGACCGAAGTCGCAAATTTGTAGATAACCTCCACGAAGGAATTATGACTTGTACGAGAACAAGTGCAACCTGACAAGAAAGGCTAATTTGGGGTGACCTCGTCTTTACCCAAATACATTCAGGGCCCACAAATGAAAGAGGGGTAACCGGGTGGTGGTGGAGCCCCTTCATGCTCACCTAACCGGAATAAATCCAATGTTAAATTGTTGAAGTGGCCAGGTATTCCTCTTCTGAGTGGAAAACTCATACAACTTGAATTATATGAACTTTCCCATCAGAAGGGGAGTACCCCGGTGACCAATTTATGTCATAGAATTATACAATTGAATTGCATAACTCTATGCCATAAAAAGGCACTTGGCTTGGGCCACTCAACCCAGAAAGTCACCTGAAACAAAAGAAGGAATTAATCTGTACCCGGCGGCTGGCTCATATTTTAGGGTGGAAGCCTGCCACCGTACCGGGTCCTATACCCGATTGGAAAGGACCGGAAGGTAAAGACCGATTTTTACCGTTTAATTCATCATTTTGTTTTTATTCGAACAACGTTAAGGCAACAAAATTGATATATTTCTATAGTATGATTGTTCTATGGCAATCAGCACAGCAATTTATGACACTATATTGAAAAGCATTT
Source organism: Odontomyia ornata (assembly GCA_963969285.1). Classification (NCBI taxonomy): domain Eukaryota; kingdom Metazoa; phylum Arthropoda; class Insecta; order Diptera; family Stratiomyidae; genus Odontomyia; species Odontomyia ornata. The sequence goes on along the minus strand of OZ017738.1, from coordinate 155,193,886 downwards.
AAACATCGAAAGAGGGAAATTGATATTAAAAGAAGATTAAAATTAGAAGAAAATTCATTTTACTCCAATTTCCTGTATTATTATAATTATTGTGGGTAGCTCTTGTAGATGCTATTCTTTCACTTTCCATACAGTATGTTTCAAAAATTTTTACATGGATTTATACGAAATTAATCATTATTTCCTTTTTAAAAAAAACGATTTTTTTTTTTTCATTTTCGGAATTATCTGTTTGGATTTGAGATTTGTTTTATACTATTTCATATTAACAACTTATATGGCTATATTTTCGTGCTTGACTTTATGTTATTTCTAAAGAAGTTAAATAATACACAAATAAATTGGGAATGAACCAACACAATCTTTTTTTTTTTTTAATGATTCATTTCATTTGACTGGCAACGATATGAAGAAGTCGATAAAGCTCTATTTGAAATAAGTGGATATGTTAAAGCGAAGACAATAAGGCAGAAGAAATATCTTACTAAATTTCAACCGAATTGTTGAACATTTACAGGAATAGTTGTCTATGAATTTAAGCACAAATATCACATCAAGTGATAGTGTAATATCATGAATGATAAACAAGGTAACAAATGACAGTACGCTTACGAAAAAGGAAATCATTAACTTTAAGATTCGTTCATATTAAAGGAAACAATTATTATAGCTCCGAAAATGGAACTTAGTGCCTATGATTTCGGAGGACTTCATCTTAACGCATACTGAATTCTTCGTTTACATAGATTGTTTAATCTTCTCAACAAAGTTTCCAATATTGCATTACTTTATCGTTACGTGGAAGATACATTGAATGCGATCGTTCAATAAATTAAATTTTTATATATATTTAATATAATTTTCTATATGGAATAAATATTAATTTTCATATATATTTGATATTTTGAAAAAAATTTAATAAATATATAATTATAAAAATGTTAAGAGGGTACTTACAGTACCTTTCCCTCGACGACGAGCGCTCGTTGACGATTTGGAGGTAAGCAAGTCCTGGAATTTTTGGTAGTGAAGATTCGCGTTCGTATATCAAATATTAGTACACGAGTATTAAGACATAAAATAGATCCTAAGGGTGTATAAAATCATATAAAAATTCAGCTATCAAAGTGTAAATACATATAGACTTCCTTGAATATCACAACCGTATGGTCTTCGAACGTGGTAATGCTCGTTGCTACTTATTCTACTGCTTTTAATGTTTAATATTTCGTTTTCAGTGGCGTCTTGAGTCTCAATTTTATTTACAAGTTTATCGACTTCCTCAGCGTTTAAACTTTTGATTGTTTCATTCCACGAATTGTTAGTCTCTCTAGATAAGTTATCAGCTCCTTTATATGCAATCCGTTGGTCACTATATGGATTGAGTGATTTGACTAATTCTTCCGGATCTAACTTTTCAGTTGATTTATCACTCTTTGTTGAACTATGTTTGAATACACAATGCGCCTTTTTGCATCCAAACGGTGTGTTTTCCCAGAAACAGGGAGTATGGTCCCGCCGTTTCCCAATCAACATGTGCCGCTCCTTCCAATGAAAATCTTCACATCGGCCTTCCAACCACCTGTTGCACATCACTTGGTGACCTAATGCTGATGGCTCATGGCGATATTGGCAGCTGCTATCGTTTTTTTTTTACAGGCACTGTCGTAGAAAAAGTAGCAGTCTGTGAAGTTTTTTTCGCTGTGTATCAACAGGATGGTAGGAGTTATCTATCTGCCAACAACCATCCACCACGATTTTGTTGTGGTTTTAAATCATTTCCTTCGCTGATGTACCTATTTCCACTATAACTTCACACTTTGAAATTAAGGGAATTCACGACACTACAATGGCCACCAAGCGTACTTTTCGGCGTTCACTCGCCTTCCTCTCACGAGGATCTGTGCAACTACGAACTAACATGGCGGGGCCGAGCCATCGAGCAACGAAACAGCAAAAGTTTCGTTGAATAATGCCATCTATGGGTGAACATGCGGTGGTGATAATGCACACTCGTTTCGGTTGTTTTTAAAATTTTAAGTCGTCTCTTGTAGATTCGCTTAAATTATCAATTGAAAGCAATTTATGTTTATAATTATTAGGCGTAATTAAGAGGGAAATAAATCGAAAGAATAAGACAGGCACGCGTTAATTACCGACAAACAAAACAATTTTGAATTAATATTATGGTTGGAATGGGTAAAATTTGACAAATTTTGTGGGGTTTAAATGATACAATGATTTTATCGTTCATATAATTTAAGGGGTTAACCGTTTCGTACTAAGCATTTGCATACCGCGTTACACCGCAATTAGTTAAATTATATTCAAAAGATATTGAAATAAAATCACTACACATTAAAATATTAAACAGTTTTAGAATTTTGTTTCCCGGGTGTTAAGTACAAAAGAAATTTTTCACTTATTTTTCATGCGAAAAAAAAAGAGCGAGTGTTGCGATGGGGAAGGTGACTGAATCGACCGAATCCTTGTTAAATTGCGTTCGTGCTGTGTGCCTGTGTCAGCGCTGCTTTTAGAGCCATAGCTCCTAGATTACTACAAGATCTTGCCAGCAGCGAGCCTTGATATTGCTAACCAATTTGTGAAGGCATTTTCTGGCCGGTTGCATGCCTCGTCGCGGTTCCGCGCCCGTTGAGCCTCACGCCGAAGCTTGTGACACTTCCTTCGCTTTACAGAGATTTCAGTCACATTTGTCCTTCGCATATTGATAAACTTATTAAAATCCTTAGATGCAGACATTTTGCGTAGTATTTTAGAAATTCCCTCGAAAAATAATGACTGAATAACAGTAAATGATATAGCTAATCATCATTTAAAAATTGATTCGTTACTTTCTAGAGAATAATATACATTTATGCCCATAAATCTTAAATTAGTGATTTTCATACTTAAGACCGAAGGGAACCACGGCCTAAAAAGACGATACTTTTCCTTCTATAACTGATCATAACTTTAAAGATGGACATGAAAATGCATAGTCGAGTTGTCAGTTAACTATTGGGTTGTTCGATGATTCATGTCGTGAACTGTATAATAGATGACATGGCTGGATATTTCATGTAGTAGTGATTGCGTGGCTTATACATGGTGACAACGAAGTACCCGGAAATTGTAATTTTAATTCCCCGGGTAAATTATATTTAAAAAAAATGAATTTCGTTAAGTTGGTAGGACTATTCTTAATTACTATGCCAAATATGAGCACGATCTGTCAACCAGTTTGCAATGAATCAGCCCAACGCCACTCACAACGATCCGCAGGTCGTTATTGACGTCAACGGTTCGGGAACGACCCTTTAACCACTCGCTGTCACTGAACCGCCTTTTGACAGCTGGGAAAGAGGAAAGTTGTGGTGGAATGGGAAAGCTGAAGACTCTGGACAAGATGGCCGCCAATCCGAGCGTCGTGTAAGGCGTGTGTACATAGTTTCTGTGTTCTTTGGCAGAAGTTGAGTGTATTATCCGAGCCTAGTTGCCAATCCTGATTTATTTTACTTATAAAGGAGGGCTAGATAGGTGAAAATGATTTGTTTTTAAACCAAAGTCAAGTGCTACACACAGAAGTTGCACATGCAAAAAGCCAGTCGACACGATATCGTGAATCCGCAACGCCACTACAACAAAAATGGCGTTCTCTCACGAGTAATGAATGGGCAAATTGCAAGGTAGGGGTGCTCAAGAAGAAAAATTTTCTTTCCTTGTATATTTCCTTTTCACGGTAAATTTTTAGTGCGGAAACCAATTGGTAGGTTACAATTAGAAGAGGCCTGTGGAATTGAGCTACAGTCCGGCAAACGGGAAACAAGTAACCATCAATGTCCTTACGCTGGAGAGAGTTCGTCAGCTGAATGTCATCGTCGAGGTTTGTGCAGTTCATGCATGATTTGAACAACCAATTTTAAATGTTTTTTTTTGTGATTTTCGCATGTCTAGAGTTCCGAGTTGGTTTGGTCGTACGATAACGTCACCTGGTACAAGTAGATATAACCTTATCTGTCCGTACTTTCGACAATTCGAACGCAGACGGCGGAACAAACTCAGTACTAATTATTCAGCAACGGTTTTCGTATTCGCAGCGTGATAGAGACGCCTTCATGAAAACATAGTAACATACCATGTGAAAAATCATCCCCAACCATTAAAAAAGTATATTTGTATCGATTAACGACAGCATCTCAAATCACTCATCCTTCTATGTATAACCAACGCAAGACGAAATTGTAATTTAATTATAAACAACGACATAGTCTGTGCATAGCCTGAGTCTTGGAACTAAGCGCACGGAGAAGCAACCCCATGTCGGAGTCCGTGCAGAAGTATCGCATAAATTTCTCACTCGAAAGAAGGGCGCATCAAAGCCGTATTTTCGGCGTACATTTGACGCAGTGTGACACATAAACGAGGCTATTAAAAGATTTTCTGAGCATTCCCGTTCATAATCTCGAAAGACCGATGTGCAATGACTGTATCCATGGTTAAAATACTTAAGGGTATTAATGGAACCAACATTACAACTGAATATGACATTCAATATTTTTGTCGGGTCCGGAATATTGGAATTAAGCAGATTCTAGATACACGATAATTACAGAACCGTGAGCCACAATCAAGTCGCAGTCGAAAATCATAGAAACATGAGAACTTTCATTCCTTTACCGTACATGCAGAGAGTAAGAATTACTGCTGTCAAATTTATCTTTTGCCATATCATTACCTCGCTTTTCATTCATTTATCATTATTATTATTATGCGATCAACATTACCTATAGTTGGCCAGGTTCACTAGTAATCATAATTAGACGTAGGAACTCAACCCAATGCGTTTGCGAAAGGATAGCAGAAATAATAGATGAACGGAAGATAAAAGAAATGAAACTTCGACCTTTGGTTTTTTTGCTTGTTTAGCTTGTCTATCGATAGATTATCGATAAAATTACAACATTTATTCAACCCAATTTTGATCGATTAGATATTATACGCAAACCAGCTAATAGTGATTACCAACAACGGACTATTGCCGAAGAAGAAGTACAATTTGCCATAGTGGGTTATATTCGTTTTGCTGTATTTCTCTGCCTATACTCTTATCGTCCTTCATATTTGTATGCTTGTTTCATCCACAAGGCGTCTTTTTATCGGACTAGGGTACACAGTATGACCCCTAGCAATAAATATGATTGTTATCGTTGATCATTATATTGAAATATTTGATTGCAACGAATCTCAATCCTCGTCCGATCTCCTTTTATTTTATTTAAGCAGAATTAGCTAAGGTACAATCTTCCCCGTCATTTTGCACCTTAACGTTGTTGCACAAATTATTTACCTACAGATTTGTATTTATTCTGAAAGGAAAGAAAAACGATTGAACTGGAAACATAAAACTTTGTATTGTAATGCAAAGTGAAACCATTGAGTATGAACCGCGAACCCAATTGAACCCTTCAAAAGTATTGAAGGGTAAGTAAAATTAGAAATTTAATAACATGCAACAAATGGAATTGAAGAAATACGGAATAAAGTAGAGATAGGTTTTGTTTCCGTATGGTTGTATTTTTGGCGCGTTCGTAAATCGGGCATGTGAACCGGTGGCTGAATTTTGTATTTCAGACTAAGTCTGCTCGCGTAAGACCCGCGACTGAACTCCTTTCCGAACAAGCTAGCTAGCCATCAGCCACCTCGGAGTAGACTAAGAGTGTCCGAACACGTTGACCTGAAGGGTACAGTCCGTTGTCACGTTCCAAGACTTCACGTTTAGAACCAATGAGAGTTTGGATCGGATTTCCTTTGCGAAATCTCGACGTTCGAGGCGTTGTTTAAACGAAAATCATTACATATTATGAAAAACTAAATAAGTTGCATGTGTCGAAATGATGTGTGTTTATGTAAAAATAAGCTTTATTTCATTTCAAAGACGATTCTTTTTTCTTATGGTTGTGTGTTTGATGGCGTCCGATATATCGAAAGCTATGAATAGTGATGGTGTTTGCTTGCTTTTACAGCTTGACAGTGCATGAAATATTGGCAGCTTTAGAATGTGAAGATGATTATAAGAATACGGACTGCGTTATTTATGTTGAACCACCAATAAAACAAAGCGGTTAGGCAACGGATGAGGACAGTGACAAGTCAGGCGATGAACACCATGGCAACGTAATCCCTTAGGACGCACATTACTTCAAAGTGGATGTGAACTATGACGTTTCGAGCAAATAAGCATGAGGCTATACCGTCTACATCTTCAGGTCTCCCGTCATCGCACGTTAAAGTTTCGCAGGCACATTCATCTAGTGAAGAAAGTGACGATCAAGATAACAAACCACTTTCTTATTTAAAGGCACGTAAGAGTACTCCAAAAAAGCCTAAGGCTAAGAAGAAAAGGACTTCGTTGTGGAAAAAGCAATTACATAACTGTTCATGCCCAGAATTCGTCACACAAACATCTTCAGTAGAAAGTCAAAAATTTTAAAGACCCCTGAGAATATTTCAAACTTTTTTTTGACAATGATTTATTAAGATACGTTGTAGAGCAAACCCATCTTTATGCAGGCCAGAAAAATAAGCCAATGATGGTTACAGAAGATGAAATATATGTTATTTTGGGAGGTATGTTACTGTCCGGTTATGCCAAGCTACCATGTAAAAGACTACCTGTATACTTCTCTAAAAAGTAAAGACATTTCAAAAACTCTTGCAGAAAGTATAAGATGTAATAGATTTGAATCGATACTTTAAAACATACATTTGAATGATAACACAAATTTATCGGCTTCTTCTGATAGGCTTTATAAATTGCTATCGCTGCTAGATAGTCTAAGTGAATCTTTCCGAAAACATTACGGACTGGACGAGGATTATAGCGTCGACGAAAGTATGATCCCATACTATGGAAAACATTACGCAAAGCAGTTTATCAGAGGAAAGCCGATAAGATTCGGTTTTATAAAATTGGGCTTTATGTGCCAGTACCGGTTATATGGTGGCTTTTAGTGTTTATACCGGAAAAACTACAGAAAAGAACGATTTTGGATTAGGCGGGGATGTAGTTCTCAATCTCATAGAAATAGGAAACTTGCCAGCAAACAGTGGCATAAAAATATATTTGACAACTTTTTCATTTCGTTGTCGTTGGTGAGACATTTGAGAGTTAGGATATTTTGCGACTGGCACAATACGGTCCAACCGTGTTGAGAATGGTCCGCTAAAAGAGGTCAATTAGTTCAAGCGAGAAGAACGAGGCTACAGTGAATACTGAAACTCTGACGATAAATTTGTATGCCGCTGGAATGACAACAATGGGGTCACTGTGGCAACCAAAAACTGGGCCTTGACGTCTGCTTTTCGATGGTCTAATGAAAAAAAAGCAAAAGTTTCGATCCCACAGCCCTCTATGACTGCCAGCTACAACAATCACATGCGCGGGGTAGACAAATTTGATCAAGCTGTCGCGAATCTTCGTATAAGAATGCGAATAAGGAAATGGTGGTGGAATTTTTAGATGTGTCCGTGGTGAACAGCTGGTTACTTGCAAGGAAAAATTGTTGTAAAATGAGACGGTATCATTATTTGCATTTAGAAGGTATATTGCTCGAAGCTTGCTTATCTTACATGTAACTCCACCGCATCAAGGTCAAAAACCTGCTGAACTCTTGTCTAACACACGATATGATGGCAAAGATCATTGCGTTGTACCAATAAGAACAGAACGCCGCTGTACTAATAAATGTGCAGGGAAATCAAAGTTCAAATGTTTGAAATGTGATGTGGGCCTTCGCCCTAAATGTTTCATGGACTACCGTGTAATTGGTCATTCATCCTAATATTCAGGTGTAATTCAATTGTTTACTTTTCTAATATAAAATTGCAAAATATTCAAATGTTTTATTCGTTTTATTTATTAATTAAGTTAAGGTTCCATAGTGCATAGGGTCCGATATATCGGACGGGCCATAAAACTTTATCTATATATTGGACAGTCTAAAAAGTACTGAGCCTTTTTGTCGCTAAATGGTGTTCAATATCATATATCGGGCGATACTAAACAGATTGAGTCAAACTGACATGCGTTTGAAAGATGACATTCCAGTCTACAATTTTCATATGAACAGTTTTGTAATTCGTCATTCGTGTCAAAAGTTGTTTTCAATTAACAAGTTGGGTAGACCGACCTACGCTCATGTCAGAAGGGTTTTGTACTCAACTTCTCAGTAATGCAGTCAGCAATAACGAATAAAGTCAAGAAATATGTCAAAGAGATGTGCACATTGAAAAAATCCATTGTTTTTCTATTTTCACCAGTCGCCATTTTGTTGTAAGCCAACAAAAAACACTCATATCATGAATTCCCAAAAACATTAATGTGATTGGCCTTATTTGAAAATTTCAAGAAGATGAAATCAAAACTGCAGTGACTGATTCGATGGAAAGTCCATAAAGTACCAAAATCATGTGTTATTGTTGTTGTAATTGGAGAAATTTCAAATGGCTATAACATCCGTGTATATCATTTGGTTTTCATCAAACTTACAAACGATTTGCATTTCGGCAGTAATAGCACCTGTAATGATACTGAAAAAATAAAAAAATTATAAAATTTCCTTTAAAAGCGCTATTTATTCTTAATGTTCTTAACCAGATACCGGTATTTCGAGGACAAGTTATCCTCTTCATCAGTGGCGGTATTCTGAAGCTCTTCTTATAATCTTTCGAATATTTAAACCTTTCACATTTAATGGTAGTAGAACTTAAGGATATTTATGTTTATTACCATTAAATGTGAAAGGTTTAAATATTCGAATGATTATAAGAAGAGCTTCAGAATACCGCCACTGATGAAGAGGATAACTTGTCCTCGAAATACCGGTATCTGGTTAAGAACATTAAGAATAAATAGCGCTTTTAAAGGAAATTTTATAATTTTTTTATTTTTTCAGCAAACTTACAAAGTTTAAGGAACTTTTTTGGGAATACTTAAATATCGAATTTCGTTTAGTTTAAGGGTACCTAACAGGCCAATTGAAAAGTCCCTGGTCTGATACACAGATGGCGGTGCTAGTATTAAATCCATATAATTTTTAGGTAGTACCAACCTTCAAACGATACGTGTCAAAATTTGACAGCAGACCGACCATTAGTTTGTGAGATATTGCGTTGTGAGTGTAACTACTTTTGTTATTTGAAAAAAGATGAACAAAAAAGAACTTCGTGTGCTGATAAAATATTGTTTTTTGAAGGGAAAAAATACATACAGTTGAAGCAAAATCTTGGCTTGATGAAGAGTTTCCGGGGTCTGCACCAGGAAAATCAACCATCATTGATTGGTATGCTAAGTTTAAACGTGATAAAATGAGCACCGAAGACGGCGAACGCGATGGACGTCTAAAAGCGGCTGTCGACGACGAAAACATCAAAAAAGTTCACAAAATAATTTTGAAATACCGTAAAGTGAAGTTGATCGAGATAGCAGACATTGTGAAGATATCATCTGAACGTGTACATCATATCATTCACGAGTATTTGTACATGAGAAAGCTGTGTGCGAAATGGGTGCCACGCGAGCTCACAATCGATCAAAAGCAACAACGTGCTAATGATTCTGAGCAGTGTTTGAAGCTGTTTAAGCGCAATAAACCTGAATTTTTGCGTCGATATGTGACAATGGATGAAACATGGCTCCATCATTTCACTCCGGAGTCCAATCAACAGTCAGCTGAGTGGACTGCACAAGATGAACCGAATCCAAAGCAAGGAAAAATACAACAGTTAGCTGGCAAGGTAATGGCTGGCTTATGGTTATGGGATGCGCAAGGTATAATATTCATTGATTACCTCTAAAAGGGCTAGACCATCAACAGCGATTATTATATAGCGTTATTGGATATTTTAAAGGATGAATCGTTAAAAAACAGCCCCATTTGAAGAAAAAAAGTGCTGGTTCATCAAGACAATGCACCGTGTCACAAATCAATGAAAACAATGGCAAAATTGCATGAATTGGGCTTCGCATTGCTTCTGCATCCACCGTATTCGCCAGATCTGGCCCCCAGCGACTTTTTCCTGTTCTCAGACCTCAAAAGGATGCTCGCTGGAAAGAAATTTAGCGCCAATGAAGAAGTAATCACCGAAACTGAGGCCTACTTTGAAGCGAAAGACAAATCGTACTACAAAAATGGTATCGAAAAGTTGGAAGATTGCTATAATCGCTGTATCGCCCTCGAAGGCAACTATGTTGAATAATAAAATCGAATTTTGCCAAAAAAATGTGTTTTACTATGGTAGACCGGGGACTTTCTAGCCCATAGTTACACAACAAAAACAGCTGATACTATAATGAAAAATAAATCAAGCTTTTGCTTTAGTGCAGGCAACTTATCAGCAGTTACGTCAAGAAATCTAATTGTACGTATTTTTAATTTACTAGGGAACTAGCACAACATAACACGTTGATAACTTTTAACCTTGATAAAGTGAAAATCATGTCCAATATGCATAAAATCATTGCAAATCGTTAAAAAATAATAATCCTTATCAATAAAAACTCACAACAGACTAAAAATATGTTCGTTGTAAATATGTATACTTTCTACGTTATAGAGAATAAAACAAATTAATGTTATATATTGTTATTTTTCAAAATTTAAAACCACAAACTTACAATGTTTCGAGGCAGGAAAAATAGGCTCTGAAAAATACAAGAAAAATTGATTTATAACTCACCAATGAAATAATTCATTTCAATAGTTTTAAATATAAAATTAAGAAAGTTATCAGAAAATATAATTAATTACTTATTATTTTCGACAGGTATAAGCTGATAGGCATATTTTTCCACATTGTTAATGGAACGATAAAGTTGCTCCTTCGATAATAAGCATCTAGATATGACTTTTAAAAATTTAACATTGCATTTATGTATGACTGAATCGAAAAAGAATGTTGTAGCTAAATTAAAAACCGAATTAGTTGATATCCATTGGCGAAAGAAAAATTTCGAAAGGTTGAAATTTAAATCTCGTTAAGAACAGCTAAGACGAGCCCCTCAACTATATACATTAATTATCTACGCCTTAATTTGAAAAATATCAACAACGAATTTCGCTGTTATCGCTTTTGCCACACACTACGCTTAAAATGCCAAAATTTGCACGCGCCTCGTTTACTTTTTCTTGTGCGATAATTCAACCTTGAAGCTGCGAATGTTGCGAATAGTAGTCTTAGGTGAAGGTGAATATAATCCAACACATTCACACTAGATACGCATAAACTATAATAATAAACAACAAAAAACAAGACGACTCCACATGTTTACCGGTAAGCTTGGAAAATTTTTTTATTTTGAAAAAAAAAAATTAATCATTGGTTATTATTGGTTTTTTTCAAAGGTGTATAAGTAAGTGCGTAGAATGCACATTTGAAATATTATATAATTTTCAATGGAGTAATATACGAGTATCAAGCACGCATTGAATTTCCAAGCAGATAAGATTCTTAATATAACGACGCACTTTTATGGCACGCATGAAACGGATTGATGCAGTATTAATTAATGCGAAATGAAATGAGCGCTGATTGCGATCCTTCCTTTATCGAACGTGTTATCTGGTGCTTAATAGAACCCCAAATGGTTGATTTATTGTGGCACGTCATATATGTATGGATGTACGTGCGCGTTCTATTTACAATACATGCGTTGAATAGAAGCAAACATTTTATGCCTATGAGGTTGAATCGTTGCAATTGATATGACCTTCAAATAAAAATTCCTCCTTTTTTTGCATAATTTTGGTAAGAAAATATTTTAAGTGATATCTTCAATTGAAAATTAATAAAAGCATTTCATATAAATACGCAGAAATATGGTAAAGGGAAAACAATGTTCTATGAACTTTACCACGAAGCATCGAAAGCAATTCGTTTTACCATAGTAACTTTGAAAACTTGAAAAAATCGGAGGCAGAAGGAAAGTAGAACAACAAAAGACGATCTTTCAAGTGTCCCTTGAATGATCAAGCAAAGCAAAACCAAATGTGTTCCATTCAGAATGTTCTCTTGCGTAAAATCTAAAGGATTGACCAGTAGCCCAGTCCACATGCTACGGCTAACCGGTTTGAGACCTCTTTTAACTAACCGGTTAGTTGAACTCACCCTCAGGTCTACAGTTTCCAAAATTACAAAAAATGTTTGTTCACTTACCTTATTTTTCGATGTATCATGCCCTAAACTTGACAGGGGGAATGTCGGGAGATAGTAATACTCTTGGAGGGTAGCATTCTTTGGGGAGTGCTGCCTCCACGTAACCGAGGAAAATCCCGCAGGTGGAATGCCGGTCGTCAGGAGTACTTTTGGATGGTAGCATTCTTTGGGGACACAGCCCCCACAACCCCTAGGGCTCCTACTGGGATGATAGGTAACGACACTGACTGAATCAGGACTACGCTTTGGACAATGAACTGGAGTTGATGCTTTGGGCTGGCGGATATGATGGTTTGGATCTAGTTGCTTTGCACGGTATCGTCGAGGTGGCACTCGTGCGTGAACGGCTCGAATTCAACTGATATACCGTCTCCGGTAAAACTTTGGCAGGCCACGGAGTAGGTTAGAAGTTCGCACAACTGGGTTGGTGGTGTAGGTTCAGTTGAGATGGACTCCTGACTAGCGCTGGTCCGGCTTTAACCACTGGCCCAACAAGGGCTTGTGCTAACCCTTGCGTGGTCTCCCTACTCTGCAAAGATAACCATGGGACCAAAAAGGTAACTAAACACACAAACGGAGACAGCGGCTCCGAGAAGGACCCAATAAAATTGGAGCAACTGAAAACCCTTAAAAAAGGATAAATAAAATCCAAAAAAGGAAGCACAAATAACAATGACAACGCAACCAGCGGTTGCAGCCACGCTGTTTGCAGCACATCGAGAGCGATACTATAATGATCACAAAAACAACGATGAATACAATGAATGTGAAGACGGACGAAAAACGGAGATTAACAGACAGTATTGTCCAAGCTGAGATTCTTGCGATGTTCGGGCGCAGCAAAAAATGATGCGAACGCCAGAGCGTCTTAAAAAGGAAGAGCGGAAAACTCTGTAGGACGCGCTAGATGTTCGAGCGGTGGGGAAAAATTAAAGGAGCATAAAGAATTCGATGGTTATTGCTGCAACCGCTACCGAAGCAAGGGTTGTAAATCCAAAATAATAACGCACCGTCCTGAAACCCACAAAGAGATCACGGCAGGAAAAGAAAAGAGTGACCAGACAACTAAAGCGTGGTTGTATGGTTTCATCACCAACGTCGAAAATATGGCGGAAGTACGATAACGCCGATAACCTCTCCCAAGAAAAGTGGTCGCAAAGAACAATTGCCGCCCAGCGGCATGAAGAAGAAAGGCTAATCTGAAAAGGGGGAGATGTTTTGAACAGAATAAAATCCGCATGCGACGCGCCAAAAATCAGCAAAAGAATAAGGATTGGGCCCTTGAACTAGAGGAGTACTTAGACCACATAGGGCATTACCGGAGGAGGGCCGAGGAGGACCAGAAGACTGAAGAAAAGCAGAAAATTAAAGAAGCACTGAAGACTGAGCCTACAGGGCACGCGCAGAAACCTCCACCATTCAAACATCAATAAAAGAATGGCGTCTAGCCCAATGGAAGGAGATCGGGATAAAAGTAGGAAGGAAGAGGCACTTGATAGGAGTGGATTGCTAGATCAGGGGTTCCAGACAGTGCTGACAAAAGGAGCGAAGAAAGCCGTAAAGAAACTCCTTCAAAAAGTTTCAGGAAATAAAGTTGGCACGGACAGTCAACAAGAAAAAGACCTGAAGCGAAACAGGAGAGAAAGAAGCCTCGACGAAGACCCCGGCAGCAGGCACTGCTCGGAAAACCCCAAGATGGCCGATCCTACGCAGAAGTGCTGCCGGATATCAGGAGAAATGTAAGGCCCGAAGACACCAACACTACTATTAAAGCAGTACGACCAATGTGTTCGGGCCACATACTGGTCGAATTCGGAGCAGAGGCCGACAATAAAGAAGAATTTTGCGACGCAGTAAAGAAAGTCCTCGGCAAAAGCGTCACTCAAGCTGATGGCAAGGATCGAACTAAGAGACATTGACTGCGTCACGGGCCTGGCCGAGGTAGAAGAGGCCATCAAAAGGCAGCTCCATAGCGTAGGCAGGATCAACGCTAGGCTGACACGTGAAAACCATAGGGAACAACGCATGGCCATGATTGCTTCGAAAAGGACACCGAAGAATTTCTGAATAAGGGCAAAGTAAGAATCGGGTGGGTCTGCAGAATACGGCGAAGAACAGCGCCTCTTCAATGTTTGATATGCCTTGGCTATGGTCACACCGCACAAATATGCAAAGGATCCGATAAGAGTTCCCTATGTTACAAACGCGAAGAAAAGAGTGTACAAAGGAGGCGCACTGTATTCTTTGCATGGATGCTGAGCCAAGACCGGATCTTGGGCACGTCTTGGGATCAGGGGGATGTCGGATATTCTAGGAAGCCCTAGCCAAGGCAGAATCAGAGCCGATTTTATGGTGCTGAGTGAGCAACACCATGTTAAAAGTTTTGCATCATGGTATCCTGATGAAACTGGTACTGACGCCATCTGGGTTCGGAACAGTGATTTCCACGTGGACAATTGTGGACGGGGGATGGTTTCGTGTGGGCTCGGTGCTCAGGGACCACCTTCCTTAGTGTGTACCTAACGCCGAACGAACGGATATCATATTTCCAAGTCAAGCTTAATACTTTGGAGGGAGCTTTTTTGAACGCATACTAAAGCAATCGAATGGGGCATGCCTCAAACAGATCCGTGGGAAAAATGAGTCCTAGAAATGGCGGCCAGGACGGACCTCGTCGTACTAAACACTGGAAGCACGCCAACTTTCCGCCGTATTGGCTGCGAAGGAATCATACAGGACGTGACATTTGCCTCGGAGTCCTTAGTACGGAGGACATACAATGGGAGAGTATTGGAGGACTAATCAGCCAGTGATTATCCGTGCATTCTGCTTGAGATCAGTGATGTTGTCTCCCGACGTCCGTGCTCTCGACCTTCTACATTTGAGTAGAACATCGGAGGGATTGGCGTCAAGATGTTCATCGAGCAGGTGCTCCGCTGTAGGGAGATTCGCAGGGGCAGAAGAACTAGCAGCTCAAGACGTGGTGAACTCAACTATGAGCATCATCACGACTGCTTGCAAAACTTCTATGCCCCGTCAAAAACCCTGGCACGGCAAGCCCGCAGTGTACTGGTAGTCAACTGAAATCGCTGAAAAAAGAAGGGAGTGTCACAAGCTTAGACGTCAAACGGGCGCGGAACCGTGATGAGGAATGCAACCAGGTGGCAGCATATGTTGGCCAGGAAATTCCTTCGCAAATTGATTAACAAGAGCAAGGCTCGCTGCTGGCAAGACCTAGTGGACAATGCGGATCCGTGAGGCTTTGGCTACAAGCTAGTTATGCGGAAGCTTGGCGCCCTACGGAAGCCTTGTATACATGTTGCGGAAAAGATGGATGACATAGTGCGGACACTCTTCCCCACCCATCCCATCCGTCCTGACGCTGTCCATGATTTATAACGATTAGTATTAAATAAAGCGCTTTTGACTTGACTTGACGCTGTCCATGGTGAAACAGCAGTCTAGTATCCACTCTACACACAGTCGGAACTGGAGGAGGCGGTCCTTTCATTGAAAGCGAGGAAGGCTCCAGGTCCAGATGGTGTTCAGGCTGAGGTGTTGCAGCTTGTCTATCACCATTGTCCTGACTTGCTGCTCAGCACATTCAACGCTTGCCTACGGGACGGGGTTTTCCCGGTACGATTGAAGGTGGGGAGGCTCGTGCTGATCAGCAAGGGGAAGGGAATCGCCGTTTGCATACCGCCCGTTATGCGTGCTAGACACTGCTGGGAAAGTGCTAGAGAAACTCATCAAGGGAAGACTCACTGACGCGATTCGTGCTGCTGGGGACCTATCTCCTCGGCAGTACGGCTTTAGAGCAGGACGTTCTACTATCGATGCGATTGCTGAGGTGGTGAGCGCGGTCCAAAAGGTAGAGGCATATAGTCGCGCCAAGCGACGGATCGTCCTGTTGGTGACGCTCGATTTCAGGAACGCCTTCAACTCCGCCAGATGGATTGATATTCTGGATACGCTGGAAACCCCTTCTTAAGTTTCAGAATACAGGTATAATGTAGCTTTTGAGGGACTACATGAGGGACCAAAGACAGCTTTACGACACGACACAGGGCCAATGAAGGATGGAAGTTACATCATGTGTTGCCCAGGTATCAATTCTTGGTCCAGACCTGTGGAACGTGTTTTACGACGGGCTACTGAGGCTGGAGATACCAGATGAGTCGCGCTTGATCGGCTATGCGGATGATGTTGTAGCTCTGGTCGCTGGACGCACCGTTGAACAAGCGCAATTTAGGCTAGGTATGCTAATGCGCCAAGCGAGAGACTGGATGACTGCTCGCGGGTTCAGTTTAGCACTGGAGAAAACCGAAGTGGTCGTCTTGAGAAAAAAAGAGCATCCTTAGAGTAAGGATCATCAGTATTGGAGACAAACATCGAATCGAAGCCAGCGTTGAAGTATCTGGGGCTACTGATCAACTCGAAGATGAGTTTCTCTGAACAAATCAGGGCATCGACAGAGAAGGCTGCTTCGGGCATATTGACTCTGAATCGACTTATGGCCAACGTAGGGGGACCCAACCCATCAAAAAGACGCCTCGATGACTGCTGTAGGGTAAGTGCTACTGTACGGAGTAGAAATACGGGGCGACGCTCTCAGTAAGAAGGTATACCGAAAACGCTTGGCGCAGGTATTGTAAGAAGGAGCACTGAGGATTGCATCTTCACATCCAACAGTCTGTGATTCGGCGGTGAGATTTATTGGAGGCGTGATACCTGTTGCCCTCCTTGCTAGAGAGCGCCGCGCTATTTACCTGCGTCGACACGAGGACGCGAGGGAGATGGTTGCCCGCCAGGAATGACAACACTTTCTCAATGATTGGCACTAGTCTTGGGTGAATTGTACGAAGGGAAGGTGGACTGCGCACCTCATCCCGTATGTGAGATCGTGGTTAAATCGAAGGCATGATGAGACTGGTTTTGCCCAGGAGAGGGAGACGATGCCTGCCACACATTTTTCGCGTGTACAAAATGGGACAGGCTGTGACGGGACCTCTACAGGGAGACGAGAAAGCTCACCCTGGATAGTATAGTCGCGGTTGACAAATGGAACCAGGAGGCACATTATGCTCGGGCAGTCCTAAAAGATAAAAGAAACTCACAGCGCCGGTGACTTCGGGGCTGGGGGATCGCTTGTCCGGTAATTTCTTTTCCCCTCTCCCTTCCCGTTAGAAGAGCCACATGGTGTAACAAAACGAGCGCTGGCCCGAAGTGATGTGTCAAACGATTCCAGGCTGTGCTCTCGGGTTGACAGGGGAGGTGTTTAGTGGGTAGTCTCACACTTAGTGCGTAAATGACATTCACCTCCTAACCACAATGAAAAACTTAATAGAGCAGATATCAAGATTCACAATGATCAGGGGATTCTATCACGAAAGGGAGAGTGGTTCGGGGTATGGGCATAACGACCAAGGTAAGTTATCTAAGCTGATCCCATGCATCAGTGCACCGGTTGACGGTATTACGACTGAGTTCATCTTTGACAAAAAGTATTGCACGAAGTTGAGCAACACGAGGGAACGGAGCTCTGAATCCAATGTATACCGCATACAGGGACATGCTATCAAGTGGTACACAGACGGATCAAAGAGTGCAGACGGAACAGGAATCGGAGTATTTTGACCGGGCACCAAACATTATGAACCAGTGGGAATGGTGCCAAACATATTCCTAGCAGAGATCTATGCAATTGCAGTAAATGCACAGCGTTGCATAAACAAAAGATACAAGGGCAAAATGATAGCCATTTTGTCTGACAGCTAAGCAGCTATTAAAACATTTAAATCATCAAAGATAAAATCGAAGATAGATCAAGAATATTGTTCAAAACTCAATAAATTGCGTTATAATAACAAGATTGCTCTGTACTGGGTACCAGGGCACGCAGGGGTTGAAGGCAATGAAGAAGCAGACCTCTTAGCGAGGAAAGAATCATCTAGTGTTCGTTAGTCCTGCACCCTTCAGTGCGGTCGAGATACACCTTGTGCGGAGACGCCTGATGGAACTAGAAACTAGAGAAGGCAAGAAACACTGGAGTAGTTATCCAGGACTTAAAACATCGAGAGCGTTCCTTACCGACTACGATGAGAAACGATACAAATCGTGCATCAAATTAGGCAAAAATCAACTAAGGAACCTAACAGGGTTTCTCATAGGGCACTGTAAACTTGAAGGACATCGTAAGAAAATGGGTCTTAGGGAGAAGGGCGAGTGTAGGTTTGTAGATGAAACACCAGAACATCTTCTGACGTGCTGCGGAGCTCTGTGTAGTGAAAATAGGGATAAATGTCCGTAAAGGACTGCAGCGATGGTCTGCTGCCTCGGCGAAAGAGGATGGTAATATCAGCCGAGATTGGCCTTGTCTGGAGACGCGTGAATGCGCTGGCAGGCTAGCGTTGCGGTGTCGTGTGGCTGATTCATTCCCCCAGCACAACGACCCACAACAAAAGAATTTCGCATTCACGTATTCTCGGGTCGAAAAATGTAGGTAACTAACGAAGGGGAAAATTGCTTGCTCAGAGAACAAGCCGAAACGAGTCAAAATAGACGGACTTGGGGAGACTTTGTCGTTACCCGACGTTTCTCATGGCTCACAAATAAGAGTGGGGCAACCGGATGGATGTGGTGCCCCCTCGTGGTCATATATTTCCTGTTTGAGCGGAAAACTCATACAAACATACTTTGCATGAGCCTTTCCATCAACGAGAAATATGGATGTGACCGATTTATGTCATAGAATTATGTGATCGGGTCAAATAACCCTATGTGATAAAAAGGGCACGTGAGCGGAAGGCCACTCAACCCGGCAAGAGCCCCTGAAAACGACCAAACAGATGGAGCGCGCCCGATGGCTAGCCCATGTCATGTGGAAAACCTTCCATCGTGGCGGGTCCTATACCCGGTCAGACAGGACAAAATGGAAAGACCACATTTATAATTTAGCAAATCATTGTATTCTTACTTGACACGGGAGACCATGATCTCGACCGATTTGCTTCCGCCAGTTGTCTCGCAGATCTCTGACCCAGTCGTGCGTTCAAACTCATGGATAGTTCTTCTTCTTAGCGCGATTGTTGTTCAACAAACTTTTGATACTGTACCAAATTTCCAATCACTGGCGGCTTTGGAATCAAAACACTTCGTTCGCTATGAACGCTTGGAATTGGTTCATTGTGCCAATCACGGGTCCATAACTCTCCCTTATTCGCCGCTGCTTTAATTTTCCCTTTCAGACAAATATTAATTTTATCTTTGTCCAAGTCTTTTTCACATTTGGCATAGTATCTTGCTACATAATTATTGAGGCTCTCAGGCCATGCATCTGTGGGATTGTTGAATGGATTTGGTTTTTTGAACGCGGGCTGATGTTGTGGCGATTGCTGCTGCTGTTGCTTCTGATGCAAAATATTCAATGTTTGCTGATGGCTTAGGTGCAGAGAATTGGTGTGTGAAGTATTTTGTGCTAATAATGGGGACTGGGGTACAGAATCTAAAGAAAGAATTGGTGGTGGGGCTTAGAGAGATCTGGAGTTAAAATAGGAGGCGGGATGCTTGTATCGAATAAACTACTGGGCGCATTATGCTGCTGAGGTTTCGCCTGCTGCTGTTGTTGCTGCTTTTGTTTGTTCTTATTGCGCTTGTGTTTCTTTTTTCCACCAACGGTGCTACCGCTCATGGTATTATTGGTCGGTATGGTACTTACAGGTGAAGTAACCAAATTGCTAGGGGCAGAGATGCGCTTTTGTTGATTCAAATTAAATCTGATCCCTCCAAACTGATTTTTCGGAGTACTAATATTTTGTTGTTGTGGAAAGAAACTTGGACGATGAACAAAACTTGCAGGGGATACACCATTTTGCCCGCTTTGATTTATTTGAGGCAACGGTGGTTGTGCTTCCCCGCCACTTTTGTCGCTATCGTCTGATTTCACAATAACCGCATTGCAAAATCCTGGCGGTGCATTCACATAAGCTGTCGTCCCAGGAATTAAATTGTTTGTGATTGCGACTGTTGTTGTTGTTGCTGCTGTTGCATTTGAGCATCGTGTTGTCACGCCGACAAGCTTGTTTAGGCACACTAAAATTTTGGGTAGGAGATAGGAGGGTTTTTGAGCATCGTGTATTTCCCCTCCCTGTGCGCCCCCCGAAGCAAATTTTGCCAAACTCATCAAGACCTTTCATTTGATACCCATATCGGCTACCTTCAATGAAATTTTTTTTTCGGGGGGTCACTCTTCTATATGGGGAGACCCCCCTTAAATACCTTATAAAATTTTTTTGTAGTTGAACTTTGAAGAGATCACCACTTTACACCTACATACAAAATTTGATGTTTCTAGCTTAAGTAGTTTCCGAGAAAAACTGCTGTGACACACGGACGGACGGACGGACGGACGGACAGACGGACAGACTGGTCGCGAAACTAGTAGGGTTTTGTAAAATTATTTTACAAAACCCTAAAAAGTACAATTCAAATTCCGCTTAGTCTATGATTTTAGCAATATCGCAACAAAATGTTGGTCGGTTAAAATGAAATAACACTGCTTTTTTTAAGCAAGAATATATTTATTGTGATTGTCATTAAAGTTCAATATCAATCTTTATATTCTTAAGATACTAAAAATGTGATTTTTTGAAGCTTGAGTAATAATTTTATGTCTGAAGAAAAGCTTGCGATATCTGTTTTAGTTCTGTAAAGCAAGAATTATAAATAGTTTGTGTTTGAGATATTTTTATGAAAATATTTTATTTGGCAAAAAATCTGTGACTAAAATGAAGAAATTATATACACAACTCAATATTTGGGAGTGCAAACATATACACATCGAATCAACATGTGGTTATATTTCACGTACGAGGGCGGTCCGATAAGTACTTAGCCTCACCGCCCAATGGAACATCTCTCAAGAGAGATTCACTATCGTGTAGTACATTCTCGTAGACGGCTACTGTCAAAATTTCAGCCGAATCGGACACGTAGTTTTGTTTTGACTGCGTGTGGAGGCGGGCGTGTCTGCGGATTTTAAGAAAAGTGGAGAAAGAGCAATATCGGTCGGTGAATCGATTCTTGTTTTTGGAGAGGAAATCGAGCAGCAAAATCAAAGAGCGCTTGGATGCTGTGTACGGTGACTCTACCCTTGCGATAGTGACCGTGAAAAATTGGTTTAGCCAGTTTCAACGTGGTCGCCCGTCGGCTGTTGATGAGCCACGCGCAGATGCCCCCAAAAGGCTTCCACGGAAGACAACATGACAAAAATCCACGAGCTCGTATTGGCAGACCGCCGATTGAAGGTGCGCGAGATAGACCACGTGGGTCATATCCTCTATGAAATTTCGGGCATGAGAAAACAGTCGGCGCGATGGGTGCCGCGTTTGCTCACTCCAGACAACAAATGCAACAGTGAGGCCTCTTCAGAGTAGTGTTTGACGCTGTTTAAGCACAATCCGAAGGAGTTTCTGCGTCGTGCTCCGAAGAAGGCGAAGTCGGTCCTATCGCCCAAAAGGTGATGGCCACCGTTTTCTGGGATCACAAGGTGTGATCTGCATCGACTATCTGGAGAAGGGCAAACGGTCACAGGGCTCTACTATGCCGAATTATTGAGCCGATTCGACGCCGAATAACAGAAAAAGGCCCCATTTCATGTAGAAAAAAGTGCTCTTCCACCATGTCAACATACCGGCTCACACCTCCGCCATCGCCACAGCCAAATTAGTCGAATTGGACTACGAACTGCCACCCCATCCACCGTATTCTCCAGATTTGGCCCCGTACAACTTTTTTGTTTCCAAACTTGAAAAAATCACTAGCCCAAATCGAATGAGGAGGTCATTGCCGCCATGGAAGCCTATTTTGTGGACCTCTTTCTTGAAAACGTATTTTTCAGACGAGTCAAAGAACTTGGAGCAT
Source organism: Odontomyia ornata (assembly GCA_963969285.1). Taxonomy (NCBI): domain Eukaryota; kingdom Metazoa; phylum Arthropoda; class Insecta; order Diptera; family Stratiomyidae; genus Odontomyia; species Odontomyia ornata. The sequence continues at coordinate 155,171,752 of OZ017738.1, read as the reverse complement.
CGCTGGATCAAGTGTAGCGAGCTAAGAGGAGATTGTGTTGAAAAATAAATTGCCACTTTTCCAAAATTCTCGTTTTTCTTTTGTAGGCTAATTACTTATCGGACCGCCCTCGTACGTACTATTAAAATGTGGCTATATGAATAGGGTTGAATCACATATTCAACTTTTGAAACAAAAATTTTAGGATTTTTTATTTTTCATTTGCTTAAAATCTGAAAAAATTATAGACTTATATACGCACTAGACCCAGATATGCGTCAGGAATATGAATAATAACTGTAACAAAGAAATGCGTACTAACCAAATCCAACTATGTACATCAATTTATGTCGACGACTAGAAGAACTGCTGAAGAAATTGACGCAAACGCTAATCTAAAGCTTGGAAAAAATTTACGAATTCGGCTAATAAATTTAATAAAGAAAAAATTTATCGCTGCTATTATTCTGCTAGCAAAAGAACAAGGTCAGATATAACCATGCAAAAATTTGCGAAAATTCTTGTCCACGAAAACAGCTGAAAAACTCGTATGCCTTTGGGTTGACGCAAGCATCTCACTCTTCTTATCGAAGTGACCAAGTTTCGAATTTATCTACGAACACGCGAGCGACGTCCAATGAGGTGAGTGCAAAGTCAATGGAAAGATACTCATATCTATGAATTCGATACTGTGCATGACAAGCATTTTTCCCCTTCCAACATTTTTCGACTCATGACGCGATCATCAGGTGATCACTTAAGCTCGCATGTTTTTCCTTATTTGTTTTTCTTTTTTATTTAATCTACATGAATCGTACGATCTTAAGATATAGCCGTAAACACACACCTCAAGTCGAATGACCTTAGGTCGAGTTTTATGCTAGGTGGAAGACAAAAGTGCAGCGCTACAGGTAAATCTACGCGCGAGTTTGCTGAGGCTGAAGACTCACTTTCTATAATGCAGAATGTACGTGCTCCGCATCGGGTAAAGCGCTGAAATGAACAATCTTTAATTAGCTGGCTAAATGGCGTCTCCGCAACTGGAATGCACAAATATCTTGGGAGGTTGGAATGGCCCACATTACTCGTAACGTGTAAGACGAGACAACTCGCGGATGGTTAGCGGCGCCTTCCCACTGACGACATAATATTTACATTGCAGCGGACCATTGATCGGGCGATTTGTTTTCTTGAACAGGATTGGCTGAGACAAGAGGCTTGTCTAGTAGCGCGATACGACGTGTTTTTGCTGAACCCAGATAGTGGCTAAGAGTGTTTACTGAAAGCTTTAGCTTGAGTGGATAATTTGTAATCAAAAAGTTGCACATGTCGATTTAAATTTAGAATCGCGATAGCGCGTGGTTGAAGATTAGCTTGATTAGTGAGTAATGCTTTGACGAATCATTGAATAGGATTTGAATATCCTGTTTAGGGTTTTTGTTAAAAGAATTTCAAAAAGATCTAGAAGTTGCTGTCCGTCCTCCCATGCGACACAGCAAATGTTCTCAGAAACTACTGATTATAGAAGCTACGAGTACAATCACCAAGCTTTGTAGAAAGGTCAGAAATAGTGATCTAATGGAAGTTTTGGCTTTATCGACATTTTCAAAGGCTTTTAAGGGGACTCATCATATATTGGTGACCCTTAAAAATTTGTTTTTGTCAAAGTTAGTCCAGTGGATTATCAAATGAAGATGTTTAAGAATCTGAAACTAAAATGTCGGTTTCCGCAGCAGAGGCCAAAATTATGAAACACTTTTATTCTTGCCTACTCCCCATACATTATCGATCATATTAAGTATATTAAGCTGAACTTTATTCTGGAGTTACGAGCAAATTGATTGCAGCCTTCAAAATTACAGTTCGAACCAATCTAGAATTCTGGCCTCCAGGTGTATTCATCAATAGGTTCTTTCCGAATCGTAAGCAGAACAATCCTACGTCCTTTCGCACCAGAAGAAATAACTCTTAGGCCTTGAAATCCATTACAGCTAGGGCTGCCATTCGTCCGGAATTCCCCGGATTTATCCTAGTTTAGAGGGCGTCCGGGAGGGGTTTCCTAAAACAATTTTTGTGTCAGGAGAATCACAATTGATTGAAATGCAATGCGGGAAACGCCTTTATCGTCAATTCGAAACATTTTAGCAGATTTGCGCTGACTTTGTAGAGAAGTTGCTTTGACCTCATCCTTTTCATCAACTGTGATACCTGCATGATGGCGTATTCATACATGACGTTTTTTTTTCTTAGTTGGTACATTTATAAGGAAAAATTAAACTTGGATGTAAATTTTCTGAAGTGCTCACATCATACACGTTATCGTGTCTACAGGGTTGATTTCAAAGGGTTTGTAAATTCTCATCATCTGAACTACTTGAACTACAGCATTATAAAAACTTTGCCTGTTAGCAATCAAAAAATGAATCAGTTCTTCATCGCCATGTGTTTCTATGCTCGATAAACTCTGACGTAAGAGCTTCATTTTCGCACTCTTCATGTGAAATGCCTTAAATTTTATTTCTTTTAGCAATTTAGTATGTTGGTATAATAGTATCGACACATCCAATGATCTCTGCCACATAATTTTTGTTACATTCATGATACCGAATATGGGGTCTAAATTTTATAGGACTAACATTTTCATAGCATCAATTTAATCTTCCGATATTTCGTGCAGCAAAACAGAGGAATTTTTCAAAATACTAATAAGCCCCGCAGCTATTTCGGCATCTTTTCCTTTCAAAACGTAATCAGCAGTTTTTTGAGCACACCGCCTACACAATCCATTGGCTCATTTCCGTGCCCTACATCGCTTTATGTCCAAGGAAAATATTCCAATAAATTTTTTATCCACAAGCAAATGTTAGGGTGGTTTCAGTATTGTGAGGTTGCACCGTCTGAGAAGAAATGGAGAGCATTAAAAAAAATAGCATAGGTGTCATATGTCCATAAATTGCATGGGCCTGATGGTCCAGATTCTTGCTGACTGAACAAACAAAGTTCTTTGAACGGAATCAACAGTTTTTTCATAAAAACACCCGTGCGGATTGTAAGCTTTGTCCCAAAAACAAGTTTCTTCATATCAAAAATCTTTCTAAGTAATGACGTTCTGAGATTTTTCACTGTACTAGTAGTTAAGTTAACCACTTTTTTCGCTCCTCTCAGAACCCTGTCCTCGTTTGTTACTTGCTACTGAAAATAATCAACTGCACCCTGATTATTACCAGGGTTTATTCCAATTTATCTGCAAATAGTACATGAACCAAATATACAGTCATAGGAGGTAACATCGTAGCTGTATGCTTTAATTAATTCAATCGTAGAATTATATTTAAACTCCTCCAATCTATTCAATTTGTATACATTTATTTTCAGATTAAAATGCTCAAGCGTAAATGCACGTTTAACTGTGAATTGCGAAAAAAAATCCTATGTTAAAAAAGGAAGATATGACTGGGAAGTACTTTGCACAATTTGTTCTGCATATATTTCCATTGCAAATAAAGGTATTTCCGACATTAAAGAGCGCCTGAACACACAAAAACACAAAGCTTATTCAAAAGGCCAAGTAAGCAGTTCCAATATCACGGCTTTCTTCGAAAAATCTAAGCCTAGTTTAGAAGAAAACCTTATTCGAGCAACCGAAGGTGCGATGGCTTATCACACGGTTGACCATCACATGTCATTCAAACCGTTGGACTGCAGTAATTGTCTCAACCGAGTGATGGTTTCGGAGTCAAATATAGCAAAAAAATTTGACATGTAATCGCACAAAAGCTACAGCTATTGTAAATATCGTATTGAGCTCATTTTCAATTGCCGAACTCAAAAGTGATCTCATAGATGTTGAATTTTTAAGTGTATCTACCGATGGTAGTAATCAACGCAGTATAAAATTATTTTCCATCATAATACAGTATTTTGAATAACAAAAAAAACAGTATCACATCAAAGCTTCTTGAAATCGAATCAAAAATCGGATACAATCGTTGAAATTATTATGAAGCAACTTTAGGAGCATAATCTTCTATCGAAATGTATAGGATTTTCTGGTGACAACTGTAACACAAATTTTGGTGGGTGGAGTAGATCAGGAACAAATAACGCCTTCTACAAGCTGCGAAGTAAACTTAATCCAAACATTGTTGGTGTAGGATGTTCTGCATATATACTTCATAACGCTGTGCACCATGAATGTGACCTACTTCCTGTTGACGTTGAGACGATGATATTGAAAATTTACAACTTTTCGTCAATTTATACAGTTCGAACAGAAACTGTAAAAGGATTCTGTATGGCCGCTGAATCGGAATACCACCAACTTTTATTCCACTCAAAAACACGATGGCTAAGCCTTTTTCCCGGAATCGAGCGGTTTATAAAAATGTATGATCCATTGAGAAGTTATTTTGAATGCTTGGATATACCACCCGTATTGGTTGAAATTTTCTTCGGAGATCCACTATCGGAAGCATACTTGTTTCTTATTCATTCAGTGATGAACGTTTTCCACGGAAAAATCGAAATCTTGGAAAAAAGTGATAACTCAGTTATCGAAACCAGAAACATATTGACATCTCTAAGTAAAATGTTAGACGACAGAATAAAAAAAAACTTTGTGCCGATTAAGATTCAAAGTATTTTGAACAAACAAGATGAAAACATGAAAAAAGAGTTAAAAAAATTGTTTAAATTTTTACACCGAAATGAAATCCTACATAGAAAAGTGGGAAAAACCAATGAAGGGCTTTGAATCTTAGTGATGGAGATAAGCTGTTAACCGTAAACCAGCTGTAGCAGAATTTTTTTCAACCGCCGAATGCTCTTTTATATTCTGAGCTGCTCAAAATTGCCCAGTATTATTTTTGTATACCAGCTCATAATGCGAACGTGGAAAGAGTTTTTTCGCTAGACTTGCAGCAGTGGACGAAGGAGAGAAACTCACTAAGCACACATACAGTTTCTGCTCTGATCAAAATGAAATACAATTTCAAGGACCTGACTCGCTCCGACTTTTACAGATGCCTTTCTGAAAGGAAAGATATTTTAGCGAAAATTGGAATGTCTGAAAAATACCAAAATAATTAACAAAAATACCAAAATGAGAAAGAGTTCGATCTCGTTAAAAGTAAAACATGTTACTTGCTCTTAATTTACATTTAATAAATAGTTTATCTACCTAACCGAAGTTCATGAATTATGATTTGTTGATGAAATCTAGAATGTATAGTTTATTTTATTATATACAGAACCAAAAATTATAAGTTTATATAATTTGGTGCCTAAAAGGAGAGTGCTCCTAATTATTTTTGTTACCAGATAACCTCAGAAAGAGAAGAATGTTTAATTTTATTTGAGTATTATATTTGCCACGCTGTCGTTTGGATCGCAAACAAGCAGTACAAATGAATAATATAATGAAAATGTAAACGATGTTGTTGTTTTCAACGCTGCAATATTGTTTTTCAGCGGCGTCCGGAGAAAAAACTCGATTTCAACCAGATGTCCGTAGTTTTTAAAATTTTTGTCCGGCGCCGGCAATTTGTGATGGCAGCCCTAATTACAGCATAAATCATTTACATTATTGAGTAGAACTTGCTATTATCAACATGTTCGTGCTCCAAGGACTAAGACAACTGAACTTAGCTTTTCTTCTATCCTTCCGTATAATATCATCTTTCTAAAGCCCGGTCCAGACGCTACGTCTTGCACAACGTTTTGCGTGCGCAGTTATAGTTAAGCCCTACCAGCTCAAACATCGCTGCAACTGCACAGTTCTATGACCAGTTCTAAAACGTTGCCTTTTTCTCGTCCACACACAACATTTTGCCTGCAACGTTTTAGTTTGCGCAGGCAAAACGTTGTGCAAGACGTAGCGTCTGGACCGGGCTTAACAGAAAGATGGCTGACAGATAACATTGATAGTAGCGAGCTCCTCTTCCCCAACCATTTAATCATCCGCTAAGATAGACGTGATGCTACTGGTAAATTTGACAGTGGAGACGTTCTTGTGGGGGTTAATGTTTCTCTTACTAGCGAACCCTGCGATGATTTTACTCCACCTTCATCTGTTGAGTGTATCATCGTGCAAGTCTCTATTTGACTCTTCGCAACAGCTTCATTTACGTACTCATATATTCTTTGTAACAGCCCTGCTATTGTTTATGAACGTTTCTTTGCGGGATTCTTGAGCTACATCGATACCGGTTGCCTATCCACCCCCATATTGTTCTGTTGTTGTTGTATTACTACAGCCCCTTTCGGGCCTTCCCTTAGAGATAGAGTATCCCATTGTCATGATCGAATGTATTCGGCACTCCACAAGGTGATATGGGCAGCATCACGCTTTGACCGTATGTCCGTCCACCCAGCTGCGACACGTTCTGACTTTAAACCAGCACGTATGCTAACGGGCTTAAAGTTCGTCCGAAGAATCAGTCGAACTAAATCTCGCTGCCCTCAGCGAGATTTGAACAGGGACATACGGCTTACGGGATGAGTGCTCTAACCACTACGCCACGCGGACTATTGTTCTGTGGTGACTTCAATTTACTTTCTATTGTTTGAGACGACTTGTATCTCTACATACTTTCTAATGGTAGTGTGTCGTTTACTGTTTCTTCTTTTATTTCCCTGTATTTTTTCTCTCAATTCTAACACTATTCCTAATGCCAATAAAAATGTACTTGATCTTGTTCTTTCCAACTTGCCACTTTCTTCTCTGGCTACATCTCTGGCACCCTCACCCTTTGTAAAACTAGATCCCCAGCATCCACCACTTTCCATTGGGCTTGCTATCACATCTTCTCGGTCTTTGAGAAGTTCCTTGCCTTCCCGCTTTAATTTTTTAAAAGCTAATCTATCGAGATGGAAGTTAGCCTTAATGCCGTGAATTGGTATTCCTTCTTCAGTAACCTTCACATTGAAGTTTGTATTGATAAGCTCTATATGTTTCTCTCGTCCTTAATCTATCAATTTACTCCTTCAATGCCATCAAGGAGGCTTAAAGGTGCTCGTTAGTTTAATTTAGATGTTGCCGTAGCAATTAAAGCAAAAGATATCCATCCAGTGGTCTTCAAAGTGACTTGGCTAATTTCAAAGAGCGTCGTGCCGCTGCTAAGAAAATTGCCGCCACTGCATATCGTGCTTACGTTAACCATATTGAAACTTCACTAATGTGAATCAAAGTCCTGCGTTCTGGTCGTATGTGAAGTTCTTAAAGAGCTCTGTCTCTCGCTTTTGTCTTGATGCTGTAACATCGTCTCCTACTCAGGAATCCTGTGAACTTTTTGTTTCTTTTTTTTTCTTTCTTTTTCATACCCTTCATTCACACAATCTTCTTTCTCTTTTCGCTTTGTGTTCCTCTTTCAGTTATTTTTAATTTGAATTTATCTTCTGGCGATTTTCCTTCGCACTGGACAACCACCATTTCGCTGTCAAAGATATGTTTTTGATTCCATCTGTTCGGGCAATACTACAAAAAAAAAATCCTCTAATTTCAAATTGCCAGCTCTACCGGCTCTTGGCCATGATTTGAGCATTTTGCTGCCATATGGTCTATACGACCGCACGTGAAATACTTGCGCTTATTTCGTTACTTTGGTTTATTTCGTCGGTTATTATCATTACGTCGGTGATCAGTAAATAACATGTTATGTTCATCATCCTGCTCCACGGCACGTCAACTTTTGTAATCATTCAATATTTTGCCTTTAAGAGTATCCGGATCAGGCAAATCGTATTTCCGGCTGATTGCACACCGAAAATTTTCATAACTCGGTAGCAAACTTTTTAATGTGAGTGTTGAAACTATTTTGCCTTTTTTTTCTCTTGTATAACTGTTTGCTATTTTGCTCTCTCATTTTCTTTTCTCTTAACAATAAGTCTAAAAGTAGATTTCGGACAGATCGATCAGACCATGAACACCACCGCTGCCATTTAATTATTTATCCATTTATTCTTATATTTAATACGTAGTACTTATACGAGTAGAATTGAATCAAAACTGGTGCCGAAACCCAGGACCTTTACGAAGAAATAATGGATATATCGAAACGGGTGGTATATCGCGGCCAATTAACGAAGATATCAAAGGATATTTATCGAATCCGGACACAAAACGTGAAGACCATGAGGCTTTGGGTGAGGTCGAAGAGGAAATAGTTTCCTATATCGAACAAATAACAGTCGCGATTGACAATCTCAAACGCTTAAATAGCGAGTTAAAGCCTTCAATAAAACCTGAAGTGGCGCAAAAGGAATACGAGTCCATAGTCGAGTGAGTAAAAAGACAAAGCAGCCGGCATATTATCTCGACTAAAACAGCGGCTTACGCGTTTTCGCGAACTTTCGTCTTGGATGACGGGTCAACTTCGGACCTCCGTTATGCCTGAACGTGCTGTAAATGTCGCGAAGCTTCCTAAATTAACGCTAAAGGTTTTCAGTGGTGAACTTCGCGACTAGCTTCTCTTTTGGGAACGCTTCCGGACAGCTGTTCATGATCAGATATAAATGGCGCCGACAAATTTAATTAATTTGCGACTATTTGTGGAAAGGCTGCAGAATCTATTGCTGGCTTCACACCAACCAATGCTAAGTACGATTCAGCAGTCTCTTTATTGTTGGAGCAATATGGTGATCCCTATGGACTGATCGACCATACTATGCACCAATTTATGTGCCTTCCACACAAACATTCTCGTGACGACCTAACGAACCTACGGAAACTGTACAATATTGTTTAACCTACCAGATCATTAACAGTTTTAAACGTCCCATCATCTCAATACTCTATAATGTTAAAGAGCTAATATAATTTTGAAATCTCGAGCGAATGGTGTAAATACACTACCGATCTCCACCTATTACAAGAGCTATCAATTCAACCCTAGATCTTCCGACTCCGAGTCACCAGTGGAACGACAACTACATAGCTTCGCAGACGCAAGTCTGCTTATGGTACTGTTGCGTATGTTCGAAGTACATATCCTGATAGGCTCTTTTCTATGTGCCAAAAATTGAATTTCTCCTCTTAGAAGTAGAGAATCCACGGCTATTACTCTTGCGAAGCTTGAACTTACTGCTTCCTTACAATCAGCTAAACTGTTAAACTATTTGAAGGGTAATATTCAAATAAAGTTCGAAGCGGAGTATCTCTGGACAGATTCCATGATAGCTTTGCACTAGATTCGAAATGAAAAACCTCAACGCGACGTTTTCGTCAACAATCGTGTGCGAGAAATAAAGCGAATAACGGAAGTAAATAATTGGCGGTGCTGTCCAGGATCTATAAATTCAGCAGACTTTCTAACTCGAGGAATCAACGTTACTGCACTCCTTAAGGCAACGAATTGGTTTAATGGACCCAGTTGGCTGTTAAACGAACTAGATTGGCTACCAGGTGAAGAAGACATATTAGATGCGTAGAGCTTTTTAACTGTTGTTTTCTGTCAGCGGTAGGAAACTAATAAAGAAAGTTTGCTAACGGTAGAGGATTTAAGCAGTCTTCCAAGGTTGTTACGACTACTGCTTACATGTTTCGTTTTATTGATCGTCTTCGTAAAATTCCTCTTAATATTTAATTGCTTCCGAAGTTTGACGAGCAGAAATCTACTGGTTGAAACTTAGCCAGTTTAACGCATATAAGAGGGAGGACTGCATTGTCTGGCAATCAAACCTGCCCTAAAAGTTCTCCTATATTATCTTTAAACTCTTTTATCGACGAAGATGGGGTTTTAAGAGTTGGAAGCCAACTTCGAGAATCAGGATTCAATTTTGACGAAATTTATCTGATTTTCATGCCTAAAAGATCACATTTAACAAATTTGCATATTATGTACGCGCACGAAAAGGCATTACATGGAGGAACAAATGTTACTCTAGTCTTTCTTCGTAAACGATTTTGGGTCATCAGTGCTCGTCAAGCGGTGAAATTTATGTTAAAGCGATGTGTCGTTTGCAGACGGGTCAAAGGAAAACCCGTGGACCAGATCTTTGCGCCAATACTTAAGGAGCGATTACTCGCAACACGTACCTTCGAAACAGTGGGGATGGATTTTACTGGTCCCTTTTACGTTCGATCAAGATCAAATGAACAAACGAATCGAAAAGTATGTATTTTCTCGCAACATGTGCAATAATTCGGGCGGTTCATTTAGAATTGCTTAACCTCACAACGGAATCGTGCATTTTGGCCCTTAGACGATTTTTTGGTAGACTCGACGCACCTTGTCTTATCATTTCTGATAACGCCAAAACCTTCAAGCGATCTGCTAAGGAGTTCAAGGAGTCAGAAATGATTATACAATCCGAAAGTTTCCGAAACTTTTTGCCCAATGAGCACATTTCGTGGAAGTTTATTGTTGAAAGAGCTGCCTGGTGGGCGGCTTTTATGAGCAATTAGTAAAAACCGTTAAGGAAATCCTTAGAGTTTCGATTCAATGAACTACGGTAACGTTTGATCAGCTAAATACTTACATCATAGAAGCAGAATTTGTTACCAACGCTCGTCCTTTGACGTATGTACGCGACGATCTTCAGGATCTATCGGCTCTAACACTGGCTCATTTTATAATCGGAGCCTTTCCTTCAAGTTTACCTCCATCATCTTTACGAGGAGCTGATCAACAGATACGCGCTAAGCGGCAGTCAAGGTTTCGATACGCAAACTTATTCTTCAAACGCTTCCAAACCGAATACGTACAATCGCTCAGATGAGCCCACCATGCTCCGAAACAATTCTCACGTGAGTTAAAAGTAGGCGATGTCGTAATTGTTCATGATCCTACTACTCCTCGTCTTTTCTGGAAGTTAGCTATTGTACAAGAAACATTTCCTGGACGGGATCTTCAAATACGGTCTTATCCTGTTAGACTACATAATGCCACAATCCTCAGGGACCTGTGCAGCACTTGTATCCCTTGGAAATTCCTTAAATTTTTACTCTACAAATTCGGCGGCGGCAGGATGTTGAAACTATTTTGCCTATTTTTCCCTTGTATTATAACTGTTCGCTATTTTGCTCTCTCATTATCTTTTCTCTCCACAATGAATTCATATTATACGAAGCAGTCTAAAAGTAGAGTTCGGACAGATCGATCAGACCATGAACACCACCGCCGCCATTTAAATATATTATCCATTAATTCTTATAATACATAGTACTTATAGAATTGAATCCGGTGTTTAATGAGCACAACTAGTATGTCTTTTGGAATGACACTTTCCATGCTTTCCAGCTGTTCCACTGAATTTGAAAGACATTCTCTGATGTCATCGTTTTCTTCTATTTGACATGATGTAATCTCGGTGATAATTCTATGTTGCGCACAGTTTCAGCCAAATTTCTCTTGATGTGGCTCATTCCGTCACGCTCTTCATTGTCTGCCATCGCCTTCTGGTCGTTTGCAGTCCACTTTGCCAATTCGCTCGCACTTGTTTCATCATTAATGGGGGTGGCTGTTTTAGCTGCAATATCTACACTTACGTATCCCCATTTATTGAGTTTAATTTCATCCAGACATCATAATTCGACTTATTTAGTACTTAAAATCGAGATGAACCGTTCGAATACATGTGGTTATTAACGCCACGCGATTAATGATAATGAACTGATTTTTGGAAGATAAACTTCGGTTTATTTAATTAAGTCACTAATTTCACTAATGGGATCATAACCTGTAGCAAAAAAGAAATAAATTTCGTTTTCTCTCAGCTGTTAACATCTCAGGTAAGTTCACGTAGAAAGTTGCTAGCGATGGTGGCGCTACATTACTCCCTCCCGAGTGACATTGGCAATGTTGACATGTGACGATATGTTGGTCGATGAAAGGCGTCTAGGCTTGGAAGCGTCGCCACAACTTGCTACTCGGCAATATGTCCTCATCATAGTTGGCGGAGCATTGGTGGGAGGCAATGTGCAACGTCGCACTGGTGAAGGTGACTGCTGACTCGGGATTGCGTTAATGGCGTTGACGCTGTGTTGAAATTTGGAGGATAAAATTCGGGTGATACAGTCGGTGATGGTTGTGTAATGGGTATTGCAGTCGTTGGCGGTGTTGCGTTGCGTACTTGGGGGGTCGTCTCGGGCGAAACGGCTGACAATGGTTGCGTTCTGAACGTTGATTTTGCTGAATCATCGCTGCAATTTTTGGGTGAAGAGACTGGGTCTGCTTCGATGAACGTGGGTTTGAGTCTCTCCGTCGAAACATTTACTTTTCGGCCGTTGACATCGATAGCGTAAACCACGTTTGAAACTCGTTGTAGCACTTTATGGGGGCGGAAGTAGGGCTACGTGAGCGGCATCTTGACGACATCCACTCTTAAGAAAACATGAGTGCAGGTACCCAGGTGACGGTTGGCGAAAGTCGTTCACGAGTTACGGTGTAGTTGGGGTACAGGGCGTAGTTGGCATGCCGACGAGGAATTCGTGGGGGGGACTACTAGTCCTCCCGGGAATGAAATCGTTGTCCCGTATAACATTTCTGCGCACGAAGCTGACAGGTCCTTCTTGACGGTTCCTCGCAATTCCAATAAAATGGTGGGGAGTTCGCTGGGCCATTGTGTGGTTTTTTCGTGGCACATTATGGGAGACTTGGGCGTGCGATGCCAACGCTCGATCATTCCGTTTGAAGCCGGATTGTACGGAGTGGTTCTGATCCTTTCGCAACCCGTCAAGACAGTTAGCCCTTTAAATAACCACAACTAAACTTTTTTACACAGCTGAAAAGCTTTCTCTGACTCGAGGGTCCAGATGATTGCCGTCTTGTCATTCTTCTCTGAAGTGACGCAGTAATTATTTCATGGCGCTTAGAGATTGGCTCCATTTCGAATCAAGCGTCGGTAGAAGTGACTTGTTCCCGAAAACCGATGTAGCTCACTAACTGTCGAGGGTTTTTTATAATTTTGAATCGCTTGGACTCGTGACGATGGTGCTGAAATGCCGTTTGCATTAATACAGTGGCCTACATACTCAACTTCTTTTGCTCCAAACGTAAATTTCGCCACGTTGATTACCATGCCGTACTTGGCAAAGCGTTTAAAAACCAGTCGAAGACGCTTCCGTGTTGTTAAATCGTCTATATAGCATGTGCAATAATTGAGGCCTTGGAGCACCTGGTCCATGAATCGTTGGAAGGATTGTGCTGCATTTCGGAGACCGAATGTCATAGCTGTGAATTTGTCTAGACTGAATGGAGTTGTTACCGCTGTTTTTGGAATATCCTATTCCTTAATTGGTATTTGATGAAGGCCTTGAATATATCAAACTTTGAAAAAATTCGTTTGCCGACAAGATCAAGTGTTATGTCCTGAATATGGCGCATCGGATAGCTGTCTGGAATGGTGAAAGCATTCAGTCGTCTGTAGTCGCCACACGCGCGCCACGAGTCATCCTTTTTACGGACGAGATGAAGGGGACTTGCTGCCCATGGGCTGCTTGATGGACGACAATAGCCCCTATCCAATAAGAATTGGAATTCTGCTTTCGCGGCTTTGTATGTTACTTGATCGAGCCGTCGAGGGCGAAATGCTATAGGCGAGCCAGTGGTTATTATATGATGGCGGACGGTATGGGGGGGGATTTGTTATGTTTGGGAATTCTTTGAGAAGTGCGTGATAACGCGTTTTAACATTTACTGTCGCGATGGAATCAAAATGGCCTCGACTAATTTCACCTAGCGCTGAATTTCTTGTACGAATATCTACAAGCAGGCCATACTGTCTCAAAAAAATCAGCTCGAAAGATTGGGCGCGCGACTTTCGCAACATGAAAACTCCATCGAAAACTGCGGCGAATCCCAAACGACAAATCAAGCGCTGTCCTGCCGAAAGTATCAATCTGTGTGCCGTTTGCCGAGAACAGCCTATATGTGGATAATCTACGGATACCTTGTAAAGTCGAGGCAGAAATGACGGACACATCTGCACCGGTGTCAACTGGGAACGTTAATTTAGTTTTGGGGATTATGAATTAGCAGGTGATTTATGGAGGAACTTCTAGCTATTGCTTGCGGTGCTAATGGTTCAATGAAGTTTCCGACGGTGAAACGTGAAATGCGCACGGAGGTCGGCAGCGTCTAGCTGCGGCACCGAAATTCTTGTGAAAATAACACCAATCGTTAGTTGGTTTCTGTGGGGCTGATACCTTCTGTCGTGGAGGATTTACATGCGTTGCACTTTGCGCCAACTCCCTAGAAAGAGCTGGACTGAATGCGATCAACTTCGGACCGGAGCTCCAAAATCTGTTCTTCAACGCACCCGTCGTTAGGGTTTTCTATCGCATGTGTGTGTCCGACGTTGCACGTTTGCGATGACATCCGATGTGTCATAGCTCGCAATGCGATCCGCAGTGCACGCCAATTTTTCGAGGTTATCGGATTCTGACACTGATGGCGCGAATGAAATATTACTTGACAACGATTTAACCACTGACTCCGGCACATTAACACCTGCCACCGATTGCATCCTTCGAAAGAATTGCGATGGACGTTGATCATCCAATTCCAGGCAATATAAAAGCTGCTGTAGCCTTTCGTGCTCCTTTAGCACAAGCACAGACAACAACTTTGACTTTAGTGTCGCATATTTACCTACATTGGGTGGCGCTTGAAATACATCAGCCACCTGAGAAATGATCGCCACGTCTAATTCTGCCAAAACTCCGTCAAAACGAGATTGATCGCCTGAAATATTCTTTTTCTTCTTTGTAGCACTACAGCCCCTCTCGGGCCTTCGCTTAGAGATAGTCAGAGTATCTCATTTTCATGACCCTATTGATTTTTTTGGAAGTTGGTTTGGTCAGTGACATGCTCCCGTGTGCCTGCTCAGCTATGATATGATCTGATTAAATCAGTACATATCACTACTGAGTGGACACTCATAGTCTGTCCGAAAAATCCCCTGAACTAAATCACGTTGCTCCCAACGAGATTTGAACCTGGAACCTTCGGCTTATGCGTTCATGCTCTGACCACTGGACCACACAGACTATCCCCTGAAATATTACTTGACCGAAATTTCGCCTCCGCTCGCGCAAACCATAAGTCTGGGTCGCTTTTCCAGAATGGCGGCAACTTTAATGCAATTGCAATAATTTCGGGCGACTCCGCTGGTATGCTCGAACCGATGAGTGAATCTCTAATGGCGCCGCTGTCAGCGTCCTGAAATTCATCTTCAGCCATTAGTTATACGAATGAATTTACCGTACAGCGTCACCAATCGTGCGTATTTTATCGCACACTTCGATTATTTCAATGTCTAAACTTAACAAACTTTAATTTCCGATATCAAGTACGAACAATTACATAAGATATGTTCGCGTCGAGTTGTCGTAAAAGAAGAAGAAATGAATTTCGTTTTGGTAAAGTAAGCTCGCGTAGAAAGTTGCTAGCGATGGTGGCTCTAAAGTGGTTTAATTTAAGGTGAGCGTTGTTACAACCTCGGAAGTCACCGCAGTTGCAGACATTATGTCTCAGCAGAGGGGTGAGTAGCCTGGGGTGGCATACTGAGGCCGGCTAGCGCTCAGCCCTGTCGTGGGACTTCCGGGACACCCTCTGCTCATGCGGAGCCACCTTACATATAGACACTAACACGAAAGGAATGGACGGGAGAGGAGGTCATCTTAAGAAATGAAAAAAATATTTTTACTTACTTTACTTTTACTTTTATTTGGAGTAAGAAAAATAAACACAACAATAATTCATGAAAAAAATAATATTATCAAGCAAGCTAACTCCTTTGTCTTCAAATAATTTAATTTAAATTTCAAATATGACAAAAAAGTATAATTTAAAAAAAGATATAATGAAAAATGTACAATTTACTCACCCCCTAATGATGCTGCAGAGCGCTTGGCAACCGAAGGGGGGAGCACTGAAAATTAACTCCAATTTAAAAATATTAATACTACTTAAAACACAACCCAAACCGGCCACTTTGATCACTACGATCCACCGTCTCAGTCTTTCACTGTTCATTGAAATTGTAGAAAATTCAACGTCCAAAATTTAGCCCTCTCCATAAACCAACAATGCAGTTTTAATAAACAATCAATCTTTACTTTAGGTTTCTCATAAATTATTAATCTTAGCACTTGTTTTGTTTTTTTTACATCATTTAATCATTTCCACTTCTTTCATCACTCCCAAACTCGCACTAATTTAATCTTGGCAAAGTAGTTAATATTACTAAAATCCAGGTCTTTGCTGCAACTTATATTGTCGGCGTCACGGATAAGGGAAATTCACTTCTTAACAAATCGCGATCTCACCCTAAACTTTTTACGTTTAATCGCTACAGACAAATTAATGGAATTTGCACCACAACACTTCCCTTGAACTCTCTCGCTTTTTTCTTCTTTCAGTCCCAATAATCACAATTCATAATCAAATTTCCACAGTAATTCCCGACACTTCATGAGCTACTCCTACGATTCTCCCCAAATATGCACAACCGTCACCAACTTGAGATAATTTCGTCGAATCAAACGTTCCTCACTGAATCCAATTCAAGACTTTTCTTATTCTTTCCCCGTCGTCATCGAAAAACTCGCTAAAAACTCCCTCGCCAAAAGCAATCCCTCTTATTCACCAGCCAAATCTAACTAACTTTTTCTCAATCCAAAATTTCACACCCAAAAATCCAATCTCGTAATCATTTCATACCTAATTACCACTGCGGCATCTGGGTCACGTAATCGAACTTCATTACACTTCGATTCCGCTACCCACACATATCGACAACCGCAACAATTTCCATTTTGCATATATTGCGATTTGCATAACCATGATAGCGTTTGGTTAGATGCAAATCATCATATATATACGGAAACAATTGTTTTTCCCGGTATTCTAAAAAGAGTGTTTTCCTGCGCTTGGGGATCTTGAACCCAGGGTCCCAGCGGACCCCCGGTCGAGAATCCACGACACTACCAACGGAGCCAACTTCTGTTGATTTCCCATTCATTGTATTAGCAACTTCAACTATGCTTCTTTCTTGATGGGCATGGGAATGAAATTTGTGAGTAGGGAAACGTGAAAGAATTTTTGTTAGTATGAAAAATAAAATTGTTAGTGGGAGCTTATGAATAAAATTAGTTAGTATGAAGGAATTAGGATTTGTTAGGAAAAATGTATCGAATGATATTTTGTTAATGGGAAGTAATGAATGGAGTGTTGTTAGGGAAAATAAAAATTATTATATACTATTTTTTTTTTGAAAATAAGGGAAAAGATAGGACTGAGATGATGGGGAAATTAAAATTATAGGAAAATTGTTAAATGACGTAAAAAAACCAAAACAAGTGCTAAGATTGGATATTTATGAAAAACCTGAAGTAAAGATTGATTGTTTATTAAAACTGCATTGTTGGTTTATGGAGAGGGCTAAATTTTGGACGTTGAATTTTCTTCAATTTCATACGGACAGTGAAAGACTGAGACGGTGGATCGTAGGGATAAAAGTGGCCGGTTTGGGTTGTGTTTAAAGTAGTATTTTTATTTTTATTAATATTTTTAAATTGGAGTTAAATTTCGCTTGAATTCTAGGTTTGATGGTCTAAAATTTTATATACACAAAATCCTCTATTTTAGCTGTTAACATACTTTCACAACAAATTACATCCACTCGTCCTGTATGTATGCTTAATAAGTTTCACATCCATAGTACTCAATATTTCATTATTGTGGTCTTTTTCAACACAAACTGTAAAACGTCATCACTAGTAAATTGCGAAAACAGAGGATACGTACATATATGGAACCAACAAACTGCAAAACATTGTTCTAATACTCTATACAATGCCACATTCTCGTATCGACACCAGTTTTACCCTTGAGAAAAGGGGGCTCGTGCTATTTGATAGTCTATAGTATTATGTTTTTAAAACGATTTCCTCATAACAGCAAATTTAGGCTCAAGATTTACTCGTATGTTACATTGGAGTGATACGGATGTTTGTTTGTTGCGTAGAATATGCTCGCTAGCGTCTAATCGCCCTCGCCAAGATACAAACTACATGTGAGTATTCGAATAAAATTTGCATAATCGAGTAGTGTAAGAGAATGCACTGCTTCTGATCTTACGTAGGAGAAAATATGGAAATATGTTTTGCAACTAAATTGTTTTCATAGTGATACGATAGTTACTGTTTATTATTAATTCAAACAAGTTTGTTTACAGTTTCCCATTGACTACGAAGAAATGAAATGCATAATAGCTAAGTTATGCAATTGATAGCGAGCTTTAATGGATGCATTGCATACGAGTATTTGATAAACAGTGAAATAAAAAAAAAACACCGATTACGTTGAAGGTCGAGACTTGCTACGATGGATAAATTAAATTTCTTTTTAATTTATTTTAATTTTCTACTAATTCAATGTTTTGAACACAAGCTTTTGATATTATTGCTTTAAAATTCAAAATTAAACTGTTCTACATATGAGTAAATAAGACAAAACAATGACTTAAGATTTCTCAAAGACTCCAAGCTAATATTCCGCCTTCCATTTTATCGATAAATATCGGTAAAATATAGTTTATTGATTATGCAATGCAACAAAACACCACAAATTCAATATGTATTACGTATTCATATAGTAAATATTTTTGTTATTGAAAAGCAAATGTGGAAACTTATCTGACGCCTATCTATAAAGCTGAATACAATAGAAGTATGCACACATGAACGAAGCATACTTGTGACCCGTCTCTTTGCATTACCTCATATGGTAAAAGCTCAATGTCATGGCTTTCAGATTCGTTGATATTAGGAAGGTTAGGATATTGTTAAAACTGACACCTAGCTTATATAACTACAGGGAAGTTGATTATCAGCAAAAGTACTCAGGCTTCTTCATAGAATAATTGGTGATGAAAAGTCAAGAGCATTTGCTTAATTGAACGCTCTTTGTTTGCGGAAGAAGCAGATGTTACCGATAAGTTGTTAAGTAAATGGGTTATTATTCATTTAACCGAATATAAATGAAGTATGCAAACACTTACCTACTCGTACTTACGTTTCATATTCTCTGCTAATTAAAACTATGATATTATTGGTGAATGATTTCATTACGAATTAAAAGTTTGAAACGTCTTTAGGGCATCTTCGGAAATTAACCAGGATCTATCACAAACATTTACTATAAGTATTGTCGCGTGTTATGGTTCGCGGCCAATATTTTTAATGTTCCGGGAAAGTGAAAACGCAATCTCTTTTAAATTAAATTAAAAGAATTTATTTAATTACTTAAAAATACACAATAATCAATTTAACACTTTCACTAATTTTATTTTTCACTTAGTCTATAAATTTGTAATTCAACTGTCCACTAAAATCACTTCACAATCAACGAAAATCACTTTACTATTACTCGATCAATTCTCACTCCACACTTTCGCATTGTTTTCTTATCGCGGTTCTAATGAATGATCCCCCCATTCATTCAGCTCGCCTTTATATAGGGTCTCTACCTATTCAACCCATTTCTCGTACATTGGCGAATGTTCTGCCGAGAAGTACCTGGTAGATTCGAGCAAATTAATGAATGGAGTGACGTCACTTTCAGATGTGGATCATGCTTGGTGGGTTCTCGGGGTTTCGAGTAAATTCATTTTGTTGATGTTCTTAATGGTTGTGAAAACAATTGCGACAGTAGCTCGCAGAATTCTTTGTACATGTAACAGTATATTTGAAAATTGAATTTCTATTTCTATATTTCAGCTGTAAGAGTTAAAAGTTATTTTTATCGAAACTATCAGAGTGGACACATCCGACTGGTCTTTAGCGTGCAGCCCATGGTCCATTATACTCAAATATTCCAGTCATTAGATCAACCTCGTAATTTTGGAGTAATGATTTAATCTAACAGTTTTTTCTTGTCGTGAGTTGGGGAAAGTGACTATCTAGCTGCCCTTGGCAAAGATTTCTTTTACGTCACTCTTAGGCAAGATGTTGGTCAAGATAACCGTTACGCCCTCTTAAGCACTCAAACGATGGTCTATTCCACTCGAATACAGCACATAGCACACAAGCATTTAGAATTAGTTTTAAATTTTTTATTGCCTGGTATAGACACTGTATCTCACGGAACACAATTCGGAGACACTAGCCATGGGGTCTCCATCAAGCAGTTTATCCTTTTGATGATCTAAGATCTGAGTACAATTCGGTCAAAAGAACAGAAATTCTGAGCTCTGGTTTGATTACCAAAGTTACGAAGTGTAGTACTTAGATGGGGGCCACGCGGCAATTCACGTACTGTTGGCATGTGTATTAATATATCTTTTTTATCACTTCACTTTACCTAGCTATCTATCAACATAGCAAAAGGCGTTGTTTCTTAGCTCTGTTGAAAGAAATATTAAATATTAATTTTTACTTGCGTAAGCCAAAGATCGCACTCCGCCGTAGATGGTCCCAAGCCCGGTTGAGAAAGGAGGAGGGATCCTCTACAATGCGTACAGTGCCATATGTGGTACAAAGAATTTTATAACGTACATTTATTGAAATGTGGCGATCATAAAAACTATTTCCACCACTGAGTGGCGCTAACATCATCTCGAGGAAGTTTGACTTTACACATCTGGCAACCAATCAGCTAGCAACAAGAAGACTTATCATCAGCTGTTCTCTTTGGCTTTTGGTCGCGAAGCAGACAAGTTTAGTTTCAGTTAACGAAATGTGATATATTTAGATTTTTGCAATAAATTGTTATTTACCACATTAAGTGAGTTTAACGATTGCATTGTGCACGTCTTAATCCACGGGATTCAAAGCAGCTACAACTGGTGACCCTATCATCGACGTAAGCGACAACACGTTGCTCGACACGCTATATGAACCAAGCAAGGACATGATATCTTCGCCCGAATTGTTGCCACCGGTGGATGCAGCAACAAACTCTCCACCGTCTGCGGAAGTTGTTTCTGTCAAAGACGTGAAATTGCCACCATTTTGGCGAAGCGACTCGACGCTTTGGTTTGCGCAGGCGGAGGCGAAATTTTTGATCAGTAAAATAACGTCTGACAACGCTCGTTATTACACGATTATCGCTGCTCTGGACATCGATATCCTGCAGCAAGTATCTGATATTATCCGTTCGCCACCAGTCACGAACAAATACGGCACGCTCAAACGGCATCTTGTCACCAGATTCTCCGAATCTAAGGAGCGACAGCTAAACCGGTTGCTCGCAGCAGACCTCGACGTAAAACTAACGTCACAACTACTTCGAGAAATGCAAAATTTCCCACCTTTGAATTTGTCTGAGGACATCCTCAAAACATTGTGGATGAAACGGCTACCAGTGAGCGTCAGGTGCGTTCTGGCTGCTAGCTACACACTCGCAGAAATAGCAGACCGCATAGTGGACCAGTGTTCCGGCTTACGTATTGGCTACAGAAGCCACTCCACCACAGGCAGGCGCGCCTGACATGTCGGAACTCAACAAACGGCTTGAAAAAATCGAGCGTCAGCTTAATAACGTTGTCGTCCAGATGACAAAATCAACAAACAATTTCAACCCCTCTGATTTGCACGGTTCGACAGGTGGTACAAGAGGCCACCGCACTTCAACTAACAACGAAGCTTGCTATTACCATAAAAGATTTAGCGTAAAAGCGAAGCGGTGCTCGGAGCCTTACTCGTTTTCAAGCAAATCAGCATCAGGGAAACTGAGGCTGTTGCCTTCCATCACCGGAGTGGTAGACAACATAGATAAAATTTCAGAATTCAGACTACACATAGCCGATCAGCAGTCACATTAAATTTCCTAATCGACTCCGGATCCTCCGTCTCGATTCTGCCTAAACGCTTCGCTCAACTTCAACAGCCGCAAATGCTAACATTTGTGGCGGTTATATTACATATAATTCAAAATAACTCAAAAATATTCATTTCATACATAAAATATTCTTTACATAAAAATACTTTACTTTTGACATATTAAACATATAATGTAAATCTAGATACATATATTATTTTTGGAATTGTACAATATATATATATATATATATATATATATATATATATATATATATATATATATATATATATATATATATATATATATATATTGTAAATTAATAAATTAAATTCAGTAGATTCAATTGATTCAGTAGATTCAATTGATTCAGTAGATTCAATTGATTCAGTAGATTCAATTGATTCAGTAGATTCGATTGATTCAGTAGATTCAATTGATTCAGTAGATTCAGTTCATTCAGTTCGTTCTCAAATATTGTATTGTTTGGTATTATATAATAAAATATTATTATTCAATTCATTAAAAATATCTTTCTAATTGTAGGAAGAAAAAGTTTATCCTTATAAACAATTAATAACAATTACGAACAATAACTAGCGATAACGAACACATTATATGCCGCCAACAACACCACAATTACCACGTATGGTAAACGACTCTTGAAGATACACTACGGTTTCAAGCGTCTAGTTGCGTGGAATTTTATTGTAGCAAATGTATCTACACCAATTATCGGGGCGGACTTCTTGACACATTATGGGCTTTTGATCGATTTAAAAAACAGAAGGCTTTTAGATGACAATTTTATCTGCTCCAACCCTGCACAAATCGCTCTGGTTGATGTTTTCGGGGTGTCCACGACACATGAAAAGGCAGCCACAACGGCAACTATCATTCAGCCTACGACTCACGACAGTCCTCAACAACAACAACAACAATACACACATTAGCACCAACTGACCAAGTGGCACATTTCATCTAATTAACTGGACCGGCCTCGACGTCTGACAGGCGAAAAACTGAAAGCAGCACGAGCAGAATTCGATCGGATGCTTAAAATGGGTATTTGACGTACATCGAGCAGTCCTTGGGCCAGCCCCATCCATATGGTTGCCAAAAAATACGGTAGCTGGAGAGTTTGTGGCGACCATCGCGAACTTAACGCTCAGACAGTACCGGACCGATATCAAATTCCACATATCCATGACGTGGCTGACCGGCTTCACGGTAAAAGTATATTTTCGATGTTGGGCCTAGAGCGGGCTTACCATCAGATCCCAATGTCCGAAGCCGACATAAAAAAGACAGCCGCTACAACACCATTCAGGTTGTTTGAATATTTGGTCATGCGTTTCGGTCTTTGAAATGTCACACAATCTTTTCAACGGCACATGGACAGCATCCTCTACGGACTGGAATTCGTCTTCTGCTATATAGATGGTATCATCATCATGTCAGGCAATACTGACCAACATCGAGAGCACCTCAACATTGTCCGTCAACGACTTGAGCAACATAACTTCCACATTAACATTGATAAGTGTGCTTTCGGTCAAACGGAGATAGAGTATTTGGGCTACACGATCAACAAAAACGGTTCACAACCAAGACAAGAGCGAATCACTGCGCTGCTTAACTAATAGCAACCTGAGACCATCGTCGAGCTAAGTCGATTTCTTGGGGCCTGCAATTTCTACAGACGTTATCTTAAACATTCAGCCCACCATCAGGCATCGTTGAACGCTTTCTTAAGCAACAGCAATAGAAACGATAGTCGCAAAGTTCCTTGGACACCACAAACGGAATCAGATTTCCAAATGTGCTAACGCTACCTTGCAACCGCAGCCTTACTCGTCCATCCTGTAATGTGACGCCTACGCCCAGGAATCGAAGTGATTCCGATCCCGAACCCTTGTAACCGGCCAGATGGATATGTCCTCGAAGTGCCAGCGGACTTCATCTGTCGTGCCGATATCGTTGTGCAGAAAATATTTTTTTTTCTGTCCAAATATTTAGATCCGTGGATATAAATTCGAAATATAGAATTAATCCAACCCCGGCACATTTCGAGACATAGCCATCTGGAAATGCCCCTCCACCGTGGCCATCGAGAAAACTATGCCACTGGCGACATCGGGAGAGGTACATTGCCGCCATATGGCGTGCCATTCCACACACAGATGTTCTGTCCGAGGTGACAACCGGAATTTTTGACAGCCACATGTCGGCTTCATTTTTCGTGGCTGTCGTCTGCTAATCGTGTCCATTGTCGTGGAATCAGCTAATGCATTTTTGATTTTTAGTATTTATAAGTGAAAAAGATAAAATTAAATTACACTGTTGTTTCTTTAATTAATTTTACATATGTAAATTAGGTTAGTGATTGTATTATGGCTTAGATGCGAAATATCGAAAGCAATCAAAAATAGCAACTGCTAATTGTTGGTTGCGGCAGATTCCGGTATTCGCTCTCGTTTGTGCCGAAAATATCTATAGAAAGGTAAGACTGCTAACGGATATCTCCCGAGTTCCGTCTCTAACCTCATTCTTGATAGAAAATCCCATGAAGTGGATCCGCCGAAAGAACACCGAAGGAAAGGAATCGAGACGGCGAAATTGTTGCTGCCAAAAAGGCTTTTCAACAAATATAGAAGCATACGGTCAAGGTCATGACAATATCGACCTAGATGAATGGATCATCTTTCGTTGTCAGTACGGTCGTGGATCAAACATCGGATCAGGTTAGTGTTAAGTTAATAACTATTAAAAGTCCGAGACGATTCAATAAATGTTTTGATGGCAACAATAGCGAAATTAGATTCGAACGGAGTACAAGTTCTTCCGGAAGGTAGGAATAAGACGACATCGCCACAAGTCCAAAGTTCAGCAGCTATTGCGAATGTGGCTGAAGAGAAAGCTGACCAGAAAGACGATCCAAATGAAGATTGGTGTTCAGTTGGTTTGGATGGTGGTGAATTGATGTGTTGCGATGAATATCCAAAAGTATTTCACCACAATTGTCACATACCAACTATAGGTTCCTTACCAGATGAAAGTGAAACGTGGCAAGATTTGTCAGGTGTTAATTTAGCGGAACTGGCAAGTTCAGCTGAATGTGAAAGACATAGTGCAGGAGAACTTGGCGCAAATGAATTAAAGATTAGACAGAGGATATGTTTAAAATTATATTGCCAATACGAACAAAGTTTACCATTTAGAGAGCCAGAACCTGCAACAAACCCTGCATATCATGAAGTAGTTTGTCAACCTATGTCGCTAGATGTTATTCGAACTCGTTTGGATCCATCAAGTCCGAATCACTACAAAGACATTGCCACATTTGTAGCTGACGTTCGATTGTTGTCCAAAACTGTATGCTTATATTATCCGGAGGATTCCAAAACATATGCGCATGCCCGTTGTCTAGAACAATTTTTCGAAGAGCAACTGGCTAAATGGCTTCCTAAATGCGCTCTCGTAAACAAGTGTGAAACGAATGCAGATGAACGTCCTGTGAAACAAAAAAAAAAAAAATGCGCGAAAATTCCGACTGAATGCCCTTAGAAAAAGAACCATTTCAACTGTCGGATAAGAAAAAAAAAACGAAATAAAGTAGATTATATTTGCTGACAGGAATAGTTTTAACATCGTAAGTTTAGGCGTGTATTTACGCTATCGCCTGTTGATGTCGCACATCGACGCATTTAAACTCTTATTACAAGCAAAATATTAATTTGTTGTTTAAACATAACTACACATAAAGTAAGAACCCATTTTTATCTACTCGAAAGAAAGCATGAAGTTATTCCAAATATAAAATGGTCGTAAGAAAATTTTTCACCGGTCAGTTATTAATCATATGAATAAATGCATACCAAATTCATTTGAAACCTTAGATTATAGAGGTTAATTAATTTTATATGACAGAATGCTATCTAGATAATCAAAAAAAAAAAAAACGACGGAAAATCGTACTTTCGTTGATTTTAGGCATAACTATAAATTAAAGACATTAAAAGGTAGAACATTTACGTCCAATTCATACGAGAGATGACATTTATCAGAAACACTTTTTGTGTTTGAATTCTCCTTATTTTGGTTGCTTTTAGACGAAACGCATGTAGACTGGCACACGATTTTATTAATTTGTTTTTATAGTGAGGTAGATGAGTGCTAAAAAACAAAAAAAGAGGGAAAATTTCCATTTAATACAAACGGATTATCAAACTGTAGAAAACAAGAGATACTATTACTTTAAGTAGAATACCTTGGTTAGAAATTTATATTGTATCGAAGGAATCGTTAGTTAGTATGTAGGAAAATTAGAGACTTGTTTAGCGTTAGTTATACGTTACAAAAACACGCGACAAAATCAATCTACGAAAGAAGCAAACCAATAGTTAATGTGCATTAGTAGATAATTGAAATGAATAGTCTTAATAGAGAAATTCTTCGTGATCGCGCTTATATACATATATTTTTGGGTTAAAATTTTGATTATCCAAATTGCGGAATGCTATATGACCAAAACATTAATAGTATAATTTGAAGTTGGAAAGAAAAAATGTTTATTTCGAAACGAATGAACCTTAATTATTAGAAACGACTAACTTCATACTTTCGATAATACAAGTATCGAAGCATACCCAGCTACAAATGCGAAAAATTGCCGAACATTAATTGTATGATCTTTAAAACATTTGTATAAGGAAAACGATTTTTGTTCTTTTGAAAAATATATATAACAACATGAATTGCTAAGTTAACCCACGACTTTCCTTTTCAGTGACTCTTCTTTTTCAGTGGGAACAGAGAGTGTAGGGTAAGTATGCCGTCGCGAGGGTAGGGTTTCGACAAATCCGCTGAGGTCGGTTTCGCGTCGCGCGCGGTACGCGGTACCTTTGATTGTTTCGTCATTTCTTTAGCGTAGTTTTCTTCGGTTTAAGTTCGAGTAGCATATTTTTCGGTACCGCGTCGGTGAATCGGTAACGCGCCTATGGGATTTTGTAGCGTTTTTTTGATTTGAGATCTGTGGATAGATCACATCCAGGACTAACGTAACGTAGGTTTCCCGTTCTGGATGAGTAATAGTTGACGCGTTTGAAAAACGGGCATGTTCAGGTGACTGAAAATATTGTAATTGAGCGTAACCCATTCGGAGACCCGCGACCGAAATCCTCTCCGAACTAGCTGGCCGACAAGCAGTCACCGCATGAATGGGTTACGGTGCACGGATTGGTTGACCTGTTGGTACCATCCGTTGGCACTACTCAGACTTAACGTCTAGAACCGATGAGAGGTCGGTTCCGCGTTCGATCAGAAAGTAGAAAAATCATTACAATCCGGATCACAAGGCACAACTTCAACTTGTCACTGACGCATCTGACATTGCTATCGGAGCAGCCTTGGAACAGCCCGATGGCGACCACAGGCATTCACTCGGCTTCTTCTCTCATAAGCTGAGCCCAACGGAAGCTAGATACAGCGCGTATGACCACGAACTACTAGCTTTTTATGCCGCAATCAAGTTTCTTAGGTATATTCTGGAGGGTCGGCATTTTATTATCAAAACCGACCACAAGTCTTTAATCTACGCATTTTCTCAAAGTCTTGACAAAGCCAATCCGAGACAATTGAGATAGTTTGACTTCTTCTCGCAGTTTACGACGGAGATAGTCCGGAGAATCTGGTAGCCGACGCCTTCTCCAGAATTAAAACGATCAACATGCCATTCACCTTAGATCCAACTCAACTAGCCGAGGCTCAACAAAAAGACGACGAGCCTCGTGTGCTCCTAGACAACAGCAAAAACACGGGATTACAACTACAAAAGCTGTCAATCGGTACTGCAACAGTTTCCTGCGATATTTCAACGGGACACATTCGTCCTTACGTCCCACCGGAACTTCTTCAACAGGCTTTTGCTTCAGTTCACGGACTCGCTCACCCTAACGGCAAGGCCACCCTTCACGAACTGCGCCAAAAGTACGACCCAGCATTCAGAAGGACACGATACGATGGACCCGCAACTGCATCTCCTGTCAACGCTTGAAAATCCATCGACACAACAGGAACCAGCCCATCTCAATAAACGTACCGAACGAAAGATTCGATCATGTACTCATCGACATCGTCATTCTGTCATTGGTGAGCGGGTATCGATACTGTCTTACCATGGTAGACAGATTTTCATGGTGGCTAGAAGCAGTCCCTATGCAAGACATGACTGCGGACACTGTCGCCGATGCTTTTTACAACACCTGGGTCATGCGTTTTGGAACTCCCAAAACGTTGACAAGCGACTAAGATGCTCAATTTGAGAGCGCACTTTCTCGAGCTCTTACCAATCTGTCTGGAACGAAACGAATCGAACAACACCCTATCATCCTGCGTCCAATGGTGCTATTGAGCCATGGCACAGAGCCTTCTAATCAGCTCTTACATCCTGGATAGAACTACTTCCAACTGTTCTACTGGGATTGCAAACATCACTCAAGGAAGACTTGGGAACTTCACCCGCCGAACTACTTTACGGGGAACAGCTACGGGCGATTTTTTTTTATAAACGAGGACATGCCAGCCGATATATTTGCTTGGATGTTGTGTACGGTGACTCTTCTTGCGATGGCAATCGTGAAAAATTGGTTTAATGAGTTACAATGTGGTCGCATGTCGGTTTTTGATGAGCCACGCCCAGGTGCCTCCAAAACGGCCACCAAGGAGGGTAACGTGGCAAAAATCCATGAGCTCGTATTGGCAGACCGCCGATTGAAGGTGCGCGAGATAGCTTAGACAGTGGGCATTTAAAAAAGACTCGTGGATTTTATCCTGTATGAAATTTTGGACATGAGAAAGCAGTCGGCGCGAAGCGTACCGCGTTTGCTCACTCCGGACAAGTAACGCAACAGTGAGACCACTTCAGAGCAGTGTTTGACGCTGTTTAAGCGCAATCCAAAGGAATTTCTGCGTCGTTTCGCGACCGACGACGAAACATGACTCCACTAGTACAAACCCGTGACCAAGGAGCAGTTGAAACAGTGGACTTCACATGGCGAGCGTGCTCCGTAGAAGGCGAAGACTGTCCTATGGGCCGGAAAGATGATGGATCGACTACCTGGAAAAGGGCAAAATGGTCAAAGGGCTCTACTCTGCCGAATTATTGATCCAACTCGATCCCGAATTGCAGAAAAAAAGGCCCCATTCGGCGAAGAAAAAAGTGGTTTTTAGCCATGGCAACACACCGGCTCACACCTCCAACGTTGCCACGGCCAAATTGGGCTACAAACTGCTACCCCATCCAGCGTATTCTCCAGATTTGGCCCCATGCGACTTCTTTTTGTTTCCAACCTTAAAAACTCACTCGCCCGGCAGAAATTTGAGTCGAATGAGGAGATCATCGGCGCCACGAAGGCCTGCTTTGCAGACCTCGAGAGAAAGTATTTTTCAGACGGGTTAAAGAAGTTGGAACATCGCTGGGTCAAATGTAACGAGCTAAAAGGAGATTATGTTGAGAAATAAGTCACCAATTTTCCAAAATGTTGGTTTTTCTTTTGTAGGCTAAGTACTTATCGGACCGATCTTGTATTCCGTGGCCGTAGCTAAAAAGGTGAAATTGCCACTGTTACATTTGATTATTGGATAATTACCCAATCGCAGTGAGTTGGGCTCATGATACGTCAAAAGAATCACTCGAAGCAAATACTGTGGCTAAATCAGCGTGCTTCGTTTTAGCAAAAACTTTGTCAGGATTTCCCAAATTTTCTGTCTGCAGCAATTATTTTGTTACTCATTCAATATGAATATCCCACTTATATAACACCAAACACCGTCAGCCTATTTTGGGAAATAAAGCTCCCAACACAATATATACGAAATGTTTTACTTGGAGGAAACTTTGCGCCAAAAAACTCATTTAATTGGAAATACTAGGAACTAACAAAAATATGGCAAGTCGCCATCAGGATTTTTGCCAAAGTCAATGAATTCTAAACATATTTATTAAATACACTCGTATGTATCAGATTTTATTCAGTCTAGCGAAATTTTCGGAAGTCATATTCGTTTTATGATTTCACACCCCACTTCATTACCATGAAGCCTAAGAACGACTATACCTTAATTTAGCCTGCGTTGGATTTCTTAGATACAGTCATGAATTTTGCTGATTTCCTTTGAACTTTTATCTGATTTCCTCTTAAAAATGCCACTTATAAGTTCCATCTTCCGGTACACTTAACTATTTTCATTGGACCGTGTCAACTGTTAATATTTGTCGACCTTTACGCACGTGTTATTGACATTTATGATGAATTGCCCATTTGAAGAATTTATTCAATGCAATTAGTGTACGTTAATGTGCTTAAGTGAAAGAAAAGAAAATGTTACACGAGGCGAAATAAGATGAACAGATGAAAAAGTATTAATGGCTCGCAAAGTGCCAAGATTCGTAACCTGATGAATGTATTGTTTAATATACTTTGTAAAAATATTTATTTTTCTAAGAGTCGGCCAAATGACTGCATGTTCATATTTAGAGATGATTTCTAATGTTATATGAATATGTGTATACAAGTTACTATGAAATAATGTTATAAAATTGTTCACCAATAATCGCGCTATATTGTGTCGATGTTTTTTTTTCAGAATTACTGAAATCATTTTGTATTATAACGGGTTTCCTCCGACACTATAATATAGAACCGGTACTTCGGTTTTCGTTTTTTTTTCATTTTCGGGTTAATCGAACGGTTTTTTTTCACGCAAAAAGCCTGGTTTTTTTAGTTAGCAAATTTTTTAAATAAGAAAACTCGAAACAAAATTAAATGTATATTTTTATATCCATTGATTAACTTTAGGTGTAAATGGTTATTGAATTTTTTACTCATAAAATTTCTTGTCAACCAAGAGACGGCCTTATGTATGTACCAATATTTATGCCATAAAAATTTCAAGTCATACCGATCACTACAAAACACTTGGTACCCTTCCCAAGTTGACAGGTCAATTTTGTTAAGAACAGTGGAAAGACGAGTTAAACTCCGTGTATGGTGAATCGTTGCCCTCATTTATAACCGTGAAACATTGGGTGGCCGAGCCCAAACGCGGTCGCACAAGCATTTTTGACGATGAACGTTCTGGACGTCCAAAAACTGTTTCAACAGAAGGCATCGTCAGTCTAGTGCACACAACTGTGATGGAAAATCACCGATTAACCATTAAAGAAGTTGCTGAAGCTTGTGGCCTATCAACTGAATGATTGCATTCGATTTTACATGAAGATTTATGCATGAGAAAATTATCCGCGCGATGGGTGCCGCATTTGTTGACGATCGACCAAAAGCGCGTAGTCCACAAATGCATGGTCGCAACGGCGAAATTGGACGAATTAAAGTCCGAATTGCTTCAACACTAACCCTACTCACCAGACCTAGCTCCGAGTGACTTTTTTTTGTGCCCCAACTTGAAAAAATTTCTGGGCGGGTAAAAATATGGCTCAAATATCGAGGTTGAAGAGGCAGTAAACCTGTATTTTTCAGGTTTACCTAAAGAATTTTTTTCTGATGGCCTAAGGGTTGGGAAAAGCGTTTGACCAAACGTACTGGCTTACGTAGAGACTATGTCGAGAAATTAATTTTTGTTTGGCTTAAACTATGTTTTTTCTTTAAAAGGCCGGAAACTTTTCAAATTACCCTCGTAATCTTGCGAATTGCATATCATTAGATCGTAGTTGATTTGTGGAAAGAATTTACTCCACGTATTTGATTTCAATCGAGAAAATATTCAGAGTATACTCGAAGTGCCGCGCAATGCTAGCATTGGCAGGTTGTACATATTTTCTGTTTAAATTTCGGTCTTTCGCGAAAACAATACTTCTGGATATAATTTCAAGCAGTAATCAAATTGTTTTGAACTTCCGTGGGCGAAAAATGATGCATTGTCTTTCACGGAGGCCATTTTGAAAAATAAACTCGGCTCTACCTTGAGGTATTGTGCTGGTTTCGGAATGATGTGTCGCTTTTACACAAAACTATATATATACATTCACAATGGTTGTATGTTCTTAAACTGTTACGCTGTAGAGTCTAATGCCAATATAAGCAGCAACTATCGGCTTTTCTTTTCCATGATATATCTTAGTGCCGGTGAACTACTTTTGTATATTTTCTATGGCCACCTCCAAAAATGAGATGGAAACGCAAGTACGCTGCTCTCTTTTCATCACTTTCTTGCTTTACCATGGCATACTGCTTTTGGGCACAACTCTTCCCCTTTCATTCACTTTGAGCAACCACAATTGCAGTTCACCATCTGGGCTTTTTCATGCGTTGTCCAAGTTGGGACAGTGAACACTGAACCGGATTCCTCGTCAATCTTGTCTAAGTTTTTTTCTTATTAAGAAGATACTTAGTTATTTTTTTCGCCCTTTTTGTTCACTTCTGAAATCGAAACTCTGTTAATTGTTTCCTTATTCACTTGCAGATAAACATTTTATATCTACAATGGAGTCTCTTGCTTCTCAACAGGTCACCATCGGACAGGCTGTTGAAAGGTATTTAATTCAAAATAACCCAAAAATATTCATTCCATTCATAAAATATACTCTACATAAATATACTTTACTTTTGACACATTAAACAAATCATGTAAATCTAGTTACCTATATTGTTTTTGGAATTGTATATATAGATTGTAAATTAATGAAGTAAGTTCAGTTCATTCAACGAATTCAGTTCTTTCTCAAATATTGTATTGAGAAAGTTAATTAATAAATATAATTTAATTTGTTCAGTTCGTTCTTAATTATTGTATTTTTTTGAATTTATAATAAAATATTATTCAATGCATAATCTTTCTAATTGTAGAAAGAAAAGTTTATTCTTATAAACAGAAACAAATTATACTAACTAGGACGAACAACATAATCAGAAAGGCAACAGCTGCAACAAATGTCGGAAAACTATCTTCGGAATACCGTCAATATCACATGGTTTCTTGTTGTTTATCCTGCTAAATATAAAACACAAGTCTTCATAGCTATCAAAATAATCATAAGATTCAACGTCGGTATGAGGTCAGATGTTAATGTTTCATTGAAATGAAGAATTGATTCGCCGTTCAGGCTTGATTTGAAGTCAGAAACTTTTGCTTCAACGACCTTTGAAAGTATTTGATTCCCTCTCTCAGGATTTGGTGGAACTCAAAGTCAAAATGAAAAGCGCTTTATTCAATACTTATCGTTATAAATTTTAAAAGAATATAAAGGAAATTCCATCAATAACAATACAAAAACTTAATGGCTCAAATGGCTCTCTAAATTTATACGTTATCAGTTAAATACATTTCATCAAAAAAACTATAGCAAATTCAAATTATTAAAGATTATTACATATTTTATGGTATTGGAAAAAGTAGAAAAAACCAACCAACACTATTCCAAAATTATTTATAATTTTAACATAACAGTGAACTTTGATCCTACACCTAATATGTTACAACCTAATTCTAATAAAATTCAATCAAAATCTTTATCTTATACTAAAAAATTCTATCATTCCTAATATAAGCGTTTAACCTTATTTCTAACCTAATAAAATAAACATAACATATACCTAACCTATCCCTAATTTTTTAAACTTATAAACAACAACACTAAATGTAGCAATAATGAGCTGAAACTCAAAAACTAAGTAACGAAAAACACAAAAACTGAAAATAAACACGAATAATTTAGACATGGTCATTCAGCCACCAATACCTAGATTGCTCCGTCTCAGCTCGATCAGCTTCAACGAATCTAGCAAATGAGTATCTCCATTGGAATTGTTGGTCTCGTGAACTCAAATTCGGAGGATATTTTATCTTCTTATCGCTGACCCGTCTATATATGTGATATATGATTGGGACGCCGTCAGAATCAAAAACATATCGATTCATGTGCAAATACACGAATGCTTCTGGAGGAACGAAGCCAGTAGCGAGGCAAGTGGCAAAATACCCATCTGTAGGGTGGAACGGCTGTGAAATCCAAGGGTTTTCACTCACAGTTACAGATCTTGCGATATGATTCCGAAGAAGTTTCAATATAAAAATATCTACTCTTGTCAACTTCAGCAGTTTGATTAATTCTTCTATTCCAGATATAATGCTTCCAATCCATCGCAGGCTTTCTGTACAAACCAGGACATGCATGAAGACATTTCCTTTCGAAAACTCTTAATTTTTCCATAGTACTAGTACAGTGGTTGTACCAGATCTGAAATCCATATGTCAAAACTGGTCTAACTAGGGTCTTGTAAAAGATAATTTTGACCTTTTCATCAATGTATTTGGAATAGGGCCATGACTACTTTTAGTGCCTAACTGAGCATGATTTTCACATGTTCAGTATAGTACAGATACTGATCGAGATGGACACCGAGGTATCGAACACAGAATTTATGTGGAACCTGTTCTAGACTACCCTCGCCAGCCATGATGTGGAAATCTTTCCAATTACGTTTCAGGTCTTGACTGACCCCCTGCAGCGTTGTCCGAAACAAGATTGATTCACACATCTGCGCATTGATTTTCATTCGGAAATTGTCAGTGTACAGCTGCACATCATTGAACATTTTTTGGAGATTTCTCTGAACTATTGTAGCTTTTTGGTCTGCCGTATAGATGATCAGATCATCAGCAAACGCTACCAATGATCGCGTTGGCGAGACGTTAAAATCAAAGCCGTTTAATAGCTTGCGAATGAAGATTGAGATGAGCAGAGGCGCAGTAACTGTTCCCTGCTGTAGACCATTCAAGACCTTGAATTCGCGCATTGTTGTCAGATTTCCATCAGATACAGCAAACCATTTTCCGTATAACATATTGCACATCATAGCGACAAGGTGTCTGGGGAACTTGTCCTGAAGGAGTTTAAAAACTAGTCCATCTAACCATACCGTATCAAAGACTTTCTCCATATCAATGAGACATGCTCCAACACATTGTCTATCATTTAGTTTCCAACAGATGTCTGAGGTTACGTTCACTATTGCATATGTGGTCGAATGCCTGGCACGAAAACCAAATTGGCAATTCGGCATCAACTCATATTCCTCAATGTGGGCGTTTAATGCCCTGTTGAGTATCACTTCAAACACCTTGCTGATGTTAGGCAGCAAGCTGATTGGGCGATAGCTTTTCGGGCATGAAGATTCTTTTCCTTTCTTCAAGATCGGAAATACCTTAGCCTTTTTCCACTCATTTGGGAAATATGAATTGCTCAACATGTTGTTGAACAATATGCAATAATTTCTAATAGCAACCTCAGGCAAATGTCGGAGAACTACATTTGGAATACCATCAGTACCACATGATTTCTTGTTGTTTATCCTGCGAAATATGAAACACAAGTCTTCATAGCTGACATAATAATCAATAAGATTCAAGCTCGGTATGAGGTCAGATGTTAATGTTTCATTGAAATAAAGAATTGATTGGCCGTTCAGGCTTGATTTGAAGACGGAAACTTTTGCTTCAACGACCTCTGAAAATATTTCATTCCCTCTCTCAGGGTTTGGTAGATGAACCAATTGAAAATGTGTTCCAATCAGGGCAAGTTTATGCAATCCCTCACATATTATCCTGTTTCCATTTCTATCCGGAGTCTTACTATCAATTTCGATACCAGTCCTATCGAGAAGATTTATCTCATCACTAGCGACTACAAGATTCGATACCTTCAGTCGAGACTTCTTACGGAATACGCTACTCACTTTCGCGAAAACGGGTCGTGTGGGCAAATGCCCCTCGATTTTCCCGCCCATTGATTGCAGACCTCACTCCTGAAGTATGAACGGATTGAGTTCCGGACATTCTTTACGTGTGATTTCAACAAAGCCAACGAGGGATGGTTGTAGTCTAGAAATCACTGATAAATATTGTTGACGCGTGTGAGAAGAAGGCTTTTCAATTTTTTCAACCTAACAATGGTGTTTCATATCCTTCCATATTGTTTCGATGCTTATGCTTGGGAACTACTTTCTCAATCGTCTAACGTCAGCTTCTCCAACTTCGACAAATAGAGATATATTTCATCGTTAGATTCCTGTCATTAAGAACCAATGAGCAAGCGTTGTCATCATAGAAGGAGGACATTGCTTCCGGTACTCTCGATTAAACTTCTTTTGAAACTTCCCCAGTCTGTTTTTTTGAAATTCAACCGATAATTTTCATGTTGAACTGGAATGAGGAAGAAATCATCTCTTTGATGATTGATTTCCATTACGATTGCATTATGGTCGCTATCATAAGGAAGCACCTGCAGTTTCCGTTAAAGACTATTAAAGCTGAATTCAAGTCTTGCGTCAGCAATGCAGAGGTCCAAATATGAATTTGTCCTAGGGTATGTTGGGAACTCCGACCCATATAGATTGCACCTGTATTCAATTTGGTTCAGGAATACAACTCTTGCATTATTGGTGGCATTCAGCCATAATGTATGCTTGGCGTTCAGGTCACCAGCAAGAATATAATAACTATGTAGCCTGTTCAATTCGAGTATTTCAAACAAGGAATTGAGCTCCTACTTGAACTTGAGAACATTTCGACCAGTTGCATAGGCAGAGATAACGAAGTGGTTATCTCCACTTGGCAGTGAGATTATGATAACGCACACTAAAAGAGATTCAAAGCTTTTGAATTCGACTTTTTCACTATTTTGGAAACAATAGAGTCTTCTCACCAATATCCCGGTGCCACCTACCCCATCACCGTTTAACCTATCATTTCTTACGAATTCAAAATCCTTGAATGTCATGGAGTGCCATCAACTTAGGTGGGTTTCAGTGAGAAGCATGATGTCAGGCTTTTGCTTAACAATGAATTCGAGGAGATAATCCACGTCGATGTATAGTAACAATGGAGTTGAAAGAGCTGAGACGAGTCCTATCCATGGGAATGTGACTGGATGACAAACTATTTTGAAGTATGTTGGCCTAAACGTTGAAAAACGAAATTGATTTTTTGGTCTCGTTTATTTATTCTTTCTAAAAGAGATTCAAGCTGTTGGTAAATTTTGAGAAGCAGCTCATTATTGCCACTTACATTATGTATTTTATTTACATTGTCTGCTGGTCCTCTAGCAGCAAGTGCAAATGATACTCCAGGTTTGACGAAATTGGAAGCTAACACATTGCGATGTACTTGGGTTTATTTTGGGAAAAATTTAATTTTTGTATCTTGATACCGAGGGTATCCCCGAATGACGCTGGATGACCAAATATATCGCAGTTAACAGAATATAACTTGGCTTCATCGGTGCTAATTTGCATTCACCGGGGGCATGAATATCTTTACATTTAACGCACCGATAGTGCATGGCACAATTGGCAGCCGTGTGACCGAATCTTTGGCACCTCTAACAATGATTGATCACAGTTTTTTGGAGGTGTTCCCACCTCACAACTCTAAAGTTTAAGTACCTTACCTGTTGGGAGGGCACTCGGACTGCTATCGTTAGAAATTTGGACCAAATAAAATGATAATATTGCCTTCAACAGGTTGATCCACTTGTAGCAAAATTTTTCACACTGATGAATTTGACAGCTGGTGCTGCTTCCTGTAACATTTCAAGGAGATCTACTGTATTCTCCCCACAGTCCAAGCCCTTCAACAAGATCTGATTTTTTCCGCCTTTGGGGTGTATGTGAAGTGGCGAGCTTTTACACTATTAAGAGTATCTTTCGCTAGCTTGAAATCAGCCAATTTTTTCTGAGTTTATCAGCGGTCACTCTCTTAACCCTTTACGGCGCTGAGTAGCAGATCTGCATCATACTCTTCAAACTTGCAAAGTCGTTCAAAGCAACGAATAAAATACCTTTGAACGCAGCAATGCATATCTGCAGCAAAGCATTCTATTGAATTAGTTCCCCACGTTTGTGCTAGACGGTGTTATTTGTAATTTTTGGCCAAATGAAGTGACGGATCCCTTAGAACCGTCTTTTGTTGTTCTCGCATAATTTTCGTTGTTTTTTTTTTGAGTGGTTATATTGGAAATATTGACGTGAAATTACTGCACAGTAGAGGTTAGTTATTGGTTTTTGCCAAGAACATGCAATTCAAATGTTTAGATTGTTTTTAGAGAGATACTCTCAAGTTTTGTTCTGATGCAGTAATGCAACACTGCGCTAAACTGTTATACTTTATTTATTTTTTCGTGAGGAATATTTTCTCTTATCAGGCTCAATATGAGTTTGAGGTTTCCGCGTTCAGGCTCTAGGCCTTTGTCAACTGTCGAATTAGAAACTATTCTAAGCCAATGGAAAGATAGTGAGGATGGCTTAGACTTTTCAGACGACGACGATGTAGCCGATCCATCGTACATGTTGGAAAATCGAAATTTACGCCAAGATTCGGATGAGGAACCAGAAATACCCTTCCTAGAAGATCAGGAAGATGACATCTTGCTACCGAGCTCTGAGACCAGTACAAGCACTACAGTTCAACCATGTGAGATACCGCCTGCTATTTCAGTACCCAGTACCAGCTCCAAAGTCAACACAACTTCACGAAGCGCATGTGATCCCAAAACGAATATCATATGGAAAACTTAGAACTAAATGCAGACCAGATGAGGTTTTGGGGATCTTCCAAGTTATCAAATGAAATACTGGAATTACAGACGCCTTACCAGGTATTTTCTTACTTATTTACTGACGACATTGTGGATCTCATAAGAGACGAAACAAACTTGTACAGTGTGCAAAAAGATGCCAGTAAACCTATAAATGTTACAAGCCAGGAAATAAGACAGTTTATTGGAATTATTTACTACATGTCCATAATTGCCCTGCCCAATGTTCGAATGTACTGGTCACAGAAATATGGCTATGCCAACATACGTGAGATAATGACCTTAAAACGGTTCGAGTTTCTGAGGCAAGTACTACACTTCAATGATAACTCTAAAATGTTACCGTATAGTCAGCCAAATTCTGATCGACTTTATAAAATCAAGCCAATAATTGAAAAGCTGAATCATAACTTTAGAAAAGTGCCTCTAGATGAACATTTGTCTGTTGATGAACAAATGTGTTCAACCAAAGCACGAAGTGCTCTAAAGCAATATTTGCCAGACAAACCCCACAAGTGGGGCTTCAAACTGTTCGTTATTTGTGGTGCAAGTGGATATGGGTATGGCTACAAATTTGAAGTTTACAGTGGCCAAGAGAATATATGCGCAGATGACGAGCCTCAATTAGGTGCCTCATCTAATGTAGTGGTCCGACTTGCCAGAGAGATTCCTGCCAACCAAAACTATAGACTGTTTTTTGATAACTATTATACATCGCTACCCTTGATTGAATTCTTGTCACACCGTGGTATATTAGCTTTGGGCACCGTTCGGAGAAACCGGATCCCGAACTGTAAACTCCCAGAAGAAAAACAGCCTAGAGGCACATGGGAGGTGTAGACCTCATGGACTCCGTAATGGGTCATTATAAAATTAGACTTCGGAGCAAACGTTGGTTTATAAGGCTCTTTTACCATTTCCTGGACATGACCATGACTAATTCTTGGCTATTGTATAGAAGAATTCAAGCTGACACGGAAAATAATTTCAAGGTGCTAATTTCTGCTGATTTCCGACTAGAAGTTGCTGAAACTTTAGCCAAATATAAAAGTACGAACCGGCTGAAGCGTACTGACGATGTAGAAGCACTCATCCAGGACAAAAATTAAAAAGGGCCTTGTCAGCATATCCCGCCAAAAGATATCAGATTGGATCAGTTAGGCCTGTTTGGACCGACAAAAGGCTTCGGTGTAAATATCCAGGATGTACTGGAACAGCCCAAACGGAATGTGAAAAGTGTGGCGTAGCCTTATGTTTTAATAAAAACAATAACTGTTTCCGTTCTTTCTACAGTTTGTGAATATTAATATGTTTTTACACCATGATGCACATCTGCATCTCATTGTTTTTTTTTCAAAAATAAATACCTTTTCTTACATATGATTTTTTTCACTATTTTTACCATTATATAGCTCACCTTAACATATTTTCAATTAAAAAAAACAAAAACACGTTCTGCGCCATAAAGGGTTAACTTCGAAATTGTCGATCTTATGTTCGGCTGCCAATAGCCGAACCATATCCCCTCCACGCTGCCCAAAGATATTAATCGGAGGAACTTTCTCATTTCCTTCATTATTTTTAAAAGGAGAACCAGCAGACACACCGGTTGGCTTCTTCTCTTTCTCCTTATGTTTTAATTTTAAATATTCAATAAAATTATTACTGAATCATTAATACCTGTATTACCTATGTTGTCTTGGCACTCCATTTCAGTATCCATTTCGTCATTCATCGCAGCAAGTAACGCATAGTAATTGGCGCTGTCATTTGCTCCTCCGCTTAGCATGTTTTCAGCATCATGGATTGATGCCTTGCTCGTATCTTGTAATATCGCTTTATATGTTTGAGCCTTTTGCGTGGCTACTGTTTTTTCGTTCGTCTTGTTTGTTGTCGCTTCCTTTTTTTCATTCTGCTTATTTGTTATCGCTTCTTCTTTGGCGGACGTATTCTGTTGCTTCATCACTTTTGTTTTGTTCACATTTGTTAATGTCCGGACCATTTCCCCCAAATTATGTATTCGGAGTTTCATCTCATCATTTTGTTTAGTAACTTTCGCGTTTTCTCTGGTCACTTTTCGTACTCTTCACTTGAAAACGTAATACGCTTGCCATGCTCACAGCTGTCTTGGTCGTTTTTCCGTTTTATGATTTTTTCATTCGTCACATTAGAAATGCTTGGCCCTGGGTCCCCCAGCGGTGGGAAGCCGTCGGGCTCCTCCATACCCCCGGTGGAAAAAAAACGTTTCTTCTTTTTTAACATTTTTTGAAACTTTCTCGCAAGTAAAATCCAGATACTTGATAAATTGTTCGAACAGTTCGACGATGTAATGAGTTTTTTTTTCTAAAATTACTTTCTAATTGACGTTTTAAAAATTATTTTAATTTTTAAAGATTTTTGACATGAGCGAATTAAAAACACGTCTACGCGCAACAAGTGCTAGACAAGTGCCTTGCTACTTCCTTGAGCGCCTGAAGAAGATCGACGGTATCTTCTCCGCAGTCCAAGCCCTCCAAAAAAAAGGTCGTCCAATAATCGGGGTTTCACTCTATTATGTTAGGAATGCCTTCGATTTAACTCGATTTCTTGTTGTTTACCTTCCCAAGTATGAGTCATCGTAGTTAGCAAAATAATTAAAAAGATTACAACTTGGTATGATGAGGTCGGAGGACAATGCTTTATTGAATTAAAAAAGGGATTGGCCATTTAGCCTTCAATTGAAACCAAACATCTTTCGACGATTTAATTACTTATGACAAAATAAATCGGTATCATACGTCGGAAATTAATATTGATCCAATTCAAAGAATACTAAGAAACATTGGCAAGGCAATACATGGAATGGGTGATTCGACTACTCAGTGTATTTAATACATATTAGGCAGCCTATTCCCGAGCAAAAGGCTCAATTTATCTTTAAAATCATTTGAAGATTAACTACGTAAAACATGAAATTACCGCGTTCCAC
Source organism: Odontomyia ornata (assembly GCA_963969285.1). NCBI lineage: Eukaryota > Metazoa > Arthropoda > Insecta > Diptera > Stratiomyidae > Odontomyia > Odontomyia ornata. The sequence goes on along the minus strand of OZ017738.1, from coordinate 155,130,432 downwards.
ATTACTATTACAAACAGAATGCAACCTGATCTAATTAAACTGTTCGCGGCAGTCTACACCTCATTACTACCTGAGCTGAAAAGTGCAAAATCTTTACTCATATTTAAAAACACTTATTTTGATGCGTTTGTGTTTGCAGTATGGCTAAATTTTCTTTCGTAATAAACGCTTAGAGTCTGAAATAGTGAAATTATATGTTTCCCTTGAATCAGCCCTTTTGGGCTGTCTAAAAAGTGTTTACATTCAATTTCTTTGAAACAAACATACGAAATGAGCTTCAGTCTCTTATAGTGTTTTCATGCCTTTATTTATGCTTATATTGACGCCAATAGAGCGATCCCATTCTGTAACTTAGAACCAAAGGCAGCGATTGCATTAGAGTAGCCACCCACCCAATTAATCAAATCAATAAACAAATTCTTGTCCGAATGGAATGTATTATACCGCAACCATTTGCAGATTACTAGCTAAAGTAAACATTTGAGGTAATCAGCACCGATTAAAATATTTTTATTGCAAACTAATAAAACGTTCATTCAACTTTTTTCAGACTGCATACAATTTGCGCAAGAGCTTAGACAGTCGACATTCGATATCGGATGATCCTCCCAAGGCATTTTCCCTGAAACTTGTCTGACTCATCCGTATCAATCACTCGCCTCGAAATCCCTGTTCAAATATGATTTGTGGATTCCCGCAGGTTCCAAAGTCCAATCGGCAAGCGGATGCAGCCACAACAAATTCCCGTTAATTGCCGACACTCAACTAAAAACCCAGGAGGAGCAAACCATCCGTCCAACATAAAACATTGTATTAATTAAAGCAAACAACAGAAGTCCTCCAATAACCAAATCCACCCCGTCAGGACCATGTTTTATCGATTTTGCTTCCAGTCAACGGGAGAAGGAGCACATCCGGTAAAACGCAAAAACTATCGCAATTGTAATATAAATTTGCAAAACTAGAACAAATTTGATAAACAATATTACAAGCCACTTTTACTCACCGCTATCAATGGCTTTCTCGATGATTTCGATGGCGAAAACCACGATTGAAAATCCGCACAAAACCACAAATTTTTCACTGACCACTGACACTTTGTTCAGACATGTAATGGAACGATTGTAGCGAATTGCATTGTTGTTGTTGCTTTGCGGCGAAAGAGTGAAAGAAGATACACAGCGAATTTTTCTATTCCACCGTTCCGCTCAGTCCTTTGAGGAACAAGATAAAACCGGAGTGGACATCCATGTGTACACGTTGTCGCAACTACCCCTGCGACCGCCTGCCTAACTACGTGTCTTTTTGCACCTACCCCTGCGACCGTGATTCTAAAGCTAGTTAAGGGGAACCCAATGGGTTGTCACAAGAAAGTAAACAAACGCTTATGCACTCGTAAATATGGTTTTATTGCAAATAACACTTCACAGAACAAGAAAATAGCATTGAATACAAATACAGCATTATGGCCACTTAGGATAGAAAACACTGTCGTATCGATAACCCATCGTTTTCTATCAATAACGCACATTACACTTTTAATTGAGTTCCTCGCTCCGATTTACAATGTCACTCCTTAAAATGTTGTTATCCCTAAACCAGGTGTAATATTACTTTCACTACAGTCAATATGTACCTCCGAACGCGTTCTCGAACCGAAAAAACGACTAAATTCCGAATCGTATCTCACGCGCCAGGTAAATTTCGCGTCCATGTTTAGTCGTCAAATTGACAATCTGGCTCTCGAGAGGAGAAATTGTAGAAATTATTGGAAATGAAATGACAATCATGCTCAGAAGGTGGTCGCATCATTTTCTATGGAGCTTATATGAGCATAGCCTCTCCATTTGTTCCGTTCCTCAAAGGCTCAGTCGGTGCACCGGATGACAGCTGTCACGCTTCAGAGCAGCCAACTGAATTCGATTTTATATGAACATATGATGTGGAAGTGCTTGATTCTTACAGGGTGGTTTGTGGAATGAGCGCAAAGAGGAACGGTGATTTTCGACTTGAGGCGCGGTATCTCTGCTGTGAGATATTCAATAGTTTTATTACTTCAAATCAAAAAACACCATTTGCAAGAGGAAGTGTGTTTGAAACAACATCAATTTAAAAAGAACTTGATAAGTTGTTTGATTAGGAATTTAAACAAAATCGATGTTCTGTTCTAAACATTGCCTGGGATGCACACCTGACGTAGCATCGAAATGCGAGGTGCAGGTGCAACGAAGACAAAATATATTGTTTTTAAGCAAAAGAACAAAGGAGACATAGATGTCGAGCTAAATATTAACGGCGAAAAATTGCAAAGAGTGCTGGAAATGAAATATCTTGGTCTTATCATAGACCATCGTATGACCTGGTTACCACACATAAATAGCTTAAGAAGGCAATTAGCCCCAATAATAGGATTGTTAAGAAGATATGAGGATTTTCCAATGCACATCAAGAAACTTGTTCTAAATGCGTTTGTCCTGGCGAAATTGCATTATGGAGTACTTATTTGGAGTCAATCAGCGAAGCAACATTTAAACAGTATATCCAGGCTGCTGACCAAAGCGTATAAAAACATTCTGAAGCTGCCAATGCTTACTCAAACTAGTTTGGTTTACCAATTGGCAAAATCATTAACCTTTAGTCAAATTATTATTATGGAGAAAGCGAAGTTTATCTACAGAAATTTAAAAACTAATGGATCGGAACGAGCGCCATTAATTAAGGTATCACAGATCAACCCATATAATGCGAGGAATGCAAATCAATTCGTAATACCTTTTGCCAGAACGGATCGACTAAAGAACGATGCAACGAATGATGCTCTGCGTATATATAACAATCTACCAGAAATTGTTAAGGAAGCAAACTCACTTTTGGTATTTAAGAAAAGACTAAGGGAGCATTTAATGAGTACTGATTGAAGCGTGGACCTGTAATTCTGCTTTTATGAGCCCAGTATCTTAGGGCGTTCAGAGTTTTTTTTTTGAATGCGTCGTATGATATTGAATTTTTTTTTATCTCTGAGAGCTGATCATGATTTTTTGGACTAGATGTTCACGAAAAGGACTAGTTCACACTATATTGTGTGCCCCCTTAAACCGATGTGTTAAACATTGTCTGGGTGGCACAAAGGACCAAGCGACGTAATGTGAATGCAGATCGCACGAGCGTTGTGCGACGAAGAAAGAGTTATGGAGAGAGTGGTAGGGAATGGAGGTAATTAAAAAAAAAAAAAAAAAGTGTGATAGAGAGAGTGGGATATGGTATGGAATGGAGGTACTGAACCAAAACCTCAAGTTTACACGAAAAATATTGCTTGAAAAAATTATATTAAAGGGAAGGTGGTTTAAGATGCACCCGTATTCTTATCAGGTATCAGCTAGGAGAATGTATTTTCGAGTTTTACTTTATGCCAATTCAATTAATTTTAGTTTCCACCAATTATTCTAGAGAAGTCCCACACAGAGACACGATGAATGGGATTAACTTGTTGGTGATACATTTTCGTTTGCGAAATTGTGCATACATGTACATTAATCGACACGAGAAGGTTTGATCTGATGAGAATATGGGTACATTTCGAAACCAATTTCTCTATAATAATATACATTTGTTGTGTTTTCCACGTAAAATTTAGAATTTAATTTAAACAACTCGAATCAAAAAACTTTTCATCAATATATAAATACAAACAAATTTATTGAGTCTTTATGCATACCCTGAATATACAAGAATTAAATGAAACATACTGACAGTGACATTAATTGTCTCGTATCCAAACATGTTAAGATAATTAGAATTAAGAAGAGAAAATACTGTAGTCCACGTGGTGTAGTGGTTAGAGCACACATCCCGTCCCTGGTTCGACTCTCGTTGGTGGCAACGAGGTTTAGTTTGAGCGATTCTTTGGACGGACTATAAGCCCGTTCAGTTATGAGACGTGCTGGTTTAAAATCAGATCGTATCGCAGTTGGGTGGACGGATACACGGCCAAAGCGTGATACTGACCATATCACCTTCAGTGCCAAATATATTCGATCATAATAATGAGATACTATACACAAACTGCTCGACGGACCTTCACGAAAAGTAGTAATTTCATAATATTATTACATGTACAAATAATTCTGCGAGCTACTGTCGCAATTGTTTTCACAAAAATTAACAACATCATGATCAACAAGAGAATGTACTCGAAAGCAGGAGAATCCACCAAGCATAATCAACATCCGAAAGTGACGCCACTGCTCGAATATTCCAGGTAGTTCGCCAATGCACGAGAAATGGATTGAATGACTAGACAAAAGACATTGCGTTTTCACTTTCCTGGAGCATTAAAATTAACCATAACACGCGACAATATTAATAACGCAATAAGTGCGGAACAATTTAATGTGCATCTTATGAGTATTATTATTGCTAACCCGAAGTAAATTCCACTACTATCACCGCTACCTTTATCGATAAAAAGTTTTTTCGATCCCTACTCAAAGACCATACAAGAAAATTTCAATTCATTTACAACGTTGAGAGCAACTAAATCACAAATTTACTTATACCAGCTAATCTGAAAAGCGATCACAATAAATCTGGAATTGAGTTTCTAAATCACCCAAATAATCGATAATGGCAACACCATTGCTACGTGATTTAGCGAAGCAACTTCAAGATTCCACTTGGACCCGAATCTTCAGTTACCGTCATCACGAGAACTTGGGCAAGTGGTTGGAAAAAGAGGCTCGTCGAGTAAAACGGGGAAGGCGTACCGGTGGAGAACGAGCAATTAGGGATGTAAAAAATCATTTTCTTGGTAGTTGGCGAGAGAAGAAAATTATGAAAAAATCAAGAAAATCATAGTAAATTAATCAGCATACGTTGTGTTCAAGTACAGAAAAAATAGTTTATTCTGAAGGCAACAAACATAAGTGCAGAATACATAATTTTAAGAAAAATATCAAGAAAGGTCTCGGAAATTAAAATTTTTATGAAAAACTTGTGAAAGTCAGATGAACAACTTGTGAGAGGTAAGGTGACGTGATAATGATCACCAAAATAGGAAAACATGAAAACGGAAACAGTGATTATTTCAAAATGAAACTGTACCGACCTAAATTTCGACTGAAACAAATGTGAAAGTTCGGTTTTGTTTAAGGATCTAGCTAATTATTGATTTAATTAAAATGAACGGTTGTTTTTGTGTAAAATAGATAATCAATCTTAAGAATATGAATTGTGCAGTAAAAAGAAAATAATGACAGGACCACAAATGTAGTGTTGTTTACAAAATTTTAAAATTGAAATTGTAAATCTAGTTGGGGCTATGGAATCAATATCAAGAGAAAAGTGTGTGAAAAATGTTTACCCGGGTTAATATGGCTTCAAAATATGTACTTGAATAATTCTGACTTGCTCGAATAATTTTGCTATCGTGTGTTCTGAAGTTTTTCAAAATTATATCAAAGCGAGTTTTTAACAAATCGAAACTGTAATAATCGAGCAATCACACATTATTCATAGTTGTAAATTATAAAATATTTTTTTTTCTCATTATTATTAAATGTAATTTTATCAATTTTCCTTTATATTAAATTTAAGTATTTCCTTTTAATTATATTCTTTATAATATTTAACCTTTTATTATTATTTGAAATCTTTTTCACTTTTCTTTACTTCTGTTAATGTAAAAAAAAAATTCAAATCTGCAAATTAAAATTTCGGACATGGGAATACTGATTCAGTGCATCCTATCCATGTATTGCATTGGCGAGTACAATTTAACTGGGCTGAGCGAGCAGCGGGATTCGATTCACCGTTACGACACAGAGAAATGAAGAAAGATTTGGGCGGATCGGGGGAGTCCCCTTAAGACCGCGAACCGGCAAGCACGCGCGAAAACCGCGATCAAGCAAAAGTTATAGGAGGAATAATAACCGTGTGCGTTGTCTCCGCCACCTGTCGACAGCTTGCCGGGAACGTCAACGTGGAATTTTGCGATGAAAGATTCGGTCGTCATTGTAAATTGGTAAAGTGACAGCATTGTTCCCCTTCTAACTTGATAACTTTCGGGCGTTAGCCACGATCGTAATTGGTCATGGTTCCCTAATAAATTACGTTTTGTTACGGTTTTACTATGCCGTACGAATAAAAAAATCGAGGCAATGTCGATAAGCAAAAGAAATCGCTCCAATTTTCTAAATGTAACGACTATACTGTAATAAAAATAAGCAATCGAGCAGCCCCGTGGTGATCAGGAGTGGCTGCTCCTGAAGAGATAAGGTGGTCACCTCGTCGAAACTGCTTAGTTTGTTGTTTTACTAGTGTAAAGTAAACTACATCCGTCAAGTTTCCATCCTTTAGGCAGAGATGAGTGGTTCACTTCAGCCACTTTAACATTTTTAGGTTTGATATTCCCCTTGTAATGCAACGACCTTCTTCGGAGAAAGTAACGGTTGCTTTTTGTGTAATGTTTGCGTTTGTCTCAATCCTCCGTGTCCACTAACTTTAACGAGAAAAAAAAAGTTGAATCATTATAGAGTAGCTTAATTGACACATAATAGAATATTTCTAAAGATAATAAAAACTGATAGGTACGTCTTGTAGAGTAGAGTACACGTGATAAATATTTTGTAATGTAGCTTCGTGGCTCGACAAGAACCCGCCACATATAATCCGGCAAATGTTAGTCGTCAAGCACGCGTATTTTTTCGTTCAATTGTCGTATATTAATGATATCGTTAATCTCTATTATCAATAATATGCCCTGAGATGTTTATTTCTACTGCTCGTTGCTATGGTGTCGACTCATACTGAAAATAAACAGAGCAAATATATTCCGGGGCCAATAAATGAGTTCCAGTAATTAAACAGAAAAAATGATAGTAAAAACGTGTTTGAAGTAGGATACAAAAGAAGTGAAAGCTGAAAAAGGCGGGAAAAGGAAATTCCATAGATATTCCAGAAAGTTAACCCTGAAAGACAAGTGGCGGTTTAGTTTTTTCTTCATCATGCGGCTGTCGAAATGATTACGTTACGAGGAAATTGAAGCGCGATACAACATCTGACTTGATAGACAAGTTTTCATTTTACCGTGCGGAGGCATAACGTTACATTTATGAATAAATCGTCTAGTCAGCATTTTTGCAGGGATTCTATAGCTGCAACGCAGCTATCGCGAACGTAAGCATAACGACAATAGACATCGGCATCGTTTTCGCGGAGTGTTTTCATAGTGCAAAAATTATTCAGAATTTTTACCTTTCCGACACGCCAGTTGTTGAACACGATCCAAAAGTGAGGTGACGTTAGATAGGAAGCCATATGGTAGCAATTTGCATATGTATGAGTCGGCCTACTATGGACAAGCTTCCGGTCGCTGTCACCCAACTGCGGCATTAGCAAATGCTTATATTTCGTTATATATACTATTTTCCGAATAAAAAACGTGCGGAACGCATTCCGTGCATGCTATAAATTCACCTTGTGTAGCCCATTGTACTCCATATGAAGCACTCGTTTTGCACCTTCGACTGATAGCTCAGTGTTGAGATGTAAACAAACTCATATTTATTCACTTTGGAAGGCGATAAAAACTAAACGGGTAAAAGAACTGTAATAATTTTCACTTCACTAGGAGCGCTATTGTGTTCTCGGCGGACCATCTGGATTTCACCATAGAAATCCGTCTCTAAACCGTACAAAACCTCTAATTTTCGTTGGCACCTCCACAATTCTTCATATAACGCCATGTAAGTTAGCCAGCAAAGTCGGCCTACTAATGGTCATGAGTGTGGTAGTAAGCGCTGCTGCCATATGGCTTCCTATCTAACGTCAGTTTTGGTTGGGCTGCGTTACTTGCATCGGAAAAAGATACATTCATAAAGTGCCGCCTACGTACATGTGATATACGTTGCCGTTTGCGCGAGGGAAAAACTGAAACGCTGAGATCCCACGCTCAAGGGTAACTTGATACCGCCATCCATTTCGCGAGCAGTGCATTGTATGTAAACAGATGCTATCGAAATTTATCACACCTGTTTGTTGTCATCCACAGATCTTATCCGTTTGCGGTCATGTATCTTTGCATCTCATATTTGCGTGGTCATAAATTACTCAAGATTGCGGTTGCTTGCGCGGAACGGCAAGAGAAAAAATGGGGAAAAGTGAAAAGTGCTAATCATAAAACGGAACGCTATTAGGAGTGAATGAAACGCATTCGAAATTACTGCATCGACATTTAAGTATTAAAAATCAGTTAGTTAAATTGAGTGTGTGCAAATTTGATTGTTTTATCGAATCAAGTGCACATAAGAAGAAGAATCAAAAGTCCCCATGTGCGTGTTAATACAACAAAAATTAAAACTCGCTTTTTCTATTCACACTTACCTGTTCAAGTGACTTGAAAAGATTTTTCAGTGAAAACATTAGAATTTTTGTGGCTGCTAAATAATATAATCATTAAAAGCATTAAAACTAGCAGAAATAGTTCGAGTGCAAGTTTCATCCTTCGCTACGTACATTGTTTTTGATGGAGCTGTAAAGACGAGTCTTTAAAAATTTTACGTCTAATAAAAATGCACATTAACAACAGAGATTTAATCACTTGATTGACAAAACAGTTAAGTTGCTGAATGCAAATGTACAGCTTCAACTGATAATTTCATCATCCTGCAGCAATCCACTTCACAACAATACCGACATCTTGCTTGTCCCATGAAGCGTGCAACATTAGTGTCTATTTGTCGATAAGAATCCTGCATTAACTTCCACCATCAAGTGTGAATGCTCAAAATTAGATTTAAACTAAACATAATTTAAATATATAACACAAAAAGGCAATCATAAAAATTAAATAGCAAAATACAAAGGAACAATAATTAAATTTTTGTAAGTCTAGATTAAGAACACGATATTCGTATCTCTAAATTATCTTCAAATTATTTTTTGAATATCACAATATCAACTGAAATCAACTTAACTGTGTTCTAAAAAGGACGAAACTTAAAGCGTATTAATAGACCCTTTTGAAATTATATCATTTTATTTGTCTTCTATTTTGAAATTCAATAATTTACGCGATCCAACTTATCTTTCTTAATAATAGTCGTAGTAAGCAAATTCAATTGAAAATAATATAGCCTACTTTCGGCTATATTTTGCTAGAACTTTATCAACTTCTTACTTTAGACATTTATGAAATACATATGTATATTTGATTGTTCGGAATTATTTTGCTATATATTTTTAAATACGATACGGTCTAAATTGAGTTATAATATGATTGTGCTATTAAATATGGAATTTTAAATTTGTTATTTCGGTCTTTCGCTTTCATTCAACCTGACCGGGTATAGGACCCACATCGATGGCAGGCTTCTCCTCTAACATGGACTAGCCATCGGGCACGCTCTTCCCTTTTTCTTTTGTTAACAGGGGCTCTTGTCCGGGTAGAGTGGCCTTTCGCTCGCGTGCCCTTTTATGATATTGGGTTATGTATATAACATAAATTGGCTACGTTTGTATTCTTTATTTAATGAAAAAATTCATGCAAACTATATTTGTATGAGTTTTTCACTCAAATGGGAAATATATGGCCACGTCTACATTTGGATCTTGATCCGTTTGGAAGGGTGCGAGGGGCACCGCTTCCACCTGAATGCCCCACTGTTACTTGTGGGCCATAAGTATCGTCAGAACGACGAAGCCCCTCTAAGTCCGTCCGTTTTCTCAAGGCCCTATTTGTCCTCTCATTACGCGATAAAACTTTCTCGCGAAGATGATCCAACCTTACCTTTTGACTCCGGCCGGGGGCATTTTGGGTCTGTAATGTGACGCCTACGCCCGGGAATCGAAGTGATTCCGATCCCGAACCCTTGCACTCGGCCAGATGGGTATGACCTCGAAATGCAAGCAGACTTCATCTTTCGTGCCGATATCATTGCGCCGAAAATATTTCTCTTCAAATATTTATATTTGTGGAGAAATATTTTCTGTAGTAAAATACTGATACATTTCGAAGCATATCTATCTGGCAATGCCTCCCACAGTTGTCATCCAAATGTCAAAGAGGCAGAAGGTTCGCGGTTAACGGTCGGTCGAGTGAATACATAAGCATCACTTGTATACCAGATCGTCGCCGAAAGAAAAAGCGGTATTTCGGGAATTGACAACGATAATTTCAAGCAACAAAATTTCGACTAAAGGTCAGAATTTAGGCTAGTTGCAAAACGGTAGTACATACAACCTAGTAGTTGGCTAATTTTATTCAGTAGCAAACTGGTGATTCCTTGTGCATAAAGCGCGCGGTGCTTCGCGTTAAGTGAAAAGTTTCGCGAGGATTAGCGGAGGAAAAGCCCCACGTAAACAATTGGCAACAAAAGCAGCGCGCAAAAGTGCGCCATTGACAGGAGGTGTAAAGAAACCACATCGTTATCGTCCCGGTACGGTTGCTCTTCGAGAACTTCGTCGTTACCAGGAGTCCACAGAACTGTTGATCCGTAAATTACCGTTCCACGTTTGGTTCGTGAAATCGCTCGAGATTTCAAAACAGATCTTCGTTTCCAATCAGCTGTTTGGCGGGGATCCATCGGCAAACAATTTGCATCATTTGGATCATCACGCAACTCCACATCAACATAATAGACCTGGCATTGCGGTCTATGTTTTAGGATTTGGACAAAAAGGAGGGAAGGTAAAGCGATCTCGAGGTATGTAGGTTTTGTTTTTCTGGGATATAAAAACAAAGAACGAGGGAATCAGGATCAGAGCGAGGCCGGCTCCTAGATTTGTGTGGGATAGTGTACCTGGGAGTTGAAATGGTTTGGGGGCAATAATAAGAGTCTGATTCATCCGTTTAATTCTTCCTCCCGTGAACCAAATGCACATTGCTTTGAAATATTTCACCTAGTTTTTTTGGAATTTTACTGTCGGCCATTGAACAACAATTACACGAATATTCTGACATCGGGTTCCTAGAAATTGGAAGTGAATGCATGGTGCGGATGAAATTGACCCTCGAAAATAGGTTACCAGCAAAAATCTTCACCTTAAAGGAGTGCATTGAAGTGATCGCATAGTTTGAAATGTGTTTAAATTAAGTTTTCAAAGCATTAACAAATTACATAATAAAAATTCCTACGAAATGGAACGAGAAGTGCTTTTTCAGCAGTTCTTAGAATACGGCTTCTACATTGCAATTCATAATCATTTGCTTTTAACTTAATAAAGCCACCAGAGAACATATCGCTAATAATACTTTGCTGTTAACAGTGATTTTTCACCTTGAAACGTTATCCTCTATAACTGGGCGTTTTCCACGCACCCAAGTGCGTCGGAATCACATTTTGTTAGTTATCCTGTGGTGTAATATAAATGAGCTTGCAAAAAGGAAACCAATTCATTGGAATATCCCAACTTGACCCCTGCAAAAAGGACTGTACACAAGTGTATGGTTTAGTGGATTTGATAAACCTTCAGGATATCCTGAAAATATGGAGTTAATCGTCAGCTGATGTTGATGAACTTTCCATAAATTATCTGATGGAATGACATGCGAAAATCCATAGAGAAGTTCGATTATGTGATTTGAGTGTTGCTGTTCAAACAATAAAAGGACACACGCATGCCAAGCAAAACGTCGTTTGTCGGATATTAAGTGAATCGCATTCCTATGCTCGACGGTGAAGCTATAAGGCGAGATAATAAGTCAGAATAGTAACGCAAAACATACGTTGTGTTGGCGTATACGGTGTGTGTATCCAAGCGATCTTTATTTGAACTTAACGGTTCCTTCAATTAATTTTGGGAAGGTATCGAAATGTAATTTTAAGAAGTCAGCTTACTGCTCCCGAAGTTATGTGAATTATCTAACGACATACAATCCGAATTTCAATTGTAATACGTACGTTTGGGCATTTAAAAAAAATATATTACTTATATCCAATGAATCGTCAAATGGATATTTTTGTACTTCTAGAATTTAATAAAAGCTAGCGTTCATAAAAATTTTAATGTGATACTTGAAGTTATGGACTTAATTGTGCACTTTCCATTCATGTATTAGTCCGATGGGCTAAATTTTGAATTTTCCGCATTTAAAGTTAAACAGGGATGATAATTGAACTTAATAAAATTTCTGTAATATTAAACCATTTAACGAAAACTCGTATCTGTCACAGTAGCTTCGAAATGAAAATTGGATAATGTACCTACTGGATAGTAATTTGTTTTGCATAAAAAAAAGTAAGATTTTTCTTCTTAGGGACTAAGTTGCGGTCAAAATAAAAAACACACAAATACGAATGTAATCAGAACTTATTATTAATGTGTAGCTTGAACATCAAAATTTAGTGGTTTTTTACTTTAAATGCTATTTTTTTTGCATATTGCGCTATTATGCCTACAGGGATATTACACAACACTTTTTATAGAGCAGTAACAAAATATTTCCGATCTTAATTGAGATTCATAAATCTTTCTTTCGTAGTTAAACCGATTTCCCGTCTACTCCCTAAAATTACAAGTATTCCTGCCCTCGCTCCCGTTTTTACTGGATAATTAGCAAAGGATTAGACCTTTATTAATCATTTTAGTATATATATGGTATCTCGGTTTAATATTGTGTTATTTATTAATTAAATTTAAACAAATCATAAATAATTATTATAAAAAAAATTAAAACCAATCACGTCTCATCAAATTTCTAGAGATGTCAAGCAAATTATGAGATGATTATTTTGTAAAGTGTAATTGCAAAATGAATGTTTAAGATTAAGTTCAAAAAGTGAAGAGAAGAAATTTAATGTAAATTTAAAATGAAACCAAGTTATGGTAGGAATAAAATGAATTACTAAAGAAGCCCTAAGCCTTTCCGTTCCGCATGCTCTTTCTTTTGCAGCGGAAGTGATGACCGAGGGTAAGTATGTCTTGAAGAGGGTTAGGTTTTAATAATCTGCGGATGATTGATTTCTAGTCGGTTACGGTCCGCGGTACCCTTGTTTGCGCTCGTTTTTTCTTAGAGTAGGTTATTTTAGACTTGAGGTAGTTTAGCTTATTTTCTGGTACCGCGTCGGTGATTCGGTAACGCGCCTATGGTGATTTTGTAGTGTTTTGATTTGAGATCTGTGGAGAGATCACATCCAGAACTAACGTAACGTAGGTTTCCCGTTCTGGATGAGTAGTTGTTGACGCGTTTGGAAATCGGGCATGTGAACCGGTGGCTGAGTTGAGTAACTCGGACTTAGTCTGCTCGCGTAAGACCCGCGACCGAAACTCCTCTCCGAACTAGCTAGCCTACAAGCAGCCACCACGGAGTAGACTAAGTGTGAACGGACTTGTTGACCTGAAGGGTACAGTCCGTTGTCATTTCCAAGACTGCACGTCTCGAACCGATGAGAGGTCGGTTCTGATTGCGATCGAACGAGACGAAGTAGGAAACCGTTACAGGTCCCGGGTCGCTCCATCGGAGACGGGCATGGGCGCCACTCGTCTACCCATATAGTTGTCCCCCCAAGCCTCGAGACGAGCTTGGCTCACGCCGAGGTCTTCACTTTTAGGGAAGAAAAGAAATCACTGCTTTTATCGGTGCACTAGCCTAGAATAGGAGGACAACCCACGTAACTAACTCCCGCGACAATTCTTCAATCTACCTATCCTAAATCCTAGTTTACGCGGGATTAAGTTCACCTTGAGCTGGGATTCACACCAAACAAAGACCCATATATACCCCAGCACTTGCGAATTATTGGGGCGGAAAATGGGCGCCTTGAAATTTTCTTAATCACTCCCAAATCAAGTATCACAGAGAAAAGGAATAAAAGTACATGCGATTCACTGAAAGTTCACTATTCATTATTATTTAAGAAGTTATGCTACTTATTTTAAAACAATCTCAATAAGGATTTTTTTTTCTTTAACTCTATAATTGTAAACCGTTCTCAAAGAAATTTTGCCTTAATTCTAAGACTATATTTACTTAAACTCGAATATCTCGACGACGGGGGCCCCCGGTAAATTTTCCGCTTGGCTCGTGTCCCGTTGCTCGCTAGCCACGTGTATTCTGACAAAAATCAACACTGCTTCCTCGAGGCGTGTCCTTGGCGGTCCGATGTTTTTGGTTTGTCGTTTCCTTCATGGAAGAATTCCTGGAGTTGTCGTGTTAGTGAAAGTCACGCCTTGCACTCGGGTTCCAAAAAAATAATCCAGCCACCAACTCGAGAATTGCTATCTGGGATGACCTCCTTCGCTCGATGGTGTGACCTTCCCACACGGAGTCCAAAACGAGAAAGAGGGCCCTTCGCTCACGATTTGGTCCGTCCTCGCCTTGGATGGGTTTTTTTCGCCCCGTTGAAATACCCTTCGGTAAAGTTGGCCATGACTTCTTGGACTCATGGATTCTAGTACTATCATTGACTCTTTGGAGCTCCAGATATCCTTGACTCGAACCTTCTTTGCTGCAAGTTTTTTCCCTGTGTTTTTTTAATTATTTTTGCTTATTTTTGATGTTGGTGGCCGTGCCTGATTGAGACTTCAACCGTCTTCGGTTTGTTTCATGTTTATTTTCTCCAGCAGTAGATGATATTGGGTGTGGGAAGATGTAAGCTTGCTACGTAAACGTCCATCCATTGAATAATTCTATCGATGGAATGATCCTATCAATGCCAGAGCCAGGGTAGCAGATGTTTCTGAAACAACGAACGATGGGATACTTGAGCGCGATAAATTCACCAATCGTCCTTCAGTCAACAAGATGATTCCTTTACCCTCCGGCCAACCAATTTGGTCTATTTGCGATCGAACTGGAGTCCGTAAACTATTCTCATCGATTTCTGTATTCGAGTGCCCCATGTTGCCGACTGTACGCCCATTCTTTGTTTGTCCATATGATCACGAATCACAACATTTTGACTACCGGAGGCGGTCACAACAATGCCTACATTTCGAGTAACTTCATTAAGTTTCGCCGCACGAAAACCGTCCATGCTGGCCGGAAGAGCGCAGGTAGGGTCAATTTCAGAAATATACACGGTGCATTCAAATCCTTCCAATACTTGTGCGCATCCTTTTCCAACTTCACCATATCTGCAAATGACTATTTGCTTCCCGCAAAACATAACTTCTGTTGAACGCTTTCCCCTATCAATAATAGACTCTTTGCAGCTATACAAACTATCAAATTTTATTTTAGTGACGGAATCCAATACATTCATTAGTCTATGTATCCCAGTGATTCTTCCCTGTACCATGTTTTTAACCATTTTAAACATGGCTGGATATTTCTTCAACATTAACTGTGTTGCATCGCCTCCATCATCCAAAATCATATTTGGTAGCCAATTTTCAGCATTTACACAACTATCGTTGCACCACCAAAAATCTCCTTCGGTCTGACCACACCATACGAATATCGGATAATCTGCTTCAGCCAATGCCGCGGCAACTTCATTCTGTGTCGAGTATATATTACAGGCCGTCCATCGAATCGTTGCATCTAATTCAACCAAGGTCTCGATTAAAACTGCCGTATGTGCATTGATATGTGTACCGCCAACGATACATGCATTTTTCAACGGTTGGTCTTCGAAGGCAAACTTTCGCAGAACCATTATCTGTCTTCCTAACTTACATACTATGTTTACTCTTAGTATTAATAATGATTACAACATATTTCTATTTACCAAGTTTTCGATAATACTTGGCTTGGGTGATTCTGGTAAACTTGTTGCAGAGGCAAATGCTGAGGTCTAGTAGGAATTTGTCCGCGACACTCTGAATCAGCAATTTGATTGCCCTTAGTAGGTTACCTCCTTATTATTTCGACTCCGGTCGAGAAGCAAATTACATGTCCAATTCGTGAATGCGACAAATGTTTTTTTAGTGGGCCTTGTGCTAGCGGGAAAGAACCCGCCCCACGACACCGCATACATGCATCCCCAGACAAGACCAAATCTCGGCGGATACTGCCATCCTCATCCGCTGAGGCAGCAGACCATGGCTGTAGTCCTTTACGGACATTTTTCTATACCAAATCAATACAAAACATTTCGTAATAAAAATTAAATGAAATTGATAATTTCAAGTTTTGTGTACAGTGCGCTTTTCCCTTTTGCTCCGTCCTTGCAAATAGTTTCGAGTGTTGAACACAAGATAAACGCACTGTGCGTGATTCCTTAACATTTCTTTGAAATGATGTAATTTGTGATTTCTGCAGATTAATTTGCCACCCCCAACAGTGAGCACTCCTGGGAGGACGACTGGGTAAGTATCCTTTGGTTTATTATAAAAACAAACAAAAGTAGATATATACAGTGACGGACAAAAGTCTACGACAATTCCTTATATTGAGATACCTGTTACTTGGAAGCTTCAATCAAAAATCCATTGATGCATATTTTTCAGTGAACCGAAAAAGATGTCGCGTAGAGACATTAGTTTCATTCTAAAAGAAGTAAACAGTAATCCAAAAATAAGTGCTCCAGATTTGGTGAAACAAGTGGCTACGGAAAGGAAAAAGGATGTCCATGCAAGAACTATTACGAGAGCATTAAATATTAATGGGTTTCAAAGAAGAACTCCACGTAAAAAGCCATTAATATCCGCCAAAAACCGACTTCTGCGTCTACAGCTCGCCAAGGCCCATATTGGCAAGGGCAATGATTTTTGGAATCGCGTCCTTTTCAACGATGAGTCCAAATTCAACATTTTCAGAAGTGATGGTCGCAGTAAAGTATAGAGGAAAAAGAACACGGCTTTAAAGACCAACAATTTTTTTCCTACTGTCAAGCCCTGTAGAGGTAGTGTGATAGTTTGGGGAGCCATCGCTTAACCTGGGTATGGCAGTTTGGCTTTTGTAGAAACTACGATGGACCATTATGTTTACAAGAACATTTGAAGCCATCAGTGGAGAAGTTGGGTCTTGGAGAGATGGATTTTCAACAAGACAATGATTCAAAACACACAACACTTTTCGTCAAGAACTGATTTTTGTACTACGCTCCCAGGCAACTTTATACGCCTCCACAAAGTTCAGATTTAAACCCGAAAGAGAATGTATGGGAGCTTTTGGAACGGAAAATTCCAGAATGTTTCATTAAAAATAAAAATTTATTGATAGAAGCGCTTATTACAGAATGGGAGAAAATTGCATCCGCAGAAACTGGTAATTTAGTCCCCTCTATGCCCCGAAGACTACAAGCACTAATTGATACGAAAGGGATCCAACCAAATATTAAGCTAGCAAAAAGTTTTTTTTTAAATTCCAATACGTTTAGTTGAAAATATTTTGTGTACAAGTCAGCTAGCACTGACTGTCGTCGACTTTTGTCCATTCATTTTTTTATGTTTTTACGAATTTCTCCTTAAGTTTGCTATGAAATGTTTTTGTCTTTGTTTTTTTATAAATATATTCACGTTACTGAAAAATGTACATCATTGGATTTTTGATTAAAGCTTCCAATCAACCAGAATCTCAATATAAGGAGTTGTCGTAGACTTTTGTCCACCACGGTACATGAATCTTTACGTATGAGATATAGAAGGAAATTTGAAAGAAAGATACAAAATACGTGATTTAGTTGAGAGGAATAAAGTGTACAAACAGTTTACGTTTTCATAGAAGTCAAATATAAACGAAAAAACACGCATCACCTATCAAAAGTAATATTTAGCATTAATCTTATAAATTATTACAAATCATAGCGAAACAAAAAAAAAAGAAAAAAACTATAAATTATAAAAAATAATTCCAACTGCAAAAACAAACAGCAAATACTCGTAAATGCGACAAATAATAGAACAGCAAATCTTTGTTAAGAACAGGAAAACCTACCACCAGGAAAAGAACATTTTCACATACAAATCTTGTTTTCTTTTTTTCAAATCTATAAAATTGTTTCTGTTAACGTCTCGACCGAGTAACTATTAATACGTTGTCTCATGACTGGAGTAGATTTTAGTAAATGCGATGGTAATATTTAAGCTAAAAAGAAACAAAGGGTGGTCCAACCATAATGCACGATGTTAATTGTGAGTCACACCTTAACGTCAAGTTTTTTTTTTGAATATTTCTTTGTTTCAGTGTTTGACAAATTCAACCATGAAGAGGTACACAATTGAGCAGTGCGTTAAGGTTGTTGAAGCCTTTTACAAAAATGGGCGTTCAAATCAAAATGCATTTCGTGCACTTTGTGATTTTTCGGTCAGCATAATCTACCAAATGTGTTCACAATTGGGAGAACTGTGCACAAATTTCAGCAAGCCGGGTCTGTAGGAAATGTGAAGTCACCTGTGCATGCTCGCCCAGTTTGTCCTGCGGAAAACATTGCTGTTGCTCGCTATAGTGTAGCAGAAGAGCCGTCAACCTCGACTCGTTGTCGTGCCCAACAATTGAACATCTCACGAACATCACTGATGCGAATTTTGAATAAAGATTTGAATTTACGAGCTTACAAGGTTCAATTGACTCAAAAACTAAAGTCTACTGACCATTTCAACCGTTGGCAATACGCTGAACGGTTGGTTGAACAGACAGAGGAGAATGGTGACTTTACAAAGAAAATCATCTTCAGCCACGAGGCACACTTTCACCTCAGTGGATTCGTTAACAAGCAGAACTGGCGCAAATGAGAATCCACGAGTGATTGTTGAAAAGTCGACGCATCCACAAAGAGTAACTCTTTGGTGCGGTTTATTTATTTATTTACTTATTTCTATTTAACAGAAAAAAATTCCAAGAGCAAAATAGATAAAATAAAAGTACAGCAAAATGAATTAAGTAATAGTACAGCACAGATAAAAGTAATAAAAAATGTAAAAATTAGGAGAAAACAATTAAGAAAAATTACTGAGGGCTGAGAAGAAGACAGTTAACAAATCTTTTATAAACTAAATGCGAAAGGGGAAAGGGCCCAAGCTGAAGGTCATCATGGTTACCAGGTAATCTGAGCATGGGTGAGTGAAATACACCAAACTGCGTGCAAATGGAACATCAACAATATTCGACGATCTTGTAGAACGCCTAACGCGCCTCATAGGAACCTGGTTGACAATGCGAGTATCGAGCAAACCACGGCAAAACCTGTAAAGGAAACATTCATCAAGGTAGAGTCGACGCATCTCCAGCAAAGGAATATTGAAGATAGCTAAGCGTGATTCATAGAAAATGTAGGGAATCTGGAATTTCAAGAAAATGATCCTGGTAAATCTTTTTTGTACAGCTTCTAGCGTGAGCTTCAAACACATCAAATGAGGCGACCAAACTGGCCAACATGTAGTAATCGAGCAGGTAAGGTTCATGAAGATACGGAAATAAAGGAATTGCAAACGAAATATAGTTCGATTTCTCCAAGCGATGTGAAAACTTTCGACGATTGGCCGCTTTCCCCCTAAAACCAAGCAAGGATTAAAAGCATGCAATTATAAAGTCCCGAATGATATTCAACGTGAAAGTATTGGCCATGCATTACAAGGTCGTGATGTATTAGGTGCTGCGGTGGACGACATATTCATACAAAAGCTGAACGGGAACTAGATGAATTCCTCACAGAAGAAATAGTTGCTGAACGTAAAGCTCAGAAGATCAAAACAATTCCAACTGAACTTGATGGTTTCAAAGTAAAACTGGACGGTGCTGAAGTAGAATTGATTAAGCAAACAGATAAAGAGAAAATCTTGATTTCCTTCAACGTTAACCATACCGTCGATGCTGAAGATGATGCGAAAACTGATCCAACTTCAGACAAGGGTGACTTCGCTGAAATGAAGAGCCGTCCACAATTTGAAATAGACATAGTCAAAGGTGATACAACACTATCCTTCACATGTTCATATTTACAAGGCCAAGCACAAGAAGGAGAATATGATGACGTGTTTGGAATTGACGAGTTAACAATTTTCAAAGGAGAATGGGGCGATAAAATTTACGCTGTCACTGGAGACGTTCTGGATGGCTATTTATATGACCTTCTCATGAACTTACTTGAAGAGAAAGGAGTTAGCAATGAATTCGTCGAAAAACTTTCAGACCTGAGTACAGCTTATGAGCATTCGTCGTATGTTGGTTTGTTGGAGAATTTGTCAAAGTTCGCAACAGGAAAAACGTTTCTAGATAAAAGCCAAAAAACCTGCATTATATTTTAGTATACATTAATTTTAAGATAAAAAGAGAGATGAACGTTATTTGGTAAAGAGTAGTGTCTTTACATGTATTGGAACGCTTTATTGGAACACGCATTTACTTGCACTTGAACATAATCATTGTATTTGTTTGGATAGGCCAAATCGATATCTTATTTGTATTTGGAAATTAATATGGATGCAATTACAGGTCTACCTGAAATATTAGTCGATAAACTAAATTTAAAAGAAAAAGCAAGTGTTCGAATATCCGAAAGCAATTTTGAACCAAACGTTGTGATGGATCGCTTAAATGCATAGCCAAAGCTTGCATGCCACCAGCATTCACGATAGTTGGATTATTGCTCGAACACACCGACAAAACCTTCAACACACGCGACGTCGTCCAAAGAAGCTTCTCGTGATCATACGTACGCATTATTCGTACCAGCTCTCCACTTCTTCCACCACGATA
The DNA here is from genome assembly GCA_963969285.1 of Odontomyia ornata. Classification (NCBI taxonomy): domain Eukaryota; kingdom Metazoa; phylum Arthropoda; class Insecta; order Diptera; family Stratiomyidae; genus Odontomyia; species Odontomyia ornata. The sequence continues at coordinate 155,109,854 of OZ017738.1, read as the reverse complement.
GCATCGTTCGATGTATACGGTACGGTAAAGACGAGTTCATCATCTGTTGACCGGCTCGATACAGACATAGCAATTAACGATTCGCTTGTTTTTCGAGCGGGGCCAAGTGAGGGGATTGGAATGATGGAAATGCAATTGCGGGATCTTTCGATGGATTCGTGCGAGGAGAGGAATGGGATGTCTCAATGTGGGTGATCAGGGAGTCTGCTCGAAACCACCACACAGCGCGGACGCCGCGTAGAGAAAAAAGGGAGAGTTTAAGCGATTACAGGTGGATTGCTCTCGCTGATGCTGAAGATTCGAAGTGTTCTTGGCATATCTTGATTTTTGTCGAAGGCAATGGTGATAATAAAACATCGTTTGTGATATTTTATTGAGCGATACTCGTTAAACTCGGGGGAGAGTTGATATCCACCTGCACATTAACTCGGATCGTGGGTGAATTTTGTGCGCGTTAACTTCAAGGAAATGCGTGTAAAAACGTTATAAAATGACGACGTCCGCCTCTAAATGATTCTTAGTGATCCAAAGAGACTTGTGTTTCGTCCCCCCTCATCTTTCAGATCGCAATTTTCCGCGTCTGAGTTATGTTCTCCGCTAAAACTCTCCTGTCCGTTCCAACTATTGTGCAATATGGAAGAATGTCTTCAAGTGCGATCGTTTCCCGCTATTCGTTCAACATATTGTGTTTTTTGCTCAAGTGTTGACTGCTCTCTCGACAACTATTAATACAACGAATATACCACAGATAAAGGGAAACAGCAACTAGCAGCAAAGAGAGACGGTGTGAATGATACGGGAGATCACGAAGAAAAGTGAAAAGGGAATCGTCGATTGGCAACTGGCGGTAACGGGAGTGGCATTTGCTGGTGTTGTTGGTGCTGTTGCCGGAGATTGTCGCGAGTAGAGGAGGCTGCTTGAAAATTGCAACGAGCGTGGATGCGGGGGATAGAAGTGCTGGGGAAGATTGCAGGCTGTGATTGCGGTTTCCATTCGGGAGTTCAAATGCCGTAATCGTTTGAGTTGCGTTAATTATCCCGCGTTTTATCTGTGAGAAATCAATGTGAGAGTAGAAAGATAGTCGAATGGAGAATATAACGGAATAGGGAATTGGAAAGGAATGCACTCGACGACGCTGCTGAGTGGTCAGCGAATTTAACTCCCGAGTAACTACTAACGAACATTTACCGTTGACGATTCGCCGGAAGTTTTGCATGTGACCTCGTAGATGTGAAAGAATCTGTTTTGCGGTTTTAATTTAGTGACCGGTCGGGAAAGAAGAAAAAAGTCAAGAGGTGTAGTGAAACAACAAATCCTGCAAAAAAGTGCTTCTGTAAAGTGAAGGCCAATTGGTGTTCCTGATCAAATTAAATGTTTCCATTATAGGTCGGGAAAGAAGAAAAAATCAAGAGGTGTAGTGAAACAACAAATCCTGCAAAATAGTGCTTCTGTACAGTGAAGGCCAATTGGTGTTCCCGAAGAGGGAAAGAAGCAGCATTAAATTACTCTGAGAGTAGTGTTTTTCATAGTGTCGAAGAACTGTAATAAATAGCATTATAACCGCCACCGCACCTTGAAGTAGTATGCAGCCGATAGTGGAGCTGAATTAGAGGGAGAGGAGAAGACTGCAACAAGGTATTTTCTAAACAGCCCAGCCTTCATGTCCGGCCCGATGTGACGTCAAGTCCTACAAGAAATGGTGGAAATGTTGCCAGAAAAAGTTAGTAATCGTGTTACAGCCCTCAAGCACGTTCAATTGGAATCGAATCGAAATTCTATCAAGGAGTTTATGAACTAGAACCTGTTGCTGTTGAACCGCGAAATGAAAAGGCAGCGTGGAAATCAGATGATGAAGATGCGGAAGACATTTAATTTTCCTAATAATTTTGTTTACGGGAAGTACTTGTGAATTGGATCAATCGCGTGAGCTTATTCATTCCCAAATTACGTGTTCGTTTACCCTTTAATTGGTCAATATTCAGCGTAATAACAAGGCTTTTCCCAAATTAGTTTAACTCTACAGAAGCGAAAATTTCCTAGTGATTGATAAGCCCCCGGATTTATTAATAAATAGTAATGATACTAGTAAAGTCGCGGTGCAAACTATCTTAAGAAAGCAATTTTCTCAACTCAAAGACTCATCGCTCACTCATGAATTCTACTTTACCCATCGCTTGGACTTTTCTACGAGTGAAATTCTGTGTATCCCCCTAAATAAAAGAACTTGTATCCAAGTTCTTTGAAAATCGGATGTCAAAGAAATATTATATTGCCTTATTAAATGGTCATATGAAGCAAGATTTTGTTACAGTTTATATTCATATAGGAGAAAATCACCCGCATCGTCATCGAGCGCTCGACGGACCATGTGGGGTAAGTACCCTTTTTGCCTCATGTTTTTTAAATTGCTTTCTTTTCGTAATTTGTCTCTTTTTAAATTAATATTTTTTTTCTATTTTTATATTGTAACAACAAATTTTTTTGTAAGAATATTATTATATTGAACAAACAACATTACTTTGATTCAATTATATGGATATTTTCCTTGAATTTTAAAAATTATTTAAATTATAAATTATAAAAACAAAAATAAAATGAATTGATACCCTTACCCTTCGGTCTTTCCATTACGTTGGATTTGACCGGGTATAGGACCCGGTACGGTGGCAGGCTTTCCCCATAAAACATGAGCCAGCCGCCGGGTACAATATAATCTTCTTGGTTTCAGGTGACGTCGTGGGTTGAGTGGCCCAAGCAGAGTGCCTCTTTATGGCATAGAGTTATGCGATCGAATTGTATAATTCTATGGTATAAATTGGTCATCGGGGTGCTTTTCTTCTGATGGGAAGACTTATGCAAGTTAAGTTGTATGAGTTTTCCACTCAGAAGAGGAATACCTGGCCACTGCAACAAATATGGATATTAATCCGGTTGGGTGGGTGCGCAGGGGCTCCATCACCACCCGGTTGCCCTTCTCTCATTTGTGGGCCATGAGCCTCTCCGAGCAAGGACGAGGTCACCCTGCTTCCATTTCTTTTTACTTGTTACTCTTGTTCCTTGAACAAGTCAGTCCCTTGAGTAGTTACCTACACTTTTTGCGACGTCGGTCGCCTTATTTGTGTTCGACCCCAAGAAATCCGTGAGTGCAAAATTTTTTGTAGTGGGTCCTTGTGCTGGGGGAATGAACCCGCCCCACGACACCGCAATGCTAGCCTGCCAGCGCATTCACGCGTCTCCAGACAAGGGCATTCTCGGCAGATATTGTCATCTTCTTCTGCCGAGGCAGCAGACCATCGCTGCAGTCCTGAACGGACATTGATACACATACCTATTCACTACAAACTGTACTCAAGCATGGGACGAACCAAACTAGAATATAATGGAAAAAATATTGGAATTTCTTAAGATTAAGCCAGAAATGTGAGAGGCTTTAGAAGTAATTTCAGAAATATGAACAAAGAACTTTAATTTAGAGTCAAAAGTGACATCCAAGTCCCTGAAATGTGTCACTGTACGTAGGTACGAATTATTTAACGTAAATTGAAAGCTAATAGGGCAAGGGTTATTAGAAAATGAGCAATGGATGCACTTAGAAACATTTAGTGTAAGTTGGTTACAAGAACTCCAAGATAAAATGGCATTCAAATCATCTTGAAGCAAAGCACAGTCATCGATTGACGACACTACTTTGAAAACTTTGACGTCATCTGCATAAAGAAGGCAGGAGGAGTTGATGACAATGGATGGTAAGTCATTTATAAACAGAGTGAACAATAGTGGGCCTAGAGGAACACCAGAAGACGGATGGAAGGGAGTAGAAAGACAGCCTTGAAAAGATACCTGACTGACACGATTGGATAAGTAAGAGGATAACCTGTGGAGCAAATAATCAGGAACGTTAAGAAATTTAAGTTTACTAAACAAAATATTGTGATTTACTGAGTCGAAGGCTTTAGAGAAATACAAATACAAGTTTTCGACTTGTAAACGGTCCTCCATGGCTTTTGAAGTAACGGTCATGAATCCTAACAAATTCGTTAAGGTCGATCGCCCTTTAATAAAACCATGTTGTTCAGGAACGAGTAATTCATGAGCAACTGAAGAAAGGTGCAAATACACGATTTTCTCCAGTAGTTTGGAGAAACAGGGTAAAAAGGAGATAGGCCGATAATTATCAACGTCTGAGGCACTACCTTTTTTAAAAATAGGAGTAACATAGGATCTTTTCCAACACGAAGGAGAAGACCCTGAAGATAAGCTAGAATTGAAGAGAAAGGAAAGGGGGATACAAATAGAAGTAGTTAATGATTTCACAAAATGATTAGGAATACTATCGGGACCTGAACTAGCAGAGTCATCAAGTTCTAAAATGAGCTTCATAACATCTTCTGGATGGCAAGTAAAAGCGAATGAAGGCGGCGTGTATACGATTGGGAACGAAGGGCTATTGCTGGGAGTAGCATTAAAAGTAGAACAAAACTGAGTTCGTAAAAGTTCACTAATCTCGAGAGGTGAAGTTGCTAAGCAGCCGTTCAAATGAAGTGAGGATGGGAAACTGGAAGAGGATTTAAGAGAGCATATATATTTCCAAAAAGGTTTTGAATGATTTGAGTTTAAAGAGCCTTCAATACTATGAAAATAAGAAGTTTTAGCGATCTGCATCTTTTTCTTAGCTACCGACCTCAGATGACAAAAAGCTGTACGTGACTCAGGAGATCTGTCAGGTGAAAAACGTTAACGAGCTCGATATTTAGCTTGCAAGGCTCGCCTCACATCAAGAGTTAACCAGAGACAGTCAGAAGAGTTTCTTATACTGACAAGTGGAGTCGTGTTAGAAATATCAGCGTTTAACAAATCATAGAAATTGTTACAGCAAGTATTCGAGTCAAGAGCGCGAACGAAGGAGGACCAATCAACAGAGCGAATTGTTTCTGAAAGTTGATCGTAACTAGTTTTATAAAAGTTATAGCGCTTACGCTCTTTTCAACGATAACGAACAGAAGCAGTATAGGAAATTTCAAAGCGTAAGGAGGGATGGTGGGGATCAGGAGAGAGATAAGGAAAAAAATCTGGAGGTGAGCATAACAACGATCGCTCCATACTTCAAAATAATAAGTCAAGAAGCTGATTATTAACGTTAAGAAAATTATTAAATTGAGCCAGGGAACACATGGACATAAAAGAACAAATTAAAGACCAAATTTGTGATGAGTCAGAATAAACCTGATTGTCATTCCATGAGAGTTTAGGAAGGTTAAAATCTCCTCATAAAATTATGAGCTGGCGGCGTCATCGAAAAAGAGGACGGCCAAGCAGTTACCGTGAATGGTGTTCACTATCGCGAGATGATAACGGACTTCTTGTGGCCAGAAATTGAGGTTTTGGACCTGGACGGTATATGGTTCTAACACGATGGTGCCACTTGCCACACAGCCAACGAAAGAATGGCTCTTTTGTGCGAGAAATTCAATGGGCTTGTTATTCCACGTTGTGGCGAAGTTAATTGGCCGCCACGATCATGTGATTGGACACCGTTGGACTTCTTTCTCTGGGAATATTTAAAAGAAAAAGTGTACGTCAATAAGCCAAAAACAATTCAAGAGCTAAAGGATGAGATAATTCAGCACATTAACGACATTAAACTTCAATTATGTCTCAGTGTCATTGAAAATATGGACCATCGGATAGAAGTATGCCACCGTAGCCGTGGGAAGTATTTGGGCATATTTTGTTTTACACTAATTGTCATAGATCTTTGTATTATAATAAAAAATATTAACATAATTCGCTGAAAACTTCTTGTTTTATTTACAATAAACATTGTGCGTTTTGGCTGGATCACGCTTTATATACTCGTACACCTAATTCTCTTTTTACTTGAATTTGATTTAATATGATTTAAAAAGAAAAAAATTTACTTTTTACACGAATGAATTTGATTTCAACACGATTTTTAATATTCTAGGAAATTTTCTTGGATCTCGTAGAGCAAATAGAGCTAGATTTTATGACGCGTGTACGAAGCGTTTAAATTATTCTCAGAAAAAGTCTCTGAGATTGGGTAGATTTTGCTCTCGGCGTGTGCCAGATTAGTTCTTTTGTTTGGGATCTTATAATATCAGCATGAGATTCCCCGAATTATGCATAGAGTAAAGACGTTATGCATTTTTTACGCAATTCAGTTTGATTTTGAGAGTTGAAAAGAAAACACGTTTAGTTGTAGTAAATATTTAAAAATTTTTAACATAATTAAAATCAAGTTAGTACTCGTACAGATGTATTAAGTCAATAACAGGTAAATTTTAAAGAAGCTATTTTGGTAGCCCTGACACAATGTCACATAATTCACCTGCAATAAAAGCGAAGAGGAAGACAATCAGTTTAGAGACAATAATTAAAATTTTAGACCAACTTGCAACAAGACAAGGTGCCACGGCTCTAGAAAAGCATTTTGGTATTCACGAAGCTACCATAAAAACTATCAAGAAAAATGAAACTGTGATCAGAAAATTGGTATGTTCTGGAACAAAAAGAAGTGCCAAATCATCATACTACATAAGAGATGCTGTCAAAGAAAATATGGAAAAATCGTTAGTAATGTAGATTGATGATAAATCGCAAAAAAGAATACCAGTAGATGGAATCGCTATCAAGCAAACTGCATTAAGACTCAATAAACGTCTTAAAGACGTTCTTAAACTAAGTCTGCAGATGAGTTAGCTGCCAAAAAGTTTCCTGAAAAAACTTAGAAAATTTATTGAAGATGGAGGTTACAGTTAGATCAAGTTTGGAGTATAGATGAAAGCGACCTTTTTTGGAAAAAAAATGCCAAGGAGAACTTTCATAATAATAGTAGGATCTGTAAATTGAATAAAAGTAGATATTTAAGTGCCCTTTAAAAGGTCCTTATACTCTATGAGTTTTAATAGAATGTACAGAAGTTATTGCCGTTTGAATTTTCTCCGATTACAACAATCAAACACGGTTTTTCTACTACATGGACCTTTCATCAAACCACAATATTAAGTAGATTGCCAAACAAAAAAGCTAAATGGTAGCAATCTGCTTTTGAAGGGACTTCTTCGTATGAAAGACACTTTTTTCAAAAATTCATATTTTATTAAATACATATTTCGTTTTTAATCTTGTCAAGTTTTATAATCACTACAAATTTGTTATTATATTCAATAATTGAATCATAAACGAACTATATTTTCAATTTGTTACGTTGTGCCCTTTTCAACATTCGGGTACACAAAAATTGGTTGATTAATTTTCTTGGCTTGTTTATAATGCTAATTAATTCATTAAAGGATACTAATTCGAAGAATTTGTATATACTAGTGGTTTTTGTTTTTCAAACGGGCTTGTCTTCATTCTCTTATGTTTAAATTACGTGTTAGAGTTTTCAATGAAAGTTTGTTCATACACTATTCATTAATCGGAAATTAATTAAGAATCATTTACATATTTTTTTCGTTCATTGCTAGCGGCTTTTTGTGTTTTTATTTGTTTTGTTCTAGATTTTTATCAACGTTTAAGAGTACTTCTATTTTGAATATGAAAAATATATTTTGATAAATTCTTTATTTTTTGTTTATAATATTGTAAAGTAAATCATAATTAAGAAAAAATCGGAAATTTATGTAGTTTTTGACAATACTAGTGAAATTGAATTGAAATGAATAGAAAAGAGTTAAATGAAATGAATAGAAAATAGTTAAACCCTAAAATATTGCGTTGTAAATGATTTTTATGGAGATTTGAAGAGTTGATTCCTCTAAGCAAAAGCAATACAAGGTCCTTGTTTCGCCATGTAGTCAGTGACTTCATTACCTTCTTCGCTACAGTCGCATTCACTTTCCCTCAACATAAATATGGTATGTATATTTGGCATAGTGGATGGTAAAATCAATAAAGTAATGAATAATTTGCTTGCTTTACATTATCAAATTGTTTCATTGGTTTATAGTATAAACTTCTGCAGATGTAACAGTGGCTTTTTCATCTAGAGATCTGTTGCATTCACGTTAACCCAAGCAAGATGCCACAATGTGTGCCATCTATCTTTACTTTAAAAAAAAATATATCATGAAGATCTTACAAATTATTTAAAGAGTAAATTGAAATTGTTTCTGGTAGATCTCAATAAAGTATGGCCAGAATGCCTACTATATATTCAGTAGTCCACGTGGTCTAATGGTTAGAGTACTAAGCCCGTAAGCCGAAGGTCTCTGGTTCGAGTTTCGTTGGCGTCAACGAGATTTAGTTCGAGTGATTCTTCAGACGAACTATAAGCCTGTTCAGTTATGTATGATACGTGCTGGTTTAAAATCAGAACGTATCGCAGCTTGGTGGGCGGACACATCGCCAAAGCGTGATAATGATCATAGTACCTTGTGGAGTGCCGATAGAATGAGATACTCTAACTATATCTAAGCGAAGGCCCTAAATGGGCTGTAGTGCTAAGAAAAGAAAAAGAATGCCGATTTAAGAGGCAGATATTTGATCAAGTGGAAAATCTCAAGCACAGAATAGATAAATGCATCTCACTCAAGTTAACTACGTGTCTTCGGGTATTATGAACTTACCTACTTTAAAGAAAGTTTTGTATGGAACTGCATTGAAAGCACAGCTCCAAGTATAGAAATCTGTGGTAAGACTTGTGTGATGCTATGCGTGTGAAACATGGACCCTAGCCAAAGCATCCAGGAACAGATTGGTGGCCTTCGAACGACGGACGAAGTTAGACGGGGTCCAATGGCAAATTTGATACAACAATGAGCTGTATGAAATTTTTGACGAGCCGGAGGTCTCAACGATTCTAAAACAGTGGAAGCTGCAGTGAGATGGCCACATGAAACATATGGACGAACAACGAATACCCAAAAAGAACTGAAGGGCAAAGACCAGTGGGAAAACCGAGGAAACGCTGATCTGACTCGGTCGACAAAAACAGTTCATCACTCCTCATATTTCAAAATCGGAGGACGCGGTTAATGGACCGAGACAGTTGTAGGCGCTTATTGCAGGAGGCGAAGTCCCGGGAGAGGCTGTAGTGCTACGAAAATGAAATGCACTATATATCTATTCTATTCTATGATCCCAAGTTGCTCTCAGATTGTGAATGACTTGCTTTTCAGTATTTATGTGTAGTCTTGAATAAAGGTTGCCGCTTTTTATACATACATATCAAGAGGTATCTTTCTCTTCTTTTTCTTCGTAGCACTACAGCCCCTCTTGGGCCTTCGCTTCCTGCAAATAGCGCCTCCAACTGTCTCCGTCCATTGACCGCGTCCTCCAATTTCGAAATCTGAACAGCGATGAACTGTCATCATCGACCGAGTCAGACCAGCGTTTCCTTAGTTTCCCCACTGGTCTCCGGCCTTCAGTTCTACCAACGAATACCTTTTTGGGTATCCGGTGTTCGTCCATACGATTCATGTGTCCAGCTCATTGCAGCTTCCGCAGTCTGACAATCGTTGAGAGCTCCGGCTCGTCAAAAATTTCATACAGCTCATGGTTGTATCAAATTCGCCATTGGACTCCATCTAGCTTCACTCTGATTATTCGCCTCAGGACCCGCCGCTCCAAGGCATTCAATATATTTGCGGATGCTTGGGTTAGGGTCAATGTTTCACAACCATAGCATAACACAGGTCTTATCACAGATTTGTATGCTTGGAGCTTTGTTTTCCTGTGTATGCAGCTGGTGTTCAAGATCGTCAAAACTGAATAAAATATCTTATTTGCGAGCTGTATTCTTCGGCGTATTTCGTCGTATACTCAAAGTTTATATCATCATCATCATCTATGTTGCATCAGACCCAAGTACATATTTTTTTATATCACTGAAAAAAAAACTCAAAAGTTACGCATCAACAGTTCATGGGCATAATAATTTTGGATTTCGGCCTTTTAGCCGTATTTACCTTTTAAGAGAGTTTAAATTTATTTATTTCTATTTAACAGAAAATATCCAATTGGAAAAGAGAGAGAAACAAAAAAAAACAAAGTAAGCAATTAGAAAGATAACAAAAATATTACAGGCAAAGATTGAAAATAGTAGATTTAAGTAAAGTTTCAAAAACAAAGTGAGAAGGAGGACATTTTCAAGCTGAAGATCATATACTTCCGTGGGATCCTTAGCATAGGTGAATGAAAATAAGCTTCCTTGCGCGTAGGGAATATCAAAAAGATTTGTTAATCTAGTTGGACGAACAGGGTGTCTCATCGGAACTTGGATGAGTAGACGACAATTCAGAATGCCATGACAAAGCCTATAAAGGAAACATTCATCGAGATAAATGCGGCCAAATTCTAAGGAGGAGATATCAAGGATAGACAAACGAACCCCCTAAGGACAATAAGGAATATGAAATTTTAAATAGATAATTCTAGTGAATTTGCGTTGAATTGCTTCTAAGGAGGACTTAAAGTAAAGAAGATGAGGAGATATTCTAATATGGAATGGACAAAAGTGATAAATAACTTTATATTAGATGAAAGATCGGAGAAAATAAAGGAGTATCGTAGTACAAAACCAGAAACCCTTGAAGCTCGAGAGGTTATATTAGATATGTGGATATCAAATTTCAGCTTAGAGTCAAAAATGATTCCTGAGTCTTTGAAATGAAACACAGTGATTATTTGAGTATTGTTAATATGGAACTGATATCTTAGAGAACTTGGATTAGAAGAAAAAGACATATGCGTACATTTAGAAATATTAAATGGAAGATGGTTAAAGAAACACCAACGAGACACAGACTGCAGATAATTCTGGAGGAGTGCACAGTTATCGTAAGATGAAACAACCTTAAATATTTTGACATCATCGGCATAAAGGAGGCAAGGAGACTAAGTGATGCAAGGAAGGTCGTTGATATATAGGACACATAAGAAGGGGCCATGAATGGAACCTTGAGGAGCACCACGAGAAGGGATGAAAGGAGTAGAAACAGACACGTTAAGTGAGGCTTGATAAACACGATGGGAAAGATATGAGGAGAACCAATAAAGCAAATGCCCGGAAACACATAAACTCTAAGTTTCTGCAGTAATATATTGCAGTTCGCCGAGTCAAAAGCCTTAGAGAAATCCAAATACAGGGTTTCCAATTGTAAACGGTCCTCGAAGTAAACCCCAGTAAATTGGTCAAAGAGCATCGACCTCTAATAAAGTCATGTTGCTCAGGAACCAAGACACCCTGAACTGAACAGAAAAGATTGACAAAATCAATATGGTCTAAAAGTTTTGAGAAACAGGATAACAATGATATTGGACGACAATTAATAATGGAAGAACCATCACCATTTTCAAAAATAGGAGAGATATAAAGGGTTTTCCATTAAGGACATAAAAATTTTATCTATTAATAAAACACAGAAATATTTGATATATTGAGCTCAAATTTATTGTGGGTGTAGAAAGGATAGCAGTGTTTGGCAAAAAACCGGTTTTGTAAGGATCGGTTTTTCGGTTTTTTACCTAAAATAATTAATAAAATCAAAAAAATTCGATCGTTCTGTATCGTATTTCAATTTATCAACTTGATAAAGCCGTGAAGCGGAGGAAGTTTACGTAACTACAAAATGATTACGTACTGAAATTGAGGATTTTCCATCCTTATATATTGGGTGAAATCGTTGGGCCAGGCTTTATGTGTTCACAAACAGGATTGCAACCTCTTTCAACATTGTGCTAAAATTCAGTTTTCTACTTCAGTAAACAAAATATTGTAAATAAACAAAAACTCGAGGGCGAAAACAATGCTTTGAAAAAAGTTTCTTTGTCTTATGTAATGAAATCTTAAAATAAAATATTTGAATTCTATGTAATTTTAAGCACTTTTCACGGAACTGTTCCCTTAATTTGAAAATCAGAATGAAACTGTAAAAGCATAATTTGAAAATCCATCTTCAAAAGAAGACATTTTTCTGCATAAATAAATTAATACCGCGCTTACCCCCGGCTCCTAACGCACCCAACGCAACACAGTATTTCAACAGGTAGGGTTAGAAACATGTTTTCTAATAGCGTGAATCGATAACTTGAATTATTCATCCCATACTTGGATATGAAATCGTTCGAATTTATACAAAAGGTGCACAATTTCTTCCATAAACACAGTGCAGCCGCCATTTTATTCTAGCCTAAGTGATTTTCCTGAATGCTCGGCCGGTTGAGCATGTTCGAGTTAAACACTATTCCTAAAATTTTCATGCAAATTGAAAGAAAAATAAGTCCCTAGGCCAATTTGAAATATGTATCAACCATAAATACGTGTTATTGTTTTTGTAATTTCATAAAATAGTAATGGCTATAACTCACTTGATTATCATTTGATCTCGATTAAATTCGGTGAACGTATATATCTTATATCAGTCTATATAATTGCAAAGTTTCAAGAAGTTTAAAGGTACCGTTTTGATTTTATGGGCAAAAATGTAAAATCTACAAATCATACTATTAATAAAGCTGAGTGAATTTCGATTTCTGAAGTATTTTTTACCCTTATACTCATAAAGGCCATTTTCAGATTTTTCGGCTCAAAGGTGTCCAATCGCGAGGAGGGGGACACAAATTTTTGGTACATTTTGCCTTCCCCTGGACCCCCTAATTCATAAAATGATTTTTTTATTTCAGATTCTAAAAGTTCTAATCAAGACCTTTCATTTGATATCCCATTCGACTACCTTTGATCAAAAAAATTTTTAAGGGTGAATTCGTTATAAGGGGGGCCCCCCTTAAAAAATTTTTGATAAGGGGGCGTCCAAATGTGAGATGTTTAAGGGGAGGAGGGGGTCGAGTCAAATGTCATCTAATCTTACGTTGGAGAGACAGGGGGTCTCGGCAAATATCACGCAATTTTTTTTCTGATTGAAACATAAAAAAATTATACTATTTTGGTCCATTTAATCCAGATTGTACATGCTTAAGTAATACGATTAAGATCATTCACTAATTTGTTCGAAAGAAAATTATTTCATTCATACTTCGACGTTATACATCTACTGACTGTCAAACTACCATATTTGTTTTATACTAAATAGCTCAATTTAATCTGAATTTACGGTACAGTGTAGCCCGTTCTTTGTTTTCGCGCTACTGACAGCCGAGCGCGCGACTCGATGAACGAGAGCGTACGAGCTGAGTGGCAACGACACACGGACAGGTTGCTTCGTTTATTCTTGTAAATGTTTCACTCGACTCAGTGCATGCTCTTACTAATTTAAAATGAGTTATCAAGATTTTTATAACGCATACGTCAAAAGATACGTCTATAAGACGAAGAAGTCCTGCCAGGACGATGTGATAAAATTATGGAATACAGCGAAGCAAAAATTCCCGAAGAAAGAAGAGTTAATGCATCACATTCAACATGAGATTGAACGGCTTCTCAGGGAAGCCACTGAGAGAAAAGTTCGGTCTACTTTAACATTCCTTCAAAAGGTAGGTTAAATATATTTTTTTAAGAAAATACTTTTTTTATAAACTTTATTGTTACAATTATAACCCGCCGTCGGTGACGTGTATGTCTGTGAGACCGGGTGATACAAAAAGTGTAATAACTTTTTTGTACGTGATCGATTTGCACTAAGATTTCGAATAGCTGTCTTATTACGCATCCCTTACCCGCCAATTAACGCCGTGACCTTGTCACGGGCGCACATCCTAGAGTTTTGATGTCAAACCCGGTCTGTGAGACCAGCGTCACCAATCACGTGAGTGAAATACTAAATTTTATACATTACAAAACCTTTCATATTATTGATTATAACTACCTAGTTTTTATAAAAAAAATACTAATAATATTTAACTGTGTTATTATCTTGTTGATAGTAAATGAGTTATTTGCATAAAATCAATTACTTTTCTTAAAAAAATATTATACATAGAATTCGGCTAGGATGTTGTGGCAAAGACTTGCAGAGATTTTGGAGATCAATGATGAACCTGGGACTGCTGGTCCTGTCCGTAATGGTCGATGCTTTGACTTTATTATGATGCTTTGATTTCAGACTAACACTAAGATCTCTAACAGTTCTTCGATTCAGGCTGGGACAAGCACTGAGAGTGTTCCAAACGTGGAATGTGCAGGTCAGGTTCAGATCAACGATCATAATATTCAACACGCGGGATCTGCGGTTCAGGATGAGATTAATGACCAGCAGTCAAGAGATCAAGATTTGGACGTTGGCCCTCAACCGGCAAGTTAGTATTCGTCTTCCTTTCTATAGGTGACGTTTTCTTCATTTTCTCCTATTCTAAATAAAAGTATTCTGCATTTCACAGGCGCTTCGAAAATCAGCGATGATGATGATGAAGCTATGTTGAACACTACACCATTCAACGTACGTCCCACTCCAGCACAAGATACTATGAAGAAAAAGATTGCTAAGCTGCATATGGAGCTTGACTTAACGGAAAGGCGCAAAGGGTCTCTAGTAGCTGACGGCACTGAATTTGATAAACCATGTAATTTGCGGCGAGAAATTGACATTTGTGAGAAGAAGCTCAAGCTTAAAGAAAAACAGAGAGTGTACTCTATGACGCACAGAAAAAATAAAAAACAAAAAATAATTGAATTATGTTCAAAGAATCCCGATGCAGCTAAGTCGTTGACGCCTCGTGCTGGCCCTGGACGCCCACGTTTAGAAGAAGAACAGTCTGAATTGCTAAAAAAAAATAAGTGATTTAGCCCTGTTTGGTGCTTCTGCCGAAGAGCGAAGTCGTTGTGAGATAGTTCGCACGGTCCATACGCTTTCAGAACTTACAAATAAACTAAGCGAGCTGGGATTTAATATTTCACGAAGTGCTACTTATATTCGACTGTTGCCTAGACGGGCAAATACACGAGAAGCTGAGTGCCATGTAGTGACTGTGCCGGTGAAGCTGAGTCGTCCTGAAGCTGACCATCATAAGGCACAACAAGACCAATACTTTTCTGTGGCCTCCATAAGGTCACTGGAAACGATAGCCTCAGTACTTGGTCCTGACTCCGTAATTGTTTTATCTCAGGATGACAAAGCCCGCGTTCCCATCGGCCTGACAGCGGCAAACAAGCAGGCGCCATTATTAATGCACGTTGAATATAAAGTGTCGTTACCAGATCACGACTTTGTGATTGCTTCGGGGCACAAATTAATTCCAAGCGTGTATGCTTTGTGTGAAGTGAAACCCAATGAGATAGAACGACCAGAATATGTTTCATATAGTGGACCAACTTACATAGCGATACGAAGTGGCAAGCACTCTTCGTCAACTGCAACTAGTCACGCTCAAGACTTGGACACTCTTTTAACAACTGAGTCTTTTTCCAAATTTATAAAGAATATAGACAGCAAAGTTAAACCTGTTCTTATCATTTCAAGTGACGGTGGGCCTGACGAGAATCCGCGATATCGCAAAGTGATCGCACACGCCATAGAGCATTTTAAACAATATGATTTGGACGCAGTATTTATTGTGTCTAATGCCCCTTGCAGGAGCGCATTCAACAGAGTAGAGAGACGCATGGCTCCACTCAGTCGAGAACTAACAGTCGTTGTTCTTCCCCATGATTCTTTTGGGACACATCTTGACTCCAGCGGCAGAACATTAGACGAAAGTCTGGAAAAGGATAATTTCAATAAGGCAGGGGATATTTTGGCTGAAATATGGTCTGCAGTGTGCATTGACAAACACGAAGTAGTCGCTAAATATATAGACCCTAATAATGACACTTTCAGCGTTCCAGACCTGCCAGCCAAAAAATGGTACACTGAGCACGTTAGAGAGAGCCAATATTTACTCCAGGTACATTGCAGTTGGTTCATATCAAATTTTTATGCGTGCCTATGTAATTTTTTTTAAATTTTTTAACGAGCGCGAATGTCAACAAATTTTTGTTATAAGTTACAAAAGGAAATTGTTTTTAATTTTTTTTTAGGTTGTGAAATGCGATGACCAGAAGTGCTGCAGCCCACGCCGGAGTGATCTGCACATGATTCTTCACGACCGTTTTCTGCCACCTCCATACCCTATCACTCAGGTTGATGGGCATTTGACAATTCCGGACTTTAAAGAGCATGACGGAAAGTCATTTGCTCCATTTCTAATACGCCACTGCCTACCGATTCAACCGCTGAATGCCTTCATCAGCACGGCTTATGATCTCTATTGCCCAAGTGTACGTGCTGATTTAGAGAAAAGATGCTGCAGTACATGCGGTATTTACTTTGCATCTATCACAAGAGCTGCAGAGCACAGGCGAGTCGCCCACATTGCACCAGCTAAGCAAGCGCGTATGTTCCGCAAAGTGCGACCCCCACGGATTGTCACAAGACGAGCTAATGAGTTACTGTGCACAAGCGCCAACGGCTTAGAGTGGCTAGATCAGAACGAAGTTGAAGGAGCAGATGATTTTACTGAAAATCATATGGACATGTTGGTTCCAATAGTCTCTCTTGAGACCGCGCATGATTTTCCATGGACTGAATTAGAGTAGATATTCTTTTTTTTAATCACAGTAGTCACGATTTAAGTATTCTATTGTTAAATTTTTATTACACTTATAACTCTCAGCAATATTGATTACTAGTCTTAACTAGTCGTAAATAAAAGCACGAAGCAAAATTTTTTTTCTTTTTACAATAACAATCCAACGCGTTTACGTAAGAAACCCACATTTTGAAAAATCTCACGTGAGATTGGGGGATGGGGGAGGGGGTTGAATAAAATCTCACGACATCTCACCAGGGGGGAGGGAGGTACAGAAAATAAAAAAAAAACACGTCACGTAATTTATGGATGCCCCCCTAAGACCTAAAGTTTTGAGAGACCATCACTTCTGACCTTTCCACAAAGTTTGACCATTCTAGCTTCTATAGTTTCTGAGCAAATCAGCTGTGACGCACGGACAGACGGACAGACAGGTCGCGAAACTAGTAGGTCTTTGTAAAAAATTTTTTTACAAAGACCTAAAAATGGATGCAAGTTATTAGGGAGCTGTTTGAGCATTTTCCCGGCAATTTGAAATATATTTACACTATCTAAATATGTGACGAGTTGAAAACCTCTTTCATTAGTCCATTATCAGTATACAAAACATACGTATTTGTTTTCTTTTCTTTGAAATAATGATATCAACATAATATATGTACATGTGTATTGGTCTTGGCTGGTAATTTCTGCTGGATCAAAATATTTTCCATGGATCGTTCAAGCAAAATAAAGTAGATACAACGACTGTTTATCTATTTTATGGTGTCGCTACATAGATATTTGCCTATATACACAGTGAAGTATGTTTTTGATATGATTTGCTCGGAGTGGGATTTCCTTTCTTTTGTCTTTAGCACATAATATAGTATATCGGGTGTACAAAAAGTTTTGAAGGATTTTCAAGAGATGGCGTCATTGACATTAAATCAAATCGGACAATATAGCAACGAATTATTCATAATTAGGCTTTCTTTTTCAGGATGTGTCATTTCTCTGAAATGTAAACAACATAGTTTTTCTGTGCTCCGAATATGTCAACTTTTGCGCAAACAAAAGACAATTTGCGGGAAGGATTACTTTTTTGCTTCCATTTGAAGAAATCTGCAGCTGAAAGTCGCCATGTTCTGCAGGAAGCCTATAAAGTTCATGCTCTATCGAATTCTACTTGAAAGTACTGATTTCGATGTTTTAGAAGTGGTAACGTAAATACCGATGACAAAACGTGAAGGACGACAAAAAAAGAGTGAGGATGCCGAATTGGAGGCTCTTTTTGATGAAGACTCGTGCCAAACGCAAGAAAAACTTGCAGAAACATTGAAAGTGACTCAACAAGCCACACCTGTTCGCTTAAAAGCCAAGGGAATGATCCAGAAGGTAGGATATTGAGTGCCATATGAATTGAATCTGAGAGAAATCGAACGACTTTTTTTCACTTGTGAACAGCGGCTCCAACGGCAAAAAAGAAAGGAATTTTTGCATCTAATTATGACTGGTGACAAAAAATGGTTTCATTGCGATAACCCCAAGCGCAAAAAATCATACGGCCCACCCGGCCATACGCCAAAACCGACGCCAAAGCCGAATATTCACGGTGGCAAGGTCATGCTCTGTATTTAGTACGACCAATTGGGCGTGGTGTACTATGAGCTGTTAAAACCAGGTGAAACCATCACAAGGCAACTCTACTGACTACAAGTTATGCGTTTGAGTAGCGCATTGAAAAAACGGCCGCAATGGGAGCAAAGACACGATAAAGTTATTCTTCAGCGTGACAATGCTCGACCACATGTTGCAAGACCAGTTAAAACATACCTTGAAACGCTCGAATGGGAAGTCCTACTCCATCCGCCATATAGCCCGGAGATTGCTCCTTCAGAAACAATTTTTTTCGTCGCTGACGCATGCCCTTGAGGAACAGCACTTAAGCTGGAGGAACAGCACTTAAGATTGGAATGATTCGTAGATAGCCTCAAAAGATGAGTCGTTCTTCCGACGCGGAATCCGTATGTTAACAGAAAAATGGGAAAAAGTAGTGGCTAGCGATGGGGAATTAAAAATGAATTTGTAACAAATTTTAACACAATAAAGCGTAAAGCTTGAAAAATAATCTTTTTTGTACACCAAATACTTCCCTACCTCCCTGTTGTTGAATAACCATGTTGCGTTTGGTGCGTTTAAAGCCAGAAATTCTAGGCGGATTCCCGTTATTTATTAGGTAAATTCACCCATTATTTCCATATGGTTAAAAAGTTAGTAATTTGGGAATACAAATTCAAACTAAAATACGCGGTTGGATATTCATTATATTTTTGCATGAAAACGAATGCTATAATTACGTATTTAATATTGAATTTGTACGCTCAAACGAGTTTTTCTTGAAACCCGTTTTAATTGCCAAATAAAACCGCCCAGACATAAAAAACCGGCTTTTAACAAAAAACCCCCATCCCTGTTACAAACTCTATGCTCAACTGCCTATGAGCATCGTCACGACTGCTTGTAATGCTTCTTTGCTCCGTCAATAACTCCGGCACGGCAAGCCCCCACCCAGTGTATTTGTGGTCGACTGCTATCGCTGAAAAGCGAAGAGAGTGTCAAAAGCTTCTCTGTCAGTCTCAACGGGCACGGAACCGTGGTGAGGCATACAACCGGGTAATAGCATAGAAGTTGGCTAGAAAATACCTTCACAAATTAAATAACAACAGCGAGGGTTGCTGCTGGTAAGGTCTAGTGGACAATGTGAACAAGGATCCGTGGGCCCTTGCCTACAAGCTAGTTATGTGGAAGCTTGGTGCCCTACGGACGCCTTGCATGCATGAAGCGGAAAATATGGACAAGATAGTGCAAGCACTCTTAACTACCCGCCCCATCCGTATTGACACTGCCAACAGTGACGCAGCAATTGGGTGTCCACTCTTCAAACAGCCGGAGACTGGAAGAGGTAGTTCTATCATTGAAAGCAAAAAAGCATCTAAGCTCAGATGATGCTCCGATTGTCGGTTTTGCCCAGGAGAGGAAGACAATGTCTGCCACACAATTTTTAGCGTGCACAAAATGGGTCAGGATGCGAAGGAACCTCTACAGGGAGACGGGAGAGCTCACCCCGGATAGTATAGTCGTGGTGATGCTCGAATCGGTTGACAAATGGAACCAGGTGGCACATTATGTTCGGGCAGTCCTAAAAGATAGAAGGGACACAGCAGCCGGGGGCGTTAGGGCTGGGGAATCGCAATTCTGGAACTTCCTCTTCCCCTCTCCCCTCCCGCTAGAAAAGGGATCCCCCAGCTCGAAGGTGCCTCACGGCGTAACAAAACGAGACCTGGCCCGAAGTAATGTTTCAAACGGTTCCAGGCTAGGTTCTCAGGTTGACAGAGGGGGTGTTTAGTGGGTAGTCCAGCCGCCTTCTTGCGAACATGGGAGTCCCACACTCTGTGCGTAAATGGCATTCACCTCCCAAATACAAAACAAAAGTATAACCTATGGGTGACACCCCCTTAACAAAAAAACTAAGAGAAATTTTTTGTTTTAATTTTATTTTCGATTTTTTAAATGCGCAAACACGTTAAGTAACCCAAAAAATCTATTTTCTTCACACAGATAGAAACATGGGAATTGACGAGTTAAAAATAAATAATAGACACTGAAAAAGGGAGCAAGTTACTCTCGAAATATATATCTGTCAAAAAACAAACAGCGTTTTAATGGAGAAAATACAAGTTAAGGATGGTTTGGATGCGCTAAACATGGAAAAATACACCGAGTTTAAAAATTAAATAATAAAAAATAAAAATTTTGATTTTTATCCACTGTTCGTCACATTGTGCGTCGGTCAAATTTAAGTTACTACACTATGATGAAGACCACTACATGTCCCTATGCGTTTCTTTTACACCCACGAGCTTGAAATTTCGTTTGAGCTCCAGAATATTAAAAATCTAAGCAGGGGTTTGATCTGTAGCAGGGAGAATCTTGATAGATTACTTTTACACCTGATTCGATTGCAATAGAGTGATCCATCCGGGGTAATGTTAGGTAAGTAATAATGGTTTGTTTGAGAGGAGCAAGAATCGAATTTTTTCCACTAAGCCACTGTGACAAAACTACCTTTGGTGGCCTAAACATGATGCTTTTCAATTTAAATGTAAAATGTATATTTTCAAACTGAAGAGGAAATTATGAACATAGCTTTTCAATATTTTTTGTATTATACGGAATGTATTGAAATTATAATATAATTGATATTCACCTAACTTTGATACCTTGGTATTCTGTTCCTGCATACTAAATGAACACATTAGTAGTTACATTGTCTATTCCAAGTAATCACTATACTTTACTTTAATAAAACATTGAATGAGTATATGAGACATTATGCGACATCAGAAAACACTCGATTGTCCTTTCAATTAATCGTTTCAAGTAGAAAACAAACTATTCACTCAATCGTATTCGCTATATCGACAATTGATTTACATTAAGAAAGAACAGCTTCAAAACTATTACCAATCCTATATGATTAGTACTATTACATAAATTTCTATAAACGTAACTTGTTCTAATAATTTGAAAATCAAACGATCTCGAAAGTACGTAAAAGAAATAAAAAGATAATATTGAAATTATAATAAAATTTTTGTTTTTATTATTACAATTCATTGCGTCTTAGACTATGACATAATAAATATTAACGAAACTTGTCAGTTTACATGATTAAATAGATTTGTTCACACGATTTCATCCTTTATTTCCTTTGCTTATGAATATATTGTATTGGAATAGAAATAGAATAAATTCTAGCATACAAAATGTCACCACATTATTAATATTAAACATTATCCTAACATCTTTTTCGCAATTTCCATTATTCTTGTTGCATTATCGTTTATTTTTTTTTTCATACAAATCTTCATTTTCTAATTTTCTTTTACAATATAAAAAATATTTATATCAAATATAATTGCACAAATTTACATAGTGAAAAAATACACAGTAGTAGAAGACTAAACATTAACTAAAAATATTATTATTATATGTAAGTAAAAAACATCTTTTCGTAATATTGTAAAATAGAAGAATGTTTGCTGTAAATATCAGTTATTTCTTCGCATTTGCGATATCATTTATCAGGAAGAACTTTTTCAAAACGAAAAAAAAATACAATTTAATACTAGAATAACATAACCGATGGGTAGATGGCGAACAGACGTTTCAAACGAATCCTTATTCCGAGTGTTTTACACTTCTAAGCAATTTTTTAACATCTTTCACTCACGCTTTACACTACACGTCCACTGTATCATCCTTACTGTATTGTGCTTCTCGATAGATTGTATTGCGGAATGATGATCGTTGTAGGCCTTCAACTAACGTCTCCTGTAAATATAAATTAATTTAAGTAACTGGTATTGATGATATTTTAATGTTTGTGGCGCTAATATTTGTGCGGCTTAAAGATGTTTAGCGTTTTTTATGTTAAAAAGCTATAATTCGATTATCAAATGCTTATATGTAAGTGTTTTTCGTTATCTGCTGATATAATTTAACTTTTCCTTTAAACTTTATTTATCCATTACTTTGTCGAAATCGGAGCTTTAATCAACGTGAGGTCAACATAAAAAAAGATACAATTCAAAACTCAAATGGCTTGTTAAAATGTTCAACTTCAAGTGAATATTGAAGCGCAATTAATAAAAATTTTGTTATTTAAGGCATTTTTGAAGAATTAGCAATGAAACTCTACGTATAAGTAAACATTCAAAGTAACGATAACTTAAAAAAAAACGTAGCAATAATCACAAGTCAACTGATCAAAAATTACAAATCAAACAATTAAAGTGCAATTCAATATAAAACACACAATTAAAAACGAACATCAAATAATAAAAATAAAGAATCAAACCTCAAATACTGTTGTTATATTTTTACCGGCTATCCTTTTAACAATTTCCGATCGCTTCTCGCCATTTTCCGTGATTGTCGTCATATTTGAACTGGTTGTGGTCGTTGTGATCAATGAGGAGGGCGGCGTCGATGATGCCAGTAAAGAACTTACAGCTGGCATTGAAGCACTTTCGCTCAGTTTATACGAAGTGTTGTTATTATTCACGGGTAAATGCTTCCTTGGCAGAGCTTGTGGCTTCTTCATGAAGTCCACTTTATTATGCCGCAATATTCATATTGCAGATACAACAAGGCATGTGGGTAAATTCATATGCAGGCGACCGCGCATAGCAAATGCATATGTAGATAGCAAGTATGTATGTATTGTAGATATGCGGTGGATATTTATAAATGATACAAAATAAGGAGAAAGAAAATGGAAAAAATAGAAAATATACTCACATGCATTTATATGATTTGATAAAACTAAATTTAATAATCAGAAATCATGCACGTATGTACAGAATGTAATTAATACCTACCAGTTCTATTTAGTCCAGCGGCTAATTCTTTGACTGATTTCTTTTCAAGTGCAGCACCTTGAAGAGTAAAATGAGTGTTTTTAGGAGAACAAACTAAATTGAAAAAAAAAATTCCATACCAGGAGTTATTCCAACTATACTTCCACCTGTCGATAAGGCTGTTCCGGGACTAATTCCAACAATTGAACCACTATGCGCTTGACTGAATGGCACGACATCAACATCTGCAATTATATTGAATTTGAAGTTATTTTGTAGTAAGTGCCTTCTGAGTCATCATAAATTAAAGCACAGGAAATAAATTGCAAAGTTTTTCCACACGGCCATTCCGTAGTAATCGAGCAACCGCCTAGGCAAACTGCTCGAAGGACCTTTACGAAGAAATTACAATCTCATAAAAATAACCACGCAATTAGTGCGGAAATATTTGATACGCAACTTATTAACATTATTATTACTAACCCGCAAAAACCCCCGACATCCACCGCTACCATTATCAATAAAAACTTATTCTAAAGAAAAAATAAATAAAATTACATACAAAAAAATTGATAATCGCAACATCCTTTGCGACAAAATCTAGGGAAGCATTTGCTAGATTATGTTGACGAGAATTTTCCGTTACGGCCATGAAGAGGCTCATCGTGTCAAGCGCAATTCATACGAAGCAGGAGTCGCAGTTGGCACCACGAGAGCGAAAGTCGTCGCGTTGTGTTTACGCGACTCGTATGTAATTTACTCCGCTGCTCGTTCTGTAAACGTTTCGCATACCATTCAGATATTTAACAAGTGTGAAAAAGTGTTTGCACACTGCAAAGAGTACGGTACATTTGCGAAAATTGAAGTTTTCTGTGAGAATTTCGCATTCAAAAGTTTCCGTCGTGCATTGCAAGTTGAAGTAGGAAAATTGCCATCATCGTTCACGACGAGGAAAATTGAAAGAGAATTCATTCGTGAAGTATTTCAGTGACTCGAAAAGTTCGTATGGGAGTTTTGTTGAGCTTGGATATCAGTGAAGTGATTTTTCGCATGGAATTTCACTCATTCTCATATAATTGTGCATTTTCGCCAACTGCTTTTGGCATTTCTGAATTGGAAAACGCATCCGACCTGTGTGAGGGTCTAGTGGAGTGCTCAGTTGCCGTTTTGGGGCCCTATCGCAACCGTTTGTGTGTTTCGTCAGCTTGCAGCTGCGACCAGGATTTCGCGAGGGAAAGTTGCAGAGACAGCACCGAGCGTGCAGGCCCTGTTCTGGTGTTTCGCTTGCAATCTTGTGAGCTTGTCGGTGGTGCCGCCTTATGGGTATACATAGTTCACGTTGAGTAAAGTGCGAAACCGGAATATTGGTTTTATGTGTACTTTGATTTTTATTGCCATTTGAAACTAACGGCAATTTATACGGCGGCAAAGTGAATACAGAAAAGTTCTTCGAATATTGGATTTGAAAAAAACGAAATAGGCAAAAAATTGTAACGTGACACGATTGTAATATTTCCAGTGATTGTTAGTGGGCATAGACATTGCAATTTAGATGCTGGTTTGTATTGGTGCGAATGTGTTAGGATGAGGTTTTAAAAGCTATACATTATTAACTAAACAATAATTTCATATGAAATACGAGTGCAGCAAACGTTGAAAGTGTGATTATGCATTAGTTCATGATTTATCTCAATTTCTATCAATTTTAATTCGCGCAATTTGGCGAAATGGAAGCGACGCTGATTTTTCTATGTTTTAAGTCGTTGTGGAGTTTTGTTTATCTGAAACTTGTTATTATTGTCATATTATCGATCGCGTAAGCATCTTGAAGTCAGCAAAGCGAGAATCATCTGTTTTTCTATTCTTGAAAATCGATCAGCCATTAAGGATAATATTAATTTTAAGCAGGAATTTATGTGTTATTGGCTCTTACCCGCTAATAATGCAAATTTCTAAAATTAAAAAGAATATGTTTCAAAGATATTACTTATAACGAAAGTATTACGATTTAAATTGAAACGATACAAATCGACATATAAGAAGTAAAACTGTCAAGACACATTTTTTTTCTTTTTTGAATGTATTATTACATTGTAATAACTTGGCATCTAAATTTTGTATGCGAAGTAATTATTCAAACTTATTTTTATCGAAATTTAGTAACAAGCAGAAAAAAAAGGCTAAGCTATCTTTTCATAGCACAATTTAAATTTTTGGATGGGCTGAACTTTCATCTAACGTTCGAGCTTTGAGCACAAGGAATGAGTGTACAGTGTAGGGTGGTTTCTTTGCTTATTTGTTAAATTATCGTTTTCATTTAATGATATAACATAACGTCATACTTTTTGTTTGCATAAAAAACTAGTATATATATCCTAAAGAACATTGTTAAATGTTGATAAAATTTAAACATGAGAATAATGAATTGGTAAAACACGAAAATCTCGGTCTTTTCATTTCCATGGAAACCTGACCAGGTATGAGACCCACCTCGTTGGCTGGCCCCTCCACTCATGAGCTAGCCACCAGACGAGCTCATCCCTTTTCTTTTTCGTTACAGGTGCTCTTGCAGGGTAGTGTGGCCTTCCGCTTTAGTTTCCTATTTATGTTAAAGTATTATGTGAATCCATCATATAAAACTTTAACAATAAATCTAAAACGTTCATATTTTCCAAGGAAAAACTTATGCGAATTATGTTTGTATGAGTTTTTCATTTAAATGTAAAATATACGGCCACGTCTACAATGGATATTGATCCGGATGGGGGGTGCCAGGGGGCACCGTTTCCACCTGGATGCCCCCCTCTTATTTGGGAGTCGTAAGTAATAAATGGTGAAGACAAAGACCTCTCGAGTCTCGCTCGCGTTCACCAGACACAAGCTGTCGTTTTGTTTTAGCATTCCATCCTTTCGATAGATTACCTCGGCCTCAACATCGTCGAACCGAGTCATTTGATCGTTTAATTCGTGAATACTTAATTTTTTTGTAGTGGCCCTTGTGCTCGGGAAAAGAGCCCGCCCCACGACGCCGCAACGCTAGCCTGCCAGCGCATTCGTGCATCCTCAGACAAGGCCAATTCCGACGAGCACCAACATCTTCGACCGCCGAGGCAGCAGACCATCGGTGCAGTCCTTTACGGACAATTAAATTTCTGCTATCACTGCAATTCGTTCTACTTGATCTATTTGATCTGGTAACGATTAAAATTTTTGGACGAGAAAAATATTGCGCGCGTGTGGCAGCATATTCTTAGAACGCACCCAAATATCTCGCAGCGCCACGGGCGGCGCTGAGTGGGAGCTTTGACGTCGTGGAGAGTGAAAAAGCTCACCTGCGCAAAAAGAAATCGTCGTGGCGAGCCGATGGGGCTACTGATCGACTCGAAGATCAGTTTCTCTGAGCTAATTTGGGCAACGGCTAAGAGTCGACTTATGGCCAACGTAGGGGGACCCAACCCATCATGAAGACACCTCTTGATGAGTGCGACGCTCTCAGTAAGGAGGAATACCGAAAACGCTTGGCACAGGCACAGAGAAGAGAAGCACTGAGGATTGCATATTCATGTCCGACAATCCCTGATTCGGCGGTGAAAATTATTGCAGGCGTAATACTTGTTGCAAAAGGTATTCGTTGGGAGAACTGAAGGCCGGAGACCGAGGAAACGCTGGTCTGATTCGGTCGATGAAGACAGTTCATCGCTGCTCGGATTTCAAAATTGGAGGATGCGGTCAATCGACCGAGATAGTTGGAGGCGCTATTTGCAGGAAGCGAAGGCCCGGGAGGGGCTGTAGTGCTAAGAAGAAGAAGAATACTTGTTGCTCTCCTTGCTAGAGAGAGCCGCGTTATTTACTTGCGTCGAAGCGAAGACGCAAGGGAGACGGTTGCCCACGAGAAGAGATTGCGCTCATTCAACGATAAGCAGCAGTATCGGGTAGGTTGCACGAAAAGAAGATGTTCTGCGCGCTTCATCCCAGATGTGAGACCGTGGCTAAATAGAAGGCATGGTGAGACTGACTTCTATCTGACCCAGCTTTTAAGCGGGCATGGGTGTTTTCAGTTTTACCTGCACAAGATTTGTATTATATATTTGTTGGATTGTCGGTTTTGCCCAGGAGAGGAAGATGATGCCTGCTATACATTTTTTGCGTGCCAAAAATGGGACAGGCTGCGACGAGACCTCTACAGGGAGACGGAAGAGCTCACCCCGGATAGTATATTCGCAGTGATGCTGGGATCAGTTGACAAATGGAGCCATGTGGCACATTATGTTCGAGCAGTCCTAAAAGATTAAAGGGATTCTCAGCAACCGCGGACGTCAGCGTTGGGGGATGGCTTGTCTGACAATTCCTCTTCCCCTCTCCCCCAGGTTGGAGGCGCCTCACGGCGTAACAAAACGAAGTCTGGCCAGAAATAATGCGTCAAATGGTTCATGGCTGGATTCTCAGGTTGACAGGGGAGGTGTTTAGTGGGTAGTCTA
Source organism: Odontomyia ornata (assembly GCA_963969285.1). Taxonomy (NCBI): domain Eukaryota; kingdom Metazoa; phylum Arthropoda; class Insecta; order Diptera; family Stratiomyidae; genus Odontomyia; species Odontomyia ornata. Next base: position 155,082,487 of record OZ017738.1, on the reverse strand, counting down.
GTCGCTTGCGAGCATGGGAGCCCCACACTAAGTACGTACATGGCATTCACCTCTCAATCATAAAAATAAAAAAAAAGCTCATGGTTCGTTTGATACAACCGTCATTTTATTGCCGCTTTAATGATTAGATTGAAGAAATGCAAACAAATCTTTCAAAAACTATTGACATACGGGCAGACAAACAAACGGCATTCTTTTGGGTTTAGTTCAACCCTTCTGAGTCATCATCAAATGTCCAAATGATGTGCGCCTGCGCGAATATCATAAAAACTTCCTACCTGAAAATTATCACACCTAGTAAACTAGTTTTAAGAAAAATCGCAAAGCCCTGCGACCGTCGCAAAGTCGCAGTGTTCGCGCTTCTATTTAACCATGTGTAAATTGCGATAGTCTTATCGTAGTCACATTTACGCAAAACTGTAGAAAATTTTCATGTGTTTGCCGGTCTTTTTCTTTGTAAATTTGCGTTATGAATGATCGACCCGAAGACAGTCATAAATGTCCAAGGACTTACCGTGCCGGGCATTAAAAGCATTTGAGACGGTATGAAAAGAAAAAAAGCAAAAAGCAGTTTTGTGTAAAGTGCCACAGTTGACAAAATCTTTCAATTGTTCTGGAGATGAAGTTTCAATGCAGAGTACTTAAATTTTTAAAAAGTTTTATTCAATTTGTTTTATTTAATATACAGTAATTCACTTATGAGTCAATATAGATAACATTAGCTTATTGAGTTTTTATAAAATCAACTACGCATAAAGATATTGTGATTCAATTAGTGGCAAAAGTAGATTTCAGATACATTACCTGTAAAGGGTAAATAACAGAGGAGAAATTTGAATCTTCTCTCATACTCAGGCTGGATTATTAATTTCTGCTTGGTCGGTGACAAGAGAGTTCATCACTCTCACAGACGTTTTTTTTTAATTTTATTTATATTTCTCTTTGGATAATTTTTTAAAATTAGTAAGTGATAATGGAAAATTTCTATTCAACTAAAAGTGCTGCTTTCGGACTATCAGCCCACCCAGCTGTAATGGGTGTAAAATTAATTGATGATCACATGGTTGAGCGTAATGTTGACCATATCACTTGAATTCCGTTACGGTCATGATCTGAGATACCCTAACAATAAATCTCAACGCCAAGGTTCGAATTGGGACTGTTATGCGATGAGTTATTTTTATTGTGTTGTTCGATAATTCATGTCGTTTTTTTCATAGATGACATGAACAGCATATTTCATATTGTAGTGATTGCGTGCCTTATATTATTATATACTTTTTTAAAGATTAGAGTTTAGACTATATTTAGTCAAAAACTGAGGATCACTAGTAAACAACAAGATGGTTAAAAATATTCTTGAAAATGGTCAATCAAAGAGAGCATTATCGGCATATTTTATTGTTTCACTTCCAAAAGGGCAAAAATGCGAAGCAAGCTCGAAAGATATCGTGTGAAGTTTATGGTGAGGACTGCCTTACTGAATGCCAGTGTCAGCGTTGGTTCGCTCGCTTTCGTTCTGGAAATTTTTATGTGTCAGATGCACCACATACTGGTCGTTAAACCACTACTTATGACGACAAAATAATCGAATCGAAACTAACCGGTATATGACAACTCGAAAGATAGCTGAGAAGCTCGACATATCGATTTCAACCATTTACTTGCACTTACAACAGCTTGGTTACGTAAACAAACTGGATGTTTGAGTTCCTCACGAATTAAAGGATATCCAATTTACCAAACGCATTAACATATGCGACTCTTTGCTGAATCGTAACCAAAACAACTCATTTCTAAAAAGACTCATAACGGTTGATGAAAAATGGATTGTTTACGATAACATAGTCCGAAAACGATCATGGACTAACCAAGATGACCCCCCACAATTGACATCCAAGGCCAATATTCACCAAAAGATGATTATAATTTCTGTGCGGAGCGCTTGCACGGGTATAGTCTACATTGAGCTGCTTTCAAGAAACCAAACTATTGATTCGAAAGACTATTGTCGTCAACTATCGAAATTGAATGAAGAAATCAAGAAAAAACGCCCTTAACTAGTTAATCGCAAAGGCGTGATGTTCCACTATAATAACGCCAGACCCCACACCTCTTTGATAACCCGTCAAAAATTAATGGAGCTCAATTGGGAACTGATGCTACATCCACCCTATAGCCCTGACTTAGCACCATGAGATTATCATTTGAATGGTAAAATTTGCGATTCCGATCAGGCTGTTAAAAAGGAGTTGGACCACTTCTTAAACCCAAGGCTTCTTCGAACGTGGAATTTTTCAACTTACCGAAAAATGGTCAATATATGATTGATTGGAATTTATTGTTAATATGAATAAATTTACTTTGAAAAACCATGAAAAAAAATTACATTAATTATTATCGAACAACCCAATAGTGTCAAAGTATTCAACCTATTCAGACAATTTTCGAAAATAATACGTATGAATAATGAGAACGTTTCTGAAGAAGCAGCATCATTTAATAATGACACGCATGTAAGTAATTCTCGGAAAACATTAAATTAAATTAAATTGCTGTGACAAACAAATGAATAGTAGACTGATGGAAGCAAGTCGAGACTTTGAAAGAGCTTTTTAATTTTTGTTCAAAACCGTGAAAGCCTCCAACTTTGTTAAAAAAAAACTAAAATTTGTAATTAACAGTTTTGTCCAATCAAATCGAATTGAGATTTTCGAGGCCATAAAACTTCACGAATTGCTTGAAGATCCCCCTACTAATTGATTGCATGATTTCAGAAATATGCTTGCTTTAGTGGCTGCCTGAAAATGTACTTATGCTTGGCGCAACATAACATGCTGTAACACAGTATAGCCAATTAAAGCTATTATCTTTTCTTCTGTCAATCTTCTGATTTATAAATCAGAGTTCTACATTCCAATACAGAAATTAGAAGAAATCTGTTCTCATTGTTTTACTTACGTCAGTGAGGGATCAACTTTGTACAAGTACTTTACATTTTTGCCAATTTAGTGAAAGTGATTTATTTAACGTGTGGTTTACTGTCGACAAAACCGATGAAATTTTTTGGGAATGTTGAGTGAAAAGAGAAATTTGTCATTAAAACGAAGTTTATATCGCATCACACAAAAGAAGAAATTTTTGATCGACTTAAAAACCAATACTTAGGTAGGAAAACCTGTCGAAGAGAGAAAATTATGAAAATCTAATAAGAGTAGCGAATAAGATAATTAGAATTAATAAATGAAAATACTATGACGACCAATTGAGAAGTATCGATGCAAGTCTAGCCAACAGCTACACGAGATAGGCATACAATGTAGTAAAAACGAGGTTAACAGCCCAAGACCAGGCTCTGCCGTGATGGCATCGGCAACATAATCGCTGATGAAAACAGGATTAAGGAAAGATGGGCATCATATTTCAAGAACCTCCTTAATGCTCCGCACAGCTTCAGAACATCGGACCTTATAGATATTCTACGAGAACATCCATTGACCTCACCAACCCTGGAAAGTTTGTTCCACCATCAAAGCTCGAAAAAATCAATCAATTATATAAAACAAGTTGGGTAAACAGACCTACGCTCATGTCAGAAGGGTTTTGTATTCAATTCGCAAAATGCAGTCACCAGATTGAATCAAATCAAGAAACATGTCAAAGACGATTTTATTGGAGAAAATATGAAATAGGAAGATCATACTATTATTAACCAAGTTGAACGAATTTCGACTCCTGAGGTCTTTGTTATTGTTATACTCATAAATATCTCCCTTGATAATTATTTCAGATGTCCATTCCCGAGGGAGGAAACACATTTTACATGTATTTGCCCCCTGTGCCCCACTGAAGCAAAAACTGACAGTTTAAGAACTGTTTTCAAAAGCTCCCATGAAAAATTTCGTTTCATACTCATATCGACTACGTTTGATGAATTTTTTTTTTCAGGGGCCACTCTCCTGTACTGTTATCATCGATTAATGGCCAATTTTTTCGAATCCTAGAATGGTTACAAAGCCCTTTTGCCAGGAGCTATCTCCCGCCTCCTTGACTTGTTTCACCTATGAGCATTAATTGTAGGTACTCATCTTCAGTCATTCATTAAATTGAATCAAGTGTTCAAAGCATGCACCTTAAACGTTGAAGTTGGGAAAAAATAATTCAAAATTATTCAATCTTCGCATTTAAAACAGCCACTATTTTGTTTTACGATTACTGATAGCACTAGCTGAACCGATTCTCAAAGATATACATGACGCCTATCATTCCTGAAATTTTCATGCAAATCCTAGCAAAACTGTAGTGTCTGAGTCGGTAAAAAGCGCATGTTGTTCCATAGCCATATGTTGCCATAGTAATAAATGCAGCGCATGTTGTTCCATAGTAATACAGGAAAATTCAAACCGCTATAACTTCGCTAAATATGGTTCAATCTTTATGAAACTTTCAGGATAGATTAATCTTATAAACATTCATCTATGTGCTGAATTTTCATTGAATTTAAGGGTACCGTTAAGATTTTATTCAAGAAAACATAAAATCGATAAATCATACTATTACTAACAAAGTTGAGTGAATTGCGACTTCTCACGTATTTGTTGTTGTTGTACTCACCAAGGCCTACATTTCTGATTTTTTTCAGATTTTTCGGATCACAGGTGTCCAATCGCGAGGGGGGGGGGACACAAATTTTTCGTGTATTTCCCCTCCCTGTGCGCCCCTCGAAGCAAATTTTGCCAAACTAAGACCTGTTTTGAAAAGTTCTCATCAAGACCTTTCATTTGATACTCATATCAGCTACCTTCAATGAAATTTTTTGTTCGGAGGGTCACTCCCCTATATGGGGAGACCCCCCTTAAATACCTTATAAAATTTTTTTGTAGTTGAACTTTGAATAGAACACCACTTTACACCTACATACAAAATTTGATCTTTCTAGCTTGAGTAGTTTCCGAGAAAAACTGCTGTGACACACGGACGGACGGACGGACGGACGGACAGACAGACGGACAGACAGGACGCGATTTTAGTAGGATTTTGTAAAATTATTTTACAAAACCCTAAAAACGGGACAAGTTATAGTGCGAAAACTGTAGAGGCATATCACTACTTTGTACGCCGTACAAAATATTTTTAAAGATCTTAGAAAATCAAATTAGATTATACGCCAACAGTATTATTGGGAGGTATCAAGGTAACTTTAGAGCAGATAGATCGACGATAGACCAATTGTTTACAGTCAAGGAGGTACGCGAGAAATGCTGGGAGTTCAACAAAGACGTACATCAGATTTTCTGAATTTCCTGAAACTCAGTAGCGAAGCAAAACTAATAGGAAAGATACAAAATACGCCGAAGAATACAGCTCGCAAATAAAATGTTTTATCCAGTTTTGACGATCTTGAAGACCAGTTACATGCACAGGAAAACAAAGCACCAAGTATACAAGTCTGTGATAAGACCTGCGCTATGTTATGAATGTGAAACTTGGACCCAAACCCAAGCATCCGCAAATATATTGAACGCTTTTGAAAGACGGGTCCTGGGGCGGATAATTGGAGCGAAACTAAACGATCACCTGTATGAAGTTTTTGACGAGTCGAAGGTGTCAACAATTGTAAGACTGCGGAAGCTGTAATGGGCTGCCTATTCGAATCGTATGGACGAACAACGGATACCCAAAGAGATATTCGCTGGGAGAACTGAAGGGCGAAGACCAGTGGGGAAACCGAGGAAACGCTGGTCTGACTTGGTCGACGAAAACAGTTCAACCCTGCTCGAATTTCAAAATTTGAGGACGCGGTCAATGGATCAAAACAGTTGGAGGCACTTGTTGCAGGAAGCGAAGGCCCGAGAGAGGCTGAGTGCTATGAAGAAGAACAAAAATCAAGAGTTGACGTAGGTAGATGTTTTAATTTAATTTAACCGCACAATCGCGCCGGCGAGTTAACAGGACCATTTCGTGAAATTAATCGTGAAGCTACAGATACAATCCCTCGAAGAAGAATGGGATGAAGATTCAAAAGCTGCAGCCGCAAAAACAAGTCTAGTTGGTTAAAATATGAATTCAAGGTGAAGAAACATGTGAAACAAACGATGCCGGAAGAAATTCTAAATGCTGGCGCCACTAATGACAGTCAAAACTATTTTGCAGCGCTGGAAGCACTGGCAGAAGAGATGGAAATTGACGAAGATGTCTTTCAATGAAGATACTAATGTGAATTTTATTCAATATTTAAAAAATAAAAATAAAATTGCAGTTCTTGTGGTTCCTCAGTAAAAGCCAGCCACAACGCAGAAAAATGGATTCAGACAAAGTGGAAGGCATATGGTTCGACTATTGGCAGGCGAAAATAATCAAAATTATGAAATCAAAAGAGTAAACGCAAAGAAATTAACAATTAAAACGAAATATCACTGGTTGATTTCAAGTCAGTCAAAGATGTTCTGAATTCTAGGGAGTTTTCACACTTCACCTGCACCGCAAAAAGAGGCGAATTTCAATTCAATAAAAATTTGACCTCCGACCTCATACCGAGCGGAAATTCTCTTGATTGTTTTGCCAGCTATGAAGATTTTTGTTACATATTTGGTAGGATAAACAACAAGAAATCATGGGGTTTTGACGGTATTCCCAATAAAGTACTACATTATTTGCTTGATGTTGCTATTTGAAATTATTGCATATTGTTCAACAACATGTTGAACAATTTATGTTTTGCAAATCAATGAAAAAATGCCAAGGTATTTCCGATCTTGAAGAAAGAAAAGGAATCTTCGAGCCCTAAAAGGTACGCCCAATCAGCTTGCTGCGTAACATCAGCAAGGTATTTGAAGTGATACTAAACAAAGCATTAAACGCCCACATTGAGAAATATGAGTTGATGCTGAATTGCCAATTTGGTTTTCGTGCCAGGCAATCGACCATACATGCGATAACGAAAGTAACCTCAGACCTCAGTTGGAAACTAAATAATAGAGAATGTGTTGAAGCATATCTTATTGCTATGGAGAAAGCCTTCGATACGGTTTGGTTGGACGGATTTATTTTTAAGCTCCTTCAGGACAAGTTCCCTAGATACCTTGTCGTCATTATGTGTAATATATTGTATGGAAAATCGTTTCTTTTAACTAATGAAAATCTGACGACGATGCGGGATTTTAGGTCTTGAATAGCTTACAGCAAGGAACAGTTACTGCGCTTCTGCTCTTCTGCATATTCATTCGCAACATTTTGAACGGCTTTGATTTTAACGTGTTGCCAACGCGATCATTAGTAGCGTTTACTGATGACCTGATACGGCAGACCGAAACGCATCAGCCGTTCAAAAAAACCTTAAGAAAATGTTCAACGATGTGTAGGTTTACACGAACAATTGGCGAATGAAAGTGAATGCGCAAAAATGCGAAACAATCTTGTTTCGAACAAGGATTCGGTTAGCCAGTCAAGACCTGAGACGGTAAATTTTCCATATTATGGCCGATGAAAGTAGTTCAGAACGGGTTCCATATAAATTAAATGTTTGATACCTCGGTATTTATCTCGATAAGTAAAGTATGCATATCCCTTCGGCGACTTTTTCATTTTAGATAATTTGATCAAACGGTCAAGGTTATCTTTTGCAAAGCTCTGGTTGGGCCAGTTTTGACATATGGATGTCCGATTTGGTAAAATCATAGTACTAGTACAATGGAAATGTTACGAGTTTCCGAAAATAAATGTCTTCGCGCATGTACTGGTCTGTTCAGAAAGCCTGAGACGGATTAAAAACACCTATATATCGAATCGAAAAATTTATCATATCATATTATATTCATTTTGAAGCTTGTTCGAAATAATATCGCGAAGTCTGTAATTGTGACCGAAAACTCTATGATTTCGCAGCCGTTCCACTCTACCGACGGGCTGCTGGCTTCATTCCTCCTGAAGAATTCGTGTATTTTCACAGGAATTGGTATATTTTTGATTCCGTGAGGGCTCCGATTAAATATCATGTATATAGGCAGGCCACCAATAAAAAGATAGAATATCCTCCGAATTTAAGCACGCGGGATCAACGATTTCAATGTAGATACTCATTTGCGAGCTATGTTGAGGCTGGTTGAGCTGAGGCAATTACTAAATTATTCGTGGTCGCTTGGGGTTTTTGTTGTTTTTTCTTTTCGGCTGCAGCTCATTACTACTACATTTATTTTAATTATAATTTGATAAGTTTATCATGTAGGTTAAGAATATTATAATATTGTTCTGTTAGGATTATTAAATTTTTTTTGATAGCATTGATTAGAATTAAGTTGCTACATATTAGTTGCAAGCTCAAAGTACACTCTTTCGTTGTGTTTTTTAGTTATATGTAATTTTTAAAAGAGTTGGTTGGTTTTTCACCTTTTTCCCAACTAATTAATTATATTCTTCTTCTTTGTAGCAGTACAGCCCCCCTCGGGCCTTCGCTTAGAATATTGTTTAAATTTATAGTGCCATATGGGCCATTAAGTTTTTGAATATTTTAATGTGTTTTAAAACATTAAAATTTATGCTTTTAGAAAATTTATAATGATTGAATCAATAAAGCGCATTTGAATTTAAAAAACTACCAACTACCAACTGTATTGAACGGAATTATTTCTATTTGATAGAATTGCAACAATAAGAGTTTATTAAAAGCGAAAATTTTCCATTTCCATTTCCATATACACAGCAAATTGTTTGGATCATTATCCTACCGTTACTTATCAGTCTTGTGTAGATAACTTTGATTAACTTACAATCGGAAACGAGAAGAAAATATGGATTGAACAAATTAATGATATGAACGGAAACACAAATTTAACTAAAATATATGGCAGCCAATCGGAGATTGCAATTCTCTTCTCTGAGGGGACAGAAGGGACATGGATTGGGGGGTCGAATAAAAAGAAGTCCTTGTCGGCTGCTGCTGCTCTCACAGTGGGTTAGTTCATGAGCCACTTGGGGTTGTAATAGACGATTGATTATGGTTGCCGGATAATGCTGGAAAGTGTTCTGTCATCTCTGAATGAGCCCGCAATGGGTGACGGAGCAGTTCCGGGCATGATGTCAACTGTTAGCGGAGATCTGTCATTTTACTCGATACCGAGGTGGACGTGGAACGAGCCGTTCTGATTTGCTGATTTGTCTTGATCACCGTCTTCGATTGGACAATCATCGGAACTATCAAAATTCCTGTGTTGTGCGACGAGATTTTGTCCATCGAAGAGTTGAAATTGCAGAAAATCTGGCGCCGGGATTCTGTCGCAATCACATTGCCACAATTTGCTCGGCGACAGCAAAAACGTTCGCATCAAATGAGCTGCTTTGCGCCGATTTTGTCGTTTATGTATGGAATATCTCCCAACTCGGCCCCAAGGTAAATTGTCATAAGGATCATGATATTTTATTGGTGCGAGCATCGTTTACAGGGCATTGTTTTTCGTGGCGTGCTCGTCGAATTGCTTCGCATTGGATTTTCATATTCGGCCAGTTAGATTTCCAGTGTTTCGCGGATTCCACTGGTATTGTGACGAGAAGTTGGAATCGGATCAGAGTGTGATGTCTATCAAGGGCGATCGCAGAGTGACGATTATGTCGTACACCCTGTTGTTTGTTTGAAGAATAAGCTGTTTGCGTATTTAACGGATGTGAGTGAAAACCTTCTCAAATCAGCCACTGAACCTTCCCTCCGTAAGATTGCCCAAGTTGAAACAAATATTTTATTAATTCATTTTGTATCAATTGTCGCCGTGTTAAATCCACTAGTCAATTTTCTTAGTTTCATTTCCTGTTCAATGGAACAATTTGATTGATCTCGTGAATTACATCAGCCTTGCTGAATGAGTAGCAATTACACCTGATCAAATTAATAGCATGGGATTGATCGGAAATATTATTAGAAATGCGGAATACTGTAAACTTGTGAAACTTTATTTTGCGCGTAAGACTTGGCTTTCAGTTTAGCATTAAATCATGCTTGGGCTTTTCTCGATGGCATTTCTTTTTTATCATGGAGCGTTACATTTTTAAAACCAAATTTATTGTTTCATTGCATACATTTCTTTAATGATAGTTGTAATAATTTGAAAAATTGATTGTTTCATCTTCGTCGTCTCGGTGTTTAATTTTTATCTTGAGCTTTGTAACCGTTTATATACATAAATGATACTATAGTAAGTCATGTACCATGTACCAAACAAAAAGGAATTAAAAATTGCGAATAAGGGTAGGTTTAATGGAAATGCAAACGGTCAACAGAAAAGTTTCATAAATAATGTTTTTTTAGTATTGTAATATGCGATGATAGATCCTATTATTTAAAGTTCAAACGCCTTGTGCAGTATTTTGAGGTGCTTATTTCGTTGAAAAAAAACCATAACTCGTATTGAGCATACAGAGCGCACATGTTTAAATATTACTGCTTTATCCTTTGTATGTCCAATTTTGCATAATTTGATCTTTCATTCAATTTTGATGTTTTTATAATACATAATATTAGATTCTCGTGAAATTTTGTATGGTGCATGAAAAATTTCAAAAGAAAAAATTGGAAGAATTGTAAACTAGATTGTACATGCATTGTACATTGTAAATGCAAAGAAAATAAAAAAAAAAACAAAAGGTTGAAATTAAAATGAATTGCTAAATATCATAACATCTTACTTTCGGTAGCGTAGAGCTTCAGCGGATCAGACGCGGTAGGTGTGAGTGTAGTCAAGTGGGCGAAGTTCTCGATAATTCGCGACTAGTTAGTTAAGGCTTTCGGTTCAGGTACGCGGTGTCGTAGTATGCATTTTGGAAAATTTATTTAGCGTAGAGTGTTGCGGTTTGAACGCGTAAGCTGGAAGTTGTTCGGCTTTGGATTGTTGGAATCCTCGGAAAGGCTACAGTACAGTAACGTTGGAATCTTTCATCGACAATTTTTGAACACATTTTAAACGGGCAATTTGGATCGGTGGCTGGAAGATTGTATTCGAGCGTAGTCTACTTGCGCCACGACTCACAACCGAAATTTCACTCCAAACTAGCTGGCCGACAAACAGCCACCTCAGAGTAGACTGCGTGCATCCGAACGTGTAGGTCTTAAGAGGCACAGTTCGGGGCTTTCACGTATTTAATCGATGAGACGTCGGTTTAGATTTCTTTCGGGAAATCTCGTGAAGCGACGACGACAAAGGTAAAATCATTACAAAGTGAGGCGATAGAATCAGCCAACCCACCAAAGTTGACACAGTTCTGTGAAACCGCTAGGCAGATCACAACGCAAGAAAACCTACCCTAATGATATGCGTAAGCTGGAGCTGGAGTGGTAACTACGCAGTGAGCTCTCTTCTATAGCCGCAAAAGAACACCAAGAAGCAAGAAGGTATTGGAAAAAAGGAGAAAATCAAGCCCTAGTTATGAGGTTACCAGCAAAAGATTTAAGATAAAATCAGGAGAAGCATATGAGTCCTACGTCAACGTTATTAGTCAAAAGATTATCCACGGTCCAAAAAAGTTCCATGATTTTGTCAAACGTCAAACGAAAACCCATGGTCATCCTTCGTCAAGGACATACAAGGGTTCTGTTTCAACTTCTTCAGAGCAGATCTATCAACTTTGTGCCAAAATGTTCAAGAAGTTTCTCGCGATCCCGAAACCTCACCAAATTTAGTCTCCCCACTGAATCAAAGTCAAGGACCCTCAATATCTGAAGAATATATTCGTCAGGCAATTGAGGGGCTTGATTTGAATAAGGGACCTGGCCCTGATCTCATTCCACCCTGATTTCTGGCTCAGTTTAAAGATAAACTGACTCAACCCTCAAGTGGTATCTTCTTCTGGAAACCATCTTACATAATACCAATTTATAAAAAAGGTGACAAAACATCTGTTACAAATTACAGGGGTATTGCTATACTGTGTACCACTCCTAAACTTTTTGAACAAATTATATACAATAAAATGTCCCCCGTCGTTGAACCGTATCTAAATGAAGAGCAACATGGTTTTCGAAAAAAACAGATCTACTACAAACCAATCTCATTGTTATGACTTCAGACATTCCCTGCAATATTGGAAAAGGTAACTAGATCTATGGCGTATACTATACACAGACTTCAGCAAAGCATTTGATCGTGTGAATCATGCAATATTGATAAAGAAACTCCACAGCTTCGGAATTACAGGTCCACTGCTTGTTGGATTTATTCCTACGTGAAGAACCAAACACAACTTCGCAAGTTTTAAGAACGTTTATCTGGAGAAATTCATGTACTCTCTAGGGTTCCACAGGGTAGCCATCTCGGTCCACTTCGTTTCAATATTTTCATATCTGATCTTTCAGAGGCATTATCCAATATACTTTTATCACACTTTTTTTGGACAGACGATCTCAAGGTGTATTACATCATACTCCAGCCCAAATGATATATTCTCCTTCAATGGTGCAATAACAACGAATTTTCACCGAACTTGGACAAATGCCAGGTGATAAGTTTTTCCAAGAAAAAGAATATCATCCTCTACGATTACCATATTAGTAATACACTTTTGAGTAGGATCGAGAGTGTTGTGGACCTGGGCGTAGTCTTAGATACTAAGCTCCGATACAACCTTCATTATGATGAAGCCCTTTCTAGAGCATTAGGCTTTATCAAAAGGAGAGCCAAAGAATTTAAGAATATTTGGTCAACAAAATCATTGTACACATCACTATCCTGGAATATGTCTGCTTAATTTGGAACCCTGTTTTTGATGCTCATAGCAATAGGTTGGAGTCAGTGCAGAAATAGTTCTTACTCTTTGGTCTAAGGTCCCTGTATGACCCCAAGTTTTTCGATAATCTACGACCATATAAAAATCGACTCCAATTGTTAAATTTGTCTTCACTCTCTTCTAGGAGAATTGCATTGTTCGCATATCTGGTTTTCGATGTCTTGAGGGCAATATTAAGGTAAAAATCATATCGGATAAGATCCGTATGAACGAGCCTGCTAGAAACATGAGACACTCCCATGCTTGCCATTAACGGACACCAAAATATTTACACAGACAATGAGCCAAATAAAAGATGTTGTAGAAATTTCAAAGGGGTTTAGTGGACATTATTCCTCATCCACTTCTAAGGTCTTGCTTAAATCCAAAATAATAAAATCCCTTTCTCCCTTAACACTTTAGATTAGTTTAAAAGCTAGTAAAATTTTATTATAATTTATCTGCTTTGTTTTGGCGAATAAATAAATAAAAAATCGGAGAAGCCAGATTACCACCCATGTAGCAGGACGGTCAAGGTTTCGTGCTTCTGGAGCGGAGACTCTCAGCTTTGACATGTGGTAACTATGCATAAGCTGCTGCAAAGACACTAGTTATTCGCACTGGTATGAGCCATGGGAATCCCATGAATGGTGTGTGCAAGATAGTCTTCTTTAAATAATCATTTCAAATCTCGGGAATCATCATCATTGATGTATAAGCCTACATTTAATACGTTACAATCCTACTGCTTTTCAGTAGAATGCTGAAACAGGTTGTAGATTATGCTAAGTCCATTAGCAAATCATAGTTTATACCAATTGTAATTGAAAGTGTACCTATCAATTACTGTAATATGAGTTTCTTCATTAAATTAGTATTCATTGTCAAGTAATGATCTCTTAAACCATTTTATAGTAAATTGGCACTTACTACTAATGAAAAGGTATTCGTTGGAAAAACTAAGAGACGGAGACCACCCAGGAAACGCTGATTTGACTCTGTCGACGAAGACATTACTACTCGTTTTCAGGATTTGGTGGTCAATGGACCGAGACAACTGAAGGCGCTGTCTGTGGAAAGCCAAGCCTCGTGCCGGAACGACGACCCTAAGAATGCGACCATGATGAATACAGATCTTACAACTGTTAAGATTTGGGGCTGACTCGATTGCTGTTTGGCTATATGCGTCCAATATGTCTCATTCAAAGGGGGCGTGTAGTACAACAACAACAATACTCGTCTATGCAAGGACATACACTTCTTATCAACCTAGACACTAGTTTACACCAAAAATTCAGAAAGTTTATGTATAACGATTGCCTTCAAGAATGTGTTCAATGAATAATATTAGTAAAAAAATCAATTCATGCATTTCTCGTTAGTTTTGGTGGTACTAAACTGTTGATTTCATACATGAATGGCTTAAGATTAGTCTATTGTTCATAGGATGGATACAGACTTCAAATATGAGCATACTCTTGCCTGCTCTATTTGTTTTTAATTAAGCTTAAATTTTTTTTTGCACAGAACATAATATGTATTTATATGGAAAATCAGGCAATGCTTTAATAAGTTTAATTTATAGAAAGAAATATAATTCTAGAATTTCCTCGTGCTTATATCATAAAAATAATTCATTTACAACGTAATAATTTTTATTGTATCGACTAGTGAGAGGTGTAAGTTTTTAGTTGCCTTATGTAATGTGTATGAATGCTTAGTAGCTTAAATATAAAAACGTAGCCATATTTTGATTCTATTTCACACCATGTTTCAAATCTTACCTGTATCATTTTGTTCAGGAGTTGTTTTATTTGAATCTGAATTGAAATCTCCCGATTTTGGCTCGTTTCCAACTACAGACCATGGTCGTGGCTTTTGCAACACTATGGGTGTTTTTATCACGCCATTTCCAGTTTTATAAATAACAGTATCACCGCCTCCGGCATGACTTTTAATCGATTCACTACTGGGCGACCGCATTTTCTCATCACGATGTGGCATCGGCAACCGATCTGTTGTTCGTTCATCTTGTCCTTCGGTTCGCATTTTAATAAGTGGAGATTTTCGTCCTACAAGCGGTGAATATTTTTCTAAGTTATCCGTTGAACGTGATCTTGTTGTCCATGAAACACCTTATGTAGAAGAAAATAAATCTGTAATTGGTTTTCTTTTATTTTAACGCTTTACCTTTAAGTAACGGTGAACTTCTATCTAACTTGATGTGCTTCCGTTCTTCTAAGATGGGTGTTGTTTCTTCTGATGTTAAACTATTGAATCGTCCATTTTCATCCCGGCTCATAGTCGGACTGTCTACGAAACTCAACGAACTGCATTCTTCGGATGTAGGTGAGACTAGTGGTGTAAGAGTTGTAGGTGTAACTGATCCAGGTCGGAAGAATTGTTCCAATCCTTCTCCAATTTCTCTTGTCACGGGATCATTGAAAACATTTCGGGTAGGCGCTCGAGTTTTAGCACGCTTCGGTCTACCTTTGACTAAATGTTGTAATTGAAATGATGCACTAGGAAGCTCAGTAATAGAATCACAGCATTCATCTTCCCGTTTGTCGTGCGATGCATTCGAACTACGTCTTGAGGAGGGTGATTCGAGAAGATCTGGAATGTGGCCTAGACTAAGATTTTCAACGACAGACTGCGGTCGTACTTTACGTGCGATTGAGCGTCGTTTTGAGGGCAGGAGAGGTGTTGCCTGTTGATAATCGAGAAATAATTCAATGAAATTTCGATCCAATATAAAAATGCGCAATATATCTAACCAAGCTTATTCAAACTCTAATTAATATCTGTGACTAATTCGACTATAAGAGTATGTCTCTTGTTTTTACTCTGTCATAAAAATGTGCTACTATTACTTATTACCTAATCTTAAGGAAAATTACATATCTACAATTTGTAATCCAATTTGTGGAATTTACTTACAAGGTTTAGATACTCCAATTTCTGTAACAAACGGGTGATGAGCATGATTGGAAGACACAAAACATATGAAAAATGATTGTTTTTTTTACTTTTTTTGCTAGCCCAAAGTGAAATTTTGTTCTTGTTTTGGGATTTAAAACCATGAAAGCATAAAGCATTTACAAATGATGCAGTGGCACAATATGAGCATGACACAAGAAAAAGTTTCAATGATAAAAATGCAAAAAACCCAAATGATTATATTTAATAAAATAAATGAGCAATTTATTTACAGCTAAACATTTCTACAAATCTAAAAAACTTGACTGTATAAAATATACCAATGCATTGCTAGCTTTGTTTCTCTCATTTGATTTATTGGAGAGATTATTTTTTGTCTGCTATAATTAATATGCATTTCATGAAAAGCAAATTTAAGCGTCATATACTATGAAAATGAAATAGCCAACAACAAAATGTGCTCACAAACACCATGAATAAATAAATGTGCAAATTTTTTTAAATGCGTAACTAAGGCAACAAACTCCAAAATCAACTGCTTTCAACGTAAGAATGATATTGCACAACTTACGGTAGGCGAGTCGAGTCCCAATTTTGGTAGATTCAATCCGCGAGAATGGGAAACTAATCCTTCCGAATCCTAAAAGAAATAAGATTTTAATCAATTTGTATGAAATTTTAGATAAAATTTTAAGAAAAGTTTTGTTTGTTTGATGAAATATCGTACGTTTGTTGTATAGTAAAAGTTTTAAAATAGATTTCCCAGTAATTTTTCACAATGTTAAATATATGTCGAATAATACAACGGAAAATTGTGTTCTACTTTAACCCTTTTAGACAGAAAAAGTGGCTCAAGTTAGGTAGCATTTGAAGACTTCTTCGAATTAAGGTCCAATAATGAATAGGAAAAGAAACTTTTTTCCCCTATTGTTTTTTTGATTAAATGTTTTGATTGATAATGGCCATTTAGGCCATTAAGTTTTAGTATTTTTATTGTTCGGAATTAGCTTTATATTCTTTGAATATTTATAACGATCGGTATTGAATAAAGTGCTTTTGACGTTAACTTTAAAGTGCACTTAAAAGTTATTGAATAATAACAATATTCTGAATTGGTCGCTTTGAGAATGGTTGAACATATAGATAATTCTGATTGGAAAACACAAATCTTCTCAATTTTAAACCCGTCGGGGGAATTTGCGTATTTGTGATGATTAGGTCACAATGAATAAATATTTGATTAATTTTAAATATGCTTTTAAATATAGATAAATGTAGTTTTTACTAAAAGAAAATTACGTATTTAGGATTTAATATCGATGAAAACGGGTTATCTAAAAACAAAAATAATATTGAAAGTGTATTACACGTTCCGATTCCAGCCAATATTACCGAAGTTCGGGTATTTATGGGAATGATAAATTATCATTCAAAATTTATTCCGAATTTCTTAAAGAATATGCAGTTCTATACAGTGACGTAACTAGGATTTTGTTTCGGAGGGGGTCCAAATGATGGCTGATGCCAAAAGTGTCAGTAAGGGAGACACCAGGAATTTTTAAAAGTAAGGAACAAAATGACGACTACAGACGTGTAGTTTTCGCACAAAAGTAATATAATTTATATGAATTGTTATGACTTCTTCTTTTTGGTAGCACTACAGCCCCTTTCGAGCCTTCGCCTCCAACTGCCTCGGTCCATAGACTGCGTCCTCCAGTTTCAGAAACCGAGCAGCGATGAACTTTTTGTTATGAAACTTTAATGTAAAAAGTAAACGTTTAATTTAAAATGACACACACATTTTCACTTATATTTTAAATTGTATGTCTATAAAGAAAACTATTGCAGTGAATGATAACTAATATGTATAAAGTAAGCCCTGCCACTCAAATTTGCGTCTTATATACACAAAGTATAAACATTTCCAGTATAACTTAGCATAATATTTTGTATAAACTAATTAAAATATTGCCTGTACTTTATACTTATTTCAAGCTATATTTATTACTCAATAATATACTTATAATACTTATAACTCTCAGAAAATTATACTTATAATATTCAGAAAACATCAAATCAAAAAAAATACAATATACAAAAACAAGTAAATCATTCTTTTTAAGTTTAAAGCGTAATCTTTGGAAAAAGCATTTATTGGTTTTAATCTAAAATCAAACATGTAGAAAAGTCAAATCAAACTTATATGATAACAAGACTTATAAGCACAACCTCCGGTCTTTTTTCCTTGCCATAATGTCCAACACATTATTTGGATCAACGGCAATATCCCAGTGACAAGACAGGAGCGCTAGAGCACTGAGCCCATTGTTACTGGTTCTATTTCTTAGCATCGTCTTCACTCGTTTCATTGTGGAAAATGTACGCTCAACGCTTGATATTGTGACGGGAATCGTTGCCAAAATCACGAGAATGTTGTTGATGTTAGGGAAAAATTGTTTGTCACACAGTTCTAAAACCTCTAAAACTTCAGTTTCTCTCTTTACTGCCTTTATTTTGTGACACCAAATCTGATACTCTCCTGATAGGGCCGCCAAAGAACATTTGTCGTCAAAGAATGGTGACAAGGCTGCTAGCTTGTTGGCATTATTAGGTGAGGCAAAACCAGGAAGAAGTATTTGAAAGGCAGTCAAAATGTCTTCATTTTTGGTTAACCTTTCTTTTAGACTTGCAACTACATTGTCCAAGCATGGTATCCATATTGCAACTCTGTAGTGCTCCTCAGTTGAGCTTGTTGGGGGATTTTCTCTGCAAGTTTGTCTTTTGTTGACCCTTAGAACATGGATTTCAACACCGAAAAGGTCATTCGATAGCTTCGAGGCGAACATAAATACTTTTTTAAACTCAACTTTAGCGTTATTGCGCAGTTCCTGCATAGTAAAGATAATGTCATTTGAGCATCTCACAGCACTAGCTAAATCATAAGAGACAATTTGAAGGTATATTGACAACGGAAGCGTGACACTTAAGAGCCTTTCACACACCAACAAAGATATCAAGAAACTACTTTTTTCTGTGGCTGAAAGAAATGCACCAGCTGTTCCTGACCTTTGGCGGCCAGATTGAGAAATTTCTTCAAGACTAATACAAATGGGTTCTAGCAATTCAACAAAACTTAGCAAACTTGTGTGACGTTCAATAAATCTGATTTCACATATACCAAGCAGCCTTTTCTTTTTAGATTCGGGTATGTGTACCTGGATCGCATCTTTTAGCGTCTGACTGGCATGGGCATTCTTCCTAAAAAAAATTAACCACTTCTCTTAGAGATCTAAACAGTTCTTGACGTTTGATGTGGACATAGAATCAGACAATGCCAGATTAAGTCTGTGGCTGGAACAATGCACATATATTGCATTAGAGTACTGCTCTATTATCCTAGATTGGACACCCTTAGCGTGGCCACACATATTTGAAGCACCATCATACCCCTGACCTACACATTTGACCATATCTAGTCCCATTTTATCAATTTGATCTAGAATAGATTTTGCAATATTTTCACCAGTCGTATCAAAAATTGGAACAAATCCCATGAAGTCCTCCCGCAGAGCTGGTTTTTCGTTTTCGAAATCAACATACCTGATACACAACGATAGTTGTTCAATCGTGGATACATCCATTGTCTCGTCAGCCAAGATTGAAAAGTAGTTTGTTTTTTTTTTTATTTTTCTAACAATGCTTTCTTGGATAATTGTAGAACTTATTTCGATTACTTCATTTTGTATTTCAGGGCTGAAATACGAAGCATTTTTTCGACAATTCAAAATGTGCATTTTTAAATGGTGA
The DNA here is from genome assembly GCA_963969285.1 of Odontomyia ornata. Taxonomy (NCBI): domain Eukaryota; kingdom Metazoa; phylum Arthropoda; class Insecta; order Diptera; family Stratiomyidae; genus Odontomyia; species Odontomyia ornata. The sequence goes on along the minus strand of OZ017738.1, from coordinate 155,062,996 downwards.
TCACCAGAGTTGGCTCTGAACCTCAATAAAGCCCTGAACTTCCCATCTTTTTTCCCAGGTTTTTGAAGAGTGAGAGGTCCACTGTCATCATCTCCTCTCAAAGGAAGCTCATTTTCTCCACAAAAAAGAATTGTTTCTATAATAGGTCTAAGAGCATTTCTATTTTCCTCACGTTCTTTGGCACGTTGACTGTTTAACTGGGTTGCCACATCTTCAATGTTCCCTGACATGACTTTAAGGAAATTATCTGCATCCAATATGCTCTTACAATGGTATTGAAGTTTGCTGTGGATATCAAATTTTTCAATTGCGTTTTTCCAGCGTCTGAATGGGCTGATAACAAGTGATCCAGGATTTTCGTGGTTGCCTTTACCCATTCCACAGGCCTCATTATAAAATACAAAGCACACTTTGCAGTATGCACCATCCTCGGTTTTGGAGTATACTAACCAAGCCCACCTATCTACCCAGCAGGGCTGAAATTTTAATTGTTTTTTATTGACTTCCGTTGAAGGATACTTAAATGGGTGACTGGGTATTATTTTGGTCGATAAAATATTCTTCCTCAAATTGTCATCCAATTTTCCAGGCTTCTTTATGTTTGCCAAGTCGAAAGTATCCGGTTGGAAACATAAGAAGTCACTAGATCCCTCTGGTACCAGAATATCTTTTGACTGCGTTTGGCTTACAGACGTCGCTATAGTTTTCGGTAACATAATTGTCGAATGCAAGCCTGGCTCGAGCGGCGTATTTCCCGAAGTATCTCATCACAGCTTTCAGAGAGAATTGTTTCTGTAGACTCTTGCAGTTCTGATGATGAAGGATCCCCTAGAAATAAACATGAACTGCAAATATTTATGTATGGAGTTTGAAATATGTGAATTTTCGCATCCAGCCATCCAGCCAAAGTGAGCAACGGGCTTAAAGTCTAGGCCTATTCGTACGATAGGAATACGGTTTTGCAGTATGATTGTAATATTTGTCTATATCGCGATACATACACGTGAAATATGTGTAAATGATCTAGTAAGTAAAAAAGTGACAGCCAGAATACTGGAATATTATTAATAGCTAAAAAGTTAATTGTTGGATTTATTTGGATTATTTAAATAAAGAAGTTTGCCATCGAGCCCAACAGTTGTGATTTTCAAAACCACAGTTGCACAATTAAAAATCGAGTATACATTGCAATATTTAAACGATTATAAGCAGTTGCAACTTCTTTTCGGGAAAACTATTAACCAAAAATATAGGCATGCTCGTACAATTGGATATTACAATACTTTCAAAGCTTTTGCGTGAAACCCAATAAGCATGGTGGCACTGCATTGGAAATGTACGAGGAATCACACAGAATAATATTGCAGCATTAAACTTACCTATTGAAACTTTTTGTTGTTTTGAGAAGAAAGTAGTTATTTTTGTAGATCTTTTCATGATTGTACGAGTATTACTACACAAAAAAAATTTAAGTCATAAATACACAATTTAATGATCACTGAGACACACTACTCTAACTATCTCTAAGCGAAGGCCCGAGAGGGGCTGTAGTGCTAAAAAGAAGAAGAAGACACACTAACACACTGTTTGGTAGCGAAACGAAAAGGCCTGACAGGCGACAAGGGGCCCCGTGAACACTATAAAACAATAACAGACTAGACTAGACACATAGACTGTAGAGGATTGCAGGTGACACCCAAATTTCTGCTAGCAGCGAGTACCGGCACTATGCGGTGGCAGGCAAGAGCGAAAATAATTATGCTGCGTTCCGATGCCCACGACGCAGCTCGACTAGTAGCTCGACAAGCAGGCTGTTTACACGCATAACCCCACGCCAACGTGTAAAAGAAAGAGCATTAGCGTCAAACTTGTTTACAATCTCATTTTTAGCTCCTCGTATCAATGCGGGCCAATGTAAGCAAAGTAGCACGAGAAATCAAAGCGACTGAGCTCGTATGAACAGGAACACTAAATGAGTCATCTCTGGGCTTCAAACGATCACAGCTGAAAGCGTCTTTCACTTTCTACGAAAGCAACAAATTCCGTGGAACTGATTCTGTTCTATGATGCTGAAATTATTACATAAAATCTGTATACTAGTAATATCATAATAGAATTACTTCTGAAATACATTTATTAACAATCCCTATTATAGCAAGTTCATTTCCATGCGCGTTTTATTCAAATAAAATCCTTCTCTATTGTTTGTCGTATTTTTAAGGTTTTATAAAACGAATTTCACAAAGATCTACCCATTTCGTATCCTGTCTGTCCATCCGTCCGTGAGTCGCAGCAAGTTTTCTCAGAAATTCTAGAAGCTACAAGCATCAATCTTTGTGGGGAGGTTGAAATATTTGATCAATAAAAAGTTCAGGTCTAGTAAACATTTTCAAAGGTTCATGAGGTCCCCCATATGCCGATCTGGCCCTTCAAAATGTTATTTTCATTAAAAGTAGTCCAGTGGAGTATCAAAATAAAGGTATTGGTGAGCACTTCAAGAATCTGAAATCAAAAAGTCAACTTGAATCAGAGGGTTCAGGAGGAGCCAAAATGTACGAAAAATGTTGTGTCTGTGAATGATGCCTGGATATATGATTTTGATTCTGAACAAATATATAACTTGCCAAAGACCACACTGAAAACATTCAAAGTCTCAAGTTTGTTGCAAAAGTATACAAAGGGAGTTATAATGGCGGATTAATTATTAACGCTCACCAAATTAGCAGATTCCTAATTTTTCATTCGCTGTAACCAAAAACAGCAACCAGTTTCATACCATTAAAATACATATAAATTACTTACTTTGGCTGCGACAATAGCTGCATGCATTTATCATTAACCAAGAAAAACTAGTAACAAATATGCTAATATAATCATGACGTAATATCATTATAATAACAGGCGATTGCAAGTGAAGTCCGCGTGGTGTAGTGGTTAAGTGCTCATCCCGTAAACCGAAGCTCCCTGGTTCAAATTCCGTTGATGACAATGAGATTTGTTCGAGTGGTTCTACGGACGGACTATAAATCCGTTGAGTTATGATACGTACAGACTTATGTTCAGAACGTATCGCAGCTGGGTGGACGGGCACACGGCTAAAGCGTGGTACTGACTATATCACCTTCGCAAATGCCGATAGATACGATCAAGATAATGAGATAATAAGTTTTGGCACATTTTGCCACCCCCAGGACCCTTAATACATGAGATGATTAGAATTCTAATCAAGACCCTTCATTTGATACTCCACTCGACTACCTTTGATTAAAAAAATTTGTAAGGGTTACTTCATTATGAGGACCCTCCTTCAAAAAATTTTGAAATGTTTTATAAGACCAACTTTTGAGAGACCACCACTTCAGATCTACTGTGACACACGAACAGATGGACCGACAACATATGTATAGAAAGAACTCAAGACTTGTAGGTCTTTGTAAAAAAATTTTTACAAAGACCTAAAAACCAAACAAACAGCAAGTGAATTGCATACTTTTGCCAACCTGCGCGACGGATGATACTTGAAAATTCAGACAAAGTTTACGGTCGAAACATGGATGACCTAGGTATAATGGAAAAATTCAGTGGGTGGTGAGAAAAATCGAGGCTTTTTTCTTATTTGATTGGGAAGGTAATAATTTAATAAAATCATAAAAGTAAAAGCTATTGATTTCGATTCATGGCCATGAAAGAATTAATTTCTGACGGATGACAAAATGGTGTCGCGGAGAATTTGAGATCATTTTTGATAGATTGAGTGTTAGAAAGTATAACAAATAAAAAGTAATAGTGAAAACTGATACTTTGGAAGGGATGAAAAGGAGAATTTTGTAAAATTGCTATAAAAAAGTAAAAAGAAGAGTAGGTTTTAATAAAGGAAATATCGTAATTATTAATTTTTCTCCGATTTACAGAGAGGTATTTGACCATTCTAGCCAGCCAAGAGTCAAATTTATAGAACTACCTCCAGGCAAAAACTAACGGCTCATTATCGAAGGTAAGTAGTCCCTCTAAGCCCAGCCCTTGGTCAGAGATCACCACCGCACGTGGTTAGACCATGGGTTTGCTTGTTATCAGAGGTCGTTTTAAGTGTTAGTTATGATTTGTTTCCTGAGTGAATTAAGTTATTAACAAAGTGTTTTGAATTTTGAAAAACATATGAGTAGGATTCTGAAATATCACTAACTTTGCTTTAATATATTTTACATAAAAATTACTACCTCGACGTTTATTTTTTTGCGAAGTTGAAAACATGTCCTAAATTTATCGTTTTTATCTAAAAAATTTTTATGGACTCTAAGGGTTTTGTAATACGGCTGGATTGGATAGGGTTGTCTTGCGAATACTAAAATAAAGTAGACTATCTATACTTTCTAAGCTACCATTAATCAAGGGCCACCTCAGACCAACTTCTGACATATGGGTGTTCAGGGTCAACCTGTCCAAAAAATTAATAAAATAAAATTTGATTAGGGATATGTTCTTCTTATTTTAGATGCATCTGCCTTACGAAAAATAACTCATTGAGAAATATTTTATGTCGTGAAGACTCAAAAGGACCTGGATTTTAACGGGAAATTGGAATATCCCGAAAAGTATTTGATTATGTGAGATTCTTATACTGAGGATGAGATCAAGGAAATAAAACGCAAGTTTACGACTTTCAAGTCAGAAATCAAACGAAGATGGCTAGCAGTGAAATAAAGAGTAGAGCTTTTTGAAAAAAAATAATGAAAATTGGTTAAATAGAACGTTTGAAGTATCGAAAAAAATTCTAAGCCTGGACGGCCACAGAAGTCTTTTGAAGATGCTAGCCTAAGGAACAAGAGACGCAAAAATGAGGGGCTTCGGAAATCGTATAGTCCTAATAAAATTATTTATGCAGCGTAAATACAATTGAGGGCCACCGAACAGAGGGACGCATCAAATATCCTGAAGGAGATATCGGAAAATCAGGATCGTACAAATGAATATGTGAAAGCTGCAAGAGTTCGAAAACAACTCAGCAGCAGAAGTCTCTTGAAGAAGCCCTCAACATTTTTGTGAAAGCCAATCTAACGGTGACCCAATACAAAATAGTCAGGGAAACAGCTGGAAACCTTCCATGTTATTCCGTGCTACAAAAATATAAAAATATGTGTTATCCTCCAAAAGAATCACTTCAAGTATCTGAAGATTGTGCAGAAGTTGATTTGCAGGCCGTAGTCGATCATACTGCAGAACGACTTTTGAAACAATTTTACAATACCCTAAAAAGGTAAAAAAAAAACTTTTCATGGCTGAAACCTTAGAGCGGTTAATTTGCGAGGATGAAAATTTAAGTGTAAGAAATTAAAAAAATAAGAGTATCTACTTATGATGTATGTGCAATATAAATAATATTCTGTTATCAAAATATCATAATATAATTAAAAATAAATAAAGTTTAAATAAATTGTAATCGTCATGGTTTTTAAGTTAATTTTGTATACTTTAAAATATTTCTGTATGTTTTAAGTTAATTCTGTATATTTTATAATAATATAATATTGTCTTTTTGAGTTAAAAATTGTTTTTTATTTTAAATTTAACCATATTTATAGGAAGTTAATTATTTTCAATCGATTTCAAGCCATAAATAATTTTGGCCGGTTAGATTGACCAAATATCTCTCTGTGCGATGGTTTCCAATGCAATTTAATTTATTTTTAAAAATGAAAAAAATGTTGTTGATTTCCTTTGACATTTTCGGTTGTACAAATAAATAACAATCGAATACATAATGAAATCCAATATACATAATGAAATCCAATATCAAAGGGAAACCAAAATAGTTTTTAATTTTTAAAAATAAATTAAATTACATTGGAAAACCATTCGAAAAAAATTAATAATAAAATATTTGCTATGTTAAAAACTACTCTTCTAGATATTCAATGTCACAAGAGTTTTTCATTTTGTTTTTAAGGAGAAATATATTCAAATCACCAGTAAAGGGTTGTGTACCAGTGTTTTTTAATGAATCAGATTGTTTTAACGAGTAAATGAAGAACAACGATTATCAAAATAAATTGAATAAAAAACACCACCAATTCAAATTTACATTAAGCAACATCTATCACAGTCTCATTATCTCTTGATAGGAAATTAAAATAAATCATTGCATTAAATTAAGGAGCAATGCAATCGCTAAAAAAAGTATAGCCTAGTTTTCGACCGCTCAATCAAAATACGTTGAATCTTATTTTATTTGTCGAAAACCCTAAAAATCAATTCATTTCTTAAAACTTATTAAAATCCGATTAAATGTGGCCAAAGATATTTACAAGAGAAGTACCAAGTACCTAAGACATTTATCTCAGTCACAATTTAAAAAAAAATGTCCTATCTCACTCATTCGATGCTGATGATCTCCAATTGTACGATTTTATATTATATTAAAACGACTCGTTATACGTGCAAAAAACGAACTGTTCCAAAGCTTCAATAAATTTCAGGTGATTTTTCCGCGAAAATGAGTTTTCTTATATAACTTCATAAAAAAAACATAACTGGCCTGAATTGAAAGTATCATAGACCATTATGTTATCTTTGGACAGGAAATTCTAATTTGCATTACCATTCTCCATAGTGCTCAAAAATCTTTAACGCTCAAAAAGTAAGAATATATGGATAATCAAAACATTATATGCATCATAAGTTTGCCATATTTTTGCATTGTATTGTATTATAACGAGAGAAGCTGTTCGGAAGCTATTCTCTCTTATATAAAGACCTTCTATGATTTAAGAATGGAGGATTTTTTCAATGTCAAGTAGAGTTTAAAATATCGAACCGCAAAAACCTTGTTTGTCCTTCTCATGTATCTGTTAATCCAGCGAATAATCAAAAACCAGGGTCATTTGAAAAGTTTCCGCCCTCAGTCATGGTACATTCAAGATCTCTTACCAACCAATAGATGGCATTTACATATGTATGCCATACAAATTTCAAGTCATTCCGATCAGTACAAAACACATGGTATGCTTCCAAAGTTGACAGGTGACGTTTCTTAAGAACAATGGATAAAATCGAGTATCGCGCGGTGATAAAGTACCTCTATTTGAAAGGAAAAAAAACTCGGGAAGTGAAAGAAGAGTTAGACTCCGTATGGTGAATCGACGTCCTCATTTACAACCGTGAAACATTGGGTGGCCGAGTTCAAACGCGGTCGCACAAGCATTTTTGACGATGAACGTTCTGGATGTCAAAAAACTATTTCAACGGAAGATATCGTCAGTTTAGTGCACACAACCGTGATGGAAGATCGCCGATTAACCATTAAGGAAATTGCTGAAGCTTGTGGGATATCAACTGAACGAATGCATACGATTTTACATGAAGATTTATGCATGAGAAAATTATCGGCGCGATGGGTGCCGCGGTTGTTGACGATCAACCAAAAGCGCGTACGGATAGATATGTCGCGCGAGACCCTCCAGCTGTTCCAAAAGAATTCTACCGAGTTTTTACGAGTTTTAATTACTATCGACGAAACCTGGATCCATCACCATACTCTGAAGACTAATTAACAGTCAATGCAGTGAATTGTGATGGGGGAACCAGTTTCGAAGAAGGCGACGGTCGTTTTTTCTGCCGGAAAAGTGATGGCCACCGTTTTTTGGGACAGCCGTGGAGTAATTATGGTTGATTACCTTCAAAAAGGTAAAACCATTAACGGACCTTATTACGCTGCGTTTCTTGACCAATTGAAGACGGAACTCAAGAAGAAGCGACCACCCTTGGTGAGGAAGAAGAAGCTGTTTCATCAAGACAACGCGCGAGTCTACTCATGTATGGTCGCAATGGCGAAATTGGACGAATTGAAGTTCGAATTGCTTCAACACCCACCCTACTAACCTGACCTAGCTCTGAGTGACATTTTTTGCTCCCCAACTTGAAAAAATTTGTGTGGGAAAAAAATGGTTCAAATACCGAGGTTGAAGAGGCGGTAAACCTGTATTTTTCAGGTTTATCTAAAAAAATTTTCCTGATGACCTGAAGGGTTGGGAAAAGCGTTTGACCAAATGTGTTGACTTGCGTGGAGACTATGTCAAAAAAAAAATTTTGTTTGGATTGAATTATGTGTTTTTCCTTAAAAGGCCGGAAACTTTTCAAGTGTCCCTTGAATTATTACAAAACCTCCCAACTGTAAGCCTTTTTCTATATAAACAAATAGAAAATATCAACCACATAATTTTCAAGCGCAGCAGAGACAAATTTTGCAAGTATTTTATGATATTTAATATGCGATGATGATAATAATGACATGAAGAAAAGTTTGAGGGACTTCTAAGGTAATGCAGGCGTATTTCGCTCGTTAAAAGTGTCAAAAAATACTCATAATCCACGAGCACCCAAAATTCGGCTCACAAGTGTCACAGAATTCGGTTTATAATTAGAAACGAAATCATCGCTTCGATGTAGTCGTATAATTCATCCCCAAGTGCCTTACACGGCATTATGTGGACAAAACAGAACCAAATGATAACTTTCGTTAAAGGTAACAGCATAATATACAATTTTGCTATATCACTAATATCCTATATTATTACAATATCCTTACATTAACAATGATTTTAGGGTAAGATTTTTGATCAGAGTTCCAAAAGGAGATCTACTAAGACATCATTTTTCTGGCAGAAAGGTGAAGGCTGTTTACGCCCGGACTCCAATAGTACACTGCTTTTGGGCTACCCACTAAACACCTCCCCTGTCAATCTGAGAACCTAGCCTGGAACTGTTTGGCACATTACTTTGGGCTAGGCCTCGCTTTCCTACGCCGTGAGGAGGAGTCTCCTTTCCAGCGGGAAAGAAAGAAGTGGAAGGGATTTCTAGGAAAGAGATCCCCACGCGACGCTGTATTATGCCCTGTTTAATTGTCGGTACTGTCCGAACGTAATGTGCCACTCTGATCCAGTTTTCAAGTAATCTGAGTATCTCTCCGACTATAATTTATGGGGACAGCCCGCCAAGTTCAATGGAGAGGTGACTTCGCAGCCTATAAAACACGCAGTCGGAAGACCGTGACTTACTAAACTGTGCAGGTAAGACCAAAAACATCCGTGCCCGCTCATGAGCTGGGTAAGATAGAAGTCAGTGTCACAGTCCCTTCGATTTAGCCACAGTCTCAGGTCTGGGGTTAGTCTTGGCTTCCCTTTGTGCCGCTCTCCCAGGACTGTTGCCGATCGCTGAGAGGGCGTAGCCTTTCTGTCGCCTTCATTTCTACGAAAATATATATTTTTACGCTCTCTGCCACAAGGAAAGCAATGGGTATTACCACTGCGATCACAAACACCTCGATCCACAGAGACTGTTCGATACGGGGTTGCAATTCGAAGTGCCCCTTGTGTCTGTACCTGTGCCGACCGGTTTCGATGAAACTTCTTGCTGAGAGCATCGCCCAATAGTTCTGATCCGTACAGAAGTACAGATTGCACGACACACAGCAGGAGTAATCACCTTGATGCGATGGGTCCGCCCATGTTAGTCATCAATCGGGTGAGCAATGTTACGCATGCTGCAGACTTATCAGCCGTTGCCCTGATTTGCTCGAAAAAACTCAAATCGATCAGAATGCCCAGGTATTTCATTGTTGGTTTGTTTTCAATAGATAAATATCTCCGATACTAATAATCACCATTCTGGGGATTCTTTTCTTGATCAGGATGGCCACTTCTGTGTTCTCGAGTGCTAGGGTGAGTCCGCGAGTAGTTAGTTATCCAGTTTCTCATTCGGCGCATGAGCATACCTATTCTGAATTTCGTATTTTTAATTGTAGCGCTCATCTGGTAGCTCAAGCCTCGGCTTTTAAAGAAGAAGAAAAAAAAATACATAAATGGATAATTTACTGTTAAGAGTACTATTGTAATTATTTTTAAGAAGTACCGATGTTACAGCTTTGGCATGGAGCTCGGAAGAGAAGGAAAATTTGTGATAACCTGTGCTATGTTATGGTTGTGGAACATGGACCCTAACCCAAGCATTCCCAAACATATTGAACGCCTTCGAATGCCGAATTCGACGCAACCACCAGCTGTAGGAAATATTTGATGAGCCGGAGGTCTCAACGTTTGTAAGTCAGCGAAAGCTGCAATGAGCTGGCCATGTGAATCGTACGGACGAACAACGGATACCCAAACATGTATTCGTTAGGAGACCTGAAGGTCTGTGACCAGTGGGGAAGCCGAGGAAATGCTGGTCTGATTTGGTGCTGCTAGGATTTCGAAATTGGAGGACGGCGGTCAATGGACCGATACAATTGGAGACACTGTTTGCAGGAAGCAAAGGCCCTAGAGAGGCTAGGAAGATACGAAGAGGAAGAAGAAGAAACACGACTTGCAACAATCGCGGGCGAATCTGCTGACCTAGCTTCTGAAAAAATCGTACAATTATAAACGACTCTATCAACAGCAAACTCTAGCTTTATCCAGTAGCTTTTAAATTTGATTTTGAACACTTACTGAAAATGGTTTTGTCCGTATAGATCTTTCCCAAGAAGATTGACTTTACTGAAGACACTATACTTGAGTGGTTGGCAGGGATACCAAAGCAAAGCAGTATGTTACGATCAATACTGTCGTATGCTTGCTTAAAGTCAACGATAATTTGGCGTACGTCCATTTTGAGCTCCCAGCATTTTTCAAGTACCTGCTTGGCTGTAAATAATTGGTCTATCGTCGATCTACCTGGTCTAAAACCACCTTGATACTCCCCAATAGTACTGTTAGCGTATGATCCGATTTTATTTTCTAAGATATTTGAAAATATTTTGTACGCCGTACAAAGTAGTGAAATGTCTCTATATTTTTTGCACCGTAACTTGTGATCTTTTTTGTGGATATGGAATATAATTGATTGGCTCCAATGACTCAGCATATGTTCTTTTTGCCAAATGTGCGGGATGAATTTGTGGATAGCTTTCTGAACACTGCTGCCAGCATATTTTATGAGCTCTACTGCCCGGCGCTTTCTTATTATTTGGGCTTCGATGGTGGAACAAACTTCACCCAGATTTGGTGTGGCCAATGGAAGCTCTCCGGAAACATCTATAGGCACGAATGGCAGGCAAAACTATTTTGCAGCGCTGGAAGCATAGGCAGAAGAGATGGATATTGAAGAAGATGTCTTCCGATGAAGATACTAATGTAAAGTTTCTTCAATATTTAAAAAATAAAAATAAGGAGAAGAAACAAACTTGCAGTTCTGCTGATTCCTCAGTAAAAGTCAGCAACAAGGCAGAAAAGTATATTCAGACAAAGTGAAAGAGATATGGTTCAGCCGAAAATAAATTAGGCAATTATGAAATCAAAAGAGTAAACGCACAGAAATTAACAATTAAAACGGAATCACTGGTTAGCTTCAAGTCAGCCAAAGATGCTCTGACTCTGGGAAGGTTTCACACTTCACCTAGCCCCCAAAAAGCGGAGAATCTCTAATTCAGTTCAATGAAACATTGACCTTCAACCCCATACCTCTTGATATTTTTTCAGCTATGAAGATTTGCTTTTCATATTTGGCAGAATAAACAGCAAGAAATCATGGGGATTTGACGGTATTCCCTATTAGCCCAGTCATATTAGGGCTTTCACCTCGGAATGAAAGATAATAAGCTGCAAATTGGTATGAACCTTTGTTTTGTCATTCTAAATGTTGTCTCAAAAGTCTAAATCGTTATCGTGTTCGCGTCTCAAGATATTCAAGGTCAAAGGTCACAAAAATCGGTTTTTCGCGAATATCTGGCTTCCTATCGGTTAAATGAGATTTGCATTTATTATAAAAGTTGTAGGCTATAAAATTCCCTACAACTTTTGTTTAAACTTTTTTTTCATACGACCAACCGTTTTGAAGGTAGAGCGCGAAGAGTGCACATCGTACAGTCATATACGGCCTAATGCAAGGTCAAGCGTGAGTTATGGTTATCAGTACGTTATAAAGTCAATTATTTACTTGGAAATTATAATTATTAAACAATGCCTATTATTTATGTACTAACTATTAATTATTTATATTTAATTAAAGTAAGTAACTTGATTATTTATATATAATTATTCATATTTAACTATTTGACAAAACAAAGGTTCATACCAATTTGCAGCTTATTATCTTTCATTCCGAGGTTGACCCCTTTTTTTACCTAATATGACTGGGCTATACAACTTTTCAAAAACTTTGGTGAAAGTTGGAGCTGAATTGCGACCTCTAACGTGGTCAACAATCTCGTTATATACATACACACATATACAGATATATCCATATATATGCATATATATATACATATGTGTATATATATAGATATATATATATATATATATATATATATATATATATATATATATATATATATATATATATATATATATCTCTATATATATACACATATGTATATATATATGCATATATATGGATATATCTGTATATGTGTGTATGTATATAACGAGATTGTTGACCACGTTAGAGGTCGCAATTCGGCTCCAACTTTCACCAAAGTTTTTGAAAAGACAACATTTAGAATGACAAAACAAAGGTTCATACCAATTTGCAGCTTATTATCTTTCATTCCGAGGTTGACCCCTTTTTTTACCTAATATGACTGGGCTATATATAGTACTACGTCATTTGCTGATGTTGCTATTTGAAATTATTGCATATTGTTCAACAACATGTTGAACAATTCATATTTCGCAAATCAGTGGAAAAATGCCAAGGTATTTACGATCTTGAAGAAAGGAAGGGAATCTTCAAGCACTATAAGTTACCGCCCAATCAGCTTGCTACCTAACATCAGCAAGGTGTTGAAGTGATACTGAAACAAGCATTAAACGCATTATATGTTTGATGCCGAATTGCCAGTTTGGTCTCCGTGCCAGGCATTCCACGATACATGCGATAGCAAATGTAACCTCAAAACTGAGTTGGAAACTAATTAATAGAGAATGTGTTGGAAGCATATTTTGTTGATATGGAGAAAGCCTTCGATACAGTTTAGTTAGACGGACTTATTTTTAAGCTCCTTTAGTACAAGTTCCCTTGACACTTTGTCGCCATTATGTGTATTATGTTGTATGGAAAATCGTTTCTTTTAACTGATGAAAATCGGACGACGATGCACGATTTTAGGTCTTGAATAGTTTACAGCAAGAAACAGTTACTGAGCCTCTGCTCTTCTCCATATTCATTCGCAAGCTATCGAACGGCTTTAATTGCAATTAGTAGCGTTTGCTGGACCTGATCATTTATACGGCAGACATAAAGGCAGGTTCCGCTCAAAGGAACCTACAGAAAATGTTCAACGATGTGTAGACTTACACGGACAATTGGCGAATGAAAGTAAATGTTTCGGTCAAGGATGCGGTTGGCCAGTCAAGACCTGAAACGTCCACATTATGACTGTTGAAAGTAGTTCAGAACGGGTTCCAGATAAATCCTATGTTCGATATCTCGGTGTTTATCTCGATTAGTATCTGTACTATAATGGCCATGTCAAAATCCTGCTCAGTAAAGCACGCAAAGTGTTCCTGTTCCTTCGACGACTTTTTCATTCCAGATAAATTTATCAAAAGGTCAAAGTTATCTATTACAAAACTCTGGTTGGACCAGTTTTGAGGTATGGACGTCGGATTTGATAAAATCATAGTGCTAGTACAACGGAAATGTTACGAGTTTTCGAAAGGAAATGTCTTCGCATACGTACTGGTCTGTACAGAAAGCCTGAGACGAATTGGAAACACTATATATCGAATCGAAAAATTTATCAAACTGTAAAAGAGAGTTGATACATTCATTTTGAAGCTTGTTCGAACTAATATCGCGAAGTCTGTAATTATGACTGAAAATCTCATGGTAGGTCTCCGGGAATATCTATAAGCTCCAATGTTCTGGAGTTATGCGGAGGATTAAAGAGGTTCTTGAAATATGATGTCCACCTTTCTTTGATTTTGTTTTCATCGGCAATTATGTTGCCGATGTCATCACGGAATGGCGTGATCTTGGGCTGATAACCTCATTTCAGGCATTTTACTACTTTGCATACTTGTCTTGTGTAACTGTATGCTGGAGTTACATCGATGCTTCTTAATTGATCGTCATAGTATTCTTTCTTGACTTCTTTCGATAAAAAAAATAGTCAAAGGGCACTTCAGCACCCCTTAAAAAATGTTAACATTTTCGATAAGACCTCAACTGTTGAGAGATAACCACAGACTTCTGATCGTTCCACGAAGAGTAAACACGACAGCACAACCAGATAAATGTGAATTCTTAAAAAATGACGGTAAGTTTAATTGGTTCACTTTGACTCCGCTGGGTAAGACAAAGAGGCTATCGCTTCTTTTCCACCACCAAAACTCCTTCTTTGGAACTTTGGAGTGTTATCTGAGAGTATGCTAGAACTCCGGACATCACTTTTAAGAAAGCACAGTATAAAAGAAAATCCTTTTAAAAGATGTTTCAATCCTACGAAACCTCCTTGTTAGCATGATAAATCAGCCATATGTTTACAAACAGTGCATCAATTTCGATGCCAATGCCACCATCTCATACTTTAAAATCTAGAGCCGCTTAATCGCTCCCAAGTTTCACACAAGCATGCAACTTCAAAAATACTACGGCAACGAAAAAATTTAAGAAAATGTTGTTCTGAACCTCTGCTCGTTTGCAGTGACATACATTTATTTTGTTAAATTTCAAAGTAAGTCGTCAATTAAAAATAAATAAACATTTGTACTTTGTGATGGTCAAATCAACTTCGTAGAAGTATTCGTTTTTCGGTTTCTACATTAATCATGCGCTGTTTATCAAGCACTGACTGAGTGGAGGAAAGATCCTAATTCATTTCAGCTAATTAAATCGTTTGCAATGTTTTATTCTATAAAACTCGCATTTCATTATGGCGTTCTCCAAAGTAGATACGTTATCTGTATTTCAGAGATCCCCATTCTCCGAAGTCCAGAGTAATAGAATAATTCTTTAGAAGTGTATGGTTTTTTCCTTATTTTAAAGGAAAGGAGATTTCCATGAACAGATTTTTCGCACTTTGTGTCAACAAGACTACACATCGCAAGAACTTGAATAATGCTTCTCTTATCGACTGGGATATATTCTTATATTTTTTTCGTTCTTCAAAAGTAATGATAAAGAGTGTAGCAGTGAATTTTTTCTGCTATTATTTTAAATAAACTTTTGCAATCATTCTTGAATACAGTATATAATTATTTAAATCTTTTGTTTATGAAAAGTTTCAAACGCTAAATAAATATTGTGTGAATATAATATAATCAAGATTGATGATAACTTTATGTATAAAATATAAATAATGCGTTGAAGCGGATCAGCTAGAAACATTAAAAATCCGTAGAATAATTTATTTCAATAATGTTACAAACAATGAAAAATGGTTTCGGCTCAACACTAACTTATTTAAATTAGATTTGGGATCTACTTATCGCCAACGCAACTGCTTCTTGTATTTTTACAATCAATCATGCATGAAAATATAAAGATCAATCACACTAATTACTAAATTGTACTTAAGCACTTACAATGCAACCATAGAAAGGTAATAAATTGAGATCAGCTTCGCTGTTATCAACATTGTATATCACCTGTCGCAATGTTTTTGTTCTCATATAATTATTCATCTTGCCCATTTCTATATATAAGCTTATCATTATTGCCTCATTGAGTTGTTTGTCGATTAAGAAATAAGAACAAATGTAAACATTTGGTAAGCATATTGTGTTCAGTTCAATATGAACCATTTACGAATCAAGTTCGACTTTGTCAAGAGCACATTTCATATTCATCTTCATAAAACCAATGTTTGCATATGACATCAAATTACTTATTCTTAACTTGAATTAATTTGCTGCCGTTTCATTTCCTTTGATTAATCCTATGAAACGATGCACATTACTTACATCTTAAGTTTTACAGTGCATTAACATATGCGGCGGAATCACATGATTTGTTCGCATGGGACGAGAGTTAAGTAAACTCTAATTCACTTAATGCACTGATAATGCAAAACTTTTTGATATCTCAGCATGTACTTTGATATCGGAATTTTTTCGCGCAATTATTTTTACTCTTCAAGGATTTAGTAAATGGGTCTGAAATTCCGGCAAATACTGATATAGATTACGAGAGTACACATGAGGAAAGGTTAAGAGTGACGCTATGTTATGAATACAAGTATAGTACAAGACAATCAAGGGTGCAGAGGGAGCAATTGATTTATCCATTATAATAACTTACATGACTAGAACGGCTCCTAACGATATCCGGTGTTTGCGGCTCATCGAGAACAGACGGCGAATCCGAAATTCCTAATCCGCGTTTGTATCGAGTCAATGCATCGACCACTTCATCTGTTGCTCGGTCTGATATAGTAGCAGCTGCCGATTGTTCAATTTCACTGTAATGCACATAATTGGAAGTAATATTTGTTAACAACAAAAACAACAATAGACAATTCACATCCGCACTAGCAATAAACCACAAATTATCCAATCCATAACATTTAAGATATTTACTTTGAAACCAACCGTGCAGGCTTATAACTATTTTCATCGCGTTTACACACCCAACAATTACAGCACAATAATTTTCTAATATAAAACATTTATGCGAGTACACGGTGTGAGTACAATGACGACAACGAGACAAACACCCAGTACTAACTATTAGGGTCTACTCTAAAATTATTCAGTGACAGAACGACGGCGAAAATGATTTCGCGTAATCTTATCAGTGGGAATGTTACTTGCGTCTTATCATAGACGATCGGTTATGTGACGACCACGCTAACTAAATAAACTACCATTATGAATATGAGGCAGATAGAACTTAAGCTACGCTGGACTAGCACTCGAAAATAATTGCACGTTTGCGGTCAATACGAGTGTAATGCTACATCCACTTGAGAGTAATTCTTGCATGAATAAGCGTGAAATAAAAACAATAAAGCAAAAAATTATGATGATTCTTCGAAATTCCTAAGCCAAATAATAAGAATGAGCAGGAATCCAGCTGGAAGATTTATGAAGCATGAACTCAGAAGAAGTTAAAAGAGAAATATGAATTGTGTGTGGGATGCATATAATTTTAATTAAAAGCAAGCTAACGTCTTCTAAAACTGGGTCTGCATTTTTAGTACGTTAAAAATTAAAAATTTCACGGTAATTATTAATTTTACTGTATGACCTATTAATGAATTATATAATGTGCTTTTTTCTGACCATGCAAAGCCACCAAGAGAATCATACTTTAGAAGAAGCTCCCATGCGGACTGTCTCATTATTTCCCATGACCACTGTCAATTAGATCAAGCTGGTGCACGAATGCATGACTCAATCACACACCATAGCGCGCAGCATGCATGCTTACCCGATTTTATTCATAATTTCACTGCCAGCATTATTAATCAGGCACGAATGTAGAAATTCATCTGAAATCACCAGTCGTTCATTTAGCACTTTCCTCAAGTCATTTATAACGTTCTGGTTGCCGAGAGCCTTCGGACACTGCTCAATTCCAGTTCGAATCATTGTTGCAATGGTATCATCCAAGTAATCATGAATTGACTGACTCAGATCTGACGCGACTTTGGTCAATTTAATTTCAATTGGATGTGGATCGCATCGGACCGCTTCTTGCAGCTTTGGCATCAATTGTTTACAATTCTCTGCATCTTCGATGAGTCGTTGGACAGCCGAGGAATCACTCCCGCGTGCTAATGACATAGTTTCCTGCGTTTCACTAACAAGCTTATCAACCAATTGATGCGTGGATGAGAGCATGAAACCATGCTGTAAGCGGAATCCTTGACCATTTGTGCGTTTCAGACCGGATCCATTGCGTTGGAGGAGTTCTTGCATTCGTCGCATAATCGTGTCCGTTTTCTCCGGGTGGCTTTTCAAACAAGGAGCAATATCGAAAATAGGGAAGGGAATGTGTCGTACGGAATAATTATTCTCTAATGCATAAACAATATCCGAGTATCCTTGAAGTGTAATATTGTTTCGATCTAGAAATATTATTCGTATCCTATTGTTAATTTGAAGAGCTTTGGCCAGAAGACGAGCACCAACATCACCCATAAAGTTGCCGCTTATATCTGTGAAAACAAGAAATAAAATTTATGATCAAAATATTTAGTTAAATCTACTTGTTGTTAGAAATCGTCAGAGGAAATTGAAAAAGGTAAGAAAGTGACATAATTTACTTTTTATTACACTGAACTTTTTCAAGCCTTGGCAGAATCGCTGGGGTCTTGTGACATGGCGAAGTTACTATCTTTAAAGCGATTTAATAGATTAAAAGATAGATTTTGAGTATTTTTACCAATGGAAAAGGAATTAAGAAGGGCTTTTGTGCTTGGATTATAGAGCAAATTTTGTATCAGTTGGTTTTTTAAAACATATTTTAAGATAAAACATTTTCAAACTACAACCTAAAAACACACACAATGTCTGTAAACTTTTTTTATTGATTGATTGTTCTTTTTTACATCAATTTAATGTAAATCTTTACGTTTGTGCTATATATAGTGCTTTCATTGTAACGTACGGGTGCATAGATCTAGTTTTTTGGATGGCTCCGATAGCTTCAAATGACTTATGAAAAGTTTTTGTATGTAACTGCTTAATTGAGTTGCATTAATAATTTTTCTGAGAAATTATACAAGGAGAAAATGTTAGAAGAAGGTGGTTTCGACGTGTGTAGTACATAAAGTCTCTTCATGCCATCACACTATAGACACACACAGGTGATGGCGACCACCATGCTTGGAGGTGACGAGAATTATTCCAATTTACATATAGTACTTATAAAAACTCAATATGTTTTTGTAACTGGGAATTATATGCAGGTTAATTTTCTCATGTAAGTACTTGTCTTTGGTAAACTTTTTTTTTATCATTTCATAAGTAATTTGAAGCTGTCGAAGCCATCCGAAAAACTAGATCTATCCACGCGTACGATGCAATGTAAGCTCAATGTAAAGCACATAAACGTATAGATTTACATTAAATTGATGTCAAAAGGATCAAGTGATAAATAAAAAAAAAGTTTCGCACGGACAAGTACTTACAGGACAAAATTAACCTGAATATAATTCGTAGTTACAAAAACATATTGAGTTTGCATAAGTAGAATAAATTAGAATAATTCTCACACTTCTAAGCATGGTAGTCGCCATCACCTGAGTGTGTCTACAGTGTGACGGCCTGAAGAGACATTATGCAGTACACATGACGAAAACATCTTGTTTAGGATAAATATCAAATGGAACGAGGTAGTGACAACACCGTTTTTGCTATACAACGTTTTGTGAGTCGAGTGGTGGCAGTGGGTAAATTGGGAGCCTAGAGTATGGCTGGCACTTGGATGGCGAATAAAAGAAAGTACATTTAAGATTGATAAAGTGCGTTTCATTCAAATTCGATGCTTGGGATACGTGGCATAGTTTTTTGCTAACATTTATGGTGCCTCCTGTAAGGAATTGAATCTAAGCTACCTGTGGCTGTTTTTTCCGTAATTTTCCGGACAAATAGCGTGTTGGGCAGTGGTTGGCTTGATGGCGCTTGAAAATACACATACATACAGACATTTCCGTGATCGTGCGTGCAAATTATTGGATTGTGGCGTCGTATATTTTTCGTTGCTCGTATTGACATACTTGCACATATTGTGCGCGTGCGTGTGTGGGTTTTCCCCGAACAGTTGCCGTCGTATATCCCAGTGGCATTTTTTGCATTCGGATTGTTTTTCGTCACTCGTATTGGCATACTTATACATGCTTTGAATCGTGTGAATGTGTAGTTTATTGGCTTGAGTGGCGTTTTTTGGCTAGCATTTTCTGTTTTTTTGAAGTGAAACTTCTTTATTAGGGGATAAAAATTTTCAGATGTAACGAAAAAGTATAACCGTTTTCACTCCGAGTGGACAGCAACACGACATTCGTACGACAATCTGTTTTCAGTAGGAGTTTACTCATGCTGCGGTATAAATCTCCGACTAAATTATCGTATTCCGCCCGAACCCTTACTGCAAATAGTAAGTTAATTTGTTGGGTTTGTTGGTGGTTGCCTAGTATGTATGTTTGGTGGCGGCGGATGATGGCTATGCGATTGGTTTTGATGAGAAAAGAATGAATGAGGGTCGGGTAGGAATTCACTTCATTGTTAGGTGCTAGAACTAATTCCGCCAATTGGCAATGAATGCGATTGGCGATAGACGGACATTGTCTGTTAATGAACATTAGTTCTTTGTCATAACAACGATGCCGCCGATGTTCAAAGTAATGAAGTGGTGACGACAGATGGCTATTGGTGGTTATTTAGCTACCAAGGATGAATTGATGAGGGTACGGCGGTCCCCGTGCTCGGTCTGCGTATCGGTGCTGCCGATGTGCAACGTATTGAAGTCGCGATGACGCCTGGTCATTGTTGGGTATTTGGGGACTATGAACGAATGCATGGTGATTCGACGGTACCTGTGTTTGGTTCTAGCACCAATGCCGATGATGTGCAATATATTAAAATGGTGACGATGAACGGTTTTTGGTGGGTAATTGGGAATCGTGGCCGTGCTTTGCCCTAGCACCAATATTGATGATGTGCAATATCTTGAAATTGCTACGACGGATGGTGGTTGGTGGGTGTTTGGGCACCATGAGCGAATGCATGGTGGTTCCGCGCTTGACATCTTTGGCCCTAGCACTGATGACTCCGAAGTGCAGTGAATCAAATTGGCGGCGACGGATGATCGTTGATGGGTAATGTGTGTTTGCTGCTAGCACCGATGCTGCTGATGTGCAATGTATTCAAATTGTGACGAAGGATGATACTTTGTTGATTATTGGAGATTATGGACAAATACACGATGGTTTGGAGGTAACCGTCTTTGGTACTAGTACCGATGCCGCCAATGCGCAAATTTATTGAAGTTGCAACGACGAATGGTCGTTGGTGGGTATTTGGAGACGATGGCCGAATGGATAATAGTGCTGCTGATGTGCGATGTTTGTAAGTGGTGACGACGGATGGTGTTTGATGGGTATTTGGGGATCATTGGTGCATGCACGGTGGTTCCGAGCTGACCTCGCTCCCTCCTAGGACCGGTGCTGTCAATATCCAATATATTGAAGTGGCGTCGACGGATGATCGTTGGTGGGTATTTGAGGATCATGAGTGAATGCATGGTGGTTTCGAGGTAGCCAAGCTTGTTCCTATCATCGATACCACTCATGTGCAATGTATTGAAGTAGCAACGACGGATAAAGGTTTGTAGGTCGTTGGAGATCCTGGGCGAATACATGATGGTTCGGCGGTAGCCATTCTTTGTGTTAGCACTGATGCCGCCAATGTGGAATATATTGAAATGGCGACGACGAATTATTGTTGGTGGGTTTTTAATGAACATGAACGAAAGCATGATGGTTCGGTGGTAGCCGTCCTTGGTCCTAGCACCGATGCTGTCAATGTACAATGAATAGAAATGGCGATGGCGGATGATGTTTTGTTGAGACATTGGGGATCATGGGCGAATGCATGGTGGCGACGGATCATGGTTCGTTGGTCTTTGGTGATCATAGGCAAGTTCTTCGTGGTTCTGGGTCCTATGACCTTGCATCGATGCCACCAATATACTATACAATGGATTAAAATGGCGATGCCGGATGAGAGTTTGATGATCATAAGCGAATGTATGATAGTACGATGGTAGGCGTCGTTGGTGTTTATACTGATTCCAGCGATATGAAATCAATTGAAGTGGGGACGGCAGAGGATGTTTCGTGGGTGGTTTATGATCAGAGGTGAAAGTTATTGTATTTGCTTATGACATAAACATTTTTAATTGAACCGTTGCCCGTTTACGAAGACTAGTTAGGTATGTTGTGGGGAAAGTGGTAGAGATATAAAGTCTCTTGCATAGGATGTCGTATAAGATAATATAAGTGGAATTGATGAGATGATAATAACTTCATAATCTGGATCGAATTGATTATATGAGCATATTGTATTAGTATTTAATAAATTGATAGTAGCACAGTGATTTGTGCAAGATTTGCAGTACCGGACTAAATCATATTTGAGCAAACATAAGCTAATTATCAGTGTGATAGAACCTCATAAGTATTCTGAGCATAATAACTGGACTGGTAAAAAATGAGAATAAAAACTACTTTATATGGCTCTTTTCGTTAAAATCCTTACATTCTTGATCGTCTCAATATATTTCTATGCTCTTTGCAGCAGTCGAAATGAGATATAATTTAGCGGTGGCAAAAGTGCGTCGGATGGTGGCGACACTGGCTTTAGAGGATGCGGCTAGCTCCATACGGTCAAACGTAGTCGATTTGCGATTGGAGCGACTGGCTGTGCCCATTTTCGATGGGACATTACATAATTGGCTAGCCTTCAAAGACTCTTTCGAGACTCTGGTCCACGAACCAGATTATCCAGAGGCGTAAAAATTGGCGAAGTTGCATGCGGCGATCAAGGGCGTTGCAATGGCACTGTTAGGTGGCATGTATACAGGCGGTTTTGGCGAAGGATGGAAGGCATTAAAGGCGAGATACGACAGCCCGAAACAATTGGCAGAGATTCATGTATTACGGTTGCTCACGATGAAGGCACAAGTACAGGAGTCAACTTCGAATTTGATGACTATCGTTGACGCGGTTCGAGAATCTCTGCGAGCGTTAATGGTTATGAAGCTTCCGATGGATCAATGGGATGCGTTAACTGTTCCGATCGTCACGTCGAAACTCCAACAGGCGACTCAACAGGCATGGGGTATGAGTCTAACCTCGAATGATATGCTCGCTTTGGAGGAATTGCTGACCTTCATTGAGAAGCGTGCACACAGTTTGGCAGTGGATATGTTGTTTTTGCCAGCCACCAGAGCACTCCGCAGGCAGGCACTTGACGACGAATCAGTCCCCGAGATTGATTAAAACTAATTTGGATTCAACATTACCTGACCAATGTCACTACTGCAATAATGCAAATCATTCAATTGGAAAATGTCCTCAATAGCTAGTGCTTCCAATGGCAGAACATTTTCAGCGTATCAAAGGTACGAATTTATGTTTCAATTGCTTGAGACAAGTCATTCGACAAAAATGTGCCAATCAGGGAATTGTCGCAATTGCAATGGCAAACATAACACATTTTTTTGTGTCGGAAGTTGACTTCAACTTCATCAGTAGCATCAGGCTCTGGTTCAGTTCCGATGAAACCAGTGGCGTCGGATAATGTGGCCCTACTGACGGTTTTTGGCAACCCACCAAGGAATCATTTTGCGTGACTGGCCGACGCAACGAAAGACATTTATGCTCGTCAGCAACTAGATTGTTCTTTTGACAACAGCACATGGATACATTACTGGTGGCTTTGGCAATCGACACTGATGTCGATTATTATGTGATCCCGGATCTCAAGTCGGCTTCATAACTTCATGATTCTTGGCAGTCCGTATGAGACGATACGAGATTCAAGTGAATGGCGTTGTCTCATCGTCTCCGACATACACCCGTGGCAGATCCAAGTTGCAACTATCATCTACCACTCAACCAGCGGTCGCATTGAAGGTCGAATTTCACATTCCTAACTCAATAACATCACCTATACAAAGTTCAAAATAGCTGTCATTCTGGATATCCCCAACGCTTACGAACATGTGAATTTGAATACGCTCAAGCAAATTTTGATGAACATTGAAATTAGTACGCTACGAGGGCGATCCGATAAGTACTTAGTTTCTCCGCCCGATGGCGCTACTATTGCAAGTGGAATTCACCGTCAAGTAGTACATTTTCGTAGACGGCTACTGTCAAAATTTCAGCCGAATCGGACTCGTAGTTTTGTTTTGACCGCGTGTGGAAGCGGTTGTGTCCGCGGATTTTAGAAAAATGGAGAAAGAGCCATATCGGTCGATGATTCGATTCTTGTTTTTGGAAGGGAAATCGCGCAGCTAAATCAAAGAGCGCTTGGATGCTGTGTACGGTGACTCTGCTCATGCGATGGTGACCGTAAAAAATTGGTTTAACGAGTTTCAACGTGATCGCACGTCGGTTGTTGATGAGCCACACCCAGGTGCCCGAAAACGGCCACAATGGAGGATAACGTGACAAAAATCCATGAGCTCGTATTGGCACACCGCCGATTGAGGAAGCGCGAGATAACTGAGACAGTAGACATTTCAAAAGACCGCGTGGGTCATATCCTGCATGAAATTTTGGGCATGAGAAAGCTGTCGGCGCGTTGGGTGCCGCGTTTGCTCACTCCGGACAACAAACGCAACCGTGAGACTACTTCAGGACAGCGTTTGACGCTGATTAAGCGCAATCCGAAGGAGTTTCTGCATCGTTTCGTGAGCATCAACGAAACATAGTTCCACTGATACACACCAGAGATCGAGGAGCGGTCGAAATAGTGGATTTCACCCGGCGAACGTATTCCGAAGAAGGTGAAGACTGTATTATTGGCCGGAATGGTGATGACTACCGTTTTCTGGGATTCACAAGGCGTGATCTGCATCGACTACCTGCAGAAGGGCAAAATGTTACAGCGCTCTACTCTGCCGAATTATTGAGCCGTTTCGTCCCTGAATTACAGGAAAAGGGCCCCATTTGGCTTAGAAAAAGTGCTCTTCCACCATGACAACGCACCGGCTTACACCTCTGCCGTCACCACGGGCAAATGGGTCGAATTGGGCTACGAACTGCTACCCCATCCACCGCATTCTCCAGATTTGGCCCCGTGCGACTCATTTTTGTTTTCAAACTTGAAAAAATCACTTGCCGGGCAGAAATTTGAGTCGAATGAGGAAGTCATCGCCATCACGGAGACCTACTTTGCAGACCTCGAGAAAACGTATTTTTCAGACGGGTTAAAGTAGTTGGAACATCGCTGGGGCAAGTACATTGAGTTAAGAGGAGATTGTGTTGAGAAATAAATCGCCACTTTTCCAAAATTTTTGTCTTTAACAGAAGAACCTTGGTACTTAACAATCAAAGGATCTCTCCTCTTTAATATATACACCAAAGGCCTACACAACTTGACTGACGATAATACTACCATCCTTCAATATGCCGACGACTTCCTTATGCAGAGGCAAGAAATTCTTTGACACCGTGGAGTGTCTACAAAATAAGATCAATGACTTCTGTAGAGCGTGTGACTTACTTGGCTTAAAAGTTAATTCGGATAAAGGACCAGCCATTATCTTTTCTAGAGACAAACACCCACAACGCGCCTTAAAAGTCTATGAAATTCAGATCGCTTGGCAAAATAGCATCCAATTCCTTGGAAGAATGATTAGGAGATCCGGATACTTTAAAGAATGGAGCGACACTATTGTCAGCTAGCAGTGCGAGCAAAAATCAGAATGTTGTGTAGACCCTTGAACAATTTCAAACATACTGTAGTGAAAGGTAGGTAGATAAGTGTCCGTAAAGGACTGCAGCGATGGTCTGCTGCCTCAGCGGAAGAGGATGTTGTGATCCGCTGAGATTGGCCTGGTCTGAGGACGTGTGAATGCGCTGGCAGGCTAGCGTTGCGGTGTCGTGGGGCGGGTTCTTTCCCCCAGCACAAGGACCCACTACAAAAAAAAAATTCGCATCCACAAATTTCTGGGGTCAAATAAAATGTCGACCGAAGTCGAAACGGAAGTAACCTACTAAGAGTCGGAAATTGCTGATGCGAAGGACAAACTGGGCTTGGGAAAGACAGACAGACTTTGGAAGACTTCGTCGTTACCCGACGATTCTTATGGCCCACAAATAAGAGTGGGGCATTCAGATGGAGGTTGTGCCCCCTCGCACCCTCCCAACCGAATCCAAACGTAGACGTGGCCATATATTCCCCATTTGAGTGAAAAACTCACACAAAAGAACATTGTATGACTCTTTTCCTCAAATGAGAAAAACAAACGTAACCGATTTATGCTATCGCGTTATCTAATGAAATACATAACCCTATATTATAAATGGGCACGCGAGCGGAAGGCCACTCTACCCGGCAAGAGCCCCTGCTAACAACAACAAAAACGGAGGAGCGATGGCTAACCCATAGTGAAGGAGGAGCCTGCCATCGTTGCGGGTCCTATACCCGGTTAGGTAAATTGAAATGGAAAAACCAAGTTTTTAACTTTAACCATCCATTTTATTTTTAAAATTCTTCAAATTAGTGTGGATATATTCTATTCTATTCTAAAGCTTTTCTTAGAAGATATCAAATTGGCGTTACTTTACCGCAATTATTCCTTACGCTATTTTTTTGGATTTATTATTGCAAATAGTACTTTAAACCTAAAGTAATTTGAAAGCGATCATCAAAAATGAAGTTAAAATAAATATATATTATTTTGTAGCTACAATAAAAATAAATAATATGCAAACGCTAAAATATCTGAATGAGAAGAACTTTTCGAGTATTTATCCAAAAATTGTCGCCTCAAATCATGCCGAATTAATAGATAAAATGGCAAGTCAACTTTCTAACCAATCCTTTTCAAAAATGAAATTTTCTCAAAATATTGAGTTCCGTTTGCGCGTAATTTTAAAATTCTCAATTGATCAAGTCCTTTGAATATCGTCCATGATATATTCAAACTACAGGGTGCGTACGGTATTTGAGGACAACTTGAGAGTAAAATAAATTAGCTTGTATTTTTAACAAAATTTAATGAAATTTCAGGCATTTTTTATACAACGTTAAATTAATATATAATATAAAGTTATTCAATAAAATCGCCATCAGCAACAATAACCTCTTCGGTCCGGGTCCGGAAACGATTACATGCCCAAATCAAATGCTCCTTGTGTATTGACAATAACGGCATTTATAGCAGTCTTCAGCGAAGAAATGGTATTATGCGCTTATTGGTCTCACGCTCAACTACGCCCCATACGTAATAATCCAAAGGATTCAGGTCTGGGGAGCTAGGTGGCCATAAGTTCGGTGTTATGTGGTCATGAAAATTTTCGGCCATCCAATCTTGTGTCGCCATCGCTTTATGTGAAGGAGCAGAGTCTTGTTGAAAAATGTATGGTCTGTCTCCGCTTACATTGTCTATCCAGGGTTTCACTACCGTCTCCAAAACCTCGATGTATGCAGCAGAGTTCACTCGAAATCCTTGAGTAAAAAAGTGTGGTGGCATAACATGTCCTTCGTTGCTGACAACACCTAAAACCATAACAGTGGCCGGAAATTTTGTGTGCATAGCAACAGGAACCTCCGTAGGGTTTGAACATAGTCATCTGTCATTTCTGCGATTGGTCTTTTGATCTTGGTCAAAATTTTTTTCGTCGGAAAAAAACCATAACATTTTGGGCGCCGCAGGGTGTTTGATTTTGTTTAAAAGACGTTTTGATCGAAGAACTCTCTGTTCCCGTGTGCGTTCCGACATGAACTCTCCTCTGCACATCACGTAAGACTTATACCGAAGGTCTTCGATGACAACTCTACGAATAAGGCACTCAGAAACATGAAGCTCACTCGCAAGGACCCTCATTGATTTTGAAGGGGCCTCGTTTATGATCGCTTGCACTTGCTCTAAAAATTCTGCAGATCGGACAGTGACAGAACGTTGTTCGTGCTTTTTGCGTTTTGCAACCGATTCTGTATCGACTCCTGATGCTTCCAATTCACGGCGAACCTTATCCACGAATAAACGGGCGCAATTAAGAAAATTAGAGATCTCTAAATCTGTATGGTTCGCACATATAGCGACGATGACAGCATGTCTCTTCATTTCTTGAGTGATGTTGTAGTCCGCCATTTCTTATATGAAAAGGAAAAAAAATTTAAAAAAAATTCGCGAAGTTATAGTCACATTTATGCATGTCCTCAAATACCGTACGCACCCTGTATTATAACTCATATCCGACTTTCGTAAAACATTTGAAGATTTAAATACTTCATGTGGCAAATCACGCAAGTTATTATGGCTTGAGTGCAATTCAAGCAACGCACTCAGATGTTCAACTATATAGGAAAGCATTTCGTACTGATAAATTTTATACGATTTTTCACTAAATCTAACTCTTTCAGTCCAGGTAACGACGAGAGGGCAACATTTGAAATCGCTTGAATGCGGTTATGTGCTAAGTTTTGTTTTTCTAGTGATGAAAGTCCACGAAATGTTAGTATTTTTGCAAGGTGGTTCCTCTTCAGACCTAAACCCGTTAACGAAATTAGATCAACGACAGCTTCTCGAGCACTGGCATCCAATTTGCTTCCAGTCACATTCAGACTTCTTACCCATTCCGGCAACAGTGGAGCATGATGAAGGTTTGTTTGCTTTGCATTCGAAGCAGTCGCCAAGGCAGGCACGTGGTGATGAACAATAGTCAAGAACTGATTCACTAGACCTTACCTCTTCTACCAAATCGCAGGCATGCGATTTTCCGTCGCTTATTTGGACATTTATGAAACGACCCGACGCCGAAGTAGCTGATTGAATGTCGTTAACAGCAGCGACCAAACTTAAGAGCAACCATGAGAAATCCAGCGCAGCAAACACGACTACAATGTTGGTGTTCAGTAGCCAGTAAAAGAAGTCAATTATGCTACACAAAACACAGCACTTGGTCTTTTATTGCAAAGAACTTATTCTACGAAGATCAACAATTCCCGTCAAAATCGAATTGCGACATCGAAAAACAAATGGTTGTAGCATCTGTAATGGAGTTTGCGCACGATTCCATTAAACGAAAGCTTCAATGATACATCTTCCGACCGGCAAAGCGCTTGTCAATATCAACTCACTAGCATAACATTCTTGTAGCGCGTGTTTTCTGTGTACAAACGACTTAAAAATCTGGTCTTGCCAACACCAATCCTTAACAATGAATCTCGCGATAGCTTATACAATTTACGACGGCGGCCATTCTCCGCGTCGTTGCCGATTCGCGGCCTTCAGTGGACTCGATCCGTCCAAAACTACTTCACCCGTCTTGTCCTTTCGCCCACAGATCTCACGGCTGGAAATTAAAACTCCGCGATCTTAATATCTTGTAAATAACTTTTGCTTTTGTATTCGGAGCATATAACCACAAAAGGATATGCCGGCAAGCACAATCACATAGTCGAAACTTTTTCTTTTTCTCGCTAGCTAGGTGGCAGGCAAACTCCTCGGCGGGCGTCTCGTTTCACGATTTCAAGTCGACCTCGATTTACGGAAAAATAGGATTGTGGACGATGACGACGGCGGCGCCAAGAATTTTCCGTAATATCGAAAATTCTATTTCACAAGTGCACTTTGCTATTGGAAAACTTTCCAATTGAGCACGAAATCTAGTTGTCGTCGGTGCCTCGGTTAGAAAAATTTCTTTTGAAGTGAAACTTCTAATGTGACTTCCAACAATATATAAAATATAAAAGCTCCTTACTCAGGTAATCTTGATGTGACAATTTCAACGTCAAAAAGAATTGGAGACATATGTGCTGTAGAGTGCATAGTCAACCACAGCGAAAATAATCCGAAGAAATTGATTCTAATTGCCATTTATTTCACCAAATGCAGCCATGAGGGATATTAAATTATTTATTGCAAAATCTTTATTGCCACTACCCACTGCAGGTTCACAAGCTCTGGCAGACGTTACTGGTGAAGAAATTTTTATTATTATGAGCGGCCTGTGATCCTTTCAGGAGATTTTAATGTGAATTTCTCGTTACCTGAAGCTGAAACATTATTAACCTTCCTTAAAGACAAATTTGGATTGGAAATGATAAATGGTAGGAATGATCCAACAACCAAAAAGGGGACTACCATTGATGCAGTTTTTGCAACAAATATTGAAAAAATAGAACTCATACATTTCGTATCTTACTTTAGTTATCATAATCCCATTGTAAATGTTATAGATTTGGATATTTCTCCACTCGAAAATGATAATTAAAAGATGCGATCAATTGTGAATTGTAAGCAATGTTAATAAAGTTTGTCTTAAAGAAACAATATGACTTCACTAAAAATCAATTTCTACCCTTTCCTATTTTCATTTCCACGTTACGCAGTTTCACTTCTACCGCGCGGAGGGACTCCACCCACATTTTTTTTCTCAGCTATTCGACCGTTCCAGGCTCGCTTTGAGGTTGATGTCTGTTCGTCGGGAAAAGATTCTTCCCATCGAGCGCAATGGAATCGAATCACCGTGGAAACGATCACGTTGTCACGATTTTCTCGTCCCCGCTAACGCGACGCCTATCCCGCTGGACGTTTTTCAAGCGCACTCTCGTGTCATCGCTGTCGCGATTCGAAGCAGACTCCTCATCCGTCCAAATCTTTTCTTTCTTTCTCATTTTCCCGTGTCACTATCGATAAAAATCCAATCAGCTGCCCACTCAGCCGAACTCGAATGCATTCCGTGATGTAATACACCGTTTGGGCTGCACTAAATCAGTGGCCCCATATCCTAAATTTTAATGGGCAGAATTAAATTTTTTAAAGAAAATTGATTAAGTAAAGAAAAATGAAAAAGATTCTAAATAGTAATCAAAGTTAAATCTCATGAAGAATATAATTAAAGAAAACCTTTAAAATTTAATATAGAGGAGAATCGATATAAAGTTACATTTAACATAAAGGAAAATTGATATAAAATTACATTTAATATAAAGGAAAATTGATATAAAATTACATTTAATAATAATAAGAAGAAGAAAAGTTATTCTACAAATTACGATTACAAGGGAAATAATGACATATTTTTTCTAAATCTGCCATTAAAATTTTGGATAGGAGATAGGAAGGTTTTCGAGCAGTTTACTTGTATGACTGCTCGATTACTACAATACCATTGCCCTAAATCTCTACAAAACACTCATCAGATCGAAACTGGAATATGTCATTACTGCTTTTGCAAACGCTCCCAACTATTTCTTTGACCCTATCGATTCCATCAAAGCTAAAGCCCTCAAGCTGTGTCCAGCACTCCCACGCGGTACTACCAATGTAAATGTTTTCTAAGTGGCAGGAGAACTTATGATCAAAAACAGAGCTGAGCTGCTCACTGCAAGAGAACTGAGCAAGTGCTTTTACAACAACTTTCCCAGCATGGAATTGGAGGTCTTAAACCCATCGGCCTGCAGCTATGCATTAGTATACCATAAATTCAGGACCTGCATTAACAACATAGCCCCATACGATATTACCACCAGACCACTTATTTCAAGGTAACTCTTGGAGATAGCAACCGTGTCTATAATATATACTATATATAGACCAAACGAGAGATGAATTGAATGATAAATTCAATAGCTACTTTAATGACTTGAATAAAAACTTACATCTCATCTACGTTACTGACGGTTCTAAAAATATATTGGGGGCGGGTGGAACCTTCATCAATCCTACAAAAATGAGGCTAAATTTTTCAACTTTGAGGAACACATCTCTGCTTTGAATGCAGAACTCCATGCTACCTTTGCAGCCCTAAAAGATTCAACGGTTACTACATCCACCAGCATTTATATTTTCTTAGATTCTAAGGCAGCACTATTAAACTTCGATCATAATAGAAATCATAAAAGTGTTGTTAATGACATCCGGCAAGTGATTAGAAAATATCCAAACATGAGCTTCAATTTTCTCCGGACTCCTGGGCATAAAGGGATTAATGCCGTGGCAGAAGTCGATCACTTTGCTAAAGGTGTGAATTGGTACCATTTAACATTCACTACCTGATCAGGAAGACATTATGGACATGATTGCTGCAAGCCTGAAACGTGAGTGGACAAATCGTTGCCAAGAAAAAGGATAGCGGCTTTCCGATTGCATCTGGAAAAGAGCCTACCATTTAAGGGGTGAAAAACTATGGCTTCATTCTCTGTCTATAAGTAGTCTTGCGGTCAAATTCATAAATAGAATTCTTGTTAACAAGGGCTACAATAGTCTAAGATTGTACAAAGCAATATGTGTTAATTCAGATGTCTGCAGTTTCTACAATGAAGTTGATGAACTATTGTAGACCACAAATTCTGCAAATGCAATGCTTATAATGACAAGAGGAAGGAGTTTGGGTTTTTCAATAAATTCAATGGTCTCTATACTGTTGGGCATATCCTCGTAAAAAATAACCTAAATCTGATCATAGAGTTTTGTGCCTATATAGATGTCGCTAAAATTAAGATTTAAGTCTGATGAAATTAAGAATTGAGCCTCCGGTGAACTCAGATCTACGATCCTTTAAATCTTGGAACCCCCCTATCTACCCGGAAGATGGAAAGCTCAAAGAGGTTCTTGTTGTTTTTCCTGGTTGAGCAATCACAGTTTAGCCCATGTCTAAGCACTTTTTACAAAACAGCCAGCGTATACCACAATACGTTTTTTTATTTACCTCTTTATCTGAAAAGTTACACCACAGGGTTGAAACAAAGGGGGTTTTCACTCACGTTTTTTCTTAGGTTATAAATTAGAGCGTAGTTTCGCTTAAATAATTATATTATGATTTATTGAGATCCATAGGCTGATGCCGCTTTTGGTTATATGTTCCACACCAGTTCTTGCCAAATTGATTATTTTTAACTCTCAAAATTTTTACACTTAATAGAGGGTTAAGGTATTTCCCCATTCCCTCTGCTATAATATTGGATAGTCTAAAAAGTATTGAGGTTTTTTTGTCACTAGATGGTGTTCGTTGTCATGTATCGGGCAATACTAATCAGATTGAGTCAAACTGACATGCGTTTGAAAGGTGACATTCCAGTCTACAATTTTCATCTGGACAGTTTTGTATTTCGTCATTGGTGTCAAAAGTTGTATTCATTTGAAAATGAGTGAAATTTCTGAGAAAATAATACAATATCACTACGATCAAGGTGAGCATGCATCGCAGGCTCGTGAAAAAATTTGTGGTGTCTACGGTCAAGATACTTTATCAAAAGCCACAGCCAAGAGATGGATCGCTCGCTTTCGTTCTGGAAATTTTGATGTCAAAGACGCACCTCGCTCAGGTCGACCAATCACTGAAAAAGTCGATGAAATTTTACAAAAAATTGAAGAAGACCGACACATAAGCAGCCATGACATTACTAAGGAACTGAATATGCATCACCAAACAGTTTTGAACCATTTTCATAAGGCTTAATACACAAAGAAGCTCGACGTTTGGGTGCCGCATGAATTACAATAATACAAAAAAATTTGATTAACCGAGTTTCCATTTGAGAAATGCTAATCAAACGCAATGAAATCGAGCCATTTTTGAAGCAAATCATTACGGGCGATGAAAAATGGGTACGATACGAGAATGTCGCTCGAAAAAGATCATGGTCAAAAAAAGGCGAACCATCACAAACGACTTCAAAGCCGGGATTGACACCAAATAAGGTTAAGCTGGGTGTATGGTAGGATTGGAAGGGAATTGTTTATCATGAGGTGCGAGAACCTGGCCAAACACTCAATTCGGCTCTGTACTGTCAGCAATTAACCAGATTGCAACAAGAAATTCAAAAAAACCGGCCAGAATTGATCAATAGAATGGGCTTTGTATTCCATCATCACAATGACAGACCACACACATCTTTGATGACCCGGTTAAAAATTGACAGAGCTTGGCTGGGAAGTTTTGATGCATCCACCGTATAGTCCAGACATTGCAACCATTAGACTACCATTTGTTTGGGTCTCTGCAAAACTTCCTTAACGGAAAGAAATTCACTTCAAAAAGGGACTGTAAAAATCACTTGGCCAAGTTTTTCGCCGATAAACCACAGAAGTTCTACACAGATAGATAATAATGGACAATAAGTACTTCAATAAAATCTATTTTAAATAAAAGAAATCTTCTTCTTCTGCTTAGCACTACAGCCCCTTTCGGGACTTCGCTTCCTGCAAACAGTGCCTCCAACTGTCTTCGTCGACCGAGTCAGACCAGCGTTTCCTCGGTTTCCCCACTGGTCTCCGGCCTTCAGTTCTCCCAACGAATACCTTCTTGGGTATCCGTTGTTCGTCCAAACGATTCATATGTCCAGCCCATTGCAGCTTCCGCAGTCTTACAATCCTTGAGACCTCCGGTTCGTCAAAAATTTCATACAACTCATGGTTGTATCGAATTCGTCTAGCTTCGCTCCGATTATTCGCCTCAGGACCCGTCGCTCAAATGCGTTCAATATATTTGCGGATACTTGGGTTAGGGTCCATGTTTCACACCCGTAGCATAACACAGGTCTTATCACAGATTTGTATACTTGGAGCTTTGTTTTCCTGTGTATGCAGCTGGTCTTCAAGATCGTTAATACTGAATAAAATATTTTATTTGCGAGCTGTATTCTTCGGCGTATTTCGTCTCTTTCATTCCCCGTTTTCATTATTTTGGCGCCTAAATGCACGAATTCGCTAACATTTTCGATAGTGTATTCGCCAAGTGTGATGTTTTGTGTATTTGAGGTATTTTTCCTCGATTGCGTCATGAGCTTTGTTTTATTTTCGTTGATTTGTAGCCCTACTAGTTTTGCTTGGTTGTCGAGATTCAGGAAGAGTTCTTTGGCAGTTGTTAGTGACCGTGACAGAATGTTGATGTCGTCCACATAGGCCATTACCTGGCTCGACTTGTATAGTAATGTACCTCGCGTATCGACAGGTAGCTTCCGTATGACGTACTCCAGAGCCAAATTGAATAGCAATGGGGCCAGCCCATCTCCCTGCTTTAGTCCGATATTTGTGTCAAAGGCATTGGTGAGTTGGTTATTGATGCGGACTTGGGACGTTGTCGACGTCATTGTCATTTTGGTAAGACGGACTAATTTGGCTGGGATGCCAAAACCAAGCATTATTTGGTACAGTACGTTACGATCAATACTGTCGCATGCTTGCTTGAAGTCAACGAAAATTTGGTGTGCGTCTACGTTGAACTCCCAGCATTTTTCAAGTACCTGCTTGACTGTGAACAATTGGTCTGTTGTTGATCTTCTTCTTCTTTGTAGCACTACAGCCCCTCTCGGGCCTTCGCTTAGAGATAGCTAGAGTATCTAATTTTCATGATCGTATTGATTTTTTCGGAAGTTGGTTTGGTCAGTACCATTGCTCCCGTGTGCTTGCTTAGCTATGATATGATCTGATTAAATCAGTACATATCATCACTGAACCAAATCACGTTGCTCCCGACGAGATTTGAACCTGGGACCTTCGGCTTATGCTTCCATGCTCTAATCACTAGACCACACACACTGTTGTTGATCTACCTGCCCTAAAACCACCTTGATACTCCCCAATAATACTGTGGGCGGATGATCCGATTTTATTTTCTAAGATTTTAGAAAATATTTTAAACGTCGTACAAAGTAGTGATATGCCTCTATAATTTTCGCACTGTAGCTTGTCACCTTTTTTGTGGATAGGGAATATAATTGATTGGCTCCACTCTTTCGGCATATGTTCTTGTTGCCAAATGTACTGGATGACTTTGTGAATAGCTTGATGAACACTACTGCCACCATATTTGATGAGCTCCACTGGAATTTCATCAATGCCCGGCGCTTTATTATTCTTTTGGTCTTTGATGATGGAACAAACTTCATCCAGAGTTGGTGGGGCCAATAAAAGCTCTCCGCAGACATCTTTTGGCTCCGATGTTCTGGAGCTGTGCGGAGGATTAAGGAGGTTCTTGAAATATGATGCCCATCTTTTCTTAATCTTGATTTCATCAGCGATTATATTGCCGCTGTCATCACGACAGAGCGTGGTTTTGGGCTGATAACCACGTTTCAGGCTTTTCACTACTTTGTATGCTTGTCTTGTGTTTTTGCTCGCTAACTTTACATCTTTACTTCTCAATTGGTCGTCATAGTATTTTCTTTTCTTAATCCTAATTATCTTATTCGCTACTCTTCTGAGATTTTCAAAGTGTTCTCTCTTCGTCCTGGTTTTCCTACCTACGTATTCTTTGTACGCCTGATTCTTTTTATCTAACGCATTCTGGCACTCATCATCGAACCAATCATTCCTCTTGCGCCGGGCTTGATGTCCGATCGTCTGTTCCGCCACGGTTCTGATAGCCGCTTTCACTTCCATCCAGAGCTCGTTGCTCGTCTTTAACGATGCGTCTGATAAGATGGGAGCCAGCTGGTTGTCGAGGGTCTCCGTGAAATTTTCGATCACAGACACCGTTTGGATCCTTTCGATGTCGAATTTTTGTAGCGGGCTGGTCTTTGCTGAATATACCTTTGACATACGACATTAATAGGTTAATTTGATCAAGTAATGATCTGAGTTACAATTGGCTCCTCGATATGTACGTCAAGTATGCTCGAGGCCCAACGTTGTTGGATCAGAACATGATCGATCTGGTTTTGTGTGTTGCCATCCGGTGATACCAAGGTAATTTTATAAATGCGTCGATGTGGGAAGCAAGTCGAACGTATGACTAGATTTCTGCTACATGCAAAGTCAATCAGGCGCTGGCCGTTGTCATTTGTTTCATCGTGGAGGCTATATCCTCCAGTCGTTCCCCGATGAGATAGCTCATTGCCAACCTTAGCGTTGAAATCACCCAGAATAATTTTTGTGTCGTTTGTGGGCAATGAGTCGACCAGTCTTTCCAGGTGATTGTAAAACGATTCCTTCATTTCTTCGTCTTTTTCTTCGGTCGAGGCGTGAACATTAATCAGCCAGATTTTGAAGAATTTCGCTTTTATACGGATCGCACACAATCGTGCATTGACCGTCTTAAAATCAATAACGTGCGATTTGAACTCCCTATCCACAATGAAGGCCACTCCAAATTCTCGTTTTCCAGTAGGCTTCCCACTTTTAAATATTGTGTGCGATCTCATGTCTTGAATGTCGTTTCCAGTCCAATTCGTTTCCTGGACTGCCAGTATTTTTAATTGATATTGACTGGCCTGTTGTAAAAGGTCCTTAACAGCGCCAGGGTAATTGAGTGATCTGACATTCCAGGGTCCAATGCCATAGTCGTTTTTTCGTTTGCGAGGTCGTAAAAGAAATATTAAATCGAAAAATTACAAAAAAGGCTAAATACTTTTTAGACTTACCAATCGAGGTACAGTAACTGCTGAATACATATTTTCTTATTTCCCTCCATTTCACATATTCATGGCACGTCTTTTGCGTCGTTTTTAATACGACTTTTACCCATATGAACTTCACTATACTGAAAATCGACAGCACGCAACTGAGGTGACGACGATCACGACGAATGACGACCGCAACATTTCGAGGTGGTTCCCGGACAGAGATTTGTCATTCCGACACTTTTTGGAACAATTGGGATTGCAAGATTGCCGAATGCCCTCTCCGGGGCCAAGCAGCAAATTATAACAAAGCCCTCGGAAGTCCTGACCATTAAACACACTTGTTGAGAATGATAATGCTCTTAAATTTCTTTTAATAGTGTTGTCTTTTTCTTTAGTAAAAGGGCCCAAAATTGCAAAAGCATTGAAATTGAAAGGTTTTATTTCGCTCCCTGGCATTCCCAATTCACAAATTAGGTGGCTATATGTTCTAGTCTCTACTGCCAGCCAGTTTTTGAGCTATCTTGTTTTAATAAATAACTTGAACAGATTAGTCACAACCAAATTTACTATGTATTGTATAGTAATTTCAGTAGAGAGTAGAATGGCTTCATAGAACGCCAATAAACTGTTATATATTATATGTAGCTATAGCCTTCTGTTACCTCCAAAACCTTTGCATTTCTGGTATTTTCGTAACATGTGTATCCTGTTTTCTGTTAAATCTCTTTCTAGGTAGCTTTGTGTATTCTCATGTCATATCCCTTTTAGCCCTCGTCCAAAGGGGATCGGCATTTTTTTCAATAAGCTTTATTCATGGATAAATGGATGCTCTCATCATTTAAATAACATAAGCATTATTTCCATCTATGCTTCAAACTTGATAACTACATAAATGAAATTACTTCTTAAGCCTTAAGAAACTTCTTCAACATTCATGCATGCGTTCGCCTTTTTATC
This sequence comes from Odontomyia ornata, assembly GCA_963969285.1. Lineage (NCBI taxonomy): Eukaryota > Metazoa > Arthropoda > Insecta > Diptera > Stratiomyidae > Odontomyia > Odontomyia ornata. The sequence goes on along the minus strand of OZ017738.1, from coordinate 155,025,035 downwards.
GTCCTTGTTTAGTCCTTTCTTATAAGCTTCAACAATATTAACGCTGTTAGCGTTGATGACTAGGATTTAAATCGACTGACAGTATGGCGTAGATTCATATAAAATGGGAATAACGACTCGTGACCTATGAAGAAACTGTAGATGGACAGCGAGCGATACGGGAGCTATGAGAGCGTCTCCTAAGCAACAGCCCAGCTATCACCGAACGGAGGTGAAACATATTCGGAGCTTCTGTAGCAACTGTTTCTAGTAGTCTATATGAGGTCTCATCATGGCGCATTCGAATTGAACGAGGAATTCCGAACTGCAGCAAGAACATTGTCTTAAAGAAGAAGTTAATATATGAGATTATATTAACAAGGGTGAAGAAGTTACTTCTTTTCCCACTTTGTTATAATTATTTCGGTAGGAATGATGAAATAGAAAGCAGCCTTGCAAAAAGCTGGACTGATACCAAAGTTTTCAATTCCTAACATTCTTTCTTCAGCTCATAGCCCAAAACATTAAGGATTGTAATGTGACGCCTACGCCCGGGAATCGGAGTGATTCCGATCCCGAACCCTGGCACCCGGCCAGATATGTATGACTTCGAAGTGCAAGCAGACTTCATCTTTCGTGCAGATATCATTGCGTCGAAAATATTTTTCTTCAAATATTTATATTTGTGGAGAAATATTTTCTGTCAATGTGATCCGCTGAAGTAAAACACTGATACATTTCGAAACATATCTATCTGGCAATGCCTCCCACAGTTGCCATCCAAATGTCAAAGACGCAGAAGGTTCGCGGTTAACTGTCCGTTGAGTGAATACATAAGCATCACTTTGATACAAGATCGTCGCCCAAAGAAAAAAAAACGGTATTTCGTGAATTGACAACGATAATTTCAAGCAACAAAATTTCGACTAAAGTTCAGAATTTAGGCTAGTTGCAAAACGGTAGTACATACAACCTAGTGGTTGGCTAATTTTATTTAGTAGCAAACTGGTGATTCTTTGCGTATAAAGCGCGCAGTGCTTTGCGTTGAGTGAGAAGTCTCGCGAGGGTTAGCGGATTAGCGGTAAGTCCGAAGAAAATTAGCGTGGCGTGGATATACAACGCAAAATAAATTTATTTCCAGGAGAGGGTGAATCTTGTTGGAATTTCAAGTCATTTTAATTAGGAATATCGACTAATTCGGCTTTTTAATGCTTCTATACAGCTGAACCGAAATCAAACTATAGCAGCTGGGTCGGAGATGTCAGACAAGAAAGGGAGAACAATACTTCGCCCATAGCGAGCGAAATTAGAAATTTCAGCGGTGGCGGAAAGAAAAAAGTCAATTCTGATAAGTGGTCACTATTGACCAAAAAAGGAGTGAAGTTAAAGCGATCTCGAGGTATGTAAAGATGTATAAAATTTAAGAATGGCAAGGAGACTATTTTGAAGTACGAAAACGATGTTCTAAAATCAAAGACTGTAAACGGTGTTGCTTAGAAGTTATCCTCGATTAAGAACTAAACCAAGCGCAAAAGAACCTAGCAGTGAAATCGAAAATTGTTAATACAGAAAACTTCAACAAGAATAGCAACAACTTCAATAAACAGACAAAATCACACACATTCAAATGCAAATTGCGACTCAATAGAATGAGTGACGGTTTGAATAGTTATCCATATAACAACTCTTTCAATTTGGCAGACAAATAACGAATCATTCAATGTTCGCACGTTAGTTTCAGTGCGAATTCCTGACAACAGATTGTTGGGTTGTTGAGAGATGATGGGGCACCATTATTAAGTCGTTAGGTTTAGTTAATTATGTAGTTTTCCACATTTTTTTTTTTGTTTTGTGACCGCATTAATTACTTTATGTTGTATTATCAGCCAATATAGAAATTGTAATTGTTTCCTTTTTTTTCGATGATTAATTTTTAGTCAGAAATAATATTTGGATAATTAATTTTAATTTTACTTAGTACGTACAATGAATGTTGATGTGAAGAATTATAAATGGCTTAGTTGTGTACACTTCGAAACAATGAAATTTTCCGCATCCACTGATTGCATTCAAATAGTCAAAGAAAATACAAAGCTTAGAAAGTAAAACAATTTGTGCCATGCAACTTTCCCATTTTTATACAAATAAAATAAATTTGATTGTAATTATTTAATAAAAAAAAAATAATGTGCAAAATATCAAATAATTATTACGATTCAACCTCATTTTCGTTAAATATTGAAGAACAGAATTAAAAAAAAAAAAAAACTTTCAAAAAAGGAAGAACGCAAAATAACATTTTTTTTAAAGTCTCAGAATTAAAGGAACCAAATTGCATACATGTTGCCTTAATGCCAGTAAATATGAAATAAGATAAAATCAGTCTCTCAGTTTTTTTTAATTTTAATCCGTAAAATTAATGCATGAATTAATAAAAATTAAAACAACAATAGTGATAAAATACTGTAAATTTATACAACTTGAATTTTTCACAACAAAAAAAAAAACAAATTGAACAACAAAGAAATTAAAAGTCCGAAAACAATATTTTAGTAAATTTTAATATAAAAAGAAAGTCCAAATCAAAGCTTGATGTAAAGCTCACTTATATATATAAATTTAAATTATATACACACAGACCGAAAAGAAAAAGAGACGTCTCTAAATATTGTATTTTAATATAAAATAAAAAACAAACGAAAGATATGTTATTGAAAGTCATTGTAAGACTATTAAAGTATGTTTAATTCAACAGAAAATATGAAAGAATCAAATTTATAGTATGTATAAATATATATTCTATTGTTACAAAAAAATACCCCATTTATAAAAAGCAAAAAAATCAACAAAAAAAAAATAATTTTGAGCTGAATGTGTTCTCTACATTTGTTGCTATGTACATAGGAAAAGATAATTTAAATTAAACATGAAGTATTAAAGAAGCCATAAGCCTTTCCGTTCCGTATGCTCTTTCTTTTGCAGCGGAAGTGATGACCGAGGGTAAGTATATCTTGAAGAGGGTTAGGTTTTCATAATCTGCGGATGATTGATTTCTAGTCGGTTACGGTCCGCGGTACCCTTGTTTGCGCTCGTCTTTTTTATTAGAGTAGGTTATTTTGGACTTGAGGTAGTTTAGCTTATTTTCTGGTACCGCGTCGGTGATTCGGTAACGCGCCTATGGTGGTTTTGTAGTGTTTTGATTTGAGATCTGTGGAGAGATCACATCCAGAACTAACGTAACGTAGGTTTCCTGTTCTGGATGAGTAGTTGTTGACGCGTTTGTAAATCGGGCATGTGAATCGGTGGCTGAGTTACGTAACTCGGACTTAGTCTGCTCGCGTAAGACCCGCGACCGAAACTCCTCTCCGAACTAGCTAGCCTACAAGCAGCCACCACGGAGTAGACTAAGTGTGACCGGACTTGTTGACCTGAAGGGTACAGTCCGTTGTCATTTCCAAGACTGCACGTCTCGAACCGATGAGAGGTCGGTTCTGATTGCGATCGAACGAGGCGGAGTAGGAAACCGTTGCAGGATACACTTTTCAGTGTTCAATAAAAAAAAATAAGAATATTTTCGTTCCTAATTTTATCTTTGATGATTTTTCCTCAAAGGTAATTTTTTGTCAGATAGAAAGTATACCAACAACGTTTAGTTCGGAATATAGTCGAGTATACATTTAATAGAACTATTAAATATTCCATCACTTACCTAATTTTTGCAAACTTTGATTACTTCCTAAGGCATTTATAAAATCGTGTATATCCGTTTTCAATTTGTTATCCGACAAAGTTAATTCCGTAAGCGGAAAATCGTCTTTTTGTATTAAATTGACTAACGCGTCCATAACAGTGGGTATATGTTTCGGTTTCATACCGGTCAAACTACGATTCATATTCAAACATCGTATCGAAGGGTTTTTAGATATTGCTGTTAAAACTGAAGCTAATTCGGCGTCCAAATCTGCAATAAATCAGAAAATAATATTCTCATATACTATACCCATTAGAAGTCATTATAAATCTCTTACTATTGTCTCCTATATCTAAACTTTGCAATACACGCACACCGTGTATACAGGACTCTAAAACATGAGCCCCTTGAGCACCCAATGAATTACAACTTAAATCTAAGTATAATCCGGCAGTTGATTCGTTGCATGCCAGGCCGAGTAGTAAATTTCTGTAAAATAGCATACGATCAATTAGCGATTGTTAAATACTACATATAATTTCTTGCATGCAAATTGAGTGAAGGAAAAATATGAAATGTGAAAACTTACTTTAACGCTTCCATAGGCAGCTTACAACCAGCAATATTTAAATGTTTTAGGCTTAAAGTGCTCGTAAAAAACTGTTTAAACGATGGAGGTATTTCTTTTCCCTTCTTTGTACTAAATGAATTATGTGAAACGTTTAAGTGTACAAGATGAGTGGAGCAGCCGCGTAAAAGTGCACCGAATAGCTGAAGGAAAGAGAATATCAATAATACATGTTAGGTAATGCCTATTATGCGCTATTCTGCTCGAATTATTAAAGATAAATTTGAATATATAATTTTAAACTTTTCGGAAGGAGATTTAAATATCTAATTCTTATAGTTTAGAGGCAAAATGAAACCAATGTATATTTATTCAATATTAGCATTAAATCGAAACAAAATGTAAATTTATGTCTAAATAGAAGCTAATGAAAATAACTTATTGATCAATCTTACATTTTCTAGTGTTGTATCAGTCGCTGCTAAATTTAGATGTTCTAAAACATTAGGTTGTGCCAAAAAATTATGTAAATTCTGGAAAAAGAAGAAGAAAAAACCATTAACCAATTTTCTGAATTAATTTAACAAAAAATGTTCATGCATACAGTTATGTCATCTTTTAAACTATTTCCGCTTAAGTCTAAATATGTCAATGAACTAGAAATGCTTTGATTCAACGAAAGTGAATGAGACATCTGATTTACGCCTTTTGATGTTAGGCCACAATGCGATAAAGCCAATTTGCATAGGCCCTTGGAAACTTTTGCGATGGGACCTGCAAGATGTATTGCGCCTGGAAAAGAATAAATAATAAAATAGCTATTAATTAAAAGGTTCATTGATTTTATAACAATGATTCAAACAGAAAAAGAGAACATTAAGCGAATTTACACAAAAGCTTGACGTGATGGAAAAGAACGATTAAAAAATACAAAATTTATTACAAACAATGTATGAATGTGAAGATTTATCGTTTTCACAACTTTTAAAAAGCATCCAACTGTTAATAGTTTTAATGAACTGCTTATTCAGAGCAAGTTTATTTATAGACAATGGTTTCCAGCAGCTAATTTAAATAAAAACATTGATGAAATTTTCGTGACAAAAGGCAATGAATGATTGTAAACAATAGTACTAAATTCAAATAACATAAGTAAAGGGTTTCTCCTAATAGGGATGCCCCAATTCACTAAAATTCATTGGTTATAGATTCCTAACTATTAAGAGGTGGTATTGCTAAATGAGGGGAAAAAGCGTTTTATTTTCATATTCTTAACATTGATACCCCACAGGACATAATTGATAGAACAACTTCAAAAAACATGAGAATCATCGAATAAACCGTTGTTATAAAATGGGCACTCCAAAAATACTTCTTGGTGGAACACATTAATAAATGTAAATGAAATTTTCTTACCTAATGGTGGCAGCGGGTTTAGAATCAAGCCATAAGGTCCTCTCCGCACAGCAGGTAATTTTATACGGGAGCAAGAATGCTAATTGCCCCGGATCTTCAGGATGTTAAGCGACCCATGCCAATCGAGAGAAGGCAGATAGGGGCAAAATGGCTGTCATGAACGGAACCTCGAGGCTTTGGCGAACCTTTGAGTATGCAAATGCCCTTGGCGGTAGATAAAACGCTGTGGGAAGGAACCCGGATCAAAAATCGCGATGAAAGACGAGACAGAGATAAACTTACGGTACAGGCACAGAGGGTAGTGAGCGAGCAGGCTCCCGACCGTCGTCAGTCAGCAACTGCAATGTTATAGAAGTGGTGAAGTTGGCTTCTAAAACAGACATACACACAAGCGATCTCGGGCCCGACGCAGAAAATCCATTCACTATGATGGCGCGAGCACCATCGAAACAAGAGACCGAACGTGGGAAATGCCAGCAAATCCCAAAAATTAGGCTGTAGCAGATGTCTTCATAGATAACGCAGACTCCGATAGCAACTTTGGCGTCATCTTGGCTAAAAAATCAGGGACTGACGACGAACGGTAGTACATGATCCAACCGGGCATAGCAGCTGCATTTGAGCGCAGTAAGATACTATGCGCACCACGGAGCGCCCTGTGCGAGAGGAGCGGAAACTGGAACGATCCGAGTACAAAATGGGAGACAGGGTAGAGGAAAAGGAAGTTTCGCTGTTACGTGATGCTCTCATGCCGTCACCCAAGCAAATGAGGCACGAGAGTCGAAAAACGAGAGCCTCTCTTAAGAAGCTACGCCATATCCTACACAGATGCGCTGCGTGAAATAAAAGAAGCGATCAAGCCAGCTGACACCCGAACTGCCATAAGAGCTGTGTCCGGAGGATTACTGGTGGGATTCGGATCAGAGGTCACCAACAACGACACATTCCGTGATGCAGTCAAAAAAAAAAATTCGAGCCAGAGTATCTATTGCCACGCTCGAGCTAATGGCGACCCTTGAAATCAGGGACCTCGACTGAGTCACGGACAAATCCGAGGTAGAATAGACCACTGAAAAGGAATTCCTTAGTTTAAGAGAATTCAAAGTAAGAATGACACGGGCAAACATCACAGGAAACGTATGGCCATTGTCAACTTGAGCGATAAAGATGAGGAGCATATCTTAGCGAAGGGCAAAATCCAAATAGGTTGGGTTAGTTATGGAACAAATCACTTATAACTCAAACCATCCTAATTCTTGGTAAACGAAAATGCATTATCACATTTTCGTTAACAACCTTTTCCTCAAATTACACATCCGTGTCAGAAACCTAGCCGCATTGTTTATTATGCTTCATGGTTTACGACATATTTCCGCCGCGCATGTTAATCATGTTTTCTTGGAAGTACATTTTCGTCCTTCCATATAATTAGGTTGTAATTAAGAACGTATTAGGATATACATGTGTATGTAGAAATGAGTCTAGTTTTTAAGATATAAAAGGAATGTTTAGCTGATAAGATGCCAGTCAATATTTTGGAATAAAAGACATAAGGACGAAACAAAGTATCTTTAATTGGGTTATCTGCACTATACGGAAAAAAAGAATCCTCACTTCAGGTGCCTTGAATACGGGCACCCAGCATATAGCTGTAGGGGATCCGACAAGAGCTCTCTATGCTATAATTGTGGCGAAACGGGGCACAAAAGAAACGAATGGACGGTCGAGGCACAGTTCATTCTTTGCAAGAATGCTAAGCTAGAACCTGATGACTTCACTCTCGTGCTAGGGTCAAGGAGATGTCGGGTTTACAAAGAGGACTTAATCAAAGCCAAATCAGTACTCCGATGAGCCGAATCATATCAGTGAACTTGCACCGAAGCAAAAACACCCATGATCTGCTTGAGCAGGGCCATACTCAATACCATAGAGGGCGTTGTCTTGAACACAGAAGGCAAGGTCATTGAATGGGGCTTGCCTCAATGAGACCGCAAAGGAAAGCAGATCCTAGAAATGGCGGCCAGAATAGCACATGTTGTCCTAAACACTGGGAGCGCCCCTACATTTTTGTTTGTGGAGAAACTATATCCGATGTGACATTCGCTTCGGAGTTCCTGATGCCAAGAGTACACAACTGGCGGCTGCTAGGGAACTAATCGGCATCCGGCCCATCGATATAAATTGTGACAACGAAGTACCCGGAAATTGTAATTTAAATTCCCCGGATAAATGATATTTCAAAAAAAATTTGTTAAGTTGGTAGGACTGTCTTTAATTACTATGCCAAATATGAGCGCGATCTGTCAACTAGTTTGTTTACAGCAGCTGCTTAAGTCGGTGCACCTCACTAGTGCGTTGCGATTTTTGTGATTTTTTTGATTGTGACCGAATTTAAAGCCAAAAACGCAATAAATACCATCGATCAACCACCGTATTCACCAGATTTGGCTCCGTATGATTTTGATGAATAATTAAATATTTTGCGTATAATTTGCAATTTCCAATGTAAAACAAAACTCGCTGAAGAAGCTGAAGGCCATCCCAAAAAGTGCTATGAAAAGTGTTTTGAGGACTGTAAAAATCGTTGGCGTAAGTGTAGTGCATCTGATGGGGATGACTTTGAAGGCGACAACATAAATATTGATGAATAATTAAATATTTTGCGTGTTATTTACAATTTCCGGGTACTTTTTTGTATAGCGATTGAGATCCACGGTGGTGCCGCGCGGCATACATACGCCCAGATTCCAGTCTTTGGATCGAAAACTGGCAACATGGTCGTTGGGAGGTTAGCTGACGTGCTCGCGGCGGGCACACTGTTGATGGAAGCTCCACCGGGAAGCGGAAGACCTACTGCCGAGAACGTGGTAAACTCAACTATGAGTATCATCAAATCTGCTTGTGAGTCTTCCATGCCCCGGTGAAGACCAGGTCTCGGTAAGCCCCTGAATACCGGCGGTCAGTCAAGGGAGAGTCACAAGCTTCGACGAGAAGCCCAGCAAGCGCGAACGCGAGACGAGGCAGACACAAAGATACAGATCGACCAGGAAATCTTTTCGAAACCTAATTAACAAGACTAAAGCCCGATGCTGGTAAGACCTCGTTGACGATGTGATTAAGGGCTCGTGAGGCCTGGGGTGCAAACTCGTCACGCGGAGGCTCGGCGCTCTACGGAAGCCCTGCTCATATGAAGCAGAAAGGATGGGACTAGATTGTGCAACCTCTGTCCCTTATATATCCCGTCCATGTTAACGCAGTTCATGCAGTACATCAGTGAAAGGCCCACCTTTGACTAGGATGGAACTGGAAGAGGTAGTTCTATCCATGAAAGCAAGAAAGGCACGGAGATCAGATGAAATTCTTGCTGAAGTATTGCAGCTTCTCTACAATCTTTGCCCTGACTTGCTCCTCAGTACATTCAACACTTACCTGCGCGAAGGGGTTTTCCCGGGATAATGGAAGATAGTGAGGCTCGTACTAATCAACAAAGGGAAAGGAAATCCTATTTCGCCATCTGCATATCGCCCGTTATGCATACTAGACACGGCCGGGAAAGTGATCGAGAAAGGGAAGACTCACTGACTCGATTCATACTGCTGCGGACCTATCTCCTCGGCAGTATGGCTTTAGAGCACGACCCTCCATCATTGACGCAATTGTAGAGGTGGTGAGTGTGGTCCCAACAGCGGAAGTCCACAACCGCACCACGAACGGGTTGTGCTGCTGGCGACACGTGATGTCAGAAATACCTTCAATTCCGCTAGATGGAGGGAGCACTGAAAACACGTCATTCCAGAGTATCTGATGCGGATTTTGTGGGACTACCTGATGGACCGGAGCCTGCTCGATGACACGAAGGAGGGTCGCCGTTTGGAGCAGAACTCTCAGCAAGAACTCTCAGCAAGAAAAGTCGATTACCCTTGCCACAAATTTTCGAAGAAGAGTGAGTCAGGCTGCGCGGTGTCATTGTTAAGAAATTAGGAGAGCTCTCTCCAGATAGTCTAATCGGAGAGATGCTCAGATCAGTTGACAAATGGAACCAGGTGGCATATTACGTTCCAGCTGTTCTAATCTGGAGTACGTCATATGGAAGATAACTGTCTATACGCGAGGTACATTACTATACAAGTCGAGCCAAGTAGTAGCCTATGCGGACGACAGCAACATTCTGTCACGGTCATTAACAACTGCCAAAGAACTTTTCCTGAAACTCGACAGCGAAGCAAAACTAGTAGGGCTACAAATCAATGAAAATAAAACAAAACTCATGACGCAGTCGAGGAAAAATACCTCATACAAAAAAAACAATATCACACTTGGCGAATACAGTATCGAGAATTTTAGCGAATTTTTGTATTTAGGCGCCAAAATAACGAAAACGCGCAATGAAAGAGACGAAATACGCCGAAGAATACAGCTTGCAAATAAAATATTTTATTCAATATTGACGATCTTGAAGACCAGCTGCATACACAGGAAAACAAAGCTCCAAGTATACAAAGCTGTGATAAGACCTGTGTTATGCTATGGGTGTTAAACTTGGACCCTAACCCAAGCATCAGCAAATATATCGAACGCCTTTGAGCGACGGGCCCTGAGGCGAATAATCGGAGCGAAGCTTGACGGGGAATGGCAAATTCGATATAACCATGAGGTGTATGAAATTTTTGACGAACCGGAGGTCTCAAGGATTGTAAGACTGCGGAAGCTGCAATGGGCTGGACACATGAATCGTATGGACGAACAGCGGATACCCAAGAAGGTATTCGCTGGGAGAACTGAAGGCCGGAGGCCAGTGGGGAAACCGAGGAAACGCTGGTCTGACTCGGTCGACGAAGACAGTTCATCGCTACTCGGATTTCGGAATTGGAAGACGCGGTCAACGGACTGAGACAGGTGGAGGCACTGTTTGCAGGAAGCGAAGGCCCGAAAGGGGCTGTAGTGCTAAGAAGAGAAGAGAAGATGTTCTAATTGCTAAGATGAAGTGCCTAGATGCGTTGAGGGTCCATTTCCTAGTATTCCTTTCCTCCCCGTCCGCTGGAAGAGGGATCCAGATGGCGATAAAGGCATTAAAAACTAGGCGTAGCCCGAAGCAATGTGTCAAAAGGTTCCAGGCTAGGTTCTCAGATTAACAGGGGAGGTGTTAAGTTGGTAGTCCAGAGGCCCCTCACTCAGGGCGTAAATACCCTTCACCATCCCATCCACCAAAAAAAGTTAAAAGGATTAATCCTTAATCTTTTCTATGCCGCAGTTACTAAGCTTTTTCCAATGCCGCAGTTACTAAGCTTTTTCCAATGCCGATTGAAAGGCACTGAATATGATCACAATTCAATTTTTCTCCGTAGTATGATCGAAAGTATTCTTATCCCGATTTCAAATTTACATTGGACTTCTATACCGATTTGGGTTAACAAACGATTATTTTTATAAACATATCGTAAAAACCTAAAATTTATATACATCTCAAACTCAATTTACCAATCCATATTCTCACATTCGATTCACTTAGTGAGCATACGACCAAAATCCAGTCCCTCTCCCGGCACATTAGATCGGTCGTGCGTCCAGCGCATTGGGCATATTCGACCGTGCGTCCAGCAACTGGCGCCACAAAATCATTCGCATAGCCAATCAAACGTGACTCATCTGGCAGCCCCAGCGTCAGGAGCCCACCATACGAGATATTCCACAAATCAGGGCCAAGGATAGAGCCCTGATTGACACCCGATGCAATTTCCATCTTCCTCGACCTTCTCTCGTGTTATATAGCAGCCTACGGTCCTTCAGATAATCCCTCAAAATCCGCATCAGACATTTTGGTACAAAGAAAGAATTTTCTGACATTTCTGACACCAAGATCGCGCTGGATCGCGCTTACCACTTCTCTAATAGCGTCGATGGTGGAGCGAGCTGCTCTAAAACCATACTGCAGTGGGAGGTTTGAGAAAAATAATAACGTCAAATGAAAGAAAAAAACCTTCGTTACTTCCTCGAAAAAGGTCGTTGCATCGCAAGGGAAAGGATAATACATACAAGATGTCAACCTAAACATATTAAATGTGGCTAAAGAAAACCACTCATTCCTACCTAAATTAGGGAAGCCTGGCAGATGTAACAATGGCTTTATAAGCAATTTCGATGAGGTGATTAGCTTTTGTCATCAAGAACTGTCGCACGAAATAAGCCCGGCGCAGTTCTACTGCTTATATGAAGTGGACTTCCAGTTGTCTGTCTGTTCATCCGTTTCCCAGTCAGTCCGTCTATTCATCCGTCTTGATGGTCATTACAAGTTATTGATTCGTTACAATTTGAACTATTTATTGAGATCTGTCAGAGATGAATGAAAACTTATACATGAAGCGTTTGATTAAAAGTCCGGGGAGCCAAAATGTTGGTTTAAACAAGATAGATGAGTTCGCAGAGACGGTCAGTTTGAAAGAGGCTACAATTTTGGCGGTTACCAAGCATAAATTCAATGCAATTCAAAAGTCAGTTACAAAGAGCAAATCATTCTATGAAGGTTGGTCTTAATCAAAATTGGCCAGCGAACCCTTTAGAAATAGTGACTCGTCAGTTTGGGTGTCAGATGGTATGAGATACGCAGCGATATGGATTTCAGACCCACCGCGTCCAGAGCTCTGTCAGCAGCTAGATATGTATGAATCATGTAAAGATTGTCTTCTATTGCAAAAATAGTTCAACAGAAAAATTCGAACCCAAGCTAAAAACCTTAAAAACAAATAAAAAAATCCAAAAAAGTAAGTAAAACTAACAATAATGACGACGCAACCAGCGGCTGCAGCCACGATGTTTACAGCACATCGGGAGCACTACTAACGATGACAAAACGACGATGAATACAATGACAGTGAAGAAGGACGAAAAACGGAGATTGACAAACTGTCATGTCCAGACTGAGTTTCCTGCGGCCTTTGGGCGCAGCCAAAAAATGATGCGATCGCCAGAACGTCCTAAAAAGGAAGAGTGGGAAACTAAAGAACATCGAAAATTCGATGGTTACTGCTACGATCGCTACCGAAGCGACCGAAGCAAGGGTCTTAAATACCGAAATAATAACGAACTATCCTGAAGTCCACAAAGTGACTACGGTAGGAAAAGAAAGGAGTGACCAGACAAATAAAGCGTCGGTGTGTGAATTCACCACCACCGTCAAAAATGTGGCGGAAGTACTGTACTCGGAAATGGAAGCCGATAACCTCTCCGAAGAAAGGAGGTCACAAAGCACAATTGCCGTCCAGCTACATCAAGAAGAAAGGCTAACCCGAAAGGCGGGATATGCTGTAAAAATAATAATATTTTTATGTGACTCGCCAAAAATAAGCAAAAGTGTAAAAAATTGGCTCCTTAAACTAGAGGAGCTCCTAGACCGCATTGGGCATTACCGGAGGAGCTGGTTAAAGGACGAAGAGGACACGAAGGCCGAAGAAGTACAGAAGGTTAAAGAAGCGCTGAGGGCTAAGCCTAAAGGGCACGCGCAGTAATTCCACCATCAAACATCAATAAAAGAATTGCGTCTATTTATTTATTTATTTTAAAAATCGACTTACAGACTAGCAGTCCAATTACAAGTCAACTAAATAGTTAAATACAAAAAAAAAACTAAAGAAAAAAGATCACAATTCAATGATATCAAAAATTAAGAATTATAGGAGTATTTATAAACTTGATTTTTTATAAAACTTTTAAATACGCCAAGAGACTATGGTAGAGGACCAAGACTTCGCTGGTTGTGTATACGGGGTAAGCGTAGAAAGGGTGATTGGAAGAAGTTGTTAGTATGTGCAAACAGAACATGAAATTGAAGCGAGGATCTATTAGGGCGAGAAGCGTCAAATGTATTAATTTGCCTGCATAGATTTTGAGGTAAAAGACTGATGAAGCTGGAACAAAACCATGCTGTTGATCAACTAAAGATGGAAGGACAAGCAGGTACAGCACATCAAAAACTATCTTTTCAAATATTCCACCAAAAGAAGGAAAATAGGACGATAGTTTGAGAGGATGTCTAGCCCAATCGAAGGAGGCGCAGTAATGGCAGTCCTCGACAAAAGCGCAACTATAGCCTCGCTCGAGCCGACGCAACGATCGAAATAAGAGACATTGAAAGAACTGGCAGCTCAAGACGTGGTGAACTCAACTATGAGCATCATTACGACTGCTTGCAACGCTTCTATGCTCTGTCGAAAATCCGGGCAAGGCAAGCTCCCAGTGTACTGGTGGTCGACTGAAATCGCTGAAAGGCGAAGGGAATGTCAGACGCTACGGCGTGAGGCTCAACGGCTACGGAACCGTAAAGAGGCATTCAACAGGGTAGCAGCATATAAGCCGGCCAGGAAATGCCTTCGCGAATTGGTTAACAACAGCAAGGCTCACTGCTGGCAAGATCTAGTCGACAATGTGAACAAGAATCTGTGAGGCCTCGGCTACAAGCTAGTTATGCGGAAGCTTGGTGCCCTACGGACACCTTGCATACATGAAGCGGAAAAGATGGACGAGATAGTGCGGGCACTCTTCCCTGCCCACTCCGTCCGTGTTGACGCTGTCCACGGTGAAACAGCAATCGAGTGTCCACTCTTCACACAGCCGGAACTGGAAGAAGCAGTCCTATCATTGAAAGCGAGGAAGAGTTCAGATTCAGATGGTGTCCCAGCCAAGGTGTTGCAACTTGTCTATCATTATTGCTGTTCAGCATGTTCAACGTTTGTCTACGGAACCGGGTTTTACCGTACCATGGAAGTTGACGAGGCTCGTATTGATCAGCAAGCGGAAGGGAAATCCTGGATCGTCGTCTGCATACCGCCCGTTATGCCTGCTAGGGACTGCTGGGAATGTGCTATAGTAATTCATCAAGGGAAGACTCACTGACGCGATTCGTACTGCTGTGGACCTATCTCTTCTGCAGTACGACTTTAGAGCACGACGTTTCACCACTGATGCGATTGGAGAGGTCCAAATGGCAGAGGCATATAGCCGCACCAATCGACGGATCGTCTTTCAAGTTTCAAAATATCTAATGCGGCTTCTGAGGGATTACCTGAAGGAACGAAGCCTGCTTTATGACACGGCACATGGCTAACCAAGAATAGAAGTTACTTCGGGTGTTGCCTAGGGATCTATCGGGATCTGTGGAACGTGTCTTACGATGGGCTACTGAGACTGCAGAAGCCAGATGGGTTGCACTTGACCGGCTATGCGGATGATGCTGCGGCTCTAGTCACTGGAAATACCGTTGAACCATCGCAGCTTAGGCTAGGTATGCTAATGCGCCGAGTGAGAGAATGGATGACTGCTCGCTGGTTCCGTCTAGCACTGGAGAAAACCAAAGTGGTTATCTTGACAAAAAAGAAAATTCCTAGAATAAGCATGATCAGTATTGGAGACATAATAATCGAATCGAGCCAGCGGCGAAGTACCTGGGGCTACTAATCGACTGGAAGATGAGTTTCTCTGAGCAAATTAGGGCAACGGCTGAGGAGGCTGCTTTGGGAGTATCAGCTCTGTTTCGACTTCTGGCCAACGTAGGGGGACCCAGCCCACCAAGAAGATGCCTCTTGATGAGTGCTGTAGGGTCAGTGCTAATGTACGGAGCAGAAATATCTCAGTAAGGAGGTATACCGAAAACGCTTGGCACAGATACAGAGAAGAGGAGCACTGAGGATTACATCTTCATATCCGACAGTCTCTGATTCGGCGGTGGGAGTTATTGCAGACGTGATACCTGTTGCTCTCCTAGAGAGAGCCACGCTATTTACCTGCGTCGAAGCGAGGACGCGAAGGAGACGATTGTCTGCGAGGAGAGACAGCGCTCATTCAACGATTGGCAGCAGTCTTGGGTGAATTGCACGAAGGGAAGGTGGATTGCGCGTCTCATCCCAGATGCGAGACTTTAGCTGAATCGAAGGCATGATGAGACTGAATTCTATCTCACCCAGCTTTTGAGCGGGCATGGGTGTTTTCAGTCTTACCTGCACAAGATTGGTAAGTCACCGATTGTCGGTTTTGCCCATGAGAAGAAGACGATGCCTGCCACATATTTTTGCGTGCACAAAATGGGAAAGGTTGCGAGAGAACCACTACCGGGACACAGGAGAGCTCACCCCGGATAGTATAGTCGCGATGATGCTTGAATCGGTCAACAAATGGAACCAGGTGGCACGTTATGTTCGGGCAGTCCTAAAAGATAAAAGTTGCTCATAGGAGCTGTGGACGTTGGGGCTGGGGATCGGTTCTCTGGCCATTCCTTTTCCCTTCTCCACGCCTGCTAGAAGAGGGATCCGCCTGCTTGAAGGCGGCTCACGGCGTAACAAAACGAGACCTGGCCCGAAGTAATGTGTTAAAGGTCCCAGGCTGATTTAGTGGGTAGTCCAGTCGCTTGCGAATATGGGAGCGCCACACTCAGTGCCTCCCAACCACAAAAAAAAACTGCTAGTTGCGAATTCGATAGTCGCATTGCCTCTCAAAACGGTGCCGTCATATAGACGCCCATGTGTATAAAAATTTAATGAAATTGCACAGCAATTACGCCTTAGCGTTATCCAAAATCTGGATAAGCGTATGTATTTTTCGCAAAAACCGTTACTTTGAATATTTAAAATAATTTTCTGAATACATATTAATAATTTATCCATGAAAAAACCAATTTTTGACATACGGCTCACTAAAAAGGATAATGCAAATAATCCTCACAAGTAAGAAAGGGAAACGCATGTCCTCAATTTGATTGTTTGTTTAAATTAATTTTTGTCAGGTCAAATCTTGAAATCAATTATTGAAATTTTAAATGAAAGTAAAGGTTATTATTTGGAACCCGTTAGTAATATACGTATCTTCACATTTACACAATTATAAAAAAGTGGCGAATGTCAAGCGCGTAAAAACAGCAATTTTTGTGTTTTTAGAAAATCAATGCAATAATGTGAACAAAAACATTTATCATGCATTAAATCTTGTATTACAATATTTAAAATTTTGACTAATTCTATTAGCAATTTGACAAAAATTGTGAGAATTCAAAAAAATTAATTTTTATGTAGATCGCATCGGTTTGACATAGCTTTGAATGAATATCACTTTCGCCATTTAATACCAAATTACTATCAAATTTTTCTTTCAGCATATGAATGCATTAAATTTTGCCAAAAAAAATTTTGAATAAAAATTAGCCATGGGCTGTGATGATTATGCAAACCGACATTTTCATGTGTTTGAAAAGAAGAAAAAGGAACTTAGCATTGTAATGGAAATGAAGTGAATCTTGATGAGGTAAAATTAATTACGTGTTGGTAATGAAATTCTTGAAATTGCATTTTTATTTAAATTGTTTTAAAATTAAGTATTAAAAGATTGATAAATGAATGTTGAAAACACAATAAAACTGATTAATTGGTTAAGATTTTTAAAAAATTCACAATAAGAAGAACAAGCGTTTATGAAAAGAGCGACCTATGAGCGATCAAAAAAGGAACATTTACAACGCTGTTTGATATTTTAATATACGTTAAGGATGCTATTGACAAAACCGATGCAAACCTTGCACTAACTTTCCAAGTAGGGCGCTTAGCGAGTTTGCACCTACAATAATTAATTGTAAATGATATCGTCAAGGATATTTATTTGACTCTTGTGTTTTGGTATTATGATGATGAAGTCCTTAAAATTAAATGAAATAAACTACCACACACGAAATTTAAAGATAGTTCATTTATTCTAATATAATTTATTGAACAATTGCTATTATTCAATGAATGTTTAAGAGTAAATTAAAAAGAGATTTCACCTAAAATTTGTCATTATGAAATCTTTAAATGAATAATTCGTTGACTAGTTTTTGGAATAAAGAGCAAGAGAATAGAAATGATGAAATTTTTCGATTACACTTTAGTTTGAGCTTTTAATCAATATCGAAGTGGCTTTTTAGTTCTACTTTATGTTAATCTTTTTGCATTTAAATGCTGATTAAGGAAAAAAGTAGAAGGTATTCTATAGAAACTTGATATCTGTAAAATTTTATGAAAACCAATCGAACAATAAGTCTAGATCGAACCTTGGGGTTGAGGTTTGGCAGATAATTTCATTTGTGACGACAACCGTAATCTAGAAAATGATATGACTAGTATTACTCATCTGATTATTACACAATTGTTTAAATCACTACAAATCTTAATTCTGCCAACGTGGTGCTTAAGGCATAATGAAAATTAATTATGAATAAATTAAATCCAAAAGAAATGAGCAATTTAAACTAATGGAAATTATTTTGGCAATTGTTCAATAAATCGTATATATTTTCGATATTTTATACAAAAAAGTAAGCAGAAGACGTGATTGCTGAGGTCATTTAAATTTAATTAGAATCTACTAAAGCCCAATGAGTTCAAACAGAGAATTACCAAATACACGTTAACAGTTTTTAGCGTTTTTGTTTTATATAAAATATATGTATAGTAATAAACATGATTTTATATATAAATAGGTCCTATACAGAACATTTGAAGCAAGATGTAGAAATTTTGTTTTAAATAAAAATTAAAAAGATAGTAATTACTTACCTTTGTCTTCAATTAAATTATGACTTAAATCGATAGTACGAAGCGCGGGGTTATTATTAGTAATCACAGATACAGCCAACTTATGAAGAAAATCAGACCTGAAAAAGGGGGTTAGACATTTTTATAACGAATTCAACTTTAAAACTGTCCAATAAGATTTTCATTTACCTTAAACCTAATGCTTCTAAATGTAATTCTTCCAACCACATGGATCTTTTCAGTACATGTAATATTCGTTCTAGCGTTTCATGCGATAGACGCATATGTGTTGCTTTGAGTCCACGAAAAAATGTATTATATTCAAGTGCTGACACAATTGCCATTAAATCCCTTTTGTAGAGGCTAAATGATTAATTGTTTCTTTAGTAAATATCTGTTGATTCTACTTACTTAGGTTCTAAGTGATCGAAATCCCTTAAATTTAATAGGCGGGTATCATGTGAAAGGTATATTGTATCGATATCCCAGGCGACTTCTTCTCTGTAAGAATTAAGAAAGAGGATTGTAAAGTATTAGTTTGTGATTAATTTTTTAAAATTTATTATTAAATTATTATATCTTAAACATTTACGACACAGCAAACACAATTTTTTTATAAATATAAATGATACGGAAACAAATATCAAATGCTCGCTATCGCTTGGTTAAATCATTCCCGGTTGCAGCCGAGCCAAACTGATTGGGCTAGTTTAGAAAACGCAAGGTAGTCCAAAATGAAGACATCATATTTGTTCATATCCGTTGCGCAGATGCTAGTCAGGACTATGAAGCATCTGTATATTTTTCTTCTGCTTATTCATGGCACTACAGCCCTTCTCTCGTGCAAAGGCCGGTGCTTTAAGGGAACTAGAGGAGCGAAGTATTTATGTTACGAAGCGAACAAGACCTGTAAGAGAAAGGACCATTCTAAAGATTTTGATTGAGGTATGTGGACGACACCCTGGCATTTGTACACAACGAGGAAGCAGAAGAAATTCGAAGGATCCTAAACCAAGCGCAACGAAATCTAGAATTTTCAATGGAAGCGAAAAACGATGGAAAGCTCGCCTTTTAAGACCTCAAACATATCAGATCAGAAGGAAGGATTCACTTCGACATCTTCAGGAAACCGACTCACACACAAAGAACGATCCCGTCAAACTCGAACCATTCATATGCATACAAAATGGCTTCTTTTCATTCCACGACCCACCGGCTGTATACAGTGCTCCTCAGTCTGAAACGGTTCGAAAACGAGCGCAGGAATATATTGGACGTAGGACTGAGAAACGGTTATCAGTCTTTATTCATAGCAAATTTGATAAAGCATTTTGTGCGCTCCCACAGGGACAGGAAATCCCCAGAAAACGAGTACCAATAATGAACTCAGCGGTTTTAGAAAAAATAAAGAAGCCGGTGAAAAATCTACAAACTGAAGTGGTTTCATGAATAAGAAATCATCAGCTGAAGAACATTCTAGGGTCAGCGATTGACAAGAAAATGAAGCACAAAGTCAGCGGAATTTATAAGGCGTCTTCCTCGTACTGTCCAAAAACATATTGTCGCGTGTGCGGCCAACAATTTTAATGTTACGGGAAAGTGAAAACGCAATGTCTTTTAAATTAAATTTAAAAGAGTTTATTAAATTACTTAAAAATGCACAATCACTTATTTGGTCTATTTCATAATTTTAATTTTCACTATTAAAATCTAACTTTCACTTGTCCGTAAATTTCTATCGCAATTGTCTTCTAAGATCACTTCACAATCAACGAAAATCACTTTTCTATTACTCGAACAATATCGCTTTCCACACACTATCGCAGTTTTTATCGCGGTCGAATGAATGCTCCCCCCATTCATTCAGCTCGCCTTTATACAGGGTCTCCATCCGTTCAATGTATTTCTCGTACATTGACGAATGTTCCGCCGAGAGGTATCTGGTATATTCGAGCAGATGAATGGAGTAGTGACTCACTTCCAAATGTTGATCATGCTTGGTGGGTTCTCGTGGTTTCGAGTAAATTCATTTTGTTGATGTTCTTAATGGTTGTGAAAACAATTGCGACAGTAGCTCGTAGAATTCTTTGTACATGTAACAATATGTTATATTGGGCAAACTAAGTGTGTGGTCTAGGTGCGATGGGAGGAACATTCAAGGGAAGCGGAACTAGCAAGGAAGAGATCCAACAGCATTGAAGTCAATGGCGGCTAGACATATGATTGCCAATGGTCACAATATCACTTGGGACAATGTATCATAGGTAACGGGCTTTAGAAAACTAGATGCCCAAGAAAACCTTGCAATTCTCAGGGGACCGAAAGACCAAAGGCTAAACCATGATCTGGAAAATGTACAATTGAAGCTGCTGAGATCAATGGCAAAGAAACGTTTTTCAAAATGATACCCGCAGGGATCACAATAAAGTAATTAACCAAGGAAGGATGATTTGGGAAACTAGTTAGTAGAGTAAAAAGCAATTAACTTTTTTGTTCATCACTGTAGTTATATAAAAGTTGATTCATGGGTTTTTTGATTAACTTAGGAACTTTACTGAGGGAGGACACAACTTGTGTCTAAAATACACGTATATACACAATAAGACGAAAGAAGGAAAACCTGTATTTTTCTACATTTTAATTAATTTATTTTTCCTTCATTTTAATTTATTTATTCACAGCTAGATTTGGTCTTAATTAAATAAATATAATTGGTAAGAATCATAAAATCGACGACCTCCCAAGTCCGCATCAATAACCACTCATCGATCCCTTTGACACAAATATCGGACTAAAACAGGGAGATGGGCTAGCCCCATTGCTATTCAATTTGGCTCTAGAATATGCATAAGAAAACAACCTGTCGATACAAGTCGACCCAAGTAGTAGCCTATTCTCTCACGGACAACTGCCAAAGAACTCTTCCTGAAACTCGACAGCGAAGCAAAACTTGTAGGGCTACAAATCAATCAGAATAAAACAAAGCCTAGTCGAGAAAAAATATTTCACATACATAAAATATCATACTTGACGAATACAGTATCGAAAAGTGAGCGAATTCGTGTATTTAGGCGCCAAAATAACGAGACCGGGTAATGAAAAAGACGAAATACGCCGAACAATACAGCTCGCAAATGAAATATTTTATTCAGTTTTGACGATCTTGAATACACAGGAAAACAAAGCTCCAAGTATACAAATCTGTGATCAGAACGGTGTTATGCTATGGGTGTGAAACATGGACCTTAACCCAAGCATCCGCGAACATATTGAATGCCTTCGAAAGTCGGGTCCTGAGGCGAATAATCGGAGCGAGGCTGGATAGGGACCCATGGCGAATTCGATACAACCATGAGCTATTGAAATTTTTGATGAGCCGGAGGTCTCAACGATTGTAAGACTGCGGAAGTTGCAATGGGCTGGCCACCTGAATAGTATGGACGAACAACGGATACCCAAAAATGTATTCGTTGGGACAACTAAAGGGCGGAGACCATTAGGGAAACCCAGGAAACGCTGGTTCTGACTCGATCGAATAAGACAGTTTATCGCTGTTCGGACTTCAAAATCGGAGGACGCGGTCAATGGACCGAGATGGTTGGAGGCGCTGTTGCAGGGAGCGAAGGCCTGAGAGGGGCTTTAGCACTACAAAGAAGAAGAAGATTTCTTTGCAGACTTGAATCCTCTGCAGTATTTTTGTTCATTTTGTTCAATCACTAACTAAAACAAGGAATTTTGATCTTTAATTAAACCACTTTTAAGCACACAATTGTTTTATTTTACCAGAAAAATTCACAATTTGATCATAGCTCAAGCTCAATATTTTTTGAGTGACAAGTTGCTGGCGAGTTCTTAAAGATGCACACCGCCATCTAGTATGTGATGGCTAAAGCTTTATGATTTATTAAACAGCTCATTATCCAGTTTTCGATCGTACATAGCCGCCCACCACGGACTTGCCCTTCATATACACAAAATGATCATAGCTTTTCAATTTTACAAACTCAAATAAATGTACTATTGTGAGAACCAAAATTAAAAGATTTTAATATTATACAAAGTAACTTAAAAACTAACCGCCCACCGTGACAAGATACACAAATTTTACTAACTGGTCTTTTTAGAACTCCATTCTTACATTTGATTGTTACGAATCTCGTGATATCATCAGAACCTGGATGTTTCTGTATAATTTTACCGATTACCCATTTAGCCGGTGGAACCATATCTTCTCTAATAACTACAACAGCATTTACATTAGGTTCAAAAATTTTAGTATTCCATTTGTAGCGTTGATTTAAGTTAACCAAATATTCTTTTGACCATCTTTTCCAAAAATCGCAAGTCATTTTTTGACAAAATTTCCATCCATCTAAAATGTTACGAGGTTGATGACAATAATTTTCATCAGATACATTTATCAATGGCTCACCCACCAAATGGAAGAGGGTTATCAGGATCGTCACTCAAAACCGAAATAGAACGCGAATTTAAACACGCTTCTATCTGTGTCAAAACCTTTTTTAGATGATTCTTCGCACTGCGCACTCCTGCCTCCCATAAACCACCAAACTTTGGCGCATGGGGAGGGTTAAAGTGCCAGTTGGTTGATTCGAGTTTCAAAAGTTGCACCACTTCATCGGGCCATTTAGAATTAGCAAGTTTTAACATCTCCAACAACTGTTTATTGGACCCAACAAAATTTGTTCCATTGTCGTTATATAGGTCCTGGCAGTGTCCGCGACGTGAAGTAAACCTTCGAAACGTTGCAATAAACCCCTTGGCTGAGAGATCAGATACAGCCTCTAAATGCACCGCGTGTGTTACCATACATATAAAAAGGCAAATATACCCTTTGTATGATTTGGAACCTCTACCAGGAGAAAACCTAACATTGATTGGTCCAGCATAATCTACGACAGTTGATTTAAAATGTTTGCTGGGATTTGATCTGACTTCTGGGATCTTTCCCATTAGTTGTGTCCTGTTCGCTGACGAGTATCTTCGGCAAGTAACGCATGCTCCATATATCTTTTTAACCTGGATTCTTACTTTCAATATAAAGTATGTTTGGCGGATATGATTCAACATAAATTGCGGCCCTCTATGGAGAGTTTTGTTATGTTCATCCAATATTATTAAGCGATTGAGATTATCCTTATCTGGCAATATTATATGATGCTTCTGCTCGTAATTCAGTTCTGATCTTTGGATGCATCCGCCTACTCGTAGTAAACCATTAGCGTCTAATATTGGACATAAAGTGTGTAACGCACTTCTTTTTAAAACACAACCGTGAGACTTGATGTGTTCTATTTCCTCAGTAAAATATCTGCCTTGAACCAAAACTATTAGTTTTACTAACGTACAGTGTATCTCTTCAACCATAATAAGGTCTGACCTTTTAGGACGCTCATCTTTTGATTTTTAAAATTTTCTGCAATAGGATCCAACTCTAAGCATTCGAGTAAGCGACGAGAATCGCTCTATGAATTCTGTGCTATTGTCTTCATTAACGCTTGCTGCAAAACACATTATCTCGGTTTTCTTTTCTTCCAACACCGTTGTAAAATCTCCTTTGCTATACTTGATCTCTTCTTCTTTTAACAAATTGAGGCCGTTTCTTCCATAGATTTAGTACTATCAGTTCCGATGCTTTTATACCTCTGGAGGTGCAATCCGCTGGATTTTCTTCAGATCGGATATGCGACCATTGACTATTGTCCATGATGGCAAGTATTTCCGAAACTCTATTCGCAATAAATGTCTTCCACTTGCTGGGGTGATTACTTAACCATACGAGAACAACCGATGAGTCTGTCCACGCATGTATATTTTCTTTGGCTATGTCTAGCACTTGTGACACATCTAAAAGAAGTTTAGCTAGTAATACCGCTCCACACAACTCTAAGCGCGGGACAGACACTTGTTTAACAGGCGCGACCTCAGTTTTTGATGCAATAAGACTGATGTGTACTTCACCTTGCTCGTCTATCATTCGTAAATAGACTACCGCTGCATACGCCTTATTTGACGCATCGTAAAACCCTTTTAATTCAGTATGAATATCAGATTTGCAACGTCCAGTTCATCAGGCTATAGAAAAACTAGAAAGAACTTGCAATTCTTCTCTGTAGATAGTCCAGTCATTTAGTAATGGTTCTGGTAGCTCTTGATCCCCCTCGATTCCGGGCAGCCGAAGTCTTTGTATGAATATTTTCGCTGTTGTGATTGCTGGAGCTACCAAGCCCAGTGGATCGAACAACCGTGCGATATCTGAAACCACCTTACGTTTTGTTACAGGTGTCTCTAATGGAGACAGCTTAATTTCATATTCCAGTGTATCCTTTGCCCTATTCCATATCAGTCCTAGTATTTTTAGTGTTGTATCCGTTTTGATTCTTACTGCTTCATCTTCTCTCTTTTCATTTCCGATATAACTCACTACCAAACTTAAATTGCTGCTCCATTTTTGAAAGATAAATTCACCTAACTTCATTAGTTTGTTTAATTGCTCAAATATTTCAATTGTTTCTCTCTCTGTTTCCGCTCCTGTCATTAAATCATCCATATAAAAATCCTGTTTTATTAAATTTGCCGCTACAGGGAATTGTGTCTTCTCAGTCTCTGCTAGCTTGTGTAGTGACTTTACCGCTAAATTCGGGGCAGAAGCCATCCCAAAGGTTAAAGTCAAAAGCTGATTATGTTCCAGTGGCTCATTTGCGTTAGCTCTCCACACGATGTGTTGATAATTAACGTCTTCCTTACTAACACGTACTTGTCGGTAAATTTTCATCAAGTCTGCAATAATACATATTTTGTGATCCCGCCATCTTAGCAAAACGTGATGTATATCTTGCTGCAGTTTTGGTCCGACTAGTAAGTCGTCATTAAGGGATAAGTTATCTAAACCTTTGCAGGAAGCGTCAAATACGACACGAACCTTAGTTGCATCCTTGTCATCACGTACTACAGCATGATGAGATAGGTACACTGCTCTAGGATTTATTATGTCTTCTTTTGGTACAAGTTTCATATGATTAAGTTCTTTATACTCCTCTTTCACTTTAACATATTCTTGCAGCGATTGCTCGTATTGACACTCTGGATCTTCCAATTTGAACGGCAACCGTACAATAAACCGACCATCATCATCTCTCACAGTAGTTGATTCAAAAAGTTCTTCACATCTTGTCTCTTCTTTGCTTAGTATCTTCGGCTGTACTTCTGATTCTTTTTCTAACTCCCAGAATTTTCTCAATAACTCATCTTCTTTGATTTGTGTGTGAATGCTAATAATTCTATTCGCTGAAATTGAATCCAGCCTAGGCTGGTGTCGTGAGCAATTAAATTTCTAGATGGATATTTGATTACGCCCCTCTTCAGTATTTCTCCGAATACTTCAGCTCCGAGTAAGATATCAATTTTACTAGGTGTTATAAATCCTGGATCTGCTAATGGTAACTTCTCTAGCTTGAGCCAATCAGGTGAATGAATTATCCTAGTTGGAACCATAGATGTAAGGGTTTTTAACGCAAATGGTTTTACTGAGATTGATTTACCTGGTTGATGGCGTGATTTAATACGTAAAGATACGCAATACTTAACTCGGGTGTGACCATCTCCCACTCCAGACACCACGCCATTGATTGGTGTATACTAAAGTCCCAGTGTTGTACAGTAGCCTCCGTAATAAACGAAGCCTGTGTCCTAATCACTACAGTTGCCAATATAACGTCACAGGATGATAATTTTTTAGAAAATTTAGATAATATCGTCGTCGTATCTTGTGTGGGTGGTTGTAAATTTTCTTTATCTCCTTTATATGTCCCTTGTGTTTCCTCCTTTTCTCTCTCTAGATGCAGTAATGAATGGTGGCGACGTCCACAACGTCGGCAACTCGTAGATTGATGGCATCTCCTTACCGAATGTGTCGGTGCAAGACAATTAAAGCATAATTTCTTGCTTTGTGCATAATCTACGCGTTCTTTGGGAGTATATTTCGAAAATTGTTTGCACTGGTAAAGAGCTGTTGACTTTTGCACATTGCGCATGTATAATTAGACCTTCTCTTCGGTTGTAGTGTGAAATGATTTGATTGGTACTCGCGTTGTCGACTTAGTTCCTTCTAACATCTCTTTCGTTCTAAATCTAGTCTCCATGAATTTCTTAAGCTATTCCCAGGTTGGCAACTCGTCCGTCTTCTTTTGACTTAGCTGAAGCTCCCATTGTTTTCTCGATTCTTGGTCTAATTTAGAAACCACGAGATGATTGATAATAACGTCCCATGAGCTCGTATCGATACTTAAATTTGCGAGAGACTATAAACATGTTGAAGTAGTGTCCAATAGGTGTTTTATGGTGTTACCTGTCTCGACGTTGATTGCTCTTTGTCCAAAACGCCGCTTTAAAACTTCATTTGTATTGAACCTTTTATTGTCATAACGCTTCGTCAATAATAACCAAGCCTGGTTATAGTTGGTTTTTGTAGTGGAAAGATTCTTCAACACAATTTCAGCTTCTCCATGAAGACAACTCTTTAGGTAATGTAGTTTTTGGACAGCACTTAGGCTCGCATTAGTATGTATTAGAGACAGGAATATGTCATGAAAAGACTACCATTCTTCGTAACCTCCAGAAAACTTAGGTAAACTAATCTGTGGTAGGCGTACCTCGCAAATGGGTCTTGGTGATACAGATGATGCTGAAGGTAAGCTTACTGATGTTGAACCTTTGTTTATCTCCTTTAAATCATCTTTCATTTGGGCCTTGTATTCTGTGTATGTTTCTTCAACTTGTTCAATATCTGTCTTCGGTAAAATAAGATAAGTCAGCCTGTTCATCCTTCTCCAATTCACAAACTATTGTAGTGTGACGGTCATTAAATTGTTTCCTTAGTGATTCTAAGGCTTCGATTCTAGTCTCAATATACTCATATGAGGCTGTTTTTCTTGTCTTAGGGAGACTTCTTACAGTTCCCAAATGCCTTCGTAATAAGCTTTAACAATTCGTCTTGATTAAGTATAAAAGAGTCCGTATTAGTAGCCATCTTAATTTACTCCCGTTTCAAGGAACAAATATATATATATATATATATATATATATATTCGGATTTATTTTAACACTATTTAATTAAATTCTCAATTTCGCTTATTATATACGATAATCAAATAAAGTCCAGTTAAAAATCAATTAAAATATTCATAAAGTCCGAATTTTTTAAAGTTGAAGCTCTATTAAACTATAAATTTTTACAAGTATTACGAAGCTTGATCCCATTTTTCTATAGTATAGATTCATAAAAAATTACAAGTTCGAAAACACATAAAATATTTCCAAGTCACTGTAGTATGAAGCCAAAATTTTCACAAGTCCATAGAATAGAATCTCAAAAATTTTAAAGTACCAAATCGATAGAATTTTTCTAAGTTGACAGAACAGTTTACAATATTTCACAAGTCCCCAGTTCACTTTTGTTAAACACTTAACTCCCGCGTTTCGACACCATGTTCATTTTGTTCAATCACTAACTAAAACAAGGAACTTTGATCTTTAATGAAACCACTTTTAAGCACACAATTGATTTATTTTACCAGAAAAACTCTCACAATTTGATCATAGCTCAGCCTCATTATTCTTTTGAGTGACAAGTTGCTGGCGAGTACTTAAAGACGCACACCGCTATCTAGTATGTGATGGCTAAAGCGTTATGCGTAAACAGCATTACAATGCCGCACCTCCAGGAGCTGTAAACAAGGAACAACAGTTACTCCAAGGTACCAGATACACAAACTAAATGATAGCGCTGGAAAATCGCATCAACATATCCCCGGAAGCGGGGGAAAGTTATGATGACATCAAAACCATGTGGAAGACAGTAAGATATGCGGTTATAGAAGCAGCCGAGGAGGTCTTGGGACATCAGCCAAAGAAAAGTAGGAACGACTGGTACGACGAAGAATGCAAGGAAGAGATTAAAAAAACGAACAAGGCGTACAAAGAATACATCCAGCGACCAACTCGGGCCAAAGAAGAACAATATAAAATCTTTCGACGTCAAGCTAATAAAATGTTCCGAAGAAAGAAACGACTGACCACTAACATCAAGATCCAACAGATAAACGAAAACATAACTCTACACGAAATCAGATCAGCGTATGCCTCTATTAAACAACAAAGAGACGATATCAATCCACAAACAAGTTTTTCCAATCATAGGCAACCCAGTTAAAATTAAAAACGGAAGGCTGCAACATTTCCAGAAGCTATTCACAGCGTCTCCAGCAACGGGTGAAGCTGTGAACATTCCAGAGGCAGAGCAAGAGGCCCCAGTCTCACCCTCAACTAGAGACGAAGTACAGGCGGCAGTGAGGGATTTCAGAAAAAAATAAGGTTGCTGGTGTTCCTGTTGGAATACCAGCAGAACTGTTCCAGAAAGGAAATACCCATCTAAATAACATTCTGCATCGACTAATATGCGAAATGTGGTCAGGTGAGCAGTTACCAGAGGACTGGCGAAAAAGTATATGTCCTGTACACAAAAATAGGGACGAGTTAAGATGTGAAAATTATAGAGGTATCCCTCTACTGTATATGTCTTATAAGGTACTCTCCAGAATCATAGAGAAAATGAAAGCCGTACTATGAAAGTATTATAGGAGAGTATTAGGGAGGCATTCAAATTGGACGGTCTACAATAGACCAAAAATTCACAGTAAAGCAGGTACTCAAAAAGTGCTGGGAATATATTGTAACATCGATATGCACCAACTCTTGGAGACTTCATGCAAGCATACGACAGTGTTGCCAGAAATGCGCTGTACAAAATAGTGCTTGACTTTGGTGACCTGACAAAACTATTCCACATGGTGAAGATCACAATGCTAAACACAGCTTCATAATGCAATCAGGATTAAAACAAGGGGATAGGCTTGCCCTAATGCTGTCTAATATTACGATGGAACACGTCATCAGGAAGACATCAGCTGAAATGTCGGGTACACTAACGTACAAGTTCATTGAATTGGTAGCATATGCTGATGACGTCAGTATTATGGCACGTTAAATCTTGGATGCCAAAGGAGTATTTTTGAATATAAAATCTGAAACAAATCGAATCGGCCTATGAGTTAATGAAACGAAAACAAAATTCATGACTCAAACGAGGAAAAAAACTCCAGTTCGCTAAAACCTAACGATAGGCAAGTATAACCTTGAAAATTTGGATAATTTTATCTGCCTTGGAGCCAACCTGAATAGAAGAGATGCCGAAATGACGAGAGTGGACGCCATATTAGTGCCGCAAATACAATCTATTATTCCGTACTTCCCATTCTAAGGTCCAGAGTTGTGCACAGGAGAAGTAATTTATCATTAAAATTACCATAACATTTTGAATTTGAAAACGTAAATTATTTCAAAACATTGAACGCTTTCAATGCAACATACAAGACATTGAACTTTTTATACCAGTTGACATGTAACAAGCAGTGGAGATCTTTCGATGTTTTTTCTTTCTTCCTCAAGCCGTCGAAGAGAATAGAGTAAAATAATAATTCATTGAAAAGCCCATTGAGGTAAAAAAATTATTATGTATAAAACTAACTGTAATCTAAATAAATTATATTTTAAGGCTTTTTCTTGGATACGAAAAATCGTCTTTCAATCCTCTTCAAAAATTGTTTGCCAAGTGAGGTTAATGCAAATTGCAGTCCACGTGAGAGACGTCACAACAGTTTCCCCGATTGCTAAACAGTTTTTTGATCCGTCGAGCCGGATATTCAACTGAGGTGGAAATCCTCAACATTGAACCGTCAATCAGAAGAGGTTAGGAAATTCGACAATGGCCACACAACTTGAAAGGCTTATACGAAAGCAAAGTGCTCAAAAAGGAAATGTCACGCGTGTGATAAATATTCTGGAAGTGTCGAAAAGTCGTGGAAAAGAGATCGCTTTAGACGAATTCAAAACCAAACATGCATTAATTCAAACCTCGATGAATAAATTTAATAGTTTGCATGATGAAGTCTTGGATATAATTCCAGACAATGAACTGACACAGCATCAAGCTGACTATCAAGCATTTCATGAAAACGCTGAAGAAATCATTTCAAAAATTTCTTCGATGATACGAGCAATTGAAAAATCTGAAGAAAAGGAATCCTCACATTCAAATGTGCATCACAATTCAACATTGAATGAAACGAAGCTTGATGTTGCAACAAAAAAGAGGCTCATTCAAAAGAAATTAGAAGCAATTTCGAAATTTCAACGCAATTACAAGAAGGAAACTCAGTCAACATCGTTTCTTCGTGTTAAGTTGGACAATCTTAAATCACTCAAACGCGAATTTGATGCAAACTTTGAACAAACGTTAAGCGAACTTGTTGGTGAACAAAATGAGTTACAACGAACTACAGAAGAAGCTGATGTTCTACAGTTCAATGAACAATGTGATATGCTCTTTGCGTGGTTCCTTGATGAAATCGAAAACCGCATAACTTCTCAATCAACTCCTCAACTTTTGAGCGAACCTAGAGCGCTTCGACCGAAAATGGAAAATCCAAAGTTCGATGGCAAGTACGAGAATTGGGAAACCTTCCGTCAGCTCTACGTGGCATTGGTACACAGCCAACCAATTACAAATTGTGAAAAATTTTCAATTCTTTGCGATGCTTTAAAATCGTTGCCGCCGGGAGAGGTCAGTCCAATCGCTCAGGTACCATTCGATGAGAGGAATTACGAGTTTGCATGGAAACAAGTTTGCGACCGCTACGGTGACAAAAGAAAGATTGTATCGTCACACATCAACCACATTCTCAAACTTTCATCTATGAAGAAAGACACATCGAGGGAGCTTCGACGAATCATGGATATCTTCCAATCAAACATTCAAGCTTTGGAGAACCAAGGGTTTAAGCTTGATAACAACACATTTGCTCAAGTTGTAGTCGTCAATCTCATCTCAAACGCTTTAGATGAACAAACTTTGAAGGAGTGGCGCAAACCCAACAGCAATGTCAACGCGACGTATGCCGAATTGTGTGAGTTTCTAAAAAAATACTGGGAAAATCTTTCCGATTTACCTTCAAACGCACAAAAAGCAACTCATCTGGCTAAACTTCAGCAAAAACTGGGAAATAAAAGCAAAGGCGAGTCTAAACAGCCGCAAATCGCTTCAACTCACACTGCCAAACGTCAACCGAAAAAAAAAGGTCAACACCGAAATGCCGCTTGTGTGAATCAAATCATTGGTTGAACGAGTGTGATCTGTTTAAAGAGTTCACAGATGAAAGTCGCCGCCGTTTTGTTCGTGAACGAAAGCTTTGTGAAAATTGCTTCAGTGTCCAACACGAAACAAAATCATGCAAAGCTGCAATTTCTTGTGAAGTTTGCAAAAAGAAACATCACACAATGCTTCATCTGTGAAAAAAGGATACATCACAATCACAAACGACTTCGACTGACGAATTTCAACCCTTTGAGCAAAAAGCATCTCACTTTGCCGCTGCATCATTTGTTGCTGGAATTTCATGCACTTTAGCGTCTACGTTGTTTCCGGTGCAACGCACGGTCCTTCAAACTGCTGTGGTTTGAATCCTTGACGACGATGGCGAATGTTTCTCGGCTCGAGCATTGTTGGATCAAGGTAGCGACATGAGTTACATGAGCGAAAGTTTGTCGAAAAGGGGAAATTTCTCGTCAGCAAACATCAACATTCGTGTCGAGGGGCTAGGAGAAAGTCCAACGTTCATTCACAGAGGAGTTCATGCAACGATTTGTTCATTGTACGGACCATGTGAGCTTTCTGAATCATTCGCAATCGTACCCAAGGTGACTGGAAGCTTACCATCATATCAAATCGGAAAAGATGAAATTAAAATTCCCAAAGGAATTTTCCTTGCTGATCCAAACTTCAACGTGTCAGCGCCAACCGACTTGCTATTTGGCTTGTTGATTCGAAACGAGATTGATCTAAATAAACAGATTCGTCTCAACGAAAAGATTGTCTTGCATGAGACGAAACTTGGATGGACAGTTGACGGTGCTATGCCAGGGAGAAAGATTCTGCGAAATTCTTCAAGTTCTTTGTGCTGCTCAACGTTTCAAGCAAGTGCGTTTTCTGAAACCTCTCGATCTGAATTCGATGAACTTTCTGCAAGAATGAATCGTTTCATCGAATGTGAAGAGTTGCCGAAGGCGAAAATCTTGTCACAAGAAGAAAAATACGTTGAAGATCTGTATGCAAATTCAACCATTCGCTTGGATGACGGGAAGTTTCAAATCAGATTCCTTTCAACGACAAAATCAAACAGCTTGGAAGCAATTTATCGAAAGCAACCAAACAGTTTTATGCCAATAAATCTCAAAGACTCAAGGATCCGTTGCGACAGAAGTTGTATTGTGAGTATATTCAACAATTAATCGACAAAGGTTTTCTAGTTAAAGCGAAGCTCAAAAAGGATGAAAAAACCTACTTCATGCCTCATCATGGAGTTTTGAAACTCACAAGCAACACGACGAAACTTCGTCCAGTCTACAATGCCTCCTCAAAGTCTGAATCTGGTATTTCATTGAACGACGCAATGTTCAAGGGACCTGTTGTGCAGCCAGAATCGTTTGACATTTCAATTCGACTTCGAGAAGAGCAGTGTGCTGTGTTTGGTGATATTGAGAAAATGTACTGTCAAGTCTGGCTACATCCTGAAGATTAATCCCAATGAACCGATCCAATACTATGAATTTGCTACGGTTCCATTTGGTACCGCAGCAGCACCTTTTCTTGCGACTCGCTGCATCGTTGAGCTCGCGAACATCTTCAAGAGCGAATTTCCCGAAGAATGCCAATTTCTTCTCGATTCAATTTACGTTGATGATGTTGAATTCAGTGTAGCTACGATAGAAAAGGAAGCAAAACTTGTGAAAAACATCAAGTTCATACTCGCTCAAGCTGGAATGCACCTCAGGAAAATTTTCTCAAACTTTCCTGAAGCACTCAAAGACATACCAGTCGAAGATTTGAATTTACCAGAAGGTGACGATGAAATTTTTAAAGCGTTGGGCCTGGGTTACATCGCGAAACACGTTGTATTTGTCTTCGATTTTCAACCGATGAAAGAGGGACCCCTAACAAAAGATCAACTTCTCGGATGCATCTTTGGAATCTACGATCCGCTTGGACTTGTAATGTGACGCCTACGCCCGGGAATCGGAGTGATTCCGATCCCGAACCCTGGCACCCGGCCAGATATGTATGACTTCGAAATGCAAGCAGACTTTATCTTTCGTGCAGCCATCATTGCGCCGAAAATATTTTTCTTCAAATATTTATATTTGTGGAAAAATATTTTCTGTCAATGTGAGCCGCTGAAGTAAAACTCTGATACATTTCGAAGCATATCTATCTGGCAATGCCTCCCACGAGTTGCCATCCAAATGTCAAACAGGCAGAACGTGTTCGCCGGTTAGCTGTCCGTCGAATTAAAATTCTCGCGAGAGTTAGCGGATTAGCGGTAAGTCCGAAAAAAATTAGCGTGGCGTGCATATAACGCAATCTAAATTTACCCACAGGAGGAGGTAGCAAATAGAGGACTTGGCGAGCCTATGAACCGTGTTTTGGGAGTCAAGCTGCACTGGACAGGAAAAAAAAAAACAGCGAGCGGCTTGGAGAAACATATTTCGAATCTACCGCAATGCCCATTAATACGCGGTCATCAGATGATTCGAGTGACGGATTTAGCAGAGTGAAATAGGCAGGCGACTTAATTCCAGGTTAGAGTAGCCATAGTAAAAGTAGTTATGTAACACGTGTTAACCAGTTTGATGCCATACAATTTGACAAGGATATCATAAAGATTTTACGAGAGCAATTCTTTTCTACGATCCAGAGTCTTTCGCCATCAATCCTTGCTCGGTTGCAACCAGAATTTGAACTACTGCTTCAATCAGCTGTTTGGCTGGGATCCATCGGCAAACAATTTGCATCGTTTGGTCAACAATTGCTTTTAATTTGCTACGATAAAGATGAATTAACCCGATCAAGGCTTTGTTTGCATTTTATACTCACAATACTACCGAAATATGCAAAACAGAATGTTGATCATCGGTTTGTTGGAAAAGAGTGGATTAATACCGCACTTTCGTGGACGGCAAACACATTGCTTATCCTGGCAGTGATAAACTTCGTTCGTTTTTTTTTTAATCGGGAAAGAAACCCACATTGATAGATTTTCTACTTGGATTGGATTATATTACGTCGCATAGTAGCAGGAGACGTGATGTTGGCTATAGTCATATCACAAGGGAACTAATATGGAATGGATTTATGGAATTTCTAATGATTGTGCTTCCTCTACTTAATTACAAGAAGTTGCAAAGGAATGCAAAGAGGTTTTTTGGAAGAAAAACAGAATTCTTAAACACTAAGACAATAATGCCTGTTATGAATGTGAGAACTATATGTGCCTATTGTGGAGATCGACCAAGTCTTCCTCACCATATGGGATGCGGACATATATTTTGTATTATTGTTTAGAAGGAAATTTGATGGCGGACCAAGGATTTATTTGCCCACATTGTGGCTCTTCTGTTTCAAAGATAATGGCAGTGCCCATAATTGATTGAGTTTTAGGGAAAGGTTGTTTCTAATTTAGATAAGAAAAAAAAAAGATGACGGATGAAAGGTAGACTAAATATATATTTTTTAAAAAAAGAAAAAAAAATATTTAAATTCACAAAATCCTCCGTTTATAAAACATAAATGCTTAAAGTAATTCGCGTATATGTTTCCTCCTAATGATTTACGGGTACAATGACTGCAAAAGTTAAGTTTTCCCATTATATAAATATTAGGGAATTTTTGGATAATTTAAGTGCATGTATAGATAAACATAGATATACATAAAGTTGCATGAGTTTCTTTAATTTTTTTAATGTGAATAAATTTGTCTTTCTCAGCGGATGGAGCGTAGTGAGTTAAGTTTAATATATTGAGCTTTATTTGAAAATTGTATTCTATCCCTAATTTGTCTGTCAAGAATATACTTTCAGAATTACTACTCTAAACTTTAAAATAGTATCAAGTTTATCTGATTGTTCAAACAAATATTCATATGGAACAAATGCTTATTAGTAAGAGATGCGAAAGTATTAAGGAATTAAAAATTGCGTATAAGGTCAAAGTTAATTATGAATTACGACAATTCGGTTTGATTGAAACGCAAACGGTCAACAGACATAAATAATGTTTTTAGCAGTGTAATATAATGTGATGATAGATATATCTTACGCATCCTATGTCCTATTATTTAAAGTTCCAATACCCTGTACAATAACATATTTTGATGTGCTCATTTCGTTGAAAAAAAAAAGAACAATAACTCGTATTAAGCACACAGAGCGCACATGCTTTAATATTACCGCCTTATCCTTTGCATATTCAACTTTGCATAATATCATCTATGATTCAATTTCGATGTTTTTTACAATACATAATCTTGGAGTCGCATGAAATCGTGGACGGTGTATGAAAAGTTTCAAAACAAACATTGGACGAATTGTAAATCAGATTTGTACTCGTAAATTTAAAATTTAAAAAAATCCGCGATTGTGTCGTTTGGATAGTGTATTGTACTATTCTCTTGAAATGGCTGTTCGGTTGTTCATGGAAATATTTTGAATATTTTAGAATTACGATGGTAGCGATAATGATACAAAAAAAAAGCAGTTGTAAATAGTATATTTAGCGTATAGCGTTTAGAACTGAGATCTATATAGGTAGTGAGCTGAGTCTGAGCGAATAAGAAAGTTAGTACTATAATAATGTTACATAAGTGTAGGCATTTCTCTTGGACTTATATTCACCATAATTAGTAGGATTACAAGAACGAAAACGCTTAATAACTAGAAGTTAATGAAATTGTTTGATTTTATATTTACATCGATGTTAGGTTCTATTTTTTTGAGTGACTTTTATTACAAAATATTTCCGCTCGAAAGTTTTTCATGACAATAAGTAGAAGAAGAGTAATTCGAGACTAAGAATGAAGCGCAATAGAAGATAATAATTTTCAAGGTATGAAATAATTCGACATCATTTTGCTAATTTTAGTAAAGCCTAGTTGTATATTTTACAAAGTTTTGAAGAAAAGAAACAAGTGTTTTGTGTGCACGTAAATTTCTATCGTATTTATTATTCTGATTGATTAAACTTATGCCTTTGAATTCTTAAACTTCTTTTTTTTTACGAAACCATCCTTGTGAACAAGATAGATGGAATTAATCGGATAAAAAGGATGTAATGAAATTTTTAATAGTAATACTCACGAAAAAATATTAAAACGCTCATATGTGAATACAATTAAAGATATTAAAAAAGTTCCTTTCTTTAAATATCAGAAGAGCAACTGTTTATATTTAATTTATTTTATAGGAAAACCTTAGCTTAATTATTGTAAATGAATATAATAGATAAGCAAGGAGAAATAAAATGAAGTACTAAAGGAGCCATAAGCCTTTCCGTTCCGCATGCTCTTTCTTTTACAGCGGAAGTGATGACCGAGGGTAAGTGTCTTGAAGAGGGTTATGTTTTTATAATCTGCGGATGATTGATTTCGAGTCGGTTACGGTCCGCGGTACCCATGTTTGCGCCCGTTTTTTTTATTAGAGTAGGTTACTTTGGTAGCTTAGCTTGTTTTCTGGTACCGCGTCGGTGATTCGGTAACGCGCCTATGGTTTTAAATTTTGTAGTATTTTGAATTGAGATCTGTGGAGAGATCATCTCCAGAACTAACGCAACGTAGGTTTCCTGTTCTGGATGAGTAGTTGTTAACGCGTTTGTAAATCGGGCATGTGAATCGGTGGCTGAGTTACGTAACTCGGACTTAGTCTGCTCGCGTAAGACCCGCGACCGAAACTCCTCTCCGAACTAGCTAGCCTACAAGCAGCCACCACGGAGTAGACTAAGTGTGACCGGACTTGTTGACCACTTCCAAGACTGCACGTCTCGAACCGATGAGAGGTCGGTTCTAATTGCGATCGAGCGAGACGGAGGTAGGAAACCGTTACAGACTCATTGGACCCATTGTGCTTACCGCCAAGCTTTTCATGAAGAAACTTGCTGGTGCAGATTGGCATGAACGAATTCCAGCCAAAATTCAAGAAGCTTGGAATGAATTCGCGTCGACGTTTCCCGCTTTGAAAAGTCTCCAAGTTCCACGACATTGCATTATTCAAAAGCCTGTGAAAATCGATTTGCACGGATTCAGCGATGCTTCAGAAGATGGGTATGGTTGTTGTATTTATCTTCGCTCAATGAACGACAAAAGTGAAGTCCAAGTCTCACTTTTGTGCGCAAAACAAGAAATCTGTTGCTCGACTAGAGTTATGTGCGGCTTTGTTGCTTCAGAGCTTGTACATCGAATTCTAGGAATTCTTCTTTCCACAATTGAATCAGTCACGTTATGGAGCGACTCAACAATTGTTATTTACTGGATCATGCAAAACAGCTTTGTAAACCTATGTAGGCAATCGTGTCGCGATCATCCAAGAACTCACTCAAGGTTTCACTTGGAAGAACATTGCTGGTGAAGTCAACACTGCCGATATCATTTCCCGCGGTCGCTTGCCTACTGAAATGAGTGAAAATAAGTTATGGTGGCATGGACCACATTTTCTTCAGTTGAGTGAATCTGAATGGCCGCACTCGATCCTTGAAATCGACAAAGGTGCTCCTGAAATTCTGGCTGAGTGAAAGAAAACATTGACTGTGTCACAAGTACCGTCACTCGTCTCAAAAATCGAATCAAGAAGTGAATTGAAAAAATTGATAAATGTTTTCGCATTTATCAGGTGTTTCATTCATAACGCTCGAAAACGTGTTTCGAAAATCATTGGTTATTTTTCAATCGATGAGCAAACACAAGCCAAATTCACCATCATAAGAATTCTGCAAGAATCATTCTTTTCGAAAGAATACAAGATTTTGTTCAAGTGGAAAGAAAAAATCAAGAAAGCAAAGGAAAAGGGAGAAATCTTGGAAAATTTTCTTGAAGAAATCCCTCGCAGTTCTCAACTCAAAGCTTTGACACCCTTCATGGATGACAATTTTATGTTGAGAGTTCAAGGTCGCCTCGAAGCCAGTCCCGAATTGACATATGAGCAAAAACATCAAATAATTCTGCCTCATTGTCATTTCATTGAAGTTCTTGTTCGCCACTCTTCATCCACCGCAGTCAACGCTTCTCTCAATCATTCGACAGAAATATTGGCCGATCAACGCTAGACGAGTCATCAGAAAAGTCACAATCAACTGCATCAAGTGTTTCAGAGCAAAAGCTGAAACAGCAAAACAGCTTATGGGTGATCTCCCAATTGACAGAGTCGTTATGCACCCACCATTCACAGCTACTGCAGTCGATTATACTTGATTCTTCTGGATCAAGAGTGGAAATTTGAGAAGTTCTTCGCTGGAAAAATATTACATTGCAGTTTTCAAATGCATGTCGACGGGCGCGATCCACCTTGAGTTGGTCTCTAGTTTGTCAACCGAAGCTTTCATCGCCGCTTTTGATCGCTTCACTTCTCGAAGAAATCACGCAAGTGTAATTTACAGCGACAATGGTACGTGTTTTCATGGCACCAACAATGAATTCAAGAAAATTCATGAGCAGTCAAAGGACCAAATCAAAAGTTTCCTTCATGGCAGATCCGTTGAGTGGAAATTCACAACGCCACTAGCACCCCACACAGGAGGAATTTACGAGTCTGGAGTCAAGAGTATGAAACATCATCTCAAGCGTATCCTCAGTGATACACCTCTGAACTTCGAAAAATTTTATACAATGCTTTGTAAAATCGAAGCTGTTCTGAATTCTCGACCATTAATACCAATGTCCGATGATCCCAACGACTTTCTTGCGCTCACACCATCTCATTTTCTCATTGGAAGTGAAGCATTCTCAAGAACCACTGAAAAACTAATCAATTTCAAAGTGGAAGCTTGCTGAGCAAATCAAGCAAAAATTTTGGCATCAATGGTATCAAGACTACTTGCATCACCTCCAGAAAAGAACAATTGGCTTTCGAGAACAAACTACACTTAAAATTGGTGAGTTAGTGTTGATTCACGAGAAGAATCTGCCTCCGATGAAATGGAAAATGGGTCGGATCACAAAGCTTATGCCTAGACGACGTGAAATCATCAGAAATGTCGAAATAAGTACAACTGATGGTGTCATCGAACGCAACGTCCGTTACATCGTCAAATTTCCGGAAAAAACGTTGCGCAATGCAACTCGATTGAACATAGATTAAATTTATCATTTAAAAATAACCATAAAATTTTGAAGTTGAAAACGTAAATTATTTCTAAACATTGAACGCTTTCAATGCAACATACAAGACATTGAACTTTTTATACCAGTTGACATGTAAGAAGCAGTGGAGATCTTTCGATGTTTTTTCTTTCTTCCTCAAGCCGTCAAAGAGAATAGAGTAAAATAATAATTCATTGAAAAGCCCATTGAGGTAAAAAAATTATATGTATAAAACTAACTGTAATCTAAATAAATTATATTTTAAGGCTTTTTCTTGGATACGAAAAAGCGTCTTTCAATCCTCTTCAAAAATTGTTTGCCAAGTGAGGTTAATGCAAATTGCAGTCCACGTGAGAGACGTCACAACAGTTTCCTCGATTGCTAAACAAACACGTCCACGGTCTTCAGTTTTAACGATCTTGAAGACCAGCTGCATACACAGGAAAACAAAGCTCCGAGTATACAAGTCTGTGATAAGACCTGTGTTATGCTATGGGTGTGAAACATGGACCCTAACTCAAGCGTCCACGAACTTTTGAACGCCTTCGTAAAACGAGTCCTGAGTTGAATAATCGGAGCGAAGCTAGACGGAGACCAATGGCAAATTCGATACAACCATGAACTGTATGACATTTTTGACGAACCGGAGGTCTCAAGGATTGTAAGACTGCGGAAGCTGCAATGGGCTGGGCACATGAATCGTATGGACGAAGACAGTTCATCGCAGTATCGACGAAGACAGTTCATCGCTGCACGGATTTTCAAATTGGTGGGCGCGGTCGATGGACCAAGACATTTGGAGGCGCTATTTGCAGGAAGCGAAGGCCCGAGAGGGCTGTAGTGCCACGAAGAAGAAGAATACTTTGGCAGAAGCGTTCAGTAAATCTAAGCAACAATTATCTGAAGCAACTCTCCTTTATTTTCGCCTCTGTGAATGCTCGACTATCTTCAGTAGTTGACGCTTCTGACTTTGCTTGTGAATCTCCAAAAACTATGTTCGAGAAATTATATTATTCTAGGAAGATTTAATAGCCGGAAGCCCAGTAATTGCATTTATTCAAACTGATGTTCGGATATTTTCAATTAAATGTTTGATACCATTCGAATCGTACACCATAAGTGTGTACTCTGCTTACATTTTAATATAAAATTTCAACTATTTACAAATATAGTATGAAATGAAGTTTTATTAGAGATAATTTATTGCTATGGTCTATGAAAAATACGAACCTATATGGAACTCCATGATAATCACACATGCAGGCATATTGTGTACTGAAACCACCGCACGGGCCCACATTTCGCGGATCGGCTGGTCTCAATTCATCCGAGAATATCGGTTCACGTTCTGCTGGTTGAATATCAATCTGAAAAATATGGAAAATAAGCACATACGGAGAAAGAGGGAGAAACAACATTTTTTAATCAAAGTCACATATGAATATCATCTACTTTGTATGTAATGTATGAAAAATGAAAATTAAATGCAGTACTCGTCGATTAAGAGTTTAGGTCGTGCAAGCCGGTCGTTGATGTTACTGTTGGATGTCTCCTGAACGTTATTACTGGTGGCGTCGTTCAGACTACTATTGGAGATTATCATTATTTTATGGTATGTCAAATAGAGGAGTATGTATCGATTGTGGATAGATGTAGATGGATGCTATTAGAATCAGGAAATTGTGTTCGTTACTATGATTATCATATGGGAATAAATCATATGATTAACGAGTTATTGCATCGTCGTATGGTAGAGAAAGTCCTCGACTAAGATTGAGAAGACATAAAATGTTGAATATTTAATCATGTACGGTAAATGGTTCATAAAGACTGCGATAATTTTAATCCAAAGACTAATGGCCATTTGACGAGGGATGAGAATAGAGAAAATATTGCAGATTTCAACTAGACAGCATAATTTAGTATAGAATATTATTGCGAGGTTCTCAGTACGTCATTAAGTTATTTAATCTCGATAAATGTAATTAAATGAAGAGGAACACGTATTCATTCGTAGTGTCACAATGCAATTTAATTGGTAATATGCTACGAAAATATTTATCCCTACCTCAAAAAAGAAACAAAAACCCGTTCAAAACAATTAAAAAAGGAAAATCGTCTTTGTAAATTTTTACTTCAGTAGACGAACACACAACAATGTGTACGTGCAATCTAATAATCGTAATTGAAAAGACAAAAATTTTCATGTGAAGCGATTCGCGCTCTGTGAATAATAAAAACATTGAGATGTGAAACCACGGCCCCCATGGAGCCAAGGGGCCATAGCAACTCTTGTCGTGGCTTATGGAATAATAAGAGTATACAAAACTTGAGCTTTAATGCCGTCCTTTCGTCCCACCGGAGACATTTTGTAATATTCGTCTTGAGCTGGTGCCAGTGGTTGTGTTGACTGGTGGTAATTATTCGTGACAATGATGACAGTGACATCAATGGAAGGCTCAAGTGTAATGGAAGAAGCTTCCATTCAAATAAAACACGGTTCTGTGCAAAGTGGGTCAGCTGTTATGTAATCATCACATCATATGGGATTGAGACAGTGGATGGTGCTTAAGAAGTAGTAGAGGTAGAGATGAAAGTGAAATGCGACACTTGTAAATTACAAAGAATTTTATTTGGCAGTTCATATCGAAGCTTAATTTGTATAAATATATGATAGTGACAATCTCACGATTTTCTTGAGACTGACATTAGGGTCACGAAATAAGATGCTATCTAAATATAAATAGACCTTGTGTGATCGATTTTAGATCATTTTCTCGAGAGCAATTTACCTATTGCGGAGAGTACGACATACGAGTATAGTCGTATAACGAAATTTGTAACCACGCTAGAGGTCGCAATTTTGCTTCGAATTTCGCCAAATTTTTAGGGAAAGGTTTATCGCGTAAATATAAGCTCATTAACTTTTTCTCTCCGTAGCGCTATGGCCTCTCTCGGGGCTTCGCTTCCTGCAAATCGCGCCTCCAACTGTCTCCGTCCATTGACTGCGTCCTCTAATTTCGAAATCAGATCAGCGATGAACTGTCTTCGTCGACCGAGTCAGACCAGCATTTCTTCGGTTTCCCCACTGGTCTCCAGCCTGCATTTGTCCCAACGAATACATTTTTGAGTATCCGTTGTTCG
Source organism: Odontomyia ornata (assembly GCA_963969285.1). NCBI lineage: Eukaryota > Metazoa > Arthropoda > Insecta > Diptera > Stratiomyidae > Odontomyia > Odontomyia ornata. Next base: position 154,982,375 of record OZ017738.1, on the reverse strand, counting down.
TCCATACTGTTCAGCAATCGAGGAAACTGTTGTGACGTCTCTCACGTGGACTGCAATTTGCATTAACCTCACTTGGCAAACAATTTTTGAAGCGGATTGAAAGACGATTTTTCGTATCCAAGAAAAAGCCTCAATGGGCTTTTCAATGAATTATTATTTTACTCTATTCTCTTTGACGGCTTGAGGAAGAAAAGAAAGAACATCGAAAGATCTCCACTGCTTCTTACATGTCACCTGCTATAAAAAAGTTCAATGTCTTGTATGTTGCATTGAAAGCGTTCAATGTTTTGAATACGTGTGCAAATTCAAAATTTTAAGGTAATTTTAATGATAAATTTTATCTATATTCAATCGAGTTGCATTTCGCAACACACTGGGCCGGCGAGGAAACTTCGTTTTCCGGAAATTTGACGATGTAACGGACGTTGCGTTCGATGTCACCATCAGTTGTACTTACTTCGACATTTCTGATGATTCCACGTCGTCCAGGCATAAGCTTTGTGATCCGACCCATTTTCCATTTCATCGGAGGCAGATTCTTCTCGTGAATCAACACTAACTCACCAATTTTAAGTGTAGTTTGTTCTCGAAAGCCAATTGGTCTTTTCTGGAGGTGATGCAAGTAGTCTTGATACCATTGATGCCAAAAGTTTTGCTTGATTTGCTCAGCAAGCTTCCACTTGTCGAAACGACTAGCTTTGAAATTGATTAGTTTTTCAGTAGTTCTTGAGAATGCTTCTCTTCCATTGAGAAAATGAGATGGTGTGAGCGCACGAAAGTCGTTGGGATCATCGGACATTGGTATTAATGGTGGAGAATTCAGAACAGCTTCGATTTTACAAAGCATTGTATAAAATTTTTCGAAGTTCAGAGGTGTATTACTGAGGATACGCTTGAGATGATGTTTCATACTCTTGACTCCAGACTCGTAAATTCCTCCTCCGTGGGGTGCTAGTGGCGTTGTGAATTTCCACTCAACGGATCTGCCATGAAGGAAACTTTTGATTTGATCCTTTGACTGCTCATGAATTTTCTTGAACTCATTGTTGGTGCCATGAAAACACGTACCATTGTCGCTGTAAATTACACTTGCGTGATTTCTTCGAGAAGTGAAGCGATCAAAAGCGGCGATGAATGCTTCGGTTGACAAACTAGAGACCAACTCAAGGTGGATTGCGCCCCTCGACATGCATTTGAAAACTGCAATGTAATATTTTTCCAGCGACGAACTTCTCAAATTTCCACTCTTGATCCAGAAGAATCCAGTATACTCGACTGCAGTAGCTGTGAATGGTGGGTGCATAACGACTCTGTCAATTGGGAGATCACCCATAAGCTGTTTCACTGTTTCAGCTTTTGCTCTGAAACACTTCATGCAGTTGATTGTGACTTTTCTGATGACTCGTCTAGCGTTGACCGGCCAATATTTCTGTCGAATGATTGAGAGAAGCGTTGACTGCGGTGGATGAAGATTTTCATTGTGAAAGTGGCGAACAAGAACTTCAGTGAAATGACAATGAGGCAGAATTATTTGATGTTTCTGCTCATATGTCAATTCGGAACTGGCTTCGAGGCGACCTTGAACTCTCAACATAAAATTGTCATCCATGAAGGGTGTCAAAGCTTTGAGTTGAGAACTGCGAGGGATTTCTTCAAGAAAATTTTCCAAGATTTCTCCCTTTTCCTTTGCTTTCTTGATTTTTTCGTTCCACTTGAACAAAATCTTGTATTCTTTCGAAAAGAATGATTCTTGCAGAATTCTTATGATGGTGAATTTGGCTTGTGTTTGCTCATCGATTGAAAAATAACCAATGATTTTCGAAACACGTTTTTGAGCGTTATGAATGAAACGCTTGATAAATGCGAAAACATTTATCAATTTTTTCAATTCACTTCTTGATTCGATTTTTGAGACGAGTGACGGTACTTGTGACACAGTCAATGTTTTCTTTCGCTCAGCCAGAATTTCAGGAGCACCTTTGTCGATTTCAAGGATTGAGACCGGCCATTCAGATTCACTCAACTGAAGGAAATGTGGTCCATGCCACCATAACTTATTTTCACTCATTTCAGCAGGCAAGAGACCGCGGGAAATGATATCGGCAGGGTTGACTTCACCAGCAATGTTCTTCCAAATGAAACCTTGAGTGAGTTCTTGGATGATCGCGACACGATTGCCTACATAGGTTGACAAAGCTGAGCTGTTTTGCATGATCCAGTAAATGACAATTGTTGAGTCGCTCCATAACGTGACTGATTCAATTGTGGAACGAGGAATTCCTAGAATTCGATGTACAAGCTCTGACAGCAACAAAGCCGCACATAACTTTAGTCGAGCAACAGATTTCTTGTTTTTCGGTGCAACTCGGGATTTTGCGCACAAAAGTGAGACTAGGACTTCACTTTTGTCGTTCATTGAGCGAAGATAAATACAACAACCATAACCGTCTTCTGAAGCATCGCTGAATCCGTGCAAATCGATTTTCACAGGCTTTTGAATAATGCAATGTCGTGGAACTTGGAGACTTTTCAAAGCGGGAAAGGTCGACGCGAATTCATTCCAAGCTTCTTGAATTTTTGCTGGAATTCGTTCATGCCAATCTGCACCAGCAAGTTCCTTCATGAAAAGCTTGGCGATAAGCACAATGGGTCCAATGAGTCCAAGCGGATCGTAGATTCCAAAGATGCATCCGAGAAGTTGAGCTTTTGTTAGGGGTCCCTCTTTCATCGGTTGAAAATCGAAGACAAATACATCGTGTTTCGCGATGTAAACCCGGCCCAACGCTTTAAAAATTTCATCGTCACCTTCTGGTAAATTCAAATCTTCGACTGGTATGTCTTTGAGTGCTTCAGGAAAGTTTGAGAAAATTTTCCTGAGGTGCATTCCAGCTTGAGCGAGTATGAACTTGATGTTTTTCACAAGTTTTGCTTCCTTTTCGATCGTAGCTACACTGAATTCAACATCATCAACGTAAATTGAATCGAGAAGAAATTGGCATTCTTCGGGAAATTCGCTCTTGAAGATGTTCGCGAGCTCAACGATGCAGCGAGTCGCAAGAAAAGGTGCTGCTGCGGTACCAAATGGAACCGAAGCAAATTCATAGTATTGGATCGGTTCATTGGGATTGAAACGCCAAACAATTCGTAAAAACTTACGATCTTCAGGATGTACCCAGACTTGATAGTACATTTTCTCACACAGCTCTTCTCGAAGTCGAATTGAAATGTCAAACGATTCTGGCTGCACAACAGGTCCTTTGAACATTGCGTCGTTCAATGAAATACCAGATTCAGACTTTGAGGAGGCTTTGTAGACTGGACGAAGTTTCGTCGTGTTGCTTGTGAGTTTCAAAACTCCATGATGAGGCATGAAGTAGGTTTTTTCATCCTTTTTGAGCTTCGCTTTAACTAGAAAACCTTTGTCGATTAATTGTTGAATATACTCACAATACAACTTCTGTCGCAACGGATCCTTGAGTCTTTGAGATTCATTGGCATAAAACTGTTTGGTTGCTTTCGATAAATTGCTTCCAAGTTGTTTGATTTTGTCGTTGAAAGGAAATCTGACTTGAAACTTCCCGTCATCCAAGCGAATGGTTGAATTTGCATACAGATCTTCAACGTATTTTTCTTCTTGTGACAAGATTTTCGCCTTTGGCAACTCTTCACATTCGATGAAACGATTCATTCTTGCAGAAAGTTCATCGAATTCAGATCGAGAGATTTCAGAAAACGCACTTGCTTGCCGCTGTGGATATGGCATTGCAGACAGAAACGTTGAGCAGCACAAAGAACTTGAAGAATTTCGCTGATTCTTTCTCCCTGGCATGGCACCGTCAACTGTCCATCCAAGTTTCGTCTCATGCAAGACAATCTTTTCGTTGAGACGGAGCTGTTTATTTAGATCAATCTCGTTTCGAACCAACAAGCCAAGCAGCAAGTCGGTTGGCGCTGACACGTTGAAGTTTGGATCAGCAAGGAAAATTCCTTTGGGAATTTTGATTTCATCTTTCCCGATTTGATATGATGGTAAGCTTCCAGTCACCTTGGGTACGATTGCGAATGATTGAGAAAGCTCATATGGTCCGTACAATGAACAAATCGTTGCTTGAACTCCTCTGTGAATGAACATTGGACTTTCTCCGCGCCCCTCGACACGAATGTTGATGTTTGCTGACGAAAAATTTCCCCTTTTCGACAAACTTTCGCTCATGTAACTCAAGTCGCTACCTTGATCCAACAATGCTCGAGCCAAGAAACATTCGCCATCGTCGTCAAGGATTCGAACCACTGCAGTTTGAAGGATCGTGCGTTGCACCGGAAACAACGTAGAAGTTAAAGTGCATGAAATTCCAGCAACAAATAATGCAGCGGCAAAGTGAGATGCTTTTTGCTCAAAGGGTTGAAATTCGTCAGTCGAAGTCGTTTGTGATTGTGATGTGTCCCTTTTTGACAGATGAAGCATTGTGTGATGTTTCCTTTTGCAAACTTCACAAGAAATTGCAGCTTTGCATGATTTTGTTTCGTGTTGGACACTGAAGCAATTTTCACAAAGCTTTCGTTCACGAACAAAACGGCGGCGACTTTCAACTGTGTACTCATTAAACAGATCACACTCGTCCAACCAATGATTTGATTCACACAAGCGGCATTTCGGTGTTGACCTTTTTTTTTCGGTTGACGTTTGGCAGTGTGAGTTGAAGCGATTTGCGGCTGTTTAGACTCGCCTTTGCGTTTATTTCCCAGTTTTTGCTGAAGTGTAGCCAGATGAGTTGCGTTTTGTGCGTTTGAAGGTAAATCGGAAAGATTTTCCCAGTATTTTTTAGAAACTCACACAATTCGGCATACGTCACGTTGACATTGCTGTTGGGTTTGCGCCACTCCTTCAAAGTTTGTTCATCTAAAGCGTTTGAGATGAGATGGATGACTACAATTTGAGCAAATGTGTTGTTATCAAGCTTAAACCCTTGGTTCTCCAAAGCTTGAATGTTTGATTGGAAGATATCCATGATTCGTCGAAGCTCCCTCGATGTGTCTTTCTTCATAGATGAAACTTTGAGAATGTTGTTGATGTGTGACGATACAATCTTTCTTTTGTCACCGTAGCGATCACAAACTTGTTTCCATGCAAACTCGTAATTCTTCTCATCGAATGGTTCCTGAGCGATTGGACTGACCTCTCCCGGCGGCAAGGATTTTAAAGCATCGCGAAGAATTGAAAATTTTTCACAATTTGTAATTGGTTGGCTGTGTACTAATGCCACGTAGAGCTGACGGAAGGTTTCCCAATTCTCGTACTTGCCTTCGAACTTTGGATTTTCCATTTTCGGTCGAAGCGCTCTAGGTTCGCTCAAAACTTAAGGAGTTGATTGAGAAGTTATGCGGTTTTCAATTTCATCAAGGAACCACGCAAAGAGCATATCAAATTGTTCATTGAACTGTAGAACATCAGCTTCTTCTGTAGCTCGTTGTAACTCATTTTGTTCACCAACAAGTTCGCTTAACGTTTGTTCAAAGTTTGCATCAAATTCGCGTTTGAGTGGTTTAAGATTGTCCAACTGAACACGAAGAAACGATATTGACTGAGTTTCCTTCTTGTAATTGCGTTGAAATTTCAAAATTGCTCCTAACTTCTTTTGAATGAGCCTCTTTTATGTTGCAACATCAAGTTTCGTTTCATTCAATGTTGAATTGTGATGCACATTTGAATGTGAGAATTCCTTTTCTTCAGATTTTTCAATTGCTCGTATCATCGAAGAAATTTTCGAGATGATTTCTTCAACGTTTTCATGAAATGCTTGATAGTCAGCTTGATGCTGTGTCAGTTCATTGTCTGGAATTATATCCAAGACTATTAAATTTATTCATCGAGGTTTGAATTAATGCATATTTGGTTTTGAGTTCGTCTAAAGCGATCTCTTTTCCATGACTTTTTGACTCTTCCAGAAAATTTATCACACGCGTGACATTTCCTTTTTGAGCACTTTGCTTTCGTACATATAAGCCTTTCAAGTTGTGTGGCCATTGTCGAATTTCCTAACCTCTTCTGATTGACGGTTCAATGCTGAGGATTTCCACCTCAGTTGAATATCCGGCTCGACTGTTTAGCAATCGAGGAAACTGTTGTGACGTCTCTCACGTGGACTGCAATTTGCATTAACCTCACTTGGCAAACAATTTTTGAAGAGGATTGAAAGACGATTTTTCGTATCCAAAAAAAAAAAGCCTCAATGGGCTTTTCAATGAATTATTATTTTACTCTATTCTCTTTGACGGCTTGAGGAAGAAAAGAAAGAACATCGAAAGATCTCCACTGCTTCTTACATGTCAACTGGTATAAAAAAGTTCAATGTCTTGTATGTTGCATTGAAAGCGTTCAATGTTTTGAAATAATTTACGTTTTCAAATTCAAAATTTTATGGTAATTTTAATGATAAATTTTATCTATATTCAATCGAGTTGCATTGCGCAACACATACGATTCATGTGTCCAGCCCATTGCAGCTTCCGCAGCCTTAGAATCGTTGAGACTTCCACCTCGTCAAAAATTTCATACAGCTATTGTTGTATCGAATTCGCCATCGGTCCCCGTTCAGCCTCGCTCCAATTATTCGCCTCAAGACCCGTTTTTCGATGGCGTTCAATATGTTCGCGGATACTTGGGTTAGGGTCCATGTTTCAAACCCACAGCATAGCACAAGGTCTTATAACAGAGCTGTATAGTTGGAGCTTTGTTTTCCTGTGCATGTAGCTGGTCTTCAAGATGGTCAAAACTGAATAAAATATTTTATTTGAGCTGTATTCTTCGGCGTATTTCATGTCTTTTAGTACCGGTAGTCTGTATTTTGACACCTAAATATATAAATTCGCCCAATTTTCCGATATTATATTCGCCACGTGTGATATTTTGGGTGTTTGATGTATTTTCCCTCAACTAGGTCATGAGCTTTGTTTTATTCTCATTGATTTGTAGCCCTAGAGGGTAAAGTGGTATTATGGGCCCCCATTTAGTTTTTTATAATAAGTTCAGAAAAAAGTAAAGCTTCACCCATTTCTTTAACAGCATGTCTCATTTGTATTTTATCCAGTGAAATTAAGATTTATCAATTTAGGTAATATGAGCCCCATAGTAATAATATAGAAATACCTCGAGGGTGATAAAAAATGGATTTCCATTAAAGAATAAGGAGTATTATTTGAATAGTACAAACTGTATTTTGAATTACATTTATTTGCAAAAATCGCACGCATAGTTTTCTCTTTCACATCCTCCGCACTCATTATGTGCCCACATTTCGCAGACAAAGCACTGCACCCAAACTTCGCCTTGTTTGTCTTCAGAAAATAGTGATTCACAAAACAAGCATGCAACGTCATCTTCTCCAAAGGTCCCCACTCTCATTTCCATCTCTGAAAGACATGAGTCAATAGACTTTATACAATCTGGATCTGTGTCAGATAGCTCCAAGACTTAAACTTAAGAGGCTGACACCAGAAAACTATAGAAGACAACGCATGGCCATTATTTACTTGACCGAAAAGGACACCGAACAATTTCTGAATAAGGGTAAAGTACGAATAGGGTGGGTTGTCTGTAGGATACGGCGAAGAGCAGCGCCTCTTCAATGTTTCAAATGCCTTGGCTATGATCACACCAAACAAGCATGCAAAGGACCCGAAAGGAAATGCGGTGAAATGGGACATAAGAGAAAAGGTCGTACGAAGGTGGCACACTGTATTCTTTGCAAGGATGCTGATCCAAGACATGATTTTGGACACGGCTTGGGATCAAGAAAATGCCGGGTTTTCCAGGAGGCCCTAGCCAAGGCAAAATCATAACTTAAATGACCCGATTCCTGCAACTAAACCTACACCGCAGTTCAACCGCCCAAAATCTGCTTGAGCAGTTTGCGAGGGATATGAAAGCCGACTTTTTGCTGCTGAGTGAACAACACCATGATAAAAGTTCGGCATCATGGTATCCTAATGAAACTGGTACTGCCGCCATTTGGGTTCGAAATAGTGATTTCCAGGCGGAGAGCTGTGGATGTGGAGATGGTTCGGTGCTCAGGGATCACCTTCTTTAGTGTGTACCTAACGCCGAACGAATCGACATCTTTCCAAGCCAAGCTTGAGGCTTTGGAGGGCGCTGTCTCGAATGCAGACGGGAATGTGCTCGTTGGGGGAAACTTCAACGCGAAAGCAATCGAATGAGGCATGCCTCAAACATATCCGCGGAGAAAACGAGTCCTAAAAATGGCGGCCAGGACGGCGCTCGTCGTACTAAACACCGGAAATATGCCGACTTTCCGCCTTATTGGCTGTGAAGGAACCATACTGGACCCACCATTCGCATCGGAGTCCTTAGTACAGAGGATACACAATTGGAGAGTATGAGGGGAGTACTCAGCCAGTGATCATCAGTGCATTCTGCTTGAGATCGATGATGTTGTCTTCCGACATCCGTGCTCTCGGCTTTCTACAATTGGATGGAACATCGGAAGGATGAACGTCGAGAGGTTCGTCGAGATGCTCACAGCAGATGCATCACTGCAGAGAGATTCGGAGAGGACAGAAGAACTGGCAACTCAAGACGTGGTGAACTCAACTATGAGCATCATCACGACTGCTTGCAAAGCTTCTATGCCCCGTCGAAAACCCCAGCACGGCACGCCCCCAGTGTACTAGTGGTCAACTAAAATCGCTGTCACAAGCCTCAGCGTGAGGCTCAACGAGCACAAAACCGCGACGAGGCAAACAACCGGGTAGCAGCATATAAGTCGTCCAGGAGATGCCTTCGCAAATTGATCAATAACAGCAAGGTTCGCTGCTGGTAAGATCTAGTGGACAATGTGAACAAGGACCGGTGAAACTTTGTGCCCTACGGAAACCTTGCATACATGATGGGGAAAAGATGGACGAGATAGTGCGGGCACTCACCCTCGCTCTTCCCGTATGTGGTGATGCCATCCACGGTGAAACAGCAGTCGAGTGTCCACTCTTCACACAGCCGGGACTGAAAGAGGTAGTCCTTTCGCTGAAAGCGAGGAAGGCTCCAGGTCCAGATGGTATTCTAGCTGAGATGTTGCAGCTTATCTATTACCATTGTCCAGACTTGCTAGTCAGCACATTCAACGCTTGTCTACGGGACGGGGTGTTCTCGGTACGATGGAAAGTGGCGAGGCTCGTGTTGATCAGCAAGGGAAAGGGAAATCCCGAATCACTGTCTGCATACCGCCCGTTATGCATGCTAGACACGGCTGGGAAACCGCTAGAAAAACTCATCAAGGGAAGACTCACTGACGCGATTCGTACTGCTGGGGACCTTTCTCCTCGGCAGTATGGCTTTAGAGCAGGACCTTCTACCATTGATGCGATTACAGAGGTGATGAGCGCGGTCCGGAAGGCAGAGCCATAAAGTCGCACCAAGCGACGGATCGTCCTGTTCGTGACACTCGACGTCAGGAATGCCTTCAACTCCGCTAGATGCGTGGATGTCCTCAATACGATGGAAAAGCCTTTTCAAGTTCCAGAATATCTAATGCGGCTTTTGACGAACTACCTAAAGGACCAAAGCCTGCTCTACGAGAAGACATAGGGCCAACGAAGGATGGAAGTTACATCGAGTATTGGCCAGGGATCTATCCTTGGTCCAGACCTGTGGAGCGTATCTTACGACGGACTACTGAGACTGGAGATACCAGATGAGTCGCGCTTGATCGGCGATGCGGATGATGTTGCGGCTCTGGTCGCTGGACGGACCGTTGAACAAGCGCAACTTAGGCTAGGAATGCTAATGCGCCGAGTGAGAAAATGGATGATTGGTCGCGGGTTCAGTTTAGCACTGGAGAAAACCGAAGTGGTCATCTTGACAAAAAAGAGAATCCTTAGAGTAAGGATGATCATTATTGGAGACATATAAATCGAACCGAAGCCAGCGGTGAAATACCTGGGGCTGCTGCTCGACTCGACGATGAGCTTTTTTGAGCAAATCAGGGCAACGGCTGAGAAGGCTGCTTCGCGGGAGTATCGGCTCTGAGTCGACTTATGGTCAACATAGGGGGACCCAGCCCATCAAGAAGACGCCTCTTGATGAGTGCTGTAGGCTCAGTGCTACTCTACGGAGCAGAAGTATAGGGCGACGCTATCCGTAAGGAGGTATACCGAAAGCGTTTGGCACAGATACAGAGAAGAGGAGCACTGAGGATTGCATCATCGTATCCGACAGTTTCTGATTCGGCGGTGAGAGTTATTGCAGGCGTGATACCTGCCGCCTTCCTTGCTAGAGAGCGCCGCGCTATTTACCTGCGCCGAAACGAGGATGCGAGGGAGATGGTTGGCCGCGAGGAGAGACAGCGCTCGCTCAACGATTGCCAGCAGGGAAGGTGGACTGCGCGCCTCATCCCGGATGTGAGACCGTGGCTAAATCGAAGGCATGGTGAGACTGACTTCTATCTGACCCAGCTTTTGAGCGGGCACGGGTGTTTTCAGTCTTACCTTCACAAGATTGGTAAGTCACGGTCCCCCGATTGTCGGTTTGGCCCAGGGGAGGAAGACAATGCCTGCCACACATTTTTTGCGTGCACAAAATGGTTCAAGCTGCGAAGGGACCTCTACAGGGAGACGGGAGAGCTCACCCCGGACAAAAGATAAAAGGAACTCACTGCTGCCGGGGGTGCTGAGGCTGGGGGATCGCTTTTCTAGCGCTTCCTCTTCCTCTCTCCCCTCCCGCTAGAAGAGGGGTTCCCCAGCCTAAAGACACCTCACGGCGTAACAAAACAAAGTCTGGCCCGAAGTAATGTGTCAAACGGTCCCAGGCTAGGTTCTCAGGTTGACCGGGGAGGTGGCTAGAGGGTAGTCCAGTCGCCTTCTTGCGAGCATGGGAAGTTCCGCACTCTATGCGTAAATGGCATTTACCTCCCAAGCATAAAAAAGTGTCTATCGTTTTTTTTTTAGAGTGTTTACGTTTTTTTGTTTACTTTATGCTTTTTAGCATACTTCCGCAGGTCTGAGTCTTCTTTACATTTCTTATTCTTTTCTTTCTATTTTTGTAAATCTTGTTTTATTTTTAACATTTCTTTGTATGGCGAAGATGTCATCAATTCAGCTTTGGAAGTTTTTAGTCCCTTATTTGTTATTTTCTTTAGCCTTAGGTACAGGCCAAATATCGTTTGGAGAGACAACATTTTTCACAGGATGAGATGTGCATACACCAGAGGGCCCTGCTTCCTCTAAATCTTTTGCATTTGGCTGCAGGCGTTGAATCTCAGAGCCTGAGTCTTGAATGGGGGATGGACCTGCTTTAGCACATATTGCTTCAGAATGTTGTGGAGTACAAATTGTGCCAAATCTTTTTCTTCACTCATTGACTTTTTGTCCTTACCTTTTTTCAATATTTCTAAGTCAAGGTGATCGTCAGTTGAGGGGGCAAAGTCTGCATTTCAAAATATATTCCTGTTACAGAGAAAGATTCTCGTGGACTTAAATTCATTAGCTGCTATTGTTTCAGTCTGACAAATTAAATACGATTTCGCAAATGACTCACAAATGTCATATGGCCCAACAGGTCTTCCTCTGTGGAGCATTACTGTCGAATGGCTTCACTGTGGTGGAATTTCAAAGCACCAATAAAGGATAAGAAATTTTGTTTAAGGAATGCTGGTGTCCTATGTGAAAGAACTACATTGTTCTTTCACCCGAGCATTTTAGCTATCAACTTAATAGCATTTTTCGCTCGATGGACTTAAGCTGGTTCCAGGATATGGGCTGGTTCCATTAAAAATCTCGCAGTTTCGTACGAGTTGACCGATATACTCCTCAGGAGCTGCCACATCAGTCACCTCGGGGTAGCTCGACTGCGGGGGTTCCAGGTGACCACGAACCCATATATATATATATATATATATATATATATATATATATATATATATATATATATATATATATATATATATATATATGCTGCACCATGGCAGTGCTGCAAGCTCTATAGAGCAATAATTACCACTATTACGCAGTGGTGGCGAACTTATAAGAATTTTTTTTAGGGAATGCTGGTGTCCTAAGTGAAAGAACTACGTTGTTCTTTCACCCGAGCATTTTAGCTATCAACTTAATAGCATTTTTCGCTCAATGGACTCCAGCCCATATGCTGGAACCACCTGAAGTCCATCGAGCGAAAAATGCTATTGAGTTGATAGCTAAAATGCTCGGGTGAAAGAACAATGTAGGCTCGTGGTCACCTGGAACCCGCGCAGTCGAGCTGCCCCGAGGTGACTGATGTGGCAGCTCCTGAGGAGTATATCGGTCACCTCGTACGAAACTGCGAGACCAATAAAGGGTTTGTCAAGTGGCTGAAGCTAATGCGATGTGTGGGGTGGTAAACTCAGTATTATCATATGATTTTCTCGCGCTAGGTCAATAAAACTTTAATATTTTTGATATGAGGATTGTGACCATCTAGAACTTAAAGCACCGGGTCCTCCTTGGTTGGTTCGGTTTTTTCGATCAAATGCTTGTGCCGTTCAGTGAATGATTAGACTGAATCCATCCGGAAGCATCGCATCTGGCAATGAAACCTGGCGGAGCACCCTTCATGAGAGCATCTGTCATATTTTTGCGAGGAAAGATTAAAAGTGGCGGAACAAATGTTCCCCCATCACTCATACAACATACCACAGTCACTAAAGATCCTCTTTCAGCTGAACTTAATGCGCTAACTTGTCGTTCTCCTTTGAGCCCAATGACACGCGGAATTTTCGACTGAACAACAAAAATTCCACTTTCATCAACATTGAACACTCTATCTGCAGGATACCTGTGTTTCTTGAGCTCAGCTTCTAGAAGGTCAAAATGCGCATAGACAGCTTCCTTACTGAGTCCATTTGCTCTAGAAAACGATATAGCTGTGAGTTTCAGCAATGATAAAACTACCTTATGGCGATTCATAAAATGATCAAACCACGCTTTACCTGCTAGTCCTTGTGTGGATGGATGCCGTATTCCATTTTTTCACAGGGCTCGTAAAATATACGACGAACATCTTGCCTGGTAAGTCCGTGGAACTTACTTTCCATAATAACTACATATTCAATTAATTTATTTTCAAGTGCGTCATCCATGATCGGCTTACGTCCTCATTTAAGTCCTGCTGCTTTTGATGGCGATGCACGAGTAGCGCATGGTATGTTGAATTGTTTTGCTGCTCGTTTTTTTTCTTGGCATCTACGAAAATCAAGGAAAAGCAATATGTAATGTACATAATATGAGCCTTTTCCATTCGGTTGCTCATATACTGAACACGCTTAGGGGCCCATATTAGAACGCTCACTGTATTTGGAGAAAAATAAGCAATCCATGCTGTTTTGTGGAGCAAAGTTTAACCTCAATCAAAGTTTTGTTATCCTTAAGTACTGCTGATTAGCACCAATTAATTATAATATATCTCAAACACTAATGAAAATTTTGATATGTAAATTTGAATAGATGTCACTGACAGTACTACTAACCTAAAAAAATTCTCCGAATCCTTCGACGCGCGCAGTTTAAATTCAAATGTCACCTTATTTTTTGGTCACAGTAGTATGCCTCAAAATCCTCACCGTACAATAACTCTAGCAGTACCGGCTGTCCCTGAAGGACTCAAGGATGCGATCAATTCTCTCGTTTTTTGGATGTTCGGCACGATTTTGCCTTAAGGTATCCATTAAATTACAATACTCTTATCGAAAAAGTGACTAATCTACTTGATAACGTATTGAAACTCGCCTCAGAAACGAAGATTTTAGATAGTACTCTTCCTGAAGAAAGTAGTAACTGCTGAGCTAAGAAAAATCAAATTTTTTTGAAAACCTTGTACTTTAGCATGGGATAAAACTCCAAGTGCTATTTTTATATTTACAAAAGACTTTTTTTGGGTAAAATTAAGCGGTACCCTCGATTTGGAATTACGGCTTCTACGTGGATGCCCCATTCTTAGTTTTTTTTTTTTTTTTTTTTTTTTTTTATTTATTGGAGAAAAAACAGTAACAGTTTATGTATATAAAAATAATTCATATGTTTCGTTTGAGTTTAACAAGTACAAACTGTAACCTAAGGCATTTCTCACAGAAAAATAAATGTGTAAATTCAAACTCTTAGCAATATAAAAAACAAATATGTACAAATAAGCATGACGATAGAAAAATTGAAAGCGAAAAAAGAAATAAGAAATTTCAAGCATTATAAAACTTAGAATTAAAAACTAAAATGAAATGAAGTGTGCTAATACTACTACTACTACTACAAAAAAAAAAAAAAAAAAAAAAATCATATCAAGTTGGCATTTAAAACATATTTTAGATCACGCTTAAAGCATTGCTTACTTTTATCATCAAATAAATCGACCAAATCACCAATATTATTATAAGTATTGCACATTCTATAAAGGGGCGCTCTCTGACCTGAGTTCGTCTGGCAAGTAGGCAAAGCGAATAAGTATCTAGATCTGGAATTGACACGTGGTACACGGAAATTAATTTGAGATAATAGATCAGGACAATCGTAATCAGATACACAAATGTTTCGTAGCGTCATCACATCGAGGAGAATTCGTCTTTCTTCTAATGTCGCCAGCTTCAAAAACGTCAAACGCTCCAAGTAAGTTTGTTGCGTATATTTTAATCTGTAGAATAACCATTTTGAAAATTTGCGCTGAAGAATTTCTATATGATTTTTATATAAATCATAGTGCGGGTTCCAAACTGCAGAAGCGTATTCCAAATGTGACCGAACCAGAGTTTCGAAGAGAATGACATAGGTGTGTGGATTTTTAAAGCATTTTGTTACCCTAAACATGAAACCTAGCATTTGGTACGCTTTATTACAGATCATTTCAACGTGGGCGTCAAATATTAATTTAGAATCAAAGATTACACCTAAGTCCCGAATATTTGAGACTCTACTAAGACTTTGGTTGCCAAGTGAATAGTCAAAATTAATTTGTCTAATTTTCCTAGAGAACGTTATAACCTTGCATTTATCTGTGGCAAGAGATAGTTTATTCAGTGTGCAGTAAAGCGCAAATCTATTAAGATCTTCTTGAAGCAATAAACAATCTCTACGACTGCGTATAAGTTTGTATATCTTCATATCATCTGCGTACAAGAGAACTTTAGAGTGCTGGAAGCATTTATCTATGTCATGGATAAAAATGGTAAAGAGCAATGGTCCAAGGATGGATCCCTGTGGAACTCCTGAAGATATAGCGCAAGGTGAAGATGAAAATCCATTGAGAACCACTGATTGATGTCTAGATTCAAGATATGAAGAAAACCATCGGAGGAGATTTCCCTTTACCCCATTAAAATATAGCTTTCTGAGAAGAACTAAATGATCTACTTTATCAAAAGCTTTGCAAAAATCAGTATAAATACTATCTACAGAAAGCCTCAGATCCACAGCCTTAAATAAAAAGTTCGCATATATTATTAAATTTGTAGTTGTAGATCGTGCTCTAATGAATCCATGCTGTTCAATAGGGATAACACTTTTAATCAATGGATAAAGCTTGTCATGTACTAATTTTTCAAATAATTTGGCAATAGATGATAGAATTGATATAGGCCTGTAATTTTTTACATCGTCTTTGGCACCAGTCTTATGTATTGGTGTGATATTAGCGGTTTTCCAGAAATGTGGAACAAAGCCTTCAGAGAGACTTTTGTTGAATATTATGGTGAGAGGTACGTATAGCTCATTGGCAGTAATTTTCAGGAAGTATGGTGAGATTCTATCTGGGCCAGCACCCTTATTGACATCAATACTTTCCAATCCGAGTTTTACATCCATTTGAGAAAGAGTCAAGTCTGATACGCAGATATTATGAGCGTTCAAATCGTTGACGAAATTTTTAGTGTCATATGAGTTTTGGTCTGAAGGAACAAAAACTGATAGAAAGTAAGATGAAAACATATCACAAATAATCGTAGGATTGCTTGAAGTTTGATCCTCAAATCTCATGGTTGAAGGGTAGCCTACTTTGTCACTTTTAAAATTGTGAGTAAACTTCCAAAAAGATTTAATATTATTACGAACAGAGTTCTCTACACTCATAATATACAGTTTGTGGCAGCGTTCTAATAATTTTTTGGCGTTTGCCCTAGCCTGGGAGAAATTCTCGTAGTCAGATTTGTTCCCATACGTTTTCCAGCGTTTCCAGAACTTGAGTTTAAGTTTAAGTTCCTTTTTAAGGTCGCTGGAGAACCAACTAGGATACTTATTTGATTTCGCGTTCATATGAGGGACATAAGCATCCAAAATATCATACAATATTGTATAAAAAGTATTTGTTGCATCCTGTGTATTAAGAACCTTAAGAGTATCTTCCCAATCAATGCTTCTAAATGCTTGAAAGATGCCTAAGTAGTCGCCCTTGCGGAAGTTATATTTAGGCAACTTATTACTGCGCAACGACGAGAATCGATGAAAAATTTTGAATTCACACTCGAAAGGTGGATGCTGTGGATCTATGCCGATAAGCGGAAGAGTACTTTGGCTGATATCACATTCTATATTTGTGAACACCAAATCAAGTAGTTTGTTATTAATATTTTTCAACGTGTTGCACTGTTTCAAGTTTAAAAAAGACATTACGCTACTGATGTAGTGCGGCACTTCAAGGATAGTATTCTTGTTTGATTCGAGATGCCAATTTATATTTGGTTGATTGTAGTCACCAATAACAATAAAATCATGATGCGATAAATTTGTGGATATATCATTTAGCTTTTGAAAGTGATTTTCGTAAATAGCCTGGGGTGTCGAGGGAGGAATATAACATGCTATCAAAACTACGCCATTACTTGGTGAGGGTAGAAATAAAACGATTTCTTCTACCGAGTGATTCTCGTAATTATATAACCTGACGCAGGATATCATCTTTTTTATTGCAATTAATACGCCACCCCCATCTTTTTTGTTTGAAGTCATGGACGACCGATCTTTTCGATAAATGATGTATCTATCATCAGTAATTTCACTATCACGTATGCCATCCCTGAGCCAAGTTTCTGTTAAGATAATTACATCAAAGTCAGAATTTAGAATACTTAAACGCAGGTCATAGAGCTTGTTTCGAATGCTGCGACAGTTCTGATAGTAAATACTGATAGTATTCAATCTATTCATTGTGATGGTCTAATATAGATTAAATGAAAATGATGATCTTTTATGATAAAATATTTTTCGTAATTATCTCGATGAGAAAGACAATGGTGCAAGTAAAGCACATATTTGAAAAGAATAAAAACGGTAGTCATTAAATTGCCAACTTGATTGTTACATAAAGCTATACGCAAAAACTGCAAACTATAGTGATAATAGTCCAATTTGAAACGAAAACAAAATAATAACATACAAGAACAAAAGGTGTAATTGAGTAAATAAGCATAAGCTAGTCACTTTATCTTTAAAATATCATTCTCATCTTTAATTTTAATCACTTTTGCGGTATCAGTTTTACGAACATAGATATTCAAGTTCCTCACCCACACATACTTGTATCCCATGTTTGAAGCCGCTTTCCTTGCCTTGCTATACAAGATTTTATTCGTTAATGTGAGGTGTTCATTAATATAGAACTTGCGCACGGGCTGTGAACTAATTCCAATTTGGTCGGAGGTGAAATCGTAAGTGATCGGAGTACAAGCAAAATCGTCTCGCGTACCGCGCGTGTTAATCGAGCATCGGCGTCATTTTCCAATGTCAATTCCTTTGGTAACTTACCTCGGCCTCGACATCGTCGGCGCGTTGTGGAAATTTTTTTGTAGTGGGCCCTTGTGCTGGGGTAAAAGAAACTAACTCACGATACCGCAACGCTAGCATGCAAGCGCATTCATGCGTCCTCCGTCAAGGCTAATTCCGGCGAACACTAATATCTTCGCTTGCTGAGGCAGCAGACTATCGCTGCAGTCTTTTACGGACATTTCCATCACCAGAAAACACTACCTGTTCTTGTGGTCAAATGTGCTGAATGACGCCAAGTATGTTCGAGGCCCAACGTTGCTGGATTAGAACATGATCGATCTGGTTTTGTGTGATGCTACAAGGTGATATGATCATTATCACCCTTTGGTCGTGTGTCCGTCCACCCATCTGCGATACGTTCTGATTTTAAACCAGCACGTATCATAACTGAAGAGGCTTATAGTCCGTCCGAAGAGCCACTCGAAATAAATTTCGTTGACGCCAACGAGACTTGAACCAGAGACCTTCGGCTTACGGGCTTAGTGCTCTAACCACTAAGCAACGCGGACTACTTAGATTTCTGTTACAGGCAAAGTCAATCAGGCGCTGGCCGTTGTTATTTGTTTCATTGTGGAGGAGTTGTTCCACGATGAGATATCTCATTACCAACCTTAGCGTTGAAATCATCCAGAATTATTTTTGTTTCGTTTGTAGACAATGAGTCGACCAGTCTTTCCAAGCTATTGTAGAACGTTTCCTTCATTTTTTTGTCCTTTTCTTTGGTCGGGGCGTGAACATTTATCAGCCAGATTTTGAAGATGACAACTAGTGTTCGAAATATTTGTATTTGGATTATTAATTATAAAAAGCGCTTTTTAATTGGAAAATTAAATTTACTTGTTTATTTATAGGCGGTATTACTTCCGAAATTAACATTCCATTAGAACAGTTATTTTAAAGGAACGGCAAAATATCACGGCTGAGGAAACATCTAGATTACAAGAGGTTATTCGTAGGAAGAGATATCCAACAAGCTATTGAGGTGCGTTATTTGATATTGCAAGATGGTGAATGTTAAGCTAAACTCATAATTTATTTCAGATGCACGCAGACTTTTTTAGAGTGAATTTCAGTACTTGATGTGAAAAAGGATTTTTTTGCTATTTTTAAGGTCGGTGAATATATTTTAAGTAATATGATTTGTTATAATATAGTCCACGGAACGCACAATGAAGGCCTTTGCATTCATACTAAAATAACTCTGAAGTAATCATATTGTGTACGCAGACTTGATTGAGTATGTGTATAATTCAGTGCATTAAAAATGCTTTGGATTATGTTGTTATTTTCTCCGTCTGTGGAATCAAAAAGTAGCAATCACATAGCATGAGAATTTACACAACAGATAATTTTTAGGTACAATTGAGTCTAGATTCAATGCTCCCTCCGACTTCTATATCTACCGCTCAAAATTTTAAATCTCTGCTTATGATACTCATAATGTAATACGTTTAAATGAAAATTTCATTAGTTTCATAGTAAAAAAATGCGGCGATTAAATTCTTCTTCGATATAAGAACAATCTTTCAGATACTGCTAGTACTATCTTCAAGATAGAAATGCCAATGAAAAGAATATGCAAAATCGTCGATACATAACTATTAGTATCCATCTGTTTATATGACAATAATATCCGTAAACATATTGAATAACATGCAAATAGGAAATGGGAAAATTACAAAAAGAAGTCTAACACATCACAAGGAAAAGTGACTAGTGGACAACAATCGCGCTTTTGTAGCTATAACCAAAGGAAACCGAAACAATGTATTGTGTTCTATTTTTTCCATTTGTTTGAAACGTCTTCTGCAGTGGTTGACCTACTTTAGTTTTGTGTAAACATAATAAAAGCAGAAGAGCACATCCGACAATTTTCTAGGTTACGTCATAAACAAGAAAATTGGATTGTATATGAATAAAAGGGAATGTGTTTTTCGATTCTATACGATGTTAAAGTTATTATCTAAGCACGCATTACATTCAACTTTAAATATGCATACAATAGACATAATAATCGTTAGCATACTTTAGGAATAGTGTTAGGGATTTTCAAACTCTACGTCTAGCACTCGTTGCGTGTAGACGTCTTTTTAATTCGCTCCTGTCAAGAATTTTTATAAATTAAAATAATTTTTAAAAACGTCACTTAGAAAGTAATTTTATAAAGAAACTTTACATCGTCGAACTATTCGAACAATTTATCGTGTATCTGGATTTTACCTGCGAGAAAGTTTCAAAAAAGAAGAAAAGATTTTTCACCGGGGGGATGGAGGAGCCCGACGGCTTCCCACCGCTGGGGGACCCAGAGCCAGGTATTTCGAAAATTACAAATGATAAAGTCATCAAACGAAAAAATGAAATAGACAACTGTGAGCATGGAAAGCGTTTTACGCTTTCAAGCGAATATTATGAAAAAGTAACCAGGGAAAATACAAGGGTTACGAAACAAAACGACGAGTTGAAACTCCGTATAAAGTGTTTGGAAGATATGGTCCGGACGTTGTCAAATGGGAGCAAACCAAAAGTGAAGCCACAGAATACGTCCGGCAAAGAAGAGCCAATATTAACTAAGAAGAATGAAAAACAAGAAATAACAACAACAAGCAAGACCAACGAGAAAGCAGTACCAACACAGAAAACTCAAACATATAAAACAAAATCGCAAGACACGAGCAAGCCATCAATCCATGATGCTGAAAATATCCTGAGCGCAGGAGGAGCGAACGACAGCGACAATTATTATGCGGTGCTGTCTGCAATGAACGAAGAAATGGACATCGAGATGGAGAGCAACGATATCATAGGTAATATTGATAGCAGTATAAATTTCATTAAATATTTAAAATTAAAAAATAAGCAAAAGGAGAAGAAGCCAACCGGTGTGTCTGCTGGTTCTCCTAATAAAATTAATAAGGTAAATGAGAAAATTCCTCCAATAAACGTTTTTGGGCAGCGTGGAGAAGATATGGTTCGGTTATTGGCAGCCGAACATAAAATCGAAAACTTTGAAGTTAAGAGAGTGACCGCTAATAAGCTCTCGATCAAGACTAAGACACTGGCTGATTTCAAACTGGCGAAAGATGCTCTTAATAGTGTCAAAGCTCCCCACTTCACATATACGCCAAAGGCGGAAAAAAATCAGACCTTCCTGTTGAAGGGCTTGGACTGTGGGGAGGATACAGTTGCTCTCCTTGAAATGTTGCAGGAAGCAGCACCAACTATTAAGTTCATCTGTGTGAAAAATTTTGCTACAAGGAGATCAACTGTAGAAGGTAAAATATTACCATTTTATTTGGTCCAAATTTCCAACGACAGCAGTCCGAGTGCCCTCCAACAGGTAAGGTACTTAAACTTTAGAGTGGTGAGGTGGGAACGCCTCCAAAAAACTGAGGTCAACCAGTGTTACAGGTGTCAAAGATTCGGTCATTCGACTGCCAATTGTGCAATGCACTATCGCTGTGTTAAGTGCAAAGATATTCACGCCCCCGGTGAACGCAAAGAAAAATTGTATTGTGTAAATTGCGGTATATTTGGTCATCCAGCATCATATCGAGGATGTCCTCGGTATCAAGATGCAAGAGCTAAATTTTCCCCAAAGCAAACCAAAGTAAATCATAATCTGTTACCTCCCAACTTCATCAAACCCGGGTTATCGTTTGCACTTGCTGGCAGAGGACCAGCAGACAACAATGTAAATAAAATTAATAATGTAAGTGGCAATAATGAGCTGCTTCTTAAAATCTACCAGCAACTTGAATCGGTTTCAGATATAATTAATAAACAAGACCAAAAAATCAATTTCGTTTTTCAACGTTTAGGCCAACATGCTCCAAAACAGTTTGTCATCCAGTCACATTCCCATGGATACGATTCGTCTCATCTCGATCAACGTCAACTCCATTGTTACTATACAACGGCGTGATTATCTCCTTGAATTCATTGTTAAGCAAAAGCCTGACATCATGCTTCTCGCCGAAACCCACCTCAATTCATGGCACTCCATGACATCCAAGGATTTTGAATTCGTAAGAAATGATAGGGTAATAGGTAATGGGGGAGGTGGCACCGGGTATTGGTTCGAAGACCCTATTGTTTCCAAAATATTGAAAAAGTCGAATTCAAAAGCTTTGAATCTCTTGAAGTGTCCGTTATCAAAATTTCACTGCCAGGTGGGGATAACCATTTCGTTATCTCTGCCTATGCAACTGGTGGAACTGTTCTCAGGCTCAAGGAGGAACTCAATTCCTTGTTTGAAATACTCGAATTGAACAGGCTTCATAATTATTATATTCTTGCTGGTGACCTGAAAGCCAAGCATACATCATGGCTGAACACCACCAATAATCCAAGAGGTGTTTTCCTGAAATCGTGGATAACAGAGAACCAAATTGAATACAGGAGCAATCTATATGGGTCGGAGCTCCCAACATACCCCAGGACAAATTCATATTTGGACCTCTACATTGCCGACGCAAGACTCGAATTCAACTTTAATAGTCCTCAAGGGAAACTGCAGGTGCTTCCTTATGATAGCGACCATAACGCAATCGTAATGGAAATCAATCATCACAGGGATGATTTCTTCCTCATTCTAGTTCAACATGAAAATCATCGGTTGAACTTCAAAAAAACAGACTGGGAAAAGTTTCAAAAGAAGTTTAATCGGGAGTAACAGAAGCACTGTCCCCCTTCTGATGAGGGCAACGCTTGCTCAATGGTTCCTAATGACAGGAATCTAACTAAGGATGAAACAGATGTCTATTTGTCGAAGTTAGAGAAGCTGACGTTGGAAACGATTGAGAAAGTAGTTCCCAAGATTAAACATCGTAACAATATGGGAGGATATGAAACACCAACCATCGCAAGGTTGAAAAGATTGAAAAGCCTCCTTCTCACACGCGTCAACAATATTTATCGAAGATTTTTGGACTACAACCTCCTTGGCTTTGTTGAAATTACACCTGAAGAATGTCCGGAACTTAATCCGGTCATACTTCAGGAGTGAGGTCAGCAATCAATGGGCGGAAATACTGAGGGGTATTAGCCCACAGGAACCAGATGGCGTGTTCGCGAAAGTGAATAGAATATTCCGCAAGAAGTCTCGAGTGAAGGTATCGAATCTTGAAGTCACCAGTGATGAGATAAACCTTCTCGATAGGGCTGGTATCGAAATTGATAGTGGGACTCCGGATAGAAATGGAAACAGGATTATATGTGATGGATTGCATGAACTTGCCCTGATTGGAACACATTTTGAACTGGTTCATCTGCCAAACCCTGAGAGAGGGAATGAAATAGTTTCAGAGATCGTTGAAGCAAAAGTTTCCGACTTCAAGTCAAGCCTGAACGGCCAATCAATTCTTCATTTCAATGAAACATTAACATCTGACCTCATACCGAGCTTGAATCTTATTGATTATTTTGTCAGCTATAAAGACTTGTGTTTCATATTTCGCAAGATAAACAACAAGAAATCATGTGGTACTGATGGTATTCCAAATGTAGTTCTCCGACATTTGCCTGAGGTTGCTATTCGGAATTATTGCATATTGTTCAACAACATGTTGAGCAATTCATATTTCCCAAATGAGTGGAAAAAGGCTAAGGTGTTTCCGATCTTGATGAAAGGAAAAGAATCTTCATGCTCCAAAAGCTATCGCCCAATCAGCTTGCTGTCTAATATCAGCAAGGTGTTGAAGTGATACTCAACAGAGCATTAAACGCCCACATTGAGGAAAATGAGTTGATGCCGAATTGCCAATTTGGTTTTCGTGCCAGGCATTCGACCACACATGCAATAACGAAAGTAACCTCAGACATCTGTTGGGAACTAAATGATAGACAATGCGTTGGAGCATGTCTCATTGATATTGAGAAAGCCTTCGATACGGTGTGGTTAGATGGACTAGTTTTTAAACTCCTTCAGGACAAGTTCCCCAGACACCTTGTCGCCATGTGTAATATGTTATACGGGAAATCGTTTGTTGTAACTGATGGAAATCTGACAACAATGCGCGACTTCAAGGTCTTGAATGGTCTACAGCAGGGAACAGTTACTGCGCCTCTGCTCTTCTCAATCTTCATTCGCAAGCTATTGAACGGCTTTGATTTTAACGTCTCGCCAACGCGATCATTGGTAGCGTTTGCTGATGATCTGATCATCTATACGGCAGACCGAAAAGCTACAATAGTTCAGAGCAATCTCCAAAAAATGTTCAATGATGTGCAGCTGTACACTGACAATTGGCGAATGAAAATCAATGCGCAAAAGTGTGAAACAATCTTGTTTCGGACAACACTGCAGGGGGTCAGTCAAGACCTGAAACGTAATTGGAAAGATTTCCACATCATGGCTGGCGAGGGTAGTTCAGAACGGGTTCCACATAAATCCTGTGTTCGATACCTCGGTGTTTATCTCGATCAGTATCTGTACTATACTGAACATGTGAAAATCATGCTCAGTAAGGCACTTAAAGTAGTCATGGCCCTACGAAGACTCTTTCATTCCCAATACATTGATCAAAAGGTCAAAACTATCTGTTACAAGACCCTGGTTAGACCAGTTTTGACATATGGATGTAAGATCTGGTACAACCAGAGTGCTAGTACTATGGAAAAATTAAGAGTTTTCGAAAGGAAATGTCTTCGTGCATGTACTGGTTTGTACAGAAAGCCTGAGACGGATTGGAAACATTATATATCGAATAGAAGAATCTATCAAACTGACGAGGGTCGATATCTTCATATTGAAACTTCTTCGGAATCATATCGCAAGATCTGTGACTGTGAGTGAAAACCCTTGGATTTCACAGCCGTTCCACCCTACAGACGGGTATATAGCGACTTGCCTCGCTACTGGCTTCATTCCTCCCGAAGCATTCGTGTATTTGGACATGAATCGATATATTTTTGATTGTGAGGGCGTCCCAGTCATATATCACATATATCGATGGGCCACCGATAAGAAGATTAAATATCCTCCGAGTTTGAGTTCACGAGACCAACAATTTCAATGGAGATACTCATTTGCTAGATTCGTTGAAGCTGATCGAATTGAGACGGCACAATCCAGGTATTGGTGTCTGAATGACAATGTCTAAATTATTCGTGTTTATTTCCAGTTTTTGTGGTTTTTTCGTTATTTGGTTTTTTGAGTTTCAGCTCATTATTGCTACATTTAGTGTTGTTGTTTATTTGTGTTAAAAATTAGGTATAGATTAGGTATATGTTATGTTTACTATATTACGTTAGAGATAAGGTTAAACGCTTAGGTTAGGAACATTGTTATAGAATTTTTTTAGTATAAGATAAAGTTTTTGATTGCATTTTATTAGAATTAAGTTACAACGTATCAGGTGTAGGATCAAAGTTTTACTGTTGTGTGTAAATTATAAATAAGTTTAGGATGGTGTTGGTTGGTTTTTTTCTCCTTTTGCCAATTGAATGAAATAATATGTAATAATCTTAATTAATTGAATTTGCTATAGTTATTTTTTGATGAAATGTGTTAATGATAACGTATAAATTTAGAGAGCCATTTGGGCCATTAATTTTTTTATTGTTATTATTTGGAATTCGGTTTATATTCTTTTAAAAATTTATAACGATTAGTATTAAATAAAGCGCTTTTGACTTTGACTTTAGGGATTTTGAAAAAAAATTTAAAAAAAAGTGGTCACAATTTCTGTAACTCATGCAACTATTCTAGGAAAAAACAACTAGAATAGCCAGGAAAGTGAGTGCTCCTACCAGAATTGCTTTGTAACCAGCCTAGGTTTCAAAATAACTTTTTCAAAGACATGATTCAATGTCTAAGGTTATGGAGTCGATTGAACATACAAGAAATCGTTCAATTATTTACGATCGATCGAGCGCTTCCTTTATAAACACAAGACAGCCACCATTTTGTTCCACCGTAAATAAATTTTCTTAATACATGGCCAATCTATCACATTCAAATATTGTACTATTCTTTAAATTTTTATGGAAATTTGAAGAAAACTGTGGTGGCTGCTCACATCTATTTGAAATTTACACAATACACTAAATATCACCACATATTGTTGTATTTCCATATCACCGAAATGATATCTCACGTAATTATGATCTAATTTCATTGAAATTTTGTCCGCGTAGTGTACGAGGGGCGTTTGAAAGGTCCGTGCAAAGTCCGAGAGATGGCACCACCGGCGCGTATCGAGGTGTGGCGACGAACGTCTTAGGCGTTGTTGGCCGACAACGTACAATGCGACGCAGCACACACACGAAAACTTTATTGTGGAAGTCGAGTTGATAAGAGAAACAAGTAAGTCGATCATTACTGTTTCAACGAGGACGACAACGAGAAACGAATTCGACGAACGCGACGCGATTCTTTTGTTACTCTTGTATAGTTAATAGGAAATAAACGATAGTAAACTCTAATCTTACCGTACTTGCATTATCTCCTAAAGAGGTCATGTTTAGTCAGTAGCATCTCTTGAATGAACGCACACCAAGTTTCATCCTATTGGTCTATTTCTATGTGCTTGGCATTCGTGTGAATCAAGGAAGTCGAGTGCACAAATCTCAGCTGTTGTGGTCGCAAAATTAATGGAAATAGGATTCTGGTTTCACATTCCGCCTATTCTCCAGTATTTGTTCTCTAATTTGGAGACAAATCCTATTTCCATTAATTTTGCGACCACAATTGCTGAGGTGTTTGCTGGGGCGTGCATTCGACTTCCTTGATTCACACGAATGCCACACAAAGAAATATGGCTGAAATTTGGTGTGCGTTCATTCAAGAGATGCTACTAACTAAACATGACCTCGATACGTGGTGGTGGTGTCATCTTACAGACTTTGCACGGATTTCTCAAACGCCCCTCGTCGAAGCGCTGGAACACACGCTTGAGTAGTTCATATTTTCCCATCGGAGGCCGCAGGATAGCGTTGGGCACTTTGGACCACTTATACGTTTCACAAGCGGCTACATAAGTTTCTATTTGTTGGGCCATTTTTGGCTAAAAGAAGAAGTTTTCAGCCACCGCAGTATACGTCCGTAATGCGGTCTTGCCTTTACTATAAGGGCTGACCGACAAGAAAGATGATCAAGAACAGCCAGCTCATCTGCCGCGCAAAAACTCCAACGAGCTGGGAGTCAAATTCAACTGCAGCCATGCCCATGTCTAGACCAATGGGTGACTGGAACCTCCTTCGGATGAGCTCAGGTATGGACCCCATAGCCCCAGAGTATAGACCCCAGCTCAGTACTGCAGCCCTACCGATACCGAAAATGCAAGACTCAGTTTCGTACAGCGGACTGGGCAGTGAAGCTAACCGCTCAGTGACCTTCGTGACGCAAACCTAAGATCATTACACTGATTTGAGCTCTCTGGAGTCGCAGGGTCGGATTGGAAACAACCGCTGCACCCGGACACACGCGAAGGGAGGCCCGGATAATCCATGGTCCAGGTAGTAGTAGACCCAACTCGTCCAGGACAGACTTACTAGCAGGACAACGCAGCTCGGGCAGAGTTAATTGATAACCAAGCTTTTGTCCAGCCTTAAAACTATGCCACGTACCAGCATGCTTTACAGGGGCAGGCCTTTTCGATCAGGAACACCATCTCCGCACCTAAGGCGTCCCAATGTACCAGCACTCTTTACAGGCCGAGCTTAACATTGGTTCTGGAGATTTATCCAGGCAGAATCCGACTATGATTGGGACGCGCTGAAATGGGTCGCACTCAGAGAATTTTCTCCGGTTGAGAGCGACGCCATCTACAAACAGCAACTTCCTAATAAGCGTCAATGGCCTCATGAGAAAGTTGAGGGCTATTACGAACTTTTGCGTTGTCTGATGGAGATCCAAGTCAGCCCTATTACGGAAGAGGACAGCTGGTGTAAAATCCGCTCAGAGTTGATAGAGCGTATGGCTTACGCACCTAGATATATCATTGGTGTGCTCTGTTTTTCAGCAAGGGTAACGGAAGCCATCTTCCAGGTTCCCAGTCTAACACTGACCGGGCCCGTAGCAGCGCGAAAGGATGAAATGGATCGACACTTCGTCACAGACTTAGGCACCGATTCAGTACAGAACACTGCCCTTGATACCCACATAGAACCCTTAACGGACTGGAATGAGTACGCTGATCCAGTGCCTTTGCACTCTGACGACCCAGGGTTAGTTGAGGTCAACAAAGTAGTAAGCAGAACCCGAATTACCATCTGTTGGAACTGCCATCAACCTAGAGTTCGTTAAGCAGTATGTCTGGCTGAGCCCACCATCTTTTGCTATCGTTGTGCCAAGGCTGATACATATGCCTCGACGGCAAAAATTGTCCGAGATCAAAAAACGTTGACTCGAAAAGGAACTGACCCCGGCGCTACTGACAACTAAACATTGGATATGACTCTTGTCTTGCTGATCCGCACAGTCCACCACAGTTCTCACGAAGTTCCGCAGCCGATGTCGAGTGCGACCGAACCGGATCCTCAAGGAAGTGGCTATAAAACAAGTGTCCCTTGGCATGTTGTCTTTTACGTTCGACTGCGAGAATATTTAGCTACTCGCCGATGCATTGTCAATGAGGAGATTGCTCCTAGCACTTCTCCGAGAAAGAAGCGAGCCACCCGTCAGATGCGGAGCTTCTGGAGAAAAGTACGACAGTCGAGAAAAATGTTCCGTCCGATCCAGTTAGACGAATTACTCAAGAATGGCGTCCGCCCATATGCATCTGTATAAATCATGCAGAATCGGATGGCAGGCTTAGTCGCGACTGAATCCAGCGTCGGTTGCATAGCAGTCGATTTTGCAAGAGAAGTCCTGAAGAACCATGTGAATCAAATCCAGTACCACTACCTGGTTGAGCACGGCGGACAGAACTCGTCACTCTATGTAGGGAGTGTAACGACTGAAGTCATCTTCAAGGGTGCTACCAAGTTCCTAGATTTTCACATTGTATCCCGACTTACGCAAAATCTATACTTACGGGTTGACTTCGTCCGACGATTTAACTTGGTCCTGACATTATTTTCCAGTAATTCACTTGATTCTGACACTAAATTCTCACCCACTTCGACATGCACTAGATGCCAATCAACAGCTACGATTAGACGCGGCTGTAGCGGGTTTTCCTTCCCATGAAAAGGAAGTTCTCGGCCAGACAACTTTGGTGTCTCACACTATAGATGTAGGGGATGGTAAGCCTATTTAACAGAGACATTTTACCATATTTCCCATTTAACAGAGACATTTTACCATATTTCCTCTCTGGCTTCGCCAGTCACCTTAGAGGTAAAGCCGGATAAGGTACGGCTATGCTCAGATGCCAGGCGCCTAAATGTCGTCACTGTTAAAGGCGCATGTCCCCTACTGTTGATAGAGGGTATCTTAAGGCGGTTACCTAAGGCGCACTTTATTACCAGCTTAGACTTCAAGGATGCATGGTGGCGGATCCCTTTGGATCCTAGTTCAAAGGAGAAGACCGTCTTCACGGTTTCACGTCACCCATTGTATCAATTTGTGACCGTGCCCTATGGCCGTGTGTAATGCACCACAGACTATTACACGGCTCATGGATAAGGTAATACCACCGCACCTACGACACAAAGTCTCCGTATACCTGGATGACTTATTATTAACAACCGAGACCTTTGACGACCATATAGTCTTGCTTCAGGAAGTGGCTTTGCACATCCGGAAGGCAGGATTAACCATCAACATTCAGAAGAGTTAGTTCGTCATGACGGAGGTTAAGTACTTAGATCACATCATAGGTCACGGTAACATCAAAACCGACCCGGATATAACAAAGGCGATAGACGCCTTTTCACTGCCTAAAACCACCAAGCAACTGCGCCAATTCCTGGGTTAATGCAGTTGGCACCAACGGTTTGTTGGTAAACAAGCGACCATCACCACACCCTTGACGGACATGCTGAAGTAAGGGACGGAAGTTCATCTGAGAAGAGCCTGGCTCGCTGGCCTTTGAAGAGCCAAAGAAGAGCCTGACAACAGCAACAGCAAACTTTAACAACCCATTCTCAATTCACTGTGATGCGAGTAAACATGGAGTGGGAGCAATTTTAGTCCAGGTTACGAAGACGGCGAGGAATATACATATAGTCCTCATGTCCCAAAAGTTAAACTACACTGTTTCTAAGCAGTAATATTTGGCAGGGTTGAAGCGTTTTTGCGCCTATGTCAAGGGACTTCCTTTTGAAATCGTTACGTATCATGCGTCTCTGAAGTGGTTGATGAGCCAATCTGGCCTACATGGCCGTCTGGCAAGATGGGCCTTGAAATTGCAGGCATTTAACTTTACGATTTGACACCAGAAAGGAAGCCAACATGTGGTGCCCGATGCCATATCGAGAATGTTCGCCTTGGAAGGAGCCGAATTGGCCCAGGAGGACGGCAGTCCTCTATTGATCGGCCTTGACCACCCCGCCTTCAAGTCGACAGGCTACACCCAGCTAATGCACACCATTCAGATCCAACTACCACAGCTGACAGACCTGCGGGTAACGGAGGAATTTGTATAAAAGCGGATAGGACACGTATTCGGAGACCCCATACAGAAGGAGGAACAGTGGAAGCTGTGGGCATCCGAAGAATTGACCACCGATCTCATCAGACGAGCCCATGATCACCCACTGAGTGCACACGTCCTATACGGCCGAAGAAACACACTTAACATTTGCAGGCCTGAGTTTTAATCGTAACTACGCAAAAAAATTATTCGGCTCGGGTCCACAAAATTCAATTTATTCTTTATAGGCAGTTTTGAAATCGGTTTTCATTTTTCTTTTGAAAAGGTTTTTTTCTTGTACACATGATGCCATAATCATGGCTCGACGATACGATTACAGTAAAAATAAATTTTTATTGTATTCGAACAAATAAATGCTAGAACTTACCTTTCTTATTATGTACTTAAGTGGAACTGTAGGAAATATTTGTTTGATTGCGGATGCCAAGTCTGTAAGGATAACATCGGCATTCTGAAATTGAAAAAATAAACAAATATCTAGAGATGATATCATTTAATTTTTTGGTTGAAAATAATTTTTTTCATTACATTATATGAAATAACAAAAGTTGGTTTGGCAGTATTATACAAAAATGTTAGTCTTTATAGAAAAAATCGAACAAACTTACTGAGCTGAAATTTCCGGCATCACCAGTCGTTGCAAACGTATACGTCCTATCATTTGTTATAATTGAAAAGTGTGTTGGTCGCTTGCTTTCAACAGCCTGAATATCTAAATAATGAAAATGGCTTTCGATCTGCAATATTAAATAATTGAAAAATTATTTGAATATCAATTAGATTGTTGTTTTAATATGTAAGGTTACCTTTGTGGGTACTTTGGCAATAAGGAGGTAGATTCGAACGGGTGTGAAAACCTGAAAGAAAAATAAGACATCACTAGAATCACTACCACAATAAGATCATTTAGTGTTATATAAGCGAAATCCCGGCTCTAATAGATAACATCAAAGGATGAGATAAAGACCCAAGCCTTCTTGGTGGTGCGGTCCGGGACACCAAAAAAGCATTGAGTGTGAGCACAACTGGTCGTGTTATAACCTGTTCCCTGCGTATCCCTGGCCTCTTCCAGTGGTACCCTGGTCTCCACTTTACCCTACCCAACTAAGTCCTTTAACCATCAACTATCGGAATGACGCAACAATTCTACAATGTATTTCACAAGGTATTAAAAGATTTCACAATGTAACTACAATTATGTTTCTACTCGTTTATTCTCAACGCCAGCAGCCGTGTTCCTTTTCCAGCGCCTCCGGAGAGCCTTCACCTTGCCTGTCCCAGACTCGCGCCAGTTAAGGGTTTCTTACCATCGTGCGTACTGTGCGTGGAGTCCTTGGGGCGCGTTTCGGTGGCTCCGCGGGCGTGCGTACAAATTCAGACCTTGGGAGCGAGGACGTGTCCTCGGCTCAATGCCTAGTGACATCGACGCGCATAAAAAAAACTTGTAGAGAATAACTGCACTGTGTCCTCGGCTCAATTCCTAGTGACACCGACGCGTATAAAAGACTCGAAGAAATGACTGCACTATGTCCTCGGCTCAATGCCTAGTGACTTCACAGTAGAAAAATACTGAACTCTCCTCTATCACGAACCGTTGATTTTGCATTTGCGTTACTTTGCTCATTCCACCATGGTCATGAAATCATGTCAGCATTTCAACTGTTTACTACGATCGGGGATCCCAACATCTGTTGTTATGAAAATCGATCGGGGGATTCCACCTCACTCGCATTGTTTATTTTTAAACTCATAACGACACATGTTGATAAAACGCGCTTGCATGTGTCTTATGCAATGTTCATGCGGTGCGTATTAATTTGTTTAATTTCTTGTTTTTTTTTTGTATGTTGGGTTGGTGGCCGCTTTCTGCTAGATATTGTTTTTTTTTTAGTCAAGCGGGTTGTTTTAATTTATATGCGTAGTATTTGATATTTTGTTTAGTTACGCGGTATGTTCTTACATGTGTTTTCTGCTTTATATGATTTTACTTGGTCGAGGGGTTTGTTTAGGTTTTATGCGTAATGCTTGGTATTTGCCTTAGTCATGCAGTTTGTTGTTACTTATGTTTTCTGCTAAATATAATTTTATTTAGTCGAGCGGTTTGTTGTGGTTTTATGTGTAGTGTTTAATATTTTGTTTAGTCACGGGATATGTTTTTACATGTGAAACTTTTGCTTTCAGGCCGGGCATGGTGACGCCTCCACTTAGATTGCGTGAATATGTGTGAATGCATTGTAGTTTAAATATTTCGTTGTTTGTTGTAGAAGATTAGAGCATGATTAATTTGCCCGCCTGTGTAATTAATAGACAATGGGTGGCATTTTTCCCTTCCAGCATTGTTATTGGCTGAATGCATGAGAACTAACATACCGCCGCATAAAGATAGTCCACTCGTGTAAACAATAAAAGTAGGGTGCTTGGGCATGCGAGGGTAGGTGTTTACTCGTATGAAGGAGTTTCGTGGCAAGTTAGTCTTGGCCGGACAACGGGCGCATCACCAAGTTGATTTTAATCGAGTGAATTATCCTTTTAGTGAACCTGAGTCTTTAAAAATAGTGAATTGTCCCCTTCAGCGAACTTGTGTTCCTAACAATGGAAACCAAAACCATATTATTAACCGCATAGGGAATGCTAGCCGAAAGGAATACTCTTGGGAGGCTTGCATTCTTTGGGGAGTGCCGCCCTCACGTACCCGAGAAAATTTCCGCAGGGGGAATGCCGGTCGACAGGAGCACTCTTGAAGGCTAGCATTTCTTGGGAAGCACCACCCCCACGGACCCGACTCTGACTGAATCTAGATTATGCTTTGGACAAGGAACTGGAATTGATGCTTGGGCTGACGGATATGATGGTTTGGACCTAGTGGCTTTGCACGGTAGCGCCGAGGTGACACTCGTGTGTGAAAGGCTCCAATTCAACTACAGGGGTTTCCAATAAGAAGTATTATTTTGATATTAAAAGAAAAATGCAATTTTTTAATATAAATGATCGGATTTTTATTTCATTATAAAGAGGAAGGTATGCCGTTAATAGTGAAAAATAACATCAGGCAAATGACAACGCTTACAGGACCATATCCTTTTCATGAAATTTTCCATAACCAAATCGCAAAGTCGCTGCCCTATGTCCTCGATAGCCTCACGAATTCCATGTTTGAGGCCTTGAATCGATTCTGGGCTGTTGGCGTAGACCTTCTCTTTCACGTTGCCCCAAAGGAAGAGGTCGCAAGGTGTTAAATCACAAGATCCCGGTGGCCAATTGTGATCACCTCTTCGAGAGATAACACAGTCCGGGAACTTTTCCCGTAAAAGATCAATGGTTTCCTTGCTTGCGTGGCACGTAGCGCCGCGCCGTCTTGTTGAAAGTAAACGTTGTCCAGATCAACACCATCTAATTCCGGCCATAAAAAATCATTAATCATCTCTCGATAGTGCAATCCATTCACTGTAACTGTTGCTCCACCCTCATTTTCGAAAAAGGTCCAATGACTCCGCCGGACCATAAACCGCACCAAACAGTCACACGTTGAGGATAGAGAGGCATTTTAACAATAACTCTTGGGTTTTCCGAGCCCCAGATGCGACAATTTTGCTTGTTGACGAGGCCACCGAGGTGGAAATGGGCCTCATCACTCAAGATGATTTTTCGATGGAATTCCGGATTATTTGCATGCATTTCAAGGACCCAGTCAGCAAAGACACGACGTTGTTGATGATCGACCGGATTGAGTTCTTGTGTTAACTGAACTTTATAAGCCTTAAGACCCAAATCTTTATGCAAAATACGGTGTAATGACGTTTGTGGAATGCCTAATTCCAAAATGGATAATCCTGGGTTTTCTTCAACACTTTCAACTACAGCAGCAATATTCTCGGCTGTTCTTGAGTGACGTGTACGGGTTTTATTTTTCACATCACTAAGTTGTTCCAACAGCTCGAATTTTTCCACCAGTTTCTGTATTGCGGTCCGACAAGGTGCTTCACGACGACACAAAAATGCTCGAGTTTTACGAACCGTTTCAGCCAGCTCTTTCACCATTTTTATAGTGAATTTTAATAATTTCAATGCGTTGTTGAAGCGTGTATCGTTCCATTTTTACTAATGACATAGTTTCTACTTATAAAATGTCAAAAAATGACAGCTTCAATAGTGACATCTACCGAAATAGCGGGCTATTCAAAATAACACCTCTTATTGGAAAACCCCTCATCATACCGTCTCCGTCCCCGTAAAACCTTGGCAGGCCTCGGAGTACGTTCGAAATTCGCATTATAACGTCGGGGGTGTAGGTTTGGTTGAGAAGGACTCCCGATGAGCGCTGGTCTGGCTCTGAGCACTTGTCCTCACAAAGGCTTGCCATAAACCTCGCGTGGACTCACTACTCTGCAAAGATAACCATGGCACAAAAAGGCGACTACACACACGAACGGACATAGCGGTTCCGATTCAAAAATAACAACAATGACGAAGAAACCAGCGGCTACAGCCACGATGTTTACAGCACATGGAGAACGGTACTAACGATGATGAATACAAGGACATTAAAAACGGACAAAAAACGGAGATATTTGCTGCGGCGTTCGGGCGCAGCAAAAAAATGATGCGAACGTCAGAGCTTCCTAAAAAGGAAGAGCGAGCAGCTCTGCAGGACACGCCAGCTGTTCGAGCGGTGGGGGATTATATAAAGAACTTCGATGGTTACTCCTGCGATCGCTACTTAAGCGACCGAAGCAAGGGTCGTAAATCCCGAAATAGTAATGAGCCATCCCGAAGTCCACAAAGAGATTACGGCAGGAAAAGAAAGGAGTGACCCAGACAATTAAAACACCGTTGTGTGATTTCATCGCCACCGTAGAGACTGTGGCGGGAGTACTGTTACTTGGAAATAAAAGCCGATATTCTCTCCCAAGACGCCCAGCGATATGAGGAGGCAAGGCTAATCCGAAAAGCGGTAAATGTTCTAAAAAGAATAAAATCTGCATGCGAATCGCCAAAAATCAGCAAAAGCGTAAAGATTGGGGTTCTTGAACTAGAGTAGCTCCTAGATCGAATAGGCCAGTATCGGAGGAGCTGGCTAAAGGCTGAAGAGGACCAGAAGGCCGAAGAAGAGCAGAAGGCTACCGAAGCGCTGATCGCTATGCGTAAAGGACACACGCAGATAGCGCCACCACCAAACATCAATAAAAAAATAGCGCAAAGTCCAATCGATATAAGAAGCAAGGAAGAGGCACGTGATGGGCGTGGAAGACAAGATCGGAGGTTCCAGAAAGTGCTGCCAAAAGTAGCGGAGAAAGCGGCAAAGAAACTCTTTCAAAAAGTTCCAGAAAATAAATTTCGGACTGACGCCTTACAATAAAAATGATCTGATGCGAAACAGGAGAGATAGAAGCCGCAACGAAAATCCCGACAGCAGGCACTGCTCGTAAAACCCTAAGATGGTCGATTCTACGCAGAGGTGCTGCGGGATATCAGGGGAAATGTGAGGTCCGAAGATACCAGCACTGTCATTAAAGCAGTATGTCGAATTCAGAGCAGAGGCATATAATAAGAAAACATTTTGCGGCGCAGTATAAAAAGCCCTCGGCAAAAGCGCAACTGTGGCCTCGCTCGAGCCGATGGCAACGATCAAAATAAGAGACATTGACAGCGTCACGAACCTGGCCGACGTAAAAGAGGCCATCAAGAAGGAGTTTCTTAGCGTGGACAGGATCAAAACAAGCCTGATACCAGAAAACCAGAGGGGAGAACGAATGGCCATCATTGACTTGAACGAAATGGATGCCGAACAATTTCTGAATGCGGGCAAAGTAAGAATAGGGTTAGTTGTCTGCAGGGTACGGCAAAGAGCAGCGCCTCTTCAATGTTTCAAATGCCTTGGCTATGGTCACACCGCACAAGTATGCAAAGGACCCGATAGGAGTTCTCTTTGTTACAAACGCGGTGTAATGGGACACAAAAGATAAAGAGTGTATAAAGGAGGCACACTGTATTGTTTGCAAGGATGCTGATCCAAGACCTGATCTTGGGATCAGAGAAATGTTGTGTTTTCCAGGAAGCTGTTAGGACTATTACGGAGGCCTAACCAATCTGGGGCAAGTTTCACTGGACTTAGCACCAAAATACCCACTTGTATTTATATTATGCGTACGCGTATCCACTCGCTTGCTCTGGAATACCTGTAAGCTACACTCAACTCCACTTTATAGTTTTCCCAATGAAATACACGTTTCCTCCATCAAATACATTTATTCATCTAGCAACTACAATTTCTCATTTGAACTTTTTTACGGCGCTGCTCTGCCTTGAAATTCGACTCCAACGCTTTGATTTCTGCTCGAAATGCCTCCCGCTCCGCTTTGGTCACCGCAAGACGTGCCAACCGGCGCAGACCACTGCTCTTGCGGCGGAACTCAACACTACGCCCACCTCTTGGCCGCTTTTCTTCCGGCGCGTCGACCGTCGTATCGAGCGGCTTGATTAAGCGTGCCCGGTACTCGTCGGTTGTGATTGGTCTCGGACCCGCTCCGGGCGTGGCAGCAATTGCTTCCTCGAGCGACGGACGGGGTTGTGTCGTCATCACAGGCTGCTGGTGGTGGTTGTCTAGTCGCCGCCCACGTATGTCGGTTGTGGCGGTTGCTGGTGGTGCGAGCTGGTAAATTCGTTGCGGATGGCGATTTGGCCCAATTGTTACGTCCGCACGATGCTTATGTGTGATGCCGGTGGGTCTGCTGGCGATGCGTGTCGGTCGTGGTGGCTGCTGGCGGTGCGAGCTAGTAAATTCGTTGCGGATGGCGATTTGGCCCAATTGTTACGTCCACACGATGCTAATGTGTGGTGCCGGTGGGTCTGCTGGCGATGCGTGTCGGTCGTGGTGGCTGCTGGCGATGCGAGCTAGAAAATTCGTTGCGGATGGCGATTTGGCGCGAATTGCTATGTCGGCGCTATCGCTGGATCGGTATCCCGTTAATTTGCTCGTCCCTGGGCGAAATGCCTTAGGGAAACTACTGCTCGGGCAAAGGCCTTGAGCAGGGCAATTAACGCTGTTTGGCTGCAAAATCGCTGGCGGATGCGCGTAGGACGATTTCCATCCGGCTACCAGGATCCTGGCTGGTACTCTCTTGAATCTGTCAACCTCGGGCTAAATGCTTTGAGACGATTCTACTCGGGCAAAGGCCTTGAGTAAGACAAGCGTAGTATCAAGAGTGTTTGGTTTGTTGATGGCCACGAATATTTATACAAAAATAATGCTTACCTCCAGTTTACCGTCGTTCTCATTCATTTGCATTACATATTGGGTGCATTTACCTCTTTGCTTAGTCAACTAAAATAACGATTAATTAATAGTAAATTAGTTCAGTGGATTGTTATGGCAAATTTTCACCTGGCCATCTATCGGTGACTAGCAACAATGCTTTAGCTTTTCGAGAAGTGATTTTCTATGTGTATTATCTCCATTTACCACACATTTGTGGGTTGGTCAATGCCAAGCTAAGTGAACGAGCACGAAGTATATGGCATACCCGAGCATACACTTACTTCTGAAGCCTTTGCGCATGATGCAGTATACCTACGCGAACCAATGTGTGAAGCGTTAGTAATGCTCGAGACATTGGCCGAGCCTAATGTCTCGAGGTTGGTGCGGTTCACCAAAACAAAGCCCTAGCCAAGGCAAAATCAGAGCTTCGACGAACCGCATCCTGCAACTAAACCTACATCGCAGTTCAACCGAGCAAAATCTGCATGAGCACTTTGCGAGGAACATGAAAGTTGACTATTCTGCTGAGTAAGCAAAACCATGATAAAAGTTCGGCATCATGGTATCCTGATGAAACGGGTACCGCCGCCATCAGGGTTCGGAACAGTGATTTCCAGGCGGAGAGTTGTGGTTTCATGTGGGTTCGGTGCTCAGGGACCACCTTCTTTACTGTGTACCTAACGTCAAACGAACTGATATTATCTTTCCAAGCTATGCTTAATACTTTGGAAGGCACTGTCTCGAACGCAGATGGCAACGTGCTTGTGGGGGAAGTCTTCAACGCTAAAGCAATCGAATGGGGTATGCTTCAAACAGATCCGCACGGAAAACGAATCCTAGAAATGGTGGCCAGGACGGCGCTCGTCGTACTAAACACCGGAAGTACACCGACTTTCCACCGTATTGGCTGCAAAGGAACCATACCGGTTGTGATATTTGGCTCGGTGTCCTTAGAATGGAGGATACACAATTGGAGAGTATTAGAGGACTACTTAGCCAGTGGTCTTCAGTTCATATGGCTTGAGATCCGTGGTGTTGTCTCCCGGCGTCCGTGCTCTCAGTGTTCTACAACTGGATGGAACATCGGAAGGATGGACGGTGAGAGGTTCATCGAGGTGCTCACAGCAGGTGAGCCGCTGCAGGGAGGTTCGCAGGGGACGGAAGAACTGGCATCTCATGACGTGGTGAACTCTACTATGAGCATCATTACGACTGCTTGCAACGCTTCTATGCCCCGTCGAAGACCCCGGCACGGCAAGCCCCCAGTGTACTGGTGGTCGACTGAAATCGCTGAAAAGCGAAGGGAGTGTCACAAGCTTCGACGTGAGGCTCAACGGGCGCGGAGCCGTGAAGAGGCATGCAACCGGGTGGCAGCATATAAGTCGGCCAGAAAATGCCTTCGCAAATTGATCAACAGCAGCAAGGCACGCTGCTGGCAAGACCTAGTTGACAAGGTGAACAAGGATCCGTGGGGCCTTGGCTACAAGCTAGTTATCCGGAAGCTTGGTGCCCTACGGAGGCCTTGTATAAATGACGCGGAAAAGATAGAAGAGCTAGTGCGGGGACTCTTCCCCGCCCATCCCGTCCGTGTTGACGCTGTCCATGGTGAAACAGCAGTCGAGTGTCCACTCTTCACACAGCTGGAACTAGAGGAGGCAGTCCTCTCATTGAAAGCGAGGAAGGCTCCAGGTCCAGATGGTGTTCCAGCTGAGGTGTTGCGGCTCGTCTATCACCATTGTCCTGACTTGCTGCTCAGCACATTCAACGCTTGCCTACGGGACGGGGTTTTTCCGGTACAATGGAAGGTGGCGAGGCTCGTGCCGATCAGCTTGGTGAAGGGAAATCCCGAATTGCCGTCTGCATACCGCCCGTTATGCATGCTAGACACTGCTGGGAAAGTGCTAGAGGAACTCATCAAGGGAAGACTCACTGACGCGATTCGTGCTGCTGGGGACCTATCTCCTCGGCAGTACGGCTTTACAGCAGGGCGTTCTACCATTGATGCGATTGCAGAAGTGGTGAACGCGACCCAAAATGCAGAGGCATATACAAGTAGACGCGCCAAGTGACGGATCATCCTGTTTGTGACACTCGACGTCAGGAAAGCCTTAAACTTCGCTAGATGGGTGGAACTCTTTTCAAGTTCCAGAATATCTAATGCGGCTTATGAGGAACTACTTATAGAACCAAAGGCTGGTCTACGACACGACACAGGGCCAACGAAGGATGGAAATTGCATCGGGTGTTGCCCAGGGTCCGGACCTGTGGAACGTGACTTACGACGAGCTACTGAAATTCGAGATGCCAGATGAGTCGCGCTTGATCGGCTATGCGGATGAGGCTGCGGCGCCGAGCGAGAAAGTGGGTGACTGTGAAGTGGTCATCTTGACAAAAAAGAGAATCCCTAGAGTGAGGATGATCAGTGTTGGGGACATACGAATCGAATCGAAGCCAGCGGTGAAGTACTTGTACCTGGAGCTATTGATCGACTCGAAAATGAATTTCTCTGAGCAAATCAGGGCAATGGCTGAGAAGATTGCTTCGGGAGTATCGGCCCTGAGTCGACTTATGGCCAACGTAGGGGAACCCAGCCCAGCAAAAAGACGCCTCTCTATGAGTGCTGTAGGGCCAATGCTACTGTACGGAGTAGAAATATGGGGCGACGCTCTCAGTAAAGAGGTGTTCCGAAAACGCCTGGCACAGGTATAGAAAAGTGGAGCACTGTGGATTGCATCTTCATATCCGACAGTCTCTGATTCAGAGGTGAGAGCTATTGCAGGCGTAATACCTGTTGCCCTCTTTGCTAGAGAGCGCCACGCTATTTATCTGGGTCGAAATGAAGACGACGGTTGTCCGCGAAGAGAAACAGCGCTCACTCAACGATTGGCAGCAGTCTTGGGTGAATTACACGAAGGGAAGGGACTCCCGGATGTAAGACCGTGGCTAAATCGAGGGCATGGTGACTGACTTCTATCTGACCCAGGTTTTGAGCGGGCATGGGTGTTTTCAATCTTACCTACACAAGATTGGAAAGTCACGGTCTCCCTATTGCCCGTTTTACCCAGGAGAGGAAGACGATTCCTGCCACTCATTTTTGCGTGCACAAAATGGGACAGGCGGCGAAGGGACCTCTATAAAAAGACAGAAGAGCTTACCCCGGATAGTATAGTCAGATTATTTAATTGTTATAAATAAATCATTTTAGTCAATTATTCGATTTAAAGAAAAAAAGTGACCGGACCCATTTAACCAACATAGAAAGAAACCACCTACTGAATTAAAAGAAAAATCCAGAACCCTGGAATTGTACTTGATTAGCACATTATAATCCAAATTAATTTGCCACCTTGAACCAATTCACTCCTTGTCAAACAATGAAATCCTCTTTATATTCAACGATTGATTTCTTTTCACCTTGATCATTTTCTTCCACATTTAAAGCTTGAAGACACTCAGCATTGTGTGCAAAATGTATTTTGCATTCTCATTCACCCTTGTTTTTTAATTCCACCCAAGTAGCATTCAAACAACCAAAATCCTGCTAACATGTTGCGAATCACCACAATGTAGTCGAGCACGATAAAGAAAGGGTAGAGGGAAATTCCATATTTTTATCATATACGAGTCGTACATAATCAGTTCTTAGCCTTAATACTCGTTTTGCTTACGATTTTCTTTAGTAAATCCTGAAGATACCAACCGCCTTGCAAGTATGATTGCCATCGTACGTACGTAGTAAGTACGTAAATCGGAAAATTAGCCCGCATTAAGTAACCCTCCTTAAGAAACTTGATACCGTTTGGTTCGTTTTTCTTTTTATTTTCTTTTTAACACGATAGCAAAGACGACGCGACAAATTGATTCACATGCCCAAGTGATGATTGAAATATGATGCGTTTTTCCGGTTGACCACCTACTTACTTTTTACCGAGGAAATTTACCCTTGCATTGGGTACAATTATCTGTTGCTGCATTGCGGTTTAATGGAGATTTTAGCTTTGTGAAATTCAGACTTGACACGAATCAAGGAGTTAAGGTTTTAAAGAGACCGCGAGTAGCCAAGCTTTTTATCCTTAAATAAAATTTAACTATGAAGAGATTGAATAATTTTTTATTTCAACCCAAAAAGGGCTCAGCCGAGAAGCACAAATCTCATCCATTTTCACACATGCAGATTTTCCCCATCAAATTATTAAAATATTCATCATGCATCTCTTTTGATTTCACTTATGAAACCAATAATAATTATAGAAACAAACCTTGTGTAATTGAAGCGTTTATGCTTCCAAATGAGTTTCTACTTCGTGACATGAATTACAAATGTTCATCAATTAAGTTATTAGCTCAATTTTCTAAGCAAATGCATGTAATATGTGTGTAATGAGTGCGAAGCGTAAAAGTGCGTGAATGCATCAGGCAAAGAAAATTTTCAACTAAATATCAACATACTAGTACTGTATGTGCAATTAAGTAAATTTTCGTTACGTTAAGGCATTTCAAACGATCTCGCCGCTTAAAATTTTGCAATAGACAACATATAAGTTTTTACTTTTACGTTAATCAATGCGTGTCGACATCTTAGAAAAGTAAAATAATTGGAGATTGTTTTTTTTTTGCATTGAAACATTGTCATTTATATTACGTAATGGAAAACTTTTGAGTTCATGTACGCGCGAATTTTAGAAAATCGTTAAAGACATAATGTACGAGGGCTGTCCAGAGAGTAATAGACGTTTTGAAATAAAAAATAAACAAAGTGGAAAAAACACAATTTTTAGGGTTACTAAAATACAAGACCCTATTGCAATCATGACCTGTGTCCGTCTGTCCGTCCGTCTGTATGCCACAGCACTTTTTCTCCGAAACTATAGAGGCTACAGCCATGAAACTTTTTGGAAAGGTCAGAAGTGGTGGCTTCTTGAAAGTTTTCGGGTGGAAAAATTTCTCAGAGTTTAAAGAGGACCTCCCCATAGAGAGGTGACCCACCCAAAAAATTATTTTCACCATTGATAGTCGAGTAGGGTGTCATTGGAAAGGTCTCAATGAGATCTTTTGAAAACAAGTCTTAAAATTGCCTTATCGGTACTGTGGGGGCAGGGGAAGGGGAAATTTACGAACTTTTCGCGTACCCCTCTCCCCCCTCGCGATTGGACACCTTTCATCCGAAAAATCTGAAAAAAATTACGAATGTAGGCCTTTATGAGTACAACAACAAAAAATACATGAGAAGTTGAAATTTACTCAAATTTGTTAGTAATAGTATTATTACATGTACAAATAATTCTGCGAGCTAATGTCGCCATTGTTTTCACAATCATTAAGAACATGATGATCAACAAACGAATGTACTCGAAAGTCCATCAAGCATGATCAACATCTGAAAGTGACGTCATTGCGCCATTCAGTATTGCTCGAATATTCCAGGTAGTTCGCCAATGCACGAGAAATGGATTGAGTGACTAGAGACCCTTTATAAAGGCGAGCTGAATAAATGGGGGGATTATTTCAACCGCGATAGTACAACCGCGATAATCAAACTGCGATAGTAAAACCGCGATAGTAAAACTGCAATATAGTGGAGCGCGAAGTGAAGGCGGTATTGACTAATAGTGAAGTGATATAGACAGTTGAATTAAAAATTTATAGACAAATTCAAAAGTAAAATAGTGAAATTTTTAAATTAATGATTTTGCATTTTTTGTAAATAAACTCTTTTAACTTAATTTAAAAGACAGTGCGTTTTCAATTTCCCGGAACATTAAAATATTTATTTATTGAAATATCTATATGTACAGAGTAAACTCCAATTATAATATAGACAAATAAGAAAACAATGAAAAACGGCAAAAATTATTAATAATAAAAAAACAAAAGAATGTATATTAAAAACATATAAAAGCATGAAAGAATTAATAATCCGTTAAACAGTAAAAATGAAAACTTAATTAATAGAAACGAATTCAAGAACGTCCCATTTTAAACGAGATTTGTATTCGTAAAAAGAAGAAGGTATAGGACCAAGACCACGAATGTTGTGATTGCAGAGTATCCGAGCAAAAGGCGAGTTAAAAAAATCTCGGTTCGGGCGAACGGGATATTAAAGATTACTGAAGATCTACTCATACGTTCAGGAGTAAAGGCCGATATATTGTCGCACAAAGCTGGAGGCAAAAGATGGTAATAAAGTTTGTACAGGAGGCATTCATCCAGGAAGATCCTGCGAGATAATAAAGAGGGGAGCTGTAACATAACGAGACGCTCACTATAGGAAACGTATGCAATCTGAAATTTGAAAATAAGAGATCTTGTGAATCTACGCTGCACTGTCTCAAGCGCATCAATTAAATAACGCTGATGCGGAGACCATACTTGAGCACAATACTCTAATAGACTACGAACCAGCGATAGAAATAGATAGGTACAATACCGTATATTATTGAAGCCTTTAGAGGTTCTTAAAATAAAACCAGACATTTTAGATGCCTTCGAAACAATATAAGGAATGTGGCGATCAAAGCGGCGTTTATCGTCAAAAATTACACCAAGATCTTTATGAGTGGTCACTACCCCAAGAGCAGTGCCACTGATCGAATAAACAAAAGAAAATGGAGATTATGTGAGTAAGACATAAGGAGAGTTAGAGCTGCTCCAGGAAACAAGATTATCTAGGTCTGCTTGCAGTCGCAAGCAGTCACCTAGAGAATGAATAATTTTGAAAATTTTCAAATCGTCAGCATAGATAAGCGACGAAGAGTT
Organism: Odontomyia ornata; assembly: GCA_963969285.1. Classification (NCBI taxonomy): domain Eukaryota; kingdom Metazoa; phylum Arthropoda; class Insecta; order Diptera; family Stratiomyidae; genus Odontomyia; species Odontomyia ornata. The sequence goes on along the minus strand of OZ017738.1, from coordinate 154,938,041 downwards.
AAATAAGGATGGCAGATCATTTATGAAAGCTAAGAATAATAAGGGACCAAGTATTGAGCCTTGAGTAACACCAGACTGAGGACAATAGGAGGAAGACTTACAAGATTTATACGTTACCACACACTCACGATTATAGAGGTAGGAGTATAGTCAGTGGAGAAGGGTCGAGTCAATATTTAATGCCTTGAGCTTGTTCAGTAGAAGACCATGGTTGACAGAGTAAAAAGCTTTTGACAAGTCAGTATAAATAACATCTACTTGATTCCTTTGATCTATAGCAGAAGCCACCGTATGAGAGAAGGAGAGAAGATTAGAAAGAGTGGATCTGCCTTTGATAAAACCGTGTTCTCAAATTAGGTTGGGCGAAAAACTTGACGTGTATTATCGTTGGACCACCTTTTACAACTACTTGCGGAAAATAATGCTAGATCAAACCAACATGTGGGGATGCGCACAAATCATTGATGTGGTCGATGTTGTGAATAAAATTGAGTCATCATCACCCGCGACTTTAAGGTCCGCAGCGCAAATCGAGTGTTCAGAAGAAGGTATGGGTATTCAAGGACATTTCCCAATTTACGACATCAACCAGTACGATCTCATTAAAGCCAATTCAGTATCACAACGAATCTCCAAGGATTACTTTGTCATTAGTAAATTCCATGAAGAAGTTATTGCGGTGAATTACGACTCACAAAGATACTTTGAGATCGCCGAAGATGACTTCAAAACAAGCTTAACTATAAAGGAGCAGACATTTATGGTTCATCTGCGAGCATTATATGATATCCAAGCCCACCCGAATTGTGAAATAACGGAAGTGTATGATAGCCACGGAGGAACAAAGTGCCCAACTCAACAGTTCTACACCCAGTTGATTATTAGGAAGAAAATGTATCAAAGAACTGTTGGCTATACATTGCTATATCTCCAACGGTAGCACATGCAGTATGCAGTGGAACCAGACCCGAAATCCGGCTGGAAGATGTAGAAATTGCTCGACTTACACCAGACTGCTCACTATCCACATCAGAAGCTCTCCTGTTGGAAGAGAATCCCCAAGTCACTTCGACACTAGATATTTATTTCAAGCCTGTCACGACAGACTTCAGCACGCCACGCCTCGATACCGTTCCAGTGCTCAACGGGTCATTATTGCTTCAAGCCTCGGACTCCATTTCGAACTTAGTTCAAGAAGCATACGATAATCTTCAGGAGTTTGTCGACACTTACTGGAAGCAGCTATTGCAACTACTCTTTATTTTCATGATTAGTTTCTGCATTTATATACAATCCATAGTAGAGAAGAAGCTCGATGGTATTGTTCACAGAACCCTCTTTAAACGAGCCAACACGGTGGTTCTTGGTGGGCGGTATGTTAGAATTCAATAAATAAAGTAAAGGAATTCAATAAGCAAAGCAAAATTTCTGTATGTAAAAGCAATTCTTCAAACTTTTAAATTGCTTCTAAATCGGCTAGGTCAATTCCTTTAATATTAACCTGAAGGTTACATTCAAATGCCTTTATTCAATCAACAAATTAGCAAGTTCAAGGTGTAGTTCTTCAACACCTATATTTTTTCCTTGCACTGCATCTAATATCCAGGTGGATGTATCGTTTTTTCATTAAAATTAACATTCGCATAGAGCAATAATACCAAATTGTTGCGCGTGTAAAAAAGTCTGCGCGAGCATATTTTGGTGACAATGAACTTGCATTGAATTGGAAAATGCTGACTAGGAAAAATCCACTTTGTTATTTAGTATTTAAGTTCAATTGATGTAAATAAATTCCCCCACTTGCTCGCCATATGAAGTGTCTTTCAGACCATTTAGCTGAAGTTAATTTTTGCATCTGACTTACGGTCACATATACCTCCAATATTTTCGAATATACACAACAAGTAAATCGTTTTTATCCCAGCCAACATACGTTTAATTTTTGTATCTAACTTACAGTCAGGTCTACCTACAACAACTTTGGTTCCTTCTTTTGTGCACATTACTACACGTAACTTTTTTGATTTCTGTTTTTTTTTATATACTCGTATAACAATAAAATCAAGCAAATGAATGCATACATAATTGAACCCCAAAACTTGGTCTTTCTATTTCACTTGACCTTTGACTTGACCTTTTCTTTGTTGCTACAGGTGCTCTTGCAACGTAGAGTGGCCTTCCGTACAGGTTTCTTATCTATGGTGAAGATTTGTAGGATTCCATCATATAACACTTTAACATGAATTTGAAACATTTTTATTTTTCATTTGAAGGAAAGTTCATGCGAATCACTATTTTATGAGTTTTTCATTTAAATGAAAAATAAATGGCCACGTTTACAATGGGTCTTGATCCGCATGGGGGGTGCTAGGGGGCACCACTTCCACCTGGATGCCTCACTCTTATTTGGGGGTCGTAACTGTTAATAGTGAAGACGAAATTTTTTCGCGTCCCGCGCGCGTTAATCAAGCTCGTTCAGTCGCGTTTCATTAGTTGATCCCTTTGGCAGGTTAAATCGGCACCGTCGAACCGAGACATTTGTACCGTATAATTCGTGAATCTTTTGTATTGCAACCTTGTGCTGGGGAATAGAACCTTCCCCAAGACACCGCAGCGCTAGCCTGCCAGCGCATTCACGCGTCCTCAGACAAGGCCAATTCCGGCAAGCACCAAAATCTTCGCTCGCTGAGGCAGCAGCCTATCGATGCAGTTCTTTACGGACAATGAACATCCTTAAGTCACTACAAAACCTATTTTGTGCAATAAAGAAAACATTGAGTAAGCACAGGCTTGCATTTTAGTTTGAGTGCGAAAGTAAGGTCCAACCACCGAGACTGCATAGATTCAAATTAATATTAGCTTACGAAAGCAAATAACAAAATGAGCTGCTAAAGAGGAAACTTCGGTCTCCTTCCTTTGTTTTCGGACGGTAACGGGAAGAAGACCTGCATCGATAGCGCGAAACTTCTCCCTAACTTAGCCATCGGGTTGTGATTTTTCTTGTTGTTGTAGGGGCTTTCGCCAGGCATGGGGAGTCCTTGCATGTTGACTTCGTCATCGGGACCTTAAGACCGGTTGGGAGGGGTGCGAAGGGGGAACCAACTCTACGTGGACGACCCACATTTTTCTGTGCACTACAGGTTTCTTGTCGGGGACGGAGTAAGTTGCTGACAGCGTGCAGGGAACAGGAAGGTAAGTATTAGGAGACAAGAGACCTTCAGCCTTCGTGCCTGCGTCTTCCAGTATTTTATTTTGCGCTTGGTGTTTCGCCACCCTACAACCTGTGTATGAAAAGAAATAATTTGTAGTAGAATTTGGTACCAGGAGAAAGAAAACGCCCCACGGCACCGCAGATGCTAGCCTGCTTGCGTATATACACGTTCCTGGACCAACTCATTCTCAGTGGAAACGAACAACTATTTCACTGAGGCAGCCCACATCGCTGCAAATCCTGAACGAACTATTAACCACATAGCAACACACACACCGCCCACACGGCCAAAGTAAGACTATAGGAAGATAGGTAACGCCTTTTAATTCCGGCCTTAGCCTTTTATTTTCTAGTTAGCCCAATGAGTTCCATCTGTCATTCGTACATTTAAAATACTTTGCAGAGATCTTGGTGTTAGGTAAAAAAGAAACCGCCTCATGACGCCGCAGACAGGTAGCCTGCCAGCATATGTAAGCATCCTTAGACCATGTAGTTTCCAGCTTAGTACCGATCTTTTGATCGCTGAGGCAGTATTCCATTGCTGATGCCCTTTACAGACAACAATAAATGAAAAACACTACGGACGCGCCCGCGCCAAGTTTAGTCTCTGAATGAACACTCTCATCCACTGGCCGATTCCATCTAACATTAGACTCTTCAGTGTTTCAGTACTGGAGAAAAGCCTGGCGACTTATATCAGATCAAACTGCCAAAGAAAAGCCCACATGAGGTCGTGGCTGCCCTACACATGTTTATCTCAACGCCTGATTTTTTTCCTTATGGCTCAAATCTGTTGACGTGGCATAGTGAACGTTACTGATTAATTGGTTGATAGTGTGAAAGAGCAGGCTTTTCGTGCTCCTAATGATCCCAGGCAGCGAGGGCCTTACCCATTGCGAGGCTCCGGGCGGCAGGTCTTTGCGAGACCCTTTGCTCTTCGTGAAAAGTATGTGATGCGAAAGTTGATGTGGTTGTTTGGTTTAAATTTTTAAAATTGATATTTGCGGCTTTTCCTAAGAATAAAATCTTTAATTAAACACAATAATCCAACGAATGATCTACGTCATTTTCGATTGAAAGAAAAGCAAGGGCTGAAAGCCGATCTTGTGTCATCGAATTCCTCAAATATGTTTTAATAATTTTAAGCGTCAAAAAACTCCTTTCAGCAGACGCAACTGTAACAGATGTGGTGGTAATAATTCTCAGGACTATTTGGATAGTGGGGTAAACTACAGTTAAATTTTTTTCTATTATGTGTTTCCGCACCGATATAATGTCGTCGTTTCCCTCATACACACGGGTGAACATATTCAGTAATTCATTCCCATCAATATCACATGATTCTCCTACCGTCATAGATATTTGCAAGTCGCTGCATTGCTTCAAAAGTTCACTATCACTAATTTCCTTTAATCTTTTTAACCAAACCAAAGCAAATATACTCATGATGTTTACGTGCCTCGAACATAGGATGGCAGCTTGTCGACAATGACATAAAAATAGTTTATTTGGAAAATCCCTTCCGCATTCAATTCATGAGCTTCATCTTCCCCTTCATAATCAAAATGCCTTTTTTCGTCGTCTTCTGACTTCTTTGAACTGTCTGCCAATATCATTTTCCTCGGCTATTTCTCTCGCTGTTACAAGTGATGACTGAAAAAATTTTCTCGATAATTATCGAGCCAATTTGTGAATGCGTCTAGGTGTTGTATAGCCACATCTAAGTTCATGTTTTCGCTTTGCCACATTTTACTTATAACATTAATCTTTGTAAGAATGTCATACCATATGACAAATGAAACTACAAATTCGTAGGTAATTATTTCCTTTTCTATAGAATGACATTCACTGACCAACTGACAATCTGTGGTATTTTCTGCTAAATCCTTTAAAGCATCACATACTATATATCGCTTGGTTGGTATTTAACGGCCTTCACCGATGCTACCCTACACTCCCATCTAGTTTCAGAAAGTGGTTTTAGCGTAACCGATTTTACATGAGCATTTTAAATAGCCCCCACTGACTTGAGCCGGCAAACAGAGTGTACAACCTTTATGCAATTTCAGCTGTATTTGCATTAAAAAATCTTATAATAATTGAAAATTAGAGAAACGTCGCGAGTACAATCAAGAATAATCGAGTAATATTTATTCATTATTTTTTGAACAATTTAATCTTCATGTGACTTGCCATTGATTGTATGAGCTCATTTTAAATATTTTTCCGATAAAGAGGTCATTAATCGTCTTATCCTCTACTTGTTTTAGGTGAAGACCCAGCATGGGATCAAATTGTTTTAGGTGAAGACTCAGCATGGGATCAAATCAGACTATTAACTTTATTAAATCTATAAACTTGCCGCTTGTGTAATGTGACGCCTACGCCCGGGAATCGAAGTGATTCCGATCCCGAACCCTTGCCCCCGGCCGGATGGGTATGACTTCGAAGTGCAAGCGGACTTCCTCTTTCGTGCGGATATCGTTGCGCAGAAAATATTTTTTTTTCAAATATTTAGATCTGTGGAGATAAATATTTGAAACATAATATTAATTAAACACAGATACATTTCGAGGCATATCCATCTGGTAATGCCCCCCCCCCCCCCCCCCCCCCCCCCCCCACAGTTGCCATCAAAACACTATGCCACTGGCGACCAATAAAAATGCCCATTGCCGCCATGTGGCGTTCCATTCCGCGTCAGTTGCGACGACTCCCAGTCCACATCTGTTTTGTCGGAGGTTGTGAGATTGACAGTCCGACGCAACGAGGGAGAAAAAACGCGGGAAAAAAAGACTAAGATAACGTTAATTGCAAATGATAAACAGCTAAAATACTGTATTTTTCGTTATCCCCCTACAATCTTAATATACTAAAAGGACGAAAATATGAACTAACAGTGGGTAAAGAGTAATTGAATTGTTTTTCATTTGTTGAGTAATAATTTTCTTATTAGGAAAAAGAAAGGAAAGCGGTATCCAGTGCGGCTCGTGCGGGGCTTCAGTTCCACGTGGCAAAAGGATTTAGGCATCAGTACTCGCGTACAACGAGACTCGGATGTGGTGGTGCAACTGCTGCTGTACATTCTGCAGCCATTCTAAAGGACTTGACAGCGGAGTTTCTCGAATTGGACAGCCGGATTGGAACCTGCATTGCTAGAGATGTTGTCATCCCACACATTCATAACGCTTGCTCGGAAAACAGGAAAAAAGCTAAGTGAAATATTAATTAAATAAGAATTTGAGAGAGTTTGCTTGGAAGCTGTCACGAATGTATACGCTGAAATTGGAACTCAAAAACGACGCGCGGTATTCGATTTTGGTTGGCGGCTTTGTCTATTTTTGTGGAGTGTAAACAGACCCTTTTGTAAACATTTAACCGGCATATTTTCAAAGTTCAGTCTTAATTCGCGTTTTTGTGGTCAATATTATGAGAATAGACGAGGAGAAGTTACTCGAAGAGATTAAGAAACGGCGCCCATTGTGGGATCCCTACCTAAAGTCCTATAACTCACGCGAGTTGAAATGGAAACTGTGGAATGAAGTGGCTGATTGTATGCAAATTAGTAGAGTCTTTGACCCTGCAGGATTGTTCTTGCGATCAATTGAATGTGTGCATCTCGTTTATCAGTGTTTATAGTGTTAAGGTCAGTGGCCTTGTCAATTGCATGTACGAATCTTCGTCATAATGCACATGTGAGCCCACATGTGGCTAGTCTGCGTTCGGTGCAGCCACGTCGTCATCGTTAATGCAATCGTTTTATCGAGCTCGCGCCTGACAAAGAGCAAATTATCGAGACGAAGGCCAACCCAACAGCTTTATTAGCTGGCAATTAAACATGAATATACACACAGAAGGCATAAAGATATCAGAACACAAACAAACCAGTACCGCTTCGTATCATAAACAGTGCAATCAACTCGCCTTCCTTCGGTCTCACTATACACATATCTATAAATGATGGATGTATGACTGATTTATGTTTGTGAGATTCTGTTTGGAAATGATGTACAAATCGGGATTGAAATTCTACGCGCAGTGCTGTAACAAGGGAATCGCTAGAGGAATACAAAAAGTCTGTTAATTACTTGATTGAAAAAAATTCGGACCTGATGAGTTTTCGAAAATTCAGCATTTTGACTGACTGCTTACATTCCACTCGCTCTTTTACAAAGTTAAACATTGCATATTACTTTATTTTAGCAATGATTTGATATGAGTTTTAGCTGATTCAGAAAATTGTTTCAAGTTTTTCATTACAAGTTAGACGATTTCCAGAGATAATATCATTTTGAAAATTTATATGTTTACTATCAAGCCTACCCCGGAATCATTCGGCGACTGAAGAAAATCAAGCACAAGTATGTCCTTTTGTATTAATGTTTGCCTGAATTGTGTAATTTTGGTATCGAGTGCTTTGATCTGCAACCTATATAATTCAGTTATTCCACCGGAATCAAGGTCGGAATCTCTTGCTTTTGATTAATTACAATCTTAACTGCTTTCGTCGTGAAGGCAGTGTTTCGTCAACATATTCCGCCTTATGAGATGAGAACGCTATTCAAGATCCATTGCATCAACCGGCATTGGGTGACTGTCATATGCTTTTGTATTATTCTTTCTATTTCAATCCTGTAAGTTTCAACAACTCACCTATAGACATAAGTCATCGCTGGCCGCAAAACAAGCTTAAATTGAATATTTTGAAATTTGGTTAGTTCTTTCCAGTGAGATCGAGTCTCATCTTCATTGGATTTGATAGCAAAATTAGCTTCATTTTATTTTAATTAGCCCCTTTCGCATTCAACTCAGTAGGTTATTGATGTTAGGTGATCACATCTTCCGATGGCTAGATAACGTAGGTTGTCGTTTATATCATTTTATGACTATTATTTACCTCCCGTGTGCGGAATATTTAATGCATCTATAATTTTTGTATATCTTATGATTGGTGAAGAAACGCAGAGAAAACAAAGGTGGCAAACACTATATTTTGTTCATACAAATAAAACTATTTACATAAACATTGGCACTTAAGTGGCCGCGTAAAAAAAAAAGTTAGAGAAATAAATGAAATCAAAGCCATAAAGTTGTCATACGAAAAGAACCGAAGAAAAAGAATTAAGCATGAAAAAGTAACCACTTGAAAGAAAAAAAAAAAAATAACTTCAAGAGAAATAAAAAAAAAGGATGGTACTTGAGAGTAAACATATAAAAAGATTAATGTAGTTTCTGCGTAAAATTAAATAAAGAGATAAACAGAAAAATAGAAATCTGCATGAATAAAATCTATATAATTATAATACAATTATTTATTAAGCATTAAGACAACAAAAACCAACGAAGCATAAATAAAGAAATGTTTCTTTTCTTCCCCGTTCAATATAAGGATTGTTGACTGTAATTGCCTTACAATTCTAATTATTATTTCCGTTTATCTATCAAGACTTTATTTTATTCGTTAGCGAAAAGGCATCAAATGTTTTTAAAATCTGGGTTGTAATTATTATTGTTAGTTGTACTGATTCATAAGATAGAGCATAAAAATGAATAAAATGGATTGCTAACTAACTAAAGACTTTCCTTTTCAGTGGTTCCTTGTTTCAGCGGGAAAGTGAGTGCAGGGTAGGTATGCCGTCGCGAGGGTAGGGTTTCGACAAATCCGCTGAGGTCGGTTTCGCGTCGCGCGCGGTACGCGGTACCTTTGTTGTTTTGTCATTTTATTAGAGTAGTTTTCGTCGGGTTAATTTAGAGTAGCATACTTTTCGGTACCGCGTCGGAAATTCGGGAACGCGAAATAAAAATTAGCGTTTGTTCTGTGACTGGTTATAGGAAGAAATACGGAGTAACGTAAAGTAGGTTTCTTCTCCGTATGGTTTTGCTTTGTAACGCGTTTTGAAAACGGGCGTGTATAGGTGGCTGAATTATGTAAATGAGCGTAACCCATTCGGAGACCCGCGACCGAAATCCTCTCCGAACTAGCTGGCCGACAAGCAGCCACCGCGTGAATGGGTTACGGTGCACGGATTGGTTGACCTGTTGGTACCATCCGTTGGCACTACTCAGACTTAACGTCTAGAACCGATGAGAGGTCGGTTCCGCGTTCGAACCTAAAAAGGTGAAAATCATTACACTTGTCTCACTCGAATCTGAGTCAGATGTTATCTTTTCTCTATCACCCCTGAAGACCAAATTGTGAGATGCTAAAAACTTTACAATTACGAGCAATCTTTCTAAAATATCTCTCCAACGTTGCCTTTCTTGTTCAATTTGTGACTGGGCCAAGAAGTCAATAGTGGAGCAGCTTTTTAAACCATCCTCTAAATTAATCCATTTCAATATACAATCTTTGTGCTGTCGAGTAGATTCGTGAGGCTTTACGTAATCACCCAAGTGTTTCCAATCACACACTCCTTCACTTGATCCATCTTTGTATTTTGTAGCCCGAATATTCGACACGGAAAGTAGTAAACGGCATCCTTTGTTTGCGAATAAATCATCCAGCGCCTGTCAAGCTTTTCACCGTTAAATAATATCTTATTATAATGATATTCGCTGAATCGCAGTCCATTATCACTTACAGAAAATAAATCAACTTTATCCCGGATTGGACCTTCCAATGCAATCTCAGTTCGGTCTACATCAGTAATTGTTATGAGCCACAAACCTGGGTCATTTTGAGGATTCAGATTTTCCATTCCAGCAGTCATGGATGTTGATATCGACTCGGACTCAGATTCGTGTTCTTGACTGGATAGCGTTGACGGCGGCACCGGTGAACAAAGAGACAATGATGTAGTTAATTCATCATCATCCTCGCTGTTTTTACTTGATAACGGCAGCCATGATGGTGTGGAAGGAATGTTTTCAGCTGGATCAGGATTAGAGTCACTTTCAGTCAATAAGTGTTTTGTAGAGGTTTCTTGATCATCACTTTTTATATATTTATATCAAGATCCACGTATATTTTGTTGTACCTGCTTTCTTTTGATAGCTCGTTACCTTTTTGAACTACCTGACTCAAATTTTCTAAAGGCATCACGATCACGCAAACTCATCTTGTTTTGTTTCGCACAAACAGTGAGAAATAATTTTTAGTATCACACAGTTTTTTTGCACTTTTTCAGCTTACTCAATACTTCAAATACTATAATTTACACTTTTCCAGCTCACTCAATACTTCAAATATTATAAGCACGTAATACTCAATAAAATTGAAAGATATGTACGGTACGACTTTGGAACTCATATTGCAAGCAAAATAACTCCAAGGTGACAAGAGTTGACGAACGAAATGAAACACGGGGATTCCCCGAGCGATAGAGGAGCAGAACATTATGTCCCGACTCCCAAGCTGACCCGGCTGCTATGCGATTAAATAACCGATCCTCAAGGAGCGCCACATTCAAGTACTTCATAATGAATTTTTCAATTATGTTTTGAATGAATGAATTAGTTAACTAAGTTTATTTTAACTAACCGCTCTTTTATAACCTGTGTTAAGGATCGAAATCAAATGTTTTAAATTTAAAAAAATGTAACGGTCAGCTACAGTATTCCAAGACCCGCACAAACATTTCTCATACACATGCAAGCATCCACACTACATTCACGCAAACACTCATTGTCTGTATTGGTATTGCATTTAGCGGTCAGTCGTACATACGCCTTCCATCAAGCAACCCGTGTAACTCCCAACTCCCAAATATTTAATTGTTACTCTTGAATAAATGTATAGTTAGTTAAGTAAGGATTCACGTTGTCGTTTACTGACCAACTCAATCTCTACAACTGGTGACCCCGTCAAAAACGATCATGACGACGATTTTGCTACGTTATTGCAAAATCTAGCGACGCCACGCCACGAATAATTTCCATAATCTTTCGTAATCCAACGCATCTTGTCGTGACAACGCTGAATACAGTGCAAATCACTCATCAGCAGTGCAATAGTGCATTCATTTCATCTATAAAATAGTGTCGTGCAAATTATATGCGATTAGCAGTCGAAATAATAATAAGACAATCGGCTTAATCCGATCACAGTGTATTTACGTACAGTAAACAACCGGTGCATTGCTGGGTACCTATAGACGTTGTACCGCGCTGATGTATGCGTAAGAACATCAGTAGGTATACCTGTGAATTGTATCTAGTGGATTACTATCATCATGTGTAACGACAACAGAGATTCACCGTCTACCGAGGCCGATGCGGTGAGCAACGAATCAGCGATAAGATCACCGACCTTCTCATTCGGCCACCCGTCGCGTTGGTTCACACAGCTTGAAAAACAATTCGAGCTATTCATCATTAGAAGTGAATTAACACGATTCAGATATGCTGCTGCCTATCTTGATATGCATGCTGCTATCGAGGTAGAGCCAATCATCAACAGTCCGCCTGTCACGAATCCATACCAAACACTTTGTGACACTCTCATTGATCACGTGAAGGAAAGCTAAAACAATTGCTCGAGAAAGAAGAGCTAGGCGACAGGAAACGGTCACAATTCCTACGCTATACAAGCAATTCTCGCGCTCACAAAACTGATCCTCTCGATGTAATAGCAACAACCACCGACTGCATCCACGAAGTGACGCCACAACCGCGATCGGCAAACAACCGTCGATGCAAAAACAAATCAACGAGTTAAGAAATCAAATGAGCGAGCTCATAAATATTGGCAGACAGCAACAATCACACTCATCGTTACGTGATCGATCACGATCACCATCGCGTGACAGACCATCAGGAACCGACGTTGATCCCAATCACTGCTGGTATCACCAAGTGTTCCAGATTTGCGCGAAGAAGTGCATACAACTCTGTACATATAAGGGGAACGACAATCAGGGCCATTAACGGCGGTAAATGATCCTGCACCCACGTCAAACCGCCTCTTCGTCACTGATCGTCACAAATATCCGAAATTTAGTGGACACTAGCTCAGACCTCTGTGTATATCTACGTCGTTTGCTCCAGGGTCGCAGAGATTCGTCATCGCTGACATGTCAAAACCAATCATTGACGCTGATTTTCTCAGTTTTTACTCGTCGACCTCAAAAACGCCAAACTCATCGACTCAACCACTGGCTTAAAAGCTCAGGGCAAGGTATCCCGCTCCAGCAACGTATCATCCATTAAATCAACACAAAATCAATGTCCTTATTCATTGATCATAAAACAATTCTCAGGCGTAACACGAACCGATGGCATCTGCAGAGCAGCTAAACGTTCAACCGAGCATCGCATCGAAATAACGCCAGGTCAACCAATTGCCAGCAGAGTACGTCATCTTGCTTTCGATAAACTGAAAATTGCCAAAGAGGAATTCGACAAAATGACCAAGCTTGGACTTGCACGACCGTCAAACAGTCCATGGTCTTTACCTCTCCATCTGGTCCCAAAGAAATCTGGTGACTGGCGACCTTGTGGAGATTACCGTCAACTCAACGATCGCATGCTGCCTGACAGATACCCTATTCGTCTGTTAGGGGACTTTACGGCTAATCTTCACGCCACAAAAATTTACTCGACAACCGACCAACGAAATCCCTGTTACTTCAGAGGACATTTGCAAAACCGCAATCATCATACCATTCGGTCTCTACGAATTCCCATTCATGACGTTTGGGCTTCGTAATGCATCTCAAACCTTTCAACGTTTCATCGACGAAGTCATCCAAGGACTTGACTTTGTATTTCCATACGTCGACGATATTCTCGTCACTTCATCTACCGAGAAAGAGCATCATGAACATCTTCAACAACTCTTTACTTGCCTGGAAAAACACAGCATCGTCATCAACAGCTACAGCTACCGAGTATCTTCAGCAGGCATCATACCGCTTCCAGAGCGAGTGGCAACTATAGCGGAATTTCCCAAGCCATCAACAATCAAACAGTTACGTAAATTTCTTGGCATGTTGAACTTTCATCGTAAGCATTTTAAACACGCTGCAAGTTTCAGGCTATAATCAACGACTGCCTCCAAGGATCGGACGTTAAAGGCTCTAGTCCAATGCCCTGGACACCTGAACGCGAAACTGCGAAACTGCCGCAGAAGCACCTTGGGCCATCTTCACCGATGCTTCAGACTTTGCACTCGGCGCCGTCGTCCAACAGCAAGTCAACGACATGTGGCAACCGCTCGCATTCTTCAGCCAAAAGCTCTCACCGTCGCTAAGTAAACACAGTACTTACGATCGTGAGCTTCACGCAATTTATATAGCCGTCTCTCGCTTCAGACACATCTTCGAGGGCAGACAAATCACAATCATCGACCGCTCCTCCACGTCTTCAAGCAAAATCCTGATAAAACAACACCTTGGCAATCCCGCCGGCTTGATTTTATCAGCCAATTTACAACTGACATTCAACACGTTTCTGGCAATGATAATGTCGTCGCCGACGCGCTATCGAGAATTGAAACAATCTCTGCAGCAATCAAAATCATCGATCTCGCTGGCGCACAAGCCAACGACGAAGAACTTCGCACGTATCTTCAACACGACAATCACTCACTTCATCTTCGATCGATCAACGTTCACCAACATCGATCTACCAGTCTACTGCGATACATCAATCGACGCAGCACGTCCATTCGTCCCAATGCAACTACAAAAACGTGTCTTCGATGTTCTTCACGGCATAAATCACCCCGGCCAAAAAGCAACAGTCGAATTGGTGTCACAGAGATACGTTTGGCCAAGCATCAAACGAGACTGCCAAGCATGGGCACAAGCCTGCATCAAATGCCATGCGTTGCAGCGCAAATACAGCACTTTCCAGGTCGCTCTGGCCGATTCGAAAATATTCATGTCGACATAATCGGATCATTCACATCACCACGAGGCTACAGACACTGTCTGACAATAAAAGACAGATTCACACGGTTCCCTGAAGCCTTTCCACTCGACCACATCTCCGCAGATTGCGTAGCCAGAACACTTTTTGCTGGCTGAATCTCTCGCTACGGAGTATCACTCAGAATCACCACTGACCAAGGGCGGTAATTTGAGGCTGATCTATTCAACGCATTAGCTCGGTTACTAGGCAGCAAGCACATTCATACAACGATATGTATATCACCCAGCATCCAATGATCTCGTCGAACGCCTTCATCGTCAGCTAAAAGCTGCAATTCGATGTCACACATCCAACGCATGGGTTGATACGTTACCATTCATCTTGATGGGCATACGGGCTGCTTCGAAAGAAGACGTACAAGCGACGCCAGCTGATCTAGTTTTTGGCGAACTAATACGACTCCCTGGTGAATTTTTGACACCAGCAGGACAACTCGACGCGCCTCCAGCCGACTGAGTACAACGACTTCGTAACCATTTCATTGACTTACGTCCTCGACGAATGCCTCGAAATGGAAACAACCCGATCTTTGTCTTCAAAGAGCTACCCACATGTTCTCACGTACTCATCCGAGTCGATGCACCTCGGCTAGCATTCGAGCAACCATATGAAGGTCCATACGAAGTCGTCAGGCGAGCCGACCGATACTACATGGTCAAAAAACGCAAAGTCGACACGCCGATAAGCATTGAAGACTTAAATCAGCTTTCATGCTTCCTGACGACGAACCAGAGAACGCAACTCCGTCGCCTCTACACAACGAACCAACTCCGTCGAAATCTGGCCATACAGCTCCAGCTTGGAGCACGTCGTTGGAACCTGAAGACACCATCACGCAGACGCACGGCGTCTTTTCGACTATCATCTTCCGCCTCATCGAGCAGCGATTCATCACCCCACCGACAACGCAGAAAACATGTGAGATTCAACGACACAAAGTAATTCATTTTCCTTTTCCCTTCAAAGGGGGGGAGTAGTTGTAGCGGTCAGCTGCAGTATTTCAAGACCCGCACAAACATTTCTCATACACATGCAAGCATTCACACTACATTCACGCAAACACTCATTGTCTGAAGTTGTATTGCATTTAGCGGTCAGTCGTATACACGCCATCAATCAAGCAACACGTGTAACTCCCAACACCCAGATATTTAATTTTTACTCTTGAATAAATGGGTAGTTAGTTAAGTAAGGATTCGCATTGTCATTTACTGACCAACTCAATCTCTACAAAAAAAAATTGCTTGGGTTGTCTCGTGAGGCCCCTGCAAGAGCGAGGCCCCGGGCGATTGCCCTGTTCGCCACCCCCCCTAAGGCCGCCGCTGGTCCCAGGCATGCGAGACTGTAGATGACCAGGAAAAAATACATTTTATAGTTGACTCGTAATATATTTTTTATTGACTGATACTTAACAAAGTCACTAGTCAGAAACCATAATTCTCAGTCATTCTTAACTGCTCAAGTAAGAATATACATTAAAATCTACCCTGACACTTTAACGGATTATTCTTGCCAACGCTGCTTTTTCGTTCATATAAGTATAACTGCATAATAACTGCACTTTGTGTTCGTCTGTATATAATATTAAATGAAAACAAGTATGCGTCAACTTCTCCCATAGTTGTTCGAAATGGAGCAAAGAACTCAATTAGCAGTTTCATTCAAACATGAAAATCTACTTAAGTACATGTAACAAATCGTAAAACAAAACGCATCGATTCATCTACAGAAGCTGGCACTCAAAGCTAATCAACGCGTATCCTGCAAAAGCACCAACTTATAACTGCACACACCACCAACCCTAAGAATGAGAGTTCGTTAAAACACAACAATCAACAACTCATTCATCCTGAAACAATAAATAATATCGATGTCATTCATAAATGTTGAATTGTAGAAATTTCAAAATTGCAAACTCTACAAATCATATCCTCGCGCGCGTTGTCGTCTCACGTCTCCCCATCTGCATCTGGATGCTGTTCAATATGCAAAAGAACCACAGACTGACATTTATACAAAGAATTCCTTTTATCAACAGGATGCCATTGTCGCTACTGCTGCCACTAGTGTTTCCAGCGCTTCGCCTCCTTCGACAACTCACCTCGTTGCGTCGTCTAGGATGATGACATCGCTGTATACGGGATTTTCTTCAATTCCAAGTCATTGTAGGCATCCTTATATAACATCTTTCATTCTCATATTAAATGAGAGATGAGGTGATAAAAGTTATAACCGAGTCTAAATGAAATGTTTCGTACAAAAGGCTTGTACTGAGAGCGGGAGGGAAGCGAAAATCAAAAAATAAACCACGAAATATAGGACGACGTTCCTATTCCAGTAGCACTTCGCAGGATATAGAAAAAATGTCTGTATGTGAAAGCATGTGAATGAACTGAACATAGACCATAAATTCGTTGATGGAAGTTTTAGAGGCGACTCGTTGGCGGCATTCCTGTTGCCCCATGTTTAAAGCTGGAGGAAAAAGGGAGTTTTGGAAGTTAGATTGGTGGATGTGTAAGCACCGAGTGGTACTTGTACTATCAGTGGCGAAGGCACAGTTGCTTGCAACCTTATATTCTTCAGCTAAATTGCATGAATATTAGTCAGAAATTTTACAGAAGCGTAGAACGTCTCGGAAACATCCTTAACTAAAAGAAAAGAAATTCTACGAAACGATAAGTCCACTGAATTACCGCTAGTCTCGAGGAAGTCCTCAGCCGGGCATAACACGGACAATGACCAGCAAAGAAAGTTGAAGAAATAGACATAACTCCAAGACCAGATGATTACTACTCGTAAATGAAGCATGAAAACGTCTGGAACGCAAAGGAACAATTAACAAGTCAAAAGAGTGAGATTCACACCATACAAAACAAAGTCAAGTTTAACGCTAAATGTTTAACGTTTTAGTCTAAATACAAATTTCCTTGTGGAATGTAATTTATAATTTGAGAAATCTCCAGAATGAAAAGAGCATTATGTCCTCCAGTTCCGCACCACTGCCCACCCAACTGTTCGCACTTCAACTCCTGCTGGGTGTAGTCACTTCTGCAGGGCTGGGAAAAAGTTCAAACACTGCAAACTTTTAATACCTGCAATTCGAGTCTCGAGGACGAGCGCCAGCACTCAACAAGCAATCATTTCATTTGTATTTATGGAGTTTAACTCAAGAGGAAGCTTTCATAGGGAGGGCAATATTTATTTGGTGTATTTGTTTAACCACCGCCACACCAAAATATATATCCACACCTACGAGTATATTAAGCCATTTGGAGGGCTTCAAGTGTTCTTGTGCAGCTAGGCGCTACAAAAAAGGAACGAATATTTTTTTTTTTTGGATTAAACAAAACAAATAAATTCAAGTTTTTTTTTCTCGAAAGCATGAAATCGTGATGATAGCTAAGCTTTTTCTTCTCTTCTGATTGTTATTTAGAAATGGGATTCTAGAACAAGAATTCGGATTTTTTGAGAAATTGTTTCAAATATGTATAGGTTTCTGAGAATCTCCTAGATACGGTTTGAAGTGTAAATACAATATCTTTGTGATTCAGAGAAACGGGGTCGAAAAATAAGGAGGAAATAAGACTCACTATCTGAACTTTCTAAGGTGATATGATATAACAGCAGATTGTAAAGGAAGAAACATAAAATGATCAGCCAAAAGACCACACTCCAAAAGACTCTTGCAGCGAATTGCTGTTGTGGCAGGCATTTCTCCGACTACCATATTAAGGTACTGATATTAATTTCCGAATTCCATGCAGTAAATATTTGTTTTAATTATTTTTTTTATTATTTTTATTATTTCTCATACTGTTAAGAACCTTAAGTATCATTTCTGTCCTAATTATATGAATGCATATAATTGTCCGTCGAGCCGGATTCTGGAGATACAACCAAGGATTTTAGCCTGGAAGATTCAACCAAGGACTTTGATAAGGAAGATTCAGGTAGTGCCAGCTTATCGTTAAGCAGACTTGAAGATAGGGCTTCCTTGTCGAACATCAGTGCTAATCATTAGTGGGCGATTGGAGCATCAGTGGCGGGCATTAGTGTGCGATTCGAGCATCAGTGGGTGATACTTGCAACCAGTAATCTCTCGTAGCGGTCGAAGGGATTTCGCTTTGTATACGCATTTTAAGGACATCATTTCTTTTCGTTCCATCCTTTGGGGAACCCACTACGGAAAGTTTAAGCATAGAGCGTTAGCAGACTTCAGAGGTAGCCAGAGTGTTTTTCGCTTTAGCTTGAGTAATTGCTGGAGTAGGTGGGCTGACATCTGGACACTCTAAAGAGGTGGGACATTCGGAGCTTAGCAAAGTTTACGAAGTTGGACAATAAAATGAACAGCCAGAACGCTTACTTCAACCAGATTCAGAGGCTTATCTCAAACTTCAAGAAGGACAGCGTATCTAGATAAAGCCTCGCGTATTTCCAGACCAGACAGGAGAAATTAAAAGCCATCTGTGGGCTACATGTGAAGGACAGCATGCAGTACAATGCAGTCATTTAAAACAAGATGCAGAAAAGTTAAGTCAGTACATGAAGGAATTCGAAGGCGCTGAAGAGCTGGTGATGGATGACCTCACTTTCCTCCAAGTAAAAATAAACCATTATACATCTGGATGCACGGTGCAAACACAAAGCGATGCCATCAAACTAGAAAGGATAAAATACCTTTATTTACCGGAAGCTACGCCGACTGGTATGCATTTCGCGATCTGTTCAAATGCATCATCCACAATAGCATTCAGTTCTCTAATGTCCAGAAGCTGCAGTACCTCCGCAGCGCATTCCGTGTGGAGGCAGAGTAGTTAATCAACCACCTAACAATCACCGATGCAAATTACGAGCCTGCATGGAACGTACGACAACCATCAGGCTATCGCTCAGGACATGATGCAGCGGTTCTTCAATATTGAAAATTGTATTCGCAATGATCCAACAGCGCTGACACATATGCTCGGCACAATGAACCAACTTTTAGCTGGTCTGAGCTAGAGATGGGACATCGACGATGAAACATCGATGTTGTGAAACATCGATGTTGAAAGTTACAAAAATCGATGGCAAAAAACATCGGCGAAAAAACATCGATTTTGTTAAAAATCGATGTTTCATGGTTTTTGAAAAACACAACTTCTATTTCATTCAAAAGGGTTTGATTACATAAAATTCATTTTGAGGTCAATGTTTGCACATTTTATTTGAAATCAATGGAGTTAAATGTTTTTACTAATTACTTCAAATTGTTATTCGATTAATTCACATCATTATTCGTTAAAGTAAATAAAATCCACGAAAGTCATCTATAAGATGGGCAAGAGAATGCATTTTAAATTTTCTTCTTCACAGTGCACGTCAGATATATTCTAGCAATTACAATATATCGCCATATGTTGTAGCAATAATATAACTTTCACAAGCACCAGAACCTCCTATCTATAGTCTGCAGAAATAGTAATTTTTTGAGGTTTTCACTCTTCAATCGGCTTCTTTTGTCAGAAACGATATCGCCAGTGGTGGAGAAAGCTCTTTCCGATGGGACCGAAGTTGCCATGACACAGAGATATTTTTTGGCCATTTTCATCATTGAAGAATCCTGAAGCATGAACATTTTTGATCATCCTTGCATTGGGTCAACAAATCATCAAACCAGATTTATTAATTTATCAAAACTTGCCTTGGATAAGGTTGATTCATTCCAATACTCAAGTGGATCATCTTTAAGTTTAGCCAACGGGCCTTTCAAGTATACTGATAGCTCTGGTGCCATCGTACTTAAAGTATCGAATTCCTCAATTATCCTTGACCTTTTCCTGACTTTCCAATTGTCTTCTACGAGTTTAAGATGGCCCTCCCATAGGTTAAATTCTCGTTCTGTAATACAACGAGACACATTTTATAGTACGTTTCACACTACAGAGTTGAAATAAAGTTGAAACGTTAAGTTAATTAAGTTGATATTTGCTTACCTTCAATAGAATGAGGAGAGGAATCAGCTGTTGCTCCACTCTCGGATTCTGAAGAGTCAGCTATATCTTGCTTTATTTCTATTGCTAGTTTTCTAATTGCATTCCCCAATGCATCCTTATCGTCAAAGTGAATATTTTTAAAACGGGGATCGAGAATGGTGGCAGTTGCAAGAAAATGGTTACTTTCCAGATCGCTAAAACGCTTCTTGTATTCTGTCAAAACACTTTCTTTTAGTTTACTTGCCAAGCTAGATTCACAAACAGGTTCAGAGATTTTATTTCGCATTAATTTCACTATAGGAATTACGATGCTGGCAGTTACGAATTGATCACCGGAGGCTTCTTTTGTGGCAAATTCAATTGGTCGAAATAAAGTACAAAGCTCCTTCATAAAATCAAGGTCTCTTGCTGAAGGCAATTGCGGGGCTGATGTATTGAAATTTATGATGCTCGCAACAATTTCTCTCAAAAGAAGAAACCTCT
Organism: Odontomyia ornata; assembly: GCA_963969285.1. Classification (NCBI taxonomy): domain Eukaryota; kingdom Metazoa; phylum Arthropoda; class Insecta; order Diptera; family Stratiomyidae; genus Odontomyia; species Odontomyia ornata. Next base: position 154,917,500 of record OZ017738.1, on the reverse strand, counting down.
CAACCATATAATATGTCGAGTTCCACCTTGTAGAGTCAGACTGCACTAGCTTCTTTTTTCCATAAAGATCTGTTTTTTTGCGAAGCTCTTCACTTGCATTTACGCTTTTCTTAAACCATTCAACTATGGCTTTAACATCGTTAATAATTTTCACTACCTCTGGTATTGCATCAATTGATTTTTGAGCCATTAAATTTAACAAGTGAGCAAAGCAATAAGTGTGTTTTTCTTTACCGAATGCTTTCTCTACTGCACTAATGATATTGCTTGCTCCATCTGTAACAACGGCTGTTATACATTCGGGTTTAAGGCCCCAATCTGAACACACTTCTAACAGTTATTTCGCTAAATTTTCACCATTATGGCTCTCATTTAATTCGTATACTCCTAGTGTCACAGTCTCTAGTCTCATTTTTGTATTCAAACTCTCATTTTTGTATTCAAACTCTCGTTTCCGGATTCCATTTCCGAGAGCGATGTAAAATGACATGTCACGGCAAGAAAGCTTCTCATTTGATGAGTTTCGGTCCAAATGTCTGTAGTAAGGCACACATATTGAATGCTTGACAAAACCTTCACAAATATGGCTTTTATTGCCTCATATTTTCTATCAATCGTGGAAGCTATAGTCCTTCTTGAAGGAACGTTATAAAGCGGAGTAACAACTTTCAAAAGCTGCCTAAATCCCTCATCTTCCACAAGTGAAATGGGTTGGCTATCCCTACATATCATGAAAACAATTGCCTCGGTGACTTGGCCATACTTGTCGCCTCCTTCTTTGAACGAACTTATTTTCCTAATAGTTTCTTGCAACGTTTTCTGCTTGGAGAGACCCAACCCTCTCGAATGAGTTTGGAGTATCAGGATTCAAATTTCTAGCTCCAGAGCATTCACCATTTTCATTGCCTTGGTATGGCCCTACTTCCATTGCTGAACTTGAAGGAGTTGGCGATAATGCCATGATTAACGTGCTTGGTGAAACCGAAGTGGTCGGACTTTTCATTCGGCCTTGGAAACAGTCACGCTAAAAGTTATTTATCTTTATTATTTAATTAATAATAACAGTAACTTACTAAAGTGACTTGCGGGCTCTGCACAGTAGATGGCCCAGATTTATTGCAAAAGCTTATATCGAAAGCACTTCTGTGTTTGCTGCTCATGTGTCCTATAAGATTTGATGTGTTTCCACTCGTTTTAATAATTTTTGAGCACAACGAGCACTGCCCCGACTTGTCATCAATTTTCTCGAAAAATTTCCACACTTGACTTTTGGGAGGCATTACGAAACCAAAATAATGAAGTTTCCAAAGAATCATAAAGAAAACATACACTTGCTCGCACAGTACACGCACGACTAGTAAATGCAACTGCAAACGTATTCCAAATTCGAATCGAAGTTCACGTTCACATGCACTTGCACTCTTAAACGCTTGACGATACGAAGTGAAGGTAAATTGCGAATGATGAATATCAACATGAAGCTCTCTCTTGTTTGCAACAGTGGCAAAAAAAAAACTAAAAATTAAATCAAACAGGCTGAGTCCAGCATATTGATATGGACAGAGGAAAAACCTTGAAAAGTAAACAAACGGTGAAAAATTCGATGCAAGTTTTAACATCAGTGCATTGGCACGGTACATAAGTAGGCAGAAGAAAACCGAAGATTGATGATATGACAGACAAAAAACATCGATTGGGTTGGGACATCGGCGCGAAAATATCGATGTGAGAAAAATATCGTCTTGGAAACATCGATGTTGAAAAGAGTCGATGATTGAAGAAAACATCGATGTTTTGAAAACATCGGCATCGATGTCGCATCCCTAGTCTGAGCACGCTGGAAACGGATGCATTCTCTTCGACTACAATATTTCTGTTGAATCAGAAACTTGACAAAGAGTCAAAGAGAGTATGGCAAAAAACAATTGCTGACTCTACAGAAATTCCTTTATTAGATCAGTTCCTCGAATTTATGAAATAACGCTTCTCCATGCTAGAAGCCTTGTCATCCAGAACCAAAATTGAAAACAATCAAAGTCAATACAACCACTATCGGATCCAAATTGACTTGTCCGATGTGCAAATGTGTCATAAATTGTTTAAGTGCAGCTCATTTAAGCAAGCAAGCATCCAGAACCGCAGAGATATAGTTCGAAAGGCTGAGATATGCTTCGATTGTCTGCAAGCACAACACCGAGTAAACAAGTGCTCATCAAAACATGGATGCAAAATTTGTGGCAAAAAACATAACACACTGGTTCACCCGGAAGGGATAGACACCTCGAATCAGTCCAAAACAATATCCTCTGCACCCATACAAGGACACAGTGCATACACTGGCCAGAATTATGTGCTTTTAGAAACGGCACTGATAAAGGTGAGCAGTCAAGATGGAGAACTTATAACATTCCGCGCATTGCTTGGTTCCGGAGCACAGCGATCGTTCATCAGTGAATCGGCTGTGCAGCTGCTGCAAACTAAGCGTAAAGGGTCTCGAGTCAAAGTCAGTGGAATCGGTGCAGTCGAAAATGTTACGTCGAGGGGAGAAACCAGGATTTGCGCGATAGTCCAAACTGAACATGGTAGCCACGAAAAATTTATGTTCACTCCACTCATCCCCACGACAATTACAGCGCCATTGCCATGCACAAAAGTTCCCTTCAACATTCCAGTGGGACTGACGGTTCAAGATCTAGCAGATCCCTGTTACTATCTACCAGGGAATATTGACATTCTCATAGGAGCTGACCTATACAGTAGATTGTCATTGCCAGGTTTGTTCCCTGGACAACCATGTGCTCAAAGAACGAAACTGGGATGGGTACTATTCGGATCTGTTCCTTGCAAAACAACAAAGGCATTATGTGCGCTGGTATCCAATACCAAACTGGAGGAAGCATTAAGAAAATTTTGGGAGACAGAAGAGCTTCCAGCCACTCAACATCTAACAAGAGAAGAGAAGCAAAATGAGAACTTTTACACACAATCTGTAATCCGAGACAACCCAATGGAACATACTCCATAGGCTTACCATTCAAACGAAATAGGCGATACTAGAGACAACGCATTCAAGAGGTTAAGACAACTAGAGCGTCGATTCAAGAGCAACCCAACGCTCCACGAGGGGAATACCGCAAATTCATGCAGGAGTATATCGACTTAGGTCACATGTCGAAAGTCCCCGCTGAACGAATAAAACAGACGACAGCATACTAGATTCCCCACCATGCCGTGGTTAGAGAAACCAGCAGTACGACAAAACTGAGAGTGGTATTCAATGCCTCGCAAAAAGGATCGAAGGCAAAATCACTGAATGAGGTCCTTCACACGGCCCATACAATACAGGGGAACTTGTTTCATTTGTTGATGCGGTGGAGGCAGCACAGGTACGTTTTTGCGGCTGATATAGAGAAAATGTACCGACAAATTTCGGTGCATGAAAAGGATCGACATTTTCAAAGGATTCTATGGCGACCTATACCTAATGGGCCGATCCAGCACTTTCAATTGAACACGGTTATTTATGGAACAGCTTGTGCGCCTTACTTAGCGATTAGAACATTACATCAATTAGCCGCAGATGAGTCTTCTACATTTCCCGAAGCAGCACAAACGTTAACAAGTGACTTTTATGTCGACGATGTGTTGACTGGATCAGACAACATTGAAAGCCTTGTTCAATTACAAACCGACTTACGAAGACTTCTGAACAAAGGAGGATTTCACTTAAGGAAGTGGTTGTCCAACCATCCACGAGTATTAGAACGAGTCCCAGAATCAAAATACGAAACACAGCTTCTCTTACATATAGCAGACTTTGGGTATCCAGTAGCATCCAGCAACCGATGAATTTTCATTCTCCATCACGTAAGCAGACTGTCAAGCCAAATTCTCCCAACGAAACATACTAGCTGAAGTTTCAAAGCTATTCGACCCTATTGGGTGGCTACAGCCGTGCATAATCATTGGGAAAGTACCGCTACGACAGCTATGGGAAGAGGATAACGGTTGGGATGATGACGTTGAACCTAGTACAGTAAAGGAATGGGTGAAATTACGAAGTCAACTCCCAGAACTAGAAAAGCTGCGAATCACGCGGTGAATCCAATTTACTCCTTCTCACCAATTTGAGCTACATGGCTTTTGCGACTCGTCTAAAACTGCATAGGAAGCAGTCGTATACATTCGAGTCACATCCCCAACATCAACCAAGGTGACACTTGTCACGGCGAAATCAAAAGTCACTCCAGTGAAAGTCGAGTCCGTATCAAGGCTAGAACTCAATGGAGCAGTTCTTTAGTCAAATTCATGGATGAAGTCATCAAAGCGTATAAATGGGCAAGTGTCCCTCGATTTTATTGGACTGACTCAACCACCGTCCTTGCCTGGATTCAAAAAGCGGCAGCTAGGTGGGAAGTTTACGTGGCAAATCGCGTTAGCATCATTCAACAACACAGCTCTGTTGAGCTTTGGCGTCATGTCAGGACAATAGACAACCCAGCTGATATCGCATCCAGAGGAATGTACCGGAAGGAGTTGCTAACATCAAAACTCTGGTGGAATGGACTGGAATGGCTAACTGCCCGAATCATTCGAATTCGTCAATCAATACTTCAACCAACAACAAAAGACGAAAGAAAAATTATATCCTTGACAATCAATGTAGAAGAGCCTCCAGAAATCCTCGGAAGATACTCATCATTCTACAGACTCTAAAGAATAGTGGCATGGTGTCAGCGATTCACGTTTAACGCTACATGAGCAACGATGACACGGAAGGGAAATTTAACTGAAGTTGAGCTTCGAGAAACATCGAAAACATGCATCCGCATTTCGCAATACCACAGTTATAGCGAAGAACTTCAGCAACTTTCAAAAGGCAACAATGTCCACAGAACCAGCCACTTAAAAACCTTGGCACCTAAGATGGATCACGAAGGCATCCTAAGAGTAGGTGGTCGGATTCAACACGCACTTATCGGAGAAGCAGCGAAACATCCAGCAATCATACCAAAGGGCCCTCTCGCTAAATTGTTGATAAAAGAGGCTCAGCATCTAACTCTGCATGAAGGATGTCAGCTGACCCTCGCTACTCTTCGCCTTTCATACTGGATAATATCTGGGCAAACAGCAGTAAAACAAGTGCTAAGAGAGTGCATGACTTGCTTCAGAATGACCGCTAAACCCAACACAGAGCTGATGGGAAACTTACCAGCCGTCAGGGTACAGCTAGAAAAGCCATTCTTGAACACTGGCATTGACTATTCCGGACCAATTAACATCAAATGGAACGGAGGACGTGGTGTTAAGACCACGAAAGCCTATATTGCAGTATTTGTCTGTATGGCAACGAAGGCGTTTCATTTGGAACTCGTATCTGATTTCACCACAAACGCCTGCATAGCAGTGCTACGACGGTTCATCGCAAGACGAGGAAAATGCCAGTCTTTTTACAGTGACTGTGGTTCTAACTTCCTTGGTGCAAATAAACAACGTCAAGCAATATACCGAGCGTCTATGCAAGCATGCAGTGCTGAAGTTGCTAATCAAGGCATACAGTGGAAGTTCATTTCCCCCAGTAGCCCTCATTTCGGGGGACTCTGGGAAGCCGGCGTGAAATCTATGAAAGCACATCTTTATAAAACTATTGGAAAACAAATTTTAAACGTAGAAGAGATGAACACGTTATTGGCTCAGATTGAAGCATGCATGAACTCTCGGTCACTCACATAAATTAGCGAGGATCCAAACGACTTAGCCGCACTGATACCTAGGCATTTCTTAGCAGGTACACACCTTTTCGAAATAAAAAGTGACCCCAGTGAGTTGAGCTGGACTTTGTTAAAATGATGGCATCTGGTTCAACAAATGAAACAATCTTTCTGACGAAGATGGTCAGAAGAGTATTTACAACGCCTACAACAACGATCAAAATGGCTTCAGCGCCAAGAGAACTTCAAGGTAGGCGAGCTCGTGTTAGTTTAAATCGATCACATGCCATCAATGCAATGGCTGCTAGCAAGGATCTCGGCAACACACCCAGGACCAGATGGACTAGCGCGTACAGCAACGGTCAATCTAAGAGGCAACACAACAATCCCATCGTTAAAATCTGCAAACTTCCTTTCAATGAAGATCACCAGCCTCCACCAGAAAATCCACCTTTAACTAAAGGAAACGATCTGACAACACATAAAGCTATCAAGAGTCATACTGGTTCAAACATCCCTACCCTGAGGAAAAGAAGAGTAACCCGAACTTTAGTAGATATCCCAACAACTCTACTAACCATTCTCATGGTGTTCGGGGTTTTCCCACCTCCGGCACTTTCAAGTGCTAATATGCTAGCATTGAATTCTGGGTTATACATGAAACAAATCGGGACAGCAAACTTAATCCGAGGATCGTTGCGAATTAATATTGAAATCCCAACATCTGACTTAGACACGGATGAGACAAATATCAAAAAAACTAACTCCAGTATATCATCCGTGTGCACTATAGGAAAGGAAACCTCTAAGACTCTACATTGTGAAGATTTTGTTAACCACATCTCAGAATTCAGCGAGGAAACAATACATAAAATAAACCTCCTACGTTTCATGCATGTGCGAAATAAGCGTGGTATTTTTGGACAAATGCTCATGGCTCTATCCGGAGTAAACGACGAGATTATCACTGATGTTAACAAAATAGCCCAAAAATCATTATTACAAAACCTTAATTATCATTTCTGTCCTAATTATATGAATGCATTATGCTAAAATGTTGTAGTCCGCGTGGCTTAGTGGTTAGAGCACTAAACCCGTAAGCCGAAGGTCTCTGGTTCAAGTTTTTATTTTATTTTATTTTAATTCCAAATCTTACAGGCGGTTAACCCAATTACAAGATATTGAATACAATAATGATAAAAACCAAAAACATACTGAATGAATTAGTTGGAACTGTACAAATTATTCAAACATTAACGAATTACGTGTTAAATAATTTTTCTCTTAGCAAAGACTTAAAACTAAAAAATGAAGAAGGAAATGGACCAAGCTCAAGATTATTGTCGCCTCTAGGGAGGCGCACCATAGCAGAGTGAAAATAAACATCGGTACGGGCAAAAGGAGTGACTAAGGTTTGACATGATCGAGTAGTTCTTGCAGGAACCCGTAAATGTATATTGTCTACAATATATGAGTCGATCAGACGGTGGTAAAGTTTGAACAAGAAACATTCATCTAAATAAAGACGTCGATCACAAAGAGATGGTAAACGCAAAAAGTTAAGCCGATATGAATAGGAACAATACGGAATTTTAAACTTGTAAAATAAGTATTTAGTGAATTTTCGCTGAACTAACTCTAAGGCAGTAGTAAGATATTCTTGGTGTGGAGACCAGATTTGGGTAGCGTATTCTAAAATACTTCGTACGAGAGAAACGTAAAGAAGGGACGCAGTGTGAATATCACTAAATATGTGGACATGACGCAGCACAAAACCAGACATTTTTGTAGCCCTATTGATAACATGAGAGATGTGTCTCTCAAACTTTAATTTAGAATCGAAGATGACTCCAAGATCCTTGCAATGTGAAACACGCGCGAGGGGCATATCGTTTATGTTATACTGGTAAACTATAGGTTCACGTTTCAATGAGAAAGACATTACGTGGCATTTTGGGATATTTAAATGGAAATTGTTACCAGTTGCTTAACGTAATCAGATCGTTATTCAAAATGCTGCAATCAGCAGTACTATCTATTTGTCTAAATAGTTTCAGATCGTCAGCATAAAGCAAAGATGACGAATTTAGCATAGGTGGGAGGTCATTGATAAAGAGGATGAATAAGAGTGGTCCCAGAATAGAACCTTGAGGAACTCCTGAAGTAGGACTAAAATATGGAGACAAATTTCTGTTCAGACGCACACAACACAACCGGGAAGAAAGGTAGGACTTGAGCCAGTATATTAATATTTCCGGAAAACCATAATGATTGAGCTTAATAAGTAGGATGTTATGAGGAACTGTGTCAAAGGCCTTGCTAAAGTCCGTATAGATAGCGTCCATTTGTGCCTGAGAGTCCAGAGCTAGAGCAACACTGTTAGAGAACTCAAGTAGGTTCGTAGTAGTTGAGCTGCGCGGAAGAAAACCATGTTGCTGATCATGAAAGATGGGTGATAGCACAGGGATTAATTTGAGGTACATAGCTCTTTCAAATATTTTTGAAAAACACGATAGGATAGATATTGGCCGATAGTTTGCGATATCAGATGGATTGCCTTGTTTGAAAATTGGAGTAATGAAGGCAACTTTCCAACATTCAGGAAATATGCCAGCAGTTAAGCTAAGGTTGAAAAGAAAGGATAGGGGAAAAGACAAAGCAGTAGAAAGTGATTTGATAAAAAAGCAAGGAATCCCATCCGGGCCAGGGCCGACAGATCCATTTAGGTTATGGATAATTGATTCGAATTCGGGCGGAGAGAAGGAAAAAGAGGACTGGAAGGTTGGATGGAAAAAGTTTGGAAAATAATTACCAGCAGCTGAGGGGGCATTGAACGTTGAGGCGAAAAATTGAGCGAACAATTTTAAGATAATTTCTGGGGTGTTTGCGTGCAAATTCTCCAGAAACATTTTATTAGGTATAGGAGGAGAGGTCTTTAAGGATCGTATGTATGACCAGAAACGTTTAGCGTGGTTAGACGAAATAGATTGCTCAATAGTGCAATAATAATTTTTTAGTGCACGTTTGACTTCGGTCTTCGCTAAGGAGCGCAATCTACAATACTCTAAACGAGCTTCCACTGAACAGGATTTCTTGGATATCAATCTGGCTTTCTCTTTATTTTTAAGGGCATTGTACACATCGGCAGTAATCCAGGGGGCATCAGACCGATTATTCGGTGAATATAAAGGGGTAAATTCAGTGATTTGTTCATTTAAGAGATCATAAAATGTTGCCAAAGCATCATCACATGAAAGATTATGAAAAAAATTGGGCCAGTGAATAGAGTTTAGGGCAATGGATATGGCTTCAAAATTAGCTCGATTGAAATTAAAAGATGGAGGTAGGAGTTTCTCTTTACCACGAGTTACCGGAAGATTCAGCTCTATACATAACGGAGGGTGATGGGGCTCAGGCGGAATATAAGGTTCAGCTGAAGAAATAGATATATTATTTGCCAAGGCCGGGCTGACGAAAACAAGATCGAGTAGTCGATCATTTAAATTAACAATGGAATTAATCTGAGAGAGGGACAAGTAGGATAGAAAAGACAAGAAATCGAAGGAGATAGGGTTGTTCGACGTGATAGGTATGGAGCTATCAAGGTTCCATAAAACTGAAGGTGCATTAAAGTCTCCACATATCAACGGAGTATCATGAGGAAATCTAGAGAGAACGTAGTTAGATATTACATCAAAGAATACTGTGTAGGTTTGAACTTGGCTTTAGTGATATTCTCACCATGATACATTCAATAGGAGGAGATGGTTGAAAATCACAACAAATGGAGCTAGGAAAACATCTTTTGACACCTACCATGACTCCACCACCGTCTGATTTTGAGGAAACACTAGTGTTTCGATCACGACGAAAAATATTGTGCGTACCAGACAAATCGAAGTCACTCACGGAATCATTTAACCAGGTTTCGGTAATGAAGAAAATATCATCGTTGGCAATAGTGGAGGCGGTTAAAAATCTAGAAAGTTTGGTCCTTAGCCCTCTAACATTTTGATAGTAGCATTGAAGACCATTTATACTATTTTTTGGAGGTTGGAGCGTGACGCCTTTTCCGAAAATTCATATTACGGGATGAGATGAATTCTTTTACAAGCACACCGTTGGGCCAGAACTCAGGCTTCATAATAATATCCGCTTTGGATGACGAAATATCAATTTTAAAGGATGAAATGTAACGCTGCTCACCAGTCAACTTTCTGCAAGTAAGTATAGATGGAACATTACCTAGCTTTGATGTTATATGATGTTCGATTTGTTCGGAAGTCGTATGCGGCGCTAGACGAGATACGAAAACTCTTGAAGGTGGACTGATAGCCTGCAATGGCTGTGTGATGGAAGACTGGAGATCGGCATGCGTGTCAACTGGGTTATCACGATGTTCGGTAACTTCCTCAGTGAGCGCTCGAGATGTTGGTTGCTTACGTTGTTCCTGAAGATGTTGATTATTTTGCGGGACCAATTGATGTAACTCGGTATGAGATTGAGTTTTAGTCTGCTGAGCGCTTCCCTTGCTTCTTGTAGTCCTTGCATAACGAGCAGATGTCGCAAGAGTTGCTGATTTTGGGGAAGTAGATGGTTGTTCCTTTTGAGCGACTTTAAGCAAGTTTGATATCTCTGTTTTTGAGGCCTCAAGTTTCTTGTGTAAACTAGAGACTTCCGAAAGGACAGAATCAATTGTTAATTGTGCTGCCCGAAGTTTAGAGATGTACGTTGGTATAGAAAACTTTCTGCAGGTATCACAGAACCACAAAATACCTGACTCGTTTTTAGTAATGTGATCTGCTACTGGACCGGATATTTCAACACATTTCGCGTGGAAAGATAGTTCGCACAAGCCGGAGCACGTCAGAATGTTTTTATTGTTTGTTTTATCGGTGCAAGATGATGACATGCAAAAAGTCATTGTATTTGATAAATAGAGTCTAGAGTGTTACGTATAAACGACTCCAATAAAAATTCACTCAAACAACTTAACTCGTCGGAATTGACTTTTGTACATGGAATAACTCACGGTTGATGAACAGAATAACGATACGATAGTTGAGTGCAATTTATTAAAATATTAGTCACCGCACAGATGGTACTGTTACTGTGTACAGGTGTTATCAATCGACACGGAAAAATGAGTTTCACTTGAACTTTGGGGACATGAATGAAATGTTCACGCAATATGCACTATAACTGGATTATAAGATCGAGATATTCAATTCAAGCTCCAACGAATGATGCCGACGGCAAGATGACATCTGATTATGCAACGGATGAGTAAGGTTGCAAACTTAAATAAAGGGTTGTGAACACTACTGCGCAAATTTCAACTCAGCAAATAGGTGGCACTGAAACGCTGCTTTGTTTTCGTTTTACGATTATAATTAAAGTTTAAAGATACGAAACCCAAGATTCAAAATGATATCAGGGCTGCAAAGGGAACCGAAAACACTCAATAATGAAGCAATTGCACCGTAGCTAAGGCTTGCACAATAAGATCACTTATAACCGAACCAGGAATCACTATATTCGCAAGAAATTTAAAGAAAAATAAGACGTCGAAGTGAACACGGTTGAAGGTGTTGACAGCGCGTTTGCAAAAAATATGTATAAAAGAAAGTGAAGAGAAGAATAAAGTCATTGTTTTTGCAATCATTGAACTATAGCATTTTAATACCATTCATATAATTCACGTTGGAATTTACACATACCTTCTCCTATTATTACTTAAAATTATTTTGTTCCAATACCTCTAAAAGCACTTATTTCCCTCCTTAGGTTTATTTTTAAATTTTAACTCCATCCTCTTTTACTCTCTTTTCATTGATTGCATTGGGGCAATAATACGAGGGCTGTCCAGAAATTAACAGACGTTTTGGCTTGGCGTGGCAGTGGGCGGGGCTGGCACCGCCATCTTAGCATCGGAGTGTTCCTAGACTCAGCCGTGGTAGCTTGCGTATCGTGCTTATTGTACTTTGTATTAAACGGAGTGTTAAAATGAGCGTTGCAATTGAAAATCCCGCCAGTCGGTGAAGTGCGAGCTGCAATAATTTTTCTCATGGCGAAAACACAAGCAAAAAAGCTTTGTTTCTCCACGATAACGCTCATCCACACATGGTCAATCGTATCCAAGAGTTCTTGGATGGTTTTAGGTGGGAAGTTTTCAATCATCCGCTGTGCAGCCCGGATTTGGCGTCGAGCGATTACCACCTCTTCCCAGCGACGAAGACGTAGCTCACTACGCAAATGTAAACCAGTGGTTGAACCCGCACGCGGGGGATTTCTACAAAGAGGGTACTGAAAAGCTTGTACCACGTTATGATAAATGGTGAAATTTCATATAATATAAATTTTACTTTGTTTATTTTTTTATTTGAAAATGTCTGTTACTTTCTGGACAACCCTTGTAATGAAGTTATTATTGAACCAGGTTCGCCTATAACAATTAAGGCGTTATAAAATTACCACTAGAACGTTTAATGCAACCAGCAATACGTTACATAGTGGTCAATGAAAACTTAATCATACATTATCTAACTTGTGCGATCTTCTCTTTTTCAGAAGTGCAGGAGATTGCAAACGAGTCTGCAAAACTTAGGTTGGTTAGTAACCGTGGGTTTGAGTCCGGTTGTGGGCAGGATATTTTAAGCCTTCGTTGCTTCCAGCATTTTTGAGTTGGTGATTTTCACGATCATAAACTTGAGCAAGCCAGCTTGCATGCAATGTTTGGAGATCATGCATTTAGCGAATACGAAAAGGCTAACTGCCACAGGTGAACAGGGAACAGTTTCGTGTGGTTTTCATAGATGAAGCCCGGGAAGTTCATGTTCTCTAGCGGGACAGAATTCAAGAAGTGCAGTGCTGACATGATTGGAAGAATATAAGAGGATAAATAATTTTCAGCTTGCAAGGTATCAATCGGTAATCGGGGAAAAAAGAATTGAACAAGCGGAAAAATGTTTAAATTAGTTGAAAAATGGATGTGATTAAGCCCTGGAAGCTGGAGATACAAATCCGCCCCAAACCTGTTTGAGAGAGGATGAGGGAACCCCTTGTTTTCCCAATCCACAGCTTCCATGATTCCTCATCCCAAACCCCCCAATTAAATGATAGTAAATGCTCTCAGGGTTGATCATGGGGTTTATCGGGACATTAAATACTGAGAAATGCTAATAACTTTCAATACACCGATATCTTTACTACTAGATCCTGCTTACACATCTTTTGTGGTGACTTGAGCGAGTGGAGCCGAATCTTCAACGCCTGATCACAGAATCGAAGTAATAACCATGCCGCCAAAATGGAGGTTGGGCGACGGGCTAACTCCCCATCCCTGGAAAATACTACAATGTTTGAAAACCAGCAGACGGGCCTCGGAACGGATTTGACTCACGGCAACGACCTCGCGAACGGAAAAAAGATTATGGCATTGGATCCTGGAATGTCAGATCACTCAATTACCCTGGCGCTGTTGACCTTTTGCAACAGGCCAGTCAATACAAATTAAACATACTGGCAATCCAGGAAACGAACTGCACTGGAAATGATATTCAAGACATGAGGTTGCACACAATATTCAAAAGTGGGAAGCCTACCGGAATACGAGAACCTAGAGTGGCCTTTATTATGGGCAGGGAGTTCAAATCGCACGTCATTTATTTCAAGACAGTTAATGGATGGTTGTGTGCGATCCGTTAAAAACGAAATTCTTAAAAATTTGACTGATGAATGTTCATGCGCCGACCAAAGAAAAGGACAAAAAAACGAAGGGAACGTTCTACAATCACCTGGAAAGACTAGTCGACTCACTGCCTACAAACGACACAAAAATAATTCTGGGTGATTTCAACGCTAAGGTTGGCGATGAGCTATCTCATTGAGGACCGACTGGAGGATATAGCCTTTACGATGAAACAAATGACAACGGCCAGCGCCTGATTGACTTTGCATATAGCAGAAATCGACAAAACCAGATCGATCATGTTCTGATTCAACAACAACGGGCCTCGAGCATGCTTGACGTCCGTACATACCGAAGAGCTAATTGTAATTCCGATTATTACTTGATCAAATTAACCTTTCGATGTCGTATGTCAAAGGCGTATTCGGCGAAAACCAGCTGGCTCCAAAAATTTGACGGCGTCTGTGGCCAAAAACCGTCGACAAGCAGCTGGCTCCTATATTATCAGACGCATCGTTGAAGACAAGCAACGAGCTCTGGATGGAAGTGAATGCGGCTATTAAGACCGTGGCAGAATAGACGATCGGACATCAAGCCCAGCGCAAAAGAAATGATGGGTTCGATTAGTACCAGAATGCGTTAGACTAAAAGAATCAAGCGTACAAAGAATACTTAGGTAGGAAAACCAGGACGAAGAGAGAACACTATGAAAGTCTCAGAAGAGTAACGAATAAGATCATTAGGACTTAGAAATGAAAATACTATGACGACCAATTAAGAAGTAATGATCTTAGTTTAGCGAATAACAACACAAGATAAGCATACAAAGTAGTGAAAAGCCTGAAACGTGGTTACCAGCCCAAAATCACGCTCTGTCGTGATGGCATCGGCAATATTATCGCTGATGAAGCCAAGATTAAGGAAAGATGGGCATTATATTTCATGAACCTCCTTAATGCTCCGCACAGCTCCAAAGCATCGGAGTCTATAGATTTTTGCGGAGAATTTCCATTGGCGCCACCATCTCTGAATGAAGTTTGCTCCATCATCAAAGCCCAAAAGAATAATAAAACGCTGGGCATCGATGAGATTTCAGTGGAGCGCATCAAACAAGAACATATGTTATGCCGAAAGAGTGAAGCTGTGGCGGCTCCAGCACAAACAAACCACCAGCAATACGAACACACGACACAAACATCGCCACCAGCAATACGAACACATCGAAGGAAACAAATCCTAACACCAAGAGAAGATTGGCATTGGAGTTAATCTACCGCGAAACGCACGCGACAACGCATCGGCAACTAACATTACATCATCGATACATTTGTTTACATGATGTTCATTTTGTTCGGACGCGAATAAACTTGTCTTTTATGAGAAAGGAAATTTCATTTCACACGATAAAAAGTTGTTGGGTTCTGTCTCTGAACGAAAACCCACATTGGTGACCCCGCAAATAAACAAAGTGCAAATAAAACAAAAAGAAGAAAATCTTTTGAACAAAAACCAGTGAAAAGTGAAAGTACTTCGAATGAAAGTGAAAATTTTACAAATAAACGCAAAAATACTTCAAATGAAAGGTGAAATTATAAATAAGAAAATATTACAATGACTCTGGAAGAAACTAAAGCGGAGCTTGAGGCTATCGACAACGAATCCACGATCAAATGCAACAACTCAGAGACATGCCAACAAATCATAATGAAACGTCGCACGAGAATACGGAAGCCGAAGTGGCAATGATCAACAACGATCATGTCAAAATACCCGCATTCTGGAGAGACCACCCAGCGCTTTGGTTCATGCAAGTAGAAGCAGCATTTTCCATTTCGAAAATCACCGCCGAAAATTACGTCACATGCCTCGCACGTGAGACTTACATGGGTAATTCCTTGTAGACGCTCATACGCATCATGAACCCTAATAAAAGGATTTAGCAGTCCTGGGTTATTTTTCGTGAATTACGTCTAGACGCTCATGCGTATCATAAACACAAATTACGTCACATGCCTCGCATGTGAGACTTACATGGGTAATTCCTTGTAGACGCTCATACGCATCATGAACCCTAATAAAAGGATTTAGCAGTCCTGGGTTATTTTTCGTGAATAACGTCTAGACGCTCATGCGTATCATAAACACAACAATAAAATAATCATGTATATGGATTAACCCACCTCGGCTAGGATAAGATGCAAATGTAATATAGATGTACATATAAGAATTACATAAAATTTTGTATAAATAGCTGAGTTGAAGGAGCTATCGGTATCAGTATAAGTTGTAGAAAGGACGAGTGAATATACACTAGTTTGAAATCTAAACGTTTTTTCATTACTCTACGCAATATTCGGCAAACGATTTCGTTGCACTTAACTCGACAAAACAAAATTTCAACATGTGGTCCTCAACCTCGACACAAAGACTCTCCCTCTGGTTTCGGATATCATCTCAACACCACCCAAAACGAACAAATACGATGCAATAAAGCAAAGAATCATCGAAACTCTCGGCGAAACAAATGAATAAAAACTCAGACGCCTCCTCAGGGGTTTAGAAATTACAAATGGGAAGCCGTCTTTAATCCTACAAAAAAATTAAAAATCTTGCAGGCGGACAATGCAACGACTCGATTTTAAAAACGCTTTTCTAAGAACAACTTCCAGAGCAAGTGCGTAGTATATTAGCAATAAGTGAAGTCCAAGACCTGTGCAAACTTGCGGTGCAAGCCGACAAAATTCTAGAGGTGTCGAAAGTGGATGGATTTGAGATGGCGGCGATTTCAAAAAGTGAGACAACAGAACTACGAGATCACATCGCAAAAATCTCACGAGAGCTTGAGGATTTAAAAAAAACAAATGAATTCACGAAAATTGGAGCGCTTGAGATCAAAATCGCGAAATAGAGAAAATTATTACCAGAGAAAATACGAACCAAAAGAACAAAAATCGAGCTCAGACTTGTGCTACTGTCACCAACATTTCGGAAAAGCCGCGCGAAAGTGCCATGCGCCATGCTCCTATAACAAAAGAGAAAATAGGGGAAACTAAATATACTATCGTCTACATCAAGAACATGAAAGGCGGATGACGATAGCAAAAACATGAAAAAAGAACACCGCCTACATTTGCAAGATAAAACAGGACAACAATACTTAGTAGACTCTGGTTCTTGTGTATCAATCGTTCCACGCATCTGGTTCAAAACGAAGTTCAAACAATCCCCACTGAAACTCTACGCAGCCAATTCCTCAGTAATCCACACATATGGCCGGTGACTATTAAGTTTGGATGCGTAGTTTGGATTTAGGACTGCGCCGAAACATGCCATTTCCATTCATCATTGCTGAAGTCAAGATGGGCATCATAGGAGCCGATCTCATCTACCATTACGGACTTATAGTTGATCTGAGGAAACGGCGCCTAATCAACCGACAAACGTCCCTCCCGACAACAGGAAAAATCAAAATCACATCAGAGCACGGAATATCAAGCATTATAACAACAGAAAATGAAAACATGGAATTTGCGAAACTGATGCAAGAATTCTCCAACTTAACGAAACCATCAATAAAAAAGGCAAAAACACAAAACTGTCACGCCGTGCATGATATCATCACTGAAGGTCCCCCTGTTGTCGAAAGAGCACGCAAACTGGTGGGAGAAAAACGACGAAGCGCAGAAATCGAAAAGTCAATGGTCATCTCCGCTGCACATGCAACAAAAGAAAACTGGCGATTGGCGCCCCTGTGGCGATTATCGAAAGCTAAATGCCCGAACCGTGCCCGACCGATACACGCCGCCGCTGATACAAGATCTTTTTCCTAAGCTTTTCAACAAAAATGTGTTTTCCACGATTGATCTTGTGAAGGCCTACCACCAAAAACCCATGGCCGAAGAAGATATACCGAAAACAGCCATCGCTACACCATTCGGACTATTTGAATATTTGGTCATGCCATTCGGTCTTCGAAACGCCACCCAAACATTTCAACGCTGGATTGATTGAATTTTTGGTGACCTCGATTACATTTTTTGTTAAGTTGACGATTTCATCGTATTTTCTGACACTCACGAAGAGCACATTAAACATTTACGAACCATCTTTCAAAGGCTGAAAGACAACGGGATCAAGATAAATTACAATAAATGTGCTTTCGTGAAAAACGAAGTTAATTTTCTTGGATATACAATAAATGCTGCTGGTTACAAGTCACCACAAAAAAAGATAGAAACCCTCATCCATTATACAAAACCAAAAACAACCCATGATCTCCGCAGATTTCTCGGAATGATAAACTATTACCGAAATTGCATACCAAACGCTGCCAAGACTCAAGCACTCCTAAGTTCGTACATCAAAGACTCCAAAAAGAACGACAAACGCGAAGTCAAATGGACGTCAGAAGGAACTGAAGCATTTGCGAAAAGCAGAAAAAGCCTAGCCGACATCGCACTCATATCGTTTCCGTCCCCAACGGCGCCATTGTGTTTAACAACCGATGCATCCGACACAGCAATTCGTGCATCACTTGGAAAAAAATAAACAACGTTTGGATGCCGATCAGATTCTTCTCCCGAAAATTAACCAAACCAGAACGCAATTGGAGCGTCTACGATCGTGAACTTTTGGCGATCTTTGCAGGAATTCGACATTTCTAACATCAACTCGAATGCAGGACATTCGAAATAAAAACCGATCACAAGCCATTAGTTTATGCGTTTTCTCAAAAATCTGAAAAAGCATCTCCACTACGACATTTAGACTATATCTCACAATTCTCGACTAACATAGTCTACGTTAAAGACAGCGAGAATGTCGTAGCGGACGCATTATCGAGAATCAACACAATCGATATGCCGTCAAAACTTCACCCAAAAGAAATTAGTGGGCAACAAAAAAACGACGAGGAATTATCTGAGTTATTAAAAAGCTCGACATCCCTCAAGTTACAACAACTCTACATCGAAAACTCGGTAGTCTACTGCGACATCTCCACAGATGTAATAAGACCGTACCTTCCTCAAAACTTAAGAAAAATTGCATTCGGAATCACTCACAGCCTTTCACATCCAAGTGGTCGCTCTACCGCTTGCGCATAACGAGACAAATACATCTGGCCCGGTTTCAAAAAAGATGCATTAAAATGGTTACGAGAATGCATTGAGTGCCAAAAATCAAAAGTTCATCGACACAACAAAACAACTCCGCAAAACATTAGCGTCACAGACTCTAGGTTCAATCACATTAACATCCCCGCAGGGGGAATGCCGGTCGACAAGAGCATTCTTGGAGGCTAGCATTCTTTGGGGAGTTCCGCCCCCACGTACCCGAGGAAACTCCGCAGGGGGAATGCCGGTCGACAAGACCACTCTTGGAGGCTAGCATTCTTTGGGGAGTTCCGCCCCCACGTACCCGAGGAAATTCCCGCAGGGAGAAAGCCGGTCGACAAGAACATTCTTGGAGGCTAGCATTCTTCGGGGAGTGCCGCCCCCACGGACCCGAGGATATGGGGGTGCCGTGAGGTTCCCTCCTGGGATGACAGGTAACGACTCTGATTGTATCTGGACTACGCTTTGGACAACGAACTGGAATTGACGCTTTGGGCTGGCGGATGTGATGGTTTGGACCTAGTTGCTTTGCACAGTAGCGCCGAGGTGAAACTCGTGTGTGAACGGCTCCAATTCAACTATCATACCGTCTCCGTCCCGGTAAAACCTTGGCAGGCCTCGGAGTACGTTCGAAGTTCGCACCATTGGGTTGGTGGTGTAGGTTCGGTTGAGACGAACTCCCGATTAGCGCTGATCTGGCTCTGAGCACTTGTCCCCATAAGGGCTTGTGCCAACCCTCGCATGACCTCCCTGCTCTGCAAAGATAGCCATGGGACCAAAAAGGCGACTACACACACGAACGGAGATAGCGGCTCCGAGGGGGGACCCAACAAAACTGGAGCAATCAAAAGACCAAAAAAATCCAATAACGGAAATAAAAAATAATAGCAACGACGACACAACCAGCGGTTGCAGCCACGATGTCAACAGTACATCGAGAGCTGTACTAACCACGAAAAAAACGAAGACTAACACGACGACAGTGAGGGTAGACGAAAAACGGAGAACGGCAGACAGTCTGGTGCAGAATGAGATTCCTGCGGCGTTTGGGCGCAGCAAAAAAATTATGCGAACGCCCGAGCGTCCTATTAAGGAGAAGCGGGAAACTCGGCAGGATGCTTCAGGTGTTCGAGCAGTGGAAGATAACATAAAGAGCACCGCAAATTCGATTGTCACCACTGCGATCGTTACTAAAGCGACCGATGCAAGGGTCACAAATCCCGACATTGCAACGAAAAATCCAGAAGCAAACGAGATGATTACGGCACTTAAAGCAAAGAGTGACCAGACACCGCGTGATTGTACCGCCAACGTTGAAAATGTGGCGGAAGTACTGCACTCGGAAACAGAACGCGAAAACCTCTCCCAAGGATGGTTGCAAGGTACAATTGCGGCCCAGCGATACGAAGAAGAAAGACTACTTCGAAAAGCGGGAGATGTTCTGAAAAGAATACAAGCTGCATGCGACTCCCCAAAAATTAGCAAAGTAGCAAAGGAAGGGCTCCTTGAACTAGAGGAGCTCCTAGATCACCATAGGGCACTATCGGAGGAGCTGGTTAAGGGCCGAAGATGAACAGAAGGCTAAAGAGGCGCTTGGGGCGAAATCTAAAGGCGACATGCAGATAGCTCCATCATTAAAAGTCAATAAAAGAATGGCGTCTAGCCCAATCGAAGGAGATCGGGATAAAAGAAGGAAGGAAGAGGCACTTGACGGGCGTGGAGCACCAGGATCAGGGGTTCCAGACAGTGCTTACAAAAGGAGCGAAGAAAGCTGCAAAGAAACTCTTTCTAAAAAAGCCAGAAAGTAAAGTTCGTACGGACGCCCAATTACAAAAAGGACCTGATGCAAAACAGGGGAGGCAGAAGCCCCGACGAAGACCCCGGCAGCAGGCACTGCTTGTAAAGCCCCAAGATGGCCGATCCTACGCGGAGGTGCTGCGGGACATCAGGGGAAACGTAAGGCACGAAGACACCAATACTACCATTAAAGTAGTACGACCAACGCGGTCGGGCCACATACTGGTCGAATTCGGAGCAGAGGCCAGCAATAAAGATGCATTCTGTGACGCAGTAAAGAAAGTCCTCGGCAAAAGCGGTACTAAAGCCCCGCTCGAGCCGATGGCAACGATCGAAATTCGAGACATAGACTGCGTGACGGATCTGACCGAGGTAGAAGAGGCCATCAAAAAGGAGTTCCCTAGCGTGGGAAGGATCAAAGCGAGACTGACACCAGAAAACAACAGGGGACAACGCATGGCCATAGTTGAATTGACCGAAAAGGACGCCGAACAATTCCTGAACAAGGGCAAAGTACGAATTGGGTGGGTTGTCTGTAGGATACGGCGAAGAGCAATGCCTCTTCAATGTTTCAAATGCCTTGGTTATGGTCACACCACACAAGTATGCAAAGGACCCGATAGGAGTTCCCTATGTTACAAATGCGGTAAAACGGGTCATAAAAGAAAAGAGTGTACGAAGGAGCACACTGTATCCTTTGCAAAGATGCTGATCCAAAACTTGATTTTGGACACGTCTTGGGATCAGGAAAATGCCGGGTGTTCCAGGAAGCCCCAGCCGAGGCAAAATCAGAACTTCGATGACCCGAGTCCTGCAGCTAAGCCTACACCACAGTTCAACCGCCCAAAATCTGCTTGAGCAGTTTGCGAGGGACATGAAAGCCGACTTCTTGCTGCTGAGTGAGCAGCACCATAATAAAAGTCCTGCATTATGGTACTCTGATGAAACTGGTACTGCCGCCGCAGTGACTTTCAAGCGGAGAGTTGTGGACGGGGGGATGGTTTCGTCTGGGTTCGGTGCTCAGGGATCACCTTCTTTAGTGTGTACCTAACGCCTAACGAGTCGATATCATCTTTCCAAGCCAAGCTTAATGCTCTGGAGGGCGCTGTCTCGAACGCAGAGGGTAAAGTGCTCGTTGGGGGCGACTTCAATGCTAAAGCAATCGAATGGGGCATGCCTCAGACGGATCCGCGGGGAAAACGAATCCTGGAAATGGCGGCCAGGACGGCCGGCCCTTGTCGTACTAAACTCCGGAAATACGCCAACTTTCCGCCGTATGGCTGTGAGGGAACCATCCGGACGTGACATTCGCCTCGGAGTCCTTAGTACGGAGGATACACAACTGGAAAGTATTAGGGGACTACTGAGCCAGTGATCACCAGTGCATTCTGCTTGAGATAAGTGATGCTATCTCCCGACGTCCGTGCTCTCGGCCTTCTACAACTGGATGGAATATTGGAAGAATGGACGTCGAGAGGTTCGTCAAGGTTCTCACAGCAGGTGAGCCGCTGCAGGGAGCTCCGGAGGGGACGGAAGAACTGGCAGCTCAAGACGTGGTGAACTCTACTATGAGCATAATCACGACTGCTTGCTGCGCTTCTATGCCCCGTCGAAGACCCCGGCACGGCAAGCCCCCAGAGTACTGGTGGTCTACTGAAATCGCTGAAAAGCGGAGGGAGTGTCACAAGCTTCGGCGTGAGGCTCAATGGGCGCGGAACCGTGACGGGGCATGCAACCAGGTGGCAGCATATAAGTCGGCCAGGAAATGCCTTCGCAAACTTATCAACAGTAGCAAGGCTCGCTGCTGGCAAGATCTAGTGGACAATTTGAACAAGGATCCGTGGGGCCTTGGCTACAAGCTGGTCATGGGGAAACTTGGTGCCCTACGGAAGCTTTGTATACATGACGCGGAAAAGATGGACGCGATAGTGCGGGGACTCTTCCCCGCCCATCCCGTCCGTGTTGACGCTGTCCATGGTGAAACAGCAGTCGAGTGCCCACTCTTCACACAGCTGGAACTGGAGGAGGCAGTCCTCTCTCTGAAAGCGAGGAAGGCTCCAGGTCCAGATGGTGTTCCAGCTGAGGTGTTGCGGCTCGTCTATCACCATTGTCCTGACTTGCTGCTCAGCACATTCAACGCTTGCCTACGGGACATGGTTTTCCCGGTACGATGGAAGGTGGCGAGGCTCGTGCTGATCAGCAAGGGGAAGGGAAATCCCGAATCGCCGTCTGCATACCGCCCGTTATGCATGCTAGACACGGCTGGGAAAGTGCTAGGGAAACTCATCAAGGAAAGACTCACTGACGCGATTCGTGCTGCTGGGGACCTATCTCCTCGGCAGTACAGCTTTAGAGCAGGACGTTCTACCATTGATGCGATTGCAGAGGTGGTGAACGCGGTCTAAAAGGCAGAGGCATATAGTCGCACCAAGCGACGGATCGTCCTGTTGGCGACACTCGACGTCAGGAATGCCTTCAACTCCGCTACATGGGTGGATATTCTGGACACGCAGGAAAACTTTTTTCAAGTTCCAGACTATCTAATGCGGCTTTTAAGGAACTACCTAAAGGACCGAAGCCTGCTCTACGACACGAAATGAAAATTACATCGGGTGTTGCCCAGGGATCTATCCTTGGTCCGGACCTGTGGAACGTGTCTTACGACGGGCTACTGAGACTTGAGATGCCAGATGGGTCGCGCTTGGTCGGCTATGCGGATGATGTTGCGGCTCTGGTCGCCGGACGCACCGTTGAACAAGCGCAACTTAGGCTAGGTATGCTAAAGAATGACTGCTCGCGGGCTCAGTTTAGCACTGGAGAAAACCGAAGTGGTCATCTTGACAAAACAGAGAATCCCTAGAGTAAGGATGATCAGTATTGGAGACATACAAATCGAATCGAAGCCAGCGGTGAAGTACCTGGGGCTACTGATCGACTCGAAGATGTTTCTCTGAGCAAATCAGGGCAACGGCTGAGAAGGCTGCTTCGGGAATTTCGGCCCTGAGTCGACTTATGGCCAACGTAGGGGGACCCAGCCCATCAAGAAGACGCCTCTTGATGAGTGCTGTAGGGTCAGTGCTACTGTACGGAGCAGAGGTATGGGGCGACGCTCTCAGCAAGGAGGTATACCGAAAACTATTGGCACAGGTACAGAGAAGAGGAGCACTGAGAATTGCATCTTCGTATCCAACAGTCTCCGACTCGGCGGTGAGAGTGATTGCAGGCGTGATACCTGTCGCCCTCCTTGCTAGAGAGCCCCGCGCTATTTACCTGCGCCGAAACGAGGATGCGAGGGAGACGGTTGTCCGCGAGGAGAGACAACGCTCGCTCAACGATTGGCAGCAGTCTTGGGGGAATTGCACGAAGGGAAGGTGGACTGCGTGCCCCATCCCGGATGTGAGACCATGGCTAAATCGAAGGCATGGTGAGACTGACTTCTATCTGACCCAGCTTTTGAGCACAAGATCGGTAAGTCACGGTCTCCCGATTGTCGGTTTTGCCCAGGAGAGGAGGACAACGCCTGTCACTCATTTTTTTCGTGTACAAAATGGGTCAGGCTAGGAAGGGAACTCTACAGGGAGACGGGAGAGCTCACCCCGGATAATATTGTTGCGGTGATGCTCGAATCGGTTGACAAATGGAACCAGGTGGCACGTTATGCTCGGGCAGTCCTAAAATATAAAAGGGACTCACAGCAGCCGGAGGCGCTGGGGCTGGGGGATCGCTCTTCTGGCATTTCCTCTTCCCCTCTCCCCTTTCGCTTGGAAAGGGACTCCCCAGCTTGAAGGCGCCCCCACGGCGTAACAAAACGAGACCTGGCCCGAAGTAATGTGTCAAACGGTTCCAGGCTAGGTTCTCAGATTGACAGGGGAGGTGTTTAGTGGGTAGTCCAAGGGTATCCTCCATGGGAGTCCCACACTGCCAGACTCGGCGGGCGTAAATGCCTTCGCCTCCCTACCAAAAAAAAAAAAAAAAATCACATTAACATGGATTTAATCATCCTGCCGCCTGTAGAGGGATATCACTACTGCCTTACAATCATCGACAGATTTTCACGATGGCCCGTGGCGGTACCTTTGAAAGAGACCACAGCACCGACATTTGCAATGGCAGTCTTCAACTATTGGATCGTGAATTACGGCACCCCTCTCACCATCACGAAAGACCAGGGACCGCAATTCGAGGCTGCATTATTTAAAGCCATGACAAACTTCTTGGGAAGTAAAAAAACCAGGACCTCGCCATATCACCCTCAGTCGAACGAACTCGTTGAACGACTACATCGTACTTTAAAAGCAGCATTTATGCGCAAAAATTATATTGGCTGGATCTACGCACTTCCTTCAGTAATACTCGGCCTTCGTACATGCTACAAAGAAGATTTAAAAGCATCACCTGCTGAAATGCTGTACGGCACAACTTTACGTATACCTGGGGAATTTTTCGTTACTCAAGAAACCACAAACGCTGAACCTGTAAACTTTGTGGAAAACCACCGCATCAAGCCCATGCCGACAGCTCATCACTCAAAAACAAAACCTTTTTGCCAAAAAGAGCTTAAAACATGCACACATGTATTTGTACGCTGCGACCGCGTGAAAAGCCCGCTGCAGAGACCATACACAGGGCCGCATCAAGTGCTCGAGCGAATAACCGATGATCTTTACAAAATCCTAGTCAACGATTCAGAACAAAACATCTCAATATCACGACTGACTGCAACACATCTTGAATCAGACCAGGCAAACGAAGCGAATAAAAACTTGAATCCACGAACTCCAGAGATTCCAGAAACTCCACAGATTCCAGAAACTCCACAAATTCCAGAAACTCGAACGATACCAAAAACTCAAGAAAACGCAACAGCTAAAAAAATCGTGGCTTTTTCAAACTATTCCAAGAAAGTCACTAGGAAGGGGGTAGATGTGGCGGCTCCAGCACTGACACAAACAACGCCACCAGCAATACGAACACATCGAAGGAAACAAATCCTAACACCAAGAGAAGATTGGCATTGGAGTTGATCAACCGCCAAACGCACGCGACAACGCACCGACAACCAACATTACATAATCAATACATTCGTTTACATGATGCTCATTTTGTTCGGACGCGAATAAACTTGTCTTTTATGAAAAAGGGAATTTCATTTCACACGATAAACAGTTGTTGGGTTCTGTCTCCGAACGAAAACCCACAGAGCCAATCAATTATATTCCCTACCCACAAAAAAGGAGACAAGTTACATGAGTCACCATTAGACTGCGATTGGTTTACGCGCCAATCATTCACCCGGTACCAGTTTACATTGAGAGAACTCTCAACTTTCATACTGGTAGATCCGAGACCCAGCTATATCTGACGCCTCAAGGTCAAAGCAAACCTTTGTTTTTAACCGTCAGCCACCACGATACTCCCCGAAGGCCCGCAACCAATCAGCTGATCATCCGAAGATGAGGGCTCATCAGCTCCCCGTGGTACCTGAATATACCTCCAGGGTTGAGGTTCGCAGCAATGAGTTGATCTTGTTATCGAACAATCACAAAGCCACTATGTTTCGGATCAAGTTCCTGTCCTAGTATTTTCACTAAGCGATTCGGGTACCCCGGGAACGCCAATCCCCGTCGGCTTCACTGGAATCGGAGATGAAAACCCAACAATAGCAGTTGCACCCCTTTGAATTACCAGATCAGTTCCACCCTGGGGGCGGTGACAAGTTACAATGCGACAATTATAGAGGCATTTGACTACTTTTGTACGGCGTACAAAATATTTTCAAAAATCTTAGGAAATAAAATCGGATCATACGCCAACAATATTATTGGGGAGTATCAAGATGGTTTTAGAGCAGGTAGATCGAGAATATACCAATTGTTCACAGTCAAGCAGGTGCTTGAAAAATGCTGGGAGTTCAACAAAGACATACATCAAATTTTCGTTGACTTCAAGCAAGCATACGACAGTATTGATCGTAACGTACTGTACCAAATAATGCTTTGCTTTGGCATCCCAGCCAAATAAGTCCGTCTTACCAAATGACAATGACGTTGACGACCTCCCAAGTCCGCATCAATAACCAACTCACCGATGCCTTTGACACAAATATCGGACTAAAGCAGGGAGATGGGCTGGCCCCGTTGCTATTTAATTTGGCTCTGGAGTACGTCATATGGAAGCTACCTGTCGATACAAGAGATACATTACTATACAAGTCGAGCCAAGTACTAGCCTATGCACACGACAGCAACATTTTGCCACGGTCATTAACAACTGCCAAAGAACTCTTCCTGAAACTCGACAGCGAAGCAAAACTAGAAGGGCTACAAATCAATGAAAATAAAACAAAGTTCATGACACAGTGGAGGAAAAATACCTCAAATACACAAAATATCACACTTGGCGAATACAGTATCGAAAATGAGAGCGAATTTGTGTATTTAGGCGCCCAAAATAATAGAAATCAATAATGAAAGAGACGAAATACGCCAAAGAATACAGTTCGCAAATAAAATATTTTATTCAGCCCCATACACAGGAAAACAAAGCTCCAAGTATGCAAATCTGTGATAAGACCTTTGTTATGCTATCGGTGTGAAACATGGACCCTAACCCAAGCATCCACAATTATATTGAACGGATTTGAGCGATGGGTCCTGAGGCGAATAATTGGAGCGAAGCTAGACGGGGACCAATGGCGAATTCGACACAACCATGAGACGTATTGAATTTTTGACGTGCCGGAGGTCTCAAAGATTGCAAGACTGCGAAAGCTGCAATGGGCTGGACACATGAATCGTATGGACGAACAACGGATACCCAAATAGGTACTCGTTGGGAAAACTGAAGACCGGAGACCCGTGGGGAAACCGAAGAAGACAGCTCATCGCTGCTCAGATTTTGAAAATCGGAGGACGCGCTCAATTTACCGAGACAGTTGGAGGCCCGAGAGGGGCTGTGGTACTACGAAGAGAGAGACAATATAGAGTCAGGACTCATCGTGCATTGTGGTACTTCGTAATCACCTGCGCATCTGAAAAATTGATCGATGGGGCTTTTGCTGTGAATGCGGATTGCGGCCTTGGATTTGAGCTATGTGGCCCATTTGATCTGTAGATGCACCCTTGCTCAATAGCTCCGCTGAATCGCCAGTGATGTTTATTTCTTGTACGCGCGAAATTTCTGCTCGAGAAGCCATCTCGATTGCGTTTGCTTAGGTTAGCTTTTCGATTTACAGTAAACGGGTGCGCACCACGTTGTCTGGCAGCCCACACACTAGTTGATTGCTCATCATGCCTTCTAAAATGACATCTCAGCTCTGCCACGAACTCCGCCACTGTCTGCCCGATTTCCTGTGTGCAGTGATGAACACGGTAGTAAGCTACGACTTCGTTCACCTGAGAATTAAAATGAGTACTTAGCTTTGCTATTATACCATCAACTACGTCAGGCTTTGAAGGGTGTAGCAGGTTACAAGTGAGGTTATGCATGTCCTCTCCACAGGTAGTGAAAAAATACGCACGCTTCATAACCGCGTCTGTAATACGCACGGCGGTAAAGTGGAAATTTAATTATATTACCCATCGAGGCCACTCTGTTGGGCTGGTGATATCGAAGGTTTTTATAACATACTTATCGATGTAGCAACCACAGATGGCGTGTTTTGTGCAGTCTCCGTGTCTGAATTGACCATTTTCACGTAGCTTGAACTCAAACCTATTTTAGCTAAAATGAAGTTTCGGTCAATAATGTTGTCGAGGTGCCACTAACTAACTTAACTAAGCTATATGTTTCTCAACGTCGAAGAAAAAGGACATTGGCAACCGCTGCAAAAAGGAGCGCTTCAGAGTTACTGATATCGCGAGAATGACTTGCTATCTTCGAAGGAGTTATGCACATAATTTTTATTTATTTATTTATTTATTTACAAAACTATCTTACAGAATGAAATTCCAATTACAAGGTAGTTTCTTGATAAGAAAAAAGAACTTTAAAAAGAAAAAATCCATAAAAATTAAGCACATTTCAAGGAAAAAGAGATACTTACATTATAAAAAGACAAAAAAGAGTTAAATTTCTAGATGGCAGAGTATTCTCCGCAGCTTTAATTTGAAGCTCGCAATCGAGTCTAAAGGAGGACCAAGCTCGAGTCTAAAGGAGGACCAAGCTCGACTCGAAGATGAGTTTCTCTGAGCAAATCAGGGCAACGGCTGAGAAGGCTGCTTCGGGAATATCGGCCCTGAGTCGACTTATGGCCAACGTAGGGGGACCCAGCCCATCAAGAAGACGCCTCTTGATGAGTGCTGTAGGGTCAGTGCTACTGTACGGAGCAGAGGTATGGGGCGACGCTCTCAGCAAGGAGGTATACCGAAAACGATTGGCACAGGTGCAGAGAAGAGGAGCACTGAGAATTGCATCTTCGTATCCAACAGTCTCCGACTCGGCGGTGAGAGTGATTGCAGGCGTGATACCTGTCGCCCTCCTTGCTAGAGAGCGCCGCGCTATTTACCTGCGCCGAAACGAGGATGCGAGGGAGATGGTTGTCCGCGAGGAGAGACAACGCTCGCTCAACGATTGGCAGCAGTCTTGG
Source organism: Odontomyia ornata (assembly GCA_963969285.1). Lineage (NCBI taxonomy): Eukaryota > Metazoa > Arthropoda > Insecta > Diptera > Stratiomyidae > Odontomyia > Odontomyia ornata. The sequence continues at coordinate 154,888,601 of OZ017738.1, read as the reverse complement.
AGGAATTGCACGAAGGGAAGGTGGACTGCGCGCCTCATCCCAGATGTGAGACCGTGGCTAAATCGAAAGCATGGTGAGACTGACTTCTATCTGACCCAGCTTTTGAGCGGGCACGGGTGTTTTCAGTCTTACCTGCACAAGATCGGCAAGTCACGGTCTCCCGATTGTCGGTTTTGCCCAGGAGAGGAGGACAATGCCTGTCACACATTTTTTGCGTGTACGAAATGGGCCAGGCTGCGAAGGGAACTCTACAGGGAGACGGGAGAGCTCACCCCGGATAATATAGTTGCGGTGATGCTCGAATCGGTTGACAAATGGAACCAGGTGGCACATTATGCTCGGGCAGTCCTAAAATATAAAAGGGACTCACAGCAGCCGGAGGCGCTGGGGCTGGGGGATCGCTCTTCTGGCAATTCCTCTTCCCCCCTCCCCTCCCGCTAGGAAAGGGACTCCCCAGCTTGAAGGCGCCCCACGGCGTAACAAAACGAGACCTGGCCCGAAGTAATGTGTCAAACGGTTCCAGGCTAGGTTCTCAGATTGACAGGGGAGGTGTTTAGTGGGTAGTCCAAAGGTATCCTCCATGGGAGTCCCACACTGCCAGACTCGGCGGGCATAAATGCCTTCACCTCCCTACTACAAAAAAAAAAAAAAAAAAAAAGGAGGACCAAGCTGGAGACGATGATGATCTCTAACCATACGAACTAACGGAGATTGACGATACGTTTCTGTTCTAGCGTACGGTACTATATAGTACTGAAAGGATCTGGTGGGAAAGTGGGCGTGTGCTTATCGCGTTGATTAGGTTAGATGAAAGTAAACCACTGGCAAGTTTCAAGAGAAAGCATTGGTCGAGGAAGAGCCTCCTCGCTTGAAGCGAAGGCATGAGCAGGAAACTCAGGCGGTCATTGTAAGGACGATATGGAACCTTATGCTTGAAGAGGAGCGTGCGTGTGAATTTTCGCTGAACAGATTCCACTGCGTCTGAGAGATAAATTAGGTGCGGTGACCACACCTGACATGCATATTCTAGAATCGGGCGCACAAGCATAGAGAACAGACGTATTCCGGTTTGAATACTGAAATATTTATGAGAAGACCGTAAAACAAAGCCTGCAACTCTAGAGGCGTTAGATGTCATTTGAAGTATGTGGATGTCGAACTTCAGATGGGGGTCAAACGTTACGCCTAAATCCTTAAACCTATCGACACAAACGAGCACTGAGTGGTCGATTGAGTAAGCGAAAGGAATGCGATTTGCTTTCCTGGAAAAGCACATCCAATAACATTTAGAGATGTTAAGAGTGAGTCGATTATTTCGACACCATGAGTTTAAGAGGTCTAAGTCATTTTGAAGATCCAGGCAATCTTGATTTGAGCTGATGACTCTAAAAATGTTCAAGTCGTCCGCATATAATAGGGATTTAGAAGTAAAATAGACGGGAGATCATTAATGAATAGATTGAAGAGGAGAGGACTTAGAATAGAACCTTGTGGAACGCCAGAAGTGGGACTGAAAGAATATGAAGTTTGTCCAACCCAAATCACCGTACAGGATCTATTTTTGAAAAACGAGTCCAGCCATGTCAGGAGGGGGCCACTAATGCCAAATTGTTGGAGTTTTGCAATCAGAATGTTGTGATCTACGCTATCAAATGCTTTAGCGAAATCTGTGTAAATCACATCCACTTGACCACCTGAGTCAAGTGCAGAGGCAATAGTATCTGTAATTTCAAGTAAATTGGTTACAGTGGAACGCCCCTTTATGAAACCATGTTGCCGTTCGGAGAAATTCAGCCGTAAAGCATCATAAATCCTCAAATGCACAATACGTTCTAGGATTTTGCCAAAGCAGGATAACAGAGAAATGGGTCGATAATTATGAGCAGAGGAGCGGTCTCCTGCCTTATGGATAGGGAGAATGTTTGCTCGCTTCCAGGTGTCTGGAAAAATCCCTGTTGCTAGACTCGTATTAAAGATAAGGGCAAGTGGGACACTCAAGGAAGAAGCGAGCGATTTAATGAAAACATTCGGGATCCCGTCCGGACCAACTGCGCTGCTAGCGTTTAGCGACGCGATTACAGCAGCAACTTCAGAAGAGCACGTAGAAAAAACACTTAACTTGTTCAGGGAAGCCCTAGAGTTGGTGACGATTGAGGGAGAGGATGAGATATAGACTGAAGAAAAAAAGTCAGCAAACAAGTCACACATGGCCTGCTTATTGTTGGCAGTATTGTTCTGGAATGATAAAGAACTTACAGAGCTGTTGGATGATTTTAAGGAGTGGACATAGGCCCAAAAGGATTTGGGGTTGTTAGTTAGGAAGGTAGTTTCTATGGACTTGAAGTGAGCGAGCATTGCTCGCGAAATTACTTTTTTGGCAATCGCCCGAAGTTGACGGAACTCCGAAAGGTCAATGTCGGATCGTGAACGTTGGTAGCGTTTGCGGGCTGCGTCTTTCAATCGCACTGCCTGGGCAACATCTTTGGTAAACTAGGGTGACCATTTACTACCTGAAGAACGAGAGGTTGGCGTGTGTAAAGGAATTATATTATGGAGGACTGAGTAAAACATCTGAACAGCACCATTTGGATCAGTATGGTCCAGAACTGCGTGCCAGTTCACGGCCATAAGTTCAGATGCTAAGCCTTCGTAACTAGCTTTAAAGAAATTAAAGCGAGATGGGTATGCTCGTTTCTTTGTACGTGGCAATTCTATCAATAGACGAAATTCTAAAGGTGGATGGTGGGGATCAGGGGTAACATAAGGGGAAGAGGTGGGGAAGACAGGGTCTGCAGTATGGGGATTACTCGAAAGAATCAGATCCAAAATACGGTTGGAAGTGTTCTTTATAGTATTTAATTGGGAGAGGGAGCAAAGAGACAGAAATGTGGAAATGGCAATAGAGAAGTCATTGCAAGATGATGGAGTGCCGGTCTCAATATCCCAGTGGACAGAGGGCATATTGAAGTCTCCGCAGATAAGAAACTGGGCGGAAGATTTGGCGTTGTTTATAAAGTTACTTAATTCGCTGAAAAGGATTTGAAAAGTTGTTAAGGGAGAGTTGCAGGGAACGTAAATGCTTACAATAAAAAGTGGAACATTTTGAAGGTAAATGCGGCTGCCACGCCTTCGACCGGCGGTGACAAGGATAATTCCGTGCAGAAGATACCATTCAATAGAGGATTTACGGCAATGAGCACACCACCACCATCAGATTTATCGGTAGTGATCGGATCTCGGTCCTTCCTAAATACAGTATGGTGAGAGAAGATTTCATGGTCCGCAATTTCGTCGGTAAGCCAGGTTTCAGTCAAGCATATTACATCGTCGTTGGCAAGTTTTATGGATTCCAGCTTGGTCCTCAGACCACGGACGTTTTGATAGTATACGTTCATAGCGCTGCTTTTACATTTTTGTTTTAAATTCTTGGTTGTGATCTGCTGGCTGTACGAAAATTTTTACGCGATGAACGTTCGAAACGTTTTACAAAAATACCTCGCGGCCAAAATTCTGGTTTAAGCATAAGCTGCAACTCCGCCGGGATTGTAATTTTAAACGAGGCAATTACTCGGTTCAGTTGATTTTCGCGCGTTAGTTTAATGCAATCTAATAGCTGCGGAGTGTAGCCCAGCTTAGATATAATGTTTTTTTTTCAGCTCATCAGTAGGCGTGTCAAACGCAAGACGGTAGACCAGTAGTTGAAGTGGAGGAGAAACAACCCAAGAAGAGAGATCCTATTGTATACAATTCGGCATTGACTGCGTAAGGACTCGTTCAGTAACATTTGCCGCTACTCCGTTAGGCTGCATGTGCGAATGTTCAGCTTGTATAGCAGCAACATCCTGGGCAATACTGTGACTTGACAGGGCCGGCGGAAGTAGGGGATCTGCAGTTCGCTGGGGATGCTGATCGCACAAACGAGAGGTGGTTTCTATCGGTTCAGAATAAATGCCTATAGGAGAGGTCCTGTTCGATGTTAATCCATTCGGTGAGGTGTTCAGTCGTGCATTCCGATTGTTCGCCATGCTCCTAGTTTGGATTTGTTGAATACATGGACTGAGAGAGACCATGCCTCCTTCTTTAGTAGTATCATCCGCTGCTGGAGATGTGGGGATGCTAATGATGAGGCCATCATTCCTATCTGTGGTACTCGGCAAAATGTTGTTTGGGACCAGCGAAGAGGGACTGGTCAAAGTTAAAGGCAATGTTACATCCGCTACTTTCAAGAGAGACGTGCTACCAGTATGAGAAGGCTGTGTGGGCGGATGGTTTATATCGACAGTTTTCAAAAGCGAAGCAATTTCTATATGCGCAGCAATCCAATTTTTCTTTCATATTGTTGAACGTCGATGAGATGGTTGCAATGGTGCGTTCAGCCGTACGTAATCTACTAATGTAAGTGGTAATGGTGTACTCACGGCATGATCCGCAGTACCAATATACTCCAGAGTCTGCCTTCATGATATTGTCAGCGATGGGTCCTGGTAGGCTAACGCATTTCTCGTGAATCGACAAACCGCAAAATCCATAGCAGGATACCAAAGCCGATTTGTTGGCTTTATCAACACAATTACGTGCGACGCAGAGGGTCATGATGTGTGGCAAATTAGTTGGCGTGAATGATAAAATTCTTTGTTCGTAACTTTTTATTGAAAGTTCGCGATAACCGAAAGTTATTTTCAATGTTTTTATTTATTTTTAAATGATGAATGATAAGAAAAATAAACACAAACAAGACAAAGTTTCCAGGTTGAGCAACACTAGTTAGAAAGTCAAGTAGAAAGTAAAGTAGAAAATGACGCTATTACCCCGTATGTGGCACTGCTAGCGGCAAAGGGGAATATCGCGGTTTAAAACTATGAAAAAAAGTTTCATCACTAATAAGATGTGCTATAATTATAGACACAAGGTAAGAACACTGTCACAAAAACTAGATGGCAGGTCGAGATGATAACAATAATGAAATGTCTAAAAAAGAATTCGGCAAACAGAAAGCCAAGATATAAATCCGGAAAAAAAACACTGTGGGATGCGAGCAAGACACTATTGTTTAGCACTAGCACTAAAAGGGGCTAACAAGTCTCACATGCCACCACAAAACTCCACGATATACGTCAACGGACCAAGAAAATATCGTTAATAGGGAGACAGTTGAAAGCGCACGACTTGTGTGTATCACAGTAGAACGCGGTTTATTACACAGAGTATGAGCTTAACTGCCCGTTTGCTGCCAGAATGACGCAGCACGCTCGGGAAAAGGTTTGACTTTGATTATGCGAACTGCACCATACAACAATAGCAGTCCTAACCTCCGAACCCTGACAGTGAGTTAGCCACTATGTACAGAATGTAATGGTATCCCGCTATTCCATTGAAACACTCTCGTGGATCCCATCCACGTCGCCAAATGAAGTGTCCAAGAGAGTGAAAGGAAGAAGAGCTGTAATTACTTAATAAATGATTTTAGTTTATTCGGCGGAATACATGTGGATCTTAGCGTGGCGTACACTGGGCTACTAAGCATAGATGGCGCGGTCTCGGCATTACATTTAATTAACAAATTAACTTCGAGAAAATACCAAATTAAATTCGGGTATACAACAGGCTCCACTCGTTCAGCATATGTTCTTGTTGCCAAATGTGCTGGAAGACTTTGTGAATAGTTTTTATGAACATTACTGCCACCATATTTGATGAGCTCCATTGGAATCTCATCGATGCCCGGCGCTTTATTATTCTTTTGGGTTTTGACGGTGAAAAAATGTTCATCCAGAATTGATAGGGCTAATGGGAGCTCTCCGGAAATATCTATAGGCTCCGATGTTCTGGAGCTGTGCGGAAGATTAAGGTGGTTCTTGAAATATGATGCTCATCTTTCCTTAATCCTGGTTTCATCAGCGATGATATTGCCGACGTCATCACCACAGAGCATGGTTTTGGGCTGATAACCAACATTTAAGGCTTTTCACTACTTTGTACACTCGTCTTGTGTTGTTGCTCGCTAGACTTACATCGATGCTTCTCAATTGGCCGTCATAGTATTTTCTTTTCTTATTTCTAATTATCTTATTCGCTACTCTTCTGAGGTTTTCATAGCGTTCTCGCTTCGTCCTAGTTTTCCTACCTACGTAATTTTTGTGCGCCTGATTCTTTTTGTCTAACGCGTTCTGGCAGTTATCAACAAACCAATCATTTCTCTTGCGCCGGACTTGATGTCCGATTGTGTATTCTGCCACGGTCTTAATAATAGCTTTCATCCAGAGCTCGTGGCTTGTTTTCAGCGATGCGTCTGATAAGAGGGGAGCCAGCTGGTTGTCGAGGGAAATTTTAGGCCACAGACGCCGTTTGGAGCCTTTGCCGAATATGCCTTTGACGTAGGACATCGATAAGTTAATTTTATCAAGTAATGATCTGAGTTACAATTGGCTCCTCGGTTTATATTATTATTTTACAAAACCATAAGAAAATAGTAAGTCGTTTTAAGAGAGGTTTTACAATTTAAAAACCTTTCCAATTATAATTTTGGTACAAGGAAATTTTTCAAATAGCACATCCTTTTGTAAGCAATTGTGTTATACAAATTCAAATTAAGGATGTATAGCACAGATAGATATTTTGTCCTACTTAATTCACAATTCTTTATGAGAAGATTAATATTCAATCTCCGACAGCACTCACACAAATTAGGTTATCGCTCTCATCCCATTCCATTTAATGAAACAGTAAAAAGGATCTCGAAAATCCAATTAAAAATCAAATTAACTTACCAATACGCGATTCTCTGTCTTGTCACCCTTCGTTTCTAATTTAACCATATATTTGACGAGGATTTTTGTGTGACGACCCAAGACCGATTTGACGCTTTCTGTAATGAAAAAGAGAAAAACAAAATGAGAAATATTGAAATGAAAAGTCACTTGTGAGTACTACTATAAAGACTGAAAGGGAAAAACTAGATGAATAGAAAATGAGTGCACACACCATTAAATGCAAGAACAGGAGATGAAAATAGAAAATTAGAAATATTATCATAATTTAAGGAAGGAAGTCGAATGTTCTACTATCCTTTACCTTTGCTGCTGCACTGTCGAGAAAATGAGGGGGAGAAAAAGGTGAAAGAGTGTAGAAATCTAGATCCATTTTTCATATGGAAGCTGTTACATAACGTTGCTCAACTTAAAAGTACTTGACCCTTTTCCGTAGCGGCGGCAAAGCCATTAAAACACCTGAATGTTGTTGACGTGAGTATATGAAACATTGTATCATGTGTGACATGTTTTAAGGTAATATAACGGTATTTGTGCTCCAGTTGGGTCGCCAAGGAGGGAATGGCTTTTTAAGTTCTATTACATGTAACATATTCACAAGAGATTCGTAGCGTAAAGTACGTGAGTTGAGTGGAATTGTAAAGGGAATACCTCAGGAAGTAGTTTCTGTAAAAACTAGGGGAAATTTAGTAGATTTATTTGATCCAAATGCAACTCCTGTTTACTGCAAGTGTGTCAATAATTCATTAAATCTACAGACTTAAGAATTTGAATCTAAATTTATCCAGGAAGGATAAATTGCATTAGTTGTTTCTTCTGAAGGTCGAAAAACGACTGAACGTGAAATCCTTGATTAATTTAATTTTGAAATTATTTTCCAGGTCTTTGAATATTTAAATCGACTTTACGTGAACATGTGCCTTCCTAGAAAATAAAAAGCAATGCAATTAAAATTTTCATTTGAGAAACGTTTTCTGAAAACCTCGATTGAATCTGTTTAGTGTAGGATGGCCAGGATAAACTTTTAATACAAGGAGTTGGAATTTAAGAACCGTTTCTCTTGAAATTGTGAAAGTTGAATAGAGTTTGTATAGTAGATTTAATTTTGAAGTCCAGGAAACATCATTATAATTTTATATGATATTCAAGTTCTTCTCATTTTTTTGGAATGATGAACAAATTCCATATTTCGAAATTCGAAACGGTGGAAAAGTTACAGCCGTGAACGTCCACGGTGAAACAGCAAACATGTGTCTATTTTTCACACAGCCGGAACTGAAAGAGGCTGCCCTTCTACTGAAAGCGAGGAAGGCTGCAGGTCCAGATGGTGTTGCAAGTTGTCTATCATCATTGTCCTGACTTCCTGCTCAGCACATTCAACACTTGCCTACGGGACGGGGTTCTTCCTGTACAATGGAAGGTGGCGAGGCTCGTGCTGATCAGCAAGGAGAAGCGACATATCCCATCGGCAGTACGGCTTTAGAGCCGATTGCAGAGGTGGTGAGCATGCTCCGAAAGGCAGAGGCATATAGTCGCACCAAGCGACGGATCGTTTGTCTGGTGACACTCAATGTTCAGAACGCCTTCAACTCCGCTAGATGGGTGGATATTCTGGACCCGCTGGAAAACCCTTTTCAAGTTCCAGAATCTCTAATGCGGTTTCTGAGGGACTACCTGAAGGACCGAAGCCTGCTTTACGACACCACACAGGACCAGCGAAGGATAGAAGTTACATCGGGTGTGCCCAGAGATCTATCCTTGGTTAAGACCTGCGGAACGTGTCTTACGATGGGCTACTGAGACTCGAGATGCCAGATGAGTCGCGCTTGATTGGCTATGCGGATGATGTTGCGGCTCTGGTCGCTGGACGCACCGTTGAACAAGCGCAACTTAGGCTAGGTATGCTAATGCGCTGAGTGAGAGACTAGATGACTGCTCGTGTGTTCAGTCTAGCACTGGAGAAAACCGATGTGGTCATCTTGACAAAAAAGAGAATCTGTAGAGTCAGTATAATCAGTATTGGAGACATACTAATCGAGCGAGCGGTAAAGTACCTGGGGCTACTAATCGATTTAGGGCGACGCTCTCAGTAAAGAGGTGTACCAAAAACGCTTGGCACAGGCGCAGACAAGAGGAGCACTGAGGATTGCATCTTCATTTCCGAGAGTCTCTGATTAGACAGTGAGTGAGAATTATTGCAGGGGTACCCTCTTGTTAGAGAGCGCCGCCCTATTTACCTGCGTCGAAACGAGGATGCGAGGGAGGAGCTGCCCGCGACACATTATGTTGGTCCTAAATGATAAAAGGGACTCACAGCAGCCGGGGACGTCGGGGCTTTGTAGTAATCGAGCAGTCAACAAGCCTACTGCCCGAAAACAGCATAACACTGTTCCGAAATTTCAACTGCAGATTTGAGAAATTTAGTTACTCAAATTTAATTTTTTATTATAAACATAAATTTATATTGTTTCATTTTTATTCCACTACACGTAATTTTTTTCTTTGCATTGATATTCGTTATAATATTTATCCTTTTACTATGATTTAAATTTTCAATCTATTATTAATTTTATTAACTTAGTTATACAAATCTGGAAACTGAAATTTCAGACATGGGAACACTGATTTAGTGCATAACATCCATGTATTGCATTGACGAATGCAATCTAACTCAGCTGAGCTAGCAACGGTTTTGGATTTACAGGTGTGGCTGAGCAAATCATTCGGAGATTTGGACGAATCGAGGAGTCTGCTCGAGGTTGCGCACCAGCACGGACGCCGCGGGGTTTTAGACATGATATGAGGACTGGAATACATCGATTCGAGGAGTATGTGATTGAGCAACACAGAGCATAATTTTGACTCGTCGTGTGTCACACAATTTTTCGTGTTTTGTGACCACTAAGCTGCCAAAAACATAATCTTCATGGCTATCAGACAAACTTGAACCTAAAGTTTATAACCGAATTCGTGGATTAAGTGCGCACTGGACGATTTTTCGCGGGGTGCTTTCACCTGGCAAGTTCCAGTGGATGGAGTAAGAGCCCCCGGTTTTGGCATTTGACGCACACTAACATAATGCATGGACGCGAAGGTTCTGTATGAAGTTTGCCTACAGCAATTGTTGAACAATACGCTGAATGTGCGACATGTTTACTCACACAAACACGTCAACGGCAAATAGATGTTGCAATGAAATGCCAAAAATTCTTTCCCAGGACGAAGTAACTCGATTATGAATATTATGGAGGCAATATCTTTATTGAATGTTATCATATGGTGATTAACTGAAAATAAGCACACAAATATATCAATTGCAGAAGCACGGGTCCGACGGCATTTTGTCGCAAAAGGTAGTACATCGATATTACATTGAATAGTGCGTAGTGAAATCGCACGTAGTCGATTGAATGTGTGTGTGTGTGATACGTTTGCTCGCTACCGCCGACTACACAATTCCGACATTACGGCGACGGCTTGGTATTGCTGTGGAGGAGAGAAGCGCGCATCAGTTCGTCATTCGTCGTCATTCTTTCACTGATTTATTCGTGAAATATTGGGAAAATCCTGGGAAATAGATTGAAAAAGCCTTGTTGAAAATGATCTGCAACGTATTTCCCCTGAGTGTGTAGCCCTGGTTTGCATTCGGCAACGTGAAATGTGTTTGAACATTGTGACGGTCGAATGTCGCTCTCGACAGCGGTGGTGAGGTTCTCATGTCGAAGCTTATTTCCGACGAATGAAGAAAAATAGAATTTGCCGGGCAAAGTCGCACAAAAAGTGCCGTGAATACGAACATCGTAAGATGGTACGATGGAAATTGTGTAGAGTAATGAACAAGAGAAAGAAGTGGAAATCGGGACGAAATTGGTGGAAACGTGTGAAAAGATTTCCGGTGTGTCACCGAGCGTGGGTGTACAGCCGAGTGGCTCAGTGTACACATATCAATCGAGACTTTGGCTGAATTAGGTGCAACGATTCGATGGGCGGCCTGTAATATAAACTTGATACAGAATGAAGTTGCTGCGGCATTGGCTGAAGCAGATTATCCGATATTCACATGGCGTGGTGAGACCGAAATAAATTTTTGGTGGCGCAACGATAAACAACGATGCTGAAAATTGGCAACCAAATTTTGTTTTGAATGATGGCGGCGATGCAATACAGTAATGTTGAAGAAATATCCAGCCATGTTTAAAATGGTTAAAGGCATGGTAGAGGAAAGTGTCATTGTGGTACATAGACTGTACCAGCTATCAAAATCTGAGAAGTTAACAGTCCCAGCAATGAATGTAATGGATTCCGTCACTGAAACAAAATTTGATAATTTGTATAGCTGCAAAAAGTGTATTATTGATAGTTTAAAGCGTTCAACAGACGTTATGTTTGGTGGGAAGCAAGTAGTCATTTGCGGATATGGTGAAGTTGAAAAAGGATGCGCACAAGGATTGGAAGGATTGGGATGCACCATGTATATTACTGAGATTGACCCTATCTGCGCTCTTCAGGCCAGCATGGACGGTTTTCGTGTGGCGAAACTTAATGAAGTTATTCGAAATGTAGACATTGTTGTTACCGCCACCGGTAATAAAAATGTTGTAATTCGTGATCATATGGACAAATCAAGAATGGATGTATAGCTGGCAACATGGGGCACTCGAATACCGAAATCGATGTGAATAGTTTACGGACTCCAGTTCGATCGCAAGTAGACCAAATTGGTTTGCCAGATGGTAAACGAATCATCTTGTTGGCTGAAGGACGATTGGTGAATTTATCGTGCTGAAATATCGCATCGTTCGTTGTTTCTGTAGCATCTACTACACAGGCTCTGGCATTGATAGAATTATTCAATGCCCCATAAGGAAAATATAAATCCGAAGTTTATTTGTTGCCGAAAAAAATGAATACGTAGCAAGCTTACATCTTCCCACATTCGATATCATCAACTCCTCGAGAAAATAAACATAAACAAATGGAAGACATTTGACGTTTCAATCAGGCACGGCCACCAACATTGAAAATAAGAACAACTAAATAAAAAACACAGGCAAAAGGCTTGCAGCAAAGAAGGTTAGAGCCACGCATATGTGAAGATTCGAAGGGGCAATGGTGGTACCAGAATTCACAAGTCCAAGAATTCGCGACCAACTTCACCGAAAGGTTTTTTCAACGGGGCAAAAAATCCCATGCAAGGCGAGGACGGGCCGAATACGGAACGAGGAGGTCTTTTTCTTGTTTTCGAACCCATGTGGGAAGGTCGCGCCATCGAACGAGGGAAGAAATCGCTGATAACAATTCTCAAGTTGGCTTCTGTTTTTCTGGAGCCCGAGTGCAAGGGAAGAACGTGGCTGTCTCCGAATCAATTTCTCCAGAAATTCTTCCAGGAAGGAAAAAAAACATCGGGCCGACAAGGAAATGCCTCGAGGAATTAGTGGTGAATTTTATCGGAATACACGCGGCTAGCGGGAGCCGATCAACGGGACACAATCGAAGCGGAAACGTTACCGGGGGCCCTCGTCATCGAGACAATTGAGGTTAGGTAAATATAATGATAGAGTTAAGGAAGAATTTCATAGAGATTGTTTTAAATAAGAATCATCACTTATGTGTAATAATTACACTTGGACGTTCAGTGAATCGGATTTATTTATTTTTTTCTTTTCTTTCAATCAAGAAACCGTTAGAAGTGAATTGCGAGACTTGGCTCGGGAGTGAATGTGAAAATTTTAAGTCGCCCATTTTCTACGCAATTATTCCGCAACTACTGGGATATATTAGGCCTTTTGTTTGGTTTTTAATCCCAGCTCCCGGTGAAAGGTAATTTCTCGACAATTAGGACTTAGGGTAGATAGATTACGGGATTGTCGCGGGAGTTCGTTGGTTGGTTTGTCCACCTATTCTAAGTTGGTACGCATATAAAGGCATATAAAGGCCCTAGGAGTGAATACTCCGACGCGAGCCAAGCTCGTCTCGAGGCTCGAGGGACAAATTTACGGGTAGACGAGTGGTGCCCACGCCCGTCTCCAACGGAGCGACCCGGGACCCAAAACGCCCCTGTTTGGTTGGATAATCCATTCGGGATAGTTTTATCTCTTAACATGACCCAAAGCAGCTTTTCTCGGCATAATATATGATTAAGGAAGTTACTGTATATAAAGTGTGCAAAAGTGTGATTTGATATTTTCTTTCCCATTTCGAGTAATATTAAAACGCGATGAATTTGTGCAAGCACTCATAACTGAGTTTGGGTTTCAGGACCACCCACATCACCAGCGGGCGCCCGGCGAGGATGAGGGTGAGTATCCTTTTTGTACCCTTTTTTTATATTTGTTGTATTAAGTATTAATAGATGCGCATGTTGTAAACCTGTTTTATTAAATAAAAAAAGAATTAATCAAAACGGTGCAAGTTAAAACGAAAAATAAAACAACAGTCTATTTCGGTTTGAAATAAATAGTAACACAATAAAAAATCAGATTGAAAACTATAAACCCATTGTATGAACCTTACAGTAAACTAGGTAAACCATTTTAAAACCTGAAAAAATTGCAATGGTTACATTTTTTGTTTTTGGCCGTATGTTAAGGAAACGATTTGATAGGCTCAGCTGTTAAAAATATACTGAAACAATTTCCTTTTCGTTACTTCTAAAGTATGAAATTTTTGTACTTTTTTTAGCTTCCATTTCCAACGCGCATGGTGCATTTAATCATTTTTTGAATCATATGTTAGCCTGAAATGTTCCTTGATCGTCCACTGTAATGAAGGATATATTAAAGCATTACATTGGCGACACGTTTTTTTAGTTGCCTATGATTGTCCAAATATGTTCTACGATACAGAAAAATGGGAAATATATGGCCACGTCTACATTTGGATCTTGACCCGGTTGGGAGGATGCGAGGGGCACCGCTTCCACCTGGTTGCCCCATTCTTATTTGTGGGCCATAAGTATCGTCGGTAATGACGAAGTCTGCGCTCAAGTCTGTCTGTTTTCTCCCGGCCCAGTTTTTTACTGGCTATAGAGAAGTTCAACCCTTAGTAGGTTACCTCGGCCTCGACATTAGTCGATCGGCATTAGATCGCTCGAATTCGTGCATGCGACATTTTTTTTTGTAGTGGGTCTTGTGCTGGGGAAAAGAACCCGCCCCACGACACCGCAAAGCTAGCCTGCCAGCGCGTTCCCGCGTCCCTAGACAGGGCCAAATCGCGGCAGATAATTCCATCCTCTTTCGCCGAGGCAGCAGACCATTGCTGCAGTCCTCTACAAATATTTTCATCTACTTAACTTACTACAGCTGGGGGATAGCTTTCTGGCAATTCTGTTCCCCGTTTGCTCGCTTATAGGCACCTCACGGCGTAACAAAAAGAGACCTGGCCCGAAGTAACGTGTCAAACGGTTCCAGGTTGGATTCTCGGTTTGACAGGGGAGATGTTTAGTAGGCAGTCCAGTCACCTGCGAGCATGGAAGTGCCACACTGAGTGCGTAAATGACATGCACCTCTCAACCACAAAAAAAAACATGTAGCACTTGTTGCAGTCGGATTGGTGTTAAAGCGGCGCTATGCTTTTAATACTGGTAGAGGGCTTACCACAGTTATAATGTTCTGGTTGGGTATGATTAAAACATGTCGGTGATTTTTTGTTGCTTCACCTTAAACTTGGCCATTTCCTTGGTTTGTATTTGGCAGCAGAAACTAGGTCGGAGGGCAGCTCACATGGTTTTCTGTGCCTTGAAGCGGTCCTAGGTGATCTTAAGTGATCTTTTTAGCGATGACTATCGTCAATTTTAGCTTTCAGGCAGCGTGCAAGTTTCTCGAAATATTATTGTGTTCTCTTTTGTCCAAACCATTTCGTGTAGTTTTGAGCCTCGAAACGAAGGTCTAATTGGTTTTCCTGCATCGGAAAAGTTTCTAAGAGAAGCTCCGTTCACGTCGTCGACGTTCTTTCCTCCGCAAGAAAGGAATGTCGGCACAATTTTGCGACTCCGCTTTAACTTGCCAGCATGTGGTGCACAAGCGTTGTTTCATACCAATCGTATAACGTTCCAAATTCCTCCATGCGCTGAATTCACGTTTTAATATTTTGATTATCTCCATATACCAAATGTTGGCAAGATTTTGTTGAAATTAAGGTACCTGTACTGCAGAGCATAGTACATTCACATAGTATCCACGCCTTCCATTTACCCTGTGTTGCACACTTTCTGAATTTTCCCAGGGGATTGTCAGCTCAGCCGAGGCCTGTCGTGTTCTAAAAACAAAATAAAAAGGCAAATAACATTTCCAACGCACGTATTCTTTTACGCATTACAGAACATGGGGGTGTTGCCAGTTCCTAATAAAAAACTAAAAGATTGCATAGAACGAATTTGTTTTTCTGCAAACTTATTAATTTTTTGAGATCTGGTAATCCTGAAATCTCTCATCGAAGCACATGTTTATATCCGCGCCAATCCTCGCGTCAGCGTTTACCGACGTACCTGCTGCCGAAGACTTATGGTACGCTCTTCGGCTTGTGTTCGATTTTTTTCGCAGGCTAGGTTGAGTGTGGATACTATGTGTATGTACCATGCTGCAGAGTGGATCCTAGCCCGCTAAAATTCGGTACCACCAAAATTTAATTCCACCCACGTTTAATTAACTTTTTTAATCAAAATATTTCGCGGTTCCACTTCTGAGATGTTGTAACCTATTTAAAATGACAGACTTTTTGGGTTCAACACGTTCCTTGTCTTATAATTAATCCGTCACAGAGAGCCATCTAGCCGCGCACTCGGTTAAGATGGAAAAACGCGCTCTTCTTCTTGTTCGACCAGTCATCTGTCAATCAAGCTGTGTAGATGTGGGGTTTAGCTAAATGCGATGCGCGATGCGCGTTGCCCATACGATACGGAAAGAACAAGTTAAAAAAATAAATAATAACTTTATTTGCAAACAAGAATATGAACTGAAATTAACATGTCGAAAGTTAAATTACTACGCGTTTTACTTCATGGAGGCTACAATTCAAGTGATCGGTCGATTGACAGGAGTTGTGAAATTCATTATATCCACTAAACGACTGAAGTCGCTACATCTCACTAACAGATACACTGCGATCGCTCGAGTGTCGCCACAATATCCTCTCCCAAGTAACTCAGCTAACTTGATTTTTGACAGTCAGACGAAGTCTGTTTAGGAGTTTGCTGAGTTGCGAATCTGACATTTTTATTGCGCGAATATGTTCGAATCGGCCCGGGGGTATTTGCAAATGATGTTGCTGTTGGTGCGGATAGTGCTGATTCCTCATTTTCGGTAGCAACTGCATGTCTTTCAATATATGTCGGCTGAATTCTTTCGGTAGAAATTGTTTCCGACTTTCCATTCCTCTTGATGCGAAAAACCCGATCTGACAGTCTTTCTTCTACTTCAAAAGGGCCATCGTATGGTTGTTGGCATGCAGTTGTAGTCGAATCAACTCGAACGAAAACGTGGTTACAAGTTTCCAGATCCTTGAAGGCAAAAGCTTTTGGCTGGCTACGGTGAATTGTAGGAGTCGGCTTGATTTCTTTCAGTAAAAGTTTGAATTTCCTCGCGAATCGTGCCGGATCAAATGGAGGGTTATCAAAATCGTCGAAAAAAATTTCACCAGGAATTCGCGATGTTGTTCCATAAACAAGATCGTCAACTGTTGCATCAATATCAGCTTTGAAACTGGTCCTCAATCCTAAAAGGACGAATGGAAGAACATCAACCCATTCTCTATTCTAATTGCACATGATGGATGCTTTTAAAGACCGATGCCATCGTTCAATTAATCCATTGGATGCCGGATGATATGCTGTTGTCCTGTTCCTGGTACAACCAATCAATTTTGTAAATGAATCGAAAACTTGTGATTCCAGTTGAGAAGCTCGGTATGTTGTTACCTTTTCTGCTGCTCCAAATCTCGAGATCCATTGCTAGAAGAAAGCAGTTGCAACCGTATCAGCGCTCAAATCAGTTATCGATATTGCCTCGGGCCAACGCGTAAGCCGATCAATCATTGTAAGACAATACTTGAAGTCTTTTGATGACGGCATCACGATGATGTCCCAATGTACATGTCCGAATTGGTTCGAAGGAATTGGAATCGACTCAGGAACATTTTTGACGTGGCGCCCAACTTTACTCCTTTGACAATCCAGACAATTTCTTGCCCACACTTGAATGTCCTTATTCATTCTAGGCCACACGAATTTTTTGCTGATTATCCGTTTTGTCGCTCTTCCACTGGGTTGTGACATCAGGTGGAAGAGTTCATATATTTTTCTGCGGATCATTCTTGGAATGAAGATACGAGTAGCACCTGCAGATACGTCACAGTAGACAGGCGTTACATAATTTCCAATCCGCACAGGGTTAGTCGCAATGATGAAGATGATGGCTACTTTAAAATATGCTGCAGTTCTTCGTCAGTAGCTTGCTGATCTGCGACCTCTCGCAAATCGATTGTTGATGGCATAGTTATTTCCACGATGTTATTTTTGCCCTTAACATGCAACAATTTTGTTGTATATTGTCCTATGAAATCTAATTGTTGCAGTTGACGAGGTGAAGCTTTGTCGGATTTTTGTAGAAATGCATACATTAGCGGCTTATGGTCGGTGAAAATTGTTAAGTTACGGCCTTCCACGAAATGACGAAAAAATTTAACTGCTTGATACACCGCAAGAAGTTCGCGGTCGCATGCGCTATATCGCTTTTGCGTTCGTGAAAAGAAGCCTAGTGGCATTAATTTTCCGTTGACTTCCTGCTCCAAAACTGCTCCAATAGCCACGTCTGAGGTATCGCAATAATGAGTAAGTGGAACGTTTCCGTTAGGATATGCAAGTAAAACTGCATTTGCCGCCAGTTCTTTGCATTTTTCAAATGC
This sequence comes from Odontomyia ornata, assembly GCA_963969285.1. Classification (NCBI taxonomy): domain Eukaryota; kingdom Metazoa; phylum Arthropoda; class Insecta; order Diptera; family Stratiomyidae; genus Odontomyia; species Odontomyia ornata. Next base: position 154,870,935 of record OZ017738.1, on the reverse strand, counting down.
TTTTTTTGCTTCAGGGGTCCATTGCACTGGTCCTTTTATGAGGTCAAGGAGTGGTGCTTGCACATGAGCCGCATGCGGGAAACAGCTTCGGTAGAAGTTGATTATGCCAATAAAGCGACGTAGTTCTTCGATAGTTTTTAGTTTTTCAAGTTTAGTTAGAGCTCCAATTCTATCCTGTGGAGGTCTAATGCCGTACATTGACATTGAATCCTAAATATCGATCCTCTTGCTATCCAAAAACGCATTTTGCCACATTAATGTTTAAACCATATTTTTGGAGACGATCACAAACGGCTTTTAAATAATTGCGATGTTGCTGAGAGTCTTTGGAGGCGATGAGAATGTCGTCTATGTAACAGAGGCAAAAATCCAATCCACGAAGAACAGTATCCATTAAACGTTGAAACGTTTGCGCCGCATTACAGAGGCCGAAAGTCATCACTTTGAATTCAAACAGCCCAAACGGGGTGATGACGGCTGTTTTTTTACGATCCTCAGGAGCAATGGGGATTTAATGGTAGGCCTGATTGAGATCCAGCGTTGAAAAAATTATACAGCCAACTAACTGGGTCGTGAAATCACTCAAAGGGGGAATAGGGTATCGGTCAGGGATGGTGATACTATTCAGACGACGATAATCACCACAAGGCCGCCATTCACCTGGGCGAGGCCCATTCACTGTCAGATGGTTGGCGTTAAACTCCCTTCTCTCAACCAAGACTTTATATCCAGATTTTTTGTCGTAAATGGAAAGACGGCTAGTTTTTTCATTCCAACATGCGTCTGCCGATTCGCATGCCGTTGAAACTAGTTTTTTTGCTGCTCCGATCTGAAGCAAGGCGCGCGACATTTCCTTGTTCGCTCACCGAACCTGGAGTGGTAAAACCACATACCATTTTTCTTTAAATTTTTGTTTTGCGAGATGATCTAAATTTAGATCTTGACTGTGGACGTCCACGCCGTCGATGCTGAATTTCGCGAGAAAGCCTTCCGATTTCCATTTGTATAACCGTTTTTTCATTCGATGCGATTGTTGCTGTAGGCGATATCGGTGGACGCGAAATTTCCATTATTTTATCGGCCTGCGCCGCTAATTTGGCAATATCCGTTACCTCGCTGCCCACTAGGATCCCCTGAGCGTACTCCGGCATTTGTTCAAGGAATAATGTCTTTAAAACCGCGTCGTTGAATTGGTCACCGGCTAAACTTCATTGTTTTTGTAAGGAAAGAGATGGTTTTTCTTCACCAATGTTAACACCACGCAACACGCGACACAATTTCGCTTCACTTGGTTCCGCCAAAGATTCTAAAATTCTCCTTTTAATCGCGACATATTTTCCATGCTCGGGCGGATTAATAGCGATATCCGCAACTGCTTGAAAAGCCGAAGCGTCCAAGTTCACTATTACATATCGAAATTTAGCTTTATCCAACAACACATGGGAAATTTCAAACGTCATTTCCACTTGAACGAACCACAAACCCAAATTATCTTTAATAAATGGCGGAATTGTAACATTGTCCATGGAATGCATGTGGATTTCAGATCGCGCAGGGCTTTCTCCTGTCCGTTTCGGTGTGTCAGAAGGCGTAGACATTATCAAAGTTTAAATAGTTTTTGTGGAAATATTAAAAATGGCGTCACTATTGGTGTTTGGCGTCACTATGCACTTCCTAGCGTCACTATAACTTATATTGTCTTTTTTTTCGCGCGTTGGTCACCACTGTGAGGTTTAGCTATATGCGATGCGCGTTCCCCATACGAGACGGAAAGAACAGGTTAAAAAATAAATAATAACTTTATTAGCAAACAAAAATATGAACTGAAATTCACATTTTGAAAGTCACATGATTACGCTTTTTACTTCATGGGGGCTACAATTTAAGTGATCGTTTGATTGACAGGAGTTGTGAAATTCATTATATGTTATAAACGACTGAAGTCGCTACATCTCACCAACAGATGCGCTGCAATCGCTCGAGTGTCGCCACACTGTGTGGCAATCATAAAAACGATTTCCACCACTGAGTGGCGCTGACATCATCACGAGGAAGTTTGACTTTACACATCTGGCAACCAATCAGCTAACAACAAGAAGACTTTTCATCAGCTGTTCTTTTTGGCTTTTAGTGGCGAAGCAGACAAGTTTAGTTTCAATTAACGAAATGTGATATATTTAGATTTTTGCAATAAATTGCTATTTACCACATTAAGTGAGTTTAACGATCGCATTGTGCACGTCTTAGTCCACGGGATTTAAGGCGGCTACAACTGGTGACCCTATCATCGACGTGAGCCCCGGCTAGGGGAGCACCCATTAAAATGTCGACTGAGTATTTGACGACCGGCATGTTCGTTCAATATACACCGCCGCCGGCAAGGCGCGAACACAACACGTTGCTTGACACGCTATATGAACCAAGCAAGGACATGATATCTTCGCCCAAATTGTTGCCACCGGTGGACGCAGCAACAAACTTTCCACCGTCTGCGGAAGTTGCTTCTGTCAAAGACGCGAAATTGCCACCATTTTGGCGAAGCGACGCGACGCTTTGGTTTGTGCAGGCGGAGGCACAATTTTTGACCAACAAAATAACGTCTAAAAACGCTCGTTATTACACGATCATCGCTGCTCTGGCATCGATATCCTGCAGCAAGTATCTGACATTATCCGTTCGCCATCGGTCACGAGCAAATACGGTACGCTCAAACGGCATCTTTTCACCAGATTCTTCGAATCTAAAGAGCGACAGCTAAACTGGTTGCTCACAGGAGCAGACCTCGACGGAAAACAATCGTCACAACTACTTCGAGAAATGCAAAATTTCGCACGTTTGGATTTGTCTGAGAACATCCTCAAAACATTGTGGATGAAACGACTACCAGTGAGCGTCAGGTGCGTTCTGGCTGCTAGCGAGCATTCCGAACTCTACAAACTCGCATAGTTGAAAACAGTGTTCCGGCTTACGTATTGGCTACAGAGGCCACTCCACCACAGGCAGGCGCGCCTGATAGGTCGGAACTCAACAAACGGCTTGAAAAAATCGAGCATCAGCTTAATAACGTTGTCGTTTAGATGACAAAATTAACAAACAATTTCAACCCCTCTGATTTGCACGGTTCGACAGGTGGTGCAAGAGGCCCCCACTTTTGAACTTACACCGAGGCTTGCTATTACCATCAAAGATTTGGCGTGAAAGCGAAGCGGTGCTCGGAGCCTTGCTTGTTTCAAGCAAATCAGCATCAGGGAAACAGACAGTTACCTTCCATCACCGGAGTGGTAGACAACATAGATAAAATTCCGGAATTCAGACTACACATAGCCGATCAGCAGTCGCACTTAAATTTCCTAATCGACTCCGGATCGTCCGTCTCGATTCTGCCTAAACGCTTCGCTCAACTTCAACAGCCGCAAATGCTAACATTATATGCCGCCAACAGCACCAAAACTACCACGTATGGTAAACGACCCTTGAAGATACACTTAGGTTTCAAGCTTCTATTTGCGTGGAATTTTATTGTAGCAAATGTTTCTACACCAATTAATCGGGCCGGACTTCTTGACACATTACGGGCTTTTGATCGATTTAAAAAAAAGAAAGCTATTAGATGACAATTCC